>OU896721.1:22368277-25364225 GCA_918026855.4 Phaedon cochleariae
TTCTGTCAGGAAGAGGAGGAAACAGCAGTACACATACTTTGCCACTGTGAGGGCTTGTCAAGACTAAGGTTCCTTACGCTGGGTGAGGAAAATCCAGAAGCCCAAAGATACACAGAGGATCTGTAAGCTAGCCTATGGAGTCTCATAGAGAAGGCGGGGCGAACCGAAGAACTCTAATCGATTTTGAGGGCAGACACAATAGATCTGAAAAGGTCGCGGTGTGGAGGCAGATAGCCCGAAGGCTCCATTCTAAATCTAATCTTAATCTAGTCATAGATAAAAATAGATAGTATAGCATATGTTTATATAATTATGGTGAACATCATCGGGAATTAGTTTACAAAAATCCTCATATTCAGTTCGTTCATTTCAGTAACCTATGTGTATATTTCTATCAGCAGCAGCATCCTGTGAAAATCTGTACTCCCTCTCGATTATATCAGAACCTAGGTATATCATGGATCCTGTCGATGCTATATGGGAACGAGGTCCACGAGGGGAGTGTGCCAAGTATCGTGTTACTTTCTAGCACAAAAGCCATTTCCGACAAAGGCTACTTTCAACCATGAATTCATCGCTTTGAGCACCTTTCTTTCATTTATAAATTGTATAGTTGGATGATGAAGTGACGAAGTGAACTTCGTCTGACAATGGATATTTCTTTCGGAGGGTAACTAGCTCAATTCAGATATTTGATTGTGGATTGTGGGTGGAATGGCATTTTTTAACTGACAGGGGGACAGGACAACAGGTGTTGTAGTAACCATGCATGCAAGGATGCCATGGGAAGATTTTCAGTATGAGATGAGAATATGCAAATAAGTTCTAAATCTGATACTGATGAGTCTTTCATTGGTTGAAGAATAACCCTAAATTTATGGCGTTAACGAAATCATCGACGGCTCATTTGTTTCCATAGAAATATTTCAGAACGTCACTTCAGACAAATTTAAATTATTAATCGTCTCATTTCAAGTTATAGTCGATTTGTTGTTTGTTTTATTTTGGTGTTCCATTCTGCATTTCCACAAGAGGTTGAAGTATGTAAATTCTTTTATCTACAACTATGGAGTCATTCATACATTGCTGACTCGATTTTGAACATTTAATGGCAGACTTTATTGTGATGAATCGAGTAATAAGAGTAATAATGACAGTAGGATGGAATAATAATCTGACATCCCATCGTCTTGTCAAATTCAACTAGGTAGGTATTCGTTCTACACTGAGAAAAACTGGTTAATTAAAACGTCTAGTTGGTATTTTTTTAGTACCGATAATTAAAAATATTTGGAATTTTATTAACAATGACAACGTATCCTTATTTCCTACAAATGACTTTTCTATGTTTCGCCAATTATTTGTCATCAATAAAAATACTATTTGTGACAGAATTATCACAGTGTTGTCTATTCAGTCAATTAAAATTTTATATTGGGGTTAAAAAACCTCATTCTGGGGTTACTAACAAAAGCTGACTATTTGCCACAACTGATGACACATTTATCGTAAAAGGTTTATTATTATTCATAGCAGAAATTGTTTAGTCATAACTAATAATTTTATTTGTACTGCGTCGTTCGGGACCGCCTCGCGTCTCTTCGGAACCCACCGGCAAAAATTGCATCTTGCATCTGTTTGTCTTTCTGTTTCATCATTTGAACTTGTACCTTAATAGTGGGTAGATCACACGGTCGTCGAGCTTAGACAAAATAAATAAAATAATTGTCTAGTGTAGCCGGGAGCGTCGTGTTCTTGCTGGTTCACTGCTCTGTGTGTTTTCAAATCACTGTTTCGTGTTTTATTGCACTTCGCGCTGAGCCATTTGGCATTTGGTTGGCAAAATAATAATTCGCAGTTTACCATCGTTATCTGTGCGTCACTAGTTATCAGCAATTCAGTTCACTTTACAACGGGCGACGGTGAGAAACGTCCAACCGACTCACGTGTACACGGTGTATATTTATAATTCCCTCTTTTTTTGCTGAGCTGTGGCCTGTGGCACTTACGGTCCTGTTCACGATTCCATTGGAAATTGGAAGGAAAATGGCATACAAACTGTTATTATTAGAATGGGGCCTTGATTTTAATTGATATAAAACTATTAAGTTGCCAGAATAACTAAATTATATTTCAAACGTTACTAAATCACTTTCAATAGTAACTGGGATAATTTGTTGTGATAACAACCATATATTGAAACAGTACTAACAATCTAATTGTCATAACTATATATCTTGATTGTGGCAAATAAAACTTGGTATTATTCCTTAAAAAGGCTTATTAGTTACCACAACAACGTCGTAGATGACTCAACTAAACTTTTCATTTGAGGCAAATAGGCGTTTCCAGAAAAACAGAATTAGTTAAGGCAACAACTAATGCTTGCTGTCCCCTATCGTACTAAAGAAATTTTCTGTAGTTACTAATTTTTTAGTAACGGCTACAAATTTTTTCCCTCATTGTACTAGTTCTACTAAAGCACACCACTATACTACTGTTTGTGAAATACACGCAAATTCAAAAGGTTCACCTTACATGGTTCTTATAGTTTTGATCACCTTAATTCTACAAATACACGGAAAAATAAGAATTTACTCAATCTCAACAGTGAATACCATCATGAGTAACCATGACAATAAAATTGGACTTGACACTTGACAGTTGCAGATTGGCTCACACTTATGTGCGGGCTATTCGAATAGATTAGTACAGACCAATCAGAGCCATGGAACCTCATTGTTGATAACTAGTGTCTAGAGCCAGGGTACTTCAATTAATCATCGCGGTAGGGGAATGCTACAGCGGAAGCAAGTTGATGAATAATCTGCAATAGTATGATTCATTTTATAACTGAAAGGTGAAATGGCATATCATATTCCTGGTAAGATTGACTGAAAGGTGATTACACAACTTTTTTCCTGTTAATAAAAGATAGATCCAACATTGCTTATCATATTTTCACAATCAAAAATATTGATTCAAGTTACAAGTTGTTGATTGACATTTTTGTAGATAAGTTTTCGATTAAATTAAATCAGATTTAGTGATCTTGCATATAATAACCTTCATTATTTCCAAATAATATTTCTGAACTCTCAGAGTTGCTGTGATATTTGAATAGTTGTAGATAAAGTATGGTATTCTACTCGCACCTAATGACTATAACCCACCCAGATGATTACAGCACTCGCCTTCGGCTCCTTCTGCTACTTTCATCTTCGTGGGTAATAGCCATCATTATGCGCTCGTTGAATATATCCATATTACATGTACTTCCATAAGCAAAACGGTATTTTTCACACCAATGAATGATTACAGTGAATAACCATAATTCACTGGGCTAGAGTTCCTAGGGTACGCGATATAACATATAAGGAACTGTAGACCAGTGAATAATGAATATTCACCGCTATTATTCAAAGATGTGGAGAATTGCTATATAGTTTTGCTTCAGGAAGTACAACACTCGTGAAAAAATAATTGAAATGACAGGTATCTTCAGTTTTCAGTTTTAATAATGTCAAATGAGTTATGATGAAACAGTTGTTAAAAATAAATTTATATATCAAAGACAAGTAGTCGTGGACGGAGTATAGTATTCTACTCGCATATAATGAGCTATTATTCACTCAGGTTGATTATGCCACTCGCTACGCTCGTGACATGAACTTAACCTTCGTGAATAATAGCCTCATTATATGCTTGTTGAATGATATACCATTTTTCTCACCACTAGTTGCAGAACCTACCATTATTTACTCCTTGTCGAAGCGAAAAGTGTGTTCCTACTACCAAGGTAGTTTTCGTCATTTTATGAACAACTAGTGTATAATGACAATAACCCGAATCAACTGTTCTAATGCGATATCCGCAGACTCGGATCTAGTACATATTTTTTCTACAAGCGTGCGTGATTCATCCTATACCCGCACGCAATTTAGTTTGGGAAGTATCATTTTCCCGCAACATTGCGGGAAAATTTTTCTCATACTAGTGCGGGAAAATTTTTCCCGCACTAGGGGAAAAACAAAGATAAGATAATATGGCAAAATATAAGTGGTAGGTGATGGAATATGATAGTTTGAGTTTTTTTTGTTGCAGTATTAACTATGAATGTTCAGAATCATCCATCAAATTGCACTATTCATTGTGAAAATTGAGAAATATTGAAGAATAAAAATTGATTATTATGAAAATCCCCCAATATATAGATTTAGATTGATCTGATGGGAAACGATTATTGTTGTCATGCCAATCAAACCTCAAATGAGTTTGTAATTATCGAAGTGACAGACAAAGCGTTACTGTCATTTTCGATTCAGTGGAATTGCTACAATGTGATCAAAAACTTCCAGCTATAGGGATGCGATACAGATGCGTAATTGCCAACGAAGTCTTAGGAAAGGTATGAGAAGTTATACACGCTTTTAATTGAATGGTGCAACAATAAAGAAATGAAAATACCGAATAAAGAAAAAGAATTTTTGACCCCTTTCCTAGAAGTGTCTGAAACCTAGAGACTAAACACCTTACAGGCCTGCTGGCTTCCGCAATGAACCTATATACATAATGCGTCAAACTGTAAGTTCACTATAGCTATTACTAATAATCAGTAGATAGAGAATTTATTTTGCTTGTTAGTTGTTCCTATATGAATGAATAATTAATTGAACAAATCAATCAATTTCCTACGCTTGTAGAAAAAATATTGTTCCTAACTCATGCGGAAAGTGTCTTTCCCGCACTCGACTGCTCGTCCGAACTCAACTTCGCGTCGTTCGTGTCAACGCCGGCAGTCGCGTGCGGGAAAGAATCCCATTCCACACTTGTTAGGAAAATGTCTATATCAATAACGACTTGACACATGCTGTCATATTCATGGCTATTATTTTGATTCAAATTGAAGAGAAGTGCATTTATAGTGACAATAGGTCTATATTTCAGTTTCCCAGAACGATAATGATTAAAATATATTGCACATGGTGAAGAATAATGTAATATTCACCATGGTAGTGAAGAATATCATACCCACGGAACCTTATACCCCGCGGCTGAAGCCTCGGGATATAATTATGTTCACTGGGTAATACTGATATTCTTTCCTACCTTGGTGCATGAATAACTATTATTTTCACAACTCTACTAGCAATTTCGAGAACTTCCAACCGTTAAAAAATGGTATACATCTATATAATAAATATTCTCCAATTACCCTTAGGTGATCATTGATCTGAAAGTGACACAACCGTTATTTATATGAATAGTTCAGTAGGTTAGATGCAGATATAAACAAACATGACCACCTACGAATTAATTATGCAATAAAGTTGTTGTATAAGCTAATCAAACTTCAAGGTCAATTTATCGAATTCAGAATGGGGGCAAAGAAAGAAATATAGAAGAGAGTGACATCAGACCAATTGAAACGTGTGTTTAGTCGCCAGAAAAAAGATCGAAAAAAAAAGTTACACCCTATTTCTTTATGATTATATACTGGTGGATAAATCAAATATCCGAAATGAAATAAATTATTTCCCAATATTTTGTCAGAAAAATATTTTGTTGAGTTAACATGGTTCTTTGATGAAACCAAAATAAATATAAAAATAACGCTATTTCATGTTCCAGGTATATTTGGATGTGAAAATAATACAAATTTCATTATTAATTATAGTTTATATTTTTCACTATATGGATATGATATCACTATATATAACAGAAACAATCTACTCAGTTGATACACATGCTCACATTTTTACATCAACGTTCATTTAATTTACACATATACAAAATTTTATGTACATTATTTACATAGCATATATACACTTAAAACGAAAACGAAGAATATAAATGCCATGAGTATATTTATAAGAACATTTTGTCCAAACATTAATATCTGTAATAAAATTTCATGATTTGGATACTGTGGTAAAATAAATGGATACAAAAATAATTAGGTCGTGAAGAACAAGAATATTTATAAAAACCTACATTTTTCCAGTTTACAGATCTACTGAAGATAGCAACTTAGTTGCCAATAAACGTATTTAAGCATTTAGAAATACTTTCGTGGTAGTTAATGTCTTTTTACATGTGTTATTGTATACATCGATATCCTAGAATAAAACACTCACAATGTGTTTTGTCATCACTGAATTTTGCATGTGCCATGATTCATTACATGATTCAACATCAAATAGCGAACCTCCTTTTTATGAATATATCGATATCAAATTTGGGAAATCACCCTGACTACTTCAGATTTCAAATGATGAAACACCCAGTATATTTTCCCGAATTTTATTCTACGAAACTTGAATATGTGAGTAGTGCATCCACCAAGATCTCATCTCATTCTACCCCTGTCTCCCCCATGCGAAATGTTTTTGGTGCGCGCAAAAGTCTGAAAAAAAATTTTGGAAAAACATCAAAAACATGAAAACATCGTGTTACGCTTTGTTCACGTTTTCGATGCATTTTTAGCACGTGATCGACGCATGCGTGAGGTTTACACTTGCAATCTCAGTATGAGGGGGAGATAGGGGCAGATTGGAATGAGCACGATAGTTGCTCGGTTCAAAAAATAGCATTGTACCAAATTTCATTATCATCTGAATACATTCATGATCTTTATGTAGAATCTAAGGATATTTCATGTAGATACCTATCACAAAAACTTAACTACAATAATTCTAGTAGTCACTGGTAGGTATCACCAAACAACTGAAAATTCACCATAATGGACACAATATTCTTTCTCATGATTCTGATTACTTTTTTATTACCTACATGAATGCATGCTACATATTCTGGAGAAATATAATGGGAAACAGGAAACAGCTATCAGTAGATATGTATATTCTATTTCATTGTCGTTTAAATTTCAATCAGCTAGATCATATGCCATTGAGATCTTATTTCTACGGAATGGGAGAGTGGACTTATGATGAATTATTGGCATTCAATTACTACACTGTGTCGTTAGGGACCTAAATTAATTTATGCAACACTTCTCACACACTTTTTAATGTAAATAATGAGTGTATGTGTCGTTCGAGATTGTGGAATTTCAGAGCTGATTTCAATCGTACCGTCGTCATTGCAACTATTTGGCCATACGTCGAATGAATGATTCCATGCTGTTTCGTTATTGATCAGATAATCTTCCATTCCCACTGACTAATCAAGGTTGTCAAGTTACCAATTATAATCAAGTTATCAAAAAGATGTAACAGTCCTGAACGAAACATAATAGGAGGAACTTATTATATTGTAGTCCATTCTTGTCTCTTTCGAGCAACCAGCATGTCCAAATATTTTCAATGCTCCATAACAAAATTTCATATGAATGTTGGAGACTTGGCAACATTGTGCTGGATGCTGAGAAGGAACGAGACCACGCCCACAAGTCGTGTGCGCAGTGTTGTCACGTTCACCGTTTCAAATGTCCTCTAGTGTGAATTGATGTAATAACTATTAACACTTATGTATTATAAGCCATGAGTCACAAATCATAAGGAAACATTTTAAGACAATTGATTTTGTATTGCTAAATGGGAATATTAACAATACATAGATGAGAATCTATTGATGTTTGAATAACTAATATTTCTGAAGATTCCAAGGGTCCCTTGATGGAAATTGACGTTACATTCATCTTAACAGGGTACGGACAGATCATAGCTGCATTCTTTTTCAATGATCTAGAGACTTTGGTTTTGTCTACTGGCATCCCTAACATTGCTGTCACGTCACCTCCATGGGCGCTACAGAAAATCATGCAAAATTCTGATAATAGGTATGAACAGGGTATTAACTTGTTGAGGAAGATCATATGGCGAACGAGTTTTGTAATTATGATTCTATTCTATTCAAAATTGAAAGGTATCTGGGGTTTCTTGGTGTTGAGATGATGATTGTTCCGTCAAACTTGGAAAATCTTGATGATGACGGATCCAATATGGCGAAAGACATTGGTTTATTTAACTATTACTCTACCACAAATAGAGAATATGTAGGATGCAAGAGTGAAAATAACGTGCTTATAATTGAACTGCGTATTCCTACTTCTTTGTTACTTTCATCAATAAATTATTCGAAGATGACTTTTTATTTAAGGGAGACGGAAAAATCATAAGTATATTCTAATCTTTATATTCCTGCACTTTTCACGTATCACTTTTTATCAGTCTACTTTTCGTCCCAGACGAAGTTTTATACATAGTGTGATATTAGTCACTCCATAAATTCTTCCCGGAATTGGATTTCCGAAAATATATTTAGCACACATGACATGAGTACAGTAGTTCAGATACCCCCATATCGAGGTTTCCACCATTTCGCAATCATAAATCTCAGCTCATTCAGCTCATAGATAAACTACTGCTCAGGTTAAGATCAGGATTCATTTAGTCAATTCAGTCAACCCTGGTATACAGTCTGGGAAGAGTCTCTTTTGGTGAGATATATTGAGTACAGTACAATTTATATGTTCCCTACCTCGCAAAGATTATGCTGGGGTAGTGAACTCTCAAACTATAGGATTGTTCATCTATATCTTGGTATAGTTGAATCAGAAATTCCATATGGAAATTACGTATGATACGCCAGTGACCTCAATATAACCTAAAAAAACAACGAATGTCAAAAATCTAGTGTAAATCCCCAGAATTGAATAAGAATAGAACTATATAACTGTTTCACAAACACTTCAGAGTAAGAGGAGTCGAGGATCTGTCCGTACCCTGTTAAGATGACTTTAACATCAATTTCCATCAAGGGACCCTAGTCTGCCCCTACTTACGATATCGTGACATCAGTTTTTACTCGCGGTAAATTTCCATCCGTTTGAAAATTACCGTGGCATTATTGATGATTTTAGCACCAAAAAATCGACCGAAAAATTCTAAAAAATATGAAATGGAAAGGTATTTGAGTGATGATTCTATTTGAGAAAGAAAAAAAAATAGTCCAATCGCCTATTGGTGATATTTTCATAAGAAAATTAGAAGTACATATCACAAGTTTGAGTCTTGGAGATTATTCAAACCAGATAGTTGGTTTTGTAGACAGTTCTATTTGTATGATTCTTAGTAAAAACAATATTATTTTGTTTCTGACCCAATGTTCGGAATCGGATAACCCGTCATACAATTTATTGCCTTTTGATAAGGATAATTAATTTGTCCATAAGTTTCTGGTTCAAACAAACGCATTTATTACTAATTAAATTAATTTTCAATGCTTGGAATGACTTCATTTCCAAAGTTAATCTCGGGCTCGATAAATAATTTTAATGAATTAGCGATAAGAGGTTTGATATTTAACACTTCTGTTGCCTTGCGTAATGAATAGAGATCACAATTCTTTCCTTATCATTCGGACAGTGAGCATGGACCAATAATTAAAAATTCCACTACTTTTCGTCAGAGCGAACTAAATCCCAGACAGCACTGGATATTCCTAGAATATTCTCTGAATATGCTAAAAAGCAAGAATATATTCCCAATATCCACCTTATATTCGTACAATATATACCTACGTGCCTAGGAACATCCAAGGAATATTCCAATGTGAATATTCCAGAAATAATCCGAATAATAATCAAGAAATATTCCTAGAATGTATTCTAGAGATCCATCGATCATTATTTTGGACAAACTCGAATTCTATGAATATCCAATTCCCATATGCATATTCAAAGAACATTCCATAAATATTTTAGAATATTCCAGATTATTTTGAAAGGAATATGATAGGAACATTCATGAATATCTGGTGCTGTCTGGAATGACCTGATTGGAAATTCATCACAAAGAATTGAGCACACCTTGTACATCAAAATTTACGCAATCGCCAAATATACAACGAAATCATTGGCCAAGGCGTTATCCAGTTTTTGCTTATGTTGGACTTCTGACATTGGGATCTAACAAAACCCTTCATATTTTTCTCGAAATAACAAATTAATATCATATACTTCCGTTATTCCAGATTTTCTTGGGGTTTTCTCTCCAAGTTTCTATAAAATGAAAATATGAATATTATTTCAATATTACTACACCTATATTGAAATAATATTCATATTTTCATTCCATAGAAACGAGTAGAGAAAATCTGAAAAAAATCTGGAATAATGAATAAATCTTCCCCATTATTTTGATGGAGAGATTACCCAAAATTTTCTGGTTCGACTTCAACTAATATTAGGTAGAATCATTATTATCAACATCAATATCATTATCCTCTTCAAATTGTTGATTCTGATAGTTCTGAAATTTATAATCGCAATTTCGTTTGAAGATATTAGGAATGTCGTGAATGAATTGTGATAATCTATTTTGTTCTTGGCACAGTTAATAGTCGCTTGTCACTTGTTCGGACAAGGCAAAAAACATCGGTATAATAAAGTAATTATAAGACACATGTGCCACACATAATTCTCAAATAACTCTTCATTCGTAGACGACTAACTTCAGATTAGTTGGTTGCGCTCGTGAAATTCGTAGTGTATTTATATTGCTATTCTCAATGTTGATCTTGTGAACGTTCTTGCATTTTGCATCAAATTTATCCATTATGAATCATTTGGATTGAACTAGAAAACACAATATTCAGGGTGGTTCAGATTTTGATAGGTTAAATTCGAAAGGTGAAAGTAGGTATACTCGCAAAAATAAAAAAAATCATATGTTTTCGAGCTTAGTTTTCGAGATACTGGTTGTTGACGTTAGAAATATCATTGGTCTTTTTCCATCATAAACCTGTAAAAGCTTTCATGATGCCAACATTTAATGTAGTCGTTTTCATAGGGAGAAAAATTCTCAGAGTCTCTACATTGAACAATAACATTTTGATTCATTTTCAGGTCTTTATTGTTTCATTATCCCATTGTATATTGTGTGTCTTGTCAAATCGTTAAAAATATGAAACTTTGTTCACAAAAATTTCTCAAATTCCGAATCATTCGAAAGTTCAAGTTTGGTCACATACTCAAATAACATCCTGAATATTATATTGATGATTTCATGCCAATAAGTAGTTATTAGTTATCATTTCTCATTTTCTACCAACTGAGAAGAATTTAAAAGTCTTTAGCTTAATGGAAAAGGTGGTACATTCATGTTGCTAGATTATTTGGGAATTTCTCTCCTCGTTTCTATATAGAATAAAAAAATTAGTTTTATATCAATAAACGTGTATATAGTAAGGACTAATCAGATGATTTGAACCCAAAATGTCACTTCGTCTGAAAATTTTCCTGACAGAGCCGAAAAAAATACTTTGTTTTGAAAAATGTATGGAGAAGAGAAATATAAATATATATAAATACTGTTTGTAGGTTAATCGAGGAGGTGGTACATTCATTATTCCAAATTTTTTGGGATTTTCTCTCCTCGTTCCTATAAAATAATAATATGAATATTATTTCAATATACGTGTAGTAAGGACAAATCAGATGATTTGCCCCAAAATATCACTGCGTTTAGAGAATTTTCCTATCAGAGAGCCTAAAAGAAAAATTCACTAGGAAAATTATTAAACGCAGTGACATTTTGGGGCAAATCATCTGATTTGTCCTTACTACACGTATATTGGAATAATATTCATATTTTTATTTTATAGAAACGAGGAGAGAAAATCCCAATAATTTGGAATAATGAAAAATATATATATATGAAAAAATCATTTTTTCTCAATATATCTATGCATGGTGAATCTGGAAATGGTTTTTTTTTTAAACTAGATATATATCTCACCAAAATAAGTTGTTTGGTAAGAAATCACTCCTATTAAATATTTTAGATAACGGAGGTTTGTACAGGTATTCAATGGTTTGAAGGAGACCCCCATCAATTATGAAACATTTTTTTAAAATAAAAAACGCAAAAAAGCTGTAATTAGTTCAGCGTTAAATACCCTACAGTTTCATTATTTCATCAGAAACACTAACCAAGAACCTCTTTTAGGATTAGGCCAAACAACTTATTTTGTTAATATAAAACCACATTTTTCGAAACAAATTGTTACTGACAAACCATTTTTTTATGCTCTCTGATAGAAACATTTTCGAATGCAGTGACATTTTGGGAAAAATCATCTGATGATGGTCCTTACTATACGTTTATTGAAATAATACTCATATTTTCATTTTAAAGAAACAATAATGAGGAAGTCCCAAGTGATCTAGCAAAATTATTGAAAAATAAACTGATGAAGTCCACTATTCAGGAGTATTGAAATCTAAAAGACTAGAAACCAACTAAGATGACCCCTTAACAAATAGATATTATTTTCTTTCCTTATTTATTGCTCTTCTAGAAAATTGGAATAACTATTATTCTGACTATTACACTGATATTATAATGACCTCTGAGTTACTGATAATTGTTTATGTGTGGTTTAGCACTATGTCATGAATTGTATCAATATTGACTGTTTATTAATTCTGAACGATATGATTATGCTCACCGAATGGCATGGAAATTAAAAATTCCAACTAGGAAGCCATAATAATAATTGAACTCACTACGCCAAGTAACACATTCGAATACTCTCGAGATCAATATGTAGGTATGTACAGGGTCTTCCAACGGAAACTTGACAACCCCAAAAGCAAACACCACAGAAGACAATCTTTGGCCTCTCCTCCTTTAATCACGATGACACTAAGTCAATTCATCACCCTGTACATTCAGGGCACATGCAGACTTGGCGACTCCAAGTCTCAAATTATTTAGGTGATGAAATGGAAATAATGAACTCCAAACCTAACATCAGCTGAGCACTTCGAGGGCGTTAATTCATTACTGCATGTGAAATATCCTTCAGATTTTAACTGTGGTACAGGTGACACACCATAGCAAAACAGCAGACAATCTTTGGCCATTCTCTATTCAATGACGATTAAACTGAGCACTTCATCATCCTGTACATTCAGGACACATGTGGACTTGGCGACTTTGAGTCTCGTATTATTCAGGTGATGAATTAAAACTAACGAACATCAAACCTAACATCAGCTGAGCACCTCGAGGGCGTTAATTCATTACTGCATGTGAAATATCCTCAAGATTTCAATTCATTACTGCATGTGCAGCTCTCCAATGATATTGACTGGCATCACGTTTTAGTCTTCTGGCGCAACCAGACTTTAGATGACCGCTTGTGCCAGATTCACTATGGGTATAAAATCTCACTAGAAAAACATATCCGGATCTTCGAAAGGATTGAATCTCAGATGAACAAATAGAATAATTAAATGAGTAATGTCGCCAGTGAAATGGAGTCAACATTAAACAGTATGATATTTTTATCGGGAACCATATGAGTCATATTCGGCAGTTTCGTTAGAATTTCAAGGTGTTGTGATAAAATCTTTCAAAATTTGGTGTATTTTGGAATATGCGCCTCTGACTGAGCTTCCAATAATCAGTTCTCCTTTGAGTACGACTATGTCTACTATTCGTTCATCAGAGAATCAAACTATTGTACAGGTAACACCATAGCAAACAGCACAGCATACAATCTTTGGCCACTATTCCTCCAATCACGATAATCATAAATCACTTCATCACCCTGTACATTCATGATACATGCGTACTTGGGGACTCCAAGTCTCGAATCACTTAGTTGATGAGATGAAAATAATGAAGTCCAAACCTAACATCACCTGAGCACTTCGAGGGCGTTAATTCATTACTGTATGTGGAATATCCTTCAGATTTTCAGCTTTTCACTGATATTTACTGACATTTACGTTTTAGTCTTCTGTGCAACCACAACCTCAGATGAACGAATAGATCAGGTGACTAATGTCGTCATCAGTGAGATGGGGTCAATATTGAACAGTATGATTTCTTTGCCAGGTATCTTCGAAACCATTCGGCTCATTCGGCTGTTTGGTTAGGATTTTGAAGTGTTGTGTGATAAAATATTCAGAATTTTGGTGTATTTTGGAATATGCGCATTTCATCTGTGCTTCCAATAATCATCATCCATGTATTTGTACAGGGTGTCAATTTGAAAACTTCCCACCCTTTATATCTCCCTCCAAGTCGATAATATGGAAAAACGAAAAGACAGGTCGATTATATTTTCGAGGGGGACATGGTTCTAAAATATTTTCAGCCCCGCGGCGTTGCCGCTTCTAACGAAAAGAAGCAACAACTTTGTTATTTCAAATGGAACAACCTGTATTTTATTGCATTTTTAGATTCTCCCTGGAAAACTGATTTCATCAATGTATCTCACTTGGGGTCTAGCAGGAATGATTACAGAGATATAGGGTGTTCAAAATCGAGATTTTACAACTTTAGGATTTTTTTGAGTCGAAACTATTCATTATTGGTCAAAACGGCTTGCATGTCCCTATCTTAACTTTTGATTTACTATCTACTGACATTTATTTGAAACAAATACAGGGTGATCAAAAGTCTGAATCTTGAACCACCCTGTATTTGTTTCAAATAAATGTCAGTAGATAGTAAATCAAAAGTTGAGATAGGGACATGAGAGCCGTTTTGACCAATAATGAATAGTTTCGACTCAAAAAAATCCTAAAGTTGTAAAATCTCGATTTTGAACACCCTATATCTCTGTAATCATTCCTGCTAGACCCCAAGTGTGATACATTGATGAAATCAGCTTTTCAGTGAGAATCTAAAAATGCAATGAAATACAGGGTGTTCCATTTGAAATAACAAAGTTGTTGCTTCTTTTCGTTAGAAGCGGCAACGCCGCGGGGCTGAAAATATTTTAGAACCATGTCCCCCTCGAAAATAAAATCGACCTGTCTTTTCGTTTTTCCATATTATCGACTTGGAGGGAGATATTGAGGGTGGGAAGTTTTCAAATTGACACCCTGTATATGCACATACCATGGACGTATAAACTTGGTGACTCTCTCGGATTATTCAGATGATGAAATGAAAATAACGAACACCAAACCTAACATCAGCTAAGCACTTCGAAGGCGTTAGTTCATTACTTCATATTTTCAGCTTTTTCATGATATTTACTGACATTCATATTTTAGTCTTCTGCGGAACCAACATTTAGATTTCGCTTTTGCAGGTTCGCTATGGATACAAAATCTTACTGGAAAAACATAACTGGATCTTTGAAACGATTGAACCTCAGATGAACAAATAGATTAATTAGATGAGTAATGTCGTCAGTGGAATAGATGCAACATTGAACAGTATGATTTTCTGAATCGGATATCTTGCAAAACATTGGGCTCATTCGGCTGTTTAGTAGATTGGTGTATTTTGAAATATGCGCCTTTGACTGTGCTTTCAATAATCAGTTCTCCTTTGAGTACAACTATGTCTACTATTCGTTCATTAGAGAATCAGACTGTGGTACAAGTAACACACCATAGCAAACACCACAGCAGACAATCTTTGGCCACTATTCCTCCAATCACGATAAACACAAATCACTTGATCACCCTGTACATTCATGACACATGTGGACTCGGCGACCGGCGTTCATTTTGAGGTGCAACCCCAGCCAGGTGATGCGGGGGCGGCGGCTGCGGCATCAGCCCCAGATGCCCCATGGGGCGCGCCCCAAGTAGCGAGGCCAGCGGGTGAGCACCCTGCGAGAAGTAGCCCTGCAGGGCGGGGTGGTGGGGGTAGAGAGAGTGGGGATGGCGGGACAGCGACGCCATCTTGAGTTTTTCTATCTCGGCTTCTTGCAGGCGTTTGGCTTTGGCTCGGCGGTTTTGGAACCAAATTTTCACCTGGAAACAAGAAGATTCGATTGTATTTTTTATATCGAAATGGATACATTGAATTTGATCCCTATACAGGGTGTGGCAAAAATTGGGGCGATGAATGAATTGGGGTATTCCATGAGGCATAGTGACACGATTTATAAAAAATAAACATGTGCGCTCCTATATAAAGTGCTCAAAGAAATAAGTATGCCACTGAAATATTTGACAATTCTCAAACTGCCATATCTTTTTAGAAAATGAATGGATTTTCAATCGGAATTCAGTGCTTGGAAGATGCGATTTTTCTCTTCAAGATTCCTCGTTCAAAACTCATCGGGAGATTTTCTGCCATTATACACCAGGTGTTCGAAAAAAGTATTACAAAATTGAAAAAATTCAAACGCTTCCGTATTCCAGGGAATTTTTTTCATTTTTCTATTAAGCGTTTTTTTCGAACGTTCAAGCCAATATCTCGAAACAGTTTTGTAAGTTTCCATATTCCTCATACAGGATGTTGAAAATCGATGATTTCTCATTTTCAGATTTTTATCACATCATTTCCGATTTTAAAATTATGCAAGCCACCTTCGACGTATTTTGCCACTCTATACGATGGTACACATCCTGGAAAATGGATTCATATTGACAACTTTAACAGAAGAAAAATTAATAATTCTTTTTTAGAAATGTTCGGAATTTAGAGAAATCGTCTGTTCAGTTTGATGCTGCCATAACCATATGCTATGCTAAACACAAATCCTTCATTTGGATTGATTGCTTTGTTAAGTATTTCGAATTGATTTCGTGATTTGTCAGATAAGGCAATCCAAGGGGGCGCAAGGAGGCCCTTCTGGATTTTTCCGACCAATTCATACAATAAATATGCTATAATGGTTTAAAGATATTCCTGAGCTGACATGAAGTCAAGAAACCTATTTATCACAAGGTTTTTCATTGCGTGATCGAAAATCAATCGAAAAAGTCATTTTTATTGTAATCAACACTTATTCACGAGATTATCACCACTGCAACACCCAATACATATTTCAACTATTATTGAACGTCCGGTAACATTGCAAAAGTCATTGATGTTTCCGGTGCTTGTGATATGTCGAAAAACAAACGCTTGGGTTGGGCTATTAACGTCTGAAGAATGATTCACAAAAGTTCGAGGCAAACTTTGAAGCTGAATATCTTCAAAAATATCTGTTTTTCGACAAGAATATATTCGAATAAATGCATGAATGCTTAAAAGCTCAAAGAATTTGAGTAGTAGATGAGAGTAGATGAACATGTTCCTTGAGTCTTTTGTGAGATAAGAGCGGAAAACTGGAAAGACTCGAACGAGTTTTTTGCATTTTTTCAACCTGAGCCGGTACTGCTACGAGGCAGCATACCTCAGATTCGCGTTCAGCATCCCAAAATACAAAATTCCGTTGAGATCCCTTTCCCTTATTTAGAGAGAACTGTGGAGAACGAAGAGCGATTGGCATAGTTCGTGAAAATGGTAACATAGCTAGTTGATGCATTATTTCATTCCAGGTCATATCTCCTCCATGTTCCATTCAAGAGATCACGATTTCACGTTAAAGGTATACCTACTGAACTGAAGAAAGTGTTCAGGGCTTTTTTCTTCTTGAAACCCTCATTTTATACAACATAATGTGGCAGCAGCCCACGATACAGGGTGTATCTAAAAATTGTTCTAAAATTGTTCTATCCGTCATTCGGTTGCCCCCTTACGAGCAACCCTCAGAAGTCTTCGAAAGACTTGTGCGAGCAAGGAATGACGGGGGCCTTACCTTTTAACGTGTGATCCCAAACACTTTCTTAGGACATCAGAAAAAGTCTGCGTTCGTGGGTCTCGAACCCACGATCGATACCTCGACGTGAATCGATATTGAAGCATCGAAGCACTGAGGTACGCCGGCCTAAATAACACCAAAAAAATCAAGGGGTGGTTCCTTGTAATGTTTTTGGAAATGAGGTTTATATTAACATGTGTCCTAACTTCGTTTTCGAGATTCAGGGTATTAATATTTCCATGAAAAATCTTTTTCCTATTCATTTCCCAATTGTTTTTTCATCAATTCGAATAAAACGTTGTGGTATTGTTGATAGTAATTTGGAGCTTCTGCTAGTGCAATTAGATTTGGAATGATATTTCCAGTGGCGTTACAATGGATGAATTTATCGATATTCATGGTGACTGTAATTTTACACCACCGGTTTTTCTGAGTTTCATGTATAGAATTTATAAAAATAATAACTTTTCTATCATCTGTGTGATTTTTGTATCCATTCTAGTTTCTGATGAAACAATAAAAATTCGATTTGACCCCAAATTTAAATGTAGGTGTTTTCAAGATTTTCATTAAGATCACTCAATAACCCCAATTTGAATCATTCTAGAATTTTGGGACTTCCTCAGTCTCCATCCATACTGAATTTCGGCACCATGGAAGCTTTTAGATTAGATTTAGAATGGGGCTTTCGGGCTATCTGCCTCCACACCGCGACCTTTTCAGATCTATTGTGTCTGCCCTCAAAATCGATTAGAGTTCTTCGGCTAGCCCCGTCTTCTCTATGAGACTCCATAGGCTAGCTTTCAGATTCCCTGTGTATCTCTGGGCTTCTGGTTTTTCCTCACCCAGCGTAAGGAACCTTAGTCTTGACAAGCCCTCACAGTGGCAAAGTATGTGTACTGCTGTTTCCTCCTCCTCCTGACAGAACCTGCACAGCAGTTCTTCAGTCAGACCTATCGTACTCATGTGTTTGTTGAGCCTACAATGCCCTGTGAGAAGTCCCACTAGTATTCTAGTTGAACTTCGTTTCTGGCTTAGTAGATATTCTGTGAATGTTGGCGATGGTTTTTTAATAAACTCTTTTGCCTGTCTCATTCCTGGCGATTTGTTCCACCATTCTTGAGATTTGGTTTGCATCAATGATTTGATACTAGTCTTTTGTATAGCTTTCGCAATACCACAGAAGGGTTCTGGGGCATTCAGAGCTCTGTTTGCTCCTGCTCGGGCAAGTGAGTCTGCCTCTTCATTGCCCTCGTACCCTGTATGTGCTGGTACCCATGCTAGAGTCAGTCTTTTCTGACTGCCCAGTGCATTTAGGGTTTCTAAGCAGTCCCATACTAGTTTTGAGTTAACTTGCATAGAGTTGACTGCTTTGATTGCCGCCTGGCTATCTGAATAGATTGCAATGGTTTTGCCTTTAAACTCTTGCCTTATCAATTCTTTCACGCAATGATGTATTGCAATAATTTCTGCCTGAAACACCGTCGCGTATTTACCTAAGCTCAGTGAGATTCTTGTCTTTGGCTTGGCCCCATAAATACCAGCTCCTGATCCAAACTCAGTTTTGGAGCCGTCCGTATAGACAGCAATGTCTGCATTGATAGGAGGTCCTTCCTTCCATGCCTCTCTGTCCGTTATACTTATTTTAAAAGTTTTTTCAAAGCTATATTTTGGAATTATGCCATCCGTTGGCATTCCCATGATGGGGTCGCTTTCCAACTCTTCATATAGCTTTCTATAGTCTTTACCGTGCGCGTTGCTTATGGGTGCTTGACCCCTTGACAATCTACTCACGACTGCTCTGGCTTCGCCTTGAATATATATTTGTAGTGGTGGTAGGTTCAAGAGGACCTCTAAAGCGGCTGTTGGAGTGGTTTTCATTGCACCAGTGGCACTCAGGCAAGCTTGCCTTTGAATAGTACTGAGCCTTCGAATCACTCCAGCCTGTTGTGTCTTTGGCCACCAAACTACTGACCCATATGCTATCATAGGCCTGATGACGCTGGCATAGAGCCATGTGGTCATTTTTGGTTGCAGTCCCCAAGTTTTCCCGCACATTCGTCTGCACAGATTGAAGGCTACTGTACTTTTTTGAACAATTTTTTGTAGGTGTTGATTCCATGTTAACTTATGGTCAAAGATGACTCCTAAGTATTTTGCCTCTAGGGCGAACGGAATTTCTACCCCGTTGAGTACTGGTGACTTTAATCCTTCCAGTACTCTCTTTTTCGTGAAATTCACTATAGTGGTTTTATGAGGGTTCACGGTGAGTTCCTCCTCTTTACACCAATTGTCAATTATGTTTAGAGCGATTTGTGTGAGCTCCGATACCGTACTTGCGAATCTACCTCTAGCGATAACCGCCAGGTCGTCGGCATATCCTAAGCAATAATACCCTTTGGATGTTAGCCTTTTGATCAGTTCGTCCATTAGAATGGCCCATAGTAGGGGCGATAATACTCCTCCCTGTGGGCATCCCCTATCTGCTCTAGCTGTCAGAGTTGTCTCGCCAATTGTGGATATGATAACCCTATTTTTCAAATTGACATTTATCCACTGGCACAGGAGTAGCGGTACTCCTTTCCTTGCTAGGGCATTAATTATAGACTTTGTTGATGCGTTATTGAAAGCACCTTCTATGTCTACGAATGTTGTTATAGCTATTTCTTTGTCTTCTATCGACTTTGCGAATAGCCTGTTCAGATCATCCAGTGCTAAGTCAGTTGACTTGCCTGGCTGATACGCATATTGGCGTTCGTTGAGCGGGTTTCTTTGTGATACCTCGTCTCTTATGTATCTGTCTATCAGTCTTTCCAGCGTTTTGAGCAGGAACGACATTAGACTTATTGGGCGGTATGATTTTGGCGTTTTGTCACCCACCTTTCCCCCTTTGGGAAGGTAGATGACTGTCACCTTCTGCCATACTATGGGTATATATCGTATTGCTATACAAGCCTTGAATATACGACACAAATGTGGAATTAGTATTTACCATGGAAGCTTATACAGAGGGTTTATGAATAAAAACAATCGATACTTCCAACTTCAACATCCTGTATCCCAAAAACGGAGCAGATTAGGACACATGTTTATTTGAACTTCATTTGGTAGAATGTCACAAGTTAATACCCCTTGAGTTTTTTCGGTGTTTATTTCGATACACCCTGTAGACTGACGAATTCAGAATTGATTTCCAACGATCTTATTCTTACACGATTTGCAAATTGATTATTGGCTTACCCTCTGATCTTATGGAATTGAAATCCAAGAATTTTAAGGAAAATTTGAAAAAGTTACTGTTACTCAATAATAATATCATACCGAATTTCAATGTCTAAACTGGGTACCTTTCGATTTCTCTCTCAGAATTATATTTTAGTTTCACTTATATTTTAATATTTGAGTACAATTGGTTGTAATCAGAACTGATTATTTTTGGTACCTACTGCTCGTTTGCTTCGAAATTGAAATATTTTTCGATGTCATATCCATGTTTGTATTAGTTTATAGTTTACAGTCCTTGGTGCCAACAGAACATATTAGTATTATTAGAATATACTTATTAGTTACTCATCTTACGTTCTAACTGTGCACCTTTTCGAGGGTTATAGGGAAGATTGGAATCAATGTACATTTATGTACATTGAAACTAACTATAGCCCTTTTCAGTCTCAGTAATTAATATTTTTATTATATTATGTTGAGAGTAAAAAAAAATATGACTGTAGTTTATTCACTGAGAGAAACTGGATATTAAAAATATCTACCAGCTCTGATTGTAATAACCATTATAAGGAAATCTCCTATTCTTGATCATTTTATTATTACAACAGTATTCTCTCCATTCTGTAATTATAAAAATCGATTTCTTAAATCATTTGTAATACCCTTGAATGGACATTTGCTACCATCATAACGCAAGTGTGTTATGACATTATGAGAATTTTATAAATTCCAGTCTATTTAGATTTTTTATTGACATAGCTCGTTTTGTGAATTATGCTCATTGGTGAATTCAGATAATGTTTGTCCCAATAATCATAGCTGTTTGGGTTTCTAGCATTGTACGTTGACGAATAACTCTAGCAATTCACATGTATGACGGTTATTAGGCAATCATTCGACAATCGTAATTCGGCTCATTTCGCTCTAGTGTTTCATCAGTATTGGGGCTGACAAAGATACAGATCGCGTTCATTTCTCTGCTGTTCTCGGTCATGGGTGCCCGTGTTCAATTATTGTTCAATGGTTTCGATCGTCCGAATCGATAGAGCCGTGTCTTGTAGGTGAATGTCTGTGATGTAGCAAAGTTTTGTTTTAGTGCTGGCTGTGAACCGATCTGTGGAATACACCGTGCCTTGCATTATTGCAATGAAAAAAGTATTCTCCATACCCACTTTTCACGGCCTAAAATTGGTTTGTGGTAATTTGGTTTAAAACAAAATGATCGATGAGACTCTGAATCAAAATATCTGTGTTTCTGTGAGGGAAGTTTTATTGACAATTCTCATCATAACTCCGAAGGAAGGGTAAATATAAGTATTTAACTTCTCATTTCTTAATAAATTCATCAGTAATGCATATAGATGATATTTCTCCGAAAAAACCAATGAGTTATGTCAAAAAACTTCCACAGATACCCAAATATTTCAATTCAGAGACTTAACGTATTTTTTTGTATTTTTGAAAACAATAACTTTGGATCATGAAAAGTGATAGTGTGGATAGGATATTTATTTTCATTGCAGTTATTCAAAGCACGGTTTCATAATACATACCATCGAATAATGTTGATTAGATAACCTTATTACCACTGTTTGATGAATATACTAGAGTAGAAAAATATTGGGATAACTGTTGAAAATGAGCTTCATTACAATAGCATGTCAAAATGTCAGGTTTCATGCAGATATCAGATAACTATAATGAAATGAGACGAATTACTGCGTTACCTCAAGATGGTTGTGCCAGTAATAAAAACATGCTGTTTTATGTCGATAGTCTAATAACCACTGTAGAGTGGAGAGTTACTGCAACATTTTATGGGAATAATTCCTATTCGACATTCTGTGTTATCATAGAAATTAGAATTAGTAGTAGTTATTCAGCAGCGTTTTTTTTATACAAGTTTGCAAATTGAATAAGCTGCCATAACTACAAGTCACCTGAAAATTCACTTCATCTATGGTAGCAAATGAACACATCTGTCCCCTATTTATTGCAGATATCGTAATAACGGTTATCCGATTTCCAATTATGATAACTCAAGTTTTCTCTCAGTGTTGCTGTATATTATTGCTGAATCACTGAATAAATGACTAAATGAAATGAAAATTTAGGAGCATAGACGAACCTGTGTCTCTGTCAGCCTGAGTGAACTGGAGAATTCTGCTCTTTCAGCTATGCTGAGGTACTGCTTATCTCTAAATTTCTTCTCTAAAGCTAGAAGCTGCTGCGTCGTAAACGGCGTTCTAGGTTTCCTGTTCGGTTTGTGCTTTCTCAAATTACATTTGAGTTTTGGTGGCTCGCCATGGGAGTCTACTGAAACAAGAAGAAAATATTTCAATCTCTACTGGAGACAGTCGTATGCTCGGAAATCATGCTTTTTAGAGGAAACACAATGACTTTGTTTCATTCCAAAAACGGAAAATGATGAATACCCATTTTTTTGCATCGGGATTGTTTTGAAGGTTGATGTGGACTCAGCTTTGTTTGTTGAACTAATCATAGCATGTTCCATTCGGATCAGAAGTGACTTTGTTCGACTCGCAAATTCTGCTTCCGCTCGGCTTCGCTAAACGCTCCGCCTCGCAAATGCAAAATTCGCTCGTCAAACGAAGTGTCACTTTCGATCCTAATAAAACAATCTATTATTTTCAGAACAGGAGACCTCTGAAATATTTGAGATGTTCCTAAGGGGCCAGCATTTCCCTACTCTACCCTACTCATATAGGCAAATCTAATAATAATCCAAATTCAACTTTGTCCTGACGTCTATACTCTCATAGAGGAAGTAATTCAATCGACTTTTTATAATTGTAGGTGATTTTTATTCAAAGTGAGGGATTTATATGCAAGATGAAACATAGTTTCTTGAATGTTTCCGACCATTATACAATATTGGTCCATTAATTATCCGTCCAATTAACAGTCAATTAAAGACTAATTAGTTGATGAACATCAAAATCTTGCGTTGTAGCAAGAAATCGAGGTCGTTTCCATAATAGTTAATAAATTTATTAGCATTTTGTTTTAATTTATCGCTTCTGTTTTACCCATTTCATACAGGGTAACTCAGGTTCAACTTGTCGGAATCTGATCATAAATTGGGTTGAATTTTTTGTTCTGAATTCACAAAGTTGTACAGGGTGATTCACCATGAATGTCCCCCCTCTAGCTCACTCATTTTTAAACCGATTTGAAAATTTGGCGAATAATTCAAAATGATTTTTCATAAATATTTTCCTCTTGCATCAGGAAATACAGGGTGCTCGGAACAAATGATCTACAGAGTACTACTCGATTTTTTCGAATGGAACACCCTTCATTTCATTGTATTTTTAGGTTGTCCCTAAAGGTCTGATTTCATCAATGTATCACACTTGGGGTCTAGCAGGAATGATCACAGAGATATAGGGTGTTCAAAATCGAGATTTTTCAACTTTAGAAATTTTGTGTGTCGAAACTATTCATTATTGGTCAAAACGGCTCGAATGTCCCTATCTCAACTTTTGATTTACTATCTATTGACATTTAATTGGAACATATGCAGTGTGGTTCAAGATTCAGAATTCTGATCACCCTGTACCTGTTCCAATTTTCAAATGTCAGTAGATAGTAAATCAGGAGTTAAAATACGGACATGACCGATAATGAATAGTTTCGTCACAAAAAAGCCTGAAGTTGAAAAATCTCGATTTTGAACACCCTATATCACTGTATCATTTTCGCTAGACCTTAAGTGTGATGCATTGATGATATCAGCTTTCCAGGGAAAATCTGGAAATAAAATGAGAAATAGGGTGTTTCATTAGAAAAAATCAAATAGTACCCTGTAGATCGTTTGTTCCGAGCACCTTGTATTTTCTGATGTAGCGGAAATGAACTCTATCGAAAATCATTTCAGATTATATATCTTAAATTCTGGAATTGGTTCAAAAATAACTGAGCTAGAGGGGGGACATTTATGGTTAATCACCCTGTACATTATATTTAATTATATAAGAATAAGAAGTGATCGAAAAAACTTTCGGACTCGAACGAATGGTAGTTATTCAGCAGTGGTGTTTATATTATACAAGTTTGCATATTGAATATGCTGCCATAACTACAAGCCACCTGAAAATTCACTTCATCTATGGTAGCAATTGAACACATCTGTCCCCTATTTATTGCAGATATCGTAATAACGGTTATCAGATTTCCAATAATGATAACTCAAGTTTTCTCTCAGTGTACCACAAGTGATATACCGAAATATTCGGCGATTGTAACGACAGCTTGTTACCTAATAATTTCGCGAATGACATTGATTTTCCAAATTCTCTAGCCGTTTGCGCGAAATTTTGAATCAATGTCACAAGCGAAATTAGAGCAGCGGGCTGGAGTATGTCAATCGACGAATATTTACAGGAAAAATAGTAACAGTAGTATTTTCATCTTTGGGATCGCAGCATATATTTCCTATTGGGTTCGTAGAACATCGTGCGTATCCCGAAAAATAGTTTGAACTATATTTGAGAAATGATTTAAAAAACATATCAGACCAAAACTGTACAAATTAAATTCTTTGATTACATTTCAGCATGATACTCAGTTAACTGGAAATTATTCTGCAACTTGGATTATAATCATGCAGCCTATAATAATATGATCTCTAGTTCAAGAATGTTGCCGCGCACAAAATAAATACGTTGTATAATCACCTAATTATTATTTCATTTACTGTTGATTCGGTCGATTTAATTTGTCCGTTGCCTCATATATGGGGTATAATTAATTATAGTGATAACTTCAGAGAGCCTAATTTGAAATCATTATTTTTTAGCATCCTCTATTCGTTTATGCAACTCCATTATGATAATTTGAGGAATCATATTTTCAATGTTATATAATATCCCACAGATTCCTTATACAAAGAATCCTTATTAAAAGATGTGAGACAGATTTTTTGTCAAAAAATAATTCTATTCATAAAACTAGGAAAAATTGAACTCACTCCATATAAACACCCCTGTAAGACTCGAAAGACTGATGAAGTTTTATTTATACGTTGCGGAAAAACTATTGGCCAACGTAATACGAAATATTTAGCACACAGAATTCCTGCTTTGTTACCACACGACTGGAAATATATAAAAAACTACCAAATGTTAAAAAAAAAACTGAAAAAATGGTTCTCAATGAAAGGCTTATATTCACTAATATTGTTAACCAGAGATCAACTCACTAAAGTAGTAGTGCAAATTATTATTTATTTTGGTGTATATGTAAAAAAATATTAATCGACTGGGACTAACACTTCAGTATATCTTTTATTTCAAAGATAAGACTATTAACCCCTTTTATTTACAATGTAATAGTTCACCTTGATGTGTCAAAATCCCCTAATGTCTACCCATTTATCGATGTTTTAGGATTGTTTACCTACTTTTACAGATTGTTCACTAATTTCTAACGATTTTTATCAATTTTTTATTTTAATTCTACTATGGAAATCGCACACACAAGTAGTCAAAGCTACTTCTGTGATCCACCCCTGTTTATTCAAGAAACACTTTTTTTGAAATTTATATGATACGATTTATGAGTATGAATAAACATTAATATTATTATTATTACTGCGTATTCTTCTTCAGATACAGCTCATGATATTATGTTGAAGGTGATTCACCATATCTCGACTCATTTTAAGAAATGAGCTATAAATTCGAAAAGTATAGTCCATGTGTAGAATCAAAATAAGCTTCAGAGTGACAGGTAATTCACAAAGGGAGAAACTCAAAGTCATTACCACAATAGTTCATAATATAAACAAAAATGGTAGATAACGAGAGAAAAACAACTACATGCCACGCAGAACATTACATCCTCTCGATATCTATGCAATAATTCATATAGACGAATGAAATCGCAAGTGTTTCCTTCCTGAACGCCCAGCTGCGCCTAAGTGGTTCAGGAACGCGTGACTACCTGCAGACCGGTTTTGAGCTGTTGGCTCTCATCATTGCAGGGCTGTCCCAGATAGCTCCTTGATCGCTATCTGGTGCGCAACTGATCTAATCTAAACGCATCTCAGCATTTATACTCCACGAGGCCTTCAACGTCCGCGAAATGAACCCGAACGCCGAACGCCACCTGGCAAGGAAAGGAACACTCCAAACCAATATTCCATTTCAGATGGAATGGGAGTGGCTGGTTGCCCGTCTGGCGTATTTTCAACTGCATAAGTTGGGAAAACTACGATTTTAAGCCAAAAGCATTAGTTATTAGGGCAAAACCAAAGTTTCTTGCCTCGAATTTATATAATTTCATGCTAAAGAAACTTAGGTGCTTGCCTCAAAGTTTTTGGAATATTGGGTCGAAATGTCCATGCATTCCGCCTTATTCAAATGCTTGGCGCCCTTGAGGTAAAGTCATCAGTGTAGGAAAAAGCCAAGTACTCAAAGTGGAATGCAATGGTTACAAAGAGAAAAACTCAAAGTCAGAGTTTTGTGGTAATGACTGGTGATGAATAATCTTATTTTTTCGAATTAACATACAGAGGATTGAGAAAAGCGTTGGAATATAATCAGATTAAATATGATCATTATGATAACTGAACTTTCAATTTTTAATTTCGTTTTTGGTTTTTGGTTGTGATAACTTTGTGTTCATAAACTTCGGAGCATAAAGAATCCTTATTCGAATAAACTAATTGTTATTTCTTTCTCCAGTCTCATAGGTAGGTACATCAACTCTTTCATCAGGTACCTACCAGTTATGAAGTGTTATATCCATTAAAATCGATTGGCTTTATATGATTGATTCTGTTAGATCCTTTCTCTTGATGACTGCGCTATCCACATTTTCCTTCTTTTTCTTTATAGATCATTCATCTGTGGGTGAAATTCTTATTATGATTACTTATCATCTGTGGCTGAATGTACAGAGTTCTTCACAGTAGGAATGTAAGAGAATAAGCCGATCTGCTCGGCTTCCACAATCCACGTTACTGTCGTTTTTTCACTAAATTTCATACTAGGTTTCACTAATCACAATGAATCTATAAAACTAAATAGCATTATCCTCTTGTAAACGCTTCCGAAATCCACAAAGTCCACAAGTGAACAAACGTGACACTTGTTCGTTTGCCAACTAAACTAGACTCCATTTTGATTTTGAAATTATTTGACAGATCTCACAGATCGTGCAGCTGCGAATGTTCCAGATATGATCGAAAATCGTCGGGTTTCAAAGATTCACTGGTATAGCTACACGAAAAAAAAAAAGGATTTGTTGCATCAACGAATTATTTATGCTTGAATTATTTTTGTTGAACTGAGTAATTTTTTGTTGAATTAACCAGATACATGATCATTCCATGAAAGCAGCTTGTTCAAATCAAGAATGAAGTCTAATTGAATCTACATCAGTACCTATAATAACAATTCCATCAACAAAATATATGGTTTTCTCAAAAACAAATTATGTCGATCCAAAATAATGTCGATGTTGATTCAAATATAAATATTTTGTTGATTTGATCAAATAATGATCATTTTGATTTGATTTGAGAATATATCTTTGAAACTACATAAAAGTTTTCCTATTCCGATGTAGCAATGAACTCGTTTCGAACGAGTCATTTGCTTGAATAGAGCAGCGAAATATGTAATATCAATGGAATATTTTGTTCACTCTACATCAAGTTGAATTTTCGCCTCTAGATGGCGATCATTTCGCCTCGTCAATGCCTGTCTCGAATTCATTATATATGTGAAGCCTGATTCTTCGTGTTTGAAATATCACCTGGATAAATCGAACTCAGGATGATTAGCAATCCGGAATAGCTTTGCATCAGCTGAAGAGAAGTAAAGACTAGTGGAGATCCATGCTAGAAGTCGACTAGTTTCCTAGTTTGTTTATTCTATTGATGTGAAATTTCAGAAACTTTCCGAATTGATAGAGAAGTAGAGATTAGTGTAGATCTATGCTAGAAGTTGACTAGTTTCCTAGTTCATTCTATTGATGTGAAATTTCAGAAAATTCCCGAATTGATACTGAATTTGGTTCAACAGAACAATTTGTCGAATAAAAATACAGTTCCTCTTGAATCAACGGAATATTCCATTGAATCAACAAAATATTTCATTAAATTTACCAAAAATTCATTGAATCAAGCAAATAATTCATTGAATCAACCAAATATCCCTTTGAGTCAACCAAATATTTCATTGAACCAACAAAATATTTGATCGAATCAATATCTTGTTATTTTGAATCAAACAAAATGATTGTTTGAGCCAATTCAATATCTCCTAATAAACAATTCTAATAATTTCTAATTCCTAATAAACAAAAAATAACAAGATTTTATTTTTTCGTGCATATATATGACACTTTCATTCGCTTTATACAATTAGATTTTTCTTGATTCAACATTTCCATTTTTTTCGGGTAGACGCTTGTAGATCAAAGACATGGAGTGCTTACGTTGATGCTAACGTACTGCGCAAGTATCTACTAATAATAATAATAATAAAAATATGCCTTTATTCACACGATTGATATGGTGATAACAATAAACAAAAATAAGTCCTAAATTAATAACATAATCATATGAAAGGGCGGAATTCAGTTACCCATATCCAAAGACACTGGTATCTGCTCTTCCATTCAACCCCATAATAATCAAGTACAGTATGTTCACGAATTAAAAACATATACTTATCTCAACACAATGTTTACGAAATTAGCAGTAGACTTAACAAGAATTGATAGTTTATTGTTCATATTATATTAGTTACTTATATAAAATCTCAACCAATTTCAATCCTCTCCAGTTGGTCGTGAAAGTTCACCACGCTTCCTCAATGTATTCTTCTTCAATCATCAGTATATAGGTCAGTGCTTTACATTCCGTTGAATCTGGAGATTAATTTCCGTAAAATTTCCATATTCAATATTCCAAAAACTCTAGTAGCTATCCGATTTAGTTTCATTCAGACGTGAAATAGTCACTTTCATTGGAATTTAAGAGCGATGCCTGGCATTCCTCAAGCTCCGAATGTTAAATAGCAGGAACGATCTTTGTGTCGTGTCAGTGATAGATGGATATTAATCCAACGAAACGCCTATGGCAATAAATATCTCGTAATGATCGTTTAGTTGGCTCTTTAACTTCCGACGCAGATATGTGAGCCAGTTTAGACCTGCCGGGACATTTGTGCGTTATTTTTTTTGTTTGGTTTCGTGTCATGTTCACTTAAAAATTGTCATGGAAATATCACTGTTACTTTTTTAGTCGCGGAACAGATGTTTCGGATGTCTTGAATAATAGCCCATTACTTCGTCCATCGATGCGCTGAGTGTTTCGGTTGTTGCTTTCTTCTAGGATGATTCATTGGATGGCATAAATATTATGATATAGCTGGAGAAGTGAAAGGAGTACTCGAATTCGTCTTCAGAACGTTTATTAATATACTGGGTGGATCTGAATAACACGAATAAGGGGTGTTTCCTTGTGATATTCTAGCAAATAAAGTTCATATAAACATGTGTCCCAACTTGCTTCGTTTTTGAGATACAGGATGTTGAAGATTATTTTGTTTTTATTTATAACCCCCTGTATAAGCTTTCAAGATGCCTGAGTTCAGTATGGATGGAGACTGAGCAAGCCCCAAAATTTCAAAATGATTCTAATTGGGGTTATTGAATAATCTCAATGGGTTGCGTGCAAGAACTGCCAGATGACTGACCCTGGAGGCACAATATTGAAACACAACCTCACTTTTCTTATTTGTTTACAAGTAATTGGAATAGTTTCCCACAATCATTTTGGCATACGAATCGTATTTTTCGACTTTTCATTAATTCGCTCATGCCATCGCATTCTGCTGTTGTACAATGCACACAAACTGCAGCTAAAGATGAAGGAATCCGGCTGGTACCTACTTTATGATTTAAAAGTAAGTACCTACTTTAGTCACTCGTGTTTTAATTTTTGAAATTTGGTAATTTCTCTGATTTCTCATCGGAATTCCTTGCAATAGGAGCTCATAGAAATACTCGTGAACTTTCTCAAATGATGCAAGAAGATTGGATTCATGCAATCAAACGGAAGGACTGGTCTGACATGCTGACGAAATCTGATCGTGTGTGTTGTAGACATTTTCATTCTATTAGCAGTATTAGGTGGTATTAGCTTGTATTGCAGAAGTAGGTAAGTGAGGTTGTGTTTCAATAATTCACAGAAGAGTGAGGTTGTGTTTCAATATTTCACCTCCAGGTCATCGTGCACGCGACCTATGGTGGAAAGTCGACTGAGGTATGGTATTTCCCTATGGGGAGACTCTACACTGTCGAATAATGTCTTCGTCTCTCAAAAAAAATCATAAGGTGTATGGCTGGTGTGAAAAAAGACCATTTTTGTAGAGAAATCTTCAAAAGATTTGAAATTCTCAGTTGTGTAGGCTTCTACGCATTTGAAGTCTGTATTTTTGTATTCAAAAATAGGGATTTGTTTTTCATTGATGATGATTTCCACGAATACAACACACGTCATAAGGATGATTTACGAATACCACTCTCTAAACGTGATATTTCATATAAAGCTCCAGCTAGAATCGGCGCAAAGATTTTCAAAAGCTTACCCTTCTCAATCAAAAGCCAAGAAAAACCTCATGGAATATCTGGTTGAGAAATGTTTATATATTTTGAATGAATTTTTTTAACTCCACATTTTAAATATTAAATGTAAATTGAATCTTTTATGTAATCTTAGTATCATAGCTGAGTCAATATTTTATCCATTTTGTATATTTTAAGTAAGTACTTAGATTGTGTGAACATGTTACGTAGTTTTATTCAACGTGCTATGTTATCTTCTTATTGTTGATTTATTTCATAAATACCAACCGTACTACCATGCGGTTCCATCCTGATTCTTCCTTATACAATTGTATGTTGTCTTGAAGGAATAAAGTGATTTGATTTGATATGGATGTCTTGAAAACATCTACATTGAAATTTGGAGTCGAATCGAATTTTTATTGTTTCCTCAATAACAAGGCTTCATACAAAAATCACACAAAGGATAAAAGAGTTGTTATTTCAATAGTTCGATCTAATAAGAATTTGAAACTCAAAAAAACCGGTGACGTACATGAATATCGAAAAAGTTACCCGCTGTGACGCCACTGAAAATATTATTTCGAATCTAAGTGCACTAGAAGAAGCTCTATATTACTATTAACAAAATCACAACGTTTCATGGAAATTGATGAGAAGACAATTGAGAAATGAATAGAAAAATTTTTCAATACCCTGTTTCTCGAAAACGAAGCAAGTTAGGACACATAATCTATATGAACTCTTTTTTCTAAAATATCACAAGGAATGTTCTGTTGAATTTGTTTGGTTATATCTAAATACACCCTGTATATGTCAATTTGTCAATAGAAGACACTCAATGGAACTATACAGGGTGTCCCGAAATTATATAGAAAGATCTGAACCACAGATTCTAGGAACAAAAATATCAAAAAAACGTAATATAAACATGGGTCCAGGAATGGTCCCCTGGGAGGTTATACCACCTGGAGGAGAGATCTAGATGATTCTAGATGATGGTTTTATGAAAATATTTCCGAAACTCTTTGTGATAAAAAGAACAAACTTCGAATTGAAGGTCTGATGTCAACTTCAAAAATGTCAATATGTCAATTATTTGTCATGTGAGTCTCCCTCTGGTGCTTGATTTTGATTTGTCTTATGATGGCCGCCAGTCAACATACGATGACTCGATGAATTTTTGAGTAAAAAATGTTTTCAATTCAATCTCATCAATTTCTTTCTGATGCTGAACCAGATTGTAATAGCTATTTCTGGTTGTTCAGTCGCTATAAATTAGTTTTGTACAGAGCAGCTTCTGTATTTTTCCATCGTTGTTCCTTACAAATGCTTTATATTATGTCTAATAATGGCCAAGTGATGAAACTAGTTATGTAATAAATTTGGTTGTGGTCGACTGACTTTGGGTTTTTTGTATCTTTCCTTTGAAAAATTCTGGACCACTTTGAGATAATGGATGGATTCCACGACTTTCTTTTTATCGCTTGGAGCGCACGAAAGGGAATCCCTATAATGTTCAAAGAACATCGTGCGTTCCTAGGGAGGATAGGGACAGGAGGTAGGTATTGGATTTTTTTTGAACTTCTGGTGATTATATGTTGTTGGGAATACTTCCACAGGCAATGAATTCCAGAGCCTAGCCGTTCTATATGGATGAAGGAGTTCGACATTTTTTGAGGTTGACAACGAAAGGATGTGCTGACTGGGCTTGTCTAGTTCGTCTGATTGGTATTGCTAGTGGAGGGATGATAACAGAGATTTCCGAAGAACATTTCCCGTGGAAATATGGATAGAAGAGTGAGAGGTCGCCAACCTTTCTACGGTGTTCCAATGATGTCAAAGAGTGAGTGAGTGTGGCGTCACACACCAGGCGAATGGCTCTTCTCTGGATGGAATCTAAGAGCATCAGCGTATGTTTTGGTGCTGAACCCCATATGTGGGAACAGTATTCTAGAACAGGCCGTATCTGCACTTTGTAGATCATGAGAAGCTGTTGAGGTGTAAAGTAGCTTTTCGCACGGAACAAGAATCCGAGTTTTTGTGAAGCATCTTTTGCGATGGATCTGACATGATGATCCCATGAAAGAGTGTTGCTGTTGGAAATACCGAGCATAGATATGGTGGGCTTGGTGGGGATGATGGAGCCAGACATTACAATATCGGGCATACTGAGTTCCGCCTTTCTAGAAAAAATACAGGCTTGAGTTTTGGTGGCGTTGAATTCAACTAGGTTGTTGGTTCCCCAGGCTGTGATTTCAGCAAGATCTTCATTGACAACATTGACCTGCCTGCGCCGTGAGTTCTTAGTTTCCTGGGAAGAAATAGGAATTCTGGAAGAGAACGCGGTATGGAGGATACTATCATCTGCAAAGCTGTGGATGGGGCAAGTTGTTACTCCCAACAGATCATTGATATGAAGAAGGAATAATGTTGGTGCCAAAATTGATCCTTGTAGAACGTCGGAATTAATGCCATTGGTATCAGACGATACACCGTCCACCCCCACGTGAAGCGATCTGCCTGAAGGAAAACTCGATAAGAGATGGCATAGCTGAGGTGGTAAGCCGTATGAGGGTAGTTTGTGGAGGAGTCCTTCGTGCCAAACACGGTCGAATGCTTTCGATATGTACAACGCGACAACTAGAGATTCTCCGTGTTTATCTAATGAAGCTTGCTATAAATGGGTGACGTAGGCAAGTAGATCTCCAGTAGATCTTCGGTGGCGGATAACTTTGAACAATAATATCATTAGTTCAGCCACCAAACATAATGATCCGTGATCTGGATAGTGCGCAGGCAAATGAATTAGTTTCAAGATGGCGTTTATATTTCGTCTTAAGATTGACGATTGACACGTCTTCTGTGTTGTGATTTTTTCCCTGTTAGGAAGTGTGATTTTTCATTCGTTCTGATGTGCTATTTTTTTCGATTTATGGCCAATTATTTAATTTTTCAGTCAATAGTGAAAAAATAAATAAACAATTAATAGTTCCTTTTTGATTCGAACAAACAAGCGTGCAATGCCAGGATGTGAGATTAATTTTCTCTCCTTTCCATAAGTATAATTTCAATCCCTCACGTTCTAGGATACAAAAGTTAGGCAAGTCAATGTAAGTTTAGTTTATTGTATGAGTATTTCCCTTGAAGAAGCTACTGTTCGCCAAACTTCGTTTTTTTGATAATTTTGTTGAAATCTCATATCGTTTGTGAAGTGTTTCACATTTACTATATGGATTTCCATCAAGTGACGGCCGATCTTAAAAAAATTTATTCAATCAGTTAGATCATAATGTTATATAAATAATATGCTATGTGAAACTGCTGTAACAGGAAGCATAAAAGAACTGGGATATATGCATTCCATTGATGGACAATTACCTCGAATGATTTATTCAATGATCAATTATTATTGGTATACAGAATGAAGTTGTCGATATAACAGTGAGGTATGATAAATCTTGTGATAAAAAACAATCAGCTACCGTAATGAGTATCATTATAAAATACATCAATAAATCTTGATGATGTTGAGGAAACATGTGACACCTGAATTTCCACTATGAGTCGAATGATTTAAAACTTATTGATGAGAACAAGATTCCTATCAGCTTTTTTCTGAATTGTTAGATGGCCACTATAGTTTGTTCATGTCTGGTGTAGTTCTTCTATATGTCCTTTTGTCTATCAGATTATAATGATATTCGAATAGTTTCTTAGGATCAGTGGGAGAATATTAGTATTTTAGGTCTATAATACTATTATGTTTGCATGCACCTATGTTGAATTGGTGTATCTTGTGAGGGAAATTCGTGGAATCTTGTGGCAGAGCTAAACACAGTAGTTGGTGGTGTGTAATATTTTCATGTTCTGGTTCCGCGATAAGGAATTTCCTGTGATGTTCAGAGAACATCGTGGGAACCGAGGGAAATGAGGTAGGAACTGGTGTTCTTCGTAAATTTCTGGAGGTTATTTGCCTCAAGGAACACCTCCCTTGGCAATGTGTTCCAGAGCCTTGTTGTTCGTTGGAGAAACGAGTCTTTGGAGAAAGATGTTCTGCAGGTCTCTAAAGTGACCACGAAGGGGTGCGAAGCCTCAACTCGGGTTAATCTCGCGGGGACTGCCAAGGGAGAAACAATTGTTGATATTTCAGAAGAACATCGTCCTTGGAAATATCTATAAAATAGAGCCAGATCGCCAACTTTTCTACGATGTTCCAGAAATGTGAGTGAGTTTGTGAGCGAGGCATCACCCACGAGACGAATTGCCTTTTTTTGGACAGAATCCAACAGTTCCAGGGTATGTTTGGGTGTTGCATTCCAAATATGGGAACAATCCTCTAGGACAGGTCGGATCTGTGCCTTATAGATCATGAACAGCTGACTGGAAGTGAAATAGCTCCTGGCCCGAAACAGAAAACAAAGTTTTTGGGATGCACAGTTAGCAATTGGTCTCACGTGATTTTCCAAAGGAAGGTTATTGCAGATAGTGATGCCAAGCATCGAAATCGATGTCTTCAAAGGTATTGTTACTCCTGACAAACTTCTGTTGAGTACAGTGAGATCTGCTTTTCTAGAGAGAAGGCATGCTTGTGTTTTGTTTGCTTTGAAATCTACCAAAATATTGGATCCCCATTCGGGAATTTTTGCCAAGTTCATATTTATATTGTCACCATTTCTCCCCCGTTCTCTTCTGATTTGCTTGGCTGGTATTGGAGCCCTGAAAGAGAAGACGGTATGGAGGGTACTATCATCCAACAACGAATGTACAACGAATAGAAGGGTGATTGGGGAAACAACGGCAGAGGGTGTCATTAAGTTGATGAATGATCAACCAAATCGTGAGAGAAATTAGATTGAGCAACGATGTCGAAAGCGACGAATGCGAATGGCCTTGGAACTGAATAGTTACTTTCTGTTTGATGAGTGAACTCTCACAATGAATGCTATTGCGCATGGGCTCTTATTGTTCACCTTTTGGAAATATTGAAGTTAAGTCAATCTATGTTGATTATATCCAATTCTGGAGACGTGCATGTTATAATTGTGAGTTGAACTATTTTGATACATGAAAATAAAAAATAATCATTGAACATAACCAAAAATATCTTGTCATTTAATAGTGACAGAGGAGTAGGGGAAGGTACATGTTATAGTACGGTGAAGCACAGGGGATTCAAGCAATAACGAAAAATATCGCGTTCCTGTCTATATTTCTTGCTCTGGAGTAGCTCCGGTGTTACACACACAGTCAAATAGCGATGGACATGAAATAAACGACTATTTCAAATCACTGTGGATTTGATTGACCGTATCACGAACGCGAGTACCTTGTGTGTGATTGCAAGTGCGAATGTTGGAAAATGAACTGAATGATAGCCGGGAATGAAATATTTGATGTCGCTTGAATTATTATCGATATATAGAAGAACCAAATTGTGTTTAGTTTGAAGGGCTGAATCGTGTCTTACAAATGATCGTGTAGGACCGACTAACTAGAACTGATTATCTACAGTATCTTTTGCGAGTGATTGTTATGAACTGATATAGTAATTCAAAATAAATTATTCAACTTTTTTACCTTCCCGAGTGGGACAGGCAATCGAGCATGTATTGTGAATATTTTATTTACCATATTCCTATTGCCCTATAACCGCCCTGTACGAGCTTTCATAGTGCCAAAATTCAGTATGTATGGAGACTGAGAAAGCCCCAAAATTTCAGAATGATTCTAATTGGAGTTATTGAGTAAGTGATTGTAAGGCTCATGTTCAATTTGAATTACAGGTCTACATGTAGGCCCACTTTCATTGACAAAAAGATCGTAACCATGCCCTGCATCTATATCTTAAAGTGCTTCTTATACGCAAAGAATCATCTGAATGAACTTCATCAACTTGGAGAGAACCACACATACAATACTAGACATCGGCATATTTTTGCAATACCAAAGCATAAGACAGCAACGTTCAAAGATAGTTTGGATTACAATTGTATAATTTTGTATAATAGACTTCCTGGAAATATTGAAACTTTGAATTGTATCACTTTCAAGAAGGCAATCCGGGAAACATTTCTGAAAAATGCTTTTTACAGTGTGCAGGAGTTTATCGATAGTACCATTGATGTATAAGATAGTAAATTCCAGTAGTATTTTATATTTTTTCATGTTTGTTGGTTTGAAAATGTGTCATTGTTGTATACAAATTGATTCGTATTGCTATCTGCTTTGATCATTTTAATAATTTTAAAATGTTATTACCAGATACTGACTAAATGTCATTACTGTTACTCCCTAAAATGTATATATATACCAATTTGACTTGCCGCATGTACATGAACATGTACCTCAAAATGGCTAATAAAGTATTTTTATTTCTATTTCTATTTCTAATCTCAATGGAAGTCTTGAGAACACCTACATTAAAATTTGGAGTCAAATCTATTTTTTTTGCTTCCTCGGAAACTGAGCTAGATACAAAAATCACACAGAGGATGAGAAAGTTGATATTTCAATAGTTCAATCTGATAAAGATATGAAACTCAGAAAAACCGGTGGTGTACAATGACATTCACATATCGATAAATTTACCCATTGTGACGCCACTGGAAATATTATTTCGAATCTGAATGCACTAGCAGAAGCTCCATATTACTATTAACAAAACCACAACGTTTTATTGAAATTAATGAGAAGACAATTGAGAAATGAATAGAAAAAGGATTTTTCATGCATGGAAATATTTCCTAAAATATCACAAGGAATAACTTCCATTTAGAAATGAACGAAATATTTAGAAAAGTGTCTCATCTAGTTGGGGAGGATATTTGATACTTGAAGTAGTTGATGGTCTCTTGATATTGCTGAACTTCTTGTTTATTGTTCAGCAGTTTATTCGGTTGAAAATTCGAGTGTAATTAATTCCGTTCCTCTAATCTTCTTCGCTACCATTGGGAGTGGAAAAATGTCGCCTGCATTAACATAATTGGACAGAAATGAAGTTTTATTGTATTCGGTATCCAGACAGAGATCAATTATCAATTTTAGTTATGTCTTCCTGTGAAGAATTTAATTGGGCCGTCTGTATGTTTCTTGGAATCGATAGCGCTTGTACTTGTAATTAGTAGGTATTGTCGGTGAAGACAAACTGGAAACAGACTGATGACACAAGGAAGTAAGACGTTTTTACAGAATGCAGACTTCCCATTATCTGAAATTTCATAGCACAGTCAATAACTCAGTTTTTTTTTTAATTGACTTCGCCGTTATTTGATGGAAATCCATGGCAAGTGTAAAAACTTCACAAACGATAAGATTTCCAAAAAATTCTTATACACACAACATGTTTCGCTAACACAGTAGCTTCGTCAGGTGATATACTGGTACAATGGTTCATTGTACCAATTCATTAGTTTGTTGGTTCTCCAGGCTGTTATTTCTGCAAGATCTTCATTGACAGCGTTGGCCTGTCCACGTCGTGAGATGAGAATTGGAAATTCTAGAAGAGAACGCAGTATGTACTACCTATATCGTCATATCGTCTGCTAAAGGTGTGGATAGGGTGAGTGGTTTCTCCCAATATGATATGAAGTAGGAACAATGTGGATTGCTGGAATTTGGAATTCATGGTAATGGTATCAGACGAGACTCCATCCACCACCACATGAAACGATCTGGCTGAAAGAAAACTCCATAAAAGATGGGATAGCTGAGGTGGTGAGCTGTATGCAGTCCGTGGTGCCAAAGACGGTCGAATGCATCCGATATATCTATCGCTACAGCTAGAGATTCCCTATGTTTTCCAATTAGGCTTGCCATGTATTGGTGACGTAGGTAAGTGAATCTCCAGTTGATCTTCGGTTGCAGAAGCTATATTGTCTGACATCAATGATTCCTGAGCTTTCCAGATATTTGATAAGCTCAATGTTGACGGTTTTCTCCATCACTTTGGAGATGACTGATAACAGGGCAATTGACCTATATTTGTTCGGCAGGCTTTCGTTTCCTATTATGAGGATTGGTTGGACTCTAGCTATTTTCCAGCAAGATGGAAAAATACCAGACTAGTAGGAGATGGTGAAGATCTTGCAGAGAATCTGTGTCAATTCTGGTGCACATTTTCCGAGAATAATAGGTAGAATTCCATCAGGGCCATTAGACTTATTCGTCTTGAGACCAAGCAGAATGCGCCTGGTGGTGCGTTGATGAGAGACAATTTCAGGCATTCCCCTTCCAATGGGTTCAAATTTCTGGTGGCATGAATCTTTCCTGGCTATCCAACGTGGAGATTCGCAAGAATGTCCGCTTCCTTTCGCGATGTTGTTGCCGTCAGCATTGGAGAGTAGTGGGAATGAACTATAAGTGGAATTCCTTCCGATTGCTTTGGCCAGAGACCAATACGAACGGGAGCCATCAGGACAGGTCTATGAGTTATGATATTATTTTGGCATTGTATGATTTTTTGATGCATCGGTGGTATGGCTGTAGTTATTCCATGCTTCAAAATATTCTGCTCTCGTCACAAGGTCGAGGTTCTTGCGTCAGCAATAGTAGGCTGTTTGTTTCATGGCAACAACTTTAGAACAGTTCTTGTTTAACCAGGGTTTCGAGGCTGATGGTCTCTTTGAAGAATGCGATATGTATGTGTCCATCCCAAGCGTGATAATCTCGGATATTTCCGCGACGTACTGTGAAGGGTCTTCAAAATCAAAGCATATTCTATGCGAAGGAAAGTCGCGTAGAAAAACATCCGGAGACCGTCCCAGTCTCAAGACGTGGGGGTGCTGGAGTAGTTGATGGAATGAATAATGGACAGGTTGTGGAGATAAGGATGTGATCAGAATTGCCAAGTGAAGCTTGTACATCTACGGGGTAAGGTGCTGAGTTATTAGTAAGGTCGGAAAGTCGGGAATTCGTTTAGATTCCTTGATAAGCTGCTCTAAGCCGTTAGTGATGGCTTGTCGCCTAGCTCCATCCGTTTCGTTGGAGTGTACGATCCAAGCAGTGTTGTGTACATTGAAATCACCCATGATGATGATTTCTACTGCTGGATGGTTCTGCTGAATTATGTCGAGCTTCAAGGACAAGAACTCGACGGAGGATCATTTGATGATAACAAGAGACAACAATGATATTTGGTATGTTTCTGGCTATCAAGTTTGAACCACATAACATCAAACTCATTTGGTTCCAAAGTTTTTTCTCGGTGACGGGAGAGATTTGTTTCAGAATAGAGGCAGGTAAATTCCTTGAACCTGAGGCATGTGTGAAGTTCGCACTCAAGACAGAGCATATAGGTCATGCTGGTAGATGAATTGACCTGTGTCTCAGTCAGGGCCAATATGTCTGTATTTTCAGTTTGAAGGTGTCGATGGTAATCTCTGATGTTTTTACTCAGACCACGGATGTCACAAAGGTCTATTCAGAGGCTCTTGTAAGCCAATGGTGCGCCCATTCTAGCACCTCTCGCCCAGAAATCCGGATGGAGAGGTATTTGAAAATTTCCGGTTGAATCGGTCTGTTCACTGGCGTTGGTGTTTGCTTTGAATGTAGAAAGATGTTATAATAAGATCTATTCGTCTGATTAGAGAACATGTATCATGGCAGAAATAACTATTTGAATAGAATCAACAATAACATTCTTGTCCAACTGTATAGAGGTTTCAGCATTTTTATTGCTATTCAAATCATCTCGTATTTTTTTAGAAGAAAACTAATGATCACTGAACTTCATTGGCTAATGTGATATTGTATCGATAATTTTCCTTGGCAGCAATCTCTATTCCTCTCGAATGGGTAATTAAACCCTCATAAAAACTGTATATCTACCAAGTCATATTAGATACAAATGTTAGGAATATACGGCTCATTGAGAACTAATTGCCCCCATACTGCAATATCCTGCCAGCCGAATGTTATAAAAAGCTCATTATATGAACTGCAACAAGATATATCCCCAAGTTTATACCGAAGTCTTGTGTGTAAAGCACCACACTCAGTGGCAGAGCCTTACTGAAGAAAAACGGGTAAATATTCACCAATACAAAATTACTATACCTCACATATCTTGTAGAAAAAACATGAGAATATTGTTTTTTGAATCTCATGATCGCTCTACGACTATGAAAGCTGCCGTGTTTTGAGGCGTTAATTTCTACTCTGTGAAATTACGCCACATAATATGGCGCCCAACGTGGGGTTTATTTTTTGATTTGCAAATGTCAGCTATGCATTCGGTAAGTAAACAAGTCTATTGAATTTTAATTGCATTTCTATTACCTCTGTCCACTATCACAAAATATGACAGACACTTAATGCAGGTTATTTGCCACAGTCGCCACTACAATAATATTCATTCTGACTGAGATATCGACATGATCTACAATTCTATATATTTCTGCAACACTAAAGTCTCATCCGATTTGCTTGCACTCAAGGCGTCTGGAATGAGGCATGCACTTCCAAATAACACTATAAGCTAACAGTAACAAATATCAAAAATCGATCGACAATGCAATTTCTCAAATGCACTCTTGGAAAACATGTTTCATCTAGAAAGAAACTGCAATACTCAAAGTGGCATGAAATGGTGACAAAAAGGGAAAAACTCGGAGTCATTAGTACAATAGTTCATGAAGGCATTCAGGAAATAAACACTTGCAACAGTTTTCGTCTATACGAATCGTTGCATAGATTTCGGAAGAATGTAATGGGGGACTTCACTCTAAGTTTGAAAACTCAAAAACTTCTACCAATGTAGGAGCAACATTACGAAAGTTTTACCACTCAAATAACTTTATTTCGATGAAATCTGATTAACCTGTGTCATGTTTATCGGATACCCATACCGGCCACGTTATGCCCATGCGATATTCCTCGAAATCTGGTCACCTCTTCAAATCACTCTTCAAGTTTCACCTTCTCCATTTACCATCTTTGTCATACTCGTTTACCACAATGAGTCATCTCACTCACTTGTTCCATCAAAATCGTTAGTCGTCTACGGATACCTGATATGTATGGATATATTAGCCCGCAGCAGCTCGTGAACCCTTCTTACAGGGTGATATTTTTTTCGAAAAGGTGAAATGGTTGAAAGTTCTACTAGAAATTCTAGGGACATATTCGTTATCATATACCCTCTAAGTATAGAATTTGTTGAGGAACTAGAGGAATTTGAACTGCATCAGGGCGTTGAAGTGTTTTCACGATGAAACGGTAATGTATCGAAAATTCTTCCAATTGGGATAACATTTTGTATTTTTTCACTACCTCACTATATCCACTATAGTGGAATAAGCTTGGATTCACACAGTAATATCGGTGATAGTTTATACTGCGTGAACAGTATGTCCAAGATAATAATGTCTTCGTATCCTTATCTTGGACACGGTGTTTATGCATTCATTCAATTCATCAGAAGAAATGGAGGTTTTTGTTTTCGTTTCGTGATTCGTGAAACCTCATCTACTGACGCCACCGTGTAAATTGTTGGCAATCCAAGGTAGTTACAAGAACAACGAATACTTTAAATTGGGAGCATTTTTATTGTAGGCAAATTGAGATATTTTGTACTGAGTATCTCGTCCTTGTGATGCACATTGCACTTCAATGCACTGTAGTTTGAAAAAAAATCTACTTGGGGGTATAAGTATACATACTAAGTAGATATGTCTCCAATATTTCTCGACGATCTTCCACTCACTTCAATTTTCTGGAAAAAAAATTAATCACCCTAATACTGAAATGACAATCATTTGACTTTCGAATTGAAAGCAAATTGGATTGATCTGATTTTTATGATATCAATATTTGATATCGAAATGGTAATCATCTGATCCCTATATACATATGAGCGTGATTCCATTCTCATATAAGTGTTGTTTCACAGTCATATGATTTTTTTGAAATGATTGACTTGATTACAGTAGAGAGGGAACTATGCTGGCGCCTATTCAATTCATCAGCTAATAGATATTTCTTTCGATGTAGACCAAACATCTTAGTGGTCTCCAACACCATCAACGCATAAACAGTGTACAAAATAGTGATAAAGCAACTTATTCGTCAAAGAACATGCATTATATGAAATAGTTGTGCGCTACTGACTACTGCTACCGTAATACTTGGATTAGTAAGTTTATTAATACTTTTACTGTTAATCAAGATGATAATAACATACAATTAAATTGTGTAATTATATCAACACAGCTCACTCATTAATATCGTTATGTGAATCTATTATTAATTTGTCATATAGAACATAAACAAATTATCCTCTGGATGGCGGTTGGATATACACATAATTAATTTTTTGTTGGTCTAATTGCTCTTATTATTGAATTGAATGAAAAATTGTGCAGTAATTATATCCATGTTCAGAACGTAACAACTTCATTAGTTGGTCTGTATTGCTATCAGTTAATCCAATAATTGGTATTTCTGACATATCTACTCATTCATGGCAGAAAAAGAAAATATTCTCATGATGAGATCATGAAATAATGAATCCAATATAATGAACAATGCATGAAAACTGGTCGAGAAATTGTGTGCAGATCCAAAACTCATCTTGCCTCTCCACTCCACTACTTTTGAACAGATTGAACATGATGCGAAGGTACTGTCGGTTCGAATCCGGCTATCGGCTGAACATTTTTCTCTGAAATGTGTGATTCATGGTTGTAATCCTGGCAGCACCTCGATTTCCTAGAAGTGATTCGAATTCCACTTTAAGCTGTAGGTCCCGCTCTTCCTAACTCCGCACATGTTTCGACTTCTGGGTAGTTCGTTCCCAACTTTGAAGTAGCCATTTACAAAATACAAAAAATTATTGTATTCTCCCTTGATCGCCGTTCTCGTTATCGAGTCGCCTGTCGCACTCTAGTACTTCCCGCGACCTCTCACACCAGTTCTACGACGATTCTCTACAGAGTTGCCAGTTCCGCCGTTGCCACTTGTAGAGGGTCGTAACAGTCGGCCATCCTGAGATAGTTAATGTCCTCATTAATTAAAAAGACAAAAGACACAATTAGATGTAATACGCCTACGCCTCGCCGTTTTCGCCAGATTCGACAAAATTATCTGAATCATCGCCGTCATCGTCAGACTCTATTTCTAAATCATTCACGCTGTGGTAACGCCTTAGAAAGTCTACAGCAGCCATCGCCGTAAACCGCTTGTAACCCCTTACACCTTTGATCGCCTCAATGATGTACCTATCATTCTTGAGTTTACGCCGTACTCTATAAGGTCCATCAAATTTATTAGATAGTTTACTACTCACACCGGAGCCCGCCTTTTTAGTAGATTCGCTTCGCCACAGGACCAACTCACCTACTTGATACGAACTCGCTACTTTTCTACGCTTGTCGTATAATCGCTTCATTTTGTTAGCAGATTTCGTGATATTTGCTAGAGCCTTGGTTCGGTCAGAGTGCATTCTATCATCCCTCAGTGCGACTAGGTCTGCAGCCCCAATCACTCCAAGGTCACGAGAGGACACGCTCTGAGCTCCTGTCATGGTTTCATTCCGCCGGAGTAGCCTAGCACTTCGCCGTGTTGCTTTCGCCGGACTCTTTCTGAGTCTTTTCTCCTCGCCCCGCCTTGTTCCTTGGAATTTCTGGTCGTCACCATACTTTTCCAAGTCGGTGTCAGTATTCATAAGAGTTGACTCAACAATAGACTCGCCAGTCCTTGCATGTTCGCTCGTCTGGTCAATCTCCATCGCCTCGCCATCCTCCTCGACTACTTCTTGACACCTAGTGGAACTCTCACCATGTTCCTGGAACCCCAGCCGTGTTCCTTCAGACTCGCCTGCCTGATTTTCAGACTCGCCGGCCTGGTTTGCACCGTCGCTGATCAGCTCGCCGGTTAAATCTGCTACTCTACCATGACTAGAAGAGAACATCATTCGGAAAGGAGAGAAATGTGTACTGGAATTTATTGTGTTATTGAGACCCCACACAATCCCTGGCAGCTTCTCGTCCCACCGACCTTCAGTCTCCGCAGAAGTGGACAAAGCATCTACAATCGTTCTATTTGCCCTTTCCACCTGACCATTCGCCCTTGGTGTCGCCACCGCATTAAGTATATGCTTCACGCCGTTATCCGCCAAAAATTGTCTAAATTCCCTGCTAGTGAACGCCTTGCCTTGATCTGATATCAATCGCCGTGGATATCCAAACTCGCCAAACACTTCGTTAAGTCGCGCCATCGCCTCCGCCGTTTTTAGTGTCTTTGTGGGTTTCGCCACCACAAATTTAGTAAATCCGTCAACAAGCATTAGTATGTATGAGTTGCCCCTTATGCTCTTCACAAAAGGTCCTAAATGATCAACATGCACCGTGTCGAATGGTATTGGTCGCCTACCAATTGGATGTAAACATCCTTCGCCTCGCCCATAGTGACCTTTCGCAAATTCACAACTCAGACATGACCTGACATACTTAAGGATAAAACGCCGCATCCTTGGAAACCAAAACGACTCCGCCACTAACGCCAAACACCGATTGAACGCCGGATGTCCTATGTCGTCGTGATATCGCCTCAAAAGATTAAATCTCGCCATCGCCGGTACATATAATCTATCGCCGTTCGCCGTTTTCCGATATAATCGCCGGTTTTTGAACTTATAGTTTAATTTTATATTTGGATCAACATCGCCGTTCGCCGTTAAAGTTCTTACAAGTTCTTGTGCCTTAGGGTCCTGCATTTGTACTGTTAAGAACCAATCACCTTCCTCCATCACTATTACATTAACGCCAATGCTTTCGCCTGGAGGATTTCTGCTTAAAGCATCAACATGCTGCATACGCCTTCCAGGTCGATATTCAATCTCCATATCGTATTCCTGTATCGCCAGCCACCATCTGGCTATACGAGGAACTAAATCTCTCTTGAGCAAAGCCGCTCTCACCGCCACACAATCAGAAACCACTTTAAAATGAATACCCGCCAGGTATACCTTAAATCGCTTAATGGACTCGACCACCGCCAAGGTCTCCAACTCATAACTATGATAAAACTGTTCTTGCGCCGTAGTCGCTCTGCTAAAATACTCAACTGGTCGCAGATCGCCTTCTGCTCCCTTCTGTAACAGAATACCGGATACACCCAGTTTACTGGCATCCGTATGTAACTCCGTGTCCGCCAGACTATCATATAATGCTAAAATAGGTCTAGTAGCTAACCGCTCTTTCAGCTCAGAGAACGCCGCCTCCTGAGATGCTCCCCATTGCCACGCCGTGTCCTTTTTTGTAAGCTGCGTTAAAGGTTTCGCCAACATTAAAAATGAATTTCCTAAAATACGATGCTAACCCCATGAATTGCCTTACGCCGTGCACATCATTAGGTACAGGAAACTTTGCCACCGCTTCTATTTTACGCTTCCCGGGCCTAACGCCGTCGGCACTGACCTCATGGCCTAAATACTCTATGTTATCTTTCAGAAAAGAACATTTTTCTAATTTGAGCTTTACGCCTGCTCTTCCAACCAAATCTAGCACCGTCTCCAATAACTTCAATCCTTCCTCTTCGCCGTCTGAGGGAACAAGTAGATCATCGATGTATGCCAACACCTCGCCATACCTCAGTTTACCTAACATTTTGTGGATCATCCTCTGGAACACCGCCGGTGAATTACTAAGACCAAAGGGCACACGCAAGTACTCATAATGGCCATCAGGAGTTATGAATGCAGTTTTACCTATAGAATCCGGATGCATGGGAACTTGATGGAATCCTTGCGCCAGGTCCAATGTAGTAAACGAAGTCTTATTCGCCAGTTTCGCCAACTGATCAGAAATTAAGGGTAATGGATACCTATCTTTCACCGTGACAGCATTCAACGCCCTATAATCCACACACATTCTGACATCGCCTGTCTTTTTAGGTATTAACACAATAGGACTAGCGTACGCAGAGTCGCTCTCCCTCACCACGCCAGCATTCAGTAAGGTCTGTACCTTCTCTCTCACCAACTCTCTTTCCCTATACGACAACCGGTACGGCCTATAACAAATAGGCACGTCACTAGTCAATTTGATCTCCATCTCGCCTAAATTGGTTAACCCAACATCGCCGTCGTTTCTAGAAAAACAATTCTCCTTCCGCCTTAAAAGTTCGTACAACTTCCTCATACATTCGCCAGATACATCGCCTACATCTATTCCGGAAAGATCTAAAGTGCTAGTAGTTATTGGAATTGTATTCACCTTACATATAGCCGTCGTGTTCTCGCTATCGCTGCTTGACTGACACGCCTTAACTCGAGAAAGCAGCTTGCCTTTCGCCCAGGATATTTCTGCATCGCCTAAGTTGGTGATCCTAATGTAGCATCGTCTTTCGTCAATCACACCCGCCGGAATCAACACCGTGGTTCCCTTGAAAGGAAACCGTTTGGCATCCATGTAATACGTGACTCCCTCCACGCCACCTGTTAGTTCCGCCCTAACTTTATTCACCGTTGAAGGTAACAGCGTAACATCTTCAGCCAAAATAACCTGACAGCGTTCTCCGTCGCCATCGAGAGTGATACGCCGCATCAACTCGTTAAAATCAGGCTCCTTCACCAAATACGCTTGATTTCGTCGTACCACCATAGTAATGCCAGGGGCAGTAATGGTGGGTTGGCCCAACAACAGCTCGATTAATCCCATATCGCAGTCTGTTACCAACGCCGTGGTACTCAGTGCACAATATTTCATCACCAAAACAAACAGAACCTCGCCAAGAGCATAGGCTGTTGCTCCACCAAAACCTTGTAGGATAGTGTCCCGTCCTCTCGCCTGTATACCAAGCCCTAATCGCCTCGCCGTAGTCAAAATCATGAGATGCTGCTCACTACCAGTATCCAAATACGCCTTGACTTCTTCGCCGTTTATTTTTACCAAATTCTTAAAACAAGATTCAATTGGGGAAATAATCAATCTTACCTGACGTACGCCATCGCCAGTTGCTCGTCTCTTGGGACAGTTGTTCGCCCAATGTCCTCTGTCGCCGCATCTTCTACATCTCTCCACCTTGGGTTCCGGGCAGTCTCGACTTAGGTGCGTCGTTATCTGCTGGCAATTGTAACACCTCGCTTTTTCGCCGTAATTGACTCCACTAGTTCTCGCCGGAATAGTGATTCTGGACGCCACTGGTCTTCTAGGCTCCACGCCGTGGTAGCTCTCCAGCCCCGCCAAGAAAGTACTATACAAAGCCTCAGGACTAACGCACCTCGCCGCGTACGCATTGGCTCGGAGCTCCTGGGGCAGACCTCTAATTATTAAGGAAACCGCATCAGCGCCTCTGATACGAGCCCTGTCGCACAACGCCAACTTCGCATGGTAGTATGTCGTCATTATTTCTGTTGCCAACTTCCGCCGATTAACCAACTCTTCCATAATTACAGCAAAATCCAAACGCCGTGGAAATGCCGCCGCCAGTCTCTCCTTCCACTCCGCCCAGGTGAGGTCATAATCCTCTAGTCGACAGAACCATCGCCTCGCCGCGCCGTCTAGTCTGCTCTGAGCTACCGCCGATCGCTCGTAGTCAGACCATCCATGGATCGCCCCCAGTTGATCGATGCGTCTCAACCACCTCTCGATATTGGAATCAGCATCATCAGGATCGAATTTCTCAACCAGCTCCGATCCCAGCAATGATCCCCGCCGACCACCACTCGCCGCCGACGGTCGGTCCTCCGATTCCGCTCTCTTAGATCCGCTGGCCGTCGCCTCGGTCAAATCGCCTATCACCAACCTTGCTTCCTGTCTAACAACCTTGGCTATACTTTGGTTCAGGCCGCCCGCCAACAAAGCCGTAACTATTCCTTCCACTGTTACACCTGCGCCGGTCAACTCAACTGCTGGAGGATCTAGACGCCGTCGCCGCCTCGGGGAGTCCACCAGCTCCTTAGGTGTTGATGTTGCTCCCTCCCGCCGTGGGGACCCATCGACATCCAAATCGACCTCATAGTTCATAAGGTTCTCCTCTTGACTCGCCATCTTACAAGAAAAAGGAAATATTGAAATTAATATCCGCCAATATTATAGAAATCTACGCTACTGATTCTTAACCGCCGCAATTTAAAATAATAGTCCTATACTAACGCCTTAGTACGCCAATGAAACCAAATCGCCGTAAAAATTATAAATTCCTATTCTAATTTAAGTTACCTACGCCACTGGTCAATTGAAATTGACTGCTTACTGGATCGCCGCTAGTCCACAACAAAAGAAAATACAAAAATAATTTATCAAAATTTAGTGACCGCCGTCACCTAATTAATTGATAAATCGCCGATATCAAACTTTATTTCACGCCAGAATAAGAATAAGATGTAATTCACGCCGACTACAAACTTATCTTACGGTTCGTCATAAAATGTCACGCCGTTGCAAATTAATACCACAGAAACGCCTCTGTATATTAATTTTATTTAAATTCGCCGATTAAATATCAAAAATCAATTATTCGCCAAGTGATTCAACTCAAAATATCGTTTTTGGAATAATGATAATCGCCAAAATAAATTAAAATATAATTTTCAGTCCCTTTTCAATGTAAACAGAAACGCCGTTTAAGATAGTTTCACGCCGAAAGCTACCTTAACTATTCTACTGCTAAGGTCGAGAATAGCAAACGCCTGCCAGCAAGCAACGTTCACCTGTAGACCTCACCGCGTCATTGAACTAGTTCCACACCATAGAATCCCTTAACTACACTGGATATAAGGTCGAGAATCGTGCGCCGCCGATAGAGAACAAAGGAATTTGTCAAAATCTCCCCAAAAACAATGATAATTATTGTTACTGCATGTACTAAATCGCCAGTAATAATGAATTTGTACTTACAGTATCGCCGATCGCCTTTATTTATTTTTAACACCACATGTTTATTCCAAAACGCCGATTGAAATTGAAACCCACTGTTTTCACCGAGGTTTTCACTTCTTTCGCCCGCCAGGCACTGTGCAGTCCTTTATCACCACTTCTGAATTGAAACGAACAATAACTTCATCACACTACTTCACTCAAAACTATTTAATCGTAATTTCCAATTGACACATCAACCTATAATATATTGTATTCTCCCTTGATCGCCGTTCTCGTTATCGAGTCGCCTGTCGCACTCTAGTACTTCCCGCGACCTCTCACACCAGTTCTACGACGATTCTCTACAGAGTTGCCAGTTCCGCCGTTGCCACTTGTAGAGGGTCGTAACAAAATACAGAATACACACATCTATGGCCTAAATTGGAGCTAAAACCCATGTCTTGGTGGGAGTGTCCATACGAACTCAGAGAATTTGCGCTCTCGACCATTGGACAATACTCAGAACTTTATTTTTACAATCACAATGACTTCACACAAAGTAACTAAACGTTTTTCAGTTGCAATTCATGAAGTGTAAACTTGAAATTCAGACTATCCAAATGTAATAGCGTTTACCTACGGCCACTATAGAAAGTAGGCAAGAACACACTAAATACAGCCTCAGATAGCACATCGCACAGTTTTCGTTTATTCCGCCAGTATTCGCGGGAATCAATATTACCAGGTGGCGCTCGGTTTTCATCGTTCCATGTCAAAGCCACGTCAAAACTGAAGGAAAACAAACTCAATCCTCACTCAATTGACTCAATCCCATTAGTGCCATTAGCTCGTGATAAGAGTGATGTTTTTAAATTTCTTGTCATTAATAATTGTCAATATTCGATCGAAAACGCTGATAATGCCTGTTGTAGATATTCTTTTGGCAGATATTTTACTCTATTTTGATGGAAAAAGCCGACGAGTGGTGGAAGGAGAAGCAGTTCTCCGTGCTAATCATCTGATTTTGTGTGAGGTAAAAGAATTCAACAAAAGGCACATTTTTGCACTTTGTCTATTAACTTCAGCTATGAAATCTTCCACACATGAAGTGAAATCATTGGAGTGGGGGTCCAGATGAACTCCTGTAGATTAATGGATTTGTATTTGTTCATGCAAATCAGGACAATCTATTGTAAACATGTAGCTGTTCTTTTATATGTCAATCGATTTGCTCGTCATAATTCGTTTAAATTATTTGAACTATCTCCAATTTTTCACTCGTTCACTGTTCACTAAGCTAATAAAAATGTACAAATGTGAAAAAATTAACCAACTCAACCATCATCACTACCAACAGTGCCAACACTTTATGTCATTGACAAGTTCGACTACAGCTACAGCAAGCTGAATGCGATGTAGTCTATGCACTTCATCCATAGACAGCAGTTTGTTTTCCCTCAGTTTGAAGTTCGTATTATGTAACCTAGATGTCGCCCACTCCGTGAATCTCGCGAATAGGTATGTCATGATCGCGTAATCGCCGTCAACAGGGGATGACATAACTGCCAAGAAATATAATTCATACTATTTTTCCAAACTTTTTTGATGTATACTATATGGCAGTAGGTAAAGTATAGTATACGTAATGCGTGTTGTAAAGCAATTACGCACTCATGGAATTAGGCACTCGCCACTCCGCGGGTACGTGCGTAACTTTTCCATTCGTGCGTAATATGCTTTTCACAACACATCCCAGGCAACCAGATGACGTTCCAGTGACGTCTTTTTTACGTCACTTGAATGACCAAGGTGACGTCAGTAGTTGACGTCGCATTACGTGATAATGACGTTTCAGTACGCATCTCCATCAGAATGCAATCAGTTACTCGTATTTGTACCAAAAATTATGTAGTTTGTGTCGGCGAGATGTAAGCAAACAAAGAATAGTTTGATAGCAATGGAAAGGATGTTGGTGATTTTGGCTTCACTTTGTTGAATAATGTATATTGATGCATTCTTTGTCACCCAAAAAAAATCTAAATAGCAAATTATTGAAAAATTTTCTGAATGACGAAGCTCACCAAATTGGTACGTCTCACCGACGTGATTTTTAGACGTCATAGATACTTCACTGCAACGTCATTAGAGTAACAGTTTCAATATAGGTATACCTAAACAATCATTCGTATATATACATAGCTTGTTGATTTTCGAGATATACAGTATGTCAAAGTTTTTTGGTTATACTTCTGTTTCACATGGTAATATATAAGTATCCATGGTGAAGAGAAGGTCTGGAAAAAATGGACGTCGACAGGACGTCCCTGCAACGTCATGAAACTGACATCTTCTTCTACCCATCTAAGTGACGTTCACTCGACGACGAAACGGTGATTATCACTTCATAGAAAGTACGTCATAGTGACGTCATGAATTGGCGTGTGACGTCTCTGACGAAAAATCACCAATTAGGGACGTCACAGTGACGTGATCATTTGTCATCTGGGTGCCTGGGATATTACGTAATATACTATTTCCACTCGCGCCGCGCACTAGCACAGAGCAAGTACAAGTGGCAGTGGCTCGGTTCTTCCATGAAGTGCGGTTCCAGCACAGAGCAATGGAATAGAAATAGAGAGTTGATTGTCATCAGAAATGTCAGAATAATTGTTTTGGCAATCAAGAAGTTGCAAAACTGAAATTCTTGGTTCCGTTGGTCCACATGAAATGGATTCATCTACCTCTTATTGTGATGGTTTCCCTGCGAACACTGCCAGAAACCAGCCAGAAACAGTCTTATACAGGCTGATTCACGGTGGATGGCACATTAGACGTTTCTGGTGAACCAGACAACGGATCATTTTGAAAATCCAATGGAGGGCATATTCGGACATTCTCTAGCCAACTAAAATATTTTCGACAATGCGGTGTTGCCGCTTCTATTAGAAAGCAGTAGCAACTTTGATTTTTCAAATGGAACACTCTGTATTTTATTGCATTTTTAGATTCTCCCTGGAGAGCTGATTTCATCGATGTATCACACTTGGGGTCTAGCGGAAATGATTACAGAGATATAGGGTGTGAAAAATCGACATTTTTCAACTTTAGAATTTTTTTGTGTCGAAACTATCCATCATTGGTCAAAACGGCTTACATGTCCCTATCTCAACTTTCGATCAACTATCTACTGATATTTAATTGGGACATATACCGGGTGATCAAGATTCTGAATTCTGCACCACCCTGTATTTGTTTGAATTAAATTTTAGTAGATAGTTGATCAAAAGTTGAGATAGGGACATGTGAGCCGTTTTGACCAATAATGAATAGTTTCGACAAAAAAAATTCCTAAAGTTGAAAAATGTCGATTTTTCACACCCTATATCTCTGTAATCATTTCCGCTGGACCCCAAGTATGTTACATCGATGAAATCTGCTCTTCAGGGAGAATCTAAAAATGCAATAAAATACAGAGTGTTCCATTTGAAAAATCAAAGTTGCTACTGCTTTCTAATAGAAGCGGCAACACCGCATTGTCGAAAATATTTTAGTTGGCTAGAAAATGTCCGAATATGCCCTCCATTGAATTTTCAAAATGATCCGTTGTCTGGTTCACCAGAAACGTCTAATGTGCCATCCACCGTGAATCAGCCTGTATATGAATGTTCATTGTCAATGATGTTCAATTGAATTATTCGACAATAGGGATGTAGCATTGAAGTGTCGTTCACGAAGTTACTATTTTTCATCATTAGTGAATCAACAATCGAATATGTTCAATACCTAGACATCTGAATAGCTTTCTTCAACTTTTAGGTAATTTTGAATCTTCCGTAAACGCTGTTTTGTAACGAAGTGCTTCTGGATCTCAATCATCATTTCTTTATCATCGCTTGTATCCGAAGTATCTATGATTTCGGAAATTATTGTAATAATAGTAATGAACTTCAATGAGACATTCATAATCATTATTCAAATTCCAAACATTTTCCCACTCGTGACTCGAATATTTGAGGTTATGTGTATTGCACCGTCGTACAAGCACAGTTCTGAAAACTCGAACTCTGAGCGGGAATCGAACAAGTTTGAAAGTCAGTGGAAATCATTTCTTGACAAAAGTTCGCTCTTGAAATTCTCAGTGTTCCACGAAAAACGCACTCAGTGCCGAAAAATTTCGAGCTAGTGCGACGAATAGAAAACGCTATGAGTATTTTAAAAATGGTTACCTACTTCTAATTCGGAATAGATGATCGTAACAAGAAGAATAACTATATTCAGATCTGTTTTATGTTATGTAAATCAGATGAGTTAAGTCTGGAGTATTATGAGAACAACGAGTTGTTTACCATGTAGTTAACATTGACCTATAGACTAATTATGTAGACTTCCACGAAGAAGTTTATTTTGACCAAATTATATCGATTGAGTTCGATGGATTCAGACTCAAATGAAGAACATTGAAAATTGCACTCCGCGGCGAGAATACATACGAATTGATCTTAATTCTTGAAAAAGCGTAAATACTTTCTCAATTACGTGTCATATGCCTACTAAACAGCCTAAAAACTGTTTCTGAGAGTGATTACAATGAAATAAAGGCATGTAGTTCAACCTAATAGTATATTTGGGATATTGAAATGTAATGGTATTAAGTATTACTGTTCTTAAAGTTTGAGAAAGATAGTGAATTTTCGTTCCTCTAACAGTTGAATCATAATTCTCTAAGAAATCGGACACGTTCATCGACATACAAGAGAAGTGCCTTTTTATAAACAAAAATATTGAACACATATCTACTAGGTATGACTTGGATTTCAAGATCGATAGCTAGAGCTAGTCCAGCCTGCTCTTCTAGACATAGTGACCTATTCAAAGAGGAATCCAATAGCGGCGCTATGGTTTGGTATCTATACTCTGGAAAAACAATTTATTGAATTGCTTAAATGAGAGGAATGTAGTTCGTGTCTACTTCTTCCTAAATTACAATATTTTTGGGAACAATCTACTCCTATTGATATTTCTTTCCGTATTTTATCTTCAATACAGCGTAACATAGTTTGTGCGAAGATAATGATTTTTTACTTTGAGAAGTTTGGCCTTTAAGAAAGCACATTATTAATCGTGCTGTGCATTTCTTTATTCCTAGGCCACCAAGGAGAGAAGCTATATACAAGGAGGACTCTCCAGACTGTAGTCCAAAATACGTCATTACTCCTGAAAATCAGAAGGGGATTTGGCTACTATAAACTCTATTCAGATGTTTACCTTCTAGTGTCAATATCTTTGGATGAAACCATTGGTATAATTTTCATCTGATGGGTTTTGGATGTGAGTTGCCTTGTATAATGTTCTCAAATTATAGCAATAGCACTAGCATGTTCTTCACCCATTAACGATTTGGTCAAAACACTCTGTATAGAATACTTATAGATGAATGATAAGATCAAAATCAGGTCACTCCTGGTCATCTGAGACCGATTCACTTTGGCTTCCGAATAAGTCAAAGTCATCTCGTGATCATCAGATGAATCCTTTCGAATTCATATGAATAATGCTAAATGGCATGGTTATCCTCGATATGCCGATGAACCAAATGATGAGGCATCAAATTATCCAAATATATGCAGTCGATACTAGCGGAATCCTCAACATAAATCCAGTGGTCTTGTCGTAGATAACTTAAACAAAAGCGTATTCTGTCAAAGGCTCGTTGACTCAAATCTCGAATCGAATTTAGATCCGTCAAGCTTTGCATGTCGTCGTTCCATTGTTTTCGGTGTTTGATGGATTTCCTTGAGACGGGAATGTTTACTTTGCAAAGCTGATATAATTGGCGAGATGCATCAATTTGCCTTTACTTGGTTAATTATATTGATACACTACACTGATAGATTGATAGATAGATAAACTTCATTGTCTAAAATGTTTACATTTTGTCGACAAAGTTCGAGTACAATTTATTTCGTTTAAACATTTGTGGTATATACAAATTGAACATCAAAAATTTATCATCACATTATACTCGAAGCATTACAATACCTAATTATGTGAAAAGAAGTCAAGAGTGAATTTGGTTTAAAACCTGAATATATACACCTATGTAAGGGTGAATTCTGTAGAGAGTTAGCAGAGCTAGGTCCAGTTATGAAGAGATGTCTGTTTCGCACGGCATATGGAGTACAGTTCAAAGTGAGAGAATTGGTGCAAAAGTCAGAATCAATTAGATTGTTGACCACTTTGTCAATGAGAAGATTTTCGAAAAATTGTCTCCTCAGTTGAAGATTTTCAATTTTGTAGTGTTTACTATTGGCATTGTATGAGGAGAAAATTTTTCCATGGTTGAAGCGAAGATTCAGGTTTCGGACAAAGGACCCCGCACAAAACCATAGGGAATTGGCCCACAGTGGGATTTGCCTGAAATTCACCTATGTTATTGGTATGGAGCTTCTGATCAAATGTCTTCATGTGACCAATCCTCTAAGACCAAAGATACAGCTCTCAGGGCCGCATTTAGTATAGGTGCCAAATAAACAATGACACTTTATTTTCAAGCCCAGGTTTTTTGTATCCCATTATAATTTAATTGAATGAGGAATGTTGCGAAATCTTGGCATTTGTCTTTTAGCACAAGTCCTCTGTTAAAAATGCCTTGTCCTACCAGGGCCGTATTTAGTAAAACTGTATTTGCCAAAGTGCCGAATCGAATTGATTTTGTTATTACTTTCTTATTTCTTGTCCTATTTCAGTGGTTGTTTGTTTCACTTACAGCTGCTGGAGTATTCGGGAATTATGTTGATAGTGAGTGCTCGATTTTTTCGTTCACCACCCTGTAAATATCGGTTTCAACTTTGTTAGTAATGAATTAGAAGAAGTTTCAATTAGATAGTAGAGTTATATTCATTTTATAGAGTTAGGTAGTTGAAGAAGTAAATGACCAATTTCAACAATCGAAACGTGTTCTTATCTTTTCCTGTTACTATGATTCCTAAAAAGCTACGAGATATGTCCTACATGAAGATTAAATGTTATACCAACCATCTTGAATATTAAGATGGTGACCACTTTTGTTATGTACACAAAGAAATCTACATTCATCTATCAAAAGACCACTGAGATAGGACAAGAAATAAGAAAGTAATAACAAAATCAATTCGATTCGGCACTTTGGCAAATACAGTTTTACTAAATACGGTCCTGTAGGACAAGGCATGTTTTACAGAGGACTTGTGCTAGAAGACAAATGCCAAGATTTCGAAACATTTTTCATTCAATTGAATCATTATGGGAGATACAAAAATCATGGGCTTGAAAAAAAAATGTATATTTTCTATTTGGCACCTATACTAAATACGGCCCTGAGAGCTAAATCTTTGGTCTTAGAGGATTGGTCACATGAAAACATTTGATCAGAAACTCCATACCAATAACATATGTGAATTTCAGGCAAATCCCACTGTGGGCCAATTCCCTATGGTTTTGTGCGGGGTCCTTTCCTCTGAACATTTCCAATACTATTGGAGTGATTATTATAAAAGGGATTCCAGATGACAGATGCAAACTCCAGGGAGGATCTCATAAAGGAGTTGTAAAGAGTTTTAACAGCATCTGGGTCTCGGAAGGATTTTGTCGCCCTCATAATAAACCCAAGATTTCTTAGACTTTTCTGCACCGTCAATTCGACGTGTGTGTCAAAGGTTAATTTAGTATCTAGGTGAACACCTCAGTCTTTGATGACAGCACAATCTCACAGAACAGTACGAGATTGGAAATTGGAAGTATGGGAGCTCCGAACAACGAACCCCCTATGATCGAAGTATGGGAGTATGATTATTACGGGTAAACAGGATCTTGTGGCATTTACCAACGTTCCATTGAAGTTTGTTAACAGCACAATATTTTGTGAACCTATCAAGGTCTAATAATACACACCTGAGTATGATCGACCTCTCAAGGCTTATCAAGAAATTTATTATCGAACGCATTGAACTATCTATTAGCGAAATCCATCGGCAGGAACTGGTAGGGTGTTTCTCCACTGAGTGTATATTTATCTCAGCACTACATGACTATAAAATATCATCACTATAACTATAATGTACAAATATTTCTCACTTGTTGAGTTCGTTTTGGAAATCACTGTTTCGATTATATCATCTTCATCAATCATCTTTCATGATTTACTTTTTTCCACGGGAGAGGGGTGAGTACTTTTTTCCCGGATATATGTACACTCTTGATGAATTTTGTTGTGCTACTTCCGGAAAATAAGCCAATAACACCTCCTCCGACAAAGAACTACACTAGCCCTTTCATCTTCCATTCCACTCCTCGGTTACATAAATTACTAAATAACCACTAACTCTGCAATTTTTCGAAATCAAATCACAGAATTAGACTGGAAGATATTTGATTACTCCCAAATTATGATGAAAATGCCTTCCAAAAGATGCCTGCAACGCAGTTGTAATCCCTGCTAAAAACTTTTGTCTGTCACAAAAAAAAATAGTGCTTTATGCTGGGGAAAAATATTAGATTTTAGCTCACGATTTTTCGTTGCCGGAACAAGGTTCTGTATGCGAATTTCACAAAGAACTCGCCTGAAGGTATCGTATGTGAATTTCTTCGTGGGATATCGCTTAGACCTCGTTGAGAATATGCGGACATTTGGAGCAAAAATTGTGCTCTCGACAACCGCTCAAAGAAGTAATGAAAGGCGTCACCATTTCCTGGAAGGAGGTTGCCGAGATATCTTTAAGACCTCTTTGTGTTCGCGGGGACGCTACTGCCCTGTATACAGGTTTCATGATGAATGAATTCGAAATTCACCAAGTGGATACACACCAATTAAATATCCTTTCGTGATGGTCCATTATTCGGAGAGAGAAATCATTATGGACTCAATTATCGATGAGGTAGCAGTCCAGGTGCTCGTTTTTGGGTACGAATGGATAATTTATTCGCACCAATTTGGTATAATTGGTGTCTTTGAGGTGGATACGGCTAGTGGAATGTTTAAAACCAGGAGCTCCTTCAATTTAAACGAACTAATCTCCCGGATCATTTGGAATACATTAATTAACACATCGGAATTTGAATAAAATGCTCATTAGAAGATTGGAAAGTGGTGTTTTCGGATTTCCTCGAATTGCTCGTTTTTATAACTCCATTGATAAAAACCTCCAAATATATTTGTCTCATTTTATTACGCTCGTTAAAAGATATCAGTTCCTCGCTTCTTGCTTTTATATGCCTACTAATTTTCTTATTTGTAAATTGATTTTTTTCAATAGCTGCTCAGTTACGTAAGCAAGATATTAGAATATTTCTCGCGTTAAAATATAATAATAAAAGTCGTTTCACAACGAGTTACAGTTAAGTTTTATAACCCACTTATCATAACCCCTATAAAAGTTTCAACATATTGTTACTAATAGGCAATAAACAAAAGATATTGGAATTACTGACTTTGGATAAAACCACATTAAAATTCAACTTTTGAACAATCTCGTTAATTTTATCGTGATACTTTGATCTGCACAATAATTATTAATCGAATGTTATAGAAGTATTTGTGAATTATACAACTCACGTAAACAGTTTCTGACTAGTGATAGACCACAGAAGAGGAGAAATTTCTGTTCTGTAGATATTATGAGCTCATACCTCAGAAAATATCGGTGCAGACAACATTTCTGGAACACTGAAACTTTTTTCTGAGAGGCATATACATACCGGGTGACATATCGCACACCCAGAACAACACTGAATTATGTCGGAAAATATCAAAATCGATTTTTTTATATTGCTGAATAGACAAAAACTCGACGCGTATACCACGAAGGCAGGCTCATTTATATCCAAGATAATCATTCAAATCTCAGAAGACGTCGTTTCACAGTTATACAAGTATCATTCAAGTACCATCCCTTCTTCATTTACCATATTTGTCATACTCGTTTACCACAATGAGTCATCTCACTCACAAGCAAATTATAATGACTTAAGAATTATTTGATTATCATAATATCACTAATTAATATTGAAATGTTAATCATTTGACCCCTACATATGCAACATTTCATTCTCATATAAGCGTTGTTTCACAATTATATGATTTTTTTGAAATGATGAACTTGATCACAGTGAAAAGGGAACTATGCTGGCGCCTATTCAATTCAGAAATCTTTTGAAGGTTATACAGTTATAACAGATAAAATATATTTTTCTCAGTGTGCCCTCTTGTCACTTGGTCACGTAACCACAACCATTTTTATGCCAAAAATTAGTAGAAGAGGTACGTTTTAACCTGAATTCCTCCCGACCGGGTACATATATTTCGTCAGATCGTATTGTATCAAAACCGTATTTCATCAAATCGAATTCTATCATAATGGCATTCTGTAGAAACTGTACTTCATAGAACCAATAATTCATCAAATTATAAAGGATCATAATGTATCTCATCATACAGTTAAACGAAGAAATGTACTTCATAGAGAAGTAAAACATCATACCTTATTTTTTAGAATTGGTAATCCATCATAACCGTATTCCATCGAAACGGTAAATCATCAAAATCGTATTATATCGAGACAATATTGTATAGAACCTGTTGAGCATCGGAACGGCAATTCTTCAGATCCGTATTTCATCAAAACATCAATATATCAGAGTGAACACTCATCGAATTTGTAATTAAGCGAAACCGTAATTTGTAGAATCCGTAATTCGCCAGAACCGTATTTCATCAAATCAATAATCCATCATAACCGTATTTCGTAGAATCGGTAATTCATCAGATTCGTATTTCATAGAAACAGTAATTCATCAAACCCGTATTTTATCAAAACGTCAATTCATCATATCCGTATTTCATAGAATCAGTAATTTGTCAGCCCCGTATTTTATAGAAACGGTAATTCATCAGATCCGTATTTCATAGAATCAGTAATTCATCGAACCCGTATTTTATAGAAACGATAATTCATCAAATCCGTATTACATAGAATTTGTTATTCGTCAAACCCGTATTTTATAGAAACGGTAATTCATCAAATCCGTATTTCATAGAATCAGTAATTTGTCAAACCCGTATTTCATCAACATTCATTCTCCATATTGAATAACTGGTGATTCAGCAGATCTGTATTTCATAGAAACCGTAACTCGTCGACACCGTATTTTATCGGACGGTAAATCATCGGATCGGTAAATCATCGGATCAGGTTGAAATCGAAATGTTACAGGAAACTGCATTGCAGTGACTCGCCAAAGTAAATTTTGGATAGTTGAGTAGGACACGCACAGATGTCGCAGCTCGATAGTGAAGTATAGTAAAATACTGTCGAGAATTATCGATTTTACAGAAACAGCAAGAGATGCATTCGTTCATAACTATAATTCAAATACTCGATGGTAGGGTAGGTACCTAAACGAACAATCAAATCTTGCCGATATTTCGTGAAGTTGATGAACACAGCAATTTCCAAACGTTCGAGAATAATTGAATGTTGCAATTATGTTATGTTATAGAACTGACATTAGTATTTCGACAGTTGTTATATTTTGAACATTTTATTTTTACCAGGTGCATATCCATGAGAGCTATAAGGGGTGATTACCCCCCTCAGAAAGCAGGAAGGGTAAATCGAAGATCGCGGATCCCATATGGCGGACGAATTTTGTAATTATGATTCAAATCTATTCAAAATTTATATCTGCGGGTTCTCGGGATCAGAAATTCTTATTCTTTCGTCGAAATTTGAAAATTCAAGAAGGCGGATCCAATATGGCAAACGAGTTTTCTAATTAATATGATCCGCTTCTATTCAAAATTGGTATCTGGATTGAAAGGGTTTTTGAGGTTGGAGATCATGATTCTTTCGTCGAAATTGGTAAACTCAAGATGGCGGATTTAATATGGCGAACGAGTTTTCTGATTATTATGATCCGCTTCTATTCAAAATTGGTATCTGGATTGAAAGGGTTTTTGAGGTGTGAGATTATGATTCTTTCGTCGAAATTGGTAAATTTAAGATGGCGGATCCAATATGGCAGATGATTTATTTCATTCTGACTCGAATCTATTGAAAATTTGTATATGGGATTTTTCGGGATCGGAGATTATGATTCTTTCGACAAATTTGAGAATTTAGGATGACGGATCCAATTTGGCAGACAAGTTTTTTAATAACGATCCGATTCTACTCAAAATTTGTATTTAGGGGCTTTCGAGGTTTAAGAATGTGATTCTGTTTTGTCAAAATTGGAAAATTAGTGATGGCGGATTCAATATATAGTGGAGCAGTTTTGGAATTATATAATTCGATTCTATTCAAAATTGGTATCTATTTTTTTTGGGGTCGGAGATTATGATGCTTTTATCAAAATCGAAAAATTCAATGAAGCGCATATAATATAATATATATATGGCAGACGGGATTTGTTGTATCTGGAGGTTGTTGGGGGTAGAAGATCAAACTAGAAAGCACGCTTTTGTAGTAAGCCGCCGAAATAAAAAATAGAAACCCTTTTATAGGTCGAACTAAAAAGAGGTAGAAAATAAAATAATGAAAGTGTGTTGATAAATACACAACATAAAATGTACTGATTACGGAGATGCTAATATTTTCTTTGTTATGTATTTATCAGCACACTTTTATTATTTTAATTTCTACCTCTTTCTAGTTTGACTGTCTATAAAAGGGTATTTCTTCAGTTTTCGCAACTACTTTTTATATTTATTATAATTCAGAACCTATAAAGCATCTTTGGGACGAACAACGGAAGCGCGTTTGTTTCCTTTTGGCCTTGTCATGCCATCAGAGACTCTTCCAGAACTACGATTCGTTCTTCAAGAAGAATTTGAGGTTATATCTCAAGACTGTTTGAGAAGTTTGATCAACTTGATGCCACGGCGGGTGAATGCTGTAATTCAAGTTCGAGGATAGTATACCTACTTATTATTGACCTACCATCTAGGTCTGCTTTTTGTTTGTTTTTCGTACTCAGGGTTCTTTCGAGGGGTCAACCAAGTCCAATTCCGATGTAATCCGTCCAATCTTGCTGAACGGAGTATCGTGTCATACCATCTCCATCAATTCCGGCGTTCCACAAGGATCGCACTTTCGGCTCCAACATATTGTTCCTACTTCATATCGATGATCTGTTGGGAGCTACCACTTGCCGTATCCACGACGGCAGGTCAACGCTGTCCATGACGACAAATAACTACCTATAGGGTACCAACCGAGGTACCAACAATCTAGATCAATTCAACGCCACCAAAACAATACCCTGTATTTTTCTCTATAGAGAGACAGAACTCAGCATGTCTGATATAACAATGTCTGGAACCAGTATTTCTACCAAAACCACGATATTTATGCTATAAAGGTATTTTCATCAGCAATACTCTTTCATGGAACGATCATGTTCGATCCATCGCGAAAGCAGCTTCGCAGAAACTCGGATTTTTATTCCGTGCGAAAATTACTTTACACCTCAACAGCTTCTCAAGGTCTGGTGGGTGATGCCACACTCAGTAGTACTTCGACCTCATTAAAACACCGTAGAGAAGTCGGCGACCTTTAACTTTTTTATAGACACTTCCACGGAAATTATTCCTCAGAAATCACTGCAGACGAACTCGACAGGTCCAGTCAGCACATCTTTTCCTTATACACCTTGAAATATGTCGAAGAACACTCTACCAAAACTCCATGTCTATTGAACGGAAAAGCTTTGGAATTCTTTGCCAATGGAAGTATTACCAAGAGCTCAGAACCTCTATGAGTTTGAAAAAAATGCCAACACCTACCTCCTCTCCCTATCCTCCCTTCCGTGCGCTCCAAGATATATGAATAATAATATCGTAATGCAAATGGCTTATTAGGAGTATCTGGAGAACGGAAAGACAGGTCATTCTCAAAATTGGTATGCATTATCCATATGAATACATGTAATCTGAAGGAAAAATATTTTTATAGTGTTCGACTAACCACATTTTTCTGTCCGATCCGACAACAGGGAATCAGGGAGTTACCAATCCAAATTGCTCCGCACCATGACATCACACGTTTCGCGGCTATGTCTGATCGTTTGAATTCGCTCTTTTATTTTGACGTTTCCAAAGATTTCCAATACGATGAGTTGATAGAAAGAAATCGCAGAAAAATATTTCAGAGCCATATATGTATATATCGAGAAATATTTTTTTTTAGAAATGACTGGAAAGGCCCATTCACTGTTTATGCTATAACTCACGGAAATCTGCATCCAAGTCGAAAATATGGATTTTCCATTAACATGTAGCATTTCCAAAAGTTATTGCAACGATTTTAACCTCAGTTTCATAACATAAGGAATTCAGAGAGAAAAAAACGTCGAAGTCGTCTCCTCAAATTTACTGGCGAGATGTGCAATCAATTCTGCTTCATCACTCTTGATTGAGACATGTTTCGACCTATCAAATGGTTATCATCAGTCATAGTACTAACAAAGTCAATGTGAAATCGATATATGTATTAATAAATGGATACAGTTATCGATATATAAATGAATCGAGATATAAATATATAAATATATATCAATGATTATCGATTTATCGATATTTTTCATATTACTTCTTCATGATATATCGGTACATTGATTTATCGATTTTTTTCCAGCCCTACCTAGTTTTGTCACACACTAGCTTCAATTTTACCAGCATTCAACATTCACCAATATTCAACATTTGCTAATATTCAGCACTATTTGTTGACTATATGGACCTGATTAGTAGATGACTTCATAGAACAGAACTACGAATAATTAGATATTGTTGCGATATAAGAGTTGGTAGTTTGATATACTGGATTATAATTCGACATTTTTGAATGAAAAGTTCGAAAACTTCAAGAGGTAGTTCGAGGACAAGAATTATAAAGAAGTACGCACTCGCTTATTATTCATAGCCACCTACTAATTTTATGGTTCCACAGCTTTCATGGTGACTGAATATGGTGCTGAATATTGGTGAATGTTGAATGATGGTATAATTGAAACTAGTGTGTGACGAAACACTGTATCAGCAACAAGGTAAATATGAAAATTTGTGATATGGATTTTATTGCCTTATATTCACAAGGCTGATCAATAAGAAATATACTAAAAAAATGGCTTCACACAAAGCTCGGATTTTTATTTCGAGCACGAATCTACTTCACACCCCAACAGCTTCTCATGATCTATAGGAAGAACAGATACGGCCTGTTCTAGACTACTACTGTTCCGACATATGGGGTTCAGCACCCAAACATACGCTGATGCTCCTAGATTTCATCCAGGGAAAAGTCATTCGCCTGGTGGGTGATGCCACACTCAACAATTTTTTGACATCACTTGAAGACCGTTGAAGAGGCGGCGACCTCTCACATTTCAATATAAGTTCTTTCACGGTGAATGATCTCCAGAAATCTCTGCAATCATTCCATCGCAATACCACTCAGACGAGCTCGACAATCTCAATCAGCACATCCCTTCGTCGTCAACCCTAAGATATGCCGAACAAATCTTCAACAATAATTGTTTGCCTATATAGAACGACGAAGCTTTGGGATTTTTTGCCAATGGAAATATTCGTAAGACCCGAAAGATCGAAACAAATTTCAATTTCTACCTCCTCCCCCTATCGTTCCTGGGTACGCACGATGATTTCCAAACATTGAAAGGATTCCCTTTAATGCGCCCCAAGAGACAAAAAAATTAATAATGACAGCTTATTTTGAAAATCTGACTACGCCACTGGATTCTACGTGAAGAAATGTATGAGAAACTGTTTTCACTTCTTCTGTAATTTGAAAGATAGCTGAGATACAGGAGTGGTCCGAAAATGCAACATTTAAAATTTCTCCCTGTATCCCAAAAACCAAGCAGGCTATGAATATTTCGTTTGCGGCATCGTGAGTTCCACAGAAAAGTTGCAGATACCGCAGATCTCCATCTTGAATAATAAGTGAGGTATCCCGTGAGGACATCGGAAATGGGACAGCTTGTACATAATATGATTATGAAATGATGTTGCAGTATTTCACATTCTGAGGTTGCCGTGTACAACTTTAGTTTCGATTGTTTATAGACAAACTTGCTGTTTCTGTGAAATCATTGCACTTTACTGTCGAGCTGCGACATCTCTGAGTCTCTGCCTGAACTATGGCGTGTCACTGCAGTGCAGTTTTCTGTATCATCTCAATCTTATCCTGACGGGATACAATCCGATGGTTTACCGTCCGATAGAATACGGTGTCGACGAATTACGGTTTCTATGAGATACGGTGCTGCTAAATTACCAATTCTATGAATGTTCATTATGATAGATTAACGTTGATGAAATACGGGTCTGATAAATTATCATTCCTATGGAATACGAATCCGATGAGATACTTTTTCTATAAAATACGGGTTTGACACATTACTGTTTCTATAAAATACGGATATGATAAATTATCATTTCTATGAAATACGAGTCTGACAAATTACAGGTTCTATGAAATACGGATATGATGAATTACCGTTTCTATGGAGTACGGGTTTGATAAATTACTGATTCTATGAAATACTGATTTGATAAAATACCGATTCTATAAAATACGGTTTCTATGAAAAGTTGTTATGACCAAATACGATTATGATGGTTTATTGGTTCGATGAAATACGGTTTTGACGAATTACGGTTTCTATGGAATACGGTTATGACGAATTATCGTTTCTGATGGATTACAGTTCTGATAGATTACCAATTTGATGAAGAACTAGTACGATAGACTGATGTTGCGACAGAATACGGATTTGATAAACTACTGCCTCGATAGAATATAGTTCTGATAAGATACAGATATGATGGAATAATGACTCGTATTAATACCATTTCGACATAAAACTGTTTGATGATTTACGTGTTGAGATTTTATATTTCGATGAAGTACGGTCCGATGTTTTACAATTTGATATTATACGGTTCTACAGAATACAGTGTCGATTCTATACTATTCAGACGATTTACCAATTCGATGAAATATTTTTCTATGGATTTGAATTCGATACTTTATATTTTGACACATTAGGTGTCCCCCTCCCGACCTATAGCTAGCTTGGTTCAAACGTTACAGAAGGGGGTAGTGGTGCCCGCGAGAGTCTCGTTTTCGAGACAAGACTCGAGACGAGACTCGGAAAAGACGAGACGAGACTTTTATTGGTCTCGACTCGAAGCTACTGTGTTAGCGAAACATGTTGTGTGTATAAGGATTTTGTGGAAATCTTATCGTTCGTGAAGTTTTTCAAAAATACCTTGTATTGTATTCATATATTGAAGGATATTATAGAGATGCTGACCCAAACTGCTTTGACTGTGGTCCAGTAAACAAGGACATCAGACATTTCAATATCAATGTTCCTATCCCTGTCTTTATTATGCGTTTGTTCAACCATTATTCGTGTAATAACTCAAGTCTGAGGCAGAGGTCAATAATATAAATAAATGAAATACGGTTCTTTCGGCACCGGTCTCTGTTCTTCAAGTTCTCGTCGGATGAGTTAATCCATTACGAATCGCTGTTATTCAAATATTTATTCAAATTCGTAAGAACACGGGGATAATTAATACAAATTAGTGTACGTCAGTTTATTCAAATATAGGTATCTCTCAAATCTATATACCATTAACTCTTCATGTATAAGTCAAGAACCGAATTATATCTAAACAAATATTTCATTAATAATTATTGTTTCTGGTGAGTTGTCCAGTAGATAATGAACACATTACACATAGTGCATTTGGAAGTTAATACAATATAGTTTCTTTTATTTGATGATATTCTCATAATACTCAATTTATACAAGGTGTTTGTGAATAGTGAATAATCAATCGACCTCAAGGCATTCTATAATAATAAAATTAATTCATTATCCATATTTTTTGGGATTTTCTCTCCTCGTTTTTATGATATGAAAATATGAATATAATAATATTTTAAAATACGTATAGTAAGGACAAATCAGATGATTTTCCCCAAAATGTCACTGCGTTTGAAGAATTTTCCTATCAAATGAGTTGAGGATATGTTTTATGTGAAGGAGATGAAATTTCATGAGCATTTGAATGCATCATTTTTCATTAGCGGTCATCGAAACTATAATCACCTGCAATAAAAATGAAACCCAACAATCATTACAGGATCTGCAAACACTTCATTCATTCAAAAAATCTGAGTATTCTGTGTAAAAATTTGGAAAACAATGCCTGGAAGGTCCTGACACTTCACACTTGTCTATAGTCCTGAATTGCACTTTTGTCTGAATTGAAGGTCAACTATTGTTGATTTATTACTTCACTCATGATAGAAAAGTGACATAATTGTTGATAAATCGAAAAAAAGCACTTTGAAACAAAACGATCACACTTCTGAACGGAAAGAAATCACAACATTGAAGACATGTTGACAACATAAATATACTATAAACAATTCTCGAATGGGGATCCAATAACTTGGTAGATTTCAATGCAAACAAAATACAAGCATGCCTTTTCTCTAGGAAAGCCGATCTCACTGTATCCAACATAAGCTTGTCAGGAGTAACCATGCCTTTGAAGATATTCATTTCGATGCTTGATGGTATTACTATCAGCAAACACCTTTCTTGGTAAAATTACGTGACAATTGCTAAAAGTGCATCCCAAAAACTTGGTTGCCTGTTTCAAGCCAGGAGCTATTTCACTTCCAGTCAGATGTTTATGATCTATAATGCACAGATCCGACCTGTCCTGGAATACTGTTCCCATATTTGGAGTACAGCATCCAAACATACCCTGAAACTGTTAGATTCTGTCCAAAAAAGGGTAATTCGTCTCGTCGGTGATGCCTCGCTCACAAATTCACTCACTTCTCTGAAACACCGTAGAAAAGTTGGTGATCTGGCTCTATTTTGAAGATATTTTCATGGACGATGCTCTTTTGGAATATCAACAATTGTTCCTTCTTCGACAGTCCCCGCTAGATTAACCCGTCGAGTTGAGGCTTCGCACCCCTTCGTGGTTACTTTGGTGATCTGCAGAACATCTCTTTCGTTCATCCAACGAACAGCGAGGCTCTGGAAAACATTGCCAAGGGAGGTGTTCCCTGAGGCATATAACCTTCAGAAATTTAGGAAGAATACCATATCCTCCCAAGTAGCACACTCATATTGGGCCGATATTGGACCAATATAGATGAAAAATTGGCGCAATATCGAGAAATCAAGTAGGCACAATATTGGATCCAAACATTCAACATGCTATTGTAGATCGATATTGATTCGATGTTTCATAAAAAGATTGTTAAATCATTCAACAAAATATCTGAAATAATATTGATTTATAATCATCCTACAATATTGATTTGTTGATATGAAAAAAACAATGAAGTGCGTTGATTGAGAATCATTCATCATCTCTATATATGTAACTGATGGCTCATCGATATTGACCAACAATATAGTAGGTTGAAGATGATCAATATTCTTGGCATCACCACGTAGTGATATATTATAAATATTGACACCAAATATAGATCAATGATGAGAAATAATCTTGTTATTGCATTCATGACTGATGTTGAGACTAATTGAAAAAAAAAATATCGACACATATTCAAAAGAATGCTTCAAATTATATCAGTATCTTATATTCATACTATATAGTAACTCAGACATTGGGTAGGAATATGGACGGGTTATTTATTAACAATATCTCAAACATATCGCCAAGAAATATATATTCCGTATGAAATATCGGTATGCTTAGGTATTGATGGATGATATTCATGTTCCTATCAATCAAACGTTGATACATTATCTATCCATAATATTAACAGGAGATTCAAAACAAATATATACACATATTGAACAGTATGCTTGGAACAGAATCAATATAAATTATTCATGAAATATAGTTATGCGGATATTGGTTGAGAATATGTGGTGATCATAGAAAATTGATATTCAAGATATATTTAAGGAATATATAAATATTATATCCAACATCAATATGCGTGGATGATAGATGATCATATATGGAATAATGTCGTATTCGAAAGTTTATGGAACAATGATATTCCAATGTGGGGAGTGAATTGAAAAAAAATATTGACAAATATCAAAAATAAAGCTCAGAGCTATATCGAAAACTTATATATAGACAATATAGTTGAAAAGATATTGTGATATATCTACAAAAACATATATCTTTCATATTGAACATCAGTATAATGTGATATTGATGGATCCCATTGAATAATGTCATAACTGGAAGTTGATACGAGATAGATAATGAATGAAAGTAGTATATTGATTACAAATATTGACACATATTTAAAATAATTTCGGAAATTATATCGATGGCCAATATTATTTCATATATGTATGTGGATATTGGCGAATAATATCTAGTAGCTATTGAGAAAGAAGTCTACAGAAATATCTACAAACAAATTCTATAACATATTGAACAGCGCCTTTTCAGGATATTGATAAATCATATTGATCATTCTCACACTTTGAAGTTGATACAACATTCATTTTCAATGCGCGAAAAATGTCGAAGTGAAATATACCTATATATTCAAAATATTGCCCTAAATTATATCTAAGGTAGATATTCACCCAATATCATCATCCAGATATTGAATGAGGATATAGAGTGGTTATCCAGGAACAATCTCCACAATTTATCTTCGAAAAATTGTTATTTTATATTGAACATTCACGATGATACGATATTAATGAATCATCACGATCAATCTCTCATTTATAAGTTGATACACCTTCGATTCTGAATGTAACGGATACATTGAAAACAAATATTGACACATATTCAAAATGATGCCAGAAACCATATCGATGGCATATATTCTTACAATATATATATACATATATGTAGATATTATCAGAAAATATCTAGTAGCATTTGAAAACGAATTTTCCAGAAACATCTACAAACAATATCTGCAACATATTGAACAGCACTTCACAAGAATATCGATGAATAATATTGATAGGGCATTATTACATTATATTGATTATTTTCACACTTCAAAGTTGATACAATATTTATTTCCAGTATTGGTAAAACGTTGAAGGGAAATTTACATTTATACAGTCTGTCCAAGATAAGGTTGAACAGCATGGGGATCTCGAAAACGGTAAGAGATACAAAATCGGTTAAATGGGGAAAAAGTTGCGCATTCGGAGGCTCATATCAAGAGTCTTCGAAAATTTTGAAAATTATTTTTAGTTTTTGAGTTATATCCAAAAAAGTGAATTTTTGGAATTTCTATTTTATTTTTTTTCTCCGTTATTATTAGAGATACAGCAAAACTGAGAAAACTTTTCCATAGCAACTTTTGATGACGGTCAACGTGGTGATACCGATTTTTTCATGCGACGTTTCGTATTCGTGGAACCATCATCAACTTTTGTTTTTTAAATACGGTCTTGATAATTTTTTCACAGATTCTGAGAGGTTTTCTTATTCTGAATTCAACCATGTATTATACAAGGTGGTTCATTCGTGTTTCGACCTATTTCCATCCATCATCAATGTTTTTTCGAAACTCCAAAGGAAAAATGCCATCAGTTCCACTTATTTTGAAGGAAAATTAGTCAACACACTGATACCTCATCAACTGGTTTCAATCAACAACCCATTTCATTTTGCGGAAACAAAAATTCCATCCATACAAATTCAGAATATGTCAAGCGCTAAAACCAGGAGATGACGGAAGGCGCAAGACATCCTGTGAGTGGTATACCAGAAAATGTTAAAATTTTGCAGATTTCTTTCGAACAATCATCTGGACTGATGAAAGCATGGTCACTAATCATGGTAGCTTCGATAGAGAAAATACACATTATTGTTCACGAGAAAATGAACATTTATACATTACAGCGAGACACCAACACCGTTTCGGCTTTAATATGTGGGTTTCAATATTTGGTACACGAATTATTGTTCCTTCTATTTACCATGAAACACAGACTTCCGAACGTTATAGAAATTCGCTTGAGAATCATCTTGAGGAAGCTCTGGATGATTTACCGATTGCGGAAGTTCAGAACTCTGTTGGTTTCAACAAGATGTCGCTCCGGTACATAATTCCAGAGAAGTCCGTGCGTTTTTATCCCTTGGCCGGCGCGGTCGCCTGATTTAACACAGCTGGATTTTTTCTTAGGGGATATATCGAACTTTGTACACGCAAATAACTTTGAGGATGAAGAAGAACTAAGGGACAGTGTCTTCGAAGCATTCAATAGAATAACCTCAGAAATGCTTAGCAATGTCTCAGAAACAACTGTGAGAAGAGGATATCTTTGTTCAGAAAATAATGGTTATCATTTTGAACATTTGTTATGAATGTCTCTCTAGGTATTGTCAAAGTTAAGTTGTTAAAGTAATTCGTGTAAGAATTCATCAACAATTTTAAACGCTGCATTGATCGAATGATGTAGTGAAATATTTTTTATTCACTTTTCAGTATTGAATAACTAATCCATCAAGTTCGACAGTAAATGATGAGAAATAAGTGGAACTGATGGCTTTTTTTCTTTTGGAAGTTCGAAAAAACATTGATGATGGATAGAAATAGTTCGAAACACATTCGAATCACCTTGTATAGTACATTGTTGAATTCAGAATAAAAAAACCTTTCAGAATCTGTGAAAAAATTATCAGGACCGTATTTAAAAAACAAAAGTTGCAAACAGAAGTTGCAATGAAAAAGTATTTTCAGTTTTTCTGTATCTCTGATAATAACGGAGAAAAAAAATAAAATAGAAATTCAAAAAATTCACTTTTTTCGATATAACTCAAAAACTAAAAATAATTTTCAAAATTTTCGAAGGCTCTTGATATGAGCCTCCGAATGCGCAACTTTTTCCCCATTTAAGCGACTTCGTATCTCCTACCGTTTCCGAGATCCCCATGCTGTTCAACCTCATCTTGGACAGACTGTATACACAATATCGTCAGAAATTATATCGAATGCTCATATCCATACAATATAAGTATTTAGATATTGAATGAGGATAAAGAGATCTATCTGCACAATATGTCTACAAAAAATCTATTCCATATTGACCATCACGATGATCAGATATTGAAGAATTATATCGACCAATCGCTCATTCATATGTTGATTCATTTTCGAATCTGAATGTTAGGGATATATCTAGAATGAATATTGCAACATATTCGAAATGGAGTCTGAAATCATATCCATTGCTAATATCCGTTTAATATCAAAAGACAATTTGAGTTGAAATTGGGTGACAGTATGGAGTTTTTTATCACTTGGAGCGCACGAAGTATAATAATATCTTCCTAATAGTTTCACGAGATATATTTATTTCATATTAAACATCACTATGCATAGTCATTGATGACACATATTCATTAATCTTCAACTGGAATGTTGTCACAACGTTGACTTTTAATATCAGCATTAGACTAGAGATAATTATCGGCACATACCTACAGGGTGGCCAAGGTCGATGGTACCTTAGACGTATACGGAAAACGGTACATTGGATTATCCTGAAAATTCGGTTACTATAATAAGCGTTTGTGATCTACCGATTCAAAATATTTTCAGAGATGCAGCGTTGCCACCTTTACCAAAGAGAAGCATCATCTTTGTTATTTCAAATGGAACACCCTGTATTTCATTGCGTTTTTAAATTCTTCCCGAAGAGCTGATTTCATCAATGTATCACACTGTTCAAAATCGAGATTTTTCAATTTCAGGAATTTTTTGTGTCGAAACTATTCATTATCGATCAAAACGGATTACATGTCCCTATCTCAACTTTTGATTCACTATCTACTGACATTTAATTGGAACAGATACAGGGTGATCAAAATTCTGAATCTTGGACCATCCTGCATTTTTTCCAATTAAATGTCGGTAGATAGTTGATCAAAAGTTGAAATAGGGACATGTAAGCCGTTTTGACCAATGATGAATAGTTTCGACACACAAAAATCCTAAAGTTGAAAAATCTCGATTTTGAACACCCTATATCTCTGTAATAATTTCTGCTAGACCCCAAGTGTGATGCATTGATGAAATCAGCTTTTCGAGAAGAATCTAAAAACGCAATAAAATACAGGGTGTTCTATTTGAAGTAACAAAGATGATGCTACTTTTTGGTAAAAGTGGCAACGCTGCTTCGCTAAAAATAATTTGAATCGTTAGATCACAAACGCTTATTGAAGTAACCAAATTTTCAAGATAATCCGATGTACCGTTTTCCATATACGTCTAAGGTACCATCGACCGTGGGCCACCCTGTATACAGAATAATATCGATCAATCATACACATACCATTCAGCTATACACAGAGATTATGATATTGAATCACCATCGAAATTCAATCTTCTCAGTATACCTATATCTTAAGAAGATATTCATTCCATGTTGAATGTAATATACTGGGATTGGGTAACACAATTAAACACCGATGTACACTGTCCGATCGTCCAGACACTAATGAATCTCCTTATCATTATTTCAACCTATCCGCATTGCGATGGTGATGATTCACTCATGTCTTTCTGATCCGTTTATTCATAATTACTGGATACTACATCTCTCCCTTGTTTTCAGCACTTTCAATGTATGTGAAGGAATACTTATTCCGATTAGGACATATCAATGATACTACTTAAATAAAAGTACAATCCTAATGATAATAACATGAAACACTAACGATATCCATCCTTATAACAATAATAATAATGATAATAATAATATAACTACTAATTCGAATAATAATCCTGATAGTGACAATGATAGGTTATAATAATAGTAACAGTTATATACAAATATAAGATTTGAATGAAAGCTACTAGCCAAAGTCAGTTGGTCTGCTCATACAGTATCGTATTCTTTCGGTAGTACTGTCCATTCTCCTTTGACTTCCTTCAGGTGGACTATGTTCCTTCTCAGGTTCTGTCCTGTTTCATCGTTTCTGACTTCCACATCTGTTCCATTTTTGTTAATGATTGTATGGAGGCTGGTGTGAAATTTGGATAGGTTTTATTTTCTCTCTGCATCTCTTTCACATAAACCTTATCCTCTTTTTGGAGAGAGTCGTCCTGAGCTTTCCTCTTATTGTCGCTATATTCTTTACCTTCTTCCTTCTCAATTTTATCTCTGTCTATTACTTCGTTGCTCTCTTCATTATCTTCGAGGTCTATGAGGCTTGGGATTTTATCTCTGAACTGTCGGCCGTAAAAAGTTCTCCCGGAGTTTTACCGGTCACCGTGTGTGGGGTGCTGTTGTACATTACTAGATAATCTAGGAGCTCCTTTTTCCAGTCCTGTTTCAGCGAGTGGCTTATTTTGATTCGTTTCAAAATGTTTCGGTTCTGTCTTTCGACCTCTCCATTTTGTTGAGGCCAATATGGTATGCTACGGAAAACGATTATTTCACGTTGATGGCAGAATTGATGTAGTTCTTGGCTTGCGAACTGCTTACCGTTATCGGCTGTTATCGATGACGGATAGACAATTCGAGAGAAGATCTCCTGGAGCATAGATAATCTATGCCTGGAGTAAATCCACTGTTTTCCTAGTAGTTGTGTCCTTCGTGATTTTGATCTTTTCATAGCGGCTATAATAATCAATCACTACTAATATAAAATATTTACCAGGAAGAGGGCCCAGATAATCGATAGCAATATCAACCCATGGCTTGGATGGTAATTCCCGTCGCTTCATAGGGTTAGGTCGTAATGGTGTCGATACTTAGATACATCCTCTTCAAGACTTGACTAGTTTTTCTGCGTCGCTATCGATCTTAGGCCACCAAACCTTTGTTCGCAATCTGCCTTTCATTGCTGAAATTTCTGGATGTCCTTCATGTGCTGCCAATAAAACATCTTTCCTCAGATTTGTTGGTAGGTATCACGAATTTGTTTCCTCTCAGAAGAATTCCGTCTTGATAACATAATTCTGATTGGAATATTTTATAAACGTTAGTCGACTGGTCCCAGTGGTTTTCAAATAATCCCTTTCTCACTTTGGCGAATTCCTCATCTATTTCCGAATGATGTTTGATATCGTTCAAAGAAATTGCTACAGGTCGTGAATATTCTATCAATTGGTGAACGCTTTCTTTGTCGAAAGGTTCAGATGGAACTATGATGCAAAGCCTTGATAACGGATCAGCTATATTCGATTTACCTGGTCTATAAACTATTCTGAAACTGTAGGACTGGAGTCTAAGAACCCATCTTTCGATGCATACATAGGGTTTGGATCTTGATCCAAAAATGACTTCGAGAGGCTTATGATCAGTCACTAACTCGAACTCCGCCTTGCCATACAAATACGCTTTGAAATGTTCGACCGCCCAGCCAAGAGCCAACGCTTCCTTTTCTGTCTGGCAGTATCTTCTTTCGCATTTTGTCAGACTTTTATTTCTATATCCGATGATTCGTGGTCCCCTATCGTCAAACTGAATACACTGTCAGTTGGATTATAGTATCCCAGTGATTTGATTTTTGTTGATATTTGTTTGATTAGTTCAAATGCCTTTCGTTGTTCGTCTTTTCAATGAGTTTCAATGTTTGCATGTTTTCCTAATTTCAGTCTCAGTATGTGTCGAAATGGTTCTGTTAATGTCGCTAGGTTTGGTATCCACTTGCCCACATAGTTGATGGGGCCTAAGAAACTTTGAATCTCGTCTACGGTTTTTGGTGATCTGAACGTTTTTATGACCCCCACATAGCTATCAAGAGGTGTGATTCCATTGATCGATAAAGTATGACCCAAGAATTGGAAACTTTTCATTCCATACAGACATTTCGCCTCATTCAATAAAATATCATTTTTGCGTAATGTTTTCAATGTGAAACGTAGTCTAGAGTTGTGTTCTGTTTCATCTTTCCCAAATATAAGAATGTCGTCTATGGAATTAACAGTGCCTTCACTCTTCAGAAGAATTCGTTCTAATGTTTTCAGGAATATTTCAGGTGCACAAGATATTCCAAACGCCAGTCTCTAATATCGAAACAGACTATTACTACTGATGAAAGTTGTGATATGACGTGAATCAGGTGATATTTCTAATTGATGAAAAGCATTCTCTATGTCTAATCTGGAAAACAGTTGAGAATTTCTGAATATTGGGAGGAGTTCGTTCATAGTTGGGAGAGGATAGTTCCCTCTGATGATTGCCTTATTAGCTTCTCTCATATCTACGCATATCCTAACCTCACCGTTTCCTTTTAAAACTGGAACGAGGGGAGAAACCCACTTGGATGGACCGACCACCTCTTCAATTATGTCGGAGTCTAATAGTTCTCTCATTTTGGTGTTGACTTTCGTTTCTAAGGGGATGGGTAGGTACTCTTCTATATGGTTGACGAGTTGGCTTGACGTTTTCATCGATTGGAATATCAATGAGAACGTTTTTGAATTTAGGGAAGGTGGACACGTTGTTCACCGACTCCAACCTGATTTTCAAGACTCCTAAATCTTTTGAGGTGTCTTTTCCTATTAATTATTTGCATCATTTTTGATTACATAAAATGTGGCATCTAAATGTTTGTTATTTATTCCTATTTTGGATACGAAAGAACCTAAAACCGTTAAAGGTTTATTGCTTCCATAGGCATTTTTTTAGGATGTTTTTCTTGATAAATGATTTGAACATTATGTTCTTTCAAGTATTCCCAGGTCTTATCCGTTATAAGATTACTTTTACTCCCGGAGTCTATCAAAATTTTTGTCTTTACCCCACCTAATGAACAAGTTATTGTTTCATCTTGGTCTATATGGAAAACATGGTCAATTTCATTTTCCGAGTGTGAATCTTCTGTGATGAAACGAACTCCAGATTGTCTTGGTTTTTTATTTTTTGAAAAGTAATTCCTCAATAATTCTTCATTTTTCCTTTTGGAAACTTCTGACTTTGGCTGGCGTGTTCTACAATATGCTGCAAAATGTCCAGGTATGTTGCATTTATTACAATTCTGCCGTCTAGCTGGATATTTTGAGTCGTTAGAAAAATGATTACTGCGACCACATCTAGTACAGGCTTGTTTTGATTTACCTTCAAACCTTGAATTCAAAGCATTTACTTGGTCGCCGTTTCCTGAAGAACTTCGTGAAATCCTCCCAGTTCTCTATTTACTGTTTCTAGAGATGTAGCCCTAGATATGTAGCCTCGTTGATCACCCTTTCTAGAGTTATCGAGTCCACAGCTGCTAATATTTTCTTCCGTAATTTGATTGAGTTACCCTTTTTCAATATTTGGTCTATTCGATTTTCTTCTATTGGAAAATTTACATTTTCGATTCCTTGATGGCTACTTCGTAGACATCCACTCCTTCCTCCTGGTTGACATTGGCTCCTGGTATGTTATAAAATATTTCTTGCAATCCTTATCCACCTTGATGTAGAAGGTTCGCTTTTTCTTCGAGGGGTTTCCAATACCGGCAGCTTCGATGTAAATAGAAAACGCTCTTTTCCATTTCTCCCAACGAAGGCCGACTGAACAAATGTCTCCCTCGACATCGAATTGACTAATGTTACAGGTATTTTGGTTCATCACGTCTAGAAATGATATATATATATATATAATCAAGAGTGCCCATTGGTGCCCTCTATTTGAGCTTTCGCTCACACCTGTAGCCGTTTCAGGACCTACAGTATTCGGACTTGGTCCAGGTCTGTGACCCTCAGACATTTCGTCTGTTCGAGTTTTCACTCAGGCCTGTGGCCTATTCATGACACATCGGTCTTCGGACATCCTGGTCCAGGTCTGTGATCCTCAGACATTTCGTCTGTTCGAGTTTTCACTCAGGCCTGTGGCCTATTCATGACACATCGGTCTTCGGACATCCTGGTCCAGGTCTGTGACCCTCAGACATTTCGTCTGTTCGAGTTTTCACTCAGGCCTGTGGCCTATTCATGACACATCGGTCTTCGGACATCCTGGTCCAGGTCTGTGACCCTTGTCTAATAATCTATCATACCCAGTTCAAGTTTCCAAAGTATTTCATTTAAATGTGACGAATTGAAAAATATGAAATTGACTGCATTCAGAATCGACCCGTATTCAATAATTGCTGCACGTCACCATGTCAACGGTTTTTCATTCTATGATTCATATTGTGGACTGAGCGTATATTTCACTCTACAAACTAGAACTGGGCGAGCTAGGTTCAGATGTCTTTTGCATATTTCTTCTACTCACCCTGATTAATCAACTTATTCCAAATTATTTTCACTCGTCGCCACTGTAATATACTGGGATTGGGTAACACAATTAAACACCGATGTACACTGTCCGATCGTCCAGACACTAATGAATCTCCTTATCATTATTTCAACCTATCCGCATTGCGATGGTGATGATTCACTCATGTCTTTCTGATCCGTTTATTCATAATTACTGGATACTACATTGAACATCACTATGCTGGGAATATTGATAGATCATATGGATCACTCTCGCATTTGAATAATGAAATGACATTGATGTTCAATATTGCGAATCTGTTTGGAAATTGATATTGAAATTCAACCAGAATAATCCTCAAAATTTATATCGATGGTGTATATTCATATAGATATCGAGTGAGAATATGGTATTGGCAATTGAGATTCAAACTCCTTAATACATATACATACATATAATATTTGTTCCATATTGAACATCACTAAGCTGGCATATTATTTGATCAAATTGATCAATGTCTCATTTAACCGTTTATACCCAGACAGCACAGGATATTCATAGAATATTCTCTAAATATGCTAAAAAGGAGGAGTATATTCCGAATATTCATCGATTATTCCTAGAATATATACATGCCTCTGGAACATCTAAAAGGAATATTCCAAAGTGAATAGTCGGACATGTTCAGGGAATATTCAGGTATGAATCTTCCAGGAATATTCCCAACTGAATATTCTCTGTTGTATATTCATGAAATATACCCAACTGAATATTCTGTGCGGTATATTCATGAAATATACCCAACTGAATATTCTGTGCGGTATATTCATGAAATATTCTCATCTGAATATTCTGTGGTGTATATTCATGAAATATTCCATGAATATTCCTATGTTTCTCAACACATAAATACCATTTATTATTTCAGAGATGTGAGAATCGAACATCAATAAGATGTAAGGGGATTTTGAAACAAAAAGTGTTTATGATCCGATTTCGAACAATGCTCTCACAAGAACTTGATATGTATAACATTATTCAATTCGATTACTGGCCTAGTGGTCAAGGCGTTGCTCTGATAAATTGTACAACTATATTACATTATAAACGCTATCATCAAATGCCAGCACTACCCAGAATGCCTCAAGACTGGGCTTGTGGTACCTATCCCAAAACAGGGCAAGGACCCTAAGTCCACCAATGGCTACCGCCCCATATCACTGCTTAGCGCCGTGGCCAAGATCGTGGATAGAGTCTTCTTACGACTCATCACATACCACACTAAAAAGCTGGACCTCATACCAAAGGAACAGTTCGGGTTCCGCAAGGGGCACAGCACAGTGTCCCAAGTGGCCCGAATTGTTCACGAGGTTAAAGAGGCCAGCAACAACAACAAGAACACCGTCATGGTCATGATGGACGTAGAGAAGGCATTCGACACCGTCTGGCACGAGGGTCTAATGTCCAAACTGCATAAGGCAAGAATGCCGATTTTTATCATTAAGATTATCGATGCATATATCAGCAACAGGAAAATCCGGGTCAAGGTCAACGAAAGTATATCGGGAGATTTTCCACTCGAGGCAGGTGTTCCGCAGGGGTCGTGCCTTTCACCTCTGTTATATACCCTATACACACATGATTTCCCTGTATTCGAGCGGACGAGTACAGCATTGTATGCCGACGATACGGCAATATATGCTCACTCGGACGACTCGAATATCGCCAGGGCACAGATCCAGATTCATCTGGACAGGGGGATCATACCGTACTTTGACGAGTCAAAGATCTGCATAAACAGCGCAAAGACTGAGGTCATCAATTTCCACAAAAAAGTCAACAACTCCCGACTGAGCAGACCTTTGACCGTGAAAGGGGTTGAGGTGGCAGACACGACCACCGTGAAATACCTGGGAGTCAAATTGGACACCCGTATGAGTCTGAGAAAGAATACGAACTACCTCATCCAGAAAACCCATAATGCCATCAAAAAGATGTACCCCTTGATATCCAGGACCTCAGCTCTCTCGCAGGAGAATAAGGTCCTGGTATACAAGCAGGTCATTAGGCCAGTGATGACATACGCGTGTCCAGTGTTCTGCAGCATCTCACCTACTCATATGAATAGGTTACAGGTGCTGCAGAATAAAGTACTCCGTATTATCACTAATGGTGATAGATACTCTCGGGTGGCAGATCTCCACGAGAGATGTGGTAATTTGCCGAGAATCGACGAATACATCTTGAAAATCTCTAATAGATTTTACAAATACCACATCGCTGGAAGTGACCTTACCCGGAATATGACAACAGTCAGACAACACCATAACATCCATAAAAAACACGGACTGATGTATGCATCAACCGATGTTTTTAGGGAGCCTGATAATCTATAGTCGGGAACATCCCCGGGTGCTCGGACATGTCCGAGCCACCGAGGAGACTCTAGACAGCACTATCTCCCAAGCACGAAAATAACATAGTGTCGTAAAAGACACTGAACTCGGTCAGAAGTGCCCATGTGGAAACGCATGCGCACAACTGCCCGAGACAAACAAGAAGGAGGTTTTTTATTTTATTTTTATTTCATTTTTCCTCCAACGACTCAGCAACCCTTTCCACTCTGATCGCGCACGAGCAGCTCCCCCACCCTATGGGTACCACCAGCGAGATTACCTGTATAAAGGGCCTAGCCCTAGGAGATAGGTCACTGCGACGAACACCTCACATATCCTCTCATATTCCTTGGCTAACACCAGCCACCTCTGCGACTGCGGAGGGACGTTCAGTCATACTCACAGATATGTCAAGCCCATTATACACAAATATGTTGATGTTATATGTGTTGTATTGTAAGAACTGTGTCAACGAATAAATGAATTTAAGTTTTTTTTTTTTTTTTTGCTCTGATAGTCTTGAGGTCACGAGTTCGATCCCTACTTGGGTCACTTTTTTTAATTTTAGAATATGTTTATTGGAATATTCCAGGAACATTCAACATAGAATATTCTTTTGGGTATATTCTATGATTATCTGAGGAATTCCCATTCGCATATTTAGAGAATATTCCACAGATATTCCGGAATATTCCAGATCATTTCTAGAATATTCCAATATTCCAAAAGGAATATGATAGGGAGATTCATGGAATATCTGGTGCTGTCTGGGTACAACAATGATTTTCAGTGTTGTGAATATATTGAAAAGATATGTTGACATTTTGTATCGAGGAGGATGCCTGAAATTATATCGAAAGCTTATATACATATACAATATAATTATGTAGATATTGAGTTAGAAATGGATATTTCCAGAAGTCTACGAGATAAGACTGATTTCACATTGAATGCTACAATGTATATCGATTAACCTCACATACTAGGAAGTTTATGAGATAATATTCGATATTGAACCTATCTAAAAACGGCAATATCTCGAAATGGGGAACACTTTGTATGATAGTATATACAGTGAAATATATTCAATATCAAGTTTTCAGATATACGTCGGTGTGTATAATAAAATAAAAAAATAATATCTCAAATTCTTATAAAGAGAAATATTCAAAAATTTATTTTCTTCCCATTCATTATGTCAGGCCTGGACTTCCTTCCCCCATCTCTATCTGCTGCTTGCGCCAAGCAAGAACGAACATGCCTTAGGATGTCGTTCTCGCAGGCAGTAGGAATCACTACTCTTGTAGCGTCTGAAAATGTCGTATTTACTATAAGCTGAGTGATTCAACTCTTTTTTTGTGAAAATTGTAGTGAAGGGCAATGAATTTCCATTATTTTATACAGGCTGATTCATGGTGGATGGCACATTAGACGTTTCTGGTGAACCAGACAACGGATCATTTTGAAAATTCAATGGAGGGCATATTCGGACATTTTCTAGCCAACTGAAATATTTTCGACAATGCGGTGTTGCCGCTTCTATTAGAAAGCAGTAGCAACTTTGATTTTTCAAATGGAACACTCTGTATTTTATTGCATTTTTAGATCCTCCCTGAAGAGCAGATTTCATCGATGTATCACACTTGGGATCTAGCGGAGATGATTACAGAGATATAGGGTGTGAAAAATCGACATTTTTCTACTTTAGGATTTTTTTTTGTCGAAACTATTCATTATTGGTCAAAACGGCTCGTATGTCCCTATCTCAACTTTTGGTCAACTATTTACTGACATTTAATTGAAACAAATACAGGGTGGTGCAGAATTCAGAATCTTGATCACCCGGTATATGTCCCAATTAAATATCAGTAGATAGTTAATCGAAAGTTGAGACAGGGACATGTAAGTCCAATGATGAATAGTTTCGACACAAAAAAATCCTAAAGTTGAAAAATGTCGATTTTTCACACCCTATATCTCTGTAATCATTTCCGCTAGACCCCAAGTGTGATACATCGATGAAATCAGCTCTGCAGGGAGAATCTAAAAATGCAATAGAATACAGAATGTTCCATTTGAAAAATCAAAGTTGCTACTGCTTTCTACTAGAAGCGGCAACACCGCATTGTCGAAAATATTTTAGTTAGATAGAGAATGTCCGAATATGCCCTCCATTGAATTTTCAAAATGATCCGTTGTCTGGTTCACCAGAAACGTCTAATGTGCCATCCACCGTGAATCAGCCTGTATAGGTATTATGTTTGGTTGGCCGGTTCCCGTGTTACCCTATACATATTCAAGAATGAAAAATTTTGAAATAATCCCCTCTTCGAATTAGTTTTGTCACGTTTTTAAATCAGATTTTATATACAGGGTGTTTCATTGGGAAAGGAGAATAATTCAACTGTGGATAGGGATCACTGGGGTGATTTAAAAAAACCCATGGTTAATGGATCTTCGACTTCTTATAACCGAGATACAGGATATTGAAAAAGAATATTCTCAGATATATTATAAACATGAAAAAATGGATACATTTGAATAAATACATTGAGAATTCGCATTCTCTATGTGATGAAATTATTAATTCTTTCTCGGCATATTCAACAGAAAACAACTACTTTCCTGGCTATATGCCACGACGAACATTGAATTATATCAATTGAACATACACGATAGGAATTTGAGCATAAAATGAATATCGTCTGAAATTGAGAATTGACATTCTCTTCCAGAATCGGATGAATACTATGATGAATATAACGATATAAAAAAATATATTACTTACCAAATTGGTATGAAAATTGGAATGTATGGGAGAAATATACTAGTATACATACTCTGTTCTTGTTGAGTCGTGAATTTATCAAAAATCATCCGTATCCATGATGTTTGGAATATATGCACATCTCTTTCACATAGGTTAGATGATTTTGATTCGAATAAAATTCATTTCGAGTTTCAAACTCTCCTCAGGAACCTGAAGTCCAGTCATTCCTTCAGCCATTCTTCATTTAATACACAATTTTCACATTTCTATAATAATATAACTAAAACTATAGTGGAACTGACATCTATCTGACCTTCAATCGCAGATTCGTGATTGGGTTTTTCTCAATTCAGAATTTCTTTCCACGCCCTGTATGATAAATGTCAGTTTGTCATACATCTAAAACGAGATACAGGATGTTTCATCAATTTTGTCCATATCTTTATTGTCTCATAACTTTCCAACCAACCTGTATATTTTTTCAAAAATTGTTACACTTGCTCAATCTACCCTGTGGAATTGATTGAGGCAACAACATAAGATAAAATCCAGGTCCGGCTTTACTTAAAATTCACAAATTCTTTCTGCCAGAAAACAACACCCTATACATTCGAATTTCTCTTTTTTTTGCCATATCTGAAAATAACATCAAAATTTCTATTCAACGATGTGCTTTTTATTCGTGAACAGACGATTTTAACTATTCATATTATGTGCTCAAGATATTATTTTTGCTCATTTTGGGGTACAAAATTGGAATCAGACGAGATTTATGAATTTCATTACTTCCTATTCAGTATACGTGAGTATAACATTTAGAAGGAGTATTTCATATCGTTCTTTGTTCCAGACTCAGTTGCAGGTCCGTCATCAAAACTATACAGGGCTTTTCACGATGAGCGTTAATTTGACGTTTTCGGCAAACCAGACAACGGATAAATCTGAAATTTCGATGGTGTGTATAAATTAACATAAACGACACTACTGAAATATTTGAAACGATCCGGCCTTGCTGCTTCTACTAGAAAGTAGCAGCAACTTCGATTCTTCAAATGGGACACCCTGTATTTCATTACATTCTTGGATTCTTGCTGAACAGCAGAATTCATCGATTCAAAACATTCAAGGTCTAGCGGGACTGATAACTGAGATATAGGATGTGGAAAATCGAGATGTTTCAACTTTAGAAATGTTTCGTGTTGAAACTATTTAATATTGCATGGTCAAAACGGTTTCAATGTCCCTATCTCAATTTTCCATTCGATATTCAATTGAAACAGATACAGGGTGGTGCAGAAAACTGAATTATGAACCATCCTGTATTTGTTTCGATTAAATGCCTATAGATACAAAGTTAAGATAGGAACATAAAAGCCGTTTTGATCAATAATAAATATTTTCGCAAAATAACTCCAAAGTTGAAACATCTCGATTTTTCTCACTCTAAATATCTCAGTTATTAGTCCCACTAGACCCCGAACTTTGTGAATCTATTAAATCAGCTCTTCAGGAAACATCCAGGGTGTCCCATTTGAAAAATCAAAGTTACTGCTACTTAACAAATATTTCAGACGTGTAGATCATGTTAATTCATATACATACCTTCGGATTTTTGGATTAATCCGTTGCCTGGTTTGCCAGAAACATCTAATCAATGCTTATCGTGAAAAGCCCTGTATAGTTTTGATGACGGACCTGCAACTAAGTCTGGAACAAAGAACGATATAAAATACTCCTTCTAAATGTAATACTCACGTATACTGAATAGAAAGTAATAAAATTAATAAATCTCGTCTGATTCCAATTTTGTACCCCAAAATGAGCAAAAATAATATTTTGAGCACATAATATGAATAGTTAAAATCGTCTGTGCACAAATGAAAAGCATATCGTTGAATAGAAATCTCGATGTTCTTTTCAGATATGGCAAAAAAAATGAGAAATTCGAATGTATAGGGTGTTGTTTTCTGGCAGAAAGAATTTGTGAATTTTAAGTGAAGCCGGAGCTGGATTTCATCTTTTGTTGTTGCCTCAATCAATTCCACAGGGTAGATTGAGCAAGTGTACCAATTTTTGAAAATATATACAGGTTGGTTGGAAAGATATGAGACAATGAAGATATGGACAAAATTGATGAAACATCCTGTATCTCGGTTATAAGAAGACGAAGACCCATCAACCATGAGTTTTATGAAATCACCTCAGTGACCCCTATCCATAGTTAAATTATTTACCTTCCCCAATGAAACACCCTGTATAGAACTTGACGATCGAGCTCGACAGCACTATTGCTCCACCCTGGATCTGTTCCAATTAAATATCAGTAAATAGTAAATCGATTGTTAAATCATAGATTAACGGGGGAGTCATTAATCTATGGTTAAATTAAGGACATGTAAGCCGTTTCGAACAATAATGAATAGTTTCGACACAAAAAAATCCAGAAATTGAAAAATCTAGATTTTGAACACCCTATACCTCTGTAATCATTTTCGCTGGACCTCAAGTGTTATGCATTTCTAAAACCAGCCTCCCACGGAAAATCTATAAATGCGAAAATATACAGGGTGTCCTATTCAAAAAAACACATAATCGGCCGATATATCTTGGAATGCTAACACCCTATAGATTTGAAAATAATTTTAGGTGACAGTTATCATGGAACATTATAATTTATAATTATTGTATTTGAATTTTTTCTATACTGAGTGTTTCCTAACTTGGGGCGATCAATGAAATGGATGATGGAGACGGAAAAACAAAACGAAATGAAAGAATACATTTTTGTCGAAAAAAATCATTTTGGAAGATATTGAGCTCCAAAGTTTGCCTGAAACTCTCGTAAATCATTGATAAAAGGTTGATAGCCCAATTCAAGCGTTAATTTGCTTTCTGCGAGATCACAAGCACCGGAAGTACCAATGACTTTTGCAATATTGCCGGACGTTCAAAAATAGTTGAAAGATAAATTATGGTGTAAGCGCACATTTTTTGACAAAATTTCAGAACAAATTTTTTCTGTCTCATAAAACACCGCATTCCATTTATCGCCCCAACTTCGGAAACACCCTGTATATCTGACGTTTGGCTAATATCGATGAAGAACATACTATCGCTTCACCCTGTTTAGGTAAGTACATATTATCCCATTTTCTATGATTTTCATAGATATCTCAGTTGTATTTGGATATACAGCGTTGCGGTTTTCACAATACTGTACTATTTTAAAAAACCTGAGTCCAACTATACATGAACATACTGATGTCTCATTTGAAAAGAATTTATGTTGGCTCCATTTTCTGAACAAAAATCATTTATGGACTTCAAATAAATACGCCAGTGTATTCTACGTAAGAAAAGCAGAACTGTGAGAATTCTGTTTGCGGCCAGTGGCCGATCAAGGAAACGGTAAAGGGAGAGATTATCCCTTGAGCCTCGTTGAAGATTAATATAAGAGAAGTGTATAGAAATCGGCCAGTGCTGTAACTTCTGAATCAATCGTGATAGGATTTCGAGATTTCGTGGGTAGCAACTAGGTATACCAAATTAATCATTTATTGATAAAATCACTCCGTTTCAACCGAAATCAACCTCAACTTTTTATGTTTGAATAGGAAACCCTGTATATTCTTTTATATTCATCTTGGATTTCCTGTATATACGTAAAAAATTTGTATCAAAGTTGGGCCAACAGGGCCAACATAAATAATTTAGTAATGTGAAAACCGCAACTCTCTATCTCCAAAGACAACTGAGAAAATCATCGATAATGTCACACATTGTATACCTACCCCGAGATCTAGGTACCTATATTGAAGTTTCATCATCGAACAATACTCATATGTTTCAAAAATCGCATTACCGTTATTAATAAAGCATCTGTACTCAGGTAGGTATGTAGGTACAATATTTTGCCAAATCTAGGAATCCTATATTATACCATCATTATTCCCCAATATTGTACCAATAACTTCTCAACAATATTGTTTCGATATCGTGCTGGAATGAGACAACTGAGAAAATCATCGATAATGGAACACATTGTATATACCTACCCCGAGATCAAGGTACCTATTGAAGTTTCATCATCTAACAATACTCATATGTTTCGAAAATCGCATTACCGTTATCAATAAAGCATCTTCTATACTTAGGTATGTAGGTACAATATTTTGCCAAATCTAGGGATCCTTTATTATACCATCATTATTCTCCAATATTGTACCAATAACTTCTCAACATTATTGTTTCGATATCGTGCTGAAATGAGACAACTGAGAAAATCATCGACAATGGAACACATTGTATATACCTACCCCGAGATCTAGGTACCTATTGAAGTTTCATCATCTAACAATACTCATTATGTTTCGAAAATCGCATTATCGTTATTAATAAAGCATCTTCAATACTTAGGTATGTAGGTACAATATTTTGCCAAATCTAGGGATCCTATATTATTCCATCATTATTTCCCAATATTATACCAATAACTCCTCAACAATATTGTTTCGATATCGTGCTGAAATGAGTAGGTACACATTGTGTGTGCTGCTGGATAACTTATGGCGAACACTGATGTGTACGTAACGAAAAAGTATCTACGATTTTACTTAGGTACATGGACTTTAGTACTCGAATGATATCAATAGGTTAACTTATACTTGTTACATAGTGAGTAGGTAAAAACATTTTTCTGACTGAACTACCAAACTGCACGAGGGCATCGAGGGGTCGAAAAATTTTTTGGATTTTGCAGCATCAGCACATGGTATGGCAAGGAAGAACATAATCAAAATTTTATCAAAGTTGAACTAGTATCAATAATTGGGATAAGTAATTTTACCTTATTATTTTTTGCACCACTGTTATAATATACCACTCGCGATCCACGCCACACGCTTGAAGACTCTATGAGACAACTGAAAGAACTGAGCTAGTGACTGTCGAGCAAAGATAGTCACTCTATGACCTGAGGTATTTGCCCGACAGTGTTGTCGGGTGTACTAGTAGACACGTTATACTAGAAACATACATTTCTTGTTCAGACAAGAATATCAGAATAATGTGAAAAAACTGGGATGCCTACCTAGGTGTATCTTGAATTGAAATTCCACAATAAATAAAATCATTTGTTTGATGTAATATTTGTGCACAAGTTCAGAATCCCCAAGTGATATGGAGGAAGCAACACAAAATGCACTATTCTCTTATCCATCCATTCATAATTTCGTTTCATTTCATAACTTGTGTTGAAATGAACATTTCATCACCAATTATGTATTATTCCACTTTGCGCATTTGTTTATACAGTGTGTCCCACTTACAATGCTCACGATGGGTATCTTTTTAACGGTGAGAGATACGAGGTCGGTTAAATCACACCAAATGTGGAGTTTGTCAAGGCCAACTATAATGTGAAAAAATATTTTGATAAAATCTATTCGTTTTTGTTTTATACGCCAAAAACAAATTTTGATCATTTTCATGTCTCCTCCGTAACTTCTTTATTCATGAAAATATTCAGATAGGAATTTCACATTCTCATGGGAGTTTTTCGAGGTGATTTCGAAAAAAATATGATAACTCTTCTAGAATTTGAGATATCAGCACCCACTTTAGTTGTTCAAATGAAGCTCATAGCTCACTATGACTTAGTTACAAATAACTTTTTTTCCTCTTACAGATGACATGTCGCAGTTATAGTTTTGTGTTGATAACAACGGAGTTATCGTCATTTATACAAAAACATAAATTTATTTGGAAACCGCCATCTTGAATTTACAAATTTTAACAAAAATATCATGATCGTCGACCTCAAAAACCTCATTTACCAATTTTGAATGGAATGGGACCAAATCTTGTCCGCCATCTTGGAGCAGCCATTTTTTTAGAATTATTTCCATTTCCATTTACTAATCAATGCATATTGTTACATACAAACAAAGCGTATGGTCAAATTTAGACGTTCGTTCAGAACTACGCAAAAAATAATCGCATCGAATACAATTCGAACTTTGAAATCTTCAAGATTATGCATCTTAAACTTTCTGCACAATTAAAAATAATCGTGTCCGTTCAACATAATAATCCTTTCGCATCGTGATCGGATTATTTCAACTGTTAAACTGATACTCTTCGTAATTATATGCAACAAAAGTTATCGATGTTTAGCCCTAATCTTTTGAAGTTCTTATAGTATTATAGTATTACTACTGAAAATACTAGATTTAGTGACAAAACCAAGATGGCAACAGTGGTGACTAGTCTTGTCGTTCACGGTAACACTCGAACGTGCGCGAGAAAGCTCTAATATTGAGAATTCATCATTGAATTGATATTAGGTGTTTGATATGGTACACATATATGAAATCTAGGAGGTGACTTCACTATATTGAACCTGATGTTTGCTAGCAATATTGAACTAATCTTCATTTCTCAATATTGCTCCATTATCATCATGTTGATAGTATCTAGAGATTACGCCTCAATATTATATCAATATAACTGACTGAACTCAAGGTGGATAATATCGCTTGCACATTGTGATGACAACATCGAATTGATATTGGGATCTGATTATGGTACAAATATATGGAATCAGGAAGTTGGTTCCACAATATTGAACACTATGATTATTTGCAATATGAAATTCATATTCATTTATAAAGATTGCTCTATTATCATCTTGATGATAGTTTCAAGAGATCACAGCACAATATTGTATACATAAAGTTGACTGGAATAAGCATTAGAAATATTGCTCTGATATTGAGATTGTATCATTGAATTTACACTGAGTTTTTGATGTGGTACACATTAATGGAATCAAGAAGTTGAACTCACGATATTGAACCTAATGATTATTTGCAATATAGAATTATCTTCACTTCTCGATATTATCCCTTTATCATCCTGTTGATATTATCAAGTGATTACACCTCAATATTATATCAATATAACTGACTGAACTCAAGATGGATAATATTGCTTGCACATTGTGATGACAACATCGAAATAGTATTGGGATCTGATTATGGTACAAATATATAGAAACAGGAAGTTGGATTCACAATATTGAACACAATGATTATTTGCAATATGATGATCATATTCATTTAACAATATTGCTCTTTCATCGTCTTGATGATAGTTGCAAGAGATTAGAACACAATATTGTATACATAAAGTTTACTGAAATATGCATAGGTAATATTGCTTTAATATTGAGATTTCATCATTGAATTGACCTTGGGTTTTTGATATGGTTAACATGAATGGAAACAAAAAGTAAACCTCACGATATTGATCCTAATAGTTATTTCCAATATCGAATTATCTTCATTCCTATTTATGGATGATATTATTGCTTGCACATTGTGATCAAAGCATCGAATAAATATTGGGATCTGGTTATGGTACAAATATATGGAATCAGGAAGTCGGTTTCACAATATTGAACATAATGATATTTCGCAATATCTAAACCATCTGCATTTCTCAATATTGCTGCAACCTCATCCTGATGAAATCCACTAGAACAATATCGCTGGGATATTGGGATTTGATCATTGAATCCATATAGAGTTTGTGATATGGTACACATATATGGAATAAATTGATCGACCTCACGATATCCAACGTGATGATTCTTTGCAATATCGAGGTCATCTCCATTTCCCAATATTGCTTCATTATCAAACAGATGATGGTGTCATAAGAATACAACTCTTTATTGTATACATATAATTTACCAATATCCACACAAACAATATTGGTGGAATATTGGGATGTCATCATTGAATAGCAGTTTTGTATTCGATATGGAATACATATATGAAATCAAGAAGTCCACGTGACGATATTGAACCTGATGTTTCATTGCAATATCCTCCAAGATACATTCTATCGATATAGGTTACATATCCAGTTGTAATATGAACTGATATCAGGCAATCAATATATCTATCATGAAGATTCATCAATATCGAGACATAAATCATCAGGATATAGGAGGAATATAGATTTCATCACATATGTCATTATGAATATCGATACAATGTAGGATTCTCAAGATCCTGAAAAATGTAAGCCTATCAACATTGTATTCATATTGATCCGTCCAGCTCATTTATTCAATATCGTTACAATATCATCCGACCGATTTACGATATTCAAATATTGGGCCAATGCAGAGCCGATTTGCAGCCGATATTCTGTGCTACTGGGGCTACCTCATTTCCTTTGGTTCTCACGATGAACCAGGACATAAAAAAATGTCAATCGTCACTCGTGTGCCTGCAACGCCTGTGCACTATAATGGATCATTATGTCAAATGGACATATATTTATTGGTGGCTGAACTAATAACATTGTGAACGGTTATCCTACCTAGTTGAGGGTCTAAAGAGAGTAGTTTGTTAATGGTCTTAATAGATGTTGATGCGAACAAGTGGGGTACTTAATGTATTGTTCTAAAATTGTTCTTATATATCCATCATTCGGTTGCCTCCTTACGAGCAACCCTCAGAAGTCTTCAAGAGACTTGTGCGAGCAAGAAATGACGGAGGTCTTACCTTTTAACGTGTGATCCCAAAAAATTTCTGCGGTCATGGTAGGAATCGTACCCACTACCGGTAATCCAACGTGGATAGAACATTGACGCTCTAACCACGAGGCTACGCTGGCCTATTCATTAAATGATCTTATATCCACTGAACCGAAAGCACTGCAAATATGCCAAAATATGTATTGATTCGAATCTAGGAAAACACAATTCCGTTGCGTTAATTACTTGAGTGCTAATCCACATACGACCTTGAAATCTGGCTTATAGCAATGGATTTCGGAGAGTGTCACCCTGATGGCCAGTTGACACCACCGACTATCCAGACTTGCTAGTAGTAATATCGCAACAACCCGAAAACGTATTAGGGTCAGTTGCTCGCCTGAAAACGCTTCTGCTCAACACGCAAGAACCACCGACTTATTGCTCTATCTAGACTGCTAGTAGTAATATCGCAGCAACCCGAAAATGTGGGATCAGTGGCTCGCCTGAGAATGCTTCTGGTCAATACGCAGGAACCACAAGCTGTCGTTCATGACTTCGACGTGATATCGAAATCAACCTAGCTTCCATTTTGTTCATAGGCCGCGGCAAGGTGGATGGCGTTGGCTTAAGTGTTTTGTTTATGTCATCAGGGGTTGGGCTTTATGGAAGTAATATCAAAATCGAGTGGTGATATTAATTTTTTCGTTTTATTCTCGCCAATCCTAAGAAATATGAGGTGCTTCGTCCTTTTGTGTAAGAATTCCACGATTGATAATACTAATAAAGATAAGTTTCTTCTTATCGGTGACTTAGTAGGTAATGAATGATTCATCATTTCAATTTGTTGTCATCAGTTGAGCAAGATTTTTAATCAAATGGAATCATGCATGTTTTGTATGTTCATTCAGGTTTGAATAATTTGAGTTCAGGCGAGAGGTACCAAACCTGCTCATCTATTTATATCAGACGATCATGGATCAAAAGCTCACTCATTCAATATTGATTATGAACAACTCCTATGAAAAGAAGAGAAATCGATGGTTTGAGGCAATGAGGTGACCATTGGACTCTAGCCACTCAGGAAGAAAAAGCCTTATGTTCAGACCATTTTACGCCTGATAGCTTTCTGATGCTTCCAGGCAAATTCAAGACAAGCAAATTAGCCGTCTTTTGGAATGAAGTTTCCAAATCTGAGTATTTGGAAGCTATGAGACCTGAATATGGCATATTTCATTCGTTTCTCATCAATTTATCAACATTTGATGATGGACCTCTGCCAACATTTATTTTTTCGTGATGCCTATATTCCTCGGATTCATGCGTGTAACATGACATATCCCAAATGCGCATGTATCAGTTTTACCAGTTACACCCTGTAAAAATGGCGATCTAGATTAGGCGGAACTCAGTATGCCCGATATTGTAATGTCTGGCTCCACCATCCCCACCAAGCCCACCATATCTATGCTCGGTATTTCCATCAGCAACACTCTTTCATGGGATAATCATGTCAGATCCATCGCAATAGCTGCTTCACAAAAACTCGGATTCTTGTTCCGTGCAAAAAGCTACTTTACACCTCAACAGCTTCTCATGATCTAAAAAGCGCAGATACGGCCTGTTCTAGAATACTGTTCCCACATATGGGGTTCAGCACCAAAACATACGCTGATGCTCTCAGATTCCATCCAGAGAAGAGCCATTCGCCTAGTGGGTGACGCCACACTCACTCACTCTTTGACATCATTGGAACACCGTAGAAAGGTCGGCGCACTACCAATCAGATGAACTAGACAAACCCAGACAGCACATCCTTTCGTTGTCAACCTAGAAAGATGTCGAACAGCACTTTATCAAGACTCCTTCATCCATAGAACGGCTAGGCTCTGGAATTCATTGCCTGTGGAAGTATTCCCAACAACATATAATCTCCAGAAGTTCAAAAAAAAATTCCAATACCTACCGCCTGTCCCTATCCTCCCTAGGAACGCACGATGTTCTTTGGACATTATAGGGATTCCCTTTCGTGCGCTCCAAGCGATAAAAAAAAAGTTTATAAGACCTGTAATAAATATTACATTTCGATCCAATCGCTTGGAAAATAAATAGACACAGTGTACTCTCATAAATCATATTATGAAGGAAAAATCCTTTGCGATGATCGCCAGACAATGAAGAACTGCTCTATAGCTGTCTCATTAAATGTGAACTAACTTTTTCACACAAAATGCATGGCGTGACAAATACTAATTCCCACAAATGAATAAAAAAGTGTGAAAACTATGGAATTATTAGGATATCGCATTTCAACTGAAATTCCCTTGTATTTAATATCCATTATTAATATACTATTATGAAAGTCTTATCAGAAATTATTTACCCCATTCAACGGTCCTAATTAAACTCAGAAATTCAGACGGAACCGGAAATATTATATTATTTTTCGAATTCCTTCCACTATAATTGAATAAAATTAACATTTCGTGCCTAATATCGTCTTGTTCGAATTCTAGAGTCCGGCATCGAGATCAGAGAGAATGTTAATTTCAGCGGTAATTATAAAAATAAATAGCGTGTATTACGCATACGTTGAATTTTTCCATCATAGTATTATCAACTCTTGAATGAACAGCCCAGCAAAAAATGCCGGCCACTGAGAAAAAATCTTCTCATTGTTGCACACTGTATACAGCGTGTCTCACTTTAAAGCCTGAACCGATATCTTTGTTTTTATGTTCTGGTTCCCACGAAAAAGGATATCCTGTGATGTTTAGAGAACATCGTGAGAACCAAGGAAAATGAGGTAGGAATAGGTGTTCTTCTTCTGGAGGTTATATGCCTCGGGGGACACCTTCCTTGGCAATATGTTCCAGAGCCTGTTCTGCAGGTCTCCAAAGTGACCACGACGGGGTGCGAAGCCTCAACTCGACGGATTAATCTCCCGGGGACTGCCAAGGAAGGAAGATAATTCAGAAGAGCATCGTCCATGAAAATATCTATAAAATAGTGCCAATTCTCCAACTTTTCTACGGTGTTCCAGAGAAGTGAGTGAGTTTGTGAGCAAGGCATCACCCACGAGACGAATTGCCCTTTTTGGACAAAATCCAACAGTTTCAGGGTATGTTTGGGTGCTGCACTCCAAATATGGGAGCAGTATTACAGGACAGGTCGGACCAAGTTTTTGGAATGCACTTCTAGCAATTGATCTCACGTGATTTTCCCAAGAAAGGTTATTGCTGATAGTAATACCAAGCATCGAAATGGATGTCTTCTAAGGTATGGTTCCTCCTGACAATCTTATGTTGGGCACAGTGAGATCGGCTTTTCTAGAGAAGAGGTATGCTTGTGTTTTGTTTGCATTGAAATCTACCAAGATATTGGATCTCCATTCGAGAATTGTCGCCAAGTCCATCATATTTATGTTGTCAACATTGCCCCCTCGTTCGATTCTGATTTGCCTGATGGCTGGTATTGGAGCCCTGGGAGAGAAGGCGGTATGGAGGGTACTATCATTTTCATCATTATTGAAATAAAAACTGGTCGATTTTAACGAAATCATATAGGATTTTGTTCACAGGAAAAATAACTTCATATTATTGATTATATTGATGGTTATTCATAGTGGTCCAAGTTTGGTAAGAATCAGACGACTAGACACTAGCTGAGATATAAAGGAGGGACTTTTGGAAAGAGACACCTGTATATACAGGGTTGTCGACAAAAGAATGCAATGAATTAGTCAGTGGTTTGTTCCCACCAAATGATATCCACAAATGCTGTCTGTATAGGTTAATCGAAGAGGTGTTACATTCATTTTACTTGATTATTTGGGACTCTCTCTCATCGCTCGTCAGTGACACTTTTGCTTGAAAAAACGTTTGAAGAGAGGACATATAGATTATATTGAAAAAATATCTAATTTTTACTCATCCTTGGATGTTTCAAGAACGAATCTACTCCCGTTCTCTACATAAAAATGCAAAATATTTCTCTTCGAAAATTCTCTTATAGTTTGACAGTTCTTAGAGACTGATGTTGGCATATGGATGAGTGTTGATGTTAGTATACCAATGAGTTACAGAATGTTTTCATTGATTGAACTTGAATCTTCCATTTTCATGTTCAGTTTTCAGTTGTCAATACCATGTTTTATTTATATCAACTGAACAGGAAGCAATGCTATTGTCTCCATTCATAAGAATGCAAGCGGATTCCCTGATTTTTCTCTTTTGGTTGTCATCTCCCTTTCCTACGAATTCAATAGCATTCCACTCTGCCATATGTTGTCCATTTTCAGTAAGGATATGTTCAGTTAGCTTTGAATGTATTCATAAGTAGTATAGCTTGTGTTTGTGGAAAGTATTAAACTGGTGAAATGAAGAGAATATCAAGAAAAGACATATCATCCATATCAACTTCTTTACTGTACTATTACTAAGACTGATGATGACCATTTGAATGGTCGAAACATATCTCAATCAATGAAGCATAATTGACTGCACATTTTGCCAGTAAGCTTGTGAAGACGACTTCGAGTTTTTTCTCGTTGTTCCTTATTCATTTAGGTTTACTAGTTACTACTCCATTTTGATAAGTGAACTAATTGTCCATATTTGCTGGCGCACGACACATAATTGAGAATTGATAGAGCAATTCACCTGTTACCTATTTTTAGAAATCGCGGTGTGCCATACAAACATTACTCGACTTTCCTCGAATGAAATGAACGTTTCCGGCGATTCGGCTTTTATTTATCGTATGTCGCTGTCAAAACACAAGTCATTAAGTGCCACAATATTCATGAGGTATATTCATTATCACCCTGGCGTCGAGCATTCATCATAACTGATGTTACTCGAAAATATGCTCAATTTAATGATTATAATATGAGCTTAAGTATTTGTGACATCCCCAAATAGACTCTGATTTATATAGTGACCAAAAATAATCAGACCTATTGGCTTACAGATGACTATTAACAATAATAGTGTGAGAAGACACATTCCAACATTCTAACATTCATGGACTTCAGTGATTTGGTATAGGGTATATGTTTGTTTTTTTTTTTCTACAGATTTTGATGGATTGATGAAGCGACGAGATACGGTTCTGATGCAATACGGTTATGTTGCAATATGTGTATGTTGAAATACGATTTTGCTGAGATACGGTGCCCTTTGATGAATGTGGTGATTGGTGATGTGTTCCAACAGAAAATTGTTCCTATAACGAATTACCTTTCCAATGCAATATACTGTGTCTATATTTTGTCTGTTTCCTTTCGGTGGAAATATTTTATAGTGGATAACTTCAACGATGAAGTGAGTTTTCAATCGAATAATAAATGGAATTTTTATAATAAAAAGTAGAATGAAGCACGTTTGATATTCCACATTATATTATATAATAATTATTATTGTGTGGTGGGATCAATAATTTTACACTTATCATGCGATGTGATTTTTTTCGATTTTTTTTTCTGGTACCTACTCACATTCAGCCATTCAATTTTTGATGTCGAATGAAGGTCAGATGTCAACAGATTTTGAAAGAACATGAACTTTTAGACACATTGATTCTGAATAACGTTATACAAATTATTTTGAATGTTATTCTTCTTCTTCAATTTTTTTTTTCACTTTCAAGTTCGAAACTAGTTGTGTGATATGAATTTTCAGCAAAGAATACATTTCTCATTGACCTTTCCACGATGAAAGTGAATTCTTGCATATTCGAAATTTCCCTGATAATTGAATGACAAATGACAGAATTTCGAATGATTGCCCCGTCAGCTGGTATGATTATTCACCAAATAATAAATATGGAAAAATCACAAGGAAAAAATGTTTCTAGTCGTTTTTCATATTGGAAATGTATCATCGAGGAACATCCTGATAAATAGATCGTCAAATGATGAGAAAAATGGGAAAATAGTTCTAAGACAAGCGGAAAAACAAGGTGAAATTTTGAACTTTCTCGTGAAACATCCCGATAAATAGTGGTTCGTTCACATTCACATCATCAAATTCGTGTTTTCGAGACAAAAATACGTAGATACAAAAAACATTTTTCGAAAAAAAAATCATCCCATGATGAGTGCAAAATTACCGTGTGATCGAATATATCCTCATGATATCACCTATAGGTAGATCGATTTTTTTCATTATCCAACGTGACTAACTCGCCCAATAGGTATTTATGCAGACATAATGCTTCACTGATGCGATTTAAAGCATTGAGCATGAATGTAGGTATTTTGGGCAAAATTAGTACCTAGTATGAAGAGGTACCTGAATCAATCTCTCTATAAAATTGATCATTCAATAATTTTGATCATCAGTTTGTTATCAGACGTTGATGCGAATCTGTGAGTGTCCATGTTTCTTCTGATCTCACCGCATTGTGCACTGCTAGATATGATTTCAAATAAGGTATGCGATACATAAAATTACTGCAGTCTTCAAGCAATCTATATATGGCTCTCATGCGACATTGATTAGCCATAATAATACCTATGAATTGATGCTAAAGGTATAATGACTTTTTTCTATAGCTCAATTGCTCCTGGATGTCAGTTGGAATTAATTTCGAGTCGCTTCGATCTTATAGGATCAAAAAATTAATCAACATGGAAGAAATTATGCGGAGAACCAGCCTTTGGTGATAGCGAAAGCAGAAGCAATCAATATAGTGGATTGAAAAACTTCATGTTAATCTATTCGTTACATTTTTGTCCTACAAATCAGGAAATGAAAATATGAATATCTAACTTTCTTTCATCCTTGCAACCATAATTATGTGAGGAAAATTATTGGTATCTTTACAGAGGGTTAATGAATTCAAACCATGCATGAGAAGACTCGAGGTGAAATATCGAAGAGCACTATTGAAAAAAATATAGCAATCAAAATAAGATTTGGGGCAAGACTCGTTTTTCCTACCAAAATTCTTCCTATCGAGAGCTAGTCGCTCATGGAGGGCATATATTGAATAAGGAGAGTCGTGGAGAATAAAGCGGCGTTGCCACAGTTCAAAAAATAAAGTTTGAAAGTTGCTAGTGAGTGGATGTTCTTTCATGGCGGCATGTATGTGAATGAGTGCCTAATGATAAATATTTAAAATAAAATACTTCAGGAAAACTCGGAAATCGATTATGATCTGATCGAGAAATTTTGAAAATGAAATTAATTGGCATCGTTGAGCATGAAAAGTAACACAACACATCAACAGAAACAGAAATAGAATTCAATTCGAAAATATCACAGTGGAGTGATATTTTCATATCAGGTAACAGTTTAATATTATTTTTGATAATTTCTAGAGCAATTTGGTAAAAATCTTGCAACGCTGTATCCATTCTGATTCCAGTGTCATCAGATATCCATGTGGATAGGGTTACTATAATTACTTGGATCTGAATATAGCCCCAAAGCGGCGTTCTCTTTTTTCTTCTCGATTTTTTGTTCAGTTCTCAAGATGGAAGTTCCCGTTTATTAACTTATTAGATGACCTAGAAAAAATCAAATATTTTGAGAATTTTTATTATACTAAAGCATATTGCTGTCACAACAGAGGAACCTATACCCAAGAATGGTTGATGAGCAGTCCAGGATTGAAACAGAGGTCAAAATATTGAGAAAATATGGAGAATGTGTAGCAAAATAGTGAGGTTGATAACTAAATACTGTCATCTGAGGGGGCATGAGAGTTTTGCCGAAAGGGTGGAAGAAGTTTGATTATGCATGCATTCACTGACTGGAACTGTTTCAGTCAAATATATCGCCTAATGTGATATGGTAGTAAATTATTATCAATTTTTTGTGCCTAAATAATTCTGAATGCTACGCCGATGGTGCTAGAATCATTCGAAAGTCAATCTGATTTCAGTAAATTCGAACTGACAATTTATTTTCTGAGTGGGGCCTTTTACTGTTATTAATTGATTCCACTATTCCCTGAAGCGTAATTTCAACCAGTTTCTGGTAAACTATTATACTTAATTGAGGCTTGATTGCGCCGCCATCTATGGATTAACGAAAGAAAAAACCATTTTCCATCTTGAGTCGACTTCCCGCCATTGTGTGATACGAAAGGCGGAACAGTGCTGAATAATAGAGCAATGTCACTTTTTGCGACTCCAAATGGATGCATACAAATGATCGTCTAGTAGACGATAGTATGATACTGCGATGCAGTTGGCTCTGATAAAAAAGCATTTTTATTCAATCCAATGTTACTTTGCCTTATCCTGTCCTGTTTTTTATTGCTATTAATGGAACCAGACTATCCAGAGTATCACCAAAGATGGTACAGACGTGTGCTGCTCTGTTGAATATGGATGCTGACAACTAATCAGTTTCTGTGACTATCAATTCTATCCGAACCATTCATACTTTTATATGTATGCATAGGCGGGTTGATTCATGAAAACATTTGGTTTGCCGAAATGAAAGATTGAATAAAAGTGTTTGTGTTCGGTACATCAGATTAGCATAAATTTATCCGTTTTTCTACGAGCGTGCGGAAAAGTAACTTTTCCTGATTGGAATCGATATTTTCACATGTTTCAATGAATCCAGTCCTCCTAGTAGCAGTTGCTTCAGTCTATTTATAATTGGGAAAACACAATTTCAGTGAAAAAGGTTATTTTTCTATTTCGAGGTACTAACCCAAATTATAGTTCACTGGCACAACACTATTTTTTTTTAATGCTCTGTAATCTGTATGTGTTTGAAATAAATATTGATTTTCACGATATTTCATAACACGAAAAACGCGGGAAAACGAGTGACAAAATCTATCTTGACCAATCAACGACTTACGTATCCATTCAATATTCCTGTGAAGCCAGTGCGAGAATATTTCCGCATGATTGTCGTAAGTCGTAAGTTGCGTAGATTACCATCAGATGAACTTTTCACAAATTTAGAATCTAGTTTATTCGTCGTACTGAATGGTTACTACAGAAGAAATGAACACAACACACAAGTAGAAAATCATCAGATAATCTGAGGATCATCTTGTGAGAATCGCAGTATTTGCTAGACTTGACTAGCAACAGGTTTCGAAGACGACAGACTTGGTTCTTCAGGTTAGGTTAAGTTCAAGTTTAGAAGGTTAAAGCTTGAATTTTTTTTTCAATTTTTGTGAAATATGAGAATAACGCTGTTGCCAAGGCCACCAAAATAGATATTCGGATATTATGATTGGCACTGGAGCATCTTGTAATGTATACAAGGTATTATTTAAGTGTCTGGCCAAACTACGAGAGGTGATTTCTTAGGCGATTCCGAGACAAAGAGTTCATGAGTCCAGGAATTCATGGTCATCAAATTACAGAATATCAAACATTCTTGAAAAAATAATGAATCTGAATAAGATCAATCCTGCCTCTCACTACTACGAATAACGAATAATTCCCAAATTATTCACGAAGGGTCGATCTTTTTAATCAGATACTGTGTATCTTGAAACCTATGCATTTCTGGAGCTATGTTCATATAAACTTGAAATCACTCGAAACAATCATCCCTTGAGTTTAGCCACATACTTAAATAACACCCTGCATAAATCAATAGGTGATTACAACTGGGTAAAACTATTGTTCTCTGTGAACATGGATATACTCTTGTCATTATGCCATTGTCAATTATTATTATATCCTACACGCCCATGGGGTCTAGAGTCTAGAGGGCTAGGTTCAGAGTATTGAGTCCCACGTGTCATCTGTCACTTCTTGTGTTTCATGTCACCTGCCACTTGTCATCTGTTCAACTGTAACTCCATGTCATCTGTCAAGTGTCATCTGTCATTTTTGTGGTCCATGTCATATGTCACTTGTCATCTGTCACTTGTCACCTGTCATCTGTCACTTGTCCTCTGTCACTCCTTGTGTTCTGTGTTCCATGTCATCTGTCACGTGTCACCTTCGACGGCACCCATCTTGTGACGTCACTACCACCGGCAGCCATCTTGTGACGTCACTTCCGGCGGCAGCCATCTTGGGCTGAGGCATACGTAGGTACACTACTCTGGAACCAGTGTATTACGTCATCGAGAGCTGGCGTTTTTAGGAGGTGTTCATTTTAATTATTGAAGGAATGTATTGTGATTATTTCGAATAACGTATGATTGCATCAAATACTATTCATACTCGGAATACTGGGTTAAGAGGTTGATTTTTTTCTTTTTATTCGCCACAAAGAGTTCCACGAACATTATAGGAATTTCCTTTCGTGTGCTCCAATAGATAGAAAGAAATAAACGTCACTATCAACAGTGGGAAAACTGAAGTTAACTATACCTCAACCAATGCATGAAAAATATAAGAATTTTATATCAAAATGTGAGTGCTTTCAAAACTTGAAAGAAATTTCAGAAAATTACAGATTGTGAGAACTATACAAGAAATCTGGAACGATATTTCACCAACACTACAGTCAAACAAAGGTTTTGTCGAGAAATTTATGTTCCATGTATATATACCTGTCTAATTGCAAAGAAGCGGAATTTATAATTAGCCTCAGGGAAAATGATATCCAATTAATGAACCATTTGTAGAAATTACTAAAATTAACGGACACTGCGGAAAGGCACGTATTTGTTGAAATTTCAGATAAGATTTGGAACAGTTCGGAGTTAGCCCATTGACCTACGCACTTAGCCATGCCATTGATTGTATCAGGTAATAATTTGTTGCTCCCCGATATGCAAAATAATGTTTGGCGTTGTTTGTGTGCTACTACGTTAATAGCCCACCAGTTTTTCCTGCCCACTGCCGAAGTTTAAGTGTTTATTGTCACGAAAACAGGGTCAGCTAATTAAGCCTCCTGATGGAAACCTTCCACGTTCCTTCCTTATTAATTTCCCACTCGGACCATACCTACAGATGTGACGAGAATTTTTCTACTTAGTAATGTACAGGGTGTTGAAAATTTCGACCGACAATGCTTCACAGGTAATAGCTCTCCTTTTTCAATGGAGAAAAATTAAAATCGTTCTTCCGCAATTACTCAAGGGCTGAATTATTCTCATTCAAAGTCGATATATGGATTGTACTTCAGGGTTCTCAATTCCCATTGGATCGAATATTGAAGATCAACTAATTTGAAAGATAAAAGGTCCAACTGATAGAAATTAATAGAATACACCAATGTCAAGAAAACAAGGGAAATGCAACTAGACGCAGCTTTTCTTCAAACGATGAAATTACTCATATGGTAATATTATACGGAGAAGCTAGAAGAAACGGTAGGATGACATCACAGCTATATGAAGAAGTATTTCCCAATCGTAGAATACCTCGTTATTCAACTCTTGCAAGTAATGAAAGGGGAATTCGTGGAACAAGAAGCCTGTTAATTCAAAGAATCAATGCAGGAAGACATAGAACAACAAGAAAATTTCGTGTGAAAACTGAAATATTGAATGAAAATCCTGAAAGATCATCTTTGAGTACGAGAACGATTGTGAATTGTGGACAATAATCCTATTGTGTTGAGAGTTCTACGAAAACAAATACACAGCCTTATAAATTCACCAGAGTACAGCCATTGGAATCAAGAGAATATACTGTGAGAGTGGAGTTTTCAAACTAATATAACGGAATGTGCGGTGAAGACGTCACTTTCCCTGAATACGTATCAAACCCAGAGTAAGCTAAATTTACCAGGGAGGACATTTTCAACTCAAGAAACAGTCACCTATGGAATGACGAAAACCCACATGAATTTCGCCTACGTGGGTTCCAAACAAAATTTTCTGGAATTATCGAAAATTCTAATTGATCCATATAATCTACCGAATAAATTGAATAGACCAATGGGCTTATATCACCAAAAAAATTTATTTCATAATTCGATAGAACTCACCCAGAATAGCTCACCACCGCAAACCGTTTCTTTCTGTGAGCTCCCTACGTTTTATAAAAAATTATTGAAATCCCCGATTTTTCGGACCTCTGAAAACGAGGCGATGATGTGACGTCAAAACCCTAATACTGAAACAAGACTATTCCAGACAGAGATGAATGATACATACATGATTTCTCACAAAGCACCAAGATTGGTGAATCGGCAAGTTGATTTTTGGGACATAGATGATAAGAACAAGAAGAAGATCAATTCTAACCTATATTAAGTTTCTGCAACTTTCGAATATTAAATTGAAATATTTCGACAAAAGTATGATTGAGAAATGTTCTGTGCCTAATTGCAATTAAATAAACATCATTTAGCTGGGAATTTTGAGAACAAATCTCGCCCCTCACTGGGTAAACACAATATTATAGTAGTAGTTTTGCTTTGCAGAAATTCATATGGAAATTGCTTGAAGAATGAATGATCCATCTATCCATCTCCTAGAAGAACATTCAGGGGGAGATGCAAGCAGTATCTAGTCTTGGGAATAACATTGTTTCATACCAATCAATCATATTGTTGCATAGGTAAACATATCGATCAGTGACTGATTTAATGAGGATTCTTCCTCGGAATCTCCATATGATGGGTATTCTGATGTTAAATATCCTTTCAGGTGAACAATTTTCCAATGCAACTATAATAATAATAAGGTACAAGCAATGAAAATTGAATGAATATTGTGGAACTTACCTTTCAGATTTTCTATTCCTCATTTCAGCACTAAGGAACTGTGAAGATTTTCTAGTATGTTAGAGACATAAAAATAATTAACCATTTCCAAATCAATTTTCGGTAGATTATTTGATGAGCCTTTTACAAATCCTGATTCAACGTTCATGTTTATATTCAATATATCAATAATATGTACTAATATGATATAAAGCAAGATTTGGAGGTTAATTTCATTACGTGTCTTCTCTTCTCATTTAAGACGACATAAATAACTTCGGAATCGGAATTCGAGACTCGATGCAAATGCAGCTCCATGTGAAACGGCCGAAACGGGTCAACAAAGCAATGTTGCTGCGTTCATGAAATATATTGGATTATTGTGAAATTGTCATAGTGCAAATGGTTTTGAGATTGAGACATTTCGTTGTTTAGAGATTGTTTATATTCTAATGATTCAACCTACCATCGACAAGTTGAATATATTTTTCTGCAGTAGTGGTAGTTGATATCAAAAGATATTTCAATATCGATTTCGATCTCTCGGATATTTTGTTTAGATGATATGGCAACAGTGATAAGTGTCACACATGGGTCACTCCAAGGTGGATAGATCTATGATCTATCCACCTTTGGTCACTCTATGGGTCACGCTCATTGGTTCCAGGCGAGATGAGGTTTCTACGTCATAAAGAGGGTCCGTTTTCAGCAGGTACTATTATTTATGTCCAAAAATAAAACATTCCAGTTAATTTTTAGATGGAATTATGTCGTCAATCGTTATTTATGTATAAAAGGATCATTATAAACATGGTTTGAGTTGAAAGTTCTACTAAGGTGTACACGCCCATTCACAGGCGTTTTCTACAAGGAGGTATTCCAGGACTGTTGAAAAATATTCCCTTGAATACCAGAAGAAACATGATGTGGTTTCAACATTATGGTACGCCAGCCCATTCTTACAGAGGTGCCAGAACGTTACTTACTGAAATAATTGATGGAAAATGGAGCATACATGGTGGACCTCACATATGGCCCCCTAGGTCACCCGCTCTGAATTCCATTGACTTTTATCTCTGGGGACATATAAAATCTTTGGCACACAAAACCATCGCCGAAACTGGGGGTGAATTGATAACATGATTCCAGGCTGCAGCAGAACTGATACTTACTAACCTATTCTATTTTTGAAAATACACGTTTTGCAATGGGAAGACGTTGAATGATTTGTGAGCAAGTTGATGGTCGGTACTTCGAGCATTCATTATAGTTTTTTGATGATATTTCTGTATTTCCATGTTGGACGATTATGAATGAAGGAGACGTAAAAAGTGAAAACTTCATGAACGATAAGATTTCCACAAAATTCCTAACACACATCCAAGATGTTTCGCTAACACAGTAGCTTCGTCAGGTGATATACTGGTACAATAAACTGAACCAATCTTGGCTTGCTTAACTTTTATATATATCCTACTTTCCCAACTCGAAGGATTAGTTACCTGTGGACAGGTTCGATAAACCTTCATTTTTGAAAATTAGGCACAATATCTACATCAAAATACGGTAAACCGGATTAACTTGAAAGGGTTGATAGCAAATACAATATGTATTTGCTATCGATATGTATATGTATTTCAATGTAGAAATTGTGCCTCATTTCCCAAAATGAAGGTTTATCGAAACTGTCCACAGGTAACTAATCCTTCGAGTTGGGAAAGTAGGATATATATAAAAGGTAATCAAGCCAAGGTTGGTTTAGTTCATTGTACCAGAGTATATCACCTGATGAAGCTATACTGTGTTAGCGAAACATGTTGTGTGTTTAGGAATTTTGTGGAAATCTCATCGTTCCTGAAGTTTTTACATTCGCATGGATCAAGTAACGGCCGAGTCAATTCGAAAAATAAATGAGACGACAGTGTAGTCACGTTTTCCGTTTTTCTCGACAATGGTGTATTCTATTGATTTCCATCAAGCGGACCTTTCATCTTTAGAATTTATCGGTCTTGTTATATTTAAGCATGAAATTCAACAGATCTCTATCGCTACCCATGTATTTTCACAGAATATTTCAATTATACCCCCTAACTACGCCAACGGAAATATGGTCTGAGAAAACTCCTCGTAGTAATTGTGGATTCTGAAGTATAATTCATGGTATCGAATTTGAAGAAGAAGAAGTTGCCGATCTTGAGTTATTGCGAAAAAAGCGATGTTCATGAAGAAGAACCCAGATAATACAGAAACGTCCCGAAAACGTCCTCAGGCCGTACACCTCGGACATTGGAAACGTCCCCAGAACGTCCATTTCAGGTACGGCGTACTTCAGGACGTTCTGGGGACATACGATGTTACAAAATCAGAGGTCCCAAGGATCTACGACCAAGGTCCTGTTCAGGTCTGAACGGGACCATGAATACCTGAAACAACGTAGATACGCCTTTTTTACTCAGATAGTTAGAAAAGAGACCTAGACAGGGTATAACAGATCTTATTTCGATTAAAAAAAATTAAAAAAAGAGATTCTACCAGGGATCGACCCCACGACATTTAGATTAACAGGCAAATGCTCTACCAATCACTCTACAGAAGATTTGATGATCATGGGTGGCCAGGTAGCCGTGCGGACAGAGTGTCTATATTCTAATTCGCATTCGCTTGCCGGTCGTGGGTTCGATCCCCGTCGACTGCAGAAATTTTTCTGATGGCCCAAGAAAGTGTTTGGGATCACACGTTAAAAGGTAAGGCCCCCGTCATTCCTTGCTCGCACAAGACTTTCGAAGACTTTTGAGGGTTGCTCGTAAGGGGGCAACCGAATGACGGATAGAACGAATTTTAGAACAAACAAATCATCACGGCAGAGAATACCTAACTGAATGAATGTTTTGAGATCAGGTACGGTGAGTGAGAAATGAATCCTGAGAAATATATTATGTTTATGTTTGCAAGGTTGCTATATGGATAGATATCAGAGATCGAGGAAAGAAATTATATATATGCAATGATTATCATTATATACACAATTTTGTTCAATCCCGTCCACTAAAAGTCGATAACGTCCAGAGTTGGACGTAGCCAGTACATCGGAATTGTACATACTCAACACGTCCAGAAATGGACGTATTCAGTACGTCTTGAAAAAGTCCCGGACGTTCAGACATAAATCGGGCCTGAACTGGACGTCCTCAGGATGTCGAGTGCTATATTGGAGAACGGAGAAAATACTGTTTCATTTCACACCATCAAGCAAATTTAGATATAAGTATGTATTCATCTGAGTTGTGACGAAAATTCATAGAATATAAATATTGATTCCGATCTGAAATGTACGTTGCCAGGACGTCCGCGTCGTACGTCCTCGAAACGTTTGGCGTCGTACGTCCTCAGGACGTCCAAATTAGAGTCTGGGACGTTCGGCCATAAATAGGATTTGGAATGGACGTCCTCGGGACGTCCTGTGCTATCTGGGAAGTCGAAGAAGGAGAATAAGAATAAGAGGAAGAAGAACTAAGAAGTGTTAAATATACTCTGCACTGGTATCCATCTGAATAATATTTTCACTACGAGAATGTTAGCAGTTTGATATTGATGGAATACACTATTCTGAAGAGTTGTGCAAAAATATATATTTTGTAATAATGATGCACGTTTCACACACCAATAAAGTCCTGCTTTACATAAACGCTGTCTGGTAATAAGGCGTTCCACGAGAGTAGCTCTAGAACTCACTTCCAACAGTTCCAACACACACTGACACGCTCATTACCTGCACTTCGGCCAGGAAATTATTCAATTTAGTTATGCCTTTGAGGAGGTGCATTACATAATTAAGATTTATGATTTCAATACCAGTGAGGTGTGAAATTCATTATTATTTCTGGACTTTCTCTTCGTGAGCGAACAGGTGCCTGGATCAGAATATTGTGGTTTCAAAAAGAATTGAACATCTCTGAAAAATGCTTCACTGGGGTATTTTTCTGGACTCCAATACCATAGATCTCCAATACTCAACCGGAATTGAATATAATTTGAGTACCTGAGACTGATTCTACTTGAATTCCTTGTCTTCTCTTGTTCGAAAGCTCGAAGCCCGAAAACCTGATTGATCATATACAGTGTCATTCATAAAGTCGGCATCATATGGGAAAAACTTTTATTGATGTCTTATTTTGAAATTCGAATTGTACGTTGAGTTTTGCTCCAAAAAAGATAAAAAATGGCCTACTGAATCGGAGTCACGTGATTTTCGCAACATGTCAAAAGTGACATTTTTTCAAATTAATCGCTGAAAGTAGGCTTATTTGTTCGAATATCGAAAAAGTTTACTTGAAAAAGTCGTTTCTATTTCAATTTTACACATGCTGCTCGAATTCGATCTTTCTATTGCAACTTTTAGATTTTTCATTTTTTTTTAATTTTTTAAAATTTCTGTAATATCTGAAGAATTGTTTATTTCACGAAACTACTTCATACCAGTAGCTTTTTTACTTTCAATTACTTATTATCACTGATTATGGACAAAAATATGATTTTCTTCAGAAAATGATGATACCCGCTTCCAAATTCTGTTATGTTTGAGGCAAAGTTGATAATATATCGTCGAGCATTCAGAAACGAAATTCATTCAAACTGATCTTTTCAGTACTGAAAAAATAAATTCAAATGGATTTCGTTTCTAAATGCTTGACTCAAATGTAACAGCATTTTGATGTTAAGTTTGCATCAAACATAACAGAATTTTGAAGCGGAGATTATCATTTTCTGAAGAAAATCATATTTTTGTCGATAATTAGTGATAATTAGTGATTGAAAGTTAGTAGCATGATGAAGCTACTAGTATGAAGTAGTTATATCGAATTTACAATTTTTTCAATATTACAGAAATTTCGAAAATTTTTAAAAAATATCGAAATCTAAAAAATGTAATAGAAAGATAAAATTTGAGTCACATATGTAGAATTGAAATAGAAACAACTTTTTCACAAGTGAACTTTTTCGATATTCGAACAAATAAGCCGACTTTCAGCGATTAATTTGAAAAAATGTCACTTTTGACATGTAGCGAAAGTCACGTGACCCCGATTGAGTGGGCCATTTTTCAGCTTTTTTGAAGCAAAACCTGACGTCCAACTCGAATTTCGAAATGAGTCATTAATAAAAGTTTTTCTCATATGATGCTGACTTTATGAATGACAAATAGTAATAAATCGTAGAAATCATCCATACTGTAATAAGTGATCTAATAAATATCGAAAAAAAAATCACAAATATCAAAGTCGATCGACCACACTTTATATAAAAGTAAGTTTAGAAAACAGTGACCGGTTTCGGCACGACGGCCATCATCAGACTGTGCAGTGCCTTAAATACATCATGAATGTGGAAATTGAAATTGTCAATATTGTCAAGCTTGAGAAAAAATCCCATAATCTGATTGATTTCACGAAACAAATATTAAATCAATTCCTAAAATCATTTTATTCAACACGATAGATATTATTTGTCTAATTCATATTTCGCTTCCATTTCCGATATGCAGTCTCAGCTAGGCGAGCTCATTCCCTGCGGGCATTGTACCTGCTTGCTGATACTGCATTGATCATCAATAATCATATTCAACCTGAGGAGTAGGGAAATCAATCAGAGGAACAGTCGTACTTGCCGAGCCCAACGATGAGGTCGTGGTTTGACACATTTCTACCCTGGTGAGTAACCCTTGTGTCAGATAGGATTTATTTCATATGTTGTTCAGGTTTTGTGGTCATTTTAGTATTTTCTTTTTGGTTCATTCAATTCAAATAAACTATTCATTCTAGTGTTTTCCACTTTGCTTCATTTGATTCAAATAAACTGTTTTACATTTCTACGTAATTGCCTCGTTATTTCCAAGTCATGAATGCATAAAACTACCCCTAAAGCTACGCCCTAGACCGAACACTATTCACAGGTGTGACAATATGAAACAGAAACCTACAATAGTCACATTGAAATCATCAAAAAATAGATTTTACAAAATCCAAACATCATCAGGCCGAGAAGTCAGGTAAATAAAAGAGAAGAAAGCCAAGAGGATCGATTAGAAGTGACTTGGTGTGCAAATTGGAAGAAGAAAAGAAGATAATAACATGGAAAATAGGGAAAGAAGATGAGGAGAACTTGTTCTCTATGAGAAACAGAGGCGGAACAATCAGTGAGTGTGCGGGTATCTTGATTTTATTTACCTGACTTCTTGGCCTAGTGATGTTTTGATTTTGTAAATTATCTTTTTTGATGATGTTAATGTGACTATTGTAAGTTCTTGTTTCATAGTGACAATTTCAATTTCCACAATCATGGTGTATTTCAGACTGCACTGCAGATGATAGCCGATGTGCCGAAACCGGTCACTCTTTTTTTCAAATCTCACTTTTATATAAAGTGTGGTCGACCGACTTTGGAATTTGTGTTTTTCTTTCATATAGTAATAGATTAATTCCTACCTCACAAAACGTTGACATCATTACAACCCTAAAGACTTGAATATTTTTCAACCTTTTGCTTATGATGTGAAATTTATATGAATTACCTATCTGTTGAACTTTTGGATGTTTAACTGATCTGACTTTTTTTGTTATTGAACAATTTTTCAGTCAATAATAAACAAGTTATGACCAGGTAAACATCAGATAAATATTTCATCAAAATTTCATGTCATAATGAAGTCTTTAGGGTTGCAATGATGTTTATCAGAGTTTATTATCACGAAATAGTTTTGATAGTCAGGAATTGATCAATCACTCAGCTCTATCACGTTTTCGGGTTTCGAGCTTTCGAACAACTGAAATCAACAATCAGTCTCCGGTACTTAGATATCAATCAAAACCAGTCTAGTAATGGAGGTGGCTCCGAAACAGAATTTCCTGAATTCGCCTATTTGCAAGCCTCCATACATAAAGGTGAGTGGAACATAATTTCCAGCTAACAAAGACGATTGAAAGCAAGATAGAAACGATAGTTCGCAGTTTGTAGTAATTGCAGGCGGCATGAATTACAGTATGAAAGATAGCGTCATTAAACAAATGAAATTTTAAATTGCACAGCCGACTCGATCTGCTGTCTAGCACGGAACGTGGCATAAAATAGATAGTGCGGACAGATAAATCCAATGTTATTTGTAATTAGCTGATTCACAAATAAATTTCCCGCATTTATATGTGACACCTAGTACTGATATCATCACCGTTGAAAGGTATTGAGTGTCGCTCATTCATTTATTGAAAACGAATAACGATAATGAATAGTTCTTTATGTAGGTAGGGTTCATTGCAATAAATGAGTTTACACTTTCAACAAATTCGTTTCACTGGGGAAAATTGAGCTATTGAAGTTGTTGCTGAGATATTTCTTGATACCATTACGAGAAATCAGATTACCGTTATACATTTTCGAATAGATGCAGCACCATGAAAACCTATGATATATAGCAATAACGACTTTGCTGGAAGTAAATTTCCTGCCACAGTCAGCATTTCTGGGACAGCATGATTTTTGTTATTATTGTTTAGGTGAACTACTTACTACTTATGAGTTATTTGCTTGTGGCTACAAGGTTCATTGCATAGAACTGCACTCACTACCAATAATACAACTATCAGTCTGTCACGAAAATAATATTTGACGAACCTACTTATGGTTACTTAGCGCCTATTTATCGTTATTCGATATTTTGCTGATTTGTCCCCGTCTCTATGAGCATTTGTCAGACATCTTGATGCTTGATCAATCATTCACGCAATTGGGCTCTTGCTGCAAACCCATGTACAGGGTGAGTCACCATAAATGCCCCCCTCTAGCTCACTCATTTTTGAACCGATTTGAAAATCTGAAAAATAATCTGAAATTATTTTTCAGAATTTTTTCCCGTTGCATCAGAAAATACAGGGTGCTCGAAACAAACAATCTACAGAGTACTACTTGATTTTTTCAAATGGAACACCCTGTATTTCATTGTGTTTTTAGATTCTTCCTGAAGAGCTGATTTCATCGATACATCACACTTGGGGTCTAGCAGGAATGATTACAGAAATATAGGGTGTTCAAAATCGAGATTTTTCAACTTTAAGATTTTTTTGTGTCGAAACTATTCATTATTGGTCAAAACGGCTTCTATGTCTCCATCTCAACTTTTGATTTACTATCTACTGGCATTCAATTGGAACATTTACAGGGTGGTTCAAGATTCATAATTCTGATCATCCTGAATCTGTTCCAATCATTAAATGTCAGTAGATAGTAAATCAAACATTAAGATACGGACATGAAAGCCGTTTTGACCGATAATGAATAGTTTCGTCACAAAAAAAATCTAAAGTTGAAAAATCTCAATTTTGAACACCCTATATCTCTGTAATCATTCTTGCTAGACCCCAAGTGTGATGCATTGATCAAATCAGCTCTTCAGGAAGAATCTAAAAATACAATGAAAAATAGGGTGTTCCATTAAAAAAAAATGAAATAGTACCCTGTATAGATCATTTTTGTTCCGAGCACCCTGTATTTTTTGATGTAGCGGAAAAAAACTTTATCGAAAATCATTTGAGATGATATTTCAAACTTTGGAATCTGTACAAAAATAACTGTGCTAGAGGGGGGGACATTTATGGTGAATCACCCTGTACAGGACGACAATCTCGACGACACGACAAAAATACCTTCCCTCTTGAAATCAGATTCAGATTTCAAATATTGAATTGAATATTTGAAATCTGAATCTGATTTCAAATATGAAATGGAAACATTTTCAAACAGATAAATCTTCTGTGTCCCTTTCAGTGCTTTCGTAGATCTGAGTGCTTCAGCTATTACCAGGATTGATGGAATGATAAAGGTGAGCTTTTTCGAGGTACTCCAACTGAAATTCAGATATTTTACATTCAACATTTCCTTCTTTTTGGTAGCATGCAACTTCAAAAGTGTCAAATATGCTCCAGAGTTTCTCTATAGAATGTGGTCTAAAAACTTATTGTGAGCAAAATTGTCCAGGTTATGATTCGAATGAGTTCACTGTTAACATTTTGTTCTCCTGAACGCATCTGTAATAACTTGCCTAGTTTTCACAATATGATGGTGTCAGAAAGTTTCAGAAAAATTCTTTCTTTCATCAATTACTCAAAAACCTTCAATGATCAATGGTTCGAAATTTTCTTTAGGAACCAATAAACTGCCATTCATACCAAACATCTGGGTGGAAATTATGGGAAGTGAAATTGTATATCAGTCAAAATTTCACCTTTCATGATGACAACAATCTTGGAAAATAACTGAATGACGACAGTAAGGAGGTCATGCAACTATCTATATGATCACTCATCAAGTGTAGCAAAGTTCCCCACCTACGATTATAACATCGCCCTACTCCCATTATTAGATGCACTCACTAGCGGTAGCAAAGTCAGATACTTACTACAGAGACATCGACTAATAGCAATATACAGATGCACTTGCTAGTGGCAGCAAGGTTCTATATCTCATAATCGCAGATGGATCATAATCAGCAAAGTCGACTTTATAATCACAGGTGATAACTCGCTTGTCCCAAGTGAATTGAAGGCTGAAGTTGGTCTATTCTACGACCGAAACATGTCCCTGATTGATTGAAAACGTCATCAAATTGTGTGAAGATGACTTTGAGCATTCCTTTTGACAATTCCACTATACACTTTGAGCAATGGACTCCTACCATAGATGCATGTATAAGAACACGCTGATTGTTTATATTTTACTCAATAGCTATCTCAGGTGATAATGGTCCTACATGAACGTTTAAATTGTCAGAAATGGAAAATCTTCCATGGGCATTCAGAATATATTACTTGGAAATGCAAAAAAGCATCGTAAACCTGAAACTTTAACCATTATAAACTGATATTTTTCAAATGGAACACCCTGTATTATATTCTTCTACAGGGTAGATCTCTTTCTTCTGATTTCAAAAATGCTTCTGAAAGCGGATTTTGATTCCAAAAGCTGACTTCAGAAGACGTCGATGTAACGTCATATATTTGGTCAATATGTCGTCACTTCTATGACGTATTATTTGCGGCAATCGAATGAGGTCTCATAGATGTCTTTCATAACGTCTATGAGACGTCATGAAATTGACGTCATTGGTCTATGAGATTCTACCGTCGAGCATGATGTCATTTCAACGTCATGTCACAGGTCAATATTACGTCGCAGATGATCTGAGTTGTGCTACCTGGGGATCAAGGTTAGAATGTTTTGCAAAAGTAGTCTCCTTTCCTATGAAGAAGGGATATTTTCCTTCCCCCAATTCGAGCAGTACCTAAATCAGTGAGCTTTCGTAGCATCACTACACAGGCTCACAGATTCCAACACGCTGATGTCGTCGTATAGGGGTGGTATGGAAGGGTGAGTAAATATGCAACCTGGAGTCCCAGGACTCCCCTATCTTGTCACTCCAAATTCAATAGAAAGTTGAAGTAATCACTGTACGTAGACCTCCACGTAGACGTTAACGTACGAAAAATAACATTCACGTATTGTCTTTAAATTGAGTTGAAGTCGTCATTTGGTCGTCATACTGTCATCGTAACGTGATAATGAGTTTTCGGTTTGTATTGGTAATTTTTGGTTGTTTGCTCAGATCTGAATATTCATTCCAGTTGAAATGAGAGAGGACACCTTGATGCAGGAATTCTTGGTTATCCCGAATTTGATGATTTTGATTCATCAGCATATTTCATTACCGTACGTTGATATTTGAGGTCTACGTGAAAGTTCGTGATATAACGTACACCCGTAAGCCCACTATCAACTTAAACGTGAAAATTGGAAAATGCGCATGCGTTTTACGTTTTCGTTTAGGTTAACGTCCATGGCAACACTTCAACTCTCTAGTATTTGTCACGGACTTATTACATAGATCATGGTTTTTAAATTTTTATCTCCACCGTGTAAGTATTCCACAATGAATTATCAGTAGGTATACGCTAAAGAATATGTTACGGGTTTATTACGCCACAAAAGAATGATGATTTCACGGCTCTCAAGAGTATTAAGGTTTTATGACCAACTTTAATAATTACTCTCAAAGAAGAAGCGACTCCTCATCACTTTTTTTCGCGAAAGTCATTACTCGACGAAAAATGATGACCCGTGTGATGGCGTCAATCTTTTGATGTCTTCATTCTTCATCTGTCAGTTTGGTTTAATTATACTTACTTATATTACTCTAATACATCTGTCTCTGATGTGTATTGTATGTAAACAATAAACATCAAAGGCGGTTGAATATCCTGAGATCATCAGATTTTTTTTATTTTTGCTAAAAGGTAGTTGATGTTCTACATGGCACAGATAAAAAGGATTTCTTCTATCGAAATTGCATCGTGCAAGAATTTTTCATTTGAATGGAGCATTATACGCTTGCTTCGATTCTTGAAGTTTCTTGATAAGAATTTGCTCAACATGAACAGTATATTTCTTCATTCAAGAAAACCGCGACTGTAAGTGACATAAATTTCAATTTATATTGGTTCAAAAATATCACTGCTTGTTAAAAAGGCTTGCAGTAACGTATATATAGCGGTAGGCCTGCGCCCATTTGACTCCTAGGTCGTTAGCCGTCATTTGTCATTGCCGCTGTTGTTTCTTCTGATGAAGACGATACAAAGCATCTTTGTTTTTCAATGGTGAAGTGTTCAAGAATCAAGAGTGCTGAGTCATGGATGATTGTTGTGTGCGGTATCATCTTCACAGCATTGCGGCATTTCATATTTGAGTACTATCTGCGGGGGTAAGAACTTTGTATATTTTTTCAACATAGTTGTAACTAGTGGAGTGTTTTCCCTTCTTATTTCATCGGAAACTTTCCGAGAACCTTAATATCAATCATACCTGAAGCCATAAGTACACATCACTGTTAACGCATATGGCCATGTTTGTATAACCTGCACAACGCACATTCGTTCAGCAGTGACGATTTGACCAGTCGAATCCATTCAATAAATGCACTCATAGGTATAGGTAGGTAATTGTCCATTCTCTTTATATTTTTCACTCGATTCCTGATAAGAATGATTGATTGATTTTCAACGAGATAGGTGAAGTTAATACTTATACGTCTATGTTCGTCGTGGCATATAGCCAGGAAAATAGTTGATTCCTGTTGAATATGTACCAAGAAATAATTGATATTCCTATCAGATAGAGAATGATAAAATGAAAGTAACGCCACCTGAGTGAATTCTTATATATAGTTTACATCACATGGCAAAGTAACCCCAAGTTGTGTGGATACTTTGCCAATTTCAAAATTCAAAAATAAAATACTCTTTTCATACCTACTTCAGATTTCAACCTATAAGTGGCATGGACAAACAGGCAGAATTGAACATACTTCCTAGGCGAATACATATCATTCACCGTTCAATAATTATTAGCGGAGAACCCGACATTTCTGGCAAAGTAACTACGTTTAACGGTACCTATATACCCTCACAAGAATAAATCGCAGACAGTTGGGTCGAGAGACCGAGGGGGCCAAATGATGTTCCTGCTAAGAGGAGCCAAACGTCCAGGGATTGGCGAGGACTTCTTGTTATCGCTTGTCGACTTCGTTCGATATTTAGGGGTTCTAACTATTTTGGCACCAGTACGCTTCATTCATTGTGAATAAATGGTAAGCTATGCGGGTCCTGACATGGCGGCGACTTTCAACCTACCCCCTCCCCCACTTCGTAGCTCGCTGTAAGCGCCACCCCAAATCGTCCCGTTTCATTGCCGAACCCAGATGAACCTATTACTACTGAATATTGTTTTTAAATACTTCAATACTATCGAAAAATATGATGAGTCTGGCACCACGGACTCCTCGCCAAGCTTCCATCTTATGGCTTGCCTCCCCAGATATGTTCTCTGCTAGCTAGTTTTCTCTCTAACAGGTATCTCCATGTAGTGGTCGACGGACTGTCATCTGACACTATTATCATAAATGCTGTTGCTTCGCAAGGATCAATTCTAGCACCAGCACTATTTCTACTCCATATCAACAATTTGTTGGAAGCAACTTCATGTCCAGTACACAGCTTCGCGATCAGAATCGAACGAGGGAGAAAATGTTGACAACATAAATATGGACTTGGCAACAATTCTCGAGGGAATCCAATAACTTGGTAGATACCAATGCAAACAAAACACAAGCATTCCTTTTCTCTAGAAAAGCCGATCTCACTGTGCCCAACATAATCTTGTCAGGAGTCACCATACGTTTGGAGACATCCATTTCAATGTTTGGTATTACTATCAGCAATAACCTTTTTTGGGAAAATCACGTGAGATCAATTGACAAAAGTGCATTCCAAAAACTTGGTTTTCTGTTTCGGGTCAGGAGCTATTTCACTTTCAGTCAGCTGCTTATGATCTTCAAAAACAGATCCGACCTGTCCTGGAATACTGTTCCCATATTTGGAGTGCAGCACCCAAACATACCCTGAAATTGTTGGATTCTGTCCAAAAAAAAGGGCAATTCGTCTCGTGGGTGATGCCTCGCTCACAAACTCACTCACTTCTTTGGAACCCCGTAGAAAACTTGGCGATCTGGCTCTATTTTATAGATATTTCCATGGACGATGATCTTCTGAAATATCAACAATTGTTCCTCCCTTGGCAGTCCCCGCGAGATTTACCCGTCGAGTTGAGGCTTGGCACCTCCTCGTGGTCACTTTGGAGACCTGCAGAACATCTCTTTCCAAATACTCGTTCATCTAACGAACAGCGAGACTGTGGAACACATTGCCAAGGGAGGTGTTCTCCGAAGCATATAACATCCAGAAATTTAAGAAGAACACCAATTCCCACCTTATTTCCCACCCAATCAAGGGGTTCGAACTGTAACGATAAAAATATGTTATTTTCACTGACCTCTCATCATTTTTTTTTCAAATCAGAATTTTTGCTTACGCCCTGTATGATGACTACCTATTCGTTATACATCTGGACAAAAGGAATGATTACCTATTATTATTATTAGGTTGGATTTATACCTATTCAATTTAGTCCACGCAGAGTCGTGCTAGATAAAATCCATTGACTACTGTCCACAGCCTGATGTGGGGTGAGTAATCAATGGGACCAAGAACCGTGAGACCTGAGTAAACGCAATGATTGGAGTATGACGAATTATTATTATTATCAATTAAGTCATAAATTATCTTAACTTTATCGAGTGAGTAATGAGATTGAGCGACGGTGTCGAATAGTGATGGATTTGACTGTCTGTTTTGCGAAGACGCACACTGAGAATGAGCGACGGTGGTTGATTTGAATGCCTGTGTCACGCAGGAATTGTGCATAGGCCGCAGACTCAGCGATGGATATTAATGCCAGTGTCGCGAAGGCTCTGTGAATGAGCGACGGACTAAGATGGTGGTTGTAGTGGATAACCGAAACTGACTGTTTGACTATGTTGAAATGACCGAGATGGTTGATGAATAGATCTGAACTGTATTGGTCGATGAGAAGGAATGAACCTTGTACGTCTTGCGAATAACTGACATAAATTCTCTCAGTTTGCATTTGGTCTCTGACGACTAAATAGGTTATCGAAATGTGATTCCTATAAGGTACCTGTCCCATATATATAGCGCCAGGTACTCAATAAAGCCAGTAACTTGTTGTAGCCAAGATACGGTTAATGTTATTTCCACAGCCGGCATGTGTATACCTTCTCATCCTATGCACAAACCAATTTTGAACTTTTGGAACGAGGCAGTAGACGGAATAACTGGATGCGCTCCTTCGGTGCTCATCGCGTTACAATATTGATGCTAACCCCAAAGTTTAGAAGATAGGATACAAAGTGGTTAATCTTGCTAATTTTAATTACTATTATAGTAGTGAAAATGAATCAGTACAAGTAATATTTTTTTAATTAGAACATTATTTCATTCCGATAATGTGATCGTATTGTGAAGTTGTCGCGTGATTTAAATGAAGCCACCAAAACTTGGAAGGGTGGCCTTACCAAGAACACTGACCTAATATTGAGAGTTGCAATCTGTTGTTTTTCAATCATTCCTGTAATAATTCCGAACAAACAAGCCAAATGGAGTGGGTAAGAGAAGACATAGCAGCTGCTGATAATGGAATGTCGCTTCTTAGATCATCCAGAGAGAATAACATCCCCCGAAGAATCCACAGGAACAACAGTGGGTCTGAAAGCGCTCAGAGAAAGTTAGGGCGCTCTGCTTCGTTGTTTTAACAATTTTCTTCGTTTGAATACTTTGGTCTCATTAAGTACATAGGTAGTCGCCAAATAAAGTCACTTTTCATAAATTCTGTTCTTAGATTGATATAAATTACTCAACACATCCAAATAAAAATTACAACGTATGCGTAACATCATGGACGTGTTTGCGCTGAGTGTGATCTAGGACTAATATTATGAAGAGGAAAGATTGGTTCGTTTGTTTGTTTATTTGTTTGTATTGAATAGATTCCGAAACTACTAAACCGATTTGAACCTTTCACCGACATCATCCCTAATCAACCTTTCACCACGAGAAAACGGTTCATTCCTACGGGAAAAAGGGTAATAGGACAACGGGTAGTAAGAAATATATTTCCGTACTTATATTTTCCACACTTCTGAACGGCTGAACCGGTTGGGTAGAAGTTTTATATGCTTGTTATTTCGATGGTTTTCTGGATGATCCAAAGATACAAGTGGACGCGGTAGGTGGTGCCATTATCCAAACATCGAACTCATTACAAACATAATAATATACAAGGGTGTTCTATGGTTTTATTTGCGTCATGATAACAATGGTCCCTATTTGTATTAACGACGGTCTCTCCTTATTCAGCACATGAATAGGATCATGAATTGATCAAATTGCACTTTTTCATCTAAGGACCCCTTGAAACTTTCTTATAAACACAACTTGTCTCATTTTCTTTATCGAACTTCGATGTGTTCAATTTTCCCAATATCCTGATCCTGTTCCTGATCTGTAAATATTTGTCACCATACAATAATTAAAAGCGTTTCATGTATTTGATGTCATTACCCAAAACCCTCTTACGAAGACACCATTTTCAATCCATAATGGCATGTAACGTTCAACAACACCATTTCTAAATCTCATCGACCTCTGAAAACAAACGCCAATTGATATCCCGCTAAAAAATTATCTCTTCCAAAACCAACCCATGAACCCATCAATCAACAACGAATCCAATTAAGCTGGCCATATAGAACTCGAAAAACCCACCCACAACCCCCAATAAATTAGCGGTCGGCAAAACAAAACCATCAACCAATTTGAACGATCCCAATTGACATCCTATAACCTATAATTACCTACCTGAATTGCCGGGCACCCCAAATGGTGCGGACCCTTGAAACATCGGCCCCGGACCGCCAAACGGATTCACTAGCCCTTGATGGGACCAATTCGGATGGGCAGCTTGATACATGGCAGCGGCAATCGCAGAAAAAGGTGTCGGTCTGATCGGACCCTGGCTCAAATATGCCTCCTTAGACGCATCCTTCTCCCTGGACGAATAAAACTCGTCTTTAGCGGGACTCCCATCCGATTTGCAATCGGCATTGAGGTCCTCCACATCCACTATAGAGTCCTCCTGGTTGGAGTCGTATTCCTCCTCGGAGGACTGGAGAGTGGGGCTCAAGGGAGGCGCAGGAGAACGGGTTTTGACAGGCCTGGTGTCCGCTAGCAAGGAAGCAACACTGAAGCTGATATGTCCGTTTTTGTTGGCCGATATCTGCTGCTCAGCGTCCTCAGTCGCTTTGTCCCCGATATTTTGCATGGTTTCTCCGTGCTTCGCGTCTGAACTCTCCACTGTTTGGATAGTCATTATTTGGGCACAGTTCTTTCAGCATAAGTCGATGTCACGCACTGTCACGTCTCCATTGTCTTTTCACACGGTTGATGATTGTTTTTGTTGTAAATGCCGACTAAAACTTCAAGGTGCTCAAAGTGAACTGAACGAACGACTGATCATGCAAAGTCCGTGGAGGTTTTTGTGGGGGGCGTATCGTGGAGAGGAACGCCCCTCGGAGCTCCGCCCCAGGGGTGGACAGGTTGTTAGCCGAGCAGCCAATGGGACAGGTCGGTCTTTAACTGCTTCGCAGTGAGTCAAGTTGTTGTTGCAGCTGTGGGGGTTCTTCGATAGGGCTCAATGGGTTTACTTCGTTGGTTGGTTGTTTGGAGTTTTATTTTGTTTTCTGGATTTTTATTATTACCAGCGGCCTCCAGGGTTTACACTTGTTTATGGACATTTGAGACGGTCTTGAAATTGTTATAACTTAATTATAAAGAACTCATTTGGACTCATTGGATCTTTGAATATGTTGAGGATTAGATGCGACGGGAAAAGAGGATAGTGGTTTACTCTGCGCATGAAGGCGAAAATGAAATACGTATATTATAATCTTAGATCATTATACAGGGTGCGTCATGAGCAACTGTACGCAAAAATTCCACACTAAAGAAAGTTTATAAAAATATATATTCTTTCAAGTGCGTCGTTTCCGAAATCTAGTTTTTTTTTAAATACAAGTCTGAATATTGCACAATATGCATTTCTCATTTCCCACACATCGACTACAGCTGTCATTCATTTCACTTCACAGAAGTGCAAAAAATGAGAACAGTTTTCTTAGATCAACACTCACCAATTCGGATATTATTTCGTAAAATCACTGATATAAAGTAAAAGCTTCTGAAAACTAAAATATAGCAACTGACGAAAGAGTCTTGTTGCATGAGTTTACCCAGATAGCACGGGACGTCCCGAAGACGTCCATTTTAGGTCCATTTTTGGTCTGAACGTCCAGGACCTTTTATGGACGTTTTTAAGACGTCCATTATTGGACATACTCCGGACGTCCAGAAAAAGACGTCGTTGAAACGTCCAATTTACAGACTCTCACGGTATATCAGCTTAAATTGATATAAGTAGGTAGGTATATATAAATTTTGAAATTAGAATTATTGAATTGAATATGGACATGAATAATGTCGAAAAATATATTATATATCAGCTGTATCAATATATTGAATTTCATTTTATTATTAATATTATGAATTTGAAATATTTATGATTTTAACTGATTTGTACCAACTTATATAGTTATGTTGAATCATATTCCTTCAATCACATAATACCTATACAGTTTGACCATTCTTAAACCCACACTGAAGTATTCATATTGAATCACTGAATATGTAAAGCAACCGTAGAACGCATGCGTGCTCAGCGTTGCCAGACTTACTATTTTAGCAGTAGATCTACTGTTTTTGTCTCCGTTCTACTGTTCAACTATTCAAGGCAATGGTCTGATTGGTCAAGTTTTGATATGACGTAACTATCCAATATGCAACAATGAAAAATTGATGGGACATCACAGCAAGAAGATGTATGATAAAAATATAATGCAACTATCATATTCAGTCTGATTAGTGAAAATTACCTTTTATTTTCAATCTGGTTGCGGTTTTCACACTATAGTGTGGCGGTAGGACGGTGAGGGTGCTATGTTTGAGAATACAGGTGATGGTGGGCTATTATAGGCAGGGGTCCATCATAAGCACATTAACCTCATAGAGTTTTGTTGATAATTCTTCGATAGTTTTGGAAGCATTTGTTTCTACTCGTCAATTATACATTACCGAAAACCACGAGGAAAATCCATCATGTGAACTGCGATGGAATAACAAAAGATTCAATATTCCACTAGCATAACCAGTAAGGTGGAGGTATATCATAGATTGAACGAACTTCAACCTATGAGTAATTTCAGCTTTTATCATATCAAGAACACCAGATAAAAAAAAATATCTTTGATCGAACAAATCCATTTTCTTGAAATCAAATTGCTTCATGCAAGGATTTTTATTTTAATAGAGCACTATACACTCATCTCAAATCAATCGGCTTACTTGCTTCGTTTCTTAGAATCTCTTGATATGAGTTTTCTCAACATAAACAGTATATTTCTTCATTCAAGAGAACCGTGACTACAAGTGACATGAATTCCAATTTATATTGGTTCAAGAAAATATCTGCTTGTCTAAAAGACTTGCAGTGACGTATATTCTGCGGTACGCCTGCGCTCATTAGTGGTGCCCGCGAGAGTCTCGTTTTCGAGAGTCTCGCATGGTCTCGTCTCGTTTTTGAGACAAGACTCGAGACGAGACTCGGACAAGACGAGACGAGACTTTTATTGGTCTTGTCTCGAGTCTCGTGCAAGACTTCTCGTGTCTCGTGGGAGAGTCTCGCAAGTCAATATTTCTGCGTGCCGACAGCAGACTTGAGATTTTCATTCATAATGCAACATATTTTGAAAGAATTCAGACAATTCAGCACAAATAGACAAAATATTTCATTCATAAATACTCAAGAATACCGGCTACTTCAGTCCCGGAGAAAAGATTATTCTCACATAAGAAAACATCGGAATCGCCCTAATAATGAATCTTAACGACAAAAACAAAAACATTTACGATCCTGAAGGCTGATCTGACTGATAAAGGATTTTTTTCTTAGATACCTATTTCTTGAATAAGTAAAATATTGTTGGATTAAAGTTTGTCTTTGTTTATTTGTTCAGAATACGTGTTACTTCTCATTTTATTTTTATAACTTCCGAATATATAATGCTATGTTTTTTTTTCTTTTCTAGATGTTATGATCTAAGTATGTATACCTATTAGGTACTTACCTTTCCTACTTCTACATTATACATAAAAAGTAGGTAAAGGTAAATATCCCGTACTAGACTGGAACAAGATTATGCATGACGAAATTGCGATACTTTTGCGAGACTCTCGTACGAGACGCGAGACAAGACGAGACTCTAGGCTGCGAGACGAGACTCGAGACAAGACTTCATATTTCATCGGCGAGACGAGACGAGACTTCATGAAAGTCTCGTCTCGTTGGTCTCGTGTGAATCACTAGCGCTCATTCGATTCCTCAGTCGTTAGCCGTCATTTCTGATTGCCGCTGTTGTTTCTTCTGAAGACGTTGCGAAGTACTTTTGTTTTTCAATGGTGAAATATTCAAGACGAGACAAGACTGCATATTTCATCGGCAAGACGAGAAGAGACTATTAAAGTCTCGTCTCGTTGGTCTCGTGTGAATCACTAATGTTCTCATTTTCTCTCTTTCAGAATTTCTTGTAACCAGAAAATATCTGGTTGTCTTGTTTTCGACAATGCCTGGCGGTGATGAATGGGAATGTTGTTTCTTCTTAAGCAAGTTCTATAAGGTTTAAAGGTTATGATTCCCATATAACAAGCCACTCTGATGCAAAACTCATGTAACATTTTTTAATTGATGATATCACTCTTTCCTCTAGGTTTTCGTGGTTCAACATTCAAGCCATTTTAATCACAGTGACGTCCTGGGGAAGAAGACGACGAGAGCAAATCAAAAAAATCTAGAAGAATGAATACCTATTCCACCTCCAAGATTAAGCTACACAGAGTATTTGATGATTTTACTATATGTTTATGTTTTCATTTATATTATACATGTTTCAATTTTTGTTATGTTATGATAGGATGATCAAGTTTTGATAATAAAGTCTCTTGTTTACCAACTGTTAGAAATAATTTTATGTATTACTCAATACTCTAAATAGTATGCTATAAATATTTTGATCTCCTTCTAAATGATAATCTCTTGGCACAAGAAAATAAGGATCTCCTGAAGATAAATTCACTTATTATTATCAGATATTATCTATTTGTCACAAGCTCAAAATTTCTTGATTCAAGAACAAATTGTTCAAATATGATGGGAGATTCTTCCTTCGACCAATACGTATTGTGATAATAAAAAAATATCCATTCGAATCAAGATTTCCTTTTATGAATGAGTCAAGAAAGATCTGTATAAGAATCAAACAAATATTTGGTTGGACCTATCCATCAAGAGCGCCATATGGTTGAATAATCTATATAGTTGAATCGATGGTGTTCCGCATTAAAACAAGAAATCCTTTTTATCTGTGAAAGTGATGAAAAAGTGTTTTTTATCGTTGACTGTATTATAGGTATCACCATCATCGTACGTCACTGATTATAAATCAATAGGCCATTGAATCTGTGATGTCAATAATTATCTCGTGATCATAGATGACATATCATACAAAAGATACTTAAACTATATCAATACTGTTTGATAATAATTATCGTTTCATACATAAAGATTCACGAAAATTCATTAGAAATGAAGGAACGTTAGAAGAATGTGCTCTTCTATATATGCCTAAACTTCAGTACCAATTAAAGTTGCAGGATGCATGTAAGAATTCCTATATCTGAATTCTGAATCGATATAGTTAACCAGCCAATAACCAGAATACCTATACCTACCTTTCTACCTATCATATTATTGTCACTAATGGGTATAGCTTCGTCATATCCAAACCTGATCTACTGTCATCTGAATGGACTTGGAATCAAGTTATTGACAGATTGACAGGATGCTAATACCAGCAGACATAGCAAAGCAAACATATAAATTCTGTAATTCCTTCACCTTGACGTCATCAATATGTAAAAAAATGCATATATACTTACTTACTTCAATGGAGAGAAAATAATTATCTCTCATATGCTGTCACAACACTTCGTGAGCAAAGATCCATTACTTAGTCAAGCTACCTATACTCTTTTATTCTCCTTCATTATTTGTTATGGTTACGATTTTCGGATTCTGTGAATTCCGATTTATTGGCGGAATTTTTTGTCCATCGATCGTTCGAAAAGGACTACGTAGAAGGAGACAGAGCATAGGCGTACCCAAGATATATTTCTAGGGACTACAAATTGGGTAAAAAGTCTGTATCAATCTATTTGTGCAGTTCGAAAACAACTAATGATATCACTGAATCAAGTATCCTTTCATTCAAAGAAATACGCACTTCATTCAAAGGAATTGTGATCTTGGATATGGCGATAAGTGAATGTTCACTTCAAAAATCACTACAGGTTATACGCAGCATGCAATGCCTGATTCATATTGGTAAAAATTAACTATTCCATTGTCACCTCATCTCAAGTTCTATTTTATTTACGCAAGAGCATTGCTATTGCTATTTACTGAAGTGAATGACAAGCTGACGAAATAATAGTTATTTATGTATCAAGGGCGTAAAGTAGGCGTTTATGGCCTGTGGCGTGAATAATGGCCCGATGGCGCTAGCCGAGGGCCATTACACGCTGAAGGCCATAAACGCATTTCACGCACGAGATACATACAAAATTTTATGCACTAGTGGTTTTTTTCTTGACTCAAAAGTAATGACTATAGATTTCGATAAACTGATATCCCCCCGAATTTAATTTGTTACGTATAAATTCAGTAATAAAGAGAAGCGTAATGTTCTTGGATAATTTACATATGAAAATTATAGTACGAATATTGCAATTAATCGTAATAGTAAAACTCTTTGATCTCTAGAAGATTCATTCTTCAGAATTTCACAATATGCATACCCAATATATTATTATATAGGTACCTAACTAGCTTTGACGTTGTCAATCAAGCTGATGGTTGTTGTCTATAGCAATACATTCAATAAACGAGCTGAATTGTCATTCTTTGACTGAAGAGTAAAAATTAGTGATAATAATAATAGCGAGACTATAGAATCGGATGAAGAAGAAGTTTATGATATACCGCTGGATATATTTGAATCTAGGAAAATGATCATAGGTTTTTCATGAATTGATATGTGGATATAAGGTAACTAAGAACAGCGGGCGGTAAAGTGCACTTTACGGCCCGTGGGCCATAATGAGCCCGCGGGCGGTAAAGTGTGACTTAACGCCCGCAAAACCGGGCGGTAAAGTGCACTTTACGGCCCGCTAGTGTATACATTTTATTTTGACACAAGCTATCTGCCCTTCGATCCAGTATCTTAATCTACTGATTCACGAATGTTCATCATCAATCAACAAGTAACCGATGGAAGAGACTTGATAACACAACGATAAACATTCTCTTATTCAATGAGAGTATAGGTTATCCTTTAAACTCAATTATGAGTATGGGTAACTGATTTATTATTGGAATGCAAACAACTTGAATAGATACTCACATATTATAATTTACATACCTCGAATGCTTTTAACTTCCAACAAGTGAGGCAGCTTTAGACTTGAACTCCAGAGCTGTTTCTAGTTGGTGGAACCAACTTTCAAATTTATTATTGACGATCCTTCAATACATACAATAACAGAATGATACGCGAATGGCAATGACACGGACATTTACAGTATAGAATACTGAGACTCAACTGATGTTGCTTCGTTCGCTACTCATATATCGAGGGCGCTGTATATCGCCCAAATATTTCATAAGATTCTCGGATTTTCCACCAAGAAGCATGATTCTTGTTTCAAGTTGCAAGAGCAAAATAATTATAGGATGAGACAATGTTCCTGTTTCAAGAAAAAATTATCCCAATTGAAAGAAATTGTATTCATGAGAAATTTGAGAAAATATCAAGAACCATGGAATTATCAGAACAGATACATTCTTCTCCATGCAAGATATGCACTCTTCGTATTAAAAAAATCATATCAAGATCACAGAATACCTTGACTCAAGTTGAGCTGTATTAAAAGTGATATATAATTTTTGGAACATATCGTACGAACTTAGGGTAAATAGGACATGGAAGTAGGGTATTTTTTATAGGTGCTTTTAACTTCTTGCGAGTTCTCCAATGGTCAAGAAATCTTGTAGATCTACTGCGTTGAAAAATTTGTTGAATTAATTCGAGAATTTTACTCATGGAGACGACTTTGTGATTTCTTCATCGTGAACTAACCATTCCATTTAGAGATATGATAGACTTCTATCACAGATTCCATTTGATATAATATGTTCTTGACAAATATAAGAAGTCATTGTTTGAAATTGTGAAATCGATTGAAAGAATTCATAAAACTAAAGAAATCTCTCGAAAGAGGCACAATACAGAGAGAAATGCTTAGCCAATCTACGTAATAATGTAAACTCCACAGAAACCTTGATCAGAATGGGGCAAGGACACGACTCAATCTTGATACGGATTGGTTGAAATCCTCATCCTTGAGTGACTTGTCTGCGGGATTTGGCATCTAAAGCATTTGTTAACTAACAAAAACGCGGAAAAAATACCCAAATCACCCCAAATGGGTACAGTGAAAAAATCAACTACCTTTGCTCGAGCTAGTGAGTAGGATCTGATATTCATAATGATGAGGAATTTATGATCAAGTATAATTCCCCAAGATAGGGTATAGGTACCTGTACTTCCAAAAAATTGGTCATTCATTCAAATATTACATCTTGCAAAGGGTGCAGAATAATGTTGAGGTCTTGAGGGTTGAATTGATTCATATCTGAATTCACCATTAGGCAAAAGTATTGAGAGTCAGGAATAATTGGATTATCCAGATTCATCAGGTTTTTTGGTTGAAGTTTCAAACTAATCAAATTCAGATGTCTCAGGTATTTATAGTTGATTCAAAAATCCATTCTAGTACTGAAACTGGCTCAATAGCACTGATGCATCACAAGGTCATATTTCGCCAGTCTTTATATAATTATTTCATTATCAGGATCCTACCCCTAATAGCACACAACGTCCTAGGGACGTCCCTATATTTGGTACAATTCAAGTCCGAATGTCCCGGTCCAAAAATAAGTGTCCTTTGGACGTCCCATCCCGTACATCTCATGCAATGTCTGAGCAAGGACGTCCACGGAATGTCCCAGCAGGGACAATGTCCTAGAAATAGCGTCCTAGAAATTGCATCCCTAAGACGTCCCTCGTGGTACATATTGTAGAATGTCCATGCAAGGACATCGTTGGCATGTCCCTGATGGAGTATGATTTTAAACGTTCCTTTAGGGACATCCATCGGATGTCCCGAGTAGTACATATTCTGACATGACATCAGATCTTATATAATGTCCCTTCTAGACAACCATGAAATGTCCCTGATGGTACATTCCTTCAAATATCTCTGCACAGGCACCCTCAATATTTCCAGGATCGTTTGACAATCGATATGTCCCTTTAAGGGATATCCGTCTGATGTCCCAATTGGTACATGAACTGTACTCTTCCAATGTTCTAGAAATAACGTCCTACAGACGTCGCAGTCGGTACTTTCAATATGTTGTCCCTGCGAGGACGTTAACTTACACCTCGCCGACGAATGATTGCTCGTATATTGGCTATAAATACTTTCCGTCAATGTCCTTTACGTAAGTCCATTGGACATCCTTCGAAAACTTTTTTAGGGTCTTTTGTGGACCTATATACGGACCATCAACTCAACTGGATGTCCTCATCAGTTATGCAAGATCTGGTCCTAGAGGGACCCAGGAAAATTCAAATCCCTGGGACATCCTATGGACATCCAATTGATATCCCTCAGCGTTGCCGATAGGTTGTCTTACGGATTTCCCAAGGATGTCCTCCGTAGTGCTTGATGAGGAATACTGTAGGATTGGGGTATTCGATAGTTGTCCCAGGGACATCCCTCAAGGACGTCCCTAGTTGGTCCTTAAGTGGGATATTTGTGCATCCCACAGACGTCCAATGGACGTCCACGGTACCAAATTCGAACGTCCTATGGACGTCCTGAATGTCCCGACAGGACGTCCTAAGAACATTCGCCATTTATAACTATTAGTTGTACCTACCTGATGGAATGAGAAGTAAACTTGAGATTCTGTATATCCTTGTTGTCATAAATTATGATTCAAGGGTGTCATATAATATAATCTTCGAAACCCCCTCTGATGATACGCCCCTGGTGAAAAAGAGTGGTTAATGAGGCTTGCAAATTGCCTGTTACTGGTTCGAAAATAGGGACAGACGGGCAGGACGCAAAAAGACGATACTCGACTGTTTTTGAATTGATACTGCCTCTACAATTAGATATAATGATCACTTAATTCTGAGTTATTGTCCTTGTTAACGGATATCTTGTTGAAATTGTGGATGCTGCTACTGGAAGAGGTTAAAGCGGTGTTTTTTGACAACGGATCCGATCCTACCTGGTCCACTTTTTCTACAAACCACTAAATATTTATTAACTCATTATAAACATCGTTTTCAGTTGTTAGTCCGCATCAGTTTCGACACTAATTAGGACTTGTAAAATATTTAATGCTAAAATTAATTATGTGTCCGTTTTTTCAGGAATTGACGAGGATTTTGTTGACGATTCCAAAAAACAGTCTGCTTATCATGATGAATGAGAAGAGTATTGTTCGACTCAAGATATCGATGACATCAATATATGATATCCATCTTAAATAGTCAGATTTATATCCAAACTGATGAAAAAAATGATGATTATATCACCAGAACCACAGCCTTCTCTAATACGAAAGGAAAGCCGTGGTGAAGAGTTTTGGCAACACTGTCTAAGAGTCCCTCGCCGGCCATAATGACATGATATACATATCATGGCCTCTGAACTCGCCTCTGAATGCTATGTAGTGAATTTGTTCAATTACCAAAAGTACATTTTGATGTGTTATTGATGAGAAAAATTGCGAAATACCAATGAACAGTGTTTGGTCGTTTATAATTCGGTGATCGAATTATGAAGTGGAAGTGTGTGCGATGCCCAATAAAATAGTTTTTGAATTGGGGTAACATTCAATGTTTCTTTATTTTTGGACTTTCACAAATCTACGATACTAGAAGACACATTCAATTTCAATGTCATCGGACATATAAATCCATCGGGAAAAAAGTTATATTTATTTATAGGGCTAAAACTGTACAACACCTCAACACCGAATGTTGACGAAAGTTGGTCAATTTTTGTTTTCCCCAGACGACTCAAAAATCATTTGAAAAACACCCCAATTCAGTTCATTCGTGAATTATTGAACTGAATAATAACTAGATGTTTATTCTCATATATGTATATTCATATGAAGGTGGTGGTGTATGTAGGTATGTGGGTGTATGTATGTATGTATTCATATGTATTTATGTATTTATCATTGGTCTCGTTAACCTATACTCCTCATAAATTTATTATTCTTACAAATTTAACTTTATTTAGTATAAGAGTATATGAATATTTTATGTATAAAATGATCATTAGCAATAATTTGTAAACTTTCATAAAATTGTGTATTTATGATATTCTCATTTACGTATGTATTCTCACTTCAGATCATAGACAACATTATCTTTAATTATTATTATCATTTGTGCCACCGCACTAACAAGTTTAACTTCAGTGAGTCAATTATGTGTGATGTAGTTAGTACCTATTGAAGAATTTTGTACTTACTCATATGTTTTCGATAATAAACACATTATTATATATTCTGTTCAATTCTAAGTAAGAAATTTCAATGTTTCTTGCGAGAAGATGCCGAATCATTATTGTTGTGTATGTAACAGGGTGTAAGTATATGTATTCAAGACGCGTAAAGTAAAGCCCCAGGCATGGACAACATACCAAACAGAGCCCTTAAGGCACTGCCGAGACGCGGAATAGCCGCACTGACCAACATTATCAACACTATACTGAGACTACGTTACTTTCCAAATGATTGGAAGATTGCAAAAGTAATAATGATCCCAAAGCCAAACGAAAATCACACGTTTCCACGAAACCACCGTCCTATCAGTTTGCTCCCATCCATGAGCAAAGTGGCAGAACGCGTCATCCAAATATACGGTTAACAACAATGTCAGAGGAACTTAACGTAATTCCAAACGAACAATTTGGTTTCAGGCGAAACCACTGCACAGAACTCCAAGTTCTCAGAATAGTAGATTACGCTATTACAGGATTCAATCTCGGAAAAGGACATTATACTGGAGCAGTCTTCCTTGACGTTTCGAAAGCATTCGACAGGGTCTGGCACGACGGACTACTGACCAAAATGGCAGACTACGGGTACCCGATATCTATGGTAAAGCTAATAGCCTCCTTTCTGCGGGGAAGGCGATGCCAATGTAAAGTTGGCAACGAAATCTCTGCAGAGAGGGAGCTAGAAGCAGGAGTGCCGCAAGGTGCGGTCCTTTCACCACTACTTTTTTCCATTTTTACCGCAGATATCCCTGAACCTGCGAACAACTTCAACAAACTCGCACTATACGCCGACGACACAGCCATAATTGCCAGATCCAGCAACGCAGACATGACAGTACGATACTTACAAGAACAAATCGACACACTAGAAACCTGGTTTAACAACTGGAAAATAGAAATCAACGCAGAGAAAAGCCAAGCTGCTCTCTTCACTAGACGACGTACCAAACCCACAGGGCACGTAATACTGAACGACACACAGATACCATTGGCAGATGAGACAAAATATCTAGGGGTAACCCTAGATAACGAACACATTTTCAGACAACACATCACAGCACGAATAAACTTGGGTAAAGCCGCAAGGCAAAACCTACAGCATCTAATAGGTCGCAGAAGCAACATGGCTATCTAGAGTTGAAGCTGCGCCTAATAAGAACCATTCTACTTCCAATAATTTTGTATGCATCAAGTGCATAGGGCCAATGCGCAGAGATATACAAAAAGCGAATACAGGCATTTTTAAATGTCTCAATAAAAATGGCAGTAAACGCTCCATGGTATATCCCAAATGAATTTATCTAACTAAAAGCTGTTTGTTTCAGGCTAGGGATTATGATAGGGATATGATTAGCAATTCATAATAAATTCTGTATATTTTGATTGGATGAATGATTAACTAAGTAAATAATTCAAAATATAACTGATAATGTATATCGAATTTGAAATGTTAGTTTTGTGAATGAACATATCAATTCTTTATCGGTTTATTCAACAGAAAACAACTACTTTCCTGGCAATATATGCCATGACGAACATTGAATTATATCTATTGAACGACCACGATAGGAATTCGAATACAAAATCGTGTGAAGTTGAGAATTTGCATTCTCCTTCAGAGAGAAATATGTATATGCAACATCATTCTGAATATTCAACAGAAATCAACTATTTGCCACGTCGAACATTGAATTATATCTGTTGAACATCCAAAAGGAGAACATGAAAAATAAGAATCCTTTAAAATTGAGAATTGACAATCTCTCAAATCTGATGAATAATATGATGTAATATGATATGAAATATAACTTACCGATAAGTTCCGTATTGAAATGAAAATTGAAATGTATAGGAGAAATATAATTGTATAAACTTTGTTCTTGATGAGCTTGGAACAAAAAAAATCATTCAGTAACCTGAAGTCCAGTTATCTTTCAGCCATTCTTCATATGATACACTACTAACTGAAACTATAACGAAACTGACACCTGAGAATCATTGTTGACATTCAATCATCTGGCTTTTGTTTTTGGATGTATGACATATTGATATTATCATACAGGACGTGGAAAGAAATTCTGAATTGAGAAAACCTAATCACGAATAGATATAATTCAATGTTCGTCATGGCATATAGCCAGGAAAGTACTTGTTTTCTGTTGAATAAACATTCATCATCATTTTTTCATCAATTCCTTTGAGTAGATCTTTTTTTCCCTGATTGAAACAATAGAAAACGGTGAAACTATAAGTATGTAGGTACCTACGTCAAATGGAACCAATATTAACTTAACTCTTACTGAAAAACTTTTTGAAGGCCACAACCTCATTTGAAAAAAAAATATTCATCACATTTGAGGAATAGAAATTTTTTTTAAAGAGAAGTTTTAGTTATGCTGTGACACACCATTCATGAAACTATGGTGAATTCTATAGTGATGAAGGAACACTTCAATGAATATAATTTCATGATTTCTCCAATCGTTACACTAAATGACCCATTTCCCAACTCGTTACGACAGATATATTCGTTGCGAACAGCTGTAGCAAATGTGAGATATATACCAATAAAATGATTCTGAATTGCTCGCTCAAATAACTCTTAAATGCAAAAAAATCCCAATTTTGTGCTCAAAATACTTCCACAATCTCTTCTAATTATTATTTCATGCTCAAATGCTCGCAGTCTCATCCGGTTTGTCAGGCCGAACTTTTTATGTCCATTCTAATTTGTATACTTTTATTTTTGTGATTCAGAACACATGTGCCTCCTAGTTTCAGAGGCATTCGGAGAAAGTCGTCTGGATCGTATAGCTTGCTAATTATATATTAAATTTCATCGATAATTATTAACACTCGGTATGTGTTCACATGTCGATATGTTTATTATCAGTGTGTTCCTAAAATCTATAATGTTGAAGGTTCTGCTGAATCATCCCACTTTATATTTTGGAAACTAAAATGAAAATTGGAAATCTTTCTGGCTAGTCAATTTTCTTTTAGGGAAGCATTCTTCCAGCAAATAGCTACCTCATCACTGTGATATCATCATCATCTTCATTATTCCCAAGAAACAATTGACGTATATGTTTATAACAGGGAACATTAAAGAAAATATACAATATAATGTATTATATTACATTCAAAATATAGTATTTTTAGGTATAATAATTATTCTAGTAATTCTCACAGTTTGAGCAGATCCTTGGTTTAGAGAATAAATAATTAAAATAATTAATATGTTATATAATTAATATTTTTTGTGTTCTTTCTTGAATTTTTTGATACTTCCACGGGAAATGTTCTTCGGAAATCTCTGCTATCATCCCTTCACTAGCAATACCAATCAGGCGAACTAGACAAGCCCAGTCAGCACATCCTTTCGTTGTCAACCTCGAAAGATGTCGAACAGCACTTTATCAAGACTCCTTCATCCATAGAACGGCTAGGCTCTGAAATTCATTTCCTGTGGAAGCATTCACAACAACATATAATCTCCAAAAGTTCAAAAAAAAATTACAATACCTACCTCCTGTCCCTATCCTCCCTAGGAACGCACGATGTTCTTTTAACATTATAGGGATTCCCTTTCGTGCGCTCCAAGCGATAAAAAAAATCATTGTAAAGTTATAATCCATCTTGCCAGATTCAGATTTGATTTTAATGAGGGAAAACATGTCTGTTTGTCTCGTTGAATATAAATGTATATGAGCATTAATTTCAAAATTCATATTGGAATGTTTATAATCGTGTTTGACTGAATGAACAATTGTTAATATTTTGGAATTATATGTCGATTGGAGATCTAATATTTCATTTGGTTCATGAAGGTTTCTTGTTGGTTCCAAATAATTCAATTTATATATACATTTGACTATTTTATTCTGAAGGATTCTAAGTGGCTTTATAATTATTGATAAACTAGCCGTTTCCCAAACAGATATCAAATATTGAATTTCAGAATAAATCAAGGAATAATAGATAAGTTTAAGATAACTCAAGGAAATTTCATATCTAATTCTGTAAAGTACTCCTATGATTGCTGATATTTTTTTTCGAATCTCTCCGATATGTTTCGACCATGATAAATTTTGATCCATGATTAAACCAAGTTTGATATCTGTGGAATATCTAAGGATTTCATTATTGAATATTATATGATTCTTCAATTCATTTGGGAGAGATTTCTTACATATACAGGGTGTCCCTAGACCAGTGGGACAGTTGAATATCTCCTGAACCAATAGGAATTTTCGAAATATTACAATTCTACATCATATCGCATTATGAGTGCTAACATCAGGAATGACTATATTTTCTACGAGGGGCACAAGAAAGGCTCACAAAATCGAACATAAATTTTTTCAAATGGAACACCCTGTATTTCATTGCGTTTTCATAATCTCCTTGAAGAGCTGAATTCAACGACCTAGCACACTTGGGCTCTAGCGGGAATGATTTCCGAGATATAGGGTGTGGAAAATGGAGATTTTTCATTTTTGGGAATTTTTTGTGTCAAAACTATCCATTATTGGTCAAAACGGCTTACATGTTCATATCTTAACTTCTGATTTACTATTTACTCGTATTTATTTTGAACAAATACAGGGTGGTGTGGAATTCCGACTGAAACTGAGAATTCTACACCACCCTGTATTTGTTCAAAATAAATACGAGTGAATAGTTAATCAAAAGTTAAGATATGGACAAAGCCGGGATTGGCGCAGTGGAAGAGCGCACGGGCAAGGGACTTTTTTCAATATTTTATTTACGAATTAAATATTGTAAAGTTTCGGAGCATCGGCTGGGGATAGTCCTGCACGATTCGCTGTTGCGTTCCAATTAACAGTGCTGCTCCTAAAGTGGCGCATGGAGTTAGTAACAAAGCCTACACAGAACACGCAGAAAGATATGATGATGTGGTTGTGAGCGTCAGAGAAGAAGTAGGACGGTGAATGTAGGTGGGTGTGGAAAAACTACTAGCTGAACGTGAGAGCGGGCCAGCTGCTTAAGTAGACCTCGGTCTCGGGGGTTAACGATGATAGTTAGCAGGCCTGCCACTGCGCATATGGTAGTGAGTACATCACTAGCCTACAAAACACAGCTGAAAAACTCTGAAAGAGAGCTGATGGGCAGTGCCTGAAAAGGATGTTAGCCAGCTCTCTTAAGCGAACCACATCAGTCATTGAAAACACTTGGGGTTGGCAAAAAGGTCCCATTGGGGACTAGTTGCTGACGTGGAAACGTCCCCCACCAGTACCAGTACCAGTACCAGTAAGATATGGACATGTAAGCCGTTTTGACCAATAATGAATAGTTTTGACACAAAAAATTCCCAAAAATGAAAAATCTCGATTATCCACACCCTATATCTCGGAAATCATTCCCGCTAGACTCCAAGTGTGCTAGGTCGTTGAATTCAGCTCTTCAAGGAGAATATAAAGATGCAATGAAATACAGGGTGTTCCATATGAAAAAATTGATGTTCGATTTTGTGAGCCTTCCTTGCGCCCCTCGTATAGAATATAGTCATTCCTGAAGTTAGCACTCATAATGCGATATGATGTGGAATTATAATATTTTGAAAATTCCTATTGGTTCAGAAGATATTCAACTGTCCCACTGGTCCAGGGACACCCTGTATACATGAAAGCTGATTTGTTGTAATTAATACTCAATTTTTTATGATGCAACCAGGAAGATAAGGTGAGGAAGATTTTTTCAGCCGAACTTTCCGAATAGATTAATGTTGTATCCTCCTCAAACATATATATGTTCCCTTTCAATCTGAGGTTGTCAATTGAGTTGATATATATCAGAAATAAAACCGGACCTAATACCGATCCTTGAGGGACCTCACATATTATTCCTTCGGTTCCACTTGAAACTTGCTCCAAATAAACAAATTGTTTTCTTTCGCCTTCAAATATTCAATGAAAAATGCCTATAGTAAGGTTTTGTAACCAAATACTGCTGCTATTAGAATTATATGTGTTAGTCTTCTTCACGAGCCGTTTATTTTGTTCTTCAATAGTAGTCATTTTTATAATTAATTTCAATATGCTATCTGACGTTCGAATAGAATGACTGCAATGATATCCGCTATAGGATTATATAATATACGTTCACTAATTGGTACACGTGGAGGTCTAACGTGAGATCTAACTCTACCAGAGACTGAGATAATTATGATAATTTTTCCTAATTTCGACGGAATTCTAACAAGACCTTATTAGGCTGCCTTGAAAGCCTTTTTGTTTTGATCCTTTTTAATTCTGCTGAAAGACCATTGAGTATACGAGTCTTAAATGCGGCCATCTATATGCGCGTAGATACAATCAGCAAGCTACATAATTATCAAATGTACAAGTTAAGCAGCTTAAAAACTACGGTAATTGGATCCGTAATTAAAAGGTCTCTCGCAATTTGGATGTTTTAATTAGAGAGATCGAGATGTACAGAAGAGATATATACCTACTGGCGCTGGATAAAACGAACTGAGACTTTTAGGTGAATATAGGGATTTAGCTTCAGCCTCCATTATTTTCCGTGGTATGACTCATTTCATCTCTAGTAATTGAATCAAAAATTAATCGTATTTCAGAGATAATTGAATTCATGTTTGAAAAATACTATATACGAGCCGCTGTGATTGTGCCGTAATTACCGCGAGAATAGTTCTCCTAACTTGTTCAGTTACAAAACCGAAGATAATGATTAATCTCTGGTAGAAGTCCATGTTTGCTCTAAGTGGAGTGGAATTTTTTAAAGGAGGAAGGAAAGCTCAAAGTCATCTCCACAACTTTAATATGAAGTATTTATTCAACGGGACATGTTTCGAACTTATAAAAGTCCATCTTCAGCCGTATTTAAGAAATTAATGGAGGTGAACATTGTTTGTTTTAACAAAGTTGTCGATGTCTCTCATCATAATATCATTGATAAGAATAAATAATTGAAAGGAATAAACGGGTTTTCATTAGAAAACCTAACCTTATGTTAGATAACCTAACCTCATGTTGGATTTGACACGTTTTTAGCTTTTGGCCCCATCAATTATAAATTGATTTTTGATATTTAAGTGCGCTCTCTCAAGGGTACGGGACCCTTTTTCCTGTAATACACTAAAATGGTTATTTAGAGCACCTTGTGTGTTCGTCAAGTTTCCCTTCTGGGACTTGACTTTTGATTTTATTCATAAGTGCGCGTTCTCAGGGCACGGGGCCCTTCATTTTAAATGAAAACCCGTTTATTCCTTTCAATTATTTATTCTTATCAATGATACTATGATGAGAGACATCGACAACTTTGTTAAAACAAACATTGTTCACCTCCATTAATTTCTTAAATACGGCTGAAGATGGACTTTTATACGTTCGAAACATGTCCCGTTGAATAAATACTTCATATTAAAGTTGTGGAGATGACTTTGAGCTTTCCTTCCTCCTTTAGAAGATAATGATGTTCGACACCAAGTACTTTGACGATTATAAATGGGTTTTGAATTCGCTCAAAGACATACAGTTCAAGAGAACGAGTTCTGAAGATTCGTGAGTTCTGAAAGACTCTCCTCTAAAAAAAACAAATTGTTGAAATGGTATTGTCCTGGGAGGAGCAAGAACCAGTGGGGCTCCAACGAAGACTCCAAAGAAATGTTATCACTCTGCTGCCTATGAATTAGCTTAGAAAGGTGGAGGAGCAGCAAATTGTGACGTATTCTATTGAATGATAGAGAGAGACAACAAGGGACAAGAGACCGTATAATAGTTGAAAATAACCCATCAGTGTTTTCAAACACACCAGAACACAAGCGACATTTCAAAAGTTGGCCGACAGTATATACCTGATTGCAAACACACTGAAGAAGAATGTGTATATAGTGTATGTCCACCAAGTTTGTTGAAACAAATTATGTTAAGACGGGGAAACAATATCACAGTTTCCTTATTCCTGCAGAATTCCAAATATATACCCTGGAATTATAAGAAGTTACCATAACTTCAAGTTTTCTCTCGGATGTCACAGTCACTTTTCTGGTATAGACTACACTGAAATGAAGATCTCAGTAGTAATCATCAAATAATGTTTGTTAACGTCAAATTTGTTCATAATTAATTAACCATACTCATACTTGATTCAAAATCGTACTCCAATTATCAACAATAAATGATGTATTACTGCTATATTTGCGCATTGTGAACAAAATTATTTAATAATCAACAATTTTAGAACAATCGATCCGATTTACGTAGTGAAATCAATGAGGTAAATTTATAATTGAATTATGATTTGGTAATAGTAACCAATAATACAGTGTCTATTTATACATATAATATATGTTTCTCAATGATGACACATTTGTTTATCATAAATCCACATAATATAAACGATAACGAGCGATTTTTTATTTTATTATACGTTTGCTGATTATAATATTTCGTTTGGTCATAATTAGGGAACTGTCATGCGCGGGGGTCATCATTTTGTTTCAGCTTCCGATGGCTTCCATCTTATATAGCGTCATGAGCATCTCCATGAAATCTCTGGTGAATTCCTTGTGATTTCGACCACCGCGAAAGCCGTGAAGTGTGATAGTTATATTAGTTCTATCCGTTATACTTATGACATATAGCTGTAGGTATATTTACATCGATAATTTGCTTCTTGGGATAATTTTATATACGACATTTCATATATTATGAAAAACAATTCAGACGACTATCAAAGCATCTATTGTACTACATTCAGCATGTTTTCAAAATGACAGTGGTGCATGCGGTGCTAATCAAACAATATTGTGAATTTTTGAATATGAATAGGTGCGATTACCTATATAGCAGAATCAAAGAAACCCGCTCAACGAACGCCAATATGCGTATCAGCCAGGCAAGTCAACTGACTTAGCACTGGATGATCTGAACAGGCTACTCGCAAAGTCGATAGAGGACAAAGAAATAGCTATAACAACATTCGTAGACATAGAAGGTGCTTTCAATAACGCATCAACAAATTCTATAATTAATGCCCTAGCAAGGAACGGAGTACCGCTACTCCTGTGCCAGTGGATAAATGTCAATTTGAAAAATAGGGTTATCATATCCACAATTGGCGAGACAACTCTGACAGCTAGAGCAGATAGGGGATGCCCACAGGGAGGAGTATTATCGCCCCTACTATGGGCCATTCTAATGGACGAACTGATCAAAAAGCTAACATCCAAAGGGTATTATTGCTTAGGATATGCCGACGACCTGGCGGTTATCGCTAGAGGTAGATTCGCAAGTACGGTCTCGGAGCTCACACAAATCGCTCTAAACATAATTGACAATTGGTGTAAAGAGGAGGAACTCACCGTGAACCCTCATAAAACCACTATAGTGAATTTCACGAAAAAGAGAGTACTGGAAGGATTAAAGTCACCAGTACTCAACGGGGTAGAAATTCCGTTCGCCCTAGAGGCAAAATACTTAGGAGTCATCTTTGACCATAAGTTAACATGGAATCAACACCTACAAAAAATTGTTCAAAAAAGTACAGTAGCCTTCAATCTGTGCAGACGAATGTGCGGGAAAAATTGGGGACTGCAACCAAAAATGACCACATGGCTCTATGCCAGCGTCATCAGGCCTATGATAGCATATGGGTCAGTAGTTTGGTGGCCAAAGACACAACAGGCTGGAGTGATTCGAAGGCTCAGTGCTATTCAAAGGCAAGCTTGCCTGAGTGCCACTGGTGCAATGAAAACCACTCCAACAGCCGCTTTAGAGGTCCTCTTGAACCTACCACCACTACAAATATATATTCAAGGCGAAGCCAGAGCAGTCGTGAGTAGATTGTCAAGGGGTCAAGCACCCATAAGCAACGCGCACGGTAAAGACTATAGAAAGCTATATGAAGAGTTGGAAAGCGACCCCATCATGGGAATGCCAACGGATGGCATAATTCCAAAATATAGCTTTGAAAAAACTTTTAAAATAAGTATAACGGACAGAGAGGCATGGAAGGAAGGACCTCCTATCAGTGCAGACATTGCTGTCTATACGGACGGCTCCAAAACTGAGTTTGGATCAGGAGCTGGTATTTATGGGGCCAAGCCAAAGACAAGAATCTCACTGAGCTTAGGTAAATACGCGACAGTGTTTCAGGCAGAAATTATTGCAATACATCATTGCGTGAAAGAATTGATAAGGCAAGAGTTTAAAGGCAAAACCATTGCAATCTATTCAGATAGCCAGGCGGCAATCAAAGCAGTCAACTCTATGCAAGTTAACTCAAAACTAGTATGGGACTGCTTAGAAACCCTAAATGCACTGGGCAGTCAGAACAGACTGACTCTAGCATGGGTACCAGCACATACAGGGTACGAGGGCAATGAAGAGGCAGACTCACTTGCCCGAGCAGGAGCAAACAAAGCTCTGAATGGCCCAGAACCCTTCTGTGGTATTGCGAAAGCTATACAAAAGACTAGTATCAAATCATGGATGCAAACCAAATCTCAAGAATGGTGGAACAAATCGCCAGGAATGAGACAGGCAAAAGAGTTTATTAAAAAACCATCGCCAACATTCACAGAATATCTACTAAGCCAGAAACGAAGTTCAACTAGAATACTAGTGGGACTTCTCACAGGGCATTGTAGGCTCAACAAACACATGAGTACGATAGGTCTGACTGAAGAACTGCTGTGCAGGTTCTGTCAGGAAGAGGAGGAAACAGCAGTACACATACTTTGCCACTGTGAGGGCTTGTCAAGACTAAGGTTCCTCACGCTGGGTGAGGAAAAACCAGAAACCCAGAGATACACAGGGGATCTGAAAGCTAGCCTATGGAGTCTCATAGAGAAGACGGGGCTAGCCGAAGAACTCTAATCGATTTTGAGGGCAGACACAATAGATCTGAAAAGGTCGCGGTGTGGAGGCAGATAGCCCGAAGGCCCCATTCTAAATCTAATCTAATCTATATAGCAGAATAATATAAATTGGAACATAAGCATGCCATCATAGCTGAGAGCTTTTGAGTTATGAGGTATAATACGTTTATACTCAACTAGCCCTGTTTGCATAATTTGGTTATATATACTTATATATAGATAATATTTGATAACTGTTACTGAATTTGTTATTGATAGTAGGCTTAGAAACACCCCCAACACACCCCAACCGTGGATATAGACAATAACCGCCAAGTTAATGTTATTCATGGTTGAGTTCACGGGTTATATATTACTAAACAATACAAAGGGCTGAATGGTATAGGTCCATTATCTTTATTCATTACTCTATTACTATTCTTAAATATCTCTAAGTTTTCATATGTATCTAATCATCTAACAGTATTAACTTGCTCAAATAATTTGAGGTTATCAATATGATTGTGTTTTATGGTTGTGATTGAACATGTGTTCGGCTACACACGATTTATCTAACCTACCATATTTCAAATGTGCTAAGTGTTCTTTGAACCTTGTTTTAATGGGACTCCTGGTTCGGCATATGTATAGGTTTTATCACGATCATTACAATTGATTTTATATATTCCTGACTTCTCAAGTGTGCCCATTTGTAGCAGAAAACAAAACATGTTAGCCCCCATTTGAGAAAAACTTGAAGCCAAATTAATTTTCTGGGACCATCCTCTTGATAGCAGTGGTCCGCACATCGCAAAAAGCAGCACGGGACGTGGGATTTTAATTAGAACAAATTCCGAAGATATTATCTTGCTATAGTGCAAACGACGTATCCCTTTTTGTGTGACAAAAACGATTAATGGCCACCCAGATTGGAGAAAGTTGAAGGAGGCAGGATGCGAGAATGGGTGTCTAGTGGCTACCAGGGACATCAGTTGTAAAACATTGTTTTATTAATTCAACTGGACCAACAAGTTATGGGCCAATCAACATTTTTGTACTGCATCAACATGGGCGTACCAGATGTAATTTTTTCTGAGCGCACGAAAGAGAATCTCCATTTTGTTCTAGGAACATTATGAGTACCTAAGGAGGATCGAAAGAGAAGGTAGGTAGGTAATGTTTGATTCTTTCAACTTGCGGATGTTAGGAAATTATGGGAATATTCATTTTGGCAGATAATTTGAAGCTTTCGCCGTTCCAGAGACAAACAAGTTCTTGTTTACGAAAGAAGAAAAAGAAAACGCTGATTGGTTCATTATCGACTCCATCTGACTGGTATTGCTAGTGATGGAATGATTGTCGATATTTCTAAAAAACCTTTTCCGCGTGGAATTATCTATACAGTGTGTACCACTTACCGTGCTCACCATGGGTATCTTTTTAACGGTGAGAGATACGAGGTCGGTTAAAAGACACCAAATGTGCAGTTTCTCAAGGCCAACTATAATGTAAAAAAAATTCGATAAAATCTATTCGTTTTTGTTTTTTACGCAAAAAACAGATTTTGATCATTTTCATGTCTCCATAACTTCTTTATTTATGAAAATATTCAAATAGGAATTTCACATTCTCATGGCAGCTTTTCGAAGTGATTTCGAAAAAAATATGAAATTTATACCAACTCTTCTAGTATTTGAGATATCAGCACCAACTTTAGTTTTTCAAATGTATGTCATAGCTCACTATGACTTAGTTGCAAATAACTTTTTTTTCTCTTACAGATGATATGTCGCAGTAATTGTTTTGTGTTGATAACAACGGAGTTATCGTCATTCATACAAAAACAAAAAATTATTTGGAAGCCGCCATCTATGAACCTTACAATATTCAAGTTTCATCAGGGCTCAATTTTTTTTTTCAAATCGAACACTCTGCCCAGTTCTATCATAGATAGATACTTGACGTAATATTTGGTTAGGTATATTCGTCTATACCAAACAAAATTCACTTCTCCTCAAATAGATGAAAGATATTCAACGAAACATTAGTTAATTGATAGTATATTAAGCTCTGAAACTTTCTTTGTACGTTCACAAGACAGACTTCCAAACAAAAAGGAAATGAGACGACATATTCTCAGAAAGAATTATCATTTCATGTTTGCTTAGTACTTCAAGAATTCAAGCATCAATAATAATGATTGAGCTTGTTTCGGCATTTAGGTAACCATCAAACAGATACTGGATATTGATACCCTAGAACAAATACTTTTTAAAATGTTCTCTATGATTTTTCCATGCAGAACATATACCCACATATTGAATATTTGAATTAGAAAAACTTCCCATCCAAGCCGAGATCCAAGCATATACATGAAAGTGATTTGAGTTTCACATATTTTATTTGCTCCACCTGCCAAATAATATGGAGAGCTGACATCAAATCTCCTACCTGTACTGCCGTAACATAATTAAAAACTGATCGGGATAAACTATGAAAATCATCAATTCTCAAAGTGGTCCCACAGTATTCATAAATGAAAGAAAAAGCTCCAAGTCGATCGACACCGGTAACTTTCTAAAGTAATTTTTGACATAAACTGTGGTTTTCTGCAACCTACACAAAAGTCGTCCATTTTAATACCAAAATTAGCTCTCGAATTGACATTTCTATTACTGACACAAACATAGGTATGTTGCTAGGCAACAAATTTAGTTTCTAGGAGCTAAAGTTGAACTTTAGCTCCTAGGAACTAAAAAGGATGTACTAGACGTCATCAAGAATAAACAACATTGTTACGATTGGTTATTTGGGTTGGGACGCATACCTGTTTGTTTCCGATTTCGGCAGATTTGGCATTTCCTACCCATGCTGGAGATATGAATACAACTTATTATAGTTAGGTATAGGAATTATGAACATTATAAACTCAGTTGAGTATTTTTGTTTTGATCAGGGAAGCCTTCAAGATTCACATACTTGCTTGATCTGTATTTCATTCGTTATTGTCGGCATGGATAACTTGTTTTTGAGTAATCACTGCAAGCAATCGTAGTTGTTTGTCTCAAACAACGATATTGTTTACCTCCATTTGATTATCAAGTCAAACACAGTGTAGTATGGAGAGGAATGAATAATCGCTATTATTATTGTTGATTTGCTCAATAACCTAACATTTTTCACGTCTTGATCCTATACCTGGCACTGGCGCGGTATTTGCCATTAGAAAACCTGGTTCATAAACAAATATCTCAATCTATGGTTGTATTTATATTGAAACTTCAATTCGAGCATTCTTGAAAATTGAATAAACTTGCTGTTAATGCAGGTAGAATATTCTCACCACACGGATTATTTGTTGCATTGCACACATATATGGCACGGCATTGGTGGTTATTTCACATCCAACAAACAGCGAGACTCTGGAACACATTGCCAAGGGAGGTGTTCCCCGAGGCATATAACCTCCAGAAATTCACGAGGAACACCAATTCCTACCTTATTTCCCTTGGTTCTCACGATGTTCTCTGAACATTACAGGATATCCGTTTTCGTAGGAACCAGAACATAAGAAAAGAGAAAAAATAGCATGTTTTATTCGGGTCGTAAGTGACTCGCAAAATTCTGCTTATAAATCAATCTGCTATTTGTCATTGGACTTGAAATATCTATCAAATAGAGATAGGGTAATCTTATCGATGTGTAACATGAGTATGTCAAAATATTCGAGTGACTTGTTCCTGAGAAAATCTTAAGAAAAAAAGTTGATATGAACTTGTGTCCGAAAATGCATCGTTTCGAAGTTACACGGAGTAGAAATACAGAAAACAAATCATTTTTCGATCAACATTCCATACGAAAATAGTAGTTCATTTTGACAAGACTTACAACATACATATACTTAGTTTTTTGATGTTCTCAAAGCGCCGTAGGAGCTAAGCTAAGTAAGATCCATCGATATAGATAATTGTAAATATCTCGAAAACGATCACTTCCAGCATTGTGAGGAGGTGTACCTTTTTTACTTGAAAAAGGTGTGGGCATAAGATTTTTTGATTGAAAGTACCAAAGGTTCACTGTGAAAGATGTTGGGGCAATATTTGAAATAAAAAATGAAAGCGTACTCAGCGCCCTGTATATGTTACATGAAAATGAATACGAAATCATGATTTCTCACATCAAAAAACCTTGGGTACAAAATTTCGTGCAAATAATATATTTTTTGCAAAAGTTATTTTAAAAAAAAGCGAGCAAAAAAATACAATATCAACACCCTGTATCTCAGACACGAAGTATTTCTGGACACAAGTTTACATAATCTTTTTTCTCAATATTGTCCCAGGGATACGTCACTACGTATATTTCAACGTACTTTTGTTACACCATGTATAGTATACTTTTCAGTTCCTATAGGTACATTTCTGATCTTGCTACGAAATTGTGACTATCTACCGAATTCAAGTTGATATCTACCCAGTGGCGTAACTATACCGTTGGAGGCTCGTGGCAAATTCATCGGATGGGCCTCCTCCAGTATAACGAAGCTGAACCAACAATATTAGTATATTTTTCTCATTTTATGATACTCAATCATACACTCTCACTTATAAAAGTTCAATATTAAATCACCATTTGAAATAGGTACTATTACACAGGAAGGAAGGAATGCTCGAAGTCATCATCGAAGTCATCATCGAAGTCAGTTTCGGTCTTATGAAAGACCAACTTCAGCCTGATTGAAAGTTCTACAATAAAAAAACAAAATAAAAGTCGAAGTGAAAGAATCACCTAGTTTGTGATTGACATACTTGGAGTTGAAAAAATGTTTGATCCTTCTATTTTTTGAATTGTTGTTCTCAATAAATGGAGGGCCTCGTGCCCTGAGAGCGCATGCTATCATTTTCATTGAAAATTCCATATAGCAGAATGATATGAAGGGTATTGCCAAAAAGTTCTATTTTGACAACACCATAAGTTAACGGGTTTTGTGAAAAAAACGGTTTCCCGTGCCCTTATGAAAGCGCTACTCAAAGAAAAAATCAATAAAATTGATGGAGCAAACAGCCAGCACGTGTTTAAATCCAAACTAATCTGGTTCGAAAACACTGAGAATAATGTCAATTAATGACATGGGTAAGACGTTGACATAAGTCAAAGTCAATGTCAAGGGATAAAACATGAAATTCTCACCATGAGCATAGGCATATAACAAAATCTATTACAACTACTCAAAGAATGTGGATGTAGGACGAGGAGAATGCATGTAGGGGAGAGTTGAGGCTAAGGTAGGTGAACTAACAGCAACTAAAATCCAAAGCATTGAAAAAGTTAATATAATAAAAATGTGAGTGTTATTATTTAGGAAAGAATTAATTTCGAAAATTTCCTGTAAATTCAATAACCTACCTTTTGGACAGACTTGTAGAATTTTAAGGTCCTGATTTGGATCAAAACTGGGTCGTGAATTTAGGATGTGGTTTGCGACAGAACTTTTGATATCATATTCATCTAACAAAGGGGGTGTATTCTTGGATTTTTCAATGATCTTAACATGTTCAGTAACTCTGGTTAACATTTTCCGACCACTTTGTCCAACATATTGAATATTGCAATTTGGATCAGAACAAGATATACAATGATCTCCAGAATTGTGATTCCAAGGGACTTTATCTTTAGAATTATACAATTTTTTCTTGAAATATCTTCAACTGTGTCATATTAATATTCTCACTATATCGATGAAAAATGTTTCTGATGTCATACGAGACTTTGCCAAGGAAAGGAATGGATGAAAAACGTACTTGCCACTCTGTATATAGTTACACCACTGTATCAACCCCTTTTCCATCAGTTTAATCACTTTATTACCGAGTATAAGGGCTCTAAAAAGCCATGGTGTGATTGAACAAACAGATTATAGATTATTCGGGGTGTGGGAACACGAAGTCACATTTGAACTGGCTGATGCCTATTAGGAACTCACCATCCGGAACGCAGTGGGGAAAACTGCAAACTGCATTCAGTTTTACACTTTATTAGGTGGGGCACCACCCTATTTGGTCTGAAGATAGGTACTCCAAATATGCTGATAGAATTCATCCATGTGCGCATCATTAACTCCGGGCTACTATATACATCTATATACTAGCTATTTGCAGGCAGAACCAATTTCTCACGCACTATCTCTGGTGTACCTAGTGTTTTCCTATGAGCGTGCGGAAAAGTAATTTTTTTGCTAGATTTTTCGTTTTGAAAGTTGCACTTTTCCGTACGACTTTATTACGCACGATTTTCACGTTTCCGCACGATAAATCGATATAATTATGCTGAAAAGTTACTTTATCTACAACTATGGAGTCATTCATACATTGCTTACTCGATTTTCGACATTTAATGGCAGTCATTATTGTGATGAATCGAGTAATAAGAGTAATAATGACAGTAGGGTGGCGTAATAATTTGACATCCCATCGTCTTGTCAAATTCAACTAGGTAGGTATTCGTTCTATTAGTTCGCAAATCCACCGTACCATTATTCTCGTAGTTTTAAACATCTTAATTCTACAAATACACGGAAAAATAAGAATTCACTGTTTTCCATCCTCAACAGTGAATATCATCATGCATGAGTAACCATCATGATTTGCTCACACCTTAGATCCTGTATGATCTAAGGCACACACTAACACTAATATGGCTACAGGCTATTGGAATACATTAGTACAGACCAATCAGAACCATGGAATTTCATTGTTGATAACTAGCTTCTAGAGACAGGGTACTACAATCAATCATCGCGGTGGGGGAACGCTACAGCGGAAGCAAAAAATGAATGATCTGCAATAGTATATGATTCATTTTACAACTGAAAAGTGAAATATCATATAATACCTGGTAAGATTGACTGATATGTGATTGCACGACTTTCTTCCTGCTAATAAAAGTTATATCCAACATTGTTTATCAAATTTTCACAATCAAAATTATTGAACTGAGTTATAAGCTGTGTTCGTTGAATGAAATCTTTGTCAATAAATTTTCGATGGAATTAATGAGTATTTAAAATCAGATTTAGTGATTTTGCAATATAATAACCTTCATTTTGTTCAAAGATATATTTCTGAACTCTCAGAGTTGCTTTGATATTTGAATAGTTGTAGATAAAGTATAGTATTCTACTTGCGCATAATGACTATTACCCACTCAGATGATTACAGAACTCGCCTTCGGCTCGTACTGCAACTTTCATCTTCGTGGGTAATAGCCATCATTATGCGCTCGTTGAATAATATACTATTTCCTACGACCACCTATAAAAATAGCACAAAACACATTGATTTGTTATTGAGAAAGTGCCTCGTTTCACTATGACAACATATAACAGTTAGAAAGTTCGAAAGTAAAACTCACATGGGTGGAAATATTCGAAAATCGCACAGTAACAGGTCTATAGATTATGATGTACCAATGAATGATTATTATGCTGAATTATGGTAAGTTGAGTTATGGTCAAGTTAATGGAAAGTTATTGTCGATTTATCATGAGTTATTGTCGTTAATGTTGACGTAATGTTATGTTGATGAAAAGTTGATATCAAGTTAATTTCAATTGAAAGTTGAATTATATAATGTCAATGTATTGACAATGTAGTGATTAATGTGAAGTTAGTGTCAATTTGATATTGAGTTGATGTTAATTTGAATTCAAGGTAATGTCAAGATAATTTTGAGTTAATGTTGATTCAATGTTGAGTTAATGTTGAATAATTATTGAGCTAATGTTAAGTTTGAGTTAAGTCAATGTAAGGTTAATTTCAAGTTAATGTTGAATTGATGTTGAGTTAATGTTGAGTTGATTTCAAGTTAATGTTAAGAAACTGTTGAATTTATGTTAAGTTGATGTTAAGTGGATGTTAAGTTAATGTTGAGTTAATGTTAAGTTCATATTAAGTTAATGTTAAGTTAACGTTAAACTAATGATGTCATTTGAATATTGAAGTGAAATTAAATAAAAATGATAATGTTATCACCTTCATGTGATCGAATATGATTAGAAACATGATCCCTACTCTGGTCTTATAAACACTCATGACTGAGCTTGTTGGAAAGTGCATTTCCTGCGCTAGTTTCGTTTCCTCACTCGAAAAAATGTCCAGAAATAATTTGACCCCTAGTGGTATTACAAGTGAAAATATTATATTCAATATCTGATTGACAAATCGAGTGGGTTTACCCTCACAGTGTCTCTCAGAATATATGCCATTCATGCTTTATCAGTTTCTTTACACACTCACAAAAACGTTATAATATAAATAAATGAATAAATTGAAATGAAATCCACATATAAATCAACCAAGATAGAAATCACGTCCTGCGACCATGAAATTCAATGTTATGTTATGTTTACAGATCTTGGTAAATGACAATCAGAAACATCAATTGCGATGTGACACAATGACAGATATTCGATACGAAAGTCGTATCGAATATGGTTGTATTGAATATTGTTCACGTGAGTTTCAATAATAATTTTTTTCTACATTCATGCAAAAAGCAGAACTTTATTGAACTATATTTAGTGGAAAAAGAAGTTCTTTAATGCACATAGTGCAATAAAGTTTTTATTGCACTCATCTGTCAGCCTGAAGGAAATAACGATGTACAGTTACCAAACGTTTACTGCAGTAACAAATCAAGAAGTGAATTTAAAAATTACTTCACTACGAAATATTCATATTGAAAATTTCACCAATTGTTCATTCACTTTCAACATTGAGGGTGAAAATAAAGTTTGCAACGTATTAGTTCCTGTTTCAATGCAAATCGATATTAATAATAAAGTATTCAAGTTGCGTTTTTCATTTTCCTACACCTAGTGCCGCACCTCAATAAATCATTTTTTGCTTTTTGCATGGACGTAGAAAAAATGTTGTATGCAACTCGTGCAATAAACATTCACTTTTTGAAACTTGTTGCATAAATAACTATAATAATAAACAGTGCTCTAAGGAAAAAACGGTTTATGATAGTGAACAACTACGGTTTAGTGCTTCAAGATAATGACGAAACCATCTCATTTCGAGTCCATTTCGAAGAATGTCAACGTTCCTACATGAAGCGACAACCAAACACCCCCTAATTAAAGCACGTTTTAATTGCATCCAAAAACATGATTAATATTACCGAAACACATGTCAGTTTAGCACCGCATACCTCCTAATGAGGCAGCTAGCTACTAGCGAGCCTGGCATTCCTGCTGCCCAGCAACATTAAATTTGATGCCCATATCCGGAATATCGGGAATCAAATCCGGACGTCGGTCAACTGGTCTAGCTCGTCCAGGGTGGCCTTAACCTTGGACGTTGGAGAGATTATATGATTCATCGAAAATGGAGTGGTGTTTAGGGTCACTTATTTTAAAACTTCGGTCCGTAACTTCAGGAATCCTCCTGATATTCCAAGAAAACAATGTTCTATAAATATATCTGTCCGGAAACGCTTTGTATGATGATAATAATAATAATAATAATAATAAATCGTCTTTATTTTTTCTTTGGTACAAAGTAGGCGAAGTTTAGCTATTGCTACTCTTACACTTAACCTAAATTGTACAATCGACAGAAAATTTAGCTAATAAAGACATTCATGAGGTAATAAAGAACATAATCATCGTAAGTCGAATGAACAAAAGTAATTTGTCAAAGTATAACTAGGTAATAGAGTTTCAAGTCTTAATTTATATTGGGGATTCACAAAATTTTGCTTTCAGCAATTCCTTGATATTAAATTCAGATAAATGAAGGTGATTGATGAGGAGTGAATTGTGAAATTTCACAGCCTGATAGGTGAAGGATTCCTGGAACATGACTGAACAGTGACGAGGAACATTAAAGTGATGTTTATTTTTCACTTCTAATGAATGAAAAGATGACCTTGGAGTTAATATTCAATAGAGAGATAAAGGAATCCTGCGTTCTTTATTATTTTTTATAGAAATACACAAAAATTGTATTTAGAACGATTAGCCATTGTAAGCCAATTCAGTTCCCTCATTTTATTGGAAACATGACCGTATTTTTTGAGGGAGAAGATGAATCGACAACAAAACTTCTGTACTTTCTGAATACGATTCTGATCAAATTTAGTGAGTAAATCACCGTAAACAATATCACCGTAATTGAACCTAGACAGGACAAGTGATTCACTCAGCAATTTCCGTATGGGTTGATTGAGGTAGTGCCTATGTGGATAGATCATTTTCAAAGAGCTGAATGATTTTTTGAGCAGACTATTAATATGTAAAGTGAATTGAATGATCACAATAACAATGATAATAATATTGCTTCCTTCGATATACAATCAAGAAGCAAGGATCTATATAATTGTATTACACTTTCATTTGTTGTAGGAGAAAATACGTATATTATATTACTATTGCATGATGCTAATGTCTGAGAAGAAGTAAAGCACGTAACCTTTTTATTAGTTTTAATAATCATAGTGTTCATAACTGTAAAGAGAGAGGACAAAAAATATAAGATGATGATACTTGATGAAAAGAAGCTGCACCTGACTTATCAAGTAGATAGGAGAATAACAAAGGTCTATTCAGTCAATATATATGTCGGCGTCAATTATTGAAATCCGTCATTTCCTGAAATGCCTAGTCATTTCACGTATTGAGTTACACCCACATTTCAGGCATCTCTTTGCAAGCATATTTACACGGAAAAAAAGGATTTGTTGCATCAACAAATTATTTATGCTTGAGTTATTTTTGTTGGACTGAGCAATTTTTTGTTGAATCAACCAGATACATGATTATTCCATGGAAGCAGCTTGTTCAAATCAAGAATGTAGGCTAATTGAATCAACAGTATAATATCAATTCCATCAACAAAATATATGGTTTCTTCAAAAACAAATTATGTCGATGTTGATTCAACTATAAACATTTCGTTGATTTGATCAAACAACGATCATTTTGATGAGATTATATCTTTGAAACAACATACAAGTTTTCTTATTCCGATGTAGCAATAAACTCGTTTCGAACGGATCATTTGCTAGAATAGAGCAACGAAATATGTGAAATCAATGAAATATTTTGTCATTCTACATCAACTTAAATTTTCGCCTCTAGATGGCGATCATTTCGCCTCGTCTATGCCTGCCTCGAATTCATTATATAAGGGAAGCCTGATTCTTCGTGTTTGAAATATCAGCTGGATAAATCGAACTTAGGATGATTAGCAATCCGAAACAGTTTTCCATCAGCTAAGGAGAAGTAAAGACTTTCCTAGTTTTATTGATTCTATAATTCTATTGATGTGAAATTTCAGAAAATTTCCGAATATTGAATTTGTTCAACAAAACAATTTGTCGAATGGATATATAGTTTCTCTTGAATCAACAAAATATTTCATTGAAATAATCAAATATTTAATTGAATCAACCAAATATTTTATTGAATCAACCAAATATTTCTTTGAATCAACCAAATATTTCTTTGAATCAACTATATATTTTATTGAATCAATATCTTGTTATTTTGAATTAAACAAAATGATTGTTTGAGCCAATTCAATATCTCTTCATAAACAATTCATGGATGTGCTTGATCGAAGAAGATCCAGAGTTCATTCAAGACATAATTACTTGATTCAAACTTCAAATTCAATCTGAAACAAGATATAGATTTACTCATTTCAAGATTATATTTTGTCGTGCATATATGACACTTTTATTCGCTCCATTCAATTAAATTTTGCTTGATTCAACAATTCCTTTTTTTCCGTGTATCATTCTCTTGAAGGAACCAAATCTGTCAGTCTAACTATGTGATTTGATTTCGAAAAACTGAGAACATAGTGGCTGTTTAGTAATTTACGTGGCCGCGAAGTGGAATGGAAGATAAAAGGACTTGCAGTTCTTGGAGACGGTGTTTTTGCCTTATTTTATGGAACCAGCACAACAAAAGCCATCAACAATGCGTATATATATCTGGGAAAAAAGTAACTCATGAAAAGTGACATTTTATAATCTATCACCAGAAATGAAATGTCAAACTCTTTTCCCATTAGAGAAAAAACAATATTATGCCATTCAATATTCTACGCTTAGTCCAATTTACAATTTCCTCACAGGTATCTCAAGCTGATTTCTCCTTAACCTTCCCCTCCCGGTAATTATCACCCTCCCGGAATTGAACAGTGCGGTCTTTTGTTTTAATTAACCAACAGCGATGTCATTATATACTAATTTGACATCCCGAACAATATACCGAGTGACCGGTTTGAATGGGGAATGCGTGGAACAAGCTTAAATATGTTTGAATGTCGCAACGAAAACTTACCCAGGACATTTTGACGATATAGTGGTACTATTTAATATCAGATGTGAATACACTTACAGAAGTCACACACACACACTGTATAATATCTGTCTTATTTTTCGATTTGCGCGATGAAACAGAAAGGAACACATATTTTTAAAAAGAGTTAGAAAACACAAAATCATCTTCACAACGTTCAATAATCGAAAGTTTATTTAGTGTAACATGTTTCGGTTAGTCATGTGTTCATCATCAGCCGAAAACTGTCCGAAACAGGTTTCCCTGATTTATCTTTCGATTATTAAACGTTATGAGATGACTTTGTGCTTACTAACCCTTTCATCACTTCACTTGGAGAAGATGGTAAGATCAAAATATTTTTTATTTTCAACTATAGTGGTTGAATGTGAGCTGTAGGAAAAATTGTTTATCTCCAATTATCGAGTTTATCATCGATTGCTTGCTTGAATATCAACATTCAATGATAGTCATTGATGTTATGAATTCATTTATTGAGTAATATTGTGACACCCCATCATCTTGTCAAATTCAGATACGTTCTACCATTAGAGCACAGCTTAATATAACTGCTTGCGTAATATAAAAAACATGCCTTATTAGCACTTGATATCTCCAAAGCATTCGATCGAGTCTGGCACCATCGACTCCTCGCCAAGCTTCCATCTTATGGCTTGCCTCCCCTGATATGTTCTCTGCTAGCTAGTTTTCTCTCAAACAGGTCTCGCCATGTAGTGGTCGACGGAATTCCATATGACTCTCTTAACATAAATGCTGGTGTTCAATGGTGGCAACAATTCTCGAATGAGGATCCAATAACTTGGTAGATTTCAATGCAAACAAAACACAAGCATGCCTTTTCTCTAGAAACGCCGATATCACTGTGCACAACATATAAGCTTGTCAGGAGTAACCATACCTTTGAAGACACCTATTTCGATGCTTGGTATTACTATCAGCAATAACCTTCCTTGGGAAAATCACGTAAGATCAAATGCTAAAAGTGCATCTCAAAAACTTGGTTTTCTGTTTCAGGAGCTATTTCACTTTCAGTCAGCTGCTTATGATCTATACGGCACAGATCCGACCTGCCCTGGAATACTGTTCCCATATTTGGAGTGCCCAAACATACCCTGAAACTGTTGGATTCTGTCCAAAAAAAGGCAATTCGTCTCGTGGGTGATGCCTCGCTCACAAACTCACTCACTTCTCTGGATCACCGTAGTAAAGTTGGAGATATGGCTCTATTTTATGTATATATATTTCCATGGACTCTCCTGAAATATCAACAATTGTTCCTCCTTTGGCAGTCCCCGCGACATTAACCCGTCGAGTTGGGGGCTTCGCACTCCTTCGTGGTCACTTTGGAGACCTGCAGAACATCTCTTTCCAAAGACTCGTGTATCCAACGAACAGCGAGGCTCTCTGGTCACTTTGGAGACCTGCAGAACATCTCTTTCCAAAGACTCGTGTATCCAACGAACAGCGAGGCTCTGGAACACATTGCCAAGGGAGGTGTTCCCCAAGGCATATAACCCTCCGAAATTTAAGAAGAACACCATTTCCCACCCCACTTCCCTTGGTTCCCACGATGTTCTCTGAACATTACAGGATATCCCTTTTTGTGGGAACCCGAACATAAAAAAAGAGAATTTATTGTTTTACCTTCCCAGCCTCCTCGGAGTAATAGAGGACTGATAAGTATTTCTGAAACGGCCTTGTCCCGTGGATTGTCCATCAAGAGATGAGAGAAAATTCCCTTGCTATCCCAGGTTCGTACGGTGTCCCACAAGCATAATGGAGATTGGAATCATTGCGTTCGTGATGATGAATGATATAGTTTTCCAAAGTTTTGTGGTTTGCAGTGATCCTGCGTCGGATCATTCATGAGCCTTATGACCCTGTGTTCCATAACGAATCATATTAAAAATCTCAAACCCAATCATTATTATGACAGCAACTCCACAACTCCATTCATCTGCGGTCAAAACGCGCGTTAATTATCTTGATTACCGCCATTAGGCGTTCATCACTCAGCTCACGACAGCAGATGTTTTACTCGACGCCTCTCTTAATCACGGCCACCTTGAAAATTGAAGTCCATAATTCAAATTGGCCCGAAATTATATGTGTGCACAATGGGTAGTATTTTTTCGTAATTGTCCCATTATTATTATAAATGGGCTGTTTATGTCGATGTCGCCGCTGTTATGAATATGAGCTGGGTTGGTCTTGAATCATGCAGAAAATAAATCTCTCTAGTGGAGTAGTTTTCATCGACATGAAAACTACCTAGTGAACACAGATTGATCCCAGAAATCATGTGTGTATTGAGATCTTTGCTGAAATATAAGAGACTCGAAATGATGGTCCCACTGAAATCACAAATGACCACTATTCTGAACACTTTAGGTCATTCTATGATTCACATTAGGATGCCAAATGAAACTCACAGTACGTATCCGTTTGTAACATAAATAGACAAGGATATGAGGTTTCAGTGGGTGTCTTAGATGTTAGGAAGCCTCACAAATCCACCAACATTTTGAGTCTCAAATCCAATAAAATGTGACGAATATTGCGAATTTCTTGTAAAATAAAGAGTCCCCTGGCAATACCAACGATGATTTTCAACCCAAAAACTTGGTTTTCTGTTTCGGACCAGGAGCTATTTCACTTTCAGTCAGCTGCTTATGATCTATACGGCACAGATCCGACCTGCCCTGCAATACTGTTCCTATATTTGGAGTGCAGCACCCAAACATACCCTGAAACTGTTGGATTCTGTCCAAAAAAGGGCAATTCGTTTCGTGGGTGATGCCTCGCTCACAAACTCACTCACTTTTCTGGGACACCGTAGAAATGTTGGCGATCTGGCTCTATTTTATAGATATTTTCATGGACGATGCTCTTCTGAAATATCAATAATTGTTCCTACCTTGGCAGTCCCCGCGAGATTAACCCGTCGAGTTGAGGCTTCGCACTCCTTCGTGGTCACTTTGGAGACCTGTAGAACATCTATTTTCAAAGACTCGTTCATCCAACGAACAGCGAGGCTCTGGAACACATTGCCAAGGGAGGTGTTCGCCGAGGCATAAAACCTCCAGAAATTCAAGAAGAACATCAATTCCTACCATATTTCCCTTGGTTCTCACGATGTTCTCTGAGCATTACGAGAACATTGGAAAAAATAAGAATTTCGCATTGGTAAGTACTTTTCGAGACATGAATGTAACATCCCAGGGATGTTTGTGTTCACTGGGCATTTTTTGTACTTCCTGGATTTCGAGTAATATACAAGGTGACCCAAAATCTCTAGATACCGAGCTACCACGTGTAATAAAGGTCAAAATAAGTTGATTAGACCCAATTCATGTATATACCAAAATGTACCGTTTGTTCAAGGGACGAATTCAAAGTTAACATGAAAAAACACATTTTTGTTCGCTATTCAGGAATGAGTGAATCAAATTTGATGAAATTTGACAAAAGTGCATTTCAGAGAACAACTCTCCTTTCGGTAATCAAAGAAACCCAGGGGATATTGTAGAGGGATTGAAACTACCCTCTTCCCTTGTTTTATTTAATAATGCTAACAGATATTTCCTTGTGATACAAAAATTTGCTGACAGTGGAAACAAAGGCAGAACGTTTGAGGGCCACCTTCATCAATACAAAGGTCAATTCGACGTAAACAATTCATATGTGCCCTTTTTTTTTCTTATGTAACCTTAGAAATCTTTTCACAGACAAACGGTAAATTTTTGGAATTGAAACCATCCTCTCATATCATTCTAAATACCATCACTGTTACAAATATACTATTGAATTTTTCAAACAGTGCACGGTCTGCTATCTTGATCAATGATACCAAAACATCGCAGAGTATACTCACTGAATCGAAAGTGGTCGTCTGCCATACCTCATAAAGGGAAACCTCCACAGGAAGAAAAAACTATTATATCCCGTGGTATTTTCTCCCATATGTGTTTAATCATCAACATGATTTGAGTTCCACACGCGGAAGGAAATGGATACCTATATGCTTCCTTGGTATATAAATATCTATATTTTTTAACTTTTTCGTTCACAGTTATCTGGTTCATTCAATTCAATAGTCTTGAAATGCAGACACTGGTTATAGGTGAGCCAGATGTGGAAGACACTAATGAATAGTAGTATTCATCCATGGTCGCCGATACCATAGACTGCCGATACCGTGGAGTTTCAGGATACATACCCCAGATATGTTTTCCATGTTATAGAGGCACTTCTCCCATAAACCATGCATTAAAGTACTTGGGACAGAAACGTTCTTAGCAATTTTCTATTAGGGCATAAGGAAATTAGGGCAAAAGCCTTTTGATAAGCACCTAACGGTTTGACGAAAGGTTTTGACGGTAGATGAAACACCATTGAAGAATATCATGAAAACCGTTAGGAGTTTTATTACGAATTTTTGAATTTGCAATCAGCAATATAAATCAGCAGTTGTAGCAACTACCAATTCTCTCTGTATACTTGAAATTTTTCAGCATTCTCATCGAATGATGATTCCACATGAGTATGTTTTTTTGACCTTCAAATTTATTACAGAATGTTCCCTCCTAGGCTGACTCGGAAGTTAATTTTTATTGAAAACTCAACATCTCATAAGATCCATTCAAAGCACAGATCCGACTCATTATAGAATGTGTGCATGGTTCAGCACTCAAACATAGGTACGCTATATGCTCTTGGATCCTTCCAGAGAAAAAAAACATTCGACTGGTTGGTGATGTCACACTCACCAATTCCTTGATATCATTGAACAGCTACAATTCCTTCCACTCTTCAATTGATACTTCAACTGAATATATTCTATACAGGGTGGGTCACGGTAGATGGCACCGTAGACGTTTACGGAGAACGAGACATAAGATCATTCTGAAAATTTGGTTACTCAAGTAATTGCTTTTGATCTATCGATCTAAAATATTTTCAGCTCTGCGGCGTTGCCGCTTCCATCGAAAAGTAGCAACAACTTTGTTATTTTAAATGGAACACCCTGTATTTCATCGCATTTTCAGATTCTCTCTGAAGAGCTGATTTTATCGATGTATCACACTTGGGGTCTAGCGGAAATGATTACAGAGATATAGGGTGTGAAAAATCGACATTTTTCAACTTTAGGAATTTTTTTTGTCAAAACTATTCATTATTGGTCAAAACGGCTCACATGTCCCTATCTCAACTTTTGATTAACTATCTACTGATATTTGATTGGGATATATACCGGGTGATCAAGAATCTGAATTCTGCACCACCAAGCTGAACATGGGAAATTTTACAGTCTAGCTCTCACAAAAGGAATGATAAATAACTGGCTGAAATTATGGACACTGAATAAAAACCAAACTTAAACATCTCAGAATCAGTTTTTTTCTACGACTATATATAACACAAAAATGTCCTTGTTATACTTGTTTAGATAAATCAATGAGGTATGTACGTTGTGTGTCTTCAATTTTAATTCCTTATCTGATATCACATTGGATAAGAGGTTCCCGATGCTGTCAAACAATTTCGGCAGTGTTTATCTACTGGTGACTACGGTTGTCGTTTATTCACGAAATGTCCGTCATTTAACAAATTATAGTTTTGATCGTTTTATAAACTTTCATGCTCTGCCAGTATTTGATTTCCAATCATGGCACCAAAAAGTCTAAAATTCGTGTGCACAGTAACCACAAGCGAAGGATAACGCTTTGAAATAGAAAAAATCGTCATCAAACTGGAAATGTATCGAATATTATTAATTTACCTCTGTAAACTAATCCATCGGAACGTATCGTCAACGTCAACTCAAACACACCAAACTTTAAAAAAAATCTACGGTGGTTCAGGTGATATATAATTATATAGCCTTCAGGAACCAACCGAACATTTCTTATTCGCGGAAAGGAAAACTACTAACCGAAATAACCAAGTTGTTCGTTATCATTTCACAATAGATGTCATCTCACATGAAATGTCAAATTTCAAACAATGACAGCTCTATCTAATCGAGCATCACTTAAGAGAAAACCAGATGGCTACCAGCCGAGGATATAAAAAATGTTGCTATTATTTGTTACAACCGTAGAAGAAGCGTATACCTTGCACGGAATGCTGATTTCCCACTCGTGCTGCTCGTTAAACAATGTACTATTTCCTTAGTACAACAGTGTTTTCTCACGTAGTTTCACAATTGGATGTTATTTCCAATTTTCATTCCAGCCAAGAGATGTCCAGTATTTTGTTCGTATTTTTGCCCCCACAGCAAATATCAAGTCAACGCCTATGGTATCATTGTCCATTGCCGTGAAATGATACCTAATTTTCCAACAATCGCGCTGGCATTCAAATCAGGCATATTTCCACTAGTGAATAGTTCTCTGATTGCTTTGTATTGAGGAATTCTTTGTAAATGAGGAATAGGCTGATTGTCGCATTATTACAAACATATAAATCATTTGGGACGATTATAAATGGGTGTGTTTGTGTATGTTACAGCGACATAAGTATCGGAATCAACTTTATTGAACACCGGTTTCGTATAGCAATCAATGACTTATTATTGAATTATTATGTTCGTCATTACAAAAAGGATAGCAGGTGTGGGAATTTGATGTCCTATACCTACCTATACGTGTGATCATTTCATGAAGGTATCATTAGTTTGTGAAGAAAGACATCTCAAATCTCCTGGGCAAGATCATCTTGTTTTTCAGGCTATATCATCTTGTTTATTTTGCAAGATAATCTTGCTTATCAGGCTAGATCATCTTGCTTATTGGGCAAGATCATCTTACTCATTGTGCTAGATCATCTTGCTTATCAAGCAAGATCATGGGATTACCAAACAGTCTGGCAATGTCCTCTATAGAGGGACATCTGCAAAAGTAATACCTCAAGATATGGCAGGAAACACCAGGAATGAGAAAATCGAAGCTTTACATAAAGGAACCTTCGAAGAGACTCGCGAAAGGGGTTTAATCCCTCAACAGGCGAGATCTTAGAATGGTAGTGAGGCTCCTAACGGGACTCCACCTCAATAGGCGCCTGGAACTCATTAGGATCAAAGATGATTCCCTTTGCAGATGGTGCCTGGAAGATGACGAAACGTCATAGCATGTCCTCACTGAGTTCCCAGCACTGACACATCAGAGAAGGGCTGTCCTTGGCAACATGATTTTGAGGCCAGAGGACGTGAGATTCAGCTAAGGAAGCTGCTGAGCTTCTCCACGGTATTCCCAGCTGAATTTCGGGACACGTGGGCGCACAATGGGCCCGTATAAGACTACGTGCAGGGATATTCACCCCCCCCACTAGTGCTTCAAAGAAGAAGAAGCAAGGTCATCTTACTTATCAAGCAAATTCAAAAACTCATACTGGCACTCCAGCGCAAGATCATCTTGTTTATTATGCTAGATTATCTTGTTTATTATGCAGGATCATCTTGCTCATTAGGCTATATCATCTCGCTTATCAGGCAAGATCATCTTACTCATAAGGCTAGATCATCTTTTCTATTAAGCAAGATCATCTTGCTTATCAAGCAAGATCATCTTGCGCATCAAGCAAGATCATCTTGCGCATCAAGCAAGATCATCTTTTTTATTGGGTATGATGATGATCTAGCTTTTTGAGCAAGATGATCTAGTTTATTGAGTAAGTTGAAAAACGCATACTGGCACTCCAGCGCGAGATCATCTTGTTAATTAGGCTATAGATTATCTTGTTTATTATGCAAGATCATCTTAATCATCAAGCAAGATCATCTCGCTCATTAGGCTAGATCATCTTGCTTCTTGAGCTAGATCTTCTTGCATCTTGAGCAAGATCATCTAGCTTCTAAGCAAGATGATCTTGTTCATAAGGTATGATGATAATCTAGCTTCTTGGGCAACTTGAAACAAACGCATACTGGACCTCCAGCGCTTCCATACAAATCGCACACATTGTGGCTATATAAAATGAAAAAAACAATGCTGTGATTCGGAACACGTTTTCATGGTTTCCATCAGTAATCAGTAGAAGTCGATCAGCTAGTGAAATTTGTCTTACTCCATATTATTCTCAGCGTCAATCATTTATCAATTATTATTTTTTGATATTATAGATGATATTATCAATTCATTATTGATGAGCCAAGACTTATCTTTGAAAAACAACGGAGATAAATGTGACATTCCTTTCCCAACTAAAATAATGATTGTTCAATGAAGCACACTCACTACATTTTGGCAGTCAGCAATTTCAGCAGAATATTGAATCGAAATATTTTGGAATGAATAGTATATCTGCTCACAAGTATCTGTCACTTTCAGTGGATTTTTTTGATTTCGGAATGAAAAATCAGCAGATTCAGTACTGTCTGTTGAATTCGGAATATAGCCTATGTAATCTTAAAGGATACAAAATTTATTACTTTGTAGGCATTGCGGAAATAAGATACCTACGACAAGAATTCTATCCAAAGAAGGAATATTCACCAGCTCAGCGATGAATAAGAATAACTATACAACCGTACCTAACCTCTTAAACCAGCGATGGTACTTAAATCCCTACAATTTAGTTCGAATTGTATAGTACGTTTGAATTCATTTTATTACGAGGTCTTGAAATGTGCGAGTTTATAGTCAGCAGTCCTCGAAATGTTTCTATTGAGTAGTAATCAAAGCTCCATTTTCTATAATTCTCCATTAAAATCTCAGATATCAGAAAAAAATATTAGAACGCACCTTTTTCGTCTCATTCGATTTGTTTTCAAGTCTGTCTGAGGGGCCAACATGTCGGGAACCATTTCTAGAATTTGGCGATTCTTCATTTCACGCAGTATCTTGAAGTAGTCCAGCAGTCGCCCTCCTCTCATTTGATTTTCCAATGACAGGAATTTATAGGATACCATCCTGGCTCTCCTCTCCAGGACAATGTGGAGGGGATTGAGGTTCAGGAGGTTTTCCATCGCTGCCGTTGGAGTGGAAGACATCGTCTACGTAATGGCAAGGCATGCCAACTGAAGACCAGCAAGCTTGGCCCTGGCTGTCCCTTGCAGACCTTTAGTCCATCAGACTACCGAGCCATACGTGACCATTGGTTTTACCATTGTCTGGTAAATCCAATAAATCTGTTTGGGGTTCATTCCACAAGATTTGCCGCATATGCTTCTGAGATGCCAAAGGGAAAAACCAGCTTTGTTGATAGTTTTTCGACATGAGTCTTTTACCTAGGGTGACACCTAGGGTGACACCTAGGTATTTCACCTCCGCCGCAAACGGAATGCTCTCTTCTTATAGGACAAGCTGACGGAGTTTATCTAGCTTCATTTTAACAGGTAAAGGAATAATTAAAGTTTTTCGGGGGTTCACAGACATCTGCTGCCTTTCGCACCATCTGTACACAATATTGGGAGCTTCTTGTAGGCCGTTTGAGATCGTCGCTTCAAATTTTCCTCTAACTAAGCTGAGCTGAGCTAAGTATATTACTTATTTCCGACCGATATTTTTTGACGTTTTCACAAAAATGTTTGTTTGCAACTCTCATGGTGTTCTCGACTATTTTTTTAACTCGGCTGCCCCTCGTTAAACAGTGACAATACTGACAATTCTAGCGGTGACAAGTGTCTTCACTCTCTATAAAGCATTAAACGTCAGATCTTCAAGGCACTCTAGTCTGCAGTATGGTTGTTTGAGATTCGCTGACTATGATATTAATATGGGATACCTACACATAAATAAGTGATACAACCGCATTGTCCCAGACATATTTATAGTTCATTAAGGTCCATTCGAGCCCGTGTGGCCGGACACATCTCTAATTGTATTCGAATAAGACTCTAATAGCCGCACAGAACGACACTCATACGGGGTGAATAATTTATTTATAATGACGGAATAAATATCGGATTAAAAAGATTTGTGTGGTATGATGGATGGCGTTTGAACTGTCCCGAGCCGCTTTAAGTAATTTAATTGATTAGAGCTCTCGAAAAAACTTCTTGTGTGAAAATATGAATTTATAGGCAGAAAATTAGTGCGGTTAGACTTGATGGTGGCTTATTTATTGTGTGGTTCCAGAGTTATGCGGTTGAATCGTGAGCGTTGGTGGTTATAACGCGTAGTCGTAGTTATTTATACTCGCACCATCCTATATAACTATGTTCGCGCTTTATTAGTTATTGTTATTGTCAGATTTATCGTGATTATGTCAGATTTAGGAAACTCGAAAATGAATCATATCGATTTCGTGAGTATTCTGCTGGTAAACGACAATGTGTCTGGGTATGATGGGTACGAAACTATTATTTATTTTTGATTTTGATAAATCGATAAATGAGGTACATTGTATGTCTTCAATTTCTTTCCTTGCCTGATGAGACAATGATATTGTGTTATCAATATAATCATCAATCATTATAGTAGTTATTAGTAAAACAGTATTCTATCGTCGTATTAGGGTTAAAAAACACGAGGTTGGGCAGCATGATGTAACATGAAAATTTACCTTTACCAGAATGGTACAGTTTCCTCTTTTGTGTTCAGACTTGAGCCAAGTATTATTCCATAGTAAACAGCTAGGCATATAGTTCACATTTTATTACAGGAACTTGCAAGATGTGAATTACATTACATAACTATTGTGGGTATTTCATCATGTTCTTGTACCTGTTGGATTGGTTGGCTCACTGCTCATGTTTTTGGAAATTTTGATGCCTAAAATTGAAATAAACATGTAGGTTTTTACACAAAGTCACGGTCATAACTTACCTGAAGTCAGTCCCTGTATTCTTTAAACTGATGTGGTCATCTCCAAGCAATCCTGGAACTCCAGGAACAATCTGAAAAGAAAAACGAAGGATCAGGTGAAATCACAGAGAAAGTATTTGAGCTTCAAGAAGCATCGTACTTACCGATTGAGTCTTACAGGTGCTAGGGCTTTCTTTATTTTTCCATAACTTCGTTTCTTTGGAAATTCATTTTCAAATTCGAATTTGTCAATTTGTTTTCATTGGCTGTCAATATGATCAATTACAATTTGTCCAAAGTCAAATGTCAAATTGTTTCATGTCAATGTCATGAGTCACAAGTAAAGTCAGGTTGTCTTTGTTCTTTTTAGTGCTGTTCGTTTGCACTTAGAAAAATCAGTCTTGAAGTCAGGTCGAAGTGAATACTAAGTGGAAAGTCATGTCATTAAAAAGTCGTGTGTCATATGTCAAGTGTCACCAAACTACGTGGGGTAAATCCAATTTTCTCATTGGCTAGAAGTTGAAAGATTCCATAGCCTGTGATTGGTTTAGAACTCAACCCGTGCTCACGCATGAGAGGCGTTGTTGCGCAAAAGGCATAGTTGGCGTTGGTGTTTTTTTTTTTCAAATAGGTTTTCCTATGCTTCAACTTTATTCTTGATAAAAAGAAATTTTCTGGAAGGGATTGTCCTTTTCCGTCTTGGTCTCGACGACGCCATCATGGGAAAGAAATTGGCATTTTGGATTTTGTCTTGCGAGGCGATAAATCATCGTTTTTCTTCAACTCGTTTGTGCGAAGCCACATCTTGTCACCACCTTTGAAATTTACCATTATTGAGGAGTATGAAATTTATAACATACATCTGGTGCCATCATGATCAAAAAAACTATATTTGACCAAACTTCACAATGTTTTGATTTCTTATCTTTCATTCCAACAAATTTAAGTGGCGCTCCTTTCAAAATATAGAAAAAAAGCTGTTCAATTGCCAACATCTGACCAACCCACGTCCCAGATCTCCAGAGACATTCGCTGCCGTTCCTTGACAACACCATTTTGAAGAACTTGGTATTCATTTTGGGGTAAGTCTTTAGAAAATGCTGAAGGTGGTGACAATGAATAAAACGTTTCACGAAAATATCACATATGATTCAAGAACCACCTGTGATAACTTGTTATTATTAGTATTAGGGTTGAAAAACACGAGGTTGGGCAGCATGAATAAAACGTTTCACAAAAATATCACATACGAAAGAGCGAGATGGATGTTACAGTAGAAAATTCACAAATTCAAAATTGATATGGACTAAAAACTATATCGTTTGATATGGCGCTATAAAAACTTACACAGCTAACAAATCCCACTTAGATAATGAAAATATTGTGTGGTATATATGGCCATCTTCTAGAAAATTTGGTTTTCGCCAAGTAATGTTTATTCAGATTGAACAAAACTCACCACCAAGTAAAAAATCGTCTTTTTTATCTACTATCAACTCTATCAAGTTGATGGGACAAAAACTGTCTTAAAAAATGATCTCGGACCTTGACATTTGCATTTTGATCATCGAAACATCAATTGCTCAATCAAGGAAAATGGAAGTGAATTTTGTTATAATAGTGTTAATGAGAGTAGTTCGTCTGTTATAATGACTGATTACACATATGTATTCAATCAGCAGCATGCAAGATTGAATGAGATATTTGAATTGGGAAACGATTCAAATGCGTGCTATCATGCACTCGGCAAATCCAGTATATTGTTAGGAAGGTAAATTATATAGACTCTCAATTTATATATCAATCAGGTTCAAGTAACAAGTCATCCAACACTTAAGAATGTAGGTTCAAAGTACAAACAAGATCCTGAATACTTTCACTCGGCACTCGCAATTTATTACAAATACTTATCTACAAACATTATCTTGTCCTAATGCATAATCCAAAAACTGTTTACACTTCTCGAACCCTAAGAAGCATGCAGCATTTGCGGGAAAAGCTCTCATCAAAACTGGAGACAATCCTTTGTAAAGAGCCAATATACCTTCACTTCTCATCAGCCGACTGAATACTTCTCTCATTCCATTTTTGTAAGTCTCATCAGGCGCTGCCTGCAACCTACTCTTCAACACATCAGGTGGTACCCCCACTAAGCAAATAGACAATCCTGCGCAGCCACCAGCAAGAATTGTTCTAAAATAACTCGATGTCTCTGGTCCAATAAAGTCAAGCATCACCTCGTACGTCAAGAAATAAACCCCACTAACAGGCACATCTCTAACCAAGGTGATTGTGAAGCCTCTGTACACGCTCAGGATACCTCCTTTCCGGTAAAGTTTCTTCACGCAGTCTACAGGACCTTTGTAGATTCTCTCCTTATCCAGCAATCCTTGTTGCACCTGCAGTAAGCACTTCACTCTCTCGCAGGGTGCTAGCATCGCAGTGAATATTCCGGAAAATGCTCCAGCGAGGAAGAAGGGCAGGTAATGGAGTTGTTTGTCTTTCCAGTGGGGCGATTCGAAGAGTTGCCTGCCTAAGCCGTAGGTCATGAAGGACACTGCGAAGCAAGGAGCGACGAATAGAAGAGGAGCTCCCATGCCCTTGTACAAACCGTGGACTCCTTCTTGCTTCATTGTTTTTCTGAAACAATCCAGTGTGCCTTTGTACTGCGTTGTTTCTCCGGTTTTAGGAAGAGGCATTGTTTGGAGTCTGACTTTGATCGTATCGAATGGATGGCCAATCAGAATGGAGCAAATTCCACCGAATCCTCCACAAATGAAGTATCTGCACAAACCTACTTCATCCATAGCAGGAACAATATTTTTGAGCTTTGGAGTTTGTGAAATGATCAATCATTGTTTGTCACGTTTTGACGCAATTTGTCAAAGAGAGGTGATACTTCACTAGATATCATTGTCAACAGGGTTTCAGTAAATGACTAGCAATGTGGTAGCTGTTGGAAACTCTTTTTCACTAGTAGTGGATTCTTGAAAGTGATTTGAATACAAATCTGGTATAGGTGGGTTCTACATCTGTGGTAGGTGGCACACCACAGCCAACTCTTCAACAGATCAGGAAATACACCCTCCTAGTACGATGCTGCCACTAGTAAGGAACGTTCTAGCGTAACTTGGTAGTTCTTGTCCAATACAGTGTAGCATCACCTCATAACGTCAAGAAATAAATCCCACCGACCGGCACATCTCTGATCAAGGTGATGTGGGAGACTTCGTACACATTCAGTATACCTCTTTTCCGGTTTCATCACGCAGTCTATAGGACCTCTGTAGGTTCTCTTCCTATCGAGCAATCCTTGTTGCACCTGCAGTAAGCACTTCACTCTCTCGCAGGGTGCTAGCATCGCAGTGAATATTCCGGAAAATGCCCCAGCGAGGGGAAAGGGCAGGTAATGGAGTTGTTCGTCTTTCCAGTGGGGCGATTCGAAGAGTTGCCTGCCTAGGCCGTAGGTCATAAAGGATACTGCGAAGCAAGAAGCCACGAATAGAAGAGGAGCTCCCATGCCCTTGTACAAACCGTGGACTCCCTCTTGCTTCATTGTTTTCCTGAGACAATCCAGTGTGCCTTTGTACAGCGGTGTTTCCCCGGTTTTGGCAAGACGCATCGTTTGGAGTCTGACTTTGATCGTATCGAATGGATGGCCAATCAGAATGGAGCATATTCCACCGAATCCTCCACAAATGAAGTATCTGCACAACCCTACTTCATCCATAGCAGGAACAATATTTTTGAACTCTGGAGTTTGTGAGATGATTGATCATAGTTTGTCACGTTTTGACGCGATTTGTCAAAAAGAGGCGATACTTCACTAGATATCATCGCCAAGCCAACACAGGGTTTCTATAAATGACGAGCAATGTAGGAGCTGTCGATAACTCTCTTCAACTGGTAGTGGATTCTTGAAAGTGATTTGAATACAAATCTGGTATAGGTGGGTTCTGCATCTGTGGAAGACGGCACACTACAGCCAACTCTTCAACAGATCAGGTAAATACACCCTCCTAGTACAATGCTGCCACTAGTAAGGAACGTTCTAGCGTAACTTGGTAGTTCTAGTCCAATACAGTGTAGCATCACCTCATAACGTCAATAAATGAATCCCACCGACAGGCACATCTCTGATCAAGGTGATGTATGAGCCTTCGTACACACTCAGTATACCTCTTTTCCTGTTTCTTCACGCAGTCTATAGGACCTTCGAAGGTTCTCTTCCTATCGAGCAATCCTTGTTGCACCTGCAGTAAGCAATTCACCCTCTCGCAGGGTGCTAGCATCGCCGTGAATATTCCGGAAAATGCCCCAGCGAGGGAAAACGGCAGGTAATGGAGTTGTTTGTCTTTCCAGTGGGGCGATTCGAAGAGTTGCCTGCCTAGGCCGTAGGTCATAAAGGATACTGCGAAGCATGGAGCTACGAATAGAAGAGGAGCTCCCATGCCCTTGTACGAACCTTGGACTCCTTCTTGCTTCATTGTTTTCCTGCGACAATCCAGTGTGCCTTTGTACAGAGGTGTTTTCCCGGTTTTGGCAAGAGACATCGTTTGGAGTCTGACTTTGATCGTATCGAATGGATGGCCAATCAGAATGGAGCATATTCCACCGGATCCTCCACAATTGAAGGAACTGCACAAACCTACTTCATCCATAGCAGGAACAATATTTTTGAACTCTGGAGTCCGTGAGATGATTGATCATAGTTTGTCACGTTTTGACGCGATTTGTCAAAAAGAGGTGATACTTCACTAGATATCATTGCCAAGCCAACACAGGGTTTCTATAAATGACAAGCAATGTAGAAGCTGTCGATAACTCTCTTCAACTGGTAGTGGATTCTTGAAAGTAATTCGAAAACAAATCTGGTATAGGTGGGTTCTGCATCTGTGGGAGACAGCACACCACAGCCGACTCTTCAATAAATCAGGTAGTATACCCTCCAAGTATATGTACCAGGTGAACAACTAAGAACGGCTGCCATCAATCCTTTTCCGAACTTTGATCGTCAATATCTTTCGTTTGCGAAAAGATATCATGTTGCAGTTTCCGTTGGTCACTTGAGATTAAGTTTCTGTATTCAATCATTTCATAATATGCATACATTACATTTTTAAATCATGATATCTATTGATGAACCAGATCACGCCTACATCCGTTCTTAGTTGTTCACCTTGTACAGTGCTACACAGCAAGCAGTAAGGAATGTTCTAGCATTACTTGGTAGTTCTAGTAGCATCACCTCATACGTCAAGAAATGATTCTCATTGACAGGCATATCTCTGATCAAGGTGATGGTGTTGTGCATGCTCAATATGCCTCTTTGCTGGTAAAGTTTCTTCACGCAGAGTCTACAAGGCCTTTGTAGTTTCTCTCTACCACAGCAGTCATTATTGCAAATTCAGTGAAGATTCCACTCACTGGCAAGGTGCGAGCATTGCAGTGAAGATTCTAGAAAATGTACCAGCGAGGAATTAGGGTAGATAATGGAGCTGTCTCTCTTCCATCAGATAGGGCGGATAGGATGTACCAGCTGTGGACTCATCCTTACTTCATTCCCACCGACAGGAACTTCTCTGATCGAGGTGATGGTGAAGCCTTGATACACTTTCAGTGTACCTCTTTGCTAGTGAAGTTTCTTAACGCAGTCTACAGGACTTTTGTTGATTCTCTCCATATCGAGCAATCCTCGATGTACATACCTGCAGTAATCACTTCACTCTCTCGCAGTGGAGATCCCGAAAAATGCCCTTGCGAGGAAGTAGGGCAGATAATGGAGTTGTTTGTCTTGTCAGTGAGGCGATGCGAAGAGTTGCATGCCTAGGCCGTAGGTCATGAAGGGTACTGCGGAGCAAGGAGAATAGAAGAGGAGCTTCCATGCCAATGTACAAACCTTGAATATCTTCTCGCTCCATTATTTTCCTGAGACAATCTAGTGTGCCTTAGAACTGCGGTGTTTTCTCGATGTTGAGTAGAGTCATTGTTTGGAGTCTGACCTTGATCTCATCGAATGGATAGCCAATAGGAATGGTGCATATTCCACCGAATCCTCTACAAATGTATTATCTGACCAAACCCACTTCATCCATCGTAGGAACATTACTCATGAACTCTGGAGTTTGTGAGATGATTGATCATTGTTTGTCACAATTGACACGATTCGTCAAATAGGGGTAATACTTCATTAGATATCATTACCAAGCCGATACAGGGTTTTTATAAATAACTAGCATTGCTAGCATAGCTCCTGAAACCCTTTTTCCAATTGTAGTCGATTCTTGAAAGTGATTCGAATACGAATGTGATATAGTTAGGTTCTGTATCTGTGAAAGACATCACATCATTCCCAACTCATCAACAAATCAGGTGACATACCCTTCAAGTAGATGCACAATAATGCTGCACAGCCACCAGTAAGGAACTTTCTAGCATAACTTGGTGGTTCTATATATTTCAATACAGTGTAGAATCTCCTCATACATCAAGAATTCTCTGATCAAGGTGATGGTGATGTGCAATATATCTCTTTGCTGGTAAAGTTTCTTCGCCTTTGTAGTTTTTCTCAGTGTCCAGCAGTCATTGATGCACCTGCAGTAAACATTTTACTCTCTCGCAAATAATAGGAGCTGTCTCTCTTCTAGATAGGGCAATTCAGAGAGTTGCCTGCCTAGGCCGTAGGTCATGAAAACAAGGAACTATGAATAGTAGAGGAATGCCCTCCCATGCCCTTGTACTAGCTTATAGATCCCTTTCTTGCTTCATTGTTTTTCTGAGATAGTCCAGGTGCCTTTGTACTGTGGTTTTTGCCCGGTTTTGGGTAGAGAAATCTTTTGGAGTGAGGCTTTGATCGTATCGAATGGATATGATCGATCAGAATCGAGCATATTCCACCGAATCCCTAATCCTCCATAGATGAAGTATTTCCCCAAACCTACTGCATTCATTGTGGGAACATTGTGAAAGGACTCCAGAACTTCCATAAAAATGATTGATCATTGTTCGACATTTCTTGAAACAACAGACAGATTTTCAAAAATGCTGATGTAATGAAACTATTTTTAGATAACAAATTTCTTCTTTGGAGTTGAAGTTAACACACCGTCAACCAGATAAAAAATCAAATTCGAATACAATTTTGGCCAGAGAAGAGATGTTATTTGTTTTCTCCAAACATTTTATTCATAAAGTGTCTATCATTTGTAATTAGGATCCACTCAGTCATGAAGAATCAAAAGAAAGGTGTATGTACAATGTACGGTACATCCTGACTCATAATTATGTATAGTTTTTGTTGATGGTTTCAGTTGGTTGTTGGTTCATTCAGTATTAATTATATGGTCACTAATCGCGTTCCGTGTAAAAAAAAACCGCCGCCTTCCAATCAATATGCTAATTAAAATGTTTTATTAATTAGTGCAAGATCCACAGGAAAACAGAAAATCATGATCAAACTGATTCCCTGTTTTCTGAAGAAAAGAAATCCATCAGTATGAAATCTAAAGTTTCCTTGAAATCTCTATGAATTTCAGAAAATGATATACTCGTACTTGAATGACAATATTGGTGCAATTTTTTTTTTCTTCTTCTCTTCCAACACTGTTGAGGCCGCGAAGCGCTAGTTCAGATATTGCCTGTTGACTTGCTAACAAAATAAATTCGAATTTTAACTGGTCGCATTCTGAACCTATAGCGAAATTCAATGATAATAGTTCTTCTTAAAGTTTCCTCCTGAGGGTATTTATCTCAAAATATGGGAAAGAATCTATTAAGTTTCCCAAATCAAATAGCCCGGAAGCCAGCGACCTTTTTCAATGACCAAAAGCACAAAAGCTGAAAATGTTTTCTGAGCTTCATTTAGTATCACTAGTAAGGAAATCGGCCTCCAGCTGGCGCACTTCCGGGGGGTGTAGTTGCAGCAGCGTCCCAAACACGTAAAATTATAATAAAAAAAAACTGATATCACAAAAGCTGAAACTTTGTTAACATGTTGATTATCATACAAATAGATCAAAAAACGTATCCAGCCGAACTTATACTGGGGGATTATGCTCCAGCTTTTCACGTAAAGAAGTTAAAAATATGCGCTGAGTAAACTAATACCGCAAAAGCTGAAATTTGGTGAACAAATAGTTAAATTAATAACATAAACGATGAGAACATCCAGCTTTACATTGGGTGGGGGAAAAGTGCCCAGCTGATGCAGTGAAATACGCTGCGCATGGATATCTCGGGCGCATCGTATCTTTGACTGCATCAGCTGGACACTTTGCCCTCACTAAATGAGGAGCGGGATTTTTTTTTGTTTAACCCATTATTTCAACTATAGGTACACCAAATATCAGCTTTTGCGGTATCAGGTATCTATACTTCTCTCATTAAACACAGCGCGCTGTCCATGCATCAAATGCGCTGGCAGAATCCACAGATTTATCATCGAATATGTGCTGATGGACAGGTGTGAACCGACACTGCCCTCTCTCGGCCAACTCCTACTAGAATTTGGCGCCTCTGCTCAGAATCAGAGATGTTCTGATGTTCGGTGGCTCAAAATTTGTTACCTACACTGAAAAAACATGCTTGCAAAAATAGCAGAAGTATTTTGTGGTATATTCATAATGAAAAAAATATTTATGTTCCGACTAATTTGGCCACACAGATAAATTCAAAATGAAACTGCAAAAAAATTGTGATCATCTGATATATTTAGCCAAGGGGAGTGCAGTGATCGCATCAGAGTTCAATATATCACAAAACGATGACATATTCCGGTTACCGAAGAATAACATCGATGGATCAGCTCTGTCTCCCTGCAAAATTGAACTGCACCAACATTTGCTGCGTACAACATATATAGCAAATATTTGGGCACACGCTCATCTTCAGGTTCCAACGGCATTACATCCGACTGATTTTGGCTGGAAAGAGAAGGAGGGAAAATTTCACTTCAAATGGTTCGAAGGTGAGCAGCTTCCCTCTTCACTTGGTGATATAACTATCAATGAGGATCAAACAAGTCCTACAGGTCAGAAATTTTTTGAATATTTTCTCTTTGGTTTAATCTATATTTATAGCAATCTTGTATATCATGTCAACTTTTTTTGATATTCATAATCTGATTTGCATTAAGATTTTGCTCTGAATGTTTTTATATTAATATCATCTATATATTTCAATATATAGTTAATATACAATATATGGTTACAGATGATAACGAAGATATTTCGTGGATCAGCATCAATTGCAGCGATCATGAAAGCGATGATGGGAACGACGACGATGAATCCGAAGGATCCGAAATCTGAAAACATTGTTGATATCTGATTTTGTTACACACACTAGTTCACTATGTCTGTTAATTTGTATTGTTAGTATATTTTTTGTGAAGGAATACTGAAAAAAAAATTGATAGTAAACCTATTTTTAATTATCTTCCTTCAGATCAGAAATGTAATACCTACGTATTTATCATTAAATAAATGCATGCATGTGCGCTGAGTTTGAGAAAACTATAGATACCTGATACCGCAAAAGCTGATATTTGGTGTACCTATAGTTGAAATAATGGGTTAACAAAAAAAACCTCCAGCTCATCATTTTAGTGAGGGCAAAGTATCCAGCTGATGCAGTCAAAGATACGATGCGCCCGAGATATCCATGCGCAGCGTATTTCACTGCATCAGCTGGGCACTTTTCCCCCACCCAATGTAAAGCTGGATGTTCTCATCGTTTATGTTATTAATTTAACTATTTGTTCACCAAATTTCAGCTTTTGCGGTATTAGTTTACTCAGCGCATATTTTTAACTTCTTTACGTGAAAAGCTGGAGCATAATCCCCCAGTATAAGTTCGGCTGGATACGTTTTTTGATCTATTTGTATGATAATCAACATGTTAACAAAGTTTCAGCTTTTGTGATATCAGTTTTTTTTTATTATAATTTTACGTGTTTGGGACGCTGCTGCAACTACACCCCCCGGAAGTGTGCCAGCTGGAGGCTGATTCCCTTACTAGTTATCCCAAATAAAGCTCAGGAAGAATTTTCAGCTTTTGTGAAATGACTAACTCTAAACGGTTGCTGGCTCCCAGGCTAAAAGGTTGTTACTTTTCAGTGGAATGCCCTTCTATGTTCACTAAGTATTTGATTTATTTTTTTTATGTGCATATCTTCAGGTAGCTAACGACTATAGATCATGGATGATGATAAAAGTTGTAATAAAATGTTAATTGATATAAAATCGAATTAAAATACTCGAACGACTAAGACTCCACATAAACGAGCTTGTCTTATACGAGGTGCAATCAATAGAACACCAATTGAACAAAACAGTTTTGAATCTATGCTGAATGCTGTAACAGAGAGAACGTGGAGGAATTATAAGATTTAGATCGATTGTCACTTCTTAGTTTCTCAGAAATATGTTAAGAAATCCTTGTTCCCGAAAAATAAAATTCTACAATATTTTTTATCAGATGACTGCAAATGTATTATTGTTATAACATACTATCCTAATACGCATACGATATGGATTGGAGTGAGCAATCACAGCTGGAACCATATATTAGAATAAGCTATCCCCATCTGGGGAAAAATAATGAGCGAAAACGTTATATCTCCTGGAGCTGTTGATTGCTGTGTCATATATGATAAGATATAAGACATCCTCTTATATTTCCTTTCAGCTTATTAGAGAAAGCGTCCATTATGACCCCTCAGAGCTAATGAAAATTGGCTCGGACTCAAAGCTGCATGGAATTTTGATTTTTTAACTGCATTATAATATATCTAACAGTAGAACAATGCCTTTCTTTCCAATACAGCAATTTGATGCGCGTTCATCTTGATTTTGATTTGCAGATGATATATAATACGGCTGGCGTTCACAAATTAGAAAACCTGAACAATGAAAAATCATTGCAGTAATATAACTAAGGAAGTTCCCTGCTCTTCACAGTCGTTCAGTACCCCAGATTAAGCTTCCATGTTTCTTTCAATCTTTATATAAAATGGAAATTGTATCTCAATAGTCAGTTTTTCTGATACGATGAAAAGAATCAGGACTGAATCACAAGCTGTGCATTTTTCTGGATGAAATCTAAGAGCATTTGCTCAGGCTTGGGTTGTGATTCCATCATATTATGTAGAAACAGTATCTGAAACAGTCCGCAAATGTGCTTTGGATCTGACATGATTATCCTTAGGAAAAGTATATAACTGATGAAAATACCAGGCATAGATATGGTGGGCATTTGGGAATAGTGGTATAGTCTTTGCAAAAACACTTGAGATATTTTAATCAAAAGAGATCCGCTTTGTCTGCCGGCCCTTTCTTCGAAATGTTCAAACGGACCGCATGCCTCTGACTTTGTCACAAGTGACTTTGCAAAGACTCTACTAGAGATAATACTGGCTTGAGTTTTGGTGCTGTTGAATTCAGCTAGGTTGTTCTTGGATCTCCATACGTTGGGATTATAGCAAGATCTTCATTGGAACCATTGACTTGCCTTCATTGTAACTTCTTCCTGATATGAACTGAGAATTATGGAAGGGAAGCAGTATCGAGAGTACTGCTAGATCCAAAGCTGTGGATAGGGCTGGTGGTTATACTATCCAACAGATCATCGATATGAAGAAGGGAAGAAGGGTATGCGTCAAAATTGATCCTTGGGCAACGCCGGAATCGATAGATATGGTAAGATATGGTAGATATTAGCAACAACATCGCAGGAGAAAGCAAATATTTTTGCAGAGATGTTCGCTGCAAACTCTACTTCAGATTCCCAAGGAAAAGTTCCGCCAGACATTCCACCCGTTGAGAGTCGAATGCCCGAAATCGTCTTCCGTCAACGCACTATCAGACGAATCTTGCTTGGTCTCAAAACGAATAAGGCTAACGGTCCTGATAGAATTCTACCCATTATCCTCAAAAAATGTGCACCAGAATTAACACCGATTTACTGCAAGTTGTTTACCGTCTTGTACAGGTCGGGTATTTTTCCATCTTGCTGGGAGACAGCTACAGTCCAACCAATCCCCAAAAAAGGGATCAAGATCCTGCCCAAAAACAACAGGCCCATTGCCCTGTTATCAGTGATCTCCAAAGTGATGATAGACAATACGGCTTTCGCCACCGAAGATCTACTGGAGATCTACTTGCCTACGTCACCCATTTATGGCAAGCTTCATTATGAAAACACGGGAAATCTCTAGCTGTCGCGTTGGACATATCGGAAGCATTCGACCGTGTTAAGTACGAAGGACTCCTCCACAAACTACCATAATACGGCTTACCACCTCAGCTATGCCATCTCTCATCGAGTTTTATTCAGGCAGATCGCTGAAGCCACAGGTAGAGAGAGCACATATGTTTTTTCAAAGAAGCTTGCTGGAGCTCATTAACTTGTCTTGTATTTCATTGATCTAACCTCGTATAATTTTCAAGTCTTTAATTAAAATTGTTCTGTGCAAGTTCACTTTCCAAATTAATTGATACTAATAATATTCAGTTTCCAACTGAAATAATTTGGGCAAATTCCATCGAAATGAATATTTCGTGTATTTTCCAATTTCTCAAATAGAACCTATCCCCTTTTTTATCAACTGAACACACAACCAGTTATCTCATGTAATTAACTTCATGATAGGACCGATAAGAATCCCGAATAGATTGTGGTTATATAAATATATTCTATGAATATTTATTAGCCACCATTGAGAACTCAAATTGAAGGAGAAAAAAGCAATGACACACCACCAGTTCTCAAAAAAATTGTGACATCTATTCGAGGTCACATAACACACAAGAACGGATTATTTCAGCTAAGTTGGTGATTAGTTTTATGTATTTTCGAAAAACTGCACAAACAATAGAGAACTGAAAATCTTATTTTTCCAATAATAACGTCTAAATTATGCCATTTTTGATGACAACATCGCAGACTGAAGTGTGATTGCTTCTTTAGAATCGTCATTTCAGTTATATGTATCTCCATTACAAAATTATATTCATTAAAAAAAAAACTTGGACAAGTCGATATTTATTCTTCAGAACCTATTTTTTTAGATAACATTTCTCAACCCCCTGTCAACCTCCCATACGTCACGAATCAAGCCTCCCAAAATGTTTGAATTGGTACAACTTTTTATAGAGAGGTATATCAAATCTCTATACAAAGGTATTTTTTTTCATTCGGTTGAAGCAGTCGAAAGAATTCTTTGGAATGTTGTACTAGATTTTTGATATTTTTAGTTACCATTACATTGTAGTACTTGCACATACAGTCGATTTACCTACATTTGAATTCATTTCAAATGTAGATAAATTAATTGAACGAGTTATACAATGTGACATAATGTTATATTGTAATAATATCAAAAATACTTGGTATTTAGCAAAACGTTCAATATCGTAATCAATTCCGAATTCATATGTAGGACCTACTAAAATCATCGTTAAAGTCATACCTACAGTCTAGCTGAAGAGACTGACAGAAACGACTCAGACCATGGACTGACCTTCGATTTGTAGTGTCTCTGTTGACGCTAATGATATCGGTTGATATGCTCAAAAGCGGTGAAAATTATAGATGGTGGTAATATGATATTAAAATTCGTGCATATTTCGATTTAAGTTTTGTCCTCTTCTATGAACCCAAGTTTGCTTATCGTGTTCCGTTAGTGACTGATTGATGATTGATGAGTACTTATATGGAATTTGGTGAGAAGTGTGATGAGGTTTTTCAGCCTTGTTACATTCGGTCTCAACTGATGATGTATTTTCACAGAATATTATTCAAGTTTTTGTTATTTGTCTTGGAAAATTTCGATAAGGTAGATCACGTGTGTTTTGACTACAATACCAGAAAAAGCAGTCATTGAAATGTAGCAAGGCCCAAGCGGAACAATCTACAGTATGATCGTGTTGTCGTGACGTGGTACAGAGAACAGCACGAATATGAAATGGCAAGGTGGGTTGACACCTGGGCATTTTAGAAAGGTTGGTTAACGCCTGGGCCTTCTGACAAGGTAAGTTGACACCTGGGCCTTGTAGCAATGTGTTTTGACAACTAGGCCTCCTGGCATGGGGGGTTGACACCTGCGCCTTGTAGCAAGGTGAGTCGAAACCTGGGCCTTGTGACAAGGTGGGTTGGCACCTGGGCCTTGTGGCAGTGTGGTTTGACACCTAGTCCTTCTGGCAAGGTGAGTGGACACCTAGCTAGGCATTGTGACAAAATGGGTTGATACCGAGGTTGACCCCTAGGCCTTCTGGCAATGTGGATTGAGAATTATTGTGCTTTCTATAGTGACGTTTGGTCGAGCTTCGCATAAGTATGTTCCTTGTCCGTCCGTTTATATCATTGTGATATTGTTCGCGTTCAGTTGATCATAATCGTTAGTAAAACGATGTTTATGAAAATTATTGTGAACACAGATTCATTTATTCTATCGATTGTCAAAGTTCTACTACTATGAAGTGGGCCTTCCTGTATGATCGAATCATTCACGAATGAAGTGTTTGGTATCAGCAAAAGTAATCAACAATTATGTAATGATTTTTCTAGCGATTGCATGAATTGCCTTCCACCGACCCAACACCTCATATTTAAACAATTTTTCGCGATCTGAATCAGTGCGGTCGTCAATAGAGGAAATAAACAGCGTTGCCGCCCCAGTTCATTGATGAGTTGTAAATTCTATAAGATTTGAACAAAAATGTTACGATCCACTGGATGATCTAAGAATTGAGCATTATTGAGGCAGTTGAAGTTGAAATTGGAACTCGTATTTTCGTATTTGCTTGCTTTCATGATATACAAATAGGACAGATTGTAAAAATCTGTGTAGGAAGTCGATGGTTGTTTCATGTGAAGTATGTAGATTTTGGAAAAAAGCATCTGAGTCATCCCCACAACTTTTGGAGATACCTATCTCCTATCTCAGTGTTTCTCAACACAAAACTATCAAGTTGAAGTCCATTGGATAGACGCACTTGTATATATACCTACTGCCGTCCAATATCTGGATATCCATTGGATGTTTTTCTTGTGAATCCATTTTACTGGAATCGGAAATGAATTGTACAACTACTTCACATGAATTGTACAAATGAGTTCTGTACTTGAAACGGACAACTACTGATCATGAATTATTGAAGAATTACCAAACATGAATTAGACTATTACTCTACATGAATTGGACCAATACTCTACATGAATTGTATATTCCATATAAGTTTTGGTCAGTGCTAGGAAAGTAGTTGTTTCCTGTTGAATATTCAGAATGATATTATATGCATATCTTTATATGAAGAAGAATGAAAATTCTCTACTTCATAAGATTTTGATTTCAAATGCTTATCGTGTATGTTCAATAGATGTAATTAATTAATGTTCGTCGTGGCATATAGCCAAGAAAGTAGTTGTTTTCTGTTGAATAAACCGAGAAAGAATTAATATTTGCAAATTCCCAATGTATTTCTTTATATATAGATCCATTTCTTTTGTTTATGAATATATGTGAGATTATTCCGTTTCAAAACTTCTTAATAACAACAATTTAATCATAGACGGCGATGACAAACGCAATCTTCCAGTCCTTTGAATCCACTATGGAAATGTATCGTCAAGGTATTCAGATAAATTCAATGGATCTTCAATCATGTACATCCATGGACATCTGTAACATTTTTGAACTGTAAGGGCGTCTCTTGTTTTGAGAATGATGATATGAGTAGAGGAAGCAAGAGTATAGAAACATCAGGAATTCGATCCCATATATAGACATTTTTTTATATTTATCGATTCGTTATTTACTAGAAAATTCACAAATAATCCAATTTGAAAACCAAATTCCAACTATTTACTTGCGAAACAATGCAATCTCCACTCGGGTGCTTTCCTATCAATTAATGAATCGTCGATGGCAATTGGCAACACTGTCATCTACATGCAAAGATTGGATAAGTTAATACAGCAATTTGCTTCAACACTTTTAACGAGGTAATGACCATTTAGACTCGCAGCTAAATTAACTGAAAATTCGAATAGGAGCAGAGGCGTTGAAGGTACGCTAAAGACAAAATTACCAGGTGTGCGAGACGATATCAAAACAAAAGCAGCGCCTCGTCGATAACGCAACCGTATAATTTCAAAATTAGATCACGTAATATCGAAGTCATTAGGGAGAGAGTTCATGCCAATGGTCACGAAAACGAGTGGATCGAAACAAATTGACGTGAATTCACAGGGCGATACCACCAGTAGAAGCTGAGCATCCTCAACGGTTCCCAGATATCAATGACTCGATATCAAAAGTTTGAAAGCTGTTTTGAATATGTTGCTCCGACAAACTTATGAAGGGTGTCAGGGGGAAACATGGAATGTCCTCTTTTGTTCGAAAGAATTAGTGATGCCATCAGTGGCGTAACTATACTATACCGCGAAACCCCGCGGTTTCGGGGGGGCCGTATCTTGGAGGGGGCCCTGGGGCCCTGGGTCCACCAACCATAGCAAGGACTCAGCCAAATTGGTCGATACATGGATATTTTTCAATTATGAATGCCACAGTGTAGTTCCAGGGTGATGTGTGAAATCAAAGATTCAAGCCGATTATTCAGAATTGAGAACTTGATTGAAACTAGTTGTGCTTCAAAAAGAAGAAGGAACAAAAGTTAGAAGATGAAAAGTGTATAATTTCCAAGATTACCACGTTCTTTACGAATACTTCTACTGTTTCGGATGATACAATTGAATATTATGATGAATGTCCATCAAGTAGTAGCAGTATGATGATTGAAACAGGAATGGATGTTTACTCTACAATTATTATGGGAGAAAAACTATTATTCCAGATTTTCTTAGGATTTTCTCTCCTCGTTTCTATAAAATGAAAATATGATCATTAATTCAATATACGTGTAGCAAGGGCAAATCAGATGATTTTCCCAAAATGTCACAGCGTTCAAAGAATTTTCCTATTAGATAGCCTGAAAGAAAAATTCACAAGCTTGTCAGTGACAATTTGTATTGAAAAGAGACTTCTGCTACTACTGCATTCGAAACTGTAGATACAGATGGTATGAATATAAAAAGAATAATATATCTGAAATCCACGAGGAGCCCATCATACCTGACTTGAATGCAAGAACTCCTGGAGATGGAACTGAGTCAGATGATTCATTACTGGATGTATTAATTGAAGAATCATTTCCTTGTGATGAAGGCAATTTCAGTGGCCGATAATTGAGCAATACGATAAAAATGTTTATTGTTCGTAATGGCCCATCTCAACCAGATATAAATTTTCCAAAGTAGGAGTTTCTCTAATTTCCATTATTCACAGAAAAGTCATGCTGGGCAAATTATTCGAAGAAAATGGTTGTGTTATTCACCCAATGAAAAAGAGCTTATTATGAAGCTTGTTAGTTATCGAATATAACTAATAGTTCATGGAAAGAAGGGACTATGTAAAGGTTTGTCTAGAGAGGCTCTAAATGATTTTGGCGGGTGCCCAGAATATTAAGTTACACCACTGGATGCCATCTATTAATTGGACCACATGAGTCATGCAGAGAAGTGTTTATTGTCAAAAATATATTGACAGTCGTAGCTCTGTTCATCTTGGAAACTGTCTGTCTTGTGAAAAAACATACCCGGAATTTTTGAATGAATTCTTCTCAATATTCCACAAGGCAAAGATCAAGGAAAAATTTTAGACTACTTTCACCTTGGTAACTAAAATTCATGCTAATGATTAGAAACATAAATTGACGATTTGGTCGGTTGTAACAATATTCCACCAATATTGTATTTTCAATGTACTATCATATTGGAACAATATTATTTTTGAATTTATAGTATATCTCGGCTCAATATACAATCAGGATTCAGCCAATTTGATGTACTACCCTGGAACGATGAATTTGATCTCATAAAATCAACAAAGAATGTTTCAGTTTGAATTTGAAAAAATAAATAGCATACCCTACTCAAGTACCCATAGTATCTGATGAGAAACTTCATTGGTTTCTTTGTTTTTCAAAATCGGATAATTAATGGCGCCGTTTTTGTCAGTCAACCTGTATACAAAAATTCAATGATTTTGTTTGTAGAAAAAGATATTCATTTGGTACATTCTTGCTGGAAGCGAAGAATCGATTTGCTCAAGTAAGGAGTTTTCAAATTCGAATTCCAAATGTATCACTTGGGTACCACCCTGTATTTCATCCTTGATAATGTGTTAATACCTACAACTTCACCTATTATCAACATGAGTTGCCGCGTTGTCGGTGAAATTAATCATTTAATAAACGAAATTGCTCGTGAGTAGGTACCTACCTCCAAAACTAATTAGGGAATTGGCTATTAGAGTTTCGAAACTAATTAACGAAGATTGTGTATATCTGTACATCTATATTGGGCGAGGCATAGATTGGGGATTGCTTCGGATGATTTGCTTTCACTTCGCTCTGCTTTGTTCGATAATTGCCACAATCGAAAGCAGGAAGATCAGTTCTTATACCTCTACAAAAAAATTGATTAGCACAATAACTCATTTCAGTACCGCTATCAGTGTTGCTAATACAAATAAAGGCAACAACAGGAACACGTGAATTCAATTTAAAGAATATAACACATGAATGCATCGTTATTTCGAAAGAATATTCTATGACACTTCGAAAATCACCGTTTGAATACGCCATATTGTCATGAATTGTTAGAACTTGCTTCTTGCGGCACACTCGTCTTGCCAGTATTGACATAATTAGCCCTATTTCTTCTGTGTTGCTAGCTGTTTCACTTCAAGGAAATACATCGAGATAACTCCAGCTAAAGGGTTTTCACGCTGGGTTGATAGTGACGTCAATATGTCAAAACATACAGTGTTGCCAGTTGGAACGAAATGACTGAATGACCAACCGCCCGAATATGGATATGTCTAGTGTTACGATCGTCGGACGTTATAATGTTTTTTGGAATAAAGTCGAAAGCCATCCATTTATGTTTCGCAATCAGCACTCGAAGTTGATAAATGAACTTCAATATTTGTATCTAATGAACCATGCACCAGAACAATATACTGAATATGAAATTTATTGATAATGAAATTCTTATAAAGAATAATAACTTGAAGAATGATTAATTATATAACAACATCAACAAATAATCACAGATATTGACATTAACAATAACTTATTTTTCTACCAATACACAATTATGTCTTGAATTAATTTTTTTCAATAAAACTGATCAGTATTCACATTTACTGAGTGACAATAACAAAAACTTCGAATACAATTTTGAGGTTATCTAATCGTTTTGAATGCTTTTCAATTACTATAATGATCCACAAATAAATCACAAACAATTCCTTGAAAGTACAAATTGTCAGTAATGAATAATTCGCAGAGATCAGCTTATCACAACAAATCGCTTCCAGAAATGTCAAATAAATCTGACATCGGTGTACAGTTTTGCCAACTTGAATCGATAATGCGGTTCGCCCATTTCAAAAGTTACTAGTATTTTTCGATGTACAGTTTTGGCACGACATTGTTACCAAGTATTGCGCAATTATCAACCCAGCGTGAAAGGCCTTTATACAAGTGTCTATAAAAAAAAACTGCCAATGCTGACCCTTTTTCGATTTTATGAAGGGAAGTTGAAAACGTTATCCTCACCACATATTTATCGAGAAAATCGAACGACAAATGAATTATTTAATATTGAAAATGCTATTACAATACCTGTGAGTTCAAACGCTGCTGAGCTGTGATGTCAGTGTGTTCTTGCGATCTGATTGGTTGAAGTTTTGACAGCTGGGAATCACTCTGCTGTTTGCCAGATCTCTATAAAATCCTTGAATTGATCGTATGTGCAAGATGGTGTGAAGATTGCAATGATTCGAAATTACTATGTACACTGCTGATCACAGTCAATTTACTCTGAACTCCAAAGTATTCCATTAGTTTCATAATTAGCTAGAATAAAATGTAATGCAGACATCTAACAGTAAGACGATTTTTTATATACCTAGTTTGGTGTTAGTTTTGTTGAAATTTCGTTGACTAATTGTTATAATCAATAAATTGAACAGTGTTACTATATCTCAAGCACTCATTCCCGGAAAATTATATTGCTATTCTGACAAGTATACTTCTATGAGAGAAAGAGATGAAGCCACTTGCGCTGACACAATGTTGCCAAGTTGAAAATACCTCATTCCCGCATAACTTCACTGATCTTAATTCTATGTATCATTGACAAGAAGGCAGTGATGCTTGTACCTACTAATATCATCAGAAACAAAACCTAGTAAGCAGTTTTGAATTTATTGATTCAGAATTTGTTCCTTTCCTTATGGTAGATAAGTATAGGTAGGTACATGATAGGTGAGTACCTAGGCGTGGAAGTACTTCACTGGAAGGGTTTTGAAACTGATTGTCATGAATATCTGCACTGTTATTCGATACAAAATGAAATTTCACTGACAATTTTGAATAATTCTCCAACAGAAATCAATCAAAAACTTATGCAATGCAGATCTTCAATACCACGAATTTTCAGGTAACTAGTTATTAGTTAAGCTATCTGACAGCATCTGTATTATTTGCAAAAATTAGAAATTGAGAAATGAATATCCGACTGATTATAGCCTTATGTCCAAATTAACAACATCGTCAAGTACATCGTGCATTTTATTGGCACCCGCAAGAATGTAGGGAATTACCAATCCAAATTGCTCGCGCATTGACGTCCGATGTTTTGCGGCCATGTCTGATCGTTGGAATTCACTCGTCCATTTTTGCCTATTCAATCATTTTTCAAACGATAAACTTTTTCAACGTAAAACAGGTCTCTTTTCCAAAACAATGTACTTGTTACAAAGATAGTGTATTGTATTGTATATTCAAGATGATAAGACCTGAAAGATCTATTGTGCCCCCTTCCCGATGAGGTCGTTCTCCGAAGCTATAGCAAATTCTCTAGTCTTATATCCCTCAAAAATTTCAGGATATGAGGTGTTTCTGAGTAGGGTAGCACTTTTTTCTCTATCATAGAGGTTTCCTCCTCCTTCCCAAAGAACCTGCATTTATCTTTCTCTCTTAAGCCGAGCTTCCGATGTTCTTTCATCTAGCATTGCCCTGGAAGGATTATCTTTGGTATACGAATCTCTGTGTTGCTTTATTTTCTCATTTCTCCTGATACAGTACTGCTGCTGATCCCGCAGAAAGATTCTGGCGCCACGAAATTTGTTTGAGTTTATTTTCTAGCGAGTTTGTCTGCTACTTCATTTCCCCTTTACTCTGGATTGTCCTGGAACCCATGGAAGGGTGATTCCGTTGGCTAACTCGTTCAGTTTTTTTGTTATGGTATGAGTTCGGCGCTTTAGCCTGCTTGACTATCGGATATGATAGTTATATTTCGACTTTCATAGCTATTCTCCAGATTGAAATATGTACACATTTCTCTATGGTGTGAACTTCCGCCTGAAAATGCATGGGAGATGGCAGAGGCTTTCGAAGTACTTTGTACGAGGCCTGTAGAATCCTATTCCAATACCATCTTGCAAGAATATCTTCCAGATTTGATACAGGACAAGATTATTGTTTGAGGAATCAAAGGATGGAGTAAGAAACAATGTAGCCCCGAGTGTATAGCCCTCAAATCATATCATTCCACAGTCGAATGACACATTGTAATCCTTGAACAGGCGACATTTTATTTAGGAAATCTAAACGTTTCGTCCACCATCCATTGTCATTTTTGTCATACCCTTTGTCTTGAGATTTCTCATCTCTATCATCGCTAACTCCCGATTGTTTCGACCCATCTTCATTATAACAGCAGTTTGCCGAAAACAGGATCTGGTTGTATAATAGTATATTATGTAACAAGTGTTATAAACGTCCTTTTAGTAACGAGTGTTCAATAAACAAGTGTCTAGAAGAGTTTATAAACGCGTTACATAATATGATTTTTCTACGAACTCCTAAAATTACATTAATTAACATACCTGCTATTCCTGATAACCTACAAAATAATTCGAAAGGAATGGGAATTTAAAACATAATACATACAACTGCATGCAACCAGCGAGACACGTATAAGTGATATTGGTTGTAGATCTGTCCAGTCCAATGCTTACTAACCTTTGTTTCACGTTTATTGTCATGCTTAGAGCAGAATAAATAAATTGTTCTCAAAGATGGATGCTTCATTTTTACACTTCTTGGAGGTATGTAAGTACCTGAACATTCTCTTCGATTTCACTCTCGTCTACTTTTCGCAAATATTTTTAATGAAGAATTCCGATACAAACGAATTTTGTTTGAATAATTCTGATACAAAATATGAAAATAACAGTTGACAGTTAATACAATTGACAGGCCAGACATGTCTCGAATTACTGAAGCTTTCTTTAATGAACTGCGTTGCCATAGTGATGTGTTTGAGAAATCGTGTTGCCATGGTAACGTGTTAAATATTTTGAATAAATCACAGATCGACGATCCGTGATCAATCGATCATTTAGCGTGGTACATATCCGTACGATAAATGCCATTTTAGTTATGTGAGTAGAAAAAATACATAACAGATATAATATCTCAGATCTGACTGATGATGAAATTTTGCAAATAGAAACCCACTGCATCCCGCGAGCGGGGTATGTTTCCTAAGGGGTTAGCCCGGGGCCAGAATTATTATCAAAATTCGACAATCTGCCCCATACCCATGGGGCAAGTGTAGCTGATACTGCTCTTGATATATTCTAGTGGCGCCTCCTTCCGTACTTAGTTACGCACCATGTCTAAAAGAAATTAATTGACTTTGCATTTGAAGATCGCGAATATTCAATGCACGATTCAACAGGGCAAGTGGAACCTATAAACATTGGATACACGTGGTTACACTTTCCCCTATGAGTTATTTCCAAGAGGCAATTGGAGCCTATATATGTATTTTCTCCATGTGAACAAATATACGTCCTTCATACCTTCATAGAAGTATTGTTTTTGAGCCACTAACTTCAAAAACTTTGAAGGAATCCAAACATTTTTGAAGGTGACGTAAGTGGACACCATTCGAAATATCGGCAAGGTCGAACCGTGAGTATTGGTTTCTTCGATCATAAAACAGACTAGATGATTGATCATAATACAGATTGTTCGGAACCAATATCTGAAGTGTTAATTGCCCACCCAGCAGCAGTGGCGCAGGGTGAAAAGTCCTTGATATAATAAATTCGTGAATAGCAAATAGAATATCCGTAACTGTCATTCAGTGACCTTTTCGCATGTTTTTCTGGCAATAGATATAAAATAAATTTTCTGAAAACCTTTTTCATCAAATGTATCTTGTATTTTTGTGACTATTTGTTTCACACCAATATCAATACTGATAATTTCTCAGTAGCAAATTACAGCGATAATTTTTTCACGTTTCGATCTTCGTTTAAAAGAGGGCCCATGAACTGCATTTTTGGTAGGCCGTTTTGTTCGACGAACAAGTCTGTTCGAACAAAAATGACGCAAAACCAAAGTGTGTGGCTGTGAAATGTTCGTTTCTACTAGGCATTTTCCGAAATAGTCATAGAAAAAAGCACGCCGAATTACATTTGTAGTGGTTATTTTTTTCAATAATTTCAACTAGGATGGCACTTGTCTTTGGTACTAGTGAGAAATTCCACTCATGGACTTTGTTCAATTATCAAAAATTACCACCACTTGTGTCACACTTTTATGAGTTCGTTGTTGTTCAACTTATGAACATGCAATCAGAAAGTGTCACTCAACTGTTCAAAACATAAATACTTATATATACTATTCATATCATATAAAAAATGATAAGTATACAAACGATCAAATAATCTTCCACAGCCAAGTATTTCAAATAATGTTTCTGATAAAATTGATATCTTTAGGATACATTTTATGAGAGTGGAGTGATTATTACAATCAAATCAATTGAGAAAAAAAATTGAAAATATCCAAAATACAAACCTACCTCCATACCCGAACAAGCACATTTAATAGTTATGATAAGTTATATCAAATAGCACCTATATTATGCTTCTCTGAAACAATGATATCGAAATGATTCGAATATATCCTGGCTTGTTTGGAAATATCATCTTTTCTAATGAGTTCTTCTATATTTTCAGCAATTCTGCATCTATTTTATTTTATTTTATTGTTTATACATCCAACAGGCCTAAAGCCCAATTACAGGAGTATATTATACTATCTTATCCAAACCTATGTATATATGAATGACTATATGTTAGTTCATAAATAAATTGGATATTTTTCTAAGAGAGACTCGGAGATATTTCTCAAATCATCATTACAAACTAAATGTCGCAGACAAGTTATATAATTTTGATTTATGGAATATTCATTGCTTCCATCTCTATTTGGAGAAACCATACGACTGCTACAGGCTGCTTACCTATATGGAATGACGTGTTTTGATCACTAAGTGTCTTTCACACATCTCACAACGATTGTATAATTAACTCACAATAGCCGCACAAAATAGAACACAACTTCAGAAATTAAGAAAAATCTTTGCAATCAAAACGTAAACAATACAAAATATTTATCGCTTTCCACTGTGAAATACCAACAAGCGGTATTGCAACATTGGTCATAGATTATTGAAAATTCCCATATTGAGAAACTGAAGCACTCGACCAGATGACCAGAATATTTATGAATCACTATGGATTGATTCTTCAAAATTGTTATTATATCTTATCCGACTAACAATAACTAAATACGCATGATTGTGTTGTACTAGATTCATAAATTATTGATATAGAAAATTAGAAGATGACGGCACATTGATCACTTTCAATTCAGCATCAGAATATTTGTTATATGTGTTCCTCCTATAGGAGGTTTGTTGTTCGGAGCTTTGATAATTTTCTTAGATTGCTTCGAAATTATAAACTTACCTACGATACTCTTTATTCATCCATAATGTTAGAATGGACTAAAAGAATACGTATTCAGTTCAGTCACCAAAATAACTCTTTTTGTATGAGAATTCTTCTTCAGGGCTCATTCACTATATATTTATAACATTTCGATAATTGCTCACTTTACGAGGCAGAAAACATTTTTGGAAATATGTTCATGACGAGCTTATTGTATTCAAATAAATTGAAATATTCGAAAACATCCAAGTGTAATCCGCCTGAAAAGCTCTACAATGACATCAATGGTTTTAATATTCATTATTTTCTGGCTTACATTCGCACGTGTGATCAGAGATCTATCTCTTCAAACGATAATGGCCCTAAAGGCCCTCCTCTCTAAATGAAAAAGTTGGAAGCCTGAAGAGATCCGTCCTAACGAGAAAAGAACACAATGGATCTGAAGATTTATCCCATTAAAAATATCTACGAATACTGAGCCAATTTACCTCTAACCGATCGTTATCTTATACTGTGACCGAATGGTATGGGGTCGTCTGAAAATAAGCTGTTCATCACATTGATTGCAAATTACATATAATCAAACATATAATGTTCCATCTGAATACATATCTACTTATTTTCTGCGTTTGTGATAAAAAGAGTTCTCGAATTATGAAATCAGGGGAAGTTCTTATGGTGTTAGGAGAGGTATTTACGCCCCTCTCCTCAGACAGACAAAGAGACATAAAAGTCAGAAACAAACCACCCAGTGAATACACATTCGTTTTGATGATGTTGACTGATGGTTGCGACTTTGACAGCAATAATTTTATAGTGGTTGGAAAACTCCATCATTTTGAATGCAACCAATTATTTCACCATCTATTTGTTATATTGTGAAAACATGTTAATCCACAACCGCACCAGTGACGTACCCAGAGGTGTGCCTAAGGGGGTGATATAGGGACAGTTCTTGAGTTTTGGATTCAGTATAGAGATTGTAGATTTCAGATGGGTCGTATAGGCTGGGAGAAATCTCGATCACTGCGACCTAGAAGATCTATTGTGATCACCCCTATCTAGTTTTGGTCCTCTAACCCTAGACTTCTGATGAAGCCTACGATTTTCCTGACGGTTGGATTTTCCACTTCAGCAGGGGTGAGATAGACCTGTTCTAGGTGGTTCAGCCTTTGACGGACTAATACTTCACATGAGCAAAGTATGTGTTCCGCGGTTTCGGTCGCATTGTTACAGAAGCGGCAAGTGTCAGTCTCCGCCAGGCCCATCTTTTTGAGGTTGTACCTCAGAGGGCCGTGTCCTGTGAGAAAGCCTGTTATGAGCTTTAGCTCTGGTTTGCTGAGGCTGAGTAGCTCTTTGGCTCGGTGACAGCAAATATCAAACTGTAATTTATGAAAACAGCTTGGAGAATGGTTAACGGTTACGGAACAAGGAATCGAGAAAGAACCCCAAAAAACAATTGATACTGCTTCTGCAGTGATTCTCAACTTGCTACCAGTGAGATCTAGGAATCTGTATGATGCAGCTTAAACTCGCTTCAGAGGAGGGTGTTCCGAAAAGGAAGCGCCGAGCTATGCGGAAAAAGTGAAGTTGGTATAAACTCCCTAGGGAGGAAATATGTCACTTTATCTCCCAAGGGAGTGATACGAGACTTCTGACCCTCTTTTGTTACCAGAGAAACTAACTTCTACTCCCGCCGGTGTAAAAACATATTTATTTTCTAGATATCATCAATAGATTACAAGAAGCGTGATCAAATCGTTGTGGGACACCCTGTATTTTGTATTAACTACTGGGACACACACATCGATTCATGATGTAAGCGTCCCTCCATGTCCTGTAAGGTTTAGTTTCAAGAACTTGAAAAAGACCAGTATAGAAGTGTGCCATTCACACAAATACCACTCAAACTCAAATATCCTTTCTTATGTGAATACGAATTTAATGACTATCATTGTCAAGATGACCTCTTCACCAGCTGCTATTCCTTACGACAAAGAAGGTAATGGCATAAGAATTCGAAAATTTGTTGCAGTTCAAATTTCGAAAACACTCGTATCGAAGTTTATTATGCTGATGCCAAAGAGGCACAATTGATTTTTATGAAGGTGCGATCCTGGACTCTTCAAAGAACCACCCAAATCTCGAGTGCCATTCATAGGCACAAAAACCATCGAGTACCGTAACTAAATGCAACAGTTATTGAAGACACTTCTCCATTGTTGTCACAGTCTTTTGTAGCGTTAGAACTGTGGTAGGTACAATTTGAGAATTTTCATTCAGCTCTTTGTGATCGATGTATTTTTCTTCTTTGTTGGGAGACCTATTGGAGGACAGTACCATAAAGTTTGTTGTAACTTCGGATCGACTTTTGTGGTTTGTGCTATTTGGGTCGATTATTTGTTAGTTTACCTTTTGAGTTTGCTTATATTGAGGATGATAATAGCTCTGCGAGTTACAACTGAGTTGTCACACATTGATCCATTCAATAATCTAAACATTTCACTAGAAATGATGTATCCACATTCATGGACTCCTAGACCTGTTCTGTACATGCACTGGAATGTCTTTAAGTGGTTAAAATGATATATTTCATAATATTATTTTTCTACTCACCTAACTAAAATGGTATTCAGCGTACGGATATGTACCAAGCTAAATAATCGATTAATCACGGATTGTCGATCTGTGATTTATTCGAAATATTAAACACGTTACCATGGCAACACGATTTCTTAAACACATTACCATGGCAACGCAGTTCATTAAACACAGCTTCAGTAATTTGAGACATGTCTGGCCTGTTCATTGTATTAACTGTCAACTGTTATTTTCAAATTTTGTATCAGAATTATTGAAACAATATACGTTTGTATCAAAATTCTCCATTGAAAATATATGCGAAAAATAGACGAAAGTGAAATCGAATAGAATGATCTGGTACTTGCATATCTCCAAGAAGTGTAAAAATGAAGCATCCACCTTTGAGAACAATTCATTTATTCTGCGCTAAGCATGACAATAAATGTGAAACAAAGGTTAGTAAGCAATGGACTGGACACATCTACAACCAATATCACTTATACGTGTCTCGCTGGTTGCATGCAGTTGCATGTATTATGTTCTCAATTCCCGTTCCTTTCGAATTATTTTGTAGGTTAGCAGGAAGTGCAGGTATGTTAATGTAATTTTCGGAGTTCGTAGAAAAATCATAGTATGTAACGCGTTTATAAACTCTTCTAGACACTCGTTTATTAAACACTCGCTCCGCTCTGCTTCGCTCGTGCTTAAACTACTCGTTACTAAAAGGACGTTTATAACTCTTGTTACATAATATACTATTTTCGAACAGATGACAGTTATGACTTTCATTATTAATGTCATTTTAGACAAGTAAACTAACAAATAACACACTAGTGTGCTATAATCCATAACTCACTAATGAGTTATGTATTATAACTCACGTTCATATTTGAAGCAGTATTCTATTTATTTATTTCTCTGCAATTTGTATTTTGTTATGCACCGATTCTTCTAGGTATCCTTCTGCTACCGTCGAGGACTTCCATCCTCCGTGACGCTTTAAAGTAGTCATGTTAGCTCCTGCATTGGCCAAAAGAGTCGCCAAAGACCTTCTCAGGCAGTGATCGGTGTAGAGCGCTGGTTCCTCCAAGTTCAAGAACTTTGCAATTCTTGAAGGTATCTTCGACAACGTATTTATTCCAACACACTGGCAGGTACACCTCCCAATTTTGTAAGAAACAAAAAAGCGGCTAGAACTAGTATTCTTTGGTCTCAAAGACATGAAGTTTTTACACAAATTGATCGGGTTGACTGGAAATCCTTCTTCAAGTATAGTAAACCTCCTCGATTTCTTGGTTTCAGTGTCAGTGTCTGGCAAAACTACGTGGAAATATTGCTCTTTGTCTTGAATATTTTCTATTTTCGAATTGACCAATTCATCGCAACTACAAGCACCGGTAATCCCCATTATCAAAGCCACTTTCATCAACAAGTAGGTACTCGTCATCGGGAGCTTCGTTCAAAAACTTCTCTATTTCAGGTCGTTCTAATGTCTTGGACTTCTTTGGTTTGTATCCCTATGATTTGTTTTTTCAAAAAGCTCGTTAGTTTACCAAATTTTCAAATGTCGGTTTTTTTTAAGGTGAATAGTCGATCAAAGCATCGAGTATTTGGTCCATACAATAAGCCAAGAACGTTTTCATCGATACCTTTTATCTTCCGTGAACTCAAACATCTTGAACTCCTTGTCGTAAGCATCTCGGGACTTTTCAGGCAAAATCTGCATCGCTGCTTCTTCCGCTTCCGTAAGGATATCCTCAGGAACGTAATTTTCATCGGTTTCCTTCATTTTCTATACGTTCTTTTTTTCTTCAAAAAAGTTTCCTTTTTCTGCAGGGAAAACTGATAAGTGTCAAAATTTATTTGAACATTTGCTAACATGTATCATGCCGTGGCAACCTAACAAACAACCTACTTTAACCAAAATGTAAAAAAGTCACTATCAGGTAATTCTGACATTTATTGGGTACTGAGACGCAGGTAGCTTTGATTTGATCACGAAACTTATTAATTATTATCTCATAACAAAACGATTTCTTCCACTTGTTGGAAATAACATTGTATGCTACTCTTGTGTTATGTTCCCTGAGTCACTTGGAAATTTATATATAAATATTTCTCGCGTGAATTATTTTCAACATGACACACTAGTACCATAAATAACTATTAACCAAACTAATAAGTAAATTGTTCAGAAAAAAATATTATTCCGATTAAATACTCTTCAGTTTCACAAACAATCTCAAAAACTCGTACTATTTTACATATTATTAGTGTATTCATGTGAAACAACTCCAACCAGTCGACACCGAAATGGAGAAACTTATTTTCTGAAAGATATTCATACTCCAATCAACAATGAGTAGGATGCTATGAATACAATGGTTATTTGTATCATAACTGACACTTTATATTAATTCATTTATACCAAGATATAATATTTTCCATATTCATTTGGAAATCGTGAGAAGGACGTGGTGATGGACGGTGTATCGTCTGATACCATTGGCATCAATTCCGGCGTTCCACAAGGATCAATTTTGGCACCAACATTATTCCTGCTCCATATCAATGATCTGTTGGGAGTAACAACTTGCCCCATCCACAGCTTTGCAGATGATAGTACCCTCCATAATGCGTTCTCTTCCAGAATTCCCATTTCTTCCCAGGAAACTAAGAACTCACGGCGCAGGCAGGTCAATGCTGTCAATGAAGACCTTTCTGAAATCACAGCCTGGGGAACCAACAACCTAGTTGAATTCAACGCCACCAAAACTCAAGCCTGTATTTTCTCTAGAAGGGCGGAACTCAGTATCAGCAGGCATTCCTCTAATATCTTAGTTCAAAAGTAAAATCCCGCACAGTTTAGAGAATAGTATATAAATCTATTTTTCCAAGAAACTTGGATTGTCATGTATGTACTTGTTATGTAGGTATCATACCTATATATAAATTATCTCTTCTCACTTATAATTATCATTATAGAAATTTTGATAAATGGGCAAGTTTCAGACCTGACAAATTTCGACTCAGTAATGCGATTCTCAAGCGTATAATCCCAAACAATTAAATTTCGACCATTAGCAAAAATACTTTGCAGCTTTGGCTTTCAAAGCGGCCTTATCCCAAAGAAAAAGAAAGAACAACGGACCACTAGATCATAGGCGTGCACAATGAGGTAATTGAAAAAGGTTTTGCTAGTAATTCAATATTATGTAAAATAATTTACAACATTATTTCTCTTCGAAGAAACGTGTGGAGTGAAACAGTATATGATTCAACGTTGGTTTGAATGGTTCAGCCATAACGCATTTTATATATCTAAACCACAATGTCGGACTTATCTGTGGATAAGTGAGATTATTTCAAAGTCATAATTTAAAAAATTCTGAAGCTCATATTGATATAGAAAATATGAGAGTGGTATAAGTCACAATTATTTCTCTCGTTATAGCCGTGGTAGTTATCAGTAGTAATATCCCTAGGACATTGATAATATAGACGAGATAATTTCATATTCGGCGGAAAATGATTTGAAGTTGTCAAAATCGATAGTGTAGTCATAGTGGTTGATAGTTACAGTGAATGCAGTTAGGAATGTATTTTCAGATGAATGTTCGTACTAGCCATTTCTGATCATGTGTATTAACATAGACCAGATTCAATGAAGTCCTTGAAAAGTTATGGAAAAATCTGAATGGTTATGGGTGGACAATCACCTGGTATATGCGTAGGTACTGGAGTTGAATAGGACCCAGCTTATGTGTTCCCCACGGTAACATCAGCACCAAATGTATAGATATCTTTATGAAAAATTCCATGGTTTTATTCATCTAAAGGAAACAAAATAACTCACAATCAAACACGATCATGTATTGCCACGTTTTGGTCCACTTAAGCAAGTCGTTGCCAATGAGGAGTATACAAAAAACTAGTGCCAGATATCATAATCACGGGATAAAACTAATATAGTTTCATGAAAATGTTGCGTCTTCTTGGGATAATAAATCTAAGGAAACAACCAACTTACAGATCATGTGAAGGGGAGGAAACTGACTCCCAAATCATCTCATAGTGGAAGGCTATTGATTCACCGATATTTATGACCCGACATGGGATCTCCAGAAGGGGACAAAAGTGTGTCAGGAACATGAAAACCCGCAGAATCTATTTACTAATAATAAAAAAATAGATTGGACTGTTAACTAAATGTTTCTCATACAAGATCACATATGCATCATCATTTTAAAATCACTGATAAAGAGTGCAGATACTGGATACTATACTAAGTACATTCAAAATAAAAAGATTGAAGATGAAGCTCAGCAGCTGCCCTTGAGGAAATGTTCAAACTATCATAGTAAAAAATGGCGCCTAATTCAAAACCATGGCTATTCTGATGATCGAGATCCACTAACATAAAAAATACTTGATGGAATGTGATCATCTTCCAACAGAGTAAACTTCAAACTCAACGTAAAGTCATGAGTCATGATTTATAGTAAGTGTAATATCAACCAATCCAAGAGAAGGTAAATGCTCCACTATGGTTTTCATCGCCATCTTCCAGACATTCTTCTGTTATCTCAAAATTTTCTTGTTTATATATCAGCCCCTCAAGCTTCAGTTCTATTAGGAAATCAATTGAGGGAATCCACCGTGGTATTTGTCACACCAGCTGGTCTTCTTGATTGCAAAACGTCTACAGCCACTTAGTAGCACGAATGGAGCATATTTCTGTATCTTTATCATTTTTAGTGCGATTTGCTTTTGTGAATCTTCTGCTAGCTGGTTTTCTCTCAAACAGGTCTCTCCATGTAGTGGTCGACGGAGTTTCATCTTCTCATTTATCATAAATGCTGGTCTTCCGCAAGGATCAATTTTAGCACCGACATTGTTTCTACTCCATATCAACGACTTGTTGAAAGCAACTTCATGTCCAGCACACAGCTTCGCGGATGATAGAACCCTCCATACCGCCTTCATTTCCAGTGCTCCAATTACAGCCAGGCAAATCACCAACGAACGAGGTAGAGATGTTGACAACATAAATATGGACTTGACAATAATCCTCGAATGGAGATCAATAACTTTGTAACAATGCAAACAAAACACAAATATGCCGTTTATCCTCAAAAGCCGATCTCACTGTGCACAACATGAGCTTGTCAGGAGTTAACATACCTTTGAAGACATCCATTTCGATGCTTGGTATTACTATCAGCAATAACCTGTCTTGGGAAAATCACGTGAGATCAATTGCTAATAGTGCATCCCAAAAACTTGGTTTTTTGTTTCGGGCCAGGAGCTATTTCACTTCCAGTCAGCTGCTTATGATGTATAAGGCACATATTCGACCTGTCCTGGAATACTGTTTCCATATTTGAAGTGCAGCACCCAAACATACCCTGAAACTGTTGGAAAAAGGGCAATTCGTCTCGTGGGTGATGCCTCGCTCACAAACTCACTCACTTCTCTGGAACACCGTAGAAAAGTTGGCGATCTGGCTTCATTTTATAGATATTTTCATGGACGATGCTCTTCTGGAATATCAACAATTGTCCCTCCCTTGGCAGTCCCCGCGAGATTGACCCGTCGAGTTGAGGCTCAGCACCCCTTCGTGGTCACTTTGGAGGCCTGCAGAACATCTCTTTTCAAAGACTCGATCATCCAACGAACAGCGAGGCTCTGGAATATATTACCAAGGGAGGTATACCCCGAGACATATAACCTCCAGAATTTTAAGAAGAACACCAATTCCTACCTTATCTCCCTTGGTTCTCACGGTGTTCTCTGAACATTACAGGATATCCCTTTTCGTGAGAACCAGAACATTAAAAAAAATTCGGACTTTGCCAGCTGAGGATTTGAATTGGACAATGGATTTATTTTTTGTCCGTTGCTGGCGAGGCGCCTATGGTTAGGTTAGGTTAGAGAATCACTATATACAAGGGCGTTTTGCCGGCAGGCTAGCGGCGCTTTGCGGCCCATCTACTAATGACCGGCACTGTTAAAACAACATTTAATTAGGCCCCTTTGACTTGTGTTATTTACAAGCCCGTACTGTTAAAATATCATCACAAATAGGAACATAAATAGTGGAAGAGAAGGTACTACCTGCGCGATGGTACCCTATATACCACCTATACCTTTCTCACCGATATTTTATTTTCTGTCAGATGTTGTTTGTTGTTCGTTCGTGCTTAAGGAGGTTTGCGCGATTTTAATTCCAATTACGGTAATAAAGTCACGATTTCGTTTTAACTGTGCGAACAACAATGATTTTTGTTAATAAGCAGTTGGTACCTGCATCAGGTTATAGCTCGTTAGTATTACAATTTCATTACCACCTCGATTGGAGATGACCTCGTTTTCGTGTGTTTTTGAATTGATATCTCCATTATTATTGGGTATTCTCATTAACCGAAAAGAGCAGCTTTTCATTTTCGACATCGTTATTGAAATTTATAATTACTGAAACATTAACATTCATGCTGGCATACAAAAAACACCAAATGTTATAATCGATGAGGTTTCACCTCTCAGCAATAGTCGTTTTCTTTTTAGTATAATTTTCGTCGAAACGATTTTCGGATCATACCGCAGAATAGAGATGACAAGCCGTAAAACTGATACGAGCATTATACTATTCAAAGTGTTTGTCAGCGTTTGTTCTGATGAATATTTGTATGTGAATTATCGGGTTTGACTCGAACCGCAATTTTTCAACAGTTTTCAGAAGTATGAGGTATGTGTCTAATAGACATCGTAACTCTCAACAGTTGACCCGTATTCACTAAACGTCAAATTGTAACTGAAGAACTGAACGCATTTGAAACGATCTGTCGCCTCAGATCACGTGATGAGGATACCTAGAGGATGGGGTTGCTAAATAAATTAGTATGTTCACAATCGCAGAAGTTGAAAGAGTAGGCGTCTGTCAGACACATAAAAATACAAACGTTGCTATGGTGATTTTTCAATAAAATCCAATCTAGCCAATCATTACTGATGTGGAATCTTCATAAGTAATATTACGATGCTCTGAATATTCGAGATAATTCTGTTGCTTCATTGTTTACGCAGGACGAATGGTATTGCTGTATGGCAACACAATTAAATTAATAATGAAAAACATAAGCATGAGAAGATATTCAGAACAGAGTATAGTATGTTGCTAGACTATTCCACGTTCACGAATCATTAAAAGCATTTCATTAATGAAGAAACACAAAGTCATCTCCACAACATTTATTTGACGATCAGAGATCAATCACATGGAGTACATGTTTCGGGCTTATATAAGCAAATCATCAGTCGAATACAAGAATTCAGCTATGGAAATGAAAGAGTTGCAAAATTTGATAGTTCAGACAATAAAATGAGACAAGACACAGACGTATGCACCATGATTATAGGTATAATAAAATTGGTGTTTTTATAAAAACATTAAACATTTTTACGAGAAATGACCTGTAAAATGATAAACTCCTATGAACTATACCACTCCACTTTAAGTTACCATAGACTTTTTTCCAAATATTAAAAGAATTTTTAATAAATGAATGTTCCATTCTGACAAGCACAGCCATAATTATTTTATACCAAACTGACAGACATTGCTTCGCTATTCGCGATAGAAAATAAGCGTACGCTATCTATCGGAGTATTTGGTAGCTTTCAAAGCAACCTGTGTACTATGTTTCCATTGGTTCACATTTGTTTTTCGTTTCTGCTTATTGGTCACATCTAGGGCTGGGAAAAAATTTCGATATATCGATAAATGTCGATAATTATCGATAAATATCGATATATCGATATATCGATAAATATCGATAAGTATCGATATATCGATAAATATCGATAAATATCGATAAATATCGATAAATATCGATAAATATCGATAAATATCGATAAATATCGATAAATATCGATAAATATCGATAAATATCGATAAATATCGATAAATATCGATAAATATCGATAAATATCGATAAATATCGATAAATATCGATAAATATCGATAAATATCGATAAATATCGATAAATATCGATAAATATCGATAAATATCGATATATCGATATATCGAACTTATCGATAAATTTCAACTTATCGATAACCGATAACTGAAATCCAATATCGCGCAGCCCTAGTCACATCCATCAAAACTAACCGCTCAGAAGTGTTCAAATGTTGGCATCAGGTGAAGCGACGAGTAATTTTCTATCTCGAATTCATGGGTACATACAGACTTTCATCTGCAATATCCATGATTACATCGTTGGAAATATTAGGGTCAATTTCCATCAAGGGACCCTAGGAAATATGAACGCTGTCAGACCAATCAGAATTGAAAGACAACTCATGTTTTCGCGATGAGCACATGTTGTTTCTGGCTTGTGTTTGGTCAGATTATATGATAAGTGGAATAATCAGAAGTAATATCACGATGATCTGAATGTTCGAGATGATTTTGTCGCTTCCCTGTTCACGAAATTGTGTTGCCGAGCAACACGGCGAGTCCGTCAGGACGGGTGGTATTGGTGAACGGCAACACAATTGATTTAACAATGAAGTATTAGTAGTATTGTGGGGAGGCTGTAGCCAGGCGAGTAGGCCCCCATGGGCCCTTTTTGCTAACCCCTGCTCTCCACATATCTACACATCCCTCTTTTAGTTGTCATTTTCGAACCTTCCCGTCCTTCTGATGGGGGTCAGGATGTCCGTCCACTCTAATTCGGTCAAATCTTCCTATTGTAGTTCATCTACTCCAAATATTTCGAATCTCATCCTTCCATACGCCTCACACTCTCCGAGGAAGTGCAGTGATGTCTCCTCATCTTCTCTGCATTCACGGCAAGTGGGACTATCTTCCACACCTATGAGTGATAGGTGTCTGCGTAACTTGTGCCCTATCAGTACTCCTATTAGAAGGCGCAGGACTTGGCGATCCCTGCCCAGTAACCAAGCCGTCTTTGGCTTGCTTGGACCGGCCACCAGGTCTCTCGATTGCCTGCAGCCACCTATACGCCTCCAAAATCCTTCTAGTGTCTCGACCGGCCATTTGTTAAGGGCAGACGAAGTTTGGCTTCTTGTTATGCCCAATGCAGGCTCCGGTCCCCAGAACGGTGTCGCGGATTCGATTCGAGCCAGCTCGTCGGCCACCTCGTTCCCGGGCACCCCCCTGTGACCCGGAACCCATACTAGTTCGACTTTCTTCTGTTCAGCTAGTTTCTCAAGAGCATCGCCACATTCCTGCACCAAAGCTGAGCTTGGTTTAGGATGGCAGATAGCCCTGAGAGCCGCCTGACTATCCGAGCAGATTTGAAACTTCTGCTCTGGTCCCTCTTTCACCTCTTGCCTCTCCGCTACAGCCAGAATGGCAAAGACCTCAGCCTGGAAAACTGTGGTATACTTCACAATTGACAATGAAAGACAGAATTATTATGAGAAGATATTCAGAACAGAGTGGTATTTTGCTAGACTATTTCACGTTCACGAAGCATAAAAAGCATTTATTATAAATGAGTGATTCATTCTGATAAGCACAGCCATAATTATTATATGCTAAACAGACAGACTTTCCTTCGCTATCCACAGCCACATCCTTGAGAACATCAAGGCTGATAGACCAATCTGAATTGAAAGACAGCTGATGATTTCGCGATTAGCACACGTTATTGTCTCTGGCTTGTGATTTTTGTAAAATCTGTAAAGTTTATGTCACAACTTCAAAGTTGGGAACCGACTCCCCAGAAGTCCAAACTTGTGTGGGGTTAGTAAGTGCAGGACCTACAGCATATAGTGGAATCCGAACCACTTCTAAGGCATCGAGGTGCTGCCATGAAAACTACCAAAAATGCTCAGCCGATAGCCGCCGGATTCGAACCGACAGTACCTTCGCATCGTGAACGGGTATCTAGCGAACTCGACCACGGCGCACACAATTGAAGAATAGAAATTCAAAATGGTCTTAGTGCAGCGTTCACCAAATTTTAGATTTCACTTATTATGGGGTCCATGTGCCAAGGCCAATACCATACAAAACGGTCAATGTGCCATCCGCGATAGGCAGTAATCATTTTGTGATGTAGAAAGCTGCGCAGGGTCGAAGCGCCAGTACTTGTTGTACGTTAAAAAGGTCTAAGTTCCAAATAATTTACATTGTTAGTATACAAGATGGACGCACTTGGTGATGTTCAAGCCGGTAATATTGCAGTAAAAAGGCGGCAGAATGGTACTGAGAGTGTTAAAAATGAGAGAAAAAGATGCAGAGTTAGTGGCTTGCATCAACATACAAATTATAAAAATGTCCTTATACCGGCTAAAAATCCACCTGAACAAGAGGTAAGCAATTTTAACCTCAAAATCAGTAAACTAAGTATACTCACATTATGCTCTTGTTGCAGGTAACTTGTTCTTGTAAATATTCCTGCAAATCGTTATCATTCAACCAGAGAAACTCATTATTTCAACAATATTATGATGTTGCAAGTCACGATTAGCATAGTACTTTTCTTATGGGGTGGAGCAGAGAAGCCCAAAAATCTAAAAAATGGACTATATTCCATTGAAATATATTCCGTTTTATGAAGATCTCATAGAAAGAACAGAATTGCAGTAAACGACTACTTTGGACATAGACCTTTTTCACGATTTTTTGTTCATGGCACTTTGGACCTTCTAGCAGTTGTAGTGGTGCCCGCGAGAGTCTCGTTTTCGAGAGTCTCGCATGATCTCGTCTCGTTCTCGAGACAAGACGAGACGAGACTCGGACAGGACGGGACGAGACTTTTATTGGTCTCGTCTCTATTCTCGTGCAAGACTTCTCGTGTCTACTGCGAGGGTCTTGCAGGTAAATATTTCTGCGTGCCGACTGCAGACTTGAGAATTTCATTCATAATACAACATAATATTTAGAAAGAGACTATTTTGACAAAACATTTTATTTTATTTTCATAAGTTTCGAATATATAATGCTATGTTTTTTTTTCTTGTTTTGATGTATGATGTAAGTATGTACCTATAAGGTACTTACTTTTCAATGAATAATGTTATGTTTGTTGTTATTTTTTCTTCCTACTTACATTTTACCTAAAAAGTAGGTGAAGGTAAATATCCCGTACTAGATTGGAACAAGATTATGCATGACGAAATTGCGATACATTTGCGAGGCTCTCGTACGAGACGCGAGACAAGACGAGACTCGAGGCTGCGAAACGAGACTCGAAACAAGACTTCATATTTCATCGGCGAGACGAGACGAGACTTTATGAAAGTCTCGTCTCGTTGGTCTCGTGTGAATCACTAAGCAGTTGTCATGTTTGAGTTAGTGTTTTTCATATAAGTTTTTGTTTTTTATGTGTAACTATGTATATGTAGTTCATATGATCGTGAATTCTGTATACTCAATATACATATCTCTATAATTTTTTTATTTTATTTTATTTTTTCAGGCATGTTTCATGTAATATCTCAGTTTAATTTTTTTTGGCACTTACATCCTTTTGAATTTCCACTCTTCAATTGGTCAGATTATGTGATTAGTAAAATAGTCATAAAAAATGAATAGAGATGGTGCTAATACGCCGTCGTAGTTTCCAGATTCCCTTGTGTTTTTTCACAGTATGCAGTCGTTTCTATCTATCATCTCGGATTCGCTATTTATCCGGCATAACGAATCGGTGAATTTGGCAGAACAGTGGACCAGCAGGCAGAGGCGGCCTTCTCTAAGAAGTCTTCGAGCCAGCGGGTGCATCCGATGACGGCTCATGTTGCGGGGTGGAGCACTGGGGCGCCGGCGGTCTCGGAAATCGCTTCACGGTCTGCCGGTCCAGGGTGAAGTGGGGCACGTAATAGGCCTGTTTCAGTGAAACATTTCATTTCATTTCTTTATTACGAATTTTGCGAAAAACTAATAGTGTTGCCACGGTGGTACATTCGTACTCGTACTTCGTAATGTGGTAAATTTAATTCTGTTTGGTACGGTCATACTACATTTTGAATATGAGGCATTTTTAGTGAATTGTTATTCTTTACAATCACAATATCAATATGTTCAGTCCATTTAATCATTATTGGTGTGATGTTCATAATTCTTCTGGTGTGTCCACTCTTCAATTGTTCCGCCAGACTATTTTTTTTATGTTCTGGTTCCCACGAAAAGGGTTTATCTGTTATGTTCGGAGAACATCGTGAAAACAAAGGGAAATAAGGTGGGAATTGGTGTTCTTCTTAAATTTCTGAAGGTTATATGCCTCGGGGAACACCTTCCTTGGCAATGTGTTCCAGGGCCTTGCTGTTCGTTGGATGAACGAGTCTTTGGAAAGAGATGTTCTACAGGTCTCCAAAGTGACCACGAAGGGGTGCGAAGCCTCAACTCGACGGGTTGATCTCTCGGGGACTGCCAAGGCAGGAACAATTGTTGATATTTCAGGAGAGCATCGTCCATGAAAATATCCATAAAATAGAGCCAGATCGCCAACTCTTCTACGGTGTTCCAGAGAAGTGAGTGAGTTTGTGATTGAGGCATCACCCACGAGACGAATTGCCCTTTTTTGAACAGAATCCAACAGTTCCAGGGTATGTTTGGGTGCCGCACTCCAGATATGGGAGCAGTATTCCAGGACAGGTCGGATCTGTGCCTTATAAATCATAAGCAGCTGACTGGAAGTGAAATAGCTCCTGGCCCGAAACAGAAAACCAAGTTTTTAGGATGCACTTTCAGCAATTGATCTCACGTGATATGAACAATTGAGTGCGAGTTCGGAACGTGGGGTTTTCATATTCGATGATAGATGGCGTGAACGATGGACAATCCCTTGAAAAATTTCAAATTGCGTTTCTAATCTTATATTGTGAAGATAAGATAGACTTTCAAGGATGTGTTTTCCTTTTTTTGAGACCTGAAGAGTCTCGTTGATGATGCACGAATTCAATATTAGCTGATAAGAAGCATCTAGAGCCAGGACGCAACGGAAACATCTTGATCTTGACATATCAGTCACGAGTGTCATTATTTCTGCATATTCAAGATTTTGCCCAGAGAGAAATAGACACATAATGTACTACTCTTATTCATCCGAAACAGATTTCTGTGTTCTTTCACAGATAAAACGGAGTTATTCGATAAACAAATCTAGTTTCTTTGAATGGAGCAATATACACTTATCTCAAATCAATAAGCTTGCTTGCTTCGTTTCTTGAAATTTCTTGATATGAATTTACTCAACATAAACAGTAAATTTCTTCATCCAAGAAAACCGCGACTACAAGTGACACAAATTCCAATTCATATGGGCTCAAGAATAACTCTGCTCGTCTGAAAGACTTGCAGTGACGTATATACAGCGGCACGCCTGCGCCCATTCGACTCCTCAGTCGTTAGCCGCCATTCCAAATTGCCGCTGTTGTTTCTTCTGAAGACGGTGCAAAGCACCTCTGTTCTTCAATGGTGAAGTGTTCAAGAGTCGAATGTGCTGAGTCATGGATAATAGTGGTGTGATATCATGTTCACAGCAATACATCATTCCATATTTGAGGACAATCTGCGGGGGTAACGACTTTGTATATTTTTGTAACATAGTTGTACCTAGGGTCCCTTGATGGAAATTGACATTAAAGTCATTTTAACAGGGTACGGACAGATCCTCGTCTCCTCTCACTCTAAAGTGTTTGTGAAACAGATATATAGTTCCATCCTTATTCAATTCTGGGGAAAAACACTAGATTTTTGACATTTGTTGTTTTTTAGGTCATATTGAGGTCACTGGCATATCATACGTGATTTCCATATGGAATTCTTGATTCAACTATACCAAGATATAGATGAACAATCCTCTAGTTTCAGAGTTTACTACTCCAGCATAATCTTTGCGATTTAGGGAACATATTGAGAAATGGTGGAAACCTCGATGTGGGTATCTGAACTACTATGCTCATGTCATGTGTGCTAAATATATTTCCGTATAATCCAACTCGGAGAAGAATTTATGGAGTTACTAATATACTATGTATAAATATTCGTCTAGGACAGTAGGCTGAAAAAAGACTATACTTTACCTGTTTTTTCCGTCTCCCTTGAATAACAAGTCATTTTCGAATAATTTATTGATGAAATTAACAAAGAAGCAGGTATACGTAGTATAACTTATAGGCACGTTATTTTCACTCTTGCATCCTACATATTCTCTATTTGTGGTGGAGTAATAATTATATGAACTAATGTTTTTCGCCATATTGGATCCGCCATCTTGAATTTTCCAATTTTTACGAAACAATCATTATCTCCTACCCCGAAAACCACCAGATACCAATTTTGAATAGAATCGGATCTTCATTACAAAACTCGTCCACCATTCTGGATTCGCCATCTTGAGTATCCCAATTTTGACAAAATAATTATAATCTCCGACCCCGGAAATCCATAGATACCAATATTGATTTTTGAATAGAATCGGATCATAATTACAGAATTCGTTCGCCATATTGAATTTCACAATTTTGACAAAAAATTATAACCCTCAGATACCAATCTTTGATAAAATCAGATCATAATTTTTCTTTCGCTATATATTGGATCCGTCATCTTGAATTTTCCAAGTTTGACGAAACAATCATTATCTCCAACCCCGGAAAACCCCAAATACCTTCTAATTTTGAATAGAATTGGATCATAATTACAAAACTCTTCCGCCATCTGATCTTCCTCAACAAGTAAATACCCTGTACATACCAATTATCAAAATTTTTATCGATTTTCTGTAGCGCCCATGGATGTGACGTGACAGCAATGTCAGGGATGCCAGTTGACAAAACTAAAGTCTCTAGACCATTAAAGAAGAATGCAGCTATGATCTGTCCGTACCCTGTTAAGATGACTTCAATGTCAATTTCCATCAAGGGACCATAGTTGTACCTAGTGAGGTGTTTTCCCTTCTAATTTTATCGGAAACATGCTAAGATCCTCAATATCAATCATACCTGAAACCATAACTAAACATCACTGTCAACGCATATGGCCATGTTTGTATAGCCTGCACAACACACATACGTTCAGCAGTGACGATTTGACCAGTTGCATTCATTCGACGAACGCACTATAGGTGGGTAATTGTCCATTCTCTGTATATTTTTTAATCGAACCAATAATAATATGTCTCCTTCCTTCGCGTATTTACATACCTATCATCACAACTTTTATACATGCCCTTTTGTCAACCGCAAAATTTTTTGTGACCAGAAAATAGTTTGTTTTCGACAAGGCCTGGCTGTGATGAATGGAAATTTTGTGTCTTCTGAAGCAAGTTCTATAGGTATACGGTTAATGATTCCCATTTAACAAGCCACTCTGCAAAACACAAAACATTTTTCAATTGATGATTTTACTCTTTTCCCTTGGTTTTCGTGGTTCGACATTCAAGTCATTTCAAGCATAGTGACATTCTGTGGAAGAAGACGAGGAAGGCAAATCATAAAAATCTGGGAAAATGAATATTTCACCTCCTAGATCAAGCCACACCAGGCCACACATAGTATTAGATGATTTTACACTTCATTTCAAATTATGATGAAGCTTACAGCGGTTTCCATTGATGGTAGGAACTGGTAGAGTGTTTTTGCACTCAATGTATATATGCTTCCTTCTTACTCGCATTTGTTGAACAGAGATAAATACACACTCAGAGAAAAAATACTACACAAGTTCCTGCCAATGGAATTTGCTATTAGTTAACTCACTCACCTTCGAGTTGAAAGTTACAGGGTGAACAATTTGACAAAATTTTTTGATGACCGGTTTTTTTTGCCGGTGCGTGTACATAAATTCATCAAAATCACCATCACAGTGATGTTTCGACAAAGTTCACATCATTCAATCCTCTTTTCAAAAGGCTATGCTATAGCATCATTGTCCGCAACTCTCCCCTATATTTCTAGGGTGCTAACCCATCACTCAATTATTATTTAATAAGCATGGAAAATGTTGATTATGTTTTGAATTTTGTTAACAAGGTTATTTAGTGATTCTTTTATTCACCGACATCTTGCTAGTTCAATGTATCTTGCGATGACTCAACAAAATTTTGAATTGGATGCACACTGAAATTTACGGAAACCAATTACAGCTTTTTTATGTGGTATACCAATTATAGCATTTCGAAAACGGTAAATATGCCGAAGTTGGTTCAATGAGAAACAAATATTGCCAATTTTAGTGAACAATGAAACGATGCTTCTATATAGGAAATATCACGAACCTTTTTCAAAATATACTTTCAAAAAATCGGGGCTGCATTAAATAGTTCTGAATCTCTGGTAGTAGTCCACGTTCAAATTGGAGGTGATGAGATAATTAAGAGAACAAACTCAAAGTCTCGCTCCAAGTAAATTATAATCAATCAAATCATATGTGCTACTCCTATATAGGAGTCATCATCAGGCTAAAATACAACACTTATAAATAAAAGAAGTTCCATCACTATTGGAAAATGGGTGACATACCTTGCTAGGTAGGAGGAGAAAAGAAACTATAAAATTGACGACATAGTTCGTAAGGGTTTTAGGCCCCAAATAATTTTAAAAAACATTTTTGAATTTTGGTTTTTTAAACCCCCAAATAAACATTTTTCCTGAGATGCTTCTTTTTAGATAAAGTAAACATAGTGTACAGCAAATGGCGCGAGTATGAAGTAAACAAACCGATAGACTACTTGATTTGAAAGATAAAAAGTGACAAATGTCATCTATCAAAAACACAAGACATTGAAGTTGACTTAATGGGCCATACATCAAAGTTCATAACAAACAAGAAAATGTGTCTAGATTGACTAAGTCGGGTATTTAAAATTGTGTTTTTTGAATTAGGAATAACAACGTTAAACAAAAGGATTGCCAATGCAACCAATGAATGGAGAGGAAGATTACAAAATGGAATTGAAAGTGGATAGGCAATCAAATCTAACTTGTTCATTAAGACAAACAGTTGATCTATGGGCAGATCTATTGATTTCTAAAATTTCCAGAAGGTTAAGCTTTTTTCCTTCAGGATGAACATGTAGGACTTCAAAATCTTCTACTATATTATGTTTGTTCTTATTCTCGAGAACATGGTTTGCGAAAGAAGATGTAGTGATAATATCAGAGTTAATATATTTGTCAATTGTCTTTTCATGTTCTGCTATCCTGGTGGAAAAAGCTCTCCCTGTCTGACCAACGTATTCTGCATTGCAATCAGAGCATTTGATCTTGTAAACGCCTGACTCAGAATGTACAGGGTTTATATCTTTGTTATTTACAAAAATAGAACCTAAACTATTATTGGTTTTGAAAGATAAAGAAATGTTATGTTGTGCAAACATTTTTGAAAATTTGAGGGAATGTGGGCCAAAATAGGACATAGATCTGTATATCCTGTTGGATTTTTCGATTGATGGCAGAAGGTTCCTGTTAATAAATTTTAATTGGTGTTTATAAAAAAGTTTGTTCATTAAATTTAGTGGAAAACCGTTATTATGTGCAATTTGTTTTATTATGTTGAGTTCATTATTCAAAGAACTTACTGAAAGAGGTAAATTGAAGAGTCTATGAAACATACTATGAAAACTAGCAAATTTCTGTTGATAGGGGTGATTGGAGCTGAACGGTATAGCTGTGTCTGTATGGGTGGGCTTTCTGTAAATGTCGAAAGTGAGGTTGTTGTGAGATCACTTAATCTTAAAGTCCAAAAAGGGGATAGAACCGTTAACTTCAACTTCCATGGTGAATTTGATATTGGGGTGTAAATTGTTGTGAAAAAGCAAGAAATCATTAAACATAGTACCATCGCCATCAAACAAAACTATAGAATCATCAACGTATCTGTAATAGAACTTAACATTATTTTGAAAAATGGGGTTCTTGTGAAATTCTTTTCCTAGATATAATAGTTCTGATTATTAGGCTGTTTTTATTTTTCAAAATAGATATGTATTTTTGTATCACTAATTCCATATCTAACGTAGCAAAAAAAACTTAGAATAATATTTTTTCTAAGTAAATAAATGAACAATAATGTTAGATGACGAGAGAAAAACAACTCCTTTCCTGGCTAATGCCACGCAGAACATTGAAACACTCCACGAAACTGAAATACCCAAAAATGCATTGTGACTATCTCGTAGTTGAAATTACGCCAGTCGGGCAATCAGCCACTGCCATTTTTTGATATCTCAATTTCGTGGAGTGTTTCTTTCCTTCTATGTGGTCTAGATGGCGTTAAACCCGTCTGGCACAAATTTGCCCACGTGAGATTCCTCTGAGACCAAAAATATTGCCAGGTTACGCTTAGCCGGCGGTCTTCGGACTGCTAGCTGGAGTCTACCCTACACTGATGATAGTCAAGGAGCTCGGAACCGGTCTGTAGATGTCGTTGCGTTAACCTGGCTAAATCGAAATCAATCGCCATTAGAAAAAGAAACACTTGCATTAGTATTCGTTCATACGTATCGATTCATAGATTTCGGGAGGATGTAATGGGAAGTTTCCTTCCGATGAATTTGCATAAAATAAGTTCGGAACTCTCCAGGTTTATGTCCACGCTGTACAGAATGACGACCGATAAAGTCCAAGTCGTTTTCATTTTCAAATCAAAGCAATTTCTAATTGTTGATGCGGCAAACTGTGACGTACATTCTGAATCTATCGAGGAATCTATAGTCTGAAAATATCTGATGGTGAAGAATATAGCTAGCAAATAGCTAACGAATAGCTAAAGAATGGAAAAAATAGAAGAAGAAGTAAAGCTGGTGAACAAAAACATATATATCCACGAATGCACTCGGAGCAGGAATGCAGAGGGTAGTTGACTTCATTCTGACAGGTTATGGTTTTGTTATTTATGCATTGAAATAACTCGAATAGAGCTCGATCCTAAACGGAAATATCATTGAATCAATGAATCACTATCGGATGCATTCAATGATACTATCCTTCCCAATTCACTGTCATCGGTCAGAACAGAATGAAGCCGACACCCATGGCTCCTTCCTCTTGTTGTGCCTGTCAGTATTTTAAGTAGTGTGAAAGGACTCAGAGTATTAGGCGCTGTTGCAAGATACATATAATCTGCAACTTTCCTAGAAAAGAGATCCGTTTTATTAAGGAACAAATTTATTTGCAAAAAAGTGACTGAAGTTATGAATATATATTGCAATATAACGATAGTGAAAAATTTCAGATACTATCGCAAAATAGCATAATGCATCTTCATTAGTAATCAACTCCATTCAGCCAATGAGAGATTCATGGGAATTATTCATAATACTTGACAAAGTAGGATTGAAGAACCTATTATATACCATTGCTGTTATGATATAGTTATTGAGCATTCAATGAACAATTTCCGGAAATCTAGACGTTTGATAATGTAGGCATCGCCGTACTGGCACAGGGAATCGTATTTTCACTCTGTGTGAATGTAGATTTTTTTAAAGTACGTCATAGGAAAGGGGAGGAGCCAAGTTTATTTTTTATTTATGAAAAAAAAAATGTATACACCGTGTCCCAGCTAAAATGTCCCCCCTGTAAAAAATCAACCGCACGATCGAATGACTTGAAATTTGGTCACCCAGTATATTTGATGATGCTCATTCGAAACATGCTATTAAATAAATCGTAGGTATACAGGGTCACACCGAAATGCACCTAAACTTTTCCATTTGAATAGGGACCCCCAGTATATTATTGCATATTCAAGTAGTGTTCATTATTACAAATTCAACAATGCTGGGTTTGATGGGATTTTCTCAAAACGACTACGAAGATATATTGCAAAAAACAAAACGATCCCACCCAGTATGATAAAACCTATTGGTGATAATATGACCTTATCAGTCCGAAACATTCGATGTGCATGCAAACAAATTGTAAAGCAATATCATCGATGACTGCAGCATAAATAATAATGTTAATTGAGTTCAAGTCTCCCAATTTTTCTTCGTGCATGTGGCGATCATTGAGATCGAATATCTATAACATATAAATAGCAATATGTCAACTAGTCAATGTTTATTTAGATAAATAAGCCATTTTATCAGCAATTAGACCACCCATTGCATATGTTTACACGCTTAAAGAGGCAATTATTTGATGTAAATATAATTTAAAATCTCTTCGAATCGGTGTCAGAAAGTTCAACTTAATTTCAGATAAAATTGATTTATCGAGATTGCCGAAGGTTTTTATTGTGATAAAGACTTAATTAATTGTGTCATTCCTATAATAAACAATACATGCATTCCGTAGCTCGAATCTCAGTCGCTGTAATAAATTGTGAATTATGTCAAAATCTATTAAAACCAGCAATATGTTTCGAGGTCAGTATTATAATTCATGTTATTCTGACACTTGGTTAGCCAGGCCCAGCCTTCCAATGATTATAATGATAGTTCTATTCTGATCACCCATAATAATCAAATTGTTGAAAAAATAGTCCTTGATCTTTCATTCATACGGTTGCAAAAGTTTTGGTATTTTATCACATATTTTTAATACATGTTTCAATTTCAAATCATCTTCAAACCTACTTCTTTGATAAATCTATATTGCGTGACCCAAATATTTCAACTGCAAATTGGAGGAAAAATTAGGTAGAAGAGTGCGTATAAACGTGGATCCAGAAATGGCCCCTTTTTATGCAAATATTTTCGATACTCTTCGTGATGGAATATTGAAATATTCGACATCTTGGTATCTAACTTGTTATACCCAATTCAAAATTACTTTTTTAAATGTTTCTACAAACAAAATGATATCTATCCGTTTTATACCCTACGTACCTATTGATTGATTGATTGATTGATTGATTGTATATCGCATACATATACTTTGTATAGTTGTATACCCGATATTACCATATTATCTATAGGTATTATAATCGATTAAACATCATCAATTTCTTGGAAGTCTACTATATCAATCCATTCGAGTAATGAGTTATGAATTATTATGAAAATTTCATTATAGTTTCCTAATACTCTCATTCAATGATGATAATTGATTATTACAATCAACGAAAAACAAATTGAACTCTAACCTACCATATTATCATAATATACATACTATTTAATTTAATACTTATAGCAACATCATTCCATTTTGTAACAATTTTCATTTAAAGTGATGCCTATTGATCACAAATCTGGTACAAGATGCCCTAATCGTATTGCATGATTTCCTCACATATCAATATACTTATAGATCAAAGATCGAAATAGTATTTTGTAAAAGGAACTACCCTGTTCCTTGAGTCATACCCACTGGGTGAAATTCATTGTGCTAAATTCACCATCAAGTCCACAGTTCACACAATAATTATTGTTTGTCAATCCAGGTACACACCGGATTGCGTCAACATTTTATACAGATATAGTCACGCATGTCAGGAGACTGAAAACTTTTTGAACAATTATCATGAGACATTTCAACAACATTCAAGCAAAAAGAGCTACCCTACTTGGAACCACCTGAACTATCTCATATCCTGTAATTTGTTGGTTGGTAACGCATCGCATTCAATATGGAAGCTGATATAAAATAACTCAAAATTATACCAGTTATTGCATTTATACCTGAACTCAAATGACTATCATATTTTTATCAAAGTTGAACGGAAAGTTTCAAAACAAAATACCTACTTCAAACTCTTATGTAGAATATAGTTGTTTTCTCAATCTTCATCAGGTACCTAACTAATAATATAGAGAACAGCGCAGACAAATTTCTTGCTAACATTATGACTGTTTCAAACGAAAAATTTGTTCATAATTAATTGATCGTCAGACCGTGTTCAACGATGATGTCAATTTGAAAAATGATGCCGAAGAATTTTTACGTAAGGCTGCTTCCAGCATTTTTTCGTAATGATTTATTACCATTTTCTAACAATAATTAACGAGATTTATGGGTTGGCATTTCTGGAGGTTTTAGAGCGGTCCACTTCTATACCAATTATCTCTGGTAGAAATCTGAAAAATTCTACCTCTGTGTAAAGGCAAACGATCATTAGTATGACTGTTAACACGATGTCATTCAGAATTGCATCTGCCGAAAATGATGCTATTTGAGAGAAACAAGAAACTGTGAAAAGATAACATTAGGTATCATCAATGATGAAGGTATACTTCTTGTATCCACATCACTATTAGAAATAGTAATTTCTGCGTCGCCATGTTTGCAAGGGGGTATTGCTTCTAGAAATATGGGTTGAACTTTGTTAACGTTATTGTTATGGCTTTTTATATGTTTGCCCGCATTATAAACCAAACATTTTCCTTAACGTCATTCATTTTGTAACTATTCTATTTCACAGTCATGGAAACAGTCTAACCTATCAAGCAATATTGGTAGGTATCTAAGCTATAGTAATACTGAAGTCACTATAATTCTCCCTCACTATCGAAAAGAAGATTGAAGAGGATAATATAACGAATCATTCAAGTTTCATTCGAACGTATAGTCCAAAATTGTACTCAAATTTTTAAGTTCAAAACATAATAGTTGAGATATTCAGGGTGATGACGAATCCGTTCTGAACGTCTCGATGTCTGACGCTGTAGTGGAGGTAGTTCAGCAGGTAGATTTTGATTCTGTTCAACAGGTGGCTCAAGATCTGAAAGTGACCAATCTTGATCATATTGAGCAGGTTGCTCAAGATCTAGTAGTGATGAATTTTGATGATGTTCAGCAGGTGGCTCAGGATCTTGAAGTGACGGAACATCATCAGGTGAAGATGACAAAAGATTCTGATGCAGTTCCAGAAGAGCCACTGGTTGACTCCTCTCGTTTTCCTCTCAGGTATCTTCTTCTGATAGCTTCGTGTCAGGGGCGAATGATACTGATTTCTGAACAACTGTGTAGCTCTTGAGTTGGTCTATATAACGTACATAAATATAACCATTATCAAGCTTTACAAGATAATGCAAATATACAAATTTCTTGAAAACTACACCAAAACGCCAAGTCTGCCTGTTGTTTGAATGATATCGAGAATGTACACGATCACCAACTTTGAATGAACATGTACCCACAAATGGTTGATAAGGTTTCTACTGTTCATGGAATGGCTTGATCGCGTCCAACCAGATGTGAATACTCCTCTCCAGATACAACTCTGCTAAGGTTTTTCCCTCCGCAAGCTGGTTTGATCTGTAGATTTGCATAATTTCTTGCAGTTTCTGCTGAACTGTTTGTGATTCATTCTCCATAGCCTTCAATCGACATTTGAGAGTACGTACATTTGGTTCCGCAAGTTCATTGGTTTGCGGGTGTCCTTGTCCTAGTGCGGAAAACTTTTGGAAAACTCCATTTGAAGAACACAAATCCTTGAAAATTCTACGGGAGAATATAGCGGCGTTGTCCGATACCAAGACTCTAGGAAATCCATGAGCCGAGAAGATATTTTGTAGCAGTTCTATGGTTTTTGTACTTGTAGGTGCTATATTCGAAACACGAACCGCATCTACTGAGATAAGCAAATGTTTTTCTTCGTAAGGACCTGCATGGTCCATATGAACACGATCTCAATTCTCGTCAGGTTCCTTCCACGGATGTGTTGGTGCTTTGACCGGACTTGATATCATGACAGCACAAGTTTCGCATGAGTTTGGAAGATTCCCAATTGCACGATCGATACCAGACCAAGTGCAATATTTTCGGGCTAACTGTTCAATTTTTGTACTACCCATATGTGTGCTATGAAATTCTTTCAATGCAATTTGTTGAAGAGAGCGAGGAATCACTACTATTTGTTCTTGAATAGAACATTACCGGCAAGCGGATAATCTTGATTTTCACAATTCCTATTGAGGAATGAATATTCCTAGATTTTAGAGAGTTTGGGTTCTTTCTCGGTTTCTTGAACAATAATTTCTGCAGTAACGGTCGCGGAAGATATTTGAAAAACTGAACATGAGCAGATATCGGAGACTTATTGAATTATAGAAATATCAATGGTTTGAATGTTCTAATCAATTGTTGCTCTCGACATACAGTCAAAATTAGCATTTTCAGAACCTTTCTTGAATCTGGTTCCATAATCGAATCCTGAGGCATATCGAACAAGACGTGCTGAAGTCATGACTGGAAGTTTATTGGAGTAGTGGAAGATTCTTATAAGAGGCTGGTTGTCAGTGACAAGTTTGAAATGATGCCCATATAAGTACATATAAAAATGACTTACTGAAAAGACTATCGCAAGCCCTTGCCCTTGCCCAGCTCTGTCAAGCTGACTATAGTTTCTCTCAGCGGGGGTAGGCAAACGAGATGCGAACGCTATTGGACGTTCATGTTCATGTGAGAGGACCCCCAGCGATACCTGTAATGCTAGCGTCACATGTGAGAACAACCGGTAGCTTTGGATCAAAAGGCACGAGAACCCTGTCGCTGGTAATTTCTTTCTTCAGCCTTATGAAAGCAGCTTCACATGACTGACTCCAATAGAACTCGGAATTTTCCTGCAGTAGTTTTCTCAGTGGATAAAATTTTGTTGAACAATCTGGTATGAATCTTGGACAGTACGTAACCATACCAAGGAATCTTCTGACTTCATTTGCGTTTGTCGGTTTCGGCATATCAACTATTGCTTTGACTTCGATTGGGGATTTCAAAATTTGATTATATCGAATTCCATATCCAAGATACCGAATGTCTGTTTTGACGAATTTGCAGTTTTCTTTATTGATATAGATGTCATATTTGTGAAGTCGTGAAAAGCGTCTGTTTAGCCGGATCTTGCATTCTTTCTCCGATTTCCCGAACACAATGATATCATCGAATTAGGATGAGGCTCTTTCTAATCCTTTGAGAATTTGATCTAGAATGCGGTTAATTTCACAAGGGCAGTTTTGACACCGAACGATAAACGATTCATTGTATTGTTCTACGATGTGTCGATATTGTTTGCATTCTTGCGCTATCCATTTCAACATGAAGGTAGGCTTTGAAAATTCAAAGAACAGAAATATTTAGCATTTAGAAAAGTATTAAGAATTCAATCTATTCTACGAATTAGATAATGTGCGGACTGTGAATGTGGATTGACTCCTCTTTTATAATCGACGCATAGTCTGACTTTATTTCCAGTCTTAGGTAAATATACCAGTGGAGAACCCCAATCACTATGATTCGCTTCCTACCATATTTTCCTAGCGAATCCAGTCCTTCATCTAATGCTGCTCTCAAAGCGCTCACGGATGAAAATCGATTTGACTTCTCATCTCAAGTGAAGAGAACACGTGATGCCAGGAATACAAGCAATCTTCTGTTCAAATATCGATGCTCAATTCTCAAAAATATCTTCTGCTGAATGAATCTGTGAAGTTTCTGGTACTGTGATATTCTGATCCAACTCTCTCAATTCAATGCTCTGATTTCGTATCCCTACACGACCTAATAACGGTGAGTAGTCGTCAGGAACAACATAAAGATCTTCAGTGGACATCTTATCTTAATTTTGAACATTGACTTCTAGCATTCCATCAGGTACGAAGAGTTTTTTTGTATAAGAGCGGAAATCAGCTCAGATTTTTTAGGGGCATCTTCAGTTCCAATTTTTGATAACATGAACGGGGTATAAGGGTGAACCCTGCTTCTGAATCAGCCCCAAATGTTTGTGGAAGACCTTGAATACTGACGGTGACCAAATATTTTGAGGAATTCGCTAGTGCCTTATCATTTTCATAAACATCCACAATGTTATTGATTCCAAAAACCTGGTCAGAATTCGAATATTCTTCTATCTGATTGCGTCCTACGTCTTGATTTACTCTTCTAAGCCATGAGTGTTTTGATACATACTCGTTGTACATGACCTGTTGAGAAACTTGAGGTACAGCGAAGTTCGTCAGTTTTGGCATGACAATCCTTTACTCTATGTGAATTTGATGCTCACCTCACCTAATGTATGAATTATCAAATCCTAGATGCTTATAGTCAAGGCGTGACTTGAAACGCGGTCGATAATGTCTTGAGTCGTCTCTCTTGCTTTTGGAACGATTCCTTCAATGAGACGATTGGAAACTACTTATTAGAGCGCGTGAAATTTTGTATATATCTGAAAGCTGTTGACGAATCTAATATTGACGGATATTTTGTTTCCAGCAACCGACTCTCTATTTTGGCAGCTTCGATAGCTAAAGACTTCTTCACTATTTCCTCGAAAGGGGTTTCATTCGACTTCAGAATATGTTCCCTTATTGAAATCTTCGAGTCCCCACACTTGCAAGGTGATATGAAATCGCAATCACAAACATCTTGACGCAATTGGACTACAAAGTATGCTATTGAATGATTATCTTGTTGATAAAGGGACAAGAATTGATGTTGTGCTATAAACACGTTCTCAACTTTGCTTCGACCATTCCTACTCCACTCCACTTGGTCAAATATAAATGATTGGAAATATATTTTTTTTCAATTTTATTATAGAACTCAATCAGATACTAATATGTGTAGCCAAACTGATGAATGCATGAGTACCAGAAGTATTTTCACTATATTCCTGCGAATAGTGCTTGACATTGGTATACCAAAACTCTTTCAGAAAAATTCTGTGATATTTGACTTCCTTTGCAGATATTACATAAACATTCTGTACATATTTTCCTCAGATTGTTTTGGCTTTTTTATTGAAACGCATTCTTACCTTTTTGATTCACTTGTTCGTGGTATTTTTGACAATGGAGCCGAACGTTGATATAATAACATTTCCAACAATCATAATCCTGATATTCGCACCGATGACTCTATTCTTTTCCATTATGCAATTCTGAATAGTCCGCAGTTTGAAGGTTCAATCTGACGTATTTTTGTAAAAATGCCCGCTGCTCAATACATTGATATATACACCCTCAACATCAAATTTCCGGATGAACTCATTCTATTCAAAGCAGCTTGACGACTATATCGAATAGATATTATAACCTTATATAAAGTCGAAATCCATTCAATATTGGATGATATAAATGTTCCTGTCAGCGTCCGTACTATTTCTTTTGTTGTTCTTGAGACCCACCCTTAGATGACCCAGCATGATCATACAGTGTGGGACACTGGCACCAAATATTGAGTAATGAAGAACGTGACTCTTTTTAATAATCTTAATGAGATGATAATAACTAGGTATGTCAACTGATGTTAATACAAGTAAGGTATACTAGAGACTACATCTGTCATCATTTATTTCTCAGTAAATTCAATATTGACATCATTTCCGATTCATCAATATTTTTGGTAGTGATGGATTTACAATTTGATGAGCGAATTGACATTCAGGGTGTCAACGAAAGACTGAATAAAACGCTTATAAGACCAAAATATGAGGATCTAACACAATTTACCTCCATGGTCTAGAAGTTGATAGTATATGAAAGGGACATGCACATTGCACATATAGTTATTGTTATATTGTCATCCGATGCATGATGCTCGTGAATGAGGTAAATAAGCGTTCTATCTGTCTTACTGACCTTCCCACTTTTTTATATATCTTCCCTTCACATGTAAGTTAGTCTGAGAACAATTTCACAGTATTGTTTTTATACAACTGAAGTTGTTTTTCTATAACTTAGATTATTCATCCTGATGGTAGCATGAAATAGCTCCAGGCCCGAATCAGAAAACCAAGTTTTTGGGATGCACTTTTGGCATTTGATCTCACGTGATTTTCCCAAGAAAGGTTATTGCTGATAGTAATACCAAGCATCGAGATGAATGTCTCCAAAGATATGGTTACTCCTGACAAGCTTATGCTGGACACAGTAAGATCGGCTTTTCTAGAGAAAAGGCATGATTTTGTTTTGTTTGCATTGAAATCTACCAAGTATTTGAATCCTCATTCCAGAATTGTTGCCAAGTCCATATTTATGGCGTCAACATTTCTTCCTCGTTCGATTCTGATTCGCCTGGGTGGTATCGGGGCCCTGGAAGAGAAGGCGGTATGGAGTGTACTATCATCCGCTAAGCTGTGCACTAGACATGGAGTTGCTTCCAACAAATCGTTGATATGGAGTAGACATAGTGTTGGTGCTAGAATTGTTACTTGCGGAACACCAGCATTTATGATGGAAGAGTCAGATGAAACGTCGTCGACCACTACATGAGGAGACCTGTTTGAGAAAAAACTAGCTAGCAGAGAACATAGCTGTGGAGGCAAGCCATAAGATGAAAGCTTGGCGAGGAGTCCGTGGTGCCAGACTCGATTGAACGCCTTGACGATATCAAGTGCCACGGCAAAGGTTTCACCATATTTTTCAATAGATTGCTGTCATATATGTGAGACGTAAGCGAGCAGGTCACCAGTTGATCTCTGGTGACGAAAGCCATATTGCCTATCGTTGATAATACCTGAATGTTCCAGACATTTCATGAGCTCGATGTTGATAGCATCCTCCATGATCTTTGATTGGTCTGAAAAGATGCTTTGTGTTTATTTACACGAAGACAGAATTGTCCAAGTTGGATAATGCAACAACCAGTAAAATCCAAACTCCAAACAAATATTCACAACAAATTCTCCACTTACGTGTGATGCATAATAATTGGCAATCATTTTATTCATCATCTTAAAATACATCTTTGACCGAATTATAATTTATATTGGAAATAATCAATCATATTTCTCAAATGTTCTGATATGGGAATCCTCTTCTATAAATGCCCATATGTTCAAAACGTTCCATTTCCATATCTTACTAATTTTTGATGTGGAACTATTAGTCAAATCTGTCAATTATGCTTGGCATGTGGTTTTAATGACCAAAAAATTTCTCATTCAGCCTCAAGTGTTAAAGACTGGTAACTTATAGCTGGCGCTTCATTAAGTACCCTATTCTTCCGGACCCTTAATGCATGAGTAACCCTGAAATGCGATACTGCGATTAGGGAAATATACTTCAACAGAAGTATATACAGAGTGTCCAGAAAACCAAAACAATGAAATTGATGCAAAATTACCGAAGTACAAAGTACACTAAAAGAAATTTGAAAATAAGCCTACCTATAGTTTGATAATTATTATATCAACCAGCGAACAATAGTTGAATTCGTCAAGTCAACATACGACATGAATTATTGTTGTTTTGATCAAGAAAATTTTACATATATATTATGTGCCCTGTGTCCCGAATCTGAACGATTCATGACAACTTTTAGTTTTTGATATTTTTTCAATATGAAATGTCTGTGATAAAAAGTAACACCGATGAATCAATTCCTACACGAAAAACGCTATTTGATCTCGCAAGCCGCTCGTTTATTGTCTCAATCATGGAATACCCATGCGAATGCAACTCGTTACACTATTTTTCCTGGAAATATTCGTCGATTGACATACTACAGATTGATGCTTTAATATCGCTCATGACATTGTTCCAAAACTTCTCGCCTACGGCTCGAAAGTTTTGATAAGCAATGTTATTCGGATGAAATTATCAGGCAACAAGCTGTCGTATTAATCGCTGGATATTTTCGGCAAAATATCACTTGTAGTATCAAATATCATGATAATATTATAATTCACAATTCCTTATCGTGTCATAACCAAGAGAATGGCGAGAAAATTTTCAGCTGTCAACTGTCAATCACAATCACTTTTCGAAGGGAAAGATGAACAGAACAGTATAGTCACCATTTAATCTGCTCGTAAGCTGTTAAACGTTGTTTAAATACAACAATGCTATAGCTGACGGGGTGCTTAAGCTTTAGGGGTGGTCGTTATCTAGTCGACATAATACCATTTACTAATCGAATTTTGTTCAGTAACTTATTTCAAAAGCCACTGAGAGCGCAGTGATAAAATATAACAAAGGCTATATGTACAGGGTGGGTCAAAAATGTGTACCCAGCATTCTGGAGGTGTTAATAAGTAAAGTTTGATGGATTAACTAAAATATAAATCAAGGAAGATATGACTCTCCAAAGTTGATAAAATTGAAACAATTTCCCCGCATAACTTATTGTAAACGGTGAAAGCCACCAGATGTAAATTTCCTGCATGAATGTATTATGTTGACTATTCAACTCTTGTTCTCGATATCCAATCAGAATCGACAATTTTCAGGGTTTCTTCTGTATTACAGCGATATTCATTTGTTTACTGGATCAAAAATGTGTACCCAGTATTCTGGAGGTGGTAATAAGTATAGTCTGATGGATTAACTAAAATATAAATCAAGGGAGATATGACTCTCCAAAGTTGATAAAATTGAAACAATGTTCCCACATAACTTGTAAACGATAAAAGTCACCAGATTTAAATTTCCTGCTTGAATGTATTATGTTGACTATTCAACTCTTGTTCTTGACATTCAATGAGAATCGACAATTTTTAGGGTTTCTTCTGTATTACAGCAATATTCATTTGTTAACTTAATTTTTGTAAATGATTCCGTACTGTTGTTGAAACGTTTTCTACAGTAGATATAAAGTAGCTTACTCGCGGCTTCATCTGTTTCAGTAAATAAACAATCATCTTGTACATTTCCCATTGAAAGATTAGTAAAATTACGCTAAATAGCACTTTCAATATATCGAAGACTGGAACCTTTGGCACGATAATATACTACACACTGTTTTACCACTAACCAAACCGATTTTTTAAACCTCGACACGTGTTTCGCTTAGCATCTTCAGGAGAAGATAAAGGGCCACTTTATAAAAAACTTGCAGACTTGAGCTTTATCTCCTCACATTTAAGGCTTATCACTTATGACAGATGGAACATGGAAATATCATTGGTTATGTTATAAAACCATTTTTCTACACACATAACTAATATGGCATTCAGCGTACGGATATGTACCACGCTAAATGATCGATTAATCACGGATTGACGATCTGTGATTTATTCAAAATATTAAACACGTTACCATGGCAACACGATTTCTTAAACACATTACCAAGGCAACACAGTTCATTAAACACAGCTGCAGTAATTTGAGACATGTCTGGCCTGTCAATTTAAAAAACTGTCAGCTGTTATTTTCGAATTTTGTATCAGACTTATTCAAAAAATATTCGTTTGTATCAAAATTCTTCATTAAAAATATATAGGAAAAGTAGACGAGAGTGAAATCGAAGAGAATGTTCTGGTACTTGCATATCTCCAAGAAGTGTAAAAATGAAGCATCCATATTTGAGAACAATTCATTTATTCTGCGCTAAGCATGACAATAAACGTGAAACAAAGGTTAGTAAGCAATTGACTGGACACATCTACAACCAATATCACTTATACGTGTCTCGCTGGTTGCATGTATTATGTTTTCAATTCCCATTCCTTTCGAATTATTTTGTAGGTTAGCAGAAATAGCAGGTATGTTAACGTAATTTTTCGGAGTTCGTAGAAATGTAACGCGTTCATAAACTCTTCTAGACACTTGTTTATTAAACACTCGCTCCGCTCTGCTCCGCTCGTGCTTAAAATACTCGTTACTAAAAGGACGTTTATAACACTTGTTACATAATATACTATTAAGACTTATGATTCAACATTTAAGATTTGAGAAGATGAACAACTTCCAACTCAAGAAGTGCTGATAAATGATCATAAATGGAATAAGGAGTGCGCATCCAAAAGTGACATCTCAATTTCCCGCCATTCAAAAATAATTCAAAATATCTTGTGTTGTTATTCCTGAATATTTGTTTCTCTTCTGAATGATACTGAACCACAGAATACTCTGAGTATTCTGTGACTGAAGTTCTTCAGAAATAAATTAGAATGTCGCAACTCTGATGCCTCCATATTTTGCAAAAGATCCAAGGAGTGAGCCAGTTTCTGTCAGGCAAGGAATAGTGATTACTTTCAAAATGATGTGGAGATATAATGGATGTGAGTAACATTTCAGGAATATATAGTTTATATTGTTTTACAACAACAATCCAAGGAGTGAGCTAGTTTCTGTCAGGCAAGGAATAGTGATTACTTTCAAAATGATGTGGAGATATAATGGATGTGGGTAACATTTTAGGGATATATAAATATCAATTGATTGAATGATATCAGAACATGAAATTTCCAACTCACTAAACTTTGAAAATCTGGTTCTGTATCAGAAACTAGATGTCGCAGTAATGACAAGACATGTATCACCCTAGAATCTTAATTTTTTGTATAACTGTCTCCACTTAAGACTCTTAAGTCTCAAATGTTTAAATGTCAAATCTAAAATGCTTTATGTTTTTATAAAGTCACCCTAAAACTGAATCGGGTTGGTTAGTGCTAAGACAGTGTGTAGAGCATATTCAATACTAACATCTCAAATAGCTATTTTGGTTACATTTTTTTCACTGTTCATTTCAAAAATTAATATTCAGTCGGCCTGACTCACTAAGCGGATTACAATTCCGGCGAATGTAAACATACAATAAAGCTACTAAGTCAACCGTTAAGCAGGATTAAGATATTAACACAGTAAAACCAATTTCTCTAACAAAATATTACATTAACACTCTCACAGGTGTTTCTAGGAATCTTCATCCAGTTGTCAATATTTTTTGAAGCGGTTGCCAAATTAAGTTACACCCACTTTCTTTATACATCACGTGTCCTCCTAGAATTCGGATAAGTAAGTATTTCTAGTTATTTCTGATATATCATTCGGTTCATGATACACACTCACCGGCAAAAAAACCGGCCACTATAAAATTTTGCCAAATTGTTCGCCCTGTAACTTTTTTAATTCTTGTCCGATTTTGGTGAAATTTCGACCAAATCGTTTATACATGTTTTGGAATGTTAGCCTGGATATGGTAATGAAAAAACTGATGGCTTGATCATTATACAGGCAAAAACAAAAGTGACTCTTTTACCCTTAGCTTCTTAACGCCCTGTGGCAAAGGTGAGTGATTAAACTGAGCTTCATTATGTTTTAGATTGAAGTGCGTGATTCCTTCTCAACACAATGGCTTTTGATTCTTGTCGATAACCACTTGTTGAGAAAATATACGAGTGTTTTAGGAAAGTATGTTTTTTTTTGTTTTGAATTGAAGTGTGATTTTTTTTGTCCTCTTGGTTCAAGATTCAAGTCAATATCTCCTTTTTAAGAGAAGATACAAGTCTTTTGAGAAAGTATGGATTTTTTAAATTTTCATCAACAATGATTTAAAACTTAAAGAGCATCTTGGGGATGAACTCCAAAAGCTTATTCGCCTTAGTTCGGCCTGTCAGAGACTCTTCAAGAGCTTCGATTAAGATTCTCAGGCAATTCTTTAAAACTATTTCAGAAATTTGATCAACTCGATGCCACGGCGGTTGAATGCCTCGATGAATGACTCGTATATATACAGTTCTGCTTTCTGTTTATTTTCTGTTATTAAGATTTTTTCTGTGAGTGTTAATAACGACAAATACCTATAATACCATACATTCCCGGCATATCTGAAAGAATAAAACGTGTTGGTGATAAATTTCAAGTGAAAACTGTGTCCAAAACTGAAAATACATATACAATGAGATCAATTCTAACTCAAACAAAGCCAAAAAATAAAGAAAAATCGTCAAAAAATTGTATTTACAGTATTCCTTGTGTTTGTGGAAAGTTTTATACAGGTGAAACGCAGAGACCTCTTTCAGTAGGGACGAAGGAACATAAGTACAATATAAAGAAAAGACACATCGATAAATCGAAACTAGCTGAACATATCCTTACTGAAGATGGACAACATATGGCAGAGTGGAATAATATTGAAAACATTGGAAAAGAAGATAACAACCAAAAGAGAAAAATCAAGGAATCTGCATGCATTCTTCTGAACGGAGACAATAGCATTGCTTCTTGTTCAGTTGATATGGACAGAACATGGTATTCACTACTAAAATCTTAACATGAAAATGGTAAATTCAAGATTAATTAATGAAACATCCTGTAACTCATTTGATTGCCAACGTCACCAATTGTCAATGAAAACTGAAAAGCTCCAAGACATATAAGACTTCGCTATCGAAATAATCTTTTCTTATGTTGAAAACAGCAGCAGAATCGGTCCCGAAACGTCCAAAGATGAGTGAAAATTTGGTATTTTTTCTATACCTTTATTCCTCTTCTCCAAACTTTTTTCAATACATGCAAATTGTCACTGACAAGCTAGGGAATTTTTCTTTTAGGCTCTCTGATAGGAAAATTCTTTTTTCTACATTCATGCAAAAAGCAGAACTTTATTGAACTATATTTAGTGGAAAAAGAAGTTATTTATTGCACTTAGTGCAATAAAGTTTTTATTGCACTCATCTGTCATTCTACTTCAACGTGCTGTCATCATGACAAACATTTTTTATATTGCAACTGTGGTTATAGAAACGTCAGTCAAAAATTAATTCTGACAATTAACAGAATTGTTTACCTAGTGCCGCACCTCAATAAATCATTTTTTGCTTTTTGCATGAACGAAGAAAAAATGTTCTATGCAACTCGTGCAAAAATTGTTTATTGCACTCGACGTGAAATTCTCCGACGAGGCCGTTTTCACTTTTTGCACTTGTTGCATAAATAACTATAAACGCAGTGACATTTTGGGACAAATCATCTGATTTGTCCTTACTACACTCATATTGAAATAATATTCATATCGTTATTTTATAGAAACGAGGAGAGAAAATCCCAATAAATTTGGAATAATGAATGATTGTTTTTCGCACAAATGTATTATAAACAATAAGCCACAACACATGAGGAAATATTTTGAGACAATTAATTAATTGTTGAATGCTTATTAGGAATATTCCCATTACATAATTGAGAATTTATGAATTATTGAATAGCTAATATTTCTGAAGTTCCCATTCGTATTTCAAGATATAACAACTGTGCTATGGTCTGACGTCAGTTTTTACTCGCGGTAAATTTCTAGCCGTTTGAAAATTACCTCGGCATTATCAATGATTTTGGCACTTCAAAATCGACTGAAAAACTTGAAGAAAATATGTAATTGAAAGGTATTTGAGTGCATGATGATTCTATTTAAAAAATGAAAAAAAAATAGTCCATTCGCCTATTACATTATTACTCAGAGACCAAGATTATAATTCGAGGCTTCAACGAAAGGGTATAAGGTCCCTAGGTAATAATATTTTTTAATATATTTCAGTCATTATAGTTCTGTGAAACTGAAATACAGAACTATTATCACTACGGAAGCACTTATATTCAATTCTGATTAAAATTTAGTAGCCATTCTTTAGGGCATTCTTTCCAATCTCGCATCAGAACAATGGACTTTGGTTATGATTATCATAACAGAGGGCTATGTTTTTATATTGACTATAATAGTTTATCAAATGACGAAAACTACTTAGGTAGAAAAAAACACACTTGATGCCATGCGAAAGAGTGAATAATGGTATAGGTTCAACAGCTAAAGTGAACAAATTGTGCTCCTAACACTCATCTTTGTTTTTTTATCCCTTGGAGCACACGAAAGGAAATTCCTCTAATGTTCGTGGAACATTGTGCGTACTTAGGGTGGATAGGGAGAGGAGGTAGGTGTGATATTAATAAGAAAAAAACATCTTATTCTCATTTCTCACCAAAATATCCCGATGTCTATGACCAAAAATGGAGATGATTACTGAGCTAGTGCTGATGGTAAATTATCATGGAGGGTGCACTTAATATATAGCTATCTCTATAGCAACATAACTTTTTGCTGAAACTACTGAATTTTACTGTCTGTTAGTCCGGAGCAAGTTTTTTTTTTCGTGCTTTCTCCACCATTTTTCTCATTCAAATAAATTATTCCAGTGATGAGATATTTCAGTTTCATGTTATCAGTCCATCTTTTGAATGTCAACTTCAATTCCTCATTTGTTTCAATTGACTGTTGAAAAAGCCAAAGATTATAAATGTTCTGAATTTTCATAAGCAGTATCCAGGTTTGAAAAAAATCAGCTGTAAGACGACCATCTCTTCATTCAAAGTATCACAAGTTAGAGTAGAGTATGAACATATTCAGTTTTCTTCATATTCTCCTCTTTTCTTCATGATACCACATAACATACTGGATTTTGATCAGCTCTATTGAATAGTTATTGGCTACACCTGCCTATCAGTTTCCAGTATAACGACTTCACACAATCTCCAAAGATAACAATCCTCAAAATCTCGGTGAATATTATCTATGTATCTTCTCTATTGACACCAAAACTCAGACAACAATAATCATCGTATCGAAACTCTAAACCTTAATTACACCATTCAAAAATAACGAGATATCTTGTTATCCACAACAAAAAACACCAATAGGGGTTATACCTGCGCCACCATAAAATATCGAATAAATAATTACAAAATGGCTTTCACTAAATTCAAATCGAACAATTAACTATATTAAAAATTACAAACGACACCCTCGGAAGGTCCTTTTTGCCGGTGGCACTTCAAGTTAATCATTTCCCCACAATAGGAGAAGCAGTTGGCTCCTGACATTCATAATAAATTAATGTTCCACGCTACGGAATAATATACTGGAACTCGAGTATATTTAGCAAACGTTTACTAGTCATTATGAGGGGAGATCGGCTCAATGAAACAGGCAGATGGCTGTGATTTCAATTGAAAACTCGTCGTCATGCTCGCTGAACGAATACAACGCGTTCGTCCTTACCAAAATTTGGTTGCAACGACTACCCTTTTATTGGATCCGAGGGACTTTCTTTGTTGGGACGACTTCTATGGCGTTTAATATCAAATTAGCTCATGCGCCATTTATCGAAACGTCGTCCAATGAATTTCGCAGAAAGCAAGTTGAAGAATAGTTTGGTGGATGACGTCTGGCACCCATGGCAGTTAGGAGATCGTTAGCGGTGGAATTAGTCGAGGTTAATTGGGTTTGCTGTATATGGTGATGAAATGGGTCCAAGAGAAATGGACGGTGGAACTGGGTATGGAATATTTTGCATCCGATTCCCAATTCACAATACCGTTGTCAAATCTCAATCCAAAGTTGACGTTTTCCATGAAATTTCATTATTTGGCTGTATTTGATGATGGAAATTCTGTCAGTGAACCATCAAACCTTATAAAAGATTCAGGACTTCGCTCATAATATGGACTGATATTTTATAGTTATTTTCATGGATGATGCTCTTCTGAAATATCAACAATTATTCCTCCTGTCCAAAAGAAGGACAATTCGTCTCGTGGGTGATGCCTTGCCCACAAACTCACTCACTTCTCTTGAGCACCGTATAGAAAAGTTGTCGATCTGGCTCTATTTTATAGACTTTTTCATGGACGATGCTCTTCTGAATTATCATCAGGAAGGACCCTTGGCAGTCCCCGCGAGATTAACCCTTCGAGTTGAGGCTTCGCACCCCTTCGTGGTCACTTTGGAGACCTGCAGAACATCTCTTTCCAAAGACGCGTTCATCCAACAAACAGCGAGGCTTTGGAACACATTGTCAAGGGAGGTGTTCCCCGAGGCATATAATATAACCTCCAGAAATTTCAGAAGAACACCAATTTCTACCTTATTTCCCTTGGTTCTCACGATGTTCTATGAACATCACAGGATATCCCTCTTCGTGGAAACCAGAACATAAAAAAAGGAACACGCCAACATTGTCAAGGATAATGTATTTATTATACAAGAGACAAAAAACCGTGAGCTAAAATCAAATATTTTTCCCGTTTAAAATGACGCTCATTCTTCAATCAATATTGGGAAGATATTATACATAATATCAAAATCAGTATATTATCGACGTGAAATTTCAAGTTTTCAACAGGAATGACACCTGCGCAGGCATATTTTTTCGAAGTTATCATATATCTGTTTGCTATAAGGATTTCCATCGAATAACGGCCGAATCAATTTCAAACAAATATATCTGTCAAACAAATATTTGCATCTCTCAATAAGGCGGATGTTTCAAAGACCCATGCGTTCGCAATAAAAATTATAAAATTCGAAGATCATAGCACCTATCAAAAAAATTGTTTTTTGGAAATTGTATGCAGTTGGATGTTTCATGCCGTTTTTAAATTCTAATTTTTACTCCCACTGCAGTCTATGCCACTGCTGAGAACCATATGATTACAATGGTTAACATTATCCTCAATCAGAAAAAGATAAATTATACTATATCTGTGATCATTTTCTTCGTATGATTTTAAACCAATCAGAATTGAGCTGAGCTACCTTGTATAATTTTTAATATACGGTGGATATTAGGGCTTCGCGAAACCAAGACCAAGACTCTTTCCCAAGAGTTGGTAGGTACCTATAGTATAGAATTTCGACAAGTTTGCCTTATGAGCCTTATCTGGGCAGAAGAAGAACCACATCTTATAACAAATACTCTTTTTTCTACGGTTATAACACAAGATTGCTCTTGTTTTACTGTGTTCGATACATCCATGAGGTACTTTGTATGTCATAAATTTTACTTCCGTATCTGATATCACAATGACTTCATTGTGTAATTATATCAAGAAAATCTCATCGCTCATGGAATGTCAAATTTCAAGCAATGACAGCTCTGTCTAGTAGATGAGCATTACTTGACAAGAAATCAGATGGTTACAAGACGAAGAAATCGAAAATGCCGCTGTTATCTATTATAGCCGTAGACAAACTATATAGTGTATCACTTGCATCCAGAATGCTAATTTCCTACTCGAATGATTGCAGCATTCGCCTATTTTTTGAGAACCATTATACAAAAATTCGAATGCTGAAATAAGGTATATGTAGTTACTAAGAGGAGTTGTGCCATGGTTTTTATAGATAAATTGCCCCCAGGTAATACTTGTATTTCAAGACATCGTTTGGTATCAGCTGGACGGTCACAGTGAAAGACAACACATATGTAGCCGTTGAATTATTATAAATATATTCCATAATCATTTCGTTATTATCCTATATGTTTTCTTATGTTATGATCTCAAACCATATGATGTTTAGATAATAGGTACAAGTAATTTTCTGTCGCAATTTCGTATTCTAAACGTTGTGCTTCTATTAATCTGAATTTGGTTTTGTTCAATTGTCGCAAGTTCAGATTTCTTTCTTTGAAAGGACGACAGGTTATTCTTAAAATCTTATATAAAATGAATTCAGGTCATCTCTATTAATCAATGTTTTTTTTGCTCCGCATATTGACATTTATGGTGGATTTTGCAGCAGTTTTAAGTCATAAGTTTTAAGTCATAAGTTATAAGTCATAAGTATTAAGTCATGAGTATTAAGTCATAAGTCCTAATAAGTTCATTCATTGCTTTTCGATATACAATATAAATGTTCATACAATTGTCATAAGCATGCAGTCATAAGATTTAAATCATAAGACGACTTACGACTTGAAACTTTTGTAATTTTGGTTTTCTTCACATTTGTTTCAATCAAATCAAAACCAAAACAGATATTTGTAACTGCTGAATAATACAAAAAAGCAATTCAGTGTTACCTCAAACATGTCAACAGTTGTCAAGACTTATCTAACCATGAATGTTCCTATTTATATAATCAGAATAATTGCTCAAATCAGGCTCACTGGTAGATTCAACCTGAGAATCTCGCATTCTGGTATTGTCCACCAGATAGAGTTCGAACAAATTTGTCATGTAGGTATGTAATCAAAATATGCCACAAACATTCGAGCATGTATTTTTTGAATGCCCCATATTATCTGCAGTCAAACCAAAAAATGTCATCATTCTCGAAAATGTCGAAAATTTTATAAATGTGCTAGACAATATATCAACGTGAAGAATTCGAAATTATTGTGTGGATACGTCCTGAACTTTTTCAAACTTTGTTCGATTGTGATGAATGAATGATTGAAAGATTGGTCCCATCCTGTTTTCATTATAATTATTTGTATGTACCACATTTTTTTTCTGAAGAGTCATGAGCGCCTTATTTTTAGTTGGTGCTCTTTATACTATGTATAGTTTGTGCTAGATTAGACTTCTTGCTATAAGAATGTAATTTCTCAAGGAGCATCAATAAAGAATTATTATTATATTATTATTATATAATACTGATAAACAATAAGCAAAATGCGAGCTAATGAATAGGGCTGCTTGCTTTATGATATGACAGTCATGATTATTGCTGCGCTAAAGACTCAAAACTGGTGCATAAATCCACCATTAATGAATTATATACGTTATTGAATTGCGAATATTTGGCCCAGACAACTTTTTTAATTTATTGCTATCAATCAACAAGCATGCATCTCCTATATATATAACATCTTGCAGATCCTACCTTTAGTATATTTGAAAAGAAGAAAGTAAATTTCAACATTCTCCGTTAAACGTAAAGTTGAAGAAAAAATTACTTCGCTAGTAATAAACGTCTACGCTATCATGACATGCAGCAATAAACGCCTATAAGCATTAAGATAAAACCCACTGAGTATATCGTCTCATCATTATTGCACATTCAAACTGATTTACACAAAGTTAAATGGTGCAGGAATAAGAAAAAATTATTTTCCTCCTCTTTATTTGCAAAATTAACAAAATTAATGGAGCGGACAAGCATTATATTACGCATTCATGTTCGCGAGAGCTCGATCTACAAAAAGTTTAATTAAAGAATTTCATGATATTACAGTTTCAACAGTACGTTTTTATGACTGCAAAAACGCGAAAATCACTTTATATTTACTGGAAGAGATGTAATTGGCTTCAAAACATTCATACAATTGTACTCGCCATATTCAAATGTCGCAGTAATGAAAGGCAATAAAGGCCCCTCGAAGCTTATCGCCATTTTAATGGCTGCGTTTTATGTTTATCGTAATCAAATGACTATACATTTTGGGCTGAATTCAATATCCGTTTTCATCATCTGAGGATTCTACTCGTTATAAAATCCGCAATACGAACAAAACGTGATGTTTATATAGCTACAATGGAACAGTCACGTCAACTCAGATTACTTTTACTATCCAATCAAGTTATCAATATACCTAGTTACTGATGAGAAAAACTGCTGAAGTTATACCAAAATCACCTATCATCAAGTAATGGAATGCGAAATCGTTAAACTACTGTTCTCAATTTCGATATTTTTTCAACACTCTCAATGATGATGATGATGAAGTAACAGCCTCACATTTATGTCTTGAACTGAATTCTTATCAGACATCTTTCTTGGTTGAAAATCAGTAAATTTCCCATCGCTACCAATTTTTTTAAGCAAAAACACGATCACACTTATAAGCATATCCAGCAGGGTAATTTGTTCCATCGTATTCACCATTTGATTTGAAGATTCAATCTTCTCCTGGAGATAACAGGACTGCCGGCGTTGACGTTAGTTTTTGCCCTAAAAATGCAGTCTTCCTACCTAAACCAAAATTGTGCGGCTAGCTTCTGATTGTTGACTCCGTTGATTTGTTGTTTTTATATTTCACCAAGTTTTGCATATCTTTTGCACTTCTTCCACCGTACTGATGAGGGCCAAAAGCCGAAACACGTGTCTTCGGTCAACTCTACCTGAGGGATATGTTCAATAATCTTTTTCTATATTGCTTAAAACGGTTTCCTCAATATTCCTTCCAACCTAATTCTCCTCCTGGACTCGAATGTCACCAGGTAGCTATAGCTGCCTCCGTGGTAACGTTATGAGTTGTATATAGCCCTGAAAATGCAGGGTCATCTGAGCGAAACCACAATTGTGCGGCTGGCTTCTGTTTGTTGACTTCGTCGATTTTTTTTTTGTCTTCTACCAAGTGTTGCATATCTTTTGCACTTCTTTCACCGTACTGATAAGGTCCGAAAGCCCTAAACACGTAACTGCGGTTAATTCTTCTTGAGGGCTATGTCCAAATCTCTTCCGAGTTTGTTGTATAGGTAAAAAATGGTCCAAGTAAAACGTTTTCTTGACTTGTTTCGTATTGTGGTAAGAAAAATAATACCTATTACAGAGAAAATTACCTTTCGCCTCAAGAAAAAAATGAAAATTCTGAACTAGTGATTCACACGAGATCAACGAGACGAGACTTTCATAAAGTCTCGTCTCGTCTCGCCGATGAAATAGGAAGTCTTGTCTCGAGTCTCGTCTCGCAGCTTCGAGTCTCGTCTTGTCTTGCGTCTCGTACGAGAGTCTCGCAAATGTATCGCAATTTCGTCATGCATAATCTTGTTCCAGTCTAGTACGAGATATTCACCTTCACCTACTTTTTAGGTATAATGTAGAAGTAGGGAGAGAAAATTACAACAAAAATATCATTATTTATTGAACAGAAAGTACATAATAGCTACATACCTACATCATTCATCGAAACGAGAAAAAAAACACAGCATTATATGTTCGAAAGTAATGAAAATAAAATAAAAAGTAACACGTATATCCTAAACAAATAAAAAAAAACGAAAACTTTAATCCAACATTATTCCGCCGTAAGAGAGAGAATATTCCTTTTTCGTTTCACGCATTACGTCGTTTTACAACAATCATGGATTGTATTTTTAAAGTATTTGTGAATGGAATGTTTTGTCTATCTGTGCTCAATAGTCTGAATTCTTTCCAAATAGGTTGTATTATGAATGAAATTTTCAAGTCGGCAGTCGGCACGCAGAAATATTCACCTGGCTAGACTCTCGCACGAGACACGAGAAGTCTTGCACGAGACTCGAGACGAGACCAATAAAAGTCTCGTCTCGTCTTGTCCGGGTCTCGTCTCGAGTCTTGTCTCTAAAACGAGACGAGACCACGCGAGACTCTCGAAAACGAGACTCTCGCGGGCACCACTATTCTGAACGCATGAACTTGTAGCTATAATAATTCACCTACAGCTATAATAGCTAGGTCGACATTTTATAAGCGCTGGTGAAGTGTATTTTAGTATTCATCAACTTCCAGTTTCTGGAAAGGAAATAATTACAACAGAAAGTCGAATTACAAGCACAATGCAATTGTTAATCTGCGTTAAAACCTAATATTCCTACGGCCCGAGAGTGCTGAGTGTAAGGATGCATTGGTGGCCGTTGTAAATCGGAAAATAATTTCTGGTGTTGTATTTATTATATTGTCGCGAAAATACATAGAACACTCTGTATATCAGTCTCTACCCACTTCATGACCGAGCTATACGCCAGATTGTCAAGTCAGCAAGATGCCCACAGCGTGCGGGGGACCGGGGGAAGCAACGACTCAAGCAACTGCATTTTATGTATTTGTACCGGCAGTTGTACTTAACATCGTGACATTGTTACAACTCACCATTAAACATCTAAATCGAACCTTTTGGCCTATAAATTCGCCCCAAGTCCCCAAGCAGTGTCACAAATTGGTGGAGGCAAGCCGGTCATCTCGTGTAATAAAATAAAATTAAAATTTCTGAACCAAAATCTAAATCAAAATCACCGACAAATTTAACGAAACAGTGAAAGTTTAATGTTTACAAGAAGCCGTGCTAGAATTCCGATAATAATACAAGAAGAAGAAGCAAGGAACGAAGATCGAGTTGCAGAGGAAGAAAGAGTAGTAGAAAACATAAACGAGGAAATTATGGAAGCCAACCAGGCGCCTAGAGAAATCTACCCGTCGGTAAGTCCCAAGGTGTTTTCGGGAGCAACCGAAGAGAGAGTGGAAGATTTCGTCAAAACTTTCAATCGAGCCGCCAGAGCTAATAGGTGGACCGATGAAACGAAACTTATACAGTTGCCATGCTATCTTAGCGGGGCAGCGCTAGATTTTTTCGAAACCATCGAAGATGGGTGCGAAACTGTAGAGGAAGCGATGCAGAACTTACAAGCGAACTTTCGAAATGAAAAAGTTCAGGAACAAGGGTACATGAAGCTACTAACAAGGAAGCAGCAGGAGTCAGAGGATGTTTGGCAGTACTATCATGAGATGCTGAAGCTGTGCCACGACGTCAACCACGAAATGGAGGAAGAGGAAAAAGTTGGATTTGTCATTAGAGGCCTGAAGCCATGTCTGATCAGCAAGGTGAACCTCATGGACAACTCCACCTTGGACAACTTTAGGAAGAATTTGCAGCGCATCGAGACAACGGACTACATGGTAGGAGAAGCTTCGACCAGTCATTCAACCGCAAGAAGCGTCCCGACGCCACGCAGAACAGCCAGTATGGAGGATCCTCAACTTCAAGGGCTTCTACAGCGGATTCAACAGCTAGAAGGACAATCCGGTAGGTCGAAAAACAATTATAACCATTATTCTCATAATCGTCAAAATTTTATCAAAAAGGAGCCTCGTACTTCCGACGGAAGAGTAGTTTGCTTCAAATGCGGCAAAATAGGCCATTATGCACGGAATTGCTTTGTAAAAAACGACCAGCCACGTCGCCAATAGGTTCAGGCGACGAGAATTGCTTTAATTTGTCACAATCACTTTGTTCACTTAGCGAAAGTAACAATTTTGCAGAGTTGATTGAAGTTAACGGAGTAATCTTTTCTCACAATGTTAAATTTATTCTAGATACAGGGTCAGGCATTTCTTTAATTGGTGATTTTTTAATGAATAAGTATAAGAATTTATTGAAAAAGGCACCAAATATTAGAATAAAATCAGCTAGTGGCAATTTTCTCATAGTATTAGGAGAAATACAAGCTAATTTTAAATTGAATGGGCTTGAATTGAATCATAATTTCATAGTAATTTCAAATTTTGGAAAAAGAATAATTTTGGGTAACGATTTTAATGAAAAATTTCAAGTGGAAATTTATTTTCTTACAAAAACTATCAAATTAGCAGTGAACGAGACTATTTATCAAGTGAAATTTGGAAAAGTTGATTTTAATAACTGTTTTCAAAGAAAAAATGAGGTAACCTGTATCGAAGAAGTTGATTTGCCACCTTTGAGCACTAGTAAAGTTAAAGTTAACGTAGATAGCGATGAGAAAAATCTAAATTTTGAGTCATGTCAACATTTTTTCAAGAACAGAAATTGTCAAGTAACTAAAGTAGATTTCAAGAAATCTGTCATATTTGTCACGAACCGAGCATTAATAAAGGTTACGATTTATAAGGGGACTTGTTTAGGCAAAGTAAAATTGTCTAATTATTCGTCCGGGACGAATAGAAATGTATTCCCTGACTTCATGCAGAGTCATGAAAGTACAAAAGGTACTAGGGATACGGCCGTTCTAATTCACGAAGCTTCAAAACATACGTTAGACGACATCTGTAACGTAGGTATTAATGTGAATGAACATCTGTCCGAAAACGAACGTAAAAAATTGTGTAACTTAATAAGCGAGTATTCTGATATTTTTGCAACAAGTAATTTAGAATTGGGTAGAACAAATGTTTGTATTCAAAACATAGAGACCGGCAATCATCCTCCAATACACCAAACACCGTATCGAGTTTCATTCAAAGAGCGCGAGATTATCAACAATCAGATCAAGGAAATGCTAGCCGCTAATGTTATCAGAGAGTCCAGCAGTCCGTGGGCGTCACCCGTGGTCTTAGTCAAGAAGAAAACAGGCGATTGGAGATTTTGTGTAGATTTTCGTAAATTAAATAAAATTATTGTCAATGATAGATACCCATTACCAGTTATTGATGACTTGCTATCAGCATTAGAGGGTTCAAGGGTTTTCTCAACGTTAGATTGTTTTTCCGGTTTTTGGCAAATTAGTTTGGCAGAAGAAGATAAGTTCAAGACGGCGTTTATTGTACCGGAAGGACTATTCGAGTTTAATGTCTTGCCATTTGGACTGGCTAGTAGTCCAGCGTGTTTTTCAAGGTGTATGGACCAAATTTTGGCAGGTTTAAAGTGGAACACTTGTTTGGTGTATATGGATGATGTAATTGTCAAAGGAAATAATTTTGATGATCATCTAGTAAATCTACGTAAAGTTTTTGAACGTTTTAGGCAATCAAACATGAAATTGAAACCTACTAAGTGTAAATTCGCTAGTCAAGAAGTCAAGGTGTTAGGTCACGTCGTAAGCAAGAATGGCTTATCCCCAGATCCGGCAAAAATTCGCGCAGTTTCGGAATTTCCGCGGCCGAAAACTGTCAAAGATGTTCAGTCGTTTCTAGGTCTGGCAAATTTCTATAGGAAGTTTGTGAAGTCGTTCGCTGAGATTGCTCGACCTCTCACTTTGCTCACAAGGAAACAGGTAGAGTACGATTGGACGAGTGAACAACAAAGGGCATTCGACACCCTAAAAAGTTGTTTGGTGCAAGCACCTGTTTTGGCTCATTTCAATCCGAATTTGCCTGTTGAACTTCATACTGATGCCTCAGGGTACGGTATCGGGGCAATTGTACTTCAGACTGACAAAGACGGTGCGCATCCAGTAGCGTACGCGTCGCGACGCCTTTCAGAATCCGAGTTAAAATGGAATACAACAGAAAAAGAGTGCGTAGCTGTTGTCTATGGCGTAACTACGTTTAGGCATTATTTATGGGGCAGAAGTTTCAAGGTTGTAGTGGACCATCACGCTTTGTGTTGGCTTCACAAAAATCAAGATGTGTCAGGTAGATTAGCAAGGTGGGCTATTCGATTACAAGACTATAGGTATGAAATTTTTCACAAAAGTGGAAAGAAACATCTAGACGCTGACAGTTTATCACGATACCCAGTTTCAGACCCGAATCAAAATGATGAGAACGCCAATGAAATTCCTGTGTTGACAATAGTGCACAGCGATATTGCACAACTGCAGAGAGCTGACGTAAAGTTGAACGACATTATTTTAGCGCTTGAATTTCCAACAAATGCTGATTCGAAAATGCTGAAACAATCACGCAGTTACTTATTGCATGATGCAATACTGTATAAAAAACATTTTGACCCGTCAGGTTCTTCCAAATTATTAGTTATTCCAGAAAGTTTAAAAAATGAAATTTTGCTTTGCTGTCATGATGACCCATTATCAGGAGGCCATTTAGGATTCGCAAAAACATTTGGGAAAATTAAAGTTCGTTATTATTGGCCTAACATGTATTCGGAAATTGAAAATTATGTAAAGTCATGTAAAAGCTGTCAACATCGAAAGAATGTGCCGAAGGCACAGCCCGGGTTACTTCAGCCCATAAAAGTGGGCGAAGCATTCGAAAGAATAGGGATCGACATTTTAGGACCATTTCCAAAATCTTTATTGAACAATACAGTTATTATTACTGCCATGTGTTATGCAACAAAGTGGGCCATAGCTAAGGCGCTATCGGCAGGCACAGCAAAATGTGTAGCAGAATTTTTGATCGAAGAGTTAATTTGTAAACATGGCTGTCCAAAGTATATACTGACAGACAGAGGAAAATGTTTCACGTCTAAATTAGTATCTGAATTATTAATAGGGTTAGGTAGTCACCCAACTACAACAACGGCTTATCATCCTAAAACCAACGGGTTAGTCGAGCATTATAATGGAACCCTGGCAGCAATGTTGTCTATGTATGTGAGTACCAATCAAAGGGACTGGGATACATTTGTTCCGTTAGTAACGTTCGCTTATAATACAGCACCACAAGAAACTACGAAAATGTCGCCATTTTTACTTGTTTATGGTAGGGAAGCCAGACTTCCAGCAGATATAGCTTTAGGGGTAGGTGCCAGCGATGGCGATACGGATGTTCAGGAATCATTAGAAAAGATAAAAAGGACTAGAGAAGATGTTTTAAAGCGTATTGAATTAGAACAGGCAAAGCAGAAGAAAAGGTATGATGCTGGGCATCGCGCCGTAAGTTATACGGTAGGAGAAAATGTAATGGTGTACACCCCCTATCGAAAGGTAGGTAAGTCAGAAAAACTTCTTCACAGATGGTTCGGTCCTTATGAGGTTACAGGGAAATGGAATGATGTCAATTACCAGATAAGGATCAAACGAGGGAAAAAGTTTGTAACTGATACGATCCACGTGGACCGGTTGAAAAAATATTGCGCGCGTAATAATTAATTTTGTCAACAACGTCAGGCAAAATAGATTTTCGTTAAAAGAAAAACATCAGCGAAAAAAAAAATAAAATAAAATGTATATACATGTAAAATAGACGTCCTGGGGTAAATGTGCTTATTGTACATACAAATCGATTTGTTTTTATTAAATGTTATGCATAATAAGTGAATCGAATACAAAAATTATTGCATTAATGTCGAAATTGCTGACATCGGGGTTCAAGTCAAGTACAGTATAGCGAAATTCGTCATTTGCTCACCTATCGAAATCAAGTTAAAATGAGAGTCGAAAGTCTGATTATTTCCATAATTTTTGCCAAAATTCCATTTTGTTGGCCAAATGAAATAAGTATAGTTTCGGGAGCATATTGGTCAGAATTGCCTTCTACTATCATTTATCAGTCTTCAGTACCGCTAGTTTATGTCGTCAAGATGCCTTTAGAAGAAAAATACGCCAGTACGAAGTCATTTTTTGAAGAATCCTGCGAAAACAAGACAAGTGATACGTGCCGCTATTCAAGAATCTTGGAAAACATGAATTCAGTTATTAAGAAGCATCTTTGGATACTTTATAGGAGTCTGGGACAGAATGCGAATACCAAACATGAAAATTCTCGGAATACACGGTCAGTAGAATTTTTGGGAGAAGCTTTGAATTGGTGTTGTGGGGTGTTAACAAAACACTCTGTAGATCCCTTGTTTTCAAATGAAGAAAAAATCAAATCATCCATGGATAAATTAGGATTAGCAGTGAATAAAAATCATGCAGATTTGAATAGCATAATTTTGTCGATTAAAAATTATAGCAGCCAAGTTAATTCAGTTTTAGCACACGGTGAAAGGTGCGTAGAAGAATTTTCAAGGAATTTTGACATTCTTCGCCAGTTCGCAAATGATAAATTAGATGAACAGAATAATGCAATGCAGCAGGTTTGGACCTTTTTAGCAGAACACTCATACCAAAATTTGAACATGTTACAAGTTTTTAGTAAGTACGGAATTATTAGTCGCTGTAGAGATAATAAAATTCCAACGGAAATAGTAGAGCCATCTTGGTGGAAACATGATCTTGGAAAGTTGAATAATGCACTCAAGCAAAATGGGCACGAACTTGTTATCGAGCCCCAAGACATTACAAAGTATCTTAGATTAAATATCGCGTCTTGCTTAGCAACGGAAAATTCTGTTGTTGTCACGATAAGAGTTCCAGTAAAGAAATCTGATTACGAATGGAAATTGTATCGTATGTTAGCAGTACCATTTGCGTGGGAGGAAGAAACTTGTGTTTTTACAGAAGATGAAGTTCTAGTTGCAAGGCACGAAAAAGAAATAAGAATTATTACAGGCAATGCCTTGAAATCCTGTAATCCGAGCGACGATCTTTGTTTGTTACCGAGATCGAGTTCGACTTCAGTAAAGGATAAAATTTGTTTTTCAAAATTAGTAGGCGGCGCTTCAGTTTCAGAATTAGTTAAAGCATGTCAGCCCTATTGCTTCGAAAATAATAATACAGTAGTCAACCAAATAGAACCAGAAAAATTCATTATCACTCACGCACCTGCAAACATGGTTTTAAAGTGTGATAATAGTTCTCAGCAAATTAAAGTTAATAAAAAATTAGATTTAGGGTCACTAGAAGTTGAAGTTCCCTGTTCTTGTTCACTTCAAACAGAAAATCTGACTTTGGTGTCTGACACATTTCCGTGTGACGCCAATGGTGTCGAAAAGTTTAAAATAAGACATGTATTACCAGCTACTTGGTCAAAATTCGAATCTTTTAAGTTAAAACCGATGGCAACTCATACTCATCTAACATTTGAAAATTTCTCGGAATGTCTAGATGAAAATTGGAGAAAACAGTTACCGGATTTCAGAGGAGAGGTTTCTGGTGAAGATTTTCAATGGAAAGGAATTAAATTGGATAATTTCCTTCCCGACCACATTAGTTCATTTCTTGGAATAAATTTATTTAATTATATCGGTATTTGTGGAACTTTCATGATACTCATAATTGTCATTAGAAATCCGTATTTGATAGGAATAGGTATGATACCGCGTGTCCAAGCAATGGATTGGAGTATCGTGTTAAATGACATTAGTGGAATTAGTGTCATTATTGCATTAGTAAGTTTTATAATTTGGTTTTTTTATCGTTATGTACGAGCAAAGAGAGATCGAAAGCAAATTGAAGAAATTATTGTACAGGGTACTTCACTGGAACCACCGATAGTCAAAGAGACTTTGAATGAAAAAAGTCAAAGCAAGAGTAATGCAATAATTATTGGACAAAATTCAGCAAATAGCAGGCCTAATACAGGAAAAAAGTAAATCCTGAATGTTTTGTGTACTTTTTTAAAAAGATGAGCAGAAGCTGATATTTGTAAGTAATTTTAAGAGTCGACTCTGTTTTCATAATTTATGGTTACCAAAAGGTTACCTACACTTTGTTTTTATAATTAATGGTTACCAAATGGTAATTAGGTACTTTGTTTGTAAATGACCGGTACTTACCTGTACTTTGTCGTTTTCTATTGGTCAACACCAATGTTTTTAATTTAGTTAGTAACTACAATCTGTTTTGATGTATTGGTACACCCTGTACAGTCCTACCTCTACATTGATTATTTTAAAATTTATACCATGTCTTGTAAATAAATAAATGGGAAAAATACGTTTTAAAAAATAACCTGGGAGGTTGTTGAATTTTAGAAATAAGAAATAATTTTGGTTGATTGATAACATTTGAGAGGATTCTAGGTTAGGAAAGTATTGTTCTGAGAGACAATCATTTTAATTGGGAAACAATTCTCAATACAGAAACTTTCAAGGAAGGCTATAGTAATTTTATAGGATTTCTAGAAAAAAAAAAAACGTCATGCATTTTGAAAGTTATTGTTTATTTTCATTTTTATATAATCGCTTGCAGCTTTCAAATTTAAGCTTTCGCGGAAATGTAATCGATACCAGGATCATCAAGAATCCTGAGGAATAATGTTCTTTAAGTCTAAGGACCTTTAGGTATGTGAACAACAATTTTCTGTGTATTTTTTTTGTTCACAGTGCCAGTCGTCGCTTCCAAGGACTTCGGACGCTTAGGGCTGAAGCTGCAGTTGTTCGAAACGTCGGGACGACGTTTTCAAGAAGGGGGAGTGTCGCGAAAATACATAGAACACTCTGTATATCAGTCTCTACCCACTTCATGACCGAGCTATACGCCAGATTGTCAAGTCAGCAAGATGCCCACAGCGTGCGGGGGACCGGGGGAAGCAACGACTCAAGCAACTGCATTTTATGTATTTGTACCGGCAGTTGTACTTAACATCGTGACATTGTTACAACTCACCATTAAACATCTAAATCGAACCTTTTGGCCTATAAATTCGCCCCAAGTCCCCAAGCAGTGTCACAATATATATACGCTGAGGAAGCATGGCAAATTACCACGAGAGGTAAAGGGGGTGCCATTAAAAATTCCTAGAGGGGGTGGCCGAGAGTTGGACAATCAATAGTGATGTTCAACTTTTTGATTCGACTTGTTTTATTTTTAGAAAATTGTTGTCGCTGTGTTGAACGGAAGTAATATTCAGGCCATTCAGGATGGTGAGATATAAAATGAAACTCCTTTATGAATTTTGCTTATGATATGTAGGATGAATTGACATTATAAAGTAGGATTTTTGTTCAAATAAAACTGGTGAAAATGTATATAATTTTCATCTCCTTTTTTCCTTTACGAATTTTTATTTTTTTGTTTTGTCAGAACATAGATTCTCAGAACGTTCTTCATGTTAAACGAATAACTTAAGTTTATGATAGTATACGATGAATGTCAGTACTTGCCTGTTTATCAATTCATCTATAATGAATTTTCAGACTAGACATCCAACAGAGTTCTGAAGTTGCATAGGTATAGGAGATAATTTCGAGAATTTTGTAGACAGGTCTTCCCTGAAAGTTTCAACAAATATAAGAAAACCAGCCATTTCGGTTTCGCCAGTGTATTTAGAATACGGTTTGTGATATTTCCGATTCGAAAGCATAATTTCGCTGTTCACTAAACTGATCAATTTTTAACTAATTCAACCAACTTCATTACTGGACAATGAACTCAAGTTCCAGAGACATCTAATATCAGCAGAGATTCACGGCTTGACTTGTTATTCAAGCTACTTGACTTGAATTGACTTGAAATCAAGTCAAGTTCAAGTCAAGCGAAAGTTTTTCAATGTCAAGTCAAGTCAAGTAATTATTTATCAAGTACTTGAAAAATCAAGTATATATAGTTCTATCAAGGTACTTGATTTTCAGCAGTTTTATTGTGTATCTATACAGCGTGACTTACGGTCGATGTTATAGGTTAGACGTTTATGGAGAACGCGACGCGGGATTTTTCTGAAAATTTCGCATACACAAAAAATTCCTGAAGTTGAAAAATCTCGATTTTTCGCACTCTATATCTCCATAATCATTTCCGCTATACCCCGAGTGTGATGTTTCGATGAAATCAACTCTTCAAGGAGAATCTGAAAATGCAATAAAATACAGGGTGTTCAATTCGAAATAACAAAGTGGTTCCTACTTTTCTATAGAAGCGGCAACGTCGTGATTTTGAGAATATATTAGATCGATAGTACCGGTGATGAAATGTGAGATGCGAAATTTTCAGAAAAATCCTGCGTTGCGTTCCTATCATAAACGTGAACGTCTAACCTACTATCGACCGTGAGTCACCCTGTATATAACTGATGAAATGAAAATGGCATCGTAAGACTGACTGCGCGATCGATTCAGCCAGCTCGGATCTCGGGGAACCCCCGTATTCTGTCTAAGCGTGAGCCAGCTTGCAGAAATATACGCCGTGCGACTCGTGCGTATCAAGATCAAGTATTATCAAGTAGCTTGATTTCAAGTCAAGTAATAAATATCTCAAATTCAAGTCAAGTCAAGTACGTAATTTGCCACGAGCTTGATTTCCAAGTCAAGTCAAGTAGTTTGTTAAAATATCAAGCTACTTGACTTGATGAATCTCTGAATATCAGTCAAGAAGAAAGCAATTGGAAGAGCCAAACATTTTCGTGGTTTGACTTACAAGACTCAGGGAATAAAGACAACAACAGCGACATCAATATACAAAGCCATATGTCGTCCTCTAATTGAATACAGCTTCATCTTGTTCAGCACATGCAGAAAAACTACCCTGAAGCACATTGAAGTTGCAGAAAGAAGTTGTTTAAGAGCCCACAATATCCCAGTGATCAGTCCACAAGTTATCAGGCTGCCGGAAAACTTCATAAGAAAAAGAAAATTTCCAGGAATACCTATATTTCTCAAGGACTAATCCAACAGCAGCAAACAGGATAGCATCAAGCAAAAAACTTTTTTCCTTTTTGTTATTATCATTAATGCACTATTATTATTATTATTATTATTAACCCTACTTTGTATATTATATTTTGTAAACTGGGCTAAAAAACTTCGGTCCATCTTCGGTCAATGGCCTTTTGGGGTATAGATTTCCCCAATAAAGATTTTTTTCTCTCGCTCTCTCTCAACCAACTTTGTTTCACTTACCGTTATTAAGATACCAATAAAAGTACGATATAAAAAATACTTTATAGCGATTGGCAATTTCCATACAAAGTCATTCATTTTTATATCTTGATAAAATATCTCCCGCTTTGACACCACGGGGTAAAACCCTGAATATAAATAAATAAATATTCCTCAAAGCCTATATCAATAACCAGAAATTCTAATCCTTTCATTGGGACACAAAGCATATCTCCAAAGAACGCTTAAGACGATTTTCAACACCTGACGAGATTAAAATCAAAGTCAATCATCCTTTTGGCACGTGTGTTACGCCCAAGTATTTATTTTCAAAACATTTCATTAGGATTTGAGTCAGGAGTCAGCTAATCGCGACAGGTAACTTTGAGAAAGAAAATACAGGAGGTGAATTGAGATTTGTGTGATTTTTATTTTGCTACCTTAGATGTTTTGTTAGGAAAATTGGTTTTGTCATGTCCGAAATTTTAAGCTTCGATACCTACAATACCTATTTGTAAAAGGATTAAATTCATCATCTTCATATTCATATTGTCAAATTCTGCATAGGAAATTATAAAAGGAAATACCTATTGCCTTGTACATGATTACATATACAATGTTTCTGATGGTTGAACTTTACAGAATTCCAGAAAATGACCATGAGCTAGGTGAATATCTCGTAAAATATACATCAGATATTCTGTTGACAAAATCACAATCACAATATGCCACGTTTGTTTGATATAAAAAAATGATGCATGAAATATCTGAATGAGAACAATCACTTCGAGGCTAATACCACAGAATATTGAATTATATCTGTAAAATATTCAGAATACCTAATAATCAATTGAAAAAATGTATAAGACTTATTGTTCAGATATCTAATGAAAAACAACGACTTTTTTGGCGAATCACAAACTAAATTGAATTGAATCTGTATCGGTATACATCAGAGGTATCGAGAGAAAAATACTGATTGGATCAATTTCTCATGAGGTAATCTATTTATATCAATATTGGGATTGAATTGATGAAGATATGTTCAATGGAATCATTAGACTCAACGAAAAACGTTTCAAGAGGAAGAAAAACATTGGAGGTGTCAGATTATTTAACTCTAAATGCGTCAAATCACTTCTGCTGCGACTGTAGCTGCAAATTGTCATTGCATCATCGGTCCGATATTGACATGCATCTTCAATCATGTTAATTTTTGACCAATTAGCCCTCGTTGCTATATATATAGACTCTAATTCTGCATCTCTAACAATAGAACACTGCTCCCTATATGTAATCATTTGCATTACTTTTGCTGGCGTAGGCACATTCATCTCAAAATATTTGGAGTAGTTAGGTTGGAAGGTAGGTACCTCGACCCTTTGTGAATATCATATTCGTTCCCACCATTCCCGTACTCACAAGTTGTGAGTCCCTGAGGGGCAATATAATATAGTTGGTAGTAAATACCAAATGTTTAGTAAAATAGGCGCCAGTCACTACATTCATCAAATAATACCAAAACAAAATTATATCATACTATACTATGAGTATCATACTATTTTGTAGTGATAATATCTAATATCGTTCAGTATTAAGTATACAATTTTGAAGTGGTATCATTAGATGATGAATGTTGTGACTGGCGCCTATTTTACTAAATAATTGGTATTTACTACCGACTATTTTTTCCAGTTAAGGCTGCTATTGAACCTTGAACTGAATCCTATTGAAAATGTATGGGGATAGGTGGTGAAACGTCTCTACAATAATAGGTAGGTATTTCCTGAGCCTCCTCCTCCTCCTGTCTGTTTCAGATAAGTTTCTTATTCTCCAACATATTGCCCAAGTATTTCACCATCACTTGTTTTCCATTCAGGGTTTCGTCATCCTCATGAAGATACCAGGACTAAACGGGTAGGTAAGGAGGTTGATGGTGTAGGATTTTATATGAATTCGAAAAATGAAACAGCTATGATGTTTTATGTGTTGAACTGTGATACAACATTAGAGACAGACAGTCTTCCACAATGACAATGATGTATCTAATTTATATAGATATCCGTTTCATAATTAACAGAAACATGTTCGTGATCGAAAAACACATCATCCAATTAATTCCACGCAACATAAAGAAACAAAAGAAAATTGGCGTATATTCAAGTGCAAATGGCATATAACATGCTCACAGAATTAATTAACAAGCTAACAAATTAATCATGTTCAGCGGGAATAATTGAGCGAGCGAGTGGTGGGGGCAATTTAATGAGAGAGAAATATATTACCTTTATCCCCCTCGCATAACATTCCCCACTTGATTGGCAGCGGAAAGAATGATACCCCGCCTATGCTGCAATCGTCCCCTCCTACATCCTTTTGATACCAGAGGGGGGCAATAAAATCAATTTAATGCTATCGTTCACTTGTTCTACTCGGTCATGAAATAGTTGTCATGTTTTGACATAATCGCGAGAGAGATAGAAACGTGTTGATATTTCATTTCATGCACACTGGCACTAAGGTATTAGGTATATTATATTTTATGATATATAGGTACACTGTAAAAACTAGGGACTTATTGAATCTATTGTACAAGCACAATGTTCCGAAAACATAATAGGGATTCAGGAAAAGTTTGTTTGTACTTTGTAATATTTAATATCTGACAAACTGCAAAAAAAAGACGTGCCATCATCAGTCAAAGATTTCCGAAACAACGTGTGATGGTGTATTTTTGAGGTACACAGTAAAAAACGCTTCGAGTTGAATTCGCAGAGTATGTTTATAGAGTTGAAATACTCTGGCAAACTCACTCTGATACTGCAATCAACTCTATAACTACACTTCTCGCAGATTATCTCTATTGAAACCAATTCTAGATTGAATTTTCACTAATGCTGAATTGAATTCACTCTATATTCCTGAAATTTTAATAAAATAGCAATTCAGATAACTCAATTCACAAACGATTGAAATTGAATTCATATAATAGTGTTTATACTGACACTAGCGAATTTGAATGTTCCACTCTTGTAGATTGAATAGACACTCTATCATTGTTCAATTCAATCTATTTACGATGAAATATCAATCTATACAGTTTCAGATCGTTCAGTCTACTAGATAGTGAAATAAGTAATACAGGTTCATAGTGTAGATGATATATTGATCATGATATTAGCTTCAAGTAGCTTTTTTACTATACCCGCGTAGTGGGAGATTTTTTTCAACATTGAGTTATGAACGTATTTCCGTATACCTATCTCAGTTATTTTCCGTTTTTTCCGTTTCGAATTATTATTTCGAACGATTTATGAAACAGATAGATTAACTAATCAGTCTAGCGGGACTCGAGTAATTTTTCAAATATCAAACGATTAAAATATTATAAAGTCACACTAAGTACTTCTCATCCGTCAATTCGCGCCACTGCATACAGGTAGCGATGCTGAGATTTCGCCGCTGAACGTCTGTCGGGGGCCTATAAATACTGTGACATGTGAAAGAATGATTAATCCAACTTGGATGAGATCTCAACAGGAAGTAGTGACTAGTTTAATCAACTAGTGTTCTATATCAATCTAAAATGATGAATAAATTTTAACTCCTTATTATCACCTAAACAAATAGTAGTGTCAATTTGAACAATGCAGGAGCAATTTGACATCCACGTTATAGAGTAAATAATTCAATCCATTTCCGGTGGATCCGACACTGTTTATAGTGTGGAATCTACTCTATACTATCATATTACAACTCTCAACTTTTGTGACTATGTAATATTCGGTTATTGAATTTCACTCTAAAGTGATTATATCGACACTAACTTGGGTCTTGAGTGGAATATTCTTTTTCGAAATTGTTTCTTTTAACTCTATTTTTGTGTTTATTCATTATATTTAGAGAAATAAATATAGTAAGTTTCAATGTGCTTGCATTGAAAATTCACACTGATTGAATTGAAAAAATCACACTATAATATACTAAACTATAGAGTTAAATGATCTACTCTGAAGCTTAGTGGTCCTCCTGATGGGAACAGGTATAGTGTTGAATTTCACTTTATTTTTTTACTGTGTAGAATTTGAAATAATTTTGACAATGATGAGAATAACTCACTTGTGAATAATATGATCAAAAGATTGCATAAAAGGTGATCATTTTATCATAATAGAACTGTATCAAGATATACAGGGTGTTTCATAATATATGCGCAGGACTTCAGAATGTGATAGTTCGTCAAAAACTATAGAAAAAAGTGTTTATTACCTTACCCTCTGAAATGCACTATTTTCGAGATACAGAGTGTTGAAATTTCGAAAGAAATCGTATTTTGCGAATATTTCTGGAACCGTTTATCGCACAAAAAACAGCTTTCGTAACCATTTTCTACTCATAATGAGCTATGTTTTGTGCGGGATCATTTTTTTCAAGACATGATTTGTGAAGATTTTGAAGGGTTAGTGGATGTTTTCTCTCCAACTCCTACGCCACTGGAAAAACCGCAGTTCAAAATACCCCATTATTGTTTGATCAGAACCACATGCACCACTGTTTTTTCGAAAACATACTGAATGAAGTATAATAGATGCACTGATAGTCGTCTGCCAGTTTTATCATATGAGATGTCGTATATGAGATTATTCCAAGGAGCAAATATACACACATGTCCAAATGTGAACAAACCCGGACTATCATAAAACGGATCGAACTAATATAACCATCAAACTTCTCGGCGTCTGCGGTGGTCGAGATCACAAGGAAATCAACAAAGATTTCAGGAAGATGCTCACGCTAGATAAGATGGAAACAAGGCCAAAATGATGGCTCACGCTCATGACAGTTCATTAATTACCTCCAGATGAATTGTTATAATAACCAAACGAAGAATAAAATGAAATATTGGTTGTAATCGTGTATATATGGATTTATAATAAATAAATGTATCATGATAAAGAAACGCATATATAGAAACATTGTTTAACAGACACTGTATCATTGTTATTCATAACTAAGTATATCAAATTATAACTACAAATTTATCTTATTGATTATCACTGCGCAATTCGGTGTAATATAGATGAATGGTTAATTATTGAATAATTTTGTTCATAATGAACAAATATATGAGCAAGTACCTATTCAACTTTTTTATGAAGATTCGAAGGAAGTCCTACTTGATATAATTTCAAACAATGACTTTGAGGAATCCAGATATGCGATGAATCACAATTTGAACAGGTATCATCGAAAACTATAATCAAACTTCTCCTGATCCTCCGTTCATTTGATATTTCATTTAGGTTGCTTGGCGATAATTCGATCGATGACGTCAGAGTATTGGTATACCTATTGATTTTCGTAAAATTGTCTTCTGCGCCGCCATTTTGACATCAAATGTCGACTTGTGATTGATATGTCATTGAATAGAGCTTTTTTCCATAGAATGGCGTTAAAATATCTGTAGATACATCAGAGGGTTCCATTTAAAATATTATCGATCTATGACTATATCCGGTAGCTACCTATATATACAATCGGAACGTATATTTAATTGTTCCTTCATGAAAAATATGGGTTTCAAGGAACTATATAGTCTATATGGCAATGTCAAAATTCTAACAAGAAGAACAACTGAATGTCGCCCTGGCAAATTTAGTCGTTGTGCTAGAGGGTCGACCAAACTTGATAATTTTATTGTTGATAAATCAGGTAGTCAATTTTCACAGTGTGAGTATTCAATTATTAATCCACTGCAGTCGTTGCATTGGGCTTCGTAAAAAACAATATTCTGATGGACATAAGAATGATTCAATTTTGAAATATGGTCTGTTGAAGTGTTGTGCAAATAATGATTTATACATTAGTCTGGTTTACGTCACGCTAATTCGATTCGAAAATTGAATAATTCAATCAGTTTGATGAAATTTCATAGTTTCATATAGTAACAAAGGCAAAGGTCAATCGAATTGTTTGTCGATTAGTTTTTGTTGAAATGATAATTGAGCATGAGGTTATTGTTACAATGAACTTAATTGTCAAAAATAATGAAAATCGTAATGAATTGGATGATTTGACAATGTCCGGTGTGGATAGTTTCATCAAGTGGACATCATGAAAGAATCTGTGAATTCAATAGGTAAAACCTTCCAAAACTAAGGAAATCTACACAATGAGATCGAATCGACAGGATTTTAGATCCAACCAATTAAATCAACACTTTATTAGGAATATATTATAACCTATATTAATTCAATAATAACATGTACAGTGGTATCAATTCACGCACCTTCAAAGTGGAAAATTACACGATTGAATTAATTTATAGAGGGATCTGAAGGTAAACATTATATATATTCTGATAATGTATGAGTATTTGAATTGGAAAATTGGTCGATATCAATGTTTTCACTGTTTAAAAATGAAATTGCAACTAAACATCACATAGCCAGTAGGAACTATGCCAAAACTTATAGGTCACAAGCCTTCTGCTTCACAATACTGATATTTGAATCAAATCATCAATACTTGAATCAATGAACTATTTTCAAATTCAGTTGAAGAGAGTATATTTGAGGTTTGCTTATCGGTTTCATGGCACCACCCATGAAAATTTCATCAGTAAATAAAGAGAACTAAATGCGTACGTCGTATCACCCGACGCGACATTGTCCTTCGCATATTAAGAAATAATGGCAACGTGGCCAGTTACGGAGAATAGTGGTTGTTTCACTGTGGTGACCATTGTTGCCAGGTCTACCGCTCTACCGCAGAGCCTCAAGTGTGAATACTCAATGATATTATATATCGCTGAAATTTTAATTCACACTTTTGAATTCGCTTATACCTAGAGAGAATTGCTTTAATTCGATTTTATTTCGATTTATTTTCATTACCAAATAATAATATAATGGGTGTGACGTCGCAATATCTCTGTCGCACTCATTTTGAGCATATGAAAATTTCGAATCCAAATATATTTGAATCGTTTGAAAAGGAATATTCTCAGATAAATTATTAACATACAAACATGGATATATATTGATATAAAGCAATACATTGAGAATTCGCATTCTCTATGTGATGAGAATATTTACTCTTTTTCAGTTGATTCAATAGAAAACAACTACTTTCTTGGCTATATGCCACGACGAACATTGAATTATATCTATCGAACACACACGATAAGAGTTTGAAAATAAAATATAAAAACTTCTGAAATTGAGAATTTGCATTCTCCTTCAGACAAAAATATGTATATGCACACATCATTCGTTTGAAATATCTTTCCCATACACTATATCGAACTCGGTATAGTTGAATTCGTTATGATAATCCCTAAACGAATATGAAATAAAATATAGAGTATCCTATATAAATCAGTTTCAATCTTCTCCTGAAGATGCTAACATAGCGAAACAGTGTATGATAGTATGTAATTATGATGCCAAAGGTTTACAGTCTTCTATATAGATATCTATTCTTTTCATATATAAATACACGCTTTGCCGAAATTTTAGCAAACTTATTATAAATAGGCCGAAGAATACACGTCCGATAGATATTATGAAAAAACTCACGTGACTATAAGAGAGAAATTTCAGAAATTATATATTGTGAATTTTCATGAGATGATGAGTGGATGTGTGTGAATAGTGATTCAACGAATTTTTATGAAAAAACACATGAATAAAGTGACGATAATTTCAAAAACTTTCTATCGTGTATTTTTATAAGATTAATTGATTTTTGTAAACAGAAATTCAATGCAGCTCTACACTGTAGCGATTCTGAAATCTCTACTATCATCCCTTCACTAGCAATACCAATCAGACGAACTAGACCAGGTAGCCGTGCGGACAGAGTGTCTATATTCTAATTCGCATTCGCTTGCCGGTCGTCAGTTCAATCCCCGTCGACTGCAGAAATTTTTCTGATGGCCCAAGAAAGTGTTTGGGATCACACGTTAAAAGGTAAGGCCCCCGTCATTCCTTGCTCGCACAAGACTTTCGAAGACTTTTGAGGGTTGCTCGTAAGGGGGCAACCGAATGACGGATATAACAAATTTTAGATTTTTTAGACAAGCCCAGTCAGCACATCCTTTCGTTGTCAACCTCGAAAAATGTCGAACAGCACTTTATCAAGACTCCTTCATCCATAGAACGGCTAGGCTCTGGAATTCATTGCCTGTGGAAGTATTCCCAACAACATATAATCTAAAAACATAAGTAAAAGCCTTGATTATATAGGAACATTATAGTGTGAATACTCAAAGGTAAAAGTAAAGGGTAAAATCACGGTAAAATAGTCAAACATAATATGACAACATTCACTCATAAAATACAACGAAAACACATTTTTTGCGATTGTCAGCACAATAGTCTACATACATATATACATATACACGACATTTGAGATATAAGAAGAGGGCGAGTAGCAACTTCCAGACTACCAAATGAACAAATGAAGAAAAACATACTGTCTGGAGAAAATCATATTTAAATTTTTCTGACTGAAATTCTTCGATAGAGTAGCAGGCTTTCTTTATTAGAAAATTTCTAACGGTTATCCTGAAATTTTTATTGTCACATATGCCTTTAATCTCGTTTTGTAAATAATTACCCATATAGTTTTTTTCCATTATGAATGAAAGAGTTTTATACGAATGTAGAAGACGGTAATGCAACTGTTGCATGTATTCCTTCTTCAACTACTACCACTCCACTTTGAGCAGTATGAACTTCTACACATACGTTTATCCTATGTCCGTTCTAATATATCTAAGAATATGCGTGATAATTGGTCGATTGTACTTTTATTTTCAATATTCCACACTCGATGATACGAATACAAAGAAAAGTAATTTTCAATTGCAGCAAAAATATACCCTGGCCGAATCTCATATTATTTGATAGCTAGAGAGCTACCTACATAATTGAAAAAAAATGATTGTCAATCACTAAAGTACGAAAGACATACACATATTGATCACCTTTGTCATTTTTAAAACTAGTCGTGTTATTTTTAATGAGCCTCCCTGTGACACCAAGATATACCTACTCATCCAAATGACAAACTTAGAAAGTACAATTCGAGGGACGTTGTAGACGCAATGTCATAATCAATTTGAATTAATACTAGTCACAAAGAGACAAATAATATAATGTGGCAAAATCACGCTAGCGTCACTCAAGAGCGCAAATTTAGCAGAGGGCCATCAATTGTGGAGCTCGATTCAAGTAATAAATAGTAGGCGGCGCCGAAACTTCCAAGGCCACGCCTACAGAAGCATGGTCCCTCTCCACTTCGCCAGCACAACTCAGTCTACTCGAGTATCTGCTCAGAGCAGCATCGCCAGAAAAAGTTAGCCATAACGGTAGTTGTTGAAGCGATTAAAAGTTGAAACGCGAAGCAAAATTAGTGACAGTGCTTCCCGATGTATTCCACCATGGAAGAAACTAAAACGGACATAAAATCCAAGATCTCGTTCAGTGTGGAATCTTTACTTTCAACGAAATCCTCGCCAGTGGTACAGGACAGGTTGGAAGACAAATTCGATGAGGAGATAGACGACAGTAGGCTGGATACGTCGAGCGAGCGGTTAGATGAAGAAGATGATGACGAAAACATCACTGTCGATGACGATGATACCGACGGAAGGGAGAGTCTCAGTCCCAACTCTTCCCATACCGTTGTGATTCCTCAGCCTCTTCACCCTTCTATGTCGAGATTAATGCCTGGAACGCATCCCCAATGGCCGTTTCAGTGGATAGGACCGGGCGGGTTCCGATCTTCTTCACCGCAAAGTAAGTTTCTATACTATATCAAACTCCCCTACGACGCAATGCCTTTATTATCATCAACATGGGATTTCTTTATCAACTATATTTGAAGCTATTAGTATAACACTTCATTGGTCGTGTGCTGAAGCTGACACGAAAGCTATTGGCGTTTTCTATATCTAAACCAATTGCCAAGTAGGTAATTCAGACTGCAAATTCTGGCGTTTGTCTGTTTCCATTGAATTGACTTATCAATTCCACAAATTCAGATGTCATGGAGAAGACTATAATTCGAGCTTACTTTTCTTCCTCATTTAGACTCATCTGCTAGAGTCTGATTTCAGTTGATTGTTGACGATGGTACTCATGCATCTTTGTGACTATAGGTTGAAGTAAATAGTAAATCATGGTAAGATTATGGAAACTATCTATAGATAATTGATAAAACGCGCATTCATAACCTGTAACGTAGCATGTTGTGTTTGAATGCATCTTCATTGTTATGTAAATGTTTTCTATATCTAAATCAATTGCCAAGAAGGTAATTCAGACTGCAAATTCTGGCATTTTTCTGTTCCAATCGATTTTCATCGAGGATGTCATGGAGAAGACTATAATTCGAGCTTACTTTTCTTCCTTATTTAAACTCATCTGCTAGAATCTGATTTCAGTTGATTGTAGACGATGGTACTCATGTATCTTTGTGACTATAGGTTGAAGTAAATCATGGTAAGATTATAGAAACTATCTATACATAATTGATAAAACGCTCATTCATAACCTGTAACGTAGCATGTTGTATTTGAATGCATTCTCATTGTTGTGTAAATGTTGAAACAATCATTGGCAACTGTTTTCATTAACTTTCAAATATTTTCGAACTCAAAATTGTTATCTACAAAATAATAGGTATGTTTGTTTATTGAGGTTCTTCTGCAGTCGAAAGAAAAAACGCATGAATTCTTCTAGATATTCGCGAGCATTTTGAACACTCAAAAACTAAATTAATATTCCCTTGATGAATACAGCAAGCTATATAGGTAGATAATGATACATTTCACGTTTTTTTTTTTTTCTATTGACTTGGCCGTTACTTGATAGAAATCCATAGTAATTTTAAAAAACTTCACAGTCGACATAAAGCGAAGTCGTGTGAATTTGGTGGAAATCATATCGTTTATCAAGTTTTTTACAAATCTTTCATCACTTTTCATCACTCGTAAAGACCGAGGTAAAACAAATTTTAGTTAAATGCATAGTTCCATAACGCACTCTTCTCCTGAAATATAGAGAGTGACAGAATAAATAAATATAATTTTGATCCTGATGAGAAGGGTCAAGGCGTCGAGACTTACTTCTGTCGAATGGCACTGTTAATACAATATATTGATCAAAATGAAATTTTGTTCCAAAGTTTGGCAATTCAGAAGTCATCTCCAAACAATTTTTCATGCGCATCTCAGTCATTCCTCTTGTTGTCAAGTCGGAACTAGATTTGTTTTTTTTTTTTGCAAAACTCCAAGTCGAAATAGGTATTCTATTTATTGGAGGATTTATTATTATTCAATATTTGTAGATTTTATCATAATTATTGTGATGTGTTGAATATAATGTAGCCATCTTAAATACGTCTCTTATAACCATGCTGGACCTCGCAATAATAAATATAGCATTTTACTCGATTTTTAAGTACTCAGTGAAAGAATATGCCGGAATGATGCCTATATGTACCTATTGCTTTTATATTATGCCTAATTTGTGGTTGAGAAATTTGGATTGAATATCAATGACTCTAATGCAACATGTGACTTGTATTTTTCAAATTGATGATTTATTCCATGCATACCTTGAATGCAGTTAATTATTGAATATTCAATAATGTGATTCTAACAGATATTCACCGAGTCATTCTCACCTCAGACTAGGTCAACCACATTTTCATTGAATCCAACTTTGTAATCGTGAATATTGATGATAGCGTATTGTTCTCGTAATTTTATAACCATTAATTATTTCATAGGTAACATTTTTTTTCATGGATAGCTAGTTACTCATACATTCCTATCACTTATACCCATGCATTACTCAATTAGATTCATCAAACGATCAATGTGTTAATAGTCAACTGAGCTATGATTTTGATGATCTGAGTGTCATCAACATAATATATTATAAAACGAATATCGATGTCTTAAATTATTTTTATTATTCATATGATAGATATGTATAAAAGTGAGGAAGTGAAATTTTTGTTTCTAATATGCTCGCTAATACCTATATATAATACGAAGACCTGGAATACCCCTATAGCACCGCTATATTGGTGGACGAAACCCTTCAGGCTTATATGGTAGCCGAGATGGTAGCTTTCAGTCTCATTCTTATAAGGATCATTTAAAGATGACTAGATATCTCTATTGCTATTTTTAAAATATATGTCACTATTTGTATTATATTCCAATTTCTAAAGAAAGCTAAGCCAAATTCCATTGAGAAGAAAAAATACAAAATATTTATGTCCGATTGATTTTAAACTTACATGATTTAGCTTGTGTTTTACTATAAGCGACGGTAAAGAAACAGCGCAACATCAGTGCCTCACAATAGGCACAATAATAGAACTTTATGCAGAATAACACCTAACTGAATAGTGCTCACATAGACCTGCATCTGACATAACTAATAAAATTTATAAACAAAACAATGCACTATAAAATGTTTTGTAAAATTGTTTTACCTATGGAATAAATTATCTAATAATGAGAGAAAGATCAATAACCTGGTCCTGGCGAATCGACTAATTCATCTCATATATGATTAACAACATATCAGTTTGAAATTAATGAAACCGTTTTGAGTAAAAAGGCAATATGAAATCCAGCTAGAACTTTCTTTAGTCTTCTGCTGTTTCCTGAACAGGATGTGGCAATTGAAACGCCAATGTAAAATCTATTCAGATAATTTTAATCAAATTAAAATTTATACTATGCTATTTATTCTCATCAAATTTTGAAAATGATGAATAGGTTACCACATTGTGTGACCTGTTCGATTACCCCACCTTGTCCCAATTGACTTTCACCTATGGTTCTACCTGAAAGCGAAGGTCTTAGGAATATCGTATAATACTTGGAAACACAGGAGCGAGCACAGGACGTACTCTTCCATTTTGTCTATGGAATTATAATTTTAGAAAAAAACGATAGCCAGCAAATAATGGCATAGAAAGGATACTATCACTAATCAGGAATCATTGTATATATATAATATAAAATAATATATATAAAACAAATATGTCCTGAGAACCAGAAAGTTTCTTGTATTGATATTATGTTCGTGTATTCATAAATTTCTAAGGGACTACACCTTTTCCTTCGTTTTCTATATGTCCATTTTGCAAGATGTAGAATTTTTACTCTTCTTTGAGCCCCTTGTCCCAAGAAAATTTTCTGCTTACTAATTAGCCGGGCCCTGTTTTTCACTGGCGCTATTTTGTCAAGGGCTGTTATTTATTGATCCTGATTTTGTTGAGCTTTGTCATGAATATGGCGCTATTTTGTTGGCATGCCATGTGTTGGGCGCTATTTTGTCAAGCGCTGTTATTTATTGTGAGTTTCTGCTGAGATGTAATTACGAATTGAGGGCTATTGTACCAGGCGCTGTTATTTATTGAGCGCTATTTTGTTAGGGTTAGGACACTGTTATGTATTGAGTGGCATTTTGTCAAGTGTCGTTATTCATTGAGTGTTACTATGTTGGGCGGATTCCCCAAAACGTCAATACGCTGTTGGCTGGCAAGGTGGATGCAAGAAAGACATCAGGCATACTGGAACAACGTTCCAGGACAAATACACAGCAAACTGATGGTTATGACACTGTCCAGAACAGTGACTAACGACATTCTGAGCCTAAACAGAAGTCATATCAGACAAGTGACGGGACTTATATCCGGTCACTGCCCCTTGAGGAAGCATATGCATCAAATGGGCATTTATACAGACGAACCCATATGCAGACTATGCAATAAGGAGGAGGAATCGGCCACCATGTAATATTGAAGTGCAGCCTTCTGGGAGCACTAAACTCACATGAAGTTTTTCCAACGAAAGATTTGATGAAGAGACTGCTAAACCTCATGAAGGTAGCGAGCCTGTTCACCTGAGTCAACAGCATGATCAGGAATACAATAGGCCCAAAGGCTTTTTTTGTTTGTTTACATTCTGGTTTCCACAGAAAGGGATATCCTGTAATGTTCAGAGAACATCGTGAGAACTGAGAGTCCATATTCATGTTGTCAACATTTCTCCCTCGTTCGTTTTTGATTTGCCTGGCTGGTATTGGAGCTCTGGAAGAGAAGGCGGTATGGAGGGTACTATCATCCGCGAAGCTGTGTACTGGACATGAAGTTGCTTCCAACAAATCGTTGATATGGAGTTAGAAATAGTGTTGGTGCTAGAATTGATCCTTGCGGAACACCAGCATTTATGATAAGAGAGTCAGATGAAACTTCGTCGACCACTACATGGAGAGACCTGTTAGAGAGAAAACTAGCTAGCATAGAACATAGCTGGGGAGGCAAGCCATAAGATGGAAGCTTGGCGAGGAGTCCGTAGTGCTAGACTCGATCGAATGCCTTGGAGATATCAAGTGCCATATATGGGAAACGTAAGCGAGCAGGTCACTAGTTGATCTCTAATGGCGGAAGCCATATTGCCTATCGTTGATAATACCTGAATGTTCCAGGTATTTCATGAGCTCGATAGCATTCTCCATGATCTTTGTAATGATAGATAGCAGTGCGATCGGTCTGTAGTTGCTAGTTAGGGTCTCTTTGCCTTCTTTAGTGCAGTATTTTGGCCTTTGAACCCTAACTGGTCATTCTGCTATAAACCAATCAATGTTGAGCTCTGTTCACAATTGATTAATTGATTGATCGCTATTTTGTAAGGCTATGTTATTCATCGAGTATTATTTTGTTCGTGCGCTGTAACAAATCATTTTGCCAGGCGCTGTTGTGAGTTGTTAAGGCACTATTATATTGTATTGTGCACATGTTGAGCAGGCGCTGCTCTTATGAATTGCTGTTTATTGATTTTTCTCTTTTTCTTTTCCAGCAAATCTCCAAACTCTAACCACAAATGGCGGTCCTCCGATAGTCAGATGCGCTCTCAGGAAACACAAACCTAACCGCAAACCTAGGACCCCTTTCACCACTCAGCAATTGTTGGCCCTCGAAAAGAAGTTCAGAGACAAGCAGTATTTGAGCATAGCGGAAAGAGCGGAATTCTCTAATTCCCTGAGACTGACCGAGACACAGGTAAGGCCCGGCTTTATTTATGACGGTTATACTTCAGAGATGCTATAAATTTCTTAACGATTGTTGCGGAGATATAAAGATCTTCGGATTTGCATAAAATGTTCACAGCTTGTAGTGGTGTCCGATATGCCTGGATGGAATGATAAATTACGGTTTTTCGGGATCGGTGCCATGAGATATATATGGTGGTTGATGGAATACAGTATCGATTATTTTTCCAAGTTATATAGAGTGTTTCTGTAATTAGAACGATAAATGGAATAGGTAGGCAATAGAAGACGAAAACACGAAACGAAATGGAGTGCATTGTTGACTTTGTTTAATGATAGGTAGTTGAAAGATGTAGTTTGGTGAGACCAAATAGTTTTTTAAAAATCTAATATTTTTTCCGTCATTTATCGTGTAAAAAAAGGACAATACTTCATCAGATTCAGATTTTTTTTATATATCTCTGTTATAACAGTTTGTTTCTTACGATTAATATTCTCATTTGTTTTGTATTCTTGTTCATTTTCACTATTCGTTTCTGTTTTTTATGTACTCAAATTTTATGAGTACCTATGTAACTGTATTTTGTGATATTTGCTAGTATTTTCGAATTGAGAATTAGGAATATGATTATTTTTGTATGAGAATGATTGTTTTGTTTGTTTCTGTTCCATTGGGAAAAAGTATAACTTTTATGTTTACTAAAAGTACATAATGTTTTGACGTCATAGGTTCAATCCATTATATTTTTTCGGAATTCGTATAGCATGAAATAGATCTTGAACAGATCTACCGAAATTTACTGAATTTTTGACAAGGTATTTACTGATGGAATAAAAAACGCATTGGCAACAGTGGTCCGAAAAAATGAGTCAGTATCCCTTGCTCTCAATAAATTCCGGGAACATCCACATTCTCGGGTAACCTACAGATAGTATCCAAAATTCTTGTTTCTTGCTTTTGTTATTGTTCCTATTTTCAGATAATTTTGTATCAATTCTAACAAACTGAGAACATGTAACTGAATAATTAATTATACAGTGTGGAGTCTTCAACTGGAATAAATTCGTTAGCAAGGAGGTGAATATTTTGTCATAAAACTTCCGGCATACATCAATGATATACTGTATTTACCTACCTTCTGCAAGCAATATCGAGAATATATACATCCAGGGTTAGCTGAAACCACCCTCAACATGAATTTTTTCAATTATAACCCTATGGCTTGTGACCCCTCATTGGAAAGCTGATGGAAAGAAGAATCCAGCGTACTAGTCAAATGTTAGTTTTTCATACGTTGAAAGGTTGCACAAAATTGAAATGTGATTTTGAAATTCAATTTATTTTGAAGGTATCAGTAGCTCGAATGTGAGTTGAATGATTGATGTCAATTTTTTGCTACAACTGCTATCTGCTATTGTATTCCACTGTTTTTATAGATCCACAAAAAAATTTATTTGCCGTATTCACAGTTCGAAACGAAGTGTTATTGCAAACAAGTGGAAATGCGCTAAATCACTGTCACTGAAAGTCGAAATTTTTATGAAAATATGTTGAAAATATTTTAAACTTCGAAATTATTTTTTGATTTTACGCTGGATTCCTTTCTCAATCAGCTTTCCAATCAAGGGTCGCAAGCCATAGGGTTGCATTTGAGAAAAACATGATGGGGTTGATTCTAGCTACCTCTGAAGGGTTATATTCCCCATATTGCTCGTCAAATGGAGGTAAATACATTCAAACATTGACGTGTTCCGCGAATTTTCAGAAGAATCATTACCTTCCCCATTAGCGAATTTATTCCATTTGAAGTCTCCACCCTGTATAATAATGTGATGGAGTTGTCTGGGAGAAATCTAATTTTCAATTCCAAGGCATTTTACCTTGAACTCCAAGAAATATCACCTTCGGCGCATTCTCACATTGCAAAAGTATTATCGGAGTTTCTTGAACCGCCCTGGTATTGACTGAACTTACGCCTCTGATTGTGTGATGATTTGGTGTGAACTCCCACTTGAACGCGCTTTTCTTTGTTGCAGGTGAAAATCTGGTTCCAAAATCGCAGAGCGAAAGCCAAGAGACTGCAGGAGGCCGAGTTGGAGAAACTCCGACTCTCAGCCAGACCCCTCCTGCCTCCTAGTTTCGGCCTTTTCCATGGAGGAGCCCCCCTCATGTCCCCCTTTCTGGCAGCGATGGCCCACAGACCGCCCAATTTCGCTTTTTCGGGGCACATGCTGAACATGCCGCAGTGACGGAAAAGCGATGGTTAATTTTTTCCCAAATACGTACCTTTTCGTTAGAAGTTCCGTTCTTCTATCGATATTTTAATATTATGTTACTAGTGATATGTTGAGATAAGGCCCTTGTGTAAATAAATCTGATTTGAAAAAGTGCAATGTAAATGCTGGGCGTTTTTATGATTTCTTCTTGCATAAGACTGACTAGAAATTTCTTTTAGATTTATTTCTTTGTAAAGCTGTAATTATTATGTTAATTTGTTTATTAATGTGTACAAATTTTTATTTAATTTCCATGTATATTGTATATAGTGAAGATATCAATATTAAATGTTGGTTTTTATAATTCCCGTTTTTCATTAGAACTGTGATATCAATTCGCCGGTTTCGAACGGGCTGATCTATCTAAGTGAAAAGAAATTTCTCATTACCCAGGAGTATAATGATATCATAATCATGTCCGATAAGCAAGCAGCCATTAGAATGCTGATCTAAGAAAGATGATTATATCAGCTCATAAATGGTTGGAAAATGCGCTGAAGAACTGAACGAGCTAGCCAACAAAATTACAGTCACCCCTTTATGGGTTCCAGGAGCTTATGGAGTAGAAGGACATATGTAACGAAGTGTTTTTGAGCCAGCTCCATTTCTAGAGTGGAGGTGCATATATGCTTTCCAAGGTGAGAGATTTTCGTGGTCATAACAAGGAAGGAGTTCAATCAATCAGAATCCATGATTCACCTGTTCTTTCGCCAAGGCTGATGGAGAGTATGAGTACTCAAGAAGACTAAAGAATCGCTCTAGTGTTGCCATCAATGAGAAATTTAAATCACCAGATCAATGAAGCAAAAATCACCAGATTTGAAAAAAAAATCACCAGAATCCAGGAAATTTGAAATATGCTAGGAAAATCATAAAACCAAAGGGTTTTTTAGGAAATGATAGACATATACAAAATAAAAAAATATATTCCGGAAATATCAGTCATTCTAATATAACAGTTTCCTCTGTTGATTCTGAATCCATAGGGGAGTGATCTACGTCTAGGAATATTACAGCGATAAATAAACTTGAACTTCGTACAGTTTAGAAAAATCATACCTTGAATATTATCGCCGCAATTCATATTCAATTATTTTTGTTCCAAATTTTGGTTTTACAATTTCTATAGTGATGTAATTTTGTAATTTTATTTTGGTTAAAACTTGTTTTCTTGTTTACTTGTTGAAAGTTCTCTTTTGTGGGTTAAAACCATCATAGAACACAAACAGTTGGTTAGAACACAACACACTAAACACAACCTGTGGGTTTGACTTATTGAATTCTGTGGGTCTATGGTGTTTATGGTTAGAGACTTGAGGTTAAACTTCTCTTCTTCTATCTTTTCTCGATTTTAGTTATTCAATTATTCACTGCTGTCAAAAGTAATAGTCATCTTCTGTGTTGAGAGACATTCATCGTATCATTATCAAAAATCACCAGATTTGACAGTTGAATGAAAAATAATCACAAAATAACCAGATTGACATGAAAATCACCAGATCTGGTTATAAATCACCAGTACTGGCAACACTGAATCGCTCTCTTACCGGATCTCTTTTGATTCATACACGTACTATTGACTTTGCCTGTTAGTGCTCTCATACCATTGAAAAATATTATTGTATAGCGAATTTGTGTTGGATAATATGTTTTCAAATATTTCTCATCATTTCACCCGGTGCATAATTCCATTTGATTCCAGTTATGTTCTGATACGATATTCATCCGATCCTGTATGAAGTGTCCCAACGAATTCCAGTATTATTCGTATTCTCTTGTGATTTTTTTTTAAATGATTTATAAAATGTTTCCATAACTTCCAAGTCGAATAGTTTGGTTATCTTCTTCTTCTTCTTTTAATGGTCAGAGCACGAAAGCAGTGACATGCGACCCTGGAGCTATGTCTCTATGTTCCTGTTGTGGTTCTGTTTCCTGTATTCGAGAATTTGACATTGAGAGAAGATAACAATCAACCTCAAGAATTCGTGTTTCGAAAAATTAGAAAATTGAAGGAAAAGGTATGAATACGAGTTGAATCTGTTTCATTCGTTCGAAACTGTTTCTGATTCTCCAGATAAACCTAATGAATCAGTATGAATAAATAATTCTCCAGGCCTAATCTAAAAATACAAGATACTTCTTCTCGACATCGATTTGTTTTGATTTCTGTAATTATCCAGAATACACATAGCAACCAGCATTCTAGGCTGAATCCATGGTATGTAATCAATGCCTTCCTGTTGGCTTCTGATCCGGGTCTGGGTGATAATATTGACCCCTGGTTTATACTGTAGGTACCAAGTTAAGTATATTTTCTGTACCGATCTCCACTGTTTTTACTCAGGCCTCCTGAATAACTCATCAGTGTGAAGGAGTAGCTGAAATGAATCATCATAATAATAAATCTGGAGCCCGAGAAATCCGAAAGAAATACCATTAGTATCTGATGCCCGACTAGCGCCAAAGTATAAGGGTACCTGAATGAAGATCGCACCGCTTTCAGACTCTCACACATGAAGTAGTAGATAAACTCGCTAGGAAATGAACTCAAACATCCTTCGTGGGGCCAGAATTTTTCTGCTGAATCAGCAGCAGTACTGTATCAGGAGAAATCGGAGAAGAAGAAGTCGAACAGGGATTGAATATCTGGGAAAATCCTCGAGTTCTTAGACAGGCTATAAGAAACTACTGGATACATATAACCACAAAAGATCGAACGCATATGTCAACCTAAGCGAAAATGAACTTTGTATACTAACGGGAGTCCTAATAGGGCACTGTCGGTTGTAAGAATATCTCAGGAAACTCGGTTTAGAAGAGGAAGATGAATCTTGGTTATTTGTCGAGGAGAAGGAAATAACCTCTTTCCACCTACTACGGAATGGGTCACCCTATACAGAATCCAAGGACGAGAATCCTAGAAGCAAACATAATAGAGGAGGAAGAGCTACCCTATGCCTAGAGCCACTCCATATCTTGAAATTTCTGAGAGATATATAGGACTAGAGAAATTGCTATAGCTACGGATAACAACCTCATCGGATATATCAAAAGGAAAAGGCACGATAGATCTTTTAGATTGCAGTAAATTCACCCCTAATGCACAAAGTGTAATACTGTCACGATATATAGGGATGGTTAGTCCATCCATGTCCCAACATAGAGGTTCTTCTTCCACTATGTTAGAACATGGAGATGGTATTCCACCAAATCGATTTATAAAGGGTTTGTAGGCTTGCGAGAGGTAATATTCGAATAGACACTAATAGGGGTAGGGGTATAGCTGAAAGTACGAGACCATATTCAAACATAACAAAATTTATTGAGACATGAAAGATTATGGGTAGTGATGACAAACATGAATAAACAACAATGAATATAGAGACTTAAAAATAAATCACATTATAATGACCATTACGACGAGTTCTTGTCAAGTCAAGAGTAGCCCCAGACCAGACTGAACTCGGAACCCTCAAATCCTAAATTAATATACATCATTTTATGAGACTTGCACTTTTCTCATGAGAGTTCCTTGGTCAGAATTCATAGTTCAATGTCAACGGATCCAAGAATTCTCTGGAAGAACTGGAAGGGGAAATATAAAAGTCTTCACAACCTGATCAAGGAACAGTTGTGAATCTCTCTTGACGATGTTATCCAATATTTAACTCTTCGTTACGTTATGTCAGAATCCTCTGAAGAGTATTTGTTTTTCTTATTTATAAAGACCAGTGAACTCTAAGTGGCTATTAACAAGTTCATAACCTATCACAAGACCACAACTTAACCTCAATAAAAACCTCACGGTTTTCGAGATCGAAATGCTCTTCATTTTTCTAGATTCTCCGAGATGGCACCGAGGTATGGTGTCGCTAACGGGGCCTCTGGGAAACAGGGCGACATCTCAGAGTAAGTAGCCTTAGCCCTGTGCAGGGGGCACCACAGGGCTGGACCAACCCCTTCCCCCGTCACTCGTAGGAGGAGGAAAACTTTTGGCCTTCTTCGTAGACGAGAACAGGGATGGAAAGAGTAATCTTCAGGAACCTGAACGGAAAGGGTCTTTCATATTGAAGTGGCCCTTAATAAGCACCATGAGTCGTATAATGGTAAAATTGATAATAACGGCATGTAGGTAAGATATAATGGGCCACTATAGACCTAAATGTTTTTTCTTATCGCTTGGAGCGCACGAAAGGGAATCCCTATAATGTTCAAAGAACATCGTGCGTTCCTAGAGAGGATATTAGGGACAGCAAGTAGGTATTGGAATTTTTTTGAACTTTGGGAGATTATATTGGCCGAGGACTGGTCAACGAGGCTCTGGCAACCTAATCCAAGCTGTGGGAACCCGTGGTGATGGATGAATGGCACCGAGGTATGGTGTCGCTAACGGGGCCTCTGGGAAACAGGGCGACATCTCAGAGTAAGTAGCCTTAGCCCTGTGCAGGGGGCATCACAGGGCTGGTCCAACCCCTTCCCCCGTCACTCGTAGGAGAAGGAAAACTTTTGGCCTTCTTCGTAGACGAGAAGAGGGATCGGAAGAGCAATCTTCAGGATCCTGAACGAAAAGGGTCTTTCATATTGAAGTGACCCTTGAGAAGCACCATGAGTCATATATGGTAGAATTTATAACCGCATGTAGGTAAGATACAATGGGCCACTAGGTCTAAGTGTCGTCGGAGACTTCGGTCAGACGAGCCTACAAACGGGGTGGAATGTTTAGTGGGTATACCTGGAGTCAGGGGACTCCCACACTATCATAATTATGGGGGATTGGACCCCTCCCCCACTGGTTTACAATGAAATAACGTAAATGCATGGTGTACCATACACCAAGAAAAATATCTCCTGTTCTTGAATTGATTGATGTGACGGTACTGCACTCAATTCATCTCTGGTAAAACTGATACAAGAGTAAAATGAAATGTCATCCAAAATATGAAATTGGAAGCAATAACCAACATTTCAATGCTCGAAGTAACTTGGCGAACCCAAAATCTAGCGCATTGAATGATCAGATTTATGATAATGGCCTACATATTCTGAGCTAGATGAATTTAAATGGAGATTTAGGTAGGTACGAATTTAATACCGTCTTTTGAAATTTTGGTGAAGGCACTTGTTTCGTGGTGGTGTTTCCTCATCAGTTGAATCGGATCTTCTGGAAAACGATAAGCATAATCATAAATGATATGGAACAAGAATACCTCCCCATTTCAAAAATGTTCGTACCATCTTATGGCATGAGATGAACTTTCCAACAAATCACTGTTGAGAAAATTCAATCAAATATTGTCAAGAATTTACTGTTGAAAATTCAATCAAATATATTTCGTATCTGTCGCTTTATTTCGACCTAGCTAAAGCAAGCCATGATTTTTCCTGTTTGTATAGTCGACTGATTGAATTCCATGCCTGAAAAACTATTCAGATTTCAAAGGTAATCACATGAACATAGTAAACACTTCACACTCCGAGCGTATGAACTTTCTTAACTTTCTTGGTAAACATCACTCTATAAAGAAGAAGAGCATTTCTCAGAGATTGTCATTTAATTTTAAGACAGGTTGTAGAATCCGATGAAAGAGTTCTGCGTCCAATTAGCCAGAGAATGGTCCTCGGAAATAAGCGAATTTAAATTCAAAGTGATGAGCCATCGCACATACGCGCATCATTAGCTTTGATCTAGATCAATATAGGAGAGCTAACTGGTGGAGAATATGCGATTGCTGTGCCACGACCGTATTGGGAAATCATAAAACACATTTCAGAAAGCAATTTGTATCATTAATTAACAAATTAACATTTAAATTATTAATAGTCCGCATTCTTACCAGTAATAAATAACTTGGTTGAGCTACCTGATCTTGTTATTTTACTGCATTCGCTGCTACAAATCGTATATAGGCTCTACCGTAATTACATCCCAATAAATTAGCTTTTCAATTTTTTTTTGTTCAACGCTTCCACCGTGTGAACCATCATTTACTTCGGTGATGGGTTTGCATTAACATTGTTCATATACGTTATAGAAATCATTAGATCGATTTTGTGATTTTTTTGCCCATTTATTCCGAGATGCTGCAATAACAAGTTTCAATTTGGAATTTATAATAGAAGTTCTAAAAAAAACAGTTCAATACTGTTCTACCTCAATTCTTGAATCCGCAACTGATTTTTATTTTGTAATTTCTTTCTTATAATAGGTGAGCCTATCGACGACATTCATAGTTTGGATGATTGTCTGATATATTTTGTTAGAGTCAAATCGTTGTAGGAGATCACTGATTGTCTATTGATTTATTTTAGTTTCAAATATCGATATTATTAGTATTACTATCAGCGTTGTTATCATGTTCACCAGGTATCATTATGATAATTCATAGTAGCACTCTACTTGAACCATCCTGTATGGTATGATATTCGAATTCATCATCAGATATTAGTCAGGGTCGTTATATAAATGTAACCATTAAAGAATGTGAATCAGATAGCAGAAGTCACACAGATATCAACTGAAAGTATTCGTGTTTCAATAGTCAACCTAACAATGTATTAATTTTTAAGGATTAGCAAGGTTTTGCAGATTCGAAACATAATTCATAATTAAAAATAAGATAACATATTTCGTCTTATGCTTTTTATCAAAAGAGAAAAATTCGTTCTGGACAGAGATAATGACATTGCTTCCTATTCAATTGATACAGATAGATTCTTGTTTTCACTACTATGAAATATGAACATTAACCCTTAACTACTAATCATACGTCTCAGAGACGGCATATCAGCATCCGATTTGTTGGATTACCCCTGCAGTTCAATGTCGACCATTGTCCTACCACGTAATTTATGTCCACCCAGCACTCATTCAGTACCCTGAAGTTGATCTTTGTATATGTGGTTCAGTTTTAGAAATATCTTGAGTGAAAGATAGATTGCCGTCTCGTAGACGTATAGTTAGTTATTACGTAACAATAAAAGTTCAATTTTCCCTATAATACGTATGATTGCGTCTATATCTGGATATACAGACATTCTCATTTCTTTCAATTTGCTTGTTCATAATACGTATGATATTGCGTCTATATCTGGATATACAGACATTGTCATTTCTTTCAATTTGCTTGTTCATGACTTAGTTCATATCATATTTTATCACGATTCTATAACTGTATTCAGAATGACAATAATATCATCGATAATTTTTGTATTTCAATTTTATTTCAGTATTTCTATAGATCAATGTCAAAGTTTTGAACATTAGGTACCCCTCTATGAAATTCCGATCGTCACTGAAATTTGTATTTCTATTTCAATTTTGAACATCATTTTCTCTTCGCCAAATATGCAGAGAACGTGTTTGAATAGCTCACAAAAAAAGAAATAAAAGAAATTGGATTTATAATAGTCCCGTCTGTGAGACGTATGGTTGGTGACAACGTTATATATTTGGAACGTTAGTAGTTAAGGGTTAAAATGGTAAATTTAAGATTAATTACTCACGTTGAAAAATGTATGTTACCATAACAATATTCTAGGTATAATATACGCACAATCAGATATACATCGTTGCTGACACCTATAAAATGTTATAACCATAAAGATATTATGGCTATAGTGGCAATGAAGAATTGTTGTTGCAAAATATCTGATACTCAAAGCCTATACTAACCAGATGATTTTTTTCCGTGCTGAAAACATCCTGTAATTAATTTGTTTGCCAACCTCAATATCTGTCACTGAGAATAAGTAACAATACGAAAATCAGAAAAAAAAAGAAAATGGTTTTCATCGAAACGTCGAAAGCTATAGGTATCCTCTTCAATCTTCAGGCTTCATTGAGTATTTTCCATATATCTCTTGGTCAATTCTTCTTTTTTCCTTCTCCCCTGAAGCCTCACCAAGGTATGGCGAGATGGTTTGGTGGACATCTGTGTGCAAAGATGGAACAATTTGTAAACTTATGGCAACCTAATCCCAGTTGTGGGTACCCATGACGAGGAATCAATGGCACCGAGGTTATATGGTGTCGACAACGGGAACTCTGGGAAACAGTCTCAGCCCTGTTGTAAGGGGCATCAGAGGGCCCTTTCCCCATTACTAGTTGGAGGAGGAAAACTTTTTGCATTTTCCATGGACGAGATCAGGGCTTGGAAGAGTACCTACCTAGTCTTCAGGAACCTGAACGAAAAGTGTCTTTCAAGCGAACCTCTGGTGGCTCTGGTACTGTCAGCGGCAGTGTTCACAGGTATTGTAACAGTATCTGAAGTGGCCCTTATATAAGAACCATGGGTCGTATATTGTCACGATAGAAACCAGAAGTATTTTATCATAGCTACTATATTCGAAATTATATTGATTCAAGAAAAGATTTCATTATTAAAGTTCATTATTCATTTCATCGTATAACATTCGATTAAAGGAAGCGCGTATAATGTTTCACTCACGTTGGCAGCTCAGTCAACCGGAATGAAATACTCGCATATGGAGTAAAACGCTGACTATGTCAAAATATTCTAAATAAATATCGATCAGCCGATAAGGCAGAGGATAGTTTGGAACTGATCAGAAAGCACTCACTATGGTTCATCCCCTGCGTCTTCTATAGAAACGTATCTACCTTCATGGTACCGAGTTATAAAATGATTCTTTGTATTGCGAAGTCTGATGTACGTTAGTTTTGGACGGTTATCTGAACCATTAATGACACTACATATTTTTTGTTAAATAAATTGTAGCTGTAAACGAATAACTGTTTTGATTTATCGGCCTCCCAAGCGAGTTCACCTCTGAGTCACCACCCTGTAGCCTTGGGTCGTAACAATATGGTGAAATCAATGAGGGAATATTCGGGGTAGAATACTAAAATGGGGCAACATGCCTAAGTGTCATCGAAGACTTTGGTCAGACGAGCCTTGGAAGGAGGTGGATTGTTTAGTGGGTCCATCTACATACTACTATGAAGGGAATGGCCCTTCGTGGTGTCCATAAAGGATTTTGACCAATTTCGGAAAAAAAGGTGTCACTGACAATCGATTGCATTTTCCTCTCAGGCTCTCTATAGGAGCATTTTTTAATGCAGTGATATTTTGGGGCTAATTAGTAGAAGTATGCTCATTCCATAGCTTTTTTCTAGACTGAACATAACACACATTTCCCTGTAGTGTGAACTTCCGCATGGAATATGCTCGGAATTTGCCAATCTCCGGTTCTGGAGCCATCTGTGTACTACACACTGAGAAAATTTTTTCACCGTCACAGCAGATTTTTCTTCTGCTACAGCCAAAAACTTTGGCTGCATAGGGGACAGCCAAAGTCTTTACCACTGCAGAAGAATGCACTTTACTGGCACCGTCTTCCTGTGGCAGTAGAGCTACTTTATAAAAAAATTACTTACCGTTGGTGCGAAGTAACATTCCTCTAGTAGAAGAGTTACTTTACTGTTGTAGGAAAGTCACTTTACTGTTGTAGGAAAGTCACTTAACTGTTGTAGAAAAGGCACTTTACTGTTGTAGGGAAGTCACTCTCTGGTCATAGTGAAGTAACTTTGCTGTCGGAGGAAAGTAACTGTACTGTCTCAAGAAAGAGGTTCCAATTTATTATTTTGTTATAGAAAAGTGGATCACTAATACAGGAAAGATATTTGCTGTTGTAGTATATCGTCTCTTTCAGAACAACAAAGTTCTATATTTTCAATATTCGAATATCACTTTTTGAAAATTCGGGGATTTGATTGAAGTTTGATTATCCTAGTTTTTTAGGTAAAAGTCCATGTTTTTTCAAAGTGGAGCGAGTTTTGTTGGACGAGTGATAATTCCACTTTCAAAGAAATTTCTTGCAAATATTTTGCTAATGTAAGAGAATTAACTTCTTCTGCTAATTGAGCCGTTGAAACTATTTCAGCCTAAGATCATCCATTCAGGAATTGAGGATTTTGATGAAGAACACATTATGAAAAATGTAATGAAATGCTTTATTCATACTTTATCAGTCTTGAAAAACCTAGAATCTATAATGAATAAAAAATAAATTTCCATGAATTCTTTTCCGGTATGCTTTGATTTGCTCATCGGTCATCTTGCAAATTTACTTGAATTTGTACTGTATAAACTATACACACAACACACAACCAAGCACAACAAACTAGTTTTTTTGGAGTACCAGTGACATGGTTTTAGTAAAGTGATTTTTTCTGTGAGAGCAAAGCGATATTACTACGATTGATACTTTTTAGGCAATAACAGGAGAAAAAAACTCAGCAAAGAACTTTCTCCTGGGACTTTTGTCAGTGCACTATGGCTCCTTCTTTGAGCTCATTTCATTTGGTTATTAATACTTCGCATTCTTATTCAGACCATCCAGTATATAATCCAGCCATCAGATAGAGCACCATGTTATGTGGTTTCTTTCAGTTCAGAGAGGACTTTCCAGCAATCAAAGAATTATTTTCAAGAAGCGTACACCCGTATGCAATGGTGGGAAGAGGAGTAGGTATATCCTGTCAACAGCCAGTGACGTAGGCACAGCCTTCTCTTTGTTTCAGGTACGTCAATGGGTATGCTTGCAGAAAAGGTGATAAGTAAAACGATGAATGTGCATGAATCACAACACCAAGCAATAATTTCAAGCATGTTTGAGTGCTGCTAAAACGCAAAACGACTTTCGATCAGATATGGCAGACGAGCCACTGTGTGTCATTCGCAATTAAACACCATAAATACGTTGCGAAACCATTTATGTAATTACTTACAGATTGAATATCAGTTTGCGTACAAGTGGCGACACTTTATTGCCTCTTTTCGCTTACCAGCGCTCTAAATAATTTCCAGAGTGCGATAAGGTTAATTAATTAAATTCTGAGAAACATTTTCGTTTATTTTTATTGGACAGCATTCGATTCCAAACAATGGCTCCCTGCTATTGTCGAGAACTCTCAGTTCTCTCGCTTCTCTTCTTGCCTTGGTTATCTCTACCGAAGAGACAGAGAAAACTGGTTGTGACGTGGGAACGCTGCACGTGAAACGAGTCAATTCCAAGAAATAATTTCACAAATTGCAGTCGACTTCTTTAATTTACACAGCTTCACAAAGATACGGTGTTGCCGCTAGCAAGAGGATACCTATATTATATCAATAAATACCCAGATACGTTTCAATACCACAGCATGAATGAACGTCGTGCCTCCGAAAGAACAGAAAATCACAGCAGTAGATTAGCCTCAGGTTAGTGCATTTCCTCTCGAAATTCTCAACGTTCCTTATACTTGCCAAAAGTCATATTCAGCCAATCATTATCAGACGCATCCTTGAGGAACTTACTCTTACATTGGGCCATTAGTCTGGACAATATTCCCACGATGAGTCCTTCACCGTAGCACCAACTCCAATTCTCTGCAGAGGACATTTCTGACCATGTCGAGCTCAACTTTTCCCAAGAATGCCCGCTTCAATATCGGTCATTTCAAAACGCGTTTAATATTGAAATCAGATGAACAACATAATTTCTGATAGGAAATAAAGCTATCCACAACAAATATCATTAAATGAGCTTCTAGAATGGAACACATATATGTTATTCCACGCTATAGATGACCAAGGAAATCTTGTCGCACCTCTACTGGTCCTCTGGATCACCAGTTTCCTTTAGAATCCATATATCTATAGTTGTACATGGAGATACTGCACCTGAAGAAACGCGAGAGTACCTACATCCACTCTACCACACTTTGTCCTAATATACATATCAACGATCTGTTCCACATGGCTACGAATTCACTTCACAGTTTCGTTATAACTCATATACTGCCATATGTATATACTCCTCTGATGCACCAATTTTCGCAGCAACCAATCAGAGTCAACAATTATAAAAGATCTAGGCTGTGAACGAAGATTTGAAGAGAATTCAAGGATGAGACATTAAATCAAGCGCTCTGGTATGGAAGTCCAGTATAGTTGGCAAGTAAGAGCTTGAAACAAATAACAGATTAGTAACTGTGAACCGGGAAGAACATTGCTTAGACAGCTACATGTTGAATCATACTTGGAGCACATCTATAATAACGTAACTGAAGAACTAAATATAACACATAGACATAAATCAGAAGAATACGATCATAGAAAATTTTATTGAGCATCCTTCTCTTTAGCTGTACCTCAATGAATAGAACTGGGAAATGGCAATCATGAATTTCCACGATTCAACATGCAACTTTGAAGCGTTGGACAAACGAAGGCAGTATATAGCTATATGGAGGAACGCAGATGAATCAAGAAGCCAATTTCGATGTGGACAATCCATAAAAACTGAATACACCAGGTGGAAGGGATTCAAATCAATGTTTTTGATGGAAAAATGTATTATTATGATTTAGTATACTTAGTTGACGTACCGACAGCAGCGCTACCTACCGCATCCAATTGTTTTTCAATCATCCAGGAAACTATCGAAATACACATATAAAGTTTCAACCCAATCGATTCAGCCGTTTAGAAGTTATGTGAAGAAGATAAGTACGGAAGGATCATTCTCACTACCCGTTGTCGTATTACCCGTTTTTTTTTCGTAGAAATAAAGCATTATACCGCAGTAAAAAACAGCATATGTTCATCAGGATTCTGATGGTGAAAAAATTTCTTGAATCCCTCCAGTAGTTTTGAAGCCCATATTCAATACAAACAAACAAACTGACAAAGAAACAACCAAACAAATCTTATCTCTTCATAATATCAGTATAGATTTTTTTTATCGCTTGGAGCGCATGAAAGGATATCCCTATAATGTTCAAAGAACATCGTGCGTTCCTAGGGAGGATGGGGACAGGAGGTAGGTATTGGAATTGATGTGTTCAATACAAGAACGTATTTTGAAATCACTCCGTATATATATATTGAAGTATATCTTCCATGAAATCAAGAGAACTCCACAGATCTTGATGATTCCGAATGGTTTCAGATGGTTGGAATGGTTATGGATGACTGAGGATGGTTCTGATGGATAGTTATATCCTCGATGGTCAGCATGCTTTTTTTGTTGATTTATATTCCTGATGTTTCACCTATCCAAATGACATGAAAATATATAATATAAATCTATGGACAGTTCCTGAAGGTCTTCAGCCGATTTCGCTACATAGTGCTATTTTGGCTGCAAACAATCTTCATATTATATTTGCCTACTTCAACTTATCTAGTCATATCTTAATATTTCTTGCCCAATGAAACATAGTCAAATCAACTGATTTTAAGTATTTGATAGATCCTCCCATGATCTGAGAAGAGGGAACGTAGATATAATTGGTGATGTGGCAACAGTGTTGAACGATACCAGAATACCGGAACGTTTGCCATCTTCTTCTTCAACTGAAACAACTTGGTTCTATAGATCGATTCAGTTCTTCGGGTAGGATAGTAGCTGAAAGTAATTATTATTCAATATACAACACGTCTTTTAATTGGTTCTTATCTCAGCTTGCAGGCTGTCTCTCTTTCGCGTCCTCTCTTTCTGAGTACAGTCAGCCAGGCAAGTTTTTGTTCGAGCTGGCTTTTTAATGTCAACTAATTAATAACATTTAATTGAAGCAACATGGTGGCAAATTAATGAGGATAATTGCGGAGAAAAGTTAGATTTTTTTAAATTTGTTCACTATATATGCATGTTTTAGTAGTAGGTATGTTTCGTTTTGTAATAAAATATCAGTATTCAATTCCAAACAACTGAAGATCAGCTGATATTGACCTAGCACCCTGATGAGTGCTTATATAATACAGTGAGGATGTGAAAAGTACTACCCCCCCCCTCCCGTAAACTTTTGAACTCAACAAGCTAGCGAGGTCGGGTACAATTCATGTAAAAAAGTATCCCTTTTACTAGCATTTGGCATGAAGATAGTTGTGGTCACGTGACCTAGTGCCAAGTGGGCACCATCAACTTTTTTTTTTTTTCGAATGTTAAGAGGGGCTATGTATGGTACCTTGTTATGAAGCTCTTTCGATTTTTTATCTAACACTACTTCGTTTGTGCAAATCGTCCAAGACGTTATCTGTGAATCAGTAAATAACGTTCGGACTAAATTCCAAAACCGATTTTTTTTCGTGTCAATGAGTGAACGATGAACATTTCAAGCATTTTTGATCACTTTTTACAATTTGTACCTAAGATTATGCGTTGCAATTAAAAGTTATATATAGGTTTGTAATTCATTACTGTCTGTAGGTAGTATAATCATTATTCCAGAATTTTTGGGATTTCAATATACGTGTAGTGAGGACAAACCATCAGATGATTTGTCCCAAAATGTCACTGCGTTTGAAAATTTTCCTATTGAAAAGCCTAAAAGAAAAATGCATTCGCTTGTCAGTAACAATTTGTATTGAGAAAGGTTTGGAGAAGAGATATACCGGGTGTAACAGGATAATGGTACACCCCTTTTTTCTCCTTCAGTTCTACACCTTTTCCCGATGTATTTCAGAAAGCGTCAATTCAATTTCAGAATAGTCACTTGTATTTCAGAAAGCGGCAATTGTATTTCAGAATAGTCAATTCAATTTCAGAAAGCGTCAAATGTATTTTAGAATAGTCACTTGTATTTCAGAAAGCATCAATTGTATTTCAGAATAGTCAATTGAATTTCAGAAAGTGTCAATTGTATTTCAGAAAGTATCATTTGAATTTCAGAAAGCGTCAATTGAATTTCAGAAAGCATCAATTGTATTTCAGAATAGTCAATAGAATTTATGAAATCGTTCTCTATAGACTGAAAGCCAACGCCAGACGTCATTTCAACATATTTTCTATATGTGTTGTACCTTATTCGGTGGAATCGTTTTGGGGGTTAAGAGTCTTCAGTACCGGATGGGCACCTGGAAAAGACTATCCGAAAGGCTAGCCTATCACTATGGACATGCCGCAGAATATGTGGCAAAACATGGGGCATGTCACCAAAACAAGTATACTGGCTGTACGTGACCGTCATACGACCTATGATCACGTACGGCTCTGTAGTCTGGTGGGGCAAAGGCCAACAGAAAATGGCCCAGGCCAAACTCAATGGACTACAGAGACAAGCGTGCCTGGCGATTACGGGGGCCATTTGCTCCACGCCAACAGCAGCAATGGAAGCCCTTCTTGGACTACTTCCTCTTCACATAGTTCTGGAGAGAGAAGCAAGATGGGCAACATACAGACTTCACCAAGCGGCCACTAGTCAACCGCAGGCAATAGTCATGAGAGGCAGCAGCATGCTGGAGGGCATAATAGCTCACAACATTCTGGGAATGCCCTCAGACATCATGCCTAAAACTATCAACCTTCACAAATCCTACACGGTGGTCTTCCCTGAAAGAGAAGACTGGGCTCGGAACGAAACTGACCTATGTAGGGCTAATGAATGTTGGTTCACCGATGGTTCTAAAACTTTGGAAGGCGTCGGAGCCGGAATATACGGGATGAACCCAGTAGTGAAACGCTCATTCAGCATGGGCAAATTAGCTACGATATTCCAGGCAGAGGTACATGCCATTGAAATGTGTGCAAGGGAGTTGGAAAATCGACACCACACACGGAAAACAATAAAAATATTTTCAGATAGTCAAGCAGCACTGAAAGCGCTTGAATCCAACTGCTTTAAATCTAGAGCAGTATGGAACTGCAGAGAAACCTTGAACCAACTAGCAGAACGTAACAACGTGAACCTAGTTTGGATACCAGGTCACACGGGCCTAGTAGGAAACGAAATAGCGGACGCCCTAGCAAAAGGGGGGGCCGAAACACCGTTCACTGGGCCAGAACCGATCATCGGTATAGCATATAGCACTGCCAAGAATGCTATAACATCCTGGGCAGATAAGAAAAGACTCGAGTATTGGCGCAGTCTACCGGGCCTAGCCCATTCCAAAGCATTTATTGCTGGTACAAGGAACAAACAGGACACTGACAAACTACTAGAACTCAGCAGAGCAGATCTCAGAGTTATAGTAGGGTTGCTCACTGGCCACTGCAAACTCAAATACCACATGCACAAAATCGGACTTGCACAAGATGCAGAGTGCCGCCTATGTATGGAGGAGGATGAAACGGCGAAACACATCCTGTGTACATGCCCCGCAGCGGCCAGAACCAGATTTTCAATATTCGGCAATACAATAGTAAGGCCAGAAAACCTGGTAAATTGTTCTCCCAACGCAATCCTCAATTTCGTTAAGAAATTGGATATACAGGGAGAAATATAACCCTAGGGTGAGCCACAATAGGCCAATGGCCGCAGTGGAGGGCCTGACAATAGGCCCACTCACGTTCAACCTAACCTAACCTAACCGGATGGGCTTTCAAAAGATACCGGGTGTTGAAAGTACAAAAAAAAACTGGAAAAACATCATTTCAACAAGAGCTGATCTTTTTATGTTCAATCGGACCCTATCATGAAAGAGAATTTATAATTGCCAGACACTTTCCACGGTGTGTTCTCCTGCCAGACAACTTTAAAAATCGTGCAAATATCATAACTGTTTCATAGCAATAGAAATAATAAGTTCATCTCTGATGGTCCCCTGTACCTGAAATTCTGTGATCTGTTCATCAAGTAGTATATAGGTACCTGAAAGTACCTAAAAAATGAATTTGGGGTGATTAAATTAAAAACAACACTACAGGAAGCACTGAATATCCTATGCATTCTTAGATGGAGTGCACTTTCTACTAACTAATCGATTTTGATGCTTTCTGAAATTCAACTGACGCTTTCTGAAATTCAAATGATATTTTCCGAAATACAAATGATGCTTTTTGAAATTGCATTGACTATTCTGAAAAACAATTGACGCTTTTTGAAATTGAATTGACGCTTTCTGAAATACATCTGGAAATGGTGTAGTGATAAGTGATTGAAATTCGGAATGGCCCATCGAACATAAACGTCACTTTTTGACAAAATTATGTTTTATATTTCACTTCCGGTGATTCCCAAACTTTCCAGATATTTGATGAGCTCAATGTTGATGGCTATATCCATCACTTTGGGGATGTTTGATAACAGGGGCTATTGGCCTTCAATTGTTGTTCAGGCTTTGGTTTTCTTTATTGGGGATCGGTTGGTCTCCAGCTATTTTCCAGAAAGATGGACTTGACCAAGACGGCGAATCACTCATTCACGAAGAGAATCGGTATCAATGATACAACATTCATCTGGGTAGCAACGTATCATAAACGTTCATGAAGCTGTTGTTAGGTGAGGTTAATGATAAGTGTTTTTTAATTTTAACAGACGTTGCTCTTGTTACGTGGATGAATCAGGAAAAATGCATGTGTAGAGTATGCCGTATTCAACTCTGAAAAAAAAATTGAGTGAAATTTCACCCAAGGTCCACGCAATAATGAGTCAATTTCGGTCCACGCCCGATTGAGTTGAAATTGCACCCTACTCGACTGTGTAAAATGGTTATTCATGAATCGATTCAATCAAATTTTTTATAAACATTCTCACTGATATGAGAACTTGATGAAATATCTAGTTTGAGTTGAGAATTCACTCAAAAATGTCAATCAGAAAATTCACTCACGACAACATATGCATTCACTCAGAGGAATTTTCTTCAGTGAAAGTGAAGATTATCAATTATAGTTCTCAGTTCAGTTTAGTATTTTGGTGAGCCGATGTAAAGTTTGTATCACCCTACGTCCAATTCGTGTACTTTCGAATTCTTCCTACCTCATCTTCTTATCCTAAGTACGCGTGATGTCCTTCAAACATAGTGATTCACACGAGACCAACGAGACGAGACTTTCATAAATTCTCGTCTCGTCTCGCCGATGGAATATGAAGTCTTGTCTCGAGTCTCGCCTTGCAGCCCCGAGTCTCGTCTTGTCTCGCGTCTCGTACGAGAGTCTCGCAAATGTATCGCAATTTCGTCATGCATAATCTTGTTCCAGTCTAGTACGGGATATTTACCTTTACCTACTTTTTAGGGAAGTAGGAAGAGAAAATTACAACAAAAATAACATTTTTTCTGTGACGGGAAAAAAGTTTGGCATTTCATCTCTGTTGGCAGGTTATAAAATGTCACTTTTCATAAATTACTTTTTTCCCGTGGGAAAAAAGTGAGTACTTCTTTCCCGGATATATATCACATATATATACTCTGTTAATGGCTTTTGTTGTGCTATAGTTCCGAAAAATGAGTCAATAATACCGTCTCCGAGAAAAAACTGGAAGTCCTTTTATCTTCCATTCGACTTCGCGGTTTCGTATATTACTAAACAACTACTGAATTCGCAAATTTTCAAAATCAAATCACAGAATTGAACTGACAGAAGTGACATCAGATATTTGATTACTTCAAAAGAATGATGAAGATGCCTATAAAACGCAGGTGTCCCTACTGTTAAAAACTTGAAATTTCACGTCGATAATTTTCAGATTTCGAAATAATGTAATATCTTCTCAATATTGATTCGTCCTTCCTTCTGTCACAGAAAAAAATAGTGTATTATACACGGGAAAAATATTAGATTTTAGCTCACGGTTTTTTGTCTCCCTCCGCTACGCGTCGGGAGACAACACAACCTGGAGCTAAAATCTACTACTTTTTTCCCTTGTATAATAAATAACTATATTTATTGAAAAGTAAGTACCTAATAGGTACATACTGACATCGTACATCTATACAAGAAAAAAAACATAGCATAATATATTCGAAAGTTATAAAAATGAAATAAAAAGTAACACGCATATTCTTAACAAATAAACGAAACAAAAACTTTTTTCCAACATTATTTTACTTATTTGAGAAATAGGTATCTAAGAAAATAGTTATTTGTTTTACTAGGCAGAACAGTAGTCAATCTACATTTGCTGCCGTGTGAAACATAGAATATTTTCTCCAAATGATATAAAACCACTTTTGTGAAATTTTTTTATTGAAAACTCCATCGTTTTGTGCTCACCCAATGTCAGTGTCAATTTTGATTACTAATTTCATTAAAATTTCTTGGAACGTTGCATAGCAACAAACTTTGTCTGCCTAGGCAGTAAAAGTATACCTTTTCTGTTTTTTAAGCGGCAGAAAAAAAGCCACTATTCCTGCCGCTTGGAGAAAATAGTAGATTGTTTTATTAGGATCAAAAGTGACACTTTGTTTGACAAGCGAATTTTGCATTTGCGAGGCGGAGCGTTTAGCGAAGCCGAGCGACAGCAAAATTTGCGAGTCGAACAAAATCACTTTTGATCCGAATGAAACATGCTATTTTTTCTGCAACCGAAACAAATAACTCAAATAAATATGTGAAGTTATCACCAATACCGTGCCATATGTATGCAATGCAACATATATTGAAAAATAATCCGTGTGGTAAGAACATTCTACCTGCATCAACAGCAGGTTCATTCAATTTTCAAGGATGTTCGAATTGTAGTTTCAATATAAATACAATCACAGAGTGACATATTTGTGTATGGACCAGGTGCTCTAATGGCAAATACCGCGTCAGTGCCAGCTATAGAAACAAGACTTGGAAAATGTTAGGTTAGTGAGCACATCAACAATAAGAAGAGCAATTATTTTTTCCTCTCCGTAATACAATGTTTGTCGCTTGATAATCAAATGAAGGTTAACAATATCGTTGTTTGAGACAAAAAACTATTGCTTGCCGTGATTATCCAAAAACAAGTTATCCATCCCGAGAATAACGAATGAAATACAGATCAAGCAAGTATTTGAATCTTGAAGGCTTCCCTGATCAAAACAAAAATACTTAACTGGGATGTTTATAATTCCTATACTCAATAAGGTGTATTTATGAGATGTTAATAATTCCAATACTGAACTATAATAAGGTGTATTTATATCTCCAGCATGGGTATGAAATGCGAAATCTGCTGAAATCGGGAACAAATCAGGTATGCCTCTCAACCCAAATAACCAACCGTCACAATGTTGTTTATTCTTGATGACGTCCAGTAGATCCTTTTTAGTTCTTAGGAGCTAAAGTTCAACTTTTGCTCCTAGGAACTAAAATTCAACTTTAGCTCCTAGGAACTAAATATGTTGCCTAGCAACATACCTATTTCTGTGTCAGTAATAGAAACGTCAATTTAAGAGCTAATTTTGGTATCAAAATAAACGACTTTCGTGTCGATTGCAGAAAAAAACCTTTATCTGTCAGATCAGCCATCACGATCGCAAATGATTTTGTTTTTCACCCAGTCGTTAAGAAATAACAAACATCGTGCAGATTCATTAATGAATGTGTTTTATTATGAATGAAATTCTCAAGTCTGTAGTTTGCACGCAGAAATATTTATACCTGCGAGACTCTCGCACGAGACACGAGAAGTCTTGCACGAGACAAGAGACGAGACCAATAAAAGTCTCGTCTCGTCTTGTTCGAGTCTCGTTCCGAGTCTTGTCTCGAAAACGAGTCGAGACCATGCGAGACTCTCGCGAGCACCACTATTCGAACATCATAGGGATTCTCTTTTTTGTGCGTTCCAAAAAATTCGAAAAGAAAAGTTCTCAATTTGTTTATCACAGAAGCACAATTAATGTTGCTACTGTGGATTAGCTCGGGTGAATTCTCGTCTGATTGTCTGAATGTATTATAATATAGTGAACAGCTTCATTAGGACTGTTCAGTAAAACCTGCATAAATCCAACTAAGGACTACCTCCATAATTACCCTTAATCAGTCGATTTAATTTGTATAAAGGCTCTATTAATTAGGGTCTCGAAATGGAAGAAATGTACAAAATTGAGTCCTTAATTCTCCTTCTTGGTAAAATTTTCTACGGGCAATCTTATCTGGATTTAATTTGTGTTTTAAATTGGAAAAATACGAGACGTTGAATGAATTATTTTATTTTTTGAATAAAACGGCTCTTCTGGGATTCTCACAACCGGCTATCATGATTGTATCACATTCAATAGTCAATGGGCCAATGTCAGCGAAATTCTATATAATATCGAACTACAGGGTATTTTAGAAATTTTAGCGGTAAATGGAGTGGAATTAGGAAGATGAACACATTCAAAACGAAATGATTGTACAACAGGAAATCATTTCGGGAGATTTTGTAGTACCTACTCAATCATATTATGTATTTCGAAATGAAATGAACGATTCAAATATATTTGTCAAGTGTACTAGGTACTCAGAAAGACCTGACAGTCTATAAATTGAATTTGATTGATCATTTCATGGCCTGCTAATGTGATCAAAATTCCATTGCGTGTATTATATGTATTCGCTCATGGATCTCCCAAAATAGGTATTTGAGAACAGCTTCATCAAAATATCTTCATTCAAGCTGTGCAAATGTGATACTTCTGAAGGGAAAGCAAGGAAAATCATATTCTCGAACTAGATAAAAGGAAATTCCTGAATCAAATAGAACAAAGCTGATGATGTTCATGAAACCCAGTTGTACAAAAAGCGCTCCGTTCCAGAGTTACCAGGTGTTTTTCGATTATTTTGCGTTTTCGAAGACTGGTCAACTCAGTTTGTTTCATTTGAGCCTTCCCAAAGTATCGAGTTCGTCATGGATATTGAACCTCAGACACCAAAATAGAACTTTTCTGCAAGTTTTATTTTCGACTAACAAGAGCAAAAAGACAATTTGCAAAAGGACTTTTCCTGTTATTTATGTCAAGACGGAAAAAGAGCCTCTGGTTTCTGCTCCAAACAATGTGTCATCAAATGGGTGCATACAGTTCAACCTCGACAGGAAATACCGAAACAAGGAAATCGCTATTCTCTCCATCCATGTGCTGTACTGGGGAATGGATACGCTTCCAAAGGAAGTATTCCCAAGAAGATATAATCTTCACAAGTTCAAAAAAATCCAATACCTACCTCCTTTCCCATTCCTCTGTGGGTACGCACGAAGAAGCAGACATTCTGGCACTGAAAGGAGGATCAACGTCACTGATCGGACCAGAACCATTCTGCGTCCTTAGATATTCTTATTCCCAAGAAGAACTTAATAAAGGTGAAGGAGCAATGGGAGCAACACACTGGTGAAGACTTCATATATATTTGTATCGCAAAGAGAATGCAAATTCTCAACTTCAGATTGATTATATTTTCAAATTCTTATTGTGTTTGTTCGATAGATGTCATTCAATGTTATCGTGGCCATATAGCCAGGAAAGGATTTGTTTTCTGTTGAATATATTTACCGAAAAAGAATTCATATTTCCATCAGATAGAGAAATAGAGAATGGGAATTCTCATTTTACTTTCTTATAATATGTTTCCATTTTTTTCATGTTCCTAATATTGTCACAAACTGTAGGCAGGGGTAGCCTAAGTGGTTCTCTAGATCCATTAGAGTATGAACTTTGAAAGTGATGATGATGAATAAAAATTAAATATTAATATTAAAACTTGAATTACCCTATATAAACACTTGAGCTAAATTTACTGCGAACCTGGAAGAAGATCATCATTTGTTCTGTCCCGAACTACGACGGTTCTGGCATAGTGCGAGCTAGCATACAGAGCCAAAATAAGATTAGAACTCATAGACTGTCCAAATGACTCCAGTTCGTTTTGGTCCCTCGCTAAAGTAGTCTGAAGGAATTTCACTAATAGTTCATTCCCACCACTGTCCAAAGCCGACGGCAAATTAGCAACAACTTCGCCAGAGAAATGGAACATTTTTGCCGAGATGTTTGCAGGAAACTCCATCTTGGATTCCCAAAGAAGAGTGTCGCCAGACCGTTGGATGTCGAATTACCGAAATCATCTTTCGTCAACGCACTGCCCAGTCTAAAAACAAATAAGGCTAACGGTCTTGTTGGAATTCTACACATTATTCTCAAAACAAAGTGCAACAGAATTGACACCAATTATTTGCAAACGATTTAAGATCTACTAAGAGTCAGGTATTTTTTCATCTTGCAGTTAAATAGCTAGAGTCCAACCAAACCATGATCAATAATATTTACTATTACTACAAATACAGCATACCATACATTAATCCACGTAACAAGATCAAAATCTGATAAAATTCAACAACAGTTATCATTAATTACTCCTTACAATAGCTTCATGAACGTTTATGATACGTCGCTGTCCACATGATTGTTGAATCATTGATACCGAATCTCTGCAAGTTATATAATCACCATCTCGGGCAGGTCGGTTATTTTTGCATCTTGATGGAATAAAATCATGGAAATCATCCATATTTCTCAAAGTGGTCCAATTGATTTTTATAAGAGAAAACAATGAAAGTCCCAAAGTCTGTCTATCACGAAAAAATCTTTAATAAGTAGTGTAACTAGTTTAGGCCACAGGCTAGAGACTAACCAATCCCCAAAAAAGGAATCAAAAGCCTGCCCAACAACTAATTGCCAGTAGCATTGTTCTCAGTCATCGCCAAAGTGATAGAGAAAGCCATAAACATTGAACTGATCAAATATCTGAAATCATTAATGAGAAACAATATGGCTTTCGCCACCCTAGATCAACTGGAGATTTACTTGCCTACGTCACCCATATATGGCAAGCTTTATTTGAAAAACAGGGGGAGTCTCTAGCTGTAGCGTTAGATATATCGAAGGCATTCGACCGTGTTTGACATCAAGGACTGCTCCACAAACTACCAACAAACTACTTACCACCTCAGCTATGCCATCATTTATCGAGTGTACCTTCAGGCAGATCGCTCCATGTGGTAGATACCATTCCCATCAATCCCGGCCTTAAACCAGGGCGAATTTTGTCACGAACATTGTTTCTACTTTATATCAACTATTATGAGCAGCTACTTGCCCTATCCATAGCTTTACAGACGATATAGTACTCTCCATACTGCGTTCTCTTCTAGAATTACCATTTCTTCCCAGAAAACTAAGAACTCACGACGACAGCAGGCCAATGCTACAAATGACGATCCTGAGGAAAGTACGGCCTCGGGAACCAACAACCTAGTAGAATTCAACGCTACCAAAACTCAAGCCTGTATTTTCTTTATTGAATCGGAACTCAGTATGCCTGATATAACAATCTCTGGTATCACCATTCTCACCGAGACCACTATATCTATGCTTGGTATCACCATCAGCAATACTCTCTCATGGGAAAATCCTGCTCTTGATATCTCACTCTTGATATTTCAATACCTACCTTCTCTCCCTTTTCACCCCATGGATGGACGATGTTCTACGAACATAAAATAGTGATTCCCTCTCGTTCGTCTCAAGCGATAATAAAAATTAAAAATATTAGCTGTAATCCAAAATATGATTTCAACTCTATCGGATTTGGGAATAAATGAACTATAAGATTTCTCAAGCTGTTCAACATCATATCTGTTTTTCGCAAATATATTTACAAGCGATTGATGCTTTGGCAAAAAAAATATCAAAAAAATTTATTAGTTTTTTCCCCTCATTCCTAAAAAAATTATAGAGATATGAAAGTATCTGTGGATGACTGGTCGTGGAGATTTTTCTTTGCCCCGAAGTGTTTAAAAATTAATTTTCAGACCTGAAAGAATTTTTTCAGCTCATAGTCAGTGACACTTCGTGAAATAAGAAAACACTCTGTATCCATTATCAACATGAAATTCTTCGGAAAAAATGTTTTGTCTTTGGCTTTCTGCAAGAAAGTAAGGAAGTAAGTAGTATAACTCACATGAATTATATTTCGAATAATAATTCCTCGTCAACATCAACTCAATTTAATATGAATTATTCAGGAATTAACATTTATCAAAAACAAATATTTTCATTTGAACGCATTGACCCTTCCTCCGATGACGTATCGCTCTCATCTGAATTGAAAATTATCACGAAAGGTTTAATATTGGAAGCACCTATATATTTCTCCGTCTCCCATGCCGAAAATATCACTTTTTCTGTATGTCGTACATAATTTCTTCAATGCTCCACACCCACAGCTTCTAACGCCTTTGACCAGACCATTATCACATCTCCCGGGGATGATTTAAATTTGATGATTTCGGCGTCATAAATCCTTTTAGCCTCTGACCACACCAGTTCTATGGCATTATATTGGCAATGGTGAAGTGGTTATCTCAAAATATTGTGACCATGTTCTGATGCGTAAATATCTAGATGATATATTTTTTTGAAATGACGTACGCTTGCCTGCAATTGATGGTTGTTCTACAAGAAACTGCCTATTGTTGCTCCTCTTGAATTTGAATCCAATTTTGCGAATCCAGGTATTCACGGATCTTGGTGAACAAGGAAAATCAGGCCATTCTTCAGTGAAACGCTTATGGAGCGATTTTATTGTAACATGTACTTTTGCAACATAAATCTTATGAACAATATCTCTAAGAGCCTGTAAAATTGTGGGATTTACCTTTTTTTATTTCTTCGGCCTTTTTCGAAACTGTTTCTGCATGAACAGCATCAGAGTTTGTTTGCGAATTCTTGATCCGATAAATACTCCTTTCTGAAATATTCAGAGCTTCCGCAGCAATGCTGACAACATTCTTTCTTTGAACTCGGCAGAAATCATCGTGTTTTACAAAATACGCGATTACACTCAGAATCAATGTTTCAGATCGATCATTGAATCGTTTCACCATTATGATAATAATATAAGGAATTCGAAATATTAATGATGTATAACCAGTACTCTAATTGTTTGACATTAAGTCACAGTGACAATTCAATGATCAAAATATATGAATCAAGTTCCGACGTTCCTTTTTCTAGTGATTTTCTGTCTCATTCAGCTTGCGAAGAATAAAAAGAAACAGATTTTGCCTTGGTGTATTTCCACGACATACACTGATCAACATCTGCAAAACTGGTCTCAAAGCCATAACAGGATTTTTAACTGATCATTGCAGACTCAGAGAACATCTAAGGAAGCAGCACCTGCAGATTCTTTGGAGAACATCCAAAAACATCCCACCAATCCTCCTGGAGTATTATGCTGTACATCACAAATGATCGAATTTACTGAAATCATACCAGCTAGCAGATCCCCTCAAAATCTTCAAATTCCCTAAAGAACTGAAACTTGAAGGGCTACTGTGAACATGTAAACAAGAAAGCCTTGAGATAGCCTTGGGACACAATTTAATGTTTGATTAATCCTCTACTTTCATCAGTGTGGTATACCAAGCATTAAAACTATAGCCCACAGACTAGAATAGAGACTTCCCATAATATCACTTCCCATCTTCTTCCAACTCGAGAAATTCCTCATTTCGGAGTGACGTGATGTTAAATTTCCGTTGAAATAAATGAATTTCATTTAACAAGGAGCTGCTGCAGAGACCATTGGCTTTCCAAAACACGTATCTTCACGATTTAGCTAATTGGAACAATAAATTGTTCGTACGGTGTCCACCTTTAATAGGCTGATTGTCTTTTGTCTCATGGCATCTGTTTCGATACCCAGTGGGCCATGAAAATAATCACCTGAAAATTTCTTATATCGGTAGGTAGATCGTATCATCCGATAAGTTTTATGGTGGTTCTCTCACGGAGTGTTTGTGAGAAGGTAAATATTTGTTGTTGAATTGGTCGTATAACTTGATTTTTATTTCCTTTGGAAGCAAGCTCAATAACAAAGAGAAATCAAACGAAGAAGACGGTTTTTTGTCAGCAGAAATTACAGATCACTAATCGAAGTAGTATTTAGTTCAGCCCAATTTAATTCAATGTTCAGGATGTTTCAAACTTGAGTACGGAAATGAAATCTGGATGAGGTTATGTTGCATTCGATCATGTGTCTTGAAATAGGTACCTACACCTCTATAAGCTCTATAGTTTGTCCCTGTAACTCAGAAAAGAATTAAGAAAGGAACACTGGCTTGCGAATTTTCCTAATATTTCTTACTCAGCACGATGGCTGTATTTCATAGTGGGTTGAAGGAAAGTTTTGTTTTGACCTCAGAATACGACGTTGTAATATTTGGAATGAATTTCAGAACATCCTGTTTGTAGAGTTATTTACATATCCATGATCATATCACTGTCAGTTATACCTTCCTAAGCAAATCTTTCCAATGATCAAAGTGAAACAGTTGGAATGATCATTGGACCCTTTTCAAAATGTGGATTTTTATATTTCATTGATTTGTACAGAGTTATTCATCGAAGAATCTCACCCCTATATTCAGTTCATTTTTTCTCGGTGACGCTTTTTTATCATGTGGCAAGCCACATGATTTTTTTCTTCTTACTTGAAAAACAGACTGCAGTGCACCATATTACATGATAATCAATCGAGCTTCATTGAAGTGAAACACGGAGTGCCTCAAGGCTCAATCCTCGGGCCAATATTGTTCATTTTATATGTTAACGATCTATACTGCTATTTACTACCAGATAAATGTGCTCTTTTTGCCGATGATACATCACTTTTATCGACCGAATAAGATATACATGAACTATCTCAAGTAGCTGCAGAAAATAAGAATAAAGCAGGAACATGGTTTGTACAAAATAATCTAGCTCTAAATCAATCCAAAACTCAGGAATTGCTAGTGTCTCCAAACTCCAATTTGACAAACGGGTCAAGTGTAAAACTGCTCGGAGTCTTCATTGACGATAAATTGAACTGGTTTAGTCATATCGAATTTTTAAGAAAAAAACTATCGAGTGTAATTTTTTTGCTTCGACAGCTTAAACATTCAATAGATCTATCATCTCTACTATCCTCTTATTATGCATTATTTCACTCGCAGGTGAACTATGGAATACTACTTCGGGGAAATTCCAGTCATGGTATTGATATATTCATCCTACAAAAGAAAGTTTTGAGAATAATTGCAGGTGCTGGACCGAAAGAGCATTGTCGACCATTTTTCATTAAGTTTGGAATTATGACAATACCATCTATATTTATATTCAACACATTACTTTATATTCACAATAATTCTACTAAATTTGGAATCCAGTCCGACTTACACAATTACCCCACAAGGTCAGGTAATTATATAAGAAGAGTTCGTTTCAGGCTCAATATTTCTTTAAAAAACTCCATTAACACTGATCTCTACAGTAAGCTGGGTCCAGCTTGAAAAAAGTTGAATCACAACGCTTTTAGAACGAATATTAAGAAACTTCTTCTTGAACATGCCTACTACGCAGTTGAAGATTTTCTTAAGTGCAACAATGAACTCTGGGAGAGGAGAGCGGGATATTGATGTTTTTCATGAAACCTGAATTATAGGGCTGTCCATTGCATCCTTGGTATGAGTCTGTATTGTATTTATTGTGTTTTTATTTATCATGTGTGTTTGCTTCTTGTTTGTGTTATACTCTACATGTACATGAACCTTTTATCTCTTGTAAACCTAACATGCTACATATATATATCTCATACATACGTAACGTAGTGAAATAAATCTATCTATCTGTCTATAGAACTGTTTCAAAGGCTGGTCCCCAAAAGCGTAACTACAAATCCATGTTTTGCGAAATGGAAAACCCTGTTGAAATTTGCGTATTTTGTGATGAAAAATATATACACATTTTGGCGTGTTCCTTCCTCTCTGCACTAGATGTCGCACAGATAATAAGGATTTCTTCGATCAAACGAACCCATCCAAATCATGAAATTAAATTGCTTTGTAAAAGATTTTTTCATTTGAATGGAGCAATATACACTTGTCTCAAATGAGTTGGATTGCTTGCTTCGTTTCTTGATATTTCTTGATATGAATTTGCTCAACACATATGGACAATATATTTTTTCAGTCAAGAAAACCGCGACCACAAGTGACATAAATTCCAATTTATATTGGTTCAAGCGCATCTCTGCTTGTCTAAAAGACTTGCAGTGACGTATATACAGCGGTACGCCTACGCCCATTCGACACATCCGCTATTCGTCATTACCGCTGTTGTTTCTTCTGCAGACGGTGCGAAGCACCTCTGTTTTTCAGCGGTGAAGTGTGCAAGAATCAAGTGTGCTGAGCCATAGATAATAGTGGTGTGGAATTATCTTCACAGCAATGCGGCATTCCATATTTGAGGATAATCTGCGGGGGTGAGAACTTTGTATATTTTTGTAACATGTACCTGGTGAGGTGGTTTTCCTTCTTATTTCATCGAAAACATGCTAAGAACCTCAATATCAATTAAACCTGGAACTATAACTACACATCACTCTCGACGCATATGGTCATGTTTGTATAACACACATTCGTTCAGCAGTGACGATTTGACCAGTCGCATTCATTCGATGAACGTACTAATTATTGGTATTGGTAGGTAATAGTCCATTCTGATCGAGGAAATAACAAAAAAAATTATTAATAACATGTATTGTTGAGTGCGCTTAATTAGATCATTACTATACCCTTGGGAAATATGCCAAGATTTTTCAGGATGGAGTATTCGCAATACTTGCCTGTGTTCAAGAGAATATCGAAAGGGGCTATCGCAACCAGCCAATCACCATATGCACTGATAGACAGGCAGTGATCAAGGCACTGACCTCGTATAGAGTGACCTCCTCCTTCGTGTCAGAGTGCATAGATTGCTACAAAGGCTGTCGGCAACAAACAAAGTTTGTCTTCTGTGGGTCTCTAGGCACTTCAGGAGTAACGAAGTGGCCGATGGTCTGGCCAGACAGGGGGCGAATGGCTCAGTGATTGGTCTAGAGACAGTCTTGGGGGTCACTCGATCCTGGAGTACTCTGGAACTGGTACTGGTACTGGTGGGTGACGTTTGCACGTCAGCAACTAGTCCCTAATGGGACCTTTTTGAAAACCCCAAGTGTTTTCAATGACTGATGTGGTTCGCTCAAGAGAGCTGGCTAACATCCTTTTCAGGCACGGCCCATCAGCTCTCTTTCAGAGTTTTTCGGCTGTGTTTTGTAGGCTAGTAATGTACTCACTACCATATGCGCAGTGGCAGGCCTGCTAGCTATCCTCGTTATCCTCCGTTAGAGACTGGGGTCCACTAAGCAGCTGGCCCGCTCTCACGCTCAGCTGGTACTTTTCCACACCCACCTACATACACCGTCCTACTTCTTCTCTGATGCCCACAACCACATCATCATCTCTTTCTGCGTGTTCTGTGTAGGCTTTGTTACTAACTCCATGCGCCACTTTAGGAGCAGCACTGTTAATTGGAACGCAACAGCGAATCGTGCAGGACTATCCCCAGCCGATGCTCCAAAGCTTTACAATATTTAATTCGTAGATGAAATGTTGAAAAAAATTCCTTGCTCGTGCTGGGAATCGAACCCACGACCTTGCGGTCGTGAGACGGACGCTCTTCCACTGCGCCAATTCCGGCTCCCGATCCTGGAGTAACTTCATTATGAAGGGAATCCTGATGGAAAATGTTCAGCTGGCTCCTGGAATGAGGCAGTCCAAACTCCATATAGGAAATCCGTCACGAAGACAGATCAATGCCCTCTTGGGTTTTAACATGAAGGAGTTGAAACTGGTGGTGGGCTTTCTGACAGGGCACATCCACTTGAACAAGCATTTCAGCACGATCGGGATTGTGGAGGATCCTGAAAGCAGATGGTACTGAGAGAATGAAGAGACTTCTACCCACATCTTCACTGAATGCCTGGCAGGAGTGGTCGCAAGGGATTTCCATTTTGGAGGCAGTATTCTGAACTGAGAGGATGTTAAAAAGATTCGGCCTAAGAAGTTGGTATCTTTTGCTCGCGAGATCGGCCTTTTCCATGGCTGACTTGCGTCCCCAGGAATGTGCGAATATTATTGACTATATATACCGGTAATGTTTGCTAGTGGGGAGATGCGTTTTTCTGAGGCTGAGCTGATGGAAACCTATCTGCGATCGACAATATCTCAATCTAGATTGACAAACTTGGCAACTTTATTAATCGAAATTGAAATTGCTGAAAATATTGACGTTGTTAACCTAGAGTTTGCGTACCTATTTAAAGGCTAGAAAAGTGAAATATATTAGTTATTAGGGGGCGCCGTAGAGTTCTTGCCCAGGGCGCTTATAGTGCTAAAACCGGCACTGGATATGATGGTGATGATCAATTTGTGAAGAGTCCTTGATACCAAACAGAGTCAAGGGTTTTTAAGATATTCTAAGCCATAGCTAGAGATTCCACATGGTTTTCTGATGGAGCTTGCTAATTCGTTAATCATTCATGATTCCTAAGCTTCCCAGATAATCAGAGAGATGCTGAATATTGAAGTATGTTCTCAGTTTATTCCAAGGAAGCGCACTGCCTTGAGGAAGCAAAGGTTTCGTTGTTGCGAAATCGATTACCTAAGTGAGATTTTCTCCTGATTGATGTATAAATCACCCTGTATTCGAACTATAAGACCATATAATTTCTCGATCAACGCCTCTGCTAAGGCCGGAGAAGCGAGAAAATCACCAGCGGCCCTGGGGGGAAGTGGGGGATATTATGTGTAACGTCCGAGAGCCGCTAATAGTCATTCTAACCAATTGGCCTTCTACTCTCAGAGATAACGGCCGTCTTCTCAGGGATTTATTGCCTCGGCTACTGTTCTGCTCCCAGGAAGTTAATTTAGACAATCAGATAGCCGCCACTTTATCGAGAATTTAATTTCTTCGGCGCTCAATTACTTACCATTATCATTCATATTTGTCCGGTTTCTGGACGCGGCGGCTTTCTTTTTGATATGGATATAGGTAGGTGAGAGTCTGTGGGCGTATTCGTGTGGAAATTGTTATTTACGATGCAAGTGTGAAAACTAACTTAAAAATATTCTTTAAATGTATCATACAAGATTTTCTTTCATATTTTGTGCACTTGATTAAATCTCCAAACAGGGTGGAACATTTCAATCATCATCAATATTTTGACAGGTGAACAACAACAAGAAAGTAGAATTTCATGAGAAAACTCAATGAATAGTTATTTATGTACAGTTATGTGCTTAAATAAGTCGTACAAGGTTTGAATGGTGTAAATCTGCCCATGATGTTCCAGATTTCATTGGAAAGTAGAACACCACGAAGACGTTTGCACGTTACTGACGAATACTGTTCGATGTTTCACACTACTTATGAAAGTCTATAAGAAGTTGGATCAAGATTGACGAGCCTGACTTACAATAGACTTGTTTATGCGCACAGCTGTATTGATTGATTGATTGATTGATTGATTGATTGATTGATTGATTGATTGATTGATTGATTGATTGATTGATTGATTGATTGATTGATTGATTGATTGATTGATTGATTGATTGATTGATTGATTGATTGATTGATTGATTTATTGATTGATTTATTGATTGATTTATTGATTGATTTATTGATTGATTTATTGATTGATTTATTGATTGATTTATTGATTTATTGATTTATTGATTTATTGATTTATTGATTTATTGATTTATTGATTGATTGATTTATTGATTTATTGATTGATTGATTGATTGATTGATTTATTGATTGATTGATTGATTGATTGATTGATTGATTGATTGATTGATTGATTGATTGATTGATTGATTTATTGATTGATTGATTGATTGATTGATTGATTGATTGATTGATTGATTGATTGATTGATTGATTGATTGATTGATTGATTGATTGATTGATTGATTGATTGATTGATTGATTGATTGATTGATTGATTGATTGATTGATTGATTGATTGATTGATTGATTGATTGATTGATTGATTGATTGATTGATTGATTGATTGATTGATTGATTGATTGATTGATTGATTGATTGATTGATTGATTGATTGATTGATTGATTGATTGATTGATTGATTGATTGATTGATTGATTGATTGATTGATTGATTGATTGATTGATTGATTGATTGATTGATTGATTGATTGATTGATTGATTGATTGATTGATTGATTGATTGATTGATTGATTGATTGATTGATTGATTGATTGATTGATTGATTGATTGATTGATTGATTGATTGATTGATTGATTGATTGATTGATTGATTGATTGATTGATTGATTGATTGATTGATTGATTGATTGATTGATTGATTGATTGATTGATTGATTGATTGATTGATTGATTGATTGATTGATTGATTGATTGATTGATTGATTGATTGATTGATTGATTGATTGATTGATTGATTGATTGATTGATTGATTGATTGATTGATTGATTGATTGATTGATTGATTGATTGATTGATTGATTGATTGATTGATTGATTGATTGATTGATTGATTGATTGATTGATTGATTGATTGATTGATTGATTGATTGATTGATTGATTGATTGATTGATTGATTGATTGATTGATTGATTGATTGATTGATTGATTGATTGATTGATTGATTGATTGATTGATTGATTGATTGATTGATTGATTGATTGATTGATTGATTGATTGATTGATTGATTGATTGATTGATTGATTGATTGATTGATTGATTGATTGATTGATTGATTGATTGATTGATTGATTGATTGATTGATTTTTCCATAGTAAACTTGATTCACTTCTTATACTATGATATTTAAGATTCGCAGAAGACCATTATCATCACCACAATGAATTCTTTGTAGGAATATAATATTCATAGTGAATGATTCAAGAATCCACTTGTTATCGGATACGAGAGAAACAATTCCAGAAGAAACATCTGAAAATAATTTCTGAACTTCTATGGAAATGCATAAACAAATTCAAGTCCGCTTAATCTTCCTCGAAAAATCTATTACGAGCCGACAACGATATACGAAGACAGGTATAGCCGTAGATTATATCTATTTCTCGAAGTTAATTTGGTATTCCATAAATTACGCGACAATCATTCCTTGATTGGGACACAAGAATCTCAAGATTGAGAACTTATCTGGGCCACTAGATCGGCTACTGTGGCAGTGTGGCATCTCTTGCAGGTAACCGAACTCATCTGAAACGGTGACACTTGATAAACTCCCTTCGATAGATTTTCTAATGATGAACCTATTCCTATATTCGACTAAAAAATCAATACTCATGGAATTTTTGTATTGTCAGGCTTTGATTGTTATCATTCGAGTATACGTCATGTATATGTACAATAAAAATATTCCATCTTTTTCTGAATGAGTGATTATATTATAGAAAAAAGGAGAAAATTAAAAAAGAGCCTTTCCCCGCTGGGGAATCGAACCTACTCTCCTGTGATTGAATTTTTACACCTTGTCCACTGCGCTATACAAACCTTATTGGTGATTGATGTGAATTAAAATATGTCAACATATACTTCATTATCATAGTAGCATAATAACATTGAGTATAATAAATAGCTTTGAGGCTAGAGAATAATGGAGAGTCAGGTGAAACATTATTAATATTTAACTATTAAAAATCCAAATAATCAAAGTGGAATGCAATGGTCACAAATTCCGGGAGGATGTAATCCAATATTCTGCGTGGTATAAAGCCAGAAAAGAAGTTGTTGTTCTCTCGTTATCTAACATTTTCGTTTTTTTTTTACATAAACTATTGTGGTATAATGACTTTGAGTTTCTCTCTTTGTGATTATCAATATTCATACAAGAATAACATCCATATCATATTTTGATACGATTCTGTATACTCTCAGAATATTCTGAGATGTCAAATCATAGAATATGTATTGTTGCCAGGATGAAAATATTCTATGAACATTCTGAGACCTCTTCGAGAGGTGCATTTTACGTCTCAAGAAAACATCTTCATGCCAACATTCTTGAAACATTTATTCATTTAATTTTTATATGCAAAATACAATATCTTCTAGTAATTCATTCTTTCTCAACCCCTTCACGCATGATATGTTGAGAAAAAAACTCAAAAATAGATTCCCATCAGGTTCATCCTGGATCATGTAGGTATTTCAGCAAGATTATTATGATGTAACTTTTTTTTATTCGTGTGTGTTGAATTTACATTATGTACCTATTTGTATTTTACCGTACCTATGTTTTACAATGTTAAATTTATTTATTCTTATTTATACATATTATACATAATATTATATAACTTCGTATTGGACAAAGTGGAAATCCACTACAATAATTGTAAACCATGCTTTGTCAATAAGGATTATTATTCTTGGACAATAAAGCACAGTATTGATTGATTGATTGATTGATTGATAAAACACTTCATATCATGGCAATTTCGTTCACTCATCTTGTTACCAGATGTATCGAGAACTGAAAAGATAACCTCCATCTTACACTGAATAACACGGCATCGTACCGCTCAGAAATTACCATTGGTGTGCCACAGGGCTCGGTATTGGGACCAATAATTTTTATAATGTATATCAATGACCTGGATAAATATGCAGATGACACATCATTGATCCTATCCGACAAATGCAATTTCGAACTACCAAGTGTAATAAAGAGTTGCGACTGGTCAACGACTTGACCAGAGCAAATGAACTATTTTTCAATGTTCAGATAACCAATGCAGATTCCACAATCGCCAAAAAACTAGTGATAAAATCATTCCACAAATGATGTGAGATTTCAATTTCAATTCAGAAATGTGAAAAAGTTATCAACAGGGTTCGATTATTGAATATTATTGTCATTCGCATTCGCTTTTGGGGTCTATCCAGTGCCGCACAAGATAATTTTATTGCACAGAAACCATATACGTATTAATAAACAATACGGATCATAACGGGTGCCAGGATGAAGCCAAAAATATGAAACAAATGAATATCCATAAGGATTTGGTGGCATGATACGTAGTCATCAAAGACATGCGTTTCGGTGGACAATGACGTTTACTAGCCTTCCAATCAAAGCAGTATGTGTCTGATCGTATCTCACTTTTCCTTATGGATAGTCATTTGTCTTCAAAAATCGGCTTCATGTTTCGCTATGGAAACAGATAGAGATTATCCGTATTGATTATTAATACGTATATGACAGAAACGCGTTGTTCGTTCTTTAGTAGTGTGTCCAACAAAACAACATGTCGTGACATTTTTGAGAACTTGAAAATTCTGACACTGGCGTCATCACATGTGTAAAAATTTCACAATTTCAAATCCAAAATTTTCCCGCTATGGAGTCAATACTAGACAAAAATATGATTTTTAAATCCCTTTCAGTAGGATGAATGTATCGAAAAATTCGCCCAATATCACGACAACGAAAATTTTTAACGCTCTACCTAATGAAATCAAACTATGTGAGACCCTAAATTGTTTTGAAAGATCCCTTAGAGTGTTGTTAGAGGAACATTCGTATTACTTCATCGATGCATATTTTTCTCAAGTATTTTAATTCAAGTCTGACGTTTTGTACATTATGTTTTTCTTCGTGATTTTAATTATTACCTACTATTATATCATACTTATCAAGTGACATACCATTTTACTATTGTTTCACTTGGACTATTCATTTCTGTGTTGTTTGGTATTGTATTTAGATTTAGTTTACCCATTTGACTATTCCTATGATTTTTTTTTGCAATTGTCTACTAGAAAATTGAATGAATAAATGAATAAATGAATCATTTCTGCTAGACCCTAAGCGTGATACATTGTTGAAATCAGCGCTTGAGGGAGAATCTAAAAATGCAATGAAATACAGGGTGGTCCGAGGGGTGGTCCTTTTGAAAATCGAAAATTTCTCTGGTTACGCTTCAAGGTTGCAACTTTGGAATATGGTAATTTCAGAAAGATGTGTCCCTTGCCAAATGGAATTCGACGAGCATATGTCCAAGCGGTTTTTCATTAATTGCAACACAACGAAGAAAATTTGGGTGTACGTAATTGCTTTACAACACGCATTACGTACTATACTTTACCTACTGCCATATAGTACATAAAAAAAGTTTGGACAAACAGTCTGAATTATAATTCTTGACAGTTATGTCATCCGCTGTTGACGGCGATAACGCGATCATGACTGGCGGAATAAACGAAAACTGTGCGATGTGCTCACTGTGCTTAAAGAGCTACTTACTTTGAGATTAAACGACTTACCTGTAAGGAAGTTCAATCCTCAATTATACTAGTAGCTGCGTCCTAATTAGATCACTCTGTAGATGTTTAAAGTTGAGGCGATCTGTTTTACCAAGGCGTTCAATAATGAAAAGCCTTGGCGTGGGTTTGTTGCAATATTTTTCAATATAACGTATAAAGACAAGAGCTATCAAAAATACAATTTCGAATCATTAATAATAATTGATTCAACATAAGATAAACAATATATAACACGTAATAATTCTTATTCACTATAAGTATTATACATATAATAATTCATTAAATATGGGACTTTTCATTATTCAGAATATGATTTATCAAAGGTGTTTTTCTTCCGAGTGGTCTATTATAGAACTTCGCAAAAGTTTCTGATTTTTTAGACCATCCCGCTGCATCTCTGATAGTGTCTACTTTCGCACCAGCCCTGTATGCCGCGGAGGTGGCCGCGTGTTTAGTTGAGTGTGCTTTGTATTTGGATATGTTTGTCCACATTACATTTCTCTAGCCCAACTCTGATCCACAACATACTGTTTGTGCGGATGCAGCGTGATGGGGTTTTTTATATGATTGTTAATAATAAATCTGGTTCGTTATTTCTAATTTCTGACGTAGTTTCCATATATTGTATTAGTGTCGAGGCAGTGCATAATTCCGGTTGAGATCTAAAGAACGGAAATAATAATATCGGTTGGGGTCTGCCAGGACCTGACGTTTTAATTAATTCAGAAATGTGAATTTCCACTTCATTCTCTCTTATATGAATATCTGTGAGTTTGATTTTTGCAAAGGTCTGTGCCCTGTGAGCCGATGTGAGAGCTAGTAAAAGTATAAGCTTTTCTGTGAGTTGCCATTCCGATATTTTGAGGAGAACTGGTTGAGGATCCCATGTTTCTCTGTATCTTGTTAAAGTAGGTCTAGATCTGAAAGCACCTTTCAGAATTCTGGAAATCAATTTTGATTGATCATTATCGAAGTTCAAAATTAGGTTATATAAGAGCCGATCTGTGGGCATTGAGAGTGGCATGTCTTGCCCCACTTTTGAATTCTTCTGAGAGGAATTCTGAAATATGCTTTATATCCGATTTCAATACTGAATCCTCATTGCCTTTACAAAAATTCCACCACTTCTTCAATGTGGTGTTATACTGTTTTTCAGTGTTTTCACTCAGCGAGGCTCGTGAGATTTCCAGTGATACATCGGCCATATCTCTCCTCATGTATGCTTCCCTGACAACCTGCCAGCACCCAGGGTAAGGTTTTGCTATAGAGGGAGTGGTTTGCTAAAAGGTTTCTGTTAGGTTGGAATTCTATGACCTCTGATATGAGAAGAGATTTCAGTTTCGGAAATCACGGTTGTTTTCCATAGTGGAAAAACTATTATTCCTCCAGCCCCATCACCTTCAATTTTATTGACGACTCTAGGCAGAAGTGAGAATGGAGGAAATGCATAAAAGTCTAGATCGGACCAAGAAATAGTGAATGCATCTATTGCCAAGGAGTCAGGATCTCTCTGCCAAGATATGTAGTTTTCACATTTTGTATTTTGTCTCGAAGCAAACAGATCAATTGACGGACTATTTCTTGGTACATATTTTTGTTGAGTGAGTATTCAGTTTCGATGTTCGTGTGTCGTGATTCTTTATCGGCTTGTTTGTTTTCAGTTGATTTGATATATGAAGCAAAGATTATAATTTTCCTCTTTTCGCACCACTGCCATATATTTTTTGTATCATTCAATGGCGGAAATTTCGTGCCCCCCATTCTATTGATATAAGCCACGGCAGTTTTATTGCCAACCCTCAAAAGGATTTTGCAACTGTCACAGTTTATTGCAAAACATTTCAAACCATGAGATATTGCATGGATTTCTAAAGTGTTTATATGTTTTCCTTTTTCTGTTTCATTCCAAGACCTTCTGGCGAATTCACCATTACAAGTTGCACCCCACCCTGTTAGGGATGCATCTGTAAAAATTTCTTTTTAAAAGTTCTTATTTCTCAATGAATTTTTCGCTGATGGTATATTATTTAGCCACCACTCGAAATCATCTTTAAGAGAAGGGGGTATTCTAAAAACCTTATCGAAATTCCCGCCGAATTTTTTCCAAAGCAATTGATTTTTGTCGTTCCATTTCTTTAGTATAAAGTCAACCGTATACGGTATAGCAGGGCAGGCTGCTATTAAGGAACCTATCAGTCTGGCAAATTTTCGAATACTTATAAATTTTGTATCCTTCACTTCCCTAACGTGAGATATAAGATAAGTTTTCTTCTGATCAGTCAGTGATATAGTCATTTCATGGCTATCAAACATGAAACCCAAATATTTCATTTGTCGGCATGGGTCTAAAATACTTTTTTGCCTGTTTATTATGAAACCAAGAGATTCGAGAGTTTTGACCGTTATTTGAATATTACGTAAGCATTGTTCTTTGGTAGATCTTAGTGAAAGCATATCATCGAGATAAATAATTGTCAATAAAAGTCAATCCTTGTGATCTCAAGAAATGCAGAATTGGCTTGAACATTTCGTAAAAACGTATGGACATGATTTTAGTCCAAAAGGTAGGGCAGTGAACTCATACATATTCCCATCAAAAATAAATCTCAAGTACTTCCTGTGAGACTTGTGTACAGAAACAAGAAAATATGCATCTTTTAAATCGATGCTAGTCATAAAACAGTTGTACGAGATTAGATTTTTTGCTGTTCGATAATCTTCTAATTTGAAGTGGGGAGCTATTACAAATCGGTTCAGTTTTTTCCAGATTGAAAATGAAACGAATTTCGTCATTTTGTTTTTTCCTTAAAAACTAAGACGACAAAAATTGTCCTCTGACATTTTTACATTTTCTCACTGCCCCAATATGTAAAAGGTGTCCCATACTCTCAATCATATTACCAGATAGAGTGGTGGGGTTATTCTTCAACCTGTGTTGGGTATGTTTTGATTGATAAGGCTTTTTGGAAAATGGAATTTTATAGCCTTTTACCCAATCTAAAACCACCCTGTCATTTGTTATATTTTGCCAGTTCTGATAAAAAAGCTTTATTCGACCAGCAAAATTATTATGTATGTACCTCTATTGGCGCCTCCGTTGATTGTCCCCGCTCCTGTTCTTCTGATCGTACCTCTTCTTCTATGTTTTCTGTCTCTTCTTCTCCCTTCCTTTCGAGGATGCTGTTCTGAATCGAACTTTGTTCGATTGAGCCTTGTAGGTGCTTGTAGTTTGAAGAAACCGGCAACGGCGCCCTCATTTCTTTACCTATTGTTTCGGCCGCTTTCAAAGCTTTCCACTGTTCCCCAAAGTTAGAACCATATAAAAATTCATCTGCTTTACTCTTATGGGCTATTTGCTGAATTTGGTTGCTCATCAAGTAATTCAGTCTGTACCGTCTATGCAATGTTAGCGTGCGCTGAACCTCGCATAGCATTTGACCCGAGTTTACCAACATTTCAAGGTCAGAGTTATTAGGATCATTTTGTATTTCTTTCGAGAGGTAACTACCTAACGCATATATGCCTTTGGACAAAAGTTCCTGTACGGCTATGAGAAAATTGTGATTCCTCAATTCAGATGGGTTCATTAGTGCTGCAACTTCGGGGTTTGGTTTTGGGGGTGATAAGAAAGTGCAATTTTCTGGCACTTTCCACTTTTCTACCAGTGATGCTTCAAGGTCTTCGTCGAGTCCTTCCGAAATATAATTTCCATATCTCAAAGCTATATCCTCCTACGGATATTCATATGTTATAACACATATACTCCTTTCGATAAGTCTTCAATTTGTCATTTCCACTTTTATAGAAAGGTAGATATTTCCTACGGGCCAACAGTAAAAGAACGTTGACCTCCATGATAAAAAAAAAACATAACAAAAAAGCATGACTAAATGCCTGAATAGAGGAAACCAAAACCTCAAGGTGACTACGGCGGCGTACATAAAAACACGCAAAAACGCCCGGTTTTTTATGCAAGTAATACTGGCTCAGCTGACTCAACACAAGTTAAAAACTGTGCCGGGTTCATATGATATTTCTGGAGTAATAATTCCCATATCGAGTCTACGAAGGTAGACAGAACCTCGCATGATAGGTAACTAGGAGCTGGCTCAACACAAGTTAAAAACTGTGCCGGGTTCATATGATATTTTGGAAAGTGATTCCCATATCGAGTCTACGAAGGTAGACAGAACCTCGCAGAATTTTCATTCTGCAGCCACAACAATCAATCAGGAAGTACTGAGATTGATCTCCTATTATTTCTGATATTCCAGTCATATAGGCACTAAAACAATTCACATATTAGTTACTTCAATTACTTACTTGTAGTGTATATGGCTTTTTCCAGTTTCCTTATTTTTGCTTCTGATTTTTCGGTTTCTCTTCTTGATAATTTCGAACTGATGATATAAAGAATTATAAAATGTAAACAAACACAACGCACTTCGGCAGCGCTAGAAACATAATGAGTTGGACGATAGCCGTTGGCCACGCCGTCACCTGTGGGAGTCGGTGACAGTGTATTGTAGGTATACAGGGAGATTTTGCTTCGAACATAGCGCATTTTTGGTATAGTTGGAAACACTACTACAGAGTGATCTAATTAGGACGCTGCTACGTTGTATAATGAGGCTGTATCTCGTGTGTTCTTGCTTACTTTCTATAGCGACCGTAGGTAAAATCACATTACAGTTTAACACACAAAGTATTTGCTTCGTTCACTTCTCTGAGAAAATTGTTAGACTTTTTGAACACTTGAAAAAGTTGCCTCATCACATCCCTATAACACATCAAGAGCTGATGTCTACGAGATAATTATGTTATCTAACTCTTTTTATTACCCATCCAAACTCCAAAGATCCCTATATATCAATTAACGAGTTCTTATAGTGCAACGATGGTTATTATTATCTTATAAATGACTCAAGCTATTATAGGATAACAATTTCGGTCACCTTTATCCCTCGTTTATCCGAACATTAAAATGGAAGGTGTGAATGAGAGGAGCTGATAGAAGTCATTTTCTTTATCTCACTAAGATATAAACGATCGGAATTCTCTGTGAACCCAGTGGTAATCGATATAATCGTATGTGACCATGAATGTTATGAAAACCTATAAGTAATTCACATTGGTGTCCCCTTCAATTATTAATGATTAAGCTTGTGAATTAGGTTATCTACCTAAAACCAGGCAAACCAGGTTAACTCTATTATGACGTCACGGTAATATTATAATGACGTCACGGATTACTTGTAGAGCTTAACAGATTTCCGTTTGTCAGTTGTTGTTATTTATTTATTGATAATTTTCCTGTTTGTTTTTAGTAATCATTTGTAACGAAAAGATAATATAAGTGCATGGATGTAAGGTACTTACCAACTTCAAATCCATGGAAATTTGATCAAATATAGCTACTAACCTATTTTCAATGAATCAATTATTTCCCTTTCGCCAATAATATAATCTTCCATTCACGAATACTTGGTAATCTTGGAATAAATCCATAATTATCTCATTGAAGAGGTAATTATTTAATATTTAATCAATTATAACCTGGACAATCTGTATGAACAATTTGTATGCTACCTATATTCAAGTCGGCCGGTTGATTGACCATTTTGTTACCGTCACTTAGACATGCAATAATTTTATTATTGTCATTTTTTGTATGAGATTCATTACTCGTTTAAACTTCATTATTAATAAAGCCAACGAGAAAATATAACACGTACAGAGTTACTCAATCCACATATCACAGATTTATTCAATAACCTCAGATTGAAACAACAACAAGATTGAGACACAAGAGCTCGACCTAGTGACCAATCAGAAGCCTTAACTGATCCATGAACTACCTCATTGATCTGGTTCGTGTGGTTGGTTAGCTATTACGTCATAGTTTGGAATACACTTCGAAGAAATTTGAGTGGTCAACCCAGATTTTGTGGTTAACTTCGAGGAAAAATGGCTTGAGTAGGAATTAAATTTTCAAATTCAGTCATTTTTCCTCGAAGTTGAATACACAAACCGAGTCAATAATTAGTTAACCAGTCAATTTTCCTCGAAGGCTATTCCAAACTATGACGTAATAGTTAACCAGCTACAAAAACCAGCTCAATGAGGTAGTTGAGGCTTTTGATTGTGCACTGGAGTATGCTCTTGTCGTTGTTATAATGTGAAGTTATAATTGATACAAAATTATAATATGAGAGATCTCATTATATTTTTGATGAAAATAAATATTTGATTCATTGTAAATATGAACGTAGCAAATTGTTTCAATTTTCTTGAATTAGAAGTAGGTATAAGTACCTTGTTCCTATCTATGATTTATTCTTGTTACAGACGATGCATTAGAACCAAACGATAAACAAATATAGCTGGTGAACTGACATCTGTCAAGCTTCACAAGTAAACCGTTACGTCATAATAAAGTTACCGTGACGTCATCATAAGGTTAACCTGGTTTGTCTGGTTAGTTCGAGAGAAAATGACTTAGTTTTCTATACAGAGTGTATCTAAATAACACCGAAAAAATTCAAGAGGTGATGCCTTGTGATATTTTAGTAAATAAAGTTCATATAAACATGTATTGTGTCCTATTTTGCTCCATTTGATTTCTTCTATTATTCAGCACTAACAAATATCTATTATGGATTTGATTTGATTAAAACAAATGTGAACAATAACAAGATTATAGGTGGTAGCGCACGGTTCATGCGCAGAGCAAATCAGTCATAAGTTTTAAATCTTAAGTCGTAAGAGATGACTGTTGGCCATTTTTTTTGTGACTCAGATAGTTATTTATGAACCAAGGACAATAGACTGTTCATTATAGTCGAGTCTGCAAAATGATAGCCAATAAGGCCTTAGCCGAGGCCAGCAATCAGGCGAGACAATAGAGAGTTTTTCGCCGAGGTTCGCATATTAAATTTTTTCGTCGACCTCAAACATATCACATCCACATCACGGTCCTATTCACACGTGAAATCTATCAGATTTCGTGAATAATTAATTTGACAACAGCAAATGACAGTTGTTGTCAACTCACTCTCCGCGCGGACCAGGGTTGTCAGTTCGATTTTTATTTCATCAGTGAATACCTTGTCAAAAATTCAGATTTATTTTATGCTATACGAATTGCAAGGAAGGATAATGAAATATACCCATATTATGTCAAAACATGAACTTTTAGTGAACAGAATAGTAACTCATTTCCAATAAAATAGAAATAGACAAAACAAACATTCTCACAAAAAAATATTCATATTCCTATATTTCTCACTTTGAAAATACTCAGAAATACTACAAAATACAGTTACATATGTATACTTATAAGATATGAGTATTTTTTTATCGCTTGGAGCGCATGAAAGGGAATCCCTATAATGTTCAAAGAACATCGTGCGTTCCTAGGAAGGATAGGGATAGGAGGTGAGTATTGGAATTTTTTTTGAACTTCTGGAGATTATAATTATGTTGTTGGGAATACTTCCTCAGGCAATGAATTCCAGAGCCTAGCCGTTTTATGGATGAAGGAGTTTTGATAAAGTGCTGCTCGACATCTTTCGAGGTTGACAACGAAAGGATGTGCTGACTGGGCTTGTCTTGTTCGTCTGACTGGTATTGCTAGTGAAGGGATGATAGCAGAAATTTCCGAAGAACATTTCCCGTGGAAGTATCGATAGAAAAGTGAAAGGTCGCCGACCTTTCTACGGTGTTCCAATGAAGTCAAAGAGTAAGTGAGTGTGGCGTCACCCACTAGGCGGATGGCTCTTCTCTGGATGGAATCTAATAAGAGCATCAGCGTATGTTTTGGTGCTGAACCCCATATGTGAGAACAGTATTCTAGAACAGGCCGTATCTGCGCTTTGTAGATCATGAGGAGCTGTTGAGGTGTAAAGTAGCTTTTTGCACGGAACAAGAATCCGAGTTTTTGTGAAGCAGCTTTTGCGATGGATCTGACATGATCATCCCATAAAAGAGTGTTGCTGATGGAAATACCGAGCATAGATAAGGTGGGCCTGGTGGGGATGGTGGTGCCAGACATCACAATGTCGGGCATACTGAGTTCCGCCTTTCTAGAGAAAATACAGGCTTGAGTTTTGGTGGCGTTGAATTCAACTAGGTTGTTGGTTTCCCAGGCTGTGATTTCAGCAAGGTCTTCATTGACAGCATTGACCTGCCTGCGCCGTGAGTTCTTGGTTTCTTGAGAAGAAATGGGAATTCTGCAAGAGAACGCAGTATGGAGAGTACTATCATCTGCAAAGCTGTGGATGAGGCAAGTTGTTACTCCCAACAGATCATTGATATGAAGAAGGAATAATGTTGGTGCCAAAATTGATCCTTGTGGAACGCCGGAATTGATGCCAATGGTATCAGACGATACACCGTCCACCACCACATGAAGCGATCTGCCTGAAAAAAAACTCGATAAGAGATGGCATAGCTGAGGTGGTAAGCCGTATGATGGTAGTTTGTGGAGGAGTCCTTCGTGCCAAACACGGTCAAATGCTTTCGATATGTCCAACGCGACAGCTAGAGATTCCCCGTGTTTTTCTAATGAAGCTTGCCATAAATGGGTGACGTAGGCAAGTAGATCTCCAGTAGATCTTCGGTTGCGAAAGCCGTATTGTCTATCATTGATGATTCCCGAGCTCTCCAGATATTTGATAAGCTCAATATTGATGGCTTTCTCCATCACTTTGGAGATCATTGATAACAGTGCAGTGGCCTGTAGTTGTTGGGCAGGTTCTTGTTCCCTTTTTTGGGGATTGGTTGGTTGCTGTCTTCCAGCATGATGGAAAAATACCCGACCTGTACGAGACGGTAAACAACTTGCAGAGAATCGGTGTTAATTCTGGTGCACATAAAAGACAGGAACGAATAGTGAGAATAAACAACAAAAATACTAAACAAATAAAAAAATTAAACGTAAGAAACAAACTGTTATAATTACCAGAGGTATATAAAAAATTGAATTTGATCAGAATCAGATAAAGTATTGTCAATTTCTGCTTCATACATATCATTAGTACAGGGTGATTCACCATAAATGTCCCCCCCTCTAGCTCACTTATTTTTGAACCGATTTGAAAATTCGAAAGATAATCTGAAATGATTTTTCAGATTTTTTTTTCCGTTGCATCAGAGAATACAGGGTGCTCGGAACAAACGATCTACAGAGTACTACTTGATTTTTTCAAATGGAATACCCTGTATTTCATTGTATTTTTAGATTCTTCCTGAAGAGCTGATTTCATCAATACATTACACTTGGTGTCTAGCGGGCATGTTTACAGAGATATAGGGTGTTCAGAATCGAGATTTTTCAAACCTTAGGTTTTTTTTCTGTCGAAACCATTCATCATTGGTCAAAACGGTTTTCATGTCCCTATCTTAACTTTTGATTTACTATCTAGTGACATTTAATTGGAACATTTACAGGGTGGTTCAAGATTCAGAATCCTGATCACCCTGTATCTGTTCCAATTATTAAATGTCAGTAGATAGTGAATCAAAAGTTGTGGTACGGACATGGTAGCCTTTTTGACCGATAATGAATAGTTTCGTCACAAAAAAATCTTAAAGTTGAAAAATCTCGATTTTGAACACCCTATATCTCTGTAATCATTCCCGCTTGACCCCGAGTGTGAAGCATCGATCGAATCAGCTCTTCAGGGAGAATCTAAGAATACAATGAAAAATAGGGTGTTTCATTTAAAAAAATCAAATAGTACCCTGTTGATCGTTTGTTCCGAGCACCCTGTATCTTGTGATGTAGCAGAAAAAAACTTTATCAAAAATCATTTGAGATGATATTTCAGATCTTGAAATCGGTTCGAAAATAATTGAGCTAGAGGGGGGACATTTATGGTGAATCACCCTGTACCTATATATGTAAATTCGATGCTTATTTTGTAAAATTACAAAGCGTGAAATATCATGCAATTTATAAGAGTATGCATGTGGTTAACTAAAGTATAAGAATCATATGGGTAATTATAATTATTCTGAATAAGTGTCAAATAATTTTTTTGTAGGTTATGAAATGATTCAGTAGATCAGTAGATCAAAAGAACTTCAGGAAATTAGAACGTAAAATGTGATTTTTTGTAGAAGTCGACTAAATCTTATTTATGATATATCAATGTTTATATTGAAAAAGAAATGATTGAACTTCCTAAGGCTCATGACTTAATACTTACGACTTGAAACTTGAGACTTGAAACTGTTATCTTTCATAGGCTTCTGAAGATGATAAATATAATAAGTTGTATTCGTGCGTAGAGAATCTTCACAATACAATAATTGTAAAGGCAACTCAATAGAAAGATATCTCCAAAATTTCAATAAATTTTTTTTATGAATATCCATAATGACTGTCAAGAACCTTTATACAGCTATTCTAAGAATTTCAAGGATAATACTGAATGAACTTTCTCAACACAATACAGCATTGGCAAAATCCCATTAAAATTATATTTTACTAAAATTTCGAGGATCTTACAATATTTCACCCACTTAATCACACATCATGTCACCATGGAGTAGGTAATATTTCAACTAAACTATTTCTCCTACGCATTTAGAGTATCATCATGACACATTGCGGCCAAATAACTCTCCATTCAAAAGAAACAAGTCAATACCTTTCCGAATCGCTGTTAAGAAATCTCATAGTACAAAAACATAATTTATGTGACCTCAAAACGGTCCCACAATGGCACTCGAAAATTATGAACTCACGATTCTTCCGAATAGAGCCATCGCATAAACTAAAAATATTATAGTTCCATTCATTCGTCATAGATTCATTCAAGAGTGCATTGAAAGACTCAGCAAGTAAGCGAAAAACGTCAAAAATCGTGGACAAATGGACTTTTAGGTTCGGGAGCATTGTGCTCAGTTTCATAGCCTACTCGATCCTATGGGAATACGCGAGAACATTAATCTTCATTTGTTACCAACCACTTCAACTGTTTACCTCATTGTCGGACCATTAAGAAGGGTGTCCATTAAACATCGAAACGCTTCGGTGTTTTGTATTATAATATATTCATTAGATGGACTTTCATTTCGCTCGGAAAAATTTCGACAGGGTTTTTCAATTCGAATCGATTAGGTATTCAGATTCTTCAACTCATTCACAGATTCTCTTGTAATGTTGTACAAAAAAATCAGTGAACGAGTTAAAGAATCTGAATTTCTATAATCGATTCGAATTGAAAAAGCCTGATGTCGGAAAAGGAACTGTCTTCGAAAATAACTCTCAAAATAAGAATGAAACAATAAAATAATATTTTTTTCTATATACTATGTTATATGAATGAATTCATCTATTGAACATACAGGGTGTTACAAATTCGTGGCTAAGGATGGGAATCTCGAACCTTAAGAGATACAGAGTTGGTTAAGTTAGGGCAAAAAGAAGCACCATTTCATGCTCAACAAAATGCTGCGTTGAAATCGTAAAAATATCGATTATTTCCAGAGGACCAATTCAATAATGTATAGGAGATAGGAGGTACTTCACACTGAATGATATGTTAGATGAAGACAAATTGATACCAGAAGCGCTGTGTTTATTTCCCTATTATCCGGATATCTCCGGAAATTATTGAAATCTTTCAAATTTCACAGGAACATTTTCGTGAGCATTGAATGATGCAACTTTGCCCTATCTGAACCTACTCTGTATCTCTTAAGGTTACCGATATCCCCATACTTAGCCACGAATTTGTAACACACTGCATGATTCATAGGCACTTATAATAGTTATTTATACACCAAGGTAGTGAAGAATATCAGTATCATTTTGGTCCTTCGCCAAAGCTGTAGGAAGAAACTTCACTTCCAGCTCGTTTCCTCCTCTAACCAAGGAAGATGGAACACTAGCCAAAACTGCCCAGGAGGAAGCCAACATTTTTCGCATTCATTTGCTGAAAATTCCACACTGTATTCATCGGGAAAACAACCTCCAAACATAACGCCAATTGACAGTCATATATGCCCGAGATCAATTGTCGCCAGCGTACTATAAGGAAGATTTAATTGTTGGGTCTCAACACCAACAAAGCTTGTGGCTCCGACGGAATTCCACCGATTGTTCTCAAGAAATATGCTTCCGAACTAACACCTGTTCTCTGCAAGTATTTCAACTACTCTCACAAATTGGGGATATTCCCGCCCAACTGGAAAATTGCAGAAGTACAACCAGTTCCGAATAAATGCAAAATGACCCTACCTATAGCAACTATAGACCGATCGCACTGCTATCTATCATTTCGGAGATCATGGAGGAAGCTATCAACATCGAGCTCATGAAATACCTGGAACATTCAAGTATTATCAACGATAGCAATATGGCTTCCGTCATCAGAGATCAACTGGTGACCTGCTCGCTTACGTCTCACATATATGGCAGCAATCCATTGAAAAATATGGTGAAACCTTAGCCGTAGCACTTGATATCTCCAAGGTATTCGATCGAGTCTGGCAACACGGACTCCTCGCGAAGCTTCCATTTTATGGCTTGCTTCCCCAGCTGTGTTTTCTGATAGCTAGTTTTCTCTCAAACAGGTCTCTTCATGTAGTAGTCGACGGAGTTGCATCTGACTCTCTTAACATATATGCTGGTGTTCCGCAAGGATCATTTCTAGCACCAACACTATTTCTACTCCATATCAACGATCTGTTGGAAGCAACTTCATGTCCAGTACACAGCTTCGCGGATGATAGTACCCTCCATACCACCTCCTCTTCCAGGGCTCCAATACCAGCCAGACAAATCAGAAACGAACAAGGGAGAAATGTTGACACCATAAATATGGACTTGGCAACAATTCTCGAATAGGGATCCAATAACTTGGTAGATTTCAATGCAAACAAAACACAAGCATGCCTTTTCTCTAGGAAAGCCGATCTCACTGTGCCCAACATTAGCTTGTCAGGAGTAACCATACCTTTGAAGACATCCATTTCGATGCTTGGTATTACTATCAGCAATAACCTTTCTTCAGCAATAACCTTTCTCAGGGAAATCACGTGAGATGAATTGCTGAAAGTGCATCTCAAGAACTTGGTTTTTTATTTCGAGCCATGAGCTATTTCACTTCCAGTCAGCTGCTTATGATCTATAAGGCACAGATACTGTTCCCATTTTTGGAGTGCAGCACCCAAACATATCCTGAAACTGCTGAATTCTGTCCAAAAAAGGGCAATTCGTGTAGTGGGTGATGCCTCGCTCACAAACTCCCTCACCGTAGAAAATTTGGCGATCTGGCTCTATTTTATTGATATTTTCATGGACGATGCTCTTCTGAAATATCAACAATTGTTCCTCCCTTGGCAGTCCCCGCGAGATTAACCCATCGAGTTGAGGCTTCGCACCCCTTCGTGGTCACTTTGGAGACCTGCAGAATATCTCTTTCCAAATACTCGTTCATCCAACGAACAGCGAGGCTCTGCCAAGGGAGGCGTTCCCCGAGGCATATAACCTCCAGAAATTTTAAAAACACCAATTCTTATCTTATTTACCTTGGTTCTCACGATGTTTTCTGAACATTACAAGATATCCTTCTTCGTGGGAACCAGAACATGAAAAAAAAGTCATAAAAAACGTACAGGTCTCAACTCTAGCGTAATAAATTACGCAACTCGTCGAATGTTGAACTCGTTTCTAACGTGGCTCCGTCTGGTCTGTTACCTTTCTACATTACTATTGTTCTGTATTGCCCAAAATGTGCCTGAGCGAAGTCCTGAGGGATGCCAACATTTAAATGTACTTAGATACCCAAGCCGCACTTGAAGATTTTGAATCATTTCAATTATCACATGGGATTGCTTTGAAACATTGATGCAACTGGGGGAAGGAAACAAAGTCCCTCTTATGTGGGTTTCAGGCCTTGAAACAATCAAAGAGAATGAGGCAGCTGATCGCCTTGCAAAATATAAGCTGCAGAGTCTGCATTCTTTGGGACTGAGCCTCTTTGTAAAAAGAACAAATGTCACCAAATGGTCGACTCAACGACAAGCGAAAAGGTTCATCAAACATTCGCGTAACAGAACCAAGTAGCGACTCTGAAGCTAATCACAGGGTTCCTCACAGGACACTACCCTCTGAGGTACCACCCCAAAAAGTTGGGCTTGGGAAGACTGACACCTGCTGCTCTTGCTAAATTGTCATCAAAACCGCGGATTACATAGTTTTTTCATGTAATATAATGTGTACCAGTATTACTAGTGCGCTAGAGTAAAAGTTAACAGTAATTCTTAAAAGTTTGACCAAGGGCTGAATCACCTAGAACAGGTCTATCTGACACCCGCTGAGGTATAAAATGCAACCGTCAAGATGATCCTATGCGTCATCAGTCTAGGGTAAGGGGAACAAATTTAGATAAATATAATCACAATAGCTTTCCTAGGTCCCAGTGAGCGAGAAGTCTCCCACCTTATATACGACCCACCTATATTCTACAATTATTACATAATATATTATTATTGGCCACGTTTATACCGTGTCTTGGTAAGCTGACTAATGACTTTGTTTTAACTAAATTCTTCTGGTTAGTGTACAAACTGTACACTTGATAAAGTTAGCAGCTTGGTTTGTTACCGAATTTGGTTACATACCATAGATACTGGAATAGTAAGTTGACCTACACGATGTGAACACTTTGGCTGCATGGGTAAAGTGCAAGTTTATATTATTCAGTTTCATTCAACATAATCTCAAAATGATAATCAAATAATAACAAGGGTAGTAACGTTAGTCAACTAATGTTACATGGTGTAATCATGCGTTAACTAAGTCATTTGGTCTGAATTTGGTCAGATCAATTGGGTAAGCATACCAAATATATACACGGTATGAATGTGACCATTATTTTATACTATGCGAACGACAACAAATTCGTCTATTCCTAGTTCAACTCTCTCCAATTCCACCATATCATAAAAATAAAGCCATCCACATACATAATATGACCCCCCAGAACATTGAACATTATACATATCAAAAATATGGTGGCATCTCTAATTCGTATTTATTTAGGTTTTGATTACGTGAATTTGGTGGGACACCCATTGAAACGATTGATGCTGCCACCAAAATTGATAATCAATTGAAACTTATGGCGAATGCGCCATTAATTATTATTTTCATACCTACGTTCTGACCAGGGCCTACAGATAGAGTAGGCCCTGTTCTGACCATTCTAGATTGTTAACCGCATCTATTCCTTTTCATGAAGATCTTAAGATAATGCCCGTTAATGCCATTGATGGGTATTTTTTCAACGGAGTTCAATATTGAGAAACCAAACGAAATAAATAGAAGAGGAATTCTCAAAAAATAATATTCCCAAAGGAAACATCTTGTATTTTCTAAGGAATTTAGAAGCCATTTCACCTTAATTGACCACAATACATCTCTCATATCTTTTAACAACCAATAAGAGCATAACCACATAGCAAGAATTCACATCCTAAGCATCAGGGACGAACCGGAAAAGACGATTTTCGGGAGAGAGGAAGCACACATAAAAAGAATGATTAAGGCTTGTTTATATATACTGGAATAAACGATTGCTCGATATAAGGATTTGTCATTTCCAATTTAGTAGTCTCTGACAATCGTATATAGATTGCTTGAATTATGAATAATTATATATTCTTCGTATGAGTAGAGTAACTGAACTCTGAACAAGAGTCTCATTACATGAATTGTCAAGACAAATATTCACTGCAGCTCATTTCATAATAAGAAAGAGTTAAGCAAGCCAACGTTAGTTTAGTTCATTGTACCAGTATATCACCTGACGAAGCTACTGTGTTAGCGAAACATGTCGTGTGTTTGAGAATTTTGTGGAAATCTTATCGTTTGTGAAGTTTTTACATTGTAGATTCACTTTTGATATGATCGAAGCATGTCTCAAACCTCTTTTAAACAGGATTAACTGCATACATTCGCCACTCAATTTCGTGGGTACGACTTCGAAACTTTTCTCTCTTGGTCGTTCTGCTTAACTTCGAGAATCAATCAATCAATCAATCAATACTGTGCTTTATTGTCCAAGAATAACATTTCTTATTGACAAAGTAATACATATACAAGGTGTATCTGAATAATACCGAACAAATTCGAGGGGTGATTCCTTGTGATATTTCAGGAAATAAAGTTCATGTGAACATGTCTCCTAACTTGCTTCGTTTTTGAGATACAGGGTGTCAAGATGTCCATGAAAAATCTTTTTCCTGTTCATTTCCCAATTGTCGTTTCATCAATTTCAATAAAACGTTGTGGTTTCGTTGATAGTAATATTGAGCTTCTTCTGGTGCATTTATATTCGAAATAATATCTCCAGTGGCGTCACAGTGGGTAAATTTATCGATATTCATGGTGAATGTCATTGAACACCAGCGGTTTTTCTGAGTTTCATATGTTTATTGCATTGAACTATTGGAATAACAACATTTTTATTTTTTGTGTGACTTTTGTATCTACCTTAGTTTTTGAGGAAACAATAAAAATTCGATTTGACTCCAAATTTTAATGCAGGTATTGTCATCAAGACTTCCATTGATATTACTCAATAACCCTAATAAGAATCATTTTGAGATTTTTTCGGCTTTCTCAGTCTCCATCCATACTAAATTTTGGGACCATGAGAGCTTATACAGAAGGGTTGAAAATAAAAACAATTGATACCTCCAACTTCAACATCCTGTATCTCAAAAACGGAGCAAGTTAGGACACATTTCCATGAGAACTTTATTTGCTAGAATGTCACAGGGAAACGCCCCTTGAATTTTTTCAGTGTTATTCAGATACAAATAAAGTCAACATTTTTGAAACATACGAAAAAATACAAATAGGTAGGTACATAATGTAAATTTGAACACACCATTGATAAAAAGTAGTAATATCATACTAATCTTGCTGAGATACCTATATATAATACATATATATCAGAATGAAACTTATGAAAGAATTGCAAACCTACAATCTCTCATCATAATATTCCTGTAGGTGATAATATGCTCTTGGCAAGAGAAAATCCGCAACACTTTTTCTGAATTTTTTCAAACTATTGATTGCTTTAAAATGCTGTGGCAGATGATTATAAATTTTTTCGCTTTCGTAAATCACAGAATTTTTGGTAAGCGTTGTCTTTGGTATTGGTATAGTTCAATATCATTATTATTCCTAGTATATACATTTAGATCCAGAGAGATTCGGCTAATTAGAGGCTGATTTTTGTGAATCAAACAGTTTCCAAGATAAATAGGCACGTGATTGTCAACATTTTACAATGATCGAAAAGAGGTCTACAATGGTCACTAGATCTAGCTTTACGAAGGTATCTCACTGCTCTTTTCTGTAAGACAGAAACCGTGGACAGTTAATGTTGACTAAACAAAAGCCCCAGAAAGCTATACCATATCTAATATGAGATTCTAAGGGGAAAAAATATGTATTTATTTTCTAGCAATATCAGAACATCAGAACCAAGCTTATTTGACACAATTCTAACAGCATAGCAACCTGACGCTAGCTTATTTCTCAGTGACAAAATATTTTCATCAAATCTCAATTTGTTGTCAATGTGCAAACCCAACAATTTAGTATTCGATTTGTTTTCAACGCGATGTGAACCAAGAGTGAGATTGTCAAATTTGAACTTGAAAGATATGATATTCGTTTTGTTGGTGTTGAAACAGAGATAGCTCGAATTGCACCAAGATTTGACCTCGTTTAAGTCGTGTGAAATGACTTCTTCGCGCGTAGCTATATTTTTTCCATAACAGTGTGAGTTTTCCTGTAATGTTCAAGTAATGGACTATGGAGAAAGAAGTATTCCTTATTTGTTTCAATTCAACATTCCCCATTCTTGCAATTTTTCTTCCAGTTAATATGTTGACGAATACTCATGTCAGTATGTCACTTCGTACTTCAACAGAAATTCAACCGAAATACTAATGTATCAAATATTCACCATGAAACCTTTTTTTTTGTGAGCCTAGGATTTAGAGAGTGAATCACCCCCACCCTAGAAGTTGTTCGAATCCACTATAAGCTGTAGGTTCCACTCTTCCTAATTTTTTGTGCGCTTCTGTTCAGTTTATTATGTCTCAATTCCAAATTTTCCACGCTACACAGATATAATTAGAACCAGCAAATGAAAACAACAGGCATTAAACTCGGGAACATAACTTCTTATGTTAATTAGATATTTTGGAAACGTGCTCTTGATATAATATGCACATTAAACAGTCACAAAAGTCATTGGACCAACTATTATCGTACTGTATGCATATTATAAGTCCCTCCTTATACATATCATAATATATTATAACCAGTTCATAATCATTACCCCTACTGAAGATACTTAGAAATTACCGGGTTATTAATATTTCCATTATAAACCCACTGAAAATAAATATAATAAACGTACTGTTCATTAAATATAGGTACTCCGATATACATATTATACAGGTTGTCCCATAAGCATATAGGTATGGCAGATCCTGTGAATATAGCAAAATAATATACCTATTAGCCGATTCCATATGGAAATGAAGTGATAAATGATGACGAATAAAGTGATTGACCTGAATATTAAACTCTTTGAATCACGAAAGATTCCTCTTTTCGTAAATATCTGTATATTTACTTATTCTGTCATATTTTACATTCTTGGACGTACTTGGGTACCTACCCTGTGATTATTATTCCGCAGTTTCTACAATGATGTTTGAAATTCCGAATGAAAAGCGCAAATACTAATAAAATTGTATCAGGAAGTCATTCTTCCTCATGTGGGACATCCACAGTCATTAGAATAAATTATAATTATCATCACCTGTTTATCAATTATGCATTTCAACCTTTGACCACTGATTTATCATCCCATTCTAATCAATATAACCTCCTTAGAACGTTTTGTATTCAAATTTATAACCTTTGCAGGAAACAGCCAGGTATAATAAAACTCAAAACAAATGAATATGAAAGTCAAATTAATTAGAAATACAGAAAAATGTACACAAAATAAAAAATTATAGAAATTTGAATAGACCCAATTGTTCTTTTATCAGCCATCAGAACTTGAATTTTTGACGTTCTTTTTGTGCATATAATCATTCATGTATATTGGTAGTCGCTTTATGTACTTCTTATTTATTTCAAGGAGGTGGAAGAAATTTGCTATGCGAACAATAATTTTCTTCCTGTTCTACCTATTTTCAATAATTACTAAATTCTTCGTGTTTTTCTTGCTGATGCATGAAATAACAATGCGTGTCTGGCACAGAATGAGAACTAAGAAGTATACCTATCTCAAAATTTGTCAAATTGTTTTATCGTTATTTCGAAGTTGGGAATCAACTCCACAGGAGTCGTAACTTGAGCGGGGTTAGAAATAACGGGACCTACAGCTTATAGTGGAATCTGAACCACTTCTATAGGGCACCGCGAGGTGCAATATCTAATACAATAAAAATACTCATACCTATACAGGGTGACATAGAAAGAGGTACATTGCATAGTGCCACACAATAGAGGATACTAAAATAAGAAAAAAAGTTCCTATGAACATCGGTCCGCAAGGCCTTCGGGTAAAAGATACGGGGTGTTGAATTTAATTTTTTTTCTGTTTTCTTTGAATATCTTCAGCCAGAGACGCAAGAAATGGATAAAATGTGGTATACAGGGGTTTTTTATCATGCTAAATTCAAATATGATCTTAGTTTTGTGATGACTGATAGAGGGCGCTACATACAGGGTTCCATCCCTATTGAATCGGTCGTAACTTTTTTGCTATACATTGTATGTCATTTTTGACGGTAAAAATTTGTTATGCCTTCTTTTATACTTAAGAAAGGTATACCTTGTCCAAGTCGCTAGAAGCAATGGTTCCAGTACAAATGTATCTTAAAGCCGACAATGCACGCAAATTATTCAAAAATCGCCAAAGTAACTTTTGCAAAAACAATGATAAATACTTCAACAATTAAATTTTAATGGTATGATGAAACATATGATTAGTTAGAACAAACATTACGTTTTTAGAAGATGTTCAAATTGTTGCCCGTGTACTTCAATACATTTTTCCATTAAAAATCAACACCCCGTATCATTTAACCGAAGGCCTTGCGGACCCATGTTTATAGGATCTTTTCTCCAGTGGCGGCTCGTGACTTTCATGACAGAGGAGGCTGAATGATATGAGATTTATTGTGAAAAACAACTCTCTACTCACCCAAATCAATAGCTTCAATGACATTCTGTTTACCAGTTTACCTGAACTTAATACTTGAATATATGTGTTCCTGTGATTCACATTCATCATCATTATATCCTATTCGCCCCCAACATGATGACTTATCGGTTGAAAATAATACGCAGTACCAACAAAATAGCTTATTTCCTACCTCAGATCCCGTCAACCAGATATATTTTTTATAATTATCAGAATTGAACGTACAATTTTGTTCGTTACCTGTTACAATCAGATTTTTTAATTCCGGTGTCGAACGTTTGTTTTACACAAGCAATGTTATACACTACACTGTTTTACCACTAACCAAACCGATTTTTTAGCATCTTCAGGAGAAGATTAAATTTTAATCTTCTCCTGAAGATGCTAACATAGTTAGCGAAACACGTGTCGAGGCGTTAAAAAATCGGTTTGGTTAGTGGTAAAACAGTGTAGTGTATTATCGTGCCAAAGGTTCCAGTCTTCGATATAACAATCAAGTTATCTTCATAAGACAAAGCACTGAATGGGTTCACCAAAAAGTATTCCACTAAATCGCAATCGTTTAAAACACTCATTTTTCAGAAATTTATAGAGCCCCTAACCATTAACCTAACATAAACATAAACAATGCACTCGCGTTTATTCGCGAAGCGACACGACAATTTGAGAAAATATGATCATGTGTCCCATAAACTCAGGGAACTTCAGTGGTTAGATATGAGCAATTCCTCAAAATATTATTTCTTTAATTTCATTCACAAGTTGCTTAAGGATCAAACTCCAGCTTATCTTAGAGAAAAACTCATTTTCAGACAAAATGTCCATAATATAAATATTAGACATCAGCTAAAATTAACAATGTCTCATCATACCACGTCTCTGTTTGAAAGAAGCTTCACATACAACTCGGTCATACTGTATAATTCATTACCAATAGAATTCAAACAATCACCATCGACGCAATTCCGTAAAAAAATTAAGAGCAATTTGTTGAATCATACTTTACATGTGAGACAATAAGTGAAAATGTAGATGTCAAGCTAGATTTAGGTTTTTAGGATTAGTATTAGATTTAGGTTATAAGTCGAGCACAGGTTAAGTGTAAGAATAGCTTCCTAGCTAAACTTCGCCTGATGCACATACCACCTATGCCTCATGTTACTATGTAATATTCTTTTGAGGAAATAAAACTAAAATCATTATTATAAACACGTGCTATTCGGGCGTATTCGGGCAACTGCCTTGCGCGCGTAGGTTGCGCGTTGTGAAGGAGTATAGCCTCCTATAGATATTGCCAAGTTGAATATTTTACGCGTGCAGACATCAACGTGTGATGCGTGGGCAAGCACTGTTGCCAATTCAGCAATATTTAACTAAAAACAGGAAATAAAATCAAAATCCATGTATTTTGGTGTCCTTTCAATGAGAAAGTATAGATAATATTAGTTTAAGGAAAATCTCTGAGGAGGCTCAGCCGACGTTGCCTCCTCTGAGGAGCCGCCACTGCTTTTCTCCTTATTTTAGTGTCCTCTATTGTGTGGCACAATGCAATGTACTGTTTTTTTGGCACCCTGTATATATACGCGACGTTTCGCAGTCGTTATCCATTGGTAAGGTGATGATTCCGATACGTCATCTGGTGGGCACATTTGAACCAGTTTATCAGGGCATTCAAGGTCATTTTTGTTATTGTTTGCTATTCTGTTCATTTATTCGATATTTCATGTAATTCATTCTACAAATTACTTTGATTTTATTTTCATGATTTTCTTGAGTACAGGACAAGAACTTCATATTAATTACCGACACAATTCTACATTATTTCATAAATCATGAATCAACATATCACTCAGAAATCAACTGTGTTCTGTTGATGGTTGTACTAGTAAACTCGAGAAGTCTTTTCTGAAAATGAAAAATCAGTTCAGTTGGATGGAAAAATGAATAGTCGTGGAGCATCGAATGTGAATTTGAAAACTGGATGTATAAATATGTAGGTACCTACTACAAAAAGTTAAAAAAACTTCCAATATCCTTTACCTTTTTCCACTTTCATTGCTCCAATTAATGAAAACAAGATCAAGTTGTCATTCATAGATATATATTATTACTGATTATTAACTATTTGTAGTGCCCATCTTAAAGAACATGACTGAAATAATCAACAGTTCATATTTTGCACGGTAAGTTCCTGCTGAAGTTTCCAGAAACTAGGACTAGGAAAAATAAGTATGTCCCTTCTTTGAATTGCAATACAAAAGGGTGGGCAAGAAAGATTACATTGGAAAAATGTGCAGGTCAGTATTTTATGGTTCTATATGAAATGCTTGCCTTCTCTGAATCATATTAAGATAATATTCATGATATCCTGCATAGGATTTTATAGATTCCTATCATTGTAGTATTATTTCTATAATAATGATAGCCAATTTAGATTGCATTGCATGTACTTCCAAAACTATTAAGTTAAAATACAGCTGTACATGAGCAGAATAGAAGCATCTTACCTTGATTGAAACAATTCTGTAGAACCAACAGATCAAATATCTAGGTATTTATATATGTTTATTTTGGACTATACTAACATCTTTTTGAATGTTCAGCAAGGTGGAAGAGTTGTCATTCAGATTCCAGGGTATCTTGCAAATGAGTGCGAAAAGCTACAAAATGTTCAACTAAAACCCAGATTCATAATATATAATCAGTTGTTTCTTGTTTCTGGTCATTCCTTAAAATTGAATTCAAGTTTAAGGAGATATCAATGATTATTTAGGTAGCTGAACATATCCTTTGTATTTCAAATTGGATCTTGGAAACTCGCTTGGAAATATGAAATATAGATTCATATTTTTGCTGCTTCTATTTTTTTATCAAACTGTATTTTATTGTTGAGTACCTCATAAAGTTCTAATTTTTTGTGTTTTTGTATTGACTTTCCTGTAGGTTTTTGGAGTTCATATTTTTATTCCACAACTACCTCAATGTAATGCAAAGGGAAAGAAAACACTATACATGAGCACTGAGGGGAGAATTAAACTGGTAGATCCTTCTGTTAGTACTTCTTTCGAGAGACACAAGTAGGTCTTTGAACAAAATATTAATTCATGAATTCATTGCAATGCTTTGTTCTTACTCAGTGAAAACATGTTTTGTCAATGTCGATATTCATTTTCAAGAATTATTAATCAGTTAATTCAGTTCCAGATCATAAAATACATAGATAGATATTTTTATTCAGATGAATTCAGTATATCAAAATGATAAAAAGAAATAATTATAATCACTTACAAAAATCTTCTAGGTCATCTGCACAAAGTTTTATGTTGTGGAACTCCAGATAACTCAGATTTCATCAAAATGATGAAAAAAACTAATTTCACAAGATATATATGAACACCAAATCTAGGATACCACCTACCTTAACTTGATGTAGGTAAGTATATTGTATATTGTCCTTATAAAAATGATAACACTGAATGTGGATACAAATCACACACATATAGGATCATGACAATTTGCTATTATTGTTGCAGTGGAGCACCATTCATGAAGAAGGTACCTGTGAGAGTTTTGCAGGTTCTCAATATATCTGTGGTGCTATAAAAAATCCTTCAAGATGCTAGCAGTAATCTTGCTGAGGTTGGGCCATTGATGATATCTACTATAAATCCACGGTAACCTCAGGAGCTGTTTTGAAGAATAATTCCAAATTTGCAAATATTATTCGATACAAGACAAAATTGTAATTTTAGTGATTTGGAATGATTCTTTCTTTATATTGGCTCAGAAGGGGCTTCCCTGGGGCTGCAGCTATAAGCATGTTGTGGTCATATAAAATATCTCCTGGTTTTGGTATGGAATGTACAGTTTCATTCAGAAAAAAAGCGTACAAGTATATTACAGAGATAAATTAACGTCATCCTATTCTGCATTAAACGGGCTATCGGGAATGATTGTTCACCAAATGTTGACAGTAAAGTTGTCATAGGTTCTCGAAAACACAAAGCATTGGCTGAGCCAGTTTTACACAACTAGAACTAGGATCCCGAAATCCTCTCTTTTTAATACTTGTACGCTTTTTTATTGAATGCGACTGTATGATACCTAACCCATCATGCGCCGACCTCCTTTGCAGAGAGGGTTTATAAACGCCGAGTTGATACTCTCTCCTCGTGAGGGTACCTGCCGTGTTTCCATAGAGACATTAAGGTGAATATCTGTCTATCTGTTTGCTTGAGAATCTGGAAAGGAATTCAATATATCGCCTTCCGTACAAGGATCAGATTTCTTAAAAGTATACTCTGGTCAGTTCTCTTTGCGGATTTTCTGTTCGGTCCGTCTTGACTGGATTGTTTTCTCCTATTTATTGACAAGTATCAAACACTTTGCTTTTCGGATCTGCAACTGAATATTACATATCAGAAAGTCCATGAGAATTGAATCTGATGTTGATTCTGAAACATACCTGAATAATATTTCCAACAATCGTAAATGTATTGCTTTATATTCGCTCTAGTTCCGAGTAGTGGTCTTCCCAGTAGACATCTGATACATTTTGAATTTCGTGGGTTATAATAAGATCCATGAATGCCAAACAGTGTGCTGTTCGGATCTAAAACTAAGCATCAATTTGAAATTTGAATCTTGAGACGTACATAGAATATAAATCTATTAAGTCTGAATATTGTTTCCAACATTCGTAACTGGAGTGCGATAAATTTTCACGATTATTCATCAATTCATCAACTCTCTCAATGCAGACGAAGTAGAGTGATAAACACCGATTTTCTCTGCAATGAAAAACAATGTTTATACCTAACCCACCATGCGCCGACCTATTTTGCAGAGAGGCTTTATAAACGCCGAGTTGATACTCTCCCCTCGTAAGGGTACCTGTCGTGTTTCCATAGAGACATGAAGGTGAATATCTGTCTCTCTGTTTGCTTGAGAATCTGGACAGGAATTCAATATATCGCCTTCCGTACGAATATAAGGATGAGAATTCTGAAAAGTATACTCTGGTCAGTTCTCTCTGAGGATTTTCTGTTCGGTCCGTCTTGACTGGATGGTTTTCTCCGACTTAGTGGCAAGTATCAAATACTTTGCTTTCTGTCTGTTTGCTTGTTAATCTGGAAAAGAAATCCGATTCAGTCTAAATCCTTGCTGCATTACCGAAGTTTCCGCAATATTTGCATAATATAACGATTATACAATTTCGTATTTTTCCACTGCTGAATAAGCCATTTTAATTCAAAGACAGACAGAGATGTCAAAAAATGACTCTTATGCTTCCATGGCATTTCTGTTGTGTCCACAGCTATCTTAATGTTATTGGCAACTTTTATTCAATCCCAAATGAGTGAGAAATGGTTTTAGGAAAAATTTGCAAACTATACAGGATGTCCGGAAAAGTGATATTGTAAATGATAGCCAAAATAATGTTGGTACTTCATATAAAAAAAAGTATATCGCGCTTCGTTTCGGAGATATTGACCTTGAAAGAATGATTAAAAAAAGAATTCCATGTATATAACTTTCAAACTATCATTATTTTTTGAAATACTTGGAAATATCTAATCAACAATTATTCTATGGAAAGAAGACTATCGATAGTTCACCTAGTTTGACTCTAATGGAGTTGAACTTTGAGGACTGATTATTTTTTTGTGATAAAATTGGACTTCGAATTAGGAGTTCAACAAAAATTCTATTTCGAAAAATGATGATGGAAAAAACAGTCAAATTGGATGCACCCTGTTGAAAAGTAGTTGAATATACCTATCGAGTATAAATCGATTATACACCATGATTCAGAAGTTATGAGCTGACCAGATAAAGATTTTGCCAAAATCAAGATTAGGTACGTTCTGTATCACAGTTATAAAAGATAGTAGACACATCGATGTATGTATAATTGAATCTGAAACACCCTGTGTAGGCAAAAAATATGTTTTCATGGAATAATCTCGAATCGTCTTATTTTCTTCTGGTTTGCTCTTTTCGCATTATTTTCTTCTGAAAAAATACCGTTGCGAACGGAAAGTACGAATTTCAGAAGAAAATATTCAAAAAACGGTACCTGTGTGATTTTGGAAACATATAAGGTGATTATGTTGAATTTAAACAGGGAAATATGAGGAAAATTTGAGAGAATCTCTCTCCACTCACCAGCGTAAATTATGTGAGGATTTGATGAAACAACACGAAACACCAGAACAGCACACGATGGCGATAATGTATTTATTCACTGAATTAAATGAGGAACATAAAAACACAATACTTGCACTCAAGTTCAAGTGAACACTCCGTTTGGAACGATAAATAATTCCTTTCGAGTATTCTTCAATTGCGATCACCAAATTCGACCGTTCTTCATGAGATCTAATATAAGACTGTCTCGATTCACCACCTGGTCTCGAATGAATGATTTATAGGTTGAATCATGCTGCTAACCGATTAATTTCCGAACATATGATTCATCAATGACTAATGACAACTATGATGACGATGATGAAATTATACGGAGAGAAGAGATATATGGTATACAAGATATATGATGAAGAATTGAACCCGAATATACTGGCACTATCATTTCCGAAAGTCTAACAATTTGAAAAAGTTAAACACAGACTGAAAATATAATTTTGACAAAATCATTGTTATATGTGTTTATTTTTTCAACCACTGTGCATAACTCGAGGCATAACTGCATGATCAAATTTTTGTTATCATTATTTTTTGAAATAGTGAAAATTCAATGAGCACTCGAAAATATCTAAACTATTTGACAAATTATTCTATGCAATGAATTCTATCGATAGTTTACCTAATTTGACGCTAATGAAGTTGAAATCTGAGGACTTATATTTTTCTTGCAATGAAATTGAATTTTGAATCACGAGCTCAATAAAAATTCTATTTAAAGAATTAATGATGAAAAAAAAGTCAAATTGGATGCACAGTGTTGGAAAGTACGCCAATTGATTCAGTCTTCCTGCCCTTCGCAGATATTAAAACATATCTACAAAATTTTGATATACAGAGTGTTGTTTTTGAAAAAGAAGAAGTTTTTTCGTTTTCCCTGAAGACGGATCTAGATTCTAAATTCGATTCCTATTCAATTTTGATGAGTGATATAAGTTGAATATACCTATCGAATATGAATCGATTTTACAACATGTTTCAAAAGTTATGAGCTGACCAGGGAAAGATTTTGCCGAAATCAAGATTACGTTCTGTATCACAGTTATAAAAGATGGTAGACAAATCGATGTTTGTACATTTGAATCTGAAACACCCTGTATGGCAAAAAATATGTTTTCATGAAATGATCTCGAATTGTCTTATTTTCTTCTGATTTGCTATTTTCGTATTATTTTATCCTGAAAAAATACCGTTCTGAACGGAAAGTACGGAAATCAGGAGAAAGTATATCTTCATCGGAAAATATTCAACAAACGGTACCTTTGTGATTGGAAAAACATATAAGGTAATATAGACAAAAGTAAAGATGGCAATATGAGGAAAACTTGAGAGAATTTCTCTTTACTCACCAGCGTGAGAAATGCGAAGCTTTGATCAAACAACACGAAACACTAGAACAGCACACGATCGCGATGATCTAATCACTGAATTGAATAAGGAACACAAAAACACAATACTTGCACTTATTTTTGAATTGTTTAAAACGATAAACAATTTCCTCGACAATTCCTTCCGCGTCTCCTGGTCTCGAACGAATGACTAAAAGGTTGAATCATGCTGCTAACCGATTAATTTCCTAACAAATGATTCATCTATGACTTATGACAAATATGATGATGAAATTATACGAGGGGAAACGATATATAGTATTATATAAAATATTAGATGGAAGATTTGAAAAAATTAAACACAGGCTAAAAATATAATTTTCACGAAAATCTCTAGGGATTTGAAAGAGTTTAACAGTCAGAAGTGGTGAATTAAATCTAGCAAATTTCTCGAAGAGTGTAGAATGCACAAGGAGACATACAGGGCGTTTCAGATTAAAATGTACATTTTGGTTTATACTGGCAGGCTTCTCTACGAAGTTATTAGAAATAAGGTTGTACTGAGTTACTACGAATACTACGTCTAACAGAGAATTCCGCGGAGAATTCAGTGGCGTACTCGATTTTTATTATTTAGTTGAATCCGAGGTTGAATCTGTTATTTGTTTCCATTCAAAATGACGCATCAAACTTTATACATAGGATTTCCAGAAATCCTTAGAAACACTAGAACATCAGACTATGATGAATTTTTGCTAGTGGGTCATGGAGTTTCCAAGTTTAACTTTAACGATCATTATGTCTGATATACTATACAGGGTATGTCATGACCAACTTTGAAACAAGAAATTCAGCTTGTCTTGAAGCTGTTTCGATACGCTTTTGTGTGTTACAATGACTTCATTAAAGACGCAAAATAGAAAAATGCCCAGAGAGATACAGAATTGTGTGGAAAAGTCCTGCTGAGTTGATGAGAATTGAGAAAATCATGTATTATCATGCATGTCTGAGAGCTGAGAATGTTACAAATGGAAAGCTAAGTTATGTCAGGAACCAAACCTATGCATTTGAATATTTATTTTTGATAATCCTGTTCAATATTTGACGATTGCACAAAAAATAGTGTATGTACCATGACCACCACAGCTATAACAATAAAGACAAAACACCAAATTTTTCCAGCGGCATAGAAGTAAGTATAAGCAGATTATTCCCACTATTATAATATGCTCATCATTGTATAAATTTGCAAATTCCTATTGGCTGTGTCCAAACCGTCAAAAAATGATCACAAGACTGAATTCAGTTCAGATGTTAATAATATAGTTTTGCTAACGTGAGCATTTGACAAAGAAATTCTATCTACGATAACATATACGTATACCGATTGAAACAAGCGAATGAATTGTTCTTATATTTGTGGTTTCTTATTACGTTCAATCAATACAAATACATGCATGCTAGATAGTTATCTCTGAAGAAATGGTAGTCAATTATTGCTACTATCTTTAACAGATAACTGGGATGGATACGACCAATTTGATCAAATCAAGTGTAATATTACATTCCGCTTATTTCAAACCTTTCTGCCATACCCGTCCTATATACCTGTCCAGACTAATTAGGAAATAAATCAAGTGCTACCGGCCGCAGTTTGCCGTACACCTGGCTTGCAGTGTTGCCAGCTCAGATTTTCAAAAGTCGCAGAATGACTACATGAAAAACACCAAACAACCAGCAAACCTGACGGAATCGATGAAAAATGTCCGCAAATCTAATGATTTTCTGGTGATTTCAACTTCAGTTAAGATCACTAGATTACACCAGATAATGGAAGTCGAGCTGGTCAACGGATCTTGGCTTAACGATATACAGGGTGTTTCACAGGTAAAGGGAAATATTTCAATGGTAGATAGGGGTCACCAAGGTGGTTCTGAAAATTCCATATTTGATAGGTCTTAGAGTCTTCATAACGGAGATACAGGGCGATTTATCGATTTCGAATAATTATTCATTCGTCTATATGTATTGACATACCCAGTATATTTTTCTCAAATTTGGTAAGGAGCTTATACTTGGGACGTTAAATTCATTCACCTATCGGGCGGAGTGAAAATCCAGGTTCGGCTTTAAGAAAAATTTACATTTATTCGAAATATTAAAATAACACACTGTATTCAATAATTAACACAGTATATCAAAAGAATTGTGATGAGGAGGAAAAACTGAATTGGGTTTGATGCTTTTCGCTGCTCTTTCGCCACGTATTCTCATCGCAACAATCATAAACTGAAAATTGAAAGTATGTCAATTTGAAGAGTATTGAAATTATGAAACCAGTGTTAATTATGATTATTCGATATTCTAGTCAAAAACTCGCTCGAAAACACTTACCAAGTCCCACAGTATTTATGACGGAGACACAGGGTGAATCATAAGGGAACATTTTGAGACAATTGAATTTTTATTGCGAAATAGGAATATTACCAATAGATAATTGAGAATTCATGTATGTTTGAAAAACTCTTGGAAATATGTAAGTACCTAAAAAATCTCTTCGATTTCACTTCCGTCTACATTTCACATACATTTTTATCGAAGAAATCTGATACAAACAGAAATTGTTCGAATAATTCTGACTGGAACAAAATTTAAAAATGACAGTTGACAGTTCCTACAATTGATAGGCCGGACAGGACTCGAACGACTGAAGGTGTGTTTAAGAAACTCTGTTGCCATGGTAATGTCTTCAAGAAATTGTGTTGCCATGGTGATGTGTTTAATTTTTTGAATAAATCACAGATCATCAATCCGTGATTAATCGATAATTTAGCTCGTTACATATCCGTACGCTCAATGTCATTTTAATTATGTAAAAGTACTCATGAACCACTTGAGAGAAATTAACTGTTGTAAATACCTGAAGATCACTATACCATACCAAGCGTTGTGGTTGAATAGACGCCAGTCACTACATTCATCAGATATAACCACAACAGAATAGTATGATTGAGGCAATATAACATACTGAATCACCACTTATTAGAGACCCTATATGTGTACGGTGAATAACCACTACAAATGAATGAATAATACTATACAGCTCGTCGGTTCATATTCACCACTACAAACAATTAATTTATAATCTACTTATTCAATTCATATTTACCACTACAAACTAGTGATTCCTACTAATAGATTCGTTCATTTTTGTCTGTTCAATTCTGTCTGTTCTAACTCTGAATCCACCGCCAGAGAAATACTTATTTGAAGAAAAAACTGGAAAATATCACAGAATCTCAATAATTTGCAGGTATGTTATGTTAATTAGGTAGGTAGTAGAGATAGTCATCTGTGTGTATGAATGAAGTTGGGAATGAGAGAAAAATCGAATTATTGTGTAAATTTGATTTTTGTGTGCAACAAAATTGAGATTTTCTCGTTCTCCTCAATAACGCGTGCAACGTTCACCTTCCATTTCAGTCTCAAGATGAAACGAATGGGTATTTTACTCACTGTTGAACACCGGTAACAACTCTTCGAGTTACCACTATCGCAGGTACAGTTCACACTTCACAGTACCACAGTTTGTAGGTAGGTAGGTACTTACACTATACACATGCACTACAAATGAAAACTCCATGGGCCAATGAAATTTATTTCATTCATAATTCACGAGACGAACGCAACGAAAGATGAACTATGAACTGATGAACGATCACGCCAACGCCAAGCCACCTGCATTGAAAAAAAAAGACGAACGTCGACGATCGGCTTCGTGATGTCGGTATATTACTCTCTGATGTAGTAGATTTGTACATAAAAAAAATAAACCTATTATTATTACCGTACGCACTAATACGTAGTGGTAAATAGAAATCAACATTCAACACAATGCTAATACCACTACATAAGAGATATTTATTAATTACTGGATATGGAACATGTTATTTGATGTAGTGGTGAATAATAATTTGAACTATTGATATTCGGAGGTGGTATGCAATAGGTTTGTCTAAGTATTGATCACTCAAATGAGTGATTCACGAATATGTGTTGTGTTTGATGACACTAATTCGATACCACCATTACATTTAGTTATACAAACTTTCATTTATTTTCTCGGAAAGGCCCTGAAAATACGTATGTCAGTCATCTCAGGGTCAACAACGAATAACCAATAATAATTGGAAGTATTGCTTCGTCAATATTGGCATAAAGTCGGCAGGCGCGTCACAATTGTGATAAACCAATGAAAAATACCTTGCCATTGATAGTTTACTGGGGGGACATTGCTTGAAATCTGATGGCGCTTCATGTATCAGTATTTTCTGGGCGTTCTCTATCGGGTTTCAATAACGGCAGGTTGTAGGTTAAGTGGAATGGATTACTGAAGTTATGTGGAGAACTAATGAAGGTGTCATTTACTGATGGAAATTATGTGATAAGCATCTTCCGAAGACTGTTATAGATCGAAACCCATCATAATAGTAATTTATATAACAATAAGTCCGGAATGAACTGTTTTCTGACTTGTTGCGTGCACATTTTTTTTCGGCAACTATGTAGAATAACGAATCAATTTCTTAATCATATTCTTTATGGAACAATATTTTGAACATTTCATTTCTTATTTGTATCACAATACATATTGAAAGGCAATAATAATTGTGCGTTCGGCAACGTTGCCGAACAAATAATTTGAGTGGATTTAGATTTTTTAATCCTCTGAAGTGAACATCTGGGATGTTGCATAAAGATAGTCATGTTAATATGATATGAAAGGGTCTTCGCAGAAACTCGATAGAGCAAAAAATTTCCTGTTCAAAGGGAAAGAATGTATCTGAAAGAAATACTGAAAGGAGTCATGATTGGCGATGAATTAAGATTTTCGCATGTTTCATCAGAAAATAATCAAAGTGCTTCTTCGTTCAGCTGCTATTCTGTTGCCTAACGAAAATTCGATCGGTGAAAATATATACAGGGCCCAATTAAAAATTCTCGAATTAGGTCTATTTTCGGTGAAACTGGAGGTGATATTCGATTATTTTTCTCTTGTCTCTCCACTCTTTGCCGTATCGACGATACCATTTTTAATGAAAACTGTTGCATATCACACCACCCTGTATATGGAGACTCGACCGGAGGCTATCCATTTGGGATCAGCGCATCGCATCATGGACGTCAATTTAAATAAGGATCATGTTATTTATTGGTTTGTTCGAGAAGTGGAAACAATAGATTTGTCTGAGAAACGCCAGTGGTTCGTCATGTCTTGTGTTTATTTCTTCTTCTGATAATAGTGTTTGTTGGACTTCGACGCCATTACTCTCTCCAGTCCCCCTTCAATTTGAATAAGCCTTACAAGGATAAAATTAAATAATTTATCGAGAAAATGGTCTCTGACTGTTTTGGTCTTACAGGAATGGGTTGGTCGTATTATTTTGCAGAGGAACGTGTAAGGAATATCAGATTGCATCAACTATTGAATGTATATAAAAACTTCACAAACGATAAGATTTCCACAAAATTCTTAATCACACGACATGTTTCGCTAACACAGTAGCTTCATCAGGTGAAATACTTGTACAATAGAATGAACTAACCTTGGCTTGCCTAAACCTGTGAGAGTTTTGCAGGTTTTCAATATATCTGTGGTGCTATAAAAAATCCTTCAAGATGCTAGAAGTAATCTTGCTGAGGTTGGGCCATTGATGATTGATATCTACTATAAATCCACGGTAACCTCAGGAGCTGTTTTGAAGGATAATTCCAAATTTGCAAACATAATTCTACATATGACAAAATTGGAATTTTCGTGAGTTGAAACTTCTGTGAGTTGAAATGTTTCTTTCTTCATATTGGCTCAGGAAGGGCTTCGCTGGGGCTGCAGCTATAAGCATGCTGTGGTCATATGAAATATCTCCTCGTTTTGGTATGGAATGTATGAAACCTAACCCACCATGCGTCTACCTCCTTTGCAAAGAGGGTTAATAAACGCCGAGTTGATACTCTCCCCTCGTAAGGGTACCTGCCGTGTTTCCATAGAGACATAAAGGTGAATATCTGTTAGCTTGAGAATGTATCTGGGAAGGAAATCAATATATCGCCATCCGTACGAATATAAGGATCTGAATTCTGAAAAGTATACTCTGGTCAGTTCTCTTATTTGCGGATCTTCTGTTTGGTTCGTCTTGAATGGATGGTTTTCTCCGATTCTTTGCACTTTGCTTTTCGGATCTGCAACTAAACATAACATATCAGATTTTCATGAGTGATGGAACATGGATGCAACATATTCGCTTTCTTTCCGAATAGTGATAGATTCTCTCAGTAGGCATCTTATAAGGACCATAAATGCCAAACTATGTGCTGCTCCGATCTAAAACTAAGTATCAATTTAAAATTTGAATCGTGAGACGTACATAGAATATTTCTATGATTATTCATCAATTCATCAACTCTCCCAATGCAGAGGAGGTAGGCAGATAAAAAACGAATATCTCTGCATTGAAAAACACTGTATATACCTAACCCACCATTCGCCGACCTCCTTTGTAGAGGGGTTTTATAAAAGCCGAGTTGATACTCTCCCCTCGTAAGGGTACTTGTCGTGTTTCCATAGAGACATGAAGGTGAATATCTGTCTATCTGTTTGCTTGAGAATCCGGAAAGGAATTCAATATATCACCTTCCGTACGAAAATAAGGATCAGATTTCTTAAAAGTATACTCTGGTCAGTTCTCTTTGCGGATTTTCTGTTCGGTCCGTCTTGAATGGATTGTTTTCTCCAATTCATTGACAAGTATCAAATACTTTGCTTTTCGGATCTCCAACTAAATATCACATATCAGAAAGTCTATGAGAATTAAAACTGATGTTGAATCTGAAACCTACCTGAATAATATTTCTAACAACCGTAAATGTATTGCTTCATATTCGCTCTCCTTCCGAATAGTGGTCTTCCCAGTAGACATCTGCTACATTTCGAATTTCGTGGGTTATGATAAAGACCATGAATGCCAAACAGTGTGCTGCTCGGATCTAAAACCAAGCATCAATTTGAAATTTGAATCATGAGACGTACATAGAATATAAATCTATGAAGTCTGAATATTGTTTTCAACATTCGTAACTGAAATGCGATATATTTTTACGATTATTCATCAATTCATCAACTCTCTCAATACAGACGAGATAGGCAGATAGACAACGATTTTCTCTGCAATGAACCCACCATGCGCCGACCTCCTTTGCAGAGAGGGTTTATAAACGCCGCTTCATCAGGTGAAATACTTCTACAATGGAATGAACTAACCTTGGCTTGCCTAAACTTATAAATATCCTACTTTCCCAGACTGAAGGATTAGAATTACCTGTGGAAAGGTTCGTTGAACCTCCATTTTCAGAAAATAGGCACAATATATCTACATTAAAGTGCGGTGCACGGTGTAACTTGAAAGGGTTGATAGCAAATAAGTACATATCATTTTACATAATAAGAAAACAAATTCAACAGTGGTGAACTATTGAGATCTAGTTGATCGTTAAGTATAATGTTAGAATTTTTAAGTTAGTCTTTCAGAAGTAAATTTCAATAATGATTACATCCTTCCATTAGAAATAATGATCAAAATCATGGACCTATTTCGGATCATCAACTGGAAAATTAGCTTCATTTCTACATAAACAGGACTCAAAAGTCATAGAATAACTCCCTCGAGCTAAATGATCATATATGGTCTCATCAAATTGTCAAAATACAGGGCACTTTTGATGGAATTATGGAAATAATAGTCGGTTATTTGTCATGGTCTCGGGATATTACCTACGACTATTTCATTCATCACGTAATCTGACCAATCACAAGCCAGAGACAACGTGTGCTTATTGCTGAAACATTTGCTGTCTTTCAATTCTGATTGGTCTGCAATTGCATTACCTCGTTGGTCCCAGCACTGGGACCAAACGCCCCATAAGTCGAAACTTGTGCGGGGTTAGGTAAACATACAAATACATGTATGTAACCATGGATACCGAAGCAAAGTCTGTCAGTTTGGCATAAAATAATTAAGAAGGCTTTGAAGATCTTCGTAAGACTTGTACAGTTGAAAGGTATTTAGTAGCCTTAGGAGAATCAAAACCTGGTTGAGTAGCACCATGTCAGAAGCTCGACTCAATGGCCTCGCAATGATGAATGTACACAGGCAACATATTTTCAAAAACTTGAACGATTTCTTCAACAAAGTGACCAACGAATTCGCAAAAAAAAATAGAAGATTATTTTTCAATTGATTTTCTATATAGATTTTTTTCGATTTTTCAATTTGTCTCGTTGAACTTTTCTTATTTGACTTATTTGAAGACTTCTGAGGGCAATCGAATGACGGATAAGAACAATTTTAGAACAATTCTTAGAATGAAGCACAGAATCCTTCCAAGCAGTGGGCCTCACACTTAATATTTCTAACCGATAGGCCAGTTTCAAGACTAGCGTCTAGCGCAAGGAGCAATTCCGATAAACAACGTAGTGGGAGAACCGCGCCAAGCGAGACGCGGACGCGGGCAAACATCAACTGTGCCCATCACCTATAGCGACGCGCGGCTGACAACACATGTTATTAAAAGTCTAATAACACAAAACGAACACTTTGAATACTGATATGAGGATTTGGAGATTGAGGCCATAAAATGAAAAAATAAAATTGGGATACCTATACCTATTATAGGTATTCATAAAATACAATATTATTCTTCAAGCATTTAGGTTTACATCATGAATAAAGAAACTGAATATCTGAATACATTTTTTCTTTAATTAATTACTAATAATAAGACTAGTGATAATGGCAAGTAAGTTGATATATTGTCAGTATATTTGTGGTATCGTGATGGTATAACCCATAATCAGTGATAGAATAATGTACAGAATGTATTATTCCATTTGAAAATCCAAAATTGGTAGATGGTCAGAAGAATTACGTGGTCATCGCAGAGAGTATCTGGAGAAAATGTGAAGTTCTATATATATATATACCTCATATATATCTCCGAAAACGGTAAAAAAATATACAGAATAGCTACATGTACATATATACGAGAATGTTCGCGTTCGAAATTCCTATAAGCTCAATGAGTGTGACAAAGATAGAAGTTTCCATATTGTGCCGTCACACCCATATTGCTCTTATGGAAACTTCAAACGTGAATAACTCCGTAATTGTTTGAAATAACCCAATCAAACCCGATATTGTTGAATTCGTTATAATAATCTCTAACCGATTATGGAATGAAATACAGGGTCTTCCATTTGAAAATCGAAAGTTGATCTCATTTCCAGGAGAATTGAAAGATGAAAAAAATTTCCTAAAATGTGAGATAAAGCCCTCTAGTGAGCATATTCGATGTTCCAAATTCCAGAAATATAAAAATAGAAAACAAAAGGAGAGAAAGGTGGTATACCATGAGTCCGTATTACCCTGTATAGATATGAAAATATTTCAAGATGAAAATTATCATGACTATTATTATTCTGTATTCGAATTTTTTTCAAATATGTATATATCTGACGGTTTGGCTAATATCGAAGGAGAACGCACTATATCGACTCACCCTGTAGATTACATGTTAGTTAAGAACTCCGTATTCAAATATTCAATTCCATAATCAAAACTGAACCATATGATGTACCGGGTGATTCACCATAAATGTCCCCCTCCTTTAGCTCATTTATTTTCGAACCGATTTCGAAATTTCAAAAATCATCTGAAATGATTTTTCCAGATTTTTTTTCTGACACATCAGAACATACAGGGTGCTCGGAACAAACGATCTACAGGGTACTAGTTGATTTTTTCAAATGGAATACCCTGTATTCCATTGCATTTCTAGATTCTTTCTGAAGAGCTGATTTCATCAATGTATCACACTTGGGGTCTAACGTTCATAATTACGGAGATATAGGTTGTTCAAAATCGGGATATTTTAATTTTAGGATGTTTTTGTGTGTGAACTATTCATTATTGGTCAAAACGACTCACATGTCCCTATCCCAACTTTTGACTTACTATCTACTCTGACATCAAATTGGAACAATACAGGGCGGTGGTTCAAGATTCAGAATTCTGATCGCCCTGTATATTTGTTCCAATTATTAAATATCAGTAGATAGTAAATCATAAGTTGACATAGGAATATGGAAGCCGTTTTGACCGATAAGTAATAGTTTCGACAGAAAAACATCCTACTTAAATTTGAAAAATCTCGATTTTTGAACACCCTATATCTCTGTAATCATTCCTGCTAGACCCCAAGTGTGATGTATTGATGAAATCAGCTATTCAGAGATAATCTAAAAATGCAATAAAATACAGGGTGTTCCTTTTAAAAAAATCAACTTGTACCCTGTCGATCGTTTGTTCCGAGCACCCTGTATTTTCTGATATAGCGGAAAAAACTTAATCAAATGATTCTTCAAATTTTGCGATCGGTTCTGAAATAACCGAGCTAGAGGGGGGGACATTTATGGTGAATCACCCTGTACATGGAATATAATGTTAATTCATTTGATTTTGATACCTACCTACCTATCTACAGAGATAGTCTGCTAGATCTTGTAAAAACTATCCGAACATACCTACCTAACGAATGAACGTGTTACAATAAGCACCTATATATCCGATTCACCCTGTATTCATATTTCTAATATTATTTTCACATTATTGTTTCGCTCCTTCGCTCCAACGTTCGTCGGGCATGTCGATAGGTGAAGGTCTATGGTGAAGGCATAGGTGATGTTTGTCACTTGCGTCTAGCCCTTGCGTGCAACTGGCGTGCCGAGGCAAACATTCGAACGCCGGCCTTCTCCAGCGCCGACTGCACATCGAAATACGTGCGTTTGGACAATGGTTTTACATTATGCGGGTAGAATATGTACGGGGGTGCCACATTAATTATAATAACTAAACAATGAAAGTAACTAATTTCTAAAACGAATAAAATTAATATAACAGTTATTCATGGAAAAAGTTTAATGTTCATAAAAAATACAGACATAGATGCATACAATAGTGCAGAATCATGTATTGTACACCATCATCGATACACTATGAGAAGAAAAACAAAATACTCTCGAAAAGAATCTATTGAATTCATGGGGTTGGTGCAGAGTTATTTAATAGGGAAATTGCTATCTTATTCCTCTCGTCTGTTGATGGTTTTTTCAACTTACTAGATTTTTTTTTTTTTTTTTTTTTTTCGTTAAATACAGCCTTCGTTGTGGTTCGATTTTTGTGTTGTGAGGCATGTTGACTTTCTCATTCACAACAGTATATTTATCTAAAGATACAGATGCTGCCTCCAATAAGGTAGGTTCTATAGGTCCGTTAATTTTTTTAATAATATTCAATTGTAAAGTTGATTCAACTGAATCCACGATAGAACAAAACCATCAATGTTTCATTTTTGGGATCAGAGTTGAGCAACTGGTTGATAGACTTTTAACTAATAAGTCTTCAGACTCCTTAAATCTATGGTCAATATGGACATGCAGATCATCATTCTCCTCTAAAAATTAAAACAAGGATATGAATAACCTAAATAGTTATTTATTATACAAGGGAAAAAAGTAGTAGATTTTAGCTCCAGGTTGTGTTGTCTCCCGACGCGTAGCGGAGGGAGACAAAAAACCGTGAGCTAAAATCTAATATTTTTCCCGTGTATAATACACTATTTTTTTCTGTGACAGAAGGAAGGACGAATCAATATTGAGAAGATATTACATTATTTCGAAATCTGAAAATTAGCGACGTGAAATTTCAAGTTTTTAACAGTAGGGACACCTGCGTTTTATAGACATCTTCATCATTCTTTTGAAGTAATCAAATATCTGATGTCACTTCTGTCAGTTCAATTTTGTGATTTGATTTTAAAAAATTGCGAATTCAGTAGTTGTTTAGTAATATACGAAACCGCGAAGTCGAATGGAAGATAAAAGGAATTGCAGTTCTTTCTCGGAGACGGTATTATTGACTCATTTTTCGGAACTATAGCACAACAAAAGCCATTAACAGAGTATATATATATGTGATATATATCCGGGAAAGAAGTACTCACTTTTTTCCCACGGGAAAAAAGTAATTTATGAAAAGTGACATTTTATAACCTGCCAACAGAGATGAAATGCCAAACTTTTTTCCCGTCACAGAAAAAACATATTTCATGATTTTTTCAAGATGTACTTCGATATACAGGGTGAGCCAGACATAGTATACGTTTTATAAGTACCTACAGTCACTATTGTCATCAAAACAAACAGAAAATAATGTTCATTTCACATTTCTTCTGAAACATTCTTTTGATATACAGAGCATGGAAAGTATACTGATGTAGATGTATGAAAACATATAAATATCTACAGAATGGCCAGGGCCCGGCCTACAATAAAATTTTGTTTATGTATATAATATAATGAAACAATAACAAAAGTTTGGCGATGTTGCCATCTTTACATTTTTTGAACTATATAGCAACCAGCATTTTAGGTCATTCCAAAGAAAATCACATGTTTTCATACTATCGTTAGCACTTTATAGGTACCTACCTGTGTGTATATACAATCATACCTATAAGTCTGACATAGGTATTTGAATACATCATATAAATTTTTTTCGATGTACAGTGATGCCCAATATATAAGTAACGACTCTTGTGAAAATCCCTTTAAAAATTCGGTGTATGCACCCGGACTAATATCTATTAAAGCCCCCCGCTGTTTCAATAACTTATTTCTTATTGTGGTTTGTGGTACGAGATTGTCAGGTGTATCTCTGAATATTTCTAAGATTTCGGGCTAATATTCACATCGCCAGAGTAATATTTTCTACTTCATCTAATGAAGCTGACTAAAAAAACTGACCAGCATCATCATCGATATTCATTGTTCGATTCTAGTTGATATGAAATAGATAAAGAACTCTTTTTCAAATTAGAGTTTGTCTTTAGTGTATCCTCCAATTATTTTTCCTCGAAATCATATTTCTTGATCGTTCTTAATATACATTTTTCTCTGAATTTGATGGTTTTGCGAAGAGAAAACGGTATACACCCTATTAACTTGAAACGCGATTATCTACTTCTAGGAATTCTAATTTTCATTTATTTCGAGTGTCTCAAAAACGCGCAGCGATAAATAAATTCTTCTTTTTTTAATGGGATACCTTGAATATTATTGCATTCTCAGATTCTACGATTCTAAGTTTGTTAGATTTTTTTTACATAACAAATGTTTATAGTTTCGGAATTATGAACAATAATTGTAAATTGATATTTCGACTATTTCAATACCAGTTCAGTGAGGAAACATTTGGAATAGTATAGCACTGACAAATATAGCCATTTTCATTCGTCTCTAAACCTACCATACATACATATACATATTTTATTTTCTGAGTGGTCATCGCTCCGAAAAATTCGATGGTTTTGCGGTTTTCAACCTCACACACTGTAATTAGGTTTGTAAATTCTAGCAAAAATCAGGAAATCTCATTAGAAACGTTTTTCGAGAAGTATGTGTTTATACTTATATTTATTTCAATCAATGCTAATTAAAATATCAAACGTGAGTAGTATGCTGTCGTAGAACTGGTAAAAATAAAAATTAGTAACGAAACATATTTTTTCATCTCTTGAAACGTTCGAACCTATATTCGTTCTATATAAATAGTGTTTGTTTAAATACTATAACTCTTCATCTATACATATTTGATATTCGTAGTTTCCGAGATCTAGTATTATAGACATAATACTTGAATTCGTGATTTAGTGATTTATAAGTTCTGAAAATTCAGAGACGTAGGTATTCAATATTCTTATAGTTCTCAGTTTTCCTCCAAAGAAATATGTATACTAATATCACAAAACAATTAATAATCATCAATCTACAACGTAACTTGTCTACCTATAGAGTGAAGAAATAATACTTGTCGGTCTGTCGCTTGATACTTCCTGTAAATTAACATAAACTTGTAGACCAATGCCTTTAAAGGCTCGACTCTAATTCATAGAGATTTGTGGTTTATTCAAATTTCATTGGTTTACACATAATTCACCCTTTGAAGGACAGGATTTAAGAATTATGATTCGATTTTCATATCATTCATTAGTCTATTTCGTTCTGATGAGATATTTGTGAATTCGTGATATTTTTATAATTTCAAACTTTGCTATTGTTGTTGGAAATATCTCATCATTTGAGTGATTACCAAAAATCGAGTATTTTAACCAAATTGAATAATGGTTGGTCTAATATAAGGAGAGTTTGGGACGAACTTCCTGACGATTTGACAGCAAATGTGATTCAATCTATGCCAAATCAATTGAGAAAAGTTATATATGCAAATGGTTCCTATACTAAATACTGACAGTATTCGACAGTGGCGTAGCACTCGATTGAACCGGGAGTGAGTAGAACTTCCTTATTTATAATGGACCATCACAAATTTCTTCATAATTTCGATTCATTTTTATTATTCTATGATATAAACCGTGATAACATTCTTTAATTCATATATTGAAGCGTTCAGCATTAATATTCTTAAAAATGTATTATTTTCAACAGTGACATTTGAACATTTTGATTGAAATTTCATTGCCAGATAGAGATTCATTCCGATCAATTGATCATATACAGTGTGTCCACTGTAATAGCGTACCACCCCTGTAAAATCGTTATTATATGATCGATTCTGAAAACATTGCTTTTATTGGATAGGTATTTGGAATTCTCATCCAACAAGAAAAATGATTTTATTCTTGAACTGTTTCCATGGCTAACTGTGAACAATTTTATTCAACCATACTTCAAAAAATACAATGAGGGATTTTTTCACTAAGAATACCGATGGATTTTGCATCAGGGTATTTCAAAACATACCTATACCAATTTTCATCATCGAAAAACATAGGGTGTTCCAAAGAACGATTTATTATTATTTTTTTATACTCGATCAGAAGATTTAGTATACTATGGCATAATTGGGTAATGACAAATTATTATTGAGGACCTACTTCAAACATATATCTGTACCGAATTTTATAATTCGAATATCCAATGTGTCTAAGAAAAAAGAATAAGTAGGCAATATTTTTTATCATGATAGTTCTTTTCCTAGAAAGTAATGACGGATTCTCATTCAAGATCACTCGGAACATGCCTGTACTGATTTTCATCATCATAAAACGTTTTTTATCTTCACATTTATGTATATTTGAATGATAATAATCAAGACCAATATGTTTGAAGTCCTCAATATTAATTCGACATCAGTTCTTCCCAAAAATACCACAGTACCTACTATATTTTCTGATCAAGTATACAAAAAAATAGTAATCCGTATTTTCAGACACCCTATACTTATATGTTCTATGATGACGAAAATCGGTACTGGTTTATTTTGAGTGATCTCCGTACCGAATCCATCATTAGTTTCAGTGAAAAAAAGCCTAAATAGTAATTTTTGAAATATGGGTCAATAAAATTGGTCGCAGTTGGCGACGATAAAAATTTAAGAATACCATAACTTTTTTGTTGGATGGATATTTCAAATACCTACACAACATAAAAAGTTTTTTGGAATCGATGAAATAATACGGATTTTACAGGCGGTGGTAAATTCTTTAAGTGAACACACGGTATATATAGCACGCGGTCACCGAACATAACACAACATAATACCAAAATGTTTGATGTGTATTTTTGACTGTGTTTTCGATAATTCTTCTTTATAGCTGATCGATATTTCTTTGTGCTGATAGATTCAACAGTATAAAATATAATTTTGGTTTTTAATAGTTATTTATTATACAAGGGAAAAAAGTAGTAGATTTCAGCTCCAGGTTGTGTTGTCTCCCGACGCGTAGCGGAGGGAGACAAAAAACCGTGAGTTGAAATCTAATATTTTTCCCTTGTATAATACATTATTTTTTTCTGTGACAGAAGGAAGGACGAATCAATATTGAGAAGATATTACATTATTTCGAAATCTGAAAATTATCGACGTGAAATTTCAAGTTTTTAACAGTAGGGACACCTCCTTTTTATAGACATCTTTATCATTCTTTCGAAGTAATCAAATATCTGATGTCACTTCTGTCAGTTCAATTCTGTGATTTGATTTTAAAAAATTGCGAATTCAGTAGTTGTTTAGTAATATACGAAACCGCGAAGTCGAATGGAATAAAAGGACTTGCAGTTCTTTCTCGAAGACGGTATTATTGACTCATTTTTCGGAACTATAGCACAACAAAAGCCATTAACAGAGTATATATATGTGATATATATCCGGGAAAAAAGTACTCACTTTTTTCCCACGGTAAAAAAGTAATTCATGAAAAGTGACATTTTATAACCTGCCAACAGAGATGAAATGCCAAACTTTTTTCCTGTCACAGAAAAAAACTATTTTACATGGTGATAATAATCACACTGTAGATATCCCTGTTTATGGAATTCATATTTCCACTCCAAAGTGCATTATGTGAACCAGTTTTTCCAGATTTTCAGTGTTTCAGTTAGGTATAGAGAAAATCATTTTTGAAAATATTCTCGAAAGTCGTAATTACTCCGAAAAAGTTGAAATTGGTATAATAAATCACCTGATATATTTTATGGTTCATATCAGAGTAATATATAGAATCAAAAATGTAGAAAAACGTGGTGCTCTATTAGAAATAAGGGAATTCTATTTACCTCCCGTATTTGGAAGTGCGCTATGCCTGATTAATCCTCGGATTTACCCAAAATTTTCAGAGATTTTTTCAACTCAGCATAATTTTGAAAATGAATGGACTACCTGAATATACCTATATTATATAATTCAGTACTATATATTCATAATTTTATCACAATTTTATTGATCGTTTTCTCCTGGTTATACAGGGTGTAATTTAATTGATAGTTACAAATATAGGAGACGATTCCTTACCTCATTTTGTGAAGAAAAGTTGATATGAACATATGCCCTGAAACTAGTTCTTGTTCAGTATATTGAAGTTGATCTTTCTTGAAAATTCCAACACCCTATAGCTCGGATGTTGAGAGGTTTAGGGCATATGTTCATATCAACTTTTTTTCTTAAAATGAGCTGAGGAACCATATCCGTTATTTTCAGCCATAAACTAAATTACACGCTGTATAGTTTCAAATTTATTTCAGTTTAGTTAGTTTGTTGTCATATATTATTATATATACATATATTATATTCAATAAATCATGGCATTGTTTTATAATGTTTGTTCTGAGAATGTTGGTATATTCATACATACCTATATTCTTTCAAATACTTTAGATCGATTGTCGGAATATTTCGTATAACGTTCGTATATCCATATTATTGACTTATTCGTTCATACCATCAGGTCCGTCATTCTATATTTTCATATGAAATATTATCGAATTGAAGTTTCGATGGTTTGTATGACCAATTAATGAATTGAAGATCGTTGAAATTTACGCACATTCTTAGTACTATCATTTCTGGTTTGAAGGACGAAATAGTAAATCCCTTTACTCCAAGATTGGATTCTAGTTATAATTATATTATATCGTTCTCATCGGAACTGAATCATTGTGAAGCAGTCCAGATCAATTCCTATTTATTTCATTGTTGTTGCCATAGAAGAACTATGTCATTGTTATTTTTCACGTTTGAATAATAATTATTACACCTCTGGGTATATACCGCTGGGTATACCCTATATAATACCTTCACAGTGCGAAGCAGATCATAAAATGCTAATGAGGAATGAGGGAGACAGTTCGTTTCTAGGCAATGAATAGTACATGTGCTTAGACAAAAATATTTCGATTCGCTCAAGAGTCGTTACCTATTTATTGGGCATCACTGTACCTCTAGTTCTATTAATTTATCAATGAATTTCTTTCTGCATGTTAAGTTTCCTTTTCAGATATACCCAACGAAGATCATTGTCAGTCACTTTTGTATTCAAAATTTTTGAAGAAATAAATTTTTTTCCTTTTCGTGAAGAGTCACTTTATTAAAATCGACTCAACAAAAGTAATCTAAGTCTAAAAGCCTATGGGTCATTCAAAAATTCGTGAAGACTGTTTTTAGAATAAGTTCCTCTTTTCCTCATCAATGAAATCGAGTGAATAAGGATGCAATATTATTTGAAATTTTTATGACGAATCACAAATCGATAAACGCACGTTTTCCGATGGGCAGTTGGCGCGGCGCTGGATAAGGCCGGCGTTCGAATGTTTGCCTCGGCACGCCAGTTGCACGCAGGGGCTAGACGCAAGTATGTTTGTCCGCGTCTCGCTTGGCGCGGTTCTCCCACTACGGTGTTTATAGGAATAATTCCTTGCGCTAGACGCTAGTAGTTTCAAGCGGATATTCACGTCATAGAAAGGTGTATTCAGTTCAACCTCGACAGGGAATACCAAAACAAGAAAATCGCTCTCCGACAGCCAAACAGCCATGAAAGTGTTGCACTATTCCAACATCAACTCAAAGATAGTTTGGCTAGAATATTATGTGGCAACCTATATATCTATTATATGCACTGAGAAAAATCTTGCTATTAGAGTTTTTGCTTGAGTTATTTTTTGCTACCATACAAGAAATCCTATAACCGTAACACATTTTCGAAAAGAAGCAGCACATTGAAATCCTATGATGGCAGTAACGATTTTGCTGAAAGTGAATTTGAGGTTTGTCACATCCTACTACCACTACCAGTAATAGAACTGTCAGACTGTCAAGAAAATAATATTTGACGAACCTACTTGGGGATATTCAGCGCCTACCTATCAATGTTCGATATTTTGCTGACTTTTCCCCCTCCATGAGCATTTGTCAGACATCTTGCGTCCCAAAAGACATGTTCAATCATTCCCACAGTTGGGCTGTTGATGCAAACCCATGTACCTAGAGGACGAATCAATATCTTCCTCTCTTGAATTAAATTCGTTATTCAAAATCTGAATATGAATTCAAATATAGAATGGAATCAAATAAAATAATCTTTCAGTGTTCGTAGATCTGAATGCCTCAGTTATAACCAGAGTTGATGGAATGATAATGGTGAGTTTATTGAAAGTATTCCTACTGAAATATTAATATTTCACAATCGATATTTCCTCCTTTTTGGTCCAATGAAAATGTCAAATCAGGTTCCAGAGCTTCTTCATAGAATGCTGTCTAGAAAAGAATTGTGCAGACCATTTGTTTTTTTGAGGGTGAATCAATTGATATCTATTGAATATCATGTATATCTTTGCTCCGAAATGTTCTTCAGGAATCTATAAATTACTATTTTTACCAAATAGGGTGGAAATTATGGAAAGTGAAATTATATTTCATTAGAAATTGTACAGATCTTCGTGACAACAACCCTGGAAAATAACTGAATAACAATAGCAAGAAGGTCATGCAACTATCTATATGCTCACCCACCTGATATATACAGTTTTATCGCTTGGTGCGCACGAAAGGGAATCCTTATAATGTTCGAAGAACATCGTGCGTACCTAGGAAGGATAGGGAGAGGATGTAGGTGTTGCCTGAACTCTTGAGGATTATAAGTTCTTGGAAATACTTCCTTATTCAATGAATTCCAGAGCTTTTCCCACTCTATTATAGAGAATCGAGTTTTGATGTAGGGCTGTTCGACATATTTCGAGGTTGACAACGAAAGGATGTGCTGACTGTGATTGTCGAGTTCGTCTGGCTAGTATTGCTAGTCGTGGAATGATAGCAGAACATGAAGAACATTTTCCGTGGAAGTTCCAATAATGATGTCAAAGTGTTAGTGAATGTGGCAAAGTTCTCTACCTCATTTCATAAAATTTTTCTACTTCTATTATTAGATGCGCTCATTATAGTGGTAGCAAAGTCAGATACCTACTATAGAAACATTGTCCAATAATCATATGCAGATTCAGCCGCTAGTGGCAGCAAGGTTATATTTATAATAATCAGCAAAGTCGACTTTATAATCACAGGAGAGAACTTGCTTGTCCCCTATGCTATTGAGGTTTCTTGCTGGGATAATTCGATTCCTCACTATGGTTAATGAAAATTTTCCTCAGTGTAGATCTTAGTGTATGGCTACAAACTATAGACCGATACACCTATAAATAGTACCTTTGAGAAACATAATTGAGTGTAGAATAAGCAGCAGCCACTAAGTGATGTTTACTTCGTGGAACATTCGTTTATTCAATTGAACCTTTTACCATGTTACTATTCATTAGAAATGCATTGTGATAACATTTTTGTTTGATATAGAGCAAGAACAAGACAAGGATATTATTCAATGTCCGTTTCGATTTATGTCTTATAATGGGCAGACCGTATAGCAATGTATGGCCAACAACGTTACAACTTTTTGTCATTATTAGAGAGAAACAAAAGCCGAACGGTGACAATAACGTGCACAAGGAACAATGGTGATACCTGAGAATGGCGTCAAATCAGCAGGCAGGCCTAACCAAACGAAGCGAGAAACACAGTTCTGGCAACGCCAATTCCCAACCGCATGACATATAATGGAAGATAAGGGCTTTGTGTAATAGTTCTATTGCATAATAGTCGCGCTACGAGTCCTTATCAGAAAATGACTCATAACAACTGACAGACGCGAACAGGAAATTGGAATAAGAAATTTTGGGGCGTAAAATGAAAGATAGTAGTCCTGTAATTTCCTACCATCCACCGAGGCCATTTGTAGTCTGGAGGATCGTGGTGTGGGGGAAAAGCAGAGACGGCTTTCCGACACATTTTCCAATGGGGAAATAGCAGACAGTCTCCATTTTGATATATACCTGCTGGTGTATGCTCTCACCGTCTCAGTACCAATTGAGGAGATCGCTGCAAAAAAGAAGCAGCTATGTTCGGGTCATTGTGGGTTGAAATATTCGTTATATTGGCCACGTTTATACCGTGTCTTGGTAAGCTGACTAATGACTATATTTTGACTGAATACTCATGGTCAGTTTGGTATAAACTGTATATTTGGTGAAGTTACCAGCTTGGTTTGGTACCGAAATTTGTTGCGTAACAGACTAAAATAGTATGATGACCAAGACGGTGTAAATATTTTGGTCTAATTTTGTATAGCCTTGAATTGACTTCAGTGCAAGTGGCAGTTATTTCATGAGTTCTCATAATAATATTTTATTCAATTTCAGCTAATTTCGTATACTACTAAAAGGTTTCTTTTATAATTTATGAATTCAAATCGAGTTCCACAACCTAACCTCGAAATAATAATAAAATCAAAACAAAGTTGGTAACGTTTGTCAACTGAAGATATATATCGACTATAGGCGGATTTAGCGAATGCACAAGCACAATGTGTTACTTTAATGTGTAATGCATAAAAGTTAAAAAATGTGAACTTCAGAGTTATGTATTATGAGATGTTATGCACTGTGCACTAGAATTTTTGAGTTGGATAAATCATCTCATATGGACTACAGTGTTTAACTTTTATGAATTATACATTAAAATTACAGTTATGAAATAAATTGTGTTTGTGCGCCCGCTAAATCGGCCTTATAATGATGCAAAAATTATGAAAATTCGAGAAATGATGAAATGTATCTAGTTGAGATATAAGGACGATTATTCAGTAGAAATAGTTCATTGCAACTTTTGAACGAATAATAAAACCAAGGATCATACTTCTCCACAACTTTAATGGTGATCAAACTATTAAATCAGATCCTCTTACATGTTTCGAGCCCATACAGGCCATACAGGCCTTTGTTTGTCGATCATGGTCTTGTATTTTCACTTTCGCCACCTCTGGGGGCTCGTTTGGGGCTTAAGCATCACTCTTTGCATTAGCAAATTCAAAATGTTGAATTGAACATCAATATTATGTTTTAACATTTCATTTAATATACCTATCATGTAGCATATTGAGTACAATTTTTTCTCTTTCTTCTCCATGTAAGTAACTTCATACTTCATAGTATTGAATAATTGCAACTATGGGAGGCTCGAACTATGTACGATGATCTGATTCAATAATTAGATCACTATTAGAATTGTGGAGACGACTTTGTGTTATGAACCTTCGTAACTAACCACTCCACTTTGAGATACTATTGACTTTTACAATAGATAGAATTATTAAACCTGACACTCGACTGAGTCGACATCAGAAGATTTCAGGTGATCTGATGTTGATATCCTGCACATATCGATAATCTCTCGCAAATTATCTTTCAATTCTAGAGAAGTTTGTATCACCAATACAATCAATTTGAGAGAAAAGTTAAGTACTTCGTTCAGAGCGAGTAATAGTAGTTTGTTTGATTAGGATCAAGAGTGACCCTTTGTTTGACAAGCGAATTTTTGCATTTGCGAGGCGGAGCTTCGAGCGAAGCCGAGCATAAAGCAAAATTTGCAAGTTAGACAAAGTCACTTTTGATCCGAATGAAACATGCTAGATTTTCTGCAACCCAAAGAATTAACTAAAATAAATATGTGAAGTAACCACCAATATAACTTACCTGACAGATTATTATGATACCTTCATTATAATAATATATTTAAGTAGATAGGAGCAAGACCTCATACTACTTTACAATAGAATATTGGTGGACGATGACTTTACTTTGTTATAATTCGTTTTGACATGCATCATCAAAAGTTCGAGAATTATCAGATAAAGATGAAGAACTACTACTTTCAAATGAATGTACTCTATGATATTGAGAAAATATCGAAAAGAGCAATGAACAGTAGAAGAAAACAAAAATGAGCATGCGCCAAAAATGATCCTAGAACGGTTCATGCTCGAGAGCATCAGGTACTGGTTTCGGATTAGGTTAGGTTAGGTTAGGAACGTCCCAGGAAGATTCTGAAAAAACCCGAACGCGTAAAAAGTCAGTCCTAGAACAGTTCCACAAAACCCGAACGCGACCAATTCTACTGCGCAAATTCCTGACAGTTCTAGAACAGTAATTGTTCGAACCCGAATGAACCAAATGATTGCTGGATTCATTGAGCCGTCCCTGGAATGCGCAGATGCTCCATCTCGCGTCGAAGCAAAGCCGAGTGGAAAGTTGGTGGACCTTTTCAGGGCTCGTTGAAACGATATTCTATTCACTCCACGGCTACCCTCATTTCTCCAGTTCCTGCATGAACTCCACTGTTAACGAGAATATTGCTGACAGAGGAATTATGTCTGTCGAGATTACGGGATTCATTTATGGCTTCAATTATTATTATGTTATGTTCGTGAAGTTGTATTGCGCTCGAATTTCGCATTATTTGACGAAACGGTGTACGAGGGCGATTTAAATTGAACCAGCTTGTCATTTTCATTGTGATTCTCAAATTTTTGAATACTTACAAGAGTGAAAAATCCCAGGTTGTATTCAAACATTCAATTAATATCTCTTTGCCTGCTGGTATTTATGAACATGTTTAGAAGCTAAACAAGGTGTAATTCAATTGATGACTGAGAATATGGTTACAAAGCTCATTTTAAGGAGGAAAGTTTGTATGAACATATGCCCCGAACCTCTTAACTTTCGAGCTATAGAGGGTGTTGGAATTTCATTTTCTATTCATTGATTAAAGTAACTTTCACAGTGTAATAAACTGTCACGTTTATGAGTTCTTGTCGAAATGAGACCACGACGGAATTGATCAAATAATGTTCAAAGATTCAGGGCATTCCTAGATTGATTAATGAGATTAATTGAACAAAAAAATTATTCATTATCAAAGAGTCAACATGGTTTCTGTCAGAATGGATCGACTATTAGTGCCAGCTTAACATTCTACAAAAAGTTGATTCAGTTTTTAGAAGCAGTGTCCTGTTGGAATCTTTTGTGATTTCAGCAGGTCATTTGACAACATAATATTCAGTTCTCTATTATTCTTAATAAAAGTGAAATCCTTCGTATGAATTTCCCATGACGAAGCATTTTCCCTAATATAACGCACCTTCTAAAACTTGATAATCATCTAAAGCTACTAGGTGCTTACTTGGACTCAAATCTAAGCTTGGACACCCATTCAAACTATGTCTTTTCCACTCTCAACAAGTCATTCTATGCCATTTTCCGAATAAAATCCTACCTATAGTCAAGAAGGGCTAATGAAACTGTACTACAGCTTTGTATATATAGTGGTCTCTCGTTGTCGCATGGTCTCGTCTCGTTTTCGAGACAAGACTCGAGACAAGACTCGGACAAGTCGAGCCGAGACTTTTATTGGTCTCGTCTCGAGTCTCGTGCAAGACTTCTCGTGTCTCGTGCGAGAGTCTCGCAGGTAAATATTTATAGTACAACATATTTAGAAAGAATTCAGGCAAAACATTTCATTCATAAATACTTCGAAGATTATTCTCACGATTCACGATTCGATGTTTTTTATGTCTTAATGTCTTAATGACTATGTGAAAAACAAAAACATTCGCGATCGTGAAGGCTGATTGACTGATAGGTTGAAGGTTTTCTTCTCAGATACCTATTTCTTAAATAAGCAAAATAATGTTGGATTCAAGTTTCTGGTTTGTTTATTTGTTTAGAATATACGTGTTAATTTTTATTTTATTTTTATAACTTTCGAATATAGGTATAATGCTATGTTTTTTTCTTGCTCAGATGTATGATGTAAGTATGTACCCACTAGGTACTTACTTTTCAATAAATAATGTTATTCTTGTTGTCATTTTCTCTTCCTACTTCTACATTATGCCTAAAAAGTAGGTAAAGGTGAATATCACGTACTAGACTGGAACAAGATTATTCATGACGAGACTCGAGACAAGACATTTTGAAAGTCTCGTCTCGTTGGTCTCGTGTGAATCACTACCTGTATACGATAACTTGTGACACCTGGTATATATGGATGGAGAAAAAAACTGTGTGGATATTGAAAAAGACACACGTTGCGTAGCTGGTTTCACTTTCAACATTGGCAGTAGATATTAAATTTCCGTCAACCAGGCAAGACATGCACTATCTATTTCGCAGTAGAGATATCCATCCTAGTCAACTCAAAAACTCCAAATATTTCCAGTCATCGCGCCTTCAGCGATAAACGACAGAGAAATATTTGACGTGTATACGCATGTGATCATTGAACGAGGCATCAAATATCGAATTTCTCCACAGGAGAATGCACGGAATTTGCATCATATAGGATGTCTTCGAGTGGCTTCCACAGCGACACATGTCCGTCTGTCTGTCACTGCTAATGACTAATTAATAGTAAGCATTTAAGCAACGCTGCAGTGCGATCCTGCTGGCTATGGGAACGGAGAGTTTGTCAATTTGGCTTGGCGACCTCCATCCCAAGATAGTGCTGAGACAATTTAATTTCGAATAATATGTATTTTTTCATTCCTAATCTTCATCCAGGGTACTCAGAATTGGGGAAGACCACTGAGGGAAGAAATTCGTGCAAACCTCTTTCAATCGACGAATCATGATTTACTTTTTATGTACAATCAATATATTATTAGTTGAAGTTGAAGGGAATCGAATCTATACTTATCGTTTTGAAATCAGCATATTTCATTCGATATTTCAAAAAGCCAAATATGATGGTGGAGCCGTGACGTATTAGTCCCGAACTGTAGCTATCTCTCTCTGATACCTCGTTATTCTGCAGTGTTGCAGTGTGATTGGTCAGTTCAAGGACAATAGGCGTGTTGGGACCAAGACGTCGCAGTAGTCACACACATATCCTAATTTATTTTTTTCATCGTCTTAGCATGAATGAAAAAATTCAAAATTAATTCACTAGTTGTTTTTCAGTATAGAGTTTACGATGATGTCGTTTTGAAAAATCAGTGGCCTCCCCTGAATTGCATGAAAAAATTTATTCAATCAAAAACGTCGGTTACTTCTCAAAGGACCGTATAGGAGAATTGTTTTCGTTCTATGTGACTCGATTGGTTTATGCATGTATACGTGCGCCTTTACAGATAAAAAGGATTTCTTCGATCAAACAAATCCATTTTCTTGAAATTGAATTGCTTCGTACAAGAATTTTTCATTTGAATGGAGCAATATACACTTGTCTCAATTCAATCGGCTTGCATATGCTTGCTTCGTTTCTCGAAATTTCTTGATATGAATTTGCTCAACATACACAGTATATTTCTTCATTCAAGAAAACCGCAACTAAAAGTGACATAAATTCCAATTTATATTGGTTCAAGAAAATCTCTGCTTGTCTAAAAGACTTTCAGTGACGTATATACAGCGGTACGCCTGCGCCCATTCGACTTCTCAGTCGTTAGCCGCCATTCGACATAGCTGCTGTTGTTTCTTATGAAGACGGTGCAAAGAACCTTTGTTTTTCAATGGTGAAGTGTTCAAGAATCAAGTGTGCTGAGTCATGGATAGTGTTGTGCATGGTATCATTTGCGGGGGTATATAAGAACTTTGTATATTTTTGTAGCATAGTTGTATACATAGTGAGATGTTTTAACGTCTCATTTTATCGGAAACATGCTAAGAACCTTGATATCAATCATACCTGAAACCATAACTACCATCACTCTGTCAACGCATATATGGCCATGTTCGTATAACCTGCACAACACACATTCGTTCAGCAGTGACGATTTGACCAGTCGCATTCATTCGACAAACGCACTAATAGAGGTATAGAGGTAGGTAATTGTCCATTATTTGTATATGCTGTACTGGATTCCTGATTAGAATATGATTGAACCAGAAAATATCTGGTTGTCTTGAAATTTCGTTTGTTTTCGACAAAACCTGACTGTAATGAATGAAAATGTTTCTTCTGTAGCAAGTTCTTTAGGTATACGGTTAATGATTTCCATTTAACAAGCCACTCAGCAAAACGAACAAAACATTTTTCAATTGATGATTTTACTCTTCTCTCTAGGTTTTTGTGGTTCAACATTCAAGCCATTTCAATCACAGTGACATTCTGGGGAGAAGACGAGGACAGCGAATCACAAAAATCTAGACAAATGAATATTCCACCTCATAGATTAAGCTACACATAGTATTTGATGATATCTCAATTACTCAAAGAAATACAGAGTTTCAAAGGAAAGGTTGATATTGGTATTAATTTCACCACCTCGAAACTCGAATTGGATCTGAAAATGTGTCGTTTCTTAAGTTGTTTCCGAGATAATTTCCCGTTCAAGTCGAATATTGCTCTCATTTTGACTCATTAGCCTATTGTGACAAGATTTCTAAGAAATATATATACAGATGTGATTAAAAAGAAATGTAATTTTTTCAAAGCCTCAAACTTAACGAACAATACGGATTCGAAACACCAACAATAATTTCAATAACGTGTGTGACCTCCACGCGCTCTTATTACAGCAGGCATCCGTCTACTCATGCTTTCGATGACATTATCTATCATTTCTTGAGGAAGATTATCCCAAATCTCAACCAGAGCTACTGCTATCTGCTCGGGATTTCGTACAGCGGGATTTCTGGACCTTAATAGTCTACCCAGCATGTCCCATACATGTTCGATTGGATCAAGGTCTGGCGAACATGCAGGCCAAAATCCATTACTCTTATTCCGACTGTATTTAAGAAGTTGGAGACTGAACGAGCCACTCTTGCGTTGTCGTCAATTATTTTCTCTCTAAGCTTTATCATTTTCATCTAGGCATAGATTATTTTTCAATCTATGATCTAGGAGTTGTTAGAACAGTGATTGTAGTGCATATGAGTTCTTACGTGTATGAACTGTGATCTCTCAAGACCAGAAAACTACACATTTCATAAACGATTTCGAATTCGTCACTTTCAGCATAAGAAGCTTCAAAAATTATACACGAGCACATAAACTCACATTATTTGCAGAACATAATTTTAATTGAACAATCGGCAAGAGATTAAATTTTCTTCGAGCGAAGTTGACAACATTCGTGGTTCGTGAGATGAGCGCACTTTTCTTTCCGCGGGAAAGGAAGTAAGATATTATATATTATATATATGACTGTTTGTATCTCTGAGGACGCGCAGCTTTTGTTTCGGTAGTCATTTTTTACTGGCTTACTTTGTTTGTTAATTAGCCAGTAATTAGCTCGGAGTCAGGTCTTGAGTTGCGGTTTGTTCAATTGGGTGGTCCAACTTCTTTTTGTTTTTTTCGTTTTTTTTTCGATTACTGCAAGTATGTGAATCGATTGATTGCGTGGAATAAGACCTGCGTTAATTTTGTATTGACTGACGTGGTAATTAGGTATTGATACTTTTTATGAAAATCTCCGAATTCAATCTATAGTTATATCCATCAATGAAGATCAATGCGAGCTACTCGGCTTTATTACGTAACAAGAAAAGAGCAAAATTACACCTCAACAGCATATTATAATCGTCAAAGCATAGATCCGATTGATGGCTTCAGCATCCAAACATGGGTTAACATTTCACAAACAATGCTACCCCATTAGCAGGTTATATGGAGAATATAACCTCTCAGGGGTAGCTATATAATAATAATAATAAATAATCTCTGAAATAATAAATAATCAATATTGCTCGCCAAATGTAGGTAAATACATTTGAACGATGACGTGTCTCGCGAATTTTCAGAAAAATTATTCACTCCCCAGTATCAAATGTATTCCAGTTAAAGTTTCCACAATGTATAATTAACAGTTCGAAAGTGCGTATAGGCGTTGATTGATATATTACGCTTACACTGGGAAAATGCCCAACCTTATGGGGCAAAACGAGGTCCAAAAAAATCTCACAACTAGAAGGCGTAGCATAGTTCGAAATCTCACATAGTGGCGGCGATAGTGTCGAACGATGTCGGAGCAATACTTCGTAATTTGACTGGCAGGTGCGCCACTTGCGATGAGAATCTATTGGAATGCAGATGGCGTGCGACTCGGAATTAAACGATCCATAATACAGAACGCTTGTATCGAATCCACGATCAATCAGTACGATTCTAACTAATATGGCGGTAAATTCGAATTTGTTAGTAATAGTTGTAGTGGATGTGCTTCTAACGAGCGCATCACGGACGTGAGATCATGGAAAAAGTTTATGGAAATTGAATTGAAGTGAATCACCAATTTTAATGTCTCAACAATAAATGCTTCCATACTATTTTCGGCGATTGTGGAATAAACTGGTCAGCGAATATCAATATATAAACTGCTCATAAATTTGATTGAAATTCACGAACCCGAACCAGTGTTGTCACCTTAGTGTATCTTACCCTAGAACTGAATTGAAATGGTTCTGTTTGAGTAGAATTTTATATTCCATCATGTCGAATTACTAAATCAAACTATAGTTCACTGTCGCGAACCATTTTCTTGTCAGAGCTATGTACAGTGATGCTCAAATTAAAAGTAACGACTCTAGGTCGAATTGAAATATTTTTGTCTATGCACATGTACTATTCATTGCCTAGGAACGAACCGTTTCCCTCATTAGCATTTTATGACCTGGTTCGCGCTGTAAAGGTATTAGAGGGTATACCCAGCGGTATACCTAGAGGTGTTATGATAATAATTATTCGAATGTGAAAAATAACAATGACAGAGTTCTTCTTTGGCAACTACAATGAAATAAATAGGAATTTATCTGGACTGCTTCACTTTGATTCAGTTTTGTTGAGAACGATATAATATAATTAATTATCACTAGAATCCAATCTTGGAATAAAGGGATTTAATTTCAACCTATACAGGGTGTAATTCAATTTATGGCTAAAAATATAGGACATGGTTCCTCAGCTCATTTTGAGAAGAAAAGTTGATATGAACATATGCCCTGAACCTCTGAACTTCCGAGCTATAGGGTGTTGGAATTTTTATGAAAATAAGCATTTCCTTATGATAACTTCAACATACTATTCTAGATATTCTCATGAAATTTGACATGCACCAACTGAAACAATGTGGTGTAGTTTGTAGGTAAGATGTGTTTTTGTCTAACTTTTATTGAAGTGAAGTCGTTGATTGAATTGGCCAAAATGGTTTCATTATTTTCAAATATGTAACTCAAATTATTGCAAAAGGAATGAGAATTGCATTTATTTTTTAGAAAAATCTCCAGTATTTACATCCCATACGGACACGAACTGGCCATCAGTGCTTAGTAGGTGCATGTCAAATTTTATGAGAATATCTAGAACAGTATCAAAGTTACTATAAGAAATTTTTTTCTCAAAATTTCAACACCCTATTGCTTTAAAGTTAAGAGGTTCAGGGCATATATTATGTTCATATGAACTTTTCTCAAAATGTCTACATCCTATATTTCTAATCATCAATTGAATTACACTTTGTATAACCAGGAGAAAAAGATCGATAAAATTGTAATGAAACAATAAAGATATAGTACTGAATTTTATGATTTCACGTTCATTCAGGTAACCTATTCATTTTCAATATTATGCTGAGTTGAATAAAACTCTGAAAATTTTTGAGTAAATCCGAGGATGAATCTGGCATAGCGCACTTACGAATACGGAAAGAAAACAGAATTCCCTTATTTCCAATAGAACACCACTTTTTTTTCCATTATTCATTCTGCATGTTACTCTGATATAAACCATAAAATGTATAAGGTAATTCATTACTATTTTCAACTGTTTCAGAGTAATAACGATTTTTGAGAATATTTTTGAAAATGATTTTCTTTCAAACTGAAACACTGAAACTCTTGATTTCTTACAAAGGAGAACTGGTTCACATAAAATGCTCTTTGGAGTGGAAATATGAATTTCATAAACAAGGATATCTACAGCGTGATTATTATCAGCATGCAGATCATAGATTTCAAAACCAAAATAACATTTTATACTGTTGAATATACAGAGTGGGCCTTTGAAAACGAAACAGAGGCTATGTAGGTCGCCAAAACCGGATTATGAAAAGAATCTGAAACACATCAACTACGTTTTCAAGGGGGACATCGTCCTACAATATTTTCAGCCCTGCGGCGTTGCCGCTGCTAACGAAAAGAAGCAACAACTTTGTTATTTCAAATAGAACACCTTGTATTTCATTGCATTTTTAGATTCTCCCCGAAGAGCTGATTTCATCAATGCATGACACTTGGGGTCTGGCTGTAATGGTTTCAGGGATATAAAGTGTTCAAAATCGAGATTTTTCAACTTTGACATTTTTTTGTGTCGAAACTATTCATTATTGGTCGAAACGGCTCTCATGTCCCTATATCAACTTGTGATTCACTATCTACTGACATTTAATTGGAAAAGATACAGGGTGATCAGAATTCTGAATCTTGAACCACCCTGTATTTGTTTCAAATAAATGTCAGTAGATAGTAAATCACAAGTTGAGATCGGGACATGAGAGCCGTTTTGACCAATAATGAATAGTTTCGACACAAAAAAATGTTTAAGTTGAAAAATCTCGATTTTGAACACTTTATATCCCTGAAACCATTACAGCTAGACCCTAAGTGTGATGCATTGATGGAATCAGCTCTTCGGGGAGGATCTAAAAATGCAATAAAATACAAGGTGTTCCATTTGAAATAACAAAGTTTTTGCTTCTTTTCTTCAGAAGCGGCAACGCCGCAGGGCTGAAAATATTTTAGAAAGATGTCCCCCTCGAAAATGTAGTTGACCTGTTTCAGTTTTTTTTTTATAATCCGGTTTGGCGACCTACAGGACCTCTGTTTCGTTTTCAAAGGCCCACTCTGTATATAAGCACAAAGAAATATCGATAAGTGGAAAACTTCTATAGTTATTTTACTCGGCTATAATTATAAGGTATTATTTTTTGAACATGAAGGATTTGATAAATTTATTTATTTATATTGAAAAAAAAGTCAAAAATACACATCAAACATTCTGGTATTTAACAGTGCACTGCATGTTATGTTCTGTGACCACGTGCTATATATACAGTGTGTCCACTTTAAGAACTTTACCACCGCCTGTAAAATCCGTATTATCTTATCTGATCGATTTCGAAAAACTTTTGTTTGTTGTATAGGTATTTGAAATATCCATCAAACAAAAAAAGTGATTTTATTCTTGGACTGTTATCGTGGCCATCAACTGCGACCAATTTTATTGACCCATATTTCGTGAATTACTATTGGGGATTCTATTTTTTCACTAAAACTAATGATAGATTCTGAACCTAGATCACTCAATGTAACCCTGTACCGATTTTCATCATCATAAAACAAAGAGTGTCCGAAAAATCGGATTAATAGATATATTTTTTGTATACTTGATCAGAAAATGTAGTACTGTGGTATTTTTGGGAAGAACTAATGTCAAATGAATATTTAGGACTACTTCGAACATATCAGCCCCGATTATTATCATTCAAATATACAATGTGTCTGAGAAAACAAAAAGGGTGGGTAGGCAATTTTTTATCAACCAAAAAATAATAAAAAAAAATTTGGACAACCTGTATTTTATGATGATCGTACAGGTATGTTCCGAGTGATCTTGAATGAGAATCCGTCATTATTTTCTAGGTATAGAATCATGCATCATGAAATATTGTCTACTTATTCGGTTCGGTTCAGTATCTCCTATGTCCTTTGAGATATCAAATTGATGACACAACACTGTTCTGAAGCAAAGTAATATTTTTGTGATTAACGGACATGGGAGACACTGAACTTTATCGAATCGATCAATAACCCTGTTTTTCAAATTTATCTGCACGATTTATCGAAGCTCAAGTATTATACTTTAAAAATGAAATTTCTGGAAGTAGGTAGATATTCGCGTTTCAAGATAATTATGTGTATATACCGTTTTCATATCGCACATGCTGATGAGAATTATTAGTTCTCATATCAGAAATAGGTATTCCGAGGAAAATAACTCTTAAGAACGATTAAGAAATATGATTTCATGGGAAAAATGATTGGAGGATTTACTAACGACAAACTTCAATTTAAAAAAAATTTAATTATACTGATGCCGCTTTATTCAAGAAGTACTTCAACTATATCTATCAATCCATAGAATCAACTAGAATCAAACAATGAATAACCATGAGTCAGCTTCATAAGATGAAGCATAAAATATTACTCTAGCGATGTGAATATCAACCCCAAATCTTAGAAATATTCAGATATCTGACTATCTCGTACCACAACTCACCATAAGAAATAAGTAATTGAAACAGCGGGCGGTTAGAATAGATATTAGTCTGGGTGCATGAACTGAAATTTTAAAGGGATTTTCACAGAAGTCGTTACTTTTAATTTGAGCCCCACTGTACAATTTTTGAAATTTTTATTATTGAAATTCCTGATATTTATCACATGAAAAACGCGGAACATTGCGTGACAACTCTATACCGCTATCAATCCAAAGTATTTTAAACTGGTATATGATCCGACCTATGTATTGCCGAAACTTGAAGTGCCAATAATTTCCTTTGACTCCTGTGGGGCGGCCGGCTCGGTCCGTTTGTCGGCGTGAGGGCTGCCAAGCCGTCGTTTGTCGCCCTAACAACACAAGTACATCCTAGGGACTTCCCAGGAATGTCCCTAATTTTATACTAGGACATCCCAGAGATATCCTTTGTCGGGACAGATTACATACTAGGGACGTCCCAGAGACATCAGCTGGCCGACAAAAAAAGCATCCAAGGGATTTCCGTCTGGTACGTCCCTGTTATGTACCAAGTACGAAGAAAGGATATCCCTAGGACGTTCCAAGGATATTCCAGGGACAGCGTAAGCGTAATATATCAATCAACGGTATAGGCGATCAGTACGATGGAATCCTTTATCGAAGAGTCGTTTCGATAGTGTTTAGTGAACTATTTCATCAGTGAGACTCTCTGAGTTTTTTTTCATACAGTAGTTATATCCACATGTGACACCATCAAATTCTGAATTCATTGTACGTTTCTGAGCATTTGCACTATACATCAGGGTGTCTGTAAAAGGTTGGGACATTGCTCGGCTGTGGACTCTTGGGATAAAAACAAGTTGATTTTGGCCAACTTACCTATATCCAAAATTGTCTCGTTGAGTTGGTACAAGGCGTTGAAGTTTTTTCGAAAAAAAAAATAATTTTGGTCATAACAAGAGTAGGCTGAGATCGATTTTCATAATTTTTGGCATGGCATGTTCTCTGACTGTCACGTTTCTAGATGTTTTTGAGTGACCTGCAACTGTTTCAAACAACCATGTTGCCGTACAAATTTTGTGATAACTTTTTAGAGATCGGACTGGAAACTTCCAGTTTTTTTTTTTCAGAAATATTTTTTGTATCGTGTTAATTTTTGATAAATCTCGAAGTTCATTTGCAAATAAATAATTTCTGATATAATGCATCTTACGCATTTTTGAAAATCAATCTAATTAGTTGGACTTTTTATTGATCATGGCTACAATGTATTCTCATTGTGAACAAACTGATATGTTGCTGGTCCTCGCGGGCTTTACAAGAACTCTCGCGTTACAAATTTAGCAATAACTATTCAGGACATATAAGGTGAGCACTTTATCGCCTTGTACCAACTCAACGAAACGATTCTGGTTATAGGTAAGTTGGCTATAATCAGCTTTTTTTCTCCCAGGAGTCTACAGTCAAGTCCCAAGCAGATTATTTTTCTGAAAAATGCATAAGAGGCCTCAGATCAGAAATTATTTATTTGCAAATGAACCTCGAGACTCATCAAAAATTAACACGATACAGAAAATATTCCTGAAGGGAATATCTTTCTGGAAAAAAACTTTATGTTTCCAGTCCGACCTCTGAAGAATAATCAGCAAATTTGTACGGCATCATGGTTGTTTGAAACACTTGCAGGTCACTAATGATGATCAAAAACATCTCACAACGTGACTTACAGTCACAGAACATATGCCATGCCAAAAATTATGAAAATCGATCCCAGCCTACTCTTTATTTATGAGCAAAATTATTTCTTTGCAAAAGCCTTGTACCAAATCAACGAGACGATTTTGGATAGAGGTAAGTTGGCCTAAATCAACTTGTTTTTATCCCAGGAGTCCACAGCCGAGCCATGTCCCAACTTTTTACAGACACCCTGTATATCATAGTTGATCAAGTTTAGTGATCTTCTGCAACATCTTATCATGATAAGAAGGACAGCCCAGTTTCAGATACGCTGATTAATACGTTATTTTGACACGAAGCGGTGTAAGACTATTAGCTAAAGACTCACTAATGAGCCCGAAGCGTTGGCATATTAGTGTTTTCTAACACACATGTGCTGGAAGCTGGAACGCTTATTTTTAGACGTGTGCATACCTAAGTACCTACAAACCAGAAGCCACCACTGGGTTTCGATAAAAGAAAGCCACTTTTATTTACTTGAATGAATGAATGTTTATCATAAATTAAAAAAATAAATACTCTTCAAAACTTCCCAGTAAACACAAATTGATCTCAGAGATGTCAGTACACTTCACATTCATGCTGATATCACACCCGTGATTCAATTTGTGAATTACACTGACATCTCCAGATCCTGTATTTAGGACCCTTTTGGTCATTTTTCGCTTCACATTTAGATGCTGAATGGGACAAAAAAGTTAGCTGAATGTGACTCCAGATTTCACGTTGAAATTAGACTCACATTGAGGTTACATTATAATCAGAATGTGAGGTCCAGAAGACCATCGACCATTTCTGGATGTGAGGTTCTTTTCGATTATTATACTGGTATCGTAGCGTCTTTGGAAGAATCATATTGTGCGTCCCAGAAATGCTATATATACACATTTATTGTTGATGTCTCAAGTGAAATCACATCTAGATTGATGAAGGTATTCAATGAGAGGACTAATCGACAACTAGATTTTATTGAAAATCAATCTCATTACACATCAGAATAGGTAAATACGTACCTACATGTTAAATTGAGCAAAACTACCTAGATATAACAATGATTGAAATTGGAAAAACAGCGCAGGCCTAGCCTTTATCGAATAATTATACAGGGTATAAATCTCCATGAGTTAACGCGATCTATATATATATGGAGAAATAAAAGTATCACGATTCTGAAAAATTGTAGGGACTGTGAAAGAAACATGTACGAATCTTAACATAAGTCATATTGTGCGCTACATTCATGAGTATGTGAGTGCACTGAGATTTCCAAGTATTGTTGGATATTACTTTCATAAATGAATTTCCTTGAGATGTGAGAGGGATTCACAAATTGAAGCATATTTTAGTTTTTTCATTCTGCACAATGTGAATCAGTTTGTCGTTTCAAATAGTCTTTGTGAAGTTAATGGGCTTCATAAATACTATATCCATATTGATCATTCCAGAATTACGTCATTTGACAGGTTGCTGAGGGGCAAACATTGTATTTTGTCAAGATTTGTCATATAAAACCAGAATTAGTGGGATCGTTTTCCTTGGAATCCGAGTTCGAACCAGAAAGAATTTCATAATTTTGTTTGTTGAAACTGTTTTCATATCGTGGATGGGGCAGGGATGGCCAGGGCTATGCCCATCAAAGGTAACCTAACAGATAGTTTGTGTGCCCCTCAAGAAACCATGTCAAAATCACGTGTTCTAGAATGATCAATTGGTCTCAGATCCAACAGAGAATGTGATGAAATTTGCGAACAATCTGTCACACAAGGAATTCCTTGTAGATATCAGCGATGCAATATTGTGATTCGCTTTCGTGACATCAACTGCCATGAATGCGACATCTCATAGATGTTTGTGATAACTGGGTTTGAATTATGTCAGAATTTTGGAAATTACAATATTTTAGTATTTTTTTTTTAATTTAAAGGTGTTCCTTCCCGGGCTTTGGTAATACCATAGATCTAATTACACATTACATCTATGGTAATACACAACAGGGCCAAATACGGCGGTTTCTCCTGTCTCTCCGAATTTTATGGAAAAATGAACATTTCATTTTGATTTCTACCAAATTGATATCCTCAATTCATTACAAGGATAAAAGGCTCTTATGAAGTCAATAAAACCTCAATAATTTATTGCTTACCTCCATCTCGCTCCAACTACAGTGAGTAGTATGTAGAGATAGTCACTGTAGCCGTTACCACCGATACAAACAGAACCCGTCAATGTAGTATAGAGTCAACAATGAACTAAATATAGTAAATATCTATGTAAATACCTCAATCATAGATTAACGACTCCTGAGACTCGTCATCGTCCACCATCTACTAGTGGGAGGAGAAAATATAAAAACTATCCTGTTGGGAAGACTGTAAAAACTGTAAATTGAAGGAATCTTCCAATAGTTATCAATAAAACAGTAGTTCAGAGATGGCGCTCGAAATATTAATTAATTTCTAGAATTCTACACAATTACTAAAGAGCCCTTCTTACTCCTTCTTATTTAAATTTATGGTGATGGAATCATGATCTAGTTGGCGTTTGAAAAATATGTGAGATCCTGTATTATCATCTGAGTTACTAGAAAACATTACGAGTGCCTGCAAACAGTCCACACACTACATCCAATATTCTGACTCCCTAAATTTCTGAATATTCGCGATAGAAAGAAAATAACACGTCGCTTGAAAGATTGACCAATAATCACGAACAAAAGACAAAAGTGAACAGACCGCTCTGACAGCTTTAAAAAACTCCGATACGCATTACGCATACGCTTATTTTCTATCGCGCATTCATTCTACGATCAAGGTCTATTCAGGCAGAGTTCGAGTAGTTTTTCGAATTGTAAATTTTTCAGGATGAAGGTTCATTTAAGTTAGGTTGAATTGTTTAGAAGAAGTAGTCTCATTTTTTCATGCAGAAGGGATATTTACCTTCCTTTTATGGGTTTATTTCATATTTGCTTCTACCCACTCCATCATAAATCAGCCTTATATTGATGGTACACAGTCATGCGATGGAAGCCAGAACATTCAATATAGCGTGTGTGAACTGTCTGCAGGCGCTAGTGCAATGAGTGCAATATACATGTTATTCTCTTGTTCCATCTGTTCCATGTCTAGTTGGAAGTTTAAAGTCAGTAATGTCAATGGTCAATGTCAGTTTTTTCATTTTCAGTTTAGATTTCAGCTGGTTTCGCGTTTAGTGAAGTTGAAAAACAGTGAAAAGAAAAATATTTTTAGTAAAGTAATAAATTGCAATGAAATGTCGTTCCGAGGAAAAGTTTTAGGATTTGTTGAAGTGATTTTTAGAATACCACCATTATTTGTGATCGACGAGATTTTAAAAATAGGAATCCTTGGGATAACAGAATTGTCTGAACATGACTTGTCAGATATTGGAGGAAAATATGTAAAATTTGAAAATGTCCTCAGCAATGTCACAACAAATAGCGAGCCCTATTATGATCCCATGGTTTATAGATTAATCCTAATGTCTGTTGTTAGACTATTAGTCAGCACTCTAGGTTTGTATATTTAATTGTAGATACACTTACCTGTTTTCAGGATAAAATTCGATTTTTTGCCTTCAATTTCAATTACAGCTCACCTTGAGTCCTTCTAGTTTATATATTAATAGATTTCCACATTTTATATAAATATCTAGTAGAGATGCACTTTATTTTGTGATATCCAAGTGCCTATAATGACTGAATTGAATGTACCTAGTGCCACATATAAAATTTTCTGAATGATGAAGGAAACTGAACTATCTTCAGTGTCTTGATTAGGTGTTCACTGAAGTGAATATTCACATATTCATGTTCAGAATACTTGGATGTCATTTTCATTTATCATTTAATTGGAGCAACATCACCATGACATTTTATTCTTAGATGTATCTGAAACTTCAATGGGTTATCTCATTGATGTAATTCCTAAAGTTGTGAATTATTATTTCATATTGCATATTGCCATTCATCATCCTGGCTATCTATTATTTTCATCAACACCCACTCACTTATTATTGCAAATAAATTGTCCTAATACTGCTAATGATTATAAATGTATGCAAGCCTGATCTCATCATCATTGGTAAGAGTTTAACTGAATATCTTATGACAAACAAAGCAACAAAATTTGACTATCAAAGGATTTGGCCAGAATTTGAGCAGCAATTGATACATTCTCAATAGACAATGGGAAATTTTGATTACTTGATTGATTAGGGTCTTGATTAAGGTTGAATATTTGTAGACTGAGTTCAACATGAGTGTGTATCTTGGAGGAGAAAAAAGTCCTATATTCAAACATCACCAAGTCTATTTTTATTGTATGTAAATTCTATATTGGAAGGTGTAAGCTTAATAGTTTTTTGAACTACATTATTATAATTTGGGTTTAATGACTTCATTGAAAAATAATCTCTTCTTGAGACCATTACCATCATTTCAAATAAATTTCAAAGCACAGCAAAACAACAAAAATACATTTTAAAATAGTCTTTTGGTACAATCTTGACATGAAGAATATTTTTTCCATTTCGAGTTTTACAAATATAAGGTCAATTTCAATGCACCAGCTCATGCTTAATTTTTCAAAGGGGAGAACACAAATGTTTGGAAATGAATGGCAATACTTGGGGCATTATAGGCATTATCAGCACTATTGGAAAATGATCCACACCTCGATCCACACTAAATGGCAATGGTCCGCATTGAAGAAGAAATACAGATAGGCAGGGTTGTCAAATATCATGATATTTATATATATATGTATCAAAATATCATATCGGATATATATCCGATATATATATCAGAAATTTCGATTTTGTTCCTAGGCTGAAATGCAAAAAAAAACAAAATATAAAATACCTTTATTTTGGTAAAAACTAAAATCAAACTTCAGTTTAATTTGAAATAACAAAAAACGAAACTAAAAATAATATTTTTACTAAAATATGTGATATAAAAAACTTGTCGTTTGATGAATTTTCATCATTTGACGAGATCCAGTCCAAGCTTTTGGCTTTTTTATCTGTATTTTGGTTTAAACATTTAAAAATAAATACTAGCTGACTGTCTTTTTCATTGCCTAGGCAATTTCTTAATTTAGATTGAACTATTCCAAATATCGAAAAAATTCTTTCTAAACCAGCTGTTGCAGCTACTGCACTGAATAACTCAAGGAATAACTGCTCACATAGTTGTAAGAAGAGTTCTTTTTTAAGTTCTGAGTCAGGAATTGCAACCGATCAGTGATGCCAACTTTTCAAATACGTTTTCCCTACACAAACCTGAAAAAATCCGCACATTGGGAAAAAAATCCCTACAAGTCATTTGAAATCAAATGAACCTTATTTTTTAACATAATTTACTTTTATTTCATCCATTTTTGTTTTTGTACTGTGCATTTTTTTGACTTGGATGGCCCTCATTCTAGTTATTTTTGCTCATCATCAGTATTATATTGGTTTTCTTCTGATGATATTTCTATAATTTTATTTCACAGTACAAACTGCAATGAAACCACAAACCACAATTATTCCACCATGTCCAAATGTCACTGTCATAAGAGTGTCATAAACAAGTCAAACCAAAGCCACAGATCATATAGTAATAACAATAACACAGAACTAATTAGTTCTGTGAGTAATAATCATGAAATGAAAATAATATATAGGAACTCAGTTCAGAGCAGTCGATTATTGACAGACTGTCTGCCTAGTGCCTTTTCAAATTCAAAGTTATCACGTTAGATAGTCGTTAGGGTTGTCCGGCCACCAGGACAGTCAGAAAATACCTACAATTCTGGATTATCCAAAAATCTGTCCCTACAACCCTACAAAACCTAAATTCATCAAATTATCCCTACATGTAGGGGATATCCCTACGGATTGGCATCACTGCAACCGATTTCCACCAAATCATTGTCAATTGTGTGTGTGATGTACCTAACAAGCAGTAAACAAGAACTGGGGATTCCCCGAGTTGTAAGTTATAACCACGAAACGCACTGTTGTCATGTATTCATTTTTAACGCAAAATATCAAGGATTTTTTGCTCTGGTATTTATTTCGTTAAGAGGAGAGATTCAACCAAATCGACATGCAGGCCTTCACTAGATGTTGCTATATGGGCTTATGAATGATTCAATTGAAAAACTGATTAAATCATCGTAAAGAAGAAGGTTGGGGCTAGGGCCTGGTTATCATACGGAGTCGAAACTCATTTATTTATAGAAGATACAGATTTTTGAAAAACGTAAACATTGAAATTTTTTTGTCTCAAATTGAAATATTTTCGATCTCAGTACAATTGTTGGAAATTCGGCAAGGTGTCACTGGAATATCAGCTCTTGAAATGTTTCCATTCGGACAGGAAGCAACAAAAACGATTATTCTGTCAACAAAATATCCATTCATCCCAGCTGATCTCGGTAAACTCGATTTCTTGAAAGAATGTAATGCAGGAAACTAGGATGTGGTAGTTCAGGCACTACCTGATAGATGGCAGTGTTCGAAATGACAGACTGCGGCAGAGAGGAATGGTGCATTGTATTGCAAGCAGATGGCGCTTAGGAGAGATGATGAATTCAAACCCGTTTACACCGTTGCCAATGTTATACATATTACTCGGACATATTATGAAATCTAGGCGACGTGATAATACAGAGGGTATTATTCAATTATCTGGGCATATTTCAAGGGGAGGTTCTCCGAGTGTTTGTAAGACGAACAAATCTAATACTAATATATAAAATTCTCCTGTCACGGTCACGGTCATAGTGGTCGAACTCCTCCGAAACGGCTCGACCGATTCGTATGAAATTTTTTGTGCGTATTCGGTAGGTATGAGAATCGGTCGTAATCTATTTTTTAAATAGAAAATACAAAATGGCGGATCCAATATGGCGACCGAGTATAGTTATCCGATTTCATTCAAAATTGGTACTCAGGGGTTTTCGGGGTCGGAGATTATGAATATTTCGTCAAATTTTGGAAATTCAAGATGGCGGATCCAATATGGCGGACGAGCTTTGTAATTATGGTCAGATTCCATCCAAAATTGGTATCTGGGGGTTTTCTAGGTCGTAGATTATGATTTCTTCATCGAAATAAGGAAATTCAAAATGGTGGATCCAATATGGCGGACGAGTTTTGTAATTATTTTTTTTATCGCTTGGAGCGCACGAAAGGAAATCCCTATAATGTTCAAAGAACATCGTGCGTTCCTAGGGAGGATAGGGACAGGAGGTAGGTATTGGAGTTTTTTTTTGAACTTCTGGAGATTATATGTTGTTGGGAATACTTCCTCGGGCACTGAATTCCAGAGCCTAGCCGTTCTATGGATGAAGGAGTTTTGATAAAGTGCTGTTCGACATCTTTCGAGGTTGACAACGAAAGGATGTGCTGACTGGGCTTGTCTACTTCGTCTGGTATTGCTAGTGGAGGGATGATAGCCATTTCCCGTGGAAGTATCGATAGAAAAGTGAAAGGTCGCCGACCTTTTACGGTGTTCCAATGATGTCAAAGAGTGAGTGAGTGTGGCGTCACCCACCAGGCGAATGGCTCTTCTCTGGATGGAATCTAAGAGCATCAGCGTATGTTTTGGTGCTGAACAGAACAGATTGGTCAGATATCATTCAAAATTGGTATCTGGTGGTTTTCGAGGTCAGGGATTATGATTTTTTATCAAAATTAGGAAATTCGAAATGGCGGATCCAATATGGCGGACGAGTTTTGTAATTATGGTCAGATTCTATTCAAAATTGGTATCTGGAGGTTTCAGAGGTCGTAGATAATTATGGATCATTTGTCAAAATGGGGAAATTCAAAATGGTGGATCCAATATGGTGGAAGAGTTTTTTAATTATTATGATCAGATTCTATGTAAAATTGGTATCGGGGGGTTTTCGGAGTCGAAAATAATGATCCTTTTTCATCAAAATTTTGAAATCCAAGATGGCAGATTCAATATGGCTGACGAGTTTTGTAACTTAATCCGATTCCATTCCAAATTTGTATATGGGGGATTTTGGGATGGGAGATTATGATTGTTCATCAAAATAAGGAAATTGAAGATGGAGGATGGCAACTGAGTTTTGTAGTTATGATCCGATTCTATTCAAAATTTGTATCTGGGTGTTTTCGGGGTCGGAGAAGAATTAGAAAACAAATGAATATAAGTATGTTGATAAATATTTAACATGATTTAACTAAAAAAATATTTTCTGGAAATAATTGTATACGTTTGCCGGGTATCAGCTATTGTTAATAAATATTAGTTTGAAAAACTAATGAAACACCTTTTTATAGATAGCCATACTAAAAAGAAGTGAGTAGAAAATGAAGAGTAGTTTGAAAAAATGAAGAGGTATAGAGAACCGAACTAAAAAGAACTAGAAAATAAATAGAGTAGTTTGAAACGGCCTAGAATTTGTCACTGAATTATAATTATATAAGTAGACCTGAAAATTTAAACATACAAATTCAGCAGAATTTCTTCAATTCTATTCATGAGATCGATAATTATGTCAGCATATAGATGGAAATAATAGGAATGGCACAGTTGTGGAACAAACTTCAAAAAGCTTTGTTAATCTGTGTCAAAAGTTCAGGTTGCTTCACTCTAAAACTCATGCAAAAACATTCGTCTCAGAACTCTCAGAGTACAGTTCTCAGATTTTGGATCCATTGATATGGCGATATTCACAAAGGATAATACCGCCACGGCAACAAAACAAAACTGAGCGAGAAATCGTTATATGTCTCTCTCCCTCCCGCGGCGAACCGGGGGGATATTCATTGGTCGCGCGGTGATTCCCCGTCTTTCCGCAGTCCGCCTAGTCCGCCACGTGCCACTTTGAATTGCGTGAACTTCAGATGAACTTCAAACTAACCGGCATATAATCAATAATTGAAAAGCCAGTGTTGCAAGCTGCTGCAAATGATATGTCGCAAAAATTCATAAGAATGGGCAGAAAAGCGAGGCAACAGGAAAGTCAGCCACATAAGAAATATTTGAAAATATAGCAGCCGCTTTTTTTTTTCGAGACATTTGGAGACGTTATCGAACATCCAGTTCATGTTTTAGAGAATTATCGTAGGTAGATACTTCATATTCCACTTACATCTTCTTTGGGGAAGATTTTTGAAATTCAATGAATTCCGTGATATTAAAATTTTCTTTGAAATATATACAGGGTTATTCATTCAAAATGGTCAATGTGTGAGCTAGAAATAGTAAACATCAGAATATCAAGATTAAGCCTCACATCTCACATATCACATAGAAAATGCTGTAAGTTTTGGAGAAACAGGGTGTACAAGGAAAATATTTTATTTTGAAATTCCTCATACAATAACTTTGCAAGTTTTAAATCAGCATGAAAATGGTCAATGTGTGAGCTAGAAATAGTAAACATCAGAATATCAAGATGCAGCCTCACATCTCTCATAGAAAATGTTGTTAGTTTTGGAGAAACAGCTTGTTCAAGAAAAATATTTCATTTTAAAATTCCTCATACAATAACTTTGTGAGTTTTATATCAGCATTAACATAATTTTCTTATATTTTTTTCATTATAATTCGATTTTTAAATGTTGACCATTAAAACAAAATGGATTGTGAGATATAGAAAGCATATGATGGCAAATCAATTTCTCACCGTTATGTTGAAGACCGAAACCAGGGAATCCTGGAAACTTTGGTACTATATAATCACACTCACACTATACACTGTTTTATCACTAACAAACAGAATTTTTATCAACTCGACAAACTTTATTACCTAAAAAAATTCGCTGTCTAAGATAGACTAACAAAAACTTTTGAGATGGTGTTCGCTTGAATCTCCTAATTTTGACAAATGATTCAAAATCTCCGACCCCTGAAACACCAGTAAAAATTTTGAATAGAATCGGATAATAAAATTAGAAAACTTGTCCGCTTTAATGGATCTGCAATCCTGAATTTCCCAATTTTGACGATAGAATCATAATCTCCGACCCCAAACACCCTTATATATAAATTTTGAATAGGATAGAATCATCATCACATAACTCGTCCGCCATATTGAATCCGTCATCTTGAATTTTTTCATTTCGGGATTCATAATCTCCGACCCCAAAAAACCCCAGATACAAATTTCAAATGGCATAGAATCATAATTACGAAACTCGTGCGCCATATTGGTGGAGCCATGATGAAAGAATCATAATCTCCGACGCCGAGAACCCCCAGACACCAATTTTGAATAGAATGGGATCATAATTATTATAAATAAAACTCGTCAGCCATCTTCAATATCCTAATTTTCACGAAAGAATCATAATCTCCGACCCCGAAAACCTCCATATACCAATTTAGAATAGAATCTAATCATAATTACAAAATACTACATAATATAAGATGAGATGCGATACTGCACCCTTCAAATTTATTGCTATTCATTGACCTCGCGATAACGGGACACGGAACGGGTCGTGACGATGACGCGAAATCCAATGTTTTTCTCCACCCAAAAAAGTGCTCTACGCGCCTAGAAGTTCTCACTTCGAAAAAATTGTTTTTTTCATAAGTGCAATTATGATCGAAATTTGTATTTCAGCAAGCAATCTGAATTAGAGAACATGAAATTTGAATCAAGGATTTCTTTCATTCTACACACTGTATATATCAATATAACCCTTATATCAGTAATAGCAGTGTGAATTCGTAAGAATGAAGATATTTGAAACTAGGCAATCACGAAATTTCTATTTATAGCCATCTGAACTTGATAAAAAATCTTGCACACATTATTTCTGAATTACACAGACTATTTTGAGTATTTTGCCCTGAACAATGATTTCGATCCCCATCCTTGGAAGTTTTTCTGGCGACGCCAATAATGATAAGTTATATTAGTAGGAAATGAAATTAAAAAGGAAAAGAAATATTCGAAAGACTACTTGTGAAGACAGTTTCAAAAATGACTCATGACATAAATTTTCATTGTAGCGAGATATAGGTATTTGCTTGACTTGAATGGAGTGAAAAGTGGAATCATGTTGAGCAGGCCCGTGGAGCAGTAGCTCTGGCAACACTGCACGTACATAATACAATTACCTATGATTGCATTCAATTGTGTGCCACCTATTGGTGACCTGCTGTAACAGACGAAATCGAAGAACTCTACAATAGCTGTGAAAGCTGTAATTTAATTATTTTATTCCGATTTCGACATCACACTGACACCTAGAAATAGTTGTTGAACTAGTATATATATATAGGCTATATTCGGTCGGAAAGCTGTCGCGAAAGGCCCGCCTTAAACAAAAGTAAAAGATATATATCATGATATATATCAATCAATAAATATCAGATATATATCATGATACATATCACTTGATATATATCGGCCAACACTGGGAATAGGTGACATTATTGGGGAATTATCAGGCAATAGACAGTGGCGGATTATAGAGAAGGTTCACCAGGCACGCGCCACGATTTTTCGTGGCGCGGGGGCGCCAAACCAAGCGCAGTTCTTCAGTTCAATTTCAAGAAAGCAATGCATCAATGGGCGTGTACACCTTAGTGGAACTTTTAACTCAAACCATGTTTATAATGATCCGTTTATACATAAATAATGATTGACGACATAATTCTATCGAAAAAATAACTGGAATGTTTTATTTTTGGACATAAATAATAGTACCTTCTTAAAACGGACCCTCTTATGACGTAGAAACCTCATGTCGCAATAGTTAAAAACATGTTGAAACTGATACTTATCACCGTTGCCATATCATCCAAACAAAATATCCGAGAGATCGAAATCGATATTGAAATATCTTTTGATATCCACTACCACTACTGCAGAAAAATATATTCAAGTTGTCGATTGTAAGTTGAATCATTGGAATATAAACAGAATATCTAGACAACGAAATGTCTCAATCTCCAAAGCATTTGCACCATCACAATTTCACAATAATCCAAAATATTTCATAAACCCAGCAACATTGCTATGTTGATCCGTTTTACATGGAGCTGCAAAAAAGTAAATATAGGTTAGAATTGATCTTCTTCTTGGTCTTATTATCTTTGTCCCAAAAAGAAACTTGCCGATTCACCAATCTTGGTGCTTTGTCAGAAATCATGTATCATTCATCTCTGTCTGGAATAGTCTTGTTTCGGTATTAGGGTTTTGACGTCACATCATCGCCTCATTTTCAGAGGTCCGAAAAATCGGGGATTTCAATAATTTTTTATAAAACGTAGGGAGCTCACAGCAAGAAACGGTTTGCGATGGTGAGCTAGTTTGGGTGAGTTCTATCGAATTATGAAATAATTTTTTTTTGTGATATAAGCCCATTGCATCCCCCTTCCCTCTGACTTTCTACAAGAAGATTATTACACTCACATTCGTCCTGTTACCACATATTACAGGGTGTTAACAAATGAGTGTCACACCGGAAAACTGTAATCCGTAGATTCCTCATAAAAATAAGGAATTATTTTTATTTCACGAAATTTTTCTCCGCGCTTCCGTTTTCAATATACAGGGCGTCAAAAAAATCAGTTTTTTGATCCTATCTCAGGAACCGTTTGAGCTAAGGAAGCTGAGCCTTTGTACACACTCCATCACGAGGGGTTAACTACAGGGGAATTTCTCGTACACCGTAACGAGGAAATAGAGGAAATTCGGGGAAATTCGAGGAAATAGAGGAATTTTGGGGCATTTCGAGGAAATGAAGGAATTTCCGAGGGAATTTCGAGGAAATGAAGGAATTTCGAGGAAATGAAGGAATTTCGGGGAAATGAAGGAAATGGGGGAATTTTTGGGCAATTAGGGGGAAATGAGGGAAATAAGAGGCATTTCAAGGAATTTCGATGAGTTTGTAGCAGGACTTTGTCAATCCATAGGACAACTCATTTTGATGAAAAAAGTTCTGATGAACATAATACGGCTTTCATTTCAAAACTTACCACCCTGCATATCTTTTGATCTGCGAAGATTACAGTTTTCGGAAAAAACAGGTCGATTTAGATATCGAGGGGGAAGTAAAATGCCAGTATCAATTGAATTCTATGTTCATCCCCTTTTGAGATATCAAAGTAGGGGTGTCTGGGGGTGAAGGGGAATTGTTTTCTCCCAGTTTTGACGTGGCTTTGACATGGAACGATGAAAACCCAGCGCCACCTGGTAACATTGATTCCCGCGAATAATTTAAGCTTTGATCTTTTTATTGATGATTATTATGTCATTTTGATTGTATGTGATTGTCACACGGTTGTCATCACATCAATATCATTCTTCATTGTTTTTCGTTTCGCATGTCAGATGCTAGACTGCAGAGTTACAGTGTAAACATACCAAAAGTCGAAAGTTCTTATTCCTTCCTACATAAATTCATACACCAGATAATCACAAAAAAACGCGACTGGTGATGAGATAATACTTCAAAAATATCTTACTTTTTTGAAAGTCATCCAGTAAACTTCAAAAACCTTAATCTCGTGTGAATAAAACGAGATTATTCTCTTATTTAAATCGAAACACAAATGTTACACTACTATCAACCTATTCAGGTGATAAAAATTCGATAATTCTTGTGAAGTACTCGGAAGTAATCCATACTCAAAGTGGAGTGGGGAGTGCAATGATCAAGAAGGAAAGAATCGAAGTCTTTTCCACAAGTTCAATGATAAATAGATGCAGTTATTTTTAACATTTATTTTCAACATTCTACCAAGTAGAAAATGATGGGAAAGTCACAAAAGTTATAAAATTCAAAGAGAACAATGCTGGTTTTTGCTACCATATAAGTATTAATTATTACTACACCCAATAGAATCTGAGAATTTATTCCATTTGCTCTTCTGTTTTTTTAAACTCAGACAGTTGGTGGAGGCGCATAGATGCAGTCAATCCTGCTTCAAACGCTGGCTTCAATAAGGATTGATTTGAGACATGTTTCTGTCATTCACATGGCCATCATCAGTTGAAGGAGTACAAATGCATCTTCAATAGAAAACTATACTCACACTTTCACATCTTACCAAGAAGAAAATGAAGGGAAAGTCACAAAAGTTATTAAAATAAAGTTGAAATTAGATGACAAATATCAGAAATACAAAGAGAACAATGTTGGTTTTTTGGTATAATATAAGTATATTAAGTTGTCTCCACAAGTTTAATAGTAAAAAGATGCAGTCAATACTGCTTCAATAAGGTTTGATTTGAGACATATTTCAGGCATTCAAATGGGCATCGTCAATAAAACGAGTACACCAAAGTGCACCTACAATGGAAAACTATTAAATTTTTACATTTTACCAACAATAAAATGATGGCGGAGTCCCAAAAGTTATAAAATACAAACAAAACAATGGTGGTTTTTGGTACAATATAAGTATTAATTAATACTACACCCAATAGAGTCTGAGAATTCATGAGTCCCAAAAGTTATAAAATACAAACAGAACAATGATGGTTTTTTGGTACAATATAAGTATTAATTAATATTACACCCAATAGAGTCTGAGAATTCATTCTATTTGCTCTTCTGTTGTTTTTTTAAATCGGATAGTTGGTAGAGGCGCATAGATGCAGTCAATCCTGCTTCAATATATAAGGACTGCTTTGAGACACGTTTCTGTCATTGAAATGGCCATCATCAGTCAAAAGAGTACAAATGTTTCTATAACAGATAACTATACTTAATTTTCACATCTTACCAAGAAGAAAATGAAGAGAAAGTCACAAAAGTTATTAAACCGAAGTTGAAATTAGATGACACCATCAGAAATACAAAGAGAACAATGTGGGTTTTTGGTACAATATAAGTATATTAATTCAGTTGTCTCCACAGGTTTAATGGTAAATAGATGCAGTCAATCCTGCTTCAATAAGGTTTGATTTGAGACATGTTTCATCCATTCAAATGGCAAATACAGGGCATTATTTGAATTCAGGGCGAAACTTTGATCAACGATATTCCAGGAATGTCCCGATGTTTTCGCTTGAAATTCACCAGCAATTTACCTCTACTGACACCCCTCATGATGACCTACTATGGAACAAAAATTCCAGAGTCGGACTTAGAAAACTTATTTTCTTTTCAAATGTTAAAATTTCGACTTTCTGAATCGTATTTTTCACAATCGGAAAGATCAGCAAAAACACAAATGTGTAGCTTTTCAACTTATACGGAACACTTCGACCGGATTGGTGAGAAATTATTAAACAAAATTCAGATGAATATTTCGTAGAGGCCATTACTCACTTCATCCACTAAAAGTATTCGAATCAGTTTCTATATGATAGCAGCAGAGTTGAGATAAGATATAAAAAAATTTAGGACCGTATTTGGATTTTAGAAAGAATTACAAATCATAATTTTCGAAAAAGATTTGTCTGTATCCTAATATTTTTCAACAACGAAGATTCTCAAAATGTCCTCCTTCAATTTCTATACATTTTCTGTATATCTTCGGAAGATCTCTCACAGTTTTTCGAATAATTTGCCTAAAATTTCTTATCATATCTGAAGCTGTAACAATCCTCTCTCTCAGTTCCTCTCTGGTGTTGATTTCAGTTTGATAGACCAATCTTTACATATGTCTCCATAGATAATAGTCTAATACTGTGAGATTAGGGGACCTAGGTGGCCAAGAATGAGCCCAGCGAGCACAAAAACATCTCAGAGATGTTAAAAATACGAGATTTCGAGACATTGAACCTCCACTGCGATGTTCTGTTCACACATGAATAGAACTATTATGGAACAGCCAATGTCCGCCGCAGGCGGCAATTATCGAGATATCCTTGATATGTCACAAAACTACCTTCTTCCTAGTTCTTTTTAAAGCCTTTTCATGGACACAACAGAACATTTTCAACGCGTCTTGCGCACATTAAATCGCTGTAAAAAAACCATTTTCGATGTACTTTTCTGAAGCCTTTTGTCAAAATGAACTTTTGCATTAGGATTCCATTTCCCTAGAATGAAAAAATGCATTGAAAATAAATTGAACATAAAAATATTTTCCTGATATGAACTCACCTTCTTAATCGGTTTCTGAGTAGTTCTTACTACACACAGACATATAATTGGAAATAGGTTTCCCAATTTTTGAAATGTTCTCCACAATGCATAATTTTGCAACTGCGGAGAAGCTGTGTATTGATAAATTCGTACTTTTATATATTGATTACACTGAGGCACCAGACAACACATCTTGCATCTGATGGTCATTATTACAAACTAAATAAGTCTTCTAACACAATAAACTTCACCAAATTCCTTTCTGTTCGTTAGCAGCGTGATGTAAGCGTGACACGCTGCAAACGCGAATGCCAATTGCGAACAAGAAGAACAAAATCGAATAAAATCAGAATTCATCGCATTGTGACGTAAGCATGAGACGTTGTGGTGGGGCGAACAAAGAAAGGGCACAAAAGAACAAAAACAATACTTTCAATATCCTTCTAAGACCTCTTTGGGAAGTGCATATTACGCCCCAAAAAAACATCCTCATGCCTACATTTCTAAAACATCCCAACCCATCCCAGGGATACCTCTCAGTTGGCAAACAAAGAAATGTCACAGAAGAACAAAAACAATACTTCAATATCCTTCAATGACCACTTTGGTCAGTGCATATTACGTCTCAAAATAACATCTTCAATCCAACATTTTCAAAACATCCCAAAACATCCCAGGGATATTTGTACTCGCTGGGAGGGCTGCCACGACCTATCCAGCGATTTAGAGAATTGTTTGTCTAGGTATTCTCTCACATGTTTTGAGTAATGTGGATGTGCCCCATCCTGTTATAGTTATTTAACCAACTAGTGTATAGGGCCATTAATGTTCGAGATCATTAAACGCCTTTTAATATACAAGTTGGTTACAAGATTTTTCCGTCGACTATATTTCTCATTTCTCCTGCAATGAAGAAAACTTGGTTCGCGAATTCAACATTCATCTGGAAAATGCTAAGAATCACCCAGTAGCCTTGATACTGACATTAGTGACATTTGACATTTGTCGAAATGATCAACATAGAAAATAAATTCCTTGTGTTAGAAAACAGGGATTAAAATCGTGTCAGAAACTTGAAAAGTTATAGCATAAACAATGAATGCACGCGGTGTATGTTTGGTTGCCTATAAAACAATCGTGCATCAATAGACAAATCGTTCATTAATAGGGGTCATTAATGAACGATTTCATATACATTTAACTTAGTCGTTAATACAAGGTCGACGGAAAAGAGATATTAATCAATCCATTTTCATACATCCTTGCATCACAGCCTTCTTTTGTAGTGTTTTGATTCGCTGATTGAGGGAGTTCACATGCAATGAGATCATATTCAATATCACCTCACAATTTTTAATTAGTATGAGTTGGCACGTATATCTAATCCTTATAATAGTATATTATGTAACAAGTGTTATAAACGTCCTTTTAGTAACTAGTGTCTAGAAGAGTTTATAAACGCGTTACATACTATGATTTTTCTACGAACTCCGAAAATTACATTAACATACCTGCAATTCCTGCTAACCTACAAATCAATTTGAAAGGAATGGGAATTGAGAACATAATACATGCAACTGTATGCAACCAGCGAGACACTATAAGTGATATTGCTCGTGATATTGGTTGTAGATGTGTCCAGTCGTCCAGTCCATTGCTTACTAACCTTTGTTTCACGTTTATTGTCATGCTTAGCGCAGAATAAATAAATTGTTCTCAAAGATGGATGCTTCATTTTTACACTTCTTGGAGATATGCAAGTACTAGAACATTCTCTTCGATTTCACTTTCGTTTACTTTTCGCATATATTTTTAATGAAGAATTCTGATACAAACGAATATTGTTTGAATAATTCTGATACAAAATTTGAAAATAACAGTTGACAGTTAACACAATGGACAGGCCAGACATGTCTCAAATTACCGAAGCTGTGTTTAATGGTGGCGTTGCCATGGTAATGTGTTTAAGAAATCGTGTTGCCATGGTAACGTGTTTAATATTTCGAATAAATCACAGATCGACAATCCGTGATTAATCGATCATTTAACGTGGTACATATCCGTACGCTAAATGCCATTTTAGTTATGTGAGTAGAAAAAATATTTTACATATACAATAATTTTTCATATTTATTTATCACTTGGAGCGAACGAAAGAAAATTCCTATTATGTTCGAAAAACACCGTGCGTACCTAGGGAGGATAGAGAGAGGAGGTAGGTATTGATTTATTTTTTGAATTAGGTACTTATTTCCATGTTTTGAAAGGTCTCTTCAAGAAAAGTAAGTCCGCTCCTGGAATTTTTCATCGAATAGAGCCTCTTTAAACTCATTATAATACACCGATATGCAATAAATGGATTTAAATGAATTTGTTGAACGATGTGAATACAATAGCCAGTACAAAATCATGGAATCGTTCATCAGTAATGTGTTCGATATTTTTTCACCAATCTGATCGAGGTGTGCCGTACAAAGTGAAAAGCTACACTTGTAGTTTTCTTCCTGATCTTTCTGATTCCGATGAAAGTTTTTGAATAATACAATCCAGAAATTCGAAATTTTGACATTTAAAAAGAAAAATGAGTTTTCCAAGTCCGACTTTTTTTACATAGTAGGCCATCGATTGGTGTGTCAGTAAAGGTAAGTTGCTGGTGAATTTATCTGCCATTAGGCTATGGCTGGTTATTCATGACTCACCCTGTATAGGGGTGCGCTTTCACGATGATAACCCGGTACAGCGAGGGGCAAAATCATGGAATAAATTAATGCATTCATTCATCCCGAGACACGTCGATCTTCATTGTATGTTTTATCTAACATTTTTTCTTCAACACCATCGAATAACAGGGTATATTTTTTTTATCGCTTGGATCGCTCGAAAGGGAATCCCTATAATGTTCAAGGAACATCGTGCGTTCCTAGGGAGGATAGGGATAGGAGGTAGGTATTGGATTTTTTCTTGAACTTCTGGAGATTATATGTTTTTGGGAATACTTCCTCGACTATGTATTAACTAAAATGATTCGTATTTCAATAGTCATCCTAACACTTGCCACCCTGAAATACAACTGAAAAGGTATATAATCACTGCAAGATTACTTGTTTTTTTTTTATGATAATTGTGGCAAGAAACTTTTTGAAATATGACCCCTTCCAAAATCGAAAACGTGATGTTGTCATTAGTGATGTTATGGCAACCTCAGGTCATCACTGGAAGTGAATTTGAGTGAAGAATTAACATAAAGGGATTATTATAGCTGTAATATTTTTCCACTTATTTAACCTTCAAAATGTTATAAATGTGATTAAATGTGGCTAGTGATGGCATTTTTTCCTATATTGTCATAAGCATAATATACCTACTAACAACATTTTGACAAGATTGGTATTAAAGATACAATAGCATCATGAAGGCTCCTCCAGTGAAAATTTGGTTTATTCCAACTTGACCAGGTCGTAAATCATCAATATTTGATTAGATTACAAAATTGATTCTGTTTAATATTACTCTGATGACCAGTTGACACTAGAAAATCCCTATAGAGAGATCCACAGCCTACTGCAATTTTTTATCGGTAGCAAGCTTCAAACTAATGCATATTCAAAGCATTTTCAAACTCACATATGTCCAAAAAGTATGGCAGCTAGATAACTATAAAAACCCAGATAAAAACAAAAGAGTAAAGTGGAGTGCCATTACAAGAGGTAGAATGTTATAAACAAATAATATAGAAATGTTAATAATCATGTTCTAGACCATGACCAAATGATAGTTTTGACCTTACCGAATTCGAAGTAAATTAGAACTTACAATGCAATTAGCCTCGAGATTAGCCTGGAAATGAAATTTCAAATAAACTAAAAACATATTTGTCACGCACATACATTCCCAGGTAGATATTTCAATCGACACTTCGAATTTAGTGTCATCAAACAGTTTATCATTCTTTTTTTTATTTTAGGTTGTGCTGTTGCAATTGGTATGTTCATATTGAGCACCAAACATCTAGTCGTTGTCTACATTTACCTCATGTCAGTTGGATTGATATTCTTCTCCTATTGGACCAATGTAAACACAGTAAATACTATACTAAAAATTGAAGGATACGAAAATGGAACCATCAACATTCTACATCTACTGACATTGTATTGGGATGGATTGATACAGCACAAAGAATTCTTCATCAACATCATACAGAACTTCCTATTGCAGTTCTTGTTGTCTGTAGTGTTTACAAACATCCATATGGGCCCGAGGCATTTTTTAATGCAAAAAATGTTGCCCGTCTCTTTCTTGGCACCTACAATACTGGCAGCACTACCTACCCCATCATATCTCTTACACCACACCCCCATAGTAGCAGCTCTGATCCCCCTGGCCTTGGTGAAGTTTGTGCTGTGCACCTCAGCCGTGCAAATCCTACAGTCCGTCTACTCAGGCTACCTTCAAGCCAAAAACTTCGTCTCCAACTTCGGCATGTCGGCGCTCGTCGAATCCGAATGGCTGAGGCTAAACGTCCCCGAAGTACTCCGGACATTCTGGATGCTCCGAGTACTCGAGCACGCCGGAATATTCTTCTTCTCCGGCTATTGGGATCTCGAAGACGGCAACTCGCCGTACTTCAGGCTTCTGAAGTACTTGATGGTGACTGGCTGCGACACCTTAACCGCGGTGCTCGGCATCACCAGCATCGTCTCTTTTATCTGCAACTACATCGGAAAATTCTTCCAGTGGATCCTTTTGACTGACGACGAAAATGACAAGAACTTCGGCACCGTGTCGGCCATCGTGTTTTACATTCTCGCCTTGCAAACGGGGTTGACTAGTCTAGAGCCTGACATTAGGTTCGTGCGGTTGTGCAGGAACTTTTGCCTCCTGTTCACCGCTCTGCTCCATTTCACCCACAACGTCGTGAATCCTCTGTTGATGAGCTTGAGCGCCTCGCACAATCCTTCGCTTAGGAGGCACCTGCACGCCCTTTTAGTATGCGGTGTTTTGGTTGTCCTGCCTCTGCTGCTCATGTACTTCTTGTGGAAGACTCAGGAAATGTCCACTTGGTTGCTAGCGGTGACTGCTTTCAGCATAGAGGTGATAGTCAAGGTTTTTGTTTCCCTAGCTATCTACTCTTTGTTCCTTCTGGATGCTCGCAGGGAAACCTTCTGGGAGAAACTGGACGACTATATTTACTATATAAGAGCCTTCGGCAACACGGTGGAGTTTTGTTTCGGGATCTTCCTCTTCTTCAACGGAGCGTGGATCTTGATGTTCGAGAGCGGTAGTGCCATAAGGGCAGTCATGATGTGCATTCATGCATATTTCAACATTTGGTGCGACGCCAAAGCCGGTTGGTCGGTGTTTATGAAGCGCAGGACTGCTGTGAACAAGATAGAGAGCCTCCCGGAAGCTGACAAGGACCAGCTTAGGATGCTGGACGATGTTTGTGCCATCTGCTATCAGGAAATGCTGTCGGCGAAGATCACCAAATGCAGGCATTTCTTTCATGGGGTCTGCTTGAGGAAGTGGCTGTACGTGCAGGACAGGTGTCCTCTTTGCCACGAAATCATGCATGCCATGGATACGGAGGAGAGGAGAGAGACGTCAGAGTTGGCGAACAATGAGGAAGAGAACAATTATGACAGGTGATAGGTTTGTGGGGTGTGGTTTAGGGGAACTTTCGCAATGAGGTTTGAGAGTGTTTTGGACTGAGGTCGTACACGTTTAGGCTGTTATTGACTTTGAAATATGTATTTTATTTATGTCTCTATTATCAAGACTAGCTGGTGAAATATGTGTTTGATAAGAGAGCTGAGATGATATTTTTGATAATGAGATATTACTAGTTGATCGTGGAAAGCTAAATCTGCACTGTCATTGAGAGCTAATCTTTATCTGTTATTTCAATCTCGGTTAGTAAGAATCGAAATTATGTGTATCTAGGCGTGGAATGTATTAAATTTTTTATACATAGTAACTGTCTGAAGTAGATTTTGGTTATCATAAAATTTATTCAACCACTGATTGGATTTCCATTAAATTAATAAAAACAGTACATGTTTCTCTAATACTCTTACACAGAAGCTTGTTCATATCAAAAAGTCATGCAAAGCATTTGCTTTTAAGATATACATAGGAATCTTATCATTTATAATATTTTTTTCATGCAAATAAGATTCAGGCTGATACTTCTGAAACATATCCTGAGTATCTCATGAAGCTGTCCTGGTTATATGTTTTTATTACCAACTTTGACAAAGATAACATTTGAACAGTAGCTCTTAATTACATTGTGTCTTTCATGGCATATTTGAAATATTTTATTTTCAATAATATCAATTTAAACATCTTAAATGATTTGCTAAAACTATGTATATATGTATGTATGAACGTTTTTATATATCTTTTGAAATAGAGACATAATATGCATTATGACTGGTCAAGCATATTTATTTAGGATAACTTTGTTTTTAATTCTCTAGAATTTTGAAAATGAGTAGTCATGACGATTCTGAATCTGAAATAGTTTATTTGTTGGCTGAGTGATCAGGGAAAGGGAAAAAGATAGTCATTTTTGAAAATACAATATTTTTAGTGGGCATTTGGAAATTTAGTTATGTCACATGCTAGTTAGCATCCAACATTTGAATTTCAAAGTAATAGCACAGAGTTCGAATGAGCATTATAGGAGGTGAGTAAAAAACTACTACATGGTGTAAAAATGGAAATGAGTTTTTATTTGGGAATTATTCTTTTAGTTTAGCTGTCATCCTTTTCGACATTTTCGACCTCAAACAATCTAGGTATCAAAAACTATACCATGTATCTAATACTGACAAATTTTAAAATAAAACAAAGGAAATCATACTTTTGATGAGGATAAAGCAATAGAACTTCATCATTTGAAATCAATCATTAGAAATCAAACACAAAAATTCTATAATTTTACTTAACTATCAACTAGACATAAACAAATCGTCTCTGTTGAATTTGTTTTCTCAGTAAACAAATTACATCACTTCTTTCATGTTGATCTGTTTTAATATGTATAGTTTCAGAAATGAAGGTTTGGCTAGCTTAGCAAAACGTGTTGTATGTTTAGGAATTTTGTGGGAATCTTATCGTTTGTGAAGTTCTTTAAAATGAGAAACAGTGGTAATAAAAAACAATGTTGTCCTTTGTACATCATCAGGAGGTTTTAAGAAAAAGTTTCATAGTTGAATATAGGTATCAAAAAGTGTGACAGCTGAACCGCTCGGTTCAAGTTTTCTTCATCTTCTTCAACTCCTAATTACATTCTGAATATCACTGATATGAGTTCATTCAAAATATAATTATATATGAAAATACATATATCAATGAGATATACAACTATGTATCATTTGTCACTTCTTATATACGGAAATAGAGGAAGACAAAGAAAGGTGAATCTGTTGAAAAAAATCAATATGCACCAATTTAATTATAACTTGTGATCTAACTAATGCAACTTCATCAACTAAATATAACTAGAAATATGTATTATCATCAATCATCTTGATCCTGATTTCTGATAATGTTTGTTCAGCTACAATAAGAAAATACTCGCTCACATGCCAAAACGGTGCTGTACCTACCTTAATGCCAATAATTTTTCAGATTTAAAAAAAAACAGATACTTTTTCTCTTGGAAGTTCTTGTAGTGGAACCTTATTTAGTTTATTGCTCAACCATCTGAAAATATGTGATAAGTCATGATTATTTAGTTATTCTAAAATAAATGAATTCAAATGTTGGAATCCACTCAAGCCGTGATTTGTAATGATTAATGAATATAAAAATATTTGGATAACTTGAAAAAATATATGTAGAGTCTCCGTATATCACTATATGTGGTGGAAAAAAACTTCAAATATGAAAGATGTACTTCTAGCACGCCTTAAATAATGAACAGATGTGAATTGCAAAATGATGAAAAATAGTCCAAATCAGTTTTTTCAAATATTTTCAACTCTAGTGAAAGATCTTTTCCTTCTGTTCACAAATATATATGGTTTGCTAATGTTTCATCAAGCCATTTTTCACTAATTTAGCATTGAATCAGAGTTGGTAATATAACATTTAGATGGCTGTGGAATGTGGACACAACAGAAATGCCATGGAAACTAAACATGCATAAAACATTAGCAAACTTAATATATCTGTGAACAAAAGAAAAAATATTTCACAAAATTAAAAATATACAGGGTGTTACATTAAAAAAAACTGATTTGGACTCATTCCTTCATTTTGTGATTCGCATTTGTTTATTTAAGGAGAGCCTAAATATAAGGAGACTTCCTGTATATTAACGGACTTCAGTATTGAGTAATGATTTCAGGAATGACTGGAAGAAAAACAAACAGCAATATTTATAAAATTCAATACAACACAGTGCCATTCATAAAGATCGTGACATAGGGGAAAAACTTTTATTATTAGAATATCAAGTTCTATTTTTTTTTTTTTTTTGAAAATCGATGCTGACACATGTCACATGATCACTGGTATTGCGGTGAATTGAAAAAATGACTGAAGAGGGAGATCTTGGAAAAGTTGCTTAGATTTAATTTCCATACTTAGATACAGAAACTCTATGTGAATATAGAATCGAATCCTAAAACAACTCTTGTTGATAATTTTTATTATATTTTGCCCCACTTTTTGCCTTTTTGTAGTCTTTGTTTTTTTCACCGCCATACCAATGATCACGTGACATGTGTCAAAATTGATTTTTAGGTTATCGGGCATGCATAATAAATCCCGAGAAAAAATATTTCGATAACAACGGCTGTGATCATACTAAAGTAGAATTATAATAGTGTGTGGTTCAATTCTATATTTCGAGAAAATTAAGTGAGTACTTACAGGGCATTGCAGCCAAAGATCTTATATTTTATTATTTGTGAAACTTGTTAAGAATACAGGTAGTTTCATTTGAAAGTTGAGTTCACTTCCGGCGAAACCGGAAATCTTCAATTAATAAAATTACTAGATTTTTTTGGAATTCTCTTGTATTTATGAATAATATGATGATGTTTCCATCCTTTCGGGTAGGAAAATTCTTGAGCTTTGAATTCTCATTATTTGTAATAAGGACAACTCAGATTATTTGTCCCAAGATGTCACTTCGTTGAAATATTCCATATTTCCTTAGAAACAAGGAGTGAGAGTCCCGAAGTATCCAAAATACTAGATAAAGTGGCGTTTGAAAAATTGCAAAATTGTTCCATCAATCATTCAATCATTACAGAGGTGGCACGGTTTCAGTAGGTTAGCTAATAATATATGTCACAAAAATAATGTCATATATAGATATACTTTCAGACCAACATTCTGATTTATCTCATACTTTCAGATTGTCGAGTTGACAAACAAAAAACAAATAGATATAGTAACCATATTTAATAATACGTTCGATGCGGTATTATAGGTACTCACCTAAAGAAAACCCCATTATATAAGAATTGGATTTTATATTGCTTCATTCCAAATTATCACATTCACTGTAATAATCTATCTAGGCAATTTGTAGGCACTGCATTTAACTAGAATCTTCTAAATTTGTGAAAATCATTTTTAGAAAATTCTTATTTTCTATTCTTGTTCACTAAGAAGATGCATTTTGTGATTTTTCATTCAAGGCTAGATTGACAGCAACATTGAGCTTCTGTATATAAGTTTGAATGAAAGTTAGATCGTTTTGTACATATATGAAAAGTTAGTTGTACAGATAATTGTAAATTCTATCACTTTCCTCCATTCAATTTGTCATATATATCTATATGTATAAAGTACCAACTTATCTGAAATAATTTATTAATTGATTCCACATATTTATAATAAAATTCCGAAGTGTGCTAAAACAAATATTTATGATAGAGAACTAAAATAAATAATTTTTTAGTTCATCCACTGTATTTTTTTAATTGAAAATCAGGTCTTTATAGTTCGACAATAAATAATAATTCGAAATTCTACAATTTGTTAATGTCCTGACTACAGTCATCCTATCAGCTCTCTCGAAATTGGCCTTCACTACCTCGTAGTACCGTCCATCGCTAAAAATCAACACAAAACATTATCATCAAGGCTCTCTCTAGTTTCCAAGGTTTCGAATGAATCAAATTCATAGTTAGTAGAGTCACTGGATGGCATTAGTTACTAAAGAGTTCGGACACAGAAATGACAACTGTTTTTTAGTGTGTTTGAATATTTCGATTTTTCAAATAACACACCTTGCAATGTGACAAGAGCACCATAGTCGTTCCGCGCTTTCTCTTTCAAAATTGTTTAAATTTGACAATAAATATGAACATCATAATTGAAATATAATTTCATAAACTATTGAGAAAAAAGCATAAATGTTTATGTCCTGCTATGTAATCAATTGTGGGAATTCTGAAGAAAATGGATTCAATCTCTTTAATTTTCCAAAGGAAATATCAACCATTGTTCCCTTATAATAGAAGGAATTATGTATGAAACGGCCTGGATCTAAAATTGATTTGAAGACAATAAGCAGATTAGAATGAAATTATACTTTAGGCCCATTTCCAAACAGAAAATTTCAAGATCCGTTTGAGAGAATGTATACTCTGTTCCATTAATTTTCAAAACAGAGTATTAAAAAAAACCTATATTGTCATCACACGGAATGCAAAACAAAACTATCATTGTGAAAGAGGAATTGATTGTAAAACTACGTAGGTAATGAAATTGAAAATTTGAGAACTAAACTGAGGAAATCAAGTAAATTGCAACGTGATATATCATCGAATCGCGTTTTCAATACCGACCAAATTCAAAATGTATCAGTTAAAAGTATCAGCAAAAGGAGGAGTATCAAAACAATCTTCATGTTACAAACTCTTTCACTCATCGGCTACAGTTTTACATACATTAAGAAACTATCTATAAGTATATCCATATGTGTCTATTTTGTCATATTAAAATGTTGATACATGCATTCTTTTCATATGTGTATAACTGTTGTTCTGCGAAAAATGTACCACTCAACTCAAGCCATTGTAATATAGAAAAGGACAGAAGTTCAGCTGTTTCCGAACTCTCCACTAATACCATCCAGTGACTCTAATAGTTAGTAGGTGTACAGGCCATATTATTTTCAAGGGTTAGGTATTCTGTGATTGGATGTACAAGGATGTCGAATTCCGAATGTGATGAAAAATTACGCGGCTTCCAAAATTATTGGTACTTCCATTTTATGAGAAATTGGTGAATTATTAATTCTAGAATATGAGACCATTCGTTTTCCAAAATAATCATATTTGACAATGACAAAAGAGAATGCAACCGATAGATGACACTCAATTCGACAGTAACTGTTGCCAACAAAACGCACAAAATGTCTAACCCTTGCCAAGTGAAACTTGGTCATTTGGATCTGGAAAAACGGAAAATTTTCATAGGACTTATGTGAAGTTGGCACCGACTTCTTTGAAAAACTGAATTTTTATCGGAGTTCTGGGTATATACGATAGAGTTCTGGAGTTCCTGACAAAAAAATTCAATAGTTCTGGTTAATTGTAGAAAATAACCGAAAAACAAAATTGTGGGTGCTAAAAAAGCACATCGTTGAATAGAAATTTTGATGTTCTTTACAGATATGGCAAAAAAGATGAGAAATTCGAATGTATAGGGTGTTGTTTTCTGGCAGAAAGAATTTGTGAATTTTAAGTGAACCGGACCTGGATTTTATCTTTTGTTGTTGCCTCAATCAATTCCACAGGATAGATTGAGCCAGTGTACCAATTTTTAAAAATATATACAGGTTGGTTGGAACGTTATAAGACAATGAAGATATGGACAAAATTGATGAAACATCCTGTATCTGGGTTATAAGATGTCGAAGACCCATCAACCATGGGTTTTTTTAAATCACCCCAGTGGTTGGTAAGTACTCAAGGAATATAATTTTTACTCCCCATTTCATTTATTGTTCAGTCAGCAATTTTAAGACAATGTCTTAAAATTGCTCACTGAACAGAATCGAAATATGTGAAAATTTACAGCGTTTCCCATATGAAATTCCTGAGTTGGGGTTATTTCCGTTGAAACCGGATGTATTATAGTTGATTTTTTTTCTCATTAATGTTCTGGTTCCCACGAAAAGGGATATCCTGGAATGTTCAGAGAACATCGTAAGAACCGAGGGAAATAAGGTAGGAATTGGTGTTCATCTTGAATTTCTGGAGGTTATATGCTTCGGGAAACACCTCCCTTGGCAATTTGTTCCGCATATTCAAATCTCATACCCTCCAAATTATGTCTTGTCAAAAGAGAGTCTGTAGGTCAATCCAGGAGGTGGTATATTCATTATTCCAGATTCTTTTGATTTTCCCCTGGATTCTACATAATAAAAATATGAGTATTATTTCAATATACGTGTAGTAGGACAAAGCAGATGTTTCGCCCCAAAATTTCATTGCGTTTAAAAAATGTTTCTATCAGAGAATCTAATGAAAAAAATCATACGGGAGCAGATTGGTTCCCGGAATGTCCAGAGTCGAGTGATAATTTGATATTTTTCCTATATACCCATATTTCTCTTCTCCAAACCGTTTTTCAAGGCAAGTGTGTCATTGACAAGCGAATGAATTTTTCTCTCAGACTCTCCGATAGAATATTTTTTTTCTGTGACGGGAAAAAAGTTTGGCATTTCATCTCTGTTGGCAGGTTATAAAATGTCACTTTTCATAAATTACTTTTTTCCCGTGGGAAAAAGTGAGTACTTTTTTCCCGGATATATATCACATATATATACTCTGTTAATAGCTTTTGTTGTGCTATAGTTCCGAAAAATGAGTCAGTTATACCGTCTCCGAGAAAGAACTGCAAGTCCTCTTATCTACCATTCGACTTCGCGCCGGTTACGTATATTACTAAACAACCACTAAATTCACAATTTTTTGAAATCAAATCAAAGAATGAGACTGACAGAAGTGACATCAGATATTTGATTACTCCAACAATGCAGGTGTCCCAACTGTTAAAAACTTAAAATTTCACGTCGATAATTTCAGATTTCGAAATAATGTAATATCTTCTCTTCCTTTCTTCTATCACAGAAAAATATAGTGTATTATACACGGGAAAAATATTAGATTTTAGCTCACGGTTTTTTGTCTGCCTCCAAGGGCGTACCCAGCGAGGGGCAGGGGGGGGCAGCTGCCCCCCCTAGAAGTCATCCTGCCACTTGACTTTTTCCCGAATACTGAAAATTTTGTATCTTAATCATGATTGAGCAAAATAATGATGTTTCATAAAGAAAGATTTTAAATCTTTTTGTTGAAGTATTGTGTTTTTATATCAGTTCTGATTACAAGTTCATAAATAGCTTAAATAAGTCGCTTATTGCAAAGAACATAATTTGATCGCAAGAACCAACAAAAAAAGTAACCTAAATTGCGATAAATCGCGGTATCTGGTGTATATGGCGCAGTCTCGATTTGCAGGTGCATTTGTTACCAGGGTTCAATGCGACATTTCAACCTGATTTCTAGCGTTTTCAACATAGTCATAGCGGTTTATATGGAGATATTTTGATCACATGAATTGTTGACGACATATATGAACAATGCACATTGAAACATTTGAGACAAAGAGATAAGCAGAGAAGAGAATGACAGACGACAGAGTCAGTTTTCATCATTTGTGCCACTTCCGCCACTTTTCAATGACATTTTGTATATTCGATATGGTTTAAAAACTTGTGATGCTCGTGAACGAATATTTTATTTGCGATGAAGTCGCAAATCTGTATGATGTTGAACTAGAAATATGATTTGATACATGGTTATGGTTTGACAGGTTTATGAACGTGTGACAAGATCAAGGACAAACCTAAATACGATCGAAAAAAAATTTATGTTGTGATTTACCAATGTGCCTACATAATAGTACCGAATGAAATTGTATAGGAAAATTTACCTATATTCATTTTGTTTTGTTATTTTTTCATTCTAAACAGAATCTGAATAAATAAAGTTTTCTACGATTTTTTATCTGATGATATAAACTAACTGAAAATGATGAGATATTATCAAAAATGTCGCTAAATCACGAAAAAAAGTCGCTAAATTTCCAAAAATTTCGCCTCCGGCGGGCTTTCTGCTCGTTAGCGGTACGCTTCGGAGAGTGAAGACCTGGCTTAGGAGCACTATGGGAGAGACAAGGCTGACTGAAATGGTGGAAACAAAATTAATGGAAAAATTTGCAGCGAACCCGAGAAGATTATTATTAAGATGAAAATATAATAAAGGACAGTTGATTGAAATACTTATGTTTATTAAGATAAAAAAAACGTCTCAGTTGAAGCATGGCATGTCTAGTGATTGATACTGATTCTCGGTAGTTTCTAGTTCCCTTGCCTAAGCTGCCCCCCCCTAGTTCAGATCCTGGGTACGCCCTTGTCTGCCTCCGGAGACAACACAACCTGGAGCTAAAATCTACTACTTTTTTCCCTTGTATAATGAATAACTATAATCGCAGTGACATTTTGGGGCAAACACCATCTGGTTTGTCATCACTACACGTATATCGAAATAATACAAATATTTTTATTTTGCAGAAACGAGGAGAGATAAAATCCCAAAAAATCTGGAATAAGCTAGAAAATAAAACGTTGGAACAATGTTCTAGATCTCACCTCAAACATAAACACCTTAATTTCAAACATTTCACTCTGATGGTGTCGATAGCTTTCTGACTCTTGTCTGAGAATCTCAAGTTTTCTGGATCCCACCGGAGCTCTATTCGCTCCAGATTTGGACAGTTATGAGCAATGCTGTCCATCAGTTGATCTACCAAAATATTCACTCCTAGTCGCTCTTGTGTTCCCATAATCAGTATTCTGAAATCGTAACTGATCAATCAGATGAAGAAATTTTGTATTTCGTGTATTACAGTGGCGTGCAATGCTACTCGTGTAGTGTAGGCAAAAATTTAAAAATGTAAAATGCAGAAAACAAAGATGGAGATGATCGAACATTGGGCCGTTCCGTTTCCGTATAGTGAATCATGACATGTTGCCTATTCACAAAACTTGATTGCGAATGTTACCAATGATGTTCTCATTATCACATGTCGCTCATAAATTTGTAAATTTCAGAATGTCGCCAAATTGAATTTAATGTAGCATTCCATCAAAATAAGTTGACGTAAATGCGATAAATCGCCACACCTGGCAACACTGAGTCCTTGACCGTCTTCCGTATCCCCTCTTATTATTGTTCGTAATCGCTCGGGTCCCTGGTCGGCAGAAATCGGCTCCGCTCTGCCGGCGTCTCGGCTCGAGTGTCGATGGCTGACAGATCGAAAGCAATGCTTTTTCGCTCCAATTCCTATTGATCAGCGCAACTTCGATTTGCTTTCATTTTGAATGGATGCTTATTTGCTCACACAGAGTACAGCGCCAAAATGGCGGCTGCGCATCGGGTGGTCTCGGACATATATCCCAGGTAGCACATGACGACTATATGACGTCTAATTGACGGCATCACATTCGGCCAAAAGACGTCTTTATTTTAACAAATGCGACGTCCAAATGACGTAAGTAAGACACATCCAAATGACGTCATATTTGAAAGTCTGTTAGACGTCAGTATGTGTTTTCAAATTGGACCTTAAACTGACACTACTGACCAATTTCCGACGTCAATAAGACGTCTGTTTTTTTTATAAAAAATTTTGGGGTTAATGGTTATATTCTGGTGAGGAAGGTAATCATTTGTGCTATAAAATAAATTTGCTACGAATGAAGATTTTATTGACAAAATAAGTAATGTGAGGTATTACATATAGTTGAAAATTTCAGCGTCGATGGCTGCCCCTCCACCAGAGAGCTCTTTTGTATGTTTTGCTGTCTATGAATTGCGGCCAAAACACTTCCTTTTTCAACGGCGTCAGCCAAGTTTCGTGAGCAACAGCTACACTGTTGCTTCCACTGTCATCAAATTTTATCACACAATACATCCTGAATACTTTCACTCAAACATTCAACATTTTAACATTCTTAACAAATCCAATGGCACAGACGCCGTTCACAAACAACACCCATTCGGACATGGACGATGGACAATGAACATGAACGGGAACGCAGCTAAACGGCAGTAACGCCACTAACGGCAGTCGCGAGATGGTCGCGAGTCGCATACACAATCTCTTCGCGTAATTACTTGATCGCCATTGGCCATCTGGTCGGTAATGTGAGAATTGTCTTTGGCGCTAAATTTAAACATTGAAAATCAAGGGAAGCCTATGGAATAAAATCCATTTTTATTATACATTTATACAGTTATTTGGATAGATTAATTGATTTATTTCATAACTTCGTTTTCCTATACATACATAATAATAATAACAATAATAATAATAATGATAATAATAATAATAATAATAGTAATAATAATAATGATAATGATAATAATACCCAAAAAAATATGAAGACCATAGATTGACGTCTATACGACGTCAAACAGTGGCCGTCCATAAGACGTCAAATTAATGACGTCCGCATGACGTCGCAATTTGGTCAAAAGACGTATGAGACCAAAAAAGACCTTAGATATCGGTCCTATAGACGTCATATTCGTCAGTCTGGCTACCTACCTACCTAAAATACATCTACTATAGTAGATGTATTTTTATAAAAAAACTGTGTATCGATGATTTGTTTTTTTCTGGGGTAGGAAATGCTTTTGGGCTCCTATCGTATGCATACGCCACTGTCGTGTAAATATTTTATCGAATCCCTAAGCCATCATCAGTGCTATATACTCGTCAAGTATTTACAAAAAGGTCAAAAATTTAATCGACATCATTATGGTACAAACGGTAGTAAGAACATTAACATTACATAAACATTTAACAAATGAGTATAGTCAACTTAAATCAGGATTTTGATACAGAATAATTCATACAAAAGATTTTAGTGCGTTTTCGAGTACCTATATTTTGGGGTCCTTAATAGCTCCTCAAAAATCCCCTACGATAGAGTGTACGCACAACAATTGTCAACATCAAGATGCTATTTATATTTAAATATGAAAAAAAATTATATCAATTCCATTTTGAGAATGTTAATGGACCAGACAGATATTATGCATGATTTTATAGTTTATATATATATATATATATATACATTGATGTCGGAAAGTTTAGTACAAAGGCCAAGACAAGCCAGCTCATGCAGGCTCGTTTAATTATCGATTCATCAGGTAGGGTAATAGAAACGCGCTTCATTTTCCCCTATATGCCATACAATGGGCCGACGTTTGACCAGTGCAGTTCGACCATGGCCAGCAATCTTCCGATCTATCATGTACTGGTGTGTTGATCCACCCCTGTATAAGGGAGATGTTGTCAGATTATATACCGAGCGGCTGGTATGTTTATACAGGGTGTAGAATCTACAGCAGATATTAAATTGTGTGGGTTCGGACTATGATGGTGGCAGAATGCAGGAGAAAAACAAAGAGATAGGTAATAAACTATAATCAAAGAAATAAACTACATTCACGATCAGAATCCTAACAAATTCAAATATGCAGAAAACTCAAACTTCTGCTGACTATTCACTTATATCTCAAAGTTAAGAAAATATCTAAAAACTCAAATAATCACTCTATAAATTCATAAAATCAAGAATATTCAATATACAATCAATAATCGTGAACCAGTATAAATTCACCATAGATTTTCCTACAATGAAAACTCTCAACTCAACGTTAATATTCTCCAAAACAACAAATAAACTTCCCTTTATGAACTTCTCCAATATTCCTAGTAAAACTTCATATATTGAAACATAACCCTACTTCTACTCTAAGCCCATATACTAATAGCTAAAACTTCTCTAATCATCCCTTATTTCAAAACCTCTTATCAAGTTAGTTTGCAAAACCCTTATACGTCTAATTTATTAAACAACATCCTAACCCTTGACACTAATAGGTTGACTGACTATAGTTTCTTCAAACTGTCCATTATATTATCGTTAGAAAGTTATGTTGAATGTCAAAAACACTTTCAGTCCTATAGTCTGTTAAATGTAACCACAAAGACATACCAACTTGCTTGGGAGTTGAAAGAATTGCCATGATCTCTTTCTCACTTGCACTGATTCTAATAACCACTATAGATAGGTACTTCTATACACTTCGCGATCTATTCTGATTCTATTGGAGCTACATCTTTACTAGTTGACGCCTCGAGAGTTAATGATCAATTGCCTTCCCATTTTTTACAATGAAGTGTTTTTATAGTCAAAATCAACAAAGCAAGTTACGTCATCCTTGTTATTTGGTTTTAGTTTACTCATGGAAGGGATTTCATAGATTCATATGGCAATAACAATAAATCAAATCATATTCGTTTGTCGGTCTCAATAATTAGCGCATTCTTGGAGATACCAATTTCAAGGTTGATCTAGAGTCATTAAAATAAATATTGAATATCTGAAATTTGCCGACAAAAGATGTTTACTTAACGCGGGTATGAATTCCATTTTTAATATTTCAATATTTTCCTTAGATAGTATTCAGCGGGGCATAACATCCGTCCATCCCCTATTTGAAATCGAAATATATCATATATTTCGATTTCAGTCCTCACATGGTAACTCTAATTATAAACTCTCAACGAAACAATCTCAAAACTCTAAGTAACCTGCTCATATTACATAGTTACCAAAAAGAATATTCTTAACACTAAAAAAAAACAATTTTAGAATATAATCTGTTGGCTGATCTTCAACAATAACCAGAACTGTCGTCCGTTGTAAATTCCATCTGCGTCCAACGCAGCAGCTCTAACTAGGTCTCTGGGCTGATTTGGTCCTTCGTCTGACTCCAAACTCCAAGCAAGGAAGAGACCTCTCCAGGTAGGCGTTCGAGAAAACGCTTGTTCTAATCTCATTGATTTGCTCTCGCTGCGAGCACTGTGTCCTGGGGTAGCATCGTCAGTAGCGTGCGTGCCACCTTGGTAAGGTGCCAATAACACCTGTTGAGTGGGCTTCGGAGCGGCGGAGGAGGCATGGCCTCAGGAATGCAATGGTTGCACTCGCATTCCTATCCATGAGCATTGGAAAACCATATACGTTCCCAATGAAACAGCACCATATACCTATATTGACAGGTGGTAGCACAGGTAATAGCATCGGGCGATACCTTGGGTATAGCTCTGGCTTCTAGAGGACGTCTCGTGGGTGGGCGAACCCGCAGGTAATGGACTGTCAAATGGCTATGACAGTCAACAGCAACATCACTCGTGCTTCACTCCTAATGTCTTATGATTGTGGTTACATTTTGGTCACATTTTGGTCAATAAAAGAATGTCTATTATCGCACCTTCGTCTCAAATTCTGTTGTAACTTTCAGTCCTAATGTCAAGTCAACCTCTGATAAATAAACTTATATTCCTATTTCATCCTCATATACATATCTGAAATCCATCACCAAATCCTTCCTAAACAAATAATAACTAATACATAACATTCTCAACTTTCTCACAATTGCAATTTTCGTCAAAAATCTCAATAAAATATCCATTTCGATTCGTATTCAAACATTTTTCCAGTAATTATAACATTTCCAGCATTTTCAATATCACTATTTTTGTGAAAATTATTCCAATTCATTTTTCCTTGAAATTCTTCATAAGGTATCCTATACCTGACTCAATTTTCTATTCGAATTTTCGCAATCATTTTCCATTTTACTGAAGTACCTTTCGTACATCAAACAGTGTCCGTTTCGGTGTGAGAAATGTATATTGCTCTTATGACCTTCTTTCCTTTTCCGGTCCCTTGATTTTCATAACCAATTTCGTCGAATTCCGAAACTAGTGCCTGTGCCTTCATTAATAAAATCTGTCTAGAATTTATCATTTTTCAGATTACCTACTTAAAATAATGACCTATATGTGTTATCAGTCCTACTCCCGTCTTCTATGTGTGCCGGATATTTATTGCTTTTATTTATTATATAGCCCGCCGTAACACCCAATCTTGTTCTGGTACATCACCTCGTGACCGAGTTTGATAACTATGGTTTGGGTTATTTCCATTGCCTATTTCAATTTCAAGATTTTCTTCGGGTTCATTCTCGGAATCTTCATTGGCGTCGTTATCGGAAGGTTCTAACTCGACACTTCCAGTTTGATCGGTTTCAGGGTCACTGTCATCTGTTTCAGGGTCACTCTCGTTTTCTGAATGGTCCTCATTAGAAGAATCGTCCCAAAATTCGCGTTCTCGGACGTATGGGTTTTCATCTTCGTAATTTTCCTCTGGATTTCCCAATTGTGGCAAAATCTCGTGTTCGGATTGATTTTCTTCCTGCTCGTGTTCGCTGATTTCCACTCCCTTGAGCAATTTTAGTCGATTCGCATGCACATTTTGCACCTTTCTTCCACCTATTTCCTGTATCTTGTATGTAACGTTCCCTGTTTTCTCGATTACCCTGTATGGTCCTGTATACTTCTGCTGGAATTTTCTAGATTTTTGCTTCTCTGTAGGATTTTTCGCAGGTTGATTCAAATAAACTCTGTCACCTACCTTCAAATTTTTACTCTTGGCCTTTCGATTATATCGTACCCTTTGTGCTTCCGCTTGATTTTCTAATGAAATTCTGGCTTTTTCATGCGCAATCTGAAATCGTTGCACCATCTCAGTTGCATAATTGTCATCAAGATCATATTTTACACGTGTTTTTTCAGTTACTAAATGCTGAGGTAATACAAAATCTCGCCCGAACATTAGATAAAAAGGGGTCTCGTTTGTAGAGCTGTGAATGCGATTTCTGATACACATTACCGCGAATGGTAAATAGTCATCCCAAGAATCATTATTTTCAGTCAAATAATGAGAAATCATCGTTTTTAATTCTCTATGCATTCTTTCCAATACTCCGTTCGTAGCAGGATGGTAAGGGGTAGTTAATAACCTTTTTATGCCTAAAATTTCGCATATTTCCTTGAATAACTTAGATACAAATTGCGATCCTCTGTCACTTAGTAAAAATTCTGGAGTTCCATATCTCGTTATTACATCATCTACAAAAGCTCTGGCCACCGTCTCAGCTGTAATATCAGGTAGAGGTATTACTTCGGGATATCTGGTTAAGTAATCTATGACTGTTAAAATATATCTGTTCCCTTTTCTGGTACGACTCAAAGGTCCTACAATATCAATGGAAATTCTTTCGAATACTGCATAAGGTACATTCAACTTTTGTAATTCTACCGGGGTTTGATAATTCGTCTTCCTTATGTTACATGAATGACATTGCTCGCAATACCGTGTAACATCATTTTTCATCCCTTTCCATACAAAATCTCGTTTTATAGCTTTATATGTTTGAAGTTGTCCCGGATGACCTGCAAATACGCCATTATGATATAATTTCATTATTTCTCGTATCATTTTCGAAGGCGTCACAAGTTTATCTCGGCGTTCATCACCCTGTCGAGTTTGATAACATAAGCCGTCATTACTCAAATAGTATTGGGAATCATTATCCGTTATGTTTTGAATAATTTCTTTCACTTTTGGGTCTTCTCTTTGAAGTCGTGCTATTTCTTCCTTTGGCCAAATACATTCGATTGTTGGACTCGTTTCTATGCCTGTATCTATCGATTTTCGACGTACGTTTGCGATTAACTTTTGTTCCTGTTGTTCAATTTCTCTCTCTCTCAATCGTGTCAACCCATCTGCATTACAATTTTTCTTTCCTGGTCTATATTTAATGCTAAAACTGTATTCTGATAGCGTTAAGGCCCATTTAGCTAGTCTTGAGCTTGGATCCTTGATTGTTAGAAGGTATACCAACGGGCGGTGGTCAGTATAAACCGTGAAATGTGTACCTGTGAGGTAACATGCATGCTTCTTGATAGTCCATACTACTGCTAAACACTCTCTTTCGATAGTAGAGTAACGTCTTTCTGCAGGGTTTAACGTCCTGCTAGAATAACACACAGGTAATTCAGATCCATCATATACCTGAGATATAATACCACTCACAGCTGTTGCTGACGCATCTGTACTTACAATGAAAGGTTTTCTCATGTCTGGATACCTCAAAATAGGAGCAGTGACAAGTGCATTTTTCAGAAAGTCAAATGAGGCCTGATGTTTTTCTGTCCACTCAAATTTTACGCCCTTCTTTGTAAGATAGGTCAAAGGTTGTGATATCTCAGAAAACTTTGGTACGAATTTTCTGTAAAATCCTGCTAATCCCAGAAATGCTCTGATTTCCTTGACGGTCCTTGGTATAGGATAGTTTTCTATAATCTCCGTTTTTTCGGGATCAGTCGAACAACCTTCATTAGAAATAATATGACCCAAATATTTCGTTTTACTCTGCATAAAATGACACTTTGTTGGTTTCAATTTCAACCCGCTTGATCGCATTCGGTCAAATACATGCCTTATAATCTCTCAAGATGTTCATCAACATCGTCCTTACTGAATACAATAATATCATCCAGGTATACTAAACATTCAATTCCTGTTAATTTTGACAATACCGAGTACATCAATCTCTGCCAACTTGCAGGGGCATTAATCAATCCAAAACTTAATCTCGTGAATTCATTCTTCTGCTAGCGGCATCTGGTGGTAACCTGAAGCCAAATCTAATACGCTGAATAAAGCACTTCCGCTTAGGGCATCAATAGTTTCATTTAAATTCGGAAGTGGGAAGAAATCTGGTTTCGTGATAGCATTCAAGCCCCTATAATCAATACATAATCGGTATTGAACATCTTCACCTTCATGTTGTTTTTTCTCAATCAATATACAGGGCGATGACCATGGACTTTGTGAATCCTTTATTATTCCGTTATTTAATAAATCCTGTATTTCCTTGTCTAATATTTTCTGTCTTTGATAAGGCACTCGATAAGGTCTCTTTGCTATAGGAGGAACATTTTCTGTAATGATACGGTGTTTCACCATAGACGTACAAGTCAACTTTTGATTAGGGTTTCTAAATACATCAATATATTCCTTTACCAACTTTGCTAATTTTTCTTCTTTCTCACCTGTAGGTTCATTCAATTTCAATTGTTCTAGTATAAGTTCAGTGTCATTTCCGATATTCACATTGTATATTCCTTGTACCCCAGTTGATTTGGATTGATTTTTATTTTCCGTTTCTGCTTCGTAGGCATGTGCAATAACCGTCCTTCTTTGTATAAGGAGATCCTTTTCCAATAAATTCATGAGCCGTATGGGTATCAAATCATTATTTTTGCAGACAGATCTTGCTATCATTAATCCGTGCCTGCTGTCATTACTTTCTACTACTATGTCCTCAGTTGACAATTTTTTTCTGTTCCTAACTTTCGCGGTACAAACTGTTATCGTCCTTGGAGGTAATATAATATCCTCCGATAGATATATATCATGTCCATTCACATTAGAGCGTACTGTACTCACAGGTTTTTCCTCGGAAAAGTTTCCTGAAAGTTTTTCCACTCTCTCTGCATTGTTCAAAGCTTTCTTTCTTTCGAAAAATTCATCATCCTTTCGATTATTTGCCTTGGCTAATAATTCATCATAGATGATTTTACCCTTGGTTTCTTCCTTAGAAACTCCTTGTTTCTTTTCACTCTGTAGAAACCCTGTTTCTCTCACGTTCTGTATAACTTTACACCGCGAACGTTTATTTTCTCTTTTCTCTGTCCTATCCACACTTTTCGCTTGGAAATTTTCGATCGATTCATTTTCTCTTGAGTCCACACAGTTTTCCTCTATTCTCGAGAATCTCTCTCTACCTGAGTACTCATCTGACTCATTTATCCGTTTCCTCTGCGACCTCTTTACCTGGGAACTATCATCTTTCACCTGATCTTCGGAATGAGCTCTATTCCTACTATGTGAAACAGTAATTTTTGGTAGAAAAGTCTTGATGGGATTTTGCTCAGTCAAACGATTTGCAGTCGTTCGAACAGAGGAATCCTTCGTAGCTGCAAACAACGAAGGACTCAAACTATCATCTGAATTACTCGTATTCACTTTGCTCAGGTTCAACAACATATCTTTAATCTCTTTTATCTGATTCTCCATGTTCCTCAATTTACTATCTATGCTATTTGCACAACTCTTTATACCCTCATCTATGTAGCAATCCCCCATAAGTGCTAACTCCATCTCTAATAAATACATCTTACTATTTTCCCAATCTATCTTCACTCCATACTTTTGCAAAAAGTCTAATCCAATCAAATATCCAGTCTGAAAATTTCCATTTCCTATAACCGTGAACTCATGTTCTATCGTTATCTCGTTACTCAACTTGATGGGTACGATAACCTTTCCTTCGTTAGGAATGATATTTCCTTGAATATCCACTAAATTATTTCTTATCATATCTTTTTCACTATCTCTAATACATTTAAACCCCTGGGCGAATTCCTTCTTAATCAAAGATACTGCGGCACCTGAATCAATCAAAACATACTGAAAGGATCCTTGGATCTCAATCTCAGTAAGGTTTTTGAGTTTCGAACTCTCGCAGGTGTAGTTCAGTATCTTTTTGTCAACCACGTTTTCATTCGGTTTTCGAAATTCTGGTAAGCAGTGGCTCGTCGGGGTCAGTGAGCTACTGCCAACTCGTTTAAAGTCTCGTTCGAACTTTCTGATCTATCCTGATAAATTCTTTTCATTTTTACATTACAATATCTCGCAAAATGTCCGATTTTTCGGCAATTATAACAAACAATTTCTTTACTAGCCTTGTTTGCTCGCGGTAAGTATTTGCAGTCCTTTATCAAATGTCCTAGCTTCTTACAACCGTGACAAATTCTTTTTACAAAGTTCTGCCTAAATTCGTTCGCAAAATGACCTATTTTCTGACATTTATAACATTTCCTCTGATTCTCATCTGTTGTTGAATAACTGAGGACATTTGAAGTTCCTCGTTCCCTCGCTCGTTCCTGATTTTTCGTAATATTTTCTATATTCTCTTCTAGTTCAGCAAGTTTCAAAGCATCCGCAACAGAGGTAGGTTGGGCTCTTAAAACTCTTTTTCTCACCGGATTCAATAGCCCCATTACAAAATTAGTTGTAGTGTCGCGATCTAATTTTTGTTCTAAAATAGTATCAACATACCTATCTCCCGTTCTGTTCAAAGTTTTTGCTGCTAATAATTTCAAACGAGCAAGAAACTGCCTACAATTTTCTCCTTGTGTTTGCTTACAGTCCATGAAATTTCTTTCAGACTGTCCTGGAATCTGACTCACAGAAAAATGTTTCTTCAATCTAGCTTTCAATAGTTCCCATTCACGTGTTAATTTCAAATCAGGTTCTGAGTCAACAAATTGTTTAGCTAATCCCTTTAATTTTATCCTGGTTATTGAAACTTTCTGAGATTCTGTCCAATTTGCAATTACCGCTGTTTCCTCAATATTTTCAATGAAATCATCTACGTTTGTTTGCCCACTATAAAATGGTATCGAATCCAAATTTATTGACACTGGTAGAATTATTTCTCGTACCGGAGATACAGGTACCGGAACAGGTAAATTTGGATCAGGCATGATAACCAATGAATATACTTCCTACTCAATTCACACTACACCGGACTGTCACACTGTTCAATAATACTTTCATAACTCCAGGTCATATGAGCTACCTTTCAAATTTCAAGTCAAAAATAAACCGTGCAATTTTCTTATTCTTTTTGAATTCCTCTCTCCAGACTTGCCTCAATATAGGGGTTACCTATATTATACCATCATAGCTCGAAATAACCAGAAAAATTGAAATTTAGATTTTCAACATTCTACAACAAGATCAACCCTTAAAAACCACCCTAAATTGATTAAATTAACCCCACACGACTGACACCAATGTGTTGATCCACCCCTGTATAAGGGAGATGTTGTCAGATTATATACCGAGCGGCTGGTATGTTTATACAGGGTGTAGAATCTACAGCAGATATTAAATTGTGTGGGTTCGGACTATGATGGTGGCAGAATGCAGGAGAAAAACAAAGAGATAGGTAATAAACTATAATCAAAGAAATAAACTACATTCACGATCAGAATCCTAACAAATTCAAATATGCAGAAAACTCAAACTTCTGCTGACTATTCACTTATATCTCAAAGTTAAGAAAATATCTAAAAACTCAAATAATCACTCTATAAATTCATAAAATCAAGAATATTCAATATACAATCAATAATCGTGAACCAGTATAAATTCACCATAGATTTTCCTACAATGAAAACTCTCAACTCAACGTTAATATTCTCCAAAACAACAAATAAACTTCCCTTTATGAACTTCTCCAATATTCCTAGTAAAACTTCATATATTGAAACATAACCCTACTTCTACTCTAAGCCCATATACTAATAGCTAAAACTTCTCTAATCATCCCTTATTTCAAAACCTCTTATCAAGTTAGTTTGCAAAACCCTTATACGTCTAATTTATTAAACAACATCCTAACCCTTGACACTAATAGGTTGACTGACTATAGTTTCTTCAAACTGTCCATTATATTATCGTTAGAAAGTTATGTTGAATGTCAAAAACACTTTCAGTCCTATAGTCTGTTAAATGTAACCACAAAGACATACCAACTTGCTTGGGAGTTGAAAGAATTGCCATGATCTCTTTCTCACTTGCACTGATTCTAATAACCACTATAGATAGGTACTTCTATACACTTCGCGATCTATTCTGATTCTATTGGAGCTACATCTTTACTAGTTGACGCCTCGAGAGTTAATGATCAATTGCCTTCCCATTTTTTACAATGAAGTGTTTTTATAGTCAAAATCAACAAAGCAAGTTACGTCATCCTTGTTATTTGGTTTTAGTTTACTCATGGAAGGGATTTCATAGATTCATATGGCAATAACAATAAATCAAATCATATTCGTTTGTCGGTCTCAATAATTAGCGCATTCTTGGAGATACCAATTTCAAGGTTGATCTAGAGTCATTAAAATAAATATTGAATATCTGAAATTTGCCGACAAAAGATGTTTACTTAACGCGGGTATGAATTCCATTTTTAATATTTCAATATTTTCCTTAGATAGTATTCAGCGGGGCATAACACTGGGCCAGAAGGCGGCCAGAGATTTGATGTATGCTGGGTAGGTATGCAATTATTCCTTCAATTACAGTTTTAGTTTGCAGGTAGGTATATCGACCTGTGAAAAAGGTATTCATACGTACTTAGCATTTGTCAAAATTGGCAAAACTGTTTGCCATAGTGAATCCGTGATATGTGGCATCCCGGATAATCCAATGCCCCATAATTGATGTCCGTGTTTACAGAGGAATTTATAGATCGCCTCTTCGCTCAAATTATCTGAGCTGTCTAAATCCAAGGCTATCTGCGAAAAGAACGGTGTCAATAGAAGAAATCGGGAAGTTAAATGTTATTTCATTTTTCACTTATTCAATTCAGTTTTATATACCATCATATTGTTCATAGCATGGCATCACTCGAACCTTTGTAACGCAGATCTATGTACAGGGTTTTTCAGTTTGTGGCTGACTTAACTTCGATGAGGCATAATAATGCTTATTGAGACAAGAAAAAAATCTATAGAACGTCAAGTTTCCGCTATAAGGATGATGAAGTTCCAAAAAAATAATTGTTTTATCTCCAGTATCTCGATAATCCATCAAGTCCCAATTTTTTTAAAACTTGGTATAGTCTCAGGTAGGGTTGGTCGTGAATATTCGATTTTAATAAAATCTGAATTGTATAGTCCACGCCACGGGAAAGGTTGCAGTTCATACTTCCATGAAAAATAGTACGCGCAACGGTTTATTTCTATGTTTTATTATTTTTTCAAGTTCTGTTTTCAAAAATTAATTCTCTTCATCTCTGGAATTTTTGAGGTATCTACCTATACAGTCTGTCCAAGATAAGGTTGAACAGCATGGGGATCTCGAAAACTGTAGGAGATACGAAGTCGGTTAAATGGGGAAAAAGTTGCGCATTTGGAGGCTCATTGCAAGAGCATTCGAAAATTTTTAAAATTATTTTTAGTTTTTTAGTTATATCGAAAAAATTGAATTTTTGGAATATCTATTTTATTTTTTTTCTCCGTTATTATTAGAGATACAGAAAAACTGAAAATACTTTTTCATAGCAACTTTCGATGACGTTTAACGTGATGGTACCAATTTTTCTATGCGACGTTTCGTATTCGTAGAACCATCATCAACTTTTGTTTTTTAAATACGGTCCTAATAATGTTTTTACAGATTCTGAAAGGTTTTTTCATTCTGAATTCAACCATGTATTATACAAGGTGGTTTATGTGTGTTTCGACCTATTTTTAACCATCATCAATGTTTTTTCGAAATTCCAAAGAAAAAATGTCATCAGTTCCACTTATTTTGAAGGAAAATTAGTCAACACGCTAATACCTCATCAACTGGTGTCAATCAACAACCTATTTCATTTTGCGGAAACAAAAATTTCATCCATACAAATTCAAAATATGTCAAGAGCTAAAACCAGGCGATGACGAAAGGCGCAGGACATTCTGTGAGTGGTATACCAGGAAATGTCGAAATTTTGCAAATTTCCCGCGAACAATCATCTGGACTGGTGAAAGCATGGCCACTAACAATGGTATCTTCGTTAGAAAAAATGCACATTATTGTTCACGAGAAAAATGAAAATGAACATTTATACATTACAGCGAGACACCAACACCGTTTAATATGTGGGTTGCGATATTTGGTACACGAATTATTGGTCCTTTTATTTACTATGAAACACAGACTTCCTAACTTTATAGAAATTTGCTTGAGAATCATCTTGAGGAAGCTCTGGATGATTTACCGATTGCGGAAGTTCAGAACTGTTGGTTTCAACAAGATGGCGCTCCGGTACATAATTCCAGAGAAGTTCGTGCGTTTTTATCCAGAAAAATGGATTGGTACTTATTCTGCAGTCCCTTGGCCGGCGCGGTTACCTGATTTGACACAGCTGGATTTTTTTTAGGGGATATATCAAAAACTTTGTACACTCAAATAGCTTCGATGATGAAGAAGAACTGAGGGACAGTGTCATCGAAGCATTCAATAGAATAACCCCAGAAATGCTTAGTAATGTCTTAGAAGCAACTGTGAGAAGAGGATATCTTTGTTCAGAAAATAATGGTTATCATTCTGAACATTTGTTATAAATGTTTCTGTAGGTATTGTCAAAGTTAAGTTGTTAAAGTAATTCGTGTAAGAATTCATCAACAATTTCAAGCTCTGCATTGAATGATGTAGTGAAATATTTTTTATTCACTTCTCAGTATTGAATAACTAATCCATCAATGTTTGACACTAAATGATCAGAAATAAATGGAACTGATGGCACTTTTCCTTTGGAAGTTCGAAAAAACATTGATGATGGATAGAAATAGGTCGAAACACATTCGAATCACCTTGTCTAATACATGGTTGAATTCAGAATAAAAAAACCTTTCAGAATCTGTGAAAAAATTATCAGGACCGTATTTAAAAAACAAAAGTTGAAGATGGTTCTACAGATACGAAACGTCGCATAAAAAAATCGGTATAACCACGTTAAACGTCATCGAAAGTTGCTATGAAAAAGTATTTTCAGTTTTTCTGTATCTCTAATAATAACGGAGAAAAAAAAATGAAATAGATATTCCAAAAATTCACTTTTTTCGATATAACTAAAAAACTAAAAATAAATTTCAGAATTTTCGAAAGCTCTTGCATTGAGCCTCCAAATGCGCAACTTTTTCCCCATTTAAGCGACTTCGTATCTCCTACAGTTTTCGAGATCCCCATGCTGTTCAACCTTATCTTGGACAGACTGTATATCGCTTTGTTTTCGATGAATAGATTTAATTGTATGATTAACTTTGGAATATATTTGGAGCGACTTGGATCTGAAAGTGTATTGACTTTGATATGTATTGAGTGGTCTCATCCGTGACAATATATAATTACCTATTTAGTTTCTGGGGTAGTTTATTGATGACTTCATATCCTTAAATGACGTAGCGCACCCTTAATTTCCAGCCAGTATGTGAATAAAAAATATTCTTACCAAATTTCTTGGGTTTCCAGCCTCCATCCAAGTTTTAAGAACAGAATCATTGAATCCATTCAATTGTCCTGCACTCAGGAACCTCAGTCCTGGCAGTCTGGTGAGCATATCCTGCAGGCATTCTGTTGACAGATCTGTTGCCGTTATGTCTAGTTCCTGTACGGAACATTTTTCCCATTCAACTTGCATGAGATATTCACTTTGCAGGTCTAGAAATATTCGTAATGTTAGTTTTCATGAAAAAATGTACAAAGCGTAGATGAAGTTTTGCACAAATTTGATTATAAATAAGGCACATAGGAGTACACTTCGAATATACTGGGTGTCTGTTTCATTGATATCATGAATAACTGACTGACTTTTTTTCTACCAAAATTGGATTTCAAATGGGGTTGTATATGTCGGCGTCAATTATTAGTGAAATCGGTCATTTCCTGAAATGTCTAGTCATTTCACGTATTGTCGGCAAACAGCGAACAGCGTAACTTCCATTTTCATCCGTTACTCTGTTGCCGGAGGGTTGAGGAAGGAAAATATCCTTTCTGCATATGCATATGAATGGACACTATTTTTTCATTTTAACGCGTTTTTCATCTTACGAAATATCGTGAATTTCATTATTTTTTTATTCTTCCAACTTTGATAGTTAATATCTTCCGTTGGCGAAAAAAAGCTATCATGTTGCGGTTTTCGTTGGTCTGTTGAGATTTACTTTCTCTATCACATCGTGTATTGATATAGATATGATTAGATTTATTCTATCTCAAACTTGTATCATTATTCATTGCTGAGATATTGCCGACAGCCGTTCTAAGTTCGCCCGGTACAGATTTCTGGGTAAAAAAAAACGGTTTGCGACATAGAACTAGTTAGGGTTAGTACTTCGAAGTAATTTTGTTTTCACTGAAACAGGGCGATTACGAGTTCAATAAAAATGGAGCTGAGTATTTCAAAAAATAATAATCAAACATATTATGTCAATTAGGATACGCGCTTATGAGAAGTAGGTCACTCAATTTATTCATTTTTCCCGCTCTTTCCAACATCAAAACAGATCAGAAAAGTTTGCCATACATCAGAGTGTTGTTTATGAAATAGAAGTTGTCTATTCTTCCTAAAGACGATCTCTATCTCTATATACAGCTGTCATGCGGTAAAATAAGTAAAATATATGTACCAGTATAAAGTGAGTACTTTTTTCCCGGATATATATCACATATACAGGGTTGGTCACGGTCGATGGCACCTTAGACGTTTACGGAGAACGGGACATAAGATTATTCTGAAAATTTGGTTACTCAAGTAATTGCTCTTGATCTATCGATCTAAAATATTTTCATCTCTGCGGCGTTGCCGCTTCTATCGAAAAGTAGCAACAACTTTGTTATTTTAAAAGGAACACCCTGTATTTTATTGCATCTTCAGATTCTCTCTGAAGAGCTGATTTCATCGATATATCACACTTGGGGTCTAGCGGAAATGATTACAGAGATATAGGGTGTGAAAAATCGACATTTTTCAACTTAAGGAATTTTTTTTGTCGAAACTATTCATTATTGGTCAAAACGGCTCACATGTCCCTATCTCAACTTTTGATTAACTATCTACTGATATTTAATTGGGACATATACCGGGTGATCAAGAATCTGAATTCTGCACCACCCTGTATTTGTTTCAATTAAATGTCAGTAGATAGTTGATCAAAAGTTGGGATAGGGACATGTGAGCCGTTTTGACCAATAATGAATAGTTTCGACAAAAAAAATTCCTAAAGTTGAAAAATGTCGATTTTTCACACCCTATATCTCTGTAATCATTTCCGCTAGACCCCAAGTGTGATACATCGATGAAATCAGCTCTTCAGAGAGAATCTGAAAATGCGATAAAATACAGGGTGTTCCATTTAAAATAACAAAGTTGTTGCTACTCTTCGATAGAAGCGGCAACGCCGCAGAGCTGAAAATATTTTAGATCGATAGATCAAGAGCAATCACTTGAGTAACCAAATTTTCAGAATGATCTTATGTCCCGTTCTCCGTAAACGTCTAAGGTGCCATCGACCGTGACCCACCCTGTATATACACTGTTGATGGCTTTTGTTGTACAATAGGTCCGAAAAATGAGTCAATAATACCGTCTCCGAGAAGAGAGTGAGAACCAGGGGCGGATCCAAGGGGGGGGCCATGGGGCCATGCCCCCCCCCCCCTCGGGAACCTCATGGATATGTAAAAATGTAGGTATTTTGAATAAATGAAAAAATTAGTGTATATGTCTTTATAGCTAGAAACTTCGCAACAGCTCTGAGGAATTGCAAATTGCTGTTTGGCAAATATGTTTTCGATAACACTGCCACTCAGTAATTTGCTCCAAACAAAAAACTTAGACAAAAAACAAGCTAACGATGTTGTTAGTATCACTCTTCTGATGACGCATCAAAATAAAAGGGATGCTATTCTAAATACTAAGTATTTCGAATGAAGCCAAACAGAAATTGAAAGAACTGAATGTTGAATTTTCGATGCCGAGAATAACAGGGAGACTGGTTCATAGACCGAATCCTACGGTTTCCTCAGTGGATGACCATTACAGAATGACTATTTCATCCCAGTATTATCCTTGATCTGAATGATAGACTCTCAGAAAATAAATTGAATCTATACAACCTTCACCTTTGTGTGCCATCAATAACTAAAAACAAAACAGAGGAGGGAATATATGAGGTATGAAACTTGAAAAGTTTCCGACCATTTTTGAGGAGAATGATGAAATATCTTTTCAGAAGATCGTTTCTGAAATTTATATATGGAAGAAAAAGTGGGATACTAAGCAAAATATACCAAACAATGGTATAACTGCCCTGAAGGGATGTAACAAACATTTGTTTCCTAACATAAACATATATCCTTCTGGAACCATTATGTTGCCTGCCTGTAAGTGTTACATCTTCTGAAAGAAGTTTTTCAACACTCAGAAGGCTGAAAGATTGGATAAGATCCAGAATATAGTCCAAGACAGGTTAAATGGATTGGCATTGATTCATATTCACAGTGGCATCTGCAGCAGTCTGAAATATTTTTATTCACTTTTGAACCCAAGCTCTTCAAGTGAAATATTTTTTTATTAACTTTTTTTATCCAATATGATTTATCACAGAATTCTACATATATTGATGGAATAAGAATAGTTTTAACGTTTTTTACACCAGTAATTTCGATACTTGAAAGGAAACTAAAGATTTCATGTTTACTATAATCAATTTTTTAATGAAAAAGGGAAAAAGCATATATCTCAGAAGGTCACCATATAATTTCTCTTCCGCGCTAACCTTATTGAGCCGTGACTTTCTATGGCCCCCCCCTCAAACATCGTCTGGATCCGCCCCTGGTGAGAACTGCAAGTCCTTTTATCTTCCAATTCGACTTCGCGGTTACGTATATTACTAAACAACCACTAAATTCGCAATTTTTTGAAATCGAATCACAGAATTAGGCTGACCGAAATGACATCAGATATTTGATCACTTCAAAAGAATAATAAAGATGCCTACAACGCAGGTGTCCCTACTGTTAAAAACTTAAAATTTCACGTCGAAAATTTTCAGATTTCAAAATAATGTAATATCTTCTCAATATTGTCACAGAAAAAAATAGTGTATCATACACGGGAAAAATATTAGATTTTAGCTCACGGTTTTTTGTCTCCCTCCGCTACGCGTCGGGAGACAACACAACCTAGAGCTGAATTCTGCTACTTTTTCCCCTTGTATAATAAATAACTATTTATCTACTCACTGATTAGTAGGCGTCTGATCGCCCTCATTTAAGGAAACAAAGTTGTCGATTTACTCCCACGGGAGGAAGAAAATATTACTTCCCGTGGGAGATAAAATAAATTGGCTTCAACATGCATCCTTTGGCGTCGATATAGATACCAATATGTGCAATCCAAGTAATTAGTGTCTTTATCACTATTATAAAACAAATAACAATAACGCTCATACGCTCATAAAAATAGCGAGGCGTGAAAGAATCTTGCTAAATTACCGAAACTTCATGAAACATTCATTCGAATTCACATTTTCATTATCACAATTTTTTGTGTAATAATTGGAAACGGTCGTTATATTTTCGACTTCCAGTGGTGAATTCATGAACGACCCGAAGTCTCAACTCAAGAAAGTTGTGTGATAATAGTGTATTTACTCACTTGGTAGTCTTGGTACATAAAATGAAACGAATATTCAGACTTTCAAATAGCCCTCTTACATCGCAGCATGGTCAGTCCATAATGAAAGCACAATACACTCACTCAACTATACCTAATATAATATCAATCACGGAAAAAAAGGATTTGTTGCATCAACAAATTATTTATACTTAAATTATTTTTGTTGGACTAAGCAATTTTTTGTTGAATCAACCAGATAAATGATTATTTCATGGAAGCAGCTTGTTCAAATCAAGAATGTAGTCTAATTGATTCAACAGTATAATATCAATTCCATCAACAAAATATATGGTTTTATCAAAAACAAATTATGTTGATCCAGAATAATGTCGATGTTGATTCTATTATAAACATTTCGTTGATTTGATCAAATAATGATCATTTTGATGGGAATATATCTTTGGAACAACATACAAGTTTTCTTATTCCGATGTAGCAATGAACTTGTTTCGAACGGATCATTTGCTTGAATAGAGCAACGAAATATGTAATATCAGTGAAATATTTTGTTCAGTCTACATCAACTTAAATTTTTGCCTCTAGATGGAGATCATTTCGCCTCGTCTATGCCTGCCTCGAATCCATTATATACGTGAAGCCTGATTCTTCGTGTTTGAAATATCAACTAGACAAATCGAACTTTGGATGATTAGCAATCCTAAATTGTTTTCCATCAGCTGAAGAGAAGTAAAGACTGATGATCTATGCTAATGTGAAATTTCAGAAAATTCCCGAATATTGAATTTGGTTCAACAAGACAATTTGTCGAATGGATATATAGTTTCTCTTGAATCAACAAAATATTTCATTGAATCAAACAAATATTTCATTGAATCAAACAAATATTTCATTGAATCAACCAAATATTTCTTTGAATCAACCACATATTTCGTTGAATCAACTAAATATTTGATTGAAGCAATATCTTATTATTTTGAATTAAACAAAATGATTGTTTCAGCCAATTCAATATCTCTCCAGAACCATTTATGGATGTGCTTGATTAAAGAAGATCCAGAGTTCATGCAAGACATATTTACTTGATTCAAACTCCAAATTCGCTCTGAAACAAGATATAGATTTACTCATTTCAAGATTATATTTTGTCGTGCATATATGACACTTTTATTTGCTCCATTCAATTAAATTTTGCTTGATTCAACAATTCCATTTTTTCCGTGATACCTGCTTAATAAACTACTGAAATGTTCTTAATGATTATCATTCATAAGAATTTATATTTCTATTCGAAATTTGATTGAAATCATGAATATGTCACAATTGAAGAGTGGTCACACCAGAGGAATTATAAACATCTCAATTGAAACTGTCTTTCTGTTCCAGATGTTCATTCATGTGGTCTTATTTGTTAAGTATAGCAGGCTATGAAGAAGGCGCATTCCAAAATTATGCACACTATATATGGAGGTTATTGAACAAATAAGTTCAAAAAGCCCGTTATATGAAATAATGAATTGCCACCACATAAAGTGGAGCACACTGTATAAATGAGCCTTTTCATCTCTCTTAGTTTTTCTTCGAACATTACGCTCATACGCTCATAGATCTAAATACACGATCTAATGATACGCTTCTTCATATTCCGAACGTACTTCTAATCAAAATTTCCAAATGGAGTTACACAATATACAAACCAATTAATTCATGGTGACAGAAGTGTGTCAAATTGACTTTCGTTCGAATGCCATACTATACCTTTTTAATGCATAATGAATTGGATCGAGATTCGAGAGATAGACCGCCTGAAGCACAATTTCAAGATAATGCTTTAAAAAAATGCGTTCGTTGATAAAATCATATATATATCATGGGAGCAAAGGTTAATTTCCTCCCATGTGTGTTTGATTTGAATAATTCAAATAAAACTTCACACGCGGAAGGAAATAGATACCTTTTCTTCCTTCATATACAGGGTGCCCCATAAGTAATGGATCAAAAGAAGTGGGGTGGTAGGGGGGGGGGGGTCATTTGTAATCGAACTAACGGTATATGTTGTTATCAAATTGTTGATAGTTCAAAAGTAATTCAATTTTTCTGAAAGATGCGACCCATTTGAAAAAAATGTATAACACAAAGGCTGTTTTGAATAACCCCGTATATTATACCATTTCAGAATCTGTATTGAATGGGCAACTTTTTCTTATGATTGGTTATCTTTGTGGGTTAGTTTTAAAATCTGTGAGCGGCATTTAAAAATTGACCTGAATATTTCATTCGATGACAAAACTCCAGGAGAACTAAATTTTTCTCAGGTAATTGATAAGAAGTAATACATGTCATAAAATTATTTCTGGGAAAAGGTGCATCCATGTGGATGAAATTTGTAGAAGAAAAAAATACAAATGTGACATAGTTTCATTGTAATTGATTCTTTTCGTAGAAATGAAAAAACATTGATAACTTTGGAACCATTAACAATTGGATAACCACATATACGGTTAGTTTGATTGGAAATGACCCCTCCGACCACCCCACTTCTTTTGATCCATTTTACTTATGGGACACCCTATATAAATAGCTATCAAATGAAGTCCCAACCTGATATTCAATCAAACTTGTGCAAAACTTTATATGAGAGCACTGTATAAAGAATTAGCCCCTCACTTGTTCCATTCATTAGTAAACACTTCAGCCTCCTGCTTCTTTGGAATAGAGTTTTCATGGTCGATCCTGTAACTTTATTGCAGTAGTTTACTGCCAGGCATTCAAGCTGAAATATAAGTAAATTATTTGTATTTTTACTCTCTAATCGTAATCGTAAAATTTACTGGTTTGTTAGTTTTCAATAAACTGAAATGGCACTATTAGTTCCCTCATAACAAACTTGCGCTATTATTTATGTATCTAAAATTCTCTTATTCAAAATATAGTATATTGTTTAACGAGCACCGAATGATAGTGATTTCCGACGAGGATGGAGTTTGCAGCATGAGCCGTTGGCGTGTAGGTATTACAGCATTTTATATTATCCAAAAAATGATGCATTCCTTATATGCACTTTCAAATTCAATTCACGCAATTGTGTTCTTGCCTATTACTTGACAATCTTATCGAATGTTTCCACAATGGGCTTATATCACAAAAAAATTTTATTTCATAACTCGATAGAACTCACCCAAACTAGCTCACCACCGCAAACCGTTTCTTGCTGTGAGCTCCCTACGTTTTATGAAAAATTATTGAAATTCACGATTTTTCGGAACTCTGAAAACGAGGCTATAATGTGACGTCAAAACCCTAGTACTGAAAGAAGACTATTCCAGACAGAGGTGAATGATACATGATTTCTGACAGAGTGAATTAGCGCGAGATCACATTTGAAAGAATTAATATATTAGTTGCCTCAGTCTCCGTCGGGCGTTTGGTATTTTCTTTTATCTATGGCGAGATGAGGTTTCTACGTCATAAGAGGGTCCGTTTTCAGAAGGTACTATTTTTTATGTCCAAAAATAAAACATTCCAGTTAATTTTTTGATCGAATTATGTCGTCAATCATTATTTATGTATAAAAGGATCATTAGTTGAGTTAAAAGTTCTACTAAGGTGTACACGCCTATTATTCCACCTACCTGTATACAATTGGAACTAAAAGCATCAATATGACTGTCATCCACGAAGTTGATCCCATACAAATTAATCACCCTCAAATTAGGCGTAGCCGACTTCAGCTTATGCACATTGATGACCTCGTAGATCTCCTCCTCCTCCTCCTCAATCTTCTCGTAAGTGCCGAGCAGGTGCAGGATCTCAAGGCCATTGATGAAGTTGTAGATCTTGCGCATGAAGCCCTCCATGAAGATGACCTCGGAGAGGCAAATGCACAGGTACCGCAGCTTGGTGGGGAAGGCTTGCAGCTCGCTGAAGTCGTGCAGCTGCATAGCTGTAGAGAAGTCAAGCAGCATGTGGGTGAGGTTGGGACACTTGTTGGCCAGCTCGTGCAGCACGGTGTGTGTGATGAGTTCTATGGGGAGCTCGATGTAGCGCAGGGAAGGTCCGAACCTGCTTGAAATCAGTACAGGCTGTCCCATTTTCGACGTCCTTACGGGATATCTCGCTTATTTTTGAAGATAGAGATTTGCGGTTTTCGCGAGCGTTGGCTACTTTTTTGTGAAACTCACGAAACCTTCAACAAAATTTCCATAGCCCGCTTCGTTCCTGAGATACAGGGCGAAATTGAAAATATTGCATTTTGAGACCCCCCTTGTATCTCAGCTATCTTTCAACTTAGAGGGAAAATAAGAATTGTTCCTTTCACAACTTTTCACGTAGAATCCAGTGGCGTAGTCAGATTTTTTAAATGAGCTGTCGTTATTTAGATATAACCCAAAGTTATGTTTTTTTAAACAGAACACCCTGTATGTTTTTCAATACTTGAAACAAGAAAGCTTTGCGCTTTTCAAAAATATATAAAACTTATATGATATTCTGAGTATTAGTCCTGTATTTGGGTAATTTTCAGTTCTTTATGTAGGTTTCTTATCAATAGGCCTTGTGAAAATGTGACAACATTATCCACTTCACAAATTTTCATATTTCCCTTATTGCTGACACTCACCACATTTACCAATATTCAGTACCATTAATTGCCTATGAAAGCTGTGGACCTAATTAGTAGGTAGCTATGAAAAAAAAAACACAAATGCAGATTGTTTACAATTCTTGTCACCTACCTGTCAAAGTTTACAAATTTTCATACAATGGCGAATAATAATCCAGGATATCAAAACTACTTTGTGAAGTGGATAATGTTGTCACATTTTTACAAGGCCTATTGATAAGAAACCTACATAAAAAACTGAAAATTACCCAAATACAGGACTAATACTCATAATATCATATAAGTGTTATATATTTTCGAAAAGCGCAAAGCTTTCTTGTTTCAAATATTGAAAAACATACAGGGTGTTCTATTTAAAAAACATAACTTTGGGTTATATCTAAATAACGACAGCTCATTTGAAAAATCTGACACTGGATTCTACGTGAAAAGTTGTGAAAGAAACAGTTCTTATTTTCCCTCTAAGTTGAAAGATTGCTGAGATACAAGGGGTGTCTCAAAATGCAATATTTTCAATTTCGCCCTGTATCTCAGGAACGAAGCGGGCTATGGAAATTCTGTTCACGGTTTCGTGAGTTTCACAAAAAAGTTGCCAACGTTCGCGAAAACCGCAACTTTCTATCTTCAAAATTAAGCAAGATATACCGTAAAGACATCGAAAATGGGACAGCCTGTACAGTTACAGTGTTAAAGGGTCGTGACACAATGCAAAAGAATGAAAAACGAAGAATGAATAATTTTTTCTTTCTTATATTCTGGTTATAACGAAAAGGGATATCCTGTAATGTTCAGAGAACATGGTGAGAACCAATGGAAATAATGTAGGAATTGGTGCAGAAAATCTCGCATTTCTGTCCCTTGATGTATCATGTGCTATTTTAAATAGTATATTACACACCGAGGTGGGAAGTGATTCATTCCTGTCGTGAGATTAGTTAGTTAACCGAGACGCAAAGCGTCGATGAGGTTAGCTATAATTTTGAGACAGGAATGAAACTTCCTCTACCGAGGTTTGTATACTATTTTATTTACTATAGGTAGTCAGGCGGCCATTCAATCTCTAACATGCAATAAAATCAGATCAAAATTGGTCTGGGATTGCCTTCAAAGCCTGCTAACCCTGGCTAAGCACAACAAGGTAACTCTTCAATGAGTGCCAGGGCATAAGGGAATTGAAGGCAATGAAGCAGCTGACGCTCTTGCCCGGCAATGGTCTGCGACGTTGTTTATGGGGCCGGAACCTGTGTTCGGTATCCCCAAAACCTCAATACGCGGCTGGCTGGCAAGGTGGATGCAAGAAAGACATCAGGCATACTGGAACAATGTCCCAGGACAAAGACACAGTAAACTGATGGTTGGAACACTGTCCAAAACAGTGACTAACGACATTCTGAGCCTAAACAGAAGTCAGATCAAACAAGTGACGGGACTAATAACCGGTCACTGCCCCTTGAGGAAACATATGCATCAAATGGGCATCTATACAGACGATCCCATATGCAGACTATGCAATGAGGAGGAGGAAACTGCCACCCATGTAATACTGGAGTGCGAAGCACTAGCGCGTTGGAGATACAACCTTCTGGGAACAGTAAACTCTCAAGAGGCATTTTCAAAGAATGATCTGGTGAAGAGGCTGCTAAACCTCATCAAGGTAGCGAACCTGTTCACTTAAGTCAACAGCATGATCAGGAATACAATAGGCCCAAAGGTTGCAGTGTTTTGGGCTTCAAACCCTGACTGATCATTCTGCTATTAGTCAATCAATCAATCAATAATCTACTATAGGTACCATCATATTTCGATCAAAATTGATAAATCTATGTTTCCTTTTGAACATACCTGAATTATTACATGAGTGAGGGCGGGAAGTAGTGAGGTCCGGGAAGTGAGGGCGGGAAGTAGAGGTGTGTAATGTGACACTTCCCAACCTTCAATGACGTTAGTAATGACAACATTACATATATGATTGTAAATAAACGTCTTTTACGAACCTGACGCTGATCAGGGCGAGTAGGGCTTCCAGGGATCCCACGTGGAGTCCTGAAATTTCCGGGCGGAGCGAGACGTTCTTCCAGAGTTTGGTGTCGTATGCTATCAAGCGCCATCTTTTGCACACTCGCGCCATTCGACATATTTCTTTGTGGGTTAGGTAACTGAAGATGTGGAGGAGGACTTTGTCTGGTAGTTTCTCGACTGTCTGAAAGCAAACATGTAAATCAGCTTAATCAGCTAATCCTTCATTCAGGAAAGAATGAACAATATAGCGGGTATGATTTTTCAAGTTGGCTCACCCCTATAACTTTTTTGTTATTGAAGATGGAAAAACGAGATTGTGGGGTTGTGTATTATAGTTCAATTTACATATTTTGACCTATTTATTTGCCTTGTACTTCCGGTTTTGCCGATTTTTGAATGGGACACCATGTATATTATTTTAAATTTTTGATCAAGAATGCCATGCATGGATCGTGTAAATGGCTCCACTCTTGATCAAATAACATGGAAAGAATATGACATTGAGGCTCATGACTTCAAAGCCGTTTTAAGAATCATTCAAAAGCCGCAAATATGATTTTTTCAAATGGAAAGGGGGTGGCTCGTCGGTTTTTTCGGTGACAGATAATTTTTTTGTCAACCTCCCGGCATCTCCCGGGAAATACCCACTTCCCGGACACTTTTTCTATGAGCCCTTACCATAGCAGCGAAATAACTGCTGGCAGTTATTCGACAATTTGCATGGTTCTTATTGGTTGCAATTATCGCAATGAACTATGGAAAGAAGCAGCGATAGTGAGTTTGAAAATGTGCGTTACGAAATTTGATACAAATAAGAATAAAATGTTCGAAAACTCATTCTACAAAGAGATATAATATGGAAATGTGTCTGATTGATTCGTTATTCTACAAGGTTGTCAAAAAAATAGTGTCCACGTCCGAAAAACAGTTTTTTTGGACCTGCAAACTTCCAAGACTCGCCTACGACACGGCCTAGAATTGTGTCTACTCCTCCAAAAAAAAAACGGTATTTTCCGGACTTGTTACGTAAATTACTTTTCTTACGAATAATTTGATACCACACACCTCAACTTTATTTTCACTATATCTCCGAATAATTGCAAATATAGTGATCATATCTACTAACAAATAATAGCTACGTATACCGTATACTCAAGCTCTGCGTCTTGAATAGCTTACATTATAAAGACCATATTGCCATGAACATTATTTCTAGAAATTTTTTTTTTAGATAAATATCTATCACAAAACTTTTATTATTTTATTTCTTCTTCTCTTTAGTTTGGTTATCCATAAAAACTGGATTCTTTAGTTTTTCAAACTATTCTATTCATTTTCTACTTCTTATTCGGCATTCTATATCTTTTCATTTTTTCAAACTACTCTTTATTACCTACTCACATCTTTTTAGTTCGGCTTACAATAGCTGATACCTGGCAAACGTTGTTTTGCTTTATACATTTATTTCTTATTTCTTCTTTTTAGTTGAATATAACACACTTTTCTTATTTTGTTTTCTACTTCTTTCTAGTTCAGCTACCCATAAAATCGTGTTTCATTAGTTTTTCAAACTACTATTTTCATTTTCTACTTATCTTTAGTTCGACAATCTATCTCGTTTTTTGAACTATACTATAAATTTTTTACTTCTATTCAGTTTGGCCTCGAGTTTGGCTACCCATAAAAGCATGTTTTCCATATAGTTTTCCAAACTACTATTTATTACAATTACAAAGCTCTTTCACCATATTGGATCCGCCATTTCGAATTTCACAAATTTCAAGAATGAAATCATAAATCTCCGACCCCGAAAACCCTCAGATACAAATTTCGAACCGAATCGGATAATAATTACAAAACTCGTCCGCCAAATTGGATCCTCCACCTTTAATTTTCTAACTTTGATGAAAGAATCATTATCTCCGACTCCGAAAACCACCCGATACCAATTTTGAATAGAATCGAACCATAATTACAAAACTCGTCTGCCATATTGGATCCGCCATTTTGACAAATGATTCATATCTCCGACCTCTAAAACCTTCAGATACCAATTTTGAATAGAATCTGACCATAATTACAAAACTCGTCCGCCACATTGGATCCGCTATTTTCAATTTCCAAATTTTGACGAACGAACCATAATCTCCGACCCCGAAAACCGTCATATACCAATTTTGAATATAATTAGATCATAATTACAAAACTTGTCCGCCATATTGGATCCGTCATTTCGAATTTCCTAATTTTGATGAAAAATCATAATCTTTGACCTCGAAAACCCCCAGATACCAATTTTGAATGGAATCTGACCATAATTACAAAACTCGTCCTCCATATTGGATCCGCCATCTTGAATTTCCAAAATTTGACGAAAGAATCATAATCTCCGACCCCGATAACCCCCAAATACCAATTTTGAATGAAATCGGATAACGATACTCGTCCACCATATTGGATCCGCCATCTTGAATTTTCGATTTGAAAAATAGATCACGACCGATTCTCATACCTACAGAATACGCACAAAAAATGTCATACGGAGGAGTTCGACCACTTACACCGTGACCGGGACAGGAGAATTTTATATATTAGATTTTATTAGACTTGCACAACGTTTATCATGAGAGTTCCTTGGTCAGTTTTCATAGTTCAATGTCAACATTGTCAACGGATTATTTGATTAACTTTATGTTCATAAAACCGTCATGTTCGAAATTACTTTCCATACTTATGCTCAATGTGTGTGACAGAAAAAGAAGTTTCGATATTGCGAAGTCACACCTATTGAGCATATGAAAACTTCGAACGAAAATATCTTCGTGATCGTTTGAAATAACCCTATATCAAACCCGGTATCAATCAATTCGTCATGATAATCCCTAACCGATTATGGAATAAAATACAGGGTGTCCCATTTAAAAATCAAATGTTGGTGGCATTTCCAGTGAAATCGGAAGTGGAAGAACAAAAACGGTGTTGTCAATAAATGAGGAATTTGGTGTACTTGCTACCACCACTTCTCTGTTGGAATATGGTTAACGTAGGGTGAATTTATTTTCTTTATAAATAACTCATGATGTTTGTGAATGCGATTAAACTTTTTTACTCGAAATGCTGAAAAGGTTTCCTCTATTTCCTCACTTTCAATTTCAGTCAGAGTATACGTATAATAACATGAATATGAATAGCTTTTCCTGATAAATTATTCACCAGAGCCTGACATGAGGACATCATTGTACCTACCAACTAGGGATGCATCAGGAAAATATTGTTGAATGACTCGAAGATATAGAAAAATTACTACAGTAAAATAGTACGTAATGAAGATAAGGTTGCCTTCCCATTAGTATCAAATTACAAGTGGTAAGTCGATAACAAATCATTCGAATCATCTGAATTTGATATTGCTCTTCTCGGATTTTGTAGCCAGCATCTGCAGAAATAAAAATTCAATATCTGCGTGATACTGCAAGAGATAATATTATATCTTTGAGCTTTGTTCATCTTAAATCCGAATATCTCCGAGTGAAAATTGCTCATGTAATATACAGGGTGACATTGAAATAAATGCAAATATTTCAAACCCTGAGAATTCTAATCATTGTTATTGATAATTCAGGAAACAATGGGAAGAGAACAGAGTGGAATTCCGCCCAGGGAGTCTAGCAGTCTAGTATGTTATACGGACGGATCGTGCCTAACTGACAAACAGGACTCAGGTGCAGGAATTTACCTAGAAGGAATAGGCATGAGGGAGAGCTATGCTCTTGGAAAGTATACCACAGTTTTCCAGGCTGAGGTCTTTGCCATTCTGGCAGTAGCGGAGAGGCAAGAGGTGAAAGAGGGACCGGAGCAGAAGATTTACATCTGCTCGGATAGTCAGGCGGCTCTCAGGGCTGTTTGCCATCCTAATCCAAGCTCAGCTTTGTTGCAGGATTGTGGCGATGCTCTTCAGAAACTAGCTGAACAGAAGGAAGTCGAACTAGTATGGGTTCCGGGGCACAGGGGGGTGCCCGGGAACGAGGTGGCCGACGAGCTGGCTAGAATCGGATCCGCGACACCGTTCTGGGGACCGGAGCCTGCACTGGGCATAACAAGAAGCCAAACTTCGTCTGCCCTTAAAAAATGGATATTGGAGGCGTATAGGCGGCTGCAGGCAATCGAGAGACCTGGTGGCCGATCCAAGCAAGCCTAAGACGGCTTGGTTACTGGGCAGGGATCGCCAACTCCTGCGCCTTCTAATAGCGGGATACTGACAGGGCACAACAGGTTACGCAGACACCTATCACTCATAGGTGTGGAAGATAATCCCACTTGCCGTGAATGCGGAGAAGATGAGGAGACATCATTTCACTTCCTCGGAGAGTGCGACGCGTATGGAAGGATGAGATTCGAAATCTTTAGATTAGATGAACTACAACAGGAAGATTTGGTCGATAGAGTGGACGGACATCCTGACCTTCATCAGAAGGACGGGAAGGTTCGATAAAAACAACTAAAAGAGGGATGTGTAGATATGTGGAGAGCAGGGGTTGGCAAAAAGGGCCCATGGGGGCCTACTTGCCTGGCTACAGCCTCCCCACAATACTCTACTACTACTACTACTACTATTGATGATGCCACAATCAAATGAAACCAGAAGCCATCAGAAGCGTTTCGATAACAAAGGTGAATAAAAATATCACCTAACACCCATCTATAACCTTTGCCTGTGATTTTTCAGTTTTGAAATTCAAATGATGCGTTATGAAATACATTTTATATTTTTTGAAATACAAATTACTATTTTGGTATTAGAAGTGTTAGTTTTTGAAACTAATTTGAGAATTTTGAAATTCAATTGAGGTTTTTTGAAATTTAAATGAATAATTTGAAATTCTATTTACGCATTTTGAAATTGAATTTATGATTTCAAAATACAATTGACTGTTTTTGAACTAAAATTGGAAAAGGTGTAGGTATAGTGTTGATTGGGTATCAATATAATTTTAGGTCGCAAACAACAACAATAAATATGCTGATTATGACGTATAGTACACATAAAAGCAGTCTTCAAATTTGGCACGATACATAAATGAATAGCCAAATCCGAAATTGGTTTTGGAATCCATGCCTACCGTTCCGGCGAAAGGGCTTTTAGCTGCGGTGCCATCTGTGAGGTAGACTTGGGAGGCTTCTAAGGCCAGTTGACCCCAAACATCGGGAGAAACGTCCATGTTTTCGCGAAAAGCTGACACTGCACGGGAAATTCGGCCAAAACTGTTAAAATCGGATTTTTCACGAAGCGGAGCTCTCTGAATTACGATAGAAAATAGCACGATCTAAAAATATCGAAACCGCGAAGCGAGCCAGATCCATTTGTAATAAGTTGTGGATTTATAATTTGCAGGGCATGCACTACATAAGCATAGTTTTTATGTGGATATTGATGAAGATCAACCGAAAAAATCTAGTCACCCAGCGAGCACAAAAACATCTCATAGATGTTAATAGTACGAGATGTCAAGACATTGAACCTCCACTTCGAATAGAACTTTCATAGAACAGCCAATAACCGCTGCAGGCGGCGTTCATGAAGATATCCTAGGGATATCACAAATAGTTATTTATTTCTGACAGTGACATTATAAGCTTATATCGTCATAGTTACGATATCTATAATGAGGGTCATAACTCCCTTGGGATATTAAGGTTCAAAAACTCCCTCTTACCTTTTACAGGTGAAAATGATACAAGAAATGCTTATAAACGTTTATATGTAATGAAAACTGAGACATATTTTCCTTATTCACGTCATTACAAATAATAAATGTACAATTTTCAAATGTTCCCTGAAAATTACTTCCGCCGCTGGAAACAATTTCTTCTTTTTTATGGGTGGTGCTGTTGCTGTTCACTACAGTCGAGGTGCCTGCCTCTTCTGATGGCAAAGTAGACAGCATACGCGCCGTTTTATTTCTCAATTCAATACTGTCCTCCAGATACCCCTCTGCCACCCTGGAACTTCTCCAACCTCCGTGTCTTTTTAAGTTTGTCATAGTTGCTCCTGCATTGGCTAGGGCAGTAGCAGAAGTGCGACGAAGGCAATGTCCCGTATAGGTTAGTGGGTTTGGCAATCCTAAATACATTGCGATTTTGCTGGGAATTTTGCCAAACATATTCTTTCCAATTGGCTGAGTTGTACATTTATTTTGTCGGAAGCTCAAAAAAAATCGTTTTGTACCTTCAGGACGCAAGGACATATAAAGTCTCAATAAAGGCAAAGCAGAGAACTCTTTTTCATCCCAACTGTAAATTTCTTCGATACACCAGTTTTACTTTCCGGTACGTTCACTACCATAACAGTATCCCGGTCCTCTATATCTGCTATACTCATATTTAGAAGTTCCTGAGTTCTGCATCCTCCAAAATAACCCATAATTAGAACAACCTATAACAAATAAAACGAAATAAACAAACGAAAAAGAAAATTATGAGAAAAGAATTACCTTATGCAATAAATGAATTTCATTAGGGGCGTCCTTTAGAAATTTGATGACATCTTTAGGAGATAAGACAGCAGACTTTTTCGGCTTGTACCCCTTACTTTTCCGTTTCAAAAAAGCCTCTAGTTCGTTGAACTTGGTGATATCTCTTTTCTCATATATGGTCACCATCGATTTGAGCATTGACCATTTAGTCCATAACGAATTTGGGCTAAACGTTTCTGACTGCAACGAATAAACACAATTATTACCAAATCTACCAGAAAATACTCAAAATACTTCACCAGTTCTTGAAAATATGCCAGAAAGACAGTTTCGTTGGCATCTTTTGACATAACATTTCTCTGTGTCAGCCACTTCAGATATAAGTTGTATTCTTTTTGATATAGGGCTTCACTTTTCGATGGAAGTAATGATTGTCTTGCTTTTCCGCTTTTTTTATAATATCCTCCATTATATCAGAAAAAGATCGTCGATTTGTGGTAAAAAATAAACATGTTTTTAACGGAAAAACATTGATTGATAAAGAAAGTTTGCTTATAAACATGTAACATAGCGACAACCTAGCAAACAACCAACAATGCTACAATCAACGCTACCTAATTCAAATATACCAGAAAGGTTATGAATTTAAACATTTATTGCATTCTAAATATGGACATATTGTTATGAAAATCGGTCAGAAATAAAATTATCTATGTACCACGGGAATTATAGAGCCTTAATAACCTCTGGCAATTGCTGTCCCTCGGGCCAGAGGCCCTCGGGACGCAAACTTTGCCATCGGTAATTAAGGCCCTCATAATTCCCTTAATACATAAAATACGTTATTCCTGGTTTTTTTTCTATAGATAGATAGATAATTTATTGTATTTGAAAAGAATTACAATTCGTATTACAATAAGGGTTGAGCTTCATTAATGTCCGAGATGAAAGGTGAGAAAAGCAAAGAACTTAGAGATTCACCCTAGAGAACTCCTTCCGCGATGTCATATGGTTTTTCTACAAGCGTGCGTGGTTCACCCTATACCCGCACGCAATTTAGTTTGGGAAGTGTCATTTTCCCGTAACAGTGCCGGAACATTTTTCCCACACTAGTGCGGGAAATTTTTTGATTAATGACTTTGTGAAATTTCACTATTATTCCTATCAGTTGAGAAATCAAGAACCAAAAGAAAAACATGTTATAGACAGAAAAATACATATCTTTTAGAATTTGTGAAACAGATAAGTGAATATTCTGAGAACAAATAGGTATGCAATAATTAGTTCATATATGTAGATAATATGTCCAAGCTATATCGGTATTATTATTATAGGGTGTTTTTAATTATGAAATTGTGTACAATAGATAGTTACCTAACAGAAACATCAAGCAGCAATTTAAATTTGCTAGATAATCGAATTGGTAAACAATAACTTAATGCCAAGTTGTTTTTCATTCATGAACTAGAATAAAAATATTGAGATTGAATGATATCCTGATCCTAACCAGTCTTATCGGACTTATATGAGTAATCAGTAATAACAACAAAATAATTAGTTACCTGTCTATCTTTCCTACACACACTATAGCTGCCATTACAAAATTCCGAGCAAAATTCATACTCGAAAAATTACAGGAAATATAACTAACTATAATTCATTACTTCTATACCTACTAATTATAAAAAATCACAGCCTTGATGATTTAATTTGAAGAAATAGATATGTAACATAATTATTCCAATCTTCCCCATCTTATTCTCAATAATTATGATTTGATTCATTTATTTTAGATTACATCAAGAATGAAAGACGTCAGATTAAAAAAAAAAGATGAAACGTTGTTGGGCCACGTTTGGTTTGTTCATGAAATAAGTTATTTTTCCAGATTTTTTGAATGAGGTGTCATTGGCTACCGTGTAACAAAGGGTGACGATCAATGTTTTCTTTTAGGTTTCTGATGGGGAAAATTAAAGCACAGTGATATTTTGAGGAAATGATCTGATTTGTCTTCATTATTAAATAATACTAAAATTTTTATTCATAGAAACGATGAGAAAGAATCTAGAAAAAACTACATTCACCATCACTGCCCAGGAAAAAATTCAGTCAAATCTGGACAAATTGGTCGCCCTGTGATTATTTAATTCCTCTCTGATTTTGGTAAAATTTCAACTAAATCGTTGATTTATGTCTCGGAATCTAAATGTAGGTACATACTTCTGAATTTTACATCCGAATAAAAGCTGATGGCTTCATCATTAGGTAGGTATACATCAAGGGAAAACAAAAGTTACTCTTTCACTCTTAACTTCTTAACGTCTTGTGGAAAAGTGAGTGGTTAAACTTGGCTTCGTTATGTTTCGGATTGAAGTGTGGTCCCTTGTCAACCCAATGGTTTTTGATTCACTTTAATATCTTCTTTCAATGAATAGATCAAGTGTTGGAAAGTATGGAACATTTCAATTTCCATTTGGTGACTTTTGACAACTTAGCTTCGTGAGTGAGAATGAAAGATCATCTGACTATCTCAATCTGACTAATAAGGAAGCAGCAGCAAAACAAATGACGTCACCATGTATCCGAACGTTTTCCAAAACATGGCCAAATGGCGGTCATAACGACACGTTTGAAATGAGCTCTGGAATTCAACAATTTCGAACAGCGCATAGACACATAATATTTATACATAAAAAGCGTAGGAAGTATTGCAAATAGAAGATTGTTTTATTAGGATCAAAAGTCACTTTTGATCCGAATGTAACATTCTATTTTTCATCTATCTATCTATGAATTACTTGACAGATTATTATAATACCGGTATTATAATGATATAGGTAACTAGATAATAGCAAGACATTATTAGAATAATTGTAGACAATGACTTTACTTTGTTACAATTTGTGTTGACATGCATCATGAAATACTACAGGCACGAATTCAATACTATTCCCGAAACGTGGATACCGTGCCATATAATGTATGGAATACAACAAATAATCCGATAGAATATAGGAAAAAGAAGTGGAAATTGTTAAGTTAGTGAGCATATCAACAATAATAATAGCGACTATTTATTTCTCCCAGTATTCCACTGTGTTTGGCTCGGTGATCAAATGAGCGTAAACAATATCGTTGTGTGAGACAAAGAATCAGATCCTGCGAATGAATAAAATAAAGATCAAGCTAGTATGTGAATCTTGAAGGTTTTCCTGATCAAAACAAAAATATCTAACTATAATAAGGTGTAGTTATATCTCCAGCATCGGTATTATATGCCAAAATAGTTTGCAATTTTCAACAAAATCAGAATTTAATCGCGGATTAACACATAGATGGATACCAAACGATGCTGTTATTTTTTTTATATAAGAGCGTTGATTGATATATTACGCTTACGCTGATTTTATAAATCGTGTTCCTAAAAATTTATTTCGATATTAGCATTTTTCAATTATAAAAAACACAAACTTTTTTATTTCTGTGCAAACATAATACGAAAAATAGTTATTTGTTTAACTAGGCAGCAAAGTAGTAGATTGACTGCCGAGGCTGAATTCATAGCCGAGCGTAGCGAGGCTAGGAATCCAGCTAAGGCAGTCAATCTAATTTGCTGCCGAGTTGAACATATAATTTTTTCTCCGATTGTTCATAATGATATAGGAGAATATTGTAATTGCATTTTACTTGGTTCTTTGGGATTTTCTCTCCTCGTTTCTATAAAATAAAAGTATTCGTATTATTTCAATATATTTGTAGAGGGACAAATCAGATGATTTGCCCCAAAATGTCACTGCGTTTAACAAATTTTTCTATCAGGGAGTCTAAAAGAAAAATCCAGTAGCTTGTCAGTGACAATTTGTTTGAAAAAATTTTTGAAGGAAAGAAATATAGATATATTGAAAAAATATCGAATTTGTCCCTCTACAAATATATTGAAATAATACGAATACTTTTATTTTATAGAAACGAGGAGAGAAAATCCCAAAGAACCAAGTAAAATGAATGTACCACCTCCTCGATTAACCTACAGACAGTATTGTAATTGCAAATTATTACAATTCCCACAATCTCTTTATTTTTCGTGTAGTGTTCAATTAAAATGAAATTTGATAGAAATGGCAGTTGTCCATGATAATAATTATAGTTTGACAATTCATGAAAATTCTGAGCTGTGCGAAAAAATATCGGTATGTTTAAATTATTATATAATGGACAGTGATAGCGACCTGGAAGTATTTACACCTCCAGAAATGAGGGAGGTGGCAAAAAATATAGAGTTGAATTTGTTGCTGGAAAAGTTTCGAATGAAATATGAAGGAAATTATAAACGATTTATGGATTAATAATTTTGCTGATACATATCGATCAGCAAAGTAACCACTTTGCTGCCTAGGCAGCAAAGTACTCACTTTGCTGCCTAGGCAGGAAAAGTAATACTTTGCTGATTGATATGTGTCAGCAAAATTAATATTTGCTGCCAATCGGAGAAAAATTAAATTTCCAACTCCTTTGATAGGCAGTTTAAGAAGTTTCTTTCTTTGGCTATAATCATGGAAAACACTTCGCTGATATAGACAGAACGTGGTATTCACTACTAAAATCTGAACATAAAAATGGTAAATTCAAGTTTAATTAATGAAAATATCCTGTAACTCATTTGATTGCCAACGTCACCAATTGTCAATGAAAACTGGAAAGTTTCAAGACAAATACGACTTAGCTATTGAAATAATCAAATCTCATGTTGAAAATTGGTCCCGAAACGTCCAAAGATAAGTGAAAATTTGATATTTTTTCTATATACCTCTATTTCTCTTCTCCAAACTTTTTTCAATACAAATTGTCACTGATAAGCTAGTGAATTTTTCTTTTAGGCTCTCTGATAGGAAAATTCTTTAAACGCAGTGACATTTTGGGACAAATCATCTGATTTGTCCTTACTACACGTATATTGAAATAATATTCATATTTTTATCTTATAGAAACGAGGAGAGAAGATCCAAAAAAAATTGGAATAATGAAGGTACCACCTCCTCGATTAACCTATAGGCAGTATTCGTTTTCTATATTTTTATTCGAACATTTTTTCGATAGCACCATACCCCTGCGGTGTTATTCTCCATCAAGCGCTGCGAGTCAAAGTTTTCATCCCCTCATACCTCGTCTTTACCATCCTACAAAATTTCATTTCTTTCCGTCCTTTTCGGATAGAATCCATTATTTTGTACCCATTGCTTGGCCCATAGATTAAACAAAATAATCTATATATGCTTAGCCTATATTGAGTTTTTTGTTTGAGTTGATAGTCGATAAGCCAAGGCGGTTCTAAGGTGAATTTCTAGAGGGGGAAATAGTCATTTTTGAAATGTTTTTCAAACTGGGTGCCTCTTGAGAATGTTATAATTATTTCGACTTGAGATCCGCTCTATAGTTTCTAATTTTTCATTGCATGAAATAATTGATTGCTGCAATTTATATTCCTGGCAATAATAATAATATGCAGGCTTTTTTACACAGCTTGCATTGCCTATTCGTAAAAAAATTAGTGTTTTGCTTTACACTAATTTATAATCATGAAAAACAATAACATTTAATGTGCACCTATAATGATGCATAAATAACAAGTCATAACTTGAATTGCACCAGCAACAAGAATGACTGCAATAAAAATAGGTCTGGACACTCTGGACCCATTTCCTGTAATGCCACCTAATAATTGCAACGGCTATCCAAAATGACACTGTGTGTGACAATGCGTTAATCATGCAATGAAAATTGCTACAATTTTTTTTGAAAAATTGCGAACTGTAGCGGATCTTATAATTTCAATTGTTTTGTTAATTTTCTTGTTTATTTCATTGTCACCATTTCTTCTAATATGATTGAAGAAGAAAGATTGTGTTATAAGCGGAATCACACTTCAATCCAAAACAAAAGGAATCTAAGTATGACAACTTATTACTTTTGCCATAGTAACTTTTGTTCTTCCCAAAGGTATATCAGGTTGATTTGTTTAATTAAATAATTAGAGTGTTTGTTAATTCCTCTACATCAACAAAACTTTGAGAGACCATGTACTGCTAATGCTATCATCTAATATCAATTCTAATCATTTTCAGTTTCAGTTTCTCATGATTAGGGTCTTGTCTCTTGTGTACTTACGAATTTCTTGGACCGACGAAAACTGCTGGTCATGTCATCCCTGACAATGGCTGCCCCTATATCCAATGTACCCCAGGCATCCATTGTTTTGTTAAATATCACCAATAATCAATCATATACTATATTATACCAACAGGACTCACAAACTGATTTTCACAATCTCCACATGGTTGGCAAATTTTATAATTGTTTTCTGATGAGTGTATGGTATTCCTAGGACGAAAATAGTAGTCTAATTCCGGTTACACAGCATTGAGACCGAGACTTGTTAAAAGCATTTATTGAGTTTGGCAACTGATTTGGAAAAGCTACTAATTAACTAACCAGACTCTCAAAGTGGCAACACACTTTTACGGGGTGTTTCAATGAACAGAAAACATCTACAGAAGAAAAACTGGTCATCGAAGTTGTTGTGATACTTTTGATAATATATTTGAGTTTTTTTATGTTGTGGTTCTCACTGAAAGGAATATCCTGTAATGTTCAGAGAACATCGTGAGAACCAAGGAAAATGAAGTAGGAATTGGTGTTCTTCTTAAATTTCTGGAGGTTATATGCCTCGGGGAACACCTCACTTGGCAATGTGTTCCAGAGTCTTGCTGTTCGTTGGATGAACGAGTTTTCGGAAAGAGATGTTCTGCAGGTCTCCAAAGTGACCACGAAGGGGTGCGAAGCCTCAACTCGACAGGTTAATCTCGCGGGGACTGCTAAGTGTAATGGAGGTACAATTGTTGATATTTCAGAGCATCGTCCATGAAAATATCTATAAAATGGAGCCAGATCGCCAACTTTTCTACGGTGTTCCAGAGAAGTGACTGAGTTTGTGAGCGAGGCATCACCCACGAGACGAATTGCCCTTTTTTGGACAGAATCCAACAGTTTCAGGGTATGTTTGGGTGCTGCACTCCAAATATGGGAACAGTATTCCAGGACAGGTCGGATCTGTGCCTTATAGATCATAAGCAGCTGACTGGAAGTGAAATAGCTCCTGGCCCGAAACAGGAAACCAAGTTTTTGAGAAGCAGTTTTAGCAATTGATCTCACGTGGTTTTCCCAAGAAAGGTTATTGCTGATAGTGATACCAAGCATCAAAATGGATGTCTTCAAAGTTATGGTTACTCCTGACATAATTATGTTTGGCACAGTGAGATCGGCTTTTCTAGAGAAAAGGCATGCTTATGTTTTGCTTGCATTGAAATCTACCAAGTTATTGGATCCCCATTCGAGAATTGTTGCCAAGTCCATATTTATGTTGTCAACATTTCTCTCTCGTTCGTTTCTGATTTGCCTGGCTGGTATTGGAGCCCTGGAAGAGAAGGCGGTATGGAGGGTACTATCATCCGCGAAGCTGTGTACTGCGTGGACATGAAGTTGCTTCAAACGAATCGTTGATATGGAGTAGAAATAGTATTGGTGCTAGAATTGATCCTTGCGGAACACCAGCAATTACGGTAAGAGAGTCAGATAAAACTCCGTCGACCACTACATGGGGAGACCTGTTTGAGAGGAAACTTGCTAGCAGAGAACAAAGCTGGGAAGGCAAGCCATAAGATTGAAGCTTGGCGAGGAGTCCGTGGTGCCAGACAACTGACATACCTACCTACATATCAACTACTACTACTTTTTTTAATTAAAATTTCCTCGAAAAACAATCTATTCATTCATTTATTTATTTATTCATTCATTTATTTATTTATTTATTTATTATACATTCAGACATTCATTTAAAATATTGGTTTCATTTGATGTAACAACACTGTTTTTAGTGTTCCATTCACAGAAAAAATTACGTACTTATTTTACAGCATGAAGGCAATATAAAGATGATAATGGGTAGGTGACAATCTATCACTCTCAGTTGTCTTGTTCATGACTACGTTCGAGAAGGATATTGACTAATTATTAGAAATGACATCAAGAAATTTGAAAATTTTTGACATGATGTTTTGAATTAATATGTTTTCACTTATAATATCACGAGAGCTTCAATTATTTCCGGAAATTTTTCGAGAACACGAATTTTTTAAATATTCGTGTTCGAGAAAAAATTCCCGGATATTAATTGAAGCTAAAGTGGTATTCGGTAAGAAACTTTCACACCAAACATTTTCGATCAATTTAAAGGAATTTCAACAACACATGATGATTCAGTTGAAAATTATAGTTGTTTGTGATGAAATGTAAGAACTAACGTAAAGTAACAACATGTGTTTTTGTAAATTTCGAATTCGCAAGTATACCTACATAATATTATGGTAAACTGTTGATAAATAATTTTCATTTATTGACTTATAGAATTAACTCGAAATAATCTGAAGTTGAATGTAAATGGAATTTAACCTATAAACGTCAAAAAATTTCCAGTGTAATTTCATGATCCGTCCCCCAAGAAGAAGGAAAAAAATTTCAAGAAATTTGTTCAGTTGCTATGGTGACCATACGAAATAAAGGCTTCAAATTGATCGAAACTGTATGGTGTGAAATTTTCAATATAATATTCTTCATCCCTATGACTATTTTTACATCTTCGGCTGATGATGGACACTAGAGTGTCATGTCTCTCCTAATACCATTCAGGAAATTCAACGTTCTGGAGATGATTTTGGGTTTGTCTCATAATCATATCCCAGCAAACACAGTTACATCGCAGAGATGAAACAATTATTGTGACCAGCAATGTCGCATTCTATGTCGCATTGACGTCGCTGCGATGTCAGGGGGATGTTATTTTGTCCCACTCAAGTTTCATCCATGAGACGTCGCTTCGATAAGTTCTCTGTGATATAACAGCGATATCCAGGGTGTCCTTCAAGGGTTTGTACAAAATCTCAGCACATAGTCCTGAGTTCAAAATAAACCGATTTAAAGCAACTTATTACCTCTGCTTCAACTGACTGAATTACATGCACGAATATAACAGCAATCATTTTGTATTCAAAATAATTTTAAATATTCCAGTGCGGCATCGAAAACGGCTGAATTAAGTGATTTTCACAAAAGTACCATTTTTGATTGAATATATTCAGAAAAATATTTTCTCAACGAAAAAAATGAATAAATACACTGAGAAAAAAGTTATGGCCACTCCAAACCATAAGAAGTGTATTTGTAAACACCCTCTAATGGCCCTTACATTTGTAATATCGCAGTGTTGTCTCATCGCTACCTCCCAGAGATGTAATGTGGCAGATGTGTTAGCTTCTGTACGTCGCAGCGATGGAAAATTCATAATATCGCAGTGTTGCCTCATTGCGCCATCTCAGAGATGTCATGTCGCAGATCGGTTCGCTTATAAACATCACTGCGATGAAACATTTGTGATATTGCACTGTTACTTAAGCGCGACATCTCATAGATATCATGTCGGCATGTCGCAGATGTGTCCGCTGGGATACTACTGTTTTACGCCACTTTGAGTTATGGACTTCTACACTAGATTATTATTATGAGATATTTGAGAAGTTTGATGTTCGATTATTGAACCAGTCCCCAAAACTAAGAACAATGAGCCGCCATGTATATTTTCTGTTTGGTGTAGCCGGTCGAAGGGATTTTTAAATAACTAATTTTCAACGTATAGTTCATCAACATTCCCATATTGGCGTGTTATTTAAGTAATTTGATTCATATGCTCAGAAAAACATGAAACTATAAAAAGATGATCTATCCAAAAATATTGAAATCAGTGACGATCAATCGATCATTACCTACATGGAACTCGAAGTTTGATCATTTTGAACTATAAATTATATTCACGCACCAAATTCTATTCAAATCGATGCATGAATATATTGGGGAATGACCCTATCTCATCACCCGGTATAGTGAGATCAAATGAATATGGCAACCATGGCAACCATGGCAACCACGCATGATACAGCCTCTTCGTGATCGGACAAGGATAGGATTTTGTTGTTGTTCTCAGAATCTGCTCTTTTACACCACAGTTAAAGTTTTCATTCTTGCCACTCGCTGAATACTAATTATCAGATATATTCTTATCTTGATTTATTTATTATTGTTTATCTCTTGACTTGAAATCTATCTGTCTGCATACACATATTATTCTAGCAATATCTCTAAAGTAAACTCTATCTATACATACATCGCATAGATACTTCGAATAGATATTCCAAAGGAACTTACATCTACATCGCATGAGTATGACATAAATATATATGTTTTGCGGATGTAACGGCTACATCCTCGCGACAATATCAGATGTCCTAGATGAGACATCGCGAGAACATCTTAGAGATGTATTTGTGTTAGAACTGGGAATTTATACTCAAAATATACCTTCATATTATTTTGTAGAGTGTCTGTAGAGTGTGAATGATTCCATTTTTTTTTCGAATGTACTTCTACTACTCAAAAAGGCCTACTTGTAGAGTGCCAATCAGATCCAATTGTTCAGCTCGTGAGATATCGTAGGTAAAAAGCAATGACATGGCTAGAATTGTTACCTACCATCTCCAGATCATGAATCCACTTGTCGTCGAGAAATCGTTCTGTGCGTTTGGGGGTTGTTTAGAAAAAATATTTTTTTCGTGGAAAATATTGGGTTTCAGTAATTTCACCCTGTAAAATCTTTACTATGTAAGACATATCGAACAAATTATATACAATTTTGAATTCCATGCACCAATTACATCACGGTATTTTCCCATTTTCTCCTTTTTTATATTTCTGAAATTTGGAAATCGAATATGCTCACTAGAGGGCACTTTTTCACATCTTAGGAAATGCTTTTCATCTTCCGGTTTTCCTGGAAATGACATCAACTTTCGATTTTCAAATGGAACACCCTACATATTTCATTCCATAATCTGTCAGGGAATATTATGAAGAATTCAATGATACCGGGTTTGATGGGGTTATTTCAAACGATTACGAAGATATTCGCGATCGAAGTCTCCATAAGCTCAATTTGAGTGTGACAGAGAATTTCTCCTTTTATATTTTTGTTATGAATGTATTAATTTCCGCTGCTATGTCGCTGTCTTCCTGATACGTTATCAAGAGACATATTTGCGACGTCTCAAAACTATACATCGCATAGACGTCGCCAGCATGCATCATTAGTATGACAAAAGTGAGTCGCCAGGACGTCTGTGCGACGTTACGATGCGAGTCGCAGGTCACGAAGGGACATCGCTGCGATATGCTATATGTGTTGGCTTGGTTAATCGAAGCAAAAATATATTTTTCAGTAATATCCAGCAGATCAAAAGTTCCGAGGAAGAGGTACGAACTCATATTGTATAACACGTCTGACTTTTCCTGATTTTGCTGACTTTCTATGGTTCCCGCTCAATCTTCCCCTGGCTGGATCCACTCCTGCGGCCATTTAACCTGATCGATGTTTTCAAGGACCAAGAATATTTCAGCCGTGGTGGAATGACTCTCATAGGGAATGACGTTCGCGGATCGGTCGTCGGTCGTTTTCGTGCAGTCGCAGTCGCAGATGTTCTGTACCGGTGTTGCCAGTATGGCTTTTTTAGGGCTAAACTTCATTTTATTATAGTCGAACCTTAGAATCAGCGTACATACATTGTTGGATTGTACAGGGTGTTTCCGAAATTGCAAACGTAACTGATTTCAGGTGCTTGGTTGGGCCTCTAACCTCTGATCCATATGATTAACAGAAGCTCCAGGAAAACTTCGAAGCTCATTTTTTTTCGGCAAATATGTATTCTTCTTCTATTTCGTTTTGTTTTCTCGTTTTCTATCATCCATTTCATTTATTTCCCCTATTTCAGAAACACCCTGTATAAGGAATGGAAACAAAGATATATCAATGGTTATAGAGTCGCGCTATTCATCTGAGACAAATTTTTCGTCGAGGGTGTTTGAGTAAGTATATTTCGAATAAAAATCGATTAATTTTGATCGCCGTGCACAGAAATTTCAGAAATTATGCATACATTCGAAATAATTTGAATAATTATACTACCAGACGCACTAACATCATGATTTTACCTTTTTTCATTCCATATACAGGGTGCTTCAGGACGTAAAGGCCAGCACAGGGCCGGATTTACCCTATCGGGGCCCCTAGACAATGCAATTCTCGGTTCCCCTTTCCTTTACCCTTTTCTTATTACCATTCAAAATACTTTTTTCTGTAACCGACACAAAAGTCGTCCATTTTGATACCAAAATTAGCTCTTAAATTGACGTTTCTATTACTGACACAAAAATAGGTATGTTGCTAGGCAACATATTTAGTTCCTAGGAGCTATAAAGTTGAATTTTAGTTCCTAGGAGCTGAAGTTGAACTTTAGCTCCTAGGAACTAAAAAGGATCTACTGGACGTCATCAAGAATAAACAAAATTGTGACGGTTGGTTATTTGAGTTGAGACGCATACCTGATTTGTTTCCGATTTCAGCAGATTTGGCATTTCATACCCATGCTGGAGATATAAATACACCTTATTATAGTTTAGTATTGGAATTATAAACATCTCAGTTAAGTATTTTTGTTTTGATCAGGGAAGCCTTCAAGATTCAAATACTTGCTTGATCTGTATTTCATTCGTTATTCTCGGGGTGGATAACTTGTCTTTGAATAATCACGGCAAGCAATAGTTTTTTTGTCTCAAGCAACGATATTGTTTAGCTTCTTTTGAATATCAAGTCAAACACAGTGTAGTATGGAGAGGAATAAATAATCACTATTATCATTGTTGATCAATGAACTCAATACATTCAGTTCATTGTTGTTGATATGCTCACTAACCTAACATTTTCCACGTCTTGGTCCTATAGCTGGCACTGGCGCGGTATTTGCCATTAGAGCACCTGGTCCATACACACATATGTCACTCTGTGGTTGTATTTATATTGAAACTACAATTCGAACATCTTAGAAAACCTAACCTGCTGTTGATGCAGGTAGAATATTCTCACCACATGGATTATTTGTCAATATTTGTTGCATTGCATACATATGGCATGGCATTGGTGGTTACTTCACATGTTTGTTTGAGTTAATTGTTCCGGTTGCAGAAAAAATAGCATGTTTCATTCGGATCAAAAGTGACTTTGTTCGACTCGCAAATTTTGCTTTCGCTCGGCTTCGCTAAACGCTCCGCCTCGCAAATGCAAAATTCGCTTGTCAAACAAAGTGTCACTTCTGATCCTAATAAAACAATCTACTATTTTCTATTACCAAAAAGTCGAGTCGATCAGATCTACTCCTTTGGTATCCTGTTACTTCAATCAATATGTGATATCGCAACAAGATATGGTTACCTTGACTTGATGAGTAGATTATAGTCATAAATAAGTGATGATTCAGGTCTCATGATGGAGAGAAATGAAACAAGACGCGGTTATTTAAAGAATATTATCGAGGACGTATAATTTTTTTTTAAATCCTCTGATTTCACTTTTTTTCTTGGTGCGTACGTGCCTCCTAGACTGGCCTAGACAGTAATTGCTTAGTCCGCCTAATCGATAATCCGGCCCTGGGCCAGCAGATAATTGGGATATTATTATTTGACAGAAGAACGTGTAATATGTATATGGCATAGACCTCTGTTATCCTCGTATATGGGATCAAAAACTGTCCAAATCAATATGAGATCGAATCATTCAGGTGTCAAACAATAGAAACCACCCCAAAGTTTGGTTTTTTGAATTGTTGCACCCTATTGTTATCTCCCAAAATAATATTTCAGACAAAAAATGCATACTTTGGAATATTGATTAATTTCAAAACTTTTAAATTTTTCAGGTTTTACCGGATGAAACAGTATACAATAAATGGGTGCACTTTGAAAAATCAGAAGTAGGTGTGCACAGTTTCTAGTAAATTGTTTGATACAAGGGTAACCTAACCTAGATATCTGCTGGTCTCAAAAGCTCTGTGTATTATTGGTTATATAGGGACGATTCTCAAAACAAATTCAAGGATATTGGTATAGGTAGGTATGCTGATTTCGATGAAGCTAATGTTTTAGATGTGACGTGACGATATGATCAAGCGCTCCCATGATGCCCTTAAGTAGTATGACAAGCGAGTGACGAATATATATATATCCTCTCTATCACACTTTATATTTACTATACATATATGAAAGTTTTCTTCTTTGACACAATCCCATCATTTCATGAACTCACTGACTGAGGTTATTCATTTTTGTCTACTCGTGACATTAGTTATTTTTTTAGGACAGAATCTAATGTTTTTTTTCAAGAAAAATATACCGACTAAAACATTTGCAGTTTTGATCTCTCCATCTTATTTGAAGGAGGTATTTGATACAACGATTCCCCATTTTAAACTTTATAGAAATATGTACTTATTTCATTTATCAGTCAGCATATTTCAAAAACGCTAACTCGAAATTCTCAACAACTGGCAACCTTGAACCTACACATAGCAAGAATTCATCTCCAAAGTTGTGTATTAATTGGTTACGGTTTATGTCGTCACGGTAACTTTGCGCTTTCTCACGTTATTGTTCCTAGATTTGATAATTATTTAAAAAACGGAACTCTGAGTAGGGAACGGTTTATGACACTGAACTAGTTTAGGGTAGCCTGGGTATAGTAAGTATTTCAAAATAATGAAATGAAAATTTTCACTGAAACTTTTCCATTGGTCGTGGCAACACTGCATCGTGTCATGCCACTGGTAGTGGTGGTGGGGTTATCATCCGTCAAAAACACGCTTCTCTCAGAGAACTGCGAGTCGAGAAAACCATACAAATAACAATACATATTTACTGGCTGTGGTATTGTAGTGTGTGATGCGATGACGATGAGTGTATATTGATTAGTTTATCTGAACTCAACAATCTAAAACTATATAATTTGTCCGGCTCAGTCTCAGAGAAGATTAGTCGGCAAATTATCCGTTTTCCGTAAACAAAGTTTCAGTTGTGTGGGTGATTCGGAGTTTCCATGTTGATGTCCATCCAAACAGAACAATGGCAATGCTCGGGAATTTTTTCATCTGCTCCACCGATACAAACGCAACTAATTTCGACAGTTCCTACAAGGAGGTCATAAAGGATTTGGTCCCAGAATGGATTTGTACATTGGAATACATTCCTTGGTTATGGGCCATGTTTGGTTCCCTCCTAGTCGGCCTCAGTGGCGTGCTGCCTCTCCTTGTCATCCCGATTGACGAGACTGACGTTCTGAAACAAGGAGGTTAGAAATCATTTCAACTCGCAACCACACGGAACACACGCTATTTACTTATTCTTCATTGGTGCCGAATGTCCTTGTATCAATCATTTATCATATTTTTATTCCGTTTCATTCAGACCTTCCATATAATGCGTATTTGGTTGCTCCTTTCATTATATTCTACTTGATATTTTAGGTACCTACAATTTACTCGAATTTACTACACTAGTGGCGCGTACCCATCCCGTACCCCTCGCCATACCCCCGTTGAATTGTATATACCTACTGCATTTTTGTTTTGAAAGTATGTAAGTGTGGAGTGCGATGAACAAAGTGATCCTTTAAGCCTGTTCGTTTGTGTTTGCTCCCTGCTCAACTTTATTTTTTTCTATGACTATCTCTGTTTACATTATGCCATGAACAGAGACAACTATGGAAACAAAATCAACTTTAGCAAGTTCAGCAACACAAACGAACAGATCTCTAGAGACTGAAGTAAACTGTTACCTGTTACTAAGTTAGGTAACTAGAGGTGCCTCTTTAGGTCCTTGATTATTTCAGAACGAAGTGACCAAATAACCAACAGATCATTATCGGCTTTATATGTATAGGTACTAGGTCAAACGCCAAAATGGGAGAAAGAAGAAAGAATGCACTATGCAGTCAAGTTGACTATAACACAGTTAACAGCTTTATTTTATAACATTGAGGCATTGAATGGTGTCTTGATTTTTCCTTACATAATTGGACGACCAGTGTTGCCACCTATTTCGATAGAAATTCCCTAACAAGGGTAAAGAAATTACTATTTTTTTCTTAATTTTTCCCACATGCGTGTTTTCCTCAAAATTGGGTACCCAAATGGAAAAAAGACTACTCTGGTCCAGGGTCCAGGTCAGGCCGACACTGTACTGGTCGTCAACTCGGAGGGATGTTTACTCCCGAGTTTACTCCCGAGTGGCGGCACTGGCGAGGACAATTGCAATTGATAGGAAGTGAGGTTAGGAACGTTGAACTTGTATTTCGTGTTCATTCAAGACGTCTTTCCAAATTTCATTAATGCGAAATAAATAGACCAAGAATGATAAATGTCTTTAGTCCTTCATCCCAACTGAGACTGAAGTAAATCATTTCTAAGTTATTTACGAGGTTATTTACTAGGTTATCCACTTCATTATCTCAAGGTAAACTAACCAAATATCCAAATAAGCTCGCAAATGCCTCACTAGTCCTTGTCAAATTAAATTCTGATAGGTTAACTGGTTATTTTCCCTGAATTCACAAAAATGTCCTTATTCCATTGGTGGTCCTGTGCCTTCTAGGCTCGATTCTAGAGAATTACCCCCACCCCCAAATTAGTGAGCACGTGGCTGAAACAATAGTTTTTCACTAAAATATTTCTACCAAGATTTCGACAGTTCATCAGGTGTATATAACTTCTATTGTACACCTAGTTAACGAAATTGGTGAAGAAATGGGTCGGGTAACTAATAGACCTGCTTGCGTTTTTGCTTGTTTCGTAATTCCATATAAGCCGACGAGTAGTTCAACACTTTCGACAGTGTTTTTTTCTAATTTCTTAAACTTCCACGAAAATTACTAAGTGCTTATGTAACAGATTCGAGACCAAATTATTGTCGAGATAATTCAACCGTGGGATGCAAACCAAATCGCCGATATCACATTATTGCAGTAACATAAACAACCTTGCTTATTGTTATTGCAGCCAGGCTGGCAGTACTATGTACTATCTACAGAAATATCAGCATATTATTATTATTATCATTATCGATGACAGATTCTCATTGATAGTATTTGAATGATATTGTCATTTAACCATCACGAGTGAAGAAAATTAATAGTTGCACGTGATTCTATATTATGTTTACCTCGCATATTTTGCTGTATTCACCGAGGTATCCACTGATTCTTTTGAATAGTTGTTTCAGTCGAAATCTAAATGGCCACGTGAGTCGCTCGGTGCAAAACTAATAAACAAGAAACTAATATCAATACAAGCAACTTTGACAGGAAGCGTATTCAAAATTGAATTGAGGGAAGAACAAGCAATCCGAGGCCGGTGACTTATTCTACGTTATTGTTAATAACTGGTCGTATCATCTTATGTGATATTAAATCGGCAGTAGACTAGGATTGTAGCCTCAAATGTCAAATTAGCCTTAAATGATGCTATAATTATTCATGTGATTGATTGAACTTTTATTCACGAAGTGGATCAATAAATTCGGCGATCGGGAAATAAATTAGCCTCTAATTATTTCCGAAGAAAAAATTAGATAACCCAAAGTGATTTTGCTAGTTGTGCTACCTTAATGGAGGTCTTCCACTTTCCTATCCATCCGAGTTTCAACAATCTTAAAATATCCCCTGAAAAATTAAGTGCATTCTTTTCTGTCATAGCCTAAACGTGGTAAATTGAAACAGATAACTTGTCCACCAACTATACTATTATATCTGGAATTCCGAAATGACCGTCACACAAACAGTTAGCATAAATCGAGGCATAAATAAACTAATAATAGTGAAAATAGCAAGAGATTCAAGAGATATAGTATCTTTCCTATTATGATGATTCAAACCTAATGGCACTGATGGCACCATCCGCATCAACATATATTTCTCGTTGCCGTTGGGTGCCATTTTTGTAGAGCACATTTTTCAAAATAGTAGCGGTAAGAGGTAAATGTCTTGTTTCAGATGTTCGCCAAGAGTAAATCACCCGACAATCAAGATCACTAGTTCCAATGTGGAAATTAAATGAAATCAATTTATTCCCGTTGATTGGTATGATGATGAACTTCGCCGATTCCTTTGTGTACTATTTATCTCGCTATTTATATGCAGATTCGCTTCAATCATTGCGTAATGCTCGTCTCGCTGAAATAATGTGCGAAAAGTATTACCAAGTTGTACCTATACAGGGTGTATAGAAATAAAAAAACATTAATAACTTTTGAACTATCAACAATGGGATAACCACCTAAACGGTTAGTTTGATTGGAAATGAGCCACCCTACCACCCCACTGCTTTTGATCCATTACATATGGGACATTGTATATCTATACTACCACTACTACCTAAAATTTACAAGTGAATTTTTCCGGTTTCATTGTTGAATTAGTATGCTTCCGAATTCTGAGTCAGTCTAATTCATTCATGGAAATTCGGGAATTTTATGAGTTTATTCCGGTTTATTCCACCTAAGCGATAGCACTATATGGCAATCTTGAAAGTTCAGGGAGGCATCTGATATAGGTACAATAAACTCAGATATACATTTGGAAATACCAACTATAAAATCAATGTAAATGAAGTTGTAGAAGGTATTTTGAATATCAAAATATGGAGCTAAACAATCCACTCGAAAATCTAAGACAAAATCAAGTTGTTTTATTATTATTATTACATACCTATGAGTAAAGGCTGAGGACAGAGGCCTATGTAAGCCTAAAAACTGAAGGGATCAGCAAGTTGATACAATAAATGAAAAAGAAAAAGAAATACATAGACAATAACCGAGACAATAATTGAGCAAATAAGCAAATGTCTATCTTGTTCTTAAAGCTATTCACTGAGTCAGAATTCACAACATCGTTGGATGAGTTATTCCATGTTTCGAAAATACGATTCACCAACAAATATTGTCTCTGCCTTGTGGCAAATTACTCCTTTTTCAATTTTGTAAAAATTTCACCAACGATAAGATTTCCACAATCGTTTGTGACGTTATTACATTTGCCATGGATTTCCATCAAGTAACGGCCGAGTCAATTCAAAATTTTTCAATTTGTTATATGCGAGAAATTGTTTTTGCGAAACGAAGTTTTTTGGCAAAAAGACAAAATATCTCGTAAAATATGTAAAGTGGTTCAAAATTTAAACGTCCCAATCGAAGTGGTAATCACGAGTAATCACGTGGGAAGTTGGAAGTATAGGCTTGAGCAAGTTCTGGGAAGTTCGATAAAGTTTGAAAGTTCGTGGAAGTCCGAGGAAGCGGAAGAAATGGAAAGTTCGAGAGTATTTGAGGGAGTTCATGGAAGTCCATGGAAAGTTTGGTGTACACGTTCCTGTGCCGTGATTACCCCCTTCGACTCGACCCAATTTAGTTCACGTTTGGGTTTTCCGGTTTTCCAAATCAGCTAACAAGTTACCCACTAACTACAATGACTATGGAAAATTTGGTTGTGCTCATGAGTTTATTTCTGCTATTTAACCCCCCCTCCCCTTAAAACTTAGAACCACCCGAGGAACCACCTTTATGCAAATAAGATATCTTATTTTTGCAGTGTAAACTCTTGAAATCGGTTCTGATATTTGTTACTTTTGTTAGGTATATCGTTCCGTGTCAATGAATTAATTTCCAGTGATGCGAGGCTTGTATTCAATATATCTCACTATAACTCGATATTACCAGTTGAACATTACTGACATTAGTCATATTATCAGTTCAAAGGTTATATACTAGGTTACTGGTGACTAAGAATGTAAATTGCGAATAATATATCTAACAAATCGATTCCCGAGTTCAATAGTGTAACAACTCGAAAAATAACCATTTTGAGTAGAATACGCTGGGTATCTGATTCATCATTTTGTTAGCTCTCACATGCTATACTGTAACAACTAAAAGTTTCAGTACTGACCAAGAGATGGTGCTAGTTACTCTATAGAACTGCAGGAATCTTCATGTACTGTGAAATATTTTCAGTAAAGGTGAGTTTATACAGCAAATACAGTCTGTCCAAGATAAGGTTGAACAGCATGGGGATCTCGAAAACGGTAGGAGATACGAAGTCGGTTAAATGGGGAAAAAGTTGCGCATTCGGAGGCTCATATCAAGAGCCTTCGAAAATTTGTAAAATTATTCTTAGTTTTTTAGTTATATCGAGAAAAGTGAATTTTTGGAATATCTATTTAATTTTTTTCCTCCGTTATTATTAGAGATACACAAAAACTGAAGATACTTTTCCATAGCAACTTTTGATGACGTTTAACGTGGTTTTACCGATTTTCTTATGCGACGTTTCGTATCCGTAGAACCATCATCAACTTTTGTTTTTTAAATACGGTCCTGATAATTTTTTCACAGATTCTGAAAGGATTTTTTATTCTGAATTCAACCATGTATTATACAAGGTGATTCGAATGTGTTTCGACCTATTTCCATCCATCATCAATGTTTTTTCGAACTTCCAAAGGAGAAGTGCCATCAGTTCCATTTATTTCTGATCATTTAGTGTCAAACATTGATGGATTAGTTATTGGATACTGAAAAGTGAATACAAAATATTTCACTACATCATTCAATGCAGCGCTTAAAATTGTTGATGAATTCTTACACGAATTACTTTAACAACTTGACTTTGACAATAACTACAGAAACATTCATAAGAAATGTTCAAAATAATAACCATCAGTTTCTGAACAAAGATATCCCCTTCTCACAGTTGCTTCTAAGACAATACTAAGCATTTCTGGGGTTATTCTATTGAATGCTTCGATGACACTGTCCCTCAGTTCATCTTCATCATCAAAGCTATCTTCGTGTACAAAGTTTTTGATAAATCCCCTTTAAAAAATCCAGCTGTGTCGAATCAGGTGACCGCGCCGGCCAAGGGACTGCAGAATGAGTACCAATCCATTTTTCTGTATGAAAACGCACGAACTTCTCTGGAATTATGTACCGGAGCGCCATCTTGTTGAAACCAACAGTTCTGAACTTCCGCAATCGGTAAATCATCCAGAGTTTCTTCAAGATGATTTTCAAGCAAATTTTTATAACGTAAGGAAGTCTCTATTTCATGGTGAATAAAAGGACCAATAATTCGTGTACCAAATACTGCAACTCACATATTAAACGGTGTTGGTGTCTCGCTGTAATGCATAAATGTTCATTTTCTCGTGAACAATGTGTATTTTTTCTATCGAAGATACCATGATTAGTGACCATGCTTTCTTCAGTCCAGATGATTGTTCGCGGGAAATTTGCAAAATTTTGACATTTCCTGGTATACCACTCACAGAATGTCCTGCGCATTTCGTCATCGCCTGGTTTTAGCGCTTGACATATTTCGAATTTGTATTGATGGAATTTTTGTTTCCGCAAAATGAAATATATAGGTTGTTGATTGAAACCAGTTGATGAGGTATTAGTGTGTTGACTGATTTTCCTTCGAAATAAGTGGAACTGATGGCATTTTTCCTTTGGAATTTCGAAAAAACATTGATGATGGATGGAAATAGGTCGAAACACATTCAAATCACCTTGTATAATACATGGTTGAATTCAGAATAAAAAAACCTTTCAGAATCTGTGAAAAAATTATCAGGACCGTATTTAAAAAACAAAAGTTGATGATGGTTCTACGGATACGAAATGTCGCATAAAAAAATCGGTAAAACCACGTTAAACGTCATCAAAAGTTGCTATGGAAAAGTATCTTCAGTTTTTATGTATCTCTAATAATAACGGAGAAAAAAAATAGAATAGATATTCCAAAAATTCACTTTTTTCGATATAACTCAAAAACTAAAAATATTTTTGAAAATTTTCGAAGGCTCTTGATATGAGCCTCCGAATGCGCAACTTTTTCCCCACTTGAACGACTTCGTATCTCCTACCGTTTCCGAGATCCCCATGCTGTTCAACCTTATCTTGGACAGACTGTATAACAAAATAAGGAATAAAAATAGGATAAAATAAGAAACTTCAACATGGGCAATTCCATTGGACCGTTCATACAAGAAATAAATTAAGAATAAGAATTAGAATAAAATAAAAGACGATAAAAAATGACCAACTTCAATTTATTTTATTTTTTTCGTAAAATGATAATGCGCATGACCCAAATGAATTCTGTCACAGAATCTCCACATAGAACATGAAACATGAAACGTCATTGTCATCGATGCCGTGATTAGATTGGTTAATTTCAATCATAATTTTATTTTAGTCATCTGTATAAACAGTGGATTTTATTCCTTATTTCTCAAATTATCTCATCTAATTCCTTATTTTATTTTAATTGCTGTATTAACCCACCTTAATTCAGAGGTGTACCAATGCATAGTTCAAAATAGTCAATTTCATACTCAAATCAAACTTATATTACTATCACAAAGAGAGAGAAACTCAAAGTCATTACAACACTAGTTCATAAAATGAACGAAAATGGTAGATGAGATCGTCTCATACGTACGAAATTCAACGAGTATAATAAGGAGTTCCATTCGCGTGCCCCGAGAGGTGAAAAAAAACATGTTTATTGTCATGAGGTTACAAGAGAGTTAAATTTTATAGTATTTTTTACAAGTGGAAACACGCTTTTTTTTATTTTTTTATTTATTTTGCATTAATTTTATGTTTTATAAACCTCGGTATAGATAGATAGGTAGGTTAGTATTGGTAGGTATAGTTAATCCTCCTTCGATATTATCTATAAAAAATCAAGTGTCTTTAACAATAATTATTTTCTCGTTAGAACACAATCTTCACACGTAAATAGATTAGATTGAGCAAATTCAATCACCTATTATATAACTTTACTAACTTTACAGGGTGGTCCTGAAAGTATATTCAGCTACTTTTAGAGATGTTAGACTGTTGCTCATCCATTATTGTCAAAAGTAAAAACACAAGAGCTTTTTTTTTATCGAAAAACTGACATTCGACAAAATTGCTCGACCTACGGTCTCGCAATTTTTTCATGTCAGTTTTTCTCGTAAAATTACTGATCGGCAAATGTTTTTCGTTACCAAGAGAAATTTATCCAATTAAAAAAAATGTTCGAGTGTTTTTTGGCAACACAAATCAACGACAATATACGCATAAACAACAATAATGATTACCTTCATTGATGATTCCGTGTAACTGGTAGCTTGCGGAATTGATTTTCTCATATTTCCGTGGTTTCTTCAGACGAAATTTTCCTTGAACGATTCATCTTGCTAATTTACGCGTGAACCATACCCATCAATCAAACTTGACACGACAGAAATTGGAGTGACATCAGGCGCAAATAGCCACTAGATCAAAGGAGCAGGCAGTTCATCAGCGATAAAAAATGTGCATCCTTTTTTATCGATGTCAAAATCACTCACGTCGTCGTCAAATAGCGTTTTCCGTGTAGGAGTTGATTGATCTGTGTTAATTTTTGTTAATATTATATACATTTCGTAGAAAATGAAAAATATCAAAAATTAAAACTTACAGAACATTCAAATTCGAGACACGTAATAGGTATAATATAAAATTTTTGGATGTGTATGATAAATTGACATTCATCATACAGGATGTGGAAAGAAATTCTGAATTGAGAAAAACCTAATCACGAATCTGCGATTGAGGTCTATAAAAATAGTGTTTCCATCGTTCAAGTTTGAACCCCTTGATTGGGTTAAAGTATTGAAAAGGAACATTCTCAGATATATTTATGAACACAAAAAAAATGGATATATGTATATATATAAAGAAATACATTGAGAATTCGCATTCTCCATGTGATGAAAATATTAATTCTTTCTCGGTTTATTCAACAGAAAACAACTACTTTCCTGGCTATATGCCACGACGAATATTGAATTACATCTGGGGAGTGTATAATCTCTGCATCTATTGAACACACAGGATAAGAATATGAAAACAAAATATAAATCAATGTTCGACGTGGCAAATAGCCAGGAAAGTAGTTGTTTTCTGTTGAATATTCAGAATTATATTATATGCATATCCTTATATGAAGGAGAATGCAAATTCTCTACTTCAGAAGATTTTCACCCCTGCGGCGTTGCCGCTTCTAACGAAAAGAAGCAACAACTTTGTTATTTCAAATGGGACACCTTGTATTTCATTGCATTTTTAGATTCTCCCCGAAGAGCTGATTTCATCAATGCATCACACTTGGGGTCTAGCTGGAATGAGTTCAGGGATATACGGTGTTCAAAATCGAGATTTTTCAACTAGGATTTTTTGTGTCGCAACTATTCATTATTGGTCAAAACTACTCAAAACGGCTTTTATGTCCCCATCTCAACTTTTGATTTACTATCTACTGATGGTTAATTGTAACAGATACAGAGTGATCAGAAGTCTGAATCTTGAACCACTCTGTATTTGTTTCAAATAAATATCCCCCTCGGAAATGTAGTGTTTCAGATTTTTTTCATAATCCGGTTTTGCCGATCTACATAGCCGCTGTTTCGTTTTCAATGGCCCACTCGGTATATATATCCATTTTTTTTGTGTTCATAAATATATCTGAGAATGTTCCTTTTCAAAGATAAGCCTGTTTTCAGCGCGATTAATTTGAAAAAACGTATCATTTGACATGTAGCGAAAGTTACCGACCGAGTAGTTAATTTTTATTATTTTTTCAATCAAAACTTAAATCCCAAGTCGAATTTACAAATAAATAGTTATTAAAAGTTTTTTCCATATGATGCCGACTTCATGAATAAGACTGTATGATGATTTTTTTTCATCACCTATACCAAAAAGCCCACATCCCCCCAAGATAAAAAAAATTATCGACGCACGCCCTTGTTCCTTTCTCTTGATTCAAATATGAATCGAGATTTTTGAGGATCATAGTTTTCCGCTCTGCTACGCTCGTGCTCAAAATACTCGTTACTAAAAGGACATTTATATTGTTATATAATATACTATTACTACCATTGTCTATAATAAGTATACCTAAGGATGAGGGGTGGATAAAGACAAAATGTGATATTGATTTTTTTTTATTTTCAGCCAATGCTAGCAGGCTCAAGACGCTGTTGAGTTTTGCTGTTGGTGGACTATTGGGAGATGTATTCCTCCATTCCCTTCCCGAAATATGTTCCAACGACAACCACGATACAAGAATAGGTAAGATCTCGAACTGAATAACTATTTAATATGCTAACAATCATAAACTTCAAACACGGATGAATATGAATGAATGAAATGGGAATGGTACCCTTTTGGAACCAAGTAAAAAATCTTTTCCATAAATACCATTCTGGATGTTATACCTCGAGAAGAATGTGTGGTATGAATTCGAATGTATACCAGAAACCTCAAGGATTTCCAACATTTGTGTTGACTATGTTGCCGCTTCTTAGAATTTGTCTGAATTGTTCATAAAAAATGGTTTGTTACGAAAATTAATTTTGTTATAACTTTGTTCTCAATCTGAAATTTTCGGTTATAATTGCTCAAGTGCATTAAAATTACCGATAATGTGCCAGAAAGCGTGTTATCTAAAAATTGCAAGTTTATTTTCATATTTTGGCGAAAGAGCCCGAGTCCGAAGAAATTTATTCTCTCATTAAATTACAGGAACAAAATTATTAGGTATATTTCTGTTGAGCTTTCGAGCTTGTCTTCATAAAACACTTGTGAGGTGAGTTGACTTTGAAATGTTTGTATTATCTATTATATCTCTCAGTTGATTATTTTGGTATTCCTTTTTTCTTATTTCAGTGATTCTCAAAAATATAATGACTATCAATTCCGATTTCTCGATCAATTCGTCACATATTTTCTAGTTTTCTAGATATGAATCTTCTAGTCTAGAATATTAGTCAGAAGATCCAATTATAAAATTATCCGACATTATATACCTATCTCAGATCTGACAAACATTAATTTTTTGTTGTCACACCATATTTATGAACTGTTGGCAACATCGCTTTGTTATCCGCTATTATCTTCGTTCGATATGCCTTCCATGAGCGACTAGCTCTCGATGAGTCGAAATTTGGGCAGAAAAGGGGGACTTGTCCCAAATCTCATTTTGACCCCTATATTTTTTTCAATGGTGCCATTCGATAGTATATGCCTTGAGCCTACTTAGGGTTCAAATTTAATGTATTTATTTTAATGGCACCCTGTATATTGAGTTTTTTTTCCTAGGCCTTGTTACTATCATGCGCTCCAAGCGATAAAAAAAAATTAGAGTCACTGGATAGTATTAGTTTGATAAGAGTTCGGACACAGCTGAACTTTTGTCCTTTTCTATTTTCTACAATACAATGGTTTAAGTGAATAAAAGAATAAGACATATATTCTGCTCTTTGTCTTTTCAATTCCCCTAGTAGCGCCTGATTGTCAGATACGATTTCAGAGGTTATATTTCCTGTCAAATCAATCATAGCCGTAGATGGACTATGGAAATAGGGTACAAACACCTACTTCAATTTATAGTGATAAACTTTTAGCAGAGCAACAGTTATACAAATTAAAAGAATGCATCTAAGAACATTTTAATATTAGAAAATATACACATATGGATATACTTTTAGCTGATTCCTTATTTTATGTGAAACTGTACTCCAGTGATATATGAAGTATAAAACATGAAGATATTAATATGCAATTAAAGGTAGGTATTCTCATACAGGAAGTAACATAAGTAAGTTCAAGTGAAGTATTCCTGAAACAATTTTAAGAAATAAAGTCTATATTAGCTTATTGTGTCCGCGGAAATGCTTCATTTCGGAGATACAGAGTGTTGAAATACAGGGAACAAATCATTTTTCGATGAACATTTCATAGGAAGAAAGTAGTTTATTTTGACGAGACCTACCACATACTTGGTTTTGTAAAGTTCTCAGCAACTTCACTTAGCGCCCTAGGAGCTCAGTAACATGGATCGATATAGAAAATTGTAAATAACTATTTAAATTCTCATTGGTTTCATGTTCACATAAATACCCAAGTAGGTATAATAGATTTGTGAGAACATAATATATAATATACCTTATGAAACTGTGGAAACTAAAAACACAGAGTTTTGCATTCACTAACTTCTTAATCCCATACTTCGACTCGCTTTTGAATTACTTAATATTCTTCTGCTTTGTAAATTGATGGAACAGCAGATTCCTCAGATTCACTCCAGATTTTGAAATGTTCTGTTTGAAAATGAGCCTGAAATATAGTTTCATTCTAATCAGATGCTGTTATAAGAAGTGAATTTTTATGAGTACCTCACAAATTTTGCTCGTCTTCAAATCGATTTTCCACCCATATCTTCCTTCCATGAGCGAATGGTTGATATTTGTTTTGGAAAATTGAATAAATGCTGTATCCATTTTTTTTCAGAATTGGCACAATCCATAACAGCAAGTATAATTTCCATAGCTGCTCTTTCCTTGGAAGTTAAATAATGAAATTTTATTTCAATCCTGACGTTTATAAAATTTATTGTCAAATTCAAACAGTTTTGAGTGAAAAAGCGCGGGACGACTATGTTGCTCTTGTCATAATACTTGGTGTGTAACATGAATCAGAACATTGAAAAATCCTAAACGTTGTCATTTCTGTGTCCGAACTCTTATCAAACTAATACCATACAGTGACTCTAGTTACTTACTATAACTCCATACTCCACTTCAGGAGCAGCAGTCTCATTAAATTTTGATACAATTCGATTTTGAAATCGCTTATTGTGATACATCTTATTTACTGCTATTTGCCTATTTTTGTCCAAAGATCCAGTATATAAAAAACTCAATCTGCTGGTCTGTGTTAATGGAATATAAATTTAAAATGGCCTTGAAATATCGCCACATTCTGCTTCAGTCATTGTTTGGTAATGAATATATAATATGCCTCTACTTTTGGTATAAAACCTTGTGCATCAAAATAGACATAAATCGAAAATGAATTCCTTATCAACCTCCATTGTCTTATTTCAATGTTTTGGTTCCGTTCGCAAAATATCATCAACTTGAGCTCATATATTATGGAAATAACAACTTTATCTGGTATATTTTAATATGACTAATGTATGAAGTTGTCATCGCCATTGGACATTCATTTAGATAATATCCACAATTAAGTTAGAGATTAGTCCTGATATGGAGAACATTGAAATAATTGTTATGATATTTTACACACAACAACCACTTATTCTTTGCTGATAGGTTAATACTATCTGATGGTATGGTCAGAATTTTCACTATCTTATACAGGATGGGTCACGGTCGATGGCACCTTAGACGTTTACGGAGAACGGGACATAAGATCATTCTGAAAATTTGGTTACTCAAGTAATTGCTCTTGATCTATCGATCTAAAATATTTTCACCAATGCAGCGTTATACCAGAAAGTAGCAGCATCTTTGTTATTTCAAACGGGACACTCTGTATATTACCACATTTTGGAACTTATCATCACTTTCTGATTAATTCTGCCTCATATTATCTTATACCTATCTCTAACGGTTTTTGAGATATTGATTATTTTGCATAATTTTTCTTCAAAACAATTAATGTTCTTCCTGTTGATTGGTAGTAGATCAGGATACGTTTCATTGAATTTTCTGCACGTTCTTGCTATAATTTCCTCACATTTTCCATGAACAATAAACAATTTCATCATAACTTCGTTTGAATAGATATTTTCCTCCATTTCAATTCATTTTGAGTCACACACAAAGGTATTATTACTAATGCACTAATTGTCAAATTTTCATAATATCATGTACCATCATGACATTTAATAGCCACCTTAGATGAATATTAGAAAAATAATTAGATGTTTTTAGTAAATAGCTCCTATCTCGGAATTCTGGCTTTTTAGATATAGGAACATAATATATCAATTCGAAGGGAATTTACTCTACTTTCAGGATATTTCATAATATACAGGGTGTTCCATTTGAAAAAACGCACTTTCAACCCTTTCTGTATCTAGCAGTAAGATCATGAATTTTGAACGACCCTGTATAACGCAGAACAACCTTTTCTCCGCAGAATCAATATACATGATCTTGATGAACTAAACACAATATTGCAACTTCCTAAGAATCCAAATTCGGCAGAAATAAACATTCAATTCGAGCTATGTTTTGGATAAAAAATATGCAAAATAATCAATATCTCATAAACCCTTAGAGATAGGTTTAAGATAGTATGAGACAGAAATAATCAGAAAGTGATGTTAAGTTTAAAAATGCGTCAATATACAGGGTGTCCTATTTAGAATAACAAAGATGCTGCTACTTTCGGGTATAAGCGGCAACGCTGCATTGCTGAAAATATTTTAGATCGATAGATCAAGAGCAATTACTCGGAGTGACCACATTTTCAGAATGATCTTATGTCCCGTTCTCCGTATACGTCTAAGGTGCCGTCGACCGTGAACCACCCTGTATATGCTACTTCAATACCTAGATGAAATTGACTGACGAATATTGATAATAAGAAATAATAATTAATTACTAGATATCTAAAAAATCTGTTGTAGTAGGTATCTATAGTTTGTGCTACTTTTGAGACATTTTTTCTTCTTTTCTCAAAAAGTTGCTTTTTTATAATGTATGTAGGTTCAACGAGGGGAAAGATTTTTTGGGATTTCTTCCTCGCTCCAAGAGATAGAAAAAAATAAAAGGAAAAAACAGTTGATTCTTCCCAAAGTGTTGAAGCCTTTGAAAACCTAAAAGAAAAATAATGCAAGCAATAGTCAGTGATTTGTCCTTAGCATAAATTCACTATGTTTCTGTGTCCATATAATATAAAGTATACTCTCCCTCTAGTTAACTTCCGAATGGCTGGGCATTTTTTTTTGTAATTCAAGTGCTTCATTCTGATTCCAATAGAAAATATGTATCTTTCAAAATGACATCAACTGTATATCTCTAAAACTATTTTTTTTTTTAATGATGATAATAATAATAATGATTGTCCATTAGACACAGATAACATTCATTGAAATTGTCAAATTTTGAATTGACTCGGCCGTTACTTGATGGAAATCCATGATAAATGTAAAAACTTCACAAACGATAAGATTTCCACAAAATTTATTAAACACACGACATGTTTCGCTAACACAGTAGCTTCGTCAGGTGATATACTGGTACAATGAACTAAACTAACGTTGGCTTGCTTAACTTTTGTTTGTCAAAGTACACATGAAGCCATAACATATACAGTTCACAGTACAAGCAACACCATTGGTGACAAAATGGTAACTACAAAAACAAAACAGAATACGGCACAAATACACTGACATTTCACGAATCACAAAATTCTTGTAATACTAAGCTCATATTTGGATATTCCTGTCAGTCATAACCTGGCCTAACATCCTTCCAAGGAAACACGTTGACTTTTTTGACGACCGTGTATATTGTTGGTATTTGATATAATCACACAAAAAACGAAGGTAAGTACTTGATATAGACTTATAGAGGGCTAAAATGTTATTACAAAGTATCAAAAAATGTCCTGATGAACCATAGCTACAAAGTGTGTTGAACTTTGATATCTTCCCAGCGAGCACAAAAACATCTCAGAGATGTTAAAAGTACGAGATTTCGAGACATTGAACCTCCACTGCGATGTTCTGTTCACACATGAATAGAACTATTATAGAACAGCCAATGTCCGCCGCAGGCGGCAATTATCGGGATGTCCTCGATATGTCACAAAACTACCTTCTACCTAGTACTTTTTAAAGCCTTTTCATGGACACAACAAAACATTTTCAACGCGTCTTGCGCACATTAAATCGCTGTGAAAAAACCATTTTCGAGGTACTTTTCTGAAGCCTTTTGTCAAAATGAACTTTTGCATTAGGATTCCATTTCCCTAAAATGAAAAAATGCATTAAAAATAGATTGAACATAAAAATATTTTCTTGATATGAAATTACCTTCTTAATCGATTTCTGAGTAGTGCTTACTACACACAGACATATCATTGGAAATAGGTTTCCCAATTTTTGAAATGTTCTCCACAATGCATAATTTTTCAACTGCGGAGAAGCTGTGTATTGATAAATTCGTACTTTTATATATTGATTACACTGAGGCACCGAACAAAACATCTTGCATCTGATGGTCATTATTACAAACTAAATAAGTATTCTTACACAATAAACTTCACCAAATTCCTTTCTGTTCGTTAGCAGCGTGATGTAAGCGTGACACGCTGCAAACGCGAATGCCAATTACGAACAAGAAGAAAAAAATCAAAAACAAATCAGAATTCATCGTATTGTGACGTGAGCATGAGACGTTGTGGTGGGGCAAACAAAGAAAGGGCACAAAAGAACAAAAACAATACTTCCAATATCCTTCTAAGACCTCTTTGGGAAGTGCATATTACGCCTCAAAAAAACATCGTCATGCCAACATCTCTAAAACATCCCAAAACATCCCAGGGATACCTCTCAGTAGGCAAACAAAGAAATGCCACAGAAGAACAAAAACAATACTTCAATATCCTTCAAAGACCTATTTGGTCAGTGCATATTACGTCTCAAAATAACATCTTCATGCCAACATTTTCAAAACATCCCAAAACATCCCACGGATGTTTGTGCTCGCTGGGTTAGTATAGTGGTATAGGTATACAATAACAGAATTGGTAAGTATGCGTGACAAATATTGAATGCTTATTACAATTTATGGAATAATGTGAATACTGGTCGTTTTATTCAAATTCCGAAAGTTGAGGTCATTATGAGTGAAACAGGTACTCGAAAATCAAGTAAAAAGATTCATTTGCTTATTTCCTCTGTGCAAAAAACACACTTTGAGGATCTTTGTGGAACCGTGAATTCAATTTATATGTGCATATAACTGAAATATAGTACAGTCGTATTGAAAAAAAGCGTACAAGTGTATTGGAGGGAGAAATTAACGTCATCCTATTTGCGTAAAACGGGCTATCGGGAATGAATGTTTACCAAATGTTGACAGTAGAGTAATCATAGGTTCTCAAAAACACAAAGCATTGGCTGAGCCAATTTTACACAACGAGAACTAGAATGCCGAAATCTTCTATGTTCAATACTTGTACGCTTTTTTATTGAATACGACTGTACATAGTAGATAACATAACATATAACATGACTGAATAATTTTTTTGATAAAAACTCATTAGTCTTGTACCGACGTCATAATAGTAGATTGTTTATTGTTTCATTAGGATCAAAAGTGACACTTTGTTTGAGCATTTGCGAGGCGGAGCGTTCAGCGAAGACGAGCGAAATCAAAATTTGCGAGTCTAACAAAGTCACTTTTGATTCGAATGAAACATGCTATTTTTCAACAACCGAAAGAATTAACTAAAATAGTTGTAAGTGAAGTAACCACTAATGTAATATATCGAAGACTGGAACCTTTGGCACGATAATACACTACACTGTTTTACCACTAACCAAACCGATTTTTTAACGCCTCAATGATTGTGATAAAACATATATAGGCCAAACCAGGCGACCCATAAAAACAAGGTTCAAAGAACACATAGGCCATTTAAAATATGGCAGGTTAGATAAATCTTGTGTAGCCGAACATATGTTTAATCACAATCATAACACACAGTAGATAACATAACATACCTATAACATGACTGAATAATTTTTTTGATAAAATATACAATTTCATGGAACGTTCAAACATAGCGCTGGTGGCAACCTCATTAGTCTAGTACCGACGTCATAATAGTAGATTGTTTATTGTTTCATTAGGATCAAAAGTGACACTTTGTTTGAGCATTTGCGAGGCGGAGCGTTCAGCGAAGACGAGCGAAATCAAAATTTGCGAGTCTAACAAAGTCACTTTTGATTCGAATGAAACATGCTATTTTTCAACAACCGAAAGAATCAACTAAAATAGTTGTAAGTGAAGTAACCACTAATGTAATATATCGAAGACTGGAACCTTTGGCACGATAATACACTACACTGTTTTACCACTAACCAAACCGATTTTTTAACGCCTCAATGATTGTGATAAAACATATATAGGCCAAACCAGGCGACCCATAAAAACAAGGTTCAAAGAACACATAGCCCATTTAAAATATGGCAGGTTAGATAAATCTTGTGTAGCCGAACATATGTTTAATCACAATCATAACACACAGTAGATAACATAACATACCTATAACATGACTGAATAATTTTTTTGATAAAATATACAATTTCATGGAACGTTCAAACATAGCGCTGGTGGCAACCTCATTAGTCTAGTACCGACGTCATAATAGTAGATTGTTTATTGTTTCATTAGGATCAAAAGTGACACTTTGTTTGAGCATTTGCGAGGCGGAGCGTTCAGCGAAGACGAGCGAAATCAAAATTTGCGAGTCTAACAAAGTCACTTTTGATTCGAATGAAACATGCTATTTTTCAACAACCGAAAGAATTAACTAAAATAGTTGTAAGTGAAGTAACCACTAATGTAATATATCGAAGACTGGAACCTTTGGCACGATAATACACTACACTGTTTTACCACTAACCAAACCGATTTTTTAACGCCTCAATGATTGTGATAAAACATATATAGGCCAAACCAGGCGACCCATAAAAACAAGGTTCAAAGAACACATAGCCCATTTAAAATATGGCAGGTTAGATAAATCTTGTGTAGCCGAACATATGTTTAATCACAATCATAACACACATATTACTAACCTCAAATTAGTTAAGCAAGTTAATAACATTAGAAAACTAGACGCATATGAAAGCTTGGAGATATTTAAGAATAGTAATAGAGTAATGAATAAGGATAATGGACCTATTCCATATAGCCCTCAATATAGTTAAGTGAAATAAAAATTAAGATTAACATGTGAACTCAACCATGACAAACATTAACTTGACGGTTAGTATTTTTCACAGTTGGGTGAACATATACCTAGTATATAAGCAGCACACTAGAATAGGATATTTAGTTTTATCTTCTCCTGAAGATGCTAACATAGCGAAACAGTGTCGAGGCGTTAAAAAATCGGTTTGGTTAGTGGTAAAACAGTGTAGTGCACTAATGTAATAATATGAGTAAGTAGATAGAAACAAGACTTCAGGCTACTTTACTTTGTTAAAGCACTCATCCAGACATTTTTGAAATCAGTTGAATCTTTACAACGATAAATCTTGAAATATCCAAACAAGCTGAAGAATCGGTTGAGACGGCAACATCTCACTAAATAGTAAATTTCGTCGTGTTTCAACAAGAGCATTATTTTAGAATTTATATTAAAAAATTGAGGTGGAATAAAAAATCCGAAAACGTTCTCTGTTCTTTTGCTGAACGTGATGAACTTCATTGCATTTTATCTAGAAATTAGTGTTTTCGCCTACTGTAATGAAGTTTCATTATTGTATAGCGTATAGCTCTGTAGTAAAAATCCGATAAAATTACAACTTTCAGTAATTACTGTCGATTTTCGTTACAGGTGGACATCATTTTTCGCGAAGTGGACTTCTGATATTAACAGGTCTCATTGTATTTGTGACTGCCGAAAAGTTATTCTCTGTGATAGAACAAGCTGCTGAAGAAAATACTAATACGGACACTACAGAAAATAACAACACAAAAGGATCCAAATTACAAGAACATAAAACCTCAATGGTAGGTAATATTTTTATTTTTCAGTTTGAATCAGTTCTGGTGAATGACAATTTAATCAAACGAATCTTAAATTCTGATGATATCTTTTATTTGATATACATCTGAACTTATCTCGAGGATTGCGTTTGTTTTTATTCAATTGTTTTGTGTGTATATAAAACCATCACTAGAAACTGGAAGTATCAAATATTGATATAGTATTATCTGTTCTGCCTGTGTTTCAAGCACTAGCCTTAAAAGTTCACTAATCGGGACCTATGAGTGAAAAAATAAATCCATAGGGACAGATTGTTTGACGAACGTTTGAAGAATAAAAAAATATAAGCAAAGACCTATAAAAAGAGGGGATACGAAATTGTTTATATTTTGTCCCGTTCCAACATCGTTTTTCAGCATTCAAGGATGATGACAAATTTCTGCGGATTGTCCTAGATCTATCGCCTGTGTTCGAAAACGAGGGAAGCATTTAACATATATATTAATTATTTAATATACATTTTTTATGTATATTCATTCTGTATGTGTTTGTTCCTTAATTGAAATATGTGAATTCTGCTATTGAAATAATTTAAATTTTCCTAATTTCATCATTGCATAAAATTATAATGAATTATGGAAATGAGTTTGGCAACTTTGTATTCGCGTATTTGAAGTCATTCACGTATGTCAAAATCCTACGTTACAGTGTTGATGTGTTGTTTTTTACCAATTTAGGACTTTTTGTGTTTATACGAAGGCATAAAAGTCTACTATGGTTTGCCAGTGTGTGGATTGTGAAAAATTTACATACATACATACAAACTCCAAGGTTACATGTTTTATCGCTTGGTACGCGCGAAAGTGAATCTCTATAATGTTCGAAGAACATCGTTCATACCTAGAAAGGATAGGGAGAGGAGGTAGGTGTTGGATTTTTTTTTTCGAACTTTTGGAGATCTTAAGTTCTTGGAAATACTTCCTTAGACAATGAATTCCATAGCTTTCCCGTTCTATAGAGAAACGACTTTTGATATAGTGCTGTTCGACTTATTTCGGGGTTGACAATGGAAGGATATGTGCTGATTTCGCTTGTCGAGTTCGTCTGGTTGGTATTGCTAGTCGTGGAATGATAGCAGAAATTTCTGAAGAACATTTCCCGTGGATCAATAAAAAAGTGAAAAGTCGCTAAGTCGCTAACCTTTCTACGGTGTTCCAATTATGTCAAAGTGTTAGTGAGTGTGGCATCACCCACCAGGCGAATGGATCTTCTCTGGATGGAATCTAAGAGCATCAGAGTATATTTGGGTGCTGAACCCCATATGCGAGAACAGTATTCTAGCTGTTGAGGTGTAAAGTAGCTTCTTGCACGAAATAAAAATCCGAGATTTAGTAAAGCAGCTTTCCCAATGGACCTGACATGATCATCCCACGAAAGAGTATTGCTGATGGAGACACCAAGCATTGATATAGTTGACTTAGTATCCTTTTGGAACGCCGGAATTGATGGCAATGGTATCAGATGATACACCATCCACCACCACGTGGAGTGATCTGCCTGAAAGAAAACTCGATAAGAGATGGCATAGCTGAGGTAGTAAGCCGTATGATGGTAGTTTGTGAAGGAGTCCTTGGTGCCAAACACGGCTGATTGCTTTCGATATGTCTCACGCCACAGCTAGAGATTCTCAATGTTTTTCTAATGAAGCTTGCCATATATGGAAGACGAAGGCACATGTTTCTTTTAACTTGAGCAGTGGTGTAGTTATCGCAGGTTATTTAACTAAATTATTGCAAGAAACCTTTTTTTTTGTTCAAATTCCACTGAACGATGAATCAAAATTAGCTAAGTACCTAAGGTACTACGAATATTTGGTATTAAATAAATTAAAAGATTAGACCCAAACATTTTCAAATAGGTATAATAGCGTTGTCATTGTATTAAAATTGTATTGCCCCTCGCTTAACCTACGCGACTGGTAAAGAAAAGTGTGAGCATTGACGCACAGTTTACAGAGTTCATCTACTCCTATTAAATTACATATCAATGATTCAACTGCCTTTGTTCAATTAATAGTATCTGTAAACAAACAGCGTGAGTTATAATAACTCTCGCTACTATAACTCACTATAATACTTACATCGGGAAAGGCTCTTGGAATTATTTACGAACCGAAAATCAAGATGGCTCAGTACTTCTGTACAAGCCAGTTGGCCGAAAGGGAACAGTCCATTATTGTAATTGAGGGGAGTGATGTCAATTGAATAATTTTGACGTTTTCAAACTAGGCTGATAAATTTGGAGCAATGGGGAAAGACATTGTCACATTTCTGAAATTACCGGACTGTTACTTATATACAGGGCATTGTTTTCGCCGCTCGTCGGCAACTTTATTAGTAATGCCGTACGGCACTGAAACGCCATGGCGGTTAGCGATCAACTACTGTGGCTGAGGGGTACGTTGATGATTCCGAAAAGAATAAGACAGATACTGCAAATAAAATATACAGTTCTATTACAGCTCAATCAGTTAGTACAACAACAACATATATGCAACAAACACAAAAAGAAACAATAAACTTCCATAATTCAGTTCCACATATTCAGTTTACTGGTTGTTCAAACTTCACAGTTAATTCTTTCAATAAACAAAATGAGTGATCAAATTTAAAATTTGTATTAAGTATATTAAGATTTTTCAATAAAGTCCTTTTTCTGTACTTGTAACTTAGGATTTATGTGATAGTCGTAGATATAGTATAGTATTCAACTTGCGGTAATGGTCATAACTCACTTGATGAATTACAGCACTCGCCTGTGGCTCCTGCTGCAAACTTCATCTGCGTGAGTTATGACCTACATTACCGCTCGTTGAATAATATACTATTTCATTTTTGAAGCCATCTCTTTCTAACTCATTTGTAACTTTGGAAGTATGTATGATTGTAAACAAATAGTGTTTTATGAATGAAATGTCATGCCTCCCCTCTTTTGATACGTCTATGAATATAAGTATACTGAAAGAATATAAAACTCAGAATTTGTACTTACCTTTCAACGTTTTGGGAACGAATCTGCTCCCGTTTTCAACATAAAAATGCAAGATAATTCTCGAGATTGATCTTTTTTCTCTTAGATTATATTAGTATTGTTTTTTCCTACTTGAAATCTACTCATGAGTTGCTCATTTGATTACAGGTGGCAGGTTACTTGAACCTGGTGGCCAACACTTTGGACAACTTCACGCACGGTCTCTCCCTGGGCGGCGCCTTCTTGGTCTCGCCCAAAATCGGCCTGCTCACCACTTTCGCCATCCTCGTCCACGAGATCCCCCACGAGGTGGGAGACTTCGCCATCCTGCTCAGATCGGGCTTCACCAGGTGGCATGCGGCCGTCTTTCAAATCCTGACCGCCGGCGGAGGACTAATCGGCGCCATGTTCGCCATCGTGTCTAGCGGGGCGAAGACTTCCTTAGGTGAGTTTCACAATAACCATCATCGCTAACATAACATCAATTTCCGCATCTATTCCTTATCCGAACGTCTAGGTCTTTCGTCGATCTTCTGGCCAATCAGGAGCAAGCTCCCTTCCTTTCGGTTCACTCCTTCCATAGCTAGGCACCACCCCGGGCATAGCTCCACCTTTTTCCAATGTACCCGCCTCTCTTCCACGTACCCGCCTTCTATAGCCCTGCTCATGTCTCGCTCGACTGCCGTCCTTCATTTCCCCCTCAAATTCATTTGATTCAAGGCCAGGCTCTGCTTATTCTATAAGGACACGCCTCTTATAGTCCCACCCACGTCGAGTTGAATTACTCTAATACCCGCAGAGCAATGAAAGGTATAGAGATGCATTATCTAATTTTGGTTTGATGCGAAACTTGAGGATTTCGTGTTTCCATTGCCGGCATTTTCGTCATTCTCGTCCACGACATTCCCCACGAGGTGGGCGACTTCGCCATCCTGCTCAAATCATGCTTCACGAGTTTGCACGCGGCCGTCTTTCAAATTCTGACCGCCGGCGGAGGACTAATCGGCGCCATGTTCACCATCGTGTCTAGCGGGGCGAAGACTTACTTTGGTGAGTTTCACAATAACCTTCATCGCTAACATAACATCAATTTCCTCATTATATTACTTATCCGAACGTCTGGGCCTTTCGTCGATGTTCTGGCCTATCAGGACCAAGCAACCTTTCTTTCGGTTCACTCCTGCCATGGCTCAGCACCACTCCCGGGCTCCGCTGCACCTTTTTCCAATGTTCCCGCCTCTTTTTGACGTACTTATAACCCTGCTCATGTCTCGCTCGACTACCGTCCTCCACTTCCCCGTCAAATTTATTTCATTCAAAGCCACGCCCTGCTTATTCTATAAGGACAAGCCCCTTATAGTCCCGCCCACATCGAGTTGAATAACTGTAATACCCGCAGAGCAATAAAAGGTATAGAGATGCATTTAATTTTGGTTTGATGCGGAACTTGAGGTTTTCGGGTTTTTTTTTGCCGGCCATTTTCGTGATTCTCGTCCACGAGATTCCCCACGAAGTGCTCGACTTCGCCATCCTGCTCAAATCGGGCTTCACTAGGTGACACGCGGCCGTCTTTCAAATGCTGACCGCCGGCGGAGTACTAATTGGTGCCAGGTTCGCCATCGTGTCTAGCAGGGCGAAGACTTCCTTAGGTGAGTTTCACAATTACCATCATCGCTAACATAACATCAATTTCCTCGTATATTACTTATTCGAACGTCTAGGTCTTTCGTCGATCTTCTGGCCAATCAGACCAAGCTCCCTTCCTTTCGGTTCACTCCTTCTAGGGCTAAGCACCACCCACGGGCTTCGCTCCACCTTTTCCAATGTACCCGCCTCTTTTCCACGTACCCGCCTTTTATAGCCCTGCTCATGTCTCGCTCGACTACTGTCCTCCACTTCCCCGTCAAATTTATTTAATTCAAGACCAGGTTCTGCTCATTCTATAAGGACACGCCCCTTATAGTCCCACCCAAGGTATAGAGATGCATTATCTAATTTTGATTTGGTACGAAACTTGAGGTTTTTGTGTTTCCTTTGCTTGCCATTTTCGTCATTCTCGTCCACAAGATTCCCCACGAGGGGTGGCACGCGGCCGTCTTTCAAATCCTGACCGCCGGCGGAGGACTAATCGGCGCCATGTTCGTTATCGTTTCTAGCGGCGCGAAGATATCCTCAGGTGAGTTTCACGATAATCTTCATCGCTAACACAGTCCCTCAAGTTCAATATCCTTATCCATTTCAAGTTCAAACGTCTAGAACTTTGGTCGATGCTTCTACCCATCTGGACCGAGCATCCTTTCTTTCAGTTCACTGCATAAATATACATTTGGTTTTGGTCTGTCTTGATTGAATTTATTTATTTGTGTTTGTGATCAATAAACTGATTCATTCTAAGGCTAAGTACCACACCCAGGCCCACGTACCCGCCTTTTATAGCCTAGCCTATTTCTTGCTCGACTACTGTTCACCTTCCCATTCAATTTACTCTATCCAAGGCCTGACATTGCCCCGCCTATTCTCTAAGAACACGCCTCTTATAGCCCCGCCCACATCTAGGTGACTACTGTAATACTGGCAGAGCAATAAAAGATGTAGAGATGCCTTCTCTTCCTATTCAAATATATCAAAATGAATGATGATATAAATACGAATCAGAACCGTAATACTGGCAGAGCTTAATCAAATATTCAGAAATGAATGATGATATAGATAGGAATCAGTTCAATCAGTTGGAATTTTTTAATCATATTAAGTAAGTCTATGCTGAAAAACGAAAAGGGAATTCACAAAAAATTAAGAACAACCTCACAGAAGATGCAGCAAGCAGTCAGGATGATGTTACGACCTTAACTACCTTTGATAGTTAAGTTATAGACAGTATTTCTAATTGATTAAGCTTCTGTGTCGGTAGATCAAGTATTGTAATTGAATGATCTGATCACTCATATGTAATTACATAAATATACTAATGCGCATATTTCAATACAATCACGCACGATGTTGCTCGAACATAATAGAGATTCCCTTTCGTGCGATCCAAATGTTTGAAAATAATTTAGACAATTATGTTTGATGTTTTCAAGAAAAATAACTTTTAAGTACCTCATTTATTCAAAGTTTGGTATAAGTTTTGATTTTAAATAATAGTTTTCAAAAACTTTCCCCTTTAAAATCAATCACAGAATCACTTGATTTACATAAAAACCACTTCGCCATTTTTCAAATTTCCACAAAATAAGTGTTTACAAACGGACTGTTTGCTCCCGAACGTTTCCCAATAGCATTTAGCTTTTTATTTTTCTATACTATGAGTAGAAAGCAAGTGCACTCTCTTACATTCTTCGGCTCCGTCGTGCACAGCTAGTGTACTGCGTCCTACTCTATCGCATCAAATAGTAAGCGCAATGCTTCTCTGTCATACATCGTTACTTTATCTGATTTTTCAATTTAAAAGCCTGGCAAGTGTTATTCATGAACAGATTTTGCAAACCAAACCCTATACAACTGTGTTCGTTATGAAATTGCCTCCATTTTGATATATTTCATAAGTGGTAAGCATATGAGTGCAATTATTAATTTTCCATTGGAATTTCGTCCATTTGGGAAGCAAGTCAGTGAAATTTTAAAAATAAATTAATTTTAATGTTTATCTATCATAGCCATGAACATATTTTTATGGCAACCCTATTGGTACAACTTCAGAATCATATTTTATTTGATAAAATATCATTTTCATCCGGTAAGCAGATGAGTGATGGTCATTCTTACTTAGGATCTTGAGACGATAACACAAATAAAAATTCAATATACCCGATATTTCTATTGCAAATGGAAAAATTCCCTAGAGAAGAGGAATGGATGGAATTAGATATCAGTGATTTAGAATTTAATTGTCATTTCATTATATCAATTCCAATGTTCTAATCGAATTTTCAACTGCGATAGTGTCATCTGAGGTAGGTATATCAAAGCAGATGAGTGTATTTATTATTTTTATCTTAGATTCTTGAAGATGATCCTATAGTCTGCGTTGTATTTGCCAGTAGTTGTTTTCTGTGGTATATAACAACAATATTGAGACTTGAATATATTTCATATAAGATTGCTATCTTATGAAGTTATCAGTTTGCTGATAACCTTTGAGTGTACTGTGTGAACACCATCATAATCGCCAACATATTTGAACTGCACATTGAAACATAGGAAGTATTTCTGGGTTATATGCACTGAACTATAACAGGGTTATAGTTCAGTGGTTATATGAGCATAACATTCCAATGCCAAGCAGAATCACAAACATTATAATGCTTCTTAGTTGGTGGTTTATTGAATTTTCAGATGCTTCATTGTTAATATTTATATCTTCGGGGTAGTAATGACATATTTTGATAGATTTTAACAATTACGAAAATTTGTTTTCTCTCTACTATCCTTACTCTCTAGTTTAATATTTGTTATCATCATATTCCAGTTTCCTAATCCTTTGTTTAGTGAATGATTGATGATTATATTGCAAACCTACTTGAAAAAGTATCAGTAAACCAATAAAAAATAAATCATTGCAGTGATGTACAAATAATTTCAATGGATTCTTGATTATAGATAATCCTATATGGGTATATGAGATGCAAATAATGATTACATTGAAAACAAATAGAGTTAACTAAAATAACAACAGCGTTCGATGATTTGTAGATGGAATGACCACATCATAATTATTGTTTAATGAATATTAAGAAATAGATTCATTTTTCAATCTTCATTTACATATGTATAGCGTGTCTCATTTCAAATAAACCATCAATATGATCAGTTTTTCAGAGACGGGCATCATTTCAGACAGTGCCGTGCGTTTTTATGGAAATGAGAAGGGTTAATTTTTTTATAAAATATTAGGAATTTTTTGCCATAAAAAATGACCTCATAATATTGTTCTTCGTGGTTTCAAACCCCATATGTAAATTTTCATATGATCCCTAGGAAGGGTTTCAAAAAAACAGGCACTTCTGAACAGCATATTTGTGAACCTAATAAGCATTTCCTTGCAAACGATGAGTTCCACATGGAGCCATTGAAAGTGCCAAAATTCGCATTTAATTTGAATTCGCTATTTTTTCGGGACTGAAACTAAAAGCCAATCCTGTTTATTTCGAATGAGTTGATTTTTCGCATATGGAGGTTCGAAAGCATGAGGAATAATAATATGAAGTTAGTGTTCTTACAAAAAAATTCCCAATATGATTTCATAAAAGTCGATCCCTTTTTATTTTAATAGAAAAGCACAGCACTGTCCAAAAGGATGTTCGTCTCTAAAATACTGATTATATTAATGGTTATTCATGCCGGACCAAATTTGGTACGAATCGCACGACTAATAGCTGATATAGAGGTTGGGGGGGAAGGGGGGTGTCACAGTGACATACGCTATATTACCTTCCTTGGTGGGTAATCCAAAACATAACTTAGTTCTACTAATTTGTGAGGACGAACGTTATTGTTTGTTTGTTTTCAATTTAGTGTTTTTAGGATCACCTAAAGAGAAAATCTGAATTGTCAGGGGTAAACTAAAACTATCTATAGTAATCCTGTCAGAAATCAACGAGATCCAATTGCATAATTGCATCACCAGTCCGCAGGACGAGTCGTGTTATCTGGAAGCATCTAGTTCAAGATTTCTGATCAAATTTTCGATAGTATTGTGAGGACGAATTGTATTTATTGAGACGACCTATATGAAACTGTCACCTCCATATTATACCAGCTGACGAGAAAGAAGTGATGCCAATGTGCGCGTAATTACTGCATTTGCACGTATTGGCATCGCCTTCCAGTAAAAATCACAATTTTTAGCATAACGCATAGTTTATTTTGAGGTTATCGCAAGTCGATTTTTTTGACAGAAATCATAGCATTATAGGTACAAATATCATCAAACAGCAAAAAGCTAATAACTCAAGGATACCATAACTCCCTCCATTGTTTTCCAATTCGATTTATTCTTCAAATAATGCGCAAATTTTGTACGGATTCTTGCAGTAATTTGCCGTGGATTTTGTAGCCTGCGTGTCAGTATTTAGCCTGTAATTCATTGGAAACACTGCGAGAAAGATGTTATATTTAGATGTGTGGTTGCCGTGATGACGTGGTGTTACCGGCTTGAAAGGAAGAAGCAGCATACTATCGAGCAATGAACTCCTATGGAGGCACACCATTCCCGATTGGTTCTTATATCGCAGGAGATAACAGTTTAATGTACGTCGTGGAATTGTCACTTGTTTCCGTTTTTCACAGACAAGAATTGAACACTTTTGTTGACAATGTGGCCAGTTTCCAAAATGTCTTTGTTGCCCGATTATTGCCAGTGCGTTGAATGAAATGTTGAGTGTATCCAATTCGAAGGGAACATTTTTCAAAAACAAAAATCACCGGCAAATAACATGAAATATGTAGTGTTTTACTTTAAATGGCGACAATACATTATTCTATAGCGGGTCGGCAGACTTTCGGAGCTTTTCTAAAATATACAGGGTATATACAGTAAGTGTCACATATTTAATGAAATATGTAATACTAAGGTTATATATTACTTACTTCGCTTACTCGGCAGGTATCCACAGGATTTCTGGAGTGACAAACAGGAATAAAAAAGTACAATTGTAACATTTTACGAGAGCCAAGAATTATCTATGACTTTAATGACAATTAAATGCCAATGAGAAATTGCTTGGCATCAGCAAGGAAAGTTAGTCGTTTTTCTCTCGTTATTGTTGTTCATTTTATTAAACCATTTGTGGAAGTGACTTTGAAATGACCCAAAAATTCAGTCCAATTTGAGTATTTTAGTTATTTTGTAATTCAAATAACGCTAGTCGGACAATCAGCTACTCCAATTTCTCAACTGAATGGAAATTTTAGTTTTAGAGTTTCTTTCCCTGAACTCTCGATGTCGCCGTTTATATTTTGTCGTGGGCCAGAAATAACTTCTTCATGACACTTCTTTGAAATCTACTCGTTTTCATCGAGGTTTTCATCTATATTATTAATATTGTAATATAGGCTTTTTCCGGCTATCGAACGGAAACAGAGTACGGAAAACCTTTGAGAATAACCATGGAAACGAATCATACATGCCTAACACTCTATTGTCAGCATTGTTTATTCTCTGTCAATCAAATTTATGCCGACAAAATGAACTCTGAAGAAAATCCCGCAATAGGGTATACGCGTGTGAAAATGTCACACTGGAATATATTTTTGTTCCATTACTCATATGTATAGATGTCGAATTATACATCCGAAAAACATTATTAAGCACCGAATATTTAATAATTTCTGATTGAAAATCATAATATTTGCAACTTTCCGACCAACAGCCGAACTGCAGCGATGATTTCCGACTGGTTGTGGCTGTTTTTATTTGTCATGTCAAACATGCATTCATGTCCGAAAGATTGAAAATAATATAAGAAGAGAAAATGAGGTTATGATTATCTGAGCTTGTAGTTTCTATAACTATAATCTATCTCAATTATATGATCTCAATATTCTGAATAATAATAACTGAATAATAAGCAAATATCTACAATAAGAATGATCAAACAGGACTTCTTTTTGCATGTTGTTTCAAATATATATATTACCACCTATCAATTTATATCTCATATAGTTTTCCATATCTTCTCCAAGCTGAAAACGAAATCATTATCTCCTAATAACATGAGGTACATAATCATTGATACATAATCACTAGGACATACTTGAACATATACTCACTTCGAAATGGTCTTCACAAACAAATCCTCTGGTTTTCTCTGATAAATCATTTCTATTTATGGCTTGCAACCATAATCTTCTTTTCTCTTTATTTTCATCACTCGATCCCATTGGCAATGGAAGGAATATTTTTCCTGGTGATACTTTTGTTGATGAAAGGCATTGCGGCACTAAACAGTATTTGGTATAAACATTATCATTTTCCATTTTCAAATTTCAAATTTCTGGCGTTTAAAACTGCTTCTCCTACCTCTTCTTCTTCTTTTTTTTTTCAATCTGAATCTTGTCATTCTGTCGCGCTAGTCTATGGCTGTGCGGCCTAATACTATGACGTCATAATATTAGTGATGGCCACTAACCCGTTTTCCTGTGACTTCATATTTAGCCTCATTTAAATGAAATTTTTTAGAGGGACAAGCAAATTTGAGATTAATGAATGATATCCAATGTTATTATAAGGAAGAAGAAATATAATTTCGATTAAACAAAAAATCATGCGTATACCTTATTCCCAATCCTAGAGCAAGCGGCACAAGCGACCGCGAATTTATTACCAGTGCACATAACTACAGACGCGTAATGGATTATCTTCGCCATCTGATTGGAGAAAATCTAATAACCACCAATTGTCTCGATGGTGATAGCAACTGGCCAGCTCGGTCGCCAGGCCTCACCTCACTTGATTTTTATTTGTGGGGCTACTTGAAACAAGGTTTATGAGACGCCAATTGTGAATATGGAAGAAATGAAAGAGAAAATCACAAATTTATGCGCACAAATTGATCGCAACGTGATACATAGGGTCACAATGCACGTTATCAAAAGAGCTAGGAAATGTTTTCAGTAGAATGGACGACATAATGAGCAGTTGAGGTCTTAATTATTTTCTTTTCATTCGATTTCAATCGTGTTACATCAATGAAATCTAATCATATATATAGTTATTTATTATACAAGGGAAAAAAGTAATAGATTTTTAGCACCAGGTTGTGTTGTCTCCCGATGCGTAGCGGAGGGAGACAACAAACCGTGTGCTAAAATTTTTCCCGTGTGTAATACACAATTTTTTTCTGTGACAGGAAGAAAGACGCTCTAATATTGGAAAGATATTACATAATTGTCAATGTGAAATTTGTACTTCTTACACCTCCATTGTAGGCATCATTGTTGCTATGTCATTCTATTGTCATATTCTGTCAATTTAATTCTGTATTGAATAATATTAAATGTCTGAATTCGAGTTTCCTCTTACTCCACCAGAGTTAGTTGAAGCAGCAAAAGAAGCGTCACAAAAATTATTGCCAGCTAAATCGCGGAAAATTTACGAAACCGCGTATTCAAGATTCATGGAATGGAGGATGAAAAAGTCAAGCAGTTCTTTCTCGGAAACGGTGGTATTGGCCTATTTTTCTGAACTGGCTCAGCAACAAAAGCCATCAACAGTGTGGTCAAATGCTCCTGATGAAGTTTATTTAATGGCCAAAGTTGTTGTTGTATTCTGGATTGCAGGAGCTTGTCGAATTTGTGAAATCAGCCAGGTAACATTAGATGATATTGAAGATTCAGGAACGATAATCATTGTGAACATACATATATAGCCCTGCGTCCAGCAACAGCAAAGGATCCCCGCCTGTTTAATGCATATCGCAATGGAAAATGTATCAATCAGGTTGTGGGTAAAAATCAGTTTTATAAGGTACCTGAAACAGTAGCTAGTTTTGTAAAACTTGAAAATGCCAGCTCATATACAGGCCATTCATTTCGAAGATCGTCTGCTACACTTTTAGTTGAATCTGGGGAAGATTTGCTGACACTGAAGAAACATGGCGGTTGGAAGTCATCAACGGTCGCTGAAGGATATGTTGATGAATCGGTATCACACAGAACAGAAATAGCTAATAAAGTATTCAGAACTTGTGGCATTGCCGAAATAACACCCCATTTGCAACCAGGTATATCAACGGCAGTTGGGTCCATGGCAGAAAGAAATATAATTTCAACACGAGAAAATTCTACTGTTGTTCCGAATACTTCAAGGAACGTGTCATTCATGCAATGCACATTCAATAATAATTGTACTTTTGATATAAAGGAAATGTAACTTTTGTTTAATAAAATATTCTGAATTAAATATCTACCATACTTATGAGTATCCGAGAAAAAAGTACTCACTTTTTTCCCACGGGAAAAAAGTAATTTTTGAAAAGTGACATTTTATAACCTGTCAACAGAGATGGAATGTCAAACTTTTTTCCCCTCACAGAAAAAAATTTTTATTGAATCGATTTATTTCTTGCCATATCTTCGTAGTCGTTTGAAGAAATCCCATCAAACCCGGCATTGTTGAATTTGTTATAATGAACTCTACTAGAATATGGAATAATAAACTGGGTATCCCTATTCAAATAGGAAAGTTTAGATGAACTTTGGTGTGACCCTGTATACCTACGATTTACTCAATAGCATATTTCAAGAGAGCATCATCAAATATACTGGGTGACCAAATTTCAAGTCATTCGATCGCGCGGTTTATTTTTTACAGGGGGGGGGACATTTTAGCTGGGACACGGTGTACAATTAAATTATCCTTTACTGTTACTATTCGAGTGAAAATCGTCATCATTTTTGACGTGAAATTTTGTTTTTTCAGAGGCAAGAAGCTCTTGGATATTACCATTCACTACTGGGACATTCCTTCACATAGCTCTGGTCACTGTTCTTCCCGATTTGTTGAAGGAAGATAACCCAAAGGAATCCATCAAACAACTTTTAGCTTTAATTTTCGGGATTGTGCTGATGGCATTCGTCACGAATGTGTTTGAGTGAGAGAAAAAAGTGCTGTGTTGAAAAAGTTGCCATACATTTTATAAATTGTACGATATTATATTTCACATGTAAATATTTACAGTATTTTAGTTTAGAATAGGAGACAGTTTGATATCAGAGGAAATAATTGAAACAGGTTACTCACATTTTAATTTTATTTGAATAAGTGTATTTTATTTGTTAGTTTATTGGATCAATCTATCAACTGTTGATCCCAAGATTTTCTTCTAGGAAAAAATGAGAAAACTATACATTGATTAGTGATTCATTTTCGTTATTTTAATATTTTCGAGTTCCTTATTTTCATCACATGTCCACTTGATTTTGAATCGATTGTATTTTGATGACAAGAAAAAATAAAGAGATTTATAGACATTGACGTTTCTCACTCTAGTTTCAAATAATTGCTGTTTATGCTCAAGTGTATCAAACACAATAAATTAATGACAAACGATTTTGTTCAAAATGTTATTTGGACTGTATTTTGCTAGGAAATTAGTGCCCGAATTTGAAATCAATCTGGTTACCGTTTAGAGAAATTCAAGGTGTATTATACAACCAATACCCATTATAACAAAATTTTGACATGGAAGCGTTTTTTGAAGAATTGCATGCACACCTCTCCATCTTTATCTTTCTCTTTCCCATTCCTTCTACATTTCTTTCTTATTCCACTATCTCCCTAAATCTCTTGATGTTCTAAGGAGAATTTGATTTGAAAAAATCCAAAAATCCAAAAAAACCAAAAATCCAAAAAAACCAATCAATTCTTTACCTAGATTTCCTTAGGAAAAAATATGTTGAGATGAAAGAAGGAGAAGAATAATTCGCCTTGATTTTCAAAAAGAAAATTGTATTGGGATGAAAGTAGACAATAATAATATACAAACTGATTTTACATACCATAGGAGGAAAGCAACATGGAAAATATGATTGAAAAATTCATAATGATTCACTATGATTTTCTTAGGATAAATTACGTTAACCCGACTAACGTCGTACGTGGACTTTGTCGAGTCGATTTCTTTTTCGTCTGAAAACGTTGATCTTTTTCACACATTTTGAACGTTTCATTCCATAGAAATTTTCAAATGCAAGACTTTGGAGCCGAACGCAAGATGGTTGAAGGGATTGAAACTTAATCGCAGTTGGTGCTTGATAAACGTCAAAAAACGACTTTGTGAAATACGACATTTCTTATCCATCATGTTATCAGTTTTGAAATGCACTGAACAATATAAATGAATAATAAAAAATCATTGATCCTCATGAGAGATAAGTAAAAAGGCTACTTCTAATATTAGTCACCCATATATTTATATAACAATCTCAGCAAAGTTATTTCATTTAACTCGCTGATTATCTATTCCAACTATCTTTCCCCACGATTTTCTTCCTAAGCCCTTCCCCAATTCCAATAAACTTACCAACACACTCAATTCTTGGACGTTCAGTTCCTTCGCCGCCTGGTTGAAGCATTCGAAAACAGCAACAAAGAACTTTTTGGTACCCAATACAATGAATCAATCTTCATCTTGTTTTACCTCTCTCTTTCTTGGCTTCTCTCTTTCATTTTTTTCTTTATTATCTGAAAACGACGACCGTGTTTCACACATTCCAAGATGTTCCTGGGAAGGGAAACATCCGATGCAAAAGACTTTTTGGCGCCCAATAAGTGAGATGTGAAAGAGTCCGAATCGTAGATGTTTTTTGATAAGCTGTCAAAAATAGATTTCATGGGAAGCATGACAGAATTGGTGAAAAGGCTTTAGAGGAACACTTCATAGATCGCATTTCGTATATAAAATACTGATATAATGATGTAGTATCAAAAATATTTATTCCACTTATACAAAGCTGCTTCTCAGACTAGTTCTAACATTAATCAACAATATATTTTAACGTTCTTGGCAAGTTTTTTTTCATTCAACTTGCTGACCCACTATCTTTTTCCACGACTTCCTTCCTACGCCACTTCCCATTATCAATTTTCTTCACGTCATCTTCTGAAATGCAATTCAACCACACAAATTTTGGTATTAGCTCCGTCCTGCTTTGACACAGTAATTATTCCAGGAGTTTTGTCGACTGAATTTATTTTCATCATGTTGAACGATTTTCATATATTTTTCGTGCGAAGGAGAACGTCTGATGCAAATTTCTTTTTGGCGCCCAACGTGAGGCGCTAAACTGGCAAACAACGAATCCGTGGAAGCTTTGGGAGCATGACAACAGTGGTGGAAAGGCATGTGGAGAACACTCCATAGATCTCAATTCGTATACAAAATACAGAATAATATGATGATGTAGTAACAAAAAATATTTATTCCACTTATACAAAGATGAATCTCAGCTGGATGTCTAGTTCTAATATTAGTCAACAATATATTTTAGCATTCTTAGCAATTTTTTTCATTCAACTCGCTCACCCACTATCTTTTCCCAAGATTTCCTTCCTACGCCCTTTCCTAATTTCAATTCCAAAAGGCTCACAAGAACTCGAAATTCCCAAATCATCACTCCACTCTCATCACCTATACTCGCACAAATGTCCGCATCCCGTTGGACACACTTTATGCATGGACGTCCATTGTCTGATGTGGGCCAAATGGCCCCCGTGCGAACACCCTTGGCACCAAGCGTACAGTCCTTTTACCACCTGGTTGCAAATGCAACACAAGGCGTATTCCGAAGTGTGGCACCTGTCGCACAGCCATCCCACCCTTTGCAGGGGCTTGGCGCATCTGCTGCAGTTTGTGTTGATCCTCGTGCTCTGTTGGTTCAGCTGGTAGACGGAGGGCAGCCATGACAGTTTTATCACCTGGAAAACAAACATATTTTCCTCAAAGATGCCTCGATACTTCTGCAGTAACCCTTTATTATTTAGACTAACAAGATGAAACATCCTTATGAGAGCAATGAAGCCAGAAATTCTATTCAGGTGGCGGTATCTATGAGCGACCAGGTGAACAACTTTCTGTTTTGTCGCAAAGGGTAGAGATCGGTAATGCAAAATATATGTAATCATCAGAGATCGGTAATGCAAAATATATGTGATCATCATCATACAGTCATACTCTGGACGTATTGAACCATGATTGAATGTGCCCGTGTGTAATTATCAATATCATTAGGTATGTAATATCATGGCAGAAATATAAATGTTCCAAGATCACTAATCTAGCATTGTTTATATTTCACTATATTATTATCAACTTAACTTCTTGATGAATGATTCGATGAACTTTTGCCATAGATAACCTAATAATATCAACAAAGAAGGAAAAGATATGGATGACTGAGATGCCCTAACAGCTGATTGACTCGACAGGTGCGACGATCTTCAGCAATAATGAGCTTAGATCGGTAATAAACGATGAAATAGGGAATTAGTAGAATATAACACGCTGGACACAAAAATGATAATTATACGGTGGCTTCGTGAAGTAAATGTTGGCCATAGTGTTATGCTACAACCTAAGCAAACCTCAGCAGCAAATGAATCAAGTGATTAGTGACAAAAAAAACTCAAATTCCCGATCGTTACCATACGGTGACGCTAGGCATCACGGGAAAAACAAACCTACGGCACAGCATGAGGATTGAACAGCAGCGTCACTCCATTGAAATACTAAGTACCTGCATGACGCTCTGCCACTAACCTAGCTCAGCTAACTTTACCACCCTGTATCCCAAAAGTTAGGACGTTTAGGTCATACGTTCATAAAAAACTTTCTTCTTAGAATGGGCCCAAGAATCGCCTCCTCGAATATTGACATTCAATCATGAAACACCCTGTATATATATACACTGTGTCCAAGATAAGAATGAACAGCATGGGGATCTCGGAAACGGTAGGAGATACGAATTCGTTTAAATTATAGAAAAGTAGCGCATTTATGTGCCTAATGATATGCCATTCACAAAGTTTCAATATTCCGAGCAATTTCGGAGATATCCGAGAAAAACCGTAATTTTAGAATTTCGTTTTCATTTTCTCCTAGTTTTATTTTCGAAGGAAATGTAAAACAAATAGCACTTTGTCATGGCCACTTTTTAAGGACTACATGATAACGTGAGCAGATTTTTTTTCCGACGTTTCGTCTTTAAGAAAACATCTTATACACAAAGATAATTCATGGGAGAATAAAGAATAACAACAACAAACAAACAATCAAATCTTTCCTCTTTATACAGGGTGGCCCACGAGGTTTTGGCCAGTCGATATCTCGAAAACTATTTGAACTATAATTCTGAAATTTGGTGGTTTTAAACAGTGGAATGTGGTGTTTATTTTTGATATAAAAGGGTTTTATTGCAACATCGCATTTCCGATCACGTGACATCAACTTCAAAATTTCAAATGGAACACCGTGTATATTATTGCATTTTCGTGAAGTCCTTTCTAATACAAATTCTACGATACCATAATTGTCAGCGGTTTTTCGGCACTACAGTTAAGATAAAGAGGTTTTTATGAACATTTCTGTATTTTTATTCAAAAAACGTGATAGCTTAGGAAGAGAAAAAGTATTCTAGCAACAGAAATACATCGTACTTGTCAAGGGCTGTCAATCAGTATCAGTAGATTGGCTTTGTGTACAAGTAGTATCAAGACTAGTATGCCTTTACATTTTACTTACGACGAGTATTTCAATATGCTGCTCATATACGGCGAGTGTCGAAAAAATAGTAGGCGTGCTCAAGACTTGTACAGAGAACGTTTTCCCGACCGAACAACTCCAAGTAAAAATACTTTCGCTTATGTGGAACAGAAATTAAGAAATGGTTCTTTTCCTAGTGGAAAACAGCAAATTCCACGCAGAAAGCCTATTCAAACAGAGGATAACGTAATTAATATTCTGGCTCATGTTCAAGTACACCCACATATCTCAACTAGATGTCTTGAGCAAGAATGTGGAGTAAGTATAGAACTACAATCCAGAGAGTATTAAAGAATCATAATTATCATCCTAACAAAATACATTCAACACAAGGTTTGAACCCTGCAGACCCTGAGAGAAGACTAATTTTTTTAGCTGAAATGACAGTGAAACTCGCATATGACCCATAATTTTTAAATAAAATATTGTGGACTGATGAAAGTCGATTTCACAACAACGGTACTGTCAATCGAAACAATTATCACTATACTGGTCGGCTGAAAATCCGAAATGGATGCGAGAAACTAATTTCCAGACAATATGGGGTGTAAATGTCTGGTGCGGTTTATTCAACGGCCGCTTGATTGGGCCGTATTTGTATCAAGGAACTTTGACCGGCGAAAGGTATTTGGATATTCTCCAGAATATGCTTCCCGCTTTACTTGAAGATATTCCCTTGAACGAAAGAGGCAACAGGATGGTGCACCTCCTCACTATGCCCGGCAAGTTACGACATATTTTAATAATACTTTCCGTGAAAAATGGATTGGGCGAAATGGTACAATAAATTGGCCGGCTCGTTCCCCAGAGATGACATCTTTAGACTTTTTCCTCTGGGGATATTTGAAAGGTTTGGTTTATTCTACACAGCCTACAAATTTAGATGATTTGCAAAACAAAATCAGAGCAGCATGCCAAACTGTTACACCTGAAATGATTAGAGCAGCATGCACTAGAAATCTTTTAACAAGATTTGAGCATTGCATTACTGAAGATGGACATCAATTTGAGCATCAACTGAAATGCTTTTTCTACTTATTTTGTTTCGTTTCCTAATTATACTGTTGTTCCTTAATGCATTTTCCATTTTCCATTTATTTGACAGCTCATATTGTCACCGTTTCACATGAAAACCCTGACATTGATGGTATCGTAGTATTTGTATTAGAAAGGTCTTCACAAAAATGGAGTTATATCATTCACCCGCAAGATTAACTTCATCCAATACAGATATATGATAGGTAATGATGACATAATTAGAAAAACAAAGTGTAGAGACTTGGGAATAAACCTTCAGGCCAGCATGAAATTTAATGACCATTATACCGTTATTGTTAAAAAGGCCTACAAAATACTGGGATTTGTGATTAGAAACTCAAAGCATTTCAGCATAAACACAACAATTCGTCTGTACAATGCCTTGGTCAGACCAAATCTTGAATATGCATCAGTAATATGGGCCCCTGAAGCTGAAAGTAACATCACTTTGATTGAAAGGGTACAAAAACGATTCTTGAGGTATTTATATTTCAAGAGATATAAAGTGTTTCCTTATCTTATGCCAACTAAAAATCTGATTGAAATGTTCAACTTCCAAACATTACATCAAAGACGAAATATGCATTGTGTCTTGTTCTTGCATAGTGTTGTGAATAATTATAAATATAAAACATGCTACTTAATAAACTTCTTAGAGTTTCATGTACCAAAGATTAACCTTAGAATAAACAATTGTGATCTCTTTTCTTGTAGTCCTTTTAATAGTTCTCCAATGAATTATATGCAAAATCAGTGCAATATTCTATCAAGGGACTTTAACTTAGATTTGTTGAACTGTACAGTTCTGGATATTAAAAAGTGTTTTAGGTAGATTTGTATGGACAGGTTTTAGTTATTTAAGGTTTACTGTTAGTGTTTTTGTAAGTTGTATCTATAAATAAAAAAAAAAATAAACAAACATGCAATAATATACAGGGTGTTCCATTTAGAATTTTGAAGTTGATATCACGTGATTGAAAATGCGATGTTGCAATGAAACCCTCTTATACCAAATATGGTCACTGCATTCCATTGTTCAAAACCACAAAAATTCAAAATTGTAGTTCAAATAGTTTTCGAGATATCGACTGGCCAAAACCTCGTGGGCCACCCTGTATAATATTAGTATAGATAATTATTTTTTGCTCTGTGCTCTTATCAAAATCCACAGACGTTTGTCTGAATTGAAAGTTCACCTCTAGATGCATTCTAAAACCACCAGATTAAGCAGGCAAAACCTATAGATTCGGTAACACCGAGCACATACCTGCGTCGCGATGTTCCACAAGCGGTACCGGTTCAGCACCTCGATGTAGCCCAGCAGCCAGTGCTCCTGCACCGCCTCGTCCAGCTGCCGCAAGTGCTTCCTGCACTCGCCCATCACGATCAGCACGCACGCCGACGTCTGGATGTCGCCGAGGGTGGCGTGGTGTCTAAGCGCCTCAGCCACCTGCGAACCACCAACTTATTACTCTAGGTGAGTTCGGAAATCATGGTGTCAGGCGAGATGGTGTGGTGTTGTTCTTTCGTGCGCTTCAAGCGATAAAAAAAAACATATACGGATAACATCCTATGTTCCCATGGTCAAAAGTGAAGTCAGTGTTGAGGAAACAAATGACAGTCTGCAGGTGAAAATACCTATTTGCGCATGCGCGGGATTTGTCAAAATCACTAGTCAAAATGGAGGACGAATTTCATTTCAATTTCATTTATATATTATTATGTTGTTGAAGTGTCTTACCGATGCCAGTGGATAAATGTCAATTTGAAAAATAGGGTTATCATATCAACAATTGGCGAGACAACTCTGACATCTAGGGCAGATAGGGGATGCCCACAGGGAGGAGTATTATCACCCCTACTATGGGCCATTCTAATGGATGAACTGATCAGAAGGCTAACATCCAAAGGGTATTATTGCTTAGGATACGCCGACGACCTGACGGTTATCGCTAAATGTAGATTCGCAAGTACGGCCTCGGAGCTCACACACACCGCTCTAAACATAATTGACAAGTGGTGTAAAGAGGAGGAACTTACCGTGAACCCTCATAAAACCTCTATAGTGAATTTCACGAAAAAGAGAGTAAGTCACCAGTACTCAACGGGGTAGAAATTCCGTTCGCCCTAGAGGCAAAAAACTTAGGAGTCATCTTTGACCATAAGTTAACATGGAATCAACAACTAAAAAAAATGCTCAAAAAAGTACAGTAGCCTTCAATCTGTGCAGACGGATGTGCGGAAAAAATTGGGGACTGCAACCAAAAATGACCACATGACTCTATGCCAGCGTCATCAGACCTATGATAGCATATGGGTCAGTAGTTTGGTGGCCGAAGACACGACAGGCTGGAGTGATTCGAAGGCTCAGTGCTATTCAAAGGCAAGCTTGCCTGAGTGCCACTGGTGCAACGAAAACCACTCCAACAGCCGCTTTAGAGGTCCTCTTGAACCTGCCACCACTACAAATATATATTCAAGGCGAAGCCAGAGCAGTCGTGAGTAGATTGTCAAAGGCTCAAACACCCATCAGCAACGCGCACGGTAAAGACTATAGAAAGCTGTATAAAGAGTTGGAAAGCGACCCCATCATGGGAATGCCATCGGATGGCATGATTCCAAAATATTGCTTTGAAAAAACTTTCAAAATAAGTATAACGGACAGAGAGGCATGGAAGGAAGGACCTCCTATCAATGCAGACATTGCTGTCTATACGGACGGCTCCAAAACTGAGGAAGGATCAGGAACTGGTATTTATGGGGCCAAGCCAAAGACAAGAATCTCACTGAGCTTAGGTAAATACGCGACGGTGTTTCAGGCAGAAGTTATTGCAATACATCATTGCGTGAAAAAATTGATAAGGCAAGAGTTTAAAAGCAAAATCATCGCAATCTATTCAGTTAGCCAGGCGGCAATCAAAGCAGTCAAATCTATGCAAGTTAACTCAAAACTAGTATGGGACTGCATAGAAACCCTAAATGAACTGGGCAGTCAGAACAGACTGACTCTAGCATGGGTACCAGCACATACAGGGTACGAGGGCAATGAAGAGACAGACTCACTTGACCGAGCAGGAGCAAACAAAGCTCTGAATGGCCCAGAACCTTTCTGTGGTATTGCGAAAGCTATACAAAAGACTAGTATCAAATCATGGATGCAAACCAAATCTCAAGAATGGTGGAACAACTCGCCAGGTATGAGACAGGCAAAAGAGTTTATTAATAAACCATCGCCAACATTCACAGAATATCTACTGAGCCAGAAACGAAGTTCAACTAGAATACTTGTTGGACTTCTAACAGGGCATTGTAGGCTCAACAAACACATGAGTACGATAGGTCTGACTGAAAAACTGCTGTGCAGGTTCTGTCAGGAAGAAGAGGAAACAGCAGTACACATACTTTGCCACTGTGAGGGCTTGTCAAGACTAAGGTTCCTTACGCTGGGTGAGGAAAAAACAGAAGCCCAAAGATACACAGGGGATCTGAAAGCTAGCCAATGAAGTCTCATAGAGAAGGCGGGGCTAGTTGAAGAACTCCAATCCATTTTGAGGGCAGACACAATAGATCTGAAAAGGTCGCGGTGTGGAGGCAGATAGTCCGAAGGCCCCATTCTAAATCTAATCTAAAAAATATGTTTCCATGGTCAAAAGTGAAGCCAGTTTTGAGGAAACAAATGACAGTCTGTGGGTGAAAATACCTATTTGCGCATGCGCGGGATTTGTTAAAATCACTAGTCAAAATGGAGGAAGAAATTTATTTAAATTTTATTTATATATTATTATGTTTTTGAAGTTTCTTACCGATGCCTCTGAAAATAATATTCCTCCGCGAAAATTTTTCCGATAGCAGCAAAAGTACGTCAAAGCATTGATTTTGATGTCAATGCTGCAGGAAAAACAATGAGAGTCACATTCTACATTCGATTCTGTGATAATTCGATCATTTTTATTTTGGAAATTTCAGCGATTTGAATGCTTGTGAAATTCGGCCGATGGTGGAAGACGAACAGGTATACAAAGCAAGAAATAATGTTATTTTGTTGAAGTGAAAAGTATACAGAAACTCAAGATCTTTGGGCTGATGGTTGTACAAACTCCTACTGCTTTGAAACTCTAAGCCTATAGAGAAACTTTCGTTTGTCTATACTGAAACCTCATGAAGTCAATAATTATGCTTGATTGATCCTTTTTCTTACTTAAATTTCAACCACATTTTCAGGTAGGCATAAAGAACTGGAAGAATTCAGGTCTGAAGCTCATACCCAAGCAAGTGGTGATAAAAGTCAGGCGTAGATGCAATGTACGAAGTAAAGCCTACAACACTATACTAGGTTTTAAAATCAAAGGAAGACAAAGATTGAAGAAACTGTTGCATTTCCTGCAAAATCAATCATGCTGTTGATGAAAAAGAATAATTCTGAATTCTTGGTAAATTGTAGTCTTATATAACTTCTAACTTCCATAAAAAGGTAACTGATATTTGTTTTCCAGATAACAAATTAACTGCCCTACATACATTTCTACAATGAAGCAGGAAGAACAACATTTGGAAAGATTCCATTACTGTCAAAATCATACTTGAGCAAGGTCTTGAGATGGAGAATATTGGAGATATTTCATAATCATTTTATTCTTATTCCTTGTATAGAATTACAAGCTTTGAATTATTCACAGTGTTAATCATATTCTAGTTTATATGTTGAAATAAAGCAAAATTGAGTAGGTACTCATTGAATTTTTTATTATTACAGAAAAAGTGAAAAAAAAATCATCAGATTGGCTACTGAAATTGCACTTGTCTTTTCTATGGAAACATCATAGGCACTTTCATAAGAATGATCAGTGCTGGTGGAAGTTGCATCAGCACTCTGGTAAGCAAGTTCTATCCTTCCAGCATTTTTGTTATCAGATTCATGCGATCCTCTTACTGAGGATGATTTGGTTGATATAGCTGAAGAATGATTAGAGACATATTCAAGTTTTGTATCAAAGTGACCTTCCTCTTTCCCATTCATATCCATTGATCACTGATTTTATTGGATGAATTCTGTGAAGGTATTTGATCTGCGTCACAGAAAATGTACCTACTTCTGCAATTGTATTTGAATAACTTGAATGAAAAGCACATTACATAGAACACTGAAAAGATATTTTCTCAAAATGAAAGAAATTACCTTCATAATCTGTTTCTAAAAAGTGTCTGCTACAGACAGGCATATATATTTGTGAATGGGCTTCCCAATTTTTGTAATGTTCTGCCACACTTCGTATAATTTTGCATCTGTTGGGAAGCTGTACATTTGTATGTTTATTCGCGGGAATCAATGTTACCAGGTGGCGCTCGGATTTCATCGTTCCATGTCAAAGCCACGTCAAACCTGGGGGAAAACAAACGTAATCCTCACTCAATCCCTTCAGTGACATTAGCTTGTGTACTGTGTACTGATAAGAGTGATGTTTTTAAATTACTTGACATTAATTGTCAATATTCGATCGAAAACGCTAATAATGGTTGTTGTAGATGTTCTTTTGGCAGATATTTTGCTCTATCTAGATGGAAAAAGCCGACCAGTAGTGGAAGAAGAAGCAGTTCTCCGTGCTAATTATGTGATTTTGTGTGAGGCAGAATACTTCAACAAAAGGCACATTTTTGCACTTTGTCTACAAACTTCGGCGAAGAAATCTTCCCCTCATGAAGTAAGATTGAAGTTCATGCAAAGCAGGACAATCTGGGTATTGTAAACATGTTGTAGCTGTTCTTTTATATGTCAATTGATTTGCTCGTCATAATTAGTTTGAATTGTTTGAACTACCTCCAATTCTTCACCCGTTCACTGTTCACTTAACTAATAAAAATGCAATAATGTAAAAAAATTAACCAACTCAACCATCATCACTACTAACAGTGCAAACACTTTATGTCATTGACAAGTTTGACTACAGCTACAGCAAGCTGAATGCAATGTAGTCTATGCTAGTCTATGCACTTTATCCATAGACAACAGTTTGTTTTCCCCCAGTTTGAAGTTCGTATTATGTAACCTAGATGTCGCCCACTTCGTGAATCTCGCGAATAATTTCTTGCACTTGTTGGCCATTATCGGAAGTATTCTGAGACAAAAAACTTGAGCCAACTCGTTCCAAAACCGCGAATTAAAGCTGTTTGCTTCATCAAAACCACCAAAACTTCGCAAATATGAATTCCAGTGAAGTCTCGGTCATGATTTTTTGTCTGAGGTTTCAGATTCAGTTAGCAAAATATAAACAATAAACATTGAATTATAGGTTATGTCGTACATTTGACGAAAGTTTTAAAAATACTCATTATGTTCATTACAAAGCCATCGCCTGCTGAATGGAATTTTGCAAACTGATGTCTTTTCTTATTTTTAGATGACGCATGCGCTGTAATACAGTTGCGGTCACAGACTGTCATTTATTTCATTTTATTTTTTGGCTTCACTTGGAGATCCTTGTTATCCGTATATGTTAGTTGGCACTTACTAGGGTCCCTTGATGGAAATTGACGTTAAAGTCATCTCAACAGGGTACGGACAGATCATAGCTGCATTCTTTTTTAATGATCTAGAGACTTTAGTTTTGTCTACTGGCATCCCTGACATTGCTGTCACGTCACATCCATGGGCGCTACAGAAAATCATTCAAAATTTTAATAGTAGGTATGTACAGGGTATTTACTTGGGGAAAATCATATGGCGAACGAGTTTTGTAATAATTATGATCCAATTCTATTCAGAACTGGAAGGTATCTGGGGTTTTCCGGGGTTAGAGATAATGATTGTTTCGTCATACATAGAAAATTCAAGATGACGAATCCAATATATAGCGGAAGAAATTTCTAATTATTATCTGATTCTACTTAATTCTATGAATATCGCTGAAGGGTATGTGCAGCAATCTCGCACAAAATAGCAAACAATTTCGAACCAAATTGTGGGTCACTGAAGTTGATGAAATTGATTGTAATCAGCCAAGTACGAATTCTGTATAATAATGTTGTTTATGAAAATATCACGAAAACTGCATGGGCTCCAGAACTCACTTCTAGTGGTATTCAAATAACCACTACTCAAAACTGCACTCTCAAAATTAGTTTATATAATTATTACTCTACCACAAATTGAAAATATGTAGGATGCAATAAGAGTGAAAATAATGTGCCTATATAAGTTATACTGTATACCTCGCTGTATACCTACTTCTTTGTTACTTTCATCGATAAATTATTCGAAAATGTCTTTTTATTCAAGGAAGACGGAAAAATCATTTGTATAACACGGGGGTAAAGTATATTCTATTCTTTATTTTCCTGCACATTTTACGTATTACTTTTTATATGCCTATATTAGTCACTTCATAAATTCTTCTCCGAGTTGGATTTCCGAAAATATATTTAGCACACATGACATGAGTACAGTAGTTCAGATACCCACATACCATTTCTCAATCATAAGGCTCAGCTCATTCAGTTCATAGATAAACTACTGCTCAGCTTGAAATCAGAATTCATTCAGTCAATTCAGTCAACCCTGACTGCAGTCTAAGAACCAGTCTCTTTTGGTTAAATGTATCAAGCTCTCAGTACAAATTATATGATCCCTACCTCGCAAAGATTATGCTGGAGTAGTAAACTCTAAAACTAGAGGACTTTTCAACTATATCTTGATTAAGTTGAATCAGGAATTCCATATGGAAATTACGTATGATACGCCAGTGACCTCAATATAACCTAAAAAACAACGAATGTCAAAAATCTAGTGTTTATACCCAGAATTGAATAAGGATGGAACTATATAATTGTTTCACAAACACTTTAGAGTGAGAGGAGACGAGGATCTGTCCGTACCCTGTTAAGATGACTTTAATGTCAATTTCCATCAAGGGACCCTAGCACTTACCAAACCGCTCGGATCCCACGACGACTTTTCGGGCGGCCTCGCGACCGCCACCAGCGCCGCCGCCGGCCGGTCGTCGTACTGGTAGGCGGCAGCGTCATCCCCCGAGTCAGGCGACCGGCGGTCGGCGGGCGGGAACTGCTCGGGCGGCGGGGAGCGGTCGAGGATCTCGTGTCGGACGGGGAAAGCCTCGTTGGGCAGCGTCCAGTCGGCGGGATCGTTGGGCGGGTGGTGGGTGAAGCTGCGGTAGCCGATGTGGAAGTCTGCAAGGGCAACGTTCTATTTCGGGACGGGGTTGGAATGAGTCATGACTTTTATGAAAAAGTAAAAAAAGTCCGACTTTTTGAATTAATAATTCGGACTATTGCGAATTAAATTCACTTAAAAAAATATCAAAGGATACCGCACACGTTAATAGGGAAAGTGGTCCACTGTCGAATTGGGTGAATTTTTGATATGTTATAGTCCAAGTCATTCCAAACAAAAAGTTCAATGGGCACAACTTTTTCTATAGTCTAGTTTTGGCGCTAGAGGCACTTGAAAACTTTCATTTGTTCTTCATTGTTATACAACACGGAACGGTATTTTCGGTAATAATCACTCTTCTGCATAATCAAGTTCTAAACAGTCATCAATATCAGATACTATCGGAAGTATTTTTCTTCGGTGTTGTTACATTTGGTCAATTATACAGTGTGTTCTAGCTACTTACAACTTCCAAAGTTCAATAATTCAAAAATGGTTACAAATCGTCTTAGGGATCTACAATGAGAAAATGTTTATGAATCCTATCCTACATCGTATTCTACATCACATAGTCAAAAAATATAAGGAGTGTTCATTGTAAAAGAAAGCGAAAGTTCCAACATTCGAAAAATTCCGTACCTACTATTGATATATTCTCAGATGGAACACCCTGTGAGTTATTAGATGAATAATTAGGGTAATATTAGGATAAATATAGGGTCGACGATACCAGGTTGAATGAGTACGTTAAATGCCACATATAATTGAGTTATAGCCCATTATTTTCTCCATATTACATTTATACTGAATGTGCGACTAGAGGCTTGGTTGACTTAGGAGGAGTTCTTCCGCGATACTCCTTGAGCATCAATATAATAATCATATTAATACTCATTCGACAAAACCCTATCAAAATGATATACCACTTTGTTATATTTTCAATGAGTTCCATCATTAATTTGAAGTATTAATAGATATAATATATGGAACACGCTGTATAATTGATCCTTGCAATGAACAATACTTCTAATAGTAGGTATCTCATATTAATGACTGTTTTGATCTTGTTTATGCAGAATAGTGATTATTACCGAAAATACCGTTCCGTGCTGTATAACAATGAAGAACAAATGAAAGTTTTCAAGTGCCTCTAGTGCCAAAACTAGCCTATAGAAAAAGTTGTGCCCATTGAACTTTTTGTTTGGAATGACTTGGACTATAACATATCAAAAATTCAGCCAATTCGACAGGGGGCCACTTTCCCTATTAAAGTGTGCGGTATCCTTTCATGTACCTAAACAAAATACAGAAATACAAAAAACTGAGGTTTATTTTCGTTCAAAATCTCAAAGCATTCATTCCTCTCCCTACTAATATTGTGAATGTGAGTACGTTTTTCAGGCATTGACGCCAATATAAGGACCCGCACCTCGCCCTGCACTTTCCTTATGGAAAATGACTTTCGGTTAAATTCCCTGAATTGTTGGTATGATGTAGATTTCGACTCCCTAAGCAAAAGTGTCCATGGGCACAAAATAATCGGCTGACTTGTTTTCGAGATATGGGGTGTAAAAGATGAAAAGTAAATCTTTCTGCTCAGAATCTTTAACAACTAGGAGAATAGACAAAACGCCCATTTATTCATGGAATAACATACCTGAATGATGGTACAATGTCATCTGGATCTCGTATCCATTATAATTTTACGTTTTGGGCTCTACAACAGGGTGAACAAAGAAAAATCCAATTCAATTAATTTTAAACCAACCAGGGTAAGTTCTTTCATGAGAATTAAAGATCCAATTGAGCCTGGACGAACTTCTTCAATCTCGATCGAAGTTTACTGACATTTTTTTATATACAGGGTGGTTCGAAAATAGGGGTACGTCAATACCTAGTTTTTTGAATCGGAAAGGGGAGAGCATGTCATATATATATCAAACATTCTTTAAAGTTGAGAACGTCGCATACTCATTTCATATATATTGGGTGAGTAAAAAGATACAGTACAAGTTTCTTGAAAAAAATGCGGTTTATTTCAATGAATACCCTGTATTTCGAAAAACAATCGGTTAATTTTCTTGAATTTTTGATATAATGTACGATTTCAGGAGTCCGAGATATTGTCATCAATATTAGCATAGGTCTCCGGACTCGTTCGTCGGCTATATACTTTTGAATGTACGGATTTTATTGATACCCGAAATGGGCTATTTTCCAATAATTCATGTTGAAAAATATTCGGGCTAGATCAGTGCGGTATATATTTCAAAAATGCAATACCTTATAAACAGGGTGAATGAAATGTTTTTCAGTTGAAAGCCATGTTTCCGAAGAAACTAGAGAAAATTGAAATGTATCAGAAGCAATAACCCTCTCAAGGTTGGAACTAATTCTACAGTATTTGAAAGCTCTTTCAATTCAGATGGAGATATTTTATATGATTTCTGTGAAATGTGTATAGTTTATACAAAAAAAAAGAGATATTTCCCAATCAACCCGACGAAAACCTAGGAATGGGATATTTAGCATTCAATCCGTCATATTAAATACAGGGATTACCCGATTGGGTTCAAATTTGGTACATGAATTGAACTCAAAGGCTTCAACAAGTAGTCCTTTGAACGAAACTAATATCAGGACCGGATTATTTTTTCCTTTGTTGAGTTTTATGTCAAAATCCATAAATCACTCTGTATGTCAGTAACGAAGTGGTTTTGGACATTTGTATAAATGGCATTTTACAATCATATTGACAGTTCCTATAACCCTATAGGTTTTGTCGGTTTTTATCTCCGGACACCCTGTATATGTATGTATCTTTAAATATAGTTTCCTGAAAGCAATAAAAAATATGCTACCTCAAAAATTTCAAACGTTTCACCCAAAATAATTATTAAATCTGACCTCTACAAATGTTATCCGAGCTCAAGCTCTCCAATTCCATATCGAGTTCGTTCTCTCCGAACGAGAAATCTCCTTTCGGCAAACCACTGCGCAAGTTCAGATATGTCGGGAAACTGTTGTTATAGATGGGGATGTGGTCCACTTGGTCTTCGTTTTCAGTCTCGTCATCTCCCCCGCTGAATTGAGATGTTTGATTATCACCCCCACCTTGAAAAACAGTAAAAAACACTCCAAGTCAACTTAGATGGTTATCAATATCTTTCTTGTCACGAAAAATACATAATATATTCTTATGAACAAAGCACTTATGTAGTTAGAATTATAAATAAATGAGATCCAAATATTGTGAATTAATGTGCATATGAGGATTCTGCTTTATTTAGTAATGGGTACATGTAATTAACACTGTATGTTCAGAGGGTTAATAAATTCCTCAGCCAGCTGCTGCTATAATAATCCTACATCTTGGTCTTGCTCTGATTTGACTTCTCACTGGATGGTATTAGTCAGAGAAGAGTTCGGACACATAAATGACAACTGTTAGTGTTTTTGAATGTTTAGATTTATCAAATTACACACTTTGCATTGTGACAACAGCATCATAGTCATTCCGCGTCTTTTTATTCAAAATTGTTTGAATTCGACGATAAATTTTATGAACGTCAGAATTGAAATATAATTTCATGACCTATTGAGAAAAAAAAATAAATGAAAATGTCCTGCTGTGTAATGAATTGCGAGGATTCTGAAGGGAGTGGCGATTTCATTTCTTTAATTTTCCAAAGGAAATATCAACCATTCCCTTATGGAAGGAATGTATGAAACAGCCTGGATGGAAAATTAATTTAAGGACAGGCACAATTTGTAAGATAAGTACATACATCAAAATTCACATCTTATAACAGCAGATTGGAATGAAACTATATTTTAGGCCCATTTTCAAAAAGAAGATTCATGAGATCCGTTGTTCCCTTAACAGGCTATTGAAAAAAAATCCAATATTATCATCACATGAAATGCAAAACAAAATTAGAGGAATTGATAGCAAAACTTAATGAAATAGAAAATTTTAGAACGAAACTGAGGAAATCAAGTAAATTGCAACGTGATATAATGCAGCAAAAGGTGGAAAATCAAGACAATCTTCATGTTTTAAACTCAATCACTTGAGTACAGTTTTACATGCAATAAGGAACTAGCTGTGTCTTTTTTTTTTTTTGTCTTATTGAAATGATGTTACATGAATAGTTTTCATTTCCATAACTATTGTTCTGCGAAAAGTGTATTGCTATATGAATTGAAGTGGGTGTTTATACCCTATGTCTATTTTCCATCTACGACAATGATTGATTTCACAGAAAATCTAAACTCTAAAATCTTATCTGACAATCAGGCACTACTAGGGAAATTGAAAAGACAAAGAGCAGAATATAAGTCTTATTCTTTTACTCACTCAAACCATTGTAATATAGAAAATAGAAAAGGACAGAAGTTCAGCTGTGTCCGAACATTTATCTAACTAATACCATCCAGCGACTCTAGGCTAAAATTGATATGTCATGTATTTATCAAATGGATTGTGAAATATATTAGACAAAGTCGAAGCATAGGCACACATGGGCAGAGGATTAAAAGAGCATTTGCGCGTAAGGATCCACATAGAGATTAAATAAAGCAAGTGTGTTTACAAAGGCCTCTTATTTGAGGCTGAGGCTGTGATAATTGTGATTTGAACACCTTAAATTCAATCAAATATTTTAAAAAAATAATATAAATGAGGCCCGGAAATTAAGACCATGAGACTTGGAAAAATCTCGTCTTGTCTCGCAAAAAAAGGGAGAAATCTCGTACGAGTCTCATGTATCGCGAATTCTTTATGTTTCCTATCCAAATAAAATTCAGATCAAATTTTGATTTTAATGAACAAAAATATAGTAATGTAACAAGTTAAATAGAGAAAAAAACGAAAATCTATCATTGTCATTGATACATGCAATACGAAAAAAAAAGTGAAATCACTCCTGACTTTGATTTCAACACACAGGAACTAATACTGAATCAGGAAGCGACAAGAAGGCCCATATGATTTCATACCACTAACATAATATAGCCAAAACAACAATAAAACCATAATATAATCCCGAAAGCCGGGACAAAGCAGACAAATGGCGATGCTACGTCGCTTCTTTCATAAAAATGTCTATGCTGAAGCTGTTAAATAGTTTTTATATTCCATTGAAGTAACAAAATGTATGACCTTATTTTCAAATTGTTATAACTTATTGTGATAACCAAAATTATTATCTATTATGCCGTCTTGCAATTTTAAAATAAATATTAGTAAATAGTAGTTAAAAAACTAAAGAAACACCCTTTTATTCGCGATAATTAGAATAATTGATTGATATTTGCCACTTTTATCTGCGATACTTGCGAGACTCTCGTACGAGATTTGAAACGAGACTCACGCAAACGAGAACATCGTGGAATTTTTTCAATTATTAATTCACAAATTAAATATCATCAAGTTTCGGAGTTTCCGCTAGGGATGATCCTGCATGATTAACTGCCCCTAAGATGATGTATAGTATGGATATAGTAACAAGGTCTACACACATACCAACGAAGTACATTCTGAAAGCATTAGTGTGAAAATCATTTATTCAAAAAATCAGCACATCTCCATTAAAGTTTTTTTTTTCTATTATGAACTAACCAAAATGATATACTGATTATTTCATCAATAAAGACTTGTATTTACCTTTTGATTTCTGTTCAATCTCCATATCTCTGATATTGTTTATGGTATTCTCGATTTGTACAATATTGGGACCGATATTGCTCATATTGTTGCTATTGTGCGGTACTTCATCCAAATTAGAGTTACCAGAATTGATGGAATATTGCATAAACTCTTCGCCATACATCGTTTTTATTATTTTCCAAATCACTGAAATCTAAACAATTTCACTAGAACAAGAGAATTTCAACTTTGAATCATTCAACATACATGCGGTTTCTTAAATTCTCTTGCTACTGCCGAATTGTGCTCGCATAATTCCGATATACTCCTGCCCTGCAGAATGTAATTTTTTGCCAGAGATAAAAGAATGTGAGATTCTTGATTGGCGATATCCTTGATCATGGAATAATTTTGTAGAATGCTAGATGCCTGATGAAACTGGTCGATCGATTGACTTGTAGAAATTTTTCTAAAAGGAATATCAGATGATAGTCTTAAATTAATTTTTGGTGGCCAGTTATTTGTAGTGAGAAAGATATTCAACCACAAGTAAAATGAAAGACATGATTGGTCATTTGTAGTTAACCAATCCACATGTGAAAAATTATCAAATCTATTTAAACCAGTGGTTCTCAACCTGTGGTACATATTATTCGCGACGGTACACAAACCGAGACTTAAAACGCAAAAAAGACCTTGAATCAGCATCACATAAAATGAAACAAACAAAAAAGATAACTGTACAAGATGAATAAATAAATGAATGTATCAAAAAAAACTAAAATACAGGAGCATTGGCAACACTGGCAATCTTGTAGAAGAATTTAGAAATTACCTATCTAGGTATTTCAGTTAGGTTTAGGTGGTTCTTAAAATCATAAAAAGGATTTTTGTGGTACATTACTCAAAATGGTTGAGAGCCACCGATTTTTAGGCGATTAGGTAGCTATACTGAGACACCCAGAAAAAATTTTAATCTTGTTTTTGAATAAGGGCAACTGATATATTTATTTACCTTATTAAACCAGCAGTTGCTTTCACTAAAGTATTCGAAGAATTAACATTACTGGTACAAGAAAAATTGTTATTCTGTAATGGCGATGATTTCCTTGCATATAAGATATCTCCATTATTATTGATAGATATTGCCTGTGGATTAGCTTTGCTTGCAGGCCTTGATGCATCGTTGAAGCTATGTTGGAATAGGGTACTATCCTTAAAATATTAAATATACATATATTTAGTGAAATAATAGTTATATTTGTTAAAGTAATCAAAGAGATGACACAGCATCACCAACCCTCTTCATGTAGTGGCTGTTCACATATCGTTTCTATTTAATGTTTCTCCCATGAGATATCAAACTTTGACATACTGGAATTTCCAACCTGATGAACATTATTGTGTGAGAAACCGTGTATATATTTGTTTAGGTGTAGCATAATTTATTCACTTGACCTGTTTGAATGCATAATGTACATTACCATTTCACTATCGCGAATACCATAAGATCAAGTATCATTCATTTACGATATCGAACTTGATTCAATAGAGCGTGCGCATTGTGGTCATATATTTTACTCACTCTTACTTTGATGTCCGAACATGGCTCGATGTCATGAACAACAGTTTGAGCTTTGGCGCATAGAGCAGAAGCGTTTTCAGGCGTGCAATTCGGAGGAGATTTTCGGGTTGGCTCAATACACAGATCAGTGAACCGGCAAAATGCTTACCCTGCCACTGCTCAAAAACACATGCAGGTCTCTTTTCCAAGCCACCCCGCTGGCGATATCTTTGTGCTTGACGGGAAGGGAAATTAGGACTTGTGATATATCTTACTCACTCTCACTTATGTTCCCTACAGTGACGGCTCGTGCCCTCAGAACCTGGGTCGGCCAGGGTATAGATATTGCTCTAAAATGCGAACGTAAGTGGGTCAGCGGCTTGAGTGAAGTTCGATGGCAAATAAGCATGTACAGGGTGATTCACCATAATTGTCCTTTCTCCCTCTAGCTCACTTATTTTTGACCCGATTTAAAAATTTGAAGGATGATCTAAAATGATTTCTCAGAATTTTTTTCCCGTTGCATCAGGAAATACAGGGTGCACGGAACAAATGATCTACAGGGTACTACTCGATTTTTCCAAATCGAACACCCTGTATTTCATTGTATTTTTAGATTCTTCCTGAAGAGCTGATTTCATCAATGCATCACACTTGGGGTCTAGCGGGAATGATAACAGAGATATAGGGTGTTCAAAATCGAGATTTTTCAAGTTTAGGATTTTTTTGTCTCGAAACTATTCATTATTGGTCGAAACGGCTCCTATGTTTCCATCTTAATTTTTGATTAACTGTCTATTGAGATTTGATTGGAAAATTTACAGGGTGGTTCAAGATTCAGAATTCTGATCACCCTGTATCTGTTCCAATTATTAAATGTCAGTAGATATAGTAAATCAAAAGTTGAGATATGGACATGAAAGCCGTTTTGACCGATGATGAATAGTTTCGTCTCAAAAAAATCCTAAAGTTGAAAAATCTCGATTTTGAACACCCTATATCTCTGTAATCATTCCCGATAGACCCCGAGTGTGATACATTGAGCAAATCAGCTTTTCAGGAAGAATCTAAAAATACAATGAAAAATAGGGTGTTCCATATAAAAAAATCAAATGGTACCCTGTAGATCGTTTGTTCTGAGCACCCTGTATTTTCTGATGTAGCGGAAAAAAACTCAATCAAAAATCATTCAAGATGATATTTCAAATTTTGAAATCGGTTTAAAAATAATTGAGCTAGAGGGGGGGGACATTTATGGTGAATCACCCTGTACACATAACCAAAAAATTAAATTGTCCAGCAAGAACCACGAGGTTAGAGCATTCTCGCCAGGGGAAATGGGGAAAGAAAAAGGAGGTGGATAAGGGTTAGTTGGTATGAAAAAATAATAACAAGAAAGTCGAAAAAATAAAATGAAAGAAGATAAAAATAAAATAACTCGTGAACAAAAAATATTTATATTCTGTTGAAAACGTAATGTAAACTCAAAAAAATCAACATAACCGACAACCAACCACCTAACGCGAGAAGCACAACAATGACTAATCGGTCTACGCCGTTCCTGTAACAAGCCACCCCACTGACCCCACTCCTTCGTAGTCGGCTGGCCGAGCCCGCGTGCAGGGTGCAGCCGTAGGTATAATGTTTCCCGCGATGCGATGGATGCATAAATATTATTTAGGTAGTTTATAACCGCTACATGCGTCTTTGAAAATAAATGATATTCTGGAAGTTATACATTTATTACATTTTCGTCACCAGAGCTTTTTCACGATGTTTCAATGCCTACTCAGCTCTTGGACTGCTGACATTTTTCTTGCCATATTACCTACATAGGCAGAGGCACAGTAGGTTACATTACAGCAATATTCAAATTGAATTATATCTTATTGACGCTCAGAAGCACTGAAGGAAAATTCTGATACCAATATTTATTAGATGGATATGTTGAATTATGAATTACTGAAAAATTGCAAATTCACAAATCACCAGTCATTTTTACTGCAACTACTGCAAGCGTAAACAAAAACATGGAAATTATTTTTCTTTTCAGTTTGTACATTTCAAATTCCAACATCAACTTACAAATAAGTATAGGAATTAAAATAATAAATATCTACAATGTAAAATGAAAATAGAATGTCAATCATGCCAATCCGTATATTAAAAATTAGGTCGGAATGGTTCGATACGGTGCACAGCGAGCGCACTGCAAACAATACTGATATGTACGATCGATACGTTGGACGGCCAGCAGAGCTTGGCCGTACCCAAGGTATGACGCGTATAAGCGAAAATTTAAACTTGAAGCGGGGAATCTGTAGGCGATGCCTGTGGCGATGCGTCGTGACATGAAATCACCGATCGGCCGGCCGTCTGCATCAGTGTAATGAGCTACGCGAGCGTTTCGACTGAAAGCGGCGTTTTGACGATGGGATTACCAGATGTCGTAGGTCCTGAATTAGTTCGTGATTTTCGGTGTATATGCGGATGGCATACTCAAAGGTTCCATGAATAAAATTCAAATAATAGTGGCATAACAGTAGGATAATGAGCGATGAATTATGAAAACAGTTTCGGAAAATAATTTTATTCATCAAATAGTTCAGTAATTTTCCCCAAATTATTTGATACGGCCCGGCCGACCCTGCCGTCCCTGACGAGCCGTCACTGGTTCCCTAACACCAATGTCATGAATGGCAGTTTGAATCCTGCAGGCGCGCAATTCGGATAAGATTTTCGGGTTGCTGAGATATGACATACAGCGAAATAGACAGTAGGTTGACTCGGTGACTCATGGGTCAATAGAAAGATCAATGAACCGGCAAAATGCTTACCCTGCCACTGCTCAAAAACACATGCGGGTTTCCTCTAAAAGCCACCCCGTTGGCTAAATCTCTAAGCTCGACGTGAAGGGACATTAGGACTTGTGATATATCTTACTCACTCTTACTCATGTTTCCCAACACCATGTGACATGACTCAATGTCATAAATGACAGTTCAGATCCTTCAGGCGCGCCATTCGGATGAGATTTCCGGGTTGTTGGGATATGACATATGAGGGTCTAGAAAGTAAGTTGAGTCGTCGCTATATCTCAATAAAAAGATCAATGAACCAGAAAAATTGCAACATTTTTACCCTGCCACAGCTCAAAAACACATGCGGGTTTCTTCTAAAAGCCACCCCGTTGGCGAGATCTCCATGCTCGACGCGAAAGGACATTAAGACTTGTGATATATGTTACTCACTCTTATTCATGTTTCCGAACACCAAGTGACATGAGTCACTGTAATGATTGACGAATTGAATCCTTCCAGCATGCAATTCGGATGCGATTTTCGTGTTGTTGGCATATAACATATAGCGGTCTAGACAGTAGGTTGAGTCATTGCTATGACTCACAAAGATCAATGAACCCAGTGATGCCAACCACTGGAAATATTTGTTGTAAAAATATAGAAATGGGAAAAAGGTAAGACTATACCTGCCATATAATTGGAATTTTCGTACTTGACCTGTTGCTGGTCTGTCAAATGGTTTTTGCACTTCTTGTTGGATTACTGGTAGTATTTCGTGTATAGAAGTCGTATGATTCAAACTCATCCATCTTATTTAGGGTTCTAAGGTTCTGTGTCATGTGTTCGACTGATAGGCAAATGGTCATACACAGAACACAGATGACAGAAGTATAGAGCTAGTGCGTCAGTGACATAAGTCTGAATTCTAGGTGCATAAAAGCTTCTCGAAGCTGTTTCTATTTCTCTTTTCATGCAGGTCATGCAATATTTGAGTTTATAGAATGGGTACCAGAGAAGGCCGTTTCATCTGCGTTTGATGTGAACATTATTTTTTATTCCATTTTTGTTTTACTTTTTCAAGATTTCATGATTATAATTATGGATCAAAAATGTTTATGGTCTATCAACAAAGCACAACCGTGTTACTTTATATCTGTCGTGATACCATTCGTTTCATGCATTTATTCGCTTTTGGCGTTTAGGATTGTTGGCATATATTTTTCATTAACTTGTGAATTAATCGCGATGCCTATCTATTGTAATTTATTTCGATATCATGAATGGTACTGTTTGGATTTGTTGAGCTATGACATATAGCGGTCTGGACAGTTTGTTGAGTCGTTGCTAAGGCTCAATAAAAATATCAATCAACCGGCAAAATGGCGAAATGCTTAACCTCTCCAAGCCACCCCGCTGGCGATTTCCCTGTGTTCGTTGGAGGACGCGAAGGGAATGTAAGACCTACGCACATCCCAAACGTTAATGCTGCAGTCTGTCACCAAAGCACGACTCTGTTACTCTATATCTATCACATAATTATGATGGTGTATGTGTTAGATATATTGTATGTTTCTATAGAAAATATCAATTCTCTGGCAGTGATTCGGCGGATTTATCCCCACCATTCGTGATTTCATTCATTTATTCACCTTTGGCGTGTAGGATTGTTGGCGTATATTTTTCAAAGATTTATGAATTAATCGCAGTGCCTATCTATTGTTATTCAATCTGAAGTCGTGAATGACTTTTTGGATTCTTCAGGCGCGCACTTTGAATGAGATTTGTAGAGATATGACATATAGCGGTTTAGACAGTAGGTTGAGTCGTTGCTAAGGCTCAATAAAACTATCAATAAACCGGCAAAATGGCGAAATTCTTACCCTGCCACTGCTCAAAAACACATGGGGGTCTCCTCTCCAAGCCACCCCGCTGGCGATATATCTGTGTTCATTGAAGGACGCGAAGGGAATGTAAGACCTACGCACATCCCAAACGTTAATGCTGCAGTCTATCACCAAAGCACGACTCTGTTACCCCATATCTATCACAAATGATGGTGGAAGTGTTAAATATATTAAATATTTCTATGAAGAAAATCAATTCTCTGGCAGTGATTCGGCAGAGTTATCCCCACCATTCGTGATTTCATTCATTTATTCACGTTTGGCGTTTAGGATTGTAATTTAGTCTGATGTCGTGAATGACTGTTTGGATTCTTCAGACGCGCAATTCCAATAAGATTTGTTGGGATATGACATATAGTGGACTAGACAGTAGGTTGAGTCATTGCTAAGGCTCAATACAAATCACAATGAACCGGCAAAATGGCGGAATTCTTACCCTGCCACTGCTCAAAAACACATGCGGGTCTCCTCTCCAAGCCACCCCGCTGGCAATATCTCTGTGTTCGTTGAAGGACGCGAAAGGGATGTAAGGCCTACGCACATCCCAAACGTTTATGCTGCAGTCTATCACGAGAGCACAGCTGGCTATGTGGTATTTCCTTTGCGGCCGCCATTTCACGTGACCTATCGATGCTATGGTGTGAATGGTATATTCGAGGGTGGGTTTGCTAGTCAAATCCCAAACCTGGAAACACATTATTTCAATTTGAGCTTGCAAGTAGATATCTATACAGCGTGAATGATAAAAAACGGCCCAAGCCATCGCACTGTGCGTAATTATCCGATGAAAAACAAAAATGCATAAATGAAATTGTTCATAATATGAGTAGGCTATGATTATTATCTTTTGTTAACTTCAACTGTAACGTCAACGACTGTCAAACTTTTTTCTAACTAAACATTGAATTGCCTTATTAATCTATACTGCATATTACTTGTGAGAAGACTATTATTTACATGGAACTGTCAAATCTAGTAATGGAGATTTGTGGATTTTTCTATTCAAAGAAAATATAATTTGATCAATAGGTTTGTTTTCATTTTGAAACATGGAAAAGTTGTGGAAAACGAAATCAGAAGGATTTGTGGTGTTTATTATCTTAAATCAATTTCGTTTGCACTGTTTTCATTGACCATTCCAGAACACGTGATCTTGACATGGTGACTTGAGGGGCACACAAACTATCTGTTAGGTTACCTTTGATGGGCATAGCCGTGGCCATCCCTGCCATATCCACAATATAATAACAGTTTCACCAAACAAAATTATGAAATTCTTTCTGGTTCCAACTCGGATTCCAAGGAAAACGATCCCACTGATTCTGGTTTCATATGACAAATCTTGACAAAATACAATTTTGCCCCTCAGCAACCTGTCAAATGACGTAATTCTGGAATGATTAATTGGATTTTTATTTTTTGCAATGTCATATTAATCAAGGTCATTATCTGATGGTAATTTTTTTTTAAACCAATATTAATCTACAGCTACTGCCTACTAACTTTGATAGTTTTATCTCTACTAGCAGTAGCTAACCACAATGCCTCTGGATGCCAGTCACAAGTGAAAACTGGTCCACTGTGGGCAGTATATTGTTGCTGGCATTTTTCTGGTTTTCGAATGTCCCACAATTGTACACTTCCATTATCTGATACAGCTGAAAAGGTGTACGGGTTATGTGGGCTAAATTGAACATCTCTGACACTCTCGGTATTACTAAAAATAGCATAAATAATAAAAAATCTAAAATTCTAGCTTTTGGCATGCATACATACAAAAAAATGAGCCAATAATATCAACTGAGCGATTTTCCAAAAAAATAAATTCCCAATTTTATAACCACCAAATATCTCTGTGGGTATCATAATATTGGACTCAAGTTATTTTACTCTGACTAATGCTCAATTTACATTACAATTCATCAACAAAAGCTAATATACATATAGCTCCTGAACCAATATCATCTAATCCCATATACCACAAATATTCTCAGCAATCTCAGCAGGGTTCTCAGCATATTCTTAAAAACTGCAAAAATGTGACCTTGTAGAATATTACATGAGGAATATCTACAGAATTTTCTCAGATTGTTGTGAATATTCATGTATTGTTTCATGTGAATATTCTAATAATATTATGAAAGTACATTCCAGAATGTTCTGAATGTTACGAATATTCATGGATAGTTCCATGTTGATATTTTAATAATGTTCTGACAGTACATTCCTAGATATACTATTCTCAGAAAGTTGTGAACATTCATTGAATATTTCTTGTGAATGATCTAATGATATTTTGAAATAACATTCATAGGAAGTCCTGAAATGGAATATTCTAAAATATTCATTGAATAATTAATCATTTCCTTCTGTATAACTGATTCATAGAGGTGTACTGGTCTAGAGGTAAGCTAACAATATTGAAATGCTCGAGTGGTAAACTGCGGTGAAAATTGTGTACACCAAGGAATTCCAGTTGTTTGTTCACCATTCCAAGCAACTCCAAGGAATTCCAAAGAATTTCAAGGAAATCCAAAGAATTCCAAGGATATCCAAAGAATTCCAAAGAATTCCAAGGAAATCCTAGGAATTCCTAGGAATTCCGAAGAATTGTAGTTGTTTGTACACCAGAATTGTGCTACACTTCACTCGAAGAATTCCATAGAAATCGAAAGAATTTCAAGGAAATCCAATGAATTCCAAAGAATTCCAAGGAAATCCAAGAAATTACAAGGAAACCCAAGAAATTCCTAGGATTTCCGAAGAATTGTTGTCGTTTGTACACCAGAATTATACTACACTTCACTCGAAGAATTCCAAATGAATCCAAAGAATTCCAAGGAAATCCAAGGAAATCCAAGGAATTCCAATGTAATCCAAGGAATTCCAAGGAATTCTAGTTGTTTGTAGCTCAGGAATATACCGCATTTCACCCAAGGGATTTCAAAGAATTACAAGGAATTCCAAGGAGATCAAAGGAAGTCTAAGGAAATCCAAGAAATTCCAAGGAAATCCAAGGAAATCCAAAGAATGCCAGTTGTTGGACACCAGAATTATACCACACTTCACTCAAAGAATTCCAAGAAAATCCAAGGAATTCCAAAGAATTCCAAGGAATTCCAAGGAATTCTAAGGAAATCCAAGGAATTCCAAGGAAATCCAAGGAATTCCTAGGAATTCCACTTGTTTGCACACCAGAATTATACCACACTTCACTCAAAGAATTCCAAGAAAATCCAAAGAATTCCAAGGAAATTGAAGGAATCCCAGTTGTAATTCCAGTTGTTTGTAGCCCAGGAATATACCGCATTTCACCCAAACAATTCCAGGGAATTCCAATGAATTCCAGTTCTTTGTACACCAGAATTTTACCACACTTCACCCAAAGAATTTCAAGGAAATCCAAAGAATTCCAAGGAAATCCATGGAATTTCGAGGAAATCCAAGGAAGTCTGAGGAAATCCAAGGAATTCCATAGAAATCCAAGGAATTCCGAAGAATTCCAGTTGTTTGTACACCAGAATTATACCACACTTCACTCAAAGAATTCCAAGGAAATCCAAAGAATTCCAAGAAAATCCAAAGAATTCCAAGGAAATCCAAAGAATTCCAAGGAAATCCAAAGAATTCCAAGGAAATTGAAGTAATTCCAGTTGTTTGTAGCCCAGGAATATACCGCATTCAACTCAAGGAATTCCAGGGATTTCCAAGGTAATCCAGGGAATTCCAATGAATTCCAGTTGTTTGTACACCAGAATTATACCACACTTCACTCAAAGAATTCCAAGGAAATCCAAAGTATTCCAAGGAAATCCAAGGAATTTCAAGGAAATCCAAGGAATTCCAAGGAAATTCAAGGAAATCCAAGGAATTCCAAAGAAATCCAAGGAAATCCAAGGAACTCCAAAGAATTCCAAGGAAATCCAAGGAATTCCAAGGAAGTCTAAGGAAATTCAAGGAATTCCAAGGAATTCCAAGAAATTACTAGGAATTCCGAAGAATTCCTGTTGTTTGTACACCAGAATTATACCACACTTCACTCAAAGAATTCCAAGAAAATCCAAAGAATTCCAGGGAAATTGAAGGAATTCCAGGTGTTTGTAGCCCAGGAACTGCATTTCACCCAAGGAATTCCAGGGAATTCCAAGGAAATCCAGGGAATTCCAATGAATTCCAGTTGTTTGTACACCAGAATTCCACCGTGGTTTACTCCTCGGAAATGCTGAAAGTACTGGGTTCAAATCCGTTTTTTTTTTTTTCATTTTATCTATCTATCAATCATCCATGCATATTATAATAATTATGTACTCAGAAAATCCACAAGTATACTAAAGAAAGCTGTTAGAACATAAAATTTTGTGCACTTTGGATGTCCAATCAATGAACATGGAATATTGTATCATGGAATATTCTGAGTACATTTGAATGTTCCATCATGTGCTTCTATGAATAATCTATGAATACACTTAACTTGTGCTATCTGCCACTATCTGGTATAAAGTGAAAATAAGAAAATATGTTTATTAAACTCAATAGCAAAATGCAAGTTGCAATTAGACACAATTGAAAGTTTCATTGCAGTGATATAAATAGTCAGTTGTAACTTGCAATGTGCACATCTAATTGCAAAATGCAACTTGTTTTGGTATAATCACAATACATAACTTGACAGTCATAACTTACAATTGCCCATAATTATTGCAATTTCAAGCTGAAAATCATCTCTGCTACTTAATATTGTTGCACAATGTCGACACAATGTATTGTGAAATCAACAGGAATTCAAGCTTTTGCATGCAATTTTCATTTGGTGGAACTAGTTGGTTGTAATATCATTAAACCTAGTTGCAATTTTGTTGTGTATTATATATTATATGGAATAACTCTTGATCACAAGTTGTAACTTGCAATTATTCCCAACTGCAAATTGTTAAATGCATTGTAGCTGTAGTTGTACCATTCAAACTACCACATAACTTGCAGTTATCTCACAATACACTCTGTATCCTGAAAATATCCCTAATTGCAATGAATAACATACTTATAAAAGTTGATCATAAGTTGCAGATGTAACATGCAATAATCCTGAAACATAATATGCAATCAACTCTTAATTATTTAAGTTGTAGTTGTACCATACAAACTTTAATTTGTCACTTGCAATAGAGCTTACAATGGAGTATCTCTTATTGCAATTTGTAACATACAATCATCCCTGAATGCAACATTTGATTTCTACCTATCACAATGATGTAACTATAAGGCTGAAAACAGAGCTGTACAATATTTTTAACAATGGGTTTGTGGTTTATGAATCCAAAATCTATTATTTGAATAGGTTTACACAAATCAGGGCTAAATTTTCATATTCATCTCAAAAGATATGTAACCCAAGAACTTCACTAAAAATTGACATGACACTTTTATTGCTTTCATTAAATGTTTCCTATTATGCAAATCAGTAATGCTGAAAATAAATTATGATTCTTTATGATTCTTATGTCAAAAACCACTTTTAATTGACTAATAAGCTATGTATCATCACATTTTATCAAACTGTGATGGTGACAGTAATGTGAAGGCTTAAAACTATAGAATATGTTGAATACCTATAAAAAACTGCCACAGCATTCCTGACTCTTATATCAAAATATCTCATTGTACCATCTTGTGAGCCAGATATAAGCTTATTTGGTTCAGATGCATGGAACTTAACCTTATTCACAGTACGCTTATGGTCTTGGTAGTCCTGTTCTTGCACAGCTTTACCCATTTGTGTAATATTCCATACTGACACATGGCCATCTGTGGCAGCAGTTGCCAGAAAATGATCTGCAATTTAATGGTAGCCTTTGATTTTATGACATCATTTTTATGGGAAACTTTACCATCTGAGGGACTCCAAGATACATCATTGCAAGAGAATCCTGCATTCAGATGTTTCCTCACATTACATATTTCTCTGAACTTGTCCTCTTCAATACTGTATACTTTGAACACTGAAAAATATTGTGTTAATAACAGGTTCAATTCAACTGAAAACAACAACTCACCATTTCTTCCACCTATAGCCACCTGAGTGTAATCCTTATTTAATGCCAATGCATTAACTGGCCCATCTTGACCAACATGAAAAGTTGTCATTGTGAGAATTAGCTATTATCAATATTGCATGAAAATTATGCCTAATTCACTAGTCACTATGATATTTATTATGATGGAATAAAGAACTTATGAAATAAAAAATATACACGACTTTACAAAAAGAAACTCCACTTATTGAACACTGCACTTTTATAAAAAGCTGAATAGAGTTCCAAGGCAATACTAGTTCTAGTTTCTAGTTGTAATTTTTATGGAGGTTTGGTATTGAGAAGACGAAACTAAGGAATAGAGATTGAGAATTAACTTCGAACAGTAAATTGATTACACAATGAAATCACTGAATGATAAATTTACCTCCGTTTCATGTTATTTTCAATGTTTTGATTTTGGTCTACGACATGACCTCAGACTTGACCTTACTTAACACGTTTGACAGCTATTTTTGACAGTGTCAACAAAGTTGACAGTTGGCAAACAAACCTTGACAAACACTGACATTTCTGACTTTTGACAATTTTAACGAGTGACTCCCGTCAGCTGCAGCATACTACATCCATCATTCTGGCTCCAACCATACGAGACGTTATTGCACCTGTTTCGGTTAGGTTTCGGTGAAAAATGTTTTTTCCAATGTTACGGTTTTTCCAATGATGCTCCGTTTATTTTAATCCGACCGTCACACGGTCAGGAGACAATTTCGGTGCAGTGATCGTGGCAATACTCCGATGATTCTCTTCGGTTAAATGAAGTAATATATGTCTTTTTCTCCTAACAAAACAGGTAAAATCATCCATCAACAAGATGATTGCACACAACTTGATTTTTTCGTTTTTTTCATAGACATGATCAATTACTTATAGGTTCACACATCAACAATGAAAGAAAAAGATAAATAAACAACAAATCTTTTTGAGAACCCAAGGACAGGTAGGGGAAATGCACCCAAAAAGAAATGACGACATGGTTAAACACAATGAAATGTTATTATATCTACCGCTTTTTTGAGCAACAGAGTTTCGTAAATAACCTTTTTTCAGGAAACAACCGAACATTTCATATTTACGGAACGGAAAACTACTATCCGATATAACCTAGTTGATTTACGGAACATACCCCAAATTTTAAGTCGTGCGCAGCTGTCGGTCGCGAGGCACTCGTTCCCTGGCAACAGTGGCAACACTGTCTACCACTAGTGCAACATTTTAGTGTAGTGCAACGGGCCAACGACGAACCCAATAAATGAGTAGAAGAAGAGGAAATAACCTGAGTCAATTTTGTCATGTCAAAACAGTTCTCAACTCCTCACTCAACAAAATAATATGTCAATTTCTAAAGGGTTTCAACAAATTCGCTCTCTGAGTTCAATTTCAGCATGTATCACAAGACCCCATAGACAAATTTATGTCAGAACTTATCCAACAGTCCTTGCATATCCTGATGGTTCTACAATCAACATAAGATATCGTGAACCTAGAAAACTAGTGAAGGTAGTTCCACTATATTACATCTATTCCTCTACTAACTACTACATCACTACATTCAGTAAAGGTTTCTCTGTCTGTGAAAGTATTCCAATTACGTATAAGTATTCTAAACCTCTCATGAAGCTTCCTAGTGTGGACCCTATTAAAATAAGTACCTAATAAACTTTCTGTAACTGCATTTAAAATATTTTCTTCATCTCTTAGCACAAGAAAGGGAACGGAGAACATTGCATGTACCCAGGGGATAAGTGTTTATAACTTCTTGGGAATACTTCTATGGATTAGGTTCCATAAATGAACTGAAGTTGTTTATCATCATCTTACAACATACTTTAGTATAAGCCCTCTGTATAGTATTTTTGAAACTGATATTGATACAAGATTCACAAAACTGGGACTGTCTGTACTTACCAATCTTTATAAGGATGAGAATTTTCAGAAAAAAATGTCTGTTCAAATTGTTATTGAATTTTTAATGACCTATAATGAATAACATAATCACTATAATTGATCAATTTACATAACTGTGATCATAGATTCAGAGTATGTATAACTCAAAAATAATTGATGGAACAATAATCATTCAAGGTTCATTTAATTTTAACTGTTCCTCTTTTAGGTACCTCTACAACCATCTTCAATTTCAGTAACAATTTTATCAATTTCTTCTTTACAGTTACCTATAAATATTTGGACTTTGAGTGAGGCTGAGAGAAGAGCTAAGCTGGAAGATCGAAAACCAAAGAAAAAAGTACAAATACAAGATGATCTTGAAGATTCCTATGACTCAAAAAAATATTTGAAATATTTGAGGAAAAAATAATCTAGTATTACAATTCATTATTGTTAATAGAAGGCTTTATAATGGAAAGTGAATAATGTTTATTTGCAAAATTCCCAAAAAGGTTGCACAGATATTTATACATACCTATACCCAGTTACATAAATAATCTGATATAATAAACATTTGGTAACACCATGTGATCACAATAATATGTTTTGTATATCTCAATAAAATATATTTGTGGCCTTTCTTAATTAGTTGATTTGAATTGCACTTTCATTATGTTAATTTAATCGACTATTCCAGGCGGTGGAAACAATGTTAATATATGGAAAAGAAAGTGTGTGAAATAACAATGTTCAAGGAGTCTCATTTCCTGCTACAGTTTCAAATTCAATTTTCAGAGTAGTACAACAAACTATTACATGACAAAAAGTGTTAATGTAAATTTTATATTTCTAGCCATTCCTACGATTCACTATCCCACCACTGACTCATTGTCTGTATGTTTTTAATGTTAATTTCCTGATGATTTGAATACATCAGCTCATATTACTCTTTGCGTTTATAGAATAATTTTTTCGAATTTATAATTCATTGAAAAAATTCAAATTGACCGGGTTCTGTACTTGCGCATGTCTCGTGTGGACTTCAAAATCTTAAACAAAATCAAATAGATTACACAAACGGTCTAATCTCTACACTCACCGACCCACAACTTGTCAGATACCAATCCTTGGTGATCGTATTTCTGAGCTTTACCTGTATGAAATATGGCAGATGACTGCTGCTAGTGTTAAGTCAAACTCATGACTGTGCTGTTGTTGGGAGAAAGGTTTTGCAGTCTCATAAACTTTTATTTACGTTTGAGATAACAAATTAATAAGGTGTTTTGGTGTCCGACTATTCCCGATAAAAGTGATTTCCTTACGTTGTGGTTCAATTGGAGCTTGCATTGCAGTAACACATCCTTTTTTATAAGACGAAATGAGTGAAGTGCTATTTAATTTGAAGTGCCAAATACATTTCTAAAGTTTTGATGCAGTCTCCAGTCTGGTGCATCCAATGTTCTCATATTCTACAGCACATTTGTATCGATATTTTATTTGATCAGGTAGCAGGCTTGAACGTGATGTAGTCATATTAATTTATGAATGATAAATATTAATTGAACACTGATCACTCATTTCCCTTTGAAGTCAAGATTTGCAGATGTCAAGTGAAGTGATGCCTAAAAAACTCCTGATTTTGATGTATCTGTCTTGAAAAATTTGAAGTATGTGTATCAAAGAGAGTCATCAGGTACTCAACTGTACACAAATGTGTACATATTTGGTTAACACTACATGATTATTGAACACAGTATTATGATGTACCCATCAAATAAAAATGAATCAGCTGCTAAATCTAAAATTTCCTGCCAATATGACAACCCTTGCAACCCAAAGGACAGTGATTACGAAAAGTTATTCTGCCCAAATAATGAACTCTCTGAGCCTTCCAGGACTCGAAGTGACAGACTGAAAACAGGCTCTTCCTGCCAAGCTTTGAAGCATGCTGTAGCTGCCCTGCACCGAATAGATGACTTCCACAAGGAAAAAATTGGAGAGGGTTTCTTCTCAGAGGTATTCAAGGTGAGCTCTTTGAAAAATACTTGTAATCCTGTCTATCTAGGTCATATAATGCATGTGTTGACCTTGAGTATGCCATATATGAGAATATAAGGGTATCTTGTATAGTTTAGACTGCCTAGAGTATCTATAGAGTAAGTATACCTACCACTTTACCCACCTACCAAGTGACTAATACAGAGGATTCATGGAGAGAAAAAGTATTGTGAGGTAGGTAGGTGAACAAAAATCTGTAAATAGCTTGGCCAGAATTCTGGTTTATTTTTGAATTGGCTTGTTGAAATGTACACATCTCTGAAATATACCTAACCATATTATTTTGAATAAGTATGCAGATGCAGTAGAGATTGTAGTGGATTAGGGGATTATTTGAGGTTAAACTGAGAATTGGCCCTGTTGAATCATTATATTACTGGGTTAAACTGAGAATTGGCCCTGTTGAATCATTATATTCTAACAATTTTTAGAGCTTCACTTAGTGAATTCTCATTATTCTAGTTAGTTATGTGCCATAATATAAATCTTATTGCTCAAAATCATTTTTCACAAGACAGACAAGCAGTAATTGCATAATTATTTGCATCAGAATATTCAAGAATTCAAAGTCCTGTATTGAAAAAAGTCCCACAAAACCCAGTTTTCAGTCAGTAGCAATGAAACAAAATTTCAAAATTTTGGAGCATCCGACAAATTTGTTATTGAGAGTAGGTACTTTATGATTTTGTTTATAAAGAATGTTCTGGGATAGAGTAAATACAAATTTTACTTATTCATCAAGTAGATAGGTACTGAGTTGGTACCTAATACTACCATAAGTTATTATTCTGCCTGCATCCACAATTCTGGAAGAAAATCATCTCTTTGTGTATCCCATAAAGCAAGTAAATTAGATTTTTTTTGTCCTCATATACATATAAACCATGGATGGTTTTGGATGTTTCATTGGGGAAAAGACATACATTGTAGTCTCAATTGTAGATGAGGACCATCAAGACAATTCCATTACTCATCCACAATCTCATACATAAAGAATACTTTCCTCTTTATATAACTATTATAGGTAAGTAACAATCTGGGTATTCAATTTTCTATTTCAAAATACAAGAAAGTACATATTCTGACTGACAAGATTAAAGTCACAAACACTATCATGACTTATCACCTATTTATTGAAATACATCAGCTTATTTGGTTTTCAAGGTCATTATCTGATGTGATGATGACGATAAAACTGTGGGAAAACATTGCTAACTTCTGGCATAGATTGAAAGTTCTACATGTCTTCCCCAGTTTTAACATTATTGCAAACTAGATGATGACCTTGAAAACCAGGAATACATTCTTTCAAAACGCCTTAGTGGAGTCTTTAGTATATTTTTTATGTAATTCTGTACATGAATAAGGTATATCCCTATATCCCGAGCTATATCCAATACTCTTGGACCATCATGAAATATCACAGATATTAAAAAATCCATCAAATATACTGTGAAAAATTCTCAAAAAGTGTTTCACTCAAAAAAATTAAGTTGTTCCACATGGTTTCAGTTTTCACCCTGTAGAATCTTTGTTGAGGGCCGTGAAATGGCTGCATCTTGGCCTCAGCTTCAGCATATTGATATTTTTTTTATTTGGATAACTGAGGGGATAACCCCGAGGATAACCCTGTAGATAGTGGGAAGTATCCTGAAGAATATGTGATATTAGACTTCCAACATCTCATTCACACTATATTCCACAATATGATGATAATTATTATCAGAGGAAAAATCTTCCCTTCTTTGAACCTACACTACCTGCATGTTTATTTATTTTGATTCATTTTAGTGACCATTAAGTGCCATTAACCTTGGCACCTATATGTTTCTTGGAGTTGGTTTGGTCTAATGACAAGGTTTACTAAATACTGGTGTTGCTTACAAATTGCTTATTTACTTGATATATTTTTTCCAATGTGGTCTCAATATTGATAATTGTTATTTATCTGAACTGCTCAACACATGAAACGTAAAATCACATTTTTTCTATCAAATTTGAATCATCATAACTTTTGATTTCCACAACCGATTTTCAATTATTTTTCAGTTTTTGGAAGCTCGTTTTCTTGACTATCGAACCTATGGACATGACTATTTCATCTTTTCCGGATGAGATTCTACAGGATTATGATCAAAACTGTGCATTTTTTCAAAAATTTCAACGGCCTCCCGTTTGGAAGAAAAATTTTTCAATTTTTTTTCTGGTCAAAAACATATCGCTTCATATGTTTTCTCGATACTGTAAAAAAAATTTTGGAATTGTCACATGCGTTACTGAAATATGAATGTTTTATTAAGATAATGCATAATTTGATGCTCTAATTTCTATTGGCTTTGTATTCCTGTCAATCTGGATCGAATGGTGGTCAAAAATCTCGAAATGAAGCATGCTCAACCTATTCTTATATACATAGTGGTCCTCAAACAACAATTAGGACATCAAGTAATAAAAAAATCTTGTTTTGACGAGCAAGAAAATTTTGAAGCATTAAACCGATTGAGAAGTTTTCTCGTGATCAAAGCGTGTAGGAGAGGTTGTCATCACCTGTCAAGTTGTTACAGAATCTATTGAAAGATCAAACCACTGGAATTGTTAAAAAAACCGGATTTTCAGAGCGTCGTTCTCAATTTGTGATAGATTTTCAGAAGATACTTTCAAGGCAAATGAGATAGACGGAAGAAATATACAGGATGTCGTCTAAATAAAAAAAGTTGCTGCCGAGACCTCGGCCGAGACATACCATGCAACTGACAGAATTCATCACAATTGCAATAGATTATTGAGTATCAGGATGTGATTTCATATGCGGTGAACGTCTTCACAAAGGACTTATATTGAATATTTGTCGAAATTCAAAAGAATGGCAGACCTGAGTCACATGGAAATTTAATGTTCGGACATGAATTTCCCATATTAAATTCCATCAGAGTCACAATGTTCCATTTCCATGACTTTTCATCAATAACACCAGTTCAAATCACATTACTCTCACGTTTAATTGAATTTAACATCAAAGTGAACATGAAAAGTATGAAAATTCAATAACACATGAATTCTTAACAAGCAGTTGGACCACCCTGTATATAAGAATAGGTTGATCGAACCAGATTGACAGGAACACAAAGCCAATAGAAATTAGAGTATCAAATTATGCATTATCTTAATAAAACATTCATATTTCAGTAACGCGTGAGACAATTCCAAAAAAATTTTTACATTATCGAGAAACATGAAGCAATGTTTTTGACAAAAAAAAATCAAACGGAAGGCGTTTGAAATTTTTGGCAAAATGCATAGCTTTGATTATCATCCGGTAGAATCTCATTCAGAAGATATGAAATAAGCATATCCATAGGTTCGATAGTCGATGAAACGAGCTTTCAGAAACAAAAAAATAATTGAAAATCGGTTGAGGAATTCGAAAGTTATGATGATTGAAATTTGATCGAAAAAATGCGATTTTACGTTTCATGTGTTGAGCAGTTTATTTTGACTTCGCCAAATTGAATGAGGTGATGAGTGGTGAATATATTTTTCTGATTTTTTCGTCAGATATTTTAAAATCGTTTATCTTATCGGCATGAAACAATAGGCATGATCTGACAGGATGCTGTCTTGAGAATATAACAAATAACAGATAGTAATATGCCTTCCTTTTCTTCGAATTATTCTACAATTTTACAGCTAGGTACCTACATTCATTTATTATGAATGTATTGCTGACTTAAGTACTTATATCTCCGACTTATATGATCCCATGTGATCCTAATAATAATTGTGAATGTAAATTATTATTGCCATTGTTGTACCTATCATAATTGAGATCATAAAGTACCTATTTTACTTACCTTGCTACAACATTTCAAGGTCATTTTGAATAGCTCCATTTAAATATTCAAAGAGTGCCATTTATTGACAAGTTGGTATTTGAGAATTGAATTGAAAACATCGGAAAGGTTGATGATATAGGATTGAACAAGTTGGTCCAGGATGGAACAAATTTGTTGTTGTTTGTAAGATGGAACAGATTGGTTCAGGATTGAATACATTGATCTAGTATTGAAACATTTGGTACAAATTTGGACAAAGTGGTCCTAGATTGAGAATGTTCGTCCGGTTTTGTAAACATTATTGGTAATATTCCTTGAGGATTAGACAAGTTGGTCCAGTATTGAACAGATTGGGCCACTGGAAATATTATTTTGAATCTAATGGCACTAGAAGAAGCTCCACATTAATATTAACAAAACCACAACGTTTTATTGAAATTGATGGAAAGACATTTGAGTAATGAATAAAAAAACGATTCTCCATCTGTATCTCGCAAACGAAGCAAGTTAATATTAATACACATGTTTATATGAACTTTATTTCCTAAAATATCACAGGGAAACACTCCTTAAATTTTTTCGCTGTTATTTAGACACACCCTGTATACAGTGTGGTCATTTAAGTGTGCAACATATGGGAATCTGTGAATTGCACAACCAAAATACAGATAGTGCCGAAAGTTGGTGCATGTTTGGCTCGATGTTTGGTAACCATTTTAGGTGCACTTAGAATGGTTGCAAGTCACACAGCTTACAAGGTAGGTAGTAGTCAAAAAATATAAAAATTGCTCAAGAATAAAGTACCCTTATTTCAGGAAATTCAGCAACATACAAGGTAGGTAGTAGTCGAAAAATATAAAAATTGCTCAAGAATAAAGTACCCTTATTTCAGGAAATTCAGCAAAATGTTATTTAGAAAAGCGTAAGCGTAATATATCAATCAACGCTACAACGCAGGTGTCCCTACTGGTTAAAACTTAAAATTTCACGTCGATAATTCTCAGATTTCAAAATATTGTAATATCTTCTCAATATTGATTCGTCCTTTCTTCTGTCAGAAAAAACTAGTGTATTATACACGGGAAAAATATTAGATTTTAGCTCACGGTTTTTTGTCTCCCTCCGCTGGAGACAACACAACCTGGAGCTAAAATCTACTACTTTTTTCCCTTGTATAATAAATAACTATTATGGAAAGTGACATTTTATTTTATAACCCGTCAACAGACATGAAATGTCAAACCTTTTTCCCGTCACAGAAAAAATAGTAGATTGTTTTATTAGGATCAAAAGTGACACTTTGTTTGACAAGCGAATTTTGCATTTGCGAGGCGGAGGGTTTAGCGAAGCCGAGCAAAAGCAAAGTTTGCGAGTCGAACAAAGTCACTTTTGATCCGAATGAAACATGCTATTTTTTCTGCAACCGAAACAATTAACTCAAATAAACATGTGAAGTAACCACCAATGCAATGCAACAAATATTGACAAATAATCTACCTGCATTAACAGCAGGTTAGGTTTTCTAGGATGTTTGAATTGTAGTTTCAATATAAATACAACCACATCAGAGTGACATATTTGTGTATGGACCAGGTGCTCTAATGGCAGATACCGCGCCAGTGCCAGCTATAGGAACAAGACGTGGAAAATTTTAGGTTAGTGAGCATATCAACAATGATAATAGTGATTATTTATTCCTCTCCATACCACACTGTGTTTGACTTGATAATCAAATGAGGCTAAAAAATATCGTTGTTGGAGACAAAAAAATATTGCTTGCCGTGATTATTCAAAAACAAGTTATACATCCCGAGAATAACGAATGAAATACAGATCAAGCAAGTATTTGAATCTTGAAGACTTCCCTGATCAAAACAAAAATTCTTAACAGAGATGTTCATAATTCCAATACTAAACTATAATAAGGTGTATTTATATCTCCAGCATGGGTATGAAATGCCAAATCTGCTGAAATCGGAAACAAATCAGGTATGCGTCTCAACCCAAATAACCAACCGTCACAATGTTGTTTATTCTTGGCGACTTTCAGTACATCCTTTTTAGTTCCTAGGAGCTAAAGTTCAACTTTAGCTCCTAGGAACTAAAATTCAACTTTAGCTCCTAGGAACTAAATATGTTGCCTAGCAACATACCTATTTTTGTGTCAGTAATAGAAACGTCAATTTAAGAGCTAATTTTGGTATCATAATGGACGACTTTTGTGTCGGTTGCAGAAAAACATTTATTTTTAAACGTAGCACTTTTTTAAATAAAACAAGGTATGGAGCAAATAAGGTAGTTCGTCTCGATTTCTACGAATTATTGCATAATAACGGGTGATGCGGAATGCCATGCAAATTTCATCACTTATAATCGATCCCCTATAGCTCAAATTATTTCCGGATTTTTCTTGATGCGCGAATTCTTAGGGAATTGCGATTCAAAATTCGCTCAAGCTTTGCGGTAGACTGGGCACAATTTTTTATGCCAAAGATATTCAATAATATAATCAAGGAAATATAAATTGCTGACATACCCATGAGGCAATGGCTATATTCCGAATTCAACTGGTCAGTACTGTCAATAAATCCACTGACTCTGCTGAAAATCTGTATTCCGAAATATAAAATCAAAAATATTGTACTGTAATTCGGAACACGTTATCATGGTTTTCATCAGTATCTGCAGCAGTTGATCAGCTGATGAAATTTGAATATCATCCTCAGCGTCAATTATTTGGATAGCAGCATTTTCTGATATTAAACATGATATTATTGATAAGACAAGACGGAAAGTTTGAAAGACAACGGAAATAAATGTTACATTCCTTCCTCCTCTAAAATAATGACAGTTCACTGAAGACACACTACCTTTTGATAGTCAGCAATTTCAGCAGAATGTTGAGTCGAATTATTTTGAATGAATAGTTTATCTGCTCACAAGTATCTGTCACTTTCAGTGATTTTTTTGATTTCGGAAATCAGCAGATTCAGTACTGTCAGTTGAATGCGGAATATATTCATTATACTTAGTAGTGTTTATATATTAGGTATTATCAGAATGGTGGACTAAGATTTCTATGAGGCCAAATAAATAGTGTTTTTGGAGGAATATTTCTACTTCTCCACCTATACAGGGCGTTCGAAAAGTCGGCAAACACTTACTTATCAAAACGCTTAGTTATTTGGTATGTAGGTACGATTATTTGTTTGTGGGTTTGTTTGTAAACGGAATCATCGAACTTGATTTTGACACACTTTAAAACATCCGATTGATTTGAAATCTGGCAGATGTGACAATGCATCATGCAATTTTTGTTAGTCAAAAAAACAAAATGGCGGCTCCAAAATGGCGAACAAGTTCTATACTAAGGTTTTATATTAATGATCCGATTCTATTCAAAATTAGCATCTGGGGGTTTTCGAGGTCAGAGATCGTGATTCTTTCGTCAACATTAGTAAATTCAAGACTGATCCAATATGGCGAACGAATTTCGTAATTATGATCTGATTCTATTCAAAATTGGTATCTGGGGGTTTTTGGGGTCGGAGATTATGATTCTTTCGTCAAAATGAAGAAATTAAAGATGCCGGATCCAATATGGCGGACGAGTTTTCTAATTATGATCCGATTCTATTTTAAATTTTGTATAGGTCGGTTCTCGGGGTCGGAGATTATGATTCTTTCGTCAAAATGGGAAAATTCAAGATGGTGGATCCAATATGGCGAACGAGTTTTCTAATTATGATCTGATTCTATTTGATATTTGTATCTGGGAGTTTTCGGGGTCGGAGATTATGATTCTTTCGTCAAAATTGGGTACTTACAAAAAATGAAAAGAAGATAATGAACACGCTTTTGTAGTTAGCCGAACTAAAAAGTAAAAAATAAATAGTTATTGAAAAAGCTAAAGAAACATTCTTTCATAGATAACTAATCTAAAAAGAAAGAGAAAATACAATAACTACTAATTATTTTAAATTGAAACTTATATTTTTTCACACGGTTCAATTGGTCTTCTAATTCTGAACTCCGACAACTCAACCCTTTAATGCCCACTGGTAGAAAATTGTACCATTGAACATTATGGGTTAAACTCAGTCTATTTCGAATTTCAACGTCGACCTTAATGGTAGTAATGCATGAACGTGATGCTACAGTATGCTCGCTGGCCGATTCAATAGCCAATGTTACATAGTATGCGTTACAGTTGGTTGTATACGAGCGTCTGGTCGAATAAGCTACCAACGGATATTATAGACATTAAAAATTATCATTCCTCTTCGGGAACAACTTTCACGCAATATTTTGAATTGTTCACATTATTTTATGCATTCGTGTCAAATAATTTGGCCAGTATATTGGTGTAATCAAATTATCAGTTGATTCAGCTATGGAAATACATTGAATTCTAATTAAAAATGAATAAATTCCAGTGATGCGAATATTATCTGTGACAGATATCCCATTTCTAAAACATAATAACAAAACTGTTTTAAGACTTATGCTCATGAATTCATTCCTATGTTTTTTCATGTACAATATGATGCAAATGTATGGAATAAATTCATTTCAAAACAAGACGACTTCCGAAAAAAATCCAAAAACTAGAGTTCAGAACTTTTTTTATTGTGTATTTTTTCAACTAGACGACCCTTCGATGTTCAATTCTCAGTAGCAGACCTCTGCAAGATTCAGTTAACCTCGCAGTTAACCAAATGATAATCCATTTTAATTGCAATATTCGTATGCAAAATTTTGACTGTTGGATAGACGATCAGTAGACCTTTCAAACGAGGTGTCACATGACCCCTGCTTGTATTTGAAAAAATCGTCCATTACGTCATTACTTCTACACCAGTGACGTAACATCTCTCATATGAATGGCATGAGATGAGGCTTCAAAAATTAAAACTCACGTGTTTTTGGTATTTCTTCAAATGTCGCCCATTTTTGAAATAATGAATTTATTCCATACATTTGCATCATACTGTATATGTCAAACCATATACTATTGAATGTACTAGCCATTATATTCATGCACTCGGAAGTACTGGGCGAAATACGAAATTTATCTCGAAATTTATTCATTAGTTTTCTTTTCTGTTTCTTCAAATCGATCAATATCATTCAGTGTATTTCCTTAGTAACATTATATTTCTTCTAATTTCTAAATACTTGTCATGCAAAAGTTCACCTTTTCGAAAAAACAACATCTCACAGGTACAGGGTTATCCATCGAGAAGGCCCACCCCCATATTTTCCTTATACTTTCACTTAGAAAAAAAAATAATATGCGGAAATTTAATGCCGCAATGAGACCTTTCTAAGGCATTCATCAGAGGTTATACAGGGTGATTCCTAAGAGCGTGGCAAACCACAAATCAATTTTTTTAAATGGAACACCCTGTTTTTTTTATTTTTCTCGAGATCTGTGATCTTTTGCGATCACAAATATATAAATATACAGTATGTTATCTCTTACTGTTTTTCGTTAATTACAATTTTTGTGGTCCAGAACCAAAATGTGTGTGTGATGGCATCAAAATAAATCAAGTAAGCTTTGAAACCGAAACTATTTGACATGTCGTGTCCTCATGTTACCGTCACAAAATACGTTCGAAAACTGTTTAGTTATTTTGTGTGTCGTAATTTGTCGAAATGTTCACAATTGTAGAAAGATATGATATAATGTCTTTATACATAAAAAATAACAAAAACGCTTCAGAGGGTAAACAATTACAAAATTCATCAGGTAAATATATAATTTCTGATTGAACATTCTAGCTGGGAGAGAATATGCCCGATTATACCCTGAACGAGCTTTACCTAATAGAAGAACTTGAATCCACTGGAAACCTAACCACTAAGAAAAAAATGTTTCAGGGTAACGAAGAGCGCGAGTTGAATATCTTATTATATTTTCAAGAAAATCCCAACTAGTGCTGTGCGGACTTTGGGTTGTTCCTATGGCACCATACACAGGGCTTTGAAAAGAAATAAATTCAAAGCATATAAAATCATGCCAGTGCAAAAATTGAGCGATGCTCAAATACATACTAGGTTAAATTATTGTAGGTATATGATTGGTAGGTTAGAAGAAGATCCTAACTTTTTGAAAAATATATTGTGGACCGACGAAGCTACATTCACAACAGCGGGAATATTCAACAGACAGAATAGTAGACACTGGGCGTCAGAGAATCCCAATAAAATTTCTCAAATTAAAGTTCAGGGAAGGCAATCAGTACACGTCTGGTGTGGTCTTTTTGACCAAAAAATAATTGGCCCCATTCTATACAATGGCAATCTGAATGGAAGAATTTACTACAATTTCCTAACAAATGAAATGAGAAATTGTTTACGACAAGCCGACCTACCTCAAAATATTATATGGCAGCAAGATGGGGCTCCTCCGCACAATTCAAGGGGCTTGAGAGAGTTTCTGAATGACCAATACCATGAATGGATTGGGAGGTTTGGAACTATTTCATGGCCAGCAAACAGTCCAGATCTGACGCCACTAGATACTTTTTTATGGGGCTACTTGAAAAATAAAATTTATAGCGAACCAACTGAGAATATTAACGAACTTAGATATAAGATAATCGAAGAAATTGATTGTTTGAATAGGGAGCGCTCGGGAATAATAGCAAAATCAATAATCAATCTGGAAAAAAGGTATATGCTTTGCTGTGACCATCAAGGGCAGCATTTTGAGCAATTTTTGTAGTTAGGTATATGAGTTCTGTAATTCAAATTTTGTCTGTTAGATTGAATTTGTTACAATCAATATAATATTCATGATCGTTATGATTAAATAATTGTTAGAAAAGTTTTTGATTATTTTCAATAAGTGGTCACGATGTTTCTGCTTGTATTTGATAATGTATACATGTAACGGCGAAGCTTTGGAATTCTTTGCCAATGGAAGAATTCCCAAGAACTTATAACCTCCAAAAGTTCAAAAAAAATTTCAACACCTACCACATCTCCCTATCCTCCCTAGGTATGCACGATTTTCGATGTTCTTCGAACATTACAGGAATTTCCTTCCGTGCGCTCCAATAACTCTATAGTTGCACGATAAAGATGCCATCCCACACAAAATGTTGTTCTGGGACCAGGAAAGTTGTGATTAACGAAAAACAGTGACAGATAACATACTGTATATTTATATATTTGTGATCGCAAAAGATCAAAAATCTCGAAAAAAATATAAAAAACAGGGTGTTCCATTTAAAAAAATTGATTTGTGGTTTGCCACGCTTTTAGGAATCACCCTGTATAACCTCTGATGAATGCCTTAGAAAGGTCTCATTGCGGCATTAAATTTCCGCATATTATTTTTTTTCTAAGTGAAAGTATAACGAAAATATGGGGGTGGGCCTTCTCGATGGATAACCCTGTACAAAGAATGTACCAAGTCTGAAAACAGAAAAGACGTAGTGTTCAGTGCAAAATATGTCAAGTTGCCTTGTGTATTGAATGTTTTGTACTGTATCATACATGAATACTATATTTTCATAATTATTCCTCAATAAACATTTTTAGATAAAAATAATTGTTTTATCGTTATTTCCGACTTCCAAATACTGGTATGACGTTCATACCAGTAAGCATCACAAGTTAGTCTTAATGAGTCCTCTGGTAAAACGATTTATCATTGTTTTTTCTAAATATTTGAATATTGAAAAGAATCAAAATGGATCCACAATCAATATTTCATATTTAAAGGCATTGACTTTTATAAAAAAAAGCAATATATATCTTGATGAATAATTTCGGGCGTTAAAGGGTTAACGAGCACGGAATGATAGTGATTTCCTACAAGAATGAAGTTTCGCCTACGGCTCATGCTGCAATCATTCGAGTGGGAAATTAGCATTCCGTGCGAATTATACACTATAGTTTTTTATGGCTGTAACAGATAAAAGATGCATTTTTGATCTCTTCGTCTTGTAGCCATCTGATTTCCTGTCAACTATTGCTCATCTATTATTAGACAGAGCTGTCATTGCTTGAAATTTGACATTCCATGAGCGATGAGATTTTTTCGAAATAACCAGATACGGAAATGAAATTGATGACACTCAAAGTACCTCATTGATTTATCGAACATAGTAAACCAAGAGCAATTTTGAGTTATAGCCGTAGAAAAAATAGTTTTTCGAAAATTATCTACTGTATCATAAACTAGAGATGCAACGAATATTCGGCAACTATTCGGTATTCGACATATTCGGCACGATTTTTACTATTCGCCCGTATACCGAATAGTTGGGTCACTATTAGGCCGAATGCCGAATAGTTCAATCGATTTCTATTTTTCTAATATTTTGTGATGAAAAATAAAAATTAAAAAAGAATCGTTTATTTATATATATTTATCAAAATCAAAAATAATTCAGCAGTTTAGAATACGAGAACTGCGTTAAAAATAATAACAATCATAAGCAGTTAAATAATCTAAATAACTCAATCTAGCAAAAACACATCGCTCTGCCGAATGGTTGCCGAATATTCAATATTCGGCGAAATCACTATTTGGCACATCACTATCATAAACCATACTTCAGCATTCAAGATAAAATCAAAGCACCTAATTAAATAAAATATGAGATGAAATATAACCCTCGATATAACTCTCCCATAATACAAACCAATTAAGTGACCATCCCCTTATTCAAAATTTGAAAAAAAAAACACAGGGTGGTCTATTTTGAGAATTGAAACACTGAAAGTTACTCGCGATACATAAAGGCATCAACGAAAAGGAAATTCGACTTTCAAAATATTATCTTGAACCAGTAAAAGATACAGGTTTGTCCTGCTCATAGCTATATCGAAGACTGGAACCTTTGGCACGATAATACACTACACTGTTTTACCACTAACCAAACCGATTTTTAACGCCTCGACACGTGTTTCGCTAACTATGTTAGCATCTTCAGGAGAAGATTAAAACTCCTGCTCATAGCGATCGCATAGCGACCATCCGGTATAACCCAAATCCTACACTCCGTAATGCAATATGGCTTTCTTCTGAGCTTTCTTCCTACCAAATGAAATTAGTTCAACAACTGCTCTTCTAATCGACTATCTATTCTGATATAGCATTTCAAGGTGTTATCCCTCATTTGAAGAAGCTGTTCTAAAAAAGTAATTTAATATCTACTTCCGCTGCTCTCGAACGACCAACAACATCTCAGTATATGTTACAAAAATAAAATAGTATCGGATATCGTCATGTACAGGGCGATTAGTAATTGTCGCGGCAGCTAACGAAAGTCCGTATGTAAATAACCAAGTGAATAACACGAACAATGGCGTCAATTGTTATTGTTGTTGATGGTTTATTAGCATAGGTATATGTACAAATCTTGGGATTGAAAATGATAGTCCAGTCAATGGACGCCCAAAAGAGGAATGTAAAGAAGGGACTGGTTTTTAACTCCTGGAATATAAACTGCTGATCAAATGAACCGCAACAAGCATATTTTTGCATTAAATTCAATATTGAATATTCTCGCGCTCCGGGAAAGGTATACTAGCGGTCTCAAATTTGCTACGTTTACAATGCAGAAATGCTGTCGGTTCGAATCCGGCTCGGCTGAAATTTTTTATTAAAAATGTGGTTGTAATTCTGACAGCACCTCGACGCGTTAGATGTGGTTCGGAATCCACTATAAGAGGTAGGTCCCGCTCTTCTCAATCTCGCACAAGTTTCGACTTCTGAGGAGTAGCGGGAATCTACTTTACACCTTCACAGCTTTTCATGATGTACAAAGCACAGATCCGGACAGTTTTAGAATACTGTTCTCACATATGGGGTTCAGCACCCAAACATACACTGAGGTTCTTAGATGCCATGCAGAGAAGAGCCATTCGTCTGGTGGGTGATGCCACACTCACTAGTACTTTGACCTCATTAGAACACCGTGGAAAAGTCGGCAACCTTTCACTTTTTCATAGATACTTCCACGAGAAATGTTCCTCAGAAATATCTGCTATAATTCCATCACTATCAATACCAGTCAGACGAACTCGACAGGCCCAGTCACCCAGTCAGAACATCCTTTCGTCGTTAACCTTGAAATATGTCGAAACTCGTTCGTTCATTGAACGTCGAAGCTTTGGAATTCTCTGCCAATGAAAGTGTTCCCAAGAAACTATAACCTCCAAAAGTTGAAAAAAAATCCAACACCTACCTCCTCTTCCTTCCTATCCTACGCACGATGTTCCACGAACATTATAGGAATTGCCTTTCGTGTGCTTCAAGAGATGAAGAGGAATACAAAATAAATATTATAAATTTTGTAGAAAAAATAACTTTTATTCGAATGCGAATTTCCTTATAGTCCATCAAAATTTATAGAAAAAAATGCCAAACTGCGGAATAATTCATATACACGAAAAAAAAGTAGTAGATTTTAGCTCCAGATTGTGTCGTCTCCCTGAATTAATATCTATTATTTTTGTCGTGAATAATTGGTTATTTATTATACAAGGGAAAAAAGTAGTAGATTTTAGCTCCAGGTTGTGTTATCTCCCGACGCGTAGCGGAGGGAGACAAAAAACCGTGAGCTAAAATCTAATATTTTTCCCGTGTATAATACACTATTTTTTTCTGTGACAGAAGACAGGACGAATCAATATTGAGAAGATATTTCATTATTTTGAAATCTGAAAATTATCGACGTGAAATTTTAAGTTTTTAACAGTAGGGACACCTGTGTTGTAGGCATCTTTATCATTCTTTTGAAGTAATCAAATATCTGATGTCACTTCTGTCAGTCTAATTCATTGATTTGATTTAAAAAAATTGCGAATTTAGTGGTTGTTTGGTAATATATATACGTAACCGCGAAGTCGAATGGTTGATAAAAGGACTTATTGCAGTTCTTTCTCGGAGACGGTATTATTGACTCATTTTTCGGAACTATAGCACAACAAAAGCCATCAACAGTGTATATATATGTGATATATATCCGGGAAAAAAGTACTCACTTTTTTCCCACGGGAAAAAAGTGATTTATGAAAAGTGACATTTTATAACCTGCCAACAGAGATGAAATGCCAAACTTTTTTCCCGTCACAGAAAAAATACCATTTTTTTGTGACAGGAAAAATTCGATTCAATATTGAGAATATACAGGGTGGCCCATCTAAAACGTACCGCAAGGCATTACAGGCTGGGAAAGAACTTTTCGATACAATCCGAAAACAGGTCAAGTTTGTTTGTCAGGGTGACACATTTTGACGTAACAAGCATAGTAGAACTTTCAACCCCCTAACTAGGGGTGTTACCCCAACATTTTTTTCAAATGGGAAGGGTGGTCAAGCGATACCTCTTCAGAAGGGGCTTGTCATTCCCTATACAGTGCTGCTTAGATTTTTCTCATCGATCTACTCTGTCAGAAAATATAGAGCGTTGAAACTCCAACAATCTTGTGGAACGAAAAATACAAAAATCAGTTCAATTGTACTTTATTGCAATAAGTTCCTTCAAATGAATTCGCTGTTTTTGCCGATGCACAGATTTGTTTAGGCTCATTTTAGAGATTAAAAAATGAATAGTCATTTCTTCACGTTTGAATTAGGTCAAGTAGTTGCTAGATACCTGTCGTGGTTGTGTGTTTACGAATTGTTGACTTTAAAATTTATTATTATGGTGTATTCAATTGCAGACAGAGTGGAAATCATTGAGCTTTTTTTCAAAAACGATGAATGTGGAAATCGGGTCGCGGAGTTGTTTAACCAACGGCATCCTGACAAACATGCCTCTGGAAAAATTGTTCGCGAGTTTTGCGAAATTATGAGTGAGCGAGCGGTACACAATGATAATTTTCTATTCAATTTGTGTTTTTCGGACGAGTGTTCCTTCTTCCTCAATGTTTTAGTGAATCGGCACAATTGCCGGTACTGGGCTGACACCAATCCAACGATTTTCCACGAGACACACACGCAACACCCCCAGAAGTTGAATGGTATTTTTGGAAATTCCATTGAAGGACCCTTTTTCCTTCCTAGAAATCCAACAAGCGATATGTATTTGGATTTACTACAAAATGCCATCGACCCAGCTCTAACAAATATCATTGAGAACGATCCCGCATACCATGAACAGGAACTGATTTTCCAACAAGACGGAGCTTCTCCTCATTGTTCCCAGAATGTGCGCAATTATTCACATGACACATTTCCAGGACGATGGATAGGACGCCGGGGCCCAATAGGATGGCCTCCTCGGTCACTCGACTTAAGTCCTTTAGATTTTTGTTTGTGGGGACACATCAAAAGCCTTGTTTACAAAACACCACCAGACACATTAGAACAGTTGCAATAAGGAATCATTAACGTATGTCGCGAAGTGACACTCCAAATGCTCCAGAATAGGGCTGCGCGATATTGGATTTCAGTTATCGGTTAACGATAAGTTGAAATTTATCGATAAGTTCGATATATCGATATATCGATATTTATCGATATATCGATATTTATCGATATATATCGATATTAATCGATATTAATCGATATTCATCGACAATATCGATATATCGATTGATCGATATATCGGACTTATCGATATTTATCGATATATCGGACTTATCGATATTTATCGATATATCGATATATGTAGTTCAAAAAATATCTTGCAATCATATAGACTTATTGACATATACCTACTCATTGGCAAAACTGAAGGGTATGTTTCGTACTACACTACTACTCCCATCCCGTATCCCTATTTCCTAGACACCAGCAGCAGCCCTCTCATCTATTCAACGGCCTCAGAAGATAGGAACTTTTTTTCTTCAAATTAATGAGATCTACATTCTGCACTGACTAATTTATAGACTAACTAATGCAATGTATTTCTAAGCTCCAACAAGGGGTGGCGCATCAATAGTAATTCATTAGAATGATGCACTTCGTCATTATTGTTACTTACTAATCAATTCTTCTACTTCAGTTCAAAGTTGTGGAACTTTTTAACACTTTATCATAAAATTATTGCCTATGATAGTTATCGGTACTTATAGTTATCATTATTAATAATATACAGTGTTTCCACGTTAAGGACTTACCACCCCTGTAAAATCGTTATTATCTGATCGATTTTGAAAAACTTTTTATTGATGGATAGCTATTTGAAACGTCCATCCACTAAGAGAGTGACTTTATTTTTGGACTGTTATCGTGTGGCCAACTGCGACCAATTTTATTGACTCATATTCCAAAAAGTACTATTAGGGATTTTTTTTACGGATAATAATGATGGATTCGGAATCAGGAACAATTGAAATATACAAATATACCTGTACCTTATTCAAATATATACAGTCTGTCCAAGATATGGTTGCACAACATTGGGATCTCGGAAACGGTATAGGAAATACGGAGTCGTTTAAATGGGGAAAAAGTTGCGCATTCGGAGGCTCATACCAACAGCCTTCAAAACTTTTCAAACTTGTTTTTAGTTTTTCAGTTATATCGAAAAAAGTGAATTTTTGGAATATCAATTTTTTTTCTCCGTTATTATTAGATACAAAAAAACTGAAAAAACTTTTTCATGGCAACTGTTGATGACGTTTAACGTGGTGATAACCGATTTTTTTATGCGACGTTTTGTATCCGTAGAAACATCCTCAACTTTTGTTTTTTAATACGGTCCTGATAATTTTTTCACAGATTCTGAAAACTTTTTTATTCTGAATTCAACCATGTATAAGGTGGTTTCGATGTGTTTAGACCTATTTTTAGCCATCATCAATGTGTTTTCGAAATTCTAAAGGAAAAATGCCATCAGTTCCACTTGTTTCTGATCATTTAGTGTCATACATTGAGGGACTATATAGTTATTCAATACCAAAAAGTGGAAAAAAAATATTTCACCATATTATTCAATGCAGCGCTTCAAATTAATTATGAATTCTTACACGAATTACTTTAATAACTTAATTTTGGCAATACCAACAGAAACATTCATAACAATTGTTCAAAATGATGACCATTATTCTCTAAATAAAGATATCCTCTTCTCACAGTTGCTTCTAAGACATTACTGAGCAACCTTATCTTGGACACACTGTATATCGATATATCGATATATATATCGATAAATATCGATATTTATCGATATATCGATATTTATCGATCTATCGATATTTATCGATATTTATCGATATTTATCGATATTTATCGATATTTATCGATATTTATCGATATTTATCGATATTTATCGATATTTATCGATATTTATCGATATTTATCGATATTTATCGATATTTATCGATATTTATCGATATTTATCGATATATCGATATTTATCGATATTTATCGATATATCGATATTTATCGATATTTATCGATATTTATCGATATTTATCGATATATCGATATTTATCGATATTTATCGATATATCGATATTTATCGATATTTATCGATATATCGATATTTATCGATTTATCGATAGTTATCGATATATCGATATTTAAAAACTTGAATATCCTTATTCGATATATCGATATATCGATATATTTATCGATATATCGATATTTTTTTCCAGCCCTACTCCAGAATATACGACATCGGTTTGAAAATAACTTATACCACTGTATGCAGGTTGACGGACAGCAATTCGAACATTTACTTGACTAATAAATGAGTTCTGAAGTACAATTGAACCAAGGCTATTCAACTCTATAAGGTTGCCTCATATTGACCTGCCCTGACGTCACTGTTTCCCCATCGTCTTTTGTCGAACGGCAAAATGAAAATGGCGGAGGTGAAAACCAAAACAAACAAATTTAGCATTGTGCAATCAAGTGAATATTGATAAATTTTGAAGTTTTCCAATATGTTTTTGTGTCCAAGAGATTGTTCACTGTTTTCCCAAAACATGCAGCAAGTACAAAAGACTGAAGACAGAAATCTAGAAAGATATGTTCCTCAGTGCTCCTGTTGTACAGACACATTACAGAAACTCAGTCAAATTCTTATTGCAATATCACTCCATTAGGACTGATTACTGTTGGCATTTAGTGATATGGAGGTTGAGCTACTGATAAAGCATTTTTTAATAAAGAAAATGTTATTGGGAAGTCTGAACCTAATGATGGAATCATGGTGGATAAGGGCATGCTGACAAGGGATGTGAAGAAATATCTTGAAATTGATTAGGCCATCATTTCTGAGAAACAAGAAACAATTAACTAAAGAGGATCTCCTTCTGGATAAATTGAATGATTCTAACTCACTGGTTTTATTTCAGTATCAATTTGGAACATATTATTGTTTGAAAATGCAATAATAAGAAAATGAATTAATAAAGAAGTCATCACAATTCATTCCATTTTATTAATGCAATAAAAGTGCAACATAATGGAAATATCTTTGAGATATCTTCCTCATAACATTAACACAAAATGTATCACAAAAAACTGGAATCTTTATGTAAGTTTTGGAGGAAGAAGAATCATACAAAAAAATTAGTTTCTTTCAAGTTCATTAGGGACATTTTAGGGCCATTATTCCCAACTGAATGTATCCATAATAAGTGTGTCTCTCTTCCAACTTCACATTTTTTATACCATCTCCTATCAAGAAATGGCATTGTTCCACAAAATGTTCTGAACCTTTACCTAAAATTTTGAGAAAATAATTCAAGCTGAATGTAATACACATTATTTAACAAACCTCTATGTAAGGACCTCAGTATCAATTATTTCCATGGTCTTCCTTCCTGAAAAATAATTTCATATTGAGAAAATCCTAACCATGGAAAATATTGGGACACAAATTTGTTTGCATGATTTGAAATTCAATATCATTTTCAATGAACATTTTGAAAGAGCTTTGGATTCATATTCAACTCCATGCTGAACAAATTTATTTGAAAAATCATTTGGAAAGAAGAAGTTGATTGCCTTTTTTCCCAAGACTCCTTGCTACATGTTAAAATGAAGTAGCAAGTATAAGTAAAATTTAATAAACTCACCAGTGTTCCTGAGTACCATGCAATAGCTAGTTGTTCACATTGAGTTCATTGGCTTCCAAACAAAAAACAAAATAGACTGATATACCCTGTAAAATTAACTTCAATTATATAAAGGAAGAATGATTTTAGGGGGTCACTTTCCTTCTATTGAAATGGTTTGGCTGTATAATAGATCATTGATTGATCTACTCTCTTTTTTCAATTTTCACCACTTCTGTTTGTTATATATGCAGCTTCACATATTCCAAGTCTTCATGTCTGAAATTTCATGTATTTTTTACCTGTGTGTGTGATAGATGAAAAGTGCACCTTCCTACCTGTCAATATAAGTCCCTATAAAATGTGTATACAAAACCATGACATGCCTGCTTCACAGGGACATTCACATTGCCACAGCTCATCATTTTCCTTTGGAATTATCTGAATCTCATGTGGAGGCTGCCAAACAGGCATTTCATAACATTTGTTTGTTCTATATCCACTCTTGACTCCACACAATAATATTATGATATTTATGATGTGACCAGCCTTGAATAATACTACACCATATTATTATACAACCTCTCACACTCTTTCAAAGATATCTTCAGTCTTCTTGTCACCCTGTTTTCAACTAAAGTCTGAAATTCGCGATTCTTTCGAATTCAAATTCAAAAATTTTTTCAATTCATTTGACAGTGACACAAACGAAATCTACAATCACGTGGTGGGGAAACACTGACGTCACGCCCCTCCGCGCACCCCCGCACCATAATGCTATACTATGAGGTAACCTTATAGAAGTTAATAGACCTTGCAATTGAACCACAGCCGTCTTCAATTGAAAGCCATGAAGAGTGAACTTTGGCAACATTGTCCGAACGACCGAACGTGAACCTGTCGGCCATTCAAAGTGTATTGTGTAGGAAGTAAACAAAGAGTTTATGGAAGGTTTTGTTAATGTTTTCAATTATTAATTGGTGTATTATTGAGATCAAATAATTTTGAAAGTATTAGCAACAATCTAGGAATCGTCTCGAGACTGAAAATGTGTGGCAAGTGCATTCAAAATTGTGTTAAATTTGAGGTTATAGTGAAGTGTACTAGTGCTGGTGTATTTGCAAGGGAATTTGTGTTGTTTTTTTCAATTTACTCCTGGAAATAAGTAAGTAATTCATTATTCCTTATGGAATATGCCTCCTAATTGTTGTGTGCCAGGATGTAAGTCAAATTACAGATCTGAAAAAAGCTGGGAAAAGATCATGTCTCAGTTTTTTTTATTCCCGAAAGGGGAAAAATTGCGAAATAAGTGGATAACAGCAATACCTCGAAAAAACTGGACACCATCTCAACGTTCTGCAGTATGTGCAATTCATTTTATTGAAAAATATATCATCAGATATGATACATTCCCTCTGCAAGATGGATCAATTGGAAAAATTCGTTATGAGCACCAAAGTTAGTCGAAACAGCAGTTCCTTCAATTTTTCCAAATTTACCAAAATAATTTTCAAAACCAGCCAAACCATAAAAAACTGATCCAAATGAAAGACGTCAGAAATATTCAGATATTCAAAGTAATATAATAGAACAGTTTGAAAAATCAGACCTCATCCACAACTATGAACAGTTAGTTAGGGAATATGTTGAGAAAGTTAAAATTGATACTTGGAAAATCCATAAGACTGATGAAAAATTGTATTTTTATGAATCAGATTTGAAAGCAAATGTTTTCTATCCCAATGATGTGTTGATGTGAATACTTTACAAATCGTTTCTCAAGTTATAATATCCAATGAGATGGAGGTCTAAGTTTTTCTTGGTGATAATAAACTTGGATTCAATGAATTGAAATGGATCCTTACTCATGACATGAACTTGAAAATATTCTAGCTAGATTCAATAATATCTCAGATCAAACTGACAAACACTCAGATATGAATGAAAAATTCGATATATCTCCATAAGTTATATTTTAACAACATGTTCAAAATTACGGCTTCAGTTCATGACCAAGGGAATTATTCAACCACATTATTCCTCGTTCTTCACTCTGTAAGTTCACTCTCGTGTATTTTTTACCTATTCCACAAAATAATCCGAGAAAATTACGTTAAACCAAACATTCAAAGCTCGCGCTCATATAAAAACCATTGTATTGCTAGGCTTGAATGGGACCGACGGTTTCCGTTCGTGCGACGTTGCCATTATCTCAGCACGGCTTGATAGTTGAAGACGGCTGTGATTGAACCGATTTTTGTATTTTTGGTCCCACATGATGGTTGGAGTTTCAACGCTTCATATTTTCTGAAAGAGTAGATCGATTTGAAAAATCTAAGCAGCACTGTATGGGGAATGACAAGCCCCTTCTAAAGAGGTATCGATTGACCGCCCTTTCCATTCGAAAAAATGTTGGGATGACACCCCTACTTAGGGGGTTGAAGGTTGAAGGGTTAAAGGTGAAACTATTAAGAAACGTTTTATATGACTGACTAGTATCTCCATAATAACTTTTTTCAAGAACTTCGAATAATAATAATAATCTGATTCACTTGAAAAGAGCGAAGTCTTATTGGTCAAAACTAATCCCGAAAATCCCGGGCTCTAATCGGATGTGATCCCGGGATTCTCGGTATAAAAATATCAACAGGACCCCGGGATTTCCGGTATTGGTATTTCAGTATTTTATAAAATGTGATTCACCTTTATGGTGTTTTGCAGTTTTTGAATATTTCTTGAAATATACAATACAAGATATAACTCTTCGCATTCTCATACCGGCCATCATTTTTGTATGTACTTATTACAAAAATCATCTTGTATATTTGCAGAACGAATCGGGAATTCAGCGAACAGTAGATCACAGATGTTCGATGTTCTCTTGCAACGTTCATCGACTTGTTGGCTCGGTGAAAGTGTTTTGTATATTTTCTAAAATTATTCTTCGGGGCGATATTTAGACCGTGATGGGACCCCCGTGCAACGAAGAAAAGATTCGATCTGCAATTTAGGTGTTTCATCGGATGTTTCGCGTTTTTCGCCTATCAACTGTGTTGAATGACCTCTTGGATTAGGTAATAACACCGTCCTTCCGCGTTGGGCCGAACTGAATTGTATTCACTCTTTCAAGTACTTTGGTGCAGAATTTGCAATGGGCTTATGATTTGTGGTACGACGGTTTATTTTCTCTCCCGCCCCATATTACTCACTCATATTGGTCTCTTGAATCATATGTTCTAAGCTGAAGCGAATAAAACAATACATTATTATAGTGAATAGAATAAACTCGAAACTTGTTCCGTACGTTGTGTTTCTCTTCTCGAATTGCGGCTGCAAATTTCCTGCTTATCATGTTATTACATTTTTTGTTGCATTAAATACTATCTAGGCAACATAGGTAACCTACCTGTTATATTTCTCCAACTTATATGTTTATTTTTCGTTCACAAAATGTGAAAATCTACGCTGTTTGAGTCCCACCATACAATATGACCAAGACATTTTTCAAGGATAATGATGAGGAAAATTATGTCGAATTCAATTTCAACAACATTATACTGTCTGATATGAATATCGAGACACCAGTACTTATATATGGATACATGGGACCCAGAAGATTTGATACTCCTGTCGCGGAGTTGAAACCAGGGATAGAGAAAAAAATGGTGTGGAGTGGATGAGATCGTTCAAGCCAAAAGATTTCAATAGAACCTCTGGAGTGGCTCAAGATGGATAATCTTTCTCGTCAGTTCATCACAGACAAATTAATGAATCACATAGTTTTCCAGATCAATCTATATACTAAGCAGAATTATCAGACGACGGGAAAGACATATAAAGAAACAGATATTCATGAAATCTTTTCCTTGGATGTCGCTGTAGTCAACTCATTTATTCTTCACAGAATACTCTATATCTTTCAAAGTTATCAATGAAAGAGTTGATCATTTAGTCGTCAATAAATATCAGTATCTTCATCGAGAACATCAATCGAATGGACGAGTCAAATAGAGAAAAACACTTAGTCAAAGCCCGGTAATGAGAGTCACACACAGGGTGCTCATCAACCTATCCGAACAAGTCGAGGAAGATAATGCTCTTTGCAATTCAGGAAAGTTTGAAGTTGAAACAAACTGGTTGTGTGTTTTACTCTGTCTTGCAAAGAACAAAACATGTTTGCAGACGTTTCACAGTGATTTGAAATGAGTCGATTCTCATGAAATCTTTCACCTTATGGAATGGTGGGTTAGATTTTAACCCACCGTTTTTTTGTAAAAATTGGAAAATTCTAAAATTATTTTATATTCGTTCGTATCTTTTGAGTCATTTGGAGTTAGTTTATTGATGAATCTCTTGAAAATCTGAAGAAAAATAAAGCTGTACATCTAGGGGGTGTTATATTTCGAATTTCCCGTACCTGAAAGAGTTAAATGATGAGGTTTTGTTGAAACAAATCTACCAGTTTCGAAACTCGGGGTACTTATAAATCGAGTTATCAATATATAGGGTGTATCAAAGTAACACCGAGAAAATTCAAGGAGGGATTCCTTGTGATATTTTAGGAAATAAAGTTCATATGGACATGTGTCCTAACTTGCTTCGTTTTCTAGATATTTCCATGAAAAATCTTCTTTCAATTCATTTCCCAATTGTCTTTTCATCAATTTCAATAAAGCTTTGTGGTTTTGTTAATAGTAATATGGAGCTTCTTCTAGTGCAATTATATTCGAAATAATATTTCCAGTGGCGTCACAGTGGGTAAATTCATCGATATCCATGGTGAATGTCATTATGAGGAAGTTAGGCTGACTGCCTTCTTCTTCTTTTTTTTTTGTATACCTGGGAACTTAGGCATTACACTGTTGCCCGTGCCACTATATAATGTGGGATTAAATAAAATCTCGATCATTACGTATATTACTAAACAACCACTAAATTCGCAAATTTTTGAAATCAAATCACAGAATTCGACTGACAGAAGTGACATCAGATATTTGATTACTTCAAAATAATGATAAAGATGCCTACAACGCAGGTGTCCCTATACTGTTAAAAACTTAAAATTTCACGTCGATAATTTTCAGATTTAAAAATAATGTAATATCTTCTCAATATTGATTCGTCCTTCTGTCACAGAAAAAATAGTGTATTATACACGGGAAAAATATGAGATTTTAGCTCTCGGAGCCTGGAGCTAAAATCTACTACTTTTTTCCCTTGTATAATAAATAACTAGTTCGGCTAACTACAAAAGCGAGTACAAAAGCGTGTTTTTTAATGAAAGTGCAAAGTCTGTCTGTTTGGCATAACATAATTATCGCTGTAATTGTCAGAATGAATCACTCATTCACAATAAATGCTTTTCATGCTTCGTGAACGCGAAATAGTCTAGCAAAATACCACTCTGTTCTGAATTTCCTCTCATAATTCTGTCTTTCATTGTTAACTCAATTGTGTTGCCGTATTTCGTGAATAATGAAGCGACAGAATCATCACGAATATTCAGAACACCGTGATATTACGTGATATAACTTATGATAAGTTGGGAATATATGGTTGTTATTGATGGTTGTTGTTGTTATCGTTGTGATGACTTTTGTATTCAGGTATGATGAAATTATCAAATGATACTAACATTTCTATTTATAGAAACTAGGGAAGAACATCTGTAAAATCTGGAGAATTTATTATAAGGGCACTTTTCATAGAAACGTTCGATATCAACAAATCTGTCATATGACCCCAATAAGCCTAGCAGAACCACTTCAATATTTCAGATTTGCAATAGTGCTCTAATTTCAACGTATCATTATCGTCCTTTCTTCCATCGAATTCTGAATAAAAAATTCGTGATTATTGTTATGAATTGGCAATAAAATAGTAATAAATTATGGTATATTTGAAGTTGTCAAAAAATACATTTATTTCTGACTGCTATGTTATAAGCTTATATCATCTTAGGTACACTATCAATTAGGAGGGTCATAACTCCCTTGGGATGTTATAGATGCTATAATTCCCTCTAGCTAAAATTAAATAAGAAATGCATAGCAACAACCACGCAATAACGTAGCAATAAGGAATCTCCTATTCGCGGTAGTCAAGATCATCATCTGACGTTCTGATGACATTGAAACTATACGGAAAAACATGTCTAACTTCCAATCGGGAAGGTATCTAATGAATGAAATCAGTCAGAAATAAAATTATCTATGTATCACGGGAATTACTGAGCCTCAATAACCTCTAGCAATTGCTGTCCCTCGGGCCAGAGGCCCTCGTGACGCAAACTTTGCCATCGGTAATTAAGGCCCTCATAATTCCCTTATTAATACATAAATAACTATTTTAGCTATGGTTCTGCTGTTCTGTTCTGGTTGTTTTTTTCTGTTAAATGAGGGGTAATAAATTCGTACTAAATTGGTAACAAATTATAACAAATTGCAAATATGAAATATTGAAGTGGTTCTGCTAAGTTTATTGGGGTATTTTCTATGGCGGTAATAGTGCCTCTTTTTGAAAATGAAAATAATGTTTCCGATCTTTGAATGATGTTAATTTGGACCTTAAATTTGTTTGTGCACTAGCAGGCGGTAAAGTGAAATTTATCGCCCAGATTTGAGGGCATAAAGTAGTACTTTACCGCCCGCGGGCCCATTATCGCCCATAGGCCATAAAGTGCACTTTACCGCCCGCTGTTCTCAAGTCCCTTATATCATCATCATTCTCATCCATTTGTGGAATACCTATATTTGAACTCTCAGCTGATTCTATCGTTATGATTATGATACTTGTTATTGTTCATCCGATTCCATCTTCGCTATAACATCCTTCTTTGAATAGTTGCTTTCCGGCTTTCTGAAGTTTTTAGCCAAAAGATGACAATTTCAGCTTGTTTTTTGGATGTATTGCTAGACAGCAACCATCAGATTGATTGACAACGTCAAATTTAGGTAGCTATATACTGGGTATACATATTGTTACATCTCAAGGAATGAATCTCTGTTAGTGAACGAAGAGTTTTACTCTTACGATAATTGCGATATTCGTACGGTTATTTTAATATGTAGATTATACACATCTTGAAAACTGAATTTATGAGTGACATATGAATTGTAGTTTGTTGAAATCTAGTCATTACTTGTGACTCGGGAAATAAACCACTAGTGCATAAAATTTTGTAATTATCACGTGCGTAAAATTCATGAATGGCCTTCAGCGTGTAATGGCCCTCGGCTAGCGCCATCGGGCCATTATTCACGCCACAGGCCATAAACGCCTACTTTACGCTCTTGATACATAAATAACTATTATGTCAGGTCTAGAAAACAATATCAACTAAGTGACAGTTTGCTTTATTGATTTGATTGGATATAAAACTCTGATAACCAGTGATTCAACTGCTAATACCTTATCTTATAACTTTTTTACTCAATACCGACAATGAATAGGATATAGTCGGATTGGTTATTAAGAGACGCTCACGAAAATGTGATAATGTACAGAGTGTCCCATTTTCGGATATCATGTTTTTTTTTGTGTCACAAGAATCTACAGGGTGTTTCAGATTTAAATGTACATACGATACCTGTAGATAGAGGACACTTTGGTGGTTCCAAATCACCCCCTATTAATGTGTCTACTGTCTTTTATAACTGAGATACAGGACATTATCTTGATTTTGGCAAAATCTTTATGTGGTCATAACTTTTGAATCATTTCGTATAATCCATTCATACTTGGTAGGGATATTCCACCCATGTTACACAATGGAACTAATTGGAAATTGAAATCAGAATCCAGGTCCGTCTCCAGAAAAAACTAAACATTCATAATATTCGAAAAACAACACCCTGTATATCAAATATTTGTAGATCTGGTTCGATATCTGAAAGGAGCGGAAAAATCAATTCATTTTAGTAATCATATCGATTTTGAGGCATTTATAGATCAAACATTCAATTTGGATATGATAAAAATTGTCTCAGATTGTAACTCCATAGCTGTTGAATCAAAGTTAAACTACCAACGATAGAATATTTTCTCAATAATTTCACATCTTTTTGATTGCCCGTTTCTCACTAAATACATTCATTAGATGCGGTAATATTTTTCAACATTTTTAGTAGACATAGTCATTACATGAATTAAAAACTAAACGGAAAGTTACATGAAAACTACAATACCTATTCAAAATGGCCACCATTCTTCTGTATGCTTATCCTGGATCTGTTAATTATTCCACTAATTGCCTTTCTAATAACGTCAGGATCATTTCTTATTTCTTCGCATGAGTTATTTTTTTTCCAAAAGTTGTTCTCGTGTTTCAATTTGTACGTCATATACCTTCGATTTCAAGTGACCCCAAAGAAAATAATCAATGGGATTGAGATCTGGTGATCTTGGAGGCCAGGGATGAGGCCAACCTCGACCAATCCACATGTTTGGGAAATTTTCATCAAGAAAATTTCTCACAATTACCCTAAAATGAGGTGGAGCGCCATCATGCTGAAAATACAACATTTTCATTCTCCATTAGCACTGGTGAAATGTTTTGTAAAAAATCCAAGTAAACTTCACCCGTCAATCTGTCAGGGAGGATATGTGGTCCAATCAAATGATTATTAAAAACACCACACCAGACATTCATAGAAAATCTGATTTGACTTTAAGTCTTCCATGTAGAATGTGGATTCTCTTCTGTCAAAACGTGCGAATTTCTAGTACCTATTAAAAATACCATCTTTTGTAAACTGTGCCTCATCTGTAAAAAGACATCTGCTGATAATTCTCCGATTACGGATTATCCAATTGCTGAAATTTAGTCGATGAATTTCGACTCCTTCCTCTAGTTTCTGAGCCTGTTGGACATAAAATGGGTGCAGATGATTCTTTTTCAATGTCCGCCAAACAGTGACATGCGGAAGACCCAAAGTATGACTTATTCTTCTTGTGCTGATTCTAGGGTTATTTTCCACAATATTGAGAATATTTTCATGTTCTCTCAGATCTTGTCTAGGCCGGTGCTCATTTAGTATGGCTGTAGGAAATCTACCATGATGTTTTGAATAATTGAAAACTTTGGCAAAAGTTTCATGATTAGGAAATCGACGGTCAGGAAATCTTCTTCGATACTCTCTGACAGCAGCTCGTCCATTGCCATCACAAAATCCATACACATACATCATATCCGCATACTCAGAGTTCGAAAATTTATAATGCATAATTACTTATGAAAACTTTGAAATGTGACAATCCAATACAATGATCAAGATTTATCGTGATGTTACCAACAATGTCACATTGATGTTTATTTACCTTCTGTCTTGATTTTGGAATTGTTTGCAAAGCCTACTTTACCGCATCTAATGAATGTATTTAGTGAGAAACGGGCAATCAAAAAGATGTAAAATTATTGAAAAAATATTCTATCAATGTAGAAATTCATTGGTATAGTTCAACTTTGATTCAACAGCTATGAGGTTACAATCTGAGACAATTTTTTTTATATCCAAATCGAATGTTTGATCAATAAATGCCTCAAAGTCGATATGATTCTAAAATAAATTGATTTGTGGCCACTGGTAACACATGTCAAATTGGATGCGCACTGGTGAAGAGTAGGTCATTTATTTCAGTTTTTTCCGCTCTTTTCAGATATCGAACCAGATCTACAAATATTTGATATACAGGGTGTTGTTTTTTGAATATTATGAATGTTTAGTTTTTCCTGAAGACGGACCTGGATTCTGATATCAATTTCCAATTAGTTCCATTGTGTAACATGGGTGGAATATCCCTACCAAGTATAAATGTATTTTACAAAGGGATTCAAAAGTTACGACCACATAAAAATTTTGCCAAATTCAAGATAGCGTCCTGTATCTCAGTTTTGAAAGACAGTAGACAAATTTTAGAACAATTTTTGTAGACACATTAATATGGGGTGATTTGGAACCACCAAAGTGTCCTCTATCTACAGGTATCGTATGTACATTTTAATCTGAAACACCCTGTATAGATCATAGTCATAATAATGGTGGTAAGGATAAATAAGTAAACACGCAGCAAATCTAACGTAGTACATCTATATTTTTAAGTCTAGATAATATTGTTTGATAGTCAAATCAACTGTGAACACCCTGTATATGTTTGCTCAGAGACTCGGCTTAGGAGGACAAACTTAATTATGTTTTATATTTAGACTTCGTTTCAAATACGTAGGTAGGTAGATATTTATGGTGGGTATAAAGTTATTGGATCTAATTTCTGTTTCACGCAGTAGCGCATCTAGGATTTAGTTCTGGGAGGGGTAAATGTCCAAATATAGGAAACAGAAACCTATCATTGAGTATAGAAACTAAAAATGAAAAACGAATAAAAAAATCAAGAACATGAAGAAATTGTCATCAACATTTGAACAACAAAAAACATCTCAAAATATAACAAAAAACTCTTTGGAAAGAGGAGATTACAAAATAACGTCTAGTCTTCTATTTTTGTTGGTAGCATATCGATTAATAACATCTTCGACATCTACCTGAATCTCTCTATGTATGCATAGCATTGCCAAACCTGAAAGCCTTTCTTGCAGCATGGTTGAGCGTAGCCAAGTTTTCAACCGTTTAAGGCAGGAAAAACTCCTTTCCGCAGAAGCCACACTAACAGGCAAGGTAACAAGTATTTGTAGGCATTGTTTAAAAAGGGAAACATATCTCCATCACAAGATATAAAGAGATCTAAACCATCTTTAACATCATTTTGAGTAACGGATTTCCACAACTGAAACTCAGAATTTAGTTTTATGATAGTTATATCATTGCTCATATTCTCATGCAACCTATTGATGTAGTCTCTCATTGTTTGAAGTGATTTATTAAGTGCATCGGGATTTCTTGAACAAAAAATTGAATAAAAAAATATATTGAACTCAAGAGTATTCAGTCCCTCTTCATCAAACCTAAAACGAAAGTCGTGATCCAACAAAGGTATGTACTAGTTGAGCCTGTAGTAAGTTTCAACATTTTCTGCTAGTATATTACTACGATATACTTGTCGTTTTATTATTCTTGGACTATGAATATCTATCTCCATTTTTTCATGAATATCACAAACCAATTCAAAAATAGCTTCAAATTGACGCTCAGCATTGCTTCGTTTTTCTTCCAAAACCAAAATTACATTTTCTATAACTTTACCAACATATTGTCTGTCGATTGATTTTGTTTTTAAAATCTTTCTTACATTAACTGTTAAATCTAAAATTTCACTCAAGCTATAAAGAGAAACAATAAATTCTGTAGAAGTAATTCCAGTTTTGAGAATCTCAGCTGCCAAGTTGAAATGATTCTGAGCAAATCAACAATGCTTTCAAAGCTACTTTTAAATTGCAGCACTGATTCGTGCCTGTCTACATCTAGTATCACAAAGAATTTTGAGTTGAGTATTACCTAATTTTTGGCTGAGAAGGAAATTTCTCTTAGCCGATGTCCTGGGGGGGGTAATTACCCCCTTTACCCCCCCCCCTTGGATGCGCGCCTGGTTTCACGACATGTTCACCTAATGGAAAAATCAACTAATGATAATAATACGGCGCCTTTGAAGACGATTCTTGTATTTCATCGTGTTTGAATTGTTTCGTACGTCATTTGAACACGAGCTCAAACACGTCCATTAATCTACGTATTTTTTTCACGAAACCAGATAATCATTGATATTAAGAATGATAATTATAATAGCTGATCGCATTTTCTTCGGAATACTCGTGTATTTATTTGAATTATGAATTATTTTTAGAACAAACAGTGCGTTTCCGAAATTTCAGGCAGTTATTGGCTTCTGCAAAAATTATCAATCTTTTAAATCGGATGGTAATTTATTTATTGCAGATTTAACTTAACTCAGTCATTTTCGACTCTTCTTTTCAACAAATTGTTTCAATCAATCTACCTACACCTAGTTCCAAAAAAAGTGACGCACGTGATATTTGACCTATCTTCTTAAAAAAAATAGGCAGATTCTTATTTTTTCTTTATTTGTTGGTAGGTAATGCATTTGTCTTTAAAAAAAAATGAAGAGGTCAACATTTTTTCAAAGCCTCCATGATTTATTCTTAATTTTTGACTCACCCTGTGTGTTAATTGAGTAATGGTATACAAAGTGCTTACATACACCCTTTTGCGAGCATTTTGTTTTTTTATTCATTGATTTCTCTCTAAAATTCTCCGAATTACAGCTTTTTTGCTGATACAAATTAAATTTATTGAAGGATCAGAGTACTCAAAATTGATTGGGTTGTACTCTGGTAGGATCACATTGTCTTTAAAAAACAAATGCCGTTGCCATAGCAACTAATTTGTTGTATGCCTTCATATTTGACCATTTGTCGTTGTGTCATCAATTAAGTGTCTTGTTTTATTGACTAAAATTACATAAAATGCCTCAAAGAAATCCTGAACAAGTAGCAAGATTAGTTGCGTTAGTAAAAGATGGGCGTAGTAAACGTTACGCCGCTCGTGCAGTGGGAGTTCATGAAGCAACTGCTCGTAGAGCAATCCGCAAGTACGAACAAACAGGAAGCACCGCTCGGAGGGTCGGTTCTGGTCGCCCCCGAAAAACTTCTCCAAGAGATGATCGCATCTTGAGATTGTGGATTTTACAGAATCGATCAAATACTGCGGTAAATGTTCAGCAAGATCTTCGCTAAATTCGTGATGTTGCAGTAAGTAAGCAGACGGTATGTAGACGTCTAAAAGAAGTTAATTTAAAAGCTAGGAGACCTGGAAAAGGTCCCAAATTATTGCCCGAACATCGTGCTGCTAGAAGAAATTTTGTTGAAAATTATGGACAGTGGAATATTCCTGGATGATCGAATGTCTTGTTTACGGATGAGTCAAGGTTTTGCCTTAACATGGTGGATGGAAGAAAAATAGTGTGGAGAAGAACTGGTGAACGGTTTAATCAAAATTTAATAACAGAATGCGAAAGTTTTAATGGTGGGTCCGTTATGGTGTGGGGAGGGATTTCAATGAATGGAAAGACACCCCTTCATGTTTTTTCGGTGAGGCAGTCGATGAATGCCCAAATTTACATTGACATTTTAGAGCAGTATGTCTTACCTTATGCAGAGTTAGTGGGCAATAATTTTATATTGATGCAGGATAATGCCCGACCACACACCGCAGCAATAGTACGAAAGTTCTTAGAAGCTACTGGTATCACCACATTACAATGGCCTGCGAGAAGCCCCGATATGAATCCTATAGAACATTGGGATGAATTAGGGAGAAGGGTACGTTCTCGCGAGAGATCTCCGGAACGTCTCGCAGAAATGGCAGATGCATTAGTGGAAGAATGTGATCGTATACCAATGGAAACGATAAGCACGTTAATTTCCAGTATGCCTCGTAGATTAGAAGTTCTTAGAGTTACTAGAGGAGGCAATACACGGTATTAAGCAGTCATCCTAATTTATAATTTTGTTTTCAATAAAAATGTTTTTCAAAATTATTGGTATCAGTTTATTTCATTAGAAAATTGTTTCTCGATAAATTCAGAAAGTTGGTAATCTGCAAGGATTCAGCAAAAAAAGCTGTAATTCGGAAAATTTTAGAAATAAATCAATGAATAAAAAAACAAAATGCTCGCAAAAGAAGCCTCTTCCGTATAGGGTGTAAGCACTTTCTATGCCATTACTCAATTAACACACAGGGTGTCAAAAATTAAGAATAAATCATGGTTCGAGTTATTCCACCACCATCAAGGAGGCTTTGAAAAAATGTTCACCTTTTTATTTTTTTTAAAGACAAATGCATTGCCTACAAACAAATAAGTTTTCGAAGAAAAATAGTTTGCATTTTTATGTTGAGAACGGGAACATATTCGTTCACGAACCGTCGGAAGATAAGTAAAAATTCGATATTTTTTCAATATATCAATATTTCTTCACTTCAAACATTTTTCCAAACAAAGCGTCACTGACAAGCTATTGGATTTTTCTTTTAGGCTCCCTGATAAAAAAAAATGTCAAACGCAGTGACATTTTGGGGCAAATTATATGATTTGTCCTACTAAATATGTATTGAAATAATACTCATATTTATATTTTATAGAAACGAGGACAGAAAATCCCAAATAATCAAGTAAAATGAATGTACCACCTCCTCGATTAACCTAAAGACTGTATTTATTGAATCATACTGAAAAGTCTGTTTTCGTGACGGCTGCAGAAAAGATACTGTATTGTCTTAAATCGAAATCGTAGTATCGATCTAATTGATCGGCAGATTCACAGTTACCGAATAGAAAAAAATAAGAAGAACGAGGTCTCTCATCTGGCAGATGCTCTTTCTTCTTTTCGAATGGGAAATGGGAATTGTGTCGTATTTTCAACAACTGTCGCGTTCGACATAGAAATTCGATACTGCTGAAATGGCTTCCATAATTTTAAGGTCGATTTGAACGTAGAACTGGCGGCCAAAAAAAGGGAAATCAACAGCTGAAATAAATCCTATTGATTCTTAAAAATAATAGCTAATCTGTAAGACTAGACGACATGACGATAAATACCGACTTCATATAATACAGGGTGATTCATTCCCCCTCTTGATTAGAATGTGTTCAATATTTCTATGTCGTACTTTTTTTTGTATAGCTTGGAGCGCACGAAAGGAAATCCCTATAATGTTCAAAGAACATCGTGCGTTCCTTGGGAGGATAGGAACAGGAGGTAGGTTTGGAATTTTTTTTGAACTTCTGGAGATTATATGTTGTTGGGAATACTTCATCAGGCAATGAATTCCAGAGCCGTCCTATGGATGAAGGAGTTTTGATAAAGTGCTGTTCGACATCTTTCGAGGTTGACAACGAAAGGATGTGCTGACTGGGCTTGTCTAGTTCGTCTGACTGGTATTGCTAGTGAAGGGATGATAGCAGAGATTTCCGAAGAACATTTCCCGTGGAAGTATCGATAGAAAAGTGAATGGTCACCGACCTTTCTACGGTGTTCCAATGATGTCAAAGAGTGAGTGAGTGTGGCGTCACCCACCAGGCGAATGGCTCTTCTCTGGATGGAATCTAAGAGCATCAGCGGATGTTTTGGTGCTGAACCCCATATGTGGGAACAGTATTCAAGGACAGGCCGTATCTGCGCTTTGTAGATCATGAGAAGCTGTTGAGGTGTAAAGTAGCTTTTCGCACGGAACAAGAATCCGAGTTTTTGCGATGGATCTGACATGGATCTGACATGATTATCCCATGAAAGAGTGTTGCTGATGGAAATACCGAGCATAGATAGGGTGGGCTTAGAGGGGATGGTGGTACCAGACATTAAAATATCGGGCATATTACTATTTGACGATAAGTTTTGGTATTGCAGGACACATATTATTATGATGAGCTGTGATGGTATATTTTCTCTCTATGTATAGAGGCGTAGTTACGAAAGGGATAGAGGAATAGTCATTGACATTAATTATAAAAAGAAGGGGGCCCAAAAACAGATCCCTGTGGCACCTCCACATTTGACGAGTTGTAACTCAGAAACATTATTCGAATAATGTGCAACACTCTGCTGTCTATTTGATAGATATGATGAAAAACGAGCCAGAGATACCCCTCTTACTTCCAAAATATCATTTGAATACCCTGCAATTTCATGGAACGATCGACCATAGTGTTTGGCTACACCCTTGGCAACACCATAACCTCTTCTAGCCAGTACTGACGTCATAGACCCTCTTCCTGTGTTGCCAGTTGTTTTATTTCAAAGAAATGTCAATTATACACGGTGGGCCAAATTGAACACTTTTAAAGGGAAAAGTCCTGGTCTCTAATTATGGGCAATACTTCTCATGATAAACTCAATAGTGAAAAGGGCATATTGATATCTATCTTCGTTGCAGAGTGACAGGGTGTTTTTTGAGAATGTACATTTTTTAAAAAATATTTTTTTATGAAAACATTTCCATGGCACTGTGGTGTTTTACCATATCTGAGCGATGCTTCTCCTTGGTGTGACTTATTCAACGGTCTTGGAAATGATTCTTTATCTTATTTCGTAGTGGTAGTAGTTGAGCTATTGGATTTCAAAATTTCCGCCTTATTCAACTGGAAAATTCTGACATGTGCAGTAACGCTTTACCAAAACTCATTCGTCTAAGTATAGAAAGGCTGAGCTTTGTAATTATCTGCCAATGAAAATATTCCCAAGAACTTATAACCTCCAAAAGTTCAAAAGAAAATCCAACACCTATCTCCTCTCTCTATCCTCCCTAGGTACGCACGATGTTCTTCGAACATCATAGGAATTTCCTTTCGTGCGCTACAAGAGAGAAAACGCTCTGGGCCTCTCTGAGAGATACAGATTATATTGCCCTCTTCGTTCAATGTTAGCGTATATTCCACACATAAATAATATGGGGGATGAGCAGTCCATTTTAGCAAAGCCAGATCCTGAATGGTCTATGGTTCCATCAGACTTGCACTTTTCTCATGAGAGTTCCTTGATCAGTATGCATAGTCCAATTTCCAATGTCATCGGATGATCTGATTCGCCTAATGTTCATAAAACCCCCATGGTTCGAACCACAGTATAGACCCTTACGGTAAGGGTCCATACTGTGGTTTGAACTTTCTAAAATACCGAATTTTTCGTAGCTTCTGACTCCCTCCTTCGTACACTATTTACAGTGGAGAGGCGCACGCCATAGCAGAAGCAGAAGGAATACAACAACCTCACCCTACCCATTTTATTCTCAAACCAATAAGTACAGAACTGTATCACTTGAGCATCCAAAAGAAATCGATCGAACTGGTATGGATTTCCTCGCATATTGGCATTGATGGGAACAAAAAAGCTGATCAAGCTGCGAAAGTTGCTCCAACAGATGCGGAATAAAATGAAAAAAAAAAAAAGAAAAAATTATACCGAATGTTATACTCGTGACAATTAATGATTTCACTTAGGTGACGGACCAGTCCACCGGTCAAGTGATGGTCTTCAAGATGAACACCCGCCACTCGAACAGACGCAACATGGAAAATCGAGATAATGAACCGGCTGTGGCACCCCAGCATCCTATGGCTCAAGGGCGTTTGTGTCTATCAGGGGCAGCTGTACGCCCTTACCTAGCACATCGACGGCGTGTCGCTGTATCGTTAACTGCCTCAGTCCTCAGTGTTCTTATTATTGTGAAGATGAGTCATTGCAACTATAGGATTTCAAAATATAACGCTCTTGGTCTCTCTGAGAGATACAGATATATTGCTCTCTTTGTTCAATGTTGGCTCATTTTTCACACAGTATTGAAGCGAGTTCTTGAATAGTAGTATAGTCTAGGATTTTATCAGATTTGTATGTTTCTTATGAGATTTCCCTGGTCGCTATTCATAGTTCAATGTCTTCCAATGATCTGAATAACCCGAGCATTATTATTCATAAAACCCTCATGGTTCAAATTTACTAATATACTGAATGTTCTATTCGTGAGTAGTTACAATATAACTCGATGAATCGTAGATAGACATATTCCCTACACTCAAACACATTTATTCACTCAGAATATTTGGTACAACGATGACCGTATATGAACTAAAACATCGACGACAGACTCGTATTGATGCTAAAGAATAACTGACCCATAAACAAACTACAAATACTACAATCTATAGACCTCCAACTTCAATAGAACGACCTTGTTCCATTTTCTAGTTTAGCCACCAAACAATAGGTGGCCATTTGACATAATGATCCGTGATCTGTGATAGTGCGCAGGCGCAGGCATTGATTTCAAAATGGCGTTTTATTTGTTTGACGAATGACCATTGACATTTCTTTGTTGTGAATGTTGTAATTTTTTCCCGTCTAGAAGTGTGTTTTTCTTTTCGTTTCAAATGCTTTATTCTCGATCGAACAATAGTTTACTTTTGATTCGAACAATAGTGAAGTTTATGATGAGACTGGACTAGTGTGCAGTGCCAGGACGTGAGATTGATATTTTCTCTCCGGACATCGTTTTCCAAATTTTAGGAGAGACAATCTCAGGTTTTTAGAGAGGATAAAGTGTTCGAAGATCCTGTGATAATTGTTAAGTTATATTTCATTGTGATCATTAAAGGTGTTTATGTATGACCTAATTAAAAAAGTATGCATTTAGGTAACTTGCTCTCATTTACCGACCATTTTCGTTTTAGTGTCGGTGAATTGTCGGAAAAGATGAAAGCATAAAGTGCTTATGATATTTCATCTCTCACTATTCACGAAAGCTTCTCTTTATGTCAAATATATGAAAATATCATGAATTATTCAAAATTCCCGCTATTCGAAATAGTTGCGCCACCAAACACCAGAGGCGCTGATGGCGAGGAGAGTGTAGTTTATCTATGAACTGACCGCTTCAACCTTCAGCCAAAGCGCATTCTGGTGTTCTGATGATGAAACCGATGAATCGCCGGCTTGCGATAAGGCATTCTTAGACGTTTCATTCATTTACAGGGCGGTTCGAACTTCGTCGTTAACAATATTGATTTCCCGCATTCTATACCATAGATGTTCCAGATAAAATGATTCACTCTGACGTTTTCAATGAATATTATATACTTTGATGAATGTAAACCTATGTTACCGTTTTCTTGGGTTGAATGGAAGAGCAGTTGCCTTCTTCCTTGGAAAAAGGTATACATAATTGACTGAATTCCGAATTATTATTATTATTCTCATGATTACAATATATTAATATCACTTAGGTGACGGACCAGTCCACCGGTCAAGTGATGGTGCTCAAGATGAACACCCGCCACTCGAACAGACGGAACATGCTCAAGGAGATCGAGCTGATGAACCGACTGTCGCACCCCAACATCCTGAGGATCAAGGGCATTTGTGTCTATCAGGGGCAGCTGTACGCCCTTACCTAGCACATCGACGGCGTGTCGCTGTATCGTTAACTGCCTCAGTCCTCAGTGTTCTTATTATTGACTCACAAGATCCACTTGTTCCTTCAGTGAAGATGAGTCATTGCAGCTATAGGATTTCAAAATATAACGCTCTTGGTCTCTGCGAGAGATACAGATAAATTGCCCTCTTTGTTCAATGTTGGCTCATTTTTCACACAGTATTGAAGTGAGTTCCTGAATAGTAGTATAGTCTAGGATTTTATCAGATTTGTAAGTTTCCCTGGTCGGTTTTTATAGTTCAATGTCTTCCAATGATCTGAATAACCCGAGGATTAACCTAATGTTCATAAAACCCTCATGGTTCGAATTTACTAATATACTGAATGTGAAAACATCGACGACAGACTCGTATTGATGCTAAAGAATAACTGACCGCTTCAAACTTCAGCCAAAGCGCATTCTGATGTTCTGATGATGAAACCGATGAATCGCCGGCTTGCGATAAGGCATTCTTAGTCGTTCCATTAATTCACAGGGTGGTTCGTACTTGGTTGTTAACAATATTCATTTCGCGCAGTCTATACCATAGATGTTCCACATAAAATGATTCACTCTAACGTTTTCAATGAATATTATATACTTTGATGAATGTAAACGTATGTTACCATTTTCTTGGGTTGAATGGAAGAGCAGTTGCCTTTTTCCTTGGAAAGATGCATACAGACTTGACTGAATTTCGCCTATTCTTCAAGGAATGACGACATAATTATTATTGTTATTATTCTCATTATTACAATATATTAATACCAATTAGGTGACGGATCAGTCCACCGGTCAAGTGATGGTACTCAAGATGAATACCCGCCATTCGAACAGACGGAACATGCTCAAGGAGATCGAGCTGATGAACCGACTGTCGCACCCCAACATCCTTCGGCTCAAGGGCGTTTGTGTCTATCAGGGACAGCTGTACGCCCTTACCTAGCACATCGACGGCGTGTCGCTGTATCGTTAACTGCCTCAGTCCTCAGTGTTCTTATTATTGACTCACAAAATCCACATATTCGTTTTTCCTTCAGTGAAGATGAGTCATTGCAGCTATAAGATTTCAAAATATAACTCTCTTGGTCTCTCTGAGAGATACAGATATATTGCTCTCTTTGTACAATGTTGGCTCATTTTTCACACAGTATTGAAGCGAGTTCCTGAATAGTAGTTTAGTCTAGGATTTTATCAGATTTGTACGTTTCTTATGAGATTTCCCTGGTCGGTATTTATAGTTCCAATGACCTGAATAACCCGAGGATTAACCTAATGTTCATCAAACCCTCATGGTTCGAATTTACTAATATACTGAATGTGAAAACATCGACGACAGACTCGTATTGATGCTAAAGAATAACTGACCGTTTCAACCTTCAGCCAAAGCGCATTCTGACGTTCTGATGATGAAACTGATGAATCGCCGGCTTGTGATAAGGCATTCTTAGTCGTTCCATCAATTTACTGGCTGGTTCGAACTTGGTCGTTAACAATATACATTTCGCGCATTCTTTACCATAGATGTTCCACATGAAATGATTCATTCTGACGTTTTTAATGAATATTATATACTATGATGAATGTTAACCTATGTTACCGTTTTGGGTTGAATGGAAGAGCAGTTGCCTTCTTTCTTGGAAAAAGGTATACATAAGTGACTGAATTCCGCCTATTCTTCAAGAAATGAAGAAATAATTATTATTATTCTCATTATTACAATATATTAATATCACTTAGGTGACGGACCAGTCCACCGGTCAAGTGATGGTGCTCAAGATGAATACCCGCCACTCGAACAGACGGAACATGCTCAAGGAGATCGAGCTGATGAACCGACTGTCGCACCCCAACATCCTTCGGCTCAAGGGCGTTTGCGTGCATCAGGGGCAGCTGCACGCCCTTACCGAGCACATCGACGGCGGGTCGCTGTATCAGCTGATCCAGGATAGGGCGGTGGAGGTGGCTCAGGAGACCAGGGTGGGAGTGGCCAGGGACGTGGCCAGGGGGATGGAGTACTTGCATTCGAAGGGGGTGATACACAGGGACCTGACCAGCAAGGTAGTTATATTTATGATATGCCGAATATATCTCGTAATGATTTAATAGGTGAGTTCAGTTATAACATGTCTGTTAGCTCGATTCCATCTGTTAGCTCGGAAAGCGTTCGATAAATCAGATCTTCTTTCTCTGTCTAATCTGGTCCGTGTTCGTTAATTGTCAGAGCGAGCTGAAAGATGTAATCTGTTTGCTCCGCCTTGAGGAGCAGATCATTCAGATTTGATCGGTTATTCGGTTGTCAGTTGTCAACAAATCAATGTCAACAACATGTTATTGAAATTATATATCTCTTTTGTGTCGAAAAATTAAAGACTCGATCAATTGGAAACGAAACACGAAACTGAATTTTGTAGAATCCTCCTTGCCCAGAATCGCCAGAATGACCGACGAATTTGCTGTAGGTAGAATATTAATTATATATCTGTTATATATGCGATCACAACTGCCATGGAGCCACAGTTAATGACCGATCATATGAGACAGAATAATTCCTTCCCTAGTAATTTTCAAAATATAAACTACAAACATTCAAAAGAACTTTGTTGCCCTGACGTGTTTTTGAAAGTAATAAGGTTAAGTAAATTGTTTCTGTTTTCTGTTACTTCTGACAGCTGGCGCTCGCAATCTACTACCTCATTGAGCGTTCCTTAAATATATTTAGCTCTATCTGCTAGGTGATCACGTGACACCAAATCTGCATCTGCTCGCTCGGCTCCGATTTTGTTAAACCGAACGCACCTATTATCTAGATTAATCTAGATACTCATCAACAATACATAGGCCTTTTCACGATGATCCTTAGTTAGACGTTCGTTTCAGCACTAGAGAGATCAAGATTATTAGTGTTTATTGAAGTAGGAATATGTTAGGGTCCTTTGATGTAAATTGACGTAATTGTCATCTTAACAGGGTAAGGACAGATCATAGCTCCTTTCTCTTTTAATGATCTAGTGACTTTGGTTCTGTGAATTGAGGTCCCTGACATCACATTGCTTTAACGTCAAATTCATAGGCGTTAAAAGAAATCTTACAAAATTTTAATTAGTACTTAATCTCAATATGACATTATCCAAATGTTTTGGAAGGATGGAAAAATGTGCTGCGTTTGGCTGTACTAATTAGTTGGATGGCAAATTTGAATTTGTCAGATATCCAACAAATGCAAATGAACTTGGAATATGGAAAGTGAAGAGACCCAATTGGAAAAATCGGTAAATACATCAGCAAAATATACGAGGTGAAACTAATACGAAATCCCATATTATACATTCTCATTGTGCCTAATTATCCACTCCACAAGTTTTTGAATGCATTTTGGTAGAAACAGTTTTGATTAAAATGGAGGATTGAAAGAAGAGGCATATGCCCTACCATTTAACAAAATTATACCTGCATTCTGAAAATATTGAGTGTTCCTAAAAAACTGCAGAAATGAAACCCAACATGAATATTATATAAATATACAGCACACATGACATATAAGCACATTAGTTTAAATACCTACATCAAAGTTCTCACCATTTTTCAACCATAATGCATAGTGTGAAATCAAAATTCACTTATTTATTAGTAGGTACAGCCTAAGAACAGTCTCATTCGGTAAAACATTGAACTTTCAGGAGAATTTATGCTCACTGCCTCACAAAGATTATGCTGGAGTTAAAAAATCTAAATTTCTAAAATTATTATTGATCATCATTTGGATAAAATATGTAGAGTTACATCAGGAATTCCATGTGGAAATTACCTATGATACGCCAACCAATATACCGGGTGACACAGGTTATCGGGCCACCCCTGTAACTTCTGCATTCGTCAACGGATTTTTCTGAAATTCGGTACAGTTATATAAGCAACTATTTCGGATTTGATCACATTACAATCCAATATGGCGGACTTCCGGTTTTTCTGGAAATGCCAGAAATTTTGTTTTTTCAAATGGAACACTCTGTATATTTTTACATATTCAAGTTCAACAGGTCAAAACAAGTGCAATCTTGATGTCAAATGTCATTCATTCCACAGCCTACCTAGTTGGAAGATTATTTTAACTGCAAGGAAATTCATAAACTAGTTGTTGATTTTTGAATGTATACAATTTGTTACTGCACCGAAAAACAAAAATGATATGTCATTTTGTTCCTTAATGTATGTTCTAGAGAGACGGGTAGGTGGCCCATATGGGTTCCATTTGAAAAAAAATAATTTTTGATCAGAAAGTGATGTGGCTGAATTGATTCCTGGATAAGTGACACAAAAAATAAGTTTTCAGAAAAAATTATGTTCTTCTGTTATGTGTGACTCATTGTGAATAGTCTTGACCACATCTCATTTATCCACGACGTGAAATGAAAAAACAATTTTAATTTAATTTTTTTCGAAAAAATGGCATTTGAAATAAAGATTGCACTTGTTTCGACCTGTTGAACTTGAATATGTAAAAATATACAGGGTGTTCCATTTGAAAAAACAAAGTTGCTGGCATTTCCAGAAATACCGGAAGTCCGCCATATTGGATTGTAATGTGATCAAATCTGAAATGATTGCTTATATAACTGTACCGAATTTCAGAAAAATCCGACGACGAAAGCAGAAGTTACAGGGGTGGCCCGATACCCTGTGTCACCCGGTATAACCTAAAAATCAACAAATGCCAGCAATCAAGTATTTTTCCCCAAAATTGAACAAGAATGGAACTATATAACTGTTTCACAAACACTTTGGAGTGAGAGGAGGCGAGGATCTGTCTGTACCCTGTTAAGATGACAAATACGTCATAGGAATTACCCTCCGTGCGCTCCAAGAGATGACAAAAATAAAAAATGTTGATATGATGTCACTTCGCGTGAAGTATTCAGGAATTCAACAAAACGAAAAAAAAAAAAGATTGACTCATTCAAAAGTGAATTGAGGTTTCTCTATGTTTCCCCGTTAGCACTGACATATACATATATATAAAATCTAGACTATACTCATCAAAATCACACTTCAACCTTATTAAAGCCTCGAGCATTGTCATTCTAAAAGAACACATAATTAGTAGGTATATTATCTGTTCATTAAAAAAAAATTGCGGAAATCGCCCTATTGACCACATTTTCATTAAGCTAGTGACCTCTATTCCGAACTAAGTTATCCATTTGTTATCCTAACCCTAGAAAATAATCTCGTTCCTGTCATTTCAATCTCTCATACATAAGGGAATCAGGACGCATGAAGAATAAACTGCTTTTTATGCAATAATAAACTTGTCGATTGAATAATGTTATTTGACTTTGAGTAGTAACTGTGATAAAACATCACTGAACTGAATACGCCAAGAATAAAAAGGTAGGTAGTGCATATTTTGTCCATTGTGAGTGTTGAGGAGAATCGGATCATAATAACAAAACTCGTTCTCCATATTGGATCCGCCATCTCGAATTTTCAAATTTTGACGAAAGAATCATAATCTCCGACCGCGAAGACGCCCTGATGCCAATTTTGTATAGAATCGGATCTTAATTACATAACTCGTTCGCCATAATTGAATACGCCATCTTAAATTTTCAAATTTTGACGAAAGAATCATAATCTCCGATCCCGAAAACCCTAAGGAAGTATTTCCAAGAACTTATAATGTCCAAAATTTCAAAAAAAATCCAACACCTATCTCCTCTCCCTATACTCTCTAGGTACCCACGATGATCTTCGAACATTATAGGGATTCCCTTTCGTGCGCACCAAGCGATAAAAACAATTACAAAACTTGTCTTTCATATTGGACCCGCCATCTTGAAATTCCAAATTTTGATGAAAGAATCGTAATCTCCGATCCCGAAAACCCCCAGAAACAAATTTTGAATACATTCGTTTTGTAATTACAAAACTCGTCCACCATATTGGATCCGCCATCTTGAATTCACCAATTTTGACGAAGAATCATAATCTCCGACCTCGAAAACCCCCAGATACCATAACAGACTCGCCTAGTAACTGAGTTTTCATTTAAAATGTCCTATATTTCATATGTTCTACAGTCGCCATAATTCCCCTGAATGAGGTAACCTCAGAGTCAAAGACCCTTGAGGTAAAAGTACTCCCTGTGGCGTTCATCGATGGGCCAACTCTACCATAAATGACTAAATTTCAGAATATCCTGATCAAACCGCTGGACAACGGCAGAATACGCGCCATCGTAGCCGACTTTGGCCTGTCGACGGACATTCCCGATCCGAAAGAAAAGGAGAGAACGAAACTGCCCATTGTCGGATCGGCCTACTGGATGTCGCCCGAGATGCTCAAGGGCAAGCACTACGACGAACGCAGCGACATTTTCGGGTAGGTACTCTTAGGTGGGGCAATTCAAGGTAAAGGATTATTTGGAACCAACAAGAAACCTTTATAAATCAAATGAAATATCAGATCTTCAATCAATATATAAATTTAAAAAATTAACATTCATTCATTCAGTCAAACACAAATATGAACCATTATGAACATTCCAATTTGAATTTTAAAATTAATGCTAATATACGTTCACATTCAATCAGACAAACAGACATGTTTTCCCTCATTAAAATCAAATGTGAATTTGGCAAGAGATACTACACAAGGATTATTACTTTACAATGAATTGCCAACAAGACTTGAAAAAAAATATCAGTACCAAAAAATTCAGGAAAGAACTTAAAAAATATTTATTCCTCTGAATTTTGTCATGTCATCCATATAGAGATAATATGACATATCAATTATTTTAATCATTCATTTACTCAAACAATGATCAGCTCAAACTGAGAATTACTAGAATAATTATTATACCTATACCTACTACATTTTGAATGTAATGTAATGTAATACATTATGGTTTATTTTTTAATGTTCCCTGTTATAAACATATACGTCAATTGTTTCTTGGGAATAATGAAGATTTCATTTTTTAAAATTCCTTCTGTAACCCCACTTCTGGGAATAAAATGCAACTGAATTAAATCTCGAAGTTGAGAGAATATCTTTAAATTATACAATGATTGAAATCATCATTTTCTGTGAAATGCAGGAAACTTTCATGAAACCAAGCAATAATGATTTAAAATACTCTACTAAAGAATTCAAACTCGAAAAATATCACAATGACTACTAAACTTTCGATTAAATGTATAAAAGCTTGAATGTAAACAAACATTCAATGTACTTACCATTGGTTACTTGAATATCCGGAAGAGGGCGTATCGTTTATTATGAATCGCCAATAACGCTTAACGACATTCTAGCAAACGATAATCGTCACGGAACGATATTTGTTATTCTGTAGCTAACGATTGTCGTGCCTGTACGATAAAACTTGTCGTTTGTTGACGACGTCGGCTGAGCTGTCTTTGAGAGATTATATTGTCGATAAGTGAAGATGACATATCATATTAGATTAAAATGTATGTATGATATGAATGGTGGATATGGGAAGATATTGTTTTGCTGATTATCAAGATAATAACAAATAGCCAGGGCGAGCACTAGTAGATATAGTTGAAGAAAAGATGGTACATAGGTAAACTCTACATTATTTCTAGTATACTTACATACCTACATGTGAATTAATTTTTGAAATAACATTCTGGGATAATATCATAATAATAGATCTTTGAATTTAGGCAACAACAAAGTCTGCAAGGGATACCTACATGTGATCTACTACAAGTAACAACCCATTCAAGTTAATAGTTACCAGATGAGATGTGCTACTTTGCTAAATGTATAGGTTGAATAAAAAGCGGGGGAATATTATTTTCTTGTTTTATGAAACTGTGAACTGAAAGAACCTAAAACTTTTAAGAAGAGACAAACGTTTCACGCATTTTTAGTCACAGAATACCAACATTCTGAATCAGCATCTAGGATTCATCGTTCATAATGTTGTTGGCCAATGTATCGTTAATGTAACGATATCGTATTCCAATGATAAGTTACTGATAAGACCCCTCAGTAGATTCATTATTCCAAGGCCATATATAAGGCCAATAATAGTTTCATTTATACAGAGTGTCTCATAAAAAGCGCAGCGACTTAGAAGTTTATTTCTTGTATATCATTGTATTATTAGATTCTACGTCAAATTTTGAGCAAGTTTTGTATCGCGAAAGCCAAAAGTTTTGGAATGAGGGCTAACATTTTCACTCTAACCAGTTGGCGCTACTAAAATGATAGGTCAATATCAAAGTTAAAAATCCCAAAATTTTGTCGAATAGGCTTTGGTCTGTTTTATGGAGAATTTTCGAAAAAAATTATGAAGAATACTTGAACAAATTCAAAACCTCAAGTTATCGAAATACTTGACTTGCAATTTTTACTCTCAATGTGGAACTTTAGGGCCAATTCTCACATTAATGGAGAAGAATATATAAATATATCGTACTAAGAGGCTGAATGACACTAAAACAAGAAGTATATTTTTCAGTTCTACCAACTCTGACCTCACGTTTCAGTACCGTTTTGGTGGACATCAATAATGTCAGCCCTCATTATGAACACTTATAAATTATTATTTAGACTATTATTGCACCAGTTCAGTGATGAAACCGTGATGAATGGAAAACAATGTTTATCACTTACCCATCCTTTTTGAAAGCTTCTGAGATTGGTTTTGTAATAGGTAGAATAAACAAGTTACGGTAGGGGACAACGGACTTTTGGCCCCCACTGTATTCAATCTCCTTTGTATAGCAATATATTTTTTTACGGCTATAACACAAGATTGCTCTTGTTTTACTGTGTTCGATACATCAATGAGGTACTTTGTATGCCATCAATTTTATTTCCGTATCTGATACCACAATGACAACATTGTGTTATTATTGAAAAAAAAAACTCATCGCCCATGGAATGTCAAATTTCAAGCAATGACAGCTCTGTCCAATAGATGAGCATTATTTGACAGGAAATCAGATGGCTACAAGACGAAGAAATCGAAAATGCCACTGTTATCTATTATAGCCTTACAAAAATTATAGTGTATAACTTGTACGGAATGCTATGGCTCATGCTGCAAACTTCATTCCCGTAGGAAATCACTATCATTCCGTGCTCGTTTAACAATATACTATTTCTATTCTCGCTGGCCCTGATGTTACTTAACATTTGAGAATCAATGTATTCTTCTATTCTTATACGCGTGCGTGTTACGGCTACACTAGATTGCCTCAAACATCTCATTTCACGCCCATTAAAGAGTGTGGACACGCTTGTCACCACTTACAAGACCGAATTGTCATCATTCTCAGATTAAAACAGGCGTCTCCGCGAAATGTTTCTGAATGAATCCTGTTCCGTAACGAACTGCAAAAACTCTAAGAATGATGGTTAACATTTATTTGAGTTGCCCAACGACGAGACGACATTTTAAGTGTTCCTTGAGTGAACAACTAGACAAGTATAATGTGCCTTTGGTGTTACGCCAATGTTAGGGTTTCAAATAATAATATGCCTGCATTCGGTCAACGAAGAGGTACAGAAAAATGACATTCCATCTCTTATAAAACATATTTGTCTCATGTTTATGTTCAGCTGTCTAACAGGCACTCTAGGCTACACCATTTTCATATGTGCCACTGAATTCTCGATCATCACTCACAACACATGATATTCTCTCCTCATACTTTCATTTTTGATTAAGCGATTGGCACATTGTCAATCTTGCGGACCGGGTTCCCTCTATGCGAGGGTGAATTTTTTTATTTTGTTCTCAAGAAATTTTCCGAAATATGTACTTTCTAGGAGGAACTCTACTAGGAAGAAGGTTACATTGTTTAGAAAAAGTAGTCTCCTTTTTTATGCGGAAAGGATATGTTCCATCCGTATAAGTTCATAACATCAAAAAACCACAACTTAACCACGCGGCTTTCGAGATATTGAAACTTTTATGATACCTACTTATTCAAGAATAGAGAGCGAATAATTAAATTTTGTAAGCTTTTTAAAACTATAAATATTTAGAAAGCGGAAAGTTGAATTTCGAAAGCTTTCTAAACCTATAACTCTAAGAGATGGCGCATATTTCTGCAATTTATTATATTAGTATCTATTCAATCTCATAGTATAGTATCAGTTAAGAAAAGGTGTAAGAATTACTAATTTCTGGAAATGAATCTCGAGGAAGATACACCCCTGTTTGATTTACAGTCATGGAACAATAATTTTTCTTCATGAATTTTCAGGATTATTTAAAAAAAATATATTGCAAAATACGAAAACCTGCCCTGTGAAAATACTCCTCAAGTGAAAGAGAGAGTTTGACTGATAGCATATGCTGTGCTGATAGCATGTAAACAGGTGTCTAGAGAACATTTATCTAATAGGAATTTGATATTTCAGTACTTTCAGAAGGTGTTGCAGAAAATCTGATATATTATCAGCCCCAACAATATGTGAAGACAATTCTGGACGACATTGTTACTGAATACACAGAAGCAAAACCTCCATATTCAAATAAAAAATAACCACTTACCAACTTGAAAAGCACCAAACAACACACACACATACACTCTCACACACAATTGAGATATAATCACTAAAATGAACGAGAAATAATTATTCATCACTTGTAAATAATACTCATTTTTTGAACTACTCGAATCGACCGTGCTCAATGAAATCTAATTTGAGACTGAGTAGTGCATAGCTCGATGTTTGATTCACCGTCCTAATGACTAATTAGTTACATCACCCTTCTAACAGATCAATTCCAAATCAAGTATTTTATCTATGACTAATATACAGCGTGGATACGTCGCTGGTTTTCATTTCTCAATAGGCCAATAGAACCGACAAGAGTCGATGATCATTGGTCTGTTTGGTAAGTTCTGCTTATAAACTCGCATTGACGGTATGCGCAGAAAAGAAAAATTCTGCTCTCGTGAGTAGCGTACCATGTTATATTTCCACCATAAGTCTATTGAGTGTTATGCTCAGTCGTCATGTTAATGTGTTCAATCTTTGGGGTAGGTATATTCGATTGTTTTATGAATTTGGAAAATAACTGGGATGAATTTTTTTTTTATTTATTTCAGTTATTGCATTACATTATCTTCTTCATTGATACATTTCATACAAATAATATAAAATATAAAGTATAATTAATTTTCTAGTAGGAATGACATGAATGATCAGACAGTAATTCCTGGTATAAGATCATTCATTCATTCATTCATGAAGTATTATCGACTGTTGTATAATTGAAATTACAAATAGTGAACAAAACTTAATTATCATTAAGATATCTCAGAAGATATAAGCGTTCTTAGTTGAGAGATATACTTCTAACCAAGGTGAAGAATGATAATGAAAAAAAAAATCCATCAAGATTATGAAAAATGGGCATATGAGCGTCAGCTCATGGTCCTTTATCTTCAAGTTCAGATGATAACATACGTTTGTAAACATGTTATCTGCGGGAAATCCCTAAGACCAATCTGAAGAATGGGTGTTTTGAATAAATCTGTATTCAGATAAAGAATTCCGGGATCCTTTTTGGTATAGGTATAAGTGTAGGAATATTTAATTGGGGAAAATTAAAAGATCAATTGACTTACCTGTTAAGGAAAATTGATCATAATTATATGAACATTTTCGTCGAAGAATTATAAAAATAACCACTTGTAGTCGTTCCTTTCGACTCTACTAGGTACGAAGTTCAAAGACAAATTTTCAACATCCACCCTGATACCTAACATTCCTGTGCCCGACCGTTACCGCCTAGCAGCCGATAGTCATTTCTTGAAAGTATTGCTGGATCGTCAGGGAGGGATCGAATAGGGCGGGAATTTATAATTCTTCGACGAAAATGTTCATTTTATAATTATGATCAATTTTCCTTAACAGGTAAGTCAATTGATCTTTTAATTATATTTCACATTTTCGTCTCGAATTATAAAAATAACCACTTGTAGTTGTTCAAAGAGGTCAGACGATCCAGCCTATGAACGTCTGAGACCTGTGTCTCACAATCTATTGAAATACATATCAAGTATTTCATGTAAATATGCGAATTCACAAAATATGGAGTTATAGTGATTCGAAACAAAGTCTATAGAGAATATCAATAGGTCTGGTTGATAACATATTGTAATTAACCATACCCAATACTCGCTTGCTTCAATATTCCGTAAAAAAGGAAAACAATTTGAGGACAATTATATCAGTCTTTTAACCTCGACTTCTATATAACTCATAACTTAATCATCGTTAACTACTGAGCCAGAAAGAACTCGCAAGGCAAGTGCTTGGGTTATATATCATATCGAGTTATATGTCGTATCGTAATCGTATAGTAGTGGTGGCAAGACAAAGTTGAGGTTTCTCTTTCAAAAAAGGGCAATAATAACACTGGCTGATTTCTTGACCAGTCAGTAGTCTTGTCCACTCTATCATTTACCTGTATAATTCCCCTCAGTTTCAAGTTAAAGTTACAATTTTTGTAATCAAATCTGAAAAAATTTCTAGAGGATAAAGTCTCCAAAGGTTAATCAGTTATTTTGGTTGTGGAGGCCTTCTATTGCAACTCCCCTTGAAGAGGCTTTCGAGGAGCAGGCTATCGTTTTCGTTCAATCGAAGAATCAGAGATGAAGCCGACTTATATGAATTTATCAGCGAGAATGATATATCTTGTTTATACTGCTGATTTAAGAATTCTAAAATTTTATTGCGAACCGGATCATAAAAATTCTGCTTGTTATCTTGACAATATCTGTATCAAATACTCCTCTGCCACCAGGGTAGTTCTTTTTCACAAGGAATGAGTTGATCTGATCCTTCTTGCTCTCTTTCTGATTTTGATTGTTTTGCTCAACATATAAAGTATAATCGCAAATGGAGGAAACCTAGACGAAAAAGTGTTTTATTGTTGGTAAATATGCATCCACCTTCCAAGAATTAGGGTCTGTGGCTTCCATGACATAAACTTTCTACATTTTGTATTGACTGATGAATCGGTTGAGTATATTTCTGGAGAGCCTAGTTGTTTTAAAATAATATCAAAATATTTTCCTGACAATTCATATTCTGTTTCAATTGAAGTGCAGCGTGATTTGCTGACGGCCTCAGTATCTTGTTCCAAATTCATATATGAGGCAAATATCCAAATCTGTCTATCTTACTACCATTTGAGTAGTCCCCTAGCCAGTGAGAGATACGTCAGAAAAAATTCACAACATGAAAACTATTGTTTCTTATCGGCATTCTGTTTCTTGAAACATATTCTGATCAACAATTGAAATCGACTAATATTCTAGTGTAAATGTTCATGACATCGTAGCCTCATGGTTGAAGCGTCAGTATTTTATCTGGATTGCCGGTAGATGGGTTCGATTCCCACCACGACCGCAAAAAAATTTCTGATGGCCTAAGAGAGTGTTTGGGATCACACGTTAAAAGGTAAGACCCCCGTCCTTCCTTGCTCGTCCAAGTCTTTTGAAGACTTTTGAGGGTTGGTCGTAAAGAGGCAACGGAATTATGGAGAAGAATTTTTTTTTTTCTCTAATTTTTAATTTTGTCAATTCTTTCTCCAGGTAGTGATATTTTCATGTCAGTAGTATCGAATGAAAATCCAAGAAAAGTACACCTCAGGCAAGGAGTGAGATGGTACACATTAGTTAATATTAATTTTGATCCCAAACCACTAACAATCTTATAACTGTCCTAGAATTTTTCTGACACTCCCTATATACTCTCTCTTGCAATCACTACTATTACTAGTATGTCATCTAGATAAATTATACATGAGGTAGCAACTTTTTTAAATTTTTTCAAGGCAGGATTCATCGACTCATCAGTAAACACATGTGGTGCTATAGGGCGATAGATTTATAGAATGTCAAAGTAAAGAGGCCAAAGAGGCCCATTGGGAGTCAATTAATTGATAATTTTTGTTTTCAAATCTTAAACAGATATTTTCGATCTATCTCTCTAAAGATACAGAATATTAAGCATCTTTCAAGTCTACTTTTGTGAGATAACAATTATTATGTAGAAGCTTCGTCACTACTGTTCGATTATCCTCTAGTATAAAGTATATAATTGTATTAAGGTTTTTCCGGTCTAGTATAAACTAGAGTCCTTGTATATAACTTAGACAAGAGTCCGGACACAGCTATACTTCTGTCCTTTTCTGTTTTCAAAAAATGCATTGATGATTGAATAAAGGAATAAGACATATATATCGAGCTCTGTCTTCTCAATTCCCCTAGTATCAATGATTGTCAGAAACCGTTTTGAGGGTTAGATTATTTGTCCAACCGTTCATAGCCGTAGGATGAAGTGAGAAATAGGGCTATTTTAACTAGAATAACTATTAGATTTTCGAATAATGAACAACAGGGTGTTCTAATTTCGAATCGATAATTCTCATAATCAATTCCTGAGATGGCTATTGCAAATTTTTGTCATCAGATATTTCTTCCCTTCATTAGATAGATAAGAAAGATAATTCAAGTGTTCTACGTAGTGTCACATATAGTCAAGAAAATATAGTTGTTTTCTGTTGGGATATAAAAAAATAGAACATATTCAATTGTTTCAATATAATTTTCTCCGATTCTCTCAATTCAATAACACTCATCAGAAATAAAAGTGACAAAATCAAAACAACAATATATTTGATAGCGAGTGCTTTATTAATTGTGTTTCCCACCTCTTCCTGCAGTCTACATTCACCTGTACATTTTGAATTTGATCTGAATTAATAACACCGTGAACTGATGATATAGCACATTGCAGTTTCCCTAAATCTTCTAGTTTTGATTCGAGTTTTGATTTCAAACTTCCAATTTCTGTCCGTATCATCTCATTCTCATTTTATTTCTCTGCGAACGTATCATTCAGTAATTCCCAATACGATGACGACGGGACTCTTTTTTTGAACGTCTTTATTTCATGAATTGACGGCACAGCAGACTCTTTCAATTTGAAATCCATCAGCTTGAAAAAATCTCTATCAAAATGGGCCTAAAATTCATCTTTCTTGTACTGTTTTTACAAGTTAATTTGAATATTCACCTCACATATTGCGGATTTCTTGAAATCAACTTTCCATTCTGGACGTTTCATTGCATTCTTCCATGACATTATCTTTAAAGGATCATTCGAAGAATCGAATAACTTGAATCCCTTTTCTAATGAATTATCGCAATAATGTACATACGCAGCAGGACATTGAAATAATTTAAAATGCTAAATTTTGGCGGTCATAAAATTTCAAAGTGACAGTGACAGACATTCGGAATGATTAAAAAAAGCGGGCGAGACGACTATGGTGTTTCGTCACATTGTCAGGTGGGCAAACCAAATGAAACAAAATATTAAAAATCCCAACGGCTGTCAGTTTTGTGTCCGGACTCTTGTCTAAGGTATATACAGGGACTCTAGTATAAACCAGTGAGTTATATTTGATTTCTTGGCGAGGAAATATGTGGAGAGAAAAGATTCTCCCATAAGGCCAATTATTGAAACTGTATCTATGCTCAGCAGCTTATTTATAGCCTTTTTCATCTCAGCCAAATTTCTTTCCTGTATGGAAGTTATTGGCCAAGACTGTTGGTAAGGTTTCTTGGCAAAATTCGTTTGATAACCCTGCACCTAACTCAAAATGGGAGGATAATTGGTTGAAGCTTCACAATTTCTGATTTGTACAGTAATGGATCCTGTACTGCTGCTCACCTCTGTCGAAATTGTTCCTCTGTTCCGTTTAAAGCCTGAGATGTTGGCGGTTATTAAAGTAAGAGGAAATAACGGCTTCTTGAGCAGATGCGCTCCTATATTCTTCATATCTCGATTGTATTTTACTCATGTAGGCGTACGCCCCGAACAGTAGTTTGTCAATAGGCCCCTCCACGCATACTTTTTGGTGGTGCAGTTGAGATGAGGAATGGTCAAATACCTCCGATGTAACGATATGGAGTGGGAGGCATCATCAGCCAAAAGTTTAGTCCCATTGACAAAATTTCATTGGATTCGTTTGTATTGGCTGCGAATACAATTTATAATTGGGTCTAGCTACTGCAGAAAGACCCATTACTAGCTATTACTGTGAATTGATGAGGAACTCATTCAACAGACTTTTCTGGAAGAACGGATTGTATTTCATCAGGGTTGAGCCTCGCGGAATCATTACCTAACAATCTTTAATCGGAGGATACTTGGTAACCATTTCAGCTCTGGACTCTTGTCGATTCCTTCAGTGAGGGAAACCTTTCCACCCCCTGCAATTTCTTCGTGGATCTCCGGTCCAAAAAGAGGTCTCAGAATCAGGATTTTTTTCCAGAGAAATAACTCTTCAAGAGGATGAGTTATATTAATTCTCTATCTGAATCTTGCTGGGGATCCTCATCAGGAAGCTCGACTGGTCGATCCTCACTTTCGAAACAATTATATATGATGCGAGTGTGAGTTGCTCCAGCTACTGCCAAAGGTCGTGGAGTCTAGGGTAGAAAAAAGAGACAAAAAAGTAAGCTCTGTCTACAGTATTATATACCTCATATATTGTGAATGTGAGGCTCGGATGAACGGAGGAGTGAGGTTCCCCTCTCCCCCCGCTTTTTTTAAGGTCGACTCAATCAGGTATATATATATATACCGATAAGAAAAATTATTTTTTTTTTCCCTGTCAACAATGACAAGATAAACCTGCCACGTAGTGACATTAACAGAAACAAGAAACCCACAAGAAACGGTTCATTAATCAGCTGTGCACATTTTTAGCTCTTCTCAGGCCAGTCTTGGGCAAGTCTATAGTAGCGGCGCCTCGTATGAGTGCCTGTACTGTATATATGTTAGCGATATTTCCTTATAACTACGCCATTGTAGCTAGAATGTGGTAAAGATGCTTAGTCAGGAAATGTCAGCAGTCTGAAGTCGAACAGCGTTGAATATTGAAAATACGAATAATAAAATAAAGACTTTGGAGTTAATTCCATTATCATTAGGAATGATTGCCTCTTGTAGTTTACATATTTTTCGTTCTATCAAGCGTATGCCGGATGTCTATAACAAAAAAACCAAACCCTGCATTCAGTTGATAAACAAGGTCATAGTACCGTAGCGGCGCCTCGTATGAGTGCCTGTATAGTACATTTTTCATTTTATCCAGCGTGTGCCGAATGTCCATAATGAAAAAACCAAACCCTGCAGTCAGCTGATAAACAAGGCTATAGCACATTTGCTATAGTAGCGGCGCCTCGTATGAGTGCCTGTATAGTATACTTTTCATTCTATCCAGCGTTTGCCGGATGTCTATAACAAAAAAACCAAACCCTGCATTCAGTTGATAAACAAGGTCATAGTACCGTAGCGGCGCCTCGTATGAGTGCCTGTATAGTACATTTTTCATTTTATCCAGCGTGTGCCGAATGTCCATAATGAAAAAACCAAACCCTGCAGTCAGCTGATAAACAAGGCTATAGCACATTTGCTATAGTAGCGGCGCCTCGTATGAGTGCCTGTATAGTATATTTTTCATTCTATCCAGCGTGTGCCGGATGTCTATAAAGGAAAATCCAAATGCTGTCGAATTAAAACTGAACATTCCTATCATGCTTTGTGTGTCCACCATTCCTCAATTTCCAGCTATGATGTAATTAAGTAATGTGTAGGTACTTACTCGATAAACTCTACTAAATATTTCTTGACACTCTAATTTTCTTTCTCAATTTGGGTATCTTTCTATAATTTTTCGTTGATTTTCCACTTTTGCCCATGATAAGGTACACTTTTTATCACTTTACTAAAACTAAAACACTTCTAAATCAACACTTGTCTCTGAAACGTTCATACCCTAGCGGTACGAAAAGAACAATGACTATCGGCTGCTAGGCGGTATCGGTCGGGCACAGGAATGTTAGGTATCAGGGTGGATGTTGAAAATTTGTCTTTGAACTTCGTACCTAGTAGAGTCGAAAGGAACGACTACAAGTGGTTATTTTTATAATTCGAGACGAAAATGTGAAATATAATTTATGTTTAGGTCCTGAATTTTAGGATTCTTCATGTTAACATCAACATAACCCTAACCTAAATACATTTGACTCAATGTGAACAACTGGAAGGGATACTGCAGGGGCAGCTGCAACAAAGATAGTTTGATAATAATTGATTGCATCATTCTCGTTTTTCATAAATGAATATTCATATTTAATCACGTTTACTCTTGAATAGAAGAAAAAACGAGAAAATATTTCAAATAATGCGAGCGCTTCCCATTAACCAACATATGATAGAAAGAGATAGGTATCCGTAACCACTGCGGGTTGCCTGAACAATCTTTTCGCCTCACTCGTTCACAGAGGATGCCTTCCAGGTGTTTACATTGAGTTATTCGCCTAAATATGCCTTCGATGCATGTGAGTCAGGACACAGCATATTTCCGTGAAAGATGATGAGAAAACGGAAAAACGCGATTTTGTTCATCTGGTTTCAAAACTATCCCAGACTTGTTAAGGATTCGCGCAGTCCAAGGACCCTTTCAACAATTTGGAACACGAACAAACCTAATATGTTCCGTTCCTCTCACTTTCCAGCTACGGCATCGTCTTGTGCGAACTGATCGCCAGAGTGGAGGCAGATCCGGACTACCTGCCGCGGACCGACAACTTCGGCCTGGACTATCTGGCCTTCACCGAGCTGTGTGAGCCGAACGTCGTACCTGAGTTTTTACGGTTGGCCTTCAGGTGAGTGAGTCGAAACTGAAATGGATGGAAATACTGCTTCCAGAAGTCGAGTACGTTAAGGGATAGTCTCATATTTATCCAAAGTTTAAATATCGCTGTTATAAATGAATGAATGAATGAAATCCTACTAGGCTATGTATAAATAGTTCATAAGGAGATAATATGCAAAAATCGCCCTGGTCGACGATATTTTCTAAGGCTTTATTTCTGTGGCCCTTACTTTGGCGCTTTTTAACAGACACTACTGGTACTTGTTTTGGATATCTCGGACGCCAAAACTACACACACTGGCACAATTAGGGGAACGGGCAAAATTTACACTGAGTTTGACATCAATTTTCTCTCGAACCCATCGCTCGATTTGAATTTTTTCTTTCACGAATTGTAGCTTCATTCTTCACGAATACATCTGAGGAATAAATATCTTCAAACGAATCGTCTTTATATCATATACAGGGGTGTAGAGAAAGTACGTATTTTTCGGTATTTTTTAAGACATCCTGTGGAGTGAACATTTGATAATTGAAACGGTTTCTCAACATCAAATTGTAGCCCCATCCATTCCGAATACTCTCGTTTCTCATTCATTATGATATCTCAGTTATTCAAGAAAATACTGACTTACAAAGGAAAGGTGGATATTGAAATTAATTTTACCACCTCGAAACTCGAATTGGACCTGAGAATGTGTCGTTTCTTAAGTTGTTTCTGAGATAATTTCTTCTTCAAGTTGAATATTTCTCTCATTTTCACTTATTAGTCTATTGTGACAAGATTTCCTAGAAATATACAGATATGATTAAAAAGAAATGAAATTTTATCAAAGCCTTCATTCAATACCAATAACATTAACTTAACGAACAATACGGATTCAGAACACCAACAATAATTTCAATAACGTGTGTGACCTCCACGCGCTCTTATTATAGCAGTCATCCGTCTGCTCATGCTTTCGATGACATTGTCGATCATTTCTTGAGGAAGATTATCCCAAATCTCAACGTCTGTTTCGTAGTGTTTGGGAGACTAAAAATCGGTCATCTCTAGCCGTGGTTGATCGTTTTCTTCCTTGGCCTCGTCTCCTCAGGTACCCTCCTGTTTGTCTCCAACGTCTCACATTCCGATAAATCGTAGATTTTGATTTTTCCAGCATGTCAGCAACATCATTGTACGATCTACTATTTTCAATTAATGCTACAGCTCTCGCCACATCAGTAGGAGTCAAATCTCCCATGTTGAATTTTGATTAATCAAATTTATGAATTTGGAATTGTGAATCGCTTGACTTTGACATGAACAAAATAGCCAACGTTGATTAACAAAAATAGCATTTCACCAAAACAACATTGAAGCAACTTTTATCACCCCTGCATATTCATAAGAGTATTCGTATATGTGTCTTTAAACAGTAAACCGATAAGTAAAACTGCGAACAATTTTCATCTTGAAATAAAAATCCTCACTGAACCAAGTTGGAAAACGACACGTTCTTATCCTCAGTTCGAGTTTCGAGGTGGTAAAATTAATACCAATATCAACCTTTCCTTTGAAACTCTGTATTTTCTTGAATAATTGAGATATCAAAATGAATGAAAAACGAGAGTTTGATGTTGAGAAACCGTTTCAATTATCAATGGTTCACTCCACAGGATGTCTTAAAAATACCGAAAAATCCGTACTTTCTTTACACCCCTGTATATGATATAAAGACGATTCGTTTGAAGATATTTATTCCTCAGATGTATTCGTGAAGAATAAAGCTACAATTCGTGAAAAAAAATTCAAATCGAGCGATGGGTTCGAGAGGAAATTGATGTCAAACATAGTATATATTTTGCCCGTTCCCCTAATTGTGCCAGTGTGTGTAGTTTCTAAGGAGGTCTGGGTAGCAACAGTGAAGAAAGGCATAGGATGCAGGGAAGAGTGCCGCTAGACACTCCACCCGTTGAATGTCGAATGTCAGAAATCGTCTTTCGTCTTTGACAACACCATAAATTAACGGGTTTTTCAAGAAGGGGTTCCCCGTGCCCTTGTGAAAGCGGTACTTGAAGGAAAATATCAATAAAATTGATGGGGCAGACAGCCAGCACGTGATTAAATCTAAACTAGTTTGGTTAGAAAACACTGAAAATAATGTCAATTGAAGACATGGACTAGTGCCTTACCTGAGAAGCTAGGACGATGCCCCATTATTATCAATATTATTATTATTATTATTATTCCAGATGTTGTAACGTGGATCCCAAATGTCGGCCAACGTTCGCCGAGAACGTGCGCACGTTGAGCGACATTCTGAGCGACGTGAAACAGCAACAACCGGAAGCAATCGGAGACAAGGAGAAGCGCATGGCCGGATGCGCCGCGAAAAGCGAAGAACAGCTCACCGTTCTGGCGCACCAGTCCTGCGCTCCGCAACACCAGAAAAGTACGTATGGCCGATTTGAGTGCAATTATTCGGGATACACTTTTTAAGAAGTAGAAAATAAACTTTATCTACAACTATGGTGACATATATACATTGCTAACTCGATTTTCAACATTTAATGACAGACATTATTGTGATGAATCGGGTAATAAGAGTAATAATGTCAGTAGGATGACGTGATAATCTGACATCCCATCGTCTTGTCAAATTCAACTAGGTAGATATTGGTTCTACTAGTTCTACTAAAGCATATCACTATACTACTGTTTGTGAAATACACACAGATTCGACTTGTTTGTTTTATATTTCAATGTTATGTTATTTTTATGTCTTAGGTCATAGATAATATGTTCTTTGAACTGAATGTCCTTTTTATTTTTGAAAATATGAATCAGTAAATTGTATGTATAGAGTTGATTTATATCTTCTTTTCCAGCCCACCACCGCCGCTCCCTCTCCGAGGACACCACCATGCTCTGCCCCGCCCTCGCCACGCCCAGCGACAAGGCGCGCCGCCACGCCCTCCTCATGTGCCGCCAGGACCCCCACTACACCCCGCGCACCACCAACCCCTTCCTCTCGCTGCATTTCCGCGGCCACCAAAAGTTCCTCGGCAACTTCTCCTCCTGCCTCGAGATCCCCGCCCCCGAAGCGCCCACATCGCTGCCCGGCAGCGGCTCCAATTGGTCGGAGGAGGGGCTACGGAGGCGTGGCTCGTGCGAGTCGGGGTTCTACTCGAGCGTGGGGGAGTGTCTGTCGCCCAATAGCGTGTGGGGCAGCTCGCTGCCGTCGTTAGAGCATGCGCATGCGTGGTGTAAGCGCGCCTCATCGATTTACACGGACAGCAGCGAGGACGTGTCAGGGTCGGATTGGCCCGACGAGATGCAGCCGAATATTTCGACGATCGTGGAGTATTTCGAGAGGAAAGGGACTGCATTAAGGCGCCCGGGGAGAGTGAGGGGCGGGCTGCAGCTGAGTTCGAGGATAGCGGCTTTGAGGAGGTCTGTAACGTTTTTATTTTTTTAACATCTCTTACTTACATTGAAATGACACCTTCCTACCTTATCTTCTACTTTAATTCCAAATAAATTTCTCAGAGGAAACACTATAGAATTTAGACACTTTTATTGTATGTTTGCAACACTTCAAAGTGTGTTCACACTGTCTCATCTTGTGTGTCATGAGTAGAAGGTATCAAAGGTAACAAATAAAATATCCAATTAATCTGAAAGTTATTGAATTGAAAATCTACAAAAATTCCATATTAAATGAACAATCTTACCTGAATCTTCCTAAAATATAGGTGAATCATAAAATATAAAGGATATGCTCTCCTATCCAATGATAATCATCATATTTCTCAACTATTCATTAATTTTTCCTGAAAATAAGGAAAACAGCAAGCATTATAAGAATCCACAAAATAATATAGATAATCAGGTCTGTAACGTTTAAACGAGGAGGCAGACAGACTGGCAAATATCGGTTCAGGACGGACCTCGGTCGGACCGGAAACAATCTTGGGAATACCAAATAGCCTGGCAATGTCCTCTATAGAGGAACAGCTGCAAAAGCAATTCCTCAAAATATGGCAGGACACACCAGGAATGAGACAATCGAAGCTCCACATAAAGGAACCTTTGAAGAGGCTCGCAAAAGAGGTTTTATTCCTAAACAAGCGAAACCTTAAAATGGTAGTGGGGCTCCTAACGGGGCACAACCACCTCAATAGGCACCTAGAGCTTATTGGGATCAAGGATGACCCCCTTTGCAGATGGTGCCTGGAAGATGAAGAGACGTCATCACATGTCCTCACTGAGTGTCCAGCACTGACGCATCAGAGGCAACATAATTTTGAGGCCAGAGGACGTAAAAGAGATTCAGCTGAGGAAGGTGCTGAACTTCCCCAAGGCAGTCGGCATACCCAGCTGAATGTCGTAACATGTGGGCGCACAATGGGCCCGAATAAGGAGGCCCACGTGCAGGGGGTTCACCCGCCCACCAGTGCTTCGAAGAAGAAGAAGAAGAACGTTTTTATTATCTAACATAACTTGTTTACATAAAAACGACACTCTACATTATCTTCTACTATAATACAGGAGATCAGACAAGGAATAATCAAAGATACGTACGGTATACTCCACTAGTGTTTATATAAAACTGCTGTAATTCATCCTTTGAGTTCATCAATATCCGTCGGTTGTGTGTTATAAATAACGGATTTAAGATGTCCCCCAAAGGAAAAAATCTAAAGGAGTCAAATCCGGTGATCTCGGAGACCACTCAATTGCTTCCCTTCTGCCAATCCATCTATCCGGGAATCTATCATTTAACCACTGTCGGACGGGAAGAAAATAATGAGGTGGAACACCGTCCTGCTAGAAATGTAACAGATCCTCCTGCAAAAGCAAATTACCGTCTGCATCAATTTGATTTTCTAGCTCGTGAGTTATAAGAGGATCGATAGTATCTTCAAGCATATCTAGGTACAGATTGCCAGTCAGATTTTCTTCAATAAATAAGGACTAACAATGGCATTTCCAAGAATACCAGCCCAAACATTAATTTTTTGTGGTTGTTGTGTATGTCCTTCTCGAAAAATGTGAGGGTTTTCGTCACTCCAATAGCGACAATTTTGTCTATTAACATTTCCATTCAGAAAAAATGAGCATTCATCGCTGAAACAGATATTTAGCAATAGATTAGGGATGGCATTGACTCGATATGACATCGTTTCACAAAATTCTATTCTTCTATCATAATCATCCCCATGGAGCTCTTGAAGAATCTGCATCTTATATGGATGAAATTTATGTAATTTCAGTGCTTTTCTTATAGTCCCGTGTGACATTCCCGTCTGTTCTGCCACTGATCGTAAGGAGCTAGTAGGTTCTGCAGCAAATGTTCCCAAAACTTCAATTTGAGCTTTCTCATTCAGTACTCTAGGATTATTCCGTTTTTTATGGAATAACGAAAAAATACTGAAGTTGTACTCAATGAAATGAGATATTAGAATCTAGAAAGAAATTGAAAATTGGTTGATCCAATCCAAAGTTATGACGGTCCGAAAATGATAGAAATGTTTCCTTGTCTCACTTCAAATGAGGGGCAGTTTATATGGGTCGTTGGTTCTAGTGCTAGAACCAACGAGGAAATGCAATTGAAATAGTATATTACACACCGAGCTGGGAAGTGATTCATTCCTGTCGTGAGATTAGTTATATTTTCGAGACAGGAATGAAACTTCCTACCGAGGTTTGTATACTACATTCATTATTCCAAATTTTTTGGGATTTTCTCTCCTCGTTTCTATGAAATAAAAATATGAATATTATTTCAATATACGTGTAGTAAGGACAAATCAGATGATTTGCCCCAAAATGTCACTGCGTTTAAAGAATTTTCCTATCAGAGAGCCTAAAAGAAAAATTCACTAGCTTGTCAGTGACAATTTGTATTGAAAAAAGTTTGGAGAAGAGAAATAAAGGTATATAGAAAAAATATCAAATTTTCACTTATCTTTGGACGTTTCGGGACCGATTCTGCTTCCGTTTTCAACATAAGAAATGATTATTTTAATAGCAAAGTCGTATCTGTCTTGAAGCTTTTCAGTTTTCATCCTGTAACTCATTTGATTGCCAACGTCACCAATTGTCAATGAAAACTGAAAAGCTTCAAGACAGATACGACTTTGCTATTAAAATAATCATTTCTTATGTTGAAAACGGTCCCGAAACGTCCAAAGATAAGTGAAAATTTGATATTTTTTCTATATACCTTTATTTCTCTTCTCCAAACTTTTTTCAATACAAATTGTCACTGACAAGCTAGTGAATTTTTCTTTTTGGCTCTCTGATAGGAAAATTCTTTAAACGCAGTGACATTTTGGGGCAAATCATCTGAATTGTCCCTACTACACGTATATTGAAATAATATTCATATTTTTATTTTATAGAAACGAGGAGAGAAAATCCCAAAAAATTTGGAATAATTTTAATAATGTTTTGTTCTGAACATACCTGAATTATTACAATAGTGAGGGCGGGAAGTGAGTAGAGAAGTAGAGGTGTGTAATGTGACACTTCCCAACCTTCAATGACATTAGTATTGACAACATTACATATATGGTTGTAAATAAAAAAAAGATAACAAAAAATAAATAGTTGAATTTTTTGTTTCAGGTCGCTGGAAAGGCAAGATTCGGGCGGGTCGAGCACGTGTTCGCAGGTCAGCGTGCCGAGGACGAAGTGCTCGCGATTGGTTGTTTGCGAGGGGGCTGTCAGGTCGAAGTTGCCGCTGTTCGATAAGAAGTAGGTGCCTGGACGAGAATGTAACCAATGTTTTTTTTTTTCGGATGGGATTCTGTCCATTTTATTCATTCGGAAATGATTTTCCTTTAGTTTCATTTCGACAAAGGGAATTGTGATTAGTAGCATTGATGTCATCAATGTCAACTGTCATTCATTACTGTCAATGATACGGAAAACTCCGAATATTATCTATTCTGTAATGTTCTGAATGAAGAAGTAGAGGTGTAGTAGTTCGATTTCAAAGACTATGCTGGAATTTTCGATAAGAAGTAGGAGACCGCGGATGAGAATGTAAACAATGGTTTTTCGGATGGGATTCTACTAATTTTATTAATTTGGAACTGATTTTGCCTTGAATTTCATTTCGATGAACGGAATTGTTATTAGCAGTATTGATTGACGACTGTCATCACTGTCAATGATACCGAGAAATTCGAATATCATCTATTCTCGGGTCGAAGCTGGCGCTGTTCGATAATAAGTAGGTGCCTGGATGAGAATGTAACCAATGTTTTTTTTTCATTTCATTCATTCGGAAGTGACTTTCCATTAGTTTCATTTCGAAGAAGGGAATTGTCATTAGTAGCATTTATGTCATCAATGTCAACTGTCATTCATTACTGTCAATGATACCGAAAAATCCGAATATTACCTATACTGTAATGTTCTGAATGAAGAAATTTCAAAGTATATGCTGGAATTTTCGATGAGAAGTAGGAAACCGCGGACGAGAATATAACCAATGTTTTTTCGGATGGGATTCTAATCATTTCATTCATTCGGAAGTGATTTTTACTCCAATTCCATATCAAGGGAATTGTGATTAGTAGCATTGATGTCATTAATGTCAACTGTCATTCAATACTGTCAATGATACCGAAAATTATCTATTCTGTAATGTTTTCAATGAAGAAGTAGAGGTGTAGAAGATTATGCTGGAATTTATAAGAAGAAGAAGAACGGAGGGTTCGTGTGCGGACAAGAATGTAACCAATATTTTTTCAGATAGGATTCTGCTCATTCTATTCATTCGGAAGTGATTTTTCCTTTAGTTTTATTTCGACGAAGGGAATTGTGATTAGTAGCATTGATATCATCAATGTCAACTGTCATTCATTACTGTCAATGATACCGAAAAATCCGAATATTATCTATTCTGTAATGTTCTGAATGAAGAAGTAGAGGTGTAGAAGTTCGATTTCGAAGACTATGCTGGAATTTTTGATAAGAAGAAGAAGAACGGAGGGTTCGTGTGCGGACAAGAATGTAACCAATGTTTTTTCGGATGGGATTCTCCTCTTTTCATTCATTCGGAAGTGATTTTTCCTTTAATTTCATATCGACGAAGGGAATTGTGATTAGTAGCATTGATGTCATCAATGTCAACTGTCATTCATTACTTTCAATGATACCGAAAAATCCAAATATTATCTATTCTGTAATGTTCTGAATGAGGAAGTAGAGGTGTAGAAGTTGAGATTTCAAACATTACGCTGGAATTTTGATAAGTAGGGAAGCGCGAAGTAGTTTCATTTCGACGAGAGGAATTGTGTTAGTAGCATTGATGTCAACTGTCTTTCATTCCTGTCAATGATATCAAAAAATTCAAATATCATTTATTTTGAATGAGGAAGTAGAGAGTTCTACTCATTTCATTCATTCGGAAGTGATTTGTCCTCTGGTTTCATATCGACGAAGGGAATTGTGATGTCGTCATCTATGTCAACTGTCATTCATTACTGTCAATGATACAAAAAAATTCAATTATTATCTATTCTGAATGAGGAAGTAGAGGGTTCGTGCGCGGGCGAGAATGTAACCAATGTTTTTTGGATAGGGTTCTCATTTTATTCATTCATAAGTGATTTTTCCTTTAGTTTCATTTCGGCGAAGGTAATTGTGATTAGTAGCATTGATGTCATCTATGTCGACTTACTGTCATTCATCATTGTCAATGATACCAAAAATTCAAATATCTATTCTGATTTCTGACTGAGGAATCTTTGATGAAAAGTAGGAGAGCGGTTTTTGTGGATGAGGTTCTGCTCATTTTATTCATTGGGAAGTGCAATCCTTCCACGAGAGAAATTGACATATTATAGATGTTAGAGGTTATATTTAAATATCGGGGCTCCAAATAATTTCAAAATCATAATACAATAGTTAAAAATCAAGCAAATGAATCAACGCATATTGGGAGCAGTGATTGTGGTGATTGGAGAAAGTTCTCTGAGATCGAGAGAATAAATTTTATCTGGGAATGAAGATATAAAACCTGCCTTACTTGAAAGAATCATAATAATGTCTTCTAAACTTCTTCTTCTTTCGAAAAGTTTCGTTTTTCGTCAATCTAATTTCATTTTTTGACAACTGTCACCAGTCATTCACGCCATTCCTTGAGACGGAATGAGAAGTAGCAACCGGAATCGAAGGGTTGCAAATAAAACGACATATCAAAGTGATTCCGATTGCGAAATCGGATAAATAAAACGCAACTATTAGCAGCATTGATGTCATCAATCTCATTTGTCATTTCTGTCATTTATATCGAGAAATTTCAATACTCCTGCGAGTTTCATAATTATCATCTATTCTAAACAAAGGAGTAAAGGTATTTGCATTTGGAAGTGATTTTTCCTTTAGTTTCATTTCGGCGAAGGAAATTGTGATTAGTAGCATTGATGTCATCTATGTTGTCTTACTGTCATTCATCATTGTCAATGATACCAAAACTTCAAATATTATCTATGCTGAATGGAAAAGTAGAGGTGTAGAAGTTCGATTTCTAACACTATGCTGGAATTTTCGATATGGAGAAGGATTCTGTTCTCCTTAGTGCGCGGACGAGAATGTAACCAATGTTTTTTCATTCATTCGAAAGTGATTTTTCCTTCAATTTCATTTCTACGAAGGAAATTGTCATTATTAACATTGATGGCATCAATGTCAACTGTCATTACTGTCGATGATACCGAGACATTCAAAAATATCATTTATCCTCAGATCGAAGCTTTTCAAGAAGTACGAGAGCGTGCATAGACGGAAGTGATTTTTCCTTTAGTTTCATTTCGGCGAGGGGACATGTGTTGGTAGCAATGATGTCATAAATGTCAACTGTCATTCATTACTGTCAATGATACCAAAAAATTCAAATATTATCTATTTTGAATGAGGTTCGACTGCTCATTTTTTTCATTCGGAAGTGATGAAGAGAATCGTCATTAGCAGTTTTCATAAATATCTCATATTCTGTACAATGTTTTTTTGGGCGAGGTTCTGCTCATTTTTTCTATCTGGAATAAGTGATATTTCATTTCATATCGACGGAGGGAATTTTCATTTGCGGCCTTGATTACATCAATCTGAACTGTTATTGCTATCTATGATACCGAGAAATTTGAATACTTATGTGAGTTTTCATGAATATCATCTATTCTAAACGAAGAAGTAGGGTAGTGTGGAAATTCGATACAGATACGATAAAGATCATAAAAAGGCGCTAAAGATGGAAAGAGAAGCATGACATGTCGGTTCGCCGTGGTCTATCACGTTGTATATGAGACCACCAAGGGCAACTACTAAACTAACGCCAAACAAAAGTTGGGCAGTACTCTTCGGGAATATCAAAACATACTCTATGTCGGTGTTACTGATTCAGATTTTCCATATCACTGACAATAATGACAGTCAACATTGTTGACACTAGTGACACTAATAACGGATTGCTATTGGTGATGCAAAGATTACATGCAATCATCAAGAGTCATGATTTAAAAGCTGAAACTTCAAGTTCTGTGAGTACAATTTGACGTGAGAGTCATGGATTGAGGTTATGTATTCAGAAAGAAAGTTTTATCATAAATCATGGCATTTCTTGGTTGACTGCTGGTTAGTGTTGTTCTTGGACTGATTTAAATTTTGCCACTAGAGCTACAAGAGAGAAAGTGAAAGAAAAAATCACAATTTTGCCGATATTTCAAGAAAACATGCACATGCATGCATCATCTTTGCTTTCGGCTACATATAGCTACTGTAACCTTTTTTTAGTTTGAAGACTGGTGAATTACTAAAAACCTAAAAATTCACCCAAAATACCACAAAATTATTTAGGAAAGCCTAAATACGTGTTTCTGCAACTGAGTTGCCATCTTCAGTAGACCTGAAAAATAAATGGATATTGACTGACTCTTAAGTATTTTCTGGGATAGTTTTCTAGAAATTTCTATCAACAATTTTTCTTTATCATCATTGAATTTATACATTGATGTATTCAAATATTTGTGCAAGTCGGAACCACCAGAAATAAGCTGAGCGATCAAGTACTTTTACTGGTTACATGCTCAGGAATATGTTATTGTTTTCTTCTAGTCATATTGTATCTAAAGTTGTTTGAGGCCTAAATGACGGTGGATTTCAGAAAATCTATATTTTATACTTAGATTGTACATAGTTTTTTTGGTGAGATTGCTATATTATTTAAAAATTGTAATTTGATGCTGTTGGACCGAAAATCAGTTATATTGATAGGTAATCGAGATGATAAATTAATGTCCTGATAGGTCTCTTCACTTTATTTTTAAGGTTCAACATAATATTAATACCAAAGCTGTTATGAAATTATTGTATTCATGAAAAAAAAACGACAATCACTGTAGCTGAATTTGAGACTATTGTCGCAAGTGAATTGAATGATTCATAAAAAAATATGTTTAATGAAACAAATCATTCAACTTTTCACTATGGGTAAATCGTGTCGATGAAATTATAGAAAATTACGAATTTTAGAGAAGCCAATATGTTTTAATAAATGATACCTATATCTAGGCAGCTGCTGTGAAGATTTTTTCACATGAAGAGATTAGGATTTTGTGATGGGAAAATTCAGTATTTTCGAATCAGTGAACTAATCAATATACAGTGTTACTCAATATACTCATTTCATAACCGATTTCCATAAAAATATCTCGATTTCCAGGGCATGCTATGATTTCATCAACATTTGAAAAACTATACTTATGTTTCAACTGGTTAAAAGTCTTCATAATGAAAATCTAAAATTGATGTTTCTTTTTTTGATGAATATTTTTCAATGAAACCTCGGGGGGGCTTCTGAATCCACTGGTAGATTCGGAATTTCACGAAAAAACCGTTAATAACATTTACGCGTATTGACATTTTATAAAATCAAAGCATACCCTGAAAATGGATATTATTTTCTTATTTCAAGTGAATGACACTGTATAATTCATTCACTCTTATATTATGTAATTTACCTTTCTCATTCAATGAAGATTGCCGTCCAACGCTAATTTCTTTAATTTTTTTGTGATTTTCTCTTGTCTCTTTAAATGAAAATATGATTATTATTTCAAATACCGCATATTGATATCTTATCATAGTTTCAGAGTTACAAAGTGTTCTTTGAAAATGTGCATTTTACGCGAAAATTCATAATTTTCATGCAAACATCTCCAAAGCATTGAAGCATTGAGATTGTCATATACAGGGTCCTTTTTTCTTCTCGGGAATCAATAGATTTGGTCAAAATATTACCAGTATTTCTTATAACTTTTTTCCTAAAATCCTCTGTTACTGAGTTATGGGCCCTCGAAGTTACAAAATGTAAACATGTTTTTATTTCATATCTTTTCAATGGCCCACTCTGTACTAAGTTGAAGCATGAAGCAACGTGTGATGAATTTCTGGAAACAGCTCAGCAAGGGAAATCCAGAAGTTGAATAAAATGATTTATTCTATTTATGAAAAACTAGCATTGACGTCATCACAAGAAGGTACATATTGTACTCATATAAGATTATCATTTTGAAAAACACCCAATTATAATCGAAAGTCGACTTGCTTCCTGAATTTTCAATATTATTCTTTATTCAACTGACAATGATTCCATAACTTTATTGAGATAATACTCATATTTTTGTCTACATACAGAAATGATGGAAGAAATTCACAAAACATCTAGGGAAATGAACATTCCACCTCCTCGATTAACCTACAAACAGTATTTAACTAATTGATATATTGATGAAATCCTGTTTTCGTCCAAAAATTGTATTGTTGAACTTGTGAGTAATAATATAAATATTTGTAACAATGGTCTGTTTATAATCTTCCATAATGTCTTGTCAATAATTATGTATACAGGTTGTTTAGAATTAAATAAGTTTTTCATAATCCTCAACTTTCCATGCGAGAATTCCCGAAACAACCAGAATATCAAGTAGTGCTTGCTAGATTATCTTGATGAATTTGACGTTGATTCATTGAAATTGATAAATGTCAGTTTTGATTGATAAAAGATGAATTTCGTCAGTTTCCTTAGCTATACTAGGTGTTTCCAAACTTTGAACGATAAATGAAGTGGGTAATTGAATTGAATTGCGTGAAATCGGTTTTTTCAAATATCTCCGATACCAAATGAAAATCAGAATCAATCAAGATGTCCAAAATTTAAGTATCAAACCAGTTATCTTTGAGAGAGAAAAATATGTCTTCATCTTCTGTCCTTTTCAAGGCTGCAACAATGATGGAAGTAAGATATGGTGCGCGCATTCGGCCATTATTACGTATTGAAAATTTCAGAAAAATCACTCGACCGCCTACTATGATTTCTCTGCGTCACAACGAGCGAGACGTTGATTCTACATTTTCCCGCTAGATGGTGATGCTGCTATTGCTGCTGTGACGAGTGGAAATAAAATGGCAAATGGCATTTTAGGTACGCGGAACATATGTAACAGTGGGATTATTCAACTCTCAATTCGAAAAATCTGCGACAATTTCAAAACTGACAGATGTTTTAATTGTGCAATGTTGCCATCTATTAGAAGATCGACGGAACCGTTGCTCTCGCTGTTCTCGAGAGGTCGAGTAAAATTTCTGAAACGAAAGCGCATCAGTAATTACCAATGAACTGAATGTAGTTGGTAATAACACCATATCTTACTTCCATCATTGCTGCAACATAAAATCATGAAAATTTCATGTTAGTGACAACAAGAATGGAGAAGACAATTTTAACCTCAATATAAAACCAGTTAGAATCGTTTTTATTTCTTCTCTTTTTCAGTTGTTACGAACATAAAATTCTCATTATTTTACGTTGGAACCCTGACGACAAAGACAGATTGGAACATTGGGAAACAATCATATTTCCTATCGCTCAACGTTAGTTATATATACTGACAATAATAGAATTAGGAAATGTATTGAAATCTGGTCAGTGGCATATTGGAAAATGGTTTCATCAATGTTCATAATCGACACTACTCAAAATATGTAGCCACCCTGATGTGTGTCTACAATATATCTTACAACAAAAATAAAATATTTGAAATGTTCATCGAAAAGACTTTCAGGTGCGCATTTGGTGGTTTACTCATTTTTTGATGACGTCACCACTATAAATTATCATGGATGAAAATAGGGTGATGTAACATGAGAGCGAATAATGAAAAAATTAGACGTCCATACACAGTATAATGCGTTCTTTTTGAAAGTATGATCAGAATATTGCCATTTGAAAAAATGGTAGTTACGTCATATACCGAACAGTGATAATCATCAAAGCAATTGGAAAATTTATACCTCTATTCTAGAAACGCCAACTTGTGAGACTGACAATATTAGATGTTTTAATTTCTTACCACTTGAGTTTCATCAGGATTAATATTGGAAAATAATATCTGATACCTCTACCTATGTCCTAGTCTCAAAGCATACCCAGCGAGCACAAAAACATATCAGAGATGTTAAAAGTACGAGGTTTCGAGACATTGAACCTCCACTGCGATGTTCTGTTTACACATGAATAGAACTTTAATAGAAAAGCCAATGTCCGCCGCAGGAGGCGTTTTTAAAAATGTCCTTGGGATGTTACAAAAATACCTTCTCACTAGTTTTTTTTCATAGCCTTTTCATAGACACAACAGAATATTTTCAAAGCGTCTTGCTCACATTAAATCGCTGTATGTAAACCATTTTTGGGGTACTTTTCTGAAGCCTTTTGTTGAAATGAACTACTGCATATTTGTCTCACAGTCTTTATAACGGAGATACAGGATGAATTATTATCGGTTTTGAATAATCATTCACTCGTCCATAAGTATTAAACTGCAGCCAAACAATAGATGCTTCGAAAGAAACATACAATGCCAAGATAAGATCGAAACTCATAGATTGCCCCAATGGCTCCCGTTCGTTTTGGTCCCTTGCTAAAGCGGTCGGAAGAAATTTCACTAATAGTTCATTTCCACCACTGTCCAAATCCGACGGCAAATTAGCAACAACATCGCAGGAGAAAGCAAATATTTTTGCAGAGATGTTCGCAGCAAACTCTACTTTAGATTCCTAAGGAAAACTGCCGCCAGACATTCCACCCATTGAGAGTCGAATGCCCGAAATCGTCTTCCGTCAACGCACCATCAGACGAATTTTGCTTGATCTCAAAACGAATAAGGCTAACGGTCCTGATGGAATTCCACCCATTATCCTCAAAAAATGTGCACCAGAATTAACACCGATTCTCTGCAAGTTGTTTACCATCTCGTACAGGTCGGGTATTTTTCCATCATGCTGGAAGACAGCTAGAGTCCAACCAATACCCAAAAAAGGGAACAAGAACCTGCCCAACAACTACAGGCCCATTGCCCTGTTATCAGTAATCTCCAAAGTGATGGAGAAAGCCATCAATATAGAGCTTATCAAATATCTGGAGAGCTCAGGAATCATCAATGATAGACAATACGGCTTTCGCCAGCGAAGATCTACTGGAGATCTACTTGCCTACGTCACCCATTTATGGCAATCTCCAATAGAAAAACACGGGGAATCTCTAGCTGTCGCGTTGGACATATCGAAAGCATTCGACCGTGTTTGGCACGAAGGACTCCTCCACAAACTACCATCATACGGCTTACCACCTCAGCTATGCCATTTCTTATCGAGTTTTCTATCAGGCAGATCGCTTCACGTGGTGGTGGACGGTGTATCGTCTGATACCATTGGCATCAATTCCGGCGTTCCACAAGGATCAATTTTGGCACCAACATTATTCCTGCTTCATATCAATGATCTGTTGGGAGTAACAACTTGCCCCATCCACAGCTTTGCAGATGATAGTACCCTCCATACTGCGTTCTCTTCCAGAATTTCTTCCCAGGAAACTAAGAACTCACGGCGCAGGCAGGTCAATGCTGTCAATGAAGATCTTGCTGAAATCACAGCCTGGGGAACAAACAACCTAGTTGAATTCAACGCCACCAAAACTCAAGCCTGCATTTTCTCTAGAAAGGCGGAACTCAGTATGCCCGATATTGTAATGTCTGGCTCCACCATCCCCACCAAGCCCACCATATCTATGCTCGGTATTTCCATCAGCAACACTCTTTCATGGGATAATCATGTCAGATCCATCGCAAAAGCTGCTTCACAAAAACTTGGATTCTTGTTCCGTGCGAAAAGCTACTTTACACCTCAACAGCTTCTCATGATCTACAAAGCGCAGATACGGCCTGTTCTAGAATACTGTTCCGTCATATGGGGTTCAGCACCAAAACATAAGCTGATGCTCTTAGATTCCATCCAGAGAAGAGCCATTCGCCTGGTGGGTGACGCCAAACTCACTCACTCTTTGACATCATTGGAACACCGTAGAAAGGTCGGCGACCTTTCACTTTTCTATCGATACTTCCACGGGAAATGTTCTTCGGAAATCTCTGCTATCATCCCTCCACTAGCAATACCAATCAGACGAACAAGACATGCCCAGTCAGCACATCCTTTCGTTGTCCACCTCGAAAGATGTCGAACAGCACTTTATCAAGACTCCTTCATCCATAGAACGGCTAGGCTGTGGAATTCATTGCCTGTGGAAGTATTCCCAACAACATATAATCTCCAAAAGTTCAGAAAAAATTCCAATACCTACCTCTTGTCCCTATCCTCCCTAGGAACGCACGATGTTCTTTGAACATTATAGGGATTTCCTTTCGTGCGCTCCAAGGGATAAAAAAAAAGAAAAAACTACCCAGTAACATTTTCTCAAACTTGGTATGTAGTTACTTGGGACGATGGATTCATTAACCTATCAGGCGGAATGGAAATAATACCAAATAATTATAATTCGATAATTCACCCTGTATCTCTGTTATAAAGACTATGAGACTTCCCCTGAAGCTGAACCTGTATTTCCATTCTGCCTGATAGGTCAATGAATCCATCGTCCCAAGTAAGCTCAATACCAAATTTGAGAAAATATCACTGCGATTACTTATGGACGAGTGAATAATTATTCGAAACCGATAATTCACCCTGTATCTCTGTTATAAAGACTGTGAGACTTAGTAAGTTCTTTCGAACGATCATTTAACAAGAATATATCAAATAATCATAATTGACATGACATACTTTCAGCTTTCTGTTTATGATTGTTACGATGAAAATTGGTGGCGGGAAAACAAATCCAGTTCAGTTTTTCCTCCTCTTCACGATTCCTTTGATGAACGTCAATTATCACATTCAGTGTGTTTATTTTAATATCTCGAATAAATGTAAATTTTTCCTGAAGCCGAACCTGGATTTTCACTTCGCCCAGTAGGTGAATGAATTCAACGTCCAAGTATAAGCTCCATACCAAATCTTAGAAATATATACTGGGTAGTTCAATACTTATGGACGAATGAATAATTGTTCGAAATCGATAAATCGCCCTGTATCTCCGTTATGAAATATGAAGACTCTAAGACCTATCGAATATGATATTTTCAGAACCACCTTGGTGACCCCTATGTACCATTGAAATATTTCCCTTTATCTGTGAAACACCCTGTATGTTATTTTTTATTTTATTTTTCACATCAAAATACTGATTATCTAGAACCACTAACGAATCATATTATCCCAGAATTTCCAGCAATCCGAAAATATTATCCAAATGGGCCTGTTTCAGTGAAAAAATTTTATTTCATCATTTCGAAGAACCGTTCTTTTCTCAGAGCTCTGTACAATCCTCAAACATTATTGAAATTCACAAAAAAACGAGGGACAACGCGTCACGTCATGCATTATGTCTGTATTAGTAGATGTGAATTTTCATTTCTGTGGATATATTTTCATTTATTATTGAAAAATATGACACACTGTTGGTTCATATCGGTATACCTATATATCACGTCAGCGAGACCTGCTAACTTTTTATAGAGGTGGTTATTTTAATCATCGAAAAAATATTTGTGATTGTTTTACCTTATGAATGACTGTATCAACTTGGAACATTTAATATAAAATAGATATGTGGCGTCAATTCGGCTAATATGTGTAGGTTTATAAAGTTAATGTGGTAACAACCCCATTGTTCGCCTGAAACGATGTGCTCAATGCGCAGAATATCAATCCAAACAATATCCAAACTGTCGTCGTTAATGACTTAGATGTGATGAATAACGCGAGTAACCGTTTCAAATATTCAATGAAGTGATGAGTGGATTATCATTTTTTTGGTTTTGTTATTGTTTTCGGATGAAATGAGTGCTTCGTGTTTGGTGTTAGAATTCGTCATTAGACAATTCCAGAGGTGTTTCTTTTCATTGGTGAGTTTGTAAAAAATATTTATATAATTAATTCATTTCAATTTGGTTTTACGTTTTACCAGTATAGAGCAAGCAACAAATCATTAATTACATATTTGTATAGGTATACCTGTGCATAATTTGCGTTTCGGCCTGTCTATAGGTATTCGATCAGGTGTGAGGTACCATATACAGCGTGTCTCATCTCAAACGGCCCCCCTCTATATCTCAGTCGTGCGATCTTTACCAAATTTGTATCGGTATGAATAATCATCAATATGACCAGTTCTTCTGAGACAAACATCATTTTAGACAGTGCCGTGCATTTTTATTGAAATGAATAGGGGTCAGTTTTTTATTAAATCATATTTTAGGCATTTTTTCACAGGAAAACTGACCTCATAATATAGTTCTTCATGGTTTCAAACCCACATATACAGTGTCATTCATAAAGTCGGCATCATATGGGAAAAACTTTTATTAATCACTTATTTTGGAATTCGAGTTGGACGTTAAGTTTTGCTTCAAAAAAGATGAGAAATGGCATACTCAATCGGGGTCACGTAACTTTCGCTACATGTCAAAAGTGATATTTTTTCAAATTAATCGCTGAAAGTAGGCTTATTTGTTCGAAAATCGAAAATGTTTATTCGAAAAAGTTGTTTCTATTTCAATTTTACACATGCTGCTCGAATTTGATCTTTCTATTGCAACTTTTTTATTTTGATTTTTTTTTTAATTTTTCGAAATTGAAGAATTGTTAGTTCCACGAAACTACTTCATACCAGAAGCTTTTTCATGCTACTTACTTTCAATTAATCATTATCACTGATTATGGACAGAAATATGATTTTCTTCAGAAAATGATAATACCCGCTTCCAAATTCCAAGTTATGTTTGATGCAAATTGATACATTGTCAAGGTTTTAGAAACGAAATTCATTTGAACTGATCTTTTCAGTACTGAAAAAATAAATTCAGATGAATTTATCTTTTCAGTACTGAAAAAATAAATTCAAATGAATTTCGTGTCTAAATGCTTGACTCAAACATAACAGAATTTTGATGTTATGTTTGCATGTAGCATGATGAAACTACTGGTATGAAGTAGTTTTATCGAATTTACAATTTTTTTAATATTACAGAAATTTCGAAAATTTTTAAAAAATATCGAAATCTAAAAAATGTAATAGAAAGATAAAATCTGAATCACATAATAATATGTGAAATTGAAATAGAAAAAACTTTTCCAAGTAAACTTTTTCGATATTCGAACAAATAAGCTTACTTCACTTAAGCGATTAATTTGAAAAAATGTCACTTTTGACATGTAGGTAAAGTCACGTGACCCCGATTGAGTAGGCCATTTCCCATCTTTTTTGAAGCAAAACTCAACGTCCAACTCGAATTTCAAAATAAGTCATTAATAAAAGTTTTTCCCATATGATGCCGACTTTATGAATGACATCTGTATGTGGATTTTCCGGGATTTTCATAAGATGCCTATGAAGGGTTTCAGAAAAACAGGCACATCTAAACAGTATTTTCGCGAACGTAATAATTATTTACTCGGAAACGGTATGAGTTCAACATATAACATCAAAAGTATAACTCGTTTTTCTTTCCAAATCATGATTTTCCACTTATACCGGAGCCATTGAACGTTCCAAAATTCGTAGTTGATTTGAAGTCACTATTTATTCGAGACTGAAAATGAAAAAAATGAAGCCAATCCTGTTAATTCGGAATTAGGTGATTTTTTGCATATGGGGGTTCGAACGCATGAGGAACAATAATATGAGGTTAGATTTCCTGTAAAAAAATGCCTAATATGATTTTATGAAAAATCGACCCCTTTTTAGTTCAATAAAAACGCACGGCACTGTCCAAAATAATGTGCATCAAAGAATCATTTTTTTTTATAATTGATGGAAGGTCTTGTTGTTGATAGGTATTTGTTAGGAATCCTTCGTAAAAAGCTATGTAAATACTATTTCTTTATTAGCTTTGTTATTCCTCAACTTTGATCTGAATTCGGCATATCCCATTCTTTTCTCCATGTTTCAAAATCCACAATACTTAGAAGATAATATACAGGGTGAGTCAATAGTGTGTTCTCCTTCTATATTAGCCAAACCGTCAGATATATAGAAAAAATTCGAATACAACAGTTATAGGGTTTCTTGGGAACTATCAAGTAAAATTATTTTCATATCTATAGGGTGTTCGAATTCAAGGATATCGGTTGATGATGGGTGTTTTCAAATGAGACACCCTGATGTATATTATTACATTTTCAGATTCTCCCTTAAGAGCTGATTTCATCAATGTATCGCACTTGGGGTCTATCTGAAATGTTTATAGAGATATAGGGTGTTCAAAATTTATATTTTTCAACTATGTGATTTTTTGTGTTGAAACTATTTATTATTGGTCGAAACGGCTTACATAATTATATGTCCCTATCTTAACTTCTGTTTCACCATCTACTGACACTCAATTGGAACAAATACAGGGTGGTTCAAAATTCAAGATTTCTGATCACCCTGTATCTATTCTAATTAAATTTCAGTAGATAGTAAATCAAACGTTGAGATAGGGACATGTAAGTCGTTTCGACCAATAAGGAATAGTTCTGACACAAAAAAATCCCAAATTAAAAAAATTTCGATTCTGAACACCCTATATCTCTGTAATCATTTTCGCTAGACCCCATCACTTGTGATGCATTGATGAAATCAGCTCTTCAGGAAAAATTAAAAAAATGCAATGATATACAGGATGTCCCATTTAAAAACACCCATCATCAGCCGATATCTTGGAATTCGAACATCCTATAGATATGAAAATAATTTTAGGTATAATAGCTCTCATTGAATTCTATAACTGTTGTATTCGAATTTTTTTATATACAAGGAGAACACACTATTGACTCACCCTGTGTATAACTAATAATTATATCGATAAAACGATCAAGACTCTTATTCAGATCACTGATCGAAATCAATCTGTTGATAATTCAAGATTTCTAACGACAACCATAACAAACATATCAGATGGAAATTATTTCAATATTCAACACTCCATCTTCCATACCCAGTCAACCATGAGATGTATAAGTGATGTATACGCCACATCACTTTGTGACATGCGATATCGCATTCGAAGTCACAAACATGTTACCGATACAACGTGGCGATGTGAAAATATCCGACTCAAGCAACATCACTGTGACGTCGTTCGACATGAAATGTGACATCACATGAAAAATCACTACCAGGTCACATACAAGTGTACATTTCATATAACAAATACTGCGACATCGATGATGTGGTCGCCGTACCTGTGATATTCGTATATAATAATAATAATAATATTTATTCAACTTTACGAAGAAAATGTTTATTTTCCGAAAGTAAAAACAGATGATACAAAACTTAGCAATAGCAATACAAATATACATTATTCATAAATGATACATATCAAACACACTAACATTATCTTGGGATCTTTCATCCACCTTGTTTTAGATTGCAATATTCCTATCTCAGAGATAATTACAATATTACCTATATTGTGATTGAACTCACCGTCGTTCCTAGACATGGCCATGCCATGTGTGTTCGTTTTGCGCATGTCTGCGTCACACTCACGCAGGTCACAAAGATATCTCATGAGGATATCAATGTGAATTATTTAGTTAACGTCGAAGAGATGTAGTTTGAAGAAGTCGCTGCCACATAACATAGTTTCCTGGTTGCGATGTCAATTTGCGACGTTGATATCGAATCTACGTCGATAAGATGTGTTAACGAGATATTGCATTTATGCAAGGTTGTTACATCACACAGATGTTGATGTCACAGGATGGTTGGCTGGGTAGTAGACCCTCTATATCCATTTCCCGGCCATACGCCTATGTGGCTAGGATCCAAATCAAAGTAAATACGGATTGTTGAGATGCGCATGCAAAGATGAACTATTGGACATCAATCATTGGAGTCTATGGAAATCACCATCTGAGGAGACGTATAATTTGTAAAAGTATTAGTCCATGACAAAAACAACGAAATTTCATCGATAGCACGAATTTTTTAACGAATCAATAGTACCTACTTCAATCTGACTGAAGGGGATCCACCATATATAAATTTACCCTGTATTTGACGTATATCATTGTCATATTTGGCGGGAAGTATACAGGGTATGTCTCGAAGAGCTTAAACTATCTTTATATCGAGAATCAGTCGGAAGAAATTCATGAAAATGAAAATGAAAATTTTCGACAATGCAGTGTTGCCGCTTCTACTAGAAAGTAGTAGCAACATTGATATTTCATATAGAACACCCTGTAATTCATCGCATTTTTAGATTCTCCCGGAAGAGCTGATTTCATCAATATATCACACTTGATGTCTATCGAAAATGATTACAGAGATATGAGATATGGGGTGTTCAAAACCGAGATTTTTCTTTTTTAGAATTTTTTTGTGTCGAAACTATTCATTATCGGTCGAAACGGCTCACATGTCCCTATTTCAACTTTTGATATCACTATTTACTGATATTTAATCGGACAGATACAGGGTGCATGGTTCAAAATTCAGAATTCTGATCACCCTCTGTATCTGTTCCGATTAAATATCAGTATAAATAGTAAATCAAAAGTTGAGATAAGGATATGCGAGGCGTTTTGGCCGATAAGGAATAGTTTCGACACAAACAAATCCTTATAAGTTGAAAAATCTCGATTTTGAACACCCTATAAATTAATATATATATATATCTGTGTAATCATTTCCGATAGACCCCACGTGTTGATGTATCGATGAAATCAGCTCTTCAGGGAGAATCTAAAAATGCAATAAAATACAGGGTATTCTATTTGAAATAACAAAGTTGTTGCTACTTTTTGATAGAAGGGGCAACACTACATCGCTAAAAATATTTTTAATGAAGAGAGAGTATTCTAAAATATAAGCATGCATTAATCTTCATAGATTTTTCCCGACTGATTCTCGATATAGAGATAGTGTAAGCTCGTCGTGTCATACCCTGTAGATACTATACACACTACTGAATTGTGTGAAATCTCCTATAAAATGAACGATTTTGGCTACTACCAGAGGCGTACGAAAGGAGAAAGTGACTGGATGATCCTTCCCTAATTCTACGCCACTGGCGGAATTGCCATTTTATCACAATTTTCGATTCGCCAATATTTTCTATGTACAGTCGTATTCAATAAAAAAGCGTACAAGTATTAAACAAAGAAGATTTCGGCATTCTAGTTCTCGTTGTGTAAAATTGGCTCAGCCAATGCTTTGTGTTTTTGAGAACCTATGATTACTCTAACTGTCAATAACATTTGGTAAACATTAATTCCCGATAGCCCTTAATTTCTCCCTCCAATATACTTGTACGCTTTTTTTTTTAATACGACTGTACATATCGAGATTTTCCTTCATAGTGATAAAGTCATTATTTATCAAGATATTCCAAGTTAAAGATGAAGCAGCACAATAATTAAATTTTGATGGAATGAATTAAGGATAGTTTCAAATGCAGTCCACATAGATATTAATAGCTATTCCACACTTTTTCTAGAATAATGTCTTGTTTTGGATCATTAGATTCCATGCATTATGCAAATGAAACTCAAATCCATATATTAACAAAAATAAATAATACCATAAATTATAAATTTTTGATAATAAATAATCAAACACCCTGTAACAGACAGGGGACACCTTTTATATAGTGGATTTGGTTTCATTCTTCATATTTTGGGCTCAAGATATTATAGTTGAAATATTACCAATTGGTATAGAGTATTTGTTAATCTGTGGTATAAGTAATGAAATGCCCTATTCTGTATACCGGGTGTCAACGAATCTATTAGACAAGTCATAACTTCTAGATCATTAGGTGTATCAAAATTAGATTTGGTATAGGTTAATGGTATGTGAAGAGGAGAGTTTTCACATATTTTTCACTTTCCGGCCACTTCCGGTTTCACCGGAAATGGCTCCGGTTCTGATTTTTTAAATGGAACACCCTGAATATTGTTACATTTTTGGATTTCTGAGACAATTCTAGTTCAGAATGTGACATTTTCGAAAGTTTTCATGCCTACTTAATTTTTTCGGAGTCACTTTTGAAATTATACATCTAGAGGTGGCCATGCTCGGAAGTAATAACTTATCTAAGGACCTCAGGTGATATCAGGAAATTACAATCGCGAAGTTTTAGTGACAACTATGATAGATATATGAGACAAGTTGTCAAAATTGCATTTTCGTGTCTAACTATTATTTTTCACATTGCGACCTTTTTTGACAAGCACTTTCCGAAAAAAGGATATATTTTGACGATTCTAACGATACTTTATTTATTACGACGAAAATACTTCCTAATAATTTATTTACTTTTGTCAAGTGTGGCGAGGATAGGCATAATATTCTGCAGTTATTTCGAAAGTAATTATCCATGGCACACTTGACAAAACTAAATAAATTATTATGAAGTATTTACATCAGTAATATTAAATTTATGTTCGTTCTTATTTGTAATTCAATCGCAAATAAATTAGTATCATTAGATTCGTCAAAATATCCTTTTTTCGGAAAGTGCTTGTCAAAAAATGATCGCCATTTGAAAAATAATAGTTAGACACGAAAAGGTAATTTTGCCAACTTGTCTTATTCATATCTACCATACTTGTCACAAAAACTTCGCGATTGTAATTTTCTGATATCACCTGAGGTCCTCAGATTAGTTTACTTCAAATCATGGCCACCTAGATGTAATTTCAAAAGTGACTCCGAAAAAATTAAGTAGGCATAAACACTTTCGAAAATGTCACATTCTTATCTAGAATGGTCTCAGAAATCCAAAAATGTTACAATATACAGGGTGTTTTATTTAAAAATTTAGAACCGGAGCCATTTCCGGTGAAACCGGAAGTGACCGGAAAGTGGAAAATATGTGAAAATTCTCCTCTCCACATACCATTTACCTATACCAAATCTCATTTTGATACACCTAATGGTCTAGAAGTTATGACTTGTCTAATAGATTTGTTGACACCCGATATACACTTGGTGAAAGAAGGATCCTGTTTTTGAAATGAGGTGATGAAAAATATATCACATTAATTGTAACAACTTCCAAGTAAGGTTTTCCAGGAAATTTTCTATAGTAAATAAACTCATTTTCAGGTGCCACATGTCTCAGATATTTTACCAACAGCTCAAAAAAGGGTGTCCAGATCTTGTGGAGGATACATATCAAGAGTGTTTGGATATTTTTTAATAACACTAATAACAGAAATCCTCAAAACTCATTTTCAGAATCTTTTAATCCCAAATAACCCTATCTAAGGAAATTATATACAATTATCAGTTTGGAGTATAAAATCATTAAAATTAATATAAATACTGAACACACACTCTAGAACAAGTTTAAATTTACAAAAATCATAGATTGATTAAATAATATCACCAACATGGTGGGTGACAGAATTTCAGATTGCTCCATCCTTATCCATAAGACTTAAAATTAACCATCAATCTGATTTAAGTCTTTTCATAGGAACCATCTCACTGCTTTGTGAATTTGAGTCTTCAGAAAAAGTCATGTGGGATGATGAAAAATCTGTTGGTCCCTGAGAGTCGCTGACTGTTGAAAAACCTTGAGAATGAAATTATTATTATCATTATTTGTTAGCAAGTCACCTGGATACTCACAAGTATTTGAATCCTCAGCAATGCTGAAATTTGAGTTTGAATTAGAAGTATCCAAAACAGTACTTTTTCGGAGATTCTCCTTGTTTTCTCTATGTTTCAGGTGTTTTTTTGGTTCATGTGTTGTTACTGGAACCCACTTGAATATTTTCATAGTGGTATCTCCAATTGTTACCCATTTTTTCTCCCTTCAAAGAAAACCTTTTTATGAGTTTGTTCTAGAACAATTCAAGATATTCAAACAGAAAAAATAATCTATAATGTATATTAGGTTCAATGGATGGAATCCATACCAGATTACCTGATTAAACTCACCAGTGTCGAACTTTGTCAATAACATTCATAACTTTCTTAATATCATCTTTTGCTCGACTGCGAGTTTCTGCACGAATAGATCGCGACATTTTTCTTATATTTTCGTAATTTTTTACATCCACCGATTTATTTTATAATATAATATCGATGAAACAAAACATCAATATTATGCTCCACACTCCATTTTGAATTTTATTTTCGTTTTCGATTCATTTTTATTTTTTAGGTTAGAAATTTTGGTTCAAGTTGCCAACTGTCAAAGCACTATGAAAAGCACGAATTCGTTTTGCCCAGACATATGCATAGGCGATTCCTATGAACCAATCAAAGCGATTAGGCTAATGGCGATAAGTTCATAACACTGATATTGGCGGTAATTTCGAATAACGATTATTTTCACATCATAGAAATAATAGCAATATTCTTATAATTGGCGCGGAATCATGTCTACAGAAAATTTCCGGCCGAAAGCTTCGCTCACGGCCGATCCTGAAAAAAAAAAAACGTCATTGAAATAGCGAATCACTATCACACTCAACAGTAAATGCCTCCACAATACTGTTTTCAAATAGGAAGGAACATATTATAATATCCCTTCTAAATAGAAAGGACACTACTTTTTTTAAACATTCCTCACTTTAATCTCACATTTTAAAGAAAACTCGAAAATTAGTTGTTTATATTAGTTGCGTTTTATTTGTTCCATTCTGGTAGCGGTGGTGGGAACAGAATGACGTTTACAAATAAAACGAGAAACTTCATAACATTGCTTGAGAGAATTTACATAAGAGGTTATATTTGTATATGGGAGATCCAAATAATTTCAAAAGCATAATACTAGAGTTAAGAATCTAGAAAATGTATCAACTTATATTTGGAGCAGTGATTGTGGTGATTGGAGAAACTTCTCTGAGAGCGACAGAGTTTATTTTATCTGGGAATGAACATATGAAACCTGTCTTACTTGAAAGAATCATGAACTAGTGAAACTCACGCTGAGAATGTCTTTTAAATGTCTTTTACTTTCAAAAGGTTCGTTTTTCGTCAATCTAATTTGATTTTTTGACACCTGTCAACAGTCATTCCACATCATTCCTTGTAGTGAGACGGAATGGAAAGTAGCAACCGGAATCGGAAAATTTGCAAATAAAACGACACATCAAACTGATTCCGGTGGCGGAATCAGATAAATAAAACGCAACTATTGAGTTCATTGGGCGGTAGTGACGCCAGTGACGGTGACAGTTGTCAAATTATCGCGTTATAAGCGTTATAGAAGCGTACGTCACGTATCGAAATTTATGAAAGCTGTCAAAGTGGTCTGCTTACTTCATTTTTATTGGTTCAAATTTGTTTCTTTTTGTTCTCATTGGTAGTTGGCATAAATCCATCCATCCATCAAAACAAACCGCTCAGAGCTATCGTCGTCAGATGGGAGAAGGGAGAACTATTTTCTATCGCGAGTAAAAGCGTGTTGATTGAAAGCTTTATGCATGTTTATTTGGCTTTTTATCACTACAAATTCCTGGTGATTGGTCAGGTTTTGAGAATTGTACATCATCTGTCATTCTTGTCTTTTGTCACTTTTGACTTGTCATTTTGTCTGATTCAATTTGTCACTTGTCAGTTACAAATCATGGCTGATTCAGTTGAATTGCGTATGAGCGTAACGTCTATCAAAAGAGTAGATCCATATGTAAAAAATATTTTAGCAAGTGCTACTCACGTCGCATTATATATTTTCAACACATCTATTAACGAATGGGAGAAAACAGAAACTGAAGGTGCGCTATTTATATATAGTAGAAATGGGGAACCATTTCATAGCATGATGGTTATGAACAGGTTGAATACCGACAACTTATTGGAACCGATTGTAAAAGACTTTGATTATCAGATGCAAGTACCTTTTCTATTATACAGAAATTCCAAAAGCAAAATATTTGGTATTTGGTTTTTTAATCGAGAAGAGTGTATACGCATTACCTTTATGATAGAATCTCTCATGGAAGGACTAAAAGACAAAAACGACGACAAATCGAAGAAACTCGAGAACGGCGTCGATATATTCAGTATGTTAACAAGGGCTCAAGAAGATTTCAATAGAACACCTACAAAGCATGATGGACTTCCAGCATTTTCATCTACTCCTAGAGTGCCAGATGTTACATCTCAGAGTGTCATGGATTTTTTTGCAAAAGCAAGCACTAAGACATCTCAAAAACCTAGTGTTTCTGGTGGTAATGGTGAAAATGTTTTGCAAAGGCTAATGTCCAATCCAGCTCATAGTGTGGAACATATAGAAAAGCAGCAACGTTCTATAACACCCCAAGACCACCTGAATACCAGACAATGCCCCTCAAACAATGCAGATAGGAGAAGTGTTCCAATCTCTATTCCAGGTAGCAGCTCTGTTGATACTAAAATATACCCAGAAAATGGGGTAGGTGTGCACTCTTCTTCACTTCAGAAATCTCAACCACAAACCACTTCGCCCCTTGCCTATTTATTGCAGAATCAAAGCAGAACTCAGACTGAGAAAGAAGATAATAATGATCTTCTAGGATCTTCACCATTTGCTCAGTTTATGGATATACACAAACCTCATTTGATGACCCCAATGATGTTCACTACTCCTAAAGCCAAGGAAACACTGAATAATTCATCAGACAGTCAAGAGGATCAAATTGATCTGTTGACAGAAAAGCAGCTAGCACAGGCTCTTATTTATCTTTTGAAAAATAACCAAGATTTCACAAAACAAATTCATGAAGCTTATGTGAAATCTATAATGGAAAGAGTCAATTTGAATAGCAAATCTTTGATGTAGATCTAAAAGGATAGTAATTTATTAATTTTTACTGTTTGACTTCATCTTGATAGCAGTTGCTTTTTTTAAATGCTACAAGTATGATATTACATATGACTGAACTTTGAACTAAGGAAAAGAATAATTTTGATTTTATTTTTTCATAGGTGTAGTATAGTTACTTGGATAAAGTTTTAATTTTGTAAATATTTTTTGGTTCTTCAGTCAAACTTTTCACAAAATGACAAAACAACTTTCTAATTCATTCATCATTGATATCTTTGCAAGATTGGTATCAATGTTTGTATTAATTCTGACTAGAAAGTTATTTATTCCTCATTTCTCAGGTTCACATTTGTTTGATGGAATTGTCACCTCAATATCAAAACTCAATTTGTAAATAATGAAAATTTGGATCATAAAAAATCACAAGATTATTATAGATATGATTATCAAGGTTACAGAAAGTTGTATTTGAACATTTCATCTCTATATTTATTCATCTGATTATCAAATTATTGTCAGAAAATTCAATTTACTGCCATCCATTTTTGGAGTATTTCCCAGTTCCATAATACAATTTGAATACACTGTTATTGAAGTATTATTTCTCAATCAAAATAGTACATTAGTAGTTTTGATATGGATGGAAAATATGAATCTTGAAAACATAATTGAATTACAATGCTTACATAACCTTCTTGAAAATATCAGTTTTCCTACCAACACTGTAAAAGTTACATAGGTATACTTTATCTGAGTGTTTAAAATTTAAATTGACTTGAATTTTTATTGAACAATTTTATTCATTTGCTAGCATATAATTCATTATTTATTATTTATATCAATTATATGATTATCACATTAGTGAAGAGGTACATGATTTTGAACATCTGTAATTTTTATTGTTGATTATTCATAAAATTAATGACATGTTCTGCCTTGTCCAAGTTACATTAGTACTAATAAATCCAGTGATATTTTTAAACGAAAATATATGTTTGAAGTATTGTCTCCTGATGTATATATATTTTAAATTATTGTTCAGTGTCCATATGATGCAAATATTTTCAATAAAAACTTCCTGAACTGTTGGTGTTGATTTTCAATAGTTCCAATTCATCAAATTCAAAAACAACTGCCCCAACAAACTCTCATTACTAGATGTGGCATAATGAATAAAATAACTTCTAAAGTGCTAATGCCAAAGACAAAACTGCCATTCTAAGCAAAAAGGTCATATCTGACAAACAATTGATTCTGAGATATTGCCGTTTTTCTGTTTCAATCAATATACCATCATCCATGATTTCTATTAGAAACTCATAATAATCTGTATCAGAGCTTTTATCTATATCATGTGCATGTCATTGTTGAATGATTTTTTTAAATTTGCTCAACATAATGTCCCATACAACATAAATTTGAACTTCTGGTAAATGTCAGATACGACATCTGAGCTTGGTGAAGTGTTCAAACATTGCATATATGACAAATTTAAAACATGATTTGTGCTCTTATTTTTGTCGCTATGACTTTGAAACCATACCAGAAGATGCATGAGTATTTCGAGATAGACAATAGATATTTACGTAATCAGTTAGGAAACGCGTTGTTTTGTGTAACAATGGGATTTTGCTACAGATTTGAATCAATTTCTCTTCGTCCATCCATATTCTTATTTCGTAACTGGTGTTGAAATGAACATTACATCACCAGTTATGTAAAATTTCACTTTACGCAACTGGTTACGTAAAGTAAGACGTTTCAAAACTTCCGTCAGTTTTGAAAAGTGTCAAATTATATGTCGAAATTAGAAAAATATAATTATATCAATTTCGACCAAAATGTCAGATAGGTACAACCTTTTTGCTTAGTATGACAGAAAAGTGGTATTAGCATGTATTAGTATCTAAACTAATGGACTGAGTGCCCTGATAGGAATAAGGGTTTTATTCCAGATAAGTATATATATATGGTCTGTTTTATTCCATCTAAACCGCACATTAGGCGTATTTGGAGTTCTAAAAATCACACTGATCTGACAATGCGTACACAGGGATTATCGACTTAGCCCTGTTCCGGTTATACCGGAAGTGGACATCAACTTCGCTATTTCAAATGGAGAGCTATATTTTTTATTGCTTTTTCAGATCTCTTTTGTTATATTGAGATGATCTTCATTAGCTCTCTCTATACTTACCCAAAGTCTAGCAGTTTTCGAGATGTTTTTTATAACATTTGGAGAAAAAAATATATGTTTCACACGGCAGCAAATGTAGATTGACTGCCTTGGCAGAGTTCCTAGCCTCGCTACGCTCGGCTATATCATATGAACTATCAGCCATGGCAGTCAATTTACTATTCTTTGCTGCCTATATATAGTAAAACAAATAAATATTCCTTGATCCGGAAAATCTGTCAAACTTGGGAAAGTTTAAGTAGCCATAACAATTTTCTTTCAAATGGAATAATACTAATATTTTTTATCATTGAATGAAGGATATAATTTATAATTCCGCATCGGTATTATGTATATTGATATATTATTATGTTCATATAATGTTCAAATAAGAGAAAGGTGAAAACAAAAGAAAATCAAAAAGGTCTGCTATAATATATTGCTTTCGAAGTTTCCATATTATATGCTTATGGCTGGGTTCTGCGTGACGGCGCAATATCAAACCTTCTTTCTCTGTCACTCTCATTGAGCATATGGAAACTCCGAACGCGAATATCTTATTCTTAATCGTTTGAAATAACCATATCAAACCTGGTATCGTCGAATTCGTTATGATAATCACTAACCGATTATCGAATAAAATACAGGGAGTTCCATTTGAAAATCAAAAGTTGGGGTCGTTTCCAGTACAACCGGAAGTCATATAGTACAAAAATGGTATTTGTCAATAAATAGCAATTTGGTATGAGTGCTATTGCTACCCACCAAATTTTCAAAATCCGATCCCGAATGATTTACAGCACTGGCCGTTTTTTGTGCACTTCTCTGTATATATAACCAGCGCACATAATGTACATACAAAATGTATACGCTTGTATCTTCGACTTGTAACTGTACACGCGCGGGGTTACATAAAGAAGAAACGAGAAAAGAAATGAATAAGCCATAATTGAAAACGACCACTTCACCCCCGCCACTTGTAGGTATACCTAATGTATATCCAATATCAATTGCATAATATCTCGCACTGTGCGGCGTCGGCGTGTATGCAGTTTCCTTTGAAGTGACTGCAGGTGCGGCACGAGAATCTGCAATTGTTTTTAGATGAACTATACCTATTTCCTCAGATTCAGAATGTTTCTTTTTTCAATCGAACTTTCAGAGCCCTGTATTCAACATGTATTGATACCATATGATCGCATTTAGTTCCAAATAATAGTTTTTTTTTCTCCAATAAACGGCATAGAAAAGTGGCCTTTCTATTACACTTTCAACAGGCAGCAATAATTGAGGTGTACTTTCTCTAGCTAGGCAGCAAAAGTTTGTTGCTATTCAACGTCGTTCCAAGTGATTTGAAAGAAATTGGTAATCAAAATTGACACTGACATTGGGTGAACAGAAAATGATGGAATTTCCAATAGAAAAATCACACAAAATTGGTTTTATAACATTTGGAGACAAACTTATAAGTTTCACATGGCAACAAAGTAGATTGACTGGCTATTGGCTGCAGGGGCGTCATTTCAGTGAGTACCAGGGGGGGTCAAGAAACAAAATTTTTGCAATGCATTTTTTCGGAGCTCAAAGTCAAATAATGCCTTCACCCCCTCAGATATTAGCACGTCTTTAGGGAACACCCTGTATACAGAGAAGTGCACAAAAAACGGCCAGGATTGTAATAACTTTTGAATTATTCTAGATAGGGTTTTGGAAATTGGTGGGTAGCAAGTATACCAAATTGCTCATTAATTGATGAAACAATTTTTCTCCTATCACTTCCAGTTTCACCGGAAACGACCCCAACTTTTGATTTTTAAATGGGACACCCTGTATTGAATTCCATATTCGGTTAGGGATTATCATGACGAATTCAACGATACCGGATTTGATAGGGTTATTTCAAACGATTACAAAGATATTTGCGTTCGAAGTTTCCATGCTCAATGGGTGTGACTTCACAATACCAAAACTTCTTTCTCTGTTTCGTCAATTAATGAGCAGTTTGGTATACTAGCTGCCCACCACTTTTCAAAACCCTATCTTCAAAAGTTACAGTCCGGGCCGTTGTTTGTGCACTTCTCTGATGTATGTTCTCAGTTCATTGAAATTGAAATAAAATGATCTGAAAATAGGAACAAAAAGAAATGCAAGAGTATTTTGGATACTGTCTGTAGGTTACCCAATAGCAGGTGGATATTCCCAAATTATTTTGGGAGCAAGAGGTATACTACTGACTTTTTTTTTCAATATTCCCTGGTTTACTTCAATCGATTAACTATTACTCATAACAGGAAGTTTATCAGCAGCAGTCTATTGTAATATTTTCACATTTAAGGGACATTTGCTTCCTTATACAGCGTGTCTCATTTCAAACGGCTCCCCCTTTATATCTCAGCTATCAGTGGTGCCATCTTTACCAAATTTGTATCGGTATGAACAATCATCAATATGACCAGTTCTTCAACGATAAACATCATTTTAGTTTTAGACAGTGCCGTGCATTTTTATTGAAATGAATAGGGGTCAGTTTCTTTTTCACAGGAAAACTGACCTCAGAATATTGTTCTTCATGGTTTCAAACCCACATATGTGGATTTTCATAAGATGTCTATGAAAGGTTTCAGAAAAACAGGCACATCTAAACAGCATTTTTGCGAACGTAATAATTATTTACTCGGAAACGGTGAGTTCAACATAAAAAAGAATAACTCGTTTTCCAACTACCGGGACCATCGAACGTTCCAAAATTCGTAGTTGATTTGAAGTCACTATTTATTCGAGACTGAAAATGAAAAAAATTAAGCCAATCCTGTTAATTCGGAATTAGATGATTTTTTGCATATGGTGGTTTGAAAGCATGAGGAACAATATTATGAGGTTAGATTTCCTATAAAAAATGCCTAATATGATTTTATGAAAAATCTACCCCGTTTTTGTTCAATAAGAACGCACGGCACTGTCCAAAATAATGTGCATCTCTTTAAAACTGATCATACTGATATGGTTCTTCATACCACACCAAATTTGGTTGGAATTGCATGACTAATAACAGAGATATAGAGGGGGGGCCGCTTAAAGTGAGACAACGCTTTATATACCTGAATTTCTTGCATGATAACTATATACCATTATACTGAATAATGTTTCAACAATTTTGAAATAATATATTCTTTTTTCAATTCCAAGTACAGTCGCATTCAAAAAAAAATCGTACAAGTATATTACAGAGAGAAATTAACATCACCTTATTCTGCATAAAACGGGCTATCTGGAATGATTGTTTACCAAATGTTGACAGTAAACTTGTCTTAGGTTCTCAAAAACACAAAGCGTTGGCTGAGCCAGTTTAACACAACTAGAACTCTTTTTAATACTTGTACCCTATTTTATTGAATAGGACTGTACTGATACAAAACTGATGATGTTATATTATATTATGTGGTTACAGAAAACTCGATTTTTCATGTATATTTCTATTGAAATTGAAAAACAAAATATTTATTAGTCTATAAGTTGATATATTGATATCTACAAGAATTAGTTGACTGAAGAACTCTCCCGCCCAGTTTAAATCAGAATTTTATGGAATTTCACCAATATTTTTTCATTTCACAAATCTGGTCATATAGGAAAAAACTACTATGAACCTATATAAAAAAAAATACATTTTACTTGAAATGAACTTTTATTCAATAAAAGCCACACATTACAAAAATATTGTTTGCTAAGGAATACACAAAAATGCAATAAATAAGCAGTAATTATACACATAACCTTACAACTATTTGTTCACCAAAATGAAGACATTATTATCTCTCCCATTTTGATTTCCAAATAAAAATGAGTATAAGTACAAAACTATACATATATACAAAAGTTAAACCTAGTATTGAGCAGTCCTTTATTATTGTCATAAATATTGTTAAGGCATCACATTTTTATTCATGAATGTTCATAAGACATAGGTACTACATAGGTACATATTACATAATATGTAAAACATTTCAAACCAGTCCTTATTCAATTCCATCATATAGAGAAGAACATCAAGAATCCATAGCAAACACAAAAAAAAGTAGGTACAGTATTGTTCTCTCTCTCTCTTATTATTGCAAAGGATAGAGTTATACCGTCATTCATATGTTCACTGAAGACGACTGTACTGCATTCTGAAGAATCGGACAGGATCATCAAGTTTTAATGACTTATGTTGAAAAATATAAAGTTTAACAGCAGTTATAGCGATCTGTTTACAGAGCATTTACGACCATAGAAAGAGAAAATAGTATTTTTCTAATTTTGACATTTAATGGCACTTTTCAAAACTGACGGAAGTTGCGTAAAGTAAAATATTACATAACTGATGATGATGATGATGACATGTTCATTTCAACACCTGTTACGTAATAAGCTTTCTCCAAGGGCGGATCCAGGGGGGATTCATGGGGGGTCATGCCCCCCCCCCCCCCCGTGAACCGGTGATTTTCCTATGCACTTTCTGCTCAATTCACCAAATAAATGGATAGTGGACATTCATATATTTTTTTGCATATACAGTATGTTTTCTGATAATCAGTAAAATATTCATGTGGTTATTGCTGAGGTATTTTTATGGAAAGAAGTTCCTATAAACTTTTATCAAAAAATGCTTCATAAAAGGTCGTAGGCCCTTAAAATAGTAGGTACACCCTGGAGACGGTTTATCCTCAATATTTCCGAAACCGTTCATTGAAGAATTGCATGATGCTAATGCTGAATCAGAATTAGAGCTCATAATTTCGCAATTTTACTCAGGGACGTAACGTACTGGATGGGTTAAAGGTGAAAAAAATTAATTTTTTATGGTATTTTTCCACATTCTCATCTCAGAATAGGATACCACCTGAAATTTTTTTACGTGAAAAAGGTATTCCTAATTCAAATAGATAGGGCAAGTTGTTTTTGAAACCAATCGCACAATTTTCTACATTGATGCATCAGCACCTCGATCACGGGTTTTTCGGTTTCTCAATATTCCACCAACCGCTCACACTGGAAATTTGGTACACTGCATACTTTTTACGCCAAATTGAATTTTGATGGCTTATGAATAAGAGATAATGGGTATGGGCGTGATAAATTGCAATTTTCTCGAGAAGAATTAGTCATTATCAGATTCCTGGATCTGATAAATCAAAAAGAATAATGTTAAAAATAAATCGGATCGTCATTGGAAAATGGATGTTTTGACCCGCAATAACCTTAGGATACGTTTCTGAAAAAAATTCTGATAATTCGAGCTCAGAATCTTATCCTGCGTTGAAAGTTCATGAAGTGTACCAAATGTTAAAATTCAAACACTTAAATATCGAAAAGATTGAGGAAATATTGAGGAAAACCCGTCTTAAGGGTCTCGAAAACTACTAGCCCTATTGATATGAACTGGGCATACCTTTTCACGTAAAACACTCCCAAGTATAATATTTTGTTATCAGACTATGAAAAAAAAACAAAAGAAATGGGATTGTTAACCACTCCAGAATGATACCACCGAAAATTTTAAATTAAAATTTTGCTTCGAATTTTGTTTCGAAAATTGTGAGGAAAAACCGTTTCAGGTTGCCCAATTTTGAGGGTCGGAGCACCCTTAGGAAGCATTCTTTCTACAAATATTTATAGAAACTTTTTTAATATTAATACTTCAGGAAACACCTCCCGAAATGTTACCAATGTTCAGGAAACGCCCACTACATTGTATATAAATATTGAATATTGGGACGCGAGAGCTGTATCCGCCTTTGGATTCCTCTTTATCACTTGAGAAATATGAACTTGAATCAACCATTTTGTACATAATATCGGTATGTAGAACTGGTCATTATTTCTGTTCCAGCGAATTCTTTTTTCGAAATTAGAAAAAATATTGTACGTTTACCCTTGCTCTACTGCTGAACTTGATTTTTTCTATGACTTACTCTCTTTACATCATGCCATGAACAGAGACAACTATTGAGCAATACAAACGAACAGGTCTTGTCTGTCGTCACACAAAATGACGCGTTTCCTAACTGGTAACGTAAATATATATTTATCAGATTCTATCAATTGCTAGATGAGTCTCAGTCATTAAAACTCGACCACCCTGCATAATGAATAAATACAACTTTATGTGTTACAACGAAGTTGAAGACAATGCAACGACAGCAGCGCCACTATCGTTATATTCATAAGAATATCCTATGGATTGCTGATGAACTAAACTAAAAGTTGTAGGGATATATACAATTATACATACATATATAGATTAATAATAATAATAATGTATCAGTCATTCGATGGAGTTGAATTTAATGCACTAACATAACATAGAGGCAGTTTATTGGATATATTTTCACAGCCTTCAATTCATAAATGGAGTTTTTCGTAAAATCAGAACATCGATTTCCCCACATAAATTGAACGGGGTTAAATCCATGGAATGATGTATACGAGCAAGGTGAAGATAGAACAAGCCAGTGACACATTTACGCAGGGGGATAAAGGTTTATTCACTTCATGTGATATATCACGTTTCAACAATTAGTTTTTTGAATTGGGGAATTGAGAACAACATGACCAGTAAGCCATCACCAATGGGGTTGTACATCTTTCATTAAAACGTTTCATCCAAAAGAAGCAGTCGATTCGGCAATCCTAACTAAAAAACAAAAGTCACCCGAACCATTCGCCACGTTCACTTCCGAGCAACCAGACTGTTTTTTCTGAATATCCAACACGAAGGACGTTTGGTAATCTGCGCCCCGATTCAAAAAGTTATACCACAGCTTGTATAGTTCATGCAAAGTCAGTTGGAAAAACACATCACCGCAAGTCGTCGGTCCCTTTGAATGTTCAAAGAGTGTGGCAGCGCGGCCCGACATTCGTTTGATGATCTGTTCAACTGACTTTGCATAAACTTTACCTGTCGCGTTTTTTGCTTCGCTGTGCGCAAGCAGAGGCACCTGGTGATGCCTCTGGTAGTCCCCGGTCGGACTGGGGTGTTGCTCATAATGAGGATTTAGAAATGACTAATTCCGATTGGAAACTTTCGGCAAATATTCGTTGCTGACCTCTATTCCATGAAATATAATAGTAGTCAGCACTATCTTGGTCCGTAGCTGCTCGACGTTTGTCAGTTGTCGATAGGTATTGTGAACGGTGTTCTCTTAATTCGTCGGACAATTTCTTGATATTTCGAGATGATGAACGTTTGAAAAATATATCATTCAATATGACACCCCTAATTAATTGTTATAAATGATTTCTACTATAGTCATACATTGAAACGTTCCATCTACAGCTTGCCAGCATAGATGAAACACCATCTATGTTGCCAGTGAATACCATCCACGGTTAGATATCCAAGTACGATACAACATTAAAAAGAAGCAGTCGATTCGGCAATCCTACCTAAGAAACACAAGTCTTTCCCGTCTGAAATTTACTGGCATCACCCGAACCATTCGCCACGTTCACTTCCGAACAACCAGACTGCTTTTTCTCGATATGCAAAATGAAGGTTGCTCGGGAATCCACGTCCCTATTCAAAAAGTTGAATCTAGCGTTGGTTGCGTTTTTTGCTTCGCTATGCGCCAGCTGAGGCACCTGGTGATGCCTCTGGTAGTCCCCGGTTGGACTGGGGTGATATGTGTTGTGGTGGTGAGTGGGAAGGTAAAAGTGTAGGAATCCCTCGTTCGAACACTTTAAATTGATGATTTGTTTCTCATAATGAGGATTTAGAAACGACAAATTCAGATTGGAAACATTCAGCAAATATTCGTTGCTGACCTCTATTCCAAGGAACATAAAGTATTCAGCACCATCTTGATCCGTGGTTGCTCGACGTTTGTCAGTTGTCGTCGATAGGTACTGTGAACGGTGATCTCTCAATTCGCCGGACAATTTCTTGATATTTCGAGATGATGAACGTTTGAAAAATATATCATTCCATTTGACGCTCCTAATAGATTGTTATAGAGATGATTACTACTATAGTCATACATTGAAACGTTTCATCTACAGCTTGCTAATGAATACCATCCACGGTTAAATCTCAACATTAAAAAGAAGCAGTCGATTCGGCAATCCTATCTAAGAAACAGATGTCTTTCCCATAAAAATTTACTGGCATCACCAGTACCATTCGCCTCTTTCACTTTTTCGAGAAACCAGACTGGTTTTTCTGGACATCCAACACGAAGGACGTTCGGAAATCCGCGTCCCGTTTCAAAAAGTTGTACCACAGCGTTGGTGGTATTTTTTGCTTCGCTATGCGCGAGCAGAGGCACCTAGTGATGCCTCTGGTAGTCCCTGGTCGGACTGGGGTAACATGTGTTGTGATGGTGAGACGGAAGGTAAAAGTGTAGGAATCCCTCGTTCGAACACCTTGAATTGATGATTTGTTTCTCATAATGAGGATTTAGAAATGACTAATTCAGATTGGAAACAATAAAATTTTAAGCGTCATCTTACTCCGTAGTTGTTCGACGTTTGTCAGTTGTCGTCGATAGGTATTGTGAACGGTGGTCTCTTAATTCGTCGGACAATTTCTTGATATTTCGAGATGATGAACGATTGAATAATATATCAGTCAATTTGACACCCCTAATAAATTGTTATAGAGGTGACTACTACTATAGTCATACATTGAAACGTTCCATCTACAGCTTGCTAGTGAATACCATCCACGGATAAATCTCTAAGTACGATCCAACATTTAAAAGAAGCAGTGGATTCGGCAACCCTATCTAAGAGAAAAAAGTCTTTCCCGTATAAAATTTACTGTTATCACCCGACCCATTCGCCACGTTCACTTCCGAGGAACCAGACTGGTTTTTCTCGATATCCAAAACGAAGGTTGTTCGGGAATTCGCATCCCGATTCAGAAAAGAATCACTTGTATCAGTATTCGTTTATACGAGTCGATGCATAGATTTCGGGAGGATGTAATTCAATATCCTGCGTGGCATTAGCCAGGGAAGTAGTTGTTTTTCTCCCGAAATCTACCATTGTTGTTCAGTTTATGAACACTGTGTGGATATGACTTTGAGCTTTTTGCATTTATTTACCGATTCAAAAAGTTGTACCTAGCGTTGGTGGTACTTTTTGCTTCGCTATGCGCGAGCAGAGGCACCTGGTGATGCCTCTGGTAGTCCCTGGTCGGACTGGGATGACATGTTTTGTGGTGGTGAGTAAAAGTGTAGGAATCCTGCGTCACCTTGAATTGATGATTTGTTTCTCATAATGAGGATTTAGAAACGACTAATTCAGATTGGAAACATTCGGCAAATATTCGTTGCTGACCTATATTCCATGGAACATAAAGTATTCAGCGCCATCTTGATACGTAGTTGCTCGACGTTTGTCAGTTGTCGTCGATAGGTATTGTGAACGGTGGTCTCTTAATTCGTCGGACAATTTCTTGATATTTCGAGATGATGAACGATTGAATAATATATCATTCAATTTGACACCCCTAATAAATTGTTATAAATGACTTCTACTATAGTCATACATTGAAACGTTCCATCTACAGCTTGCTAGTGAATACCATCCACAGTTAAATCTCTAAGTACGATACAACATTAAAAAGAAGCAGTCGATTCGGCAATCATATCTAAGAAACAAAAGTCTTTCCCGTATAAAATTTACTGGCATCACCCGAACCATTCGCCACGTTCACTTCCGAGCAACCAGACTGGTTTTTCTCGATATCCAACACGAAGGTTGTTCGGGAATCCGCGTCCCGATTCAAAAAGTTGTACCTAGCGTTGGTGGTATTTTTTGCTTCGCTGGGGGCGAGCAGAGGCACCTGGTGATGCCTCTGGTAGTCCGCGGTGGGACTGGGGTGGCAGGTGTTGTGGTGTGTGGGAACGTAGCCTTCCCTCAGCAGATTGCTGTACGTCCTGTCGAAGGTGTCATGAGGGCACTTCTCTTTGACAGGTTTGGATTGCTGAGGCATGGCATGCACGTACATTGTCGGACTGAAAAATAAATGTTCATTTTTGGTATTTACTCACTACTTGGCCATAGTTAGTGTTGGAAATGGAAATATTGGAAATTTCCGAACGTGTCTCGGAAATATTGGGAATATTGAAAATATTTGAAACAAATATTTAAATATTTTCATAAACGATTAAAATCCGATGTTTATTAATATACAGTGTGACCCACTTCTAATGGAACCACCCCTGTATCTTACGTAATCGTTAGGTAAGGATCCTGAAATTTGCTGGAGCGAGAGATATACCAAAAATGCACTCTATGACCAAGTGGGGTCACCTTCAGTGATATACACTGCTCGCCAACAGCCATGAAACTACCCCAATTTCCGGAAAATGATATTAGGAGCCAAAATAGGGCGAAAATCACTCCAGATTTGGAATCAGAATGCCCAATTTACTAACTATTCAAATTTTTCCTGGAAAATTTTCAGTTCTGAAAAATGAAATTTTGTCGCATAATTGACTTTTTCTGCCACCGACACAAAAGTCGTCCATTTTGATACCAAAATTAGCTCTTAATTTGACGTTTTTATTACTGACACAAAAATAGGTATGTTGCTAGGCAACATATTTAGTTCCTAGGAGCTAAAGTTGAATTTCAGTTCCTAGGAGCTAAAGTTCGACTTTAGCTCCTAGGAACTAAAAAGGATGTACTGGACGTCATCAAGAATAAACAACATTGTGACGGTTGGTTATTTGGGTTGACTCGCAAATTTTGCTTTCGCTCGGCTTCGCTAAACGCTCCGCCTCGCAAATGCAAAATTCGCTTGTCAAACAAAGTGTCACTTTTGATCCTAATAAAACAATCTATTTTCTGCAACCGACACAAAAGTCGTCCATTTTGATACCAAAATTAGCTCTTAAATTGACGTTTCTATTACTGACAAAAACATAGGTATGTTGCTAGGCAACATATTTAGTTCCTAGGAGCTAAAGTTGAATTTTAGTTCCTAGGAGCTAAAGTTGAACTTTAGCTCCTAGGAACTAAAAAGGATCTACTGGACGTCATCAAGAATAAACAACATTTTGACGGTTGGTTATTTGGGTTGAGACGCATACCTGATTTGTTTCCGATTTCAGCAGATTTAGCGTTTCATATCCATGCTCGAGATATAAATACACCTTTATTATAGTTCAGTATTGGAATTATAAACATCTCAGTTAAGTATTTTTGTTTTGATCAGGGAAGCCTTCAAGATTCAAATACTTGGTTGATCTGTCTGTATTTCATTCGTTATTCTCGGGATGGATAACTTGTTTTTGAATAATCACGGCAAGCAATAGTTTTTTTGTCTCAAACAACGATATTGTTTAGCTTCATTTTGATCATCAAGTTAAACACAGTGTAGTATGGAGAGGAATACTTAATCACTATTATCATTGTTGATATGCTCACTAACCTAACATTTTCCACGTCTTTGCCATTAGAGCACCTGGTCCATACACAAATATGTCAATCTGTGGTTGTATTTATATTGAAACTACAATTCGAACATCCTAGAAAACCTAACCTGCTGTTAATGCAGGTAGAATATTCTCACCACATGGATTATTTGTCAATATTTGTTGCATTGCATACATATGGCACGGCATTGGTGGTTACTCCACATGTTTATTTGAGTTAATTGTTTCGGTTGCAGAAAAAATAGCATGTTTCATTCGGATCAAAAGTGACTTTGTTCGACTCGCAAATTTTGCTTTCGCTCGGCTTCGCTAAACGCTCCGCCTCGCAAATGCAAAATTCGCTTGTCAAACAAAGTGTCACTTTTGATCCTAATAAAACAATCTACTATTATCTTTGGACTTTCTCTTCCTCCGGCAAATTTCAGAACCCTACCTCAATAATTACGTGAGATACGGGGGTGCTTCCATAAAAAATGCGACAAAATTTCATTTTTCCGATCTGAAAATTTTCCAGGAAAAATTTGAATAGTTAGTAAATTGGGCATTCTGATTCCAAATCTGGAGTGAACGATTACGTAAGATACAGGGGTGGTTCCATTAGAAGTGGGTCACTATCATTTCCGTCGACCTCGTATTAACAAGTAATAAGTATAATGTTTATGAAATCGTTCATTAATGACCCCTATTAATGATCAATTTGTCTATCAATGCACGATTGTTTTATAGGCAACCAAACATACACCACGTGCATTCATTGTTTATGCTATAACTTACGGAATCTGCATTTATATCGAAAATATGGATTTCATCGAAGATTTTCCGTTAACGAGTTCGCCTTTCCAAGTTTCTGAAACGATTTTAATCTGTGTTTTAATCTAACACAAGGAATTGATATTCTATGTTGATCATTTCGACAAATGTCAAATGTCACTAATGTCAGTAACAAGGCTACTGGGTGATTCTTAGTAGTTTCCAGATGAATGATGAATTCGCGAACCAAGTTTTCTTCTTTGCAGGAGAAATGAGAAATGTAGTCGACGGAAAAATTTTGTAACCAACTCGTATATTAATAGACGATTAATGATCATTAATACACTAGTTGGTTAAATAACTATTCATATTTTGTAACTCCATAAGCACTAAACTTACTATAAAACAATCTTACTATAAAACAATCTTTATATATAGTGAATATACCAAGCTCGAAGATTCACTCATAAATGATAAACATACTCATTTTACTTGATTTTTTGGAATTTTCTCCTATTTTCTAAAAAATTAAAATATGCGTATTATTTCAATATATTCGTAGACAATCATCTGATTTGTCCCAAAATGTCACTGCGTTCAACAAATTTTCCTATCAGGGAGCCCAAAAGAAAAATAGAATATCTTGTTAGTGACACATCGAATTTTTACTTGTCTTAAGACGTTTCGAGAACGAATCTGCTCCCGTTATACTGCTATCTGTTTTATGATATTGAGTTTTTTTATTGAAATTTACCCCTGAGAGGGGGACATTCACCAGACTAGACTATGAGTCATACTAATATATGCTGCTATCTTATTTGATGAGGATTGATTTTATTATGGGAAGGTTTACGAAAAATTGATAATTCATGTTTATCGTGAATTTTACTTATTGTCAAATCTAAGAAATTAGCTGAATTTTCTGTTTCTATTTCCATGGTGATTTCTTCAATTCGGATGAATTGTATTGATATAATGATGGAAAGTGTCTGATTGTCCATTGGTACCTTTGAAGCATACCTACTAGGTTTGTATAAGTATTTCAATTGAAGAAGCTATTGTGTTAGTAACATATGAAATGTGTTAATAAGAATTTTGTGGAAATCTTATCCTCTGTGAAGTGTTTCAAATGTTTATTATTCATTTATTTATTTAATATTGATATATCCAGCAGGCGTCAGGCGATTGCCCATTAACAGGTGTATATAATAGAATTATCATAAATAACTATTAGTAGGATCACTATAAATAGATGCGTATATTTATAGATTTATAAGTATAAACAAGTTCCTCGAATCACTGAATAGTTGATACTTGAAGGAAATATATCGACAGTAAATTTTTGTATCTTTAGGATATTGAAGGGATAATGAATGTGTTACCACCTATACAATGCGGAAAGTTATGTTGGATCTTGACAGCTCCTGGTACATTGAAATGCTCACATTATAAATAAATAAACAGAAATTGACAGCTGACATCTACTCCCAGCTCTCTAGATCAGTGTTGGCACAACATAACATTAGCTTGTTAATTTATTAACCCACCAAATAGAAAAAAAAATCTATTTTCATTTTATATCTGCTATTTTCACATAAAACTTATCAGAATTTAATATGTACCATATAAATATTTATATTGCTTATAGTACCTGCATCTCGACCTGCATGTATCTTGGAAACCACAGTATCTCCACCAGGAAACGAAATAAAAAGTACAGTTTGTATTCAAGAAAAAAGCGTACAATATTAAAAAGAGAGGTTAACGTCATCCTAGTTCTAGTTGTGTGAAACTGGCTCAGCCAATGCTTCCTATTTTTGACAACTTATGACAACTGTCAATATTTGGTAAAAAATCATTCCCGATAGTCCGTTTTACACAAATAGGATCACGTTTGTAAAAAATTAACATAAACGTATTTTTTCTCTTTTTCGTAAGATCAAATTTCACTTCAGAAAAAAATAAATAAAAGAGGAACTTGGCTCCTCCACCATTACTGTGTCAGTATGACGTTGCCGACATCATCAATATGTCTAGATTTACGGAAATTGTTCTTTTGTATGCATATTAAATATATCATAACAGCAATGGGATATAATAGGTTCTTCAATCCTACTTTGGCTGAATGAAGTTGATAAATTATGAAATTTCGCGATAGTATCTATAATTTTTCACTATCGTTATATTACAATATGTTATTCATAACTTATTGTCAGTCATTTTTTTGCTAATGAATTCGTTCCTTAATAAAACGGATCTATTTTCTAGGAAAGTTGCAGATTATATCTTGCAACAGCGCCTAATACTTCGAGTCCGTCCACACCACTCAAAATACTGACAGGCACAACAAGAGAAAGGAGCCATGGGTTTCGGCTTCATTCTGTTCTGACCGATGACAGTGAATTATATGTAGCCGATAGTGATTCATCGATTCAATGATGTTTTCGTTCAGTATTGAGCTCTATTCGAGATATTTCAATGCATAAATAACAAAACCATAACCTGTCAGAATGAAGCCAACTACCCTCTGCATTCCTGCTTCGAGTGCATTTGTGGTTATGTATGTTTTTGTTTACCAGTTTTACTTCTTCTTCTATTTTTTTCATTCGTTTTTCATTCGTTAGCTATGCGTTAGCTATTCGCTAGCTATATTCTTCACCATCAGCTATTTTCAGACTAGATTCAGAATGTAGTCACAGTTTGCCCCCGAATTAAAAAATTACTTTAATTTGAAAATGAAAACGACTTTGACTTTATTGGTCGACATTCTGTACAGCGTGGACATAAAACTGGAGAGTTCCGAACTCATTTTATGAAAAATCATCTGAACGAAACTTACTCATTTCTCTCTCTAGTAATACGTGTAGGTTTCTTTTTAATACAACTGTATATAAAATTTTTGATTCAATTATCAACCGTCGAAGTTAGACAAACTAAACCTTACCTTGACACCCTACCTTGTATAATTACCATATAATATAAATGTGTGTACTCACCCCAATTTGTGCATAGCAGAACTTTGATGTTCGTTCTTGAGAATTTTCACAGCCAAGGCGATGAGAACGAAAAGAATGACAGCTCCACAGATGGGAACAGCTATAGTGGCTGCTCTGAACCAAACGTCCGAGTCTGAGTACAAAAACGTATCTTGCTGCTGGTATCTGTTCGCCGTGTCTTGTGTCACATCATCTGAAATAAATTAGAAACAAATTCAACATTTTGATTTATACAGTGTGTCTCACTTCTAATGGTGTATCTTACGTAATCGTTGGGTTAGGATCCTGAAATTTGCTGGAGCGAGAGATATACCCAAAATGCACTCTATGACCAAGTGGGGTCATCTTCAGTGATTTACACTGCTCACCAACAGCCATGGAGCCACCCCAATTTCAGGAAAATGATGATAGGAGTCAAAATAGGTCCAATAGGTCGAATTCGGATCCAGGACGCCCAATTCACTATCATATTTTTCCTGGAAATTTTTCAGTTCAGTTTTCAGGAAAAATATGAATAGTTAGTGAATTCGGTGTACTGAATCTGAATCCGAAGTGATTTCCAACCCATTTTAACTCCTAATATCATTTTCCGGAAACTGGGTTGGTTCCATGGCTGTTGGCGAGCAGTGTATATCACTGAAGATGACCCCACTTGGTCATAGAGTGCATTTTTGGTATTGGTAAATAAATTATATTATTATATTAGTTAATAATTCAGAATAAGCGCCTGATTGAATATTCACTAAAACAATTGAATTTCCAAATTATTCAGTAACTTTTTCATTGAATTGTTCAAATTGATATCCATTTTCCCTCACACACTTTCTCAATACGTCTCATGCATTCAAAATCGTTAAATGATGTCTTTTTAATTTCTGGAAAACTGCATCTATTATTGTTGCACGAAGTTCTTCAAGATTGTTGTGCCTCTTTGTATTAAGACGTATTGAGAAAGTGTGTAGTGTGTCAATTATGTGTTAGAAAAAATGGACAATTCAATGAATAAATAAGTTACTGAATAAATTCGAAATTCAATTGTTTTAGTAAATATTCAATCATGTGCTTATTCTACATTATAAACTTTTTATTACTATTTACTTGTTGCTTTCAGATACCTAACTTTTGTGTTTTGTTAATTAATTAGTGTTGATATTGTTTTTGTCCTGTTCATGGAAAAATCGATAGAAATATTCCTCAAATGGGAACTTTTTTATATGAAAATTCCATAGCCCACTATTACAATTCAATGTTTCAGTGATTTTTGAGCATTTTTTAAAATTCTATATCTATACATCATATATTATTTTGAAGGGAAAGATAAGGAATTTAATGAGCTTATAAAATACAGGGTGTTCCATTTGAAAAATCATAAGTTTGTGCCGTATCTGCAAAACCATAACCCGGAAAAAAATTGAGTGCGCCACTGGATTCTGCGTAAAATTCTCTATGGGATAAGATTTGTCATTTTCGCTAAGGAACTTCGTAGATATAGAAGGGGTTCAAAAAGTATAAATTTTCAAAATCGCCCCGTATCTCATAAACGGAAACAGTTATGCAAAATCTGATTAGGCCATCTTGAGTTTCACAAAAAAGTGTCATAGGACCGCGAAACTGCAAGGTTCTATAACTGAGATATCAGGCAAAAGCATCGAAAACTGGACACCCTGTACATTTATTAGAACATTTCTTCTGACACAACATATTCAAAAAGAGCATCATTAGAAGTATATTCCTATAAAATAACACTAATAACTAGCAGATTCACCATACTAATAGGCAATTTCACTATGACTGAAAATAGCCCTTTTTACATGACTCAGTATATCAAATAGCACTTCCTCTCATCTTTTGATTCCTTTACAACCGTTTAATTAATACTTCAAAAGTGCTACAAATTGAGAGAGTTCCAAACGACCATTTTTCGCGGTGTGACGTCACTTGTATTTTCTTGAGGCTCCCTCTGATGACCCAAAGAGGCTGCGTTGCACAAAACCACAGACAGAACTCAAGCACAGAGTGGTTGGGCGATCTGTGACTTGAGAGAAAAATGGCTACAAAACGAACTATAGAAGAAGAAAAAGATTAACCTCGAAATCTAGTTCATAGTTCATTATTTCATTTCAATTTCAGTGATCTACCAGTGTCATATTAGTGATATTCTTTCAAACTGAATTAACTGAAATAGTTCACTTGAACTGAACTGAATCAGTTAATATGCGTTCTTTCAAATGACGTTCATTGCATGTCAACTGATTCAGTTCAGTTCAAGTGAAATGTGTCAGTACGTTCAGAACGAAAGAATATCACTATTATAGTTTTTATTGAGTGACAAATGCAATGACAAATGGTGACAAGACCAAGTGACAAGACGAATTACCCAATGAGAATGTCCGTCCGAAGTGTATGACGCGGTGTGACGCACCTTGTATTCGTCCAATGAAATGCCATCAATATTTCGCGCGCATTTGAGCTATCGTTTGAATTTAGGTTCAATTTAATATTTTTTTTTTGGGTCAACCGCAATCGTAAGAAAATTGAAAAATTGCTGAATTCACCCAGTATGTGTTCTACATCGTGAAAAAAAAAACAAAAAATCATGGTGAAATTCCCTATTGTATTTTATCATTATTTCATTGAAAAATGCTTTTAGGTTCAAAAAACGATTCAGATGCTATGGAATCTTGCTGAACAACTGTTTCTTGTTCATTCTGCTGATCATAACGAATGTACTCGTCATTTTCAAACGAAAAATCTTTTGCAAACATAATCTTATATTTCATTTAAGGAGTATGACTGTTTAATTCGGAGTTTTCGTCTGCGGTGTATTTCACCATTTTGTTGTACTATGATATAAAGCAATAATGCAAGGGTTTCGTAGTCCCCAACTTTTCAGGGTCATTTTTCATTTTGAGTAGATGAAAAAAATTGTACATATTCGTGAAGATCTTTTTCGAAATTCGATTCGGTTCTTCAAAAAAAAAATATTGGACAATCATAAAAAAACACGTTATTTTGCGATTTTTTCTAGGAAAAACTGAATCAAATTTCGATAAAGTGAAATGACAGCAACGTAGATTAGATCTTCACAAATATGTACTAATTTTTTCATTCACTCAAAATGAAAAATTAACCTAAAAAGATAGGGACTACGAAACCCTTGCATGGCAAAAAATTGTATCCAGAGAGTGGCGCCGCTCTCAGAATTGATAGGAATTAACATTTATGAATGGAGATGCAATATACATTCCTTATTAATCCTTATTTGCAATGTTTACGAGGGTCTGGCATGTGTAAAAATTAAAATTTCATAATTTCAGTGGGATATCAAATTATCATTATTTCATATCATTTCAGACTGTTCCAATATACCTAGAAATTCAAGAATATACGGCAACGTTACCAGAGTTATGTTACGGTGAGGTTCTCACAATAAACGATAATATTTCTTGAGTTACCGAAACATGGAATATTTTGAAAAATATGACGTTATAAACGTTTATTTACGCGTATAATTGTCTTATTCAGGTTCAGAATAAGAAATATTTATTTGTAAATAGTAATATTTTCCACAATAGGATTGTTTTGTGTTTTCGTAGAATTAATATTCCAATTCGACAGAACGATGGGATGTCAAATATCAAATATTACTCAATCCAATCTTTATTATTCATTATTCAATAACAGCTGTTGGAAATCAAGTACGCCACGCAATGGATCAATGGATGTGCAAGTTATTTTTTCAACAAACGATTACCATTGTTCCCTTGTTAGGTACTGCCTCAAGTGCCCAAAATAAACAATAATTTGAATCCTCACCTAAGAGAGTGTCGTTCATGAGATTTCTGGTTTGAGGGCTCTCGACGTGATTGCACATGTCATGGTGGCAACAAATCAGCAACGATTTCGGATTATCTTTTTTCCTGATCGTCGTCCTGTCGTTGGCCCCTCCTCTCCTGTGACATCTCGACTGTTGATCTCTACAACAAGAAATAATCATATAGACACACATTTCATGAAAAAATCAATTTTTTCTTTGACGGGAAGAAAGTTTGAAATTTCATCTCTTGACAGGTTATGAAATGCCATTTTTTCTACAGTTTGGGAAGTGTCATTTTCCCGCAACATTACGGGAAAAACAAAGATATAATATGGCAAAATATAAGTGGTAGGTGATGAAATATGAGAGTTTGAGTTTGTTTGTTACAGTATTGAGTATGTATGTTCAGAATCATCCATCAAATTGCACTATTTATTGTGAAAATTAAGAAATATTGAACAATAAAAATTGATTATTATAAAAATCCCCCTATAGATTTGGATTGATCTGATGGGAAACGATTATTGTTGTCATACCAATCAAACTTCAAATGAGTTTGTCATTGTCGAAGTGACAGACACAGCGTTACTGTCATCTTCGATTCAGTGGAATTGCCACAATGTGATCAAAAACTTCCAGCTATAGGGATGCGATATAAATGCGTTATTGCCAAGAAAGGTATGAGAAGCTATACACGCGTTTTATTTAATAGTGTAACAATAAAGAAATGAAAATACCGAATAAAGAAGATGTATTTTTGGCTCATTTCCTAGAAGTGTCTGAAACCTATAGATCAAACACCTTATAGGACTGCTGGCTTCCGCAATGAACCTATACATAATGCACTCGACTGCTTGCCCGAACTCCGCTTCGCGTCGTTCGTGTCAACGGCAGTCGCGTGCGGGAAAGAATCACTTTCCGCACTTGTTAGGAAAATTACTATTTTCTACAAACGTCAAAAAATGACAAGGTTCGCGCATTGATAACGAATTGCGAAGTGACATTTTTTTCCAGTTTCCTACGTTACCATGATACCTTGCACAAAACAATGCGCGAAGTAAAACAGTGCGCGAAGAACCTACTTCGCACATTGTTATGTAAACCATTGTAAACTATATGAGATATTTATATGTATTTAAACTGTATGGTCCTCAATCGAGCAAACAACCACGAAATCATTTATTCCTGAATGTTCAACAATAACTTCGCTTTTTCTCTTGGAGCGCACGAAAGGAAATTCCTATTATGTTCGTGGAACATCGTGCGTACCTAGGGAGGATAGGGGGAGGCCTTTCAAGCCAGTTCAACACCATTTTTTATATCAAGCAAAACATATTTTCACTTCAGAACTATATTTTTTGACGTTTGTAGAAAAAATGTTGTTTGCAACTCGAGCGCGAAATAATTTGGTCATCTCGACTATTTTCTCGATCAAATCTCGATCACCAAAGTAGCATTTCGCGCTCTAGATACAAAAATAACTATTTCATAAAATTTTTTTTCCACGAAAAAGAGTGAGTACTTTTTTCCCGGAGATATATAATGTATATATATGTCGGCGTCAAACAGTAAAATATGTCATTCTCTGGAATGCCTAGTCATTTCACGTATTGCCTGCAAACAGCGTAACTCTAAATTTCGTACAACGTTTGCCTATAATAGATTCAGGCATTCCCTCTGTAATGACGGAAGCAAGGTTCATTCAGCCGTGTCAGCTCAGGTTGTTTAGATGCAGTAGTCTCTTCTGTTCTCTCAGGTAATTTTCTGAATCTGTACAGTCGCATTAAAAAAAAAGCGTACAAGTATATTACAGAGAGAAATTAACGTCATCCTATTCTGCATGAAACGAGCTATCGGGAATGATTGTTCACCAAATGTTGACAGTAAAGTTGTCATAGGTTCTCGAAAACAGAAAGCATTGGCTGAGCCAGTTTTACACAACTAGAACTAGGATCCCGAAATCCTCTTTTTAATACTTGTACGCTTTTTTATTGAATACGACTGTACGTTCTAGGAAGATGATTCATTTAGGCGGAAAAATAGTCTCCCTTCTTATGCATATGCAGAAAGGATATTTTCATTCCTCAACCCTCCGGCAAACAGAGTAACGGCTGAAAATGTAAGTTACGCTCGGTTACGCTGTTTGCCGACAATACGTGAAATGACTAGGCATTTCAGGGAATGACGGATTTCACTAATTGACGCCGACATATACACTGTTGATGGCTTTTATTGTGCTCTAGTTCCGAAATATAAGCCAATAACACCGTCTCCGAGAAAGAGCTATGCAGGATTCACGGGAAAAATATTAGATTTTAACTCACGGTTTTTTCTTTCCCTCCGGTATGCGTCGGGAGACAATACAACCCTAAAATCTACAACTTTTTTCCCTTGTATTATAATTAATAAATAACTATTTCCAGACGAGAGGTAACTCTTGGCTTGGAGTAAGCTAAGATGTTTCAAATTCCACGGTATGTTGAAGGTACTGTTGTGAAGTACCCTTCACACCCTCTACGAGGTGCTACTGATTTGTGTTGTGTTCCAATGTGCAATACAGGTTAGGTTAAAATGTGTTAAGGTTTTTTGTTGAAGAAGTTATGGAAAAAAGTTACATGATTTCACCTGAATTAAAATAATTTTTCATATGAAACAACCTACCTATTTTCACATTTTCTTTATTCTTATTTCATCAATTCAGATATAGGGAGAGATTTAAATAGGACCACATTATTATAACACTAAAATAACTGAAATAATGAGCTTAAAAATAATAAATATAATATTTTTGACCCAAGGCCTCTAAGGGGACAATTTTGTCTTTTTTTATCTCTTGGAGCGCACGAAAGGAAATTCCTATAATGTTCGTGGAACATCGTGCGTACCTAGAGAGAATAGGGAGAGAAGATTAGTGTTGGAATATTTTGGAAGTTATAAGTGCTTGGTAGTACTTCCATTGGCAAAGAATTTCAAACCTTCGTCGTTCTACAGACGAAAGAGTTTTAGTAGGTTATTGTTCGACATATTTCAAGGTTAACGACGTAAGGATGTGCTGACCGGTATTGGTGGAAGTAGGTATCTATAGCAAAGTGAAAGGTTGCTGACTTTTCTGATTTATTACAACTTCTTCCTCGAACTTTTCTATAGCTTTATAACCAAACAGGTACAGAATGTCCACAAGATAGTGTAAACTACTCGAATAGGTCGCCAAATGATAAAAAGCTGAAGCTGAACCGCCTCATAAAGGGTGTGTTCTAGAGCAAGTAAGTAGGTAGTGGATAAAAATTATTCAAATGGACACGAGCGCATCACTGGTGGCCATGATAAATCGTTATATAAAGATAAAATATCTGGTAGTTATCATTTATTTGTGACCGCTTCTCTGTAATTAATATTCTCAGCGATAACAGTCAACGACCTCTGTTTAATTAACATAACAAATTCATGACTTCTTCATTCGCTCGATGAATTTGAAGAATGCAGTTCGACAAAATGAAAATGAGATTCATGAAATGCCGACCTAGTTCATAGCGAATTCCTAAAACACTGTTCTAGCTTGAAAAAAGAGATGGTTTAGTTTATACCGGGTGTATCAAATTCAATCTTCACCATTGGGATCTGGGAAACTATAAAAGATACGAATGGTTCAATTGGGGCAAAGTTGATGAAGAAATTTACCATGAATAATGAACAAACAATTCAGTACCTCTACATTTACCCTCATGAGGGAAATAATGGACGAAAGATAATTAAAAACAGAAAATTCATTTGGAGATTACGGGAGATTACTCTATCGGAATATGCTACCAATTGGTCCTGGTCTTCTAATTCATACATCAACTACAATAAACATAGGGGATTTTTCTGACCTAATGGTTTTCGACATATGCCTAAAAAAATTCGATATAAACCTTGGTAGTAAAGAATATTATCATCACGGGACTTATACCCGAGGCTTGAGCCAAGGAGTATAATTTTGGTCCCTGGGTAATAATGATATTCTTTACTACCTTGGTCTATAAATAACTACACACACTGGCACAATTAGGGGAAGGGACAAAATTTACACTAAGTTTGACATCAATTTTCTCTCGAACCGATCGCTCGATTTGATTTTTTTTTTCACTATATATCTGAGAAATAACCACCTTCAAACGATTCGTCCTTATATCATATACAGGGGTGTAAAGAAAGAACGGATTTTTCGGTATTTTTTAAGACATCCTGTGGAGTGAACCACTGATAATTGAGACGATTTATCAACACCAAATTGTATCCCAATATATTCCGAATATTTTCGTTTTTTATTCATCTTGATATGTCAATTATTCAAGAAAATACAGAGTATCAAAGAGAAGGTGGAAATTGGTATTAATTTAACCACCTCGAAACTCGAATTGGATCTGAAAATGTGTCGTTTCTTGAGTTGTTTCTGAGATTATTTCCCCTTCAAGTTGAAAATTGCTCTCTTTTCACATATTAGTCTATTGTGACAAAATTTCTTAGAAATATTCATTCAATAACAATAACATTAACTCAACAAACAATAAGGATTCAAAACACCAACAATAATTTCAATAACGTGCGTGACCTCCACGCGTTCTTATCACATCAGTCATCCGTCTGCTCATGCTTTCGATGACATTATCGATTATTCTTGGGGAAGATTATCCCAAACCTCAACCAGAGCTGCTGCTACTTGCTCGGGATTTTGTACAGCGGGAATTCTGGACCTTAATCGTCTACCCAACATGTCCCATAGATGTTCGATTGGATTAAGATCTGGTGAACATGCAGGCCAATCCATTGCTCTTATTTCGACTGTATTTAAAAAGTTGGAGCTAGCACGAGCCACGTGAGTGTGGGCATTATCGTGCATTAACAAGAAGTTTTCTCCGATTTGGGGGGCAAATGGTATGACATGCTGTTGAAGAACATCTCGTATAAAGACATCTGCATTTAAAGCGCCATTAACCACTACCAACTCTGTTCGTGCCTCTAAACATATTCCACCCCAAACCATGACTGAACCTCCGCCATAGGAGACAGTATAGCAGTAAAATTGAATTGTTTATTTTGTTCACCTCGGCGGCGATATAGTCTTTCCCTGCCATCTATTAAAATGATGCAGAAGGCGGCTCTCATCTGTAAAAAGAACGTTGGTCCACTGGTCATTTTCCCAATTCACATGCTGCCTAGCGAAGCTGCGTCTTGCCACCCATGACGTCGCTGGAGTTGTGTAGCTTTCTTCGTTCTATAGGCCATCAGATCAACTTCTTTAAGCCTTCTGCTGATAGTCCGATGACTTATTCGTCTCCAACATACTTCTTTCAGTTATAGTTTCTCAATTGGGGTACGGTTGTACGTCTGTCTCGTAGTGTTTGGGAGACTAAAAATCGGTCATCTCTAGCCGTGGTTGACCGTTTTCTTCCTTGGCCTCGTCTCCTCACGTACTCTGCTGTTTGACTCCAAACGTCTCACATTCCGATAAATCATAAATTTTGATTTTTCCAGCATGTCAGCAACAGCACTGTACGATCCGAGGTACGATCTACCATTTTCAATTGATGCTACAGCCCTCGCCACATCAGTAGGATTCAAATTTCCCATGTTGAATTTTCATTAATCGAATTCATGAGAGTATTCGTATATGTGTCTTCGAACAGTAAACCGGTAGGTAAAACTGTGAACAATTTTCATCTTGAAGTAAATATTCTCACAGAAATAAGTTGAAAAACGACACGTTCTTATCCCCAGGTCGAGTTTCGAGGTGGTAAAATTAATACCAATATCCACCTTTTCTTTGACACTCTGTATTTCCTTGAATAATTGAGATATCAAAATGAATGGAAAACGAGAATATTCGGAATAGATTGGGCTACAATTTGGTGCTGAGAAACCGTTTTATTTATTAATGGTTCACTCCACAGGATGTCTTAAAAATTCCGAAAAATCCGTACTTTCTTTACACCCCTGTATATGATATGAAGACGGGTCGTTTGAAGGTGGTTATTTCTCAGATGTATTCGTGAAGAATAAAGCTACAATTCATTGAAAAAAAATTTAAATCGAGCGATCGGTTCGAGAAAAAATTTATGCCAAACTTAGTGTAAATTTTGCCCGTTTCCCTAATTGTGCCAGTGTGTGTATTATCTTTACCTATGGTGGATTTCAATAATTACTTAAAAATTCAAATCTTTGAGGACAAAACGGGTTGTGGTTATGGGAAGTGAACTGGATCAGCTTATCAATTTCAAATAATAAAATACCATTTCAAATGTTAACGAGCCCTTGTTCTGCTTTAGCAGGTGTCCAGCGAATCAATAATCTCAATAATTAATTTAGCCTATAATATAACAGATTCAGAATTCATTTCCTCTTCCTGGTATAATGATTAAGGATTAAAGATGTTCCTAGTTTTGATTTAATTTATGACATCCTCTCAATTGGAAACGCACCTATACCTATATTCCTCAAGAAAACTAATTATCAATGAGTTTTGAACGCAAAAAATCCGACCGTTAACAGGTATTCTGACCGGTACATTTTCCACCTTATTTATAGAAACCAGTTCAATTATTGATGAAAAATAACTTATAAATGAATCAATTAAAGCCGTATCGAAACAAGTTTGTATCATAAAGTCAGGACAACGATAAAAAACGTTTGCAGTTATCCAGTTATATTTGCCATTAAAGGAAACGAATTAAATGAATATTCAGTTGATCGGATTTCCTGGAAGTTTTTGGATGCCTAATCTAATCAATCATTGAACAGACTATACGTATTATATACAGAAATATAAAAGAAAGTTGATATTTCTATTTTATCGAGAGATTGCCACAAAGCAGTTCGGACCTCGGTTCGGAAACCCCCTGTATTGTATACCTAACCTGAGGAAGTCTCAAAATTTCAAAATGATGCTTATCGAGGTTATTGAGTAATCTCAATGGGTGTCTTGAATAATTATTTGGATCGAAATTGTGTTCCACAAGAACTAATCCAAGATACAAAAGTAACACAAAGAATAAGAAAGTTTCAAGAATATGAAACTGAAAAAAAAACCGTGGCGTTCAATGATATTGACCATTAATATGGATACGCCACTGGAATTATTATTTCAGATCTTATTGCATCAAAAGAAGCTCCATATTTATTATAATTACTTAACAAAACCACCAAGTTTAATTGAAATTGAGAGAAATACTTTTAAGTAATTGATAAAAAACGATTTTTTATGGAAAACGAAGCAAGTCAAGACAAATTTTTTCATGAACTTTTCCCTATGAAACATGACAAGGAATCACTCCCTAATTTCTTTCACACATATTCATTCACACCCTGTATAATGTCGAGGTATAAAAACAATAATAACACAATGCGCCGTAGACGCAAATTTCGATATTTTTAGGGAGTAACATATGCTGCAATATTTTTGTTCGGCGGAAATACATTTTTTTATGAAGCGATCATCAGGATAAACATCAATAGGTCAAATAATTTTTCCAAATTAAAAAATAGATCGAATGACGCAGAAACATATCATAAAGAATTGATGTGTTATTGATAATAGGTATAGTTACATATAACATTGATATCATTGTTGTAAATTAGACGATAACGTTGATGCCTGATTAATTATTGTACGAAGCAGTTTTTTCAAATGTAATTAAAATGCTTATGCACTTCAGGGATTTAAAGGGTACCTTTATCCCCTATTTTAAAGTACCACTTTTTTCCACGAAATCTGGATCACCATAGTTACTGAGGTAGTTGATATGGTAACAATCAACCCCTTCGATGACGTTTTAAAAATAGAGTACCTATCGTTTACTGGCATTTTATTTTTGTTGTTGTTATTTTCAACATTTTACCTATCCATAAGTGCATAAAATAGTATAACACTTCGGGACTAAAGTGTTTTTAAATCCCCCGACAAATTATAGTCCTCCCGTTGGTCGGGCTATAAACTTTTTGTCTATAGGGATTTAAAATACCACTTTATTCCCTAGGTATATAATGTACTATTGTTCTCAAGAACTCTTGAAATCCGACAATCTCAATTTTTCAACAAAAATGGTCCCTTCTGGTAGTTCAGGTAGAAATAACTATACCCTTCCTTCCTTGTATACGCGCCTAATTCAATGTCAATCAAATTTATAGTAGCACGCCCATGGGTGTATTCAGATACACAAGAAGTGTGTGCTCATTCAATTCAATTAATAATTTCTATAAATTAAAATATGAACGTCGATGTAACTGTAATTTCCTAACAAAAAAAAAGAACAATCTGCTGCATTCTAGATTTTATCGCTTTTTCAATAAACACACTGAATGGACATTCTGCGTTCATTAATTTAATGAATGTTGTTTGCATTAATGATCACAAGATTCCATACTTGGGTCATTGATTTCAGAAAAATGCATGTCATATAGTTGTTGGGAAACTCGAGCTTTCCAATTTTCAGAGTCGTTCGTAGACAGTAAAGAATGGGTTTGTACACACTAGTCGAATTCACGCCACATACCTATTTTATATTGATCATTCCGTGTATATGATGTTTGATGCAATCATTCGTTATTTAAAATCATCGCAAATATATTTTTTCAATAATTAAATTCGGCAACTTCGAAAAACGCCAGGTTCGATGACGTCACGAACCGAATTCTGGCTTTCGCATAAAAAGAAGGACCACATATTTTGACGCTGCCAGATTTTCAACTAGTAATTATCTTAAGAGATTCATTATGACCAATGACAATAGTATTAACATTCATAGAAGACATTAGTTGGACCTGGGCCCTAATAATCACTTATTGGATACTCATATATAATTGCAAGATGCTTCAGTACCAATAAAAATATCCTAGTATTCCTATAATAATAATCGAGATTTTATTTAATCTCAAATTATTTTGTGGCACGGGCAACAGTGTAATGCCTAAGTTCCCAGAAATACAAATACTTCCTGACGTTAATATCGGCCGGCTGTCACCTTCATCGCCAAATCCTGTTTCATCTAGTCAAGATGCGAATATTCAAAGATAATCCTCATATTATCTGATTATTATTAGTTGTGTGTTGTGTTCTCTATTATCTGCAGTGAGTATTCAATCTAGAAAATTCATTCCATATTCTGATTGAAATGACAATCAGAAATATTCTTGTAATTGTCTATCAGGAATATAGATATTTGAGTCGAATCTTCTCGGATGAATACGTCACGCGTTATGAAAAATCGTGAAATTTCAATAATTATTTGAAAAAGTTACAGAGCTCTGAGGAAACAGCGGTTTGCGAGAGTGAACAAGTTAGGGTTAGTACTTACTTTACTTAGTAGTACGAGATAATGAAATAAAATGTTTCACTGATACAGGCCCATTTCATTTGTTGAATCGGAATTTTGCTGCTCTACACGCAAAGTCCAAATAACCCATCATTTTTTGTTCACCCAAAGTCATTGTCAATTTTGATTACCAATTTGATTCAAATTACTTGGAACGTTGCATAGCAACAAACTTTTTCTACCTAGGCAGTAAAAGTACACCTTTTCTGTCTGTTAAGTGTCATTAAAAATCTACTTTTAATGTCATTTAGAGAAAAAGAACATTCAGTTTCGAATTAATAATATTCTAGTACATTTCTTCGTCTTCTTTCAAGAATTTTGTTTAATAAATCATTGTTTCGAAATAGGAATTTTATCTCTTTCTATGTACAAAAAAAATATCTACGTGAGCCAATGCAGTCGTAAAAAGATTGGCAGAGGTTTGATTTGTCTAAAGAAGAAGAATGTGTCGGAAGATCGATATCAGTCTTCTTTCGATTTGTTTTACGGTCTTCTCAAAAGTAATTAATTTGTTTCTGCAGTAGACGATAATAAAAATATATCGATATCATGAAAGTACAATAATCAACTGCCTCTCAAAACTGCAATTATTAAAGAAGCAATGAAGCTTCCGCTATTATGAAAACTACCATAAATTTAATTAATCATTAAAATTGATGTTCATGAACCTTTTGACCTTCGACTGTAGAAATTCAACAACAATAACGAAAGACAATGCATCCAAAATTAAATAAAGAAATTTCACCAAAGTATTATCAGATTCCAAAATACAGTATATTCAACATATGACACATGAATTTGACTTTTTTTGGTAACCTGTACTTTATGAAGTAATCGATCTATTTTTATCAATTTCAATTACAACCAGGATAATTTTAAACATTTAGCACATTAAAACATATACACAGGGTATTTTGTAGAGGTGGTTGAAATCTTTTATGGACACCATATAGGTCAAATCCCCCCTATGATTGTGTGGGAGTCCCTTGACTCTAGCCAGATATACCCACTAAACACTGGCTCATTGTATCTTACCTAGTAGTTTTTAGTGTACCCACTCCATTATCTCTGTCCCTTGAACAAGTCTGTACAAATCCTTCACTGGATGTGAATTATATACTTCTGGTTCGCCGACTGGTTGCCCAAAAATCTTCTGTCTTTTGCGGTCCAATGTCTCGCATCTGCACAGTATATGTGATACTGTTTCTGGTTCCTTTCCGCAGCTTGGGTCGCCATTGTACAGTCCCATTCTGGTAAGGTTCTCCTTTACTGGCCTACCTACCTAACCTGACCAGTCATGAGTCCCGTGACAGTTTTTAACTGTGTTCTGTTCAGGTTGAGCAGGTCTACAGTTCGTTTGTCTGATTCTTGGAATGCTTTTCCAGTAGCTCTTATGTTTTGCCTGATTCTAGTTTTTAGCTGACGCTCGTCCTGTACGTTTTGGTACTCCAAGAATCTGTCCTGGATCTGGCTCATTGTCCGACCCTCTTCTTGCAAGGTCGTCAGCCTTCTCATTGCCAGCGATCCCCTGATGTCCTGGCACCAAGATTTGCTTGACGCGGTTCCGGTCTGAAAAAGTTCTCAGTTCCCTCTTGCAATCTCATACCAGTCGAGATGTTACTGTTGACTTTCTGGCATAATACGGATCTGGTCGTTTTCCACGGCTCTCCTGTTATTTTCTTCTGCACATTGGAGAATTGCGTACACCTCTGCTTGAAAAACTGAGGCATACTTCCCCATACACAGGGTGTAAAGTATAGAACCAATTGTACTGTATTGTATAGGTAAGGAGTGAATACACTGCGACCTAAAAGACGAAAAGTTCTATTGACTATTATGCCCCCTTCTTATGTTAAACTCGATGAGGTGGTTCTCCGTATCTAACAATTCCTCTAGTCCCATATCCCTCAGAAATTTCAGGATATGAGGTGGTTCCAGGTAGGGAAGCTTTCTCCTCCTATATTAGGTGTGCTCCTAGGTTGCGTGTCATTGAGTCCTGTAGGATGACAGGTTGTGGATACAGGTTTCCTCCTCTTCCCCACAGAACCTGCATTCGTCTTCCTCTTCTAAGCCGAGCTCCTTAAGGCGTCGTTTCAACCACAAAATCGGGCTTTTAGTTCTGTGGTTTCAGCTTTTTCAGCCCTGTTAGGACCACTGTTGTATACGAAGTTTATTTTTACTTAGACTGACAATATGCGTTCGATTTTTTGTGGTTATATGTTCCCATCAGATGTCTGATCTCTGTTTAGCTTCTGCTTTTCTTATTTCTTCTGATACAGTATCTACTGCTACTACTGCTGCTGATCCTGCAGAAGAGTTCTGACCGAACTAGGGAAGTTTGAGCTCTTTTTCTATAGCGTCCACTACTTCATTCCCTTCTACTCCGGAATGTCCCGGAATCTTGACTCGTAACCACTGAGGTAAATTATTTTCCTTCAACTACTGAAGTGGAGTCTTACAGACTCCGATTATCAAATGTGATTAATCGAGGTATGAAAATTTAAATAATTGCGATCTCTAGTATTGATGTTTCTGGAAGAAATTATCACCAATTTAACATATCCCAGTAACGAGGTCACCTGTTTTAGAAATACCCTGTATAGTCTTCTATTTATTCCGACACCTGAAATATTCGCTCAGATTCGTAAGATTATAACTTCCAAAAAAAATAACTGATTTCAATTCGATTTTCAGATTTCAGAAGCTCATTGTATTGTCTTCTGAATCATGAATTTGAAAAACGAAAAAATGAGTGAATAAATATTTCACAGGGTGATGAAAGGTACACTGCAAACTTGCATCAAATTCGGAGTGATCTCATTCGGTGCAAAAATAGTTCTCCTGATTTTCACATATTTCATGAAGGTTGATGTCATATCTCGAATTGTTTTCTATTTTTATTGAATTATTACAGTGTTCGATTGATATGATTTTTTTCGTAAAATGTCACAAAAATAGTGTGTTTCATTTCTGAAATTCTTAGACAATTTTCACGGTCATGTGACCAATAGAAAATTGAAACCACTTGAGGCAAATTATTCAAAATGAACATGGCAATGTGTGCCATGTTAATGAGCTTTGGATGATCACATAGATGATCTCTCTCTTCATAATCTTGAAGATTGAAACAATTTCGATTATAATACAATCAGGTTGATAATTTTGAACTGGTATATTTTTTTGGTGATATATCTGTAAATGAGAATTGAGGATGAATTTCCAATTCTCCAATTCCTTTCATCGATCAAAATATTCTTCTCGTTCCTAAAATACAGGGTGAATCAAAAAGTCGCTTGAAAAATCATTTCTTAGAATATCTCGACTTTCAGTTGTATCTTATCAGTTCCTCTTTCGTTTAGTAATATATCATTCGACTCTCAAATTATTTTTATTTCCGTTTCCATTTGATAGCATCCAAAGAAATACATGAAACATCAATTCAAAGACGATAAAATGAGCTTCCGGAATCTGGAAACCGAATTGAAATCGGTTAAATTTGTTGAAAGTTATATTCCTACTGAGCGAAAATTTCTGGTGTCCCACTTCAATTGCGGAGCACCGTATATCAAAATGTACATACGGTTATTAAAGTTATTATTAGTGATAAAAGGTTGAAACACTTCAATAACCTCAAAATCCTTTTCAGCGCACAAATTTACATTGTAACGCAATTAAGAGCCATCAGTCGAATAATCAATTCTATTCACAACTTCATGCACAATCCACATTGTCCATTGTTATTACAATCTTTGGCGCCACCTATTTTTAACCTGTTTGGACAGGTTATTCACGACCGCAGTTAAATTATTATGATTATCGTTGCTTTTACTAGGTGATTATTAATGTTGGAAACACGAAATTGCGAAATAATAAATTTCATAAATTCATTTTCAACCAATTAGAAGGGTTCTTTTTGTTTACGTTGCTTATAACAACTGGTGATCATCGGTTATAATTTCACAAGTGCATAAAAATTACCGATAATTTTGCAGGAAAGCTTGTTATTAAGAATTGCAAGAGTTTATGTTCATATTTTATACACATACACATAATACAGGGTTTCTATAAATGATCGTAACATCGTAGTAGCCGTTGAAATATTTTCTTCATTTGCCGCCTTTCATTTATGGAGATTCACACATTCGACTTCAATTTCTGACATCAATCATTATACTGTGATAGCTGATACTCACAATTGTCAGTTTTTTGTTAAAATTTTCAAACAATTCTGTTTTCTACTTCGTGATTGTCGTGTTGAAAAGAGGGATGGCTCATTTCTCGGAGCAGAATACATTTATTGTAATGCCTTATTGTCGAAATGGCACATTCATCAATGGTGGATGGAGTTACTCGGTAGTATAGCCTGCAAGGATGAGTACCTGGCGAAATATCCTAATGTACAGATTCAAGAATCTTCTTTGAAAGCCCACATCAGAACAGTGATCAACAGATTCATCCAAACTGGAAACGTTAACAGAAAGAAATCAACAAGAAGGCCCTAAATATCGGAAGAAGTTGTCGAAAATCGCGCGTGTTGAGCAAAATCCCCAAACGTCATTGAAGAGATTATCTTTACAATCTGGTGTGCCACTAAGTACATGCCATAAAGTGCTCAAGAAAAGATTGCATATGCACCCTTACACGACCAGTGTACTACAGCAACTTCTGCAAATAGATATCCCACGTCGTATGGAGTACTGCCAATGGTTCCAAAATAATCTCAACGATGACCAGCTATTGGACCTAACATTTTTCAGCGATGAGGCTTGGTTTCATTTGTCAGGATACGTGAAGGTTTTGGAGATCTGAGAATCCCCACAATTTCATTGAGACTCCACTATACATTCTCAAAAAATTGGGATGTGGTTAGCAGTTTCTCGTAGGCGAATATATGGACCGATTTTCTTCGATGGCACTATCAATGGTGAAAAGTACAGACAAGTGATGTTAGAACCATTCATCAATCAACTTGATGATGAAGAAATTCGAGTTGGCTATTTTCAGCAAGATGGGGCCACTGCCCACACCACACGTGCAAATTTAGAATATTTACAAGAATTTTATGACAACCGTGTGATAAGTCGAAGAGTTAATCCTTCTTTTCCAACACGTTCTCCAGATTTGACGCCTTTGGATTTCTGCCTTTTTGGATATTTGAAAGACGAAGTATTCAAGAGAGACAATAATAACATTGAAGAGCTGCAAGCCTCAATAACACATTGATGCCAAAATATTGGCCCGCAAATGCTGAGGAACATTTTCGACAACAAACGGCGAGAACATTTTGAACATTTGATGTAGGTTAATGAAATAAACCGTTATTCATTACTTTTTTAATGAATATTTTTGATTTGTTCTATTATTCTTCAAACTCCAATATTGGACTCTCATTTCTTTGAGATACATTTCCATAGTGTATGCAAAACGATATAAAAAAAGATCCTGTATATGATCACTTCCTCTCTTTTTGATTGTTAAATGTTGTTAACAGCATTAGTAGAAAGCGGAAAATGGAAAAAAAATGTCAACAGCCACTACGATGTTACGATCATTTATAGAGACCCTGTACAAGTTGTCTGATGAATTCAGAGATGAACTTACACCTTATTTGAATAACCCTGTATAGAATAATTATCACTGATATGGCAGTAGCTGAAAGATTTATGCTATTGATTCAAATGGCAGTTCAGAAAACATTGATAGTGGAATCTCGAAGAATCTCACATCATTCAACTGGAAAATTCACAGTAATATCAATTATTGTCGGTAGGTATCTCAAGATTTGTCATAAATTATCATTATCATATTGAAATTTGACGAGTCAATAGTCAAGACCGAGTCATTATAGAAGGTAATCAAAGTTTATAACAGATATTCTCCACAGGTGAATTAATTTAATAATCTCTAATTTACGACAAAACATTCGAAATCGTGAGAATTTTTCTTGTTGGGAGATGTCATGTTGCGCGAATCGACTATCGGAATGGTAGGTAAAGGGTTATCCATCGAGAAGGCCTGCCTCTATATTTACGATATATTTTATGGAGAAAAAACAAACGATATACGGAAGTTGAATGCGGCGATGAGGCCTTTCCACAGCCCTTATCTGAAGTTTTACAGAGTGGTCCCTAAACTCGTGACAAACCAAAAATTGATTTTTTCAAATGTTTTAGAAATTTTTTTTGGAATCTGTGATTTTTTGTGATCACAAAAGTATATATATATACATACATACAGTATGATATTTCCTGTTTTCACTTCATCCTCTTCACTTTATTGACCCCTAAAAAACAATTCTTTTCGTTGACCTCTACAAAAAAATCACACTTTACGTTCCGTACAAAAAACCAACTATTTCCGGAGACACTAACTTTTCGTCCGCTGCACGGTTGCCTGTTCTACTGAATTTTCAGTAGATCTCCTGGTATACATATTGATCAATGAACTTTTAATCTACTGAAACATATTTTGGCACTTATTTATTAATATAATCACCTATATTATTATTAATCTCTAGTTATTCACATACACTTATGAATTGCATGATATTTCGACACGCTCTCTTCAAATTAATTTTACAAAATGAGTAATAAATTTACATATAGGTACTCATGATTATGTATGAACCAAAAAAAGACAATACTTTATCTGATTCAGCAAAATATCAATTTTGTATATACCTTTGTATAATAACAGTTTGTTTCTTACGTTTAATTTTTTATTTGTTTTGTATTTTTGTTGTTCATTTTTACTATTCATTCCTGTTTTTATAAGTACCTATGTAACTGTATTTTGTGATATTTGTCAGTATTTTTGAATTGAGTATTAAGAATATGATTATTTTTGTATGAGAATGTTGTTTGTTTGTTTCTAGTTTTTTTTTATCGCTTGGAGCGCACGAAAGGGAATCCCTATAATGTTCAAAGAACATCGTGCGTTCCTAGGGAGGATAGGGATAGGAGGTAGGTATTGGAATTTTTCTTGAACTTCTGGAGATTATATCCTCAGGCAATGAATTCCAGAGCCTAGCCGTTCTATGGATGAAGGGGTTTCGATAAAGTGCTGTTCGACATCTTTCGAGGTTGACAACGAAAGGATGTGCTGACTGGGCTTGTCTAGTTCGTGAATAATAGCCCTCATTATATGCTTGTTGAATAATATACTATTTTGCAAGAGACGGGATGTAATTTCCACACTTTTTTGATTTACTTTCACGAAGGCAATTGAAAGAATAGAATAATCTAATTGAACACAACAATAGGACTATTTATCTTAATTAAATTTTTTTTAAAACAAAACACATGAAATTAATGAAGAATAATATGCCCTCGAATATGCCTCATTATTCTACATTGATTTATACGCTATTGTGATAAAATAAATTAAAATGAGACATGAATGCCACTGATACAGCCAAAATGAACTGCAAAATTGTAAATATCGAGATGGAATTATTTACAAAAAAAAAATCTTCAGAATATCCTCGTAATCAACAAAAAACTTTTGTATTCTTTGTACTAAGTGCAAGAACTGAATTACTCTTTGCATAATAGTATATTATGTAACAAGTGTTATTAACGTACTTTTAGTAACGAGTATTTTAAGCACGAGCGGAGCAAAGCGGAGCGAGTGTTTAATAAACGAGTGTCTAGGAGAGTTTATAAACGCGTTACATACTATGCTTTTTCTACGAACTCCGAAAATTACATTAACATACCTGCTATTCCTGCTAACTTACAAAATAATTCGAAAGCAATGGGAATTGAGAACATGATACATGCAACTGCATGCAACCAGCGAGACACGTATAAGTGATATTGGTTGTAGATGTGTCCAGTCCATTGCGTACTAACCTCTGTTTCACGTTTATTGTCATGCTTAGCGCAGAATAAATGAATTGTTCTCAAAGATGGATGCTTCATTTTTACGCTTCTTGGAGATATGCAAGTACCAGAACATTCTCTTCGATTCCACTTTCTACATTTCGCATATATTTTTAATGAGGAATTCTGCTACAAACGAATATTGTTTGAATAATTCTGATACAAAATTTGAATATAACTGTTGACAGTTGATACAATTGACAGGCCAGACATGTCTCGAATAGCTGAAGCTGTGTTTAATGAACTGTGTTGCCATGGTAATGTGTTTAAGAAATCGTGTTGCCATGGTAACGTGTTTAATATTTTGAATAAATCACAGATCGACAATCCGTGATTAATCGATCATTTAGCGTGGTTCATATCCGTACGATAAATGCCATTTTAGTTATGTGAGTAGAAAAAGAATTTTTGCACCCAAAAGAGTATGAAAAGTGGTAACTTTTTGAACGATCCTTGAAATCTTTTGAGCAAATACGGAATCAGTACAACTCGATACCGCCCGAAATAATTCTGGCTGTCGAACATTATACCAAATTATACAGAACGTGAAAGGAAAGGCGGCTATGATTCAATCAACATGACACGATCACAAGCATTTTTCCTCGTGTACCGCTATAACGTGAGTAGAAGGCGATGTGGTTGCATTTGATATTCACTTCTGAGCAAGAAGCACCGAATGAAATAATAGTCATACGAGTAGTCATAGGTCAACAGCATACAAGTCCCCGAAAAACTCATGCATACAACTCATTTCGGTAATTTATCATGCGATTGTTTTCTTTTTCGAAAAATTTTTTTGGTACTCACGTATTTTTGTCTGATGATGAAAATGTGAACAAACCATTATTTATCAAGATATTTCACTATAAAGTTACAAATTTCACCTTCTTTTCCGCCTGTCTTCTGGATAGTATTTAGAACAATTTGCCCTTCTTTCTTCATCATTGGACAATTTATATATATCACAATGTATGACACATTTCTTTCTATTATATGAGTCAACTACAAATATGATTTTCTTGTGATTTATCCATATTCAGTGAAAAGGAGGAAGAATATCATTTAAAATAATGGCGTGTGTAATGTCATTCAAAAGCAATCTGTTGACATTTGACATCTCCTATTTGGATTGACTATTGATTGAATGGCCGTCATCTGGTATGCTTGTTCACTAAATATGAAAAAAACTCGCCATAAGGATCATATTTCCTGTTAAATCTTCTATGAAAAAATGTGTCATTGAAGTACATCATGAGTATATAAAGTGTCCCATGACGAAATAAGAAGAGCAAGTAGCTGTGAATGCATCCAACACACGAACTTTTTCTTGAAATATCTCGATAAATAGTGATTTGTTCACATTTCCATTATCAAATTTTTGTTTTTCAGACAAAAAGTACCAAAAAAATTTTTCGAAAAAAAAAAACCATCGCATGATAAATGCAGTTTTGCCCTCATTTTCTCAGAATTTTCTTGTGGGCTTGACAATCCAGAATATACGATGTGTTACAGGGGCAAGTACCATCCATTTTAGGGGTTTTCGAATGAAGTTTTCTCTGAAAATGTCTCAGATATACAGGGTGTTATCGGGTAAGAGACTTCGAGGTATTATCAACGATAGGCATCAATATGGCTTCCGTCATCAGAGATCAACTGGTGACCTGCTTGCTTACGTCTCACATATATGGCAGCAAGAGGGAGGAATGTTGACAAAATAAATATGGACTTGGCAACAATTCACGAATGGGGATCCAATAACTTGGTAGATTTCAATGCAAACAAAACGCAAGCATGTCTTTTCTCTAGAAAAGCCGATCTCACTGTGCCCAACATAAGCTTGTAAGAAGTAGTCATACCTTTGAAGACATCCATTTCGATTCTTGGTATTACTATCAGCAATAACGTTCCTTGGGAAAATCACGTGAGAGCCATTGCTAAAACTTGGTTTTCCGTTTCGGGCCAGGAGCTACTTCACTTCCAGTCAGCTGCTTATGATCTATGAGGTACAGATCCGACCTGTCCTGGAATACTTTTCCCATATTGGAGTGCAGCACCCAAATATACCCTGAATCTGTTGGATTCTGTCCAAAAAAGGGCAATTCGTCTCGTGGGTGATGCTTCCCTCACATACTCACTCACTTCTCTGGAACACCGTAGAAAAGTGGGCGATCTGGCTCTATTTTATAAATATTTTCATGGACAATGCTCTTCTGAAATATCAACAATTGTTCCTTCCTTGGCAGTCCCCGCGAGATTAACCCGTCGAGTTGAGGCTTCTCACCCCTTCGTGGTCACTTTGGAGACATGCAGAACATCTCTTTCCAAAGACTCGTTCATCCAACGAACAGCGAGGCTCTGGAACACATTGCCAAGGGAGGTGTTCCCCGAGGCATATAACCGTCAGAAATTTAAGGAAAACACGAATTCCTACCTTATTTCCCTTGGTTCTCACGATGTTCTCTGAACATAACAGGATATTTAAAATGTAAAAAACATTTCTTATACATAAAAGTAAGTACAAAATGTGGACATTTACTTGTTGAAAATCATCCTATCGAAATGCCGTCCTCCCAATTGACACCATCTCCTCCAAACAATCTCTGAAATTGGGCCAACACGCGGACACAGAGTTGTTGTGGAATATTGCTCGAATTCCATCAGGAATTCTTTGCCTCAACTGATTCAGATTTGCAGACATTTCAGTGTACACCGATGATTGAAGGAACCTCCACACGAAAAACAATGACCATTCAGGTCGGGACTTCTAGGAGGTTAATTGATGCCATCATTTTTTGATATGACTGCGTGTTTCCCAATGTCAGAGAACGATTGGAGAAAACGGTATTCGTGGGAGGACAGCATTTCGATGGAATGATTTTTAACAAATAAATTTCCACATTTTGTAGTTAATTCTATGAATGAAAAATATTGTCTACATTTAAAACTGAATGAGTAATAATTTTTTAAATAGCAAAAAAACCTTTTCGGATACCCTGTATATACTATCGACACATTCAATCTGCATAGCCCTGTATATAGGTACGAGTCATGACAATCGTCGGTCGCTTTCTGCTATATTATTAAATTTGTATCTCATGGAAAATCAAAAATTTTTTAATCAAACAATCCGATACAGCATATTATATAAGTTTCGATTTTAAATCTATAAATAACGCAATATGTACTTTGTTCTACATAAATTTGCACCATAATCGCACATTGGCGCCTTCCATTTTATAATCACGACTGTACTCTATTTTTATCAAAGGTGAATAAAAAACAAATGACTCATGATATATCGGTAGAATAATAATACCAATTATCATGCAAACGACAGTGATAACTTTTAATTAGGAATGCCAATATTTTTTTAGTCATATATTCAAATTCAACGTCCAATAATGCGGAATGATAATTACTAGTTGCTGCCTATATAATAAATAATAACAAGCGAGAACGCAATTGCATAAATGCAAATTAAATCGTCTTCAAATTGAAATATGTTGAAAAATAATTAAGTATGCACATTTTACATGAAATTTGATATCGTCATAAAACTATCTAGACCACTATAACGAGTGATTCTCCAAGGTGGCCACACCCCTGTAACTTTTTTATCATTGCAGAAAGAAAAACGAAATTTGGTGGTTGTGTATTATAGTTCAATTTACCGGAAATGATCCCATCTTTCGATTTTTAAATGGGACATCCTATATATTTTCACATATTTCGATCGAGAATCACATTCTTAATCCATCAACACCTCACTTGTCAATATTTGACAAATGAAGCCATTTTAATTCTATTTGTATGTTTCGATCTAAAATGCCTTGGGTTCGACTCGTTCGAGGAAAAAGTTTTGATTTTACACCATCATCTTTCGACAAGAAATTTCTTCAGGGTAATTTCCATTCTCAAAGAAAATAGTAGATTGTTTTATTAGGATCAAAAGTGACACTTTGTTTGACAAACGAATTTTGCATTTGCGAGGTGGAGTGTTTAGCGAAGCCGAGCGAAAGCAAAATTTGCGAGTCAAACAAAGTCACTCTTGATCCTAATGAAACATGCTATTTTTTCTGCAACCTAAACAATTATATAACTCAAATAAATTAGGTTAGTGAGCATATCAACAATAATAATGGCGATTATTTATTTCTCTGCATACTCCACTGTGTTTGGCTTGATAATCAAATGTAGGCAAACAATATCGTTGTTTGAGACAAGAAACTATTGCTGGCCGTGATTATTCAAAAAACAAGTTATCCATCCCGAGAATAACGAATGAAATACAGATCAAGCAAGTATGTGAATCTTGAAGGCTTTCCTGATCAAAACAAAAATACTCAACTATACCCTTGATTATACACACTAGTGTGGTAGTATTGATAGGTGTATTTATATCTCCAGCATGGGTATGCAATACGAAATCTGTCGAAATCGGAAAAAATCAGGTATGCGTCCCAACCTAAATAACCAACCATAACAATGTTGTTTTTCTGCAACCGACACAAAAGTCGTCCATTTTGGTACCAAAATTAGCTCTTAAATTGACGTTTCTATTTCGACACAAAAATAGGTATGTTGCTAGGCAACATATTTAGTTCCTAGGAGCTAAAGTTGAACTTTTGTTCCTAGGAGCTAAAGTTCAACTTTAGCTCCTAGGAACTAAAAACGATGTACTGGGCGTCATCAAGAATAAACAACATTGTGACGGTTGGTTATTTGGGTTGAGACGCATACCTGATTTGTTTCCGATTTCGGCAGATTTGGCATTTCATACCGATGCTGGAGATATAAATAAACCTTATTATAGTTAAGTATTGGAATTATAAACATCTCAGTTGAGTATTTTTGTTTTGATCAGGGAAGCCTTCAAGATTCAAATACTTGCTTGATCTGTATTTCATTCGTTATTCTCGGGATGGATAACTTGTTTTTGAATAATCACGGCAAGCAATAATTTTTTGTCACAAACAACGATATTGTTCAGCTTCATTTGATAATCAAGTCAAACACAGTGTAGTATGGAGAGGAATAAATAATCGCTATTATTATTGTTGATATGCTCACTAACCTAACATTTTCCACTTCTTGTTCCTATAGCTGGCACTGGCGCGGTATTTGCCATTAGAGCACCTGGTCCATACACAAATATGTCACTCTGTGGTTGTATTTATATTGAAACTACAATTCGAACATCCTTGAAATTTGAATAAACCTGCTGTTGATGCAGGTAGAATATTCTCACCACACGGATTATTTATCAATATTTGTTGCATTGCATATACATATGGCACGGCATTGGTAATTACTTCACATATTCATTTGAGATAATTGTTTCGGTTGCAGAAAAAATAGCATGTTTCATTCGGATCAAAAGTGACTTTGTTTGATCCTAATAAAACAATCTACTATTATTCTTGATGACCTCTAGTACATCATTTTTAGTTCCTAGGAGCTAAACGACAACTAACGTTCAACTTCAGTGTCGGTTGCGGAAAAACATAATATGAAGCTGTGTTATCAAGTAGCCCTTTTTACGGTACTTCATATTATTACATTATTTGCCCTCTGAAATAATCCTACCTCTGATCTTTCCTGCTTCACTGCCTCTATTCAATATTCAATATTAATAAACGAATGAGAGCCCAAAGTTACATGTACATGTACATACATGTATTCGTGTAAAACCTACACCATTCTGAAAGCTCGTAAAGAATTTTAATAAGCAAAGACAACTTCTACTCGATACTGTCTCCAACAAATCAATAAGAAATTGCGGTACACCCATGGATACAACCAACAGGATACAGGGTCGAACTGGACCATATACACGTTTTATTTTGCAGAGTCAATGTTTTTGAAAGTAAGGTTTTTACGGGTATCGGCAGCTCAATGATTTTAATAGATACTCCCTAATTAGTTATGTGCCTATACCCGAAAAATTTCACTTGGAGAAGAATAATGACCAGTTCTACATGTTGAGTTTACCGATTATGTACAAAATTCAGTATAGGTAAGTTGACTTCCCCTGTCAGTTTGAAGTATGCGTCAATCAATAGTACGGTTATTTTCATTAGTGGAAAATGTCTGATTCAAACTCAGATATCCCATATATCCATATTTCATCACCCGTTATGAAACATTTCACTTAACGCAACTGCTTACGTGAAGTAAATCGTTTTCCAAACTTCCGTCAGTTTTGAAGGTGTCAAATGTCAAAATTAGAAAAATACTCTTTTTATACAAGAACGCACGCTGTAACTACGTGTTTTTCCGATTCCTTTGAATAAAAAACAAATTCAATAGTTTAAAAATACTAGAAGCTGTTTTTCAACATCAAACGAGACATGACAAATGAAATGAATGGTATTCTGTGTCCATGATTCCATGAAGTAACCTCCACTCCTCCTTTCAATGTTGGTTCAAGTAAATGGTACCATAGACTACAGAATATTCAGTAATCTTTGGTGGTACATTTTGACAAAGATTACTGAATGACTATAGTTTATCATCTGTAGTCTATGATTTTGATTCTAATAAAAAATATGCGAAAATATCCATCTTCCAATATGGTGCCTGAACGCATTTTTGTGATAATTTATAAATACCAGAAGCTCATCATGCTGAATGAATGGGGTGGCGGAAATTTGATCGAAAGACAAATGATAGAAAAACATTTGATAGAAGTCTTTTGATCGAAAATCAAAAAATAGAAAGAACTTTTCACCGAAAATACATTTGATCGAATGTGTTAGGATAGAAAATACATTTGATAGAAACGTAAATGATAGAAAATACAATTGATAGAAAAAATATTGGATAGAAAATACACTCGATAGAAACAGCATTTGATAGAAAATTCAACGGGGCTAAGCTCAAGTTAGGTCAGTTCGTTTGTGAAGATATGATCCTTCCTCATATATTTGAGAAGAAGGAGCTAGAAGTTTGTGGTATCAATAAATTCATAAGCTTCGATTTCCATCTAGCTCATTCTTCTCAAATATATGAAGAAGGATCATATCTTTACAAACGTACTGACCTAACTTGAGCGTAGCCCCGTTGAATTCTCTATATGAAATGCTGTTTCTATCAAGTGTATATTTTCCTCGGTATTCTCTATCAAATATTTTTCCTATCAATTGTATTATCTATCATTTATGTTTCTATCGAATGTATTTTCTATCATTAAAAATTCGATCAAATGCATTTCCATCAAAAACACTTTCGATCAAAAGACTTCTATCAAATGTTTTTCTATCATTTGTCTTTCGATCAAATTTCCGCCACCCGAATGAATGATATACTGTGTCCATGATTTCATGAAGTAACCCCTCACCCCTCCTCTCAATGTAACTCCAAATAAGTGGTACATTTTGATTCTAATAGAAAAAATATGTATCTTTCAATATGGCGCCTGAACGCATTTTTGTGTTTATTTGAAAAAAAGAAGCTTATCATGCTGGGCATTCATTATTAGTATCATGGCAGGGAAAAACTATACATAAATATTGACTGAATCTTGGCAAAATTTTCTTGGAACTCCGAAGCCAAAATCGCCCAGTCCGACACTGAACAGGAAAATTGAATATTTTATGGCGCTATGTTCATGTGCATGCATGTTGGTGTTGCATCTTTAGTGACTTTGCATGTAAATGTTGATTATAAATACATTGTTGCTGTCAGATATTTAGTACTCACACGAATATATATACAGGGTGTTTCATGAGCAAACTCACATAGCCGAATGGTTGATAGGGCAAATCAAGACGAGTTGATGTATATATATATGAAAACATTTTTTGACCCTCCATAACGAAGATACAGGGTATTATGTGAAATTGCTATATAACTTTGATCGTCGATAGAACAGAAATGATTCGTCGTAATCTACTGAAATTTGGCAGCGACGTATCACTACTGAAACTATTCAAGATGACATATTATGAAAAAAAATATCCAGGTCCGGACTTGGGAAAATTTGATGTTTTATTGTAATGTCAAACAAGTTCACTTTGTGACCACTTTTCTCGAAAAATTCCATCAGATTCAGAAAGATCAGACAAAATTCTATGAGAACTGCTCTTCAATTTACACGGCACACTTTGTCCGGTTCAATAAAATAATATGGAACAAAATCGTTCCAATGAATTTTAAATTTCGACCTGGCTGATAACTGTCAACTTTCAACTGGTATCATGTGAATTGATTTTTCCTACATTTTTGTTGAATAGTAATTGACAGAAGAATAGACGAGAAGAAAAACACGATATTTTTTTATCGGAATTCCAGATAGATATTATTATTCCTGACTTTGTTTTATGGGTGTCGCTTGAAGTGAGATATCGAGTAGGTCCGGTTTTTCATTTGTGTGACGAGACGTGACGTTTGTTGATAATCCGAACTGATAGGTAGGTACTAGGCTAGTACTAGGTAGGCACCATCTGATGAAATTACGACATGAGGATTCATGTGCCCATAAGCCCATATTATGGTGATTTATCAAATTAGTTATGCCATCACGCATAAACTTAGCTCCATTTTTTGTTATTGATACACTTCTGCAAGTGACATAAGGAAATGCATTTGCTATTTATTCAAAATTCCTAATGTTCATCATCGTGAAGGTTTTACTGCAACGTATTCTTGGGTATGGGAACATTCTATGGTATTAAACATTTTCGTCTTGTTCAGCATTTGGAATATGAAGTGGCACCTAGAGTGTAAGAATATTACGATTGCCAGTGTTTACCTATCAACAAACGCCATGTTACATAAAATAAAAACAGGGCCCACTTTATAAAAAAATTATAAAATAGAGTCACGAGTAATCATATCTATCTAGAAGTTCGATCAAAAACTAACATGTCAAATCATTAAAGAATCAGTACTAATCTCTTCTGTCAATTTCTATACAATAAAAATGTACAAAAAATCAATTTACACGAATCCAGTTAAAAGTTGAGAGTTATCAGCCAGGTCGAAATTGAAAGTTCATTCGAACGTTTTTGTTCCATATTTTTTTGTTGAACCGGTCAAAGTGTGCCGTGTAAATTGGAGAGCAGTTCTTATAGCATTTTGTCTGATCTTTCTGAATCCGATGGAAGTTTTTGAGAAAAGTGGTCACAAAGTGAACTTTTCTGACATTACAATGAAATATAAAATTTTACCAAGTCCGGACCTGGATATTTTTTTCATAATATGTTATCTTGAATAGTTTCAGTAGAGGTACGTTGCTTTCAAATTTCAGCAGATTACGACGAATCATTTCTGTAATATCGACCATCAAAGTTATATAGCAATTTCACATAATACCCTGTATCTTCGTTATGGAGGGTCAAAAAATGTTTCCATATATATACATCAACTCGTCTTGATTTCCCCTATTAACCATTTGGCTATGTGAGTCTCCTCATGAAACACCCTGTATTTCCAATTCCAATTTCGAAACAGAGTCAGCCAATTAATGTACGAATTAATTTTTTAATTATTCGAATACAAATTACAATCCAGACATTCTCCAATTTTATTCAGAAAGTTTGTTCATAGAAACCACATGTGAAGAATAAAAACAGAACTTGAAATTGAAGTTTTGAATCAGAAGCTTGTAAAAACAGTTTATAAAAAGATAATCTATATATACCTATACTTCAGAATTCAATATAAAGATTTTGAGGATGAAATAAGAGTTTTTCTGCAACTGACACAAAAGTCGTCCAATTTAATACCAAAATTAGCTCTTGAATTGACGTTTCAATTACTGATACAAACATAGGTATTTTGCTAGGCAACACTTTTAGTTTCTAGGAGCTAAAGTTGAACTTTAGCTCCTAGGAACTAAAAAGGATGTACTAGGTCATCAATAATTAACAACATATTTGGGTTGGGACGTATCCCTGATTTGTACCCGATTTCGGCAGATGCTGAAGATATAAATACACCATATTATAGTTGAGTATTTTTGTTTGGATCAGGAAAGCCTTCAAGATTCACAAACTTGCTTGATCTGTATTTCATTCATTCTCGGGATCTGATTGATTGGATAACTTGTTTTTGACTAATCACGGCCAGCAATACTTTTTTGTCTCACGATATGGTTCACTTTTATTTGATTACCGAGCCAAACACAGTGGAATATGGAGAGAAATGATTATTCGCTATTATTATTGTTGATATCCTCACTAATTTATCATTTTCCACTTCTTTTTCCTATACCTGACACTAGCGCGGTATTTGCTATTAGGGCTGACACCTGGTCCAAATGAATTCATCGATTAATCGATTCAATAGAATACACAAATGGGTCACTCTGTGGTTGTATTTATATTGAAACTACAATTCGAACATCCTTGAAAATTGAATAAACCTGATCTGTAAATGAAGGTAGAATATTCTCACCACACGGATTATTTGATCTGATGATGCATGTCAATACAAATTGTAACGAAGTGAAGCCATCGTCCACCAATATTCTAATGTTAAGTAGTCTGAGGTGTTGCTTCTATCTACTTACCTATATTATTATAATAAAGATATTAAAACAATCTGTCAAGTAAGTCACATTGGTGGTTACTTCACATATTTATTTTTGTTTGACTTTGTTTGACTCGCAAATTTTGCTTTCGCTCGGCTTCGCTGTCACTTTTGATCCTAATAAAACAATCTACTATTCTTTCTCTTCCTATATCAACATGAATCCCCTATTTCTCTTCCAGTTTTTGAGACATTCAAACCAAATGTCTAACAAGAAGAGGAAACTATTATCTATTATCATCAGAAAAAAAAAAACAGAAGCTGAATAGGTATCTCAATAACTGAAATACCTCAAACTGAAACAATCTTGAAAATTCAACGCAATGTAGTTCGGTTATAGCTATTTGTGTATTTAGAGCGCAAAGTGATAGATTGCTGTTCGACAAAGAAAGTTACCGCGCGATGCGGAGCGGAGCGCGGTAATCTTTGGAGAGCGGCAATAACACTTTGTGCTCGAAATACACACAAGATTTTTTCTACTAACGCAGCTTTTGGAAATAACTACCCTGAAAGTATGAGCGATTGAAATATTTGAGGAAGTTCTTATCCATATTATCCCATATGTCCAAAGGAAACGAAAAAAGAAAAATTGAAATAACTGACTAGCCAGAAAAAAAATGTCGGGCCTACCGAGAATTGAAACTGGACCACCAGCGTGGCAACCTGATGAGCTTCAGACCTCTGAGCCATAGTACGATAAGCTCTGCATCAAATTGAACATTACCGTTGATTGATATATTACGCTTACCCAACGTAAGCGTAATATCAATCAACGACATTACTCATTGATGCGATAAAATAAAGATACACTGTCTTTCTGATGACAACAAAGAGTTTCCAACAGATATGCTTCATCGGGAGCTTCTTGTAGAAATTTGTTGGTATATATCTTCAGCGGTGAATGTTTTGGATTTTTCTCGCTTTATATACAATAGATTGTTTCTTGAGAAATGCGATTAGTTTCAGATACTTATTGATTCCGATATTATCTTTAACATGTCTTCAACATTCAAGCATGTATACGTACCATCGAATATATAGACCAATGAGTTGATGACTTCAAAGTCTTTGATTTTTTACCAAAATAAGCCAGTAAAACGTTTTCTGAATTCATATTTCTTCCTTGATTTCTCCGGTAAGAGATTCAAACTCTTGCGCTTTCTGCTATATCATCAGGAAGGCGGTGTGTTTGATGATTCACTGTCACTATTTTCCATCATGAAAGAATTGGGGGGTTTCAAGAATAGATAAGTATAGGTTACAGAGATGTGCGAGCGTTTTTTCAATATTTCTGCTCACGAGCGCAAAAGCTGTCAAAGAATGACATTTCTGGGAAAACGTCAACTTTGTGCTGGAATTTGAAAGCGTCAAAGGCTACTTTGTTAAGCGTTTGTAGAAAAAAAAGGTGTCGCGTCAATTGGACGTGGAAAATTGGACACACGACTATTGGTCGCAGTCAATTGGACGCGGCGACAATTGGACGCGGCGACAATTGGACGCGGCGACAATTAGACGCGGCGTCAATTCGACGCGGCGACATTTGGACGCATGCGTAAATAAAAATAATTTTATAATTCCAATGAAATTCATTGTATAAAATATGAAATACTGATGGGCTTATATCCATAATTATAACAAATACCTATGGCCTCGTTTGACAATTATTTTCCTATCTCATATCGTAATATGAATTTACGATACGAATATAGTACAATATTTTAGGTTAGTTAGGTTAGGTTAGGTATTTGTTATATTATAGATATGAGCCCTGCATATTCCATGCAATAAATTTCATTGGAATTATAAAATTATTTTTATTTTCGCATGCGCTCAATTGTCGCCGCGTCCAATTTTCGTCGCGTCCAATTGTCGAGGCGTCCTTGTCGCCGCGTCCAATTTTCGCCGCGTCCAATTATCCGCGTCCAATTTTCGTGCGTCCAATTGTCCACGTCCAATTGTCGGTAATCCGAAAAAAAAACATTTCTGGGCTCAAAATGCCTATTTGTCTTACCACTCCTGTTATGTAATAAACTACTACGAACCAAGAGGAACAAACTGATACTAATGCTGACCATCTACATTTCAAAGACAAACGCCATGGCCATACATTTCCCAAAAAATATTCGTACTTTTTTTATTATTCTATGTCGGCAAATCTCCGAAGGTGATCTGAAAGTCAAAACGGCAATTAACAGAACGGGAATGTTGAAACCGGCATAATTAAATAATTAATAGGATAGACGCGTGTGTCGTTTTTCGATGGTTCGATTTTTTTTGTCCAACGATCCCGTCCAATCTTGCTCCGACATTTCTGCGACAGTTTTTAGTTTTCGTTCAATCGCTGTTTCTAAGAAAGAGGAAAACCATTTCAAGAAGAAAAAAAAGATCCAATCTAGGTGGTCTGATCTCAGGCCCGATGCAGACAAAACGAGATCAATGCAATCAAGGTATACACTATATTATACATCAGTGAGGTGGCTTGGGTTGGAAATAAATAGTAGGAACCTAGTTCAAAAAACGAAAAAAAAACGAGCTTCGTTGGATAGACAAATAAAAAAATAGGAAATAGTTATTTTCCTAACAAGTGCGGAAAGTTATTCTTTCCCGCACGCGACTGCCGTTGACACGAACGACGCGAAGCGGAGTTCGGGCAAGCAGTCGAGTGCGGGAAAGACACTTTCCGCATGAGTTATATAGGAACAATATTTTTTCTACAAGCGTAGGAAATTGATTGATTTGATGTTCAATTGATTATTCATGCAAATAGGAACAACTAACAAGAGAAATATATTCTCTATCTACTAATTATTAGTAATAGCTATTGTGAACTCACAGTTTGACGCATTATGTAGGGTCATTGCGGAAGCCAGCAGGCCCATAAGGTGTTTGGTCTCTAGGTTTCAGACACTTTTAGGAAATGAGCCAAAAATACTTATTCTTCATTCGGTATTTTCATTTCTTTATTGTTACACCATTCAATAAAACGCGAGTATAGCTTCTCATACCTTTCTCAAGACTCCGTTGGCAATAACGCATCTGTATCGAATCCCTATAGCTAGAAGTTTTTGATCACATTATGGCAATTTCACTGAATCAAAAATGACAGTAACGCTGTGTCTGTCACTTCGACAATTTCAAACTCATTTGTGGTTTGATTGGCATGACAACAATAATCGTTTCCTGTCAGATCAATCCAAATCTATAGGGGGATTTTTATAATAATCAATTTTTATTTCTCAATATTTCTTAATTTTTACAATAAATAGTGCAATTTGATGGATGATTCTGAACATACATACTTAATACTGCAACAAACAAACTTAAACTTTTATATTCCATCACCAACCACTTATATTATTAGCGATTTTATCATATCTTTGTTTTCCCGTACTAGTGTGGGAAAAAATTTCCCGCGCTAGTGTGGGAAAATGACACTTCCCAAACTAAATTGCGTGCGGGTATAGGGTGAATCACGCACGCTTGTAGAAAAAATATATATCCATTTTGGTATGTCCATAATTTATCTGAGAATATTCCTTTTCAACACTTTCATACCCAATCAGAGGGTTCAAACTTGAACGATGGAAACTTGTGATTTTTATAGACCTCTAATCGCAGATTCGTGATAGAGTCTCAATTCAGAATTTCTTTCCACGCCCTATATGATGAATGTCAATTTATCATACACCCAAAAGCATGAACTATATAGTGTTCTATAAAACTAAAAACTGGAAAGTAATATAGTATTAGTACCAACCACTGTCAAAATTTGATTTGAGTTATATGAAAAACGGTACTGAAAAGGCAACATTATGCAGTATTGACTCGTTCGCGTTCGCTACGTTTAGCAGGTGCAAGTGCAACGGCACACTCCGGTACTACGTCCGGTACTCTTGTAAAGTGGGACACTCGCTTCGGTTTCCAAGATATCTACCGGTTTCGTTCTCCATCTTCGGTGTTCGTACGAACACGAAGGGCATCAAAATAATAAAGCGCCATTCTTCGCAATCGCTTGCATAATAACAGGTATGGCGAGAAACGAACTTTTTTTTTTTTCGAGAGAGAGCGGTACCGCTATATAATAATAGGCAGATCTGGCGAAAGTTGCAGAAATAATTGAAGGAAACCGTGTGGCGGTTCAGAGAAGACGCTGATTGGATTGTGATGGTATTATAATTATTTGTAGCGGACGAGAGGAATGAAAATAACCTTTATTATTCATTCTTATATCAGCAGATCATTCAGGGGCAAAATTCCAAAATTATTGTTAAATTATTTCTCATTTTGCACTTGCTATTTTGAATTTAACCTAGCAAGTTCCTGATTCGTTGATTCTGCATGGGTTGCGTGCAAGAACTGTCAGATGACCGACCCTGGAGGTGAAACATGGTGAAACATTGAAACACAACCTCACTCTTCTTATTTGTTCACAAATGATGGAAATAGTTTTTCACAATTATTTTGGCATACGACTCGTGTTTTTCGGCAATTCATTAATTCGCGCATCACGCAAAGAAATAGTATGGGTTGAATTGACAAAAAAATGGGTTTAATCAACAACATCATTATAATTGTTGAACAAAACTACAATGATGGTATATTCAATGATTAGGTGATCGTCAAAACAATTCAGAAAAATTGTACATGAACAAATTCAACGTCAACCAAAAATATTAGTTGGTTTTGATATTATTTTCGTGGTACAACCAATAATTTGTGAAAATTAGTCAAATCGAACTAGGAATAGTATTTCAACAACATTATAACTGTAACTGAAATATCATAATAGCTCGCTCACTGTTATATTTGGTAGACAAACGAATAGGAAGTTATAATCAACATATAAGTTCACTTCATAATCTATGATTCATATCATCTAACGTATGTTGACCATAGCATTGAGTATATGGTATTGTTTATTATGAAATTGAAATCGTTCAATCTCAATACAAAAAAATACGAATGGACAGTTTGGATGGAAGATGCGGTATTTTGGTAAACTTTGATAATCAATAACTCAATTTCCATAAGAATATGCTACTCATATATATTTTCGAAATCAGAAAAAAAAGCTCTATCGACATCTCAGAGAATATAGAGGGTGTTCTATTGAAAAAATCAAAGTCCCTGTCTTTTCCGGAAAAACGAATGTCCCTGTATATGAAGCAACTTCACGAAATGAAAGTTTGGATCGTTTCAAACAACTTTTCTATTTAACATTTTTGCACATCTCGGAAAACAAACGAGTTTTGAGAGGCGCACCCTGTACAAAGTTTGTTTAGAATCAGAATGGGTTTCTCTCTCTATACTTACTTTTCGTTAAGAAGTTCCAAACATCCGTGTCGCCCTCTATATACTTTGGTGGGGTGTTCGGACACTTCGGAAAAACAACTGCCGCCGCTAGATTTGCACATATACCCTGTAGTCACGCAAGACGGTAAGTTGCAAAAGCACCTGACGTGATCTGAAAATTAAAAAAAAATCGAATCACTTTTGAAGCGTTCATTCTTCCATTCTTATAATACAAATTAGCATATATACACTATAAACGGGTTGTTATACATTTCAATTTTCATAAGTTATATTTGTATACCATTATACATCATATTATTATTTATCAGTTTTGAAAGAGAATGTCAATTCTCAATTTCAAAAGCTTTTATTTTCATATCCTCCTGGATGTTCAACTCTCGGTTCAACTCACTTCAATAGATATTCGACGTGGCAAATAACCAGAAAAGTATTTGATTTCTGTTGAATACTTATAGAATTATGTTATACAGATTGACCCAATTGTTCATTTATGGAACTATTTTCACGATTTTTTTTCATGTTGAATATTTTCTCATGAAACTTGGATTCTGGATTTTTCAGCCTCTGAAACGTGATCTACTAGGCCTTGGTTTTGAAACAAAAATGGACGCAGCTTAGCTCAAAAATACACCTTTTCTCCCTCTACATTTCAAAAACGATTTCGTGGAAATCACTGCATAAATAAAATATTCATGAGGGTGGCATGCTTTCAAATGGGTCACTCTGTATATACATAATTCATACATTTTTTCAAATTCTCATTGTATGTCTTCAATAGATTATTATAGCCAGGAAAGTAGTTGTTTTCTGTTGAATATATACCGAGAAAGAATCAATATTCCATCAGATAGATAATGCGGATTATCAACAATGTATTTTTTATATTGCAATGATATTCCCCTTAGAGGGGCTCTAGAAACATCAGCAGGAAGGCAGGAGTACAACGATCATCCTGTAACACGCATCCCAGATTGTTCTCCAACCTCTCAATGATTCCTACATGCACCAGCATATTTCCGAACACTCAATATATGCCGCGGTGACAAATAACGTGTCAGAAGATTCTGGAATGTTCTGGAAACAATCGGTGGAACAATTAGAGAGAGAGGTATTGTTCTAAGAAGCTTCTACATAGAACAAAAAGAAGGAGACGGAAGATCATTTGAGAACGTTCTCGAACCAAAGCCTACCAATGGATCTTATATATGAGACGGCCGAACCTGACAGTTATATACCGCGTGATATAAATCGTGTTACATAAATAGTAGTTATAAGTTCGATATAAATTAGTGTTTCTTTAGTTCAAATAAATCAGTTCGAAAATAAATAGTGTCGTGTTCGCTTCTGCGCCCGAATAACGTAACAATATGATATTTCTGAGAATAATCCTTTTCAATATATATATGAATACAGGGTGATTTCTTCATGTACATAAACCTCGATGTTCTTTGAACATTAAAGGGATTCCCTTTCGTGCGCTTCAAGCGATAAAAAAAATATAAACATTCACCATTCTTTCTCCTTCATTCACCTTCCACACCCTGTTGGTAGTTATATACAGGGTGTTCCATTTGGAAGCACAAAATACTTTTTTTCTGATACCTACTCATTTCTGTTTTGATTTTGATGTCCTTCCAACCATAAAATATATTTTGAAATTCTAATGAAACCTGTAAGTCGATGTCAGTCCTCTGTGCCTTCAATTTACCGTTAAATTAAAAAAAACGTGAGTTTCTGCTGTCAAAGATAATATATCCTTCCATATGGCAGATATTCATCACTAATATGTATAATGATAGTGGTATTGAAACTCATATCTCAACTGAAATTGCAATGTTCGAGATATAGGTATTAATCAAACCTATATATATGCTGTGAAGTAATTACAGGTAATTGCTATCGAATGAAGCAATTTAATAGAAAAGAATAACAGTTTTTTCAATTCATTCAGAGCAAGAGAGCAAAACGCTTCATAATACGTTTTTTTCCAGTTCATACTAATGATTATTATTATACAGGGTCACTGGTCAGTGATGTGAGTGAAATTAAAAATTTTCTTTTTTTAGAATTTTATGATAAGATACAAAATTCACTTGTTTCGTTGTGTGTGCTTTTTACAATAACCAGTATTTGACTCTGAAAAAATGTATTTTCAACGAAAATAATCTCATAAAAGAATCATGATTCATATGCAAAATCGCGTATTTTCATATTATCATTATCATTATACAGGGTGACACAGGAGAAGACTATATATAATATTACAAACTTTTTTTCAGATTCCCTCCTTCATTTTGCGGTATAAAGTTCCAACAGACTAGAAGTGAAGGAAACAAAGTTTGTCGATTATGTTTTGACTCACCCTGTTTAGTCTATTGAGAAGTGAGTGAGGATAATAATGATGTTAGAACAGAACCGAGGCCGTTAACCTTGATTCCATCTTGGAATCATGTGATGGTGTTGTGATTATAATGCCATAAACATTTTTTATAATCTTGAGGTAATAACTTCTCGCTTAGCCGTAGCAGATGACATGATATAAATACGAGATTACTGGTGAGGAATCCATAAATATATTAGCTCTGATGACTTCCATGCCTTCCTGGTTTCACTTTACCGCTAAATCGCCAGGTGTTTCAGCTTTAATCTGCCAATCTTCAGTAGTTCATATTATAGTATCCATCAAGCTAATAAAAAAATCCTTCGAGCATATTCAATCTATACCTTGAAAAACAATTCCGTGATTTCCATCAAACTTGATAAGCTTGTTGGTAGTAATAAAAGAAAAACTGTATCTTTATGTAATTACAGGTAAATAAGATTAAAGATAGATTAGATTAGACAAAAAGGATGCTTGTTTAAACATGACATATTCTGCAATTTCGTCTGTTCCTCTCTGAAAAGTATGGATGAGGTCAAAATAATACCTGTTACTTTATACAAGGTGTATCTAAATAACGCCGAAAAAATTCGAGGGGTGATATTCTAGCAGATAAGGTTAAAGTTTCATATAAACATGTGTTCTAACTCCGTTTTTGAGATACAGGATGTTGAAGTGGGAAGCGTTAATTGTTTTTATTTCTAACCCCCCCTGTATAAGCTTTCATGATGCCAAAATTCAGTATGGTTGGAGACTAAGGAATCCCCAGAAACTTCAAAATGATTGTAATTGGGGTTATTGACTAATCTCAATGGAACGAGTCTTGAAAACACCTACATTAAATTTGGAGTCAAATCGAATTTTTAGTGTTTCCTCAAAAACTAAGCTAGATACAAAAATCCTACAGAGGGTATAAAAGTTGTTATTTCAATAGTTCAAAGTAATAAAAATATGAAACTCAGAAAATTCGGTGGCGTACAATGACATTCACCATAAATATCGATAAATTTACCCACTGTGACGACACTGGAAATATTATTTCGAATCTAATTGTAACAGAAGAAGCTCCATATTGCTATTAACAAAACCACAACGTTTTATTGAAATTGATGAAAAAACAATTGAGTAATGAATAAAAAAACGAAGCAAATCGAGACACATTTTCATATGGATTTTTTCGGTGTTATTTATAGGTACACCCTTTAAACCTTTTTTTCGCAAATTCCTTCAATACCAAGTTGAGGTGGATTTATGCACACCGATTTTTCATTAATCTGTTGCTTTCATCAACAGTCACTGAATTCATTTTCATTTAAGGACTTTAATGCCTTTTAAAACTACCTTTTTTTAACTTTAAACTCTTCCTCATGATCAGAACATTGTCCTCAGCGTACTTAACATGATGAGAATATTTGTGTTCTAACTTCCACTGCTCACCTTGTTAGAATGAGAGTAATTTATTCATATTGTTCTCAAAGTCTAATTTAAACAGGCAACTAGAATTTTCTGGATTTTCGTCGACATTTTGGAAAAAATGAGAAGAAGAAATTGTTTGTCACACTTTTACTTGTATTGCTAAAAGTTTGTCATCTTTAAGCGAATAGTTGTAGTAGTAGTAATGGAGAATAAAAATTATTTTGGGTGCATATAAAATGATTGAACGGAAATACCAAGTTGCAACTCATTAGTGAAATCGTTGATGATAGTGAAACTACAGATTAATGAAAAATCCGTCTTTACGGGCTCTCAAAGTAACAAATTGAAGAATGTTCTCCTTTGATTACTTTCAAAGTGAACATTCAAAATTATATAAATTTTGGCGATTGATTGACTAATCAAATGAATTTCTTTGATGAGCTTTCATGGAGGCTTTCATGCAGGAGCCAGTTAGTTGTTTTGCTACAAAGTCAAAAACATGGGATGGTCCACACACCAAAACTTTGGAATGACAGATATTTTTCAATATTTTTCAACAAAACAAACCCTAACCCCCCCCCCCTTGGGCACGTCACTGTGCTCATCAGTCCATTGTCTGCGGCGGTATAATTTCTGTGGATTCGAAGATGATATATAGTTATTTATTATACAAGGGAAACAAGTAGTAGATTTTAGCTCCAGGTTGGGTTGTCCCAAGAAGAAAGGACGAATCAATATTGAGAAGATATTACATTATTTTGATATCTGAAAATTATCGACGTGAAATTTTAAGTTTTTAACAGTAGCGACACCGCGTTGTAGGCATCTTTATCATTCATTTGAAGTAATCAAATATCTGATGTCACTTCTGTCAGTCTAATTTTGTGATTTTATTTCAAGAAATTGCGAATTCAGTGGTTATTTAGCAATATACGTAACCGCGAAGTCGAATGGAAGATAAAAGGACTTGCAGTTCTTTCTCGGAGACGGTATTATTGACTCATTTTTCGGAACTATAGCACAACAAAAGCCATCAACAGTGTATATATATGTGATATATATCCGGGAAAGAAGTACTCACTTCTTTTCCACGGGAAAAAAGTAATTTATGAAAAGTGACATTTTATAACCTGCCAACAGGGATGAAATGCCAAACTTTTTTCCCGTCACAGAAAAATAGACGTTTTTTTCCATTTGATGTACTGATGTTTATCGTTGTGTGTTACTAGAAGATTCTATGTGAAATTATTTATTTGTAAAATATCCTGCTGCTGCTTGCTGTTCCTAAATGACGCCAATGATTAGTGATGCTCAGGGTATCAGAAATGATCTCGATGGTGTTTTTTCCAGCTCTTTCTTTTCACATTTCATTTCGAGATCGTCTAGATTGATTAATTATAAAAAACAACGTACGATCTCAAAACAAGAATTTCGATGGTGACCACTTGATACTCATCAATCAACTCCACCGAAATATCAGGGACCAAATGTGTATATAACCATATAAATCTAATTTTGGCGCCGTAATAATTGACCTAGATTTGAATGGGACATGTCTGTCTTTCAGACTTGTCGCCAATGTAGTTATGGTGGAATGTCGGAATACAAGTAATTAATTATTATTATACTTGCCTTCAACTCAAAATGGCGATCTGGATATATCGTGTTAGAATATATTTATACGCAATGTCTATTATTATATATACTGGGTGTATCTAAATAACACCTTATGGCATTCAAGCAAATAAAGTTCATGTAAACATTTGTTCTAACTTGCTTCGTTTTTGAGATACAGGATGTTGAAGTCGGAAGTATTGATTGTTTTTATTTATAACCCCTGTATAAGCTTTCATGGTGCCAAAATTCAGTATGGATGGAGACTGAGAAAGGTTATAATTTTGAGAGAACAATATATGTAATTTTTTATAGTACCTAGCGAATGACAAGTGAATAAGTCACTAATGACAAGTGAGTAAGACACTGATGACAAGTGAATAAGTCACTAATGAAATGTGATTAGGTCACTAATGTCAAGTGAACAAGTCAATTGACAAGTGAATAAGTCAGTAATCGTGCAAATGAATTAGTCACTAATGACAAGTTAATAAGTCACTAATGACAAGTGAATAAGTCACTAATGACAAGTGCTTTGTCACTAACGGTTATCAATCGAAAATTCAATGGAACAGATCAATAGTTGTAGGTGTACATTTGCAAAAACACAAATATTTTTGTGGTTATTAACTTGTTTCCTTATCCCAAATAGCATAAAAGTTTTACTTGCCACTATTATATTCAATTTGGGGAAGTGATTTTTTTCCTCCGTGTATACATATAGGTACATCAATAGTGATTTGTTTTACTAGGCAGCAAAGTAGTAGATTGTCGCGGCTGAAAGGAATACATCCAATTGTGTGTAATATTTTTTTGTGTTCACCCAATGTCTGTGTCAATTTTCATTACCCAATTTTATTCAATTTACTTGGAAAGTTGCATAGCAACAAACTTTTCCTGCCTAGGCAGAGAAAGTACACCTTTTCTGCCTGTTGAGTGTCAGTGAAAAGCCACTTTCTTGTAAACGGTGCAAAATAACACAACATTGATGCATTTTTTCGTCGGGATTTGGATAAAAATCAATGTTTCTCCTCAATTTCAACGACATCTAATTCGATAACGAAGACATGTTAGGTGAATGGAAACATTTATTTTCAAAATGACTGAAACGAAAAACGTGGCTGAAAATCACCGTTTGAATGAAATTCTTGCTGAAATTTCAGCCTAGGGATTGGGGAACCAACAACCTATAGTTGAATTCAACGTCACCAAAACTCAAACCTGTTTTTTTCCTCGAAATATGTCGAACAAGTATTTACCAAAACTCGTTTATCTATGGAACGGCAGAGCTTTGGAAATCATTGCAAAAAAAGTATTTCCAATAACTTGAAATCTGCAAAAGTGCAAAAAAATTCTCAGTACCCACCTTCTCTACCTACCTTTCCTTAGGTACGCACGATGTTCCTCCAACATAATAGGAATTCTCTTTCGTGCGTGCTCCAAGATATAAAAAATGAAAAGAAGTAGATAACTTTTAGGTACCAAAATTGATTCCGCCGAAGTAATCTAGCAAATAAAAATGCAATGATTTTCTAGACAAACTTATTCGACTTAGTTCCTGTGTTTCAGCCCATATAAACAAGACAAAAACAAATAGGTAAATATTGTCCAGAATTGCAACGAAGTAATGAATTATTGAGCATTTTCGAAACATGCATGGTACCTAGTTAATGTTTTATTCGAAGGTCGTAAACCTAACAGTCTGTAATTTGTTTATTCAGATCAATATTGATATCAACAATATATACAGGGTGGTCCAGTTTGAAATACATAAAATTCAAAAGTGTTGAACTCGTTGGAATAATAGAAAAATGTCAGATAAACATATATAAAAATTTCAAACGCGTCGTTTTCGAGATATAAGGTGTTGAAAATACGAGTCTGAATATTATTTTTTCATGAAAAGTTCGAAACGGTTTGAGATAAATCAACAAAATTTCTCACAGATACTGAACTTTTTACGCTTCATGAGATGATATAAAAATTATTTCACAAAGTAATTCAGTGGCGGCTGAATCTGGGGGTGATGAAGAAAAAAATCACTCCAATTTTTATTTGTGCATTTCTTTCTCAATTTATATATCAAAATGTGAAAGAACATAGGTCTCTGCGTGAAAAAGCTCACTTGTGAGTTTTTGATGCGTTTTGCCGTTTTCGAGTTAAATCGGTTCAGGCAGATTTTCAGTTTAATAATAATATTTAAGTGTGATTAAAACAAGAGTGCTATGCTCACTGTTTCATCTTATATAGAGCGTGTAAAGTTTAGTATCTGATCAATCTTGTTGATTTAGCTTGAACCGTTTCGAACTTTTTATCAAAAAACAATATTCAGACTCGTATATTCAACGCCCTTTAAATATCGAAAACGATGCGTTCAAAAGTATATGTTTATATATGAACTTTTTTATTATTCCAAGGGGTACAAATACATTATTGAATTTTTTGTATTACAAACCACCCTGTATATCAATTTCTTAATATAATGATTGCAACGTAGGTATATCAGTTTAATTCAGATAATGCTAGTATGTATGAAGCTTCCATAATTAGAATAATGAATATCCATTTTTATTTAATAATCGTCCTTGTGTTCAAAATAGCCATACAGATTTTAGAAAGCGTTGTGAGAAATCCTAGAACAGAAGTTATTTTTTATTCTGTGAACTCTGGTGTAACCTTCACCGACAATTTACAGAGATTATTTTTATTTTTAAACTTTTTCGAGGAAATCTCGAAATCACAAATTTAACGGTCTTCAGGCTAGACAGGGTAATTTTTAGATAGGTCGTGGCGCCAGGTTAAACACTTCCTGCTATTTTAGGAGTCCCTTTATATTCAATCGAATTCATTATGGTATATGACCATATAACTGACTGTAAAAAACTTCACAAAAGTTAAGATTTTACATTCCCTAAGGATTTTCATCAAGTAACGGCCTGTGGCTGTAGGCAATTCAGAAAGTCAGCTTCAACGGTAATTTATGGACCGAATATGACAGCAATACACAATTCCACTTAGCAAGTGATCAAAGACCCCCAAATTATGTACTCCTGATTTAAATATAGAATAAAAAGATATGTATAAAGCACAATATGTCTGAATCGGTCTGAATACATTATCGTAGTATGTATATACATATAATCAACAAAATGCGAGGACTTGGAACAAACAAAAAATGTTGATGGATGAAAGGTTTTCGTTGCCAAAATTCTGAATTTGCGTGTAAATTTTTTTTCTCCTTTGGAGCGCACCAAAGGGACCCAAACAAAACTAGTGCTTACGCTAAACAAAGTGCTGTGTCTTATAGAACCTGTACATAGTGTACAGTGAAGTATACGAGGTGAAACAAATGAATATCGCTGGTATACGAAATTGTAACCTGCTTTGTTGTTTTCAATGGAACACCCTATATATTTTCCAATAAAATTGAAGATCTTTCTTTTCTGATTCCAAAAATATATAGGTTGTTGATATTCAGTTCAGCCGATTTATGGAATATATACATTTCAGAATTAGTTATAGTTTCATTTTACCAACGCACTTGCCCTGAAGATTCAACAGCAGATATGCAAGTTGTCATTAATTTCTGTCATATTTTCTTTGCGTATGAGATGTTGATTCTTGATGGCAACTGCGATTTGATAAAACCAAATTGTACACAGTGAGTGGATTTCAGAAATAACTCCGATTGAATCAACACTTGATTAGCCATTTTATATCAATATAATTAGAAAATTTGAAGATACCGTGTACAATGGTGTCAATTCACACCTTTATAGTGAAAAATTAAACGGATGTGGTGATTTAGAGGGGTTCCGAAATATCCATTCAAAAGAAACACTAAAAAGATGAAAAGTAATTACTTTCGATAGTGTTATTATTCAATTTAATGCAAGAAATACACTCATTATATGAAATTAACACTTAGTTACACCCTGAACAATCACGAATAAATCAAAACCGTGTATGAATCATGAGATTTGGGGCTAATATAATGTACTCATCCGTCTTGCATTCTCCCATGTGAATAAATAATATTGCTGATGTTGAAATGACCCCCTGAAAAACCTAAAATCATTGAAGAATGCATAAAAATAGTATAGGTTTATCATCTTCCACGAATTCTGGTATCCAAATTGATAAGTGACAATATAATAATGGATGGTTTCGTGAAAATGATGCAATAAATGAATTTTAAGTTGATTCACTCAATTATATATATGATAATTTCGAAATCGCGAAGCTATAGAGTACTTATATCGAACCAGATTGAAACATGAAATTTAATATCAAAGTTGAAATTTTGTTCACAGAAAAATATTGAGTAAATATCTTGATAGATGGCGACACTAGCGCTCCTTCGACGCTCGTCTCTCGACAGCCTTCAAATAGTATCAGCTCAGAGATATTTGTAATATTGTAAGGTCTCACTACAGTGGATCATTTCATACACTGAATACTAATGATAAGAGTCGTGTTATTCAACACGCAGATGCAGACAAGAAAGCACCGCTTCTCAACGTGATAACACTCAATAAGTGTGGTTGTCACACCGGGAATATATCCGAAAAATATTCGCATATCATATATTATCAGTAAAAGCAAAAACGCAACAGTTACAGTGTCAAAATAATCACCAAATGATTGATCTTGAGTACACCACTTTGGTGTTGAATAACACGAACCGATTAAATTAGCACTATAGGTACTCTAATGTATAGTTCTTTACTGTATATGTAAGAACGAATGACACCCTATGATTGTGTTAAAAATATCAGTTTTAATTCTCACTAAGACAATCATAGGACACCCAAGGGTGTTAGCTGGTGCGAACTGGTGTTTTTTTTTCAATGTATTTAAGTAAAAAATGTTCAACCTAGAATATTTTGAAAACGGCTGAACCGAATATCAACAATTCATATATTTTTGAAATCAGAAAAGAAAGATATTAAATTTTTCCGAAAAATGTATAGGGTGTTGCATGGAAAATAACAGAGTACCCATTTTTTATACTTTTGTATTTAAAGTTTTCTTCTATCTTCAATTATTATGAATCCTGTAGAAGCTGTTTGAATATACGGAATTACGGAATGAACATGTACAATAACAATTTATTTATTCCGAGATTTATTCTATTCCATTGAAAACTGAAATGACAACCACGGAACCACGAATGATTGAAACACATTCATGTGACAAAAAATTAAACATTTCGATAAGTGAAAAACATTATGTAAGAAACCACGACATGCCACGACCTAACAGACATGCACTTATAGACCAAAGCTTTTCGTCTATACATAGAAGATACGTCACGGATGTCGGTTTTTGTGACAATAATACTTCAATAAAACGAAAGAATTCTCGGGAGCAATTAAAAATGACTTAGTCACACCGGATAAGCCATTAAAGTCATAGATAAGAGTCACTTAAAAGACACGAAGAAGTGCTTTTGCTTTGGGACAGACGCGGCAGGGTCTGGCGCCAATATGGAGTATCTTATCCAATGTCTGGAGGTCTCATTCCCTACATTCGGATGTTTTGTTAATGTAATTTCAACATTAAGTTTGCTCGCTCGGAACAAGAATAAACAAAAAACAATGGAACATTGGAAGAAACCGAGGAATAAACATAATCTTTATTAAATACTGTCTGTAGGTTAATCGAGGAGGTGGTACAATCATTTTACTTGATTTTTCGGAATTTTCTCTCCTCGTTTCTATGAAATATGAATATGCGTATTATTTCAATATATTTGTAGTGGAACAAATCAGATGATGAAAGCATATCGAGTTTTTACTTATCTTTGGACGTTTCGGGAACGAATCTGCTCCCGTTCTCAATATGAAAATGCAAAATATTTTTCTTTGGAAGATGTGCTCTGCTTATAGTTTGACACTTCTCAGTGTCATACTGATGTTGGCATATGAATGAGTGATTTTAGTCTACAAATGAGTTACAGGATGTTTTCATTATTTGATCTTGAATCTACCATTTCCATATTCAGTTTTCAGTAGTGAATACCATGTTCTATCTATATCAAATGAACAGGAAGCAATGCTATTGTCTCCGATAAGAAGAAATCAAGCAGATTTCTTGATTTTTCTCTTCTGGTTGTTATCTTCTTTTCCAATGATTTTAATATTATTCCACTCTGCCATATGTTGCCCGTCTTCAGTAAGGATATGTTCAGTTAGCTTCGATTTATCGACATGTCTTTTCTTGATATTGTACTTGTGTTCTTTAGTCCTTACTGAGAGAGGTCGTTTCGTTTCACCTGTATAATACTTTCAAAAAACACAAGGTATACTATAAATACAATTTTTTGATGATTGTTCTTTATTTTTCGGCTTTGTTTGAGATAGAATGCATTGTAATTTCAGTTTTGAACACAGTTTTCACTTGGAACTTATCACCAACTCGTTTTATTTTTTCAGATATGTCGGGAATATGGTATTATATTCGTCGTTATTGATGGTTGTTTTTGTTGTGGTGTATTTTGTTTGTTTTCAATATGGTGAATCGTTTTATCAATGAAGTTCTTTGGATATGAGTTGAGTTGAAGAACATTTTCAAAGTGGTGGATTTCGTTATTGAAAATTTGTTGGTTAGATGATATGGATTTGGCTCGATCATGAAGTGATTTGATTATTCCTCTCATTATTAATTTCATTATTCAAAAAATTTTCCAGAAATATACTAATTGCTAGTGGTGAAAGAAATTCAATATAAACCTTGGAAGTGAAGAATATACTTTATAGCACTGAAACCTCGGTATATAATCTGGGTCCCTGGATAATAATGATATTCTTTTCTACCTTGTTGTATAAATAACTATTTCAAAGCTGGTACACAACATGAAACTAGCTGGCAAAAGACAGACACGAGATGTTCTATGTGGAAAATGGACAATACCATCAAATGTTTTTAAATGAAAAATTCCAAATCCATAAGATAAAAGTCTAAGGAAAACAAAATTCACCACGAGAAATCAGTAGGTATACGGATGTGAATGAATAAGTGCAAATTAAAGGGGCCTTCAGTTCATGTCCTAACTCATATTGAATAATAATGAAATAATAAAATGTATAACCATATAGATAACATTCCCATAAAAAATCAATTTTTTCATCAATTATTCAGAAATCTTTTCCTCAATTTCAATGAAACTTCGTACTTGGTGGTTTTATGAATATAGTAAAAAGTAGCTTTCCTTGGTGTAATAAGATTCAGAATAATAATTCCATTAGCGTCGCATTAGCATCAGTTATCGATATTTTTATGCTGAATATCATAATGATGTTCAGCATACAATGATTGTACGCCAGTGGTTTTTCTGAATTTCATATTCTGGTCAAATTGAACATGCAATTATTGATGATACAACTTTCTTATCTCCTGTGTTACTTTTGTTTCCCGCGTAGTTTTCGATGAAATAATAAAAAATTCGACACCCATTGAGATTACTGAATAACCTCAATAAGCATTTAAAAAATGTTTAAAGAATATACAGAAATAATCATGAAAACAATATTTTTCTGCAACCGACACAAAAGTCGTCCATTTTGATACCAAAATTAGCTCTTAAATTGACGTTTCTATTACTGACACAAAAATTGGTATGTTGCTAGGCAACATATTTAGTTCCTAGGAGCTAAAGTTGAATTTTACTTCCTAGGAGCTAAAGTTGAACTTTAGCTCCTAGGAACTAAAAAGGATGTACTGGACGTCATCAAGAATGAACAACATTGTGACGGTTGGTTATTTGGGTTGAGACGCATACCTGATTTGTTTCCGATTTCAGCAGATTTGGCATTTCATACCCATGCTGGAGATATAAATACACCTTATTATAGTTTAGTATTGGAATTATAAACATCTCAGTTAAGTATTTTTGTTTTGATCAGGGAAGCCTTCAAGATTCAAATACTTGCTTGATCTGTATTTCATTCGTTATTCTCGGGATGGATGACTTGTTTTTGGATAATCACGGCAAGCAATAATTTTTTGTCTCAAACAACGATATTAATAATAATAATAATAATAATAATAATAATTTATTCACCAGAAAAAAAACAAGAATACAATATATAAAATACAATAGTTGTTGTACGAAACTAATATTTAGAGTACCTAGTATATACATAAAATCAGGTGAATAAATGAACACTGTCCATGTAAGGCAGAACCTTGAGTATGGAGACATATGTTAATACATATCAATCTGATTTTTGTATGCACTCTGACATTGAAACATGAATTATTATAAAATCATCAAAAAAAAAACGAAAATTATAAGAACTAGTTGATGATAGTATGTGTAAGGATGAAATATAAAAGATGATAGCGTACGAAGTTTAAAATAAGAACAATAAATTGAATATCACATTCAATTATTTTTTAAATCAATAAGGCCATGAATAAAGCTTCGTGGATTTAGATGCAGCCAATCCCTAATTTTTTTTTTGAATAATGGAAATGATTGGATTGCTCTCAATTCTGTGGTCAGGCAATTATATATCTTTGGGGCTAAGTAATTGTAAGATCTTTGGAAAATAGTTTTCTCCGCTCTGGGGATAACTGAAGAAGATTGTTGTTTACGAGTATCATAACTATGCTTATATGGAATCAAATCAGCTCTATATTTGTGTTGTCTCAGTAACAGTCTATAACAAAATAACTGCCGCAGATCGAAGCATTTACTTTCTTTGAATAGAATATCAGACGGGTAAGTGAAAGGTTTCTTCAATAAAATCTTAAGGATATATTTTTGTATGGTTTGTAGGTTGATCAAATGCGAATTTGTAACTCCTCCCCAAGAAGTTATTCCATAAATCAGATGACTTTCAACAAGTGCTGAGTATATAATTTTGACTTGTTCTGAGTTCAGTATATTTGACATTTTTTTCATTTTTGGTAACAAACATCTTAGTTTTTGCGTGACATACTTGACATGTTCATTCCATTTGAGATGTGTATCGATAATAACACCAAGGTACTTGATTTTATTAGCAGATTTTATTCGCACAGGAGTATCACATGGGATTTCGAGTGAATTGTATTCAGGTAAATTGTTCTGGTATGATGTGAATGGGATGAAATAAGTTTTTTCGAAGTTTACTGTCAAGAGCTTATAATTAAACCATTCAATAATTCTTTTGAAGTCTGTCTCCACTTCTGCTTTCATACTCTGCCATGATTCGCCTTCATAAAAAACGGCCGTATCATCAGCAAAACTCATTATATCACCTTTTGTTTCCAACTCGAAAAGATCGTTCACATATAGATTGAATAGGAGGGGTCCTAACACAGTCCCTTGAGGAACACCATACTCTATTGTTCTGAAATCACTATGAGTAGTATTTATTTTAACGCATTGTTGTCTATTTGTCAGATAGCTTGTGATCAATTGTAGTGGTATTCCTCTAATGCCAACATTTTCTAGTGTTTCAAGTAGCTGGACATGACTAACTGTATCGAATGCTTTTGCCAGATCGACGAAGATACAGAGTGATGTCTTTTTCTTATTCAGTGCTTGGTAAATACGCCCTGTTAAAGTTGTTACTGCATCTTCTGTCGATCTGGCATCTCTAAACCCATATTGTTTGTCCGAAATGATTTTATATTTATTGAAAAAATTTACAAATCTCTTTTTCATTATTTTTTCAAAAATTTTTGCTACTGTACTTATTAGAGAAACCGGTCTATAGTTATTCATGTCCATTCCGTTTCCTCTTTTATAAAGAGGTTTAATGACCGCTATTTTCAAAACATCTGGGAATGTACCTTTATGAAAGCATTTATTGATTAAATATGTGAGTGGAGGTGCCAAATATCGTATTACTTCCTTTATTGTTTCACTCTTCAAACCATCGATTCCTGGAGCTTTTTTGTCTTTCAATGTATACACAGTCTCAATGATTTCACTCTCATTGGTATCTTCTAGATAGATTGAATTTCTAAGTTTTTTTGTGTTATATTTTATTGCATTTTTTATTTTAATTTTTTCTGCTAGTTCTTTACCAACACTCGTGAAAAAAGAGACAAATTCATTCGCAATATCACCGTCGTTACTTTTGATATTTTGATCAGCACCGAATATTTCAGGAATTTTAGTAGTTTTGTTTTTCTTTGGACATAGGTCATTGACGCATTTCCATAACCCATTTGTATCATTTCTATTTTGTATAATTTTCGATTGATAATAGTTCTTTTTTGTTGTCTTGATTAAGTTATCTAGTTTGTTTCTATACTGTTTGAAAGCAATTTCATTCTGTTCAGTGGGATACCTTTTAAATTTTTCATATAATCTTTGTTTTTGTCTCACCGAAGCAAGTAAGCCGTTTGTAAACCATACCTTTCTTTTTCTTGTGTTATGTTTGAGTTTTACTTTTTTTGTGCAATATTCTATGTGTGAAACAAGTTTACTCAGAAAAATTTCTGTCGAAGTATTCAAATCTGCACAATTGAAAACATCCAACCATCGTTCGTGCTTCAATTCTATTTTTAGTTTCTTTTTATCGAGAAAAAAATTATAATTTTCATTATTATTAAAAACTTCCTTTTTTTCAGGTAATATGGTTCTGATTATAATAGGGTAGTGATCAGTTATTTTGGTTTGAAGCAATATTGGACAGTGACTGAATTCTGTACCTCTTTGCTTTACAAATAAGTGATCTATACAACTTTCCGTGGAACCATCGACCCTTGTTGGTACGTTTATAGCTGATACGAAGTCGTACTCAGCTAAAACATTCAAATAATTAGCAGCAATATTGTCATCATCTCCAAGAATATTAATATTAATGTCACCGATTATCAAGTGCAAGTCCATCGTATTATCACACGTCGATAGATATTCACGCAAATTATCAATAAAAGAATCTGAACAGGTTGCTGGTGAACGATATATCGCTGTTATCATAATGTTCTTATGGTATTTAGTTAGTTTCATTTGTATGATCTTTATTTCACCTAATTCAATAATCGTTTTCCGATATGTGTTTGTTTCCTTTACATATACAAGGACTCCATCATTTTTATTCAGATCTCCTTCATTGTATATCATGCTATAGCCAGGAAGATTATATAAATCCAAATCAGGTATTCTAAAAGTTTCTGATAGTGTTATCACATCAAATTCACACAATTGGCTCAATACCAACTGAAGCTCATCGAAGTTTTTATTCATGCTCCTAATGTTGTTGTGGAATACTTTGAAATCTTGTTTTTCATGCTTATTGCTCAATATGTCCCTAAGTTCTGTGAAATTTTTTGCAACATGTGTGCATTTTTTCTATTTCGAAATTTGTTACATAATTATTCATATCGCATTGACTTTTATACAGTAATCAAAAAAAATAATAAAATAAAATTCGATACAATAGGTATACTAAACAAATACAAGAGTGAACAATTTTTATGTTGCAGCTTCGATTTGAATTTGAGATAGAGAAATATTTTTTTTCGTAGATGGTTATCTTGGTCTTCCTCCTCTGCTTGCGTTTCTGGTTTGAGGAATATTTGGTATTTTTGGTTTTGCACCTCTTTGTTCGCTAGGCGAATGCTCTGTCGGTCTCTTCTCTCCTCGTTTTTCGATTCTCTCAGCCAATATCTGAGGGGAATTCAAGTCTTTGATTTTGCTTTTTACTTGTTGTTCTGCCTCTACGTTTATTTCCATAGTATATTCATCTTCCTCGGTAAACCCATCATGGAGTAAATCATCATAAGTGTACTTGTCTCCGTTCACTATTAGGATGTTATTCTTGATGTAAGCTGAATTATCCTTTTTTCTAGCGAGGACCAAGTTCTGATGTAACAACTTTCTTTTGTTATATTCCTCACTCGTATAATCTGGCGCCACAAATATTCCTGATCCTTTTAGTAGGGTTTTAGCCGATTCTAATATATCTTTCTTCAAGTCATAAGTAGAAAGTTCAATCACCACAGGACGCTTTCCATTGTCGCTAATTTTTTTACCAATTCTATGACAGTCTCTGATATCTCTATTTTCGATTTTAATTTTCAATTTGCTGTCTAGTATATTTAGTATGAGGTTCTTGAGATTTTCTTCGGATTCTTGCAGACCGTATATAACTATGTTATATTTTTTTATTTTGTGCTCAAGTTCATCTACTTTTTTCCTGAGTTTTTTATTTTCCGACTCTAATTCAACATATTTCTTGTGATTATTCTCAATATCTTTTTTAATTTCTATTACGTTGTGGTTCAGTAATTGTATGTTTTCCTGTATAGTACTATTTTGCTTCCCTATATCTGAAATTTGGGTTGTAACGTTTCTTAGAATTTTTTCCAAGTCTTCCAGTGATATTGGCATATTCTTGTGTAGAGTGCAGCGTGTATCTCAGGTCCCTGTGTTTTTCGTGTCGTCTAGCACCTAATACAAAGCAAGACTGACTGCTATTTGTTTTCGGTGTCGCTGTGTAGTGTGTCGCGAGGCTATTTATTCGATTGGGGATTGACGATTCGAATTTGATGTGGACGAGTTTATTATTGTTTACAGTTTCGTACTCACTTTGTCTCAAAAGAAATACTTTGTTTTTCACTGTATCACATGTATATTTTACGGACACTAGATTTTCACAGTTTTCAATTTTCCCAACTGAGTTCAGTTCTAAATTCTTTGAATATTCAACTTTTCGATGGAAATTTTTAATTTTTACTAACGACGACACTAGCACATCCGACCGCTCCGCTCGCTACGAATTACAATATATTGTTCAGCTTCATTTGATTATCAAGTCAAACACAGTATAGTATGGAGAGGAATAAAAATAATCACTATTATCATTGTTGATATGCTCACTAACCTAACATTTTCCACGTCTTGTTCCTATAGCTGGCACTGGCGCGCGGTATTTGCCATTAGAGCACCTGGTCCATACACAAATATGTCACTCTGTGGTTGTATTTATATTGAAACTACAATTCGAACATCCTAGAAAACCTAACCTGCTGTTCACACGTTTAGTTGAGTTAATTGTTTCGGTTGCAGAAAAAATAGCATGTTTCATTCGGATCAAACAATCTACCATTCCAATTTCGACATCTGTGTATGATTTTTGTTGACTTGCACTCCTCATATCTAACCCTTAATTACTCGCGCTGGTGTATTTTGTACACCAGCGCCAAATTTCTTGCTACCATCGAACGTAGAATTTTTTTTGTGGCTCTAGACTCCCATCTAACATCTAACCTATGTCTAACATGTCTGGGATGTGATAGATCAGTTTTGTGTGTGTGCTTGTACGTAAATTTTGACGCGTTGTCACGTTGGTGCCCGTTGGTGCCTAGAATACAATACACTGCGTGGAAAATAGGGTAAATTATCTAAGTATTCAATATTGTATACAAACACGTCAGTTGTGTATTATGTGGACGCACTAAAAACAGAGTGAATTTTTTTTTTCAATTGCATTTCCTCGTTGGACCCAGCACTGGATCCAACGCCCCATAAGTCGAAACTTGTGCGGGGTTAGGAAAGCATACGTTTTTGTTTCACCTAAAAACAAGTCAAATTCATGGTGGTGTACAAAATACACCGCGCGGGAAAAAGTTCGAATTAATTAGCGCGAGTAATCAAGGGCTAATTATGAACCATTTTAGAGCATATACCTATAATGTGCATACAAAGAGATAATATATTACAGGATGTAGGTATAGGTATTCTTCGAATCTCGAAGTAAAACTCGCCCCTGTATATTATATTCACGATTAAAATTGATAAGCCTCCAATCAAATCAAAATATCGTTAAAGAAACATCCAAAAAAAGGGAGCTTGGGTTATTGTTACATTGTTATTGAATATAATGCTTCAAAGGCGTAAGCTGTGGTTAACCTATCGAACAACGGGTGGGTCGAAGATCGAAAATAAACATGAAAAAAACACAAAGGGGCTCACACGAGCACAATGGGAAATTCCTATTATCATCATGTCAACGCGAAGCTATTTAGGATATTACGGTATGGGCAGTTGTTAATTCCGCCAGTGTTGAAACATTTTTCGATTCTGAAAGCAATGAAAGACATAATGGGGAAGACCACTGAGAGAAGAAATCCGTGCAAACCTCTTTCAATCGACGAATCATGATTTACGTTTGTATGTTTGTATGTACAATCAATATTATGAGTTAAAGTTGAAGGGAATCGAATCTATATCGTTTTGAAATCAGCATATTTCATTCGATATTTCAAACTGCCAAATATGATGGTGGAGTCGTGACGTATTAGTCCCGAACTGTAGCTATCTCTCTCTGATACCTCGTCATTCTGCAGTGTTGCAGTGTGATTGGTCAGTTCAAGGACAATAGGCGTGTTGCGAATAAGACGTCTCACCAGTTACACCAATGAATTGACAAAATTTCAAATAGCGCAGGAATTGTGTTTTTTGAAATGGACATATTCTAATTTATTATTTTCATCGTCTTAGCATGAATGACAAAATTCAAAATTAATTCGCTGGTAGTTTTTCAGTATAGAGTTCACGATAATGTCATTTTAAAAAATCAGTGGCTCCCCCATTCACGACGCATAAACAGCATTTATTATAAATGAGTGATTCATTGTAACAAGTACAGCCATAATTATTTTATGCCAAACCCATACATTTTCTTGATATTGGTAGCAAAAGGTATAGGTTAATTCATGAAATCGTTGATGTCTTTCGGGAATATAAAAAAATATATTCATCTCCATGCTAACGTATTTATTCCAGACACTGTATATATAGCCATCCACCCGCGGCTCACATTAGATATCAAAGAATAATGATATTTTCGATTTTTTATGTATCCTTTTCTTATCCAATATATTGTACATTAAATACTTATATCTAGATACATACAGGATGACTGATAAAAAACGCCTCAAGCCATAGCGCTGCTACTAATTGTCCGCTTTTGGAAAACAAAAGAACAAATGAAATGCTCATCGGAAACTAAGCGTATAGGCTCTGACCATTATTTTTTCTATTTTTTCTCCAATCTCTCGGAGCGCACAAGAAGAAACTCCTATAATGTTCGTGGAACATCGTGCGTAGGGGAAGCCAGGAAGAGGAGGTAGGTGTCGAATGTTTTTTGAACTTTTGGAGGTAACATAAGTTCTTGGGAATACTTCCATTGCAAAAGAATTTCAAAACTTCGTTGTTCTATAAACGAACGAGTTTTGGTAGATTGTTATTCGACATTTTTCAAGGTTAACGACAAAAGTATGTGCTGACTGGGCCTGTCGAGTTCGTCTGACCGGTATTGCTAGTGATGGAATTATAGTAGAGATTTCTGTAACGTCAATTTTCGTTATTTCGAAATGTTTGACTTTTTTTTTCTGATCTAGATTTTATTCTGAGAACAGTTATAATTTGAGATGTAGCCAGGATATTTATGAAATATATCGAATAGTTTGAACATGGTTTTTAACAACAGGCAATTTGATACCTACTTGCATGAAACGAAACTATATATATATTTCATTTTTACTAGAATCAATATTTCTATTGGAAAAGCATCTGTCTTAGAAAGAAGCAATAAAATTCCTCTCTTTTTTGCTATCCATAAGGAGCCGAGACCTTTCGACGCCGAACATAAACAGAGTCTGTTTATGTTCAGTGCTTTCGATGACCCCGTTCTTAAATATCCCCTGGATCCGCCCCTGATCTTGGTTGGAAGGGAATTTACCTAAAAATAAAAGGGTATAGGAAATGTCATTGAATTCATCCATAATAACTGCGATATATCTATCAATCAAAGATGGTACAAAGACAAGAAACGGTAAAGACTAGATTTCCATTGAAGTATGTAGTGGAACTTTCGCACAAGAAGACACATTTACAATAATATAAACCAGAAAGAAGAGGGTTTGCCAGGCGGGATCATTTTTCAACACATTTATTCTCATTTCAAACTGTTTGTATTGCGACCGGCTATATATAGAATCATAAAACTTCCCAGTGCTTCATTCGGAGACTGCGTATTCCTACCAGTCCAATTAACATCCGTCCGTCAATGGAATTCTCTTGAATCAACGTCGGGCATTTTATTGTGAACAGTTTATCTACTTGTCTGAAAAGATCAAAGTTCTACTGCATCTTTCTTCTCCACTCGATTAAAAGCCACTTGACTCAAAAAACGGCTTCCGAACAACCAGAACATTGCTGACATTTTTTCGTTTGCAAAGATCAATTTCGGATACTTTCAATTGCAGTTTTGTGGACATTTGGATCTTTAAAACACACGCGATTCTTCCAGGCGCGTATATACAGACGATCGTAGAAAATTCAGTATTTCAATCAAAATTATCATTAAGATTCACAAAATGAATCTTTGTTTCATTCAACGCCTACCTATAGCATCTGAACTATTTCTTCCTGAAAACTAAAAATGTCAAAACTGCAGCGTGCAAGTTCGTTTTTCCTTTTGACTGATTGATTGATTGAATTCAATTTATGTATATATGAAATCCCGTAAGGCGCTGTGATTTTGTCATTATGACAGCGAAAAATAGTATACAAAGTGTCCAATGACAAAATAAGAAGAGCAAGTAGCTGTAAATGCATCCTTTTTATTTCTAATTATCAATATAACCAATAACTCAATTGAGAATTAATGAATTATTGAATAACTAATATTTCTGAAGTTCCAATCGTATTTCAACATATGGCAACTGTGCCTACTTACGAAATCGTGGCGTCAGTTTTTACCAGCGGTAAATTTCTAGCCGTTTGAAAATTACCGTGGCATTATTGATGATTTCAGCACCAAAAAATCGACCGAAAAATTCCTAAAAAATATGAAATTGAAAGGTATTTGAGTGATGATTTTATTTAAGAAATAAAAAATAGTCCTCTCGCCTATTCGGTCTCTTCAATTTAATAAATGTTTTGCATTCGGTAGAAAGCTGACAAATTCAAATTTGCCATCTTGATACAGCCGCAGCACATTTTGCTATCCTTCCAAAACAGAATAATTGATAAAGTCGTATTAAGTACTAATAAAAACTTTGTAAGATTTCGTTTGACATCATCAATCATCATCACCAAATATGCTTTATTGTCAGAAGAAATAGTTCTTATCGACAAAGTCATTGTATAGGTATTACAAAGTAAAATATTAAGAATGTTAAAAATATTAAAAATATTGAAAATATTAGAAACATTGAAAAAATTAAAACATTAAAAACATCAAGAACGTTAAAAACCAAAAGATGGTACAATTACAGACATAATGAAAAAAAATGTGCAGATGAAGCCACAGGATGCAAACATATGAAATCAATCCTAAAATATAGAGGCAAGCGTATTTTAATGTTAACATAAGGGTTCACTACTAAAAAATTCCTCCACGTTGTAAAAAGGATGAGTGGATAGCAATTCTTTCAATTTTATTTTAAACAATCTAAATGATTGAATTTCTCGTAGATGTATTGGTAAGCAATTATAAATTTTTAGTCCATTATAAATGAAAGATTCCTTAACAAGATTGTTTTTAGGTAGTGGTAGAGGTAATCTCAATTTGTGCGATGATCGCGTATTATGGTTAGACGGCACTATATTATATTTGTGACGATTCTTGTGAGGATTCTATTATTTTTGAAAAGGTCGCGGTAAGAAATACGCGTTTTTACTTTACAAAGAGCCTTTTTTGTACAACTTGCACCATATGTAACAGTTGTTTGTTGCACACTGCCCAGAAAGCAATGCCGTAGGTTAGGTGAGATTCAATAAGAGCAAAATAAGCTGTTTGATCAGTTGTAAAGTCCAATTCCCGTGATATTATCCTAATTGCGTAGCATCCGGTTGATAATTTTTTGCACAATTTCGTTGACATGGTCGCTAAACTTTAACTTACTATCAATGTGGAATCCTAGAAATTTTGTGGAGGAAACATTATCAATGATATTTGTGCCTAAGGACACATATGAATGTGACATGACATCAATTTCATCAATACAATATACAGAACCAAAGTCACTAGATCATTAAAAGAGAAAGGACCCTGTTAGGATGACAAATACGTCAACTTACATGAAGGGGCCGTAGTGAATACCATGTTATATCCATATCAACTGAACAGGATGCAATGCTATTGTCTCCGTTCAGAAGAATCCAATTCTATAGTAAGTCGAGCGATGATCGTAAGAAATATCATTTGTTATTTTTAGTTTTCTTCCAAGGGGGGCGAATGGTAATTATCGAGAGGGAGATACAAATTTGAACTTGAAATGATTGGGTCACCTATTAGGTATGCAAAAATCGAAAATATGGTAAAACTACATTTAGCATGCGATGAGTTTTTTTTCGAAAATGTTTTTTGGTATACTTACGTATTTTTGTCTGAAAAACACGAATTTGATAATGAAAATGTGAACAAACCACTATTTATCGAGATATTTCAAAAAAAAGTTCGATATTTCGACTCCTTTTTCCCCTTGCGTTGGATGCATTTACAGGTACTTGCTCTTCTCATTTTGTCATTGGACACTTTGTATACTCATGATGTACTTCACTGACATATTTTTATGAAGAAAATTCAACAGGAAATATGATTTTTATATGGTGAGTTTTTCCTATTTAGTGAGCAAGGATACCAGATGACGGCCATTTAATCCATAGGCAATCCAAATACGAGATGTCAAATGTCAATAGATTGCTTTTGAATGACATTACACACGCCATGCATTATTTCAAATGATATTCTTCCTTCTTTTCACTGAATATGGATAAATCACAAGAAAATCATATTTCTAGTGGACTCAATAAATGAAAAAAATGTGGCTTACATTGTGATATATATAAATTGTCCATTGATGGAAAAAGAAGGGTAAATTGTTTTAAATTCAATCCAGAAGACAGGCGGAAAAGTAGGTGAAATTTGTAACTTCATAGTGAAATATCTTGATAAATAATGGTTTGTTCACATTTTCATTATCAAATTCGTGTTTTTCAGACAAAAATACGTAAGTACCAAAAAAAATTTTCGAAAAAAAAACCATCGCATGCTAAATGCAGTTTTACCGAAAATATTTTAAATTTTTGTGGAGGAGATATTTCGTCGGCTTACTGTCAAAACCTCGTAGGTCTTTCAGAGCTAATTGTTCAGGAGGAGAAAAAACGTTTTCCGCTAGGTACTTCGAACGATTCAATTTCATTTTCTAAGGCTATTCCTCCTTTGTAAAGGTACCTGCTTGATGAATGAAATCAACGTTCTGAGAAGATTTATATACGAAGTATTTACAAGCATAAATTGAAAATTATTCAGACTGAATTGGTTTTGATTAATTATTAGTGAGAATAATTGTCATTTAGATTCGCCTTGCTTCACAGTGCATGTAGCAAATCAGCGGCAATTTTGATAAAAATGAGAAATATGGGTTCAACATGCAATAATGAACCGAAATATTTCAATCAGTCTTCATTTGGAATGAACAGAATAAAATTATACAAATATCCATAACATCTTCTCAAAAGCTCGTAAGTCCTCTACTAGATATACAGATCAGAACCTCGTAAGTCTGTTCACATGAAGAATCAAAACAAGATTGTCCTTCGCATCAATGCAGAAATATTCGAGAAGATTGACCAAATAGTTCATCATAAACTTACTTTGGTGTCTGACATGGATTTCAGTTAAAATAATGAATCAAACAATAGAGATTTATACTTTCTCAACAAGCACAACTTAACCCTATCCTCTCTTGCAGACTTACGAGTTTTTGAGTTCAAAATCTCTCAGAGTAGAGTTAGGAGGTTTAAATTATATCTAATAGATGTCGCTATCAAAAACATAGACTTACGATGATTTGGTGATGGGTGCGTTGAATTTCGTAGATGGTGAAAATGTTCAAACCTAAAATTCCCTAGAATTCGGTGCTATTACTTATAAATATATAAAATCTATGATTAGATACGAAAGCAGCAAACTCCAAAACTGCTCCTACTTGGTAATAATAATATGAAATAATCAATAGCAAGACTCGAGGCAAAAACTTTTTCCTTAATTGACAATATCAGCCGAGATTTTACGGTCCTGCTCCAGCTATATGGTACCGTATCTCTACAGGAATTTAATTAGGCAAATAAATTTACATAATCGATTTCGAAATCTTTATAAAAATGACCGTGTGTCTTAAAACTGGTTATCAATGTGCGCAAGTATGCACTTTTGAATGGTCTACTGACTGTTCTCGGTTTATTCTCACGCATGAAAATGAACAACATGTCTGTGGATGGCGTAATTCTATAAATCAAAATATCGAATCAGTTTTATTCTTTATAGGAGAAAGCGGATTTCTATTTCCACGAGCTAGTTTTTTCATTTAAATGTAAATTCATTCGAATATTCCCAAGGTACTTATAGAGTAGATATACAGATGGCTTAAAAGTCATGAGATAATAATGCGATGACAATACCAAAGTTTACAGAATATAGTGAACTGCTCAACATTCAAAACATAGAATCGAAATTTTTCGATCAATTTTAATAATTCAATCCATCATAATCTTTCGACTGCGTCAACCGATTTTCAATTTCTTTTCAGTATTTGAATGTACGTTTTATCGACTATCGAACCTATCGAAATGATTTTGTGTCTCTTCAGAATGAGATTTTACAAGATCATAATCAAAGCTGTGCAATTTTTCAACTAACAGAAATTTATCAAATCTGCCGAATTACAATAATATAATTCATAATAAATGAATGGATACACCCGACTGAACAGCCAGGCTCCAGCTGACGTAAAATTACACCCCATTTAGAAGTAATTTTCTACTCAAAAATGCACATAATACGTTTTATGCACTAGCGGGCGGTAAAGTGCACTTTATCGCCCAGATTAGAGGGCGTAAAGTGGTACTTTACCGCACGCGGGCCCATTATAGCCCACGGGCCATAAAAAGCACTTTACCGCCCGCTGTTCTCAAGTCCCTTATATCCACACATCCGTTTGTGGAATACCTATATTTGAACTCTCAGCTGATTCTATCGTTATGATTATGATACATGTTGTTGTTCATCCGATTCCATCTTCGCTATAACTTATTCCTTCTTTGAATAGTTGCTTTCTGGCTGTCTGAAGTTTTTAGCCAAAAGATGATAATTTCAGCTTGTTTTTTGGATGTATTGCTAGACAGCAACCATCAGATTGATTGACAACGTCAAATTTAGGTAGCTATACTGGGTATACATATTGTTACATCTCAAGGAATGAATCTGTGTTAGTGAACAAAGCGAGGAACAAAGAGTTTTACTCTTACGATAATAACGATATTCGTACTGTAATTTTACTATGTAGATTATACACATAAACATTGCGCTCCTCTTGAAAACTGCATTTATGAGTAACATATGAATTGTAGTTTGTTGAAATCTAGTCATTACTTGTGACTCGGGAAATAAACCACTATATAGCCTTCGGCGTGTAATGGCCCTCGGCTAACGCCATCGGTCCATTATTCACGCCGCAGGCCATAAACGCCTACTTTACGCCCTTGATACATAAATAACTATTTTGTCAGGAACCCAACCGAATATTTCATATTTACGGAACGGAAAACCACTAACCGAAATATCCAAGTTGACTTACGGAACATACCCTTATTGGAAAAGACTGATCATCGAGCTGAATAACTATCAAATCGACATTGATCACACTTTGAAATCCGTGTTGGTGCCTCTCAAGATCCGATCAAAACCGCGGAAATCCAGAAGAGACGGCAAATTATACACAGCATCCCGTGTATACAGTGTAGAATATAAATAATGATATAAGTTCGAAAGAACACGAACGCACTCAGGTATCCCAATAATGCGAAGAGCCCCTGGGGGGGCCACAGAAAAAACAATTAACCGAAGAACCAAACTACGAAGCAAGATATAAAGCAGAACCAGCGCGCCTTGTATCCGTACAGAGACGGACTCAGTCCGAAAATAATTATTTGGCTGATAAGTCAACAGCCCATTACTTTTATTAGTCTATTTCATCTACATTTCAAATTGCATCTTGCCAAAATTATTCATTACTCATCCGTGACTTCGATGCATGTATCAACTATGCAAGACTCGAGAACACAGCCGCCGTCGCATATCACCATAATATAGGTGCACTTATGATTATGCCGGTCTTATGGTACGCGGGCTTCCGTGACGCGAGTTTGCCTGTTTACTTCCATCCCAGAAAGTGCTTAACGGGCATATAGAAGTTATCAATTTTGAATATGATCAATGTAAAGAAAGTCTCATGGTGTTATTACTAAATATTGAAAGGATATCGCCTACTTTGTAAAAATAGCGAGGCGTGGTAGAATCTTGCTAAATTTCCCAAGTTTCAAACCAAATTAACAGGCATCATGACACATTCAGTTGAGTTCACATTTTCATTTTCACAATTTTTTGTTCAAATGGAAACGGTTCGTCATATTTTTGACTTTCAATGGTGAATTCATGAACGACACGAAGTCCTAACTCAAGAAAATCTTTCGAAAATAGTTCATTCCCTCAATTTTGGTACATAAAATATAACGAATGTTCGGATTTTCAAATAATCCTTACACATTGCAGCAGTCAGTCCAGTCACTCAACTAATAATTTATCAATACCTGCATAATAAACTACTAATGCTCTTAATTTATAATATTTCTCTTTAAAATTTGAACAAATTCTTGAATATGCCGAAAAACATGATACTGGTGACAGATATGTCAAGATCAAGATGTTTGGCGCTCGGATTATTTGTTGCGCCCTGTCTCTTTTGCATCCTGTCTGTAGATGTTTCTTATCAGCTATTATTGAATTCGCGCATCATCAACGGTACTCAGAACCCGATAATCCACATTCACACAGAGTTAAACTACGATTCCCTGTGTCACTACGATATCATCAATATGTTTAGATTTCCAGAAATTGTTCTTTGAATGCATAATAACTATATCTAACAGCAATGGGATATAATAGTATATTCAATCATACTTTGTCACGTATTATGAATAATTTCCATAAATCTCTTATTGGCTGAATGAAGTTGATTTTTAATAAAGATAAATTATGATATTTTGCGATAGTGTCTATAATTTTTCACTATCGTTATATTACAATATGTTATTCATAACTTGTCAGTCAATTTTTTGCTAATGAATTCGTTCCTTAATAAAACCGATCTATTTTCTAGGAAAGTTGCAGATTATATCTTACAACAGTGCCTAATACTTTGAGTCCGTTCACACCACTCAAAATACCGACAGGCACAACAAAAGGAAGGAGCCATGGGTGTCGGCTTCATTCTGTTCTGACCGATGACAGTAAATTAAGAAGGATAGTATCATTGAATGTAGCCGATAAAAAAAAAACATAAATGACAAAACTATAACCTGTCACAAAGAAGCCATGTACAGCTTGGACATAATACTGGATAGTTCAGAACTTATTTTATGAACATTAATAATAATAATAATAATACATTTATTATTTACCATTTTCACATGTTACATGAAACACAAATCGGATAGGTTGTTTAATGGTAGACAATAGGAGAACTGTTAGGCCGAGTGGCCGATTCTTCCACAGGTTCCTCAAAAATGTAAAGAAAATAATAATAATGATAATAATGATGAGAAGATAAGAAGAAAAAATATAACAAAAAAATAGTAGATCATTAATTATGATCTAAATATATTCACCTATACCTATACTATAATATTATGTAGTATCAGTCAGTGTTGAGAGAATAGAAGTCGTTTGTACCAAATTTTGAATGCTTCATATGATAAGGTAAAAAATGGAATATCCATTATATCGCCAAAAAGTGTAACATTATACGAAAAAGACCGCCTGAATAGATGTTTCTTGTGCCTAGGAATCAAGAGCATATTTCAACGCCTCAAATTCAGATTATATACATCCGTTCTGAATGTAATTCTCCGGTATAAGTATTCCGGTACTCCACTTTTCAAGATTTTGTTAAAAAAGCAAGCCATATGGAGTTGGATTGAACATGCTAAGCCAACCAGTGTCCATCAATTTATGTGAAATACGCTTTGGCCGTCTAATCCCGAATATCATTCTCAAACATGCATGAGTTTTGTGTTTTCTGGATTCTTCTAGTGTCAATACTATCGATACATGGGTCATAAACAACGTCACATTGATTGAAGTGAGAAAGGACCAAACTATCCTAAAGTTGAAATTCCAATTTAGAATTGAGAAAATAAATGAGCTTCAAGGAAGTATAAGCATTTTGAGTTTTTGGGTGATATAATGTTTGAACCTTATAGTTTGAAATCCATGACGAGCCCAAAGTTTCTACAATTATCTTCAAATTTGATTGTGTCATTGCCAATTTTTATATGCAAGGTATTGAGCGTCTCATTCCTCTGATTGTCTAACCCAAATAAGAGTGCGATCGATTTTTTCGAATTGATTTTCAATAAATAATGATTGTTTGTTACATCGAGAAGTTCATTCAAATCCGAATTAATAAAACCGTTGGCTTCAGCTATATCACAAAATCTGAATGAGTGGTGTAAATGGTATACATCAAGGGGCCTGAGATACTTCCCTGAGGAATTCCTTGTTGCAAATTCAGCGGTTCAGATGTGATATTAGCCAATTTAACCTGTTGAACTCTATCGTCCAAATAGGATGTCATAAAAGAACACGTTGATTCACTAAACAGTAAACCCTATGAAGTGTGGAATGGCAGTCATGATTTTGTGATTTGTGGTATGGTATCATCTGAAGGAACCTTCCCCATTCAAACCAACCCCTCGAATACCACCCTGTTCTTTCTGGCAGCCTGGTGGTGGCTGGCAGATAAAGTTACAGCGACCGAATCGTTTGGCTTCGAAAGAATCGAACAGAGCACAGATAAGGCAAAAAATGTCGCTATCGTCTACAAGGTAAAGCACTCTCGAGCCAGGTATATATATATACAGAAGATAATGAATGGTGGTGCCGGTGCTCTTATTCTTTCGGGAACTTGGGCCGGAGATAAATGCTGAACAAACACCGTAAAAAAAAGAACGGCCGGTTAATAGGTGACTGGAGATGGATGGTCGACCGGTCGAGATATTATTGAATATAGAATGGGTTTATTTAGTATTTGTAATTTGTTTCTCAAACAGTAGACAGTTGAAGTACTTACTGTATGTTGACCTGCACGTAGTTGTTAACTTACGAAGAAATAATGTTTCTTCTGTGACGGGAAAAAAGTTTGACATTCCATCTCTGTTGATAGGTTATAAAATGTAATTTTCTAAAAATTACTTTTTTCCCACGGGAAAAAAAGTGAGTACTTTTTTCCTGGATATACAGGGTGTTTCAAAAAACCTCACCCCCTTGCTTGGGTAGGTAGAGCATTGCAAAATAAGTTGGGTTTGCTCAGTAAAAAAATGTCGTAACGCCATCCGTTTTCAAGATACAAGGTGTTGAAAAAATATTTTTTTTACACATTTTTTACGATTATATTGAAACCACTGGCAACATTGTAATGAAATTTTGTAACGATGTGTTTTGAGAGCTGACACATCGCATGAATTTGTTTCTATATCTGACACTTATAGAGGGCGCTAGTTACACGGTTCGTACCGAGTACTTTTGAACATAATTTTTTGAGGATAGATTTTTCACTCCAAATTCAATGCGAACTTGAACATCATTCAATTTTACACCAAAAAGATACTCTTGGTGAAACTCGATACTATGTTCCGTTTTCGGAATATTTCGATTTGAAAATAATGGAGTAATAGCTGATGCTGGTATAAAATGAATTTTATTGAGTTCAATTACCTATTTATTCAGATTCAAAAACAATAAAATTATTCTTGTACTGAAGTTATTGATGGAACAAAGAATCATAAGTAGAAATTTAAGAGATATTTGTCGTACAGCTCTTGACGTGAATTTACCTATGTAGCATAGATTTTCTGCTCAAGATACAATAAAACTGTGTAATCTATGTTCTTATCTTAGTCAAATCTGTTTCGATGTTATTCTTGTGATTCATTGTTAAATCAATAAGTTTAGCATCAGAAATGTATTGTTGTTTTCGGTTTTCAATAAATAGGTGATAATTTTTCATAATACTCACTCTAATACATAGCTTCATACCAGCATCAGTTATCACTTCATCATTTTCAAATCGAAACACAGTATCGAGTTTTACCAAGAGTACCTTTTTGGTGTGAAATTGAATGTTCAAGTTCACATCAAATTTGGATTGAAAATTCTAACCTCAAAAAAGTTATATGTTCAAAACTACTCGGTACGAACCGTGTAACTAGCGCCCTCTATGAGAGTCAGATATAAAAACAAATGCATGCGATGTGTCAGATTCCAAGAAACATCCATACAAAATTTCATCACAATGGTTTCAGTAGTTTCAACATAATCGTAAAAAATGTGTAAAAAAAATATTGTTTCAACACCTTGTATCTTGAAAACGGATGGCGTTACGACATTTTTTTACTGAGCAAACCCAACTTATTTTGCAATGTTCTACCTACCCTAGCAAGGGGGTTAGGTTTTTTTGAAACACCCTGTATATAAAAGATGGAAAAAAAATTGAGGGAACTATTATAAGCAAACATAGCCCTCAGGAAGAGTTAACCGTCAAAAATATTGTTATCACCAACAACATTGACCAGTTTGTACAACGTTTCTATCACGTTGGTCAACTTTGAGGTAAAGTACTTCTTCTTCACGTCTGCGTAAAGATGAATTCATGATGATTTATAGGTTGATAGTACTAAGCGTTTACAACTCTATAAGCATAACACTCTTCAGGCAAAAATGAAAAGGAAGCAGCATTCATTCTGAAAACTATTATTCCAGGAGTTATTCTGGCCGAATCGTGCTTGTATGAACACAGTATTTATCTATTGATCGGTAGTTTGCCGACGTTCGATTTCTATTTCTGAGAGAGCATGGCGTTATAGGCGCCACACGAAAATTATCAGTCCGATAAAGAAGGACTGTTTTATCTCTGAAATGGAACGCGAATTGGCGTCTAGCCATATTATGTGGTGTTCCTACGCAAATCACGGTAAAAAGGTATCGATTCAATAAACAAGAACACAATTTGATAGTGAATATTGCATATAACTGAAATACCCACCTATAGTAGTACTATAAGAATAAGATGAATGCATCAACTTTTTCTTGATGAAATCTCAATTTTCGAATGTCGATAAGTTTTACTTTCATTGCCAAGCGAGTGGACTATTTTGTTTATTTTTTACATAGAATCATCACTCAATAGTTATTTATGCAACAAGTGCAAAAAGTGAATGTTTATTGCATTCGACGTGAAATTGTCCGACGAGGCCGTTAGGAACAAGGGAGAAGGAAGGATCTGAATCTCAAACAAACTTTAGTGAATTGAAAAATTGTATGCAATGAATGTTTACCTGTTCATTAACTGAAATAGAATTATTATCCTTCAATGAGGAGTTGATCTCGAACATATGTAGTAAATTTGGTAAGTTTTATTAAATCATCAATAATACCACGGTTGAAACGGCTATAGAAATTTACCGCGAGTGAAAATTGACTTCACGATTTCGTGAGTAGGGGCGAACCATAGCACAGTTGAAATACGATTGGGAACTTCAGAAACATAAGTTATTCAATAATTCATAAATTCTCAATTTGGTGTTGGTAATATTCCTAATTAGCAATTGAAAATCAATTGTCTCAAAATGTTCCCTTATGATTTGTGGCTTATTGCCTATAATAAATTTGTGCGTAAATAATAATTATATTATTTCACATCAGAGGACATTTGAAGCGGTAAAGACAACACGGAGCACAAATTGTGGGCGTGGTCTTGTCAGTTCTCAGCATTAGGCACAATGGTGCCAATTTTGTAATAGAGTATAAGAAAAATTTGGACATGCTGGTTGCTCGAGGAAGTCTCGAATTTACTATAATATCATGGGTTCCTGCTATCATATTTTAATCAACGACAGGACTCGTAACATCTTTTTGATAACTTAATTATAAATGGCCAAAATGGCGACTTGACAACCTTGCTTCGTGAGTGGGAATGGAAGATTATCTGACCAATAACGAAACAGTATAAAAACTGACGTCACCATTTATTCGACGTATCGCCAAATTCAACAATTTTGAAAAACGCGTATAGACTCATTAATTACATTCTAATATACACTATACTCTATTCTATATCTCTAATGTTTGAGCGAATGGATCAATTTTTTTTTAAATGCAAGCAAGATACATTCAGGATGCAGGCATTCCTTCATTGATGATGAACACGTCTTCCAACCGAGGGTTAACTGACAACCAGTTAGAAATTCCAATCGTCTCATAACATCGCTATATTCCAATTTCCTGATAATGATCTCACAAATTTCTCGATACATTATCGTCATTTCTGACTAGCAGTTGGCATCGGAATTCAACATGCGAATAATATTCTGCAGGAAAATACAACCAATTACCCGATAATACGATGTACTGAGCGAGTGCGTGAAACGGGACAAACTGGATTCCATTCTTTGAAAAGTCGGTAAGTATAACTTCGGATCTTGATTCTTGTAATGATGCTCATAATAACACAAAATAAAAACGTTTTTTTGAAGCATTCTACAATACAACATATTCATTAAGTCATTCCTCGACTTACTCATTAGACATCAGGGTGTTCTAATGACTATACAGTTGATAGTACTCATGGAAGTACAACGGACATAAGTAAACTGGTCAACATTGATAACGTCGTTGTCCAAAATATAGCCTGAATTCAAAGTAGAATAACTCACGAATCTCCTTACCGATTTGAAAACGGTTTTCACCGATGATTAGCCTAATGTCTTGACAGTTCGTTATGACAATATGAAACTTCTGTAATTTCAGATAACATTGCTACAGGGTGATATTTGAATGGGTGTAAAATTGCATCTTGATCGTCACCTTACCGTTTGAACATATAATTTAAAAAAAAAAATTCTCACCTGTATCCTCTTGGTGGATGCTTTCTCTCGAGACGTTTTGCGGAATTTTCAAATTCAGAGCTTTGATAATCGTGTTACGAATATTCATTCAAAATGATGCATTTTTTTGACGATTAATTGAATAAAATTGGAAGTTGGAATCCTTTTTCGAAGAATAATAGTTATTTTTGTATCTAGAGCGCGAAATGCTACTTTGGTGATCGAGATCTGATTTTTTTAACGAGGCGTAGCCGAGTTGAAAAAATAGTCGAGATGACCAAAGTATTTCGCGCTCGAGTTGCAAACAAATTTTTTTCTACAAACGTCAAAAAATATAGTTCTAAAGGAAACATATGCTCAACTTGATATAAAAAAAGTGTTGAACTGGCTCGAAAGGTCTCCCCCTATCCTCCCTAGGTACGCACGATGTTCCACGAACATAATAGGAATTTCCTTTCATGCGTTCCAAGAGAAAAAACAAAGTTATTGTTGAACATTCAGAAAAAAATGATTTTGTGGATGTCTGCTCGATTGAGGATCATAAAGTTGAAATATAAATACCTCATTTATTTTACATAACAATGCGCGAAGTAGGTACTTCGCGCATTGTTTTGTGCAAGGAATAATGGTAACGTAGGAAACTGAAAAAAAGTGTCACTTCGCAATTTGTTATCAATGCGCGAACCTTGTCATTTTTTGACGTTTGTAGAAAATAGTTATTTATTATACAAGGGAAAAAAGTAGTAGATTTTAGCTCCAGGTTGTGTTGTCAAAAAACCGTGAGCTAAAATCTAATATTTTCCCGTGTATAATACACTATTTTTTTCTGTGACAGAAGGAAGGACGAATCAATATCGAGAAGATATTACATTATTTCGAAATCTGAAAATTATCAACGTGAAATTTCAAGGTTTTAACAGGAGGGACACCTGCGTTTTATAGGCATCTTTATCATTCTTTTGAAGTAATCAAATATCTGATGTCACTTCTGTCAGTTCAATTCTGTGATTTGATTTTAAAAAATTGCGAATTCAGTAGTTGTTTAGTAATATACGAAACCGCGAAGTCGAATGGAAGATAAAAGGACTTGCAGTTCTTTCTCGGAGACGGTATTATTGACTCATTTTTCGGAACTATAGCACAACAAAAGCCATTAACAGAGTATATATATATGTGATATATATCCGGGAAAAAAGTACTCACTTTTTTCCCACGGGAAAAAAGTAATTTATGAAAAGTGACATTTTATAACCTGCCAACAGAGATGAAATGCCAAACTTTTTTCCCGTCACAGAAAAAACGTTGTATGTATAGTCGTCGGATACGTGATTGTGTTCGAACACAGAAAATTCTGAAGTAGTCTATACAAAGTGATACAAGACATACTGAAATGGAGAATAACGTAGTCTTCAGTTGATGAAACATAATTTTCTCTGTGTTACTAGTGAAATAATGGAGTTTTACTTCGTCATGAGGATGTCTGGTGTCTGACCTCGAAATGGCTTTCTCGGATCGAAAGTCATCTAATGAAGGTACGCATTTTTTATCAATATGATGCATTTTCATTAGGATACATTATAAAATTCCAAAAATAACGATTGTAGTTCCAGAAGTATGGAATTTATTTTTATTCTTGACGATGGACATAGACGATGGATATACAAGGTGCGTTAAAAAATATGTCCAAATTGTCCTGGGATGAAGAAGAATATGTTTAAACGTGATGAAAATCGCTATATTCCGAAATAGAAATATAGTGTCGGTCATTGTCGAAAATTGTGAAATGTATAAATACAGTAACATGAGGTTTATATGAGGAAATATGAAAGAGACTGCACAATATTTTATATATGGCAATTTTGCAGTCTCTTTCATAATAATTATTTCTTCGTATAAACCTCATGGAAAGTTACTGTATTTATACATTTCTCAATTCTCGACAATGACCGAAACTATATTTCTTTTTTGGAACATATCGATTTACATCACCTTCAAACATATATTCTTCTTCATCCCGAGACAATCTGCCGACATATTTTTTATCGCACCTTGTATATCCATCGCCAAGAATAAATATAAATTTCATACTCCTGGAACTACATTGGTGATTTGTGTTTCATCTACTGAAGACTACGTTATTCTCCATTCCATCATTCAGTATTTCTCGAGGTATTTCTTGTATGACTTTGTATAGACTTCTTCTGAATTTTCTGTGTTCGAACACGATCAAATATCCCACGACTATACATACAGCGTTGATTCTTCGAAAAAGAATTCCAACTTCCAATTTCACTCAATTAATCGTCGAAAAAATGCATAATTTTGAATGAATATATTCGTAACACATTGTCAAGGCAGGTGTTACCCGAGGCATATAACCTCCAGAAATTCAAGAAGAACACCAATTCCCACCTTATTTCCCTTGGTTCTCACGATGTTCTCTGAACATCCCATTCATTCCCTCTTCGTGGGAACCAGAATATAAAAAAAACACGATCATAAAAGCTCTGAATTTGAAAAATCCGAAAAAGTTTCGAGAGAAACGGTTAGTTGACGACCACGATGCAGTTTTACACCCATTCAATTATCACCCTGTAGCAATGTTATCTGAAATTACAGAAGTTTCATATTGCCACAACAAACTGTCAAGAGATTGGGCTAATCATCGGTAAAAACCGATTTCAAATTGGTTAGGAAAGTCTTGAGTTATTCTACTTTGAATTCAGGCTATATTTTGGACGTTAGCAATGTTGACCAGTTTAGTTCCACAATCGGCTACTTTGGCGCTGCGATCTTGAATTAAGTCGCCTATTCGTAGAGATTATTATCGAGCATTCCCATCCATCCCCACTATAATTTTTCTCCAACATAATAACGCTGCCAGAGAGCCTCATCCACTCATCCTCTTCGAATGGTTATAGAAATATCTTCGGTGCGGTTTTCATACCCTGTAATTTCGCGGCTGAAAGCTTTCCAGCCGTTTGTTCTCGTTATGCTGCTATTATTTACCTGGGCTAATACCTACCAAGAACCAGTCGAGACAAGTCATATCGCAATGGCGTGCGGGTGGGCTAGTATTAAGGTTCCAAACCCTCGATAACTACCTAGAACTTTTCATACCCCAACCTTAAAAATAGCTAAAAACTTCTACTACTGGAAACAGGTTATTTTCATGAAATATTGATGCCATTTCGGTAAAACTGCATTTATCATGTTAACAGTTTCAGTTTTAATCTTCTCCTGAAGATGCTAACATAGTTAGCGAAACACGTGTCGAGGCGTTTAAAATATCGGTTTGGTTAGTGGTAAAACAGTGTAGTGTATTATCGTGCCAAAAGTTCTAGTCTTCGATATACGTTTTTAGCTATTTTCAAGGCTGGCAATGAATCCATTACGTTTGGAAAATAACAAGGAAATCAGAAAAAATCAAGAAGATTAAAAAAGAACTGAAGCAAAATGCCTTGAAGGAATATCACATTGACAATCGGCCATGCATTTTAGTTATACACAGAAAAAAAGGAATCGTATCAACCCACATTTATTTCAATGAAGCAAATTCTCGAGCAAATAGAAGTGTCATATACGTACGACAAAATATAATCTTGAAATGAGTAGAATTTTATCTTGTTTCAGAGCGAAATTGATCAACATGACAAAATATTGATTGAATGAAATATTTTACATGGTTCAATGAAATATTTCGTCAATTCAGTGTAATTTTTCGTTGATTCAATGTAATATTTCGTTGATTCAAATGAAACTTAATTTCTATTTGACAAATGGGCGTGTACACCTTAGTAGAACTTTCAACTCAAACCATGTTTATAATGATCCTTTTATACATAAATAATGATTGACGACATAATTCGATCGAAAAATTAACTGGAATGTTTTATTTTTGGACATAGATAATAGTACCTTCTGAAAACGGACCCTCTTATGACGTAGAAACCTCATCTCGCCATAGTTAAAAAAAATACCAAACGCCCGACGGAGACTGAGGCAACTGATATATTAATTCTTTCAACTGTGATCTCGCGCTAATTCACTCTGTCAGAAATCATGTATCATTCATCTCTGCCTGGAATAGTCTCGTTTCAGTATTAGGGTTTTGATGTCACATCATCGCCTCGTTTTCAGAGGTCCAAAGAATCGTGAATTTCAATAATTTTTTATAAAACGTAGGGAGCTCACAGCAAGAAACGGTTTGCGGTGGTGAGCTAGTTTGGGTGAGTTCTATCGAATTATGAAATACATTTTTTTATAAGCCCATTGTTTTGATGAGTAAGATTCATTACTGATTATCAATTCCGAAGTTTATAAAAATTTCCAATCGATAGAATGAGAAAATTTTACACCAAACATTTTCGATCAATCTGAAGCCTGTATGTCGTATCGTTACCATAGCAACTGAACAAATTTGTTGGAAATTTGTTCCTCCTCCATGGGGGACGGGGCATGAAATTACACTGGAAATTTTTTATAGGTCAAATGACATTTACATTCAACTTCAGATTATTTCGAGTTCATTCTATAAGTCAATAAGTAAAAATCATTTATCAACAGTTTACCATATGTAGATATACTTGCAGATTCGAAATTTACAAAAACACATGTTGTTACTATACGTTAGAATATTTAGAAAATTCGTGTTCTCGAAAAAATTTCCGGAAATAATTGAAGCTCTCCTGATATTATAAGTGATAAATTCTAGCAAGGATCCAGTCTTCACTACTCTTAATCTGATACATGTCTATTTTTGCTTGCTAACCATCTTGAATTTGATAAATCCAGCTGATATTTAAGAAACGAACAATCAGGCTTTAATCGCATTCTCTATGTAATGAAAATATCAATTTTTTCTCGGTTTATTCAACAGAAAACAACTACTTTCCTGGCTATATGCCACGACGAACATTGAATTGTATCTATTGAACACACACGATAAGAATTTGAAAACAAAATCTTCTGAAGTTGAGAATTTGCATTTTCCTTCAGATAAAAATATGTATATATATGCACATAATATCATTCTGAATATTCAACAAAAAACAACTACTTTCCTGGCTATTTGCCACGTCGAACATTGAATTGTATCTGTTGAACATCCAAAAGGAGAGCATGAAAAATGAAAATCCTCTGAAATTGACATTCTGTCTCAAATCGGATTAAATAATATGATGTACTAATTCCATTATGATAGGAAAATATAACTTACTATAACGAACTGACATCTGACGGTGTTCCAATGATGTCAAAGTGTTAGTGAGTGTGGCATCACCCACCAGGCGAATGGATTGATTGCTGAACCCCATATGACTTTGCAAGTTGTGTTGTTTTTCCTTTCATTCAATGACATACTAAATATCTCTAGATATTTCTATGACTACGCCCTCCGAAGACTACGTCTATGTCTTCGTGAACAACACTCGTTGAATGTAATTAGACCAAGAACTTTAGAGAAGACCTCGAAGGAGACCGAGTAGAAGACATAATAATTACTTAATAACAATGCTGGGACTGCGGTATTTGATTACAATTTTTTGTATTCGCTCATTTTGTTACACTATCTCGACTTTTTTGTATTTCTGGTGGAAAAGGGGTAGGCAGATAATAAATGTAACCTATTGGTCTGTTGCATGTTGTAATAATAGGTAACATTTTTGTGGAAGAATGGTAATTTTTCAAATTATAGCTGTCTCGTCCGGTCTGATTTTTTATGATGCCGAGTTATACATAGAACTCATTATGTTATTATCCAGCTTATTATTGTTACCTTTGCAGTTACTTCTTTTGTGGGACGGGAGTCGTTGAGAGAAGATTGATAGGTAGGTCTCGGTTTTGGTATGCAGACTGTTATACCCTGAGGTAGGCTAACAGATTTTCTAAGATAGATAATAGGTGCCCAGCTACACGGAAAAAAAGGATTTGTTGCATCAACAAATAATGTATGCTTGAATTATTTTTGTTGGACTGGGCAATTTTTTGTTGAATCAATCATATACATGATTATTTCATGGAAGCAGCTTGTTCGAATCAAACAAAATCTTGTAAGGATGATGGCTTTTAAGGGATTCTTGAACTCTTTCGAATAGGTTCTTCTGGAACATTTTCATCAGGCATACGATCAGATGCCAGATCAGATTCATTTAGTTGAACCAAATATTTTCGATTTCGCCTCAACTTCCCTGCTTCGGTTTCAACTAAATATGATCTGGGTTGTGGTGATTTTTCCATGACAATGCCTTATGCCGAGCCTTATGCCTTCTTGTCTGTAATCCAAACTACGTCTCCTTCATTCAACTCATCTAGATCCTTCGCCCTATGTCGTTTATTGAAGTAATTTTCTGATTTACGTTTTTCCTTTGCCATTTCTTCTTTTATTTTCTCATGATCTAGAATTTCTGGTTGCAGATTCTTGTCATGTATGGGAAGTATATCTCGTAATTTTTTCGAGATTAGAAGTTTCAGAAATTTGATCATCCTGTATCTGTTCCAATGACTCTACCACTAACTAAAAATATGTAGGATGCAAGAAAGGAAATAACGTGCCAATTAGTTATACTGTACCTATAGTTCTTAGTTTTAGTTAGTTGATGAATGCTGTTTGATAGTTTCATAAATATATTATTTTAAAATGACTTGTTATTTGAGTAAGGCGGAAAAATCATATGTATAACATGGGGGTAAAGAGCCTTCTCCTCCCTTGAATGATTATTACTGATTACTGATGTCCTCGGCACTAACACTTTCCTCCATTGATATACAAATAGCTATTTTTCGACTACTCGAGGTATTACTTCACCCTCGACTTCACCATAGATGAAGAAACCCAAAATCATCTTCACACCATTTATTTGACGATCAGAGATCGATCACATAGAGGTACATGTTTCGGGCATATATAAGCCCATCATCAGCCGAATACAAGAATTAGTTCTAGAAAAACCAACAATGACATGGGATAAAGATAGAATGAATACTTACTTACATGGAAATAAAAAGTTCAACTCTTTTTTTTCATTTCCTGGCAGTAGCGGAGAGGCAAGAGGTGAAAGAGGGACCAGAGCAGAAGATTTACATCTGCTCGGATAGTCAGGCGGCTCTCCGGGCTATCTGCCATCCTGAACCAAGCTCAGCTTTGGTGCAGGAATGTGGCGATGCTCTTGAGAAACTAGCTGAACAGAAGGAAGTCGAACTAGTATGGGTTTCGGGTCACGGGGGGCTGCCCGGGAACGAGGTGACCGACGAGCTGGCTAGAATCGGATCCGCGACACCGTTCTGGGGACTGGAGCCTGCACTGGGCAAAACAAGAAGCCAAACTTCGTCTGCCCTTAACAAATGGGCGGACGAGGCACTAGAACTAGAAGGATATTGGAGGCGTATAGGCGGCTGCAGGCAATCGAGAGACCTGGTGGCCGGTCCAAGCAAGCCAAAGACGGCTTGGTTACCGGGCAGGGATCGCCAAGTCCTGCGCCTTCTTATAGGGATACTGACAGGGCACAACAGGTTACGCAGACACTTATCACCTCGCTTATCACTCATAGGTGTGGAAGATAGTCCCACTTGCCGTGAATGTGGAGAAGATGAGGCGACATCACTTCACTTCCTCGGAGAGTGTGAGGCGTATGGAAGGATGAGATTCGAAATCTTTGGAGTAGATAAACTACAACAGGAAGATTTGGTCGAATTAGAGTGGACGGACATCCTGACCTTCATCAGAAGGACGGGAAGGTTCGAAAAGGACAACTAAAAGAGGGAGGTGTAGATAAGTGGAGAGCAGGGGTTGGCTATAATTATGCCACGCAAAACGTTGGATAACATCCTCCCGAAATCTATGCAATAGTTCGTATAAACGAATAAAATCGCAAGTGTTTCCTTCGAGGTTTCCTTCCTAAACGCATAGATTTCGGGAGGATGTTATCCAACGTTCTGCGTGGCATAATCTCGGGCATAATTATAGCCAGGAAAGTAGTTGTTTTTCTCTCGTTATCTACCATTTTCGTTCATTTTATGAGCTAGTGTGGTAATGACTTTGAGTTTCTCACCCTTTGTGACCATTGCATTCCACTTTGAGTATTTGGCTTTTTTCCTAGTTGATAGTTACTAGTGTTACTACACATGATGAAAAAAAAAAGTCTGAATCTCGCGATATTTGACCAGTGGCTGGCAACACTGGTTGATGGTACTCGAGGGATGTAGGGTTAGCAGTCGGACCGACCAGGCACGGAGCCACGCAGCCCTGGAGACCTCTGACTGGCGCCATCGACGTATGACGCTCAATTAGAGGCGGCTGGTTCTGATGTGCAATTATTTTACTCAGCCCCGAACGCACGCACCCATGACAGGCACTCGACCATTCGGAGTGTGTAAACAGAGTCAGAGGACGAGTGCGGTGTTGCCGGCGCGAGAATCTTCCCGGTTACGCATGTAAAGGTTTTTTCCGAGGTTTTTTCTCTGTGACGGGAAATATGTTTGAAATTTCATCTCTGTTGACAGATTATGGATATACAAGGTGTTTTTAAAATAGGTGCAAATATTCAGCACAATAATATGATACGGTCTAAGGAATATTCCCATATCAGATTTTTTTTTCTAATTAACGAGAAATTTCATTCCAAAAATTGAACAAAATAAGAGAAAAAATAAAGAACGCCACTTTCAAACAATTTAAATGAATGAACTCGCGTGGTGGTTCCTACCGCATGCATGGAAATTTGAACAGAGGTGACGTCAGATTTGCTCCAGTGTAGAACTTTGAGTGGAAAATGGGGTATAACCTCAATTTTTTTTCATCCCTAAACTTTTTTTATTAGTGCCATTCGAAAGTACACGTCGAGCTTTCTCAGTGTTTGAAATATTTGCACCTACCCTGTATATATATCACATATGTACACACTGTTGATGGCTCTTGTTATGCTATAGCTCCGAAAGATAAATGTGAAGATCTGTACTATAGCTGCATGTATACACGTAACTGATCAATAGAATGAAGATGAAGAGAGCGCTTTCGGCTAAAAAGCCATCAGCAGTGCTATACTGGGAAGTAACTAACATTTATGAAAATTTCAAAAAACAAATCCAAAAGTGTAGATTACTTACTCGTCAAGTATTTACAAAAAGGTCCAAAAATTAGTGATCGACGACATCATTATGGTACAAACGGAATTAGGAACAGACATACATTTAACAAAAAAATTACCCAATGGGTTACTGTAAAATTTTCAAAAATACATTTTAAAAACGTTTAGTTCAGGTCCTGGAAGAGCACGAGGACCTTAACCTTAACCTTAACGAATATGTGACATTTTTAACCGTCTCTTTTTTTCAGGACTCTCTCCAATTTTTGGAGCATTTAGTACAAATTGTATGGAAATTATGTGATGGTGAGTATTAATCATGAATTCAAACAATTCAATATTAAATTCATATTTCGATTCTACACATTTCTTGCAGGAAGAAGATGATAAACCAAGTGATAAACTGTGGTTGCAATAATTAAATAACGTCTATTGAGTGTCACAGAGGATGAATAGAAGAGTACATTCAAATTAGGGAGAAAAGAAATTACAAATGAAGAGAATTCTCGAGAAAACTATAGGTACTGTAGATATTTTGTTAAGTTGGCCACCATTCAACACTTAGATAATAGTTTTGTTTTGGAAAAGATGACACCATTTTTTGGTAAATTATATAATGTCGGTATGTTTTTTGGGTTGGAAAGAAAAGGAAAGAAGTTTTCCAAAATGTTACCTGTGTTGAAGAAGTATGTAGACACACTAGGAGAAAGTTTATTCTATTTTTCGTTACAAACTTACACACAGAAAAAAAATCTCTTCGAATGAGAAAACCCATTCTCTTGAAAATTCAATTGTATATCTTCTTTGAATTGAGCATATTCTTTTGAGTCGAAAAATCTGGTATGTTCAAGAAAATAGTTTCATTTTATTGAAATATATTCTCAAACCAAGAATGTAATTATTGAATTACTAAATTAATTAATTCAACTCAATCAGAACGATTTTTCAATTCGCAGAAGCGTACTATTTTGTTTCAATAAATTTATTGCTTGATCCAAGAATATAAGTATACATTTCTTCAAATCAAAGAATGTCCATTTCATCGAATGACATATTCAGTTTTCTTGAATTGCAAAAACCTAATATGTTGAGGCAATAAGTCATTTTCTTGAAACAAAAATATAAATAATTATTTCTTCAAATGAAGCATTCTAATTTCATCATATTGATATTATAATTTCATCAAATCGAAGACTCCTGTTAGTTTTATTCTATGCCATATTTACTTGATTCAAAGATATGAATATCAATTTTCTCAAATGAAAGGAATATAATATCTTCCACTTGATGATATCAATAATTTCTCTAATTGGAGAAGCAACATTTTGATTCAATACGTTATATACTTGATTGAAGTCTATGAGTAGGTATTTCTTTGGAAGAAAATAATATCCCCTCGGAAATCAAGGGTAAGCAATCCTGTTGCCAAAACTCAGGCCTCAGTCTTCAATCATTATTGACCATGCTCACGTCATTATGACAGGCCCACACCGGCGAAACGGCATTAAGCTGCGAAGTTTGAAAATTCTGAATGTTGTATCGAGTGTGTATAGGAGGAAATGTCTTAGAATATAAATATCTAACAAATGCTGAACTTGTAGAGAGCTGGCGAAGGAATAACATTGAATTCTCTTGGTAAGTAGGTACCTTTGCAAATTTCGGTAGTCATTGTGAGTGAATCAACAACTTTTCAATCGAAATAACAGGAAGTTAGTAGTATCCTGCTATGAAAATATGCTTATTAATTTATACGAAATTCTCTTGTAGCAAAATGACGACTGGTTGGTAAATGAAGAAGTATTATCTACAAATGACTTGCAAAGACTTGGAAGAACCTTGACATTAGGTGAGAGAAAGTTTCCTGCCGAGTATCTCGAATCTATATACCCGATATCTTCCAGAAGGCATCATGATATTACTGGAGTCACGATATCACATATTATAGAGGTGAGTTTTTGATCAATCATAATGATCATTGTCATTGTTGGTGACCGTTATCATTTCCAGCGAAACTTCAAGAAGACGAAATCAAGGCATGTGATTATTCTATAACCATTTGGAGTCTTGATGGACAATACTGATCCAAGATGTACATACCTATACATGGGATTATTGTCAACTAAAGAAACAAATATATATTTCTTCACGAATATTCTGTGGAGTTTAGTTATCTCATTAGGAATCATTCACAGTTTTGAATCAAAAACATTATTATATTTTTATTCAAGCAGTCAATATTTTGATACAAGAAAATAGTCCCATTGGAGAGAATGAGCTTAATATTTATTATAAAAAAGTCATGAATTCGAATCGAAAATATCAATGTGTTCATTGAAAATTTACGGAATTTTGACTCAAATAAATCGTTCATTTTGAAATGAAATAGAACAATTCTCAATAATAGTAATCCATAGTTGCAAATTGAGAAAATGATTGTTTTCATCTGGTGGATGGATTTCATATCCCAAAATTATGGTTTTCCTGAAATAAGTAAATGGTTTTGTCAATATGAATTATTTCAATTCTCACTTCAACATAACAAACGTCTCCAACCATGCATATCTTGATTTCCCTACAAGAGAGTTGTTGAATAAATCATTGTTTCGGAACAAGAATATCATCTCTTTCGTTATATACAAACAAATTATTTTCTTGGACCAATGCAGTCATGCTCAATACAAGAGATTCTTTTTTTGTGTGTAACATGTCGAAAATTTGATGTAATGATTAAACTTGATGTTCATTCGAAATCTGGAAATCTGTATTAATTCAGTGGTACAAGAACCTGAAAAATAGTCAATATACCTATATCTACTATACACTTTGTTGGTGAACCAAATATTATGGCTATCTATACAAAATATAAGTGAAGGGACAAAAATGATGGTCAACATACCACTTATTTTGTTGTGAGACTAAAATCTGGCTGATAACAAATTTTCTTGATCGAAACAACAATTCGATTCGTCTCATATTCAACTATATTGTTCGCTGGTTGATATAATAATTGAACTAGATATAGGCTCATTTTCATATGCTCTTTTCGGTTGATTCAACCAATCAATTTCCTTGAGTGTGGCGTTTTTCGAAGGTGCCGATTTTCAATTAATCAAAAATAAGTATTTTCGGTGATTTTAATTAACGAATGATAGCATCATATACTATTTATACATGGACTGGTCAATATTAAATACGAATGTAGCGTGAATTCGATTAGTATAAAAACAGAAACACACAAATTAGGTAATGAATGACAATTTAACATCTGTACCCTTTACTGCAGATACCTACCTAATAACTTTCTCATTTAAACCTCATATGAATTTCTCCTTGTCACTGAATTGAATAATGAATCAAATTTCAGTGATGCGATTGTACAAAATAAAACACCGATAAAATAAATCATTATTCAAGATAACATTTCTTAATTGATTGTGGTGTAATATTGAGCAATAGGTATTTATCGCATTCTATGCTTTTCTATTTTTAGATTAGTCGATTGAAACATTTTGAATATTTTTCACTCGATTTTTCATAATATGCAACTTCTGAGTTTTTGGTTTAATTGCCAATTTGCCAATACTGATTTATTTTTTTGCGAAGAAAATAAAGCGGTTGCCAAATCAGGTCAAAACTAAGGTGCTAAATCTTCCGGGAAAAATATGGACATTATACCTACAGAGGGTCCATTGAGGAGCTTTTTCGTATACTTTTCACTATCCACATCTAAGTGAGAACATATACCAGCATTTCCAGTCCCACCCTACTAGAGGGTCTGTCCTCTTCTTCCCAACCCAGTTGATTTCAATAAAAAAAATCAGATCTCCCAGTAGAGAAACGAAATCGTATCTCTGTAAGTATTGAAACATGAAAAGGATAATTCCTCGGATATTTCTAACGGGAATTGTAGTTGAACAAGTTATAAATAGCACCGAAGTTGCATTAGATTAACCTCGAGGTTAACACAGAGAATGATAATATTCTGGCGTGAATTCTGTACCGTATAATACCGTATATAATACTCGATAATAATAATAACAATATACAGGGTGTAAATTTGAAAACTTTCAATGCGAATATCTCGCGAAATAAAAAAGTTAGAAAAACGCCGCTTGGCACAAATGCCAAAGTGTTAGGAAGAACTAGAACCACCATATTTCAGTGAAGGGATGAGTCACCCTGTCAGCGCGACACACCCCAACTTTGAAATGTCAAATGGCACTACCTCTTTTGTGATACCTCAAATGAACGGTCTCAGTCAGTAGTATTCACCTGTACAAGACTTTTTTCCCACCCACTACAGGGTGTACGAAAAACAAAGTCGAGGGTCTAAATTTGAAAACTTTCAATGCGAATATCTCGCTAAATAAAAAAGTTAGGAAAACGCCGTTTGGCACAAATGCTACAGAGTTAGGGGGAACTAGAACCACCATACTTCAGTAAAGGGATGAGTCACCCCGTCGGCGCGACACACTCCATCTTTGAAATGTCAAATGGCACTACCTCTTTTGTGATACCTCAAATGAACGGTCTCAGTCAGTAGTATTCACCTGTACAAGACTTATTTTCCACCCACTACAGGGTGAACGGAAAACATGAGGTCGAATAAAATAAAATGCAGAATGCCGATATATTCCAAGAGATGTGTTCCAAAATGTTAGAATGGCATTTGAGCATCGATTATACTATTGCTTACAACATAATGGAATGCATTTTGAACATCTGATCAAATAAAATATCCTCTCAACACAATTCATTTCATTTTATTCGACTTTATATTTTTCGTACACCCTGTAGTGGGTAGAAAAAGTCTTGTACAGGTGAATACTACTGACTGAGACTGTTTATTTGAGGCATCACAAAGGGGTAGTGCCATTGGACATTTCAAAGTTGGGGTGTGTCGCGCCGACGGGGTGGCTCATCCCTTGGCCGAAATATGGTGGTTCTAGTTCCCCTTAACTCTTTAGCATTTTTGCCAAACGGCGTTTTTCTAACTTTTTTCTTTCGCGAGATATTCGCATTGGAAGTTTTCAAATTTACACCCTGTATATCCCCTTCCGAACTGAATTTGATGTATGGGAGTGTTTATTTTCATTATTTCTCTTTCCGTATTGAAACCGAAGTATAAGTTTGTAATCCAGTGTGGCACACTAAATCTTATATCTGATAGAAAACAAATTTTCCACTAATATAGCGGACTACATCAAACAAAAGTTGTTCAACAGACCCAGCTAGAATTCTTATTCGTCAGGATCAAAGTCTTTATCGGAATTTTCCGAGGTATTTCCTATACCTCTTATGTACGTACCTATAGTATACAGGGTGGCCCACGGTCGATGGTACCTTAGACGTATACGGAAAGCGGTACATTGGATTATCCTGAAAATTTGGTTACTCTAATAAGCGTTTGTGATCTAACGATTCAAAATATTTTCAGCGAAGCAACGTTGCCACTTTTACCAAAAAGTAGCATCATCCTTGTTATTTCAAATGGAACACCCTGTATTTTATTGCGTTTTTAGATTCTTCTCGAAGAACTGATTTCATCAATGTATCACACTTGGGGTCTAGCAGGAATTATTACAGAGATATAGGGTGTTCAAAATCGAGATTTTTCAACTTTAGGATTTTTTTGTGTCGAAACTATCCATCATTGGTCAAAACGGCTTACATGTCCCTATATTAACTTTTGATTATCTATATCTACCGACATTTAATTGGAAAAAATACAGGATGGTCCAAGATTCAGAATTTTGATAACCCTGTATCTGTTCCAATTATATGTCAGTAGATAGTGAATCAAGAGTTAAGATAGGGACTTGTAAGCCGTTTTGATCGATAATAAATAGTTTCGACACAAAAAATTCCTGAAATTGAAAAATCTCGATTTTGAACACCCTATATCTCTGTAATAATTCCTGCTAGACCCCAAGTGTGATGCATTGATGAAATCAGCTCTTCGAGAAGAATCTAAAAACGCAATGGAATACAGGGTGTTCCATTTGAAATAACAAAGATGATGCTACTTTTTGGTAAAAGTGGCAACGCTGCATCGCTGAAAATATTTTGAATCGTTAGATCACAACATATACGTATTAATGATCAATACGGATAATCTCTATCTGTTTCCAAAGCGAAACATGAAGCCGATTTTTGAAGACAAATGACTATCCATAAGGAAAAGTTTTGAAACGATCAGACACATACTGCTTTGATTGAAAGGCTAGTAAACGTCATTGTCCACCGAAACGCATGTCTTTGATGACTACTATAATAGCGCATGGCGCATGCGTATCATGCCATTCATGCCACCAAATCCTTATGGCTATTCATTTGTTTCATATTTTTGGCTTCATCCTGGCACCCGTTATGATCCGTATTGTTTATTAATACGTATATGGATCACAAACGCTCATTAGAGTAACCAAATTTTCAGGATAATCCAATGTACCGTTTTCCGTATACGTCTAAGGTACCATCGACAGTGGGCCACCCTGTATAGTATAGAAGAAATAATGTGAAGAAAATAAGTTTTCCATGTTTCAGAAGTAGGTATGCTTACCTCGGTTCCTACTGTTGTTAAAAAAGGAAGAGAATTAAAAAAAATAATACCTATACGCTATTCCAAACCGAGTTCCAAACCCTCTTTTCGTTAGGCCATTGGGTGGTTCCGAGGGTGGTTTCCAGTGAAATTCCTTATCATATGAAAAAAAAGTTCATATACAGGGTGTCGCCTTTATACCAAAACCTCGATCGAAACGCACCGTTTAGCCGCTACAGGGCGTTGGATTTCGGAATTTTCATTTTTTATCTTTATGCAACACCCTGTCTTCTGAATTCGCGGAGAAATGTGTCACATATTATTCAATATCATTGATAGGTATAATTGATGATTTCATACGAATATTTTCGGATATTTTCCACGAGATTTTCCATCACAACTCTACTATTTCAAAAAAACATATCTGAATTCACAATTCACAATCTATAATTGAAAGGACCCCGCACATTTAGTACGTAAAATGGCTTTCGGCTAAATTTTCTGAAAATTTGATATGTTTAAGACATTATCGTCCTTATCACACAGTCCAATTTACAGATCGATCCTATGACCAGTTTTCGAGCTACAGGGTGTCAAACATTAGATATTGGCTGTTTAGAATATTTTGCATCAATTTGAATTATGTGCTCTAAGTCGTGATTATTCTTCAGTAGGAATGAACTCTTCACGTCTAATATCTACCTCATGAATCCCTCTATTCGGTTAGAGGATAATATCACATACAGAGTATTGCATTCCATCATGACAAGGTAATATTCTTGGGAAAAGACAAATATTGAAAACATCAGAATTTTGATTTTTACTCAATCACTGAAAACTTGAAAACAAACGGCTAGAATCGGCCAATTATGTGACACAGTATGGGTCTTGATCATAAACATGAGGATTCATATGATTACCTCTGATACCATGTCCGGTTGGCCATATATAGGGTGATGACAATTTGAAAGCTTATAGAATTTATGTAATTCAGGTACAAAATGAGATACATTTCTTTAATATATGAAGGGGAAAATGAAATGTCTCATGAAATAACCCACCCCCCACCAAGCCCCTGATGAGTCACAACCGGTCACAACCACCCCAACGCATATCATCTCAATAGTAGCCCCTACTTATTGTGATACCACATTGAATAGCTTGGTGAAAATACATTTCAGTGGTATTATTCATATCTCGAACTGGGTGAACTAATAAAAAATATTCATCACCTATATCATTCTGCTGGGGTGACGTATTAATTCCGTAACTTTTTGTAGTATGGGAAAAAATCGTTATTATCGAGCATTATATAAATAACCATAAAAGTGAAATTGCTTAGGTGAAGAGTTGGCTAGTGAAGCGAGAGAAAACTAAAATCTACAGAATGTTCTAGTAACCTAACCTAACCTAACCTAACCTGAGCTGGTCAGACGGTAAGGACACAGCTCCATTCAATCCAGCAGAACATCTCCAAGATAGAAGTTGTAAAACTGTGACATGTCCGCTATGTTTCAATTCTCAAGAGAATTTGTATTTTGATGATTGTCAAAAGCTGCTCATAGATATTTTTCACATTGTGGCTCACATTCTGGCGAGATGGTCGTATTAAGACAAGTTGTCAGATACCATAATATGACATCAAGCATTGCTATAGATGAACTGATAGGCACAAGCCATGAATGATAGTACATAATGGGTCGCACTGTTGATGGCGATTTCCGAAAATATTGTTGCTTGGGTCTTCGCTGGAATTCAGCAGAGATCGTTCACTATCCAGATCTGCTTGAAGACTATATATATTTCATCCATGCGGTTATTTTTGCATATTGTTATGTGCATTACAAACTGTTTTGGAGTCTGAATGAAGCTGAGTAATATTTCTGCATTGGTAATCAGTATTCCTATTGTTTCCCGATCACAAATACCTGCACATAATCATAGAAATATGAGAAAGCTATAGGAAGATAGCTCATTCAGGAGAACTTGGTCCCAAACTATATAGATCAACTCAATCTCACGAATGATTAAGCGGTTACAATTGAGGCAAATTCTGATTTCAGGAGTAATAGGTTCTGGTATTAATCCCATTTCTCCTCTTTTACTGATAGCAATATCTTCTTTCATTTCATCACCACCATGTAGTAGAGCCATTTGCCTGCGGTTTATTTGAGTTCCAGTTATTTCATGAGACATTTCATTTTCCACTTCATATATTATAGAATTGTATCTCATTTTGTACCTGAGTTACATCAATTCTATAAGCTTTCAAATTGGCATCACCCTATATATATGGCCAACCGGACATGGTATCAGAGGTAATCATATGAATCCTCATGTTTATGATCAAGACCCATACTGTGTCACATAATTGGCCGATTCTAGCCGTTTGTTTTCAAGTTTTCAGTGATTGAGTAAAAATCAAAATTCTGATGTTTTCAATATTTGTCTTTTCCCAAGAATATTACCTTGTCATGATGGAATGCAATACTCTGTATGTGATATTATCCTCTAACCGAATAGAGGGATTCATGAGGTAGATATTAGACGTGAAGAGTTCATTTCTACTGAAGAATAATCACGACTTAGAGCACATAATTCAAATTGATGCAAAATATTCTAAACAGCCAAAATCTAATGTTTGACACCCTGTAGCTCGAAAACTGGTCATAGGATCGATCTGTAAATTGGACTGTGTGATAAGGACGATAATGTCTTAAACATATCAAATTTTCAGAAAATTTAGCCGAAAGCCATTTTACGTACTAAATGTGCGGGGTCCAATTTGTTGATAGGTAAGTAGTTGCTTAAAGGATACGATCGAGGATTACAAGAACAAATTTACATGCATTTTAGGTATTGAATGCATACCTATTTGACCCTTGTAGAACATTCAAATTTGCTCAAATTCAAATTATCCAATCATCATTTGAAAGTTATTGAAAGTTTCCCAAGTTTGAAAACGGCATTTTGTTAAGCGATCATGAGGGTGTTTATACCTCTATCTGATATTAATTAAGAATTACTTGTGAAATGTCTTTTGGTTATAGATCAAATGGATCAAATTGATGTTGAAAAGAGATTTTGGTCTCCACAATAATTCATGAATCCAAGAAAAATATTCCAATTAAATATCATCAAACTCCACTTGAACAATAAGAAATACAATCTTCATGTTCTGTCTCTAGAATTTCCTAATTCTCAGTTGTCAAGTTGAAAGTTGGCCAACTTTGTAGTTCCTAATTTAAATGACAGATGTAAATTTATGAACCCTCATAGATGTTTCTTTGTATTCAAATTTTCAAGTTCATAGTTGTTTGTTTAATTGTTAGTTTAGTTGAATCTCGAGTTGAATCTATAAACCCAGCTATTGACGAGATCCCAATGTTTACCAGTTTTTATCTCAGAATCTCACATCAACAAAAGACAAATACTCGGACCGGACAAATATAAATAATCGAATGGAAATGAAGTAATTATTCGAAAACTCACCTGTTGAGAAATGCCATGGTTTAGAAGTTTTCAAGTTTGGCCTGTTGATAGTGACAGATTCCTCGTTAGCAGAAGCAACAGAAAATATCACAGAAACGCAGTACAAAAATAAGTGGATGCAAAACGCGACAGTCATATTGATAAGTCTGGTAATGTTCGATAAGAAGACACTTTCACAACGCTTAATTATTACTTATCAAAAACTAATTGAAATTGTATTTAACTGGTGACAGTGCAAACAACACTCGCTTTGGAATCAATGATCTAGGTAGGTGTCATTCAATATTTAATGAGAGAAATATTCGCGACTAGCAGCTGCTAATGTTGACAAAAATTTAATTCTTCAAATCAAATTCACGACCGACCCCGATTCCGAACAAAGTTCATTCTGACACCAAACTCCAACTACATCCCACATCCACAACGGCTACTATTCAACTGACTGCGCTGCCGCTGAACCGGCTGAACTAGCAGAAGTAGCAGAAGCAGACGGCACTGACGGCAGAGCAGTGTTGCCAACTCAACATTCACAAAATCCTCACCATGAATTCAAAAAATCCTCACAAACATAATTATTTTATAATACGATTAATTTATTTATTCGTATCGATATAAGTTATAAATACGTATATATACAAATATACGGCCGAATCGGTTATATTAATTATATAGTTGTTATATTCGATTTTACAAAATTTACAATAACTGGCGCCATCTACCGGATAGCTTGGTCTGCTTGGTACACTTTCAGAATCCATTTATTTTCATTTTATTTTTGTTTCCTAAAATTGAAACTCAATTAAACGTCATACTTCAAACGGGTTTGTCTCCATAACCTAACAATAATAAATTCTTCTCTTCTTCTTATTCTAACTCTTGAAGTCTTGTCTTGAACAATAAGTGTCAATGGTACCAACGTACGTACATACCTTTCTTACTACTGTCTTTGAGTATATAATCAAGGCTACTGTAAATGCATTTTTAAATCATCTGTGAGTACATTTTCCAAATTCAAGGAAATTTTTTCAGTGTAAGGAAAGAACCCTAAAAAAAATCCTCACTTACAGAAAATCCTCACATTTAGAAAATCCTCACAGACCCAAAAAATCCTCATATATGATGATTTACCCTTACAGTTGGCAACACTGGCAGAGTCAGTAGCAGACAGCAGAGCAGGATCTTGCGTTTGCGTCGCGCTTTTCGTCTGTCGTCTGCTGGTCTCGTCGGTTCTCGCCTCTCGGATTCAGCGAGTCTCAATTGTCCATCCCAGTGTTGCCAACTTGTGTTAATTATCTCTTCAAACCAGAATCTTTAGTCTGGAGAACTGGCGAAATATAAAACATGATATTGACAGGTGGGAATTTCATTTTCCTCATGAAGAAATCCATATATCGAAGGCGTAGAAAAAAGATTTTTCAGAAATTTGGTACAGTTATATGAGCAATCATTTTGGATTTGATCACAATAAAATCTAATGGGTCGCGTGCACGATGACCGACCCTGGGGGAAAATATTGGAACACAACCTCACTCTTCTGTGAATTATTGAAACACAATCTCACTTTTTTATTTGGTTACAGAGGAATCAAAGGATTGAAATAGATTTTCACGATATGTTTTTTGCGCTATTCATTAATTCAAGCTTGCCTACGCATTGTGCTGTTGTACAATGCACAAAAAACGCAGCGAGAGACGAAGGAAGAAGGAATATGATTTTTCAGGTAAATACTTATCTCACATAGTTATCATCATGAAATGTTGTCATTCCCTATTAAAATTTCTTCTGCCAGTTCTGCAATACAAGCTTATACTGCTAATAGATTGAAAATTTCTACAACACACACGATCATATTTCGTCAGCATGTCAGACCAGTCCCCCCGTTTGATTGCATGAAGCCAATCTTGCATTATTTTAGTAATTTCATGTGTATTTCTACAAGCTCCTATTGCAGAAGGAATTCCGATGAGAAATCATAGAAATTACCGAATTTCAAAAATGAAAAATATATGTGAGTGACTGTAGTAGGTACTTACTTTCAAATCATCATGTACCAACAGGATTCCTTCGTCTTCTGCTGCAGTTTTGTGCATTTTACAACAGCACAATGTGGCATGAGCGTATTAATGAATAGTCGAAAAATACGATTCCTATGCCAAAATAATTGTGAAAAACTATTTCAATCACTTGTAAACAAATAAGAAAAGTAAGGTTGTGTTTCAATGTTGTTCCTCCAGGGTCGCTCATATGACAGTTCTTGCACCTAACCCATATGACGGACTTCCGGTTTTTCTGGAAATGCCATCAACTTTGTTTCTTCAGATGAAACACCCTGTATATTTTCACATATTCTAGTTCAACAGGTCTAAACAAGTGCAATCTCAATGTCAAATGTCTATTTTTCGAAAATATTGAATAATTGTTTTTTATTTTACCTCGTGAATAAATGAGATGGGTTAAGGCTATTTACAATGCCCGACATACTAGAGTAGAGAATAGTTATTTATGATATAAGTGCTAAAAGTGACATTTTATTTTGTGAGAAGGGAAGTCTGGGACACGACGCCGAAGGCAGAGTGTTCCATCCCTTCGAACAAAAGAGAAAACACTTTTAGCACATATATCATACACTATTTTTCTACAAACACCATTAAAAGTCCAAATTAACTCCTAACTATTTTACATTAAATAAATACAAAAAGCTCAAAGTCATTTCCACACAGTGTTCATAAATTGAACAACAATGGTAGATTTCAGGAGAAAAACAACTACTTCCCTGGCTAATGCCACGCAGGATATTGAATTACATCCTCCCGAAATCTATGCATCGACTCGTATAAACGAATACTGATACAAGTGTTATATATAATCGTGAGAACCAAGAGAAATAAGGTAGAAATTGGTGTTCTTCTTAAATTTCTGGAGGTTATATGCCTCGGGAAACACCTCCCTTGGCAATGTGTTCCAGAGCCTCGCTGTTCATTGGATGAACGAGTGTTTGGAAAGAGATGTTCTGCAGGTCTCCAAAGTGACCACGAAGGGGTGCGAAGCCTCAACTCTACAAGTTAATCTCGCGGGGACTGCCAAGGGAGGAACAATTGTTGATATTTCAGAAGAGCATCGTCCATGAAAATATCCATAGAAAAGAGCCAGATCGCCAACTTTTCTACGGTGTTCCAGAGAAGTGAGTGAGTTTGTTAGCGAGGCATCACCCACGAGACGAATTGCCCTTTTTTGGATAGAATCCAACAGTTTCAGGGTATGTTCGGGTACTGTCCAAATATGGGAACAGTATTCCAGGACAGGTCAGGTCTGTGCCTTATAGATCATAAGCAGGTGACTGGAAGTGAAATAGCTTCTGGCCCGAAACAGAAAACCAAGTTTTTGGGATGCACTTTTACGCACGATCTCACGTGATTTACTGCTGATAGTAATACCAAGCATCAAAATGGGTGTCTTCAAAGGTATGGTTACTCCTGCCAAGCTTATATTGGGCACAGTGAGATCGGCTTATCTAGAGAAAAGGTATGCTTGTGTTTTGTTCGCATTGAAATCTAGAGTACCTACGAGTTTCTATCAGAATGAGGTCTGTTTCTCGTATTTGTATCAAAAATGATGTTGTGTTTGTCGGCGAGATGTAAGCAAACCAAGAATAGTTTGTTAGCAATGTAACGAATATTTGCGAATCCAGCTTCACTTTGTTCAGTAACGTATATTCATGTATTCTTTTTTACCGAACAAGAATCTATATAACAAATTTTTGAAAAATTCCATTATATATGAGTTTGCTTCTGTACATCACAGCGATGCATCATTCGTAATATCGCATTATTGCCTTATCATGACATCATAGAGATGTCATCTCGCAGATGTGTTTGCTTCAGTACATCACACAGCGATGGAACATTCGAGATATTACAGTGTGGCCTCAATGCGACATCTCAGAGATGTCATATCGCAGATGTGCTTGTTTCTGTACATCACAGCGATGGAACATTCGTAATATCGCAGTGTTGCCTCATCGCGACATCTCAGAGATATCATGTTGCAGATATGTCTGCTTCTGTACATCGCAGCGATGGAAAATTCGTGATATCGCAGTGTTGCCTCATCACGACATCTCAGAGATATCATGTCACAGATGTGTTTGCTTATGAACATCGCACCAATGGAACGTTTGTGATATCGCCTGTTACCTAAACGCTACATCTCAGAAAAGATGACATGTCACAAATGTGTTGGCTGGGATATGAGCTCATGGACTGTTTCATTCTCAGCTTACAGATGAATTGTTCAAGAACGCTCTTCTTTGTAATCATCCTGAAGCAAGTCTTGGATTTGATGAGTCAAAAAACAACGCCGTGTACTGTCGTATTGAATTTTGTTTCTTACCCGGGCGCTGTAACTGATTTTGGAATGACTATACAGCAATTCAGCAATATTTCATTATTCAGATGTGACAAATGTTCATAGCTCTTTCCAACCAACATGGAAGTTGGATATTTTTTCGGACTCAATTGATTTGAGTGACTGGTCTATATCAAAAGTTATTTGAATAGCGCTCTCGAAGTATAGCTGAGAACCGGAATCTCTGTTCGAGTTTGGAGAACTCGGTTGGGCCTCTTGTTTTTGGCCCCCCGGGGCTTCAAGATGCTTTTGCTTTATAATTACCATGAGCTAGAGCGCCGGAGCAAGTTCATCAATATTTTTAATCGGTGTTCGATCGGAAAGGGGGAGGGGACTGTTTGTTTTCGGAATATAATAATTGAGGATAAAACAATCACAATATTAATAGGTAACTACTAATAACGAGATTAATATGCTCTATACAGGGTGTTACAAGTTCGTGGCCTATAGGCATGGGGATCTCGGTATAACCTTAAGAGATATAGAGTAGGTTAAATTAGGACAAAGTTGCACCATTTCATGCTCAACATAAATGCTGCCTTGAAATTGGAAACATTTCAATTATTTTTGGAGATATCCGGAAAGAAAGGAAAATATGCGAAACAGTTTTTATTTATTGCTCAGTTCATTTGAAGAGACATTTCAAAATGAATGTCACTTCGTCATTGTCACTTTTCCTCCTCTAGAAAATGGAATTGTCAAATTGGAAATCCGGCGTTTCTTCTCCGAGCGGCCATCATCAATATTATTTTTTCAAATACGGAACTGGATTTTTTATCTCGTTTTTCGATATTTCATAATTCCTTTGATATGTTGGTGTATCAAAACTAGATTTTTTCTCTGGGCGCCATAAAAAACACCGTTTACAAAAACAGCTCCATTACCTCCATAGAAGTACTGCGGCAGCAAATTATAACCGCTTTTCGATCTTTCCGAAGGCTATATGTTGAAAGGTCTATGAGGGGAGTTCTAGAAAAAGCAAATGAATGCTTGAACGCAAATGGAAATATTTTTGACCATTTACTATACATGGTATTTCAAAAAAACCTGACCCCCTTGCTATGGTAGGTAGAACAGTCTATGGTAGAACACTGCAAAATAAGTTGGGTTTGCTTTGTGAAAAAATGTCGTAACGGCATCCGTTTTCATGATACAAGGTGTTGAAAAAATGATTTTTTTACATATTTTTCACGATTATGTCGAATCTACTGGCAACATTGTAATGAAATTTTGTATGAATGTTTCTTGAAATCACATCGCATGAATTTGTTTTTATATCTGACTCTCATAGAGGGCGCTAGTTACACGGTTTGCACCGAGTAGTTTTGAACATAACTTTTTTGAGGTTAGATTTTTCAATCCAAATTTGATGTGTTACATCATTCAATTTCACACCAAAAAGGTACTCTTGGTAAAACTCGATACTGTGTACCGTTTTCAGAATATTTCGATTTGAAAATGATGAAGTGATGTTGCTGGTATAAGCTATGTATTATAGTGAGTATTATGAAAAATTATCACCTATTTATTATATTATAGTATATGAGTTCTGTGGTCAAACAGTGTGATCAGTGAAGATATTGATTTTCAGATATCATTCGTAGTTATCAAAGTAAGTTAAGAACTGAACAAGTCATGGACTCAAAAAGTCGAAAGATGATATGAATTGCTCATGATACCTACTTTGATTTCAGGTTTGCTCTGCTGGAATATAGAAATGCAACCAACATGTATCTGCATTTCATAATAATGTGAAAATGTAGGAGGGATTCGTAAATACGGATTGTTTTCATATTTCACGAATTACAAAAGTAATGGGTTAGTTATATAACATAGCTAGAAGAACATAGAATAGAAATCATATAGCTGAGCTATGACTGGATTTATGAAGCAGAATAACTAAAATGATACACAGAAAGATAGTGGTTAATCTGTCTCAAAATATCACTTTGCATGTAACTGGATCATACTAACTTATAGTCTTTCAGGAGTACCTACGGTAAGATCAACTCATATTCAGGGATAGATCATCTTCTCTGTCTTTTGTGAATAAGATCATTCAGATGATTGTCTTGATGATTCCAGACAAAATAGACATGAAAAAAAACTCCTAGATTGTTAATATACAATATTGTTCAGACGTATTGAGTAACATTAAACATACGTTATGAAGTAACATTGATTTTATGTGATTCCTGATATATTTATATAATATTTACCATCAACATTACATTGTAATATTTAAAAGAGACACAAAGGCCAATTCCCGCAACGTATCTGTGACATTAAGTATCTCTCTGAATAACATCACAAAGTGAAAATGTAATAAAACATTTATGTTTAAGTTATGTTTTCATGTTTAGTGGGAAATTCTACTCAGCTGATATAGATGATTTTCTCGGTGTGACTTTGCTAATGTTTTGTCTTTGTGAATAAATAAATGGCAGATAATATAATGACAACATCAAGTCGAAATCCTATAACTTTATACACCCGCTTCAGTGGCGTAGCTATCGTCGGGCAGTTCGGTGCGGTGCACCGGGGCCCCAGGGCATTGGGGCCCCGCAGGGGCCCATTCATAACCGGATTGTGTTTTGTTCTCATTTTATGAATATTTTCCATGATATACACTGACCGGCAAAAAAACGACCACCAAAAATTTTGACCAAATTGTTCACCCTGTAACTTTTTTAATCCTTGTCAGATTTTTGTGAAATGTCGATCAAATCGTAGATTCATGTTCCGGAATGTTAGTCTGAATATTAGTTTCTGTGAAAAACTGATGATTTGATCATTATACAGGGAAATACCAAAGTTACTATTTCACCCTCTACTTCTTAACGCCATGTGGCAAAATTGAGTTATTGAACTTGGCTTCATTATGCTCTGGATTGAAGTTTGATCCCTTCCTAACACAATGGTTGCTGATTCACGTCAATAACTCGTTTTTAAGAGAATATACGAGTATATACATCAACTTATTGATTGACAACTTCTGTTAAAAAGTGGTCATCGACGTGGATCAAGAACAATTGTGTTAAGAAATAATCACACTTCAATCCTAAACATAATGAAGCCAAGTTTAACCACTCACTTTTTCCACAGGGCAATAGGAAGTTAAGGGTAATAGGGTAACTTTTGTTTGTCCCTGTATAATGATCAAACCATCAGCTTTCATCGGGACCTAATATTGAAGAAAATATTCCGAAGCATGAATATACGGTTTGGTCGAAATTCCACCAAAATCGGACAAGAATTGAAAAAGACTTCATTCGAGAGAACAGAAAAATACTTAGGTACATTCAGTTGTTTTCATTAGAAATTAAATTAACTGATGCGGCTTCTAGATTCATTCTCAAGAGACAAATATATTCAATTCTCATTTTGAACTTCTAAACCAGGCAACTTGACCTTGAAATTTAGAAAAGAATAGAGCAGTTCAGCTACCGTTGAGAGAGAGAAAAAAAATGTCTTCCCCATCTGTCCTTGTTTTCAGTGTTCCAACATGAAATAATGAAAATATTATGTTGGCATCATTGGAAATGGGAAAAAATGGAGAAGAATATCATATTAACCCCAATATAAAAGAAGGTTAGAACGGTCTTCTTCTCCATTTCTTCTCATTTTCAGTGTTGACAACATAAGATTTTCATTATTTCATGTTGGAACACTGAAGACAAGGACAGATGGGAAGACATTTTTTTTCTCTCTCAACGGTAGCTGAACTGCTTTATTGCCTGAAGCGCAATTTTGCTCATATCAGCTTTCTCAAATTTCAAACTCATAACGACTCGCCACTACAAGAAATATACATTTTTAACAATTCTGTTCTTTTTTTTCGATCTTCAACCTCCTTTTACTCTAGGGTTGGAAAATTTTCTCAGTGAATTAGGGCCCCATCAACCCTCGTTGCACCGGGGCCCCGACACCTCTCGCTACGCCACTGACCCGCTTGTTATCTTTTCCGATTCCAGGAGTAAAATACCCAAACAAAAGGCAAAATAAATAACCATTCGACTAATCATATCACCGGTCATTTCCCATGCCATCTCCATATCTCGATTGTCTTACCTGGGATCCATTACCTACCTGTCTATAGATTTATACCTGTCCATAATGGACTTGGCCTGTAAAATGTCTCTTGGCCGGCATAATTTTGTTGATAACTGTGATTAAGGGGCATTTCTCGGGCCATTTTTTCGTGCAACCACTCTAGATTAGTACCCGCTTATCAATGGAGTCCTCGTACAGCTTTAATTGAAGCCATCAATTCCTAGAACGTCAAAAGTGGCAGGGAGCTAGACAGTGGCGTATTTATGTACAGAATGGGCAAAATTAGTCAAATTCACGAATTTCACGGGTTATCTCAGTAACTAAAGGAGTTGCTATAAAGGAAATTGAAAAGACAAAGAGCAGAAAATATGTCTTATTCTTTCATTCGCTCAAACCATTGTAATATAAGGGTGGCGGAAATTTGATCGAAAGACAAATGATAGAAAAACATTTGATAGAAGTCTTTTGATCGAAAATCAAAAAATAGAAAGATTTTTTCACCGAAAATACATTTGATCGAATGTTTTATGATAGAAAATATAATTGATAGACAAGTTAGTTCAGTTCATTTGTGAAGATAATATATGATCCTTCCTCATATATTTGAGAAGAAGGAGCTAGAAGTTTATTGTGGTATCAATAAATTCATAAACTTCGATTTACATCTAGCTCCTTCTTCTCAAATATATGAAGAAGGATCATATCTTCACAAACGTACTGACCTAACTTGAACGTAGCCCCGTTGAATTTTCTATGAAATGCTGTTTCTATCAAGTGTATTTTCTATCAAATATTTTTTCTATCATTTATGTTTCTATCAAATATATTTTCTATCATAAAACATTCGATCAAATGCATTTCTATAAAAAACACTTATGTTTCTATCAAATATATTTTCTATCATAAAACATTCGATCAAATGCATTTCTCTAAAGGAATTATCAAAAATCCGATATACACGTTACGGGTTCGATTTAAGAGAAACCGAAAATGGCATAATTGAAATTTTGATATCATCATTCGTTTAAGAGATACAAGGAGAAGTTTGAAAATTGGCGAATACTTTAATATCTTCTGAGTCCTTTACTGTGAGGAATATTGAAAAATTTCAAACGTTTATCCATATAGTATGAGGCGAACAATCCATTGCTATCACAATTTTTTGAAATCAAATTACAGAATAACACTGACAGGTATTTGATTACTTCGGATAATGATAAAGATTCTTGCGTTGCAGGTGTAATTCTTGTCAAAATTTCACGTCGATAATTTTTGATTTTAATATAATGTAATATCTTCTCAATATTGATTCGTCCTTTTTACTGTCACTTAGTGTATTATACACGGGAATTTATTATAGAACGTTATCTTCTAAAATAATTTTGTTTCTACGAACTGCTGAACGTCGAAAACACCCTGTGTATAATATCAAATGTCGACAATTTACAATTCATTTTCAAAATTATCTTAGTAATAAGACCTAAGTATTTATTAGCCCAGCCGATGCGAGCACATATTATAATAATATGTTTTATCATCATATTTCATCCATCATGTCCGGGTGCCGAGTCCAATCTCCCAGCATGAGGTTGCTTAAACAAACAGAACTTCTTTTTATTTTTTTGTGGAGCTTATTTTTTGTTGATAACGGTGATGAGAACGGGTTTGTTTTTATATATAACAAAAATTCGACCGCTTAGTTAAATATAGTATCAAGGGGCCCTTGGTTTGCATCAGGTACTCAGGTTTAGGGTAATCAATAAAATAAAATAAAACTATTCCAAAAAAACTTTTCTGAATTTATTATGGACGAATTTAGAGATAACACTTTCAATATCAACTATCTATATCCAACAAAGTGAGATGATTTTAGACGTTCTTGACGGTGACAGGTGAACACTTATTTTGTATTGAAATATTATTTTACTACGATCATCTATGAAAACAGCACAAAACACATTGATTTGTTATTGAGAAAGTGACTGGTTTCACTATGACAACATATAACAGTTAAAAATGTTCGAAAGTAAAACTCACATGGGTGGAAATATTCGAAAATCGCACAGTAACAGGGTCTATAGATCATGCTGTTCCAATGAATGATTATTATGCTGCATTATGGTAAGTTAAGTTATGGTGAAGTTAATGGAAAGTTAGTGTCGATTTAACATGAGTTATTGTCGTTAATGTTGACGTAATGTTGAGTTGATGTTAAGTCAATGTTAGGTTAATTTTAAGTTAATGTCGAGTTGATGTTGAGTTAATGTTAAGTTGATGTTAAGTGGATGTTAAGTTGATGTTAAGTGGATGTTAAGTTGATGTTAAGTTAATGTTGAGTTAATGTTAAGATCATATTAAGTTTATGTCAAGTTATAACGTTAAACTAATGATGTCATTTAAATATTGAAGTAAAATGAAATAATAATGATAATGATATCACCTTCATGTGATCGAATATGATTAGAAACATGATCCCTATAATATAAATATTTGTGGTCGTAGGAAAAATAGTGTACAAAACTCGTTGGAAAGTGCATTTCCTGCGCTCGTTTCGTTTCCGCACTCGCGCGAAATATGTCACTTTTAGTACCATTAGTACTATCAAGTTCTGAACCTTTTCTTTTTCTCTCTCTTTTTCTTCAAGGGTTAAGTTGTAAAACAGCATCAGCTGACACTTCGCCTCTCCATCTATGTAATTCAATAATTATTATTATACATAAATTTATGAACTGATATTGTTGCAAGATGAATAAAGACGATTTATTATTATTATTATTGTCGCAACTCTGATGGTTCCGGTAGGTTATATGGCATTATGGCGAACAAACTGCGCCTCCACCACGTGTCGCAACTCAGATGTCTAATAACACGACAACTCGATCCAATGGACGTCCTATGGACATCCTCCTCTGGACATCTCGAACATCCAGTTTGTGTACACTGGATGACGTATGGACATCCATAGGATATCGCGTTTCCAACTTTTTAGCTATCCATATGGTATCCGTCCTGGACATCTATATGGTATCCGTCAAGGACATCTGTATGGTATCTGTCTTATTGGACATCCATATGGTAAATTTTATCGGATGTTTTGAATATATGCATATTATATAGGAATAAGATCTGGTCAATAAATATAATCTATGTGTCTGGTTGTTATATGTATTTATTTCAAAAGTGATTATATTCAAGCGAACACTAGGATATTTAGTACCTACCCAGTAAACCATTTTGCGTTTCTGAAACGTTCCTGAAACATGAAAATATGAAACATTTCACCTATATACTCCGAAACATTTATGAGACATTCTAGAGACCATAAATGACCTAGGGTGTGTAATGTTTCATTGGAATGTTTCAACCCAAATCTCCATGAAACATTCAATAAAGAGTATACATAAACATCTCTGAGATATTTCACTATTGCATTTCATGAAACGTTTCACAAATAGTGTCTTCGAAACATTTCCTTATTGCACTATTTGCAACATTTCCAACATGACTTTTTTAAAACATTTCCGATACATCTCACTTTTGCTGATAATGGAACATTTCGAATATGAAACCATTTTTATTTCATACCAAGACTACATTACCACAGTAGTTATATAATCACTTACTCATAATGAAAGTGAACCCTAATTAACATCATGTGTAATGTAGTCAATTGGTATTAATATAGGTATATGGAGAAAAAAAGCAGGGTGAATAAAATAAAACTGCAGCTTTTGTGGATTTTATATTATGAAAACTTATTAAATTATAATAAAAAACCATTTCATTTCATATTTTCCCTTTCTCTAGCTAACCTGAGACCAGATTGGCGGAACCAGGCTGCTACATATCTTTCGAACTCCACGTCCGTCACAGCAAACCTTTTTCTGACAGCACACCTGAAAAAATTTTGAGATTTATTTGATCCACTCACCCACTCACCTTTTTCATATTCGTAGTTGTCATTATTAACTTTTAACATTAGCACTACCACCATCAGGCAATATCAATGGACGCTATATAAAAATGGCTTCACCGGAATAAGAACAACAAAAGAAAGAATGGCTTCGTCTTTGTGTTCACCCACTCTCTTCTCGGACTGGACAGTCGGAGCAAGTCGGAGCTGGCCGCCGTGCTTGGTTCGGACTGTCATATGCCGATGTTGCCAGAGTAACCACCCGTCTTCATTGGTCACACTCAAGCATGTGATTCATTATAGCCAATAGAACGGAATTATGAACCTGGCAACGTCGAATATGATGCATTTCAAACAAATAGTAAACACATGTATTGAAACATTCCAGAGATGTTTCACGTCACGCATAAACGACAACTGAGAAATATACGTAAACATGGCGATGTTTCAGATGACACGTCTAGAGATTCACGTGAGACATTTCAAGTAGAGAATTTTTGTAACGAATATGAAACGTATGTAGTGACATATTTCTGAAATATTTCACATAGCATGGAGAGCTTCAAAAAATTTTTCCTTCATGTTAACATTGAAATGTTTCAGATGACGCGTCTAGAGATTCACGTGAGACATTTCAAGCAGAGATTTTTTGTAACGAATATAAAACGTATGTAGTGACATATTTCTGAAATATTTCACATAGCATGGAGAGCTTCAGACATTTTTCCTTTATGTTAACATTGAAATGTTTCAGATGACGCGTCTAGAGATTCACGTGAGACATTTCAAGCAGAGATTTTATGTAACGAATGTGAAACGTGTATGTATTGACATATTTCTGAAATATTTCACATAGCATGGAGAGCTTCAGAAATGCTTTCTTCATGTTAACATTGGAATGTTTCATATGACACATCTAGAGATTCACGTGAGACATTCCAAGCAAAGAGTTTTTGTAACGAATATGAGACGTATGTATTGACATATTTCTGAAATATTTCACATAGCATGGAGAACTCCAGAAATGTTTCCTTTATGTTTACATTGGAATGTTTCAGATGACACGTATTAGGGAACTTTTGAAATGTTTCTGAAACGTGTTGTGTTTACTGGGATAGTATTATATTTCAGATTGGTGTGATATGTCGTTTCTATTGACACACCTCCCTTCATCATTTCAGTTTGGTTGACTTAACACAAAAGGCACTCAATTTCAGATCCGTTCTACTAGTTGGAATTCTTCGATATCTTCATCAACACATCCTGGGATGGCTCTACACTTCAAGTGATCTATTAATTTATTCTTCGACCGAAATGGCAAATCGATAAAACACATCAAGCGTGTGTCGACGTCATTCACACACACATATTAAGGAACAGATTATTACAATAAAGTCACTCAATACAAGCTCGAACATGAATAATCTTCAAAACGCTATACATACCATATATATCTGAAAATGATGAGATTATCAGTCTCAGTAGCCTCAGACAATGCATCAACGTTAACAACAATAACAATGGCGGACGGCATCACTACTCTGACACGGCTGACCCTGTCGGCCTGATGTGGTCACCGAAGGAGCCGAACGACGTCGATGATAACCGAGACGGTTATTCTACAAGTAACATATATTATCAGAGGGGGTGTAATATACTGGGATTGGGTAACACAATTAAACACCGATGTACACTGTCCGATCGTCCAGACACTAATGAATCTCCTTATCATTATTTCAACCTATCCGCATTGCGATGGTGATGATTCACTCATGTCTTTCTGATCCGTTTATTCATAATTACTGGATACTACATCTCTCCCTTGTTTTCAGCACTTTCAATGTATGTGAAGGAATACTTATTCCGATTAGGACATATCAATGATACTACTTAAATAAAAGTACAATCCTAATGATAATAACATGAAACACTAACGATATCCATCCTTATAACAATAATAATAATGATAATAATAATATAACTACTAATTCTAATAATAATCCTGATAGTGACAATGATAGGTTATAATAATAGTAACAGTTATATACAAATATAAGATTTGAATGAAAGCTACTAGCCAAAGTCAGTTGGTCTGCTCATACAGTATCGTATTCTTTCGGTAGTACTGTCCATTCTCCTTTGACTTCCTTCAGGTGGACTATGTTCCTTCTCAGGTTCTGTCCTGTTTCATCGTTTCTGACTTCCACATCTGTTCCATTTTTGTTAATGATTGTATGGAGGCTGGTGTGAAATTTGGATAGGTTTTATTTTCTCTCTGCATCTCTTTCACATAAACCTTATCCTCTTTTTGGAGAGAGTCGTCCTGAGCTTTCCTCTTATTGTCGCTATATTCTTTACCTTCTTCCTTCTCAATTTTATCTCTGTCTATTACTTCGTTGCTCTCTTCATTATCTTCGAGGTCTATGAGGCTTGGGATTTTATCTCTGAACTGTCGGCCGTAAAAAGTTCTCCCGGAGTTTTACCGGTAACCGTGTGTGGGGTGCTGTTGTACATTACTAGATAATCTAGGAGCTCCTTTTTCCAGTCCTGTTTCAGCGAGTGGCTTATTTTGATTCGTTTCAAAATGTTTCGGTTCTGTCTTTCGACCTCTCCATTTTGTTGAGGCCAATATGGTATGCTACGGAAAACGATTATTTCACGTTGATGGCAGAATTGATGTTGTTCTTGGCTTGCGAACTGCTTACCGTTATCGGCTATTATCGATGACGGATAGACAATTCGAGAGAAGATCTCCTGGAGTAAATCCACTGTTTTCCTAGTAGTTGTGTCCTTCGTGATTTTGATCTTTTTATAGCGGCTATAATAATCAATCACTACTAATATAAAATATTTACCAGGAAGAGGGCCCAGATAATCGATAGCAATATCAACCCATGGCTTGGATGGTAATTCCTGTCGCTTCATAGGGTTAGGTCGTAATGGTGTCGATACTTAGATACATCCTCTTCAAGACTTGACTAGTTTTTCTGCGTCGCTATCGATCTTAGGCCACCAAACCTTTGTTCGCAATCTGCCTTTCATTGCTGAAATTTCTGGATGTCCTTCATGTGCTGCCAATAAAACATCTTTCCTCAGATTTGTTGGTATCACGAATTTGTTTCCTCTCAGAAGAATTCCGTCTTGATAACATAATTCTGATTGGAATATTTTATAAACGTTAGTCGACTGGTCCCAGTGGTTTTCAAATAATCCCTTTCTCACTTTGGCGAATTCCTCATCTATTTCCGAATGATGTTTGATATCGTTCAAAGAAATTGCTACAGGTCGTGAATATTCTATCAATTAGTGAACGCTTTCTTTGTCGAAAGGTTCAGATGGAACTATGATGCAAAGCCTTGATAACGAATCAGCTATATTCGATATACCTAGTCTATAAACTATTCTGGAACTGTAGGACTGGAGTCTAAGGACCCATCTTTCGATGCGTACATATAGGGTTTGGATCTTGATCCGAAAATGACTTCGAGAGGCTTATGATCAGTCACTAACTCGAACTCCGCCTTGCCATACAAATACGCTTTGAAATGTTCGACCGCCCAGCCAAGAGCCAACGCTTCCTTTTCTGTCTGGCAGTATCTTCTTTCGCATTTTGTCAGACTTTTATTTCTATATCCGATGATTCGTGGTCCCCTATCGTCAAACTGAATACACTGTCAGTTGGATTATAGTATCCCAGTGATTTGATTTTTGTTGATATTTGTTTGATTAGTTCAAATGCCTTTCGTTGTTCGTCTTTTCAATGAGTTTCAATGTTTGCATGTTTTCCTAATTTCAGTCTGAGTATGTGTCGAAATGGTTCTGTTAATGTCGCTAGGTTTGGTATCCACTTGCCCACATAGTTGATGGGGCCTAAGAAACTTTGAATCTCGTCTACGGTTTTTGGTGATCTGAACGTTTTTATGACCCCCACATGGCTATCAAGAGGTGTGATTCCATTGATCGATAAAGTATGACCCAAGAATTGGAAACTTTTCATTCCATACAGGCATTTCGCCTCATTCAATAAAATGTCATTTTTGCGTAATGTTTTCAATGTGAAACGTAGTCTAGAGTTGTGTTCTGTTTCATCTTTCCCAAATATAAGAATGTCGTCTATGGAATTAACAGTGCCTTCACTCTTCAGAAGAATTCGTTCTAATGTTTTCAGGAATATTTCAGGTGCACAAGATACTCCAAACACCAGTCTTTAATATCGAAACAGACCATTACTACTGATGAAAGTTGTGATATGACGTGAATCAGGTGATATTTCTAATTGATGAAAAGCATTCTCTATGTCTAATCTGGAAAACAGTTGAGAATTTCTGAATATTGGGAGGAGTTCGTTCATAGTTGGGAGAGGATAGTTCCCTCTGATGATTGCCTTATCAGCTTCTCTCATATCTACGCATATCCTAACCTCACCGTTTCCTTTTAAAACTGGAACGAGGGGAGAAACCCACTTGGATGCACCGACCACCTCTTCAATTATGTCGGAGTCTAATAGTTCTCTCATTTTAGTGTTGACTTTCGTTTCTAAGGGGATGGGTAGGTACTCTTCTATATGGTTGACGAATTGGCTTGACGTTTTCATCGATTGGAATATCAATGAGAACGTTTTTGAATTTAGGGAAGGTGGACACGTTGTTCACCGACTCCAACCTGATTTTCAAGACTCCTAAATATTTTGAGGTGTCTTTTCCTATTAATTATTTGTATCATTTTTGATTACATAAAATGTGGCATCTAAATGTTTGTTATTTATTCCTATTTTGGATACGAAAGAACCTAATACCGTTAAAGGTTTATTGCTTCCATAGGCATTTTTTTAGTATGTTTTTCTTGATAAATGATTTGAACATTATGTTCTTTCAAGTATCCCCAGGTCTTATCCGTTATAAGATTACTTTTACTCCCGGAGTCTATCAAAATTTTTTGTCTTTACCCCACCTAATGAACAAGTTATTGTTTCATCTTGGTATATATGGAAAACATGGTCAATTTCATTTTCCGAGTGTGAATCTTCTGTGATGAAACGAACTCCAGATTGTCTTGGTTTTTTATTTTTTGAAAAGTAATTCCTCAATAATTCTTCATTTTTCCTTTTGGAAACTTCTGACTTTGGCTGGCGTGTTCTACAATATGCTGCAAAATGTCCAGGTATGTTGCATTTATTACAATTCTGCCGTCTAGCTGGATATTTTGAGTCGTTAGAAAAATGATTACTGCGACCACGTCTAGTACGGGCTTGTTTTGATTTACCTTCAAACCTTGAATTCAAAGCATTTACTTGGTCGCCGTTTCCTGAAGAACTTCGTGAAATCCTCCCAGTTCTCTATTTACTGTTTCTAGAGATGTAGCCCTAGAGATGTAGCCTCGTTGATCACCCTTTCTAGAGTTATCGAGTCCACAGCTGCTAATATTTTCTTCCGTAATTTGATTGAGTTACCCTTTTTCACTATTTGGTCTATTCGATTTTCTTCTATATTGGAAAATTTACATTTCACTGCCTGATTTCTAAGTCTCAAGAGAAATTTCTCGATTCCTTCTCCTTCTTCTTGCTTCATCAGACGAAAAACGTGTCGTTCATGAACTCCGCTATGTTATGGTGAGAAATATTTATCAAGTTTTGTGATGGCTACTTCGTAGACATCCACTCCTTCCTCCTGGTTGACATTGGCTCCTGGTATGTTATAAAATATTTCTTGCAATCCTAATCCACCTTGATGTAGAAGGTTCGCTTTTTCTTCGAGGGGTTCCCAATACCGGCAGCTTCGATGTAAATAGAAAACGCTCTTTTCCATTTCTTCCAACGAAGGCCGACTGAACAAATGTCTCCCTCGACATCGAATTGACTAATGTTACAGGTATTTTGGTTCATCACGTCTAGAAATGATATATATATATATATAATTAAGAGTGCCCATTGGTGCCCTCTATTTGAGCTTTCGCTCACACCTGTAGCCGTTTCAGGACCTACAGTATTCGGACTTCGTCCAGGTCTGTGACCCTCAGACATTTCGTCTGTTCGAGTTTTCACTCAGGCCTGTGGCCTATTCATGACACATCGGTCTTCGGACATCCTGGTCCAGGTCTGTGACCCTCAGACATTTCGTCTGTTCGAGTTTTCACTCAGGCCTGTGGCCTATTCATGACACATCGGTCTTCGGACATCCTGGTCCAGGTCTGTGACCCTCAGACATTTCGTCTGTTCGAGTTTTCACTCAGGCCTGTGGCCTATTCATGACACATCGGTCTTCGGACATCCTGGTCCAGGTCTGTGACCCTTGTCTGATAATCTATCATACCCAGTTCAAGTTTCCAAAGTATTTCATTCAAATGTGACGAATTGAAAAATATGAAATTGACTGCATTCAGAATCGACCCGTATTCAATAATTGCTGCACGTCACCATGTCAACGGTTTTTCATTCTATGATTCATATTGTGGACTGAGCGTATATTTCACTCTACAAACTAGAACTGGGCGAGCTAGGTTCAGATGTCTTTTGCATATTTCTTCTACTCACCCTGATTAATCAACTTATTCCAAATTATTTTCACTCGTCGCCACTGTAATATACTGGGATTGGGTAACACAATTAAACACCGATGTACACTGTCCGATCGTCCAGACACTAATGAATCTCCTTATCATTATTTCAACCTATCCGCATTGCGATGGTGATGATTCACTCATGTCTTTCTGATCCGTTTATTCATAATTACTGGATACTACAGGGGGCATTGAAATGGACACCGTATCGATAACTTTACCTGGAAATCCAATGGATATCTTATTCATGTGGAAATCCTATTGTTGTCCCGATTGTGTCCATGGACACCATATTTATTACTCCACCTGAACATCCATTGGGTATCATTATGTGGACATCCTATTGTTGTCCAGAATGTATCCATGGACACCTTGGACATAAAATAGACACAATACAAATATCCAGTGGACATCTTGTGTTATTTAGGGCGTTGACCCTCCTATAGGTCGTGACTTTTAGCTACTCGCTTAGCTTTTTGACGAGAGATTTTGATCATTTCACCGCCCAACCATATTCATCGGATTCATCCCCAAATAAAGAGACGTGTTTTTCAAAAGTACAACGAGAAAAAGTGCCAAATGGGCGGAACAGCAAAGAACAAACATGAAAGAGCAAACAACAGAAACAAGATGATGGTTCTTATTGGTACTTACATTATCCCAGCAAACATTCATTTGCGGTAAACTGAAGGCCCAATACATTGCTCCCATAACTAGATGTTGCGGCAAAATGACTAGCGTTGGTACGGGGCCATCAAGAAAAGGACACTCTGGCCGACGGTTTCCCGACGGTCAATCAGCCGGCATTCATTCCATTGATGGGCCTTCAAATCCCCATACTGGCATAGGAACGAAGTATAAAAAATATCTCGACTTTGGATGATTAGATTGCGATCTGATAAGATCTTCATTTTGGAGGTTGACCTCATATATTTTCGTGACTTATTGGTAGCCCTGATATGGTCCATATTCTCCAGGTGTCCTATCCATTCAGTCGTATTTTTGCAACGGCTATATCGTTGGAATATATCTATGAGAACATGACTAGCTACTCGTATTAGTGTCTAAACTCATGTAGTGCGTATCGGTGAGATGTAAACGAATCGAAACGGATAAGAGAATATTTGAAACTGATATATTTTGTTGATAATATTTCAACTAATACTTTGATATTCTGAGAGAAATAATCCATTATATCATTCCATTCGGATAATCTTGGATCTCTCTAGGAAAATATACAGTATGTCTGAAAAACGTGACAATAAATTGAAAACTTTTTCATTATTAATTCTAGGAAAAAAAGTCATTCAACATAGAGACTTTTGCAAGGTCTATAACCAAAAATTCAAATATCAGATATCGATTTTTGTCAGTCGTATACGAGGTAAGTCAAAAAAGTAGATTTTGTTCATGTGTAAATAATGTACCGTTTTTATTTTCGATAATATCGAAAATTATTATCATATAAAAAAAATGACTGGAATTGAAAACTACGGAACACTACGTTCAAATATCTGATAACATCTATTCACGTTGAGAATCATGTATTATTATTTCTTACAATAGTTTCTGATCTATTCATATGGCAAACTATTTTATTATTAAAATTTTGCGGAAAGAAGCATTTTTCATTAAACGTTCTTCAAAGTATCAAATCAATAATGCAGATATCATACCTATACTCAACAATGTTTTGAGTCATATGTCAAAAAATCCCAAATTTCTGTAGATCATATACTCACGACTTTATTGAAATGATCTTATGACCCTATAATAATGCCATATTATGATTATCCTAAAATATGAAAAAATTCAGGTTTTTGAGGAATATGAATTCTTTCATCGTTTTTTTTTTCGTATGATTGGGAGAATACACAATCACAATGACCATACTGTGTTATCTGGAGCAAATAGGTTGAATGCCCAGCATTGGCCTTTTTAAAGATTGAGTAAACGAAGTTGTTTTATTTCCCGGCAACACCAAAGTCAATAAAACGATGAAGGGCCAATACTTATTTCCTTCACTGGCAAAGTGACTACAAGAATGTGAAAGGCCAACAGATTTTTGCCGCTGAAGTCATTCCCCCAGCAAAGAAAGCATTGGGCCAATAACTTCCCGGTAGTTCATTGTTTGTTGGGATGTTATGGGCAGCAGCACCAAAGTCGAGGAGATGTCACAGTGGCATAGTGCCACTTTGGAAGTCAGCAATCAATGAATGAGTGTTATGTACTGATTCTTAGTGACGAAACGAATAACGATTGAACTAATAATGACCATCCTTATCGATTCGGGTTCTATTTATATTTGAAATCGATGCTAGATTCGCATTTTTCCGCAATGGGAATGGTCGCGTTACCTTTCGATACTGCTATTGCTAGGTATTATCGCGGGGTAAGCGGTTTCTTTGCAAATTATAAAGGAAATGACGTCTATGAACTCCGCTGGCCTGATCGAAACTACAATGTACCGAAGGTTTTGATTTGGAAAAGTCAATTAATGATAAAAGATCCTGAAATAAACGAGAGTTTGAGTGATGTTAATTCATAGGCATTTGTACTTCTTGACATTATTATTATTATTAAATTAGAAAAATCATATCTTGAGTGACATTTATATTATATCGGTTGCAATAGTCAATATAGTCCAGATTCTAGATCTATCCGAGGATCTATCATAGGTTGGTAGACAGGATTTCAAGGTGACCAGCTTTTTGTTACAGGGTAAAATAAATAAGCCGACAAGATATTGCACAGTCACTTTGGGAAATTAGTCGGCAGGCCTTTCGAAAAATAGCTCATCATTCCGGTATAATTATTAATAGATATGTTTCGGATGTTTATAAATCAAATAGAAAGAAGTTTTGCAAATAAACTACTACTTACACAACACAAGCACTACCTATTCAACAATAATATTTAATAATTTTTGTAATTCTGTAGTAGACAAACTGGGAAATCGAGTACAAGAAATAATAAAAAAATTGATATTTGCTACTGAATAAATAACACCCTTTATTGTTTAGTTATTGCTTTGAAATTTAGTATGGGAGTATTTCAGGTATTCTTGAATCGAATATAGGATATATACAGGGTGAGTCAGGACTAACCAGCCATAGCCCAATGGCGGATAGAGGTAGTCAAGGTGAGTTGACATACAGTGTGTCCCAAATTCGATCCTCACCATTGGGATCTCAGTAACTATGAGAGATAGAGAAACGGTTGAATTGGCAAAGTTGAATCAGAATCTATTAAGAATAAATCCGGGCTAGCTTTAGCCATTCTTGAGTTATTTGAGAAAAACTGAAATCTTGCATTTTTGTTTTGTTCGAATATCTCGGAAACTATTGATTTTATGAGAAAATGATTTCAACATTCTCATAGCACTTTTTGATGTTCTTTTCAATGGTTTTGTCAGTTTTCCATCAAAATGTCAAATTTGTGAGATATCACCTACACCTTCAATTTTTCTTATGGACGCCATATTGGATTTTAACAGATTTGAAATCAGCATGAAATTTCCTTTTTGAGGATGCATCACAATCACAGTTTTATCTCGTAAATTGGCCATTACATTCCTATATCATTTATGTATATGCTGGGCTTGCTATGGGAAACTCAATGTGTCGATTATCTTGTACTGGCCTTTTGCCGGGGAACTGAATATGATTGCTGGGTACCCAGCACTGGGACCAGCTGCCGGCCGCAGTGTACTGATATACTGGGTGATTCACATAAGAACCGACATAGAGCAGGGGCATGTAGGAGGTCCCAAAATATGGCAATTTAACGCAACTTACCTCTATACCAAGTTGCTTCCCAAAGGAGTTATAGGCTTTGAAAGTGAAGTTATAAATTTTGAAAAAAATCAATATCTCCGTTATTCTTGAACTCAAAGCAACCTTAGTTGGTACACTTTGTGGATGTATTTAGGGCGTTACTTGACAGTAACTAGAGCTCAATTGAAATTTGTAAAGGGGGTATACCGGGTGGCGCACCATTGATATATATTCAACAGAATTTTGTTAACCCTCGATGGATTTCAAAAATATTTGCTTTGTTGTGTGGGCAATTCAATCCTTAAACTTTTCTTAGTCTAGTAATTTTTCGAAAAACCTCATCATTTCCATCAAAAACTCGAATAACTGAAAACGCGCGCACTAGGTTTGTTATTTAAAATCATCGAAAAAACAAAATACGTAAAGTAAGGACAGATACTGAAATGTGAAAAACTGCGATTAACAACTAACCAAAATAAACACAAAAAACTCAAACAACAACCAGAACAAACAATTGTTTATCGATAAAATACTCAATTAAACAACTCACTTGCTTCATTGTCAAGTTTGCCGTTTATTTTCATAGCCAACTTTTGAATTTTCGATGATTTTAAATAACACACCTAGAGCACGCGTTTTCAGTTATTCGAGTTTTTGATGAAAATGATGAGGTTTTTCGAGAAATTACTAGACTAAGAAAAGTTTTAGAATTGAATTGCCCACAAAACAAAGCAAAGATTTTTGAAATCCATCAAGGGTTAACAAAATTCTGGTGAATATTAATGGTGCGCCACCCGGTATACCCTCTTTACAAATTTCAATTAAACTCTAGTTACTGTCAAGTAACGCCCTAAATACATCCACAAAGTGTAATAAATTTGGTTGCTTTAAGTTCAAGAATAACGGAGATATTAATATTTTTCAAAATTTATAACTTCACTTTCAAAGCCTATAACTCCTTAGGGAAGCAACTTGGTATAGAGGTAAGTTGCGTTAAATTGCCGTATTTTGGGACCCCCTACATGCCCCTGCTCTATGTCGGTTCTTATGTGAATCACCCTGTATAGAGTCCCGCATATGGGACCATTTACTGGGCCGCTGATGTCAGGTATTGGAAAAATATATTAGGCCATTGATGCCCCATATCAAAATATTTGTTGGGTACTGTCCCTATCAGTTTCCAACTTGAATAAATCACTATACCAATCATAACTTTTTTATTGTCAATAGTTCATAATATTTGATAATATAACAAGAAAATCAACTTGAAACATAAATGAATAATGCACAACATTATAGTTGATGCAAAACAAAACAAAAACCCAATATCCTATATTATAATAGTCTCACTAAAACTTCCACCCTTATCATTATCGATTTTTTTGACACTAAAGAATACCTCTTAATAATACAGGGTGTGCCATAATTAGTTATTCAAATAAAGCATTATTTGGAAAATACCTTTTCGGAAATCACAATTAAAAAACATCTTCAGGGGAACTTCCTTTACCCATGTGAATTTATACGTAGTTCTTATTCTTGGTAAATAAATCTACTGACAAAGTATTGCACACTAATTATGACACTCGCTGCCAAAATGCAAACTTAAAAAATATACAGGGTGATTCAGGTTTTAAGGCACAAACTGAAATGGGAGATAGATCTCATCATTTTAATCAAAAAAGTTTATATAAACATTAGTCCGATCTCGTTCAGTAGCGGAGCTACAGGGGGTCAAAGTTTAATTATTTTTTTCTAATAATTGAAATATCTCCCTTACTTTTCAAGATATCATTTTGAAATTTGGTGTGGTCAATACTTCCTAGAAGATCATCATTTCAAGCATTTCAAAGATTTTCAAAATCTACAGGGTGATACGTTTTTGGAGGTAGAGGCTTCTTTATCCCCTCCAAACTTTTTCGTAGTACGCCTCTGGCATCTTTCAGTGATCAAATTGTATGGATCGTTCAATTTAGGGGTTTCTTTTGCTCTTCAATTTTTTTCGAGAAAAAAACCCGTTTTTGAGATAAATAAGCATATACGTTCGAAAACATGTTAATTTTGCTGAACACTTTTCTAAGCTTTGTTAATATTCATCTCCAGGTCTGTGTTACTCTTATCAATTATTGTTTATTTAGGTTGAATTATTTGCGTTAGTACAATGTTTTATTATGTTAATGTCTAAGATGGAAATCATAAAGTAAATTTATGAATTGAAAAAAACAGATATTTGTATTGATAGCTTACCTAACTTCAGGATGAGACGGATTTAAAGATTTTCAAAATGGTAGAATTTTTTTCACGGCAACTTTAGGAAACTGAAAAAAGAACTTGACTTTCTACCCTCCGTATCCCCGTTATGCCGTTAGGTACTGATCCAGATTGGACTCGTGATTTCAATTTTAGTGAGTACATTTTATTGAATTTTCAACGAATATTGTCAAAGAACAAAATATTTAAGCGAAACATAGGCAAAATTAACATGTTTTAGAACGTATATGCTCATTTATCTCAAGAACGGTTCGTTTCTCGAAAAAAATTGAGAGGCAAAAAAGCCTCTAAATTGAACGATCTACACAATTTGATCACTGAAAGATGCCAGAGGCGTACTACGAAAAAGTTTGGTGGGGATAAAGAAGCCTCTACCTCCAAAAACGTATCACCCTGTAGATTTTGAAAATCTTCAAAATGTTTGAAATGATGATCTTCTAGGAAGTATTGACCACACCAAATTTCAAAATAAGATCTTGAAAAGTAAGCGAGATATTTCAATTAATAGAAAAAAATAATTAAACTTTGACCCCCTGTAGCTCCGCTACTGAACGAGATCGGACTTATGTTTATATGAACTTTTTTGATTGAAATGATGAGATCTATCTCTCATTTTAGTTTGTGCCTTAAAACCTGAATCACCCTGTATATTACCTTCAGAATAACATGGAATGCTAATTGAAAACATAAATAACAATTATGGTCACTAATGCAAAACCAAACAAAACTCCCCTTTAGTATTACCTACTTTCATTGGTATCGTTTTTACAGTGAATATGAAAAACAAACTCAGATTGACAGGAATACTAATGAAAACATGAATGTATCAATGATGCAAAACAAAACATAAACTCCTATAAATGGTTATCAAGTAATTGTACATAGAAGCAAATAGTATGTATTATCTTTGATAGAAATGTGGTAGGTTTTTTTACTTCAAAACATATCATTTTTGCAAAAACTTCGATGGTTCGAATCTAGAGGTTTTTGAGTATGAGAAATCTAATTTGGTACCTACATCAATGTATGTTCTAGAGGGCGCTACATAATCCATTCTTTGAGGCATAAATGTGCCCCTGATTTGTGTTTGTTGTTTAGGTTTGCGCCATTTTTATAAAAGAAATATTTAGCCACATTATTTCAATGAAGATAAGTTATTATTACTTATCCGAAAACTTGGCAGGTTTCGGGATTATTGCATTTTGGGAATCAGCTGCAATATCAACGTAGTAGGTGTGTCAACGCTAGTAATGTTTTGACATTTTGAAAATATTAACGTGGTAGACGGATGTCGAGGATGATTTTGAAAGCTAAACATCCTTTTTTTACATAATTTATCACGTTTGTGATTCATTAAACATATTTTTTTAAATAAATAAAAACCTGTCAAAATCTTTCTCAAATATGTCAAGACTATGTAGGTATATATCCCCAAACTTTGAAAATGTTATTGCTTAGTCGCCTATTACGTTGATATTTCCCATGATGAATTGAATGAGAAATAAGCAGCTGATTTAAAAAATGCGAGAATCTCGAATACAGTCAAGTTTTGGGATTGATAACAAGTATAACTTTTTTTTTGAAATGTGTCATTTAAATTCCGTAATGAAAATTGCGAAATCTACATGAGTACAAGAAAGTTAAGTGCACTTATCCTAGAAAATATATTGAAATAGATAGCAAATAGATAGAAAGCAAATGCCCAAACACCTTTAGTTTCGAAACTACCATGTGTCCATGGCCAACCACTTTCCCTTATTAGCATTATTTCATCAAGGCAAGTCGCTCCAAATCGTAATATTTTGAAGTCGATTATCGGCCATGCCTCTATGTACCATTGATGAAGGAACATCCTGTATATATGCTACAACCTCTACCATTACCGGTATCGTCCTTAGTATAAATACATAATATATAGTGCATAATAATCATAGAACAAGATAAACTTCGAAAAGTATAACCCTTTGATCAACTTGGAATGAAAATTGAAAACAAATGAACTTTATCAATGATGCAAAACGAAACAAACATATCATTCATGAACTTACTTGACCCTTTTTAATCCGGTTTTTCTATCCTAAATGTAATAATCATAGAACAAAATAAAGCATAATCTTTTGATTAACTTGGAATGAAAATTGAAAACAAATGGACTTTATCAATGATGCAAAACAAAACAAACATCATTAAACTTACTTGACCCTTTTTAATCCGGTTTTTCTATCGTAATGCCCTTGGCACCCACCGCCCCTGAAACTTCGTCAGGTTCGCTGACAGTATTGACGAGTTCGTCGGGTTTGTTGACAGCTTTAACAAGATCGTCAGGTGTGTTGACAGTTTCAACGGGTTCGCCAGGTTCGCTGACAGTTTTGACGAGTTCGTCGGGTTTGTTGACCGTTTTGACGAGTTCGTCAGGTTCGCTGACCGTTTTGACGAGTTCGTCAGGTTCGCTGACCGTTTTGACGAGTTCGTCAGGTTTTTTGACAGTTTTGACGCGTTCGTCAGTTTTGTTGAGTTCGTCTACATTGTTAACAGATTTGACGAGTTCGTTAGGTTCGCTGATAGATTTGACGAGTTGGTCAGGTTCGCTTACAGATTTGGCGAGTTTGTAAGGCGTGTTGAGAACTTTGACGAGTTCGTCGGGTTCGCTAACAGTTTTGACGAGATCGTCAGGTTTGTTGACGAGTTCATTATTTCTATTCACTGGAACCTCGCCGTACCTTTCAGGGCCAAGGGGATAATATGAGTAGTGAGGCGGGTAGTAGGGATTCGCATTGGACGGGTAGTAGGGGTCCCGAAGAAAATCACCGGGTTTAATGGATTCGTCGGGTTTGTTGACAGTCTTGACGTGTTCCTTGTTACCATTCACAGAGACTTCACGGTACCTTTCGTTACCAAGAGGGTGATATGGGGGGTAGACAGCCGCGTAGATGGGTTCAGCATGGGGTGGGTAGTGCTCGCCGTTCATTCCAAGACGGGGAGGGTAATATGGTGGGTAGTAGGGGTTCGCATAGGGACTGTAGTAGGGGTTCGCGTGGGGTGGGTAGTAATAAGGGTCACGAGGAGGATGAGGTTTGGCAGATCCATCCGGTTTGTTTACATTGATGTTTCCATTCGCTGATGGGGGTTCGTCATATATTTCGGGGCGCGGAGGGAAGTATGGGGGATAGTAGGGGTTTGCATGGGGAGGGTAGTATGGGTTTGCGTGGGGTAGATAGTAGGGGTCTCGGGAAGGAGGAGGTTTGACGGATTCGTCGGCTTTGTTGACATTCATGTGTGCATTCGTCGATGGGGGCTCACCATATGCTTCGGAGCGATGGGGGTAATATGGAGGGTAGTAGGGGTTCCCGGGCTGCGAGAAGTAAGGGCTTCGGGAAGGATGGGATTTGATGGGTTCGTCGATAGTTTTGTTCGTATCGTCAGAGGATTCCTCATCCTCTATCTCATCCTCGTCCTCATCGTTGTCGTCCTCGTCCTCTTCGGGTTCGTTGTGTTCTGCAATAGAGGAGTTGTAACCCATTAGCACCGTGCGTTGCCATATGGCAACGCTAGTCAGGTGAAGATTCAAATAGATCCCAAGTACTCAAATTTTTAGCAATGAGGGAGAGAAACAGCCCACCCGTTTCGTAAAATAATAAAAACGGCTATGCACAAGTCGCCAGTTCTTTGTTGTGAGTAAGATTTTTTGGCAACGTGAATTCGTGAAACTTTGAGTTCATTTTCACTTACGTAAAACATGGACGTTACGTTCTAGTACGTACCATCCTTTGTTTCACGCATTTGAATTTACGAGTTTTTTTTCCATAATAATGTTGCACATGCTTCAAGTTATATATGTGATATATTCAAAAAAATTACAGGAATATTTTTTGTGTAGAATGATAATCGTGTTGCCATCTGGCAACGCCAGGCGCTTATACTCAGCGAATGTGCTGACTCTCCGGCCGACTCAATGGATGTTGATCCAGTGGCCCGACGATCTTCTCTTCGGAATTTTTCTAATACGCCCATTTCAATATGTGATGGGTCAAATAATTGGATGACTGATCGGGACACGACGAAGTTATTTAGCACTTGCTCGAAGAAACCAGATGGTATGAGTTGTATAATGAAATAGTACTACTTGTATATAGGCGGAACTGACCAGATGTAACAACATATTAGTTATTACCGCATAGGAATTCCACTCCTAATCACTCGGATATTAGACGGAGTCATGCAGAATAGCTGCATATTGACAATGAAAATGTGTTCAAAACGTAATATTGGTATGTTTAAATATCCCAAAACAAGTATCACAAGCGCCTAGTGTTGCCATATGGCAACAGTAGATTTTTGGAAAACCTGAATTCCATTATGATTCTATATACTTCATTTCACACTGGCTGAGGGCCATAAAATATCAGGAAAAAAGAAAAAAATAATTTCGGCGCTAATGGGCTAATATATCATGTCGTGGATACCAGGCCCGGGCAGGACCGGCGGGCAACCGAGCAAATGCCCGGTGGCATTTAAACATTCAACTATCGGATTCGGCACCCGTCTCAATTATTCCCATTGGCTCATTTGAATACACCTCAATATCACAACCAATAAGGGAAACGGTGCCGAATCGCGTAGCACAATGTCCGAACAGTGCCCAAATCGGTAGTGGGAATGTTATATAATACCTACGGTGCATAAATCTAATGTTGAATTTAGATGCTGAGAAGCAGGGTGGAATGTCAATTCATAATTTGCTATTCAGCATGATTCATAGCCAGCTCAATGAAGTGAAATACCTATAGGTATTGTATTCTTTTTATTATGCACGTTATATATATATATATATAGGTTCTCTCTCTCGCGAAAAAGTTTTGCCTCATATATTCAAATTCACAATATTTTATTTCTATTTGGGGGAGCACAGATATTTCACGCTTCAAACCACTAATGAGATTACAAAACAAGTCAATTGAGTGCATTTTTCATCTAAATTTTATATATAGAACCAACAGTAAAGGACCACGCACACATTATATGGGAAAATGTCTTTCGGTGAAAATGGCTGAATTTTTTATATGTTGTAGCTGTAGTAGTCATTCTAAGTAATAGACTCCATCGGCCCAACTCGATCGTATGACCAGATTCGGCGCTAGAGGGTGAAACATCATGAATTTTGTGTATTTTTGAGTCTTCGAAGCTTAATGAAGAATATGAAAATCTCGTGATATGCATTCACCCTACCAAAATTCATTAAAGATAGATATGTCGAAGCCCTGAGGGGGCAGAAGGACGATCTAGCCTTTATAGCCATCTAGTGGCTTAAGTGCAAGGTGTATAGGTAGATTCATCAATCATACCTTGCGACTAAGTCGTGCTTATAGACCCCTACGGCTATATGCTTACAGAAAAGACATCCATGTCAGATTCTGTAGACTATCGCAACACCTGTTATTCTCTCAAAGTGGTTTAATGTTCCACTAACAGATGGTGATAAACCTAGAATCTCAAGACTAAGAGATTCTAGGGATTCTGTCTTGCATCAGCTGACAATCGATTCACGAAATCTCCCTAGAATCTCTTAGTCTTGAGATTCTAGGTTTATCAAAGATAGATATGTTTCAAGGTTACAGAAAGAATTTAGTAGCCTTTTCACAGGGTGGTCAACAATAAACTAATTTTCAGAAAATCATAGGTCATCGATCAGAATAAACGTTGATCGGAAGAAAAGAAAATGATAATCATTGATACAGAGTGATCTGAATAACAGAAAATGCCAATATACTCATTTAGATGATTTAATCATGACATAGTCCTGAATATGTCTTCTGATGCCATAGTCTGAATTCTTACCAACGAAATACAATGAGAAGTTTCACGAACATTCGTCATTACTCTAAGTTCACTTCAGGTTATGGCCATATGCAAAAAATACAAGGGCTCTTCTTCATTAAGAAAAGATCCATCTTGCATGAAAATCAACTTCGTGACAAGATGATTCAATGTTTTGTTATGATTTTTGTTATTGAGTGTATGTGTGAATGTGTGTATACAGGTTGTCAATTTGAAAACCATCAATGCGAATATCGTAAAATTCGAAAGTTGGCATTCGGATTTTCTGAAAATTAGTATATTGTTGACCACCCTGTGAAAAGGCTACTACATCCTTTCTGTAATCTCGAAACATATCTATCTTTAATGAATTTTGGTAGGGTGAATACATATCACGATATTTTTATATTCTTCATTAAGCTTCTAAGACTCAAAAATACACAAAATTCATGATGTTTCGCCCTCTAGCGCCGAATCTGGTCATACGATCGAGTTGGGCCAATGGAGTCTTTTACTAAGAATGACTACAGCTACAATATATCAAAAATCCAGCCATTTTCACCGAAAGACATTTTCCCATATAATGTGTGCGTGGTCCTTTATGCAAACCTAGACAATTTCTAAATCTGATTTAGTTATATAAACTCGAAGTATGTTCTTTTATTCATTTTGTCAGGAATAAATTCACAATATCAAACTTAGCTTTTAATGAAGTCAATACAGTCCATACTTATGGAACTAGACAATTGAATTACTTGATAGCAAATACATTCAAGTCGAACATTGGGAAACAATCTATATTTCATAATGGAATAGTTTTATACAATCCATTACCGAATGATTGAAAAATATACATGATGTAAGCTGATTTAGAGTCAATCTTAAACAATACCTGATGAGGACAATTCGATTGAAAAATATTTGGCATGATTTGATTACCCAAAATTGAAATTTTATAACTTTCATCTTGAGAAAAAGTATAAATTTGTTTCTACTGAGTGGAATTCATTAGTTAACCTATTAATATCATCATTATTATTTTTATCATTTTATTTAAAAAAGTTTTTTATTTGAGACGAGATCTACCACATAGGTACTTAGGTTTCCTAATGTTCTTAGCAACTTCACTTAGAGCCCTTGGACACCTAAGTAACGTGCATCGAAATAGAAAATTGCAAATATTTCTAAAACGATCCCCTCCGGCGTTGTTGAGAAAGCGTACCCTTTTTACTTTTCAAAAACGTATGGGTATAATAAGGTTTTTTGATGAAAAGTGCAAAAAGTTTACTGTCAAAAAAGTTGAGGCAATTTGTAAGCGCACACAGCGCCCTCGAGGTGATACCTGAAAATTGATAGGAAATTATGATTTCTCACCACAAAAAAACCTAGGGTACCAAGGTTGGTGCGAAAAAAATATTTTTTGCAAAAGTCCATATAGACTTTTTTCGCAAAATTGTCTCAGGAACAACGTCATTTAAATATTTCAAGATACTTATCGTTCTATTTCAAACCTTCGACTCCTGTATAAATCCACTTACTTCTATGTTCCGGGACATATGGATCTAAGGGCACAATTTGAACTCTAGGTGAACGGCGTCCGTAAGAGGCATAATGACCTTGTGACTCTGCGTACTGGTATCTCTGATAAGGCGGTGGACCATCCATCAGTAGTACTGATCCTTGTTTGGCACCCTCAAATATACCTGGACCTGACAAGAAGTACAAATTTCTATGAATTAATATCACTCAAACTCTCGATCATTTCGAAATCTTTCATCATAAATTAACTTTCCCAAATTAAAATATTCAGTACATTGTAGTTTCGATCAGGTCAGCGGTCATAGACGTCAGTTCCTTTATAATTTGCAAAAAAAACGCTTACTGCGCGATAATACCTAGGTGAGCAATATCGAAAGGTAATGGCCATTCCCATTGCGGAAAATTGCGAATCTAGCATCGATTTAAAAATATAAATAGAACCCGAATCGATAAGGCATGGGCATAATTAGTTCAATCGTTATTCGATTCATCACTACCAATTGTTATATTAAAATCAGTACATAACACTCAATCATCGATTGCTGACTTACAAAGTGGCACTATGCCACTTTGGGGGTATGACATCTCCTCGACTTTGGTGCTGCAGCCCATAACATAATGTAAGTACCAAGAACCATCATCCTGTTTCTGTTTCATATTTGTTCTTTGCTGTTCCGCCCTTTTGGCACATTTTCATGTTTTCGTGATTGAATAAATTGTTTGTTGTACTTTTGAAAAACAATTCTCCTTATTTGGGGATGAATGTGATTGGGTGGTGAAATACTGAAAGTACTCTTGCGAAACAGCCAAGCGAGTACTCTAAAGTTGATACATCGAAGTAAAAGCGATGTCTGAGTTGCGACACGTGGTGAAGAACTATCTGAGCTGCGACAATAGCAATATTCTTTTTACCTTGTTACATTCTCACTACTGAGATCAATTGAGTTAGGTGAGACGGATCTGAGTTGTCGATTGAATAAAAAGAACCGGTTTTTATCTGTCAGGAAGGCCAAGGGAAGGAAACATATCCCAACATAATTCAACCAGAATGTAAAATGGCTAAGAAATTAATGAGGAGCATAAAAATATTATTGTAGTGAGCATGTCAAAATGCCACAGAACTACTAGAATTAATCCAGTCTCACCTTTTTCTCACTACAACACCAGATGAATAGCAAGCTCAGTTGGGGTGAGGGAAAAGAAATATTAGTCTCAATAGGTTCTTGAGACAACTCACATCAGACTGAGATAAATAAAACATGTAATACAACTGAGCTATTGAGCTGCACTGAGAATCTTGGTTAATCTCAGTCAAAGTTGGTAAAAAGAATATTACTATTATGTAAATCTTCAGATTTCTAATTCGCGATAGAGAATAAGTGTAGTTTTTGAAAGCTGTCATAGTGGAATGTTTACTTTGTTTTCATTGGTTCACATTTGTGTTCTGTTTGTGCTTATGTGTTCAAATATGTTGCCGCCAGGAATAGGCGAATAGGCAATAAAACAAATTTTGGAATAAATAGGATAAGCTAAGTAAACATTTGATATTTTTTCTACATATCTTTTTTTCTACTCTCCAAACTTTTTTGAATACAAAGCTAGTGCATTTTTCTTTTAGGCTCTCTGATAGATTTTTTTTTTAAACGCAGTGACATTTTGGGGCAAATCATCTGATTTATCCCATTCATATTTTTATTTTATAGAAACTAGGAGAGAAAATCCCCAAAAAACTGGAATAATGATTTTTTTAATCATATCATTTCAGTCCGAGGAGGATAAATCACACAAAGAATAAGTTTACAGAAGAAATTATGTTCTTAGCTATGCGCCACTCATTGTGAAAAGCCTTGACCACATCTCATTTATCCACGAGGTAAAATATAAAAACAAATTCAATTTTCTCGAAAAAATGACATTTGACATAACAATTCCTGTTTTGATCTGCTGAACTCGAATATGTTGAAATATACAGGGTGATTCAGTTTATACAAGACCAACTTGACAAAGGATATTATGTAGTATCTATTTTTATGGTCCGAAAAAAGCATTTGATACAGTTGACCACAATATTCTCCTGAAAAACCTCAATTCAATGTGCATCAGAGGTATTGGAAACAATATCTTGAAAACATATCTAGAAAATTGGACTATCAGTACTAAAATCAATAATTGTGAATCTAAGATACTATATAAAAGGAGTTCCCCAAAGATCAGTGTTGGGCCCAATTCTGTATCTTTTATACATTCAAAACATTTGAAAAATGAATTTGATAGGAAACTATGCCATATATGCAGATGACACTGTAATTTTAGGAAACATCATAAATGAGGATTTGAAGAAAATGGAAGAATAGCTATACTCCAATCTTCTTTCCCTTAATCCGAATAAGACACAATATAAAACTTTCCATCAAAGAAATAAACAAAATATTGATTTGAATATTAGAATAAAAAATGAAGGATTGAAACAAACTGCCTATACCAAATACCTTGGTATTTGGATTGATGAAAAGTTAACATGGGACAAGCATATTGGCATGCTCAAAGAAAAAAATTCTCCCATAGTTGGTGCCCTAAGAATATGTCCTAAACTCTCTCACATCCTCAGTAAAATAAACTATATCATGAATATTTGGGGTTCATGTTCCAAAAATAATTTCAACAAAATATCTGCACTATATAAAAAAGCATTAAAACTACTGTATCGTCTTTCATATGACACCCCATCAAATCAACTTCATGAAGAAACAAATACATTTTCTCTGGAAGAGCACTATCTGATTAATACTATCAATATTTTTTTGATATTATCAACAAACACCTCGAATCTAACTTCATATTGGTAAAGAATTCTCAAATCCATGAACATCATACTAGACCATATGACTTGTTTCATCTTGAAGCTGCTAATTCTACACTTGGCCAAAAAAAGTTTACTCACGGAGCTATCTCAAAATTCAATAAATTACCTGATGGTATCAAAAGTTGCACAAATATAACCAAATTCAAAATTAAAGTCAAGAAACATATATATTCTCTTGCAAAGAGAAAATCAAACCTCAGTGAATGATTTCTCATTTACTAATTTATTTCATCATGCCATAATGTACGTTTCATGAGCTTTTCGTTTTATTATTATTATTTTTGAATCTGTTGTTTATTTCAATAAATTAGATTCAATAACGCATGAATAATCTCATACCAGATATGAATCTGTCTGATTAGGCCAAACTAAATAATGTAGGTATTATAACATCAACTTCATACCTGTGATTTGATCTGATTTTTTGAGTCCCACACCTTGACGTGTATTTTTGTCGAATTGCTGCTTAGCATTCCTTCTCTTGTTATTTTTCTTTGCAGCTTTCTTATCTTGCCCCTTCTTATCATTATTTTTCTCCATCTTCTCTTTCCATTTCCTGAGAACTATATCGTGAAAGTATTCCGTGTTACTAAACTCTTTGGCCCTGGACTTTTTCTGACACTCGTACAAATCCTTGATGTTTTTGCCGTTGTGTTTAAGCTTGAATAATTCCTGGATGCTAGCATTGATTTCTCTAGGAGTGACTGCGCTGCCAGAGGGGCCTAACTTTAGTGCTTCGTCGAATGCTTTTTTTGTTTCCAGGTATTCCCTTAGAAGTTTTCGCAGATTTTCAACAGTCACCGTGTCACAAAATTTACCCATCGATTGTTCCCTACAAAAATATTAATAACTGTAATACAATGATAAAACAAGGTCGAGAAGACATACACGTCATATTTATCCAAGCCGAATAGTGTAAGTACGCAAGGCGGGAAAAGTCTTCCGCACCATGATTCAAATATAATTCTTCTACAACTGTCAAAAAACTGTACTATTTTATGTTTCATTATTTTATGGAAATAATGTGTAAATCATCCGCGGACACAACAAAAACATCATTGACGTCTACCATCATCTACAAACGGAAAAACCAGATATTCTGGCAGAAACTCAAGTGAACTCGTACACCAACAAGGTCCCCATGCTCTGTCCTGGTTACGAACTTCATTCTCGATTCAGGTTCAAAGGTGGAGTTTGCCTCTACACAAAGGCTAACCTTTCATGCCAGCGTGAAGAGAGTTTGGAACCGAAAGACTTTGATGTGATGTGGTTCAAGCTAGTCGATACCAAAGTGACCGAATTTATCTGCTGCCTTTACCTATCGCCTAATGATAATGAATATAACCTCTTTGAGTTTTCATCACTCAAACTGGACTTCATTCAGCTGAAATCATAATCATGGGAGACTTCAATGTACACAAATGCAGCCTGGCTCAAATTCTCTAACAAAACAGATGGTGTAGGTCGTCAAACTGAGGCTTCGTCATCACTCATGGTCTAGAACAACTAGTCGGTCTACCAACCCCATTCCAGATGTCAACGACCAGTCTGCCAATGCACTAGATCTATTTCTGACCAGCAATCCTGATCCATATAGAAAAGAAGTTTGTGCCCCACTTGGAAACTCTGACCACACCCTCATCTCCACAACCTGCTCTTTCCATGTACCATCCAGCACCACAATTTCTACCAAACTCATGTGGCATTACAATTCGGCCGACTGGGAAGGCCTTCGTATGTTTTTTTCAGTGTTTCCATGGAAGAGAGTTTGTTTCTTTCCAGCAGATCCAACACGATGTGCTGAGACAATTTCTGAAATCATCATGTTGAGGATGCAAACCTACATACCGAATACTGCAAGAAGAACATCTTCCGATAAGGCCTGGTTCAGTAGAAACTGCTCTAGAGCTTTCGCTTCCAAACAGGCAGCATTCCATCGATGGCAGAAAAATCCAGGCCCTGAGACTAGAGCAGAATATGTCGAGGCTAGAGGCATATGGAATGAGACGATTCGATCATCAAAAGATGCTCAGAATGCCAAAATAAGATCAAAACTTGTTGAATGTCCTTCGCCAAAGCTGTAGGAAGAAACTTCACTTCCAGCCGTGGCACTTGATATCTCCAAGGCATTCGATCGAGTCTGGCACCACGGACTCCTTGCCAAGCTTTCATCTTATGGCCTGCCTCCCCAGCTATTTTCTCTGCTAGCTAGTTTTCTCTCAAACATGTCTCTCCATGTAGTGGTCGACGGAGTTTCATCTGACTATCTTATCATAAATGCTGGTGTTTTCTAGCAACACTATATCTACTCCATATAAACGATTTGTTGAAATCAACTTCATGTCCAGTACACAGCTTCGCGGATGATAGTACCCTACATACCGCCTTCTCTTCCAGGGCTCCAATACCAACCAGGCAAATCAGAAACGAACGAGGGAGAAATGTTGACATCATAAATATGGACTTGGCAACAATTCTCGAATGGGGATCCAATAACTTGGTAGATTTCAATGCAAACAAAACACAAGCATGTCTTTTCTCTAGAAAAGCCGATCTCACTGTGCCTAACATAAGCTGGTCAGGAGTAACCATATCTTTGAAGACATAGCCTTTCTTGGGAAAATCACGTGAGATTAATTGCTAAAAGTGCATCCCAAAAACTGGGTTTTCTGTTTCGGGCCAGGAGCTATTTCACTTCCAGTCAGCTGCTTAAGATATATATATATATATATATAAGGCACAAATCTGACCTGTCCTGGCATACTGTTTCTATATTTGGAGTGCAGCACCCAAACATACCCTGAAACTGTTGGATTGTGTCCAAAAAAGGGCAATTCGTTTCGTGGGTGATGCCTCGCTCACAAACTCACTCACTTCTCTGGAACACCGTAAAAAAGTTGGCGATCTGGCTCCATTTTATAGATATTTTCATGGACGATGCTCTTCTGAAATATCAACAATTGTACCTCCCTTAACAGTCCCCGCAAGATTATAACCCGTCGAGTTGAGGCTTCGCACCCCTTCGTGGTCACTTTGGAGATCTGCAGAAAATCTCTTTCCAAAGACTCGTTCATTCAACGAACAGCGAGAATCTGGGACACATTGCCAAGGAAAGTGTTCCCCGAGTCATATAACCTCCAGAAATTCAAGAACACCAATTTCTACCTTATTTTCCTTGGTTCTCACGATGTTCTCTGAACATTACAGGATATCCCTTTTCGTGGGAACAAGAACATAAAAAAGATTTTTTTCACGGTTGTTGCTAGGCGATGGAATGAATGCTTGCGGAAAAGGGTCCCATGCACTGCGTTGTTGGTGGGCTGTCCATGCACTGCGTTGTTGGTAAGCTTTTTGTTCGATTAACAAGTCTGTTCGAACAAGAATTACGCAAAACCAAAGGCTGCAAAATGGTCGTTTTCGCTAGCTACCATTTTTGTTCGAACATACTCGTTTGACGAACAAAAACAGCCCACCAACAACGCAGTCTATGGGCTCCCTTACGGGATTTAGCAAGACAAGAAGCGAAGAAATCAAGGCGACTGACTTCGTATCCCGTATGGAGTGCCAGTGGAATAGAGATGGAAGCGGGAAGAAGCCCCAACGATATCCTCAGGTATTAGATGATAATATGCTCGCATCTTATGTCATAAGAAAGCAGGACAGGTGTTATCAATGAAAGTGACATGAAATGAGATTGATGTACTTGGTAATAATTGCGAAATATCATTTAATCATTTAAATCATAGGTTGAATGAGGTTGTCCTATTTTTCGGCAGTTGTATGAAAAATATTGTATGTAACACGTGCGTTAAGTATTTTTTACTCATAGGAATGCTGCAGTCCGCCATCAGCGTCGTGCGTCAACATTTCCTATTCGTAAAAAAAGTACCACTTCACGCACTTGTTACATAAATAACTATTTTCGGCAACCGTACGTACTTCCCGGACTAGGTCGGGAAGAATAACATATTTCAATTGGGCAAAAGCCAAATACTCAAAGTGGAATGCAATCGTCACAAAGAGAGAGAAAATCAAAGTCATTACCACAATGGTTTATAAAATGAACGAAAATGTTAGAAAACGAGAGGAAAACTAAATAGTTTTCTGGCAATATGCCACGCATAACGTTTAATTAAATCCTCCCGATATCTATGCAACGATTCGTAAAGACGAATACATCTTCAAGTGATTCTTTCCTGAATGCTTAGTTGTGCTTAAATTGTTCAGGAACGCTTGACTACCTACAGACCGGTTTCGAGCTGTGGGATCTCATCAGTACAGGGGTGTCTCCAGATGTGGCATTCATGACCGCCATCTGGTGCGAACATGACCCAAGGTAAACTCATTCTAGCATTCAATATCCACGAGGACTTCGGCAACTACGTGATGGACACGAACGCCACCTGAGTAGAAGGAGAAATATATTTTATTATGTATGTGTGTGTGTGTGGGCGGTCCGGGACCTGACGGACTTAGGCCTCCCTTTTCGGGCCCATTGTGCACCCACATTCCTGGGATCGCAAGTCAGCCATGGAGAAGGCCGATCTCGCGAGCAAAAGACACCAACTTTCTAGGCCAAATCTTTTCAACATCCTCTGGGTCCAGGATACTGCCCCCAAAATGGATATCCCATGCTGCCACTACTGCCGGGCATTCAGTGAGGATGTGAGTATAAGTCTCTTTATCCTCTAAGCACCATCTGCATTCAGGATCCTCCACAATCCCGATCGTGCTGAGATGCTTGTTCAAGTGGCAGTGCCCTGTCAGAAGGCCCACCGCCAGTTTCAACTCCTTCCAGTTCAAAGCTAAGAGGGCATTGGTCTGTCTTCGTGACGGGTTTCCTAAATGGAGTTTGGACTGCCTCATTCCAGGTGCCACTCTCCAGCTGCCCTGAAACATTTTTGTCAGGATTTACTTCATCCTGAAGTTGCTCCAGGATCGAGTGACCCCTAAGATTGGCTCTGGACCAATCACTGAACCCTTCGCTCCCTTTCTGGCCAGACCATCGGCCATTTCGTTATCTGGTACCCCTGTGTGCCCATCAGGGATTGGTTTCCTATATGGAGTTTGGACTGCCTCATTCCAGGAGCCTCTCTCCAGCTGTCCTGAAACCTTTCCGTCAGGATTTACTTCATCCTGAAGTTGCTCTAGGATCGAGTGACCCCTAAGATTGGCTCTGGACCAATCACTGAACCCTTCGCCCCCTTTCTGGCCAGACAATCGGTCATTTCGTTACCTGGTACCCCTGTGTGCCCAGGGATTGTATTATACAATCTACCAAGGGCTCATTATTAGAAATCAAATCGATAGTGATATCATGTTGAATGGCGATTGAAAAGGTTACACTTTGCCTTCTCGGAGAATCAATAATTGATAAGAATGTTACACATAAGTGATATTCTTTCATTCTAAACGGACACATTTCACTTGAACTGAATCAGTAGACATGCATTGTACATAATGAACGTCATTCGATAGAACGATTCAGTTCAGTTCTAGTGAAATATTTCAGTTAGTTCAGATTTAAAGAATATTACTATAGTAAGATTTTGATAGTCTAATGTAAACCCTGTTTTCATTTCATGCAATTCCAACCTGTAAAGGTGAAATTTACTTTCCGACTTTTGAGATGTTCTGTAATCGCATCTAAGAGCAGAGTGAGAGCGAGAAGATTTTCAGTCATGTGACCTCTGGAGCATACAGATAAATAAAATAAAAGAACACTCCTAGAGGAGTCGTGAGTGACATCATGCTCCGACATGAATTGATTTTCGATCATGTCGATCATGTCATCTACTGAAAACTTTACTTGAAAGTGGATGTAAATAATGTTTTTGGTGTTGCTATAAATATTGTGATCAATTTTATGATTGATATAATCAATGAAGATGATGAAGAAGCAGCCGTTCTAGAAAATAAAGAGAATTTTGCTGAAGTGACCGTGTATAATTTCAATGACAGACAATTCAAAGAATATTTTCGTCTCCTTCCAGAGACCTTTGAAATACTTCTGCTGAAACTTCATGATTCTACACTAATAATTCATATTTTTTCATGAGATTAATAAGTAACATTATCACTTCATGTGTCCAGAGTTTGCTAGTGTCTTCTGAGTTATTTTCCATTCCAGTAGAACTACTTGCATCAGCAGCATAAGTTGTTTGTAGTGTAAATTCTGTTTGAAGGCCCAACTGACGCTTCATTTGATCAGTTAGAGTAACATACTACTGCAATGACAATAAAAATTGTGATTTCTTACCGATTTGGATCAAAAATTTTTCATTTTCTATTATGGGCACGCCTGTTTCTGTGTAAAATATACTAGCTTCCTTCATATTTGGCTTATACAAACTGCGAGAGAAACTACTGTGCTTATACTAATCGAATTAATTCAATAATAAGATTCAATGATTCAAACCGAACCAGAAACCAGTGCTCAAACTCCAATAATCAATACCTGTCATTCAACAAAAAGCTGTCAAAGTTGAGATATATCTACTTCCTCTGAATAAATAATGCGAGCAAAACAATTTTATTTTTTCCTGGCTGTCAAATTACAGAACGCTCCAAGTAAATTGTGTCTTGCTCTAAATGACATTGAAAAACGGCTCCGGAGGTGAACAAGCAAATAAATGTGATTGCAGAACATCTCATTTGCCTAGGAATTATTGCTGTTGCCCTTGATACTCACCTATTAATGAGATACTCAATATATTCTTTATAAGAATCATTAAATGGTGTGATCGCATTGCTTTGCAAAAAATGAGCAAATCTGGCACAGGTAGTGACAATGATGTGGTGCTCAGTGTCCAATTCTTCTTTTTTGGTTGTGATGCTTTTAATGAGTTTTTCCGCTTCCTCTACCATTTTCGTCTTGTCGTTGATATTTTTCTCAACATTATGATCGACTTCTTGGATGTCCTTCACTTCGGTCGTGTAGTAAATGTGTTGGTGTACTCTATAATCGCACCCGCATTCTTTGCATTCATTCGATCCGCTCATGGCAGCGCAATTCATCAGTTCTGGAGCACCAATCGTTTCTCTTGTAACATTGCTCAAATAACACGGGTCATGGCACCTCTGTTTATAGTGCCAAATATTCCTTCCATTTTTCTAGAATACAAGGTTCGTTCATTATTCATTTATTTATTCAAGTTAAGGCCACTAACAGGTCAGATACCCAATATAAGAGTAGCACAGATTACAAAAATAAACAATAGTTACAAGTTTTAGTGGCTTAAGAAAAGAAAAGAAGTGGAAGAACAAGTCGAAGGTCTATATGGGAAACAGAAAATGATTCTCTCAAAATATCTCAAATTATATGTATATGGAATGACGAGAAGACACAGTAGTATTGAAACAATGGAGGTGTAATCAATAAGGTATGTACATATGAGTTTTTTCATCAACTCATGAGTAAATAGTTTTTTTCAGACATCTCTTGAATTGACCAAGATTTTGCGAGAAATTATCAATATTACCAATTTTATTATCACTCAGAGCTGGGTTATAAGATTTAACACATCTGTGTACAGGAGAATTCAGAACGTAATTTGTTCTACTTTCAGGAGTCAGAAAGAGACTTATATTTCTGATGATATAAGGAGAACAATTTAAAGATACATAGTGAAGACAGTATCTGGAATCGATAAGGTTATTGTATAGTTTGTATATCGGACAAACATCTGAAAACTCTCTTCTCTGACTTGAATGTTGAAGTTTATAAAATTTTGAATTGCTTTCATACGAAAAGTTGTGGCGATTTCTATTGAAGTTGTAGTTCAGTTTGTTGATCAATTTCCGTTGGATATTTTCGATCCTGTTTACATAAGTACCATAAATTGGGTTCAAAATTGTCGAGGCATATTCCAAAAGTGAGTTGTATAACATTATTATCGATTATGATTTTTCAAAAGATTGTGTGGCCCTCGGAATGAAACCCAAGTTTCGTTGAGCTCTTTGTATAGCATTTTCAATATGCACATCGAACTGAAGCTTATTTAATTCCAAGCTCTTTGATTTTGTTTACGACATTGAGATTTTGTCCTGATAACGAAAGATTTCGAATCAAGTCAATTTAAATCCCGTGTTGGCCGCTAGATGGCATCGTTTGAAAAATCAGCCGATTTGCCTTTTTTTTTTTCGAGAATTTCAATGCAAGCGCATTTCTCATAGCTTACATAGTATAAATTGCCAACGTCACCAATTGTCATTGAAAACTGAAAAGCTTCAAGACATATTATACGACTTTGCTATTGAAATAATCTCTTTTCATGTTGAAAACGGGAGCAGAATCGGTCCCGAAACGTCCAAAGATGAGTAAAAATTTGATATTTTTTCTATATACCTTTATTTCTCTTCTCCAAAATTTTTTCAATACAAATTGTCACTGACAAGCTAGTGAATTTTTCTTTTAGGCTCTCTAATAGGAAAATTCTGTAAACGCAGTGACATTTTGGGAAAAATCATCTGATTTGTCCTTACTACACGTATATTGAAATAATATTCATATTTTCATTTCATAGAAAGGAGAGAAAATCCCAAAAAATTTAGAATAATGAATAGACATATTTTGATTCACTGAACAGACAATATTATACCTCCTGGCACTAGGCCGTTTTCATTTAGATCGACAATGGCCTAGCAAATGGAAAACTCGCTTGTCAAACAAAGTGTCACTTTTGATCCTAATAAAACAATCTACTATTTGTAATTTATTAATAATATCACCTGATGAACTTCAGCACATTTGGTATCAGTGCAAACTGTTGCTGGCTTGTCCATTTCGACGAGTATCAATGCTATAGTCGGTATGTACAGTTTATTCCTGAATTCGTCCAATGAGTCGTGATCCATTTTGAGAATTGCCTCATGCTTCCTTAGCTCATGCATATTCTGACTGATATTTTGGGATATTTCGGCCAGAGGTTGTGCCAGTTGGTTGATCATTCTCCTAGCCTCATTTATTGCATTGGTGCTTTGGACATGATGTGGTTCTAATGCAGGATTGTTAGCGTCACCAACTATGTAGTCGATAATCCTGGAAAAGGGTGATATTAAATTATACATTGGGGACAAAATCTTTGAGGCAAGTCCCTCTTCTTCCCAAAATTCTTAGATTTTTGTTCAATTTCGTGACTTAGGAAAAACTAATATTTTGGGAATATTCGTTAAGCTGGTATCATATTGACGTGTTCGATAAATTTTGTACTTCTTTTAAAATCACCATGTATAAGTTATTAGGTTATACTGGGTGGGTCACGGTAGATGGCAAAGACGTTTACGGAGAACGGGACATAAGCTCCTTCTGAAAATTTGGTTACTCAAGTAATTGCTCTTGATCTATCGATCTAAAATATTTTCAGCTCTGCGGCGTTGCCGCTTCTATCGAAAAGTAGCAACAACTTTGTTATTTTAAATGGAACACCCTGTATTTTATCGCATTTTCAGATTCTCTCTGAAAAGATGATTTCATCGATGTATCACACTTGAGGTCTAGCGGAAATGATTACAGAGATATAGGGTGTGAAAAATCGACATTTTTCAACTTTAGGAATTTTTTTCGTCGAAACTATTCATCATTGGTCAAAACGGCTCACATGTTCCTATCCCAACTTTTGATCAACTATCTACTGACAATTAATTGAAACAAATACAGGGTGGTGCAGAATTCAGATTCTTGATCACCCGGTATATGTCCCAATTAAATATCAGTAGATAGTTAATCAAAAGTTGAGATAGGGACATGTAAGCCGTTTTGACCAATAATGAATAGTTTCGACAAAAAAAATTCCTAAAGTTGAAAAATGTCGATTTTTCACACCCTATATCTCTGTAATCATTTCCGCTAGACCCCAATTGTGATACACCGATGAAATCAGCTCTTGTGAGAGAATCTGAAAATGCAATAAAATACAGGGTGTTCCATTTAAAATAACAAAGTTGTTGCTACTTTTCTATAGAAGCGGCAACGCCGCAGAGCTGAAAATATTTTAGATCGATAGATCAAGAGCAATTACTAGAGTAACCAAATTTTCAGAATGATCTTATGTCCCGTTCTCCGTAAACGTCTAAGGTGCCATCGACCGTGATCCACCCTGTATATAAACGTATATTACACGTATGTGTGTTTATTGGGACTGTCTGTACTTACTTATAACACTGTTCCACAGAATTCCACCAGCTCTCTAAATTACGTTCTCTGATTGAAGTTTTGAATTGCAAACCATGTTTCACAGCTGCTAGATATTTGAAAGCTTCGTTATCAAAACAGAAGATATTCCTCTCGATGGGTATCTCAGCGTGTGGAGGATTTTTCTTGATCAATTCAATTTCTTTCTTGAGCAGACTGATCGTTTCACCTGGTCCATAATCAGAGCCTCTTGTATTGGTGAATACGAATATAATATTCCTGCTTGCCGATTTGTCTAAGCGGGATAAAATTTGAGCCATGCAATATTTGAAAAACACTGTATTTCTCGACTGGTTGGGTTTGAATAGAAAACAGATTGCGTGCAGCTCACGTAGTTGGCCAATGTAAGTTAGGATATTTTCCGAATTTTCATGATCTTGTTCAATACCCCTGGTATCTCCCATTCCAGGTGTATCTATCAATCTTAATTTCGCTTTACCGTCCTTTATGGGGAAAACGTATGTTTTGACGTCTTGGGTAGCTGAGGCACCAACGCTTAAAAATTCGTTTTTATCTGAATCTCCAGTGTTGATGGTGTGAGACTTTCCATCTATATCCAACATGGTGAATGCTGTAGGAATGAGAACGAGTAATTTCTCTTTTTCTGCATCTTCTAGATCTTCATAGGTCAAATAATTGGCAACAGAGTTGATGAATGTTGATTTACCAACTCCCGTTTCTCCCAAAAGAAGCACATTGATTTCTGTGCTCTCAGTCATGCCTAAGTTTTTGACTTTATTTATCAGACCCGATACATAGTTCATCGCCATTTTTGGATTTTGCTGAAAAATAAAATGCCAAACTAAATCTGTGACTATAATTTTCTTTATTGGAACCCTATACGTGGTGTGCCTCCGAGAACTGCATCGATCAATATATGTATAGAAGATAAGTTTTCAAATTCTTATCGTGTGTGTTCAATAGATATAATTCAATGTTCGTCGTGGCATATAGCCAGGAAAGTAGTTGTTTTCTGTTGAATAAACCGAGAAAGAATTGTTATTTTTATCACATAGGGAATGCGGAATCTCAATGTATTTCTTTATATGTGCAATGAAACTCTTTGTGTGGTCGGATTTACTGGCCTCAAAATGAGCACGGAGTTGATTCGAATGGATTTATTCGCTCCAAAAACACCCAGTATGACAAAATGGAACACCTTGTAACGCCGTAAGCACAACTACAAGAACGCAAATCTAAAAAAAAATAGGCCGATTTTTTTTTATTTGTTGATAGGTAATAATGCATTTGTCTTAAAAAAAAAAATAGGTGAAAATTTTTTCAAAGCCTCCTTGGTGGTGGTGGAATAACTCGAACCATGATTTATTCTCAATTTTTGACTCACCCTGTGTGTTAATTGAGTAATGGCATAGAAAGTGCTTACACCCTATACGAAAGAGACTTCTTTTTTTTCTGAATCCTTGCAGATTACCAACTTTCTGAATTTATCGAGAAACAATTTTCTAATGAAATAAACTGATACCAATAATTTTAAAAAACATTTTCATTAAACACAAAATTATAAATTGGGATGGCTGCTCAATACCGTGTATTGCCTCCTCTAGCAACTCTAAGAACTTCTAATCTACGAGGCATACTGGAAATTAGGTTGCTTATCGTTTCCATTGGTATACGATCCCATTCTTCCTCTAATGCATCTGCCATTTCTGCGAGACTTTCCGGAGACCTCTCGCGAGAACGTACCCTTCTCCCTTATTCATCCCACAAATGTTCTATAGGATTCATATCGGGGCTTCTCGCAGGTCATTGTAATGTGGTAATACCAGTAGCTTCTAAGAAGTTTCGCACTGTTGCTGCGGTGTGTGGTCGGGCATTATCCTGCATCAATATAAAATTATTGCCCACTAACTCTGCATAAGGTAAGACATACTGCTCTAAAATGTCAATGTAAATTTGGGCATTCATCGACTGCCTCACCGGAAAAACATGAAGGGGTGTCTTTCCATTCATTAAAATCCCTCCCCACACCATAACGGACCCACCATTAAAACTTTCGCATTCTGTTATTAAATTTTGAGTAAACCGTTCACCAGTTCTTCTCCACACTCTTTTTCTTCCATCCACCATGTTAAGGCAAAACCTTGACTCATCCGTAAACAAGACATTCGACCATTCAGGAATATTCCACTGTCCATAATTTTCAACAAAATTTCTTCTAGCAGCACGATGGCACGAAAGCAATAATTTGGGACCTATTGCAGGTCTCCTAGCTTTTAAATTAACTTCTTTTAGACGTCTACATACCGTCTGCTTACTTACTGCAACATAACGAATTTGGCGAAGATCTTGCTGAACATTTACCGCAGTATTCGATCGATTCCGTAAAATCCGCAATCTCAAGAAGCGATCATCTCTTGGAGAAGTTTTTCGGGGGCGACCAGAAACGACCCTCCGAGCGGTGCTTCCTGTTTGTTCGTACTTGCGGATTGCTCTACGAGCAGTTGCTTCATGAACTCCCACTGCACGAGCGGCGTAACTTTTACTACGCCCATCGTTTACTAACGCAACTAATCTTGCTACTTGTTCAGGATTTATTTGAGGCATTTTATGTAATTTTAGTCAATGAAACAAGACAATTAATTAATGACATAACGACAAATGGTCAAATATTGAGGCATACAACAAATTAGTTGCTATGGCAACGGCATTTGTTTTTTTAAAGACAATGTGATCCTACCAGAGAGTACAACCCAATCAATTTTGAGTACTCTGATCCTTCAATAAATTCAATTTGTGGGATAAGTCTAAGGTATCAGCAAAAAAGCTGTAATTCGGAAAATTTTAGAGATAAATCAATGAATAAAAAAACAAAATGCTCGCAAAAAAAGCCTCTTTTGTATAAGGTGAAGCACTTTGTATGCCATTACTCAATTAACACACACACAGGGTAAGTCAAAAATTAAGAATAAATCATGGTTCGAGTTATTCCACCACCATCAAGGAGGCTTTGAAAAAATTGTCACCTCTTTATTTATTTTTCAAGACAAATGCATTACCTACCAACAAATAAAAAAAAATAAAAATCGGCCTAATATTTTTTGTTTTTTTTTTCAAGAAGATAGGTCAAATATCAAGTGCGTCACTTTTTTTGGACCTGAGAGTATTTCGAGTAGTGAGATAATTTCCCTTGGAAACCAAAAGCTGTTTTAATAATTGTGTTGGCCTATGAAACACTTTGGTTCAATAACATAAAAAGCGTAGTGTTTTTGCGTAGCCCGGGTTTTTGCGAGCCGTTCGCGTATCTATGAACTTTCCGTGAATGGCTGGGAATTTTGGTAGAATTGCGCATACAGGGTGTTCCAAACAAACCAGACGAACATTTACAATTAACTAATTTATTACAACAGTGAATATCGACTATCGAAGACCAATAAATGGAGAGCTAGGGGTTTTGCTACATATATGTATATCCATTTTTTCATTTTTTTATGTTCATGATTTATCTGAGAATATTCCTTTTCAATAATTATTTTTTTCTCATTTCCATGATTCCATGACGATGAAAGGTACCTATACTGAAGTCAGCACTGAAGTCGCATCAGGAATTCAACCATTTTACATTATTAGTTATTTCCATTCTTTGGAATGATAATACTATTATTTATGATCTCAAAGTGTAACAATAAAAAAAATATCGTGAATTATTCGTGGTTAACTGGTCTTTGAAACACTTGCTTTATTTCGAGAACTCTGGCTCTGGCTCGAAAAATCGCGTCTTTAAAAACATCAATATCCACTTATACCCTAATATGTATATACAAATTTCACAAACTTCACATTGAGATAAGAAACTCAATATTGTTAACTTCCTCATTGATCTTACGAGTAGAAGAAAAAATACATATATATATTATTTTTTACAAACTTCACAGTGAGATAAAAACCACAATATAGGAAACTTTCCCATTGTCAACCCTTGACCACCTCGATAACGCCCCTGACGAAATAACCCTGATTTTGTTTTAAAGTTCTCTCCATCTACATGGATCTCATGGAAGTTCGTCGTGAATGATAGCCTGTATAGTGTATAATTTTCGAAACATTTTCCGACAAATTGATAAATAAATATTAATAAGCTTTATAAATCATAAACAAACTAGATAAAGATATAAATGCTACGTTGCAGTTTCAGCTTTATCGAACAACAATGTTCAAATGGCTATCGACCGAATTCGTTCTGCCAACTTTATCTACATTTTCGCAGTATACCTACTCATAATTTGATCTTTGAGTCAGCAAAATAAAATGTGAAATATGAACCGTCTGCAAACATGAATGAATCATCAGGCCATATACAGCGTTGTTTCACTTAGAACAGGGGTAGATTTTTCGTAAAATCATGGTTTTAATGGTTTTATATAGAAATTTTGATAACAAACTTATTATAGTCGCTATAAGCCGCGTATTACTCAAGGATCAACAACTTAATTGATTATCTCTAGAGATAGAAAATAATAATAAACAAAAATGACCTTTGTATAATGGTCAACGGTTTGGCCTTATTTCGCGGCACACCCGGTAAAGGTATAGGCGTGGTCGGTGAACTTCTTTTGAATCATTAGTCATTATTTATCAAGTGCTAAAATTTCCCTTGTTTGCATATAAGTTATTAAGAATCACCCTGTATAATGGTCAACGGTCTGGCTTCCTTTTCGCGGGACACCCGGTATGTATGGGCGTGTTCGTTTATGCTTCGTTGGGATTTTGCATATTATATTATATTTACACCTTACACGCTGGGTTGTTTTTGCCTAACAAATCTTAACAATCATAAGAACTTTTATTTTGTATTTACTCGGCCGTTAAAATTTGAAGGAAATCCATAGTATATATAGGTACCTAATAAACGTGATCAACTGAAAAAGATGTGGGTATTAAGAATTTTGCAATTTTGTGGATATAATCTTATCGGTGTGTGAAGTTTTTTACAATCAGATTGACGTTGTAGAACCGGTGTTTTTACTCGAAAAACTGAAAAACAAAACATAAAACACGAATTTCGAATTCCTGATAATAAGCACAAACATCGCAACCGCAATTCAATTGGAAAATATATTTTTCAGATAGAGTTTCTGCTGGCATTAGGACGACATATAGGGTGTATCATGGGTGATCATGGTCACAGATTGTGTACCTTATCACCATCACGTTTCACCCAGCAATTCATCTGATAATATTCTTATATATAGGACAAAAATTATCTCAATTGCAAAGTTTTACATTCTATTTTTCTATCAATTTCACCACCGACTTACCCTCTTTATTATTCTCGTTCAACAGCTCTCTGCTGGTCTCTCTAGGAACCATACACACAATGAGAAAAAAATGTAAAATGCACAATCGTAAAATGCCTCTGGGGGAAGGCCCTGGAGGGTAAGGGAATCACCGAATACGAACCACCTTATCTATGATCAGTGTGATCTATATCTGAAAGCTGAAAGATCTAAGCAGGGAACCACACAGAAAATGAAAATGTTTTCGTCTCTCCAGTCCCCTCTCTCTCTCTGGAAAGTGCTGCCATATGCTGCCAACGTTCGCGATAGATAATAAAGGAGTGCCTAAATCTTTCGAACCATTCCCATCAAGTGATATGTTGAGATTCGTGTTTTTATGCTTTTTTTTCGCAATGAATTTGTGGAGGCTGAGTTTGGTCAGGAAGTTTTATACTGGTCCGCTAATAGCATTGCGTCAGCCCCCTGTGATGATTGTGTAGTATTTAAGGCTTTCAAGGATGTTTTTCGTTTTTCCTTCCTCTCGAGATTCTACGAGCGAATGCGACTATCAGAGATTAGTAAACCACAGAACTGGTTGACTAATCTGCTAATCTCTGGCGTCTATATTGTATCACGTGATTCACTCTGTGACCAATCTGACAATGAAGTTTGGGAATGGTTCGAAAACTTTAGGCTCTCGTGAAAATAACGGGAGCACGACTAAACTGAGAAATATCCAGTTCAAAAATATCCTGTCAAAAAAATCCTGCCGGAAATAACCTGCACATTAATATATTTAGACAATGATAGCCTGACCAATAAGATTTCCATTCCTCAGTCAAATTATTATAATGATTTTATAAAGGATATAAATGATAAGATTATTTTCAGCAGGATATTTTTGACAGGATATTTTTGGACGGGATATTTAGTCGTAGACCCGAAAATAACACGCTGCCCCACCTGACGGCAACAACTTGAACACTTCTCTGCAATTTGTTTTGATGATGTGACCAATAAGCACAAACAAAAACAAATACGTGAACCAATGAAAACAAAGTATACAGGCAGCTTAGACAGCTCTCAAGAACACGCGAATCGGTAATAATATATAAAGGGTGGGCCATCTATTGGTCCGATTTTGAGTAGATCATTAAATAAACAAAAGCTGATTTTTTTGCAACGAATTCCGCTTTATTTGCTACAGTGTTTCTTCCGATTAAGTATGGAAAATGATTTCATTGAAATGTTGGCCACGGCTGGCTCGGCAGTAGGCCATCCTGGAACACCAATTTTCAAGCACTTCGTTCACTGTTTCCTGGTCAATTTGGGCAATTTCGGCACGAATATTCTGTTTCAAGTGATCAATTGTTTGGGGATTGTCGGCATAAACTTTACTCTTCAATGTACCCCACAGAAAAAAGTCCAGCGGCGTCAAATCGCAGCTGCGAGCAGGCCAGTGGACATCGCCGAAACGGCTAATCACACGGATGTTGAATCTTGTGCGCAGAAGGTTGATGCTACGCGCGGCGGTATGACAAGTTGCGCCATCTTGTTGAAACCATAATTCATCGAGATCGATATCTTCCAATTCCTGCCACAAGAAGTCAGTTATCATGTCGCGATAACGTTCACCATCGATATTCACGGCGCGCCCTTCCGCATTTTCGAAAAAGAAAGGACCTATCACGCCACCACTCCAAAATCCGCACCACACAGTGACTCGAGCTGGATGCATAGGCTTTTGGACGACAACGTGTGGATTGTCCGTTCCCCAAATTCTGCAATTTTGTTTGTTGACGTAGCCTCCGAGGTGAAAATGCGCTTCGTCAGAAAAGATTATTTTTCGTGCGAAATTTGGGTCATCGTTCAACTCATTTAAAGCCCACTCAGCGAAGCGTAAACGTTGTGAAAGGTCATTCGGTTCCAGTTCCTGAACGAAATGGATTTTATACGCAAACATACCAAGGTCTTTGTGCAAAATCCTCCTCAGAGTGGTTCGTGAAATGCCGACTTGTTGACTTCTGCGCCGAGTCGATGTTCTGGGGTTTTGACGAACACTTTCGGTCACAGCAGCGATTGCTTCTGCTGTACGCACCGGACGTGTATGCGGCACACGTCTGGCATCGACCAGCATCCCAGTTTCACGAACTTTATGCACCAACTTTCGAATTGCATGCGTGGTAGGCGCTGCATTTCTTCCAAATTTTGTACGCAATTTTCGCAATGTTTCACTCATGACAGAACCACATTCAAAATAAGTTTTCAGAATTTCAAAGCGTTGGTCCAAAGAAAACCGATCCATATTCGTTCAGCGGAAGGTTAGAACTAACCTAGAATCAACAACTTATGGCGCTAAAGTTGACAGCGCCATTATCGACTGGCTGTTCAAAATCGGACCAATAGATGGCCCACCCTTTATATATATATATACAGTCTGTCAAGATAAGGTTGAACAGCATGGGGATCTCGGAAACGGTAGGAGATACGAAGTCGTTTAAATGGGGAAAAAGTTGCGCATTCGGAGGTTTATATCAAGAGCCATCGAAAATTTTTAAAATTATTCTTAGTTTTTGAGTTATATCGAAAAAAGTGAATTTTTGGAATATCTATTTTTTTCCTCCGTTATCATCAGAGATACAGAAAACCTGAAAATACTTTCTCATAGCAACTTTTGATGACGTTTAACGTGGTGATACCGATTTTTTTATGCGACGTTTCGTATCCGTAGAACCATCATCAACTTTTGTTTTTTAAATAAGGTCCTGATAATTTTTTCACAGATTCTGAAAGGTTTTTTTTATTGTGAATTCAACCATGTTTTATACAAGGTGATTATAGAATAGAATAGAATTTTATTCGCCACTGTGGTACATTATGTACATATGGTATGTCAATTTGAAGTAAAATATAAACAAACATATAAAAATCTAAATATATAAAAAATATCAGGATGAATTATATCACATAGTAGTAACTAATAGGTATACACATAATAAATGACAAACAGGACTATATATCTACAAGTAACATAATGGAATAGACAATACATATATTTGGGTCCTTTATTATTTTTTTTTTTTTTTTAATGTTCAATTCAGAGTATCGTCCAAGAATTCGTCTACACTATAATAGCATTTTCTTATTAGCAATTCTTTCACTCTTCTATTGAATATATTGTCAGAAGTGGATTGCTTGATGGATACAGGCAGTTTATTGTAAAGAATGATCACATTATATAATGGAGATCTCTCATATTTTGCACCTTTGTGATCCGGAATCCGCAATACATTTCCATGTCGCGTATTGTAATTGTGCATACTAGAATTTTTCTCCAGCTTATGAAAATTAGTTCTGGCAAATCTAGTACATTTCAAAATATACACTGAGTACGCTGTCAATAAATTTTCACGTATGAATACTGATTTGCAACTCTCTAGGCGATTCATATTGAAAATTAGTCTGATGATTCGTTTTTGTGCTACAAAGGCTCTGGAAAATTCTTTGGTAGAACCCCATGCCATTATATTGAGAGATATGTGGGAATATGCCATGGCAAAGTAAATATTCAGTAGACCTGATATATCTAAACAAGATTTCATTTGTTTTATTGCAAAGAATGCTCTGTTCAATTTATTGCAAACACTATTTATCTGCATATTCCAGTTCAGTCTTTGATCTAAGTGAGTTCCCAGAAATGTTACCTCATTGCTCAATTTGATGTCATCGATAATCTGTAGATCAGCCGGCATATTATTCTTTCTGTTGTAAAAGTTAACTATTACTGTCTTAGAGGAATTCAAAATCAATTTATTCCTTTGACACCACGAACTGAAATCATCAATAATGTTATTGACTCTTGCGATCAATTCTTCAATATCCCCACTAGTAACTGTAATCGTGGTGTCATCTGCAAACATTGTTATATGACAATTTGCAACATACTCTGACAATTCATTAGTATACAGTAAGAAAAGTAATGGCCCAAGCACTGATCCTTGGGGCACTCCGAGCTTTACGTCCTTGATACCTGAATTGATTCCATTGCATTTCACAATCATTCAAATGTGTTCCGACCTATTTATATCCATCATCAATGTTTTTTCGAACTTCCAAAGGAAAAGAGCCATCAGTTCCACTTATTTCTGATCATTTAGTGTCAAACTTGATGGATTAGTTATTCAATACTGAAAAGTGAATGAAAAATATTTCACTACATCATTCAATGCAGCGCTTAAGATTGTTGATGAATTCTTACACGAATTACTTTAACAACTTAACTTTGACAATACCTACAGAAACATTCATAACAAATGTTCAAAATGATAACCATTATTTTCTGAACAAAGATATCTTCTTCTCACAGTTGCTTCTAAGACATTACTAAGCATTTCTGGGGTTATTCTATTGAATGCTTCGAAGACACTGTCCCTTAGTTCTTCTTCATCATCAAAGTTATTTGCGTATACAAAGTTTTTTATACAGGGTGTTTCGAAATTCGACCGACAACGTTTGACAGGTGATAGCCCTCGTGATTTCATAATCATTGAGATAGGAACATTCGGTCTTCAAGTGTTCAGTTCTCGAGATACAGGGCGTTGAAGTTGAGAAATGAAAATAGTTGTTTCGCAATATCTCAAGAATAATTGAATATAATGCATTCAACTTCGGTATATGGTTTCATCTTTGAATGGGCCATTTTTTGACCTGGAAGCCATTCCGGACATTTTGTCCAGTGGTGCCCTACAGGGGGTTGTGGCATTTTTTCCTTCCATATTTTCTACGCCACTGATTGAATTTCGATTATTTCCAATTCCTCGAATTCATTGTTCAATTTTGTTCAGAAAATGCATCACCTTCAACTGAGCTGAAATAAACAGTTTTCGAGATATTCGACCCAAAATAGAAGATTGCATAGTAATATTTCATCATTTTCAGTAGTAGAAAATTGCAAAAATATTTTTCTGGTGTTGAGTAGATTAGATACTATTCAGATCTCATGCTATAGCTGAACAGAAATAGTTATTCCACGCATAAAGAGAGAACAAAAATGTTCGTAATTTTCTAATACTGAGGAAGATGAAAAATTACTATGCAAACTTCTATTTTGGGTCAAATATCTCGATAACTGTTCATTTTAGCTTAGTTGAAGGTGATGCACTTTTTCAACATAATTGAACAATCAATTCGAGAAATTAGAAATAATTGAAATTTCATCAGTGGCGTAGAGAATATGTGCGGAAAAGTTATCACAACCCTCTGTAGCGCACCTCTGGATAAAATTCTCGGAATGTCTTTCTGGTCAAAAAATTAACCATTGGAAGATCAAACCATATACCGAATTTGAATGCATTTAATTCAATTTTTCATGAGATATCGAGAAAAAACTATTTTAATTTCTCAACTTCAACGCCCTATATCTCGAGAACTGAACACTTCAAGACCGTCTGTCCCTATCTCAGTGATTATGAAATCACGAGGGCTATCACCTGTCAAGCGTTGTCGGTCGAATTTCGAAACACCCTGTATATCCCCTAAGAAAAAATCCAGCTGTGTCAAATCAGGCGACCGAGCCGGCCAAGGGATAAAAACGCACGATCTTCTCTGGAATTATGTACCAGAGCGCCATCTTGTTGAAACCAACAGTTTTGAACTTCCGCAATAGGTAAATCATCCAGATCTTCCTCAAGATGATTCTCAAGCAAATTTCTATAACGTTCAGAAGTCTGTGTTAAATAGAAGGACCAATAATTCGTGAACCAAATATTGCAACCCACATATTAAAGCCGAAACGGTGTTGGTGTCTCGCTGTAATGTATAAATGTTAATTTTCTCGTGAACAATAATGTGTATTTTTTCTATTGAAGATACCATGCTTTCATCAGATGATTGTTCGAGGGAAATCTGCAAAATTTTGACATTTCCTGGTATACCACTCACAGAATGTCCTGCGCCTTTCGTCATCGCCTGGTTTTAGCGCTTGACATATTCTGGATTTGTATGGATGGAATTTTTGTTTCCGCAAAATGAAATGGGTTGTTGATTGAAACCAGTTGATGAGGTATTGGTGTGTTGACTAATTTTCCTTCAAAATAAGTGGAACTGATATGGCATTTTTCCTTTGGAATTTGGAAAAAACATTGATGATGGCTAAACATAGGTCGAAACACACATAAACCACCTTGTATAATACATGGTTGAATTCAGAATTAAAAAAAAATTCAGAATCTGTGAAAAAATTATCAGGACCGTATTTAAAAAACAAAAGTTGATGATGGTTCTACGAATACGAAACGTCGCATAAAAAAATCGGTATCACCACGTTGAACGTCATCAAAAGTTGCTATGAAAAAGTATTTTCAGTTTTTCTGCATCTCTAATAATAACGGAGAAAACAAAAAAAATAGATATTCCAAAAATTCACTTTTTTCGATATAACTCAAAAACTATTTAGATTGAAAATTTCAGATTGATAAATGTCAAAAAGTGGCAAATGGCGTGTCATGGTACTCACGATGTTATTCTCTATCAAAATTGTGTGTCCCATTTAAAATAAGAAAATATGGGTAATTTCCGGTCAAACCGGAAGTGACAGAGAACAATTGAATACGTCAAATAATGCATATTTAAGCAAATTTCATCTGTTTAATTGTAGACACAAAAAAGTTATAAGGAGCCACTTCAATGAAACACACCCGGTATGTTAGTTGAGTGGTTAGGTGAAATGAAAAAATTGTTCACAGCTACAAATGTATTTCAATATAAGGCACAATATCAGAACAAGAGTATAATAATAAGTTTAGGTAAATATTATTTAATCAAAGAATAATGTTGAACAATGTTGGATCTGTTATGAAGGGAAGTTGAGAGAATTTTTTTGCAAATTCTCATTCGTCTGTTGAGACATATTATTCAACCAGCTACCAAAAATTATCAGTTCATTTCATTAGCAAGAGTATATCCTACTCGCATCGCATTACTTTTTATGCCATCTTGTTATCAGAAAACATGTATGAACACAATTTCATTTCTGATATAGGTACTGATGTGGCAAATCCAATAAATGGTACTGAGAATATTGAGCATATCCAGCAATTTATGCTGATTTCTTTCGGTTTCTCTCATTGTGTTAAAATGCCATAGGGAGATTGACTCCAGTGAAAATATCAATCAAATTGATCCACATATGTAACACTTGAAGAACGATTCACATTCCATTTATGGATTTATGATATTCATAATCATCATCACACACAATCAGAAGAATGTGTATTCATTTCCACATGGTCAAAAACATTATTTTCGACAGTAGCGATGTAAATATTCAAATGGGTAATGTTCCCCTAAAGTTATTATAGGTTCTGATCACACCATTTGAAAATACACCAACATCTCGTTAAATCTAATACTGCACCATTCATGCAAGTCGACAACGAGGGTTATATATCCAGTCAAATTGATATTCTATGTTGAGAAACAATACAAGTCCACGAACCACGATATACACAGAACTGTTACGACATTGCTCTGAGCATATACGTATTAATAATCAATACGGATAATCTCTATCTGTTTCCATAGCGAAACATGAAGCCGATTTTTGAAGACAAATGACTATCCATAAGGAAATGTTTAGAAACGATCAGACACATACTGCTTTGATTGAAAGGCTAGTAAACGTCATTGTCCACCGAAACGCATGTCTTTGATGACTTACTATAATAGCGCATGGCGCATGCGTATCATGCCACCAAATCCTTATGGATATTCATTTGTTTCATATTTTTGGCTTCATCCTGGCACACGTATTGATCCGTATTGTTTATTAATACGTATATGGCTCTGAGGCGCTATTCTTGACATCCTTCGTAAGTGTTCGTGTGCGCATGGATACGAATACGAATAGTCGATTTGCGAACACCTGCTGAAAATCGTATTCTTGACCACTGTTCGCAGACACATGCCAACATTTTCGTTCTTGCAATGAATCACATTTGACAACAGCGCAATTTCTATGAAATGAAGAGAGATGTTAGATCATTTTCACTGAATCAGGTTATGTTTACTGATTGCATCTTGTCAAGTGGAGGCAATTTTATGATTTTTGTCTAAATAAATCATGATTGAAATGAAAGGAATTCTAATGTGTCGATGGAGCAGAAGAAAATACTTCTGGAATTTATAAAAAAATACCCAAATCTGGCATACGGAAGATTTTCCAATAATTTTACTCAGGAGGAAGCCCATCTGAGATTATGGCAAGAATTGACTGTAATATTGAACAGTTGTGGTACTGATGATAAAGATTGGAAATCTTGGCAAAAAAGAATCATTGTTTATTGAAAATTCATTGTATTCTAAATAATGTTCCTAATTTATTTCAGAAATGATTGTCTCGATGAATTGCCTGGTCAAAATTTTCCAAATTGGCAATGTATTATAAATCTTCCATTTTTCACAAAAAATCAAAAAATGAACTATCACCAAAATACCATATGATTAAATGTTAGAATTCACTTTAAAACGCATACGCAAAACGTTTGCGATCAACAAAATCCGCTCGCTGTAAAATGCGAATATTCGCATACAATACGAACGCTCAAGAACACCAAACCACCACTATTATTCGAAGTGTCGTGAAAAGCGAGCGACCTTGAAGAATGTGAACATTCAAGAATAGCGCCCCAGGTTGTTTTCTATCTCTGTCGCTCTACTGTAGACCAGGGTCGATAATTTTTGAAAAAAAAAAAAAAAAAATAGTTGGATGAAACCCGTTGAGAAAGGACGGGAATATAACAAAAATTTAAGGAAAAATAATAAGGGGGTGAGTTTTAAGGGTAAAAAACGGTGTATCTCGATTTCCGGCAAAACCACAAGTCCTATGGAAAAATACTAAAAGACAAATTGTAGGTAATAAAGAGACCTACAACTTTTCTCATAACACTTTTGTTCAAGTTTTTGGTTTTTTATTTTCATCTTATGAAAAAAAAATCGATGAAATTTTGTGAAAACTTACCTTTTTAGGTCCTAAAGACACTGTAATTTTTTTGATTTGAAATATTCATTTTTTCACCTTATTTTGACTTAATATCGAAAAAACACCCTAATTTTCAATCGAAAATTCTCACGTCAAAATATCAGCTTTTTAAAAAAACTCGGGGCGTTTTTTGTTCGTTGAAATCTCTTCTTTCTGATAATGTGAAAAAATATATACATTACTATGGCAGAAAATGCAAAGAAGAGAAAAAAACTCGAATCCGATTTTCAAATAAAAAAATTACAGTGTCTTTAGGACATAAAAAGGTAAGTTTTGACCAAATTTCGTTAACAAATTTTTGTTTGCATAAGATAAAAATAAAGAACCAAAAACTTGATTATTTGAATTTTTCACATAAATTTCAAGGTTATGCGAAAAAAGTGTGATTACAAAAGTTGTAGGTCTCTTTATTACCTACAACTTTGCTAGTCAACTTTTTCCCATAGGGCTCGTAGTTTTGCTGGAAATCAAGATAAACCGTTTTTTACCTTTGAAAACTCATCTCATACCACTTCCCGATCTCAGATCGCCAGTAAATTATTTTTCCTTTAATTTTTGTTATTTTCTCGTCCTTTCTCAACGGGTTTCATCCTACTATTATTTTTCTTCACATTTTACCGTTTTCAAAGGCTTCAGCACTGGTCTACTGGGGTCACAACTTTTTGTAAAAGGTTATAGCTACTTAGAAGTTGGGAACCAACTCCCCAGAAGTCGAAACTTGTGAGAGGTTGGGAAGAGCGAGAGCCGAACCACTGTTGCATGAGTAAAACGTTTGAATAATTTCATTTATCTACCTTATTAGGGGTTTCCCTCCTTCTTCCTTTGAAGAAATATTAGTATAATTCCAATATATTTGCACTGGAAACAAATCAGATGTCTGTAAATGTGTATCGCGACCTGTTCGACGTTCTAACATCAAATTTTCAAATTGCTAATAACTACCCTCGAGGATCTGCGACAGCTAATCATCGAATGGTACACCAAGTTACTTAAAATCTAAGACTCTTCTTTGACTAAGATAGGCAGTAATGCTAAACCATGGTAGGATATAATATGTTGAAGCCTTAAGGGCATTGCATTTCAACATTTGAAATGTAAATGAACAATATTTTGGTTTCATGATTCCCAAACATAAAACAGAAGCAACATTTGGAATAAACGCCCAAACACCATTGAAAAGTTCCAACTCACTGAGTGAACATAATATCACGCAAGTTGAGTTGGGCTAGATTATATAGGCGGGTTTAACAGAAGCAATGATCATTCGCAAGGTACAGTTGAAACCACTCTACAGATGGCAATAAATCTGGCATGCAATAGGCAATTTCACTATGATTGAATTATTTTCAATAACCCTTTTTATATGGCAAACGGTCTCATACATGACCCAGTATATCAAATAGTACTTCCTCTCATCTTTTGATTCATTTACAACCGTTTAATTAATACTTCAAAAGTGCTACAAATCGAGAGAGTACCAAACGACCATTTTTCGCGGTGTGACGTCACTTGTATTTTCTTGAGGCTCCCTCTGACGACGTTGCACAAAACCACAGACACAGAACTCGAGCACAGAGTTGTTGGGTGATCTGTGACTTGAGATAAAAATGGCTACAAAACAAACTATAGAAGAAGAAAAAGAGTAAAGCGGGGTTCACAACCAAACTTTTTACGTTTTGCTTTTTACGTTTCGTATTCTGATTGGTGAAGCAGAATCTGAAACTAAACGTGAGAAAATGTCATTCAAAACAACAAAAAATCGTGACTTTTTATGGCTCAGTTGCCTTGGTTTTGTTTTTTGTTTTTCATCCTGAAATGAAGTAAATAATCATAACAATAATATTGATCAGATAATTAATAATATTGAATTGATAGAACTGGCGGTGATGAAAATTGACCCTCATTCAATACTTGAAAAGAAAAATCAATCTTCAACAAGAAAATAATGAATTGAACAGTATACCTATCTACTATTCTGTGGATTCACGAAAAAATCATGAAAACATCATCATAACTTCCATATTATTACAGAATGTTTCATATTATTCGTCTATTTTGACTATTTTCACAGACGATGGCTTCTTGCAACGCAAAAAGCTGAATATTTTCAGCTTTTTGCGTCATTTCAATTACAGATTTTGCTCCACCAATCAGAATACGAATCGTAAAAAGCAAAACGTAAAAAGTTTGGTTGTGAACGCCGCTTAACCTCGAAATCTAGTTCATAGTTCATTATTTCATTTCAAATTCAGTGATCTACCAGTGTCATATTAGTGATATTCTTTCAAACTGAATTAACTGAAATAGTTCACTTGAACTAAACTGAATCAGTTAATATGCGTTCTTTCAAATGATTCTGTCAACTGATTCAGTTCAGTTCAAGATAAATGTGTCAGTACGTTCACAACGAAAGAATATCACTATTATAGTTTTTATTGAGTGACAAATGCAATGACAAATGGTGATAAGACCAAGTGACAAGACGAATTACCTCAATATTTCGCGTGCATTCGAGCTATCATTTGAATTTAGGTTCAATTTGATAATTTTTTTCTGGGACAACCGCAATCAAAATCGTGAAAAAAAAAATCGAAAAACCATGGTGAAATTCCCTATTGCATCTATTCTAATTATTGTTATCATGCTCATAGATTATTATTTTCTATCTCAGCTCTAGAGGTTAGTGAAGAAATAATTAGAAGATGATTCATATGTATCTGATTTGAAGTAAGTCACACTTGGTGAATTTATAATAGATTGAGATGAGACTCTGTACAGAACATCAGAGATATGAGATTTTTATGATCAACTAAATTCATTGAAGGCCTGTTCGTTTGTCATGCTCACCCTGCTACAAAGTGATGTGAGCAATATTTGATGTTCGTTTGTTGCGAACAATTATTGATGACTGAGTGTTCGTTTGACTGAAGCAAGTTGCCATAGATTACTTGAAGCAGGATTTATTTGCTCCGCGAATTTTCTGGGAGCAGAAAAATCAAATCAGATTGATTAAGTTGGATGACACATGAAAACAAAGAAAATGGCGGAAAATGCAAAAATAATGTATGAATATGGCAAAAAAGAGTAGTAATCTTAACATTGCCGAGGTAATAGACAAGAATTCGGACATCATCCTCGAATAATGCCAACCGTTTCATCATTTTAATCACTCATTCTTTTCCCTCGATCAACATCAATGATCAAAACCCCCAATCAAAACCAAATCGTAACAAATTTTGAAATTACTCAGATTAGGCTATGTTCAGAAATGATTTGTGCCACTGCTTTGTGTTCCTTTGTGTTGAGCAGTAAATCAAGCTTTCTGTTTGTTTGAGTTGAGCAAGAGATTAATATGTTCCTACTGGATCATGAAAATCAAATCAGTGACGTCAGATCACGTGATCGTCATGATTTTTTGAGCATGTTGAGCTTTTCAAACGAACTAGCATTTGAATATCTTCAACCTCAACTCATATCTGTGAATGTTAGCAATTTATGTGGCTGGCAATCATTAATGTGAAAAGACACTCGGAAAATTTTGCACCCCAATAGCTCTCCAACTGCAAAGACCTTGTAATATAATATATATTTTATCAAAAATAATTGCTGTAATTTTCATTTCAGGCAAAAGCTACTATTATTGCCCATTGTAAAGTGGCCTTGCAAAAATAATCTACGGTATTTCCGGCCCCCTCTTACTTTTACAGAAATATGCATATTTTCATTGGAAATGCACAAGTCAGGGTAGCAAAAGGTAGGGCCCAGAAATAAAATAATCATTTTGATGAGAGAGTTGATGAACAAAATTGCGATCGAATTATTGATGTACAAAACATTGAGTGACAGGATTGCAAACAAAAGAAAATCAGATTAAAAAAGGCTAGAAAGTTCTATGTGTTACTTCAGTTAAACCCTGAACCTATAAATTATGATTCCCTATAATAATTATTCATCACAACTAATAACTAAACAGAATAAACCCATATATAAATGAAGTCTCTAGTCTACCAATCCCTGAATGCCATATGAACATCATACATAGTGATAATAGCAAAATATTTAGGCACTCATGAAATGAACCCGAGACATCCATTTTTTATTGTCAATTATGTAAGACATATTATAAAATTTCACCTTATAACAAATGAAGAACCGTCCCCAATACACAAGAATACTCATTTCTGGAATGAAGACCAAGAAATTAATCATGAAACAAATTCCACTTAGATGTTTTTCCACTAGTGTGACCGTTAACATTCAAGTGTCAAATTACACCACACTGGACACATTTCACACATATTTTCTTTGTATTTTCTATAAACATTGTCACTTTCGAAATACATAATACATGTAAAACAATAAAATGTTAGCAGCGAATATTATTCCATCAGAATAGTTAAACGGTTTGTTGCTTACATCAGATGGGTTTCTATGAAAAATCCGCTTGGTTCTTCATCAAACAATTCTCGAGTATCGAATTTATGTTTGAAACTGAAGAGTTTTTCATTAGAATTGATACAAGTTAACCAGTGTTTTATGGTGAATACGTGAAATGCTACATGAGAACGTAATAGGTGATCCACTGTTTTTCATCCTCCTCTTACTCTTTTGTTGAAAGAACTATAACAAGAATCAGATGGGCATTTTAGCTGAAGATACCCACAACAGAAATGTCAAGGAACAACATAGCCAATGAAGAAACAATGTTTTCATAAATTAATAGCAAAACTCAATTGTACTTCTGACACAATCTAAAATGATGCATTTTTTTGCGAGTGTGTCTTTCAATCCTTTCAAACCACAGAACTCATATTACTTAATATGAGTTCTGTGTTTCAAACATGGACTGAAAGTGATCCATGTGAATCATAACATAACATAAGAATGCTAGTTGAATAGAAATTAACAAAGCATAAAGAGAACATTTTTCAATTTTTTTTTTTCAGGTTTGGATATGGTCATGAAATTGAGCAGTTTTTCACCCTGAATGATAAGACATTTTTCAAGGTATCTATAAAAAACAAGGGAAATATAATCGAATTGAGAAAACAATAAAGTTGGTGACAGCCTGGTGCATAGAAAGGCAAATATCATCTGACTTCCCTATATTTTGACATGGTTGCAATGGTAGAAAATAGTAATAGAAATATATGGATGTTGTTACTGTCTATGAAATAATAAACAGCTCATATTATATGCTGATGATGTATCTCTTATAATATCAGACAAAAGTGATGACAATATTGCAGCCAAGAGTAGTGTAGCACTAGACTCTCTCAGTACCTGGTTTTCTTCCAATAATATTTACCTCAATCCAACTAAAACTAACTTGGTGAGATTTCATACATGGCAAAAAAGCGCAGGACCTATAAATCTGGTCGGTGATAATGCAAATCTTGAACAAAAGAAAACTGTCACATTTTTAGGTGTCTCTATGGATAAATGTCTCAACTGGAGATCTCAATGCTCGAATCTTTTCTCAAAATTATCTTCTCTTACATTTCTATTGAGAAATATAAGATTCTTATTGAATAAATAACAATTCTTGAACTTTTACTTTGCTCAGGTAGACTCTCGACTGAGATATGCAGTTTGTTTGTGGGGTAATTCAGTAGCAGTGACCGACGTGTTGGTAGCACAAAAGAGGATATTACGATGTATGTTTAATATGCCCAGGAGAACTTCTTGTAGACCAATTTTCAAGGAATGCAAAATCTTAACTGTCACTGGTATTATATTATATTTGAAATGTGTATGTTTGTTTTTAGGAATAAGGAGAAGCTTAATTCAAATAGTGACCTTCATAATTATCATACTAGGCAGAAAAATAATTATTATGTACCCTTTGCAAATCAGAGAGAATGCACCAAACTTTATAGCACTAAAGCTTTTCAATAGACTACCCAATAATTTGAAGAATATCGTGAAGATTAACTGTTTTAAAAGCCAACTCAATGAATTCTTGACATCATCATGTTACTCCTCCCTGTTTTGTTCTCTTGACTATTCCTATATGGTTTTTGTAATTATCGAAAGGACAATAAAGTTTATTATCATTATTATTATAACTGCACCATTTTTTTGTCATATTCTTATACCAACTTCGTATGTCTCACCTTTCCAGTATTACAAAAACTGTACCATGCATAACAGTTGCGTTTGTTTCATGTCAAATCGATGAATTACATTGTGTCAGCCAATATGCATCATTCCGATCATTCTCTCTATATCGATGGAATGGAAAGTGGCAACCGGAAAGGAATGTTGGGTGCAATCAAACGACAGGAATGACGAAACCGGTAGCGGTTTGATATGAAACAAACGCAACTAATATGTACTCGGAATTGGAGAAATTCTGAAAGACAAGGTCTGCTTTTTTTTTACTAATAAAATCACTGTATATTTAGATAGCTATCGAACGACGAGCGTCTCCCGACACAACCATCTTGGCACATCCAAGGTCAAATATTGTACTACATGAAGCAAAATATTGGCGCCAATTTCTGAAATGAACTTCGTAATACTTATCTCGTCAATATTTTGGAAGGAGACAAAAAAATACTCTTTGATAAAGGTAGCATTAAGGAAAAGTGGATTCATTTAAAAAGAAAATTAATTAGAGATAGGACTAACTCTATGAATTCTATTACAAATAAAAGATGTGATGAGTTTCAGACATACAAATGTTCAATACATCGATAAACTATCGATATCTGTTATGAATAGGTTATGAAGAAATCCTTAAAATCAGTTTCATTTAAAAGACTACCGATTATTTCTTTTTGCTAAAGAATACTTGTTTTTTTGAATATTGAAGGATCTTTGGTTCTTTTCTTTTTAGTAGACGCATGATCCGCTTGTTTCAAAATGAATAATATTTCCTTCATTCATTGTGTCTATGAATTTATTGCAAATATCGATGTTATTCTTCAGATAGGGACGTTGATGCATCACACATACCTATTATTAATTCACACCTTCTTTTTATGTCCTCATATCATATTTGACCTTGGATGTGCCAAGATGGTTGTATCGGGAGACGCTCATATCGAATGAGTCAAGGAGGATTTAAATTACAGTGAACCACCCAGTACACCAACTCATTACAAAACTTCGAAATCAGAATCATCAGAGTCGCTAGCCTTACCTTTACCGTCCCCCTTCTTGTTCACCCTCACCTTCTTGTTGATGCCGCCCCCTCTGCCCCTACCACCCCTGAAAGTCCCCCTACCTCTGTCATTCGAGCCCCTGCCTCTATTACCGGAGCCACCGGCTCTAGGAGCTTGTCCCGGATTCTGGCGGTGAACCCCATGATGCTGATCGTACGGATGGGGGCCGTAATAGTGCCCCTGCGGGGGGCCTCTGTAGGGGCCGGCCCCAGAGGGAGGCCCATACGGCCCAGCTGCTGGGGGAGCGTTATACCCGCCCGACTGGGGTGGATAAGGGTGGGGATAGTATGGGTCTGGATGTGGGGGGTAGTATGGGTCTCGAGGAGGGTAGGGGTCTCGAGGAGAATAGGGTTCTTCGGGTTTTTTGACAGTTATGTTTATGTCGTAGGACGGGCGATCGTCTCTTTTGGGTTCATTGGGATCTGCAACGAAGAAATATATTTATATTTTTTTTATGTTCCGGTTCCCACGAAAAGGGATATTCTGTAATGTTCAGAGAACATCGTGAGAACCAAGGGAAATAAGGTAGGAATTGGTGTTCTTCTTGAATTTCTGAAGGTTATATGCTGTTTCGGAAAGCCTTTGTTATATATTTGAAATTAATGTAGTTTGACCGCGCTTCTATTAGTTGCACTAAAACGACCTATTTACCTGGTGGCGCTGCCCTACCTCAGTTTCCGGATGTTCTTCTACACCGAATTTAGTAGTTAAATTGATAGTGGTCAGGAGACATTGACGCTGATCGAGATTCTGCTCCCGGTTGGTGCCCACATGTGATTAAACCTTGCTTTGCTCTATTGAATGCTTATTGTTGGCTTATGAACTTCTGCTACTCAGCTATTGTGCAATAACGGTTTTGGCTAGCGACTTTGGGTGAATTGTGCATGGGTATACCTGGGATTAGCTGCCGACCAAGTTACCACGAGGTACTGACCGAGAGCAGCCCTTTGAGACATCAGAGGCAGTTTGGGCAGACCTGTCCCATAAGGGTATGTCGTTCCATAGTGCAACTCGCTTGTATAAATATATAATTTTTCTCAATTCTTTCAATTTTGGATGGAGGACATTTTTCGAAACCACAAAGGCTATCGAATTGCATTCATATGCCTCGGGGAACACCTCCCTTGGCAATGTGTTCCAGAGCCACGCTGTTCGTTGGATGATGCAGGTCTCCAAAAAGACCTCAAAGGGGTGCGAAGCCTCAACTCGCGGGGACTGCTAAGAGAGGAACAATTGTTGATATTTCAGAAGAGCATATGGTTATTCCTAGTATGATAATTATTGAAACCTACTTCAATTTTTGTGCATTTTTTTTTTTCATTTTCACTACGCCTCATTGCAATGTTATGCATATTATCTGAGATGTAACAATATTTTTGAATTGCTTTTACTCGATAATGATACATCTGGACAAGAGTACGTTTCCCTGTAAAGAGATGCGAAATTATATAATCTGAGATTAAATTTTCGAAAAATATGCACACAAAAAATTTTGAGCAATATTTAATGTAGTCCCACCCTGTATTATACAGTCCTGATTGAAATTTTGAAATGATTTAATTTTCATTGCATTGGGCATGGAAAATTTAGTTCTTGTACCAAATTGCATCTTTTTATCACATAGAGTTTCGGAAATACTCAAGAAATAACACCTTCAGGAGCCCCCTTTCAGGGGGCCATAGCGTTACCACCGATAAAACAAGGCCTGCATGCTCCGTGGGTGACGTCACTTAGTCAGGCCTAACCAGCGGCTCGAAACGACAAGCGCTTATAGACCTATAAGGCGACCGCGTATTTCGATTTTAGTTTTAGATCATTATTGAGCCGATTTTGCTTTTTTTTGAAGGGCTTCCGGTTGAAAGAGGATGCCAGCCGTCAACTGAGCCCTTCTTCGCATCCCATTCGATTTTATTATGGAAAAACGAAGTTTCAAAGCAAAAACCAGAATAAAACACAAATACCCACCTACAGCAACCCATTCGAATTAAATATATTGGCAAAAATTGTAGTGATTCAATCTCATTAGAGGTGAACTTCACTTATACAGGGCCCGCAGAACATAAACTTATCGTGAGATTGATCGAAAGAAAATTGGAGAAAATGTATTTTATTTTGATAGACATGCCGTTTGTTATAATTACCTATATTTATCTTGGAGAATTCCTATTACCTAAAAAATTAGCCAGTGAGTGTTTTCAATTTCCTGTTGTTGGATTTTTTACCCAATTGGTCGTTAGACTTGAAACAGTAATTTTTAAGTAGAGTGTTTGTAGTACATGTTAATATAATAGTTGCAATTTGATCATTGCAATGAATTCTGCATTCATTGCCACGAGGCAAATGACCGTTTTCAGAAAGAAATTTGAGAATGTATTGAGTCAGAAACCAAAGAGTCCAATGCATTCGAAATATGTTTCAAAACCCTCGTTTTCTGATTATCAAGACATTTTCCCGAATTATGAATCTCGTTCTTATCTATTTCAATTAGTAATTCCTTGATTTGATTGATATTATTAGATATAAAAGGTGTTTTCAGATTGGCTTTTAGAGATGTTTGTATCGCTAGGTCATACAAAAATGATTCCACATTCAAAACAAAATCAATAACAACCGAATATGTAATTACGGGCCCTGGAGAATAAGACAATTTGAATAATGTGACTTTTTGCAAATCGATAATTTTGAACCACTTTTCGGGCAACTGAAAAGACTCTAATACAACTAGAAATTCTTGAAATTCTGTGTAGCAAAATGATTTTTGGTAATTTTCGAATTCAGTTTTACTTTTGGTAAGTGCTTGTGCCAAATTTTTAGTCTCTAGTATCTCAAGTTTTTCATCACGACTTGTGCGTAATTTTACATCTTTCGATAAATAAGATGGACAGTTGGGAAATTGAGTGGGAATAACATCTCGTTTGAGCCTAGGAATTTTCAAATCTATTGTTACAGTTTTGCCAGTTTTTGAATCGGTCGCAGTAGATGAAGTAATAATATCATCTTTAGTAAAATGTAATTCACATACTTTACTGTACTTAGATGGAGTCGTAAAATCCTTGCGGTGAATTGCATGTACCCACTTTTTCGATAGTTCCTTGTCCAACGGGAAACTAAAAGCATGAACTTTTGGACCACCCACATAATTCCCCCGACAAAAGGGAACACAACACTTGTAAGGCATTGTTATTTCGCCTATCACAACACGAAATATTTCACAAAACAGTAATTTCTCCGCCAATTATTTTGATGAATAAACAACAAGAGAATTCAAGCACACGCGATTTACCTACGCCACCGTTCTTAAACAATAACAAACTGACGATCGATCGACGCGAATGCCTTGGAAGATGGCCTGAGTATGCGACGTCACGAGCTGTTTACGTCAGAGTCTGCTGGCCTTGTTTTATCGGTGGTAACGGCCATAGCTCCCTTAGGAGAAAGACATTTCTCGACTCATGTTTATTGGAACTTTTCTTTCTATTTTTGATCGAAGAAGCCGCTGGTGGAGTTTGGCAGGCTAATTTCGAGACACCCTGTATATGTCAACTTACGTCTATGATCATGGCCGTATCGATACGGATCCCCGTACGGACCTGCGGCCGGAGGCGGCGGCGCGGGCCCGTAAGCGTTGGCCGAGTACGCTCCTGCAGGCGGAGGCGGATAGTAGCCCCCGTAGGAGTGATGAGCACCTGGGGCGCCTGCGTAAGGGGCCCGATTCTGCTCGACCTCTTGGTAGGACGGCGGCGGCACGTCCGGCATCGATCTTTGGGTCTCGTATCTGTCTGGACCTGAGAATGAACCTCGATGATTTTTCGAATTGAGATACGACCATCAGTCGTGAAGAGCTTGAGTTTGAGGGGGTTTCAACGAGAGGTAGCCGGTTGGGATTCATTTTCTATTACACTTCTTTGAAATCAACTTGTTCTAATCTATATTAGTAACTAGTAAATTTGAAATGGAATTATCATATTGAGAAACTATGTAATAAACTGAATAGTGTGACCTATAGTTTGAGAATTATGGCAAAATATCTGAACAGCCCAACATTGAAGATTGTGTATTATGCACATTTTGAAGCAGTGTTAAGATATGGGATTATTTTTTTCGGTAGCAGTGGTGAATTCAAAAAGTTATTCACAATCCAGAAACGAGCTGTTAGAATAATATCAAATTTGGATTTTTTGGAAACGTGTAGAGGAAAATTTGAACAAAATAGAATTCTAACAGCTAGTGCAATATATATATACAAGAGTGTTTACTATTCTTCTTTAAAAATAAACATTTTTTCAATGATTGTCTTTCACAACATATATATGGTACTAGATCCGTAATTTATAACTATCCAGCACACAGACTAACACTCACAGAAAAAAGTACAAAATACTGCTGCTTAAGATTTTTTATGAAGCTGCCTCGTGAGGTTCAAGAAATACAAACACTTAACATGTTTAAGAAAACAATTTTTAATTTATTAATGAAAATAGAGCCTTATACTGTAGATGATTTTATATCAGCACAACTATAATAGTATAATGTCATAATTATGTTATTCTATCTGTATTCCATGCATTTTTATAAAATCTATGTTATTTAAATGTTGTACATGTGAAATACACGATTTTGTATAATGTAAATATTAGGTACACGTCCTGTCAAATGTACCATTTTGTGACGTTTTTTCATTTAATATTTTGTTAAATTTTATTTATTGCATAACATTCCTTGAAATAAAGATTATTATTATTATTATTATAGCAGACCTCGCAAACATTTTGCTATATACATTATTTCAATAAAAACATTTTTCAGTTCAATATTCACCAAGTCACTATTATTATTTTATTTTCTACTTCTTTTTAGTTTCGCTATCTATAAAAGCGTGTTTCTTTAGTTTTTCAAACTACCATTTATTTCAACTTCTTATTAGGTCACTTGAATTTCCCAATTTTGATGAAAAAATCATAATATCCGACTCCTAAAACCCCAGATGAGAATTTTGAATAGAATCGGAACATAATAGATAGATAGATAGATAGATAGATAGATATTTTATTTGTCTTTTAGGTGCATTCATAAGAATACAAATAAGATACGTCACATATACATAAGTTATGAATATTACAAAAACTAGTGGCTAAGACTAGAGATTTACAGATGAAGTTAAAAATTAAAAATTAAAAACTAAAAAAAAAGTGTGCATACAAACATACGAGAACAATATGATGTATAATCAATGATAAAAACTGAGTAAAATGTAGTGTAAAAAGTAATTTATAAAAGATAATGCACCAGGAATAATATACCCCATGGTTATTTATTTTGTTGTGGATGTTAGGGCCGCTATATATTCTCCAGTAGTATAAAATACATTGGAGGTCAAATATGAGTGCATGTGTTTTTTGAAACTTTTGACACTCAGAGCTTTAACGTAAGTGGGTAGTATATTGTAAAGATTTACATTGAGAGAGTTTCTACTTGATTTTTGTAATCTGAATTTAGATGGTCTTATCAATTGAGAGCCTCTAGTGTTGTAAGTATGGAAATCAGCATTCTTTTCATGATTATTCTTGTTTTTATGTATTTCTAAAATAGATTGATAGATATATATGGATGGTAAAGTCATGATACTGAGTTCCAGGAAAAGTGGTCTACAGGAATCGGTAAACCCTGACCCACAGATTATCCTCACTGCTTTTTTTTGTAACAAGAAAACTTCGTTAGCTTTCACGCTATTTCCCCACAGTAATATACCATATGAGATTCGTGAATGGAAGAAAGCATAATAAGCTGATAATAGAACCTGCAAACTAATGATAGTCTTCAGTTTACGGAGTAAAAATAAGTATTTTGAAATATTTGTACACAGCTGCTCTGTGTGACCTGACCAGTTTAATCTGTCGTCCAGTGTAACACCTAACAGTTTGACGGTATCACCAAATGCTGTTGAGTTGTTCATAGAAAATAATATATGTTGTGTTTTACTTTTCTTCAATTTAAGATTATTACTTTTAAACCAAGTTTCCGCTTTAGCTTGAGCCAGATTTATATTTGCTAACGAACCAATTGTATCTTCACTGGAGCTGGTGAGAGTTGTATCGTCCGCAAATGCAATACATCCATAAGGGCACATATATGAAAATAGGTCATTTACATAGATAATGAATAGGAGAGGGCCTAGTACAGAGCCTTGTGGAACCCCACATGCTATTAATTCAAAATCAGATACGTTATTTGAGTCTATTACAACACATTGTTGTCTATTTGTTAAATAGGATGAAAAAAGGGAGAGGGGTACTCCTCTAATACCATACTCCTCGAGTTTTCTGATGAGAATGGAATCGGACACACAATCGAAAGCGTTGGTCAGGTCACACAGAGCAGCTGCAGTATGATGACCCTTTTCGAAACCCTCAATGATATCATCAACTACCTTCCTCAGAGCATGCACTGTTGATGTCGACTTCCTAAATCCGAATTGATTTGGGTTCAACAAGTTGTTTCTATGGAAATAATTATACAGACGATTTTTTAAAATAATCTCGAATATTTTACCGAAAAGTGGAACTATCGAAATTGGGCGGAAGTTTTCAATATTTGTGACATCACCTTTTTTGTAAATGGGAAGAACTCTGGATATTTTGAGAGCATCAGGAAATCGACCTTCCCCAATGCAGGCGTTGAAAAGTGTAGTTAAAGGTTCAATCAAGTACATAGCTGTTTCTTTTATTATTTTACTATTCAGATTATAAACATCAAGCGAATTTGTATTCTTCAGCTCGAAAATTGCATTGGCAACCTCTACATTAGAAATGGGCTCCATAAAGAAGGATCCTGGACTGTTCGGCTTATCCATATAAGAGAGTGGAATAGAACTAGCACTTTTATGTGAAAGCTCATTTGTTATATTCATACCCACAGAAGAAAAATATGAGTTGAATTCTTGTGGAGTAAAATTTGCGTTATGATTGGTGACAGTTGTGTTATTCATTTCAAACTTGATGAGGTTCCAACTATCTCGGATTTTATTGTCAGAGTTCAATATAAAATTGTCATATGCATTTCTTTTTGCTAACAAAACCATTTTTTGATACTCACTATTTAAAGTTATGAAGGCTTCCTTATGTACAGGGTCGTTGGTAACATCATATCTTGTTTTTGATGCTTGAACAATATTTTTCATATTTTTTATTTGATCATTGATCCAGTAGCATGGTGGATTGGGTTTTCCAGTTATTTTTCTTAGAGGAAAGTGTTGCTCTACAAGTGTAGAATAGCAATTCAGTAAAAAACTTGACATATCATCAGCAGAACTTGCATTGTAGAAACTATTCCAATTCATCATGCTCAAGGATTTCTTGACTTCCTGTAAACCATCTGAGGTAATGCATCTCTTACTGAGGGGTGAGCTTTTTCCCAATATGGGCATTTTAACAGTTATGAACTGACCATAGTGGTCAGATAGACCAGGGTCAATAACCCCCGTTTTGTAGCATTCATTTGTTAGATTTGTGAAAATGTTGTCAATGCAACTTTTCGAGCCATTTTCAACCCTGGTGTAGTCTGAAATTGTGGGGTTTAGTCCAAAAGAATTTAGTAAGAAACATATTTTCGATTTGTTTGTCGAAGACATCATAAAATCTATGTTGAAATCACCTAATAGGATTATTTGAGTGAGTTTTCCTGAAAGATCAGTTAACAGTTCTTCAAGCTTATTGAAAAAGATGGTACAATCATTAATACATGATGACCTATATAAAGCTATGAGAGCAGTGTGTGATTTCGGCAGCTCCATACCACACACCTCTATATCTCGTTCTATACAGTAGTTAGTCAGATTCAAAGGTCTCGCTAGCAAATTGTTTTTTATATTTATATATATAGCAGCCCCGCCGTGCATATTCCTCGGCCTAGTAAAATGAGAGACTAGCTTATAATTAGGTATGTTACAAAATTGCAAACATTGGTCATCCAGCCAATGTTCAGTAAGACAAACAACATCACATTTGAATTCTTCTAAGAAGAGGTGTAGTCTCTCCACTTTGTTTGCAAGGGCACGGATATTCAAATGGAATATATTAATATTTGTTTTGTCACCAACGGTGAACTTGCAGTTGCTGTTCGATTTAGATACAGTGTTAGCTTCGTAAGAGTGAAATTTTGATTGTGTTTCATGTTTAATAACAAAACTCGTCCGCAATACTGGATCTACCATCTTGAATTCCCTAATTTTGACGAAGGAATCATAATTTTTGATCCCGAAAACTCCCACTTACAAATTTTGAATAGAGTCGATATATAATTACAAACTCTTCCGGTATAATGGTTCCACCGTCTTGAATTTCCAAATCCCGCCCTTTCCAAATTTTGACAAAAGTATCATAATATCCGACCCCCAAAAACACCCAGATAACAATTTTGAATCTCCTAATTTTGACGAAAGAATAATATTCTCCGACCCCGAGAACCACCAGATAGCAAAGGACCCCGCACAAATCAAATGCAATTTTGATTTCTGTCAATTTACCTAAAATATTGGGAGAAAGTAGTTCAAAGTGTGCTGAACAAAAGTCTTCATGGGGTTAAACGATTTCGATGAGTAGTTTTCGTTCTACGCTCTCGTGAATCCTCTGATGCTACGTATAGAAAAAACTTGACTAGATGATCCACAAAGGGGGTACACGCGCACTTATGAGATATCTGAATCGAATTCAGGTGAGGTTAGGTTAGGTGTGTGTGTATGTGTGGTTGTATGGGTGCATTGTGGGTGTGTGTGTATACAGGGTCATACAAAGAGGCCATAGTACCTGTCACATCCACGTTCGTTGTCCTTGAGTGGCGCAAAGAACAGGTGATATGATTAATAATATGACAGTTGATAGATGTTAATGTGTGTAATATATAGTAATGAAATATAGCTCAACTAATCAGCAAACTTTCTGAATTTCTGAATTCGATTTCGATACCTCACAAGTGCGTGTGTACCTCCTTTGTAGATCCTTTTGGAGACTTTTGTTCAGCACACTCTCAACTACATTCCCAAAATCTCAGGTAAATTAACAGAAATAAAAATTGCATTTGATTTGTGCGCTGTCGTTTGAATAAAATCGGATCATAAGTACAAAATCCGCCATTTTGAATCCGCCATCACGAATTTCTTAATTTTGATAATAATAATTAATAATCCCCGATCACGAAAACCCCTAGGTACCAATTATAAAAATAATCGGATTATAATTACAAAACTCGTCCGCCATATTGGTTTCGCCATCGTGAATTTCCAAATTCCGCCCGAATTTTCAAATTCTGACGAAAGAACCATTCGACCCCGAAAACCCCCAGATACCAATTTTGAATAGAATCGGACCATAATTACAAAAGTCGTCTGATATATTAGATCCGCCATCTTGATTTTCCTAATGGTACCGGGATAAAAAGTATCCTATAACTTTCTCCTGGTTCTAAGCTATCTCCCCACCAATTTTCAGACAAATCGATCCAGTAGTATCGGAGCCTATTCAATACAAACAAACAAACAAACAAACAAACAAACAAACAAACAAACAAACAAACAAACAAACAAACAAACAAACAAACAAACAAACAAACAAACAAACAAACAAACAAACAAACAAACAAACAAACAAACAAACAAACAAACAAACAAACAAACAAACAAACAAACAAACAAACAAACAAACAAACAAACAAACAAACAAACAAAAAAGGAAACAAACAAACAAACAAACAAAAAAGGAAACAAACAAACAAACAAACAAACAAACAAACAAACAAACAAACAAACAAAAAAGGAAACAAACAAACAAACAAACAAAGAAGCGAACAAGCAAACAAGGAAACAATCAATCAAATCTTTCCTCTTTATAATATTAGTATAGATATTGTAAGATAGGCTTCTCCAGGCTATCGCACGGAAACAGCGCACGGGAAAACTCTGAGAATAACCATGGAAACGAATCATACTTGCCAAAAACTGTATTGTCAATCAAATTTATGCCGACAAAATGAACTCTGAAGAAAATCCCGAAATTCCCGGCACAAGCGACCGCGAATTTATTACCAGTAAAATCCAGGTCTAGTAGTTCGAAGTTTTTTCATTCCTACAACAACTGTGAAAATAAAAATGTTCCAAGTTTCTTTCCTGCCTTTTTTTATGTAATATTTTATTATTATATTTTGATTTTCATCGAAGTGTAATAAAAAATATCGTTCATTACTCGTCCAGAAATGATTTTTCCGTGCTTGCATGACTCGTCACACGCGCACGGAAAAATCCATATTTCCAGACTTATAATGAAATATACTATTGTGATTATTATTGAAAGATGCACTGTGTTAAATTCAATGTGTTTGTATGCAATGCTGAATCCAAGTTTAGCGCATCTAGGATTCAGTTCTGAGGGAGGTAATGATAAATTATTATACAAGTTTTATAAGACACTATTTTGTCGCACGCTTTGTTTGGAGTACGACGAGTAAAGCGAGTAGTGAACGTCACTTAGAAGGGTAAAATGAGACGTCAGTTTCATGACGTTGCAGGGACGTCCTGTCGACGTCCATGTTTCCCAGACCATATCTAAACCAAGTGTACTTAAATTGTGAAACCGTTAGTTTTGTGACGTACCTATATATACAGGATGGGCATTTTCAGTGTCGAGAAGTTTTCAGAAAAAATCGTTTTTTCATTAATTTTACACACATATATAGAAACTTGTACGTCTTGGTAATTTTATATATATGCTTCTAACGTCGATAGAAGTATAACTCATTAAAACAAATCAACATGCAAGTTTTATTGGAATCCTATGTAGCTACCCAAAAAGTAAGAGAAAACTTTTTTAAACTTTGACACTCTGGATATCTTGGAAACCAATCAAGCTATATATGCATATATGTATACAAATGCTAATATAGGTGTACCAATATTGAAACCGTCACTTCAATGACATTGCAGTAACGTATCTATGACGTTGCAGTAACGTATCTATGACATTGCAGTAACGTATCTATGACGTCTAAAAATCACGTCGGTGTGACGTACCAATTTGGTGTCATTCAGAAAATGTTTCAATAATTTGCTATTAAGATTTTTGTTGGGTGACAAATAATGCATGAATATACATTACTCAACAAAGTGAAGCTAAATTAACCAACATCCTTTTCAATGCTATCAAACTATTTTTGGTTTGCTTACATCTCGCCGACACAAACTGCCTATATAATACGAGTAACTGATTTCATTCTGATGGAGATGCGTACTGAGGGATAGTGCTGCTGAATAGACGATTGAATGGACATGACACCGAAGGGACCACCAAGCAGACTCAACAATGCATAATCAATATTATATGTCATCAGAGGTCAGTGGTGATTATCACACCATGTTCGAGGAAATTTTTTCACGTGTCATCACCAAATTTGAACGTCATTTCGACGTCACAGTTTGGTGAGTGAATGACGTCAATAAACGTGAGTGATATGACGTCATTGGGCTGTGACTTATTCACGTCATTCATCACGTCATACGACGTCAACTCCCGATGTCACCTTGGTCATCCAACTGACATAAAAATACGTCACTGCAACGTCATCTGGTTGCCTGGGCTATTACTACAGCAATAAGTTTACACAATGAGTTATCAATGATGAATTCGGTTATGCTTCATTGCACAATTCATAATTCACATCTTAGTTCAAATTTCATCTAAATACCTCTATTTTGGGCCCTGTTCTCGTATCCTGCACGATTCTTATTTCTGTTATCCATGTTCTTCTTCTTCTTATCATCTTCCTTCTTATTTTTCTTGTCATCCTCTTTTTTATTTTTCTTATCCTCTTCCTTCTTGAATGGTATGTTATGAATATATTCCGTATTTTCATGCTCTTTAGCCCTGGACTTTTTCTGGCACTCGTACAGTTCCTTGATCTTTTTGCCGTTGTGTTTGAGCTTGTAAAGTTCTTGGATGCTATCAGATACTTCTTTAGGAGTGATCGCATTGTCTGTGCGTCCTAATCTCTTGTTCAATTGTAGGGCTTCATCGAATGACTTCTTCATTTCGTCATATTCTCTTAGAAGTTTTCTGAGATGATCGACGGTTTCCTTATCACAAAGTTTACCCATCGATTGTTCCCTATAAAATTCACGTATTGATTAAATATTTACACTTTTGACTGGCAAATAGGATTGTGCAATCTCCACAAGAGCAGAGTCCCTTAATGTAAGGGTTCTGGTGAATTCCTTCCATGGCATTCAGGGAAGAGTACATCTATACATCTTTCTTTATCTTTCCAAACTTTTTGCATCTCATCTACTACCACTAAATTTTGAATTTCCGGAATTATCACCATCAAAAATAGTCTTACTACTGATATTTTTCAATTTGTGTTCATAAAAACAGTAAATTCAACTCATAATTGCCTAGATATTTGCATTTTCCGATTTATTGCATTCTTCTGAAGAGAGAGGGAGAGATAAATCTTTATTAGGAGTATACCATCAAAACGTCATTGGCCGAAGTCATCATCTTCTGAAGATTTATGTTGATTTTGCCTAACGGTGAACAACTTTAGACACTTGTTTATAGTGTATGTTGAATTGATCTTCATCATACAGGTCATGGAAAGAAAGTCTGAATGTATAGAGAACGAATTAATATTTTTATCAGATAGAGAATGCGAATTCTCAATGTATTTTTTTATATGTTTCCATTTTTCACAATGAAATCAACATCATTATTCACATTATTGAACTCTCTTCCAGCCAATTCATAGATCAGGCTGAACTATATATAAACTAAAAGAAATGGCAATGATACTCACCTATTAATAAGGTACTCGATATATTCTTTGTAGGAATCATTGAATGGTGTAATAGCATTGTTTTGCAGAAAATGAGCGAATCTAGCACAAGTAGTGACAATGACCTGGTGCTCATTGTCTAGCTCTTCCTTTTTATTGATAATGCTTTGCATAATTTTCCTAGCATTCTCCACTACTTTCGTTTTGTCATTGATGTTTTTCTTGACGGTAGGATCGACTTCTCGGATTTCTTTAACTTTGGTCATATAGTAAATGTGTTGATGCACTCTGAAACTGCACCCACATTTTTGACAATCATTCGTTCTTGCCATAGCTGCACAATTGACCAATCCGGGATCGCCGATCATTTCTCTGGTTATGTTCGAAAGATAACAGGGATCGTGGCACCTCTGTTTGTAATGCCAAATATTCCTGCCCAATTTCTATAAGAGAAAGACATACCGGGTGTCAACGAATCTATTAGACAAGTCATAACTTCTAGACCATTAGGTGTATCAAAATGAGATTTGGTATAGGTAAATAGTATGTGAAGAGGAGAGTTTTCACATATTTTTCACTTTCCGGTCACTTCTGGTTCCACCGGAAATGGCTCCGGTTCTAAATTTTTAAATGGAGCACCCTGTATATTCTAACATTTGTGGATTTCTGAGACAATTATAGATCAGAATGTGACATTTTCGAAAGTTTTTATGCCTACTTGATTTTTTCGGAGTCACTTTTGAAATTACATTTAGGTGGCCATGATCGGAAGTAAACTAATCTAAGGACCTCAGGTGATATCAGAAAATTACAATCGTGAAGTTTTAGTGACAAGTATGATAGATATGAATAAGACAAGTTGGCAAAATTACATTTTCGTGTCTCTAACTATTATTTTTCAAATGGCGACCATTTTTTGACAAAATGTTACCTTCTTCTCTTGAAGCTTATGTCACTGTCATAACCTAAGTGAGTGTTTTGTTCTCCCAAGAAGAGTTGATCGAAATAACTGCAAAATATTATGCATCATGCCTATCCTCGGCACACTTGACAAAAGTAAATAAATTATTAAGAAGTATTTTCGTCAGTAATATTTAATTTATGTTCTTATTTGTAATCCAATCGCAAATAAATTAGTATCGTTAGATTCGTCAAAATATCCTTTTTTCGGAAAGTGCTTGTCACAAAATGGTCGCCATTTGAAAAATAATAGACATCGTTCGGATAATGGTTTGCAATGTTCTGTATAGCTTACTCCTGCCTATCCTTAGAAATTTTTTTGTGCAATGAAAATTTTTGTAGAATGAGTTGATGCACACACACAAATATTCATCAGTAAGCTTACCCTTCAGCCGCCTCAATATACATATAGCAGGTTGGTATTGCTAGACGCTTACATAATTGATCAATGTGAGGCAAAAAATTCAGACCTGCATCTATATAGATGTACCACAAGCAATTCAACTACATTTACGTCTGACCCATTGTTCAATTTCAAATTCAGAACTCGAGTATTTCCATTATTGAGAGTAAGATAATTACTCTCATTAAAAATTTTAATTTGTCCAGTGTTGGACATTTTTTGTCATTAAGGTTTTTTTCCATTTCGGTCACAGTGGATTATAGACATGTCATCAACATACCCAATAGGATGTATACTTTCACTAACACAAACTAAGTTGAACATCTGATCATTGACATAAATAATCAAAAGTACAGGTCCTAAAACTGATCCCTAGGGTACTCTGTGTTCTGTTGTTACAATGTCAGATACACCGTCTTGCCATTTGACTCTAGCTTTTCTATCCGTGAGATAAGACATAAGTTCAGACTCTTACACCATAATGCTAGTTTTTTTATCAAGATATTGTTATTAAAAGTGTCGGAGGCGCGAGAAAGATCGTAAAATTTTGCAGTAGTGTTTAATTTTCAAAGCTTATATTTTTTCACAAGCGTTGCATAGTGCAGTAATGGTTGATTTGTCAGACCAATAGCCATATTGGAATTCTGTTAGTAATTTGTATGATTCAAAATAATCTATGAGTCTGGTTTTGAACACTATTTCAAACATTTTTGCCAGTATTTGTATTATCGAGATTGGTCTATAACAATTTGTGTCTTCAGAGTTTCCTTTTTTGAAAACTGAATCGCCTATGGGAATATTAGGACAAAACGAGTTTTTACTGGAGAATTACCTACTAAAAAATAATTACCTGGTGAACTTCAGCACACTTGTAAGTTGTGCAAACCGTTGACGGTTGAGTCATTTTCACAACTTCCAAGTCAATAGTTGGCATGTACAGTTTAGTCTTGAGCTCATCCAATGAGTCGTGATCCATCTGAAGATTCGCCTCATGTCTTTTCAGTGCATGCATATTATGGTTGATGAGTTGGGATATTTCGGCTAGAGGTTGTGCCAATTGGTTTATCATTCGTCTGGCCTCATTTATTGCACTGGTGCTTTTGACATGATGTGGTTTCAAGGGAGTATTATTAGCATCACCGACGATGTAATTGATCATCCTAGAAAACATATTCATTTACTTTGAAAAGCTGTAAATCTTCGTTAATCACGACTGAACAAACAATTGCCCCACTTGATATTATGAAAATAATTTTATCGGGACACACTATTTTTTTTTCTGTTCTGGTTCCCATAAAACGGGATATCCTGTAATGTTCAGAGAACATCGTGGGAACCAAGGGAAATAAGGTAGGAATTGGTGTTCTTCTTAAATTTCTGGAGGTTATATGTTTTTTTTTTATCGCTTGGAGCGCACGAAAGGGAATCCCTATAATGTCTCGGGGAACACCTCCTTTGGCAATGTTTCCAGACAGGACAGGTCGGATCTGTGCCTTATAGATCATAAGCAGCTGACTGGAAGTGAAATAGCTCCTGGCCCGAAACAGAAAACCAAGTTTTTGGGATGCACTTTCAGCAATTGATCTCACGTGATTTTCCAAAGAAAGGTTATTGCTGATAGTAATACCAAGCATCGAGATGGATGTCTTCAAAGGTATGGTTACACCTGACAAGCTTATGTTTGGCACAGTGAGATCGGCTTTTCTAGAGAAAAGGCATGCTTGTGTTTTGTTTGCATTGAAATCTACCAAGTTATTGGATCCCCATTCGAGAATTGTTTATTGAGGACCCGTTTTTTATGAACCTTTGGAATTCTTGGCAATGGGCATTGACAGTTCAAGGAATGGTAGCATCATAAAATTTTTTTCAACTCCAAATCTTTCAATTAGGCTGAAGATGGTCTTTTATAAGACCGAAACATGTCCCTCATGATTAAGTAACAATATCATTAAAATTTGTGGAGATGACTTCGAGCATTCCTTCCTTCCTGCTTAACAAATGAGTTAAAAACAGTGTTGCCAGCTCAAAAATTCTCAATTTTTCAACAATATTGCTATCAATTGAACTTATACCCAAGTTTGCAAGACTGCCCAAACAGAATACAGAACTTCATAGCAATATTGTTATGTTATGATCATACCAATATTATTTTAGTAATGTTATAGCAAGATCCGAAGAGAATCAACCTCGAATGTATAACTGTTTATGAAAAACATGCTTACTTCCAACATTGTTCCACAGAATTCTTCCAGCTCTCTTTATTGCGCTCTTTGATTGAGACATCAAACTCCACACCATTCTTGATAGCTGCTAAATATCTGAATGCCTCATTATCAAAACAGAAGATATTTCTATTGATGGGGATTTCAGCGTGAGGAGGACTTTTCCTGATTGCTTCAATTTCATTCTTCAGCAAATTGATGGTTTCACCTGGCCCATAGTCAGAGCCTCTAGTATTAGTGAATGCAAATATAATATTCTTACTTGCAGATTTGTCTAACCTGGACAAAATTTGAGACATGCAATATTTAAAAAACACTGTATTTCTGGATTGATTGGGTTTGAAAAGAAAACAGATTGCATGGAGCTCGTGTAGTTGACCAATGTAAGATAGAATGTTTTCAGAATTGATATCATCCTGATCTACACCCCTGGTATCTCCCATTCCAGGAGTATCTATCAAACGAACTTTCGATTTGCCATTCCAAATGGGGAAAACGTATGTTTTTACATCTTGGGTAGCTGAGACACCACTACTGAGAAGTTCGTTTTTATCACCAGCTCCCATGCTGATGACATGGAATTCACCATCTTTATCCTTCATGCTGAACTCTGTAGGTATGAGAACGAGTAAGTTCTCATTTTTTGCTTTTTTCAAATCCGCATACGTTAAATAATTGGCAACAGAGTTGATAAATGTCGATTTACCAACTCCTGTTTCTCCCAACAGAAGAATATTTATATCTGTCTTTTCAGTTATACTGAGGTCCTTGACTTTCTTTTCTAGGTCCGATCCTGAGGAAGCCATCTTGGGATTTTCCTGCAAAAAATAATGATCTCAATAAGTGTTATTGTTCACTTAATAATACTGATCGCTGATTCCTTATACAGGGTATTCCTCAAAGACATGCTAATATTTAAGGAGGTACTTCTTTGACTCATTTCAAGATAAAAACTTCCTGTGAACGTATGTCTCAAAAGTCTTAACTTGTGAACAACGAAGAAAAATATTCAAATTTCATACAATCCTATGAAGGCCATTCAATTCCGTACAAAAAGATCTTCTGGTGATACTCGACAGAAAGCTCCGTTTTTGAGAAAAAAACGGAAAAACGAGACCAGACTTCAAATTTTGATGTAAATGCTAATTTGAGAACTCCATTCAGGACATCAATTACTGGAAAACTACAGTATGCAACATTTTGAAATTTTTGAACCGTTTCAGTCACATAGACTAAATATTTTCATCACGAAACCTATACAGGGTGGAACAAAAAAATAATCTATGCATATTTTCAACTTTGATACCCTGTATCTCGAAAGTTATATGACGTTTACGACATACGTTCATATGAAATCAATTTCTTGAAATGGGTCCAAGAATCGCCCCCTTGAATATTAGAATGTCATTAAGGAACACCCTGTATACAGGGTTACTGGTAATTCTATACATTCCTTCAAATTAAACCCTAAGAAGCATTATACAAAAGTTGATAGTTCTTTTCTTTTTTTTTTGTTTTCATCCAGATGATAGTACCCTCCATACTGCGTTCTCTTCCAGAATTCCCATTTATTCCCAGGAAACTAATAACTCACGGCACCAAAACTCAAGCCTGCATTTTCTCTAGAAAGGCGGAACTCAGTATGCCCGATATTGTAATGTCTGGCTCCACCATCCCCACCAAGCCCACCATATCTATGCTCGGTATTTCCATCTGCAACACTCTTTCATGGGATAATCATGTCAGATCCATCGCAAAAGCTGCTTCACAAAAACTCGGATTCTTGTTCCGCGCGAAAAGCTACTTTACACCTCAACAGCTTCTCATGATCTACAAAGCGCAGATACGGCCTGTTCTAGAATACTGTTCCCACATATGGGGTTCAGCACCAAAACATACGCTGATGCTCTTAGATTCCATCCAGAGAAGAGCCATTCGCCTGGTGGGTGACGCCACACTCACTCACTCTTTGACATCATTGGAACACCGTAGAAAGGTCGGCGACCTTTCACTTTTCTATCGATACTTCCACGGGAAATGTTCTTCGGAAATCTCTGCAATCATCCCTTCACTAGCAATACCAATCAGACGAACTAGACAAGCCCAGTCAGCACATCCTTTCGTTGTCAACCTCGAAAGATGTCGAACAGCACTTTATCAAGACTCCTTCATCCATAGAACGGCTAGGCTCTGGAATTCATTGCCTGTGGAAGTATTCCCAACAACATATAATCTCCAAAAATTCAAAAAAAAATCCAATACCTACCTCCTGTCCCTATCCTCCCTAGGAACGCACGATGTTCTTTGAACATTATAGGGATTCCCTTTCGTGCGCTCCAATCGATAAAAATAAATAAAAAAAATGAAAAAATATTACTCACCAACAGGTACCGATTGAATTTATAACTGGTATTTGACAATATGGATGATACATACAATATTTATGGTGACAAAGGAACCTAGCTATACCTATATATGTATGTGTATATCAAAGTATATTACCGTGTTTGCTATTTCTAAGATTAGATAGATTAGATAAGATTAGATATAGATGAATCATTCCAGAATATGGATTGTTACAAAAGGTAAAATTGAATCATACATAAAACTGCACATAAATGCAAATAACCAATACGAACAATTAACAAGAATATTATAGTTATTTACTAAACAAGTGCGAAAAGTAGTACTATTCCGCACACGACCGCAGCTGCATGAACTATTACATTGTTTTTCTACGGCGATAACACAACATTGCTCTTGTTTTACTGTGTTCGATACATCAATGAGGTACTTTGTATGTCATCAATTTTATCTGCGTATCTTGATATCACAATGACTCCATTGTGTTTCATTTCAAAAATATCTCATCGCTCATGAAATGTCAAATTTCAAGCAATGATAGCCTCTGTCTAATAGATGAGCATTACTTGACAGGAAATCAGATGGCTACAAGACGAAGAAATCGAAAAGGCCGCTGGTATCTATTATAGCCGTAGAAAAATTATAGTGTATAACTTATTGCAAGGAATGCTAATTTCCTACTCGAATGATTGCATCATTCGCCTATGGATGCTGCAAACTTCAATCTCGTTGGAAATCACTATTATTCCGTGCTCGTTAAACAATAAACTATTTTATCTACAACTATGGAGTCATTCATACATTGCTAACTCGATTTTCAACATTTAATGACATACATTATTGTGATGAATCGAGTAATAAGAGTGATAATGACAGTAGGATGGCGTAATAATCAGACATCCCATCGTCTTGTCAAATTCAACTAGGTAGGTATTCGTTCTACTAGTTGTACCAAAACGTTTGTGAAATACACGCAAATTCAAAAGACTACATGGTTATCATAGTTTTAATCACCTCAATTCTACACATACACGTAAAAATGAGAATTCACTGTTTTTCATTCTCAACAGTGACTACCATCATGAGTAACCATAACCATAAAATAGGAATGGATACTTGACAGTAGTTGCAGATTGGCTCATTAACTGCTGAATTTGAATCTGTCAGAATCGACACAGTAGTGGATCATTCAGATGGGATTGGCAATGCATGATAATTCGTATGTATTTGCTTTTTGCGATTGCGAATTACCTCAAGATCACAATTTCCAGAATCAATGAAATAGTAAAATCGAAGGAATAGGTACCTGTTTATATAAATTGAATTATTTCTAAACAGATCGCGAAACTTATAGAAATTTCAATGAACATGATTGAATTCATTGCGCACGCCCATGGCAACGGTATCTGTCTGTGACTTGCAGCTGATATTGGTATCCCAGATGACGTCACATAATATGCGCGTAGACACACCATCTTCTCCTTCCACTATGGCTCACACTTATGAACCATGGAACTTCATTGTTGATAACTAGAGTATAGAGACAATCTCGGTGGAGGAACGCTACAGCGGAAGCAAGTTAATGAATAATCTGCAATAGTATATGATTCATTTTACAACTGGAAAGTGGAATGGCATATAATACCTGACTAATATGTGATTGCACGACTTTTTTCCTGTCAATAAAAGTTAGATCCAACATTGTTAATCATATTTTCACAATCAAAATTAATGAAATTAGTAATAAGCTGTTCGTTGATTGAAATTTCTGTCAATAAGTTTTCGATTAAATAAATGAGTATTAAATCAGATTTGGTGATTTCGCAATAGAATAACCTTCAATATTTCCAAAGATATATACATATATTTCTGAACTCAGAGTTGCTTTGATATTTGAATAGTTGTAGATAAAGTATAGTATTCTACTCGCACATAATGACTATTACCCACTCAGATGATTACAGCACTCGCCTTCGGCTCGTACTGCAACTTTCATCTTCGTGGGTAATAGCCAGCATTATGCGCTCGTTGAATAATATACTATTCCTACGAGTGTTTTTGTCCATACTAGTTATAAAAAAAGGATTTTTATAAACAAGATTTTATAATAATGCTAAAAATGACACATAAGACAGAATAGAAACATATAGATCATTTAGCTAGTTCTAAATATCCCACCCCAATAAACTCAGCAGAACCACTTCAATATTTCGGATTTGCAATAGTACTATAATTTGTTACTAATTTAGTACTAATTTATTATCGTATTCGCAAATTTATTACTCTTCATTAAACAGAAGAAACCAACGGCTCTGCTAGCTTTATGTCAACCTAGCAAAACCATAACTGAACATTTAATATTTCGAAAATTTTAAATGTACCATAATTTATAACTATTTTATTACTAACTTATAACTATAATCACGAATTTTTTACTCATCAATTTGAATATCTCGATCTCAACCAAGCAGAACCAATACTCAAATCACATGTTTTTTGAAATTCTGTAGTATCATCGATAAGTTACTAATTGATTACTAATTTATTACCACATTCGCAAATTCCTAACACTTCATTCAACAAGGAAAACCAACCTTCTTGAAATGAGGATTGACAGATCTGTCAATGTGGTAATACATTAGTAATAAAATACAAAGAGACAAAAATCAGTTGAATTTACAAAATATTTTGTCATACATCCACGACAACATATTTTGTTAATATAGCAAAAGTTGTCGATTTTACAAAATTCTGATCATTGAAAATGCAAACAAACGAATGATTTGTTCAAGTAACAAAATGTTTGCTAATACAACTAAAAATGTTGTAATAGTAACAAAATATTTTGTCGTGGATATAGGACAAAATATGTTGCTGATTCAATCAAGTTTTTTCTCCGTCAGTGATGAATCATGAACTGAATGGAATTTCCGGAAAGTTTCAAAAATATGTCATTCGAGTATTGGTTCTGCCTCGGGTGGAGATAGAAATAGACGAATCGGCGAGCAGAGCCGTTGTTTTTTTCTGTTTAATGAAGTGTTAGGAATTTGCGAATGTGGCAATAAACTAGTATTGATAATTCAATATAGAATTTCAAAAAACATGTCATTTGACTTTTGGTTCTGCTAGGTTTAAGATCGAGATAGACAAATAGGCGTTTTTTCTTTGAAATGATGAGTAAAAAAATCGTGATTATGGTAATAAATTGGTAACAAACTAGTAATAAGTTTTCAGCTATGGTTCTGCTAGGTTGACATAAAGCTAGCAGAACCGTCGATTTTGCCTGTTGAATTAATTATTAGAATTTTGCGAATGTAGTAATTACTTAATTAGTAATAAATTAGTAACTTATTGATAATTCAATAGAATTTGAAACAATTCGTGATTCAAGTTTTGGTTCTGCTAGGTTGAGATCGAGGTAGACCAATAGGCGTATTTTCCTTGAAATGATGAGTAAAAAATTCGTGATTATAGTTATATGTTAGTAATAAAATAGTTATAAATTATGGTATATTCAAAATTCTCAGAATATTAAATTTTCAGCTATGGTTCTGCTAGGTGCTAGGTTGACATAAAGCTAGCAGAGCCGTTGGTTTTTTCTGTTTAATGAAGAGTAATAAATTTGCGAATATGATAATAAATTAGTACTAAATTAGTAACAAATTATAGTACAATTGCAAATCCGAAATATTGAAGTGGTTCTGCTAAGTTTATTGGGGTAAATATCCCCATTATCAAACAAACAAAAATCGTGCGAAAAAGTAAATTTTGAGCACTATAGTGAGGTTAAGTGAAATTTCCGCTCGATTTATCGAAAAGTACGCCTTCAAGAACGAAAAATCATGTGGAAAGATTACTTTTCCACACGCTCGTAGGAAAAATGGTTTTTCTACAAGCGTGCGTGTTTCACCCTATACCCGCACGCAATTTAGTTTGGGAAGTGTCATTTTCCCGCAGTAGTGGGGGAAAAGGAAAACATATTTATATAATATTTTCGCAAAATAACGGGTGAGTGACACAATATGAAAATTTTAGGTTTTTTTGTTGCAGTATTTACTAAGTTTGTAGAAAATCATCCATCAAATTGCACTATCTATTGTAAACATGATGTCGGATTATTTACCGAACGAGATTGTAAATATGATTATGTGTGTCGAACGTGCGGAGGGTAATTACCAAGAGGCTGAGCGCGAATATCGACGTCGATTTCCGGATCGGAGATGTCCGTCCCAAGCGAGGTCCCAAGTTACCATCAAGTCTCTTGTACAACGTGTCCGCGAAGGTCAGCTCACCCGGAAAAGAAAAAAGTCGGTTTTTGACGACGTCGTCGATCCGGATGCGAGGCTGCTCACGGTGCTCGCGTTAGTGCACCTTAATCCGCATGTAAGCCTTCGAGAAATTGAAAGAGAAATTGGCATTCCTCGATCCACAGTCCAACGGCTACTAAAAGCAAAGTTAACAGAATTAATTCTGTAACCTTTGCTAAAAGTGACTAAATATCACCCGTACCACATCTCCTTGCATCAGTCATTGTCAAATGAAGACTTCGTTGCAAGACTGAACTTTTGCAACTGGGCTCGACGCAAATTTCAACGAGATCCGAGATCCGAGGTTCTTTCTCTTTCATCTTGTAATGTTCTCGGATGAAGCATCTTTACAAAATGTTGGCATATTAAATCGGTAAGTGATACAAATCCAGAAAGGAATAATTTTAACCGCTACGATAGAACACAATTGATTATTTGAAATCAATTACTTAATGTTTCGTAATAGACACAACTGCCAGTATTGGAGCGACGAAAACCCGCATTGGATGCGGACGATCGACCACCAGCATTGTTGGATTGTGAACGTGTGGTGCGGCATTGTGGATTCGCAGATCATTGGGCCTCATTTCTTTGAAGAAACGTTGAATGGAGAGCGATATCTGCGATTCTTACAACGCGACCTTCCTGAGCTTTTCGACGACTTACCATACGATACAAAGTTCCGTATGTGGTTTCAGCAAGATGGCGTGCCTCCACATTTTGCTAGAATTGTGCGAAATTTCCTTGACGAGAGATACCCGCGAAAGTGAATTGGTTGTGGGGGACCCGTGCCCTGGCCACCCAGATCACCCGACTTGACATCCCCAGACTTCTTTCTGTGGGGTTACATCAAAAACATTGTGTTTCGCGTTCCCCCAACCACACGCGAGAATATGGAAGATAGAATTAGAGGAGCGTGCATGGCTATAACGCCTGCTATGTTGGAAGCGACAGTGCGGAATTTTGAAAAACGAGTGAACTTGTGTATTTAAGAAAATGGAGGTCATTTCGAACACTTGATAAAGTAGTCAATCTCACTTAAAACCAGCTTTAGTCTGACCTAAATGATACCTTAATTGCTGAACCATACTTATTTTTCTCTTTTCTAAGTAGAGGTGTCAAGGTTTTTTTTTTTTTTTTTTTTAGAGAGAGGAGGGGAAACCCTCATGGGCTCCCATACGCCTGGGTGTATGGGTTGTGTCAGACTCTTACTGACTAAAACCCCTCCTCTCGTGCCTAGATTCGCAGTGGAACTACCTCTCGGTATTACTTCACCACGACCTATTCTTTTCTTTTCAGGTTCCTCTTCTCTCATCCTTCTCTTTTTCTCTCAGTATTTTGGTGATCATATTTGCTATGGCTTCCCATTTAATTTCACTCTCCAGCATGTGCGTCATTATGTTCTGTGTCGTCATCCGCTCTCCAATTGTTGTTTCTGCCCTTTGTCTTTCCTCGTTCCATCTTCTACAGACCAATACTGTGTGCTCCGGTGTATCCTGTTCTCCACAATATGTGCATTCACCGCTGTCTGTTATCTTTAGGCGCAGTAGGTAAGATCTGAAACGCCCATGCCCAGATAGAAACTGCGTCAGATAGTACCCCACCTCCCCATGTTTTCGATCCAGCCAGGGTTCGAGTTGCGGTATTAGGCTCTTGGTCCATTGAGCGGTTCTGGTTTCCTGTTCCCATTCTTGTTGCCATTTCGCCATGGTCGTTTCCCGTTTCCTTGCTTTCTGTGCTCTCTTGTTTTCATCCTTCTCATATGTCCGTTCGGTGATCAGTAAGTGTATTGGTATGGTTCCCGCAATCACTTGTAACGCTTTTGTTGACACTGTTCTGTATGCGCTTGCTATTCTTGTTGCGGCCTTTCTTTGTGCGCTTTCGATCAACCTCCTGTATTTTGCTTTCTCAACCCAATCCTTCCATGCAGGTGCTCCATACAGAATGATAGAGTTGATTACGCTGCTGAGGATCCTCCTTCTCCCTGCTTTAGGTCCACCGATATTGGGCATAAGTCGGCACAGTGCAGCTGCCGCTCTCTCTGATTTTTTCACCACTTCCTTAATGTGTTGACTCATACTCATGTTGTGTCCTATCTGCAAGCCCAGGTACCTCAGGGACTTTACTGAGTCAATTTCCAGAATTCCAGTTTTGATTTTGATTTGTTTCAAGGTCCTTCTGCCGATTAATATCACGCCTTCGGTTTTTTGAGGTGCCAGTTCCAGTCCTCTCTCAGCCATCCAGATTCCAATTCTCCCAATTGCCCATTCTATACGTTCCTCGATGTTCTCTCCGTCTTTTCCACGTACTACCAGCGCGAGATCGTCAGCATATCCAATGATTGATACTCCATTCGGCGTTTCAATCCTCAGAACGTCGTCGTAGTATAAATTCCACAACGTTGGTCCAAGAACCGATCCTTGTGGGACTCCGCATGTCATAGTCATTTCTTGGTTTTCGCCTACCAGTATCGTTCTTTCTTCCAGATAGCTGCAGATTATCTTCGTCAGATAGTGGGGAATATTCCTTTTCTTCAATTCGCTGACAATTCCAGTCCACGGTGCCGAGTTGAAAGCATTTTTGACGTCTAGCGTTACCATGGCGACATATTCTTTCGAGTTTCTTTGGACGTCGTATACAAAATTCTGTACAGCTTGTATAGCATCCATCGTTGAGAGTCCTTTTCTGAAACCGAATTGGGTACGTGCAAAACCATTTTTCTCCTCAATTTCCTTGGTCAGTCTGTTGTTGATGATCTGTTCGTAAAATTTTGCTATCACATTCAATAGGCACAATGGTCGATAAGATTTGGTTCCACCTGCCTTTGTCGGCTTTTCAAGCAGGGTTAGTCTGCCTACTTTCCATGTCTTTGGGAATACTCCATCTTTGATGAGCTTGTTTACTGTTCTCAAGGTGTCAAGGTAAGTAAGTTCGTTTAGCGTTACTTCGTCGTGTGAATATCACCCCAATGGCGTTTGTCTGGGAAAATATCACACCCTACACTCTTCCTCGTCTTCAGGGGGTTGAAATGTGTAAATAGTAAAATATTGTTTTTTACGATCGCAGCGCCATCTTGTGAAAATAAAAAAGAAGTTCCCGAACAATGCTCTTCCAGAATCTGCAATAAAAAATAGGGGTTTCCATTGAAGATTTCAATGTTACCTCCATTTTCCACTTCCCTGGGGGTCAGGGGGTGAAACTTGTTTCATAACCAGATGTCCCCCTCCAAACCATACAACTTTTATTCGGCATTTTTTTTTGTCAGATGCATACATTTCGAGAAATTTCCAAATAAAGATTAAAATGGGACACCCGGTATATAATACATTCAAATTATGATAATCGATGAATTATCATACTCGGCCTTCGGCCTGATACTTGTATCGTACATATCTATTGTTATTTTTTCGTTTACTTACACTTTGTTCAAGGTTTTTTCTGTGACGGAAAAAAGTTTCATCGCTGTTGACAGGTTATAAAATGTCACTTTCCACAAATTACTTTTTTTCTACGGGAAAAAAGTGACTACTTTTTTCCTGGATATATATCACATAATATATAAACACTGTTGATGGCGTTTGTTGTGCTATAGTTCCGAAAAATAAGCCCATAACATCTTCTCCGAGAAAGAACTGCAAGTCCTTTTATCTTCAATTCCACTTCGTGGTTAAGTAAAAATTACTAAACAACCACTAAGTTCGCAATTTTTCATAATCAAATCACAGAATTAGACTGTTAGTCCAATAAATGAAGGAGGAAAAAAAGGCAAAGTTAACGTTAATTACGCACTATTTTCATCTTCCGGTTGGAAGTAGCTTTTGGTACCTCATTAAACATGAGACAAAGTTTGACTGGAAAACGCGTGCGATGGCGGAGAAAATGGCCCCAAAAGACCAGGAAAATAGGTTTTCAGCCTATATCTCCTAAAATATGGCAGTTAGAGATTTTCGGTTCAGATAAAAATTGAGGTTCAGTTAATTTTCGACAAAAATGGTCCTTATCATTTTTCTCGAAAATTTGCCCGGTTTCGAGGAAAACGGCACGAAGCGCACCTCGAATAATGAGCTTCTGTTGTATGCCGGAGACTCGGCCGGAGAGCACAGTCCGTGTATTTACACATCGGCGGGGGGACAAATTATTCAATAACTTTGTTAAAAATGCATATTTTCTCATGATTCAAAGTTCATGTGAAAGAGGAATTCTGCTGCTATCATACCCTGCGTGGCCGCATGGTTTGTGGAAGACGACCCGAGCGCCACGTAGTGCACACACGCGGCGAACGACGGAGGAACGAAAGTAATAAATTATAGCGTGTACATTTAGATATACTGGTTTTTTCCCGGGATATCAAAGGTATGACTTATATACATCGATGGAAAGCTAAGAATTCCCCCGTTACACTAGTTAGGGTGTTAAAATGTTAGAAATAAATAGCACGGAGACAAAAAACACCGACAAAAAAAGTGCGTTTTTTCCTTGACCCCGCTTTTTCTAATTTTATTGAAAAATGGACGACTTCGTCTAACAAAGTAATTGCACAATCGAAAAGTAGACCTTCTTAGCTTTCAAATGATGTATCATAGAAACCAATCGGATCATGTATAAATTTTTAATTGATGGTTGTTCACAAAATTTCCCCGCGCTCCAAAAACAGCGAAAAATTGGGATTCAATAAACAAAGATTAAATGAAAATTAAAAAAAATTAGGGTATATAAATTTCAGGGATGACGAACGACCTTATGAGGACCCATAATCAAGAGAATTTTGAGTAAATTAGTGCAATACAAAAAAAAATAGGAACAAATTCCTGGCGAGGTCAAAATTGACCGGGAGCAGAAAGTTTGACCCATGTTCCGATATGGCCAAAAGAGTCAAGAGTACAAGAGTGACTCAATTCACAGGGTATGATAGCAGCAGAATTCATCTTTCACATGAACTTTGAATCATGAGAAAATATGCATTTTCAACAAAGTTATTGAATAATTTGTCCCCCCGCCGATGTGTAAATACACGGACTGTGCTCTCCGGCATACAACACAAAAGCTCATTATTCGAGGTGCGCTTCGTGCCGTTTTTCTCGAAACCGGGCAAATTTTCGAGAAAAATGATAAGGACCATTTTTGTAGAAAATTAACTGAATTTCAATTTTTATCTGAACCGAAAATCTCTAACTGCCATATTTTAGGAGATATTGGCTGAAAACCTATCTTTCTGGTCTTTTGGGGCCATTTCCTCCGCCATCGCACGCGTTTTCCAGTCAAACTTTGTCTCAAGTTTAATGAGGTACCAAAAGCTACTTCCAACCGGAAGATGAAAATAGTGCGTAATTAATGTTAACTTTATTCCTTTATTTATTGGACTATGTCAGGTATTTGATTACTTTAAAAGAATAAGGAAAATGCCTGCAAAGCAGGTGTAATTCCTGTTAAAAATTTCAAATTTCACATCGATGAATTCCTGATTTTAATATAATGTAATATATCTTCTCAATATTGATCGATATCGATCGTCCGTTTTCCTGTCACAGAAAAAAATAGTGTATTCTACATGGGAAAAATCGTGAAAAATATTAGATTTTAGCGCACGGTTTTTTGTCTCCCTCCGCTTCCTGCTGAAATCTACAACATTTTCCCCTTGTATAATAAATAACGATTGTTCAAAATGCCTTGCTGCTTCACAACACATTCTGGCTTGTCTATTATTGAAAATATTCCTCTACGAAGAGTATCTTGGTCCAGGGTTGCGACGATTTAAATCAAATGATTTAAATCAAATGATTTAAATCAAAGTAGATAACTCATCAGGAAATTCAATAAAAGAACGTTTATTAAAAACTAAGTGTTTACATTCATTAAGTAAGTGCCACTGTGAACAAAAACGTTACTCAGGCTAACCAATAAAAAACAAAAAATATGTGTTTAGGAAGTCAGTTGTAATCTTGTTGCAATACTAATACAGGAAAACTAATTTAGCGGCTTTTTCGGTTCCCAAGCTATTTCGAAATTTGGAATTTACCAAACCAAATGTCTAAAACACTCTTTCGACAGATGCTGAAGATAACTGTTTTATTTAATGGTGGGCAGTACTTTTTGAATAGCATCGACATTCTGTTGGGATTTCCACCAATTTAAAGCTTTTGAAGTTTTGAGAATTTCTTCATCAAACATTATAAAGACGAACAGGAAAGCCGCGGCACGCTGCCGAAATTTTTATGTCAACACAAGTTTTTTTTATGTCGCCGAGAAGATTTTTTATCGGAAAAACTAGACAACGAATATTTTTGGGCAAATAAAGAAAACTAATGTAAATAAGTGATATAAAATTCATTATTTTCATATTTAAAGAAAAAATAAGTATAAATCAAAGAAATCTGTATACCTTAATGAAATGAAATCGGATTTTTTATTTTTATCGAAATGATGATGATATTTTGAATGATATTTTGAATTAGCTCATCTCTGATTTTAGTTTATTTGTATACACTAGATCGACTTTTCATGGGTCCCCAAAGATAATAGTGGTCAGGTGACATCGGTGGCCAAATAATTGGACCACCAAAGGTGGATATGTCTATTTTCATCATGGGACCACCTCTTGCAATCCACTGGTGAGCAAAATTGTTAATTGCTCATAACCATTGAGTTTCAGACAAAATGAGTATATAGATATAAAAAATTCCAAATTAACCAATCTTCTACTTGATTTCAGGAAATAAAATGTGTTATTGAAGTACAACGTGAGTACATAAAGTGTCCAGTGATGGAAAAAGGACAAGTAGTTGTAAATGAATATCCTAGATGGGTTGCAAAGAAGGTGAAATTTCGCAATTTTTCATAGAATATCTCGATAAATAGCAGTTTGTTCACATTACCATTGTGAAATTCGTGTTTTTAAGACGAATATACGTAAGTACCACAAAATTTTCGGAAAACAAAACCATCGTGTGATAAGTGCATTTTTACCAAGTGAGTGTGTGGTGAAAAAAATTCAATACTTATACCTAAACCTTGGTTAGTAAAGAATATTATTTATTTTATCAATGGAAGCTCTTGATGGAATATAGCGGAATACCGTCTAATTTAGGGACAACCCTGTACACCAGACAAAATTCAAACTCATTGTCCTGCTTTTCCAAGAAAAAAAAGAAGTAGTCTGGCAACAGCGCCACAGCGAAATCTGGAATTCCCTGATTTCCAGCACCATCCTATCAACCTACCTTCGATTTACTCATGATGGTTTTCTCCCAGTCTTTTTGGAGTTCGAATTGATGATCAATAGATGAACATTAGGTAAATTACACTAAATATAGTGGACAAATATTTCGCTTAAAAAATATGGATGAAACAGACCGACGACCGACACTCGACACTGACATTAATGACATTCGACATTCCCTGAATCCACAGTGTTGCCAGATGAAAATTGAAAATTTGTCGGAGCAGTAGATGGGTGACGAAAAAACAGTACATCATCAAAACTGAACAGTAGATTTCTATAATCATCACAATTTGCTGTTATAATTGAAAAAAACATAGAAACCTATATAAAAACACAATTTTTGGCTTTTATATCTATTAAAAATCAAACAAAGAATAGCAACAAATAATGAAATAAATATTTTTTTGTAAAATTCGGAAATAGTAGTTCATATTTATAAATCAGACTGAATCTGATGATTCCAGTGTACTGAATACTTACTATAGTAAGAAGATGTATGATATGATGCCCCAATAATTCTTCATTGTTACAGCATATTAGATAGGTAGTTATATTATTCAGACCATTGCCTTGTAGATAAATTATTTTCGATAAAGAGAAATCCTACAATGCTGACTGTACTTAACCCATGACGCTGCTTTGACTTCAGCAAATTTGCTTGATTAAATAATCTTTCTCTGGTTTCTGAAGAATGTGGCAAGTTGGAGAATACTATTGAATTGTCTCCAAAACAATACTTTTCAACTGCAAACCACACCTTATCAACTCTGAACCCTAATTTCTACGACCGCTTGTGTGAAATTTTTCCATTGTCCAGTTTTACTTTTGGTTTAACCCATGGACGTTTTAACCATTGTTTAACGATAACGAACAAAACAGTAGGTTTTATGCCTAAAACAGGAGAACAATAGAACGGAGACAAAAACAGTAAATCTACTGTCAAAACATTAGGTCTGGCAACGCTGCTGACCTGACACATCAGGGCTGTTCCTGACCGAAAATATATAGTACTAGATCGCATTTCGTACTAGAACTGGGAATTTAGTATTGAATTTCAATTTTCTTCAAATTTGCCGCCCCTGATGTTTTTTTTCACCAATTCAAGTCGCCAAAAAACAAATAATATAAGTGGAATAATTTCACCACATGAAAACATCGAAATGCCAAATGGAATTCAGCAATTGTACATAATTCATATATTTTCAAAATGGAAGAAATATGTACCAAACTCCAATGAACTCAAGGTGTTTATATTGAGTTCATTGCCAAACTCATGAGAAAAATAAACTGGTATATGAGGGCTAAGATTATTATTCATTGTGTGTTTGTTTATAGTGTGTGTGAAACGTGAGGTCAGGATTGGTAAAACTGATAAATAAACTTCTTATTTTCGTGTCATTTGGCATCTTATTTCTACGATATCTTTTCTTTTCCGTCAAGGTAAGAATTGATCGTAAAGTTTCACATTGAGTGAAAAAACGTAAGTTGGCTCAAGTCTTTCGATAACTTGAGTTTTCTATTCCTTCAAATATTGTACATCATTTTTTTCGAAAATTTTCAATGAAACAGGCGGCTATCCGGCTAAATTTTGGAATTTTTGACTTTGACACTGACCTTACGTTTATTAGCGACAACTGGGTGAGGGTGAGTGAAAATAATAGTCATTCATTTTCATCCACTTGGTGAACCCAAAGATCTCATTTAGTACTAGATTAAATCAAAAAGTACTTTGATACTGAACATATTCGAATAGTACTAGATCTAGTAAAGAACTTCACTAATAAATAAATAATCAATTTTACAGGCAGACAAATTGGTGGACATGAGCTTTTATACAAGTTTGAAATGTAATTTTCTTCGGGGCACACAATACCTAAATTACATTTTTGGATGAAGCCAAAGACGGAACAAAATTGATATACCTCATACCACAGTTGAAAGAATATTGTATATATTCTCTCAACTGTGCTCATACTTTGCATTCGCTTCAATACCGACATATATATTTCAGTTTATCGTTTATTAATTACACTTCATCAGTAATAACCTATTTACCTGAATGGTAAACGATCTAAAAACTATACACCTATAAATTCTCAAGCCATGAAATATTATCAATTATCATTATCAAATGAACAAAGCAATAAAAACTCACCTGATAAAAATCACAAAATTTCAATTTTACAAACACAAATTTCCTACGCAACGTCTGGAGATATGCACAAAAGGCACCAACAACAACCTACAGAGCATACAGGAATAGGATTTATCGGAATAATTATGATTAGATTAGGTAGCCAGTGACCAGTGTACTGTGTAGTGTCACTGTCACAGTCACAGACCACGTATTATATTATTAGTTTGTACTTTGTAGCATTGTAGCGTACAGGTAGTGACGACAGTGACGTAGTCCCCCCCACACTCATTATGATTGAACCCGGGGAACTACACAGTTACACACGCAGTGTTGCCAACCCGAAAATTACGAATGTCGCTACCGCAACGTCACAACAAAAATTCTGCTACGCCCCCGCCACGGTCGTCTTTTATATACTAGAGTCTAGGGCAAGCACCTTCTGAGGAGGCGAATTTACACGAGCGCCGACAGTGGACAAATTCTTCGAAGTGGGAAAAACGACCGATATTCATTGGTATTACTTGTGTAATTAGATCTATATGGTATTACTCATATTATTATTTTTTGCCTATAATAAATATGGAACATTTCATAACACATCGCACACATCCAACACACCTCATCTTCACATCATCTAATCTGATGTGTGTGATACTGATCAACATATTTTTTGTCATTCAAAATCTTCTGCTCTGGAATAATTTTTTACAAATTTCCTGAATTTGTGCTCACTTTTTCTTCACATCATCTAATTACAGGGTGGCTATCAGAACATTATTTTTTTTCAAATGAAGTGATCCGTATTTTTTTCCATTTTATTCGATGAAGCCCGTCAATCAGAATTCAAATATACTTTACGAACTTAACGACAATTTTTTTCAACCACCTGTTTGACCGGAAGTGACCCTAAGTTTTTTTTTAATGTCACCCTGTACATTTCTTCAGTCTATCTTATTCGCCTTGAAATTCTCTATCCAACCATGTATCACAAAGTGGCATTTATTTCTTGATTCGCTGTTGAATTGCTTTTTATTCAAAATGTATAAGTTGGCTGTGACATGAATTCGATGATATATCGACACTTGGTAGGCTTTGAAATTTAATTATATTTCGCAGTCTCGTCTCAGATTATAAACACCCTGTAGTCCTAGCGCGCTATACCTTGCCTACGACGTTTAAAGAAATACAAGTTTTTTGTTTATTAGTCACCGGTATTTCTTTATCACTTCCCGAACTTGATTTATCTTCATTCTAGTTCGTCGTACCGCGCCTATAAGACGTTATTTTCGGTTATTTTAAAAATAAGTGAAAACGTGAAAACAGTGAAAAATATTCGAGTGCTTTAAGAATATGGGGAATAATAAAAGACACAGGAATGATAAACTGGACAAATTCCAGCGGAAACTTAGAAAAATTCAAAAAGAGTTGGAATCAATTCGCCAAAGTAAGTTCAATATATTAATTACGTATTCCTCAAATAGTTACGTCAATTTATTATGTCTTAATCAAAATATATATGTATATATATATTTAAATAGACTTAGAACAAGATGATTCAAGGCGGAAGATCGCAAGACATTAGTTTTTGCAATTCAATAAAAAACGGCTGATACATTTCATGCCGAAATTTAGTTGGTTCTCGTTTCATATGGAAATACACATGTATTTACTAGAAACGCTAACAAACAAGGTACCTAACTACACACATGTGCTATGTTATACCTTTACCAACAAAACGAAGAAAATAAGGGCTGAAACATTTCATGCCCACAATAATCGTGCACATGCACAACTGAGTTCATTAAACAAATTTTAATGACGTCACCCGTCTTCCATTGTACAGGGTGATCGGAAGATATTACGAATATACTAATACCTAAATACCTAAATGTATTATGTGAATAGATTTTCATGCTTGGTTCCTCACACAGGTTCGAGTACAAGTTCAAGTGAATCTGAGAGCGATTACGATTCTCAAGTTAGTTATCAGGAAGTACTTTCTCCTGTTCCTGACGAGTTGCAACCAATAATGGAACAACCGGTGGTGGACGCCCTAGAGATGTTAGGAGTGGACCCGTTGGCTACTAGGCCAACAGGCCCGGATGTGCATGAGCAAATTGCAAGCAGATGGACCATATTTCTGCAGAAGGGTATAGAGAAGGTAGATCGAAAAGAGCTAACCGAGAAATATCCACCTCCTAACAACGTGCCAGCCCTGAATCCACCCAAGATGAACCCCGAAATTCAAGGATGCTTAACAGAAAACCTAAACAAGCAGGACAGCTTCCTGACAAAAGTACAGGAACAACTGAGTGCCGCGATATGCGCAGTAGCCATTCCGCTCAACACTTTTTTGTGTACTAATCCACATCTTCTGCACTTAGCAAACGCAGCTAAACTTTTGGCAGATGTTCATCATACAATCTCCTCGCATCGACGATATGGCGTATCCGGGACCCTGGATCACTCGGTCAAGAAAACAGTCATGGACAGGCCAATTGATGAGTGGCTTTTTGGGAGCAACCTCGGCGATAATGTCGAAAGTACCAAGGAAATTCAAAAGGCATCGGCTGATTTGAAATTGAAACGAATCAACCGGCCAACTTATCGTCCGAATTCGATACAGAGCAACCAACCCACAACGTCATCAGCAACTCCTTTAAACTTCAAGCGCCAATCGAGCAAATTTCGACGCAAAAAAGAGGAGGGAGGCAGGAAGGACAGGCCAGTCCAGCAACAGCGATGGGGAGGGGAGAAGAGGAAAGAACCACCACGCAGGAGAACGTAGAGGTAACCTATGCCGGTAGATTGAAAAAATATTCCAATGTATGGAAGAACATTACAGATAGTTCTCTAATTTTAGAATGGACTAAAGGATATAATATTCCCTTCGAAGAACAACCATATCAACGAACAGAACCCCCAGATATAACAAGTACATGTCAAATGACAACAGTGGACAATATTGTCCGCGAGTTACTTACCATTGGTGCGATATCGCATTCCAAACACGAAAACGGGGAGTTTCTGTCAAATTATTTCCTCACACAAAAATCAAATGGTTCATTTAGATTTATATTGAATCTGAAGAAATTGAATTCATTTATAAATCCTCCTCATTTCAAATTAGAGGACTATCGTAGTGTCAAGGACCTCTTACATGATGGCAATTATGTTTGTACTATTGATATCAAAGATGCATACTTTTTACTCCCTATTCACCAGGACCATAAAAAGTACCTAAAATTCAAATTTCAAAACACACTATATAACTTCAACTGCTTGCCCTTTGGCTTATGCACAGCACCATACGTTTTCACAAAACTCCTGAAACCGGTACTGTCCCACTTGCGAAACCAGGGGATTATTTGCGTAGCTTACCTGGACGATATGATTATTATATCACAGACATATAAAGAATGTGCACATGACACTCTCCTAGCCGTGAATCTGCTCAAATCATTAGGCTTCATCATAAATACAGAAAAAAGTAAACTAGAACCGAAACAAGATTGTCGTTTCTTGGGATTCATATTCAATACTATCGATATGACCATGACATTGCCAATAGAGAAGAAACAAAATATCAAACAATTGACTGTAAAGTATCAAAATAATCCTCATGTCTCCATAAGAGAGTTTGCTAAATTTATTGGCGTATTAACCGCGGCTTGCCCGGCAGTCAAATACGGGTGGGTTCATACAAAAAAAATGGAAAGGGCGAAATATTTGGCCTTAATAGAATATAACGGTGATTATGATAAGACATTTCAATTACCAAGTTTCATTAACGAAGACATACTCTGGTGGCAATATCATGTCGGTAATAGTCGAATGACTCTCGAGGAGCCGAAATATGAAATGGAGATATATTCAGACGCATCCAAGTACGGCTGGGGGGCCGTTTGTAATAATAAAAGAGCTCGAGGATTCTGGAATCACTCAGATAGCAAAAGACACATCAATTTCTTAGAACTCAAAGCAGCCTCGAACTCTCTGAAGTGTTTTACTAAAAATAAAAATAATCGTGAAATTATCATCAGAATAGATAACACAACTGCAATTTCCTATATAAATAGAATGGGGGGTATTAAATTTGAGAAATTGAATGATCTCGCTCATGAAATATGGGGCTATTGTGAAGGCAAGAATATATTTCTTCATGCCTCATACATTAATACTAAACAAAACACTCAAGCAGACTACGAATCCAGATGTCGAGACATTGAAACAGAGTACGAACTCTCACAGAAGCATTTCAGAATAATTTGCAAAAAGTTTGGCAAACCACAAATAGACCTATTTGCCTCTAATCTGAATTCTAAATGCGAACAATATGTATCTTGGAAACCAGATCCTGAATCATGCTCTGTCGATGCTTTTCTGATATCCTGGAAACATATTTTTTTTTTATGCCTTCCCACCCTTTACCATCATTAATAAAATAATCAGGAAAATAATTAATGATAAAGCAATCGGTATCTTAGTAGTACCAAAATGGACAGCTCAACCCTGGTATCCTATGTTTAGGAAGTTATTAGTCAGAGAATCAATATGTCTAGGACCCGAAGCCAATCTTATTTTATCACCTTTCAGGGAACCCCACCCCCTTTCAAGGAGCCTTATCCTGGAGGTCGGAATCTTATCAGGCAATCATTTCTTCGAAGAAAATTTCCAGAATCAGGTATAGAAGCAATTCTTTCCTCAATAACCGAGAAAACACTCACTCAATATGAGTCTGTATTCAGGAAATGGTGGGAATACTGCATAAATAATAATCAAATACCATACGAATACGATTTGAAGTCCGTAATAAATTTTCTTACAGAAACCTCACAATTGGGGTGCTCGTATTCAAAAATTAATTCATATAAATCAGCACTGGCACTTGTTCTTGAAATTCAAGAACAGGACCAAAATATGATCAAACGTTTCCTAAAAGGGATTTATAATTTAAATCCTCCCAAGCCCAAATATAATTCCACCTGGGACCCATATCCTGTTCTGGATCATTTATCTAAATGGTATCCTTTAGAAAACATCACAATGAAACAATTAACTCAAAAAATGGTCACTCTGATGATACTGATCTCCGGTCAAAGATTGCAAACCTTAACAAAAATCAAAATAGAAAATATCAAACAAACACCTGAGTCTATTATGATATATGTACCCGATAGAATAAAAACATCGGGAAGGAATAGGCCTCAACCTGTTCTCATACTTCCTTTTTTCCACGAGAAACCAGAATTATGCTTGGCATCGACCGTCATAGAATACCTACTAAGAACCAAAAATACCCGGCAAGCCGATGATAGCCACCTTATATTAACTATCAAAAAACCCTTTCGTACAGCTAGCAGTCAAACCATCAGTCATTGGATAAAAAATATTCTTAATGAGTGTGGCATAGACACTGAGGTCTTCACAGCCTACTCCTCGCGTCACGCTGCAACCTCAGCAGCTTATCGAGGTGGCGCAAATATAGAATCCATCAGAAAGGCTGCTGGCTGGACCAACAAATCAGCAGTATTTGCAAAATTTTATAATAAACCTGTCGAACCATACCCAAATGATTTCGCGAAAGGCTTATTAAGAAGTTCAGGCTTTGAAGTATAGTTATGTAGGCTTATTTATGAAAATAATCTATATGTCAGAACGAATTTGTATGAATCGTATGTCGAAAGATACATTGAGGAACTCAAAATGAAAATTTAGAATCCAAATTTTGTTGTATATTTTGTTATATTTATTGATATGTATAATATACTTAACTAAAGTTAAAATGATGGAAATATGTTTTGTAATCGTAATTACTTATATACCATATCGTTGAATATTGCGTATGATTGTATATATTATTTTTCTACATGTTAATAAATGTACTGTTTATTTACATTATACATTGACATTTCAATAACATTTAATAATAATGAATGAACATACCTACTATTGAAAGTCAAACACATAATGTGTCCACCTAGATTGCTAGCCAGTCTCTCAACATCTACAGGGTGTTTATAATCTGAGACGAGACTGCGAAATATAATTGAAAGATCAATCGACTTACCTGAAGGAAGAGTGATCTCAATTATATGAGCAGTCTCGTCGAAAGATTATAAACCTCCCTCCCAACTATACCCTCCCTTGCAATCTAGGTAGGTAAGTACTCTGAACCAATGAAGATAAATCAAGTTCGGGAAGTGATAAAGAAATACCGGTGACTAATAAACAAAAAACTTGTATTTCTTTAAACGTCGTAGGCAAGGTATAGCGCGCTAGGACTACAGGGTGTTTATAATCTTTCGACGAGACTGCTCATATAATTGAGATCACTCTTCCTTCAGGTAAGTCGATTGATCTTTCAAATATCATTAGTAAACTGATATTATTATTCGAAATGTTTTGATTTTCTGATCAATGTCTGCAGGTTGTCAATAGCTTATTGTTTGAGTCGAGATGAAAACCTTCGAAAATAACTCATGATATTGAGGAATCTAAGATAGGAACATATTTTTTCGAATTCAGCTACTCGTACAGAAACTATCTGTCTTTTATTTTCGCCATGTATCTATCACATGATCTTCCCATTTGGAAAAATAAAACTAAAATTGTTCCTCTTATACCATGATCCACAGGGCTATCAGTCTATATTTTCATAATTATTTCACTTATAGTAGGCGGTGTACCTACACCAAATGTTTTATGTGTTTGACAGTTAATCGATTGCATCAATATTATCAATAGAGACGGAAAATGTGTTCAAGAAACGAAAAAGTCGATATGTTGTGAATATGCAATTTTTAATCAACACACAAATGAAGAAGAAAAATTATAACACTGTCCCAATGATGAATGACGGAAAAACTTGACGACATTGAAGATGTCAGAACTTCATTATGTCAAATGGAACACCCAATGTATTTTTTTACGTTCACTGTTTCCGATCCAAATTACCTTACATTTTTATGAAGTATATTCTATAACTATAAATATTGCCGTTTTGGATATAAATCGATTTATACGAAAAAATCTATATTTATCGAAAACTGACTGAGAGATACGTGACCAAACTTCAAGACTTGATTTTTCGAGTGATTCCAAGTCGAAAAGTTCATGTGAACATGATTTGAAAAAAAAATCGCATTTCCGTAAATATCGCAAAAATCTCTGTTCCAATTTTGTTGAAATATTGCAGAGGTATTGTAGTAGTAAGGTACTAATTGAGCCATCGTTAGATTCACAGAAAAACCTATTTAAAAAAAAATTTTACACAGTGTATCTTGAAAATTATGCATTTTTGGAACTATGAATTTATAGTCTTTGAATCACCAAAAGAATATAACCCCTTGAAGTTTGGCCTCATACTTTATAACACCCTGTATATGTTTGAAATCAGAGGAATGAGCTCTACCGATTAGAAAAATGAAGTATGGGGATGAAAAATACCAGTTTATGTAAAATTTTAAGTTTTACGATGCTTTTTCGCATTTCCTAGTACTGAATTCTGAATGTCCATAGAAAATACTAGAGGTAGCTATTGAACCAAATATAGAAAATCACCCTGTATATGACACTTTGCAAAATGGCGAGCTATTCGCACTCCACGTGCAAAGATGTTCCATTCTGCAACTTGCTTTACATACATATGGCTATTAGTACCTATATAAGTATATACATTCTTGTAAACATTTTGAATTTTGATACGATGTGTTTTCATCATACACGACAATTATGCTATACAAACAACATTATATTGATAGAAATCGTTCAAACTTCGATTCATACGTACGATTCCATTCAATTATATGTGTTGAAGAATGATATATACCAAATTCCGAATTGATTCGTATACCTATTAAATAAATGAATCTCATTTAAAAACCTATTTTTAGTACCTCTGTATAAGTTAACGAAGCAAATTATTGAATCCTAAATGAATACGAAATTCTAAAATATTTGTATCAACTCCATTCCATATAGGTTGAAGTGTAAGAGAGAAAGTGCCCTCTAGTGTGCATATTATATGTCCCAAATTTCAGAAATATAGCTAGAAAAACAAAGGAGAAAAGGGGGGTATACCATGAGTCTGTGTCACCTGTTATATGAGAGGAATAAGCGAATTTTTTCATCGTTATATGGAAATATACCGAATCAAAATAACAACCACGTGATGAATTCCTCCATATTCATTTACAAAAACACTTAGTATCTTGAAAAATACAACGTTCACACACTCATATGAAAATACAATCACTAAACCGAATATTGTACTTATCCATCATTCGGTTGCCCCCTTACGAGCAACCCTTATAAGTCTTCAAGAGACTTGTGCGAGCAAGGAACGACGGGGGCCTTACCTTTCAACGTGCGATCCCAACGGATCCCAAACACTTTCTCAGGCCATCAGAAAAAATGTCTGCGGTCGTGGTGGGACTCCCCACTACCGGTAATCCAACGTGGATAGAACATGGATGGATTTTCCACTCTTAAATAATTCGAGTTCTTTTTACATCACTTGAATAGACCATACACGATGAAATCCATAACGAGACTGCCGTTATTTGGTTTGATTTATCATTCTAATGACTAATTAGTTATGTCATCTTTTCAACCGATTAGTTTCCGAACAAGTGTGACTAATTCCGGTATCGATAGTATGTATACGGGGTGGGGTGAAAAGAAATTCAACATACATCAGTGTCACTCTTGAAGATCGCATCATATGGGATTTTTTTATTATTTAGTTTGTACAAATGAGGATTTCATATACCGTTCCTACTTTGGAAATACTTTGAAAATAAGTTCATGATTTTTTTTCAATCGATAACTGTCGAATCAGACATTTTCTGTCAGGAAATACAGTCAAAAATTTTATATTCTGAATGAAAACAATTTCAAAGTGGAACATAAATCCATTATAAACTGAAAGATCATAGGGAAAATCCAGAAATTGAAAAGAAAATGTATACCATTCAAAAAACTACTGAATTGTAATAAGCTACGACCTATTTTAACCTATTTTCATCAGGATTTTATCAGTTTTCATCTTGGAAATGATGCGGTGAAATGGATTCAGTATACTATACAGTGTCACCAACAATTTAGGGATATTCATGAACCGTTTTCATATGCTCTCGTTCCCCTGAATAATTTGTGAAAATGATGGAAACAATATTTTCGATTGACAAAAAATAACTGAAACACCACAGGTTGTCACCTGGTATAGGTAAAGAGATCGGATTCCAATTTTCTTCATCATTATATAGAAATATATCGAAGCAAAGTACCAACCACGTGATGAATACCTCCATATTCATATACAAAAACACTTACCATCCTGAAAAAATGAAACTTTCAAACACACACTTAACCGAATATCAATTTCAATTTTCCACTCTTAAATAATTCGACTTCTTTTTTTTCATCATTTGAATCGACCGTACCCTACGAAATCTAGAACGAGACTGCTGATTGGTTTGAATATGCATTCTAATGACTAATTAGTTACGTCATATCCTGTCAACCGATTAATTCTCGAACAAGTATGACTAAATACGATATCGATAGTGGGTATACGGGGTGGGATTTTTTAAAATTTTGTGTGTGCAAATGTGGATTCCATGGACAGTTCTTACTTTGGAAATATTTCGAAAATGAAATTCATGATTTGTTTTTTCAGTCGATAGCTGTCGAATCAAACATATTCTGTCAGAAAATACAAAGTCGAAAATGTCATCTTTCGAATGTGAACGATTTTGAAATGGTACATAAAACCATTATTAGATTATTATTTTAAAGACAGTGAATTGAAATAAAAAATCGACCTATTTCAACCTATTTTAGTTACGATATTATCAGTTTTTCATGAACCGTTTTCGTATGCTTTCGTTTATTTCCATTCGCTAGAATAATTTATGAAAATGAGAAAAACATATTTTCGATTCAGACGAAATAATTGAAACACTACATAGTGAAAAATGAAAACGTGCAAAGTTAACTAAAAGGTCTACCGTTAGTAGACATCTTCTTTTCGACAAATATGAATTAAAAATCATATTCATATAAATTTTTCGTGTTTGGTCTATACTGTGGACCGTTTCTTTTCGATGTTCAATGGCTCAAAATTCGAATATCATACCACCATATACACGAAGAAAACTGTAGGTATTATTGATTTCACTTAAATCTACACGGAAAATAAATGCTTGCACTATTCGCTGAAACGGTGAAAGTATTTCCTGTGGTAGTAGATTTTAATAGCCATACAGATCACTCAACTCTCAGATACGCTCTCGCTAGGAATATTCTCTTGAAGCTTTTTCTCTCAAGTGATTTTCCGTAAAATATACTTCATAGGAAGAAGGTTCATTCAGGCAGAGTTAGGTTAGATTGTTTAGAAAAAGTGTGCTCTTTATGCCGAAAATATATTTTCCATCCTTATATTCAAGATATATTATACATTCAGGCTGAGATATGTTTCAATCAAAAAGCGTTTGTCTAACGAAAAAAAGTCAAGAGGTTCTTTTTGTTAGCAACTGATGAAAGATTACGAAACTGATATTTATTTTGATAGAAAACAGTGGCGTGTCATTTTTTAATGTAATAAAATTATATTTTGGTCAATATCAACGGTTCAATTAAGGTAGATGATAAATCATTTTCAATAAATAATAGAGGGATTCATCCTCTTTTGAAACATATAAAAATTAATATACCATTCCATTTGATTTTTTTGAAAAAAAACTAAAAAATTTGCTAATATTTGAGTTAACGCCATCTAGCGGCGACAGCAAAAGTCAAAATTCCAGAACCAAATGAGCGCTTTTTAGGGCAAATTATGCTCCTCCATATGAGCTTGAGTTTGCTAAAATCGGTCGAAATAAACGGGAGAAATCTTGGTTTGTGTAAAAAAACAATTGAACTTCCCCCACCGCTTTATTTTGATAGATAGAACAAACCGTTTTCGACAAAAAATGTAGGGAAATGGTCAGTAAATATGAAAATGATATCATCCATATACTTTCATCAGACAAAATTCTATAAAAATCCCATTTTTCTACTTGGTGTTGGTTGTTTCGTCCTCTACCGGACGTTTGACAAACTCGAAAATAATTTCCAGCAATTTCTCTTGGAGACTTTCACCATGATTTTTTTTCTCTAATCCTTATGAGATATGACCGCTCGCTAGCCTTAACTGATACCCTGTACGGTTGGTACAATTTTACGCCTTTTTGGTTCATTCTTTCAGTAAATATTGAAAAATCTCGAAAACGGTTAGACTTTTATAATGGGAATTTTGCCATATGCAGGTGGGTTATCCTTTGATCTACATTCTTCCTAGGTTCGACGTGGTCTTTACGGGACACCCTGTATCTCAATTATATGCACATTTAGATTGAATTCACGCATTTGTGTCCTTGCCTAGCTATTCCTAGGATATTTCTGGTGCTTAGGTTAGGTTAGGTTAAATGAAAAAATTGTTTACAGTTATATATATATTATTATTTAATTCAATTTAAGGCACAATATTAGATCAAGGGTATAATAATTATGGTTACCTATGTTAACATTTTTTAATAAAACAACAATATATAATAACTCTTATATGAAGGGAATTTGAGAACAAAAAAATTGCATATATTCATGTCTGTTGAGACATTTTCAACCAGCTACCAAAAATGTGTTCATTTCAATAGGAAGGGCGTATATCCTACTCACATTAACTGTTATGTCATCTTACTTGTTATAAAAAAACATGATTGTGTGTGCACAACATTTTATTTCTGATACACTGAAGCACACATCTTGATGACGTGGCAAACCCAAGAAATACCTACTCACAACCAAAACCAGCAATTTATGCCGATTTCTTTTGGTTTATCTCATTGTATTAAAATGAAATAGCTAGGAATGGCAATTAATTCCAATGGAAATAACATTACATTCCGACATAATCAAAAAACATGATTGTCGACAGTTGTGATATAAATACTCAAATGGGTAATATTCACCTAAAGTCGATAGGTTATAATCACACCATTTGGAAATACACCAACTGTCACGTTAAATCTAATACAGCACCATTTACGCATGCGCAAATCGACAACGAGGGTTATATTTATAATAAGTCTAATTGATATTCGATGATGAAAAACAATACAGGAAGTCCACGGTACACACAGACCTGTTATATGCATTGCGCAGGTTGTTTTCTATCTTCGTCGGTCTTCTGGAGTCACAATAAGAGTAACAGAGATTGAGTAATTTTATTTTTATTGTTTTTTGAGAAACTAGCTTCCAGTCAGAAATAAAATTCTGGTATGAGGAAGTTGATTACAAACAACAATAATAAAATAATGTGACAACAACAGCAAAAAAATCTAAAAATGCTAAATCGAGTCATAATAATAGCCACAGGTACTAATCAGTATGGATGGCAAATTATCAATTTTCTCCATTTCGTAATAAATTCATTTGTTTTTTTAATTCCATTTTAAATTTTGGAAAATGGCTGCAATTTTTTATATTATGTGGTAATTTATTGAATTCAGCTAGAGCAGCGTGAGTAAATTTTTTTTGGCCAATTATAGAAGTAGCAGAATCAAGATAGAATGAGTTTAATTGTCTCGTGTGATGACCATGAATTTCTGAGTTTCTTATCATAACAAAATTGGATTTGAGATAATTGTTTACGATATTATATGAAACTTTAAGAGATTCTATTATATATAATTCATTCAATGCAAATTTTTCTGTTATCGCATACAGATCATTTGTTGGGATATCAAATGAGAGGCGATACAATACTTCCAGTGATTTCTTAAAGTACAGATATTTTACTAAAGTAATTTTTTGAACAAGATCCCCAAACGTTTATCATATAGGTAATACGACTGAGTATATGAGAATGAAGTACTATGTTTATGACTTTTTTGTCAAGTTTAGGACAACTTCGCAAAGCTCCATTGATTGGAGATAATTTTTGTATCAGAACCTCTATATGCTTGTCCCTTTTCAATTTTTCATCAATCCACATACCAGTAAGATATTTTATTTGTGTAGTTCTTTTCAATACTTTATTTTCAATTTGGATATTGAGACTAATATTCTGTTTATTTTACTGATGGAATATAATATATTCAGTTTTATTGGTATTTATTGATAAAATGTTTGAATGAAGCCATTTTTTAAATTTTTTCAAATCTTCATTAATAATATTTTCTAGAATGATGGGGTATTTGTTTTCCTATAAAAGTACAGTATCATCTGCATATATAGTATAATTATACCTGACAATCCAATTTTAGAAATATTTTGAATATATAATAAATACAAGATGGGCCCTAAAACAGATCCCTGTGGAACACCTTTACTTATTGGAAATTTATTAGAATCCGACATATTACATTTAGTTCTGATTGTCCTATTCACAAGATAAGATTCTAGAAGATTTTTAACAATGCCTCTGAGTCCCATCGATTCCAAGTATTCTAAGAGATTCTTATGGTCAACTGGTCAAGGGCAATGAAAATAGCTACAGCTTTGTTTATGAAATTTACAATACGCTTTTTCAAAATTTTTTCAAATATTTTCGAAAATTTTTTTTCAAGTTTCCGATCTAACAATATCTTGCTTTGTTTTCAAGAATTAAACCTTAGCATACATCCAGATTCATTTAAGACATCCATAATGAGTAAACTTTGGAGATAATGAGATTTTGTTTTTCTCGATAACGGAAGAAAATATCGTTTTTGAACAAGAGTACCAATATTACGTAGAAATGATTTTTGTCATATTTTATCAAATTTACTAAGAAGTTTCGTCAAAAAAAGTTACTACAGTCCATTTCATCATCAGGAAGATGTACATCAAATAATATTCCCTGTATAAAATTATGCCTCTCTGTCGATTTTAATAAGAAATTATAAATATTCAGTGAAATTATTAGCAAAAATCGAAAGAAAAAGTCAACCTTAACGCCCTGTACCTTTTTCCACAGCAATATTTTGTCAAGGCATATTCGGTCTTATCGCTGCCATGTCCATGGACATTGAATGGACATCCAATGTACGTACAAACATGGATTATCATTGGATGCTTCAAATTGTATGTACAGTGGTAGTCCACTCAATGTCCAACCACGCATGTACGTAGAATGTACAGGGTGGCCAACTAAGACTCCAGAGCTCGATTTCTCTGTGGTCTTGAGAGATACGAAAAAAAGTCATGTATCAAAATTGAAGTAATAACCGAGCTTCACATTTCAAAATTTCTTTGAAATACACAGGGTGTTCCGTAAGGTCACAGCACAACAAAGCTATGTTTTTTTCATTGGAACACCCTATATTTTATTTCATTTTCGAATTCTCCCTGAAGATCTGATTTCAACGACCCATCATACTTAGGGTCTAGCAGTGAAAGTTACTGACATATAGGGTGTACAAAATCGAGATTTTCCAAGTTCAGGATTTTTTTCTGTCGAAACTGTTCATTATTCGTCAAAACGGTTTACATGTCCCTGTCCCAACTTTCCACTCACTATCAATTGGTGTTCAATTGAAATTGATACAAGGTGGTCAAAAAATCTAAATTTATAATTTGTTTCAATTAAATGTTAATTGAACACCAATTGGTAGTGAGTGAAAAGTTGAGATAGGGACATGTAAACCGTTATGACGAATAATGAGCAGTTTCGACAGAAAAAAATCCTGAACTTGGAAAATCTCGATTTTGCACACCCTATATGTCAGTAACTTTCACTGCTAGACCCTAAGTATGATACGTCGTTGAAATCAGATCTTCAGGGAGAATTCAAAAATGAAATAAAATATAGGGTGTTCCGATGGAAAAAACATAGCTTTGATGTGCTGTGACCTTACGGAACACCCTGTGTATTCCAAAGAAATTTTGAAATGTGAAGCTCGGTTATCACTTTAATTTGAATGCGAAACTTTTTTTTGTATCTCTCAGGACAACAGAGGTATCGAACTCTGGATTCTTAGTTGGCCACCCTGTACATTCATTGTAATTAAAAGGTTGGATGCACAATGTATGTTCCAAAATTAACGTCCGTTGGAAGTTCATTTTATGTCAACTCAAGGACTAAAACTCTCATGGACGTTTGATCAACATCCATTGTACGTACAGAGACGGACGTACATTGGCTGATAAAAATTAAACTTACATTGGATGTCCATTTAATGGCCATTCTAAGTTCAAGCATTCATGGATGAAGAATGAACATCATTTATAAGTCCGTCCTACATCGACATCAAATGTGAGTCCACATATGAACATCCATTGTCCAAAGTGGTGTCCTCAGGACTTCCAATGGACGTCCATAGGACGTTAAACGTCCACTCGAGTACTTCCATTGGACGTCCTTACGATCCGACGTGGGCGTAAATTGGACATACATGTGCTGTGTGGGCCTAAGCCTATGTTCCAATAGTTATGACTCTCTTTGTATATCATGGCATGAATAGATGCATTTTATTTCATTTTTATAGTGAACCATTAACCTAACATACATACAACAGACCGTTTATTTTCTATCTCCTGAGACTTATTATTGAATTACCAAATTCAAATTGATTATTATCAATATTTTGTAATGTCTTATTGATACAAAACTTTTATATGGATACAAATTGAGTGAAAACAATAATCAAAGACAAGTTATTCAGAAGAGAATTCAAAAAACCCGCCATGGAATAGGAACCAAACTGAGTGAGAGATCATAATATACCCTTCTCTATTCCGCAAGGAAACGAGGGGACATTCAATACTCGCAATTTATGTTTGTGTCTGTGTGTACCGTGTATACCTACATCGTGATTCCGACATCAAAATTTCAAATTGCTAATAATTTCCCTCGAGGATATGCGACACCGTATCGAATGGTACACCAAGTTACTTAAAATCTAAGACTCATCTTTGACCTACAACGCAGTAGCGCTTACCCGTGGTCGGATATAATTTGTTGAAGCCTTATGGGCATTGCATTTCAACATTTGAAATGTAAATGAACAACACATTGGTTCCATGATTCCCAAACATAAAAGAGAAGTAATATTTGAAACGAAAACCCAAACACCATTGAAAGGTTAAAACTCACTGAGTGAACGTAATATCACGCAGGTTGAGTTAGATTATATAGGCCGGTTTAAGTAATGATCATTCGCAATTATCTTGCAGATAATGTTAAATCCATTCCACAGATGGCGATTTGGATGAAACTCTGAGCAAAACAGTTTTAAATCAAAAACCTTCGCTGCAATTTCCATTGTTAAAGTGGCATAGAAACATTAATCTACAGTATTTTCCGGGTCCATATTTTGCATAAATATGCATATTTTCATTTCGAATTTGCAAGACAGGGCAAAAACACGCAGGGCCCAGAAATAAAGAAAATATCGTTACCAAACCCTGAACCTATAAATCTTGAGCCTATATACCAATTATCCATTAAAACTAATAACTAAACAGGATAAATCCATATATCAATAGAGTCTCTTCCAATCTCTGAATGCCATATAAAAATATACGGCACTCACGAAAAGTATCCGAGGCATACATTTCTTATTGTCAATTATGTGAGACATAAATAAAATTATTCATTTCATCTTATAACAAATGGAGAACCGTTCCCAATACCCAAAAATACTCATTTCTAGAATGAAGACCAAGAAATTCATCATGAAAAATATTCCACTTGGATTTTCTTCTGTCAAGTGTGGAATTAAACCACATTTGGCAAGTTTTGCACATTAAAATTCTTGCAGGGAATATTATTTCACAGAATAGTTAAACCGTTCGTTTCCACAAATACTGCATCAAATGGGTTTCTATAAAAAATCCGCTTGGTTCTTCATCAAATGTGCAACTCTTGGGTATCAACTTCATTTATGAAACTAAAGAATTTTTCATCAGAATTGATACAGGTTATCCAGTGTTTTATGGTAAACCTACGTAAAATGCTATATGAGAACGTAAAAGGTGATCAACTGTTATTCATCCTCCTTATACTCTTTTGTTGAAAAACTTTAACAAGAATCAGAATGTCGTTTTTGAATGGACACACCCTGTATATTTTCACATTTTCTTTTCACAACAGAAATGCTAAAAGGAACAACGTTGGTACTGGAGAAACAATTGACCATTCTAGAACATGTGATTTTGACATGGTTTCTTGAGGGGCACACAAACTATCTGTTAGGTTACCTTTGATGAGCATAGCCCCTGGCCATCCCTGCCATATCCACAACATAATAACTGTTTTACCAAACAAAATTATGAAATTCTTTCTGATTCCAACTCGGATTCCAAGGAAAACGATCCCACTAATTCTGGTTTTATATGACAAATCTTGACAAAATACAATGTTTGCCCCTCAGCAACTTGTCAAATGACGTAATTCTTGAATGATTAATTTTGTCATAAATCAATAGCAAAACTCTATTGGATTTCTGACATTATATAAGATAAATCATTTTTACTAAATTGTGTCTACTTCCTCCAAATAGGGACTAAAAATGTATCATAGCTTCTGTCAAACTATTGAATAGTAACATACCAATGAATAGGATATGTACCTTATTTTGGTAACAATTGGATGAAGTCACTTTAGTCTATATAATATACAATTGCGCAGTTCAGCTATCATTGGGAGAGAAAAAATAATGTCTTCCCCATCTGGCCTCATCTTCAGTGTTCCAACAATGATGGAAATAAGTAGATGGTGTACTTACTGATGCGCTTTTGTTTCAGAAATTCTTCTCGACCTCCCGAGAGTCCCGTGAACAATGTTTTTAGCTGTTTTCGGATAGATGGCGACATTGCACAATTATGACATCGGTCAATTTTTAAATTGCCGCAGATTTTTCGAATTCAGAGTTAAATAATCCCACTGTTACATATGTTCCGCGTACCTAAAATGCCATTTGCCATTTCATTTCCACTCGTCACAGCAGCAATAGCAGCATCACTATCTAGCGGGAAAATGTAGAATCAACGTCTCGCTCGATGTGACGTAGAGAGATCATAGTAGGCGGTGGAGTGATTTTTCTTAAGTTTCCAATAGATAAAAATGGCCGACTACGCGCACCATCTACTCATTTCCGTCATTTTTCCAATGTAACATAATGGAAATTTTAGGTTGATTACATTGGAAATGGGAAAAAATGGAGAAGAATAACATGTTAACCTCAATATGAAAAAAGGTTAGGATGGTCTTCTTCTCCATTTCTTCTCATTTCCAATTTTGCCAACATGAAATTTTCATGATTTTATGGCTATATTCCGAATTCAACTGGTCAGTACTGTCAGTAGATCCACTAACTCTGCTAAAAATCTGTGTTCCGAAATATAAAATCAAAAATACTGTGCTGTAATTCGGAACACGTTTTCATGGTTTTCATCAGAAGTCAGCAGCAGTTGATCAGCTGGTGAAATTTGTAAGTCTGTAGTTTCTCGTTTATCTGAACCGAGATCTGAACAAGCCTCCTGGTTGACATACATTTTGGAAATTTAATATTCAACATGGAAGAGCAATCGGTTCTTGTAGCCTTCTTCTTCATAGTTTCTTCGATTGTTGACGATGACGATTCAAGATCGAGTGATGAAGAATACTTGGACATTTATGTAATATGGCATTAATGATGATGAATTTAGGAGACATTTCATCAAGTTTATTTAGATATTTATTTACCCAATGCTGCTTCTTCGTTCGTTTTACCTCTTCTACTTCATACTCCATTTTATTCTCAGCGTTTATTATTTCAATAATAGGTATTTTCTGATATTGAGAATAATATAATCAACAATGGAGATAAATGTTACATTCTTTCCCCCTCCAAACTAATGACAGTTTACTGAAGCCACACTACCTTTTGATACTCAGCAATTTCAGCAGAATGTTGAGTCGAAATATTTGGAATGAATATAGTATATCTGCTCACAAGCATCTATCACATTCAGTACTTTTTTTTTATTTCGGAATGAAAAATCAGCAGATTCAGTACTGTCAGTTGAATTCGGAATATAGCCTATGTTGGAACACTGAAGACAAGGATATAGATGGGGAAGAAATTTTTTTCTCTCTCAACGCTAGCTCTGAAATGCTCTATTGGAGAATTTTCAAGCTAAACCAATTGTTCAAAATTTATAAAAATACATTGTCCGCTGTTCTTTTTTTCTCAATAAAAACACTTTATATTTCGATAGCTATCAAACGAGTTAAGGAGGATTCAATCATCCAGTGCACCAACTACATATAAATTATAAAACCCATTACAAAACGTAGTAATCAGAATTCTCATAGTCGCTAGCCTTACCTTCACCGTCCCTCTTCACGTTCACCCTCATTTTCTTGTTGAATTTACTGTGCCTCTACCGCCCTTGAAACCCCCCCTACCTCTGTAATTCGAGCCTCCGCCCTTATTACCAGAGGCACCGGCTTTAGGAGCTTGTCCCGGATTCTGGCGGTGACCACCATGATGCTGATCGTTCGGATGGGGGCCGTAATAGTCCCCTTGACGGGGATCTCTGTAGCGTCCGGCCTCGAAGGGGGGAGCGTACGCCCCAGCTGCGGGGGGAACGCCGTAAGCCCCAACTGCTGGGGGAACGCCATAGGCCCAAGCTGCTGGGGAAACGCCGTATGCCCCAGCTGCTGGGGGAACGCCGTAAGCCCCAGCTGCTGGAGGAACGCCATAGGCGCCCGAGTGGGGTGGGTAACGGTAGGGGTAGTAGGGGTCCGGATGTGGGGAGTAGTAGGGGTCTCGGGGAAGATGGGGTTGGTCGGGTTTTGTGACAGTTATGTTTATATCATAGGAGGGGTCGTTTCTTTTTGGTTCATTGGTATCTGCAACAGAAGAATCACAGTCATACAACTAGAAGAGCAGATCATTTTTCTGCTATGAAAATTATATTCTACTACAGGCTGTATAATATTTCTTTGCGCATACGTCACAACTTCAAAAAACGAATCAAATCAATTCAAGGTCATATGTTTCAGTGAAGCAGTGCCGTGCTGCTTCAGAAATCGTGTGAAAATGAATAATAATATTCAGAAAATTTTTATTCCCTACTCCAGGTAATTTTGACTAGGAAACATTCAATAGAACATAGGATTGGTATATATTTCGAATTGGAACTCTTGAATTCGTCAATTTATTGAAGGCAAAAACATGTATCAGAACTTTGGTATGTATGTATGTATGTATGTATGTATGGGTTGGTATATGACCCGATATACACATCTATTTAATGCTTTTGTAAGGTATTCTGTGGTCGTGACAAAGCCGAACACTGTTGAGTCGTTTTAGGTATTTGGTATATGTATTACTATGCAGCATTTTTCACAAAACCACTACTATAGCCATGAAGCATGAAGTACAATAAATCGTCTCACATCATAACCTTCTGGTTTACGAACACTTTTTGTACTTTGATCTTGCCATATGATCTCATCTTATTCCCTTTCGCGAATATCCATCATTTAAGAAGACGATTTGTCTAGGGTGACTAGAATTGCGATTTTCATAAAACTTTCTGAAAATCTCTGCTCTCATTATAGATATGGCCGTCTTCTCAACCAATAACCATCTGTTGTCTTCTTTTTTATATTTGAATCCTACATTTGTGAGGAGTTTGCTCAATGTGCCTATACTTGCGTCAAGAATATATTTAGTTTATTTTAGTTCTGAGTTCTTCTTTCAAAATTCTAAGAGTGATGTGTTTTTCTGTGAAATAGTCAGTTGATGGTAGTCAAGAAGTATCAAATGAAATCACTTACTTTCTGCATACATAGTATATATAGATCACATTTCGTACTTCCATTTCCAAATTATCATCCAGATCTACTGTCTTGGGTTTTTTTTAGTCCTAGATTTCCCTGGCGTACTCAAACTTTCGTTTCTCTCAGAACGTACTTTTATACCCGAAACTGTCCGCAGACTAATATTGAGGGTAAATTGAGGGCATCAGCGACACGCTTGAATGATATACATCATGATGATATTGTTGAAGTAAGGTCTGACTATTTTTGTTATTGATCAAGAAGAATTATGAGTGAACGGGATTAAAGGACCATTATTATCTTCATCTCTTGTGAAATATTGTCACAAATTCGATACAAGACTTCGTGCTTGCGAATTCAACCGTCTTCCTGGCATGTTGAATATTTGACAATGGCCACGCAGAACGATGTCATTTCAGCACCTACTGCACGCCTCAGAATTAGCCGATTCAAATGTGTCTTGACATACGAAGACCTCTGTATTCAAGCTTTTAACCCGTTGAGTCTAAAAACGATGTCGTAACTTATGTCAACAAACGTCATTGACATTGCTGCTCTATATGCAAGTCACACGCAAAGAAATATTATACAGACTGTAAACAACGAGCCTTCCCAGCCATTTCTAGATCTCGAAATATATGGTTCTGAAATACCCTAAAATATTTCGAGATTGTTTTCCATCAATTCATCGTAAAAAAAAGTTATTGAGAACTCCAAAATGAAAGAGCGAGTGGACTGATAATGAATTATGGGCATTCAATTACTCCACTGTGTCGTAAGGAACCTAAATTAATGTTTGCAACACTTCTCGTGCCTTTTTTATGTGAATAATAGGTCTATGCGTTGTTCAATATTATTGAATTCCACAGCTCACTGCAAACATAACGTCATGGCCGCCATTTGGCGATACGTCGAATAAATGGTGACGTCAATTCTTATGCTGTTTCGTTATTGGTCAGATAATCTTCAATTTCCACTCATAAAGCAATATATATAATCTGATAGGTATTTTGAGCCGATACCACTCGATACATCTAGAAATCTCAGAGTAGCTACTCCTTCGATTTATTTTTACTACATGTGACCAATATTTTTAAAACGAAAATTGTTTGCCTGTATGTCACTGTTGTAAATTATTCCTTGATAATAGAATGGGTTCGATCTTTTCACTACATATATCATGTTAAAAAAAATACCACCTGTATACAAAATATCTTCCCCCTCCGTTCAATTTTATCATCATCGTTAGTCATAGATAAATCATTTGTTCGGAAATTAATCGGTTAGCATGATTCAACTTATTAGTCATTCATTCGGGGCCAGGTGGTAAGTCAAGACAGTCTTATATTAGATGTCCTCACGTAGGGTCGAATTTTGTGATCGAAATCGAAAAATACGCGTAAGGAATTATTTATCGTTCTAAACTGAGTGCTCCCTGAAAACTGAGTGATCGTATTGAAAGTGTTTTTGTATTCCTCATTAGATTCAATGATAATAATACCGGGATCGTGTGTTGATCTAGTGTTTCGTGTTGTTTCATCGAAGCCTCACTTTTTTCACGCTGGTGAGTGCAGAGAAATTTATCTCAATTTTTTCTCATATTTCCCTGTATTCATTACCCTTATACAGGGTATGTCACGACGAGCTTACACTATCTTTAAATTGAGAATCAGTCGGGAGAATTCCATGAAAATGTGCATGCTCATATTTTGGTATACGTTCTTTTCATTTAAAATATGTTCGACAATGCAGTATTGCCGCTTCTACTAGAAAGTAGTAGCAACATTGATATTTCAAACGGAACACCCTGAATTTTATCGCATTTTAAGATTCTCCCTGAAGAGCTGATCTCATCGATACATCATACTTGGGATCTATCGATAATGATAACAGAGATATAGGATGTTCAGAATCGATATTTTTCAACTTTAGGATTTTTTTGTGTCGAAAATATTCATTATCGGTCAAAACGGCTCACATGTCCCTATCTCAAGTTTTATTTCACTATTTACTGATATTTAATCGGAACAGATACAGGGTGGTTCAAGATTCAAAATTCTGATCACATGCATATTTTCATGGATTTCTATATAATAATACTGTCAGTATATCCGTGTTCAATACTTCATCTTATATTTTGTATATTATATATCTTTTCCCCCCGTATAATTTCATCATCATTAGTCATAGATTTCCCCCCCGTATAATTTCATCATCATTAGTCATAGCCCACCGCATAATTCCATTATCATTATTCATAGATCAGTCATAGATAAATCATTTATTTTGTTCAGAAATTAATCGGTTAGCAGCATGATTCAACTTATAAGTCATTCATTCGGGACCAGGTGGTGAGTCAAGACAGTCTTATATTAATTATCATCACGTACGGTAGGATTTTGTGATCGACATTGGAAAATACGCGAAAGGAATTATTTATCGTTCCAAACTCTTATTATTATCCATATTCTCAGATTGGAAATTTGTCTCGTAATACCCTGTACTAATTATATAATTTCCTATGGTATATTATATTTATATCCAGCCCGCATTCCTGGATAAGGTGATTAGTCATAAAATTTCAACCCCCTGTTGAAATATGAATAACATTTTTTCTGCTTTGAACAATTTGAATTTGGTTCACACTGTTTGCTAGCCCAGTCCTTCAGCTCTATAAGCTCGTACTTCTTTGAAACATGAGGTTCTTCATATAAGCTCGCTACAGGGTGTCACCTCAAACTATGAGAAATTTTTGAATTTTCAAAAGGATCCCAAATGAACGAACACTTTTTTTTCAACTTTGACAGCAGATTACCTTGAGACATTTTTCGAATTGTCTTATTATCCCTTTTACTTTACAGAGTGATATCGAAAAATTAATTTTTAGGTTTTGCAGTCATAACTTTTTTCCTTCCCAACCGATTTTTAAAATCTCAGGCTCATTTTGAAGATGAAACTTCAGATGAAGAGATTTGAAGATCAGAATTGACTCAAGATGAACATTGCACAGTGTGTCTCACTTTTGATGGAACCTTCTCTGTATCTTTCGTATTTGTTTAGTTAGGATTCTGAAATTAACAGGAACGGTATATATATACTGAAAGTACACACTATGACCAAGTGGAGTCATCTCCAGTAATATACACTGCTTGCTAACAGCCATGGAACCATCCACAAAAATGAAATAGGCGAGTTGACTGAATTTTTTTATTTCTTAAATAGAATCATCACTCCAATAACTTTCAATTTCATATATTTATAGAATTCTTCATTCGATTTGAAATTTAAGTAAAAACTGACGTCACGATTTCGTAAGTAGGGACAGACCATAGCACAGTTGCCATATGTTGAAATACGATTGGAACTCAGGAAATATTAGTTATTCAATAATTCATAAATGCTCAATTTTGTATTGGTTATATTCCTAATTAGACATAAAAATCAATTGTCTTGAAATATTCCCTTATCTGTTGTGGCTTATTGTTTATAATACATTTGTGTTGATATTAATATTATTATATTAATTCCCACCAGAAGATATTTGAGGGTAAACTTGACAACCCGGCGCACGAATTGTGGGCGGTGCCTTGTCAGTTCTCAGCATTCAGAACATTGTTGCCAAGTCTTCAACATCAAGATGATATTTTGTTATAGGGTACAAGAGATATACAGACATGCTGGTTGCTCGAAAAAGTCAAGAATGATCTATAATATCATGACTTACTCTTATTATGTTTTATCTCGTGTTTTATCCAACGACAAGATTATAATTGGTGACTTGACAGCGTTGCTTCATGAGTGGAAATTAAAGATTATTTTTGCAGTATTGCAGTATCATTGCAGAGAAAAGTGTTGTTTATCTGTCTGCCTCGTCTTCATTGAGATAGTTGATGAATTGATGAATTACAAAAATATATCGCGTTCCAGTTACGAATGTTGGAAATATTATTCAGGGATGTTTCAGATTCATCATCCATGATCCGCCTCTCATGAAAATCAGTATTGATTTTTATGGACTTCGATATTTGATGTCATGTTTGTTTGCAGATCTGAGAAGCAAAGTGTTTGATACTTGTCACTGAATCGGAGAAAACTATCCAGTCACGACGAATCGAACAAAAAATCCGCAAAGAAAAATGGCCAGAGAATACTTTACAGAATTCAGATCCTTATATTCGTACGGAAAGCTATATATTGATATCCTTTCCAGATACTCATGAAAACAGATCACAGATATTCACCTTTATTTTTCTATGGAAACACGACAGTTACGAATGTTGAAAACAATATCCAGACTTTTCATAGATTTATATTCTATGTTGGTCTCACGATTCATATTTGAAATTGATCATTGACATTCAACGTCAATGTACTTCATCTGATGATATTAATTTTCTGATTTAAATGTATGTACTTCGATTAATAGGTGATGTTAAGTTGCAGATCCGAAAAGCTTTGTTTGATACTTGCCACTCAATCGGTGAAAACCACCCAGTCAAGACGAACCAAACAGAAGATCTGCAAAGACACCTGACCACAGTATACTTCACAGAATTCAGATCATTATATTCGTACGGAAGGCAATATATTGATATCCTTTCCAGATTCTCAAGAAAACAGATAAGACAGATATTCACCTTTATGTCTCTGTGGAAACACGACAGGTACCCTTACGAGGGGAGAGTATCAACTCGGCGTTTATAAACCCTCTCTGCAAAGGAGGTAGACGCATGGTGGGTTAGGTATATACAGTGTTCTTCATTGCAGAGAAAATTGTTGTTTATCTGCCTGTCTCGTCTTCATTGAGATAGTTGATGAATTGATGAATTATAAAAATATATCGCGTTCCAGTTACGAATGTTGGAAACAATATCCAATATTCTATGTAGGTCTCACGATTCAAATTTGAAATTGATCCTGAGTTTCAGATCCGAGCAGCACATTGTTTGGCATGCAAGGTCCTTAACATAACCCACGTAATTGAAAATGTGGAAGATGCCTACTAGAAAAACCACTATTCGGAAAGAAAGCGGATATGTAGCAATCCAGTTACGGACGATGAAAATATCATTCAGGTATGTCTCAGATTCAACGTCCATGATTATTTCATTCTACAAAAATAACAATAATGCAATGGAAGCTCGAGCGGAGTATCAACGCATTCATCCTGGAATGCCAGTTCCTTCCATAAGTACGGTTTATTTCACTGCGAGGAGTATGAGAGAACGAAATAATCTTTAAAAAAAAACACTGCCATTGCTGATGGATATGGAGAATTGGAAATATTGCTTTATTTCCAAGGTAGAACAAACATTGAATTGCTTATGAAGTAAATATTTGTGTTCATGAAAAATATAATTATTTTTAGAAAACCCCACTTATTCCACTACGGATGCATCTAATCATATTGGCAAAAGTACTAAAAAAATTTTCAATGTTCTACATGAACATGGATATCACCCATTTATGCCAGTGCAAAAGCTTACAGACAATCATAAAATTGCAAGACAAACATAATGCACAGAAATGATGCTGAGAAAAGACGAGGATAATGATTTTTTCAAGAAGGATTTATGGACTGACGAGGCATCGTTTACCACCGCCGGTGTTTAGTTGTTTACCACCGCCGGTGTTTACAATCGAAAAAACACCCATATCTGATCAACTCATAATCCACATGGATACGAAGAGATTCAGCACCAGGGTCGCAAATCCCTCAATGTCTGGTGCGGTATTTTGAAAACCCAAGTGATTGGACCAATTTTCTTTCAGGGTTCTTTAGCAGGAGATAAGTATTTGCAGTTTTTAAACAATGGAATTGAAGATCTGTTGAAAAACCTCCCACTCAGGCAGTATAATGAATTGATCTGGCATCAGGATGGCGCGCCACCTCATGCCCGTACGGCATCACTTGAATGATCGTTATCAAACGTGGATCGGAAAATTTGGAACATTGGAATGGCCACCGAACAGTCCAGATTTAACACCTTTAGATAACTTCCTATGGGGCTATTTGAAGAATTAAGTGTATAAGGAAAGTAGTAGAAATTTGACTGATTTGAGAGGAAGAATTTTGGAATGCATTAACATATTGAACAATCATCACTCCAACTTCATTTGCAATTCGATAAATAAATTGGATAAAGACTACAGAAAATGTATACAAAACAACGGCGGTGACATCGAACATCTGTGAAATTGCATCTCTTTCAGTTATAAAAGTGCGTTTTTTTCTTTCATGACAGTTGCGATTTGGTAAAATCTAAAATGTTCAACCTCGAATATCTCGAAAACGGCTGAACCAAATATCAATGACCAATATATTTTTGGAATCAGGAAGAAAATATCTTGATCTTTTTCGAAAAATATATAGGGTGTCCCATTGAAAATAACGAAGTTGGTACCCATTTCTTATATCATCGATATTCATTTGTTTCATCTGGTATAATTTTCTGGAGGTTCAGAACAAACTCAACAACTTTTGCATTCGAAGTTTTGCGCTATCTTCAATGATGAACCCTGTAGAAGCTGTTTAAATATACGGAATGACCCTTTACAATTTTACTTACATCTATAATGACGACCGTATCCATTTGGATCTCCGTGCGCCACATAAGGACCTCCAGGTGGAGGTGGAGGCCCGTAAGCGTTGGCCCTATAAGCACCCGGCGGAGGTGGATAATAGCCCCCGTGGGAGGGATGAGGACTATGGGCTCTCACATGAAGGGCTCGATTTTGCTGGGCCTCCTGGTAACACGGCGGGGGGCTCTCTGGCATTGATCTTTGATTCTCGAATCTATCTCCACCTTAAAATTATTTTGATGAAATCACTGACATAAACTACTATCTAGCCAGTGTTTGATTTTTTCAAATCGTTAGACTTTCGAAAATAATAGTGCCAGTATATCCGGGTTCAATTCTTCATCTTATATTTTATATACTATATATCTCTTCCCCTCGTATAATTTCATCATCATAGTTGTCATAGATGAATCATTTGTTAGGAAATTAATCGGTTAGCAGCATGATTCAACCTATTAGTCATCCACTCGAGACCAGGTGGTGAATCAAGACAGTCTTATATTAGATGTCATCATGTACGGTCGAATTTTGTGATCGCAATTGAAAAATACGAGAAAGGAATTAATCACTGACATAAACTAATATTTTTAACAAGTTAACTCTGGGTTTCCTCAAGGAAATCACTGTGGTCCTTTACTATTCAACTTATTTGTAAATGACATTGCTCTCAGTATAGAGCACTCTCAAATTCTACTTTTTGCGGATGATCTGAAAATTTTCAAAGTTATTGATAAGGAAAGCAATTGCCAAGAACTACAGTGTGATATTAATAACCTCGTTCGATGTTATAATTTAAACGGAATGGATTTGAACCATAATAAATGCTTCTTCATAAACTTCAACAGATGTCAGACACCTATAGATTATACATACTCCATTAACTCAATAGATCTCGATATAGTAACTCAAATAAAAGATCTTGGGGTATTATTGGATGACAGACTATCTTTTTCAGCACATAATAATGATATCCCTGAAAGCACGCAAGATGCTTGGTTACATCAAGAGGGTATCCAGAGATCTGTCAATCAACTCCTTTAAGGTTCTCTACTGCGCTTTTGTCCGTTCATACTTGGAGTATGCGTCGGTGGTGTGGAACCCCCAGTATCAGATTTACATCAACATGCTAGAAACAGATTCCAACACAAATTCTTGAGAGCTTCAGCGTCACTAAGTCAAAGGACACCTTTCACAATAAGCATCATTACAGAAACTATGGGTTCCACAGTCATCTAACGAGAATGGTAAGGAGGGCAAATGATGTGGATTTGAACTACTTCGGAATACCCTTATCTACTTTCAGACTTGAGCTGAAAAAATACTTGGCTTAGTGATACTAGACGTTTGTATGTGATTGATCTCTCATCATAACAAGAGTTTTTACAATTTTGTGTAGCATAATATGTATTGTTTCCTTCATAGATTTGTAGAACCACTGTTTAAAAGTAGGAGTGTTGATGTCCTTCTAGTGAGTGAGTATTTGTTGGAATATTTCAAAGACTGCTATTATTATTTATTGTTTTAAGATTTTACTTGTACAGTGTTGTAATGGATATTTCCGTGAATAAATAAATAAATAAATAATTAGACCGCTAATGCCATAAGAAAGAAGGCATGCCACTCACGGGATTGAACAGGGTGATTACCGCCATTGACTCATCAAAGGAAAAGAAGAATACAAATGCAAATTTGGCAGAGAGAATTTGAATAGCTGTGTCCCACTAAACATGTAATGTTACAAAATATTGCCACAATAAAATGTTTAGCTTTCTTCTGCGATATGAAAATGCAATATTGTATCGATTTTGCTGCTATATTCGCGTTAACAATCTAACAAAAAAACATACTGACAATTTTTTTGTAATTTACAAAGTGACCCTTTCATTTCAGTTTCAATAGCAATATTGCATCAACTATATATTCTCATTAGAATTGCAACCTCACATGGACTATCTACAAACAATGCAACGTTTCATATGGAACTATCGGTAAAATTTCATTAGCAATGTTGCATCAAAATTGATAATTCATTGGGTTTGTGAATAACATTAGCTCACTACAAACAATATAGCTGGCTTATGAGATGCAACACATATTTGATTATAAATTATAATATAGCTGAAATATAAAAAATGCTACATTGTGTATCCAGCTAGACACGCCATTTCATGAAATGCCAACGCGCAGTCGCTCTAATATAGCAATCGACAAACACCAGTATCGGCAGCATCTCAGTCGCCATAATTGTTGATATTCGGCTTCGGCATCAGGCATTTCGTTGTTGTATAAATTGCCAAGTAAAAATATCAACTTCAAATATTGTTCTTCACAGAATATTCTCCCGGTCCCATGGAATATTCATATTAGCAATATCATAAGGATACCCTCAGCATACTTTATTGAAGGTAGGTATCAATGGATTTTTGAAAAAAATATTATTCTCAGGGTCCACAAAATATTCAGAAAAGCATAGATATTCAATTGGGGTTTAGAAAATGCTGGAACATTTGAAAATGAATATTTTCAGAATCAAGTATAGAATCTTTGTGAACTAATAGGTAGATTCCTGATTATTTCATTTTATTATTCTTTCCTTATTATTTGTTCCAGGTTCTTGTGCAGTACCAAAGCCACACTAATAATTACTCTATTACTTTTCTTAAATGGCAATAGAGTAATGAATAAAGATAATGGACCTATTCCATATATCCCTCTCTGTATATAGTTTAGTGATATAGGATCAAGGTGAACATGTGAACTCAACCATGACAAACATTAACTTGGTGGTTAGTGCATTTCACGGTTTAGTGGTCATATACTTTATAGGACTTATAAGTAGCACACTAGAATAGAATATTTTTGGTTTTAATCTTCTCCTGAAGATGATAACATAGTTAGCGAAGCACGTGTCGAGGCATATAAAAAATATGTTTGGTTAGTTTTAAAACAGTGTAGTGTATACCGGGTGGATACTTTACCTGGAATAAATTAATTACTGGAGGAGTGATGATTTTTCTGAAAATTTGCAGAACACGTCGACGTTTGAATGTATTTACCTACATTTGGCGAGCAATATGGAGAATATAACCCTTCAGGGATAGCTGAAAACATGTTTTTTTCAAATGCAATGGCTTTCGACCCTTCATTGGAAATCTGGGTAAAATAAGAATCCAGCATACTGATCATATTTCAGTTTGCAGTAAGTTTGGGGGTCGCATAACATCGAATTAAAATTTCGTAGTTTGATATATTTTCATCAAAATTTCGACTTTTAGTGACAGTGATATAGGGCATTTCCACTCGTTTGCAATAACACTTCGTTTCGAATTGTGAATACGGCAAAAAAATTGAATTTCTTTAAGCGGCTCTATAAAATCATTGGAATACAATAGGACATACCAGTTGTGGCAAAATATTGTCATCAATTGTTCAACACAACTTCTGAGCGATTGATAGTTGAAAAAAAAATTATTTGAAATTACATTTCAATTTTATGCAACCTTTAAACGTATAAGAAACTAAAATTTGACTAGTACGCTGAATTCCTCTTTCCACCAGCTTCCCAATGAGTGGCCACAAGCCAACAAAAATCATCTTGAGGGTGGTATCAGCTACTCCTGGAGGAATATATTCTCGATATTGCTTGCAAAAGAAAAGTAAACCGCTTGCTAACACATTTATTCCAGTTAAATTCTCAACACTGTATGATATTGACATGAAGAGTTCAAATTGCAGAAGTCTGATGAAAATCACTCCTGAACATCTAGATCATGGACCCTTCAAAAATGATAATAGACAACTGCATTGAATCATCGTGACATCATTGCTTGCAGAAATCAACTGTTTTGGTACACCCTTTAGATACATCTACATTGTAGTTCAAGATCTTCATACCTCTATTTTGGATCCTGTTTTCGTTGCCCGCACCTTGACGTTTATTCTTGTTATCAGAATTTTTCTTGTCATTATTTTTCTTATCCTCTTTCTTCTTATTGCTTTGTTCCCCTTTCTTGAGAGATTTTTTGTGGACGTATTCTGTTTTTTGGTACTCTTTTGCTCTGGACTTTTCCTGGCACTCGTACAGTTCCTTGATCTTCTGGCCAGAGTGTTTGAGCTTGTACAATCTTTGGATGCTGTCGGAGACCACTTCAGGTGTCATCACACTGTCGGTACAGTCTGATGTCTTGTTCTGCTCTAGGGCTTCATCGAATGATTTCTTCATTTCATCATATTCTCTTAGAAGTCTTCTGAGATGTTCGACGGTTTCATTAACGCACCTTTCACCCATTGATTGCTCTCTAGAAAATGCACGTGTTGATGAAATCTTTACACTCTTGACTAGCAAATGGGCTTGTGCAATTCCCTCAAAAGCAGAGGATTTTACAGATAATTCTAAATAGCCTTGGAATAATAGACCCCTTTTCGAAAAAGCTTTTCAAGGCCAGTTATATCTTCGGCTACATCCTACCGTCCCATCAGTCTCACCTCTTTTCTCCTGAATGAAGAGAATAATAGACTGCTATGTTAGAAGGGAGCTCCTCGAATTGAGAGCGCTTCACAAGAAACAGTTTGCCCATCAAGCAGATAGATCCACGAACAATGCTCTACAATGCGTAATTGAAAGCATTAAAAAGACATACGTGACAAAAGACATGGCTGTGCGCAATCAATCACATAGACGGTGCATTCGGTAACACCTCACATGCCTCCATAACCAGATCACTAGATGCTAGGAATATCAACGTCTCATACCAGATGAATACTTATGCAATCAATGACGAAAAGCAGAATCATTGTAGCGACCTTCGGGGGAGAGACAGTCAGGATGACAGTGGGAAGAAGGTATCCCCAAGGGGGAGTTCTCTCGCCGTTGCTGTTGTCATTGATTGTCGATGCAAAGCTACACGAATCTGGTTTCACACCTCAAGGTTTCGCCGATGACCTGGTGTCGTCACTCCTAGCAAAACATTGCTGGTTTCATTCACCAGAAGACGAAAGTACACTTAAAGCCTCGTCTCTGAATGGAACACATCAGGTAAGATTTTCCAGTGAGGTGGAATATTTAGGCGTTACAATCGACCAAAAACAGAATGTCTGAAACTTTGATGGAAAATAATTATTCGGTCATACATCGTCAAACCGATGGTCACCTACGCCTCACTGGTATGGTGGCAAAAAATGCAACAAACGTCGGCACAATTCGAGTAGCAAAAAGTGCAGAGGCTAGCTTGTCTGGGAAGCAGAGGGGCAATATTTACGTGCCCCACTGCAGCATAAGAGGTAATTCTAAACCTGCCGCCATTGCTTCTAGGTGTAATGAAAAGAAACAGCAAACACTGCCCCTAGACTGAACCAGACAGCAAGCAGTATAACTGATCGGACACCCGAAAATTTTGGAATACATCTCCCTAGAAGCTATGTCCAAACCGAAGGATATCATGCTGATTAGGTAAGACTTCGAAATCATTAACAACCACCAAATTTACACAGAGAAGGGACCTCAACTTGGGAAGGGATGCATCACTGTCTTGGTACACAGATGGATCCAAGATGGACGAAACTGTTGGAGTGGGCGTTACAGGGACAAAATTCAGGCTCTCAAAACCTCTTGGTAATACCCGAACCACTAAACATGCTATAGAAATAAATATGTGCCCATGCATGCCTTGAAATGGGTACCCGAAGGGCAGAGATCTACAGTATACTGTCAGCCAAGCAGTACTGAATGCTCTGAAGTCACACACCTGTGAGTCTTAATTGACTTGATACTGTAAATAATCTTTGAGACAAGAGTAGGCAGCAATCAAACCAGACAATTTCCTGGCCCAAAACCATTCTGTGGATTCTCCAAAAGAGTTTCGACGCTGGGAAATCGATGGATGAAATCTCACTGGAACAATATGTGCCAGGACAAAGACAAGTGAAAAAGCTCAGTGAGTATATCGCCAAGGAATGCTAAACTGCTTCTTCGAGTTGGACAAGAATGACTTGAAAGATAGAAGTTCAGCAAGCGTTGAGAAAGAAAAAATATGTCTTCCAAATATGTCTTTGTCTTCAGTGTTCCCACGTAAAATAATGAAAATATAATGTATGAAGACATATTTTCTCCCTCTCAAAGATAGCTGTACTTCTCTATTGGTAACGGGGCACCTCACTGGACACTTCCCTCAAGAGTATATCACCTCAAATTTATGGGTAACTCAGTGATAGTTGCCGCTACTGCAAGATTAACGCCCTCCCACGTCAGGAATTTAGCTCCTTTCATTTCAGTTATTTAGGTCAATAATTTTTGCACAAAAAATTAAGTGGACCACTCGAATTTTCACGTTTTTTAAAATGCGATTACTTTTTTGCAAATCAACCGAATTTCAATCGGAATGCAGTGTCTAGAAAATGCGTCCTTTCTGTTCAAGATTGATTGTTCGAAACTCTTCGAAGTTTTCCTTCCAGTTATGACATACCAAATGGTCAAAAAGAGTCTTACATAATCCAGAAAGTTTAGGAGCTCCCGTATTTCCCAGGAATTTTTTTATTCTTCTGCAAATCAACTTTATCAAAATTTCAAGTCAATATCTCCAAATTGTTATGGAATTTCTGACCTTCATTATACAGTATGTGAAATATCGACTTTTTTTTTGAAATTCTGTATTTTTTATGCATTTCTGTGGATTTAAAAAAGTTCAGGTGATATTCAAACCGTACTGCACTGTAATACGATCAAATTAATTCCTGATGAAATTATCACCTGGCTTCGAGAGGGATGAAAAAACTTATTGGAGATGTGTTTAAGAAAACTTGCGAAGGGAGAGCACATACAATGATTTCTGCTATAGACGGAGACGAGGTATCCACGAGAGGTGAGCATTTACACCAATCAGATGCTCGTAGAAAAGAAGTCAAATCTTCTCAGGGAAAGTGCAAGAGAAAAGTGAAGGAAACGTGCACTAACACGCTGATGCTCTTAGATTCCATCCAGAGAAGAGCCATTCGCCTGGTGGGTGACGCCACACTCACTCACTCTTTGACATCATTGGAACACCGGGGAAAAGTCGGCGACCTTTCACTTTTCTATCGATACTTCCACGGGAAATGTTCTTCGGAAATCTCTGCAATCATCCCTTCACTAGCAGTACCAGTCTGACAAACTAGACAAGCGCAGTCAACACATCCTTTCGTTGTCAACTTCGAAAGATGTCTCAGCACTTTATCAAAACTCCTTCATCCATAGAACGGCTAGGCTCTGGAATTCATTGCCTGAGGAAGTATTCCCAACAACATATAATCTCCAGAAGTTCAGAAAAAAATGCAATACCTACTTCCTGTCCCTATCCTCCCTAGGAACGCACGATATGTTCTTTGAACATTATAGGGATTTCCTTTCGTGCGCTCCAAGCGACAAAAAAATGCATAAAAATACAGAATATAAAAAAATATCGATATTTCACATCCTGTATAAGGTCATAAATTCCAAAACCATTTCGAGATATTGACTTGAAGATTTGAGAAAGTTGATTTGCAGAAGGATACAAAAATCCTGGGGAATACGAGAGCTACTGAACTTTTTCGGTCATGTAACACTCTTTTTGACCACTTGGTATGTCATAACGGAAAACTTCAAAGAGTTTGGAACAATGAATCGTAAACAGGAAGGACGCATCTTTTGAACACTGCATTCCGATTGAAAATCGGTTCATTTGCAAAAAAGTCATCGCATTTTAAAAAACGTTGAAAATTCGAGTGGTTCACTCAATTCTTTGGGCGCTTCATTTCATAGGAATCGAAAACCACCTCATCAGGTTGAACTTAAAAATAGTAGACATTAGAGTCACTACTAATACCATCCATAATTTCTAGTAGACATACCATCAATACTCACCTTTTAATCAGGTACTCGATATATTCTTTATAGGAATCATTGAATGGTGTAATGGCATTGTTCTTCAGAAAATGAGCAAATCTAGCACAAGTAGTGACAATAATCTGGTGCTCACTGATCAGCTCTTCTTTTTTTTTCATGACACTTTGCAAAGTTCTCTCAGCCTCCTCCACCAATTTAGTTTTGTCATAAATGTTTTTCTTAACGTTATCATCGACTTCTCGGATTTCTTTAACTTTGGTCTTGTAATAAATGTGTTGGTGCACTTTGAAACTGCATCCACATCTTTGACAATCATTCTTTCTATCCATGGCAGCACAATTGACCAATTGAGGATCGCCGATCATTTCTCTCATTACGTTGGAAAGATAACAGTGTTCGTGGCACTTCTGTTTGTAATGCCAGATATTCCTGCCCAATTTCTAGAAGAGAAATGTTGTTATTCACATGATGAATGCGAAAGTCAAGTAAGTTCTTAATAAACAAAAAAATATTAAAAATATGTATGGCTAACGAGATGAGTAAAGTAATAATATTGTTTTTTCTACTACTGGTGTGAAAAGTAGCGCATTTCTCATAGCTAACTTAGTTTCAAAACCATGTATTGCACTTACTGTGAGAAATTATTTTTCTACAAGCGTGCGTGATTCACCCTATACCCGCACGCAATTTAGTTTGGAAAGTGTCATTTTTCCGCAACATTGCGGGAAAAACAAAGATATGATAATATGGCAAAATATAAGATCATAGGTGATGTAATATGAGGGTTTGAGTTTGTTTGTTGCAGTATTAAGTAAGTATGTTCAGAATCATCCATCAAATTGCACTATTCATTGTGAAAATTGAGAAATATTGATGAAGAAATGAAAATACCGAATAAAAAAGAAGTATTTTTAGCTCATTTCCTAGAAGTGTCTGAAACCTAGAGACAAAACATCTTATGAGCCTGCTGGCTTCTGCAATGAACCCATACATAATGCGTCAAACTGTAAGTTCACAATATCAATTACCAATAATCAGTAGATAGAGAATATATTTCCCTTGTTAGTTGTTCCTATATGAATGAATAATTAATTGAACAAATCAATCAATTTCCTACGCTTGTAGAAAAAATATTGTTCCGCGTCGTTTGTGTCAACGGCAGTTGCGTGCGGGAAAGAATCACTTTCCGCACTTGTTAGGAAAATTACTATTTTCTACTATTGCTATGAAAAGTAGCGCATTTCTCATAGCTTTCTTAGTTTCAAAACCATGTATTGCTATCATAACGTGAGAAATATTTTTTCTCACGGCACTTTGCCAACACCACATACATTTCCATGGAGAATCAACAAAAATCGACCAAAATTCAATTGGCTAGTGTTCAGCTTTGAATAGTTGTTAGAACTGTTAGAAGACGTTTTTTTAAGTGCTTTTGATAGAAATCGCATTTCCATCAAATATTATTCCAACAATTCATAATAAATAATACGATGTTTATACCGAGATGTGACGATTTTGATAAATACACCGCCCAGAGACAGAGATAATGGAAAAAGCTGCGAAAGTTGGATTTGTTTCCGGAAATTTCAAGAAAAAAGTATGAATTGGCATAAACGGAAAATTTATGGAATCTAAAAAAATACAGAAATAAAATCTTTTTCGGATAGTGTCCTTTTTTGAAATACTTTGAGGAACTAGGAAAGGCGTCTACTCTTGGATTGTTTGGATAAGTGCAGTTGTAGAAAAAGTATAGTGTGCAACATGTGGGGAAAAGTACTTTTCTCACTCGTGTGTTTACATCACTCGCCCTTCAGGCTCGTGCCACAAACTTTCACACTCGTGAGAAAAGTTGAACTTTCCCCACTTCTCGCACAATATACTATTTTCTGTGACGGGAAAAAAGTTTGAAATCTCATCTCTGTTGACAGGTTATAAAATGTCACTCTTCATCAATTATTTAGGGAAGGAAATTTCGAACTTTTTCTGGAAATATCTCGATAAATAGTGGTTTGTTCACATTTACATCAACAAATTCGTGTTTTTTAGACAAAAATATCAGAGTACCAACAAAAAAAAAATTTAGAAAAAAAACCCATCGCATGATAAGTGCAAAATTACCAAGAGGAAAAAAAGGAGTAGATCGCTTAAGGATCTATTATACAGCATATAATATGGAAATCAATGAGAAAATCATTATCCTTTTATATAATTCAAGTTCATTTTACAGGTATATCAGTCTCGATTCACACAATTTGATCACTGAAAGATGCCAGAGGCATACTACGAAAAAGTTTGGGGGGGATAAAGAAGCCTCTACCCCCAAAAACGTATCTCCCTGTATATTTTAAAAATCTTTAAATGGCTTGAAATGATGATCTTCTAAAAAGTATTGAACACACCAAATTTCGAAACGATATCTAGAAAAGAAAGCGAGATATTTCAATTATTAGAAAAAAATAATTAAACTTTGACCCCCTGTAGCTCCGCTAATAAACGAGATCGGACTTATGTTTATATAAACTTTTTTGATCAAAATGATGAGATGTATCTCCCATTTCAGTTTGTGCCTTAAAACCTGATGAATCACCCTGTATATGAATCACCTGTACGGATATTTGGACAAAACGAGTTTTTCCTGCAGAATTACCGATTAATAATTACCTGATAAACTTTAGCGCACTTGCTAGTGGTGCAAACTGTTGACGGATGAGTCATTGCCACGACTTCCAAGTCAATAGTTGGGATGAACAGTTTACTCTTGAGCTCATCCAATGTGTCATAATCCATTAGAAGACTTTCTTCTTGTCTTCTCAGTGCATACATATTATGGTCGATGAGTTGAGATATTTCGGCTAGAGGTTGTGCCAATTGGTTTATCACTCTTCTAGCCTCATTTATTGCACTGGTGCTCTTGACATCATGTGGTTTCAAGGGAGGATTATTAGCATCACCAACGATATAATTGATCATCCTGGAAAATAGATTAATTCATTACATTTTGCCCCGCGCCCCCTTAATTAACTCTTATTTCGAAATGGCTATTTCACGAGACTCTCAGGGATCGGTTGATATAGTGGGTGTTACTCGGTAAGGAAGAAATAATAATAAAATAAAAATAGTTATTTTCCGTCGACCTCGTATTAACGACTAAGTTTAATGTATATGAAATCGTTCATTAATGACCCCTATTAATAAACGATTTGTCTATTAATGCACGATTGTTTTATAGGCAACCAAACATACACCGCGTGCATTCATTGTTTATGCTATAACTTACGGAATCTGCATTTAAATCGAAAATATGGATTTCATCGAAGATTTTCTGTTAACGGGTTCGCCTTTCCAAGTTTCTGACACGATTTTTTTTCCCTGTTTTCTAACACAAGGAATTTATTTTCTATGTTTATCATTTCGACAAATGTCAAATGTCACTAATGTCAGTGACAAGGCTACTGGGTTATTCTTAGCAGTTTCCGGATGAATGATGAATTCGCGAACCAAGTTTTCTTCATTGCAGGAGAAATGAGAAATATAGTCGACGGAAAAATTTTGTAACCAACTTGTATATTAAAAGGCGATTAATGATCTCAAACATTAACGCGCGCTCGCTTCGCTCGCACGTTAAAATATCTCGATCATTAATCGCCCTCATTAATACACTAGTTGGTTAAATAACTATTAACCAACTAGTGTATTAATGAGGGCGATTAATGATCGAGATATTTTAACGTGCGAGCGAAGCGAGCGCGTTAATGTTCGAGATCATTAATCGCCTTTTAATATACAAGTTGGTTACAAAATTTTTCCGTCGACTATATTTCTCATTTCTCATGCAATGAAGAAAACTTGGTTCGCGAATTCATCATTCATCCGGAAACTGCTAAGAATCACTCACTAGCCTTGTTACTGACATTAGTGACATTTGACAGTAGTAGTAGTAGTAGTAGTAGTTTTATTGATCCATTAAAACGAGCTTACAAAAGCCATTGGACAAGTCAGAATACATGAAATATACAAATAAACATTTAAATAATTGACAATAAGGTAAAATGACTAAAATAAGATAAAAATATTACATACAAAAATCATCAGTTCTGCAAAAATGTAAAAAACTCATCAACTGTATATGGGCTAATTTCAAAGAGGAGATTTTTCAATCTATATTTAAACACTTTCTCATTACTTGAACATTTTATATTTTCTGGAATAGCATTATATGCCCTGAGTCCCAGAGATTCGAAAGAATTATTGAGACACAGAGACAATCGTGTCGTAGGCAAATGGAATTTGTTTTGGTTCCTGGTATTGTAATTGTGGATATGATTATTTTTTATGAAATTATCTCTATTATTGTGCACAAAAACTAGAATTTCCATGATATAAACACCTGCTAAAGGTAATATTTTGAACTTCTTGAACAGATTTCGGCATGACTCTAGAGGTGATACTTTCGCAATTATCCTGATAATTCGTTTTTGTGTTGAAAAACACATCGTGCCGATGGAGAATTTCCCCAGATGATAAGTCCATAGCTGAGTCTGGATTGAATTTCTCCAAAATAATTGAAAATGATTAACATAGAAAATAAATTCCTTGTGTTAGAAAACAGGATTTAAATATCGTGTCAGAAACTTGGAAAGGCGAACCCGTTAATGGAAAATCTTCGATGAAATCCATATTTTCGATTTAAATGCAAATTCCGTAAGTTAAAGCATAAACAATGAATGCACGCGGTGTATGTTTGGTTGCCTATAAAACAATCGTGCATTAATAGACAAATCGTTTATTGATTCAAATTCAAATTCACTTTATTTTCCTTTTTGAACAGCAAGTACACTGTATTAGGTTCGTCATACATTAATACATAATGAAGTATGAATGAATAAATGATGAATGAATAAATGATAGATGATAGATGAGAGAATGAAGCTACAAAAAAAAAATATGGATACAATTAAAAGTAAAAGTAGAGACATAGATACATATCAGAGGAGAGCATCTCTGCTCTTCATAAGTATAAAGAAATCTTCCACATTGTAGAGAGGATTCGCTGTTAATAGTTATTTATGCAACAAGTGCAAAAAGTGAATGTTTGTGTTGTCCAACTCGGCCTGACGGCCTCGTCGGACAATTTCACGTCGAATGCAATAAACAATTTTTGCACGAGTAGCATACAACATTTTTTCTACGTTCATGCAAAAAGCAAAAAATGATTTATTGAGGTGCGGCACTAGGTACAATTCTGTTAATTGTCAGAATTAATTTTTGACTGACGTTTCTATAACCACAGTTGCATTATAGAAAATGTTTGTCATGATGACAGCACGTTGAAGTAGAATGACAGATGAGTGCAATAAAAACTTTATTGCACTAAGTGCAATAAAGAACTTCTTTTTCCACTAAATATAGTTCAATAAAGTTCTGTTTTTTGCATGAATGTAGAAAAAAAATTTTTCAGCTTTGTTTTGAACAAGTTGAATCTCAAGTCACGAAAATCAGAGGGCAATGAATTAAAAAGCTTGACACCTATGTCATCACATCTTTTTAAGCGTGTGAGGGGCAGTATCAAATTGTTGTTTTTCCTGGTGTTGTGTGAGTGAACATCAGAGTGTACCTTATAAGTATTTAAGTTGCTCTTCACTTCTACTAATTTCTCATATACAATTAGAGAGTAAAGTGCCATTAATTGGAGTTCCATAAACAGTGGTTTGCTGGAGACCTCTCTATTCACATTCAATATACTTCTTATGGCATGTTTTTGTGTCAGGAAAAGTTTATGTAGATGTACTTGGGAAGCTGAGCACCAGACATTTAATCCATACCTGAGGGTAGATTCAAAAATGGAATAGGGGTCCTTAATGAACGATTTCATATACATTAAACTTAGTCGTTAATACGAGGTCGACGGATAATAGTTATTTAACCAACTAGTGTATTAATGAGGGCGATTAATGATCGAGTTATTTTAACGTGCGAGCGAAGCGAGTGCGTTAATGTTCGAGATCATTTATCGCCTTTTAATATACAAGTTGGTTACAAAATTTTTCCGTCGACTATATTTCTCATTTCTCCTGCAATGAAGAAAACTTGGTTCGCGAATTCATCTTCCATCCGGAAACTGCTAAAAATCACCCAGTAACCTTGTTACTGACATTAGTGTCACTTGACATTTGTCGAAATGATCAACATAGGAAATACATTCCTTGTGTTAGAAAACAGGGATTGAAATCGTGTCAGAAACTTGGAAAGGCGAACCCGTTAACGGATAATCGTCGATGAAATCCATATTTTCGATTTAAATGCAGATTCCGCTAGTTATAGCATAAACAATGAATGCACGCGGTGTATGTTTGGTTGCCTATAAAACAATCGTGCATTAATAGACAAATCGTCCCAGATAGCACACATTCGCCTAAGGTCATCCTCAATGTGTCGCCAAACGCCTGGAGAGGACGTTCTATTTTCTACAACCTAAGAACATCATCAGGCGTAAATTTAGCGCTGTAATTGTCCTAAATGAGTTCTTTCAGTGACAGCCTGAGGATGTAAAGAATTTCGTGCCTACGGACGTCTTTAGATGACATTCCATGAAATAACGTGTCATCGAAGACACAAGGAAGAAAAAGAAGAACTAGAATTGAGGTTATGTCTCATGATAGTCATGATTTGTTCAAGATACATCATAATATTAATAATTATATCAAAATTATTAGAGTATTCATCGAATACCTCCATCATGCATTCATTAAATTTCTATTTCACAAAATGATTGCGAGAAGAACTTATTGCACAGAATTAAAAGATAACAATAACAAAAGGATGATAATCTCTGTTGATGACATTTCTCTCAGGTAGCAAGAAACAAAGGTGAGTAAATACTTAATAGAATCATTGATAGTACCGGACATGAAATATTGATACATTCATATACATTATTTATTGTTTCAGGAGGTTATTGAGAACACAAACTTGATGATATCATCATAGCAAACATGTTTTATTCCAAGATATATTTGCTTCTTCAGAATCTATAAAATATTGTATGGAAGCTAGAACATTCAGTATGAATTCAATAAAGGTAGGTACCTGAATCAAATCATTGATATAGTAGGTACTGGACATGAAATGTTAATAGGTTAATTATTTGTTTCAGATGGAGTTATTGAGAACACAAGATGATGATGTCATCAGAGCAAAGATGTTTCATTCCAAGATATTTTGGCTTCTTCGAAATCTATGTGAGATTGTATGCATGTTTGCACTTTCAGTATATTCAATAAAGGTAGGTTCCTAAATCAAATCATTGATATAGTAGGTACTGGAACATGAAATATTTATAGGTACATTATTTGTTTCAGGAGGTTATTGATAACACAAAATGATGATATCATCAGAGCAGAGATATTTTATTCCAAGATATTTTGGCTTCTTCGGAAATTATGAAAGATTGTACATAATGCAGACTTGAACTTTCAGTAGATTCAATAATGGTTGGTACCTTACTACATAAATCATATCATTGATAGTAAGTACTGGACATAAAATATTAATACATTGTTTGTTTCAGATAGTTTTGCTTTTTCAGAATCTATAAAATATTGCATGAAGGCTTCAACTTCCAGTTGATTCTGCATCAGGAATATCCAGAAATCAGAAATCAAAAACAACATGGAGAAATATAACTACCAATAGGCAATAACTTCTAGTAGTGCTCAACAAGAAGCTGAAATACATTTCTTCAAAAAGGAAATTGAAATTTTTCAGAATAAGTTATAAATAATAGAATGTAAGTTTTTCATTTGGTTTTTCATTTGAACCTATTATAAATAGAGGGAAATTTTGCAAATAACATGAGATCCATATTTTTTGAAGAAATTATCATTTGCATAATACAAGGTGAGTCAATAGTGTGTTATCCTTGTATATTAGCCAAACCATCAGATAAATAGAGAAAATTCAAGTACCTACAACAGTAATAGGGTTTCATGAGAACTTTCACATCAAATTGTTTTCATATCTGTATAGGGTGTTTGAATTCCAAGATATATCGACTGATGATTGTTTTTTTCCCCAATGGGTCACCCTGTATACTATTGCATTTTTAGGTTCTCCCTGAAGAGCTGATTTCATCAATGTATCACACTTGGGGTCTAGCGGGAATGATTACAGAGATATAGGGTGTTCAAAAACAAGATTTTTTCAATTTTAGGATTTTTTTTGTGGAAATTATTCAATATTGGTCAAAACGGCTCACATTTCCTTATGAACTCTTGATTTACTATCTAATGACATTCAATTGGAACAAATAGAGGGTGGTTCATTATTCAGAATATTGATCAGCTTATTGTATCTGTTCCAAATAAATATCAGTAGATAGCTAATCAAAAGTTGAGACAGGGGCATGTGAGCCGTTTTGACCATTAATGAATAGTTTCGACACAAAAAATCCTACATTTGAAGAATCTCGATTGTCAACACCCTATATCTCTGTAATAATTCCTACTAGACACCAAGTGTAATGCATTGATGAAATCAACTCTTCAGGGAAAACTCAAAAATGTAATAATATACAAGGTGTTCCATTGAAAAAAACCAATCATCAACCAATATCTTGGAATTCGAACACCCTATAGATATGAAAACAACTTTAGGTGATTGTTCTTATGAAACCCTATTACTGTTGTACTTGAATTTTCATTTTATATATCTGACGGTTTGGCTAATATCGGAGGAGAACACACTAGTGACTCATTCTGTATACGAATAATATTCTCCCATAAATCTTGAACCTCCTTGAAACATCATCAAGAACCGCCTCAAGTTGTTACTATGATGTCCTGAGGTTGTCTCAAAAGATTTTATAGGGATGTTCTGAGACGTTATTAGTATGTAGAGAATGGTAACAGGAGGACGTCTTAAGAATGTCCTCTGGCTCGCTCTCGACGTCCTGAGGACATTATTGTGAACGCCTCAGAAGGGCCTCAAAAGGAATTTGTGCTATCTGGGGTCCATTAATAGGGGGTCATTAATGAACGATTTCATATACATTAAACTTAGTCGTTAATACGAGGTCGACGGAAATAGTTATTCAACCAACTAGTGTATTAATGAGGGCGATTAACGATCGAGATATTTTAACGTTCGAGCGAAGCGAGTGCGTTAATGTTCGAGATCATTAATCGTCTTTTAATATACAAGTTGGTTACAAAATTTTTCCATCGACTATATTTCTCATTTCTCCTGCAATGAAGAAAACTTGGTTCGCGAATTCATCATCCATCCGGAAACTGCTAAGAATCACCCAGTAGCCTTGTTACTGACATTAGTGTCATTTGACATTTGTCGAAATGATCAACATAGGAAATAAATTCCTTGTGTTAGAAAACAGGGATTAAAATCGTGTCAGAAACTTGGAAAGGCGAACCCGTTAACGGAAAATCGTCGATGAAATCCATATTTTCATTTTAAATGCAGATTCCGCTAGTTATAGCATAAACAATGAATGCACGCGGTGTATGTTTGGTTGCCTATAAAACAATCGTGCATTAATAGACAAATCGTTTATTGATAGGGGTCCTTAATGAACGATTTCATATACATTAAACTTAGTCGTTAATACGAGGTCGACGGATAAACATTTTTAATGTACCCTGTTTTTATAACGGACAAAAGACTATAAAATAATTTGTCTAATTCTTATGAAGGATAAAACTATATACAGATGTCTTACTTTTTCTAAAATATCCTGAAAATTTCACACCAAACATTTTCTTTTTTTGAACTGACTCAGCCTTTTACATTTGCCATGGAAATCCATGGCAAATGTAAAAACTTACCGGTATACCGTAATATACCCGTAACAAATATTCTTCAGGAGGCTAGGCAACCCATCTTTCATTAATACAGATTCAAAATCCGTGCGCGCACCTAGGTCGGTTATGGTTAGGAGGGGATTTCCGAAATGTCTTGCGCTTGTCATTTCACTCTTGAACGGGCAGTTTTCTCAACCAAGTGAATAATTTAACATCCACGTCGATCGAACCCAAATTTGGTGTTTTTGGTTTTGTATGTGCCCAATGTTCCTTTGGAACATCTTGGCCTGTGCCTGCATTTCATATTTAGGTGGGTAAAACTCTTTTATACTACTTTATGATTGTTTATTCGATCCCTTCAGGTAGTTCAGGTCACATGTTAGTTATACCTACTTTTCTTTACTTATTTGTATAATTGCTTCACCTCTTATATTATGTAATGTACTGTACGTCCTACGGCTCATTAGCGCATTTCATATTTAGGTTTTTCGACGTTTCGCTCGACCACGTGATTTGGTCTACTTAAGAAGCAAATAAATAGTCTTCTGAATCATCAGCGTTTCTATCAGCAAACCCACCAAACCCCTGAGACTGTTACATACCTGATAGATAGAGAGCATATTCGGACATTCTCTACCAAACTAAAATAATTTCGATAATGCGGTGTTTTCAAATGAAACACCCTATATACAGGGTGTATCTGAATAACACCGTAAAGATTCAAGGGGTGCTTCCTTGGAAATAATTGTCATATTGTCACGAGTAGAACATACGGTATATCAGTAATTTCGAACCATGAGGGTTTTATAAACATAAAGTAAATCAAATCATCCGTTGACATTGAAATATAAAAACTGACCAAGGAACTCTCATGAGAAACGTGCATTTCTGATAAAATGATGTATATAAATATTGGATATGAGGGTTCCGAAGTTAGTATGGTCTGGGGCTACTCTTGACTTGACAAGAGCTCGTCGTAATGGTCGTTATAATGTAAGTTGTTATTAGGTCTTTATATTCATTGTTGTTTATTCATAATTGTCATCGCTACCCATAATGTTTCATGCTTCAATACATATTGTTATCTTTGAATATAGTCTCGTACTTTCAGTTACCCCTAAATTATTAGTGCCTATTTGAATATTACCTCTCGCCTCCACCTATTCTATTGTGACATGTCACGAGTAGAACATACGGTATATCAGTAATTTCGAACCATGAGGGTTTTATAAACATAAAGTAAATCAAATCATCCGTTGACATTGAAATATAAAAACTGACCAAGGAACTCTCATGAGAAACGTGCATTTCTGATAAAATGATGTATATAAATATTGGATATGAGGGTTCCGAAGTTAGTCTGGTCTGGGGCTACTCTTGACTTGACAAGAGCTCGTCGTAATGGTCGTTATAATGTAAGTTGTTGTTAGGTCTTTATATTCATTGTTGTTTATTCATAATTGTCATCGCCACCCATAATGTTTCATGCTTCAATACATATTGTTATCTTTGAATATAGTCTCGTACTTTCAGTTACCCCTAAATTATTAGTGCCTATTCGAATATTACCTCTCGCCTCCACCTATTATATTGTGACATGGTGGAGGCGCCTAAGCTTCTTTCCTTGAGTCTCATTCTTTATAATGGACCCATCAATTTTTTTTTGCATTCATCGATTTATGTCAATTTTATATTTCATACAAAGGCACTAGTAAAAAGGGTTATTTGAAAGTAATTAAGTATAGCAGCATGAATTATGGGTGATAACAAAGTAAGAAAGTCATTTAAATCAGAAATCCAAATTCTTCAAAATATTTAAAATACCAGTAAGCTTGACAAGTTGAATAACAATCATTCCATTTCTATTCAAAGACATGATATAAAGCACCGGACCAGACTCACAAGGTTTGGAGCTTATCTCTGAACTTTGTTATTTTTTTTCTCTACTCGTAATTTTCTATTCGAATTTGGGAACAAGTTTTTCCTATATCTCATTCTTGCCAGTTTTTTATTTCTCATATCAAGATAATTTCAAATATTTTTATTTTTAGTTGATAAAATCATTCAAGAAATGCAATGCCATTGCCAAGTACACCTATATCAAGTAAAAATATAATAAGTCATCCACAACGTGCCTAATATAATTTTATAACAATATGAAATGAAAACAATAATAACAAATTCTCGACATGCTCGCTATTAATCATAATAAATTTCGATACTGGTGCGAAAGCAAATAATTTATAATTCAAGTAATAGTTGAGAATATTCCGATTAAAAATATCTTAGTCAGTATATTATATCACCTTTCAAATATTGAAAATACTCTTAAACGTTGGTATCGTTTACCATTTTTTATCATTCCTCCTGAAATGAATTATACGCAAATATGATATTATTATGTTATGGAAATATGATATGAAATGAATTAATTGAGCTCAAGAATATTGATGTGTATGTAAACTCTCAATGAAGAGATTGTTACTTGGTTTCAAGTGAAAACCGTTTCTGTACAGAATAATCTACACCCTATTCAGCTTATCTCGTGGTCCTAGCCAAACCACATCCAGAGAAGTGGCTGTTTGGTTGATATTCTAAAAAGTACGAAGTGTTATAGTTGGAAGTGTGCACTATAACGGTATAAAATAGGAGGGAATCCTGGAAGATGTGCCACACTAAGGCATGAAGGATTAACCTTACTGGAGATATTTTGTCCTCGAATTGATAGGACATGAAATGATGATTTTATGTGAAATAATGAGCTCGTATATGATGATAATGTATATTTATGAATTATGAAGATGATTATAATGATATTTACCCCCGGGGATGATTTTTCCGAAAATGGAAAATATTTGCGAGTTGTTAGACAAAGAAATGTACGGTCAAGTTCTAACAAAATTGGAGGAATGAGCATGCGGTATTTAACAGGAGTATTTTCAATCAGTTCAATAATGTATAAGTGATAAAATATCTCAACATATTTTTCAATTTTCATATAATAAACTATCTTACTACTTGAATTCATCGAAACATGGTGAATAGGGGAATTAATTTTTTTTTTAAATTGAATAAACGCCATTATATTCGTTGAACCAGTTACACCAAAGATAAATAAATAAATCGAATAAAGTTCTGATAATATTTCATATTAAACAAAAAATAATCTCAAGGGCCCATGTGTCGAAATATTGTTCATGAAGTACATGAAAGGACCAATTCTCGGACGTTTCATCAGTTTATTCAAGCTGCCAACAATGAGTTGTCAGATGAATATCCTTTTAAATCTTACGGATTGGACCTGGAATGTCAAAAATGATCAATATGTAAGTATGAAATAACATGGTAACAATTTCGATTATATATTTATCAGATAGGTAATTTTTTTAATTAAAATTTTTCAACGAAAAGGCACGTTGGTTTTTTAACATGACTCTGATTATTCTTTTTTTTTAACCATTTTTTTCAATTCACCTGTTGATATATGAATAATTCTTAATTGGCAATATTGGCAATACATTTACATCTCGTGTTCGAGAAAGATTACTAATCACAGAAAAAGCATTCAAATCCTTGAGATTTCAAATCGAATGGAAACCTATCGGACAATTTTTAATAATTTCGCACACATACGAAATATACAGGTATAGGTAGGTAACTCATGATCTGTTTCTTGTTTATTCAATCAACCATTTAATTTTTCAATTTCTAATCAACAAGAGCTTTTCTGCAATCCTTATGCATTTTAATATTGTTTATTAGTAATGAAAACTAATGCAGGCATTTTGACGAGCTCGCTAATATAAAGAAAACAATCATGAACTTGACACTATGGTCACGTTACTTTGTGTTGATATGATATTGTTTCTTTTAATCATAGGTGTAATGATGAATCATGCTTTGAGAAACTCGAGAAAGCATGTTGAGATGTTTTTATAATAAAATGGAATAATGATAATTTAAAGAAATTGAATAGAAATGTTTTTTTTTTCATTTGAATTTATAATTAATAATTAATAATTAACTCTAGAACTAAAGTCTGTAAATTTGGAATCATCAGGAATTGATGGTATACTAAAATAAATAAAATAGGAAATGATGTCAAAGCATATCCCGGCACATAGGTCAATCATTTATTGCTCATCTTGAATTTTGTACCTTCAACTTTTTCGATCTCTTATGTGATAGTTATATATAGGGTTATACAGAATTCCCCATTTTAATATAAATAGTAACGTAGGCATTTGACAATATTTTTTCTTTCATGATTTCACGGTATCACACAAAACCGAGCACAAAGCAATGCACGCACACTGAGCACTGGCACATAGCACTCATCAAGAGATCAGACACCCAGGGGGATGCAGCCATACGCAGCCATATGGACAAACAAGGACTGTTTGAAGGAACAGCATGATTCGATGGTAGCTGCTGGGTAGCCCAGGAAAGGAGAGGAGAAACGTAGGAATTTCACGAAATTCGTTCCACGAGATGCCTGAGCAAACTCTCATATGACGGGAATTCATCGTTCCTCCCATGGACCAAGTGGTCTACCAGTTATCACAGCAATTGCCAAGATAGCTGGCAATTCTTCTCACTCAGCTGCCAACTACCCTCAAGAGACAGGCCAATATTAGAAGCCAGTATATCCTGAAGCCCAAAGGATTCCTACTTCAGAGTATCAGCCCAGAACGAGAGAAGCTCACTAATCTTTGATGCCCAAAAAGATTACCTCCCTATGCCCAGGACGAGGATACCTTTCGAGCCCAAAAAGGATCCCGCCAAAATTCCCACGACGATTGAAAGATGCCATCAGTCGCCAGTCGATACCCCAAGAAGCCAGCAGTTCCCTTCGTCCAGCTGCCAACCACCTTGAACACAGTCTAGGGAATCTTAAAGCCCAAAAGATTTCATCCCAATGCCCAGGACAAGGATACCTTCGAGCCCAAAAGGATCCTGCCGAAATTTCCATGACGATTGGAGGAAGCCATTGCCCAATCGTCATTCCCTACCCCCAAGCTGCCAGAAGTCCCACCGAGAAGAGTCTGATTGAAATGCTTTAGTTGAATAGCCAGTGCCGGACTAAGTAAAGGTGTGAGTGTGCATTGTAGACACTAAATTTCGAATGTTTGTGGATATTTTTTTTCTGAAATTTTTTGTATATGTAAATGAGTTTTATATGTTCTCCTCGATATTTTTAGGTAGGTAGTAATTTAAAAACTGGGGTCCAGTTTTCTCGGAGAGAGGGGTCATGTCACGAGTAGAACATACGGTATATCAGTAATTTCGAACCATGAGGGTTTTATAAACATAAAGTAAATCAAATCATCCGTTGACATTGAAATATAAAAACTGACCAAGGAACTCTCATGAGAAACGTGCATTTCTGATAAAATGATGTATATAAATATTGGATGTGAGGGTTCCGAAGTTAGTCTGGTCTGGGGCTACTCTTGACTTGACAAGAGCTCGTCGTAATGGTCGTTATAATGTAAGTTGTTATTAGGTCTTTATATTCATTGTTGTTTATTCATAATTGTCATCGCTACCCATAATGTTTCATGCTTCAATACATATTGTTATCTTTGAATATAGTCTCGTACTTTCAGTTACCCCTAAATTATTAGTGCCTATTTGAATATTACCTCTCGCAAAATATTAAGCCAAGCATAACCCCTTATAAATCGATAAGGATGGTCTAACGATCTATTTATATCGTGTAAGACAGTTTTCATTATTTCAAGTATTGGATATAAAAATATGTTTTTATATGGGGCATCTGGCCAGGATTTGCGAACGGTCCAGCATGCTAAAACTGGACTGCCTCGGTTTGATCTTCTAATGGGGCGTTCCTGGTAGTGCACACAGATAGGCATGCTAAAACCATCTGTACCCATACAAAAACTGAGTAAAAAATATTAATTCATTTTTAACAGGCACAACTCTTTTATCGTGACAATATAAACATGTGTCCTAACTCGCTTCGTTTTTGAGATACAGGATGTTGAAGTTGGAAGTATTAATTGTTTTTATTTATAACCCCCCCGTATAAGCTTTCATGGTGCCAAAATTCAGTATGGATCGAATTTAATTCTTGATATTGTCCGATACCTATCTGTTACCGTTTTCGAAATGAAAATTAATTTAAAATTTTTTCTTCGAAAATTATCACCTCTAGAGAAGCTGCTTCGAGTTAAGAAAAGCTATGGTAACGAAATTTGGTTTGGAGTTAGGTAATACTTGGAGGCTTCCCACACTCCAGCCTATCTCCATTATATACAGGGTGGTGAAAAAATACAGTTTTTTAGTTTGCTTGAAATTGATTATTTCAAACGGAACACCCTGTATATTATTGGGAATTCGCAAAGCCTCTGAAATATGCTTTCTCTCTATGTATATCATGTCCATTCCAAACTAGTGAAGTTTTGAACTTATGAGCATTTATTTGTGAAAATGTTCATGCAGAATGGTATCCCCATTCGGATAGAAAGAAAAAGTAGAAAGGAGAATGACAATCTTGATCAGGTACTAAAAAACATTTTGAAGGAAAAGAGGTACAAAAAAACATTTTGAAGGAAAAAACTACAAGTTCAAATTCTTAAACTCAAGAGCTACATCATAATATTGTCTTTTCAGATTTGCCTTTGGGGCTTCTCCTTCTCCAGACAGGAAAAATAAAGGTGTACATTCTGGGCGAAGCAGATATACATCTTCAATGAAAAAATTCGTCCTAACACTGTACTTTTATTCACCTCACATGGCTCTCATTCACCTTCTAATAGTGAAATGTTTATGAAAAAATAGGTACTCTTAAAATTTAGGCTTAAAAAGACCTTAGGCACTCGATACCATTCAAGAACCTCTTTTAAATTTTTTTCGTTCGTTTTCTATTTCTTCTGATAGTGCTGAGACATTATTGATGCTTCGCTCACCCTGTACAATATATTGTGACATTTGAATAAGAATATATAATATCAATTTTGTATTCATTTGCTTCCTAATCCTGTAAGATTAAAAATGATATTTCACTTTTGAGTCAATAAAAAAATTGATAATTATTTTCTTATAATAATTGATTGCAACATTATCCTTTTTCCTAAATGAATATTTATATCTAATCACGGATACTCTTAAATAAAGGAAAAAACAAGAAAATATTTCAAATAGTGCGAACGCTACCCATCAGCCAATATAAGATAGAAAGAGATAGGTATCCGTAACCACTGCGGGTTGCCTGAACAATATTTTTGCCTCACTTGTCACTTCAAAAACAATGAAAGGAAACTATTCAAACGAGACATTTTTCATCAAAATCAAAAGAATATATTGTACATACCTAACTAGTTAGTAAGCCATTTTGTGTGACGCTGGGATTTTGAGGACGTGCGAAGCGAGATCCCGCCAAACACAGAGTTACGTAAATATCTATTGCAGGTTTGGAGGTAGACAATTTGAAAAAAATACCGGGTCGTTTAATCAAAAGTCTAAAGCGGGAGTTATAACTTATGTATAAGTTATTATTTGAATCAAGAATATTTGTCTCCCGAGAATCATTAAAAAATGCATGAATGTTTATCAAAATCGTGCTTACTTACTTCCAACATTGTGCCAGAGAATTCTTCCAGCTTTGCTCTTTATTTCGCTCCTCGATTGAGGCATCAAACTCTACACCATTCTTGATAGCTGCTAAATACTTGAATGCCTCATTATCAAAACAGAAGATATTTCTATTGAATGGGATGTTTGCGTGAGGAGGATTTTTCCTAATTGCTTCAATTTCATTCTTTAGCAAATGGATAGTTTCACCTGGCCCATAATCAGAGCCTCTTGTATTAGTGAATGCAAATATAATATTCTTGCTTGCAGATTTGTCTAACTTGGATAAAATTTGAGTCATACAGTATTGGAAAAAGACTGTATTCCTTGATTTGTTGGGTTTGAAAAGAAAACAGATTGCATGAAGCTCCTGTAGTTGACCAATGTAAGATAAAATGTTTTCAGAATTGATATTATCCTGCTCTGTACCCCTGGTATCTCCCATTCCAGGAGTATCTATCAGACGAATTTTAACTCTGTCATTCCAAATGGGAAAAACGTAAGTTTTAACATCTTGGGTAGCTGAGACACCACTTTTCAGAAGTTCGTTTTTATCACCAGTTCCGATGCTGATGACATGGAATTCACCATCTTTATCCTTCACACTAAACTCTGTAGGTATAAGAACAAGTAATTCCTCATTTTTTGCTTTTTTAAAATCCACATGAGTTGAATAATTGGCAAATGAGTTGATCAATGTCGATTTACCCACTCCTGTTTCCCCTAACAGAAGAATATTTATATCTGTCTCTTCAGTTATTCCGAGGTCCTTGACTTTCTCTTCTAGATCCGATCCTGATGAGGACGCCATTTTGGGATTTCCCTGGAAAATATAGGGTGATTCAAAATTCGATGTGAATATTTTAAGGACGTATTGTTGAGATCAAAATAAGACTTTTTCTCCATATAAACATGTGTCCTAAAATGCACCCCATTTCAGCCAATAACACACAATAGACTGCTGATTACTGATTCCTTAACTTATCAGAAAAATAGAAACAATAAGAGAATATCAATGCATAAAAAAAATATCACACTCTCCCACACATGTTCCTACCTGTTCTAGCTTATTGTAATAAATCTCTAATTGGTAGGTATTTGATAATATGGATTAATCACTTCCTATTATTTCAAGCCAATTAGAACGTTCAATTGACCTAAGCTACCTTGTACCTTGTATAATTTAGAAATATACGTGGATATACATAGAGTAGTTCCACCACGCTTCATGGTCGGATTATTTCAACTGTTAAACTGACACTCTTTGAAATTATGCAACAAGTTATCCATGTATAACCAAATATTTTGAAGTAATTTTAGTATCATTACTGATAATCCGTACACTCGTCTTCAGAACGTCGCACATGGACGGTGTCAAGTTTCTAAACCACCACTGCAATAAGAGCATTTACACCGTCCAACCGCGACATTTTCTTTGAAGACGAGTGTACCTACTATATGATGACATGAATGTTTGTAAATGACCGTGTTAATTGCTATACAGTGCAGTGTGCAGTACCTATTTTAATAGGATTAGACAGATTAAGTGGTTAGGTACATCCTTGCAAAGAAAATGTCATGAATTATGCAAACTTGGAGTGGTTTTGAATAATAATAATATTTATTTTATCCTTTGAGACATTACGAAATGTATAGGACAAGTCAAGCGCTTACAAAATGGTTTGAAAATGAAATCCATGATGAAATACATACGTTTAAAAGAAGAATTTGAAATTATATTTTTAATGAATGTTGGAAGATGATTGAATAATTTCATTCCCATATACCTATCTAAAACAATTTTCTAGTTTTGTTGTTCTGTGTTATGGAATGCGTTGGAAATCTGAATTTCTGGTGTCATACCCAGCCAACACATCTGTTACATGACATATCTGAGATGTCGCGTCTAGGTAACAGTGCGATATCACAAACGTTCTATCGCTGCGATGTTCATAAACAAACACATCTGCGACATGACATCTCTGAGATGTCACGTCTACGTAACAGTGTGATATCACAAACGTTCCATCGCTGCGATGTTCATAAGCAAACACTTTTGCGACATGACATCTCTGAGATGTCGCGATGAGGCAACACTGCGATATCACGAATGTTCTATCGCTGCGATGTACATCAGCAAACATCTGCGACTATAGTCACGATTTGAAGAATTCAGTTGAAAGGTATTGATGTTATTTCTCACATATAGAAGACAGTGATAAATAAACACGCTGTAGAAAGACATATATTATATTTTATAAAGGTGGGTTTACAAGTTTGTTGATATTCCAGTTGGAACATCTTTCCAATGATTTTCTTTTGTGTCACAAATATTTTAGTCACATCGACTGAGTTACCCCATAAAACGATATTATAACACAATAAAGTGACTATATACTAGACTATAGTATACATTAATTATTGCACTGGTGGGCCAGGTGTCTTTTACGTATCATGTTTGTTAATCTGTGGTATCACGTCGGGTTCTGTAGTTCCCCGCGCCCCACTGGAGAATCCCCAGCTCAGAGAGTCGGTGTGCTGTGGTGTGGCGTGTGGGTCGGTAGTGTTCTAATTTTTATTAACCCTGCATCCATTTGTGTAATACTTTTTTCGAACACTTGGAGTATAATGACAGAAACCTCGACAGAAACACTCCCGACGAGTTTTGAACAGGGAATCTTGAACAGAAAGATTGCATCTTCCAAGCACTGCATTCCGATTGAAAATCCATTCATTCTCTAAAAAGATATGACGGTTTGAAAACTGTCAAATATTTCAGTGGTCCACTTGTTTCTTTGAGCACTTTATATAAATATATGAATTAATAGTTATTCATGCAACAAGTGCAAAAAGGGAATGTTTATTGCACTCGACGTGAAATTGTCGTCGAGTGCAATAAACAATTTTTGCACGAGTTGCATACAACATTTTTTCTACGTTCATGCAAAAAGCAAAAAATGATTTATTGAGGTGCGGCACTAGGTGTAGGAAAATGAAAAACGCAACTTGAATACTTTATTATTAATATCGATTTGAATTGAAACAGGAACTAATACCGAACAATTAAACTCAAACTTTATTTTCACCCTCAATGTTGAAAGTGAATGAACAATTGGTGCAATTTTCAATATGAATATATGACGTTTCTATAACCACAGTTGCAATGTAAAAAATGTTTGTCATGATGACAGCACGTTGAAGTAGAATGACAAATTTGAGTATTTTTTTTTTAGTATTTGAGTATTTATTCAATAGCCATGAACAGTCATATGGTTTACATATATTCAGGTACTAAATGATGATGTACTTAAAAGCTTGTGTGTGCAGTGTGCACCAGTCACATTTATAACATCGTCTTATATACTATATATACTATACTATCTGGACTAATATGTACTAATGTAATATACAATCTGAATATATACAATATATGCAATATATGTCAAACTAATGACTAGATATTGGGTTTGCTTTTTAAAATCCAAGATGATATTTTATTTTTGATTTTTTTGTATGACTGCAATAAAAACTTTATTGCACTAAGTGCAATAAAGAACTTCTTTTTCCACTAAATATAGTTCAATAAAGTTCTGCTTTTTGCATGAATGTAGAAAAATATAAGTTATTTCTATGAACCGACCATAAATGTCAATATTCTCATCACTTGTTAATTGATAAATGTTACTTGATAATTGTTAAATGTTGCTGCATAGATCGCAGATAAATCCACTTTAAATCTTTGTTCAATTTTTAATAGGTGTGGAAGCTAACATTTTTTCATCTTCCGTGTTTTATATGTTTAGGTTTTTTTTAATTTATAGCAGCAAATTGTGATAATTATTAAAATCCATATACCTACTGTTGTTTTGATGACCTACTGTTGTTTTGATGACCTACTGTGTTTTTCCCACTCATTTACTGCTCCACTGCTCCAGCAAATTTTCATCTGGCAACACTGTATACACTATATACCTGCGTTCTTTGTTCATTAAGCGAGGCCACGACTGCCACGAGGCACAAATCACAAATATACTGTGGCGAGGCAGGGCCTACTCTATCTGGCGAGGCCTCGGGCGAGGCAGACAAATTAGTGAAAATTGTGGTGGAATTATGATAGTGAAAATGAGCTTTTATATACGTACCTACCCACGATGGAATTATATTTCCACCATGCACCTACTTATATGAAATTCATTTTCTTTTGAAGCACACCTTTATATAGGTATTCGAGTAGGTATTATAAGGGTATTATTAAATTTTTGGATGAAACCAAAGACGGAACAGATTTTATACATGCATTTTCAGTACAAATCTGAAATATTTGAATTTTTCGTCTATAGGTACCTATCTCAGTATAGATCGAAAACCTATACCTGAACAATCTGAAAGTTCTGAACCACCTACCTACACCTGAATTTTCAAGCCATAAAATCATACCAAAGCAACAAAAACTCACCTCTGATGAAAATCAGAAAAAAATAATTAACACCAAATGTCCTATGCAGCTCTACAGAGATGTGCACATTTGCACATAAGCACTTTATAAGCACACCATCACATATACAAGATACAGGAAGAATAATAATCTAAATCTACGTAGCGTACCAGCTGGTAGCTGACGCTGACTCAGCACCAGCAAAACAAGTACAAATATAGCAACCACATTCCACATTTCCTGTGTTGGTTTCTTTATATACTGTGGAACTCGGGGAACTACACACACTTTTACGACAGATCATTGCCACAGATCCTAAGCAGTGTTGCCGCGTCCAACTTATGAAGCGTACCACACGTTAAACTGAAAATGTACCATTTTGGTACATTATGTCAAATCAGCATAAAACACAATATAACGGACCTATAGGGTTTTCGAGAAATATATGGCTCGTTCTCATCAGATTTGGGTAAATAAAATAATTTTAGAAATAATAAGATTTCACTCACTTATCCATCATATTTCTTATACTTAGGTATGAAAACTGAAAACCGAGGGAATACGACATTGAAACCTGTGATACAACCTGTGATACAGCCTGTGATACAACCGTTGGGGAATCTACAGGTAGGGTATTCTGTGCAAAATCTTCACCATACAATCAGACGGGTAGATGGCGTCCGCATACAGAACACAAAAATGTGTTTTGGATAAAGAAAAGTAGCACATCACGTGTCTAGTTCTTTCACTATTCAATATGAGGTCTGCTATAACTAATCATCCAAACCATAGATCTAAATCTATGTCCAAACGAAAAGGAATGCCAATATGATGATTGAATAGAATGAACATATAAGAATATTGCCTTAAATTCGAAATGTAGTACCACTGTACCAATCAGAATGAAATTATTGTTTTTATGTTCTGGTTTCCACGAAATGGGATATATCCTCTGTAAGGAACATCGTCAGAACCAAATGAAATAAGGTAGGAATTGGTGTTCTTCTCAAATTTCTGGAGGTTATATGCCTCGGGAAACACCTCCCTTGGCAATGTGCTCCAGAGCCTCGCTGTTCGTTGTGAAAATGTGAATGTAAATGTACCACATTTGGTACAAATGTACCGCATTTGGTACAAATGTACCACACCGCGGCATCACTGTCCTAAGGCCTCTGTATAGCATAGTGTTGCCAACTCAGATTTCCGAAAGTCGCAAATTGGCCAAAAATCACCAAAACACCACCAAACAGGGTGAAATTGAAAAAAATGTGCCGTAGGCGAAAATTTTTGCAAATCTAGTGATTTTCTGGTGGTTTCAACTTCAGACAAGATCACTAGATAACACCAGATGAAAAAATCAGATCAGGTATAAAAAGTTTTCTTTAACAGAAAACAAAACGAACAAAATAAATTATTCATAACATCAATGCCATACTTGATTAAGTATATTAAGTCACAATTAAAACAAGAAATAAACAACAACATTTGAGATCATACAAAAACAGACAAAATTGGACATAACCGCTAAGCGGCGTTCAGAACCAAACTTTTTACGTTTTGCTATTTACGTTTCGTATTCTGATTGGTGAAGCAAAATCTGTAATTGAAATGACGCAAAAAGCTGAAAATATTAAGCTTTTTGCGTTGCAAGAAGCCATCGTCTGTGAAAATAGTAAAAATAGACAAATGATATTATTATAAAAATGGAAAATACTACTGTATGTATGTCGATGAATAGAACAAATACATGAATGGAACATTGATCATGATTTTTTCATACGTCTCAGAGACGACATATCAGCATATCCGATTTGTTGGATTACCACTGCTTTTCAATATCGGCCATTACGTAATTTATGTCTGCACTCTGCACTCATTCAGTACCCTAAAGTTGATCTATGTATAATTATGGTTCAGTTTTAGAAATATCTTGAGTGAAAGATAGATTCCCGTCTCGCGCGTAGACGTATAGTCAGTCTTATCTCTGGTATAGTTATTGTTATCACGTAACAATAAAAGTTCAATTTCGCCTATAATACGTATGATTGCGTCTATATCTAGATATACAGGCATTGTCATTTTTTTCAATTTGCATGTTTATGACGTATTAGTTCTGTGTCAGAATGACAATAATATCATCGATAATTTTAGTATTTCAATTTTATTTTAGTATTTCTATAGATCAATGTCGAAATTTTGAACATAAGGTACTATATATTTCAATTTTGAACATCATTTTATCTTCGAAAAATATATAGAGAACGTGTTTCAATAGCTCAAAAAAATAAAATAAAAAATTTTGGATTTATATGATGGACATTTAGTCTGTGAGACGTATGGTTAAGTGTTAGTGACAACTTTATATATTTGGAACGAAGTATTGAATAAGGATCAATTTACGTCACCGCCAGTTCTATGGAAATTATCAATTATCTTTTCAATATTATTGTTATCTCTGGACTATTTCTCTTCATTTCAGGTTCAGGTTGAAACACAAATGACAAAACCAAGGCAACTGAGACATGCCGTAAAAATTCATGTTGATTTTTTGTTGTTGTGAATGACATTTGCGTGAATTTAAACTTATTCACGTTTAGCTTCAGATTCTGATGCTTCATTCTAATCAGAATACGAAACGTAAAATGCACAACGTAAAAAGTTTGGTTGTGAACGCCGCTTTGGAAACTGATTTCAGTGATTTCAGTTAAAACAGCGGTTAAAACTAGTTTTTCTATAAAAACTATTCTCCATTAGGTATTACATTGTTAGAATCAAAATATTATATAAAACAAGGGGCATTTCGGATGCGTCTTCAACCACCAGATTTCACCATTTATTTGAAAAAACCTCCGGAAAAAACTCACCAAAATAAACAACAATTACTAGATGCCACATTTTGTCACAAAACGAGAACTCAATCCACCAGTTCTAGTGTGAAATCCACTTAGTTGGCAACACTGGTATAGTAGCGTTCACCAGGACAAAGTTTACATTCTGTAAACTTTGACCAGGACAAGAAGGTCAGCAGTGTTGCCAGCTGCTGAACATCAAATGTAAAAAAAGCTAGAAGCTAGAAGTCGCTATAGCGAGCGTACAGCGAGCAGAGAGCCCCAAAGATTTAGCGACTTTTTTCGCGTGATTTATGGTGACATATTTCCTCATTTTTAGTCAACATCAGATAAAAAACGTAGAAAACTTTATTTATTCAGAATCTGTTCAGAAGGAAAAAATGCAAATTAAAAATGCATGAATATCGGCATCAAGGATTACAATTTCATTCGGTACTATTACCCAGCCAACCATCGTGTGACATCAACATCTGTGTGATGTAACAACCTTGCATAAATGCAATATCTCGTTAACACATCTTTCCGACGTAGATTCGATATCAACGTCGCAAATTAAGTGACATCGCAACCAGGAAACTATGTAATGTGGCAGCGACTTCTTCAAACTACATCTCTTCGACGTTAACTAAATAATTCACATTGATATCCTCATGAGATATCTTTGTGACCTGTGAGTGTGACGCAGACATGCGCAAAACGAACGCACACGCCAGACGCCATGTTGAGCTGTGCATGGCCATCAGGCCATGTCAGTCAGTGAGTGAGTCCGGCTCCGTATAGACTATTTCCTTCCGAATTCTCTGTTGAAATATCGGAGATGATTTATAGCACATATTATAGCAGCTTCAAATTGGAGGTATACTTCGAGGTATACAATCATTTGGGAACGACGATGAGTTTAATCACAATAGGTAATATTGTAATTATCTCTGAGATAGGAATATTGCAATGTGAAACAAGGTGGATGAAAGATCCCAAGATAATGTAAGTGCACTTGATATGTATCATTTATGAATAATGTATATTTGTATTGCTATATACAGTCTGTCCATAGATTAAACAAGATAAGGTTGAACAGCATGGGGATCTCGGAAACGGTAGGAGATACGAAGTCGCTTAAATGGGGAAAAAGTTGCGCATTCGGAGGCTCATATCAAGAGCCTTCGAAAATTTTGAAAATTATTTTTAGTTTTTGAGTTATATCGAAAAAAGTGAATTTTTGAAATTTCTATTTTATTTTTTTTCTCCGTTATTATCAGAGATACAGAAAAACTGAAAATACTTTTTCATTGCAACTTTTGATGAGGTTTAACGTGGTGATACCGATTTTTTTATGCGACGTTTCGTATTCGTGGAACCATCATCAACTTTTGTTTTTTAAATACGGTCCTGATAATTTTTTCACAGATTCTGAAAGGTTTTTTTATTCTGAATACAACAATGTACTATACAAGGTGATTCGAATGTGTTTCGACCTATTTCTATCCATCATCAATGTTTTTTCGAACTTTCAAAAGAAAAAAAGCCATCAGTTCCACTTATTTCTTATCATTTAGTGTCAAACTTGATGGATTAGTTATTCAATACTGAAAAGTGAATAAAAAATATTTCACTACATCATTCGATCAATGCAGCGTTTAAAATTGTTGATGAATTCTTACACGAATTACTTTAACAACTTAACTTTGACAATACCTACAGAGACATTCATAACAAATGTTCAAAATGATAACCATTATTTTCTGAACAAAGATATCCTCTTCTCACAGTTGTTTCTAAGACATTGCTAAGCATTTCTGGGGTTATTCTATTGAATGCTTCGAAGGCACTGTCCCTTAGTTCTTCTTCATCCTCAAAGTTATTTGCGTGTACAAAGTTCGATATATCCCCTAATAAAAAAATCCAGCTGTGTCAAATCAGGCGACCGCGCCGGCCAAGGGATGAAAACGCACGGACTTCTCTGGAATAATTATGACCGGAGCGCCATCTTGTTGAAACCAACAGAGTTCTGAACTTCCGCAATCGGTAAATCATCCAGAGCTTCCTCAAGATGATTCTCAAGCGAATTTCTATAACGTTCGGAAGTCTGTGTTTCATGGTAAATAGAAGGAACAATAATTCGTGTACCAAATATTGCAACCCACATATTAAAGCCGAAACGGTGTTGGTGTCTCTCGCTGTAATGTATAAATGTTCATTTTCTCGTGAACAATAATGTGTATTTTTTCTATCGAAGCTAACCATGATTAGTGACCATGCTTTCATCAGTCCAGATGATTGTTCGAAAGAAATCTGAAAAATTTTAACATTTCCTGGTATACCACTCACAGAATGTCTTGCGCCTTTCGTCATCGCCTGGTTTTAGCGCTTGACATATTCTGAATTTGTATGGATGGAATTTTTGTTTCCGCAAAATGAAATGGGTTGTTGATTGAAACCAGTTGATGGGGTATTAGTGTGTTGACTAATTTTCCTTCAAAATAAGTGGAACTGATGGCATTTTTCCTTTGGAGTTTCGAAAAAACATTGATGATGGCCAAAAATAGGTCGAAACACAAATGAACCACCTTGTATAATACATGGTTGAATTCAGAATAAAAAAACCTTTTAGAATCTGTGAAAAAATTATCAGGACCGTATTTAAAAAACAAAAGTTGATGATGGTTCCACGAATACGAAACGTCGCATGAAAAAATCGGTATCACCACGTTGACCGTCATCAAAAGTTGCTATGGAAAAGTATTCTCAGTTTTGCTGTATCTCTAATAATAACGGAGAAAAAAAATAAAATAGAAATTCCAAAAATTCACTTTTTTCGATATAACTCAAAAACTAAAAATAATTTTCAAAATTTTCGAAGGCTCTTGATATGAGCCTCCGAATGCGCAACTTTTTTCCCATTTAACCGATTTCGTATCTCTTACCGTTTTCGAGATCCCCATGCTGTTCAACCTTATCTTGGACAGACTGTATATGTGTCATGTTTTACTTAAAGATTACTAATTAGGGTGATTGTCATGATAAGTTTTGTATCATCTGTTTTCACAATCGGAAAATAAACATTTTCTTCGTGAAGTTGAATAATTATAATTATTATATATCCCACGAATATCACAGGTACGGCGACCACATCATCGATGTCGCAGTGTGATGTATTTGTAATATGAAATGTACACTTGTATGTGACCTGGTAGTGATTTTTCATGTGATGTCGCATTTCATGTCTGAACGACGTCACAGTGATGTTGCTTGAGTCGGACATTTTCACATCGCCACGTTGTATCGGTAACATGTTTGTGATTTCAAATGCGATATCGCATGTCGAAAAGTGATGTGGCGTATACATCACTTATACATCACATGGTTGGCTGGGTAGGTGGGTACTACATTGGTAGGTATGTACATTGGTAATATCACAACATATATTTCTCGATCGTATTTGAGTTGAGGTATGTCTGATCTAATATCACACACATAATTGATAAACCTGTCAAACCATATATGCATCAAAACTCATCCCAGCGAGCACAAACCCAGCCAACCATGAGATGTATAAGTGATGTATACGCCACATCTCTTTGTGACATGCGATATCGCATTTGAAGTCACAAACATGTTACCGATACAACGTGGCGATGTGAAAATGTCCGACTCAAGCAACATCACTGTGACGTCATTCAGACATGAAATGCGACATCACATGAAAAATCACTACCAGGTCACATACAAGTGTACATTTCATATTACAAATACATCACACTGCGACATCGATGATGTGGTCGCCGTACCTGTGATATTCGTGGGATATATAATAATAATAATTATTCAACTCTACGAAGAAAATGTTTATTTTCCGAAAGTAAAAACAGATGATACAAAACTTATCATGACAATCACCCAAATTAGTAATCTTGAAGTAAAACATGACACATATATAGCAATACAAATATACATTATTCATAAATGATACATATCAAATACACTTACATTATCTTGGGATCTTTCATCCACCTTGTTTTAGATTGCAATATTCCTATCTCAGAGATAATTACAATATTACCTATTGTGATTGAACTCACCGTCGTTCCTAAATCCTTGAGTCGGACATTTTCACATCGCCACGTTGTATCGGTAACATGTTTGTGACTTCAAATGCGATATCGCATGTCACAAAGAGATGTGGCGTATACATCACTTATACATCTCATGGTTGGCTGGGTTTGTGCTCGCTGGGATGAGTTTTGATGCATATATGGTTTGACAGGTTTATCAATTATGTGTGTGATATTAGATATTAGATCAGACATACCTCAACTCAAATACGATCGAGAAATATATGTACCAATAATGGGAGATATCATTTTTTCTGAGCTATTGAATATGCGATGACCATAAGTTGATGTTCGATGATTGAACCTACTAACCTGGTCTGTTGAGAACAAAAATCATTTTCCATAAATCCTTAATACTACAGGAAGGAAGTAAATGAGCCAGTAAAACAATTTATTAAAAATTCCAAACAAAAACAAAGTGAATGATAACACATCAAAACAAATAATGAATAAGTTACTACACCTACTATGTACAAACTTCAATAAACATGGTTATACTAAACAAAGAATACAAACAAACTGAATATTTTGAAAATAAATAAATAAAAACCAACATTTTGTAACAAATATTAAATATTTCAACGGTACTACCAGCCAAGCCGATATTTTCACTTGTTCATATGTTCACTGAAATAGAAATTATATGTATCAAGTTAGATATAGATTAAATAATATCGCATTCAGGTCAGTTTTTGCAAGTTAAACTCATTATTCATTAAGAAAGGATTCCAAAACTGTGATTGAGTATGTAGGTTCTTACCTAATACTTAAACACAACTATATCAAAAACATCTTTCCATCAAGGTGGTAATAATGTACAGGGTGAGTTAGTTTTTTTTTTTTAGCAAAACTGCAACAGCTCAAAGTAGATATTTTTTCACGATGAAATGTGGATCTATGATTATGCGTGTAGGGCCTCGTTTCCGATATTCAGTTTATGTGATATTTTTATATTTTTTTAGTGTTTTTGAAGTTTTCCTACTGAGTTTCATAATCACACTTTAAGAAAGCTTTGGCTTATTCCAGGACTTCAAGTCGTCAAATAGAGTGTGTTCAAAAAATAAAGTAACAAGTAAATTATTTTTGTCATTTATCTTGAAAAACATACAGTTTTCGAAAAACATAAAGAGAAACAAAGAATTGCTATCCAAATAAGAGATAATCCAAATTGATGTCTCAGTGAGAGCAGAGGCAGTACGCAAAAAAAAGAGGATGAATAAATTGGGGTCCAACCCCCAAAAGTGTAATCAAGAACGCTTAATAGCCTTGAATATTGAGTTTTTGAAGTGTAATAGGTGTACCAAATTTTGATTCATCATGTTAAAAATTATAGGAGAAAACTTAAAAAACAGAAAAAAATTTCAACTTTGACACCCTGCGATATACAGGGAAACGAAGCTCCCATGTATACATACAATTTTTATATTGAAAATATGTGTTGCTATTCTCAATATGGGATGCCCTGTATATTATTGCATTTTCAGATTCTCACTGACGAGCTGATTTGATTCCAGAGATATATATAGTGTGTTCAAAATCGAGATTTTCCAACTTTAGGATATTTTTGTGTCGAAACTATTCATCTTCAGGGAGAATTTGAAAATGTAATAATATACAGGCCATTCCATTCAAAAAATAGGAGCTATGATACATTTCGTGTTTTTGGCATACTATATACTCTATTCATCTGGAAAAAAACTTTCAAAAATTCAAATGCTTTAGCCACAATGCTTTGTAGCGAATAACGTGAATAACCCTGTATAATATTAAAGCCAAGAAGCTCTAATACTAATACTAATGGAACTGAACTGATTGATTTAATCTCGATTCATCTATCAGATGAATAAGTTGATTTTGTCGCCAACTGCAAATGTGATTCCACCAAAACAAAATATCAAGTCGATTTTACTAATTATGTTCACTGTTTATGAATTTTGAATAAGAACGTTTTTTTCCTGGTTTAATACATCTTGACTCTGAATTTAAAACTAACAATAGTGAACAATGCAAAGAAATAAGTAATAATAGGTATAATTCATGATTTAGGTTTGATTGCGGAATCAAACTGTAATGTTGTCTGAGAGCTATTATTACTATTCATTTCTCTAGATTTTTGGTGTTTTCTGTATAAAAAAAATATTATTAGTTATATTTCAATATTCCTGTAGTAGTTGCCTCAAAATGCCCCTGTGTTTAAAATTTCCTCATTAGAAACCTAAGAGGAAAATTAAATTGATAGTCTAAAAAAATTGTTCTGAAATTGTTTTTAACTACTACAGGAATATTGAAATACAACTAATAATATTTTTAAATTGATAGTCAGTGAGACCTTGTTTGAGAAACATTTAAGTTATCTTTGGACGTTCTCAACATAAGAATGAACAAAGATTGTTGATATTGATGTTTTCATTTTCATGTTTCGACACTTTTCAGTGACAGAAGATGTGAGTTACAGGGTGTTTTTAGTTAGAAATTGATGAATAACAGAAAACCTGATATGTTACACTCTTTCTCATGAATCAATATCTGCTAAAAATGCTATATTATCTAAGGATCTTGCTTATTCCATATTACTAATTTCTTTGAATAGTCTCACACATTCAAAACACAACATATAAAGTGAATATTTACCGACCTGTAATATCGAACTGCTTTCATTTTGAGAGCTGTAGAGTTTTCTTTGCACTTATATGCCAGAACTTGTTTTATTCTACTTATCTCTACTAAGGGAAACCTCGTAGCTACATATGCTGAAAAAGAAAGAAAAAATGGCAAGTCAGACAATGGGGAAGTTTCCCTTCAGATGAATTTCCATAAAATGAGTTCGGAACTCCTCAGTTTCGATAAAGTTCAAGTCGTTTTCATTTTCAAAATGAAACAATTTCCAATTTTCGGGGCGGCAAATTGTGACGTACATTCTGAATCTATACTGAATTTAGCTGATGATAATGATGGAAATAAGTAGATGGTGTACTTACTGATGCGCTTTTGTTTCAGAAATTCTTCTCGGCCTCCCGAGAGTCCCGTGAACAATGTTTTAAGCTGTTTTTGGATATATGGCAACATTGCACAATTATGACATCGGTAAATTTTTTTAATTGCCGCAGATTTTTCGAATTCAGTGTTAAATAATTCCACTGTTACATATATGTTCCGCGTTCATAAAATGCCATTTGCCATTTTATTTCCACTCGTCACAGCAGCAGCTCGATGTGACGTAGATAAATCATAGTAGGCGGTCGAGTGATTTTTCTCAAGTTTTCGATGCGTAAAAATGGCCGACTTCGCGCACCATCTAAATATTTCCATCATTCTGATGATGAAGAATATAGATAGCAAATAACTAACGAATAAAAAAAATGGAAGAAGAAGACAACTTGGCGTCGTTGTTGGTGTTTATGTAATGAAAAATAGCGATGATCACCATCAAAACAGCTTAATGGCTCAATGTGATATTTGACTTTGAATGTTGGAAAAAATATATAAAATCCAGTTACAACTTGAATGGTTTTAGTTTATATAGGTCGATATGCGTCATGCCCTACGGGACTATAGTTAACAAGAATATTAATAAAATTACTTCAAACAGGCTTTCTTGAAAGAAATGCGGCTTGTTACATTATTTTATTTTTCTACTCACATAACTAAAATGGCATTTAGCGTACGGATATGTACCACGCTAAATGATCGATTAATAACGGATTGACGATCTGTGATTTATCCAAAATATTAAACACGTTACCATGGCAACGCGATTTCTTAAACACATTACCATGGCAACACAGTTCATTAAACACAGCTTCAGTGATTTGAGACATGTCTGGCCTGTCAATTGTATTAACTGTCAACTGTTATTTTCGAATTTTGTATCAGAATTATTCAAACAATATTCGTTTGTATCAGAATTTTTTATTAAAAATATATGCGAAAAGTAGATGAAAGTGAAATCAAAGAGAATGCTCTGGTACTTGCATATCTCCAAGAAGTGTAAAAATGAAGCATCCATCTTTGAGAACAATTTATTTATTTTGCGCTAAGCATGAGAATAAACGTGAAACAAAGGTTAGTAAGCAATGGACTGGACAGATCTACAACCAATATCACTTATACGTGTCTCGATGGTTGCATGCAGTTAGTTGCATGTATCATGTTCTCAATTCCTATTCCTTCCGAATTATTTTGTAGGTTAGCAGGAATTGCAGGTATGTTAATGTAATTTTCGGAGTTCGTAGAAAAATCATAGTATGTAACGCGTTTATAAACTCTTCTAGACACTCGTTTATTAAACACTCGCTCCGCTCTGCTCCGCTCGTGCTTAAACTACTCGTTACTAAAAGGACGTTTATAACACTTGTTACATAATATACTATTGAATTAATTACCCAAAATCTTACATACGACTTGCTGGAATTTTTTCGGAAGTGTTTGTTTTTTAGATTTTTTATTCATTCGCCTAAAACAGAATGCAATAATATAACAAGCTAAGTGACAAGCCAATACAATAATACTTTATTGAAACCTTCATTCATGAAAGGTAATTATGTGACAAGCCACATTAAAAAAATACATGCTGCTCTATTTTCATCACTTGAGTCACTTCTAGATTGTACAGGCCAGTACAGGGTGAACAACTATAAAAACGGCTGTCGGCCATATCTCAGCAACGAATAATGATACAAGTTTGAGATGGAATAAATCTAATGGTATGCGTATCATTACACGATGTAATAAAGAAACTAAATCTCAACAGACCAACGAAAACCGCAACATGATAGCTTTTCGCCAACGGCAGATATTAACTATCAAAGTTGGAAGAATGATAGATATGACAGCCGCTCTTAGTTGTTCGACGGGTACATAGTTAGGGTCGCGGTCATTTAATTTCGACTCTACCTCTCTAGTTTTCTTGATAGAATCGACATAATTCATAGCAATATAGGAACTGCTTCCGCTCGCGTCGGCCATTTTGTGTGGCTTATCATTATCTCGGGTAGTAACTAGAGAAAAAAATACCCATGCAATAGTGACCATTTATTAACGAAGGCCCATAATGATTTCGTAGTGGCTTATTGCTATTGCTTCAACTGAGAAGATCACTAACTTATTTTGAACCCTTGTGTGGCTTGTTTCACATTAAGCCCTTCAACTATAAACTGTAAACATGCACTGTTGCAAGATATAATCTGCAACTTTCCTGGAAAACATATCCGTTTTATAAAGGAATGAAGTCATTTGCAAAATAATGACAGAAAGTGAAAATTTATAGATACTATTGCAAAATATCATAATGAACATTTATTATTAATCAACTTCAACCAGCAACTTCATCATACTCGGCGAAGTAGGATTAAAAACCTATTATATCCCATTGCTGATATGATAGAGTTATAATTTAATAAAAGAACAATTCCCGGAATTCTGTACATATTGATGATGCCGGCAACGTCGTACTGACACAGGGAATCGTATTTTGACTCTGTGTGAATGTGGATTTTCTAGGTAGTACGTCATAAGGATGGTGAAGAAGTCAAGTTCCTATTTCATTTATTTTTCCTGAAGTGAAATTAGATTTAACGAAAAAAAGAAAAAATACGAATATATATAATTTCACAAACTTCACATTGATATAAAAACCTCAATATTGGTAACCTCCTCCTTCTGGGATTGCCAAAAACTAGATTGTTATTGACTATTTTTGCAAATCATTCTACATAAATATATTGATTACCTACTCAGTGTTAGTGATTTTTATAACCCGAATTATTTTCATAACATCAGACGACGAACTTTTGTTCATTAGTTGGTATTAGGTTTGAAATGGCAAAATTATTTATATTTGTAAAAATCACTATAGATACTCCTACAACAAACAGTACCTGAAGAATGAAATAATAATTAATCATAACCAATAACCACACTTTTCAGTTTTTCAAGGAGGAGAGGGGATATTACTGGCGCCACATGACCACAGCTTACATGACCATTTGCTGTCAGTAGCTTCCATGTGAGTGGGGCGAATACCGCCCCTCCACTGGTGTCAGTAGCGAACAGTGAATTTCTAGCCTTGCACAGGGATCATTAACCAAACCCGGGAAAGTGCTGCCAGCAAGCAGTAAACAGTAATTTCGGAACAGTATAGACTACTGAGAGGCGCGTTTCAAAATTGTACCCGACCTACAACCGTTTAGTAGAGGTCGTTCCAATTTACAGTTGAAGTTACTCGACAGATGCCGAATATCGTTTCAATGTTCATAGGAGGAACATCCGACTTCCAACTATTCATCCTGCTCCGAGAGGTAGGTACATTTTACCCAATCTACGTTTGGGAAGCCGGACGAGCGTTTTGTGCGTTTTGGTTTTGTGAGCTTTGCGAATTGAGGTTAGGGTTTAGGATTTCATAACAAACACCAGTGAGTGAACACAGTAAAAAAATTGTGAAGTTCTCCATTTCGATTTTGAAATAATTATAAATAAATAAATAATCAATAGAATATAATAAAGAAGTTTTCCTTCTCATAATTGAAAATATAATTCGCTGATCAAGTCACATTAATATTGTACCTAGCTGTAACCAAATAACGAATAATACTTGTTTCTCAGCATCAATTTATTATTTGAAGCAAAAACTAAATTTAGATAGAATCAATCGAGTTTTTGTGGAAAATACAAAATATTTAAAGGACTGCTGTTATTACATTTTCGATTGATTCCAGTCATCACAGAAAACACAGTTTGGAAATGAGACATTTGAATAATGTGAAATGGTAGCAAAAAATGCTGAAGCAAGACAGATGGAGATAAAACTCACATATTATTGCTTGTACTTTGTTCCTATCTAAGGCTGGTTTCACTGGTCTCTCGCAAGTGCCAGCTCTGCTCCATCTTTGTCCGGTAACAGAACAAGTTGCCAACTCAGCGGGACTGAACAAAATAGTAGCTAAACCCCTGGTTAGTTTTCTGTAATCGCTCCACTTGACACTGCGTAATTGATCTTCGTATATTTCTATACCGTCTGCCAATTTTATCTGTGAGAAACAAACATGTTAAAATTGGTGAAAAGGAATATTCTCAGATAAATCATGAACATACAAAAATGGATATATATTTGGGTTGAGTTGAAAAACAGCTATATGCTGATACTTCGCCTTTTCGTCATTGCAGTTTGTGTCTGATTGTGTAAAATATTTTGTTATTTTGTTTATTGTTGTCCTGCAAATGATGAATAAAGACGTATTATTATTATTATTATTATTATTATTATTATTATTATTTATATAAAGCAACATATTGGGAATTCGCATTCTTCATGTGATGAGAATATTTACTCTTTTCTTCAGTTAATTCAATAGAAAACAACTACTTTTCTGGCTATATGCCACGACGAACATTGAATTATATCTATTGAACACACACGATAAGAGTTTGAAAATAAAATATAAAAATTTCTGAAATTGAGAATTTGCATTCTCCTTCAGACAAAAAATATGTATATACACACATTATTCTGAATATTCAACAGAAAACAACTACTTTCCTGGCTATTTGCCATATTTCTAGATCATTATTCATCATATTATTCATCCGATTTGAAGAAGAATGTCAATTTTCAATTTCGGAGGATTTTATTCTTTATTTTTCATGTTCCCTTTTGAATGCAAATAGCCAGGAAAGTAGTTGTTTTCTGTTGAATATTCAGAATGATGTGTGTATATACATATTTTTTGCCTGAAGGAGAATGCAAATTCTCAATTTCAGAAATTTTTATATTTTATTTTCAAACTCTACTGTCTGTAGGTTAATCGAGGAGGTGGTATATTCATTTTACTTGGTTCTTTGGGATTTTCTCTCCTCGTTTCTATAAAATAAAAGTATTCGTATTATTTCAATATATTTGTAGAGGGACAAATCAGATGATTTGTCCCAAAATGTCACTGCGTTTAACAAATTTTTCTATCAGGGAGTCTAAAAGAAAAATCCAGTAGCTTGTCAGTGACAATTTGTTTGAAAAAATTTTTGAAGGAAAGAAATATAGATATATTGAAAAATATCGAATTTTTACTTATCTTTGGACGTTTCGGGACCGATTCTGCTCCCGTTCTCAACATGTAAATGCAGATTATTTTTCTTTGAAAGTTGTGCTGCGTATAGTTTGACACTTTTCAGTAACCAGGGTTCCATATTAATGAACCATAACTCAAAACACTATTGACATAATGACATATAGAGGGTACAAATTCACGACAAGTTCTCATTATGAAACCTAGCATTTTATAACCTCTTTTGAGCAATGAAGAATATATTATGCTTATCGAAAAGAATTCCTGAATCGAATATTATTTCAGTAACAGTTTGTAAGGGACGAGAAGATATTGGATAAGAGTTTAAAATGCTTTTCCCACGTCCGAACGAAATGTAGTAATAGTTTTCAAAGTTAATGTATAGACTATTCAGCTCAGAGTAATCATGAAAACGATTGATATCCTGCTGCAATAGTTTGATGTCGTCAGCATCGGAGATTGAGTGGTATATTTTTAGATCCTCCGCATACATAAAAAAAATTGGAGAATCGGAAACATTGAGATATATCATTAATATAAATATTGAATAATAGTGGCCCCAGATGAGATCCTTCAGGCACCCCAGAGGTGATTTGATGATATTCAGATTTTTGATTACTGATTGTTACCGCTTGACAACGATCGGTTACATAAGAATGAAGTCAATTCAGCAAGCACCAGCAAGTTTCTGTAGCAAAACAGAGTGATCGATTTTGTCAAACGCCTTGCTGAAGTCGGTATAGATAGCATCAACTTGTTGTTTGTCATTGAGCCTGAATATACTCAGTGTAGGTGAATAAGTTGGAATCAACTGATCTCTTCTTCATGAAGCCATGTTGTTCAATGTTGATTATGTTTTTAACGTCGGAGAGCAGCTTGTCGAAGATAATTGATTCAAAAATTTTTGCTATGATTGACAATTTTGAAATCGGTCTATAATTTTTCACGAGTAGTTTGTTACCGGATTTCAAGATTGGGATTATATGAGCTTTCTTCCAAACTGAAGGAAATACACCTTCTTCGAGAGATTTATTGAAGATAATATAGAGTGGGATTGCGATATATTCAGCACAGTTCTTGAGGAATGTTGTCGGTATCTCATCTGGTCCCACTCCTTTATTCTAAAGATTTTCAAGTTTTTGAGTAATAGATCATAAGGAAATATTATAGGAACAAATGTTATTATATAATTCTGGATGTGTTACGATCTAAACAGGAAAAATTCTTTTTCAAATAAAAACCGAGAGAAAATAGTCAGAAAATATCTTGCAAATTTCGTTAGAGCTTGTAATTATCCTATCTCTTACAATGGTCATTTCCCATTTCTAGGGTTACCAACATAAAATTTTCATCAATTCACGTTGGAACCTTGAAGACAGGGGAATACTGGGAAGACATATTTTTTCTCTCTAATGCTACCTCAACTCGGCGGCTCGGTGGTCGAGAGCGTAAATGCGCTGAGTTCATATGGGGACTGCCACCGAGACATGGGTTCGAATCCTAGTTAGGCCATGGATGTTTGTGTTTGTATACCTACCTAACCCCACACAAGTTTCGACTTATGGGGCGTTTGGTCCCAGTGCTGGGACCAACGAGGTAACGAAATTGCAAAAACTACTCTATTCATATCAGTCTCCAATGCATTTGAAGTGTTTTCTTACCAGTCTATTCCTTCTGTCTCCCTCCTGTCTAAATCGTAATATGGAAGATATGTCTGGAGAATCATCCATCAAGTCATTCGATTGGACACTACTGAACGGATCCCAACCATCAGATGATCCTCTTCTAAATTGTATCCCTATTGAAAGCAATAATTATCGTTACATCGTTACCTGTAATACAGGGTGATTCTGAACTCCTCCGAAATCTCTCGGAAGCCGATTCCAAATACGAAAATGAGAAAATAAAAATGGTACATAAAAATGGTGGTAAAGTTCTTACTAAAAGTGAGCTGCAGCATTTCAAAGATGAGCGACTGAGAAAATTTGTTTTCATTCAATATCCCTGACCCTGTTCAATGGACATCAGTAACAATCGATAATAAGAATAATGTTATGTTTGGTCTAAGAATATTCTGAAGAAATCATCAATCAGTGGTTCATTCTACAATGACTGACTTTTTTTGAATACTTTGCTTCGAAATGACATCATTTCAAAATGTTTTATTTTGAATCGTTATTGTACGGCTAAAATTAAATGTTTCCATCCCATATCTCCAGCACCGTTCAATGGATAGTCTTATAACATCTGAACAAGCATGAAATTTCTATGGATTGTGCCAACTTATATTTGTTAATATTGAATGTTATCAGACAAATAACCAATGATAACAATTCTCAGTGTCTCATCTTTGAGGGGCTCAACTCCTCCAGAGATTTCGGTGTATTTTATAAACATCCTTTGTATTAATTTCTAACCCAGGCAAACGGTATCAAAATACGCTCTTTCCTTGCAAAAAATCCTGTAGTCGATTTTATTATCAAACAATGTTTTTTGATTGATTGAGATATAGGTACGCAAAAAACAACGAAATCTTCGAACATTTTGGATTTTCGCTTATAATGCTTGTCTTCAGTGAAGACCACGTCAACGGCATTCTTTTTTGTTGCCTTCCTTGGGCGCTCCACATGTTGAGTGCTGGTAGAGGATTCACAGTCTCCGTGAAATACAACAACTTACGAAGAGGACTATTGGCAACGTAGTAATTGATTTCCGTGTATATTGGATAAAGTTCGACCAGCTGGCCACACCACACTATGGAGCAGGAAGCCCCATCAGTCACATGTATTATTTCCACAGTTCCTGTGGTTCCTGGCACAAAGTTGAAACACTTGTTTTTCCTTTATTCATGCATATTCTTTGGCAACAGTCATTTTCTCTTGAAACGTGTGGTTGAGTTGACGATGAATACCTTATCATGGACGTGTTTGCTCGAGTTCATAGGAGCTAGAGGCTGAACTTTTGGTCATTTCGTTTGAATTTTAGTGACATGAAATCTCCTTCAATGATGCGAATAACACCGTTAGTACCGATATCTCGGGAAATTTGGCAATTGATTCTCTCCGGCGACAATTCCTGTAGTGATAAATATATGAATGCTGATAGGACCATTCATATTACCTATTCAACCAATCAGCTTCTGAAGATTCTCAATTCGATTGTTGATTTTTAGTTAAGTGGAGTCTATCAATTCACCAATAACGCTGATATGAGCCGAGAGAAGGTGACCGAAGAGGATTCCACCTAGTATATAATTATCTGAATTATTGGTATCTTATATATGTCTCACTGAAAGTATGATCTTAGATAATACAAGTAAATTTATGGATGAAGCGCGACAAGTTATGGAGAGGGCTCAGATGAAATCTTACCAAAATTAAATTTCCTTATTTTTTTCGTGTTTTGCACATTGAGTCAACCATTCGATCGATCTACTCGCATCGTTCTGTATAATGATTGGAGCTGAAAAGTTTTACTAAAACTTCACTTCAGACCAGTTTTCTCGTAGGATCTGTAGTTTCCCCAATATTTAGCTCAAAAGTTGACTCAAAACTTGAAATATAATTTTTTGGAAAAATTCACTCATATTTCAACTGGGGTATCTCGAGAACCATTAGAATTGGACCTACTTCTGCTTTCATACTCAAATTGTGGCTAATTTGATTTTCTTTGAATACGTTATAATGCGAAAATTTCACTGTTTTTTGCGAATATCTCAAAATGCACCAGGAAATTTTGTTGGATGACTTCAGATCCGGATTCAGCAACCCGAAAAACATAGGGAACGATGATAAAATCGACTATACTGTATTCTTTGCACCGTAAAACTACCATCTGCCTGAATTATTCCTGGAAGGATGCGAAATATTACACCGACTGTCACCTACAGTAGCAGAAATCAATTACAATTTCGAAGGCATAAATGTATGTACCAACTTATAAACATCTCAAGACCGACTATTCCCATATAAACTGAATTCAAGAGTATTTAATATCATTGAAGGATATTTATAATCGACAAAGTTATCATATTTCAACATATCGGAACACACTATTCAAGTTGCGTCAGCTGAATCTAAAACACATCTATCACTTTGTTTCCTAGTATCTACCCTGAACCCTGAACTCCAATTTGCAAGGTATTCCTTCATGGAGTAACATAACCTCAACCTGACCAAATTTTGGTCACTCCTCTTCTGTCTAAGATGAATTTCGATAGATTGGAAGACATTTTGGTGCGGAGAACTATGTTTGGATTAGACAGATTGTTCTTCTGAATCAAAAACCATTCAGGTCATAGAATCGATAACTCGACAGATGCCGGAGTTCAAGAAATTCTGATTGTGTCAATCCCTCCTGTGAGTCCCATAAATTCGGTGTCCAGGTTTGGTGTGTACCTAACCTAACCTGACCAGAATTTAGTTAATGGTTCCCCGAAAACCATCTTTGTCTGCCTGCATGACTCCATTTATTCTTATATCAGTTGATGTTCTCTGACTTTCAGAAGTACTTTCTTTTCTGCATCAACAATAAGCCTCAAGTACATAAGGTGTGGGAGTTTTGAACTATTTATCTAGGTTTCCAAGTGATTCATAAAGATCTATCCTTATCTAACCTGATCATACGTAAGTCACTCCTCTCTAAGATGTGTACTTGGGCCATGATGTGGGTGGACAGGATGAGCTATTTCATCTGCCTGTGAGATCTTATTTATTCCTATCTCAGGTGATGCTTTCCTATTTAATTTCTAGCAAGACTCTTCTTGCTACAGCAGCAAAACTTCCATGGATTTTTTTTCCAATTACTTGACCTGACCAAAAGTTGGTCACTACTCGTCAGTCTAATATGAGTTCTTGGGTCATGGTGTAGTTGCTACTGAACAGGACATCCAGATCCAAAGAGTAGTATTATTAGGTTGCCAAGTATCCCTTTGTGACCAGTCACATCTCCCTGTTACCCCAAGAAGTCTTCCCAGTGTATCTGTTTGTTCCAAAAGGTGAAAGAAAATAAGTAAAAATCGCTATACACATCTTTATTAGCTGTGCAAAAATTTGATACAACCTCAAACTTATAGCAAAGTCTATCTAGTTAACCTAATCTCTTATTGATCAGCCTCTATAAATATTAATATTACAATACTGAAAAGTTCACTTTTGATTCGCATACACCCCTCCTCTGTCATACTTCACTAGTACGCCATTTTTGTTAGCCGCATTCACATCAAAATACTTCATGTTGTGAAAGGATTTCGCGTCGTTCGGTATTCCACTTTTGAAATAGCCGATATTGAGACCGCTGTGGGCACTCATGATGTGTCTGCGTAGATAGAGGTCCGTTTTGAACTGCTTGTGACAGAAACTGCACTGCACGTAAGTTGGATAGTGGATGAGGCGCATGTGTTGGCGCAAGTTGGACAGGTTGCTGTATATTTTGCCGCATTCATCACACGGTCTGGGGTCCAGCGAGTGCAGTTTTCTGATGTCGTTGCCTGCAACAAACCAGTTTTCGTTATAAAAAAATAGATCGTTGCAAACACGACTCACGCTGGAGCCCAGCCATGAGTGAATAGAGATTGATGAAGTTCAGATAGCGTTGAGAGAGAAAAAAGTATTTTTCTCCTTTCATGTTCTTGTCTTCAGGATTCAATGGTGACGACTTCAAAAATCAGAAGACAGCTTTTCAGAGGTTAGAATGGTATTCTTAATGGGTTGCGTGCAAGATCTGTCAGATGACCGACCCTGGAGGTGAAACATTGAAACATAACCTCACTTTAGTCACTTTTTTAATTCGTTTACAAAGGATTGAAATAGTTTTTCACAATTATTTTGGCATACGAATCGTGTTTTTCGGCTATTCAATTATTCAAGCAGGCCATCACATTGTGCTGTTGTACAATGCACAAAAAATGCAGCGAGACACTAAGGAATCCGATTTTTCAGGTAGGTCACATTGTGATCTGATGTGATGGCATGCTTGAACTAATGAATAGCCCAAAAACATGATTCCTTTACCAGAATATTGTGAAGAACTATTTCAATCCTTTGATTCCTTTGTAAACAAATAAGAAAAATGTAGTAACTTCACAAACGATAAGATTACCACAAAATTCTCAAACACACGACATGTTTCGTGTGTTTGAGAATTTTGTGGAAATCTTATCGTTTGTGAAGTTTTTACATTTGTCATGGATTTCCATCAAGTAACGGCCGAGTCAATACAAAAAAATAAGAAATGTGAGGTTGTGTTTTGATGTTTTACAGAAAAGTGAGGTTGTGTTTCAATATTTCACCGATTTCACCTATGAGGCAATCCGTCGACCTGTGAAACTATGTATCTGGTTGCCTAGTATCAAAAGGGTTAGAATGGTCTTCAAATTGAGTGAGGTAGGTACCAACATACAATTTCATTATTTCAGTTTGGAACCCTGAAGACAAAAACAGAAGAGGAGAAAATATGTTTTCTACCTCAATGTTATCCGAACTTCTCTATTGAGAATTTACGTATACAGAGTGGACCAACGGAAACGAATCAGAATGAATAATTTATACGTTATCGGAGAATGATTTTGTGAATAAACTTTTAAATAGGTAGATTCTTAACTTATGGGGGATACTTTTTCATCATATCTCCAATATGTCCAGCTGTCACATGTCATTGCCCTCTTCTACATTATAGGGATTCCCTTTCGTGCACTCTCCAAGCAATAAAAAAAATCGCTGACCAATAGAATTTGAATAGTACAACTCGGCTGAACTGCCGTACAAAAAACTTTCACGAATATTTGTCTAATTTACAGTTTCAACTGTAAATTAGTGCTAATTCATCTCTTGTGGAAAGAAAAAACGTTATGTAGACCAATGTTTGAGACTTCATAAAAAAGCTGATCTTATTGCGCATCCAATGCTCTAAATAGAATCATAATAGGTACCTTAAGAGTGGGCTAGTGGACTATTATTTTTTTTTTCATAGAATCATCACATAATTACGCTCAATTACCTTTCAATACTGTTTTTTATTATTTTTTCTACAAAAGTCAAAAATGACAAGGTTCGCGCATTGATAACAAATTGCGAAGTGACACTTTTTTTCAGTTTTCTACAATACCATGATACCTTGCACAAAACAAAGCGCGAAGTAAAACAGTGCGCGAAGTACCTACTCGCGCATGTGGTAATGATAATAATTATATTAATACACACTAGAGGACATTTGGTCCGGTGAACGTGACAACACAGGATTGTTGGCGTTGTCTTGTCTGTTCTCAGCATTCAGTAGAGCATTGCCAAGTCAAAATTTAATATAACATATGACAGTCAAGGTTCAGATAGAAAAGTGTCGCCCATGAATTGAAAATCTACCTATTTCAGCGTTTTTTCAAATAAGCATTGTCCCGAAAGTTATTCAGTTTGATTAATTCTCGTTGGCACACTCTATTGGACATTATCTCAGGAGTTATTCAGTCTGTTTCACTTTCGTTTGCCCACTCTATAACAGCATGGTCAATGAAGTTTTGTTAAAAGTTCCAAATACAAATAATCAACTTTTCAAATGGAGCACAAATGAAACCAGTGAATCTAGATTCAAAAAATAGAATACTGACCCCTGTGGACAGTGTACAAGGTATTTTTCCTACTATTCTGCACAAAAATTAAAATTAGTTAGATATTTTTTGAGAAAAAGAAGGATATATCAAGGATTTATTTTCAAAATGAAATTAATCAATATTGAAAATGTTAGTTATATATCCATCCATAACCCAGAATCCATAATTTTTGAGAGGAAGAAAAAGATATGAATTTAATGTGGAAACCGAAAAATTTACAATGTTACAAAAAAAAACATAAAATCAATACTAGTCACAATAGAATCTTATGAAATAGAGGCTACCAATGAAGCAAGTATATCCTTGTTTCATAATAAGGGAAGATAAGGAAATAATGTATAACATCTCTCAGGGGCCTCTGTATGTATTTGATTTGTATTAAACAAAATGTAATGTTCTGTTCCAACTACTAAATATATTCTATTCTATTCTACAAAGTTCATATTTCATATCCTCATCCCCAATAACTATTATTTATTTTTATTAATTTCTGTCATCAATATTTGAAGGTACATATTAGGGTTACAATCAGGTTACAATATGAATATTGTTTAATCTTTTATCAACTATTGATAATATGAATACATAAAAAATTATCAAAGAATGAAAGATTGTCCAATACTTACATGCTTCTTTTTAGGAATGAAAGTTTTACTGTTCAATTCTGAGTAAAGAAATCATGCCATATTTTGATCAAGTTGTTCTGGACAAGTATTATCCAATTTTTTTCAAATCATGCATCCTGTGTATTTTTCTCTGTATTTCTCAACTTATAGAGTAATGTCACAAAAAATTATTCTATTAAGAAATGATTGTTTACCATGCACCATCTGGATTCTGGAGTAAAACAGTTGAGAAATTTGCAGGATGACCTGAGTTATTTTATTCTAAATAATCATAAGTTAGTAAAGTTTGTGTGCATGAAAAACCCAGTGAAAAACTGAAGGTATGCCTGAATTAAAGAGAAAATCACTCACCCTGTCCAAGAGATTCTTGTTTCACTATGTCCTTTCCATTGAATCCTGATACTTGGGGAATTATTTCCATGCCACCTGCAAAGCATAAACACAGAGTTGGATGAAAAGCTAACATTTTCAAAACATAAATGACTCAATATAAAATCCAGAAATAAATTCAGAACCCTACCAAATATATTTTTCAACACTGGCATATTCAAATAAGTTCAATAACCATTAAAAGATGAATAAACTATTTTTGGTAGTTCTTCATAAAGAATTTTTTCAATAATTAGTAATAGCATTGGAGAAAATTTGAAATTACCTGGTAATTCTGCTATATCTGCAGAAGCATAAAACCTAGACAAACCATCACTCTCCTGATCTTCTTTAGTATCATCATCTCCATCATCACTAAGATAATCAGGCAGTTCAACTTTGGGCTGTAGAGTTTTTGATAAATCCATTTGGAGGTGATTCTCAAGGATGGCAAAAGGATTGATAGCCTCATTGCTATTTAATCTAGGCATTTCAGACTCAGACTTACATAATCTCTTAGGAGGACTATCAATATTTGGCAAGCTATCAGCTATATCTTGACTAGAGGTTACAGTACTCGAAGGTGATGTAGGAGGTTTGTCTAATTTATGTTTGACTATTTCATTTTTATGGTGATTGAGATACACTGAATCCTCATCTTTATTTACATTGGAAGAAGTGTCTGTTAAACCGCGAATTTTCAATGACTCTGCAGTCTTCAGGAAGCCAGGAAGATGTGCTTGGGCTACATTAACTTCACCAGCATACATAAATTCCATTAATGCAATGATATGACGAGCTTCCACATCTCTCATGAAGATGATAGGATGAGAACATGGATTTGTCTGAAATCAATGAATATGTCATGCAATTTTTCAAGAAAACTTCCTTCCTCTACACACTACACAGATCCAAAACAAATGTTTCTAAGAATTGCCTACCTTAAAAAGTTCTTTGAAAAATGGACTACAAGCCGATAAAACGACTTTATGAGCCTGCAATCGTTGGCCCTCACATGCTATAGTCACATCAGTGAAATCTTCATCATCCCTCAAGGTTTCAAATTGTGATGTTATATTTGCTTGAAAATTATTCCATCTAAGACAAAACTGTTGGTCATTGGCTACAGCCATGCTCCAACACTATTTAAACAAATTTCAAATCACCTTTTTACAAAAAATTGACCAGAAACTGTTCCTTAAAAGGATCATGTCAGACACAAAAATAAACTACCTTTTAATTTTAATCAATATAAGAGTCTTTCTTTTGACCAACCAAGAAAAAGAACTTTTCCCTGTTGGAGTCTGGGAAAATTTAGACATTGCAATTTTCGTCTGGAAGATTTTTTTCCATTCAAAATTTAAGACATTCATAATTCATTTTTCATTTCTCAAACAATAACATAAACAAAACACAATAATGTTTTTAGTAAAATTTGTTTTTGTTACTAATATTTTTATAACCTAAAAATGTTAAAAGTATTATTGAAGTCATTTAAAACGGTATCTAGAATATATTCGAATTCCATTTTTTTAATGAAATGGTCGAGACATTAAAAAGAAGAAAATAAATAATCGTATATCCATTAAATCAAGAAATAATAGAGAATTTCAAATACAAAATGAAATGTTGATAATTTTCTAGGGTTTTTTATGTTACTATGTTGGGGTTATTGAGATTGAGGAAATCAGTTAGGCGTTCTGTGGTCAAGTGACGTGTTTGACATTGTGTCTGTCATATATGTCATGTCAGTCATCGGACAGATGTCTCTTTGATTTCACTATTTTCATTTTCTGTTACTGTGAAATATCCAGGGAGGAGAGCTGAGTGAAAATGAAACACAAATTTGGACCGATAGTGATATCTGGAATTATTTTCTGATTAGTGTATTATTTTATTTTGTGATTATCAAATTTGCAGTCCTACATTTTTTGTTATGAATTGTGAATTTCGTCGTGTACCTGGAAGTTGAAATATGAGATGTCAAAAAGTGAGTTTACCTATACTTTTTTAATTATTGAACATTAGTTTGTGCCTTGTGCTTTCATTGTTTTTTATGAGGTTTTTACCTTGATGATTATCATAATATTCGTCTTTCCTCAAGATAATTTTACCAAGGACATAGCAAGTTTTCATAGGACAGGTGATGAATAAATCCACAGTTTTGTGTAAAGTACAGTGAAAGGGAGATGTTCCTTGTACTCAATCATTATCTCTTCAGTCAAAATTCGAGATATATTCATCTTATATCATGTCTTCTTATATCCCAGTAAAACAATCGGTAAAAGTGCACTTATCATGCGATGGGTTTTCATTCGAAATTTTTTTTTGGTACTTACGTATTTTCGTCTGAAAAACACGAATTTCATAATGAAAATGTGAACAAACCACTATTTATCGAGATATTTCAAGAAAAAGTTCGAAATTTTGCCTTCTTTTCCCCCTTGTGTTGGATGCATTTACAGGTACTTGCTCTTATTATTTTGTCATTGGACACTTTATATACTCATGATGTACTTCACTGACACATTTTAAGATAAAAAATTCAACAGGAAATATGATTTTTATGGCGAGTTTTTCCTATTTAGTGAGCAAGCATACCAGATGACGGCCATTTAATCCATATGCAATCCAAATACGAGATGTCAAATGTCAATAGATTGCTTTGGAATGACATTACACACGCCATTATTTCAAATGATATTCTTCCTTCTTTTCACTAAACATGGATAAATCACAAGAAAATCATATTTCTAGTTGACTCATATGATAAAAAAAAATTGTCCAACATTGTGTGGTATATATAAATTGTCCAATGATGGAAAAAGAAGGGCAAATTGTTCTAAATGTGATCCAGAAGACAGGCGGAAAAGATGGTGAAATTTGTAACTTTATAGTGAAATATCTTAATAAATAATGGTTTGTTCACATTTTCATTATGAAATTCGTGTTTTCCAGACGAAAATACGTAAGTACCAAAAAAAATTTTCGAAAAAAACCCCATCGCATGATAAGTGCACTTTTACCAAACAATCAGAAAGAAAAATGCCAACCATCTTCCCTCTGGCTCTACCCAACCACAGTATTTTCATCATTGTCCAAGGATATTGTTGGAGGATGGTATTGTTTTATGATTGCTGATGATTCATGAATGAACCTTGAAAAATCTATTGATGGGTTTAGAAGAGATCCCTATGCTTATGCTCCAAATTGGAGTCTAGTAAATAAGTCCTCTCATTAGTGGTTTCTACCAGGGTTTCAACCTCTTATATAATGAGTTTTTTATAGTATTATATTCAAAAATAATGATGATCTCATATACCTATGACCAAAGTCTTCTGGAAAGCCTATTACTATTCTTGAATTGTTCTTCTCATTCTCATTTTCTTGATAATTTATTTGTATTAGCCTGTTTGAGTTCAGAGGGTTTTGCCCGAGGTTTTGCCTCAAGGTTTATCAACATGGTTGGTAAATATTTTTGGTACTAGACCTTTACCCAAGTATATTGAAATCTCCAAAATAAACTCCAATCTCTGTAGATATTAAATCTGATGATTGTGCTGATACAGTGATAATCTGGGATTATACCCTCCATTATACAATGATAATATACTGTGATTATACCCTACTAATATTCTGAACAATAAAACCTCTGAAATAGTGAATTCCTTAATAGGTTTTCAATTACCTATATTTTGTCATATTGCCTTATCTTCCTTATTTACTCATGCATACATCATCTCTGGATTCTTATCTATATTTTCCTCATATAATATACAGTTCATGAGGGAGAATTAGTACCTGTCTATCAAGGCATGGAGATACACATTTTATTTATTCAGGTAATTTCTCAGTAAATTTTATGATCATTGTGTACAAAGTGGATATAGTATGAATCAAGGTATGAATGTAAAACTACCTCTTTCAAGCTAGTTCAAGCTAACAGTTCAGAGTTTAGTGTAGTGCTTTGATTGAGGTTTTAATTCTCTGTTAGTTGATGATGAATTATAGAAGAACCTGTGTCAAATAAATAAAAAAATACTGAACCAGAAAAGTTTGCCACCGTCACCTATATTATGATCAGCAATGAAAATAATAATAATGAATTCTCTTAATCTGATTTAATTCATCCAGAGTTGGCCAAAGATACCATCATTGTCATTTTTTATTCAGAGGTGCTTTCAGCAGAATTTTGAGCACTGAAGGGAGGAAACATTAGTGATCCCTTCACTTGCAGATCGCCAATTTGTAGTTCCATGGAAAAAAAAAGGAAAAGTTGAAACACTATGATGTAGACATGTTTCATTTCAATTTTAACTGCCATACAGAGATTACAAATGGGGACATATCTGATGAGAGCATTATCCATGATAGGAGGAATGGGAAAGTTGTAGGTCTACTCTGTTTCTTTGATGTTGAAAGGTTTGCAGCTTGTTTCACAGTGATCTTGTGAGTATTGGATCATTGATGGGCCTGATGGCTTTTCATTGAACCAGCTAAAGGTGAACCCTGGACATGCAAAAAGTCAAGACATGGTCGAATTTGAGCTTAGTAGATTGTCAAAAACTAATGTAAGGGGACATACTTCTTTGCAACAAAGGGAGATCAGAGGGGAAATCCCAGCTTTTGAGAGGTGGCCCTGATTGTGTTGTTCATGCCAAGACATACTGTCAGATACCAAGAAGTTGAATACCAATGATAATTAAAGAACTGGGAAGACAACAATGTAAATGAGTAGGTAGTAGGTATATTTTCAATTTTATTGATGTATCACTGAATACTACGCCTTTGTGGCCTTAAAAAAATTTAATTTTCAGTTCACTGTTGGTAAGTGCCCAATAAGGTGCCTATGTATATGAAATTTGTTAGATCGTATTGTTTTAATAATTAAAATTTCAATTCAATCATTGTTATCAGGAGAATGCAAATATTAGGCAATCAATTGTTCAGTCATGTTTTTCAGTATTTGCGTCAGATAGACAAACTGGTATGTACAGGGACTTTTAAATGTCGGTGCCTGAGAGTCGATTCTTATGAAAAATTCAATGGTGAAATCCACATATCGATATTTGTCGTCGTTTCGGAGTTACAAGGAGTTTTTTTGAAAATGGGCATTTTCATAAAGTGGCTACATATATTTTTTTATGCAAAAATTGCCTGTTCTTATGAGAATAACTGCAAAGCATTGAGTTTGTGATGAAAATGGTTCTCGCGACACTGACATCGGCCTTCCTATATCTAGTTCAAGAATATAACTTGTTCTTCTTGAAAGAAAAGTTCTATTTTGCAACTAGGTATACGGTGACTGAGCATCAATTTTCATGGCAAACACAATAGTTGCGTTTTATTTATCCGATTCCGCCAACGGAATCGTTTTCTTTGCAACTTTTCCGATTCCGGTTGCTACTTTTCATTCCGTCTCACTACAAGGAATGATGTGGAATGACTGTTGACAGGTGTCAAAAAATCAAATTAGATTGACGAAAAACGAAACTTTTTGAAAGTAAACGATATTTAGAAGACATTTTCATCGTGAGTTTCACTAGTTCATGATTCTTTCAAGTAAGACAGGTTTCATATGTTCATTCCCAGATAAAAAAAATGTCTCGATCTCAAAGAAGTTTCTTCAATCACCACAATCACTTCTCCAAATATTAGTTGATTCATTTTCTAGATTCTTTACTCTAGTATTATTATTTTGAAATTATTAAATATAACCTCTCATGTAAATCTTCCCATGAAAGGTCATGAAGTTTCTCGTTTTATTTGTATACGTCATTCTGTTCCCACCACCGCTACCAGAATGGGACAAATAAAACGAAACTAATGCTTTGGAAATGTTTTCATGAAAACGAAGAATTTTTGACAAGAAAATTTTTAGCCTCTTTTCAAAAATTCACATTTCCGAAAAACACCTTGTAACTCTGAAATAGAAGATAGAAATCGATATGTCGTTTCCACCTTTAAGTTTGTCCTGTGAATTGATGAACAGGCACCGACATCAGTTTTTTTCTAACTTTTACGGGTATAGGACTTTCCCTTTGAAAGTGTCTAATTTGGGCCACTCTGTACAGTCAGATGCAATGAAGATGTCCATGTTGGATGGTGTTGGCGCTCTTATTGCAGAAGCGACTAAAGGTGCTGTCACCGCCGATGTGCGACATCTTCATTGCATCTGACTGTACCTATACAGGGTGGACCATCGAAAACGTTCCACCTAAGTTTTCTCCGTTGTGTTGCAATTAATGAAAAACCGCTCGAACAGGTCGATTCCAATTTGGCGAAAGACACATTTTCCTGCAATTATCATATTCCAAAGATGAAACATTGAAGCGTAACGGGCATCAACTTTCGATTTCCAAATAGAAAATCCTGTATTTCATTGCATTTCTAGATTCTCCCTGAAGAGCTGATTTCATCAATGTACACTTGGGGTCTAGCGGGAAAGATTACAGAGATGTAGGGTGTTCAAAATCGAAATTTTTCAACTTTAGAATTTTTTTGTGACGAAACTATTCATTATTGGTCACAACGGCTTTCATGTCTGTATCTTAACTTTTGATTTACTATCTACTGACATTTGATAATTGGAACAGATACAGGGTGATCAGAATTCTGTCAGTAAATAAATGAAAAGTTTTGATAGGGACATTAAAGCTGTTTTGACCAATAATGAATAGTTTCGACACAAAAATATCCTAAAGTTGAAAAATCTCGATTTTGAACACCCTATATCTCTGTAATCATTCCCGCTAGACCCCAAGTCTGATATATTGATGAAATCAGCTCTTCAGGGATAATCTAAAAATACAATGAAATACAGGGTGTTCCATTTGAAAAAAATCAAGTAGTACCCTGTAGATCGTTTGTTCCGAGCACCCTGTAATTTCTGATGCAACGGAAAAAAATGTGAAAAATCATTTCAGATGATTTTTCGAATTTTAGAATCGGTTCAAAAATAAGTGAACTAGAGGGGGGACATTTATGGTGAATCACTCTGTACACGGCTAGTTTTATTAATGTGAACCCTTCTTAATCTTTTTTGTTTCCACCCATCAAGGAAAATTTGATACAGATATTATACCTTTTTCATAAGGGTTCCAATCATAGTGACAGTGTTGCAATATCTCTTCAGATATACAGGAATTTCAGAAAATATATATACTTTTTAAATGGAATGCGCTGAATATTTTGATAGATAGGAATCCCTTATATCATATATTTGGAATCAGAATGAGTTGAGGAATCCAAATCTATAAAAATATACGGCGCATTCCATTAGAAAAAAATATATTTTTCTGTATACCACCTATATTTGAAGAGATATTGCATCATTGTCAGCGGGTCGATTCTGTTTGCAAATAGCAATATGGTTGTAGAGAAGATATTGCTATCATAGCAAGATTCGAAAAAGTGGAATTCTAATCATCGATTTTTGGCAATATGATCTGTCAATTTCAATGACATCTGGTCAGCTTTCTTGCTATTTCGGCAACATCAATTTTGTGCTTGCTATCTTATAACAAGGTAGTGGATTCTTCGTTTTATTACTACAAATTCTTCCAACTGTATGTAAATTCAGAAAAGAGTGGATCAAAAACATATGAGAGTTCAGTTGTGTCACTGACTACTCGAAAACCTTTCCTCAAAGTTTCAATTCGTAGACTTATTGAAAAACTTAGAATGGTGATTACAAACAAATAGGATAGGTTCACTACTGTGACCAACAACTTGAAAACCTTTTCTTGAAGTTCCAATTTGTAGAGGAAATATGAGACTACAATTTCGGCATATTAAGAACCAGAAAAACCATTTCAGTTGCCTGATGGATAGTTTATCAAGCTATTTTGCTAGAATATTAAAAAAAACACGATTATTTTCATCCGGCTTTTAGTTGTTTCTCATTTCGGGGACATGATTGATTACTTGCACCAGTCGCACAACGACGACCAGATTCAGCAAATACAAAATCTCTGGATTTGAACAATATAATTTTGTAAAATGTCAGTGCAGGACTGACTTATTTGAGAGGTTAGATAATCATAAACTCATCTTCTTCATGAAATAATGGCAAAATCGATACCTAACACTCAAACAATGAGTTGGAAATAGTGTTGTCAGCTCAAAAATGCTATCACTTGAACTTATAACCAGTCTTGCAGTTACTCTGCAAACAGAATACAGAACTTCATAGCAATATTATGTTCGGATCATAACAATATTATTATCTTAGCAATGTTATAACAAGATCTGAACAGAATCGACCAGAATATGAGTGGCATCTGTATGAAAAATTGTATAAAATCACATTTAATTTTTTTGAATGATTTTGAAACAAAAAATATAAAGAGGGGTTCACATTAATAAAACTAGCCCTGTACATACATTGCATGGTCTATTGTCTTTTGTAGGTTTAGCAGAGAGTGTTGGTTTTCAAACTGGCATCCCAGGAAGGTGCGAGTGGCGCCCAGCGCGCACTCCAACCTAATCCAGTTTCTACCAAGGACCAGGAAACGCTCACCGGTAAGTCACATTTTGTTTTCGGTTTGTATTGGTCATTTTTGGTTGTTTGTTTTGATCTGAATATTAATTCTTGTTAAAATGAGACGACATCTAGAACCAGGGTTGGAATAAGTCATGAGTTTTATAAAAAAGTCAAAAAAGTCTGACTTTTTGAATTAATTCGGACTTTTTTGAATTAATTCATTTGAGAACAAATCAAATTCAATTTACTTGAACAAAATACAAGAACATCGAAAAAACTAAGTTTTTATTTCCGTTAAAAATCTCAAAGCGTGAAAATAAAATACTTAAAATATGCAATTTTTGCAATATAAACTGAGACTGTTGATTGAATGAAAAATTATGTTTATGGAAATTATATTACTCATTCACAATCTTCAATATAGAGTCGCTTTACAGTTATCAATTTTTCGATGCATTGCAAGAAATGAGACCGGACATATTTATTTATATTGTGGTAATTTGTATTACTGTTGCAATTCTAGTGGTGACATGTTAGATTTTCGAAATTTCAGGCATCATTAGATACACATTTGATCTTACTTTTCTTGCCTTTCTCATGGTTTCTTCTACCCAACTCTTGACCCAACTCAAAACTCGGTGAGAAGTAATACACACAATATATGACAAAAAGACATTGCAAATTGCAAGCCGGTTATTCCGATTCAGTGTTGAAAAGCCTACATATTATTTTTGCCGGAATGCCGGAAATATGAATTGGAGCAATCAATTGCATGCAATGAAATATTGTAAACTGTAAAGCGGCTCTTAGAAAATTTTGTTTTCCGCGTGTGGTGCTTCACGGTTGTCAGTTGTCAGATGCCATCGGATATTTCATTTTAAACTAGTTTAAATTGAAGGTAGTAATGCGATTTGTTCCCATTTGATAAATTTTGAATTAATTCATGACTTATTTGAAAAAAGTCATTTGAATTAATTCACTGACTTAATTCATATGAATTAATTCGTGCCAACCCTGTCTAGAACTGCTTGGGGATCCCGAGTATGACGATTTTGACTCATCGGCATATTTCCAGTATAGTTTGGTTAACGTAATAGTCCAATAAGTGAAGGAGGAAAAAAAGGCAAAGTTAACGTTGATTACGCACTATTTTCATCTTCCGGTTGGAAGTAGCTTTTGGTACCTCATTAAACATGAGACAAAGTTTGACTGGAAAACGCGTGCGATGGCGGAGAAAATGGTCCCAAAAGACCAGGAAAATAGGTTTTCAGCCAATATCTCATAAAATATGGCAGTTAGAGATTTTCGGTTCAGATAAAAATTGAAGTTCAGTCAATTTTCTACAAAAATGGTTCTTATCATTTTTTTCGCAACATCAATATATTTTCTGCAAAAAAATCGGGTTGAAAAACTGGAAATTTTGAGACTTGTGAAATATGCAAGTTTTGTACAAAATTTTAGCTGGGGGGTGTTGGAAATCCATTATTTTCAATGTTTTGGATTATGGAAACCAATTGTAGATGGCGCCACCACATTTTACAGATTGGGAAAATCCTCGGTGCCATAAATGAGAAACCCTGTAACCAGACATTTTTGATGGATATTTATGTTTCCGAGCATAGACATATAAAAAGAGGAGACGAAATTGTTTACATTTTGTCCCGATCCAACATCTTTTTCAGCAGAAGTCGATGATGACAAACTTCTGCGGATTGCCCTAGATCTACCGCCTGTGTTTAGAAACGAGGGATGATTTTACCATACATTAATTATATAATATACGTTTTATGTACCTATATTCATTCCGTATGATTGTTCTTTGATTGAAATTTATAAATTCTGCTCTTGAAATTGTTCGGGTTTTCCTAATTTCATGATTATATAAAATTATAATGAATTATGGAAATAACTTTGGCAACGATGCATTGGCTTGTTTACTACGAAATTACGCAAAGTCATTCAATCATGTCATATTCCTACTTTACAGTGTTGCTGTGTTGTGTTTATAACGTTTTGTGTGTTTAAATTGATTTTCGGCGTTTTAGTGTTACAAAACGATCTAAAGACAATTATTAGATAGATAGATAGATAGATAACGTTTATTTGACTACTTATACATAGAGGTAATGTTTGTAGCAGGTCATGTGAAGATAGATAGGTAAAAAACAAATATTTTCAACTATAGTGACAAACGAACAGTATAAGACTACAGATAAAAATTTAAATAATGATAACACACAAAGTATAATGGTATAACCCACAGTCACGACGAATATTAAAATATACATGATAAAAAACACAGTAAATAATTTGTTCACGATATAAGATTGTGACTATCGAAATAAACTAGTGGTGCCTCCATGTAGTCGGCAACAGAGTAGAAACAGTGTGAAAGTAGATACTCTTTCAATACCTTTTTGAATCGCTGACAGCTTAAGTTTTTTACATTTGTTGGTAGTTTGTTGAAGAGTCGAAAATCTAAAGAATTGTTAGAAGTCACCCTAAGTTTGAACTTTGGCGCCTTCAACAGTTTACCATTTCTTGTATTATAGTCGTGATAGTCGGCATGTGACTCGAATGCATTCTGATTTTTGTGAATTTCAAGTAGAGAGCTGAAAATATATAAGCATGGGAGTGGCATTATTCGGAAGAGTTTGAAATATGGCTTACAGTGATCTGTGTACCGCAGGTTAGCCAAGGTTCTAATTGCCTTTTTTTGTAGAATAAATGCTTTCACAGATTTAGTTGAGTTTCCCCAAAGCAACGTTCCATAGTTGAGATGGGCATGAAAGAGTGAAAAGTAAGACGTTATTATTATTATCTGTTATTATTAATCCACTATGGTTCGTCAGTGCGTGGTCTGTAATAAAGTTGACCATTCAAACCCTGAATTGGTATTTCGACGGTAAGTAAGGTTATGCATGTTTCTTGTAACTTCAGCAGTGGTGTAGTTGTGGGGTATGTTATTCAACTGAGTCATATTGAATTTCACTTAATGATGGATCAAAATCAGGTGAATACTTAAGCTACTACACGAATATTTTTCAATAGATATAATATAATATAATAGCATTGTCATTGTTGTTAAATTGCCTTGCCTCTCGCTTGACAATATACACGGTGTTTCTTAAGTACGTCTTAAAAATTGAGCAGCATGTTGCTGAAGTCAAATTAAGAAGAAAAGTTCGTATATAGTTATTTTTGTATCTAGAGCGCGAAATGCTACTTTGGTGATCGAGATATAATTTTTTTAACGAGGCGTAGCCGAGTTGAAAAAATAGTCGAGATGACCAAAGTATTTCGCGCTCGAGTTGCAAACAACATTTTTTCTACAAACGTCAAAAAATATAGTTCTAAAGTGAAAATATGCTTAGTTTGATATAAAAAATAGTGTTGAACTGGCTTCAAAGGCCTCCTCCTATCCTCCCTAGATATGCACGATGTTCCACGAACATAATAGGAATTTCCATTCGTGCGCTCCAAGAGATAAAACAAAGTTATTGTTGAACATCCAGGAACAAATGATTTCGTGGATGTTTGCTCGATTGAGGACCATAAAGTTGAAAAAAAAATATCTCATATATTTTACATAACAATGCGCGAAGTAGGTACTTCGCGCACTGTTTTACTTCGCGCATTGTTTTGTGCAAGGTATCATGGTAACGTAGGAAACTGAAAAAAAGTGTCACTTCGCAATTTGATATCAATGCGCGAACCTTGTCATTTTTTGACGTTTGTAGAAAATAGTTAGTTTTGTATCTAGAGCGCGAAATGCTAATTAGGTGATCGAGATCTGATTTTTTTAACGAGGCGTAGCCGAGTTCAAAAAATAGTCGAGATGACCAAAGGATTTCGCGCTCGAGTTGCAAACTAAATTTTTTCTACAAACGTCGAAAAATATAGTTCTAAAGTGAAAATATGCTTAGCTTGATATAAAAAATGGTGTTGAACTGGCTTAAAAGGTCTCCCCCTATCCTCCCTAGGTACGCACGATGTTCCACGAACATAATAGGAATTTCCTTTCGTGCGCTCCAAGAGAAAAAACAAAGTTATTGTTGAACATTCAGAAATAAATGATTTTGTGGATGTCTGCTCGATTGAGGACCATAAAGTTGAAATATAAATATCTCATATAGTTTACATAACAATGCGCGAAGTAGGTACTTCGCGCACTGTTTTACTTCGCGCATTGTTTTGTGCAAGGAATCATGGTAACGTAGGAAACTGAAAAAAAGTGTCACTTCGCAATTTGTTATCAATGCGCGAACCTTGTCATTTTTTAACGTTTGTAGAAAAAACATATTATGTCCGCAAATTATTCGTTTCAGAGCTACATAGTGTCAAGGTTTGATTGTTACTTCGGTTTTTTGTGAATAAATTTAAAAACAGTTGTGAGGAAAATATAAAGGAAAATTATGTGATGTCTGATGCGTGGAAACTCACATGTTATGTAGAAGATATTGTATCTTACATTTCCGGATTTGTAGTTAAAGGTGTGAAAAAATTTGTAGACTGTTCGAAATGCTTGAACTGTTTGGAAAGTGAAGATGCAACTTCTCAGTTACAAAAACGAAAAACTTATGGGAGGCTTTTGAAACCATCTAAATTTGTGGTGGATCTATGCAGAGAAGGGGAAGAATTTTTCAGATTTTTTAATAACACACAAGGAATTTTCAATCAAAAAAATAAAAATTTATCAAATATATTAATTACTAAAACTTTAAATAATGTACCCACTTCTGTATTCGAAATATTTGGAGACCATATTTATGATGATGAAGTTCTATCAGAACATTCGATTCGTGTTTCGAAATTCATTTTGAAATCTTATTTCAACATAAGAATTTATTATGAAACCATAAGAAAACTAGATGCAAGCAAAACAAATAGATCTAGAAGTATCAATACAAAAACAATATTATTCAGGAATGAATAAATATTTTGTAAATTGTGTATATGATGTACTTATTCATGGTATCATGTCGATATAATATTCCAGTAATAAATGAAGCTAGATTGATCGTATTGTTTACATTTCAACATCCCTCCCAAAGAAACCTACGGCACTGGTAAAGAAATGTGTGAAATTGACGCGCAGCCTACAGCGTTGCCATTTTTGCATTTTTTTGAAGCCATCTCTTTCTAACTCATTTGAAACTTCGGCAGTATGTATGATTGTAAACAAATGGTGTTTTATGAATGAAATGTTATGTCTCTCCTCTTTTTATATGTCTATGTTTCCGAGGGTCTTGTTTTCCTCTCAGATGAGGCCTCAAGATATACTTATTAGGAAAACAGGCTATAAGATTAATTACAGCAGGATGGACCTCACTAGCTGGCCTAAATCTAGCTTGTTGCACTGGAAGCCGCCATTTCTACATTTGAGAATGAAGCGTCTCCTGCACTGTTTGTGCATTTGCACAGACGTTTGTTTTTCTAAAAAAATATTATGTTTATCCTTCCTTTCCTTGCTTACATCAATCAAATTTTCGAAGCCCCGAGTTACGGTGACAGCATCCGCAGAAATGGGTTCCTTACAAAGGAAATACACTGCTGTAGCAGAGTTGACCTCCATTTTTCTATAACAAGAAAGGCAGACCAAGATTTCACTTAAAATAGTTGCTTGTAAACAAATGTTCTTGAATAAAAACAATATGAACAAATTCTCACCTTTTGCTCCAATTTTACAAAATTTGAATCTTCACTTTCTATATGTTTTGGGTTGGTGATAAAAGTTAATTTTAACGAAAAACGTGAATATTTGTTCAATATTCTTCACTTTTATCACTTTTCTTTCTATAATTGACAATAATATTTATCAAAACAATGACAGAAAACAAACACAGTTATGCCTCTAAGCGTGGCCGCATGGTTTGTAGCAGACGACCCGAGCGCCACGTAGAGCACACACGCGGCGAACGACGGAGGAACGAAAGTAATAAATTATAGCGTGTACATTTAGATATACTGGTTTTTTCCCGGGATATCAAAGGTATGACTTATATACATCGATGGAAAGGTGGGAATTCCCCCGTTACACTAGTTAAGGTGTTAAAATGTTAGAAATAAAGAGCACGGAGAAAAAACCACCGAAAAAAAAGTGCGTTTTTTCCTTGACCCCGCTTTTTCTAATTTTTTTGAAAAATGGACGACTTTGTCTAAAAAAGCAATTGCACAATCGAAAAGTAGACCTTCTTAGCTTTCAAATGATGTATCATAGAAACCAATCGGATCATGTATAAATTTTTAATTGATGTTTGTTCACAAAATTTCCCCGCGCTCCAAAAACAGCAAAAAATTGGGATTTAATAAACAAAGATTAAATGAAAATTTAAAAAAATTAGGGTATACAAATTTCAGGGATGACAAAGGACCTTATGAGGACCCATAATCAAGAAAATTTTGAGTAAATTAGTGCAATACAAAAAAAAATAGGAACAAATTCCTGGCGAGGTCAAAATTGACCGGGAGCAGAAAGTTTGACCCATGTTCCGATATGGCCAAAAGAGTCAAGCGTGACTCAATTCACAGGGTATGATAGCAGCAGAATTCCTCTTTCACATGAACTTTGAATCATGAGAAAATATGCATTTTTAACAAAGTTATTGAATAATTTGTCCCCCCGCCGATGTGTAAATACACGGACAGTGCTCTCCGGCATACAACACAGAAGCTCATTATTCGAGGTGCGCTTCGTGCCGTTTTTCTCGAAACTGGGCAAATTTTCGAGAACCATTTTTGTAGAAAATTAACTGAACTAAAATTTTTATCTGAACCGAAAATCTCTAACTGCCATATTTTAGGAGATATTGGCTGAAAACCTATTTTGGTCTTTTGGGGCCATTTTCTCCGCCATCGCACGCGTTTTCCAGTCAAACTTTGTCTCATGGTTAATGAGGTACCAAAAGCTACTTCCAACCGGAAGATGAAAATAGTGCGTAATTAATGTTAACTTCTTCCCTTTATTTATTGGACTATAAGTTGATATTCAAGGTATACGTGAAAGTACGTGAGATAACGTACACTCGTAAGCCCACTACCAACGCGAACGTGAAGAATCGAAAAATGCACATGCGTAGCTGTCAATTTCAATAAGTAGATGGTGTACTTACTGATGCGCTTTTGTTTCAGAAATTTTTGTTGACCTCCCGAGAACAATGTTTTCGGCGGTTTTCAGATAGATGGCGACATTGCATAATTATGACTTTTGTCAATTTTTGAATTGCCGCAGATTTATATCGAATTTTTCTCTATAAACCAGCTTCTTCATATATACAGCGTGACCCACTTCTAATGGAAACACCCCTGTATCTTACGTAATCGTTGTGTAAGGATCCTGAAATTTGCTGGAGCGAAAGATATATCAAAAATGCACTCTGACCAAATGGGGTCATCTTCAGTGATATACACTGCTCGCCAACAGCCATGGAATCACCCCAATTTCCGGAAAATGATATCAGGAGTCAAAATAGTTTGAAAATCACTTCGGATTCGGAATCAGGACGCCCAATTCACTAACTATCCATAGTTTTCATAGAAAATTTTCAGTTCGGAAAAATTAAATTGTGTCTCACTTCTCATGGAAGGAGCAGGAGCAAGGGAAAGTCTAAAGATGAAGTCAATTACGTAAGATACGGGGGTGCTTCCGTAAAAAAGTGCGACAAAGTTTAATATTTCATAAGTGAAAATTTTCCAGGTAAACTATGAATAGTTAGTGAATTGTTCGTCCTGATTCCGAATCTGAAGTGATTTTCGACCTATTTCGACTCCTAATATCATTTTCCTGAAATTGGGGTGGTTCCATGGCTGTTGGCGAGCATTGTATATCACTGAACTCAACTATCACCCCCTTTCAGATATACGTCGGTGAACCAAACGCCCTGTATATTCCACATTCAAATGAGAAAAAAATGTATACCTCATTTGGGTCCACTCGATTTCTATTTCCAGGTCGAATTATATCGATTATTTTTATTCAACCTCAATCTCGTGAGGGGTTGGGTTGGCAGTTGGCATTGGCACTATTGGCAGTGCTTACATTGCTATGCTAACCTAGAAAACTCCAGTCTCTTTTTCATCATTTTTGTGATAACATGTTCGTCTGGATACTTCGTCGGATATTGATAATGCGGTGTCGTTGAAAATTCTCGGTATGAATACCTTCTGGTTCCGCCTAGACAGAGAAATGGAAAATAGAATAAAAGTGTCCCATCGGAATTCAAACAACTCTCGGTTGGTTAAACTTGAACCTAATTATAACTCGAAAATAGAGCACGACCCACGACGGATTATTCGAACTTTTCGTTTTGTTATGGTGCCTTTTTTACACATTTTTATGTCGCATGAGTGGATGAATAGGAGTCGAAAATATGCGTTTTTCCTGCCAAAGTTTTACTGGTATTGGATTCTTTAGCAGGACATTATTGCAATGCTATTTGAACAATATCACTAAAGTTATACCTGAAAAATAATTTTTCCTCCGATTGGCAGCAAATATTAATTTTGCTGACACATATCGATCAGCAAAGTATTACTTTTCCTGCCTAGGCAGCAAAGTGGTCACTTTGCTGATTAATATGTATCAGCAAAATTAAAAATCCATAAATCGTTTATAATTTCCTTCATATTCCATCCGAGACTTCTCCGGCAACAAATTCAACTCTATATTTTTTGCCACCTCCCTTATTAATGGAGGTGTGAGTATACTTCCAGGTCGCTATCATTGCCCATTATATAATAATTTGAATATATTTTTTCGCATAACTGTCAGAATTTTCATGAATTGTCAAACCAACAACTGCGATTTCTATCAAATTTTATTTTAATTGAACACTATACAGGAAGAAAAAAGAGATTGTGAGAATTGTATTAATTCGCGAAAACAATATTCTCCCATATCATTATGAACAATCGGAGAAAAAATTATATGTTCAACTCGGCAGCAATGTAGATTGACTGCCTTAGCTGGATTCCTAGCCTCGCTACGCTCGGCTATGAATTCAGCCACGGCAGTCAATCTACTACTTTGCTGCCTAGTTAAACAAATAACTATTGTTATGCATCATGTTTAGTTGGAGAAATCTTTCGAGAGAAATATGGACTGTACCGGATGATTCACCATAAATTCCCCCTTCCCCCCTCTAGCTCAGTTATTTTTGAACCGATTTCAAAATTTGAAGAATCATCTGAAATGATTTTTCATAAAAAAACTACGCTACATCAGGAACAAAGGAAGTACAGGAAGTAGTTCATTTTTCAATTGGGATACCCTGTATTTCATTTCACAATCAGATAAAGATTTTGAAAATGAATCCAACAATACCGAGTATGATAGGGTTATGTCAAACGACTACGAGGATATAGACGATTCTTATGTTGGCAAAATCGATACTTATGTTCAAGATTGATACTGACGGTGACGTTTATGCAGAATACTGGATAACGAGCTGGATATTCTACACTCACGGGCAAAAAAACTGGCCACTAAAAAACTTTTCGCCTTGTAACTTTTTTAATTTTTGTCCGATTTTGTTGAAATTTCGACCAAATCGTATATTCATGTTTCGGAATGCCAGCCCTAATATTAGGACCTGAGAGAAGCTGATGGCTCGATCATTATACAGGGAAAAACTTTCACCCTTAACTTTTTAACACCCTGTGGCAAAGGTGAGTGGTTGAACTTAGCTTTATTATATTTCGCACGAAAATGTGACCTCTTCTTAACAAAATGGTTCTTGAATCACATCTTAAGACAAAATACAAGTGTTTTAAGAAGGTATGGTTAATCATGTTTTAAATTGAAGTGTGGTCCTTTTTGTTCTAGATCCACGTCAATATATTCTTATTGAGAGAAGATACAAGTGTTTTAGGAAAGTATGACATTTTTTAATTTGTATTAACAATAATTCAGAACCTATATCTTAGGGATGAACTCCAGAGGCTTAATCGCCTTCGTCCGGCCTTGCCACAGACTTCAAGAGCTACAATTCGCCCTTCAAGAAGAATTTCAGGCAATTCTTCAAGACTACTTGAGGGGGAGGGGGTCCTTACTTTTATTGGCCGAAATGGGGTGCATTTTAGGACACATTTTTATATGAAGAAAAAGTATTATTTTGATCTGAAACAATACGTCCTCAAAATATTTACATAGAATGTTAAATCACCCTGTATAACGAAAAATAGGCAGTATCTTCGTAGTCGTTCGACATAACCCCATCATACCCTCTGTTGATGGATTCATTATTGAAATCTGTGACTGATAGTGGAATGAAATACAGGGTATCCCATTTGAAAAAATCAACTAGTACACTCTGTAGATCGCTTGATCCGAGCACCCTGTATTTTCTGAAGTAGTGGAATAAAAAAATGAAAATTAATTTGAAAATCACCCTGTACACTCACTGGCAGAAAAAACCAACCAAAAAGAAATTTTGACAGTGATCGCGCTTTAAGTTTGAAACTAAGTTTAACCACTCATTTTTGCCGCAGGTCGTTACGAAGTTGAGGATGAAAAGTTAACTTTTTTTTCCCTGTATGAGGATCAAGCGAGCGATCATGCTATCATCAGCTTTTCTCAAGAACGAAAATCCATGCTAATACTGCGAAATATCAATCTACGATTTAGTCTGTCTCAATTTTTTCTGGCCGTTTTTTTTTTTCGCCAGTGAGTCAATGATAACAGCATGAGATAGGTATACAGGGTGTTAACAAATAAGTGTTACAATGGAAAACTGTAGATTCCTCACAAAAAAAGAGAATTGTTTTTCCTTTACGAAATTTTTCTTCGGGCATCCGTTTTCAAGATACAGGGCGTTGAAAAAAAAAGGAAAAGAAAATCAGTTTTGTGCTCTTATCTCAGGATCAGGAACCGTTTGAACTACGGAGCTGAGCCTTTGTACCATATACGTATTAATAAACAATACGGATCATAACGGGTGCCAGGATGAAGCCAAAAATATGAAACAAATGAATATCCATAAGGATTTGGTGGCATGATACGCATGCGCCATGCGCTATTATAGTAGTCATCAAAGACATGCGTTTCGGTGGACAATGACGTTTACTAGCCTTTCAATCAAAGCAGTATGTGTCTGATCGTATCTCACTTTTCCTTATGGATAGTCATTTGTCTTCAAAAATCGGCTTCATGTTTCGCTATGGAAACAGATAGAGATTATCCGTATTGATTATTAATACGTATATGCTTTGTACACACTTCATCATTAATAATGACTGCTTCTGAAGCTATTGATCAATTTCATTGGACATCCCTGACCATTGGTCAGTGGCGGAGAGTTCAACTCCTCGTATAGGTTTAACCCCCCAAACTTTCATGCCACTGGGCAAATTGTAATTTTCAAAGCACATTCTGAAGCGCCAATATCTTCCACACAAAAAAGGTCCTCTTGCTTTCTTGCTGTGAAATGAACAGTTTTCGAGAAAAATGGCGATTTATAAATAAAAACATACAAAATCGTCGTATCCCTGAAAATCGTCTAAAAATCAAGTTACCACTGGAACTGTCAAATAAAATGTTCAATCAAATGTCAGGTTGTATAAATAGCCATTGTTGAAAAGTTCTCTATCCTCACTGAAATAACTGGAGACAGATTCCGAAATCCAGACGAGAAGTGACAAAAAAAAAGAAAGTCCACACGTGCCTTCAACTCTGTGTGGGAAATATAGGAGTATGTTGAACCCGTGCATTATTGCGTTTTTTTTATACCATTGATGACCGCGAGACTGCGTAGAGGTGATACACCATATGCCAAGATGAGTTCTTATAGATATTACGAGAGATATTAGGATCAACCGTTAGCATTCCTCAAGTGAACTTCGGTCATCGAATGTAGAATGCCACGAACATATTATTTTACACCTTTCAGATAGTATGAACACACTTGTCATTTTGTTAAACAGCTAAACAAAAAACATGAGACACAAATATGTTTTTTCTGCAACCGACACAAAAGTCGTACATTTTAATACCAAAATTAGCTCTTGAATTGACGTGTCTATTACTGACACGAAAATAGGTATATTGCTAGGCAACACATTTAGTTCCTAGGAGGTAAAGTTGAACCTCAGTTCCTAGGAGCTAAAGTTGAACTTTAGCTTCAAGATTCATGTACTTGCTTGATCTGTATTTCATTCGTTATTCTTGGGATGGATAACTTGTTTTTGAATAACTACGGCCAGCAATAGTTTTTTGTCTCAAACAACGATATTGTTTACCTCCAGATTAACGCAGCCAAACACAGTGGAGTATGGACAGAAATAAATAATCGCTATTATTATTATATTTAAGGGACATGTGAGCCGTTTTGGCCGATAATAAATAGTTTCGACACAAAGAAATCCTAAAGTTGAAAAATCTTTTTCCCTATATCTCTGTAATCATTTCCGATAAACCCCAAGTGTGATTCATCGATAATGTCAGCTCTCCATGGAGACTCTAAAAATGCAATAAAATACAGGGTATTCTATTTTAAATAACAAAAGTTGTTGTAACTTTTTTATAGAAGCGGCAACACTGCATTGCTGAAAATATTTCAAATTAAGAGAGCGTATTCTAAAATATAAGCATGCATATTTTTATGGATTTCTCCTGTCTGATTCTCGATATAGAGATAGTGTAAGCTCGTCGTGAAATACCCTTTAGAGTGAGAGGAGACGAGCATCTGTTCGTACCCTGTTAAGATGACAAATACGTCAGTTTGCATCAAGGAACCCTAGCCTGGACTTCCATGTAACTTTTCCACAAATTTTGTGCTCTAATTCTGAACGATTTGTGAGGTACAAATATTTTCGTAAATTAACTACAGCGGTTATTTTCTAGAAAATCGACACTGTAATAGCAATAGATAAATTGTTTTAAAATTTGTGTCGATAGACCGCTCAGCTTGGCATACCCTGTATATTCTTAATTCAAATTCGCTAATATGCTTATTAATTTATAACGGTACAAACTGAGAATGTCTAATTAAAAACAATTATAATTGGCACGAAACAATACAATATGTAGATCTCGCAATAAAAAGAAATATCTACTATACATCTTTTTCTAAGTGTTTCGTAACCAGGGTGGTGGTGTAGAAGTAGAATTCTTGCAATGTTGGTCAGTTCTCTCGAGATACTACAAGCGTGATTAGTTCGCGAATAATTTCGTGTGAATAATACCTTACTATTTATTCAACTCTCATACAGGGTGAGTCATGAGGAACTGTACATACGCCTACCACTAATAGAGGCCCTTGAGGAAATACCTAATGTCCATCAGAAAGTGTCATCTCCACTTCTTTTCCAATATATAGGGTGAATCATGAGATTTGGCAACAACATCTTTTGGTTATAACTTTTCACCAGCTTCTTCGATTCGTCTGCTTTTTTCTTGGAATATTCCGCTTCTACTCTCTAATCGACTGACTTATTCAGAATCGGGAAAGTCCAGGACCGTTTTTGTAAACTGTGACAGGGAATTTAAAAGGTCACAAACAAACATCAGAAATGAAATATTCCAAATTTTCCTCACACTTTCACTGCAGTTTGAAAAAAACTATGAATTTTATGAAAAAACGAAAATTTGGCAAAAATTTCATTTATTTGGGAGTTAATACTTCGCAACCCATACATTTTCCCGACCATTTTCCAAATAAAATTGAGACTTACATTTTCAATGCTTCAGCTCAATGGAAATCAACATATTATTTTATTTTAAGGCCTGAATTCAGTGATTCAATTTTTTTGTGGAGGATAATAATCACCCTGTACATCTTTTTCGAATCAGCGAATGGGGTAACTGTGAAAATGTTGATGGCCATCGCTATAATAGTTATTTATGCAACAAGTGCAAAAAGTGAATGTTTATTGCACTCGACGTGAAATTGTTCGACGAGGCCGTTAGGCCGAGTTGGACAACACGTCGAGTGCAATAAACAATTTTTGCACGAGTTGCATACAACATTTTTTCTACGTTCATGCAAAAAGCAAAAAATGATTTATTGAGGTGCGGCACTAGGTGTATAGGAAAATGAAAAACGCAACTTGTCAGAATCAATTTTTGACTGACGTTTCTATAACCACAGTTGCAATATAAAAAATGTTTGTCATGATGACAGCACGTTGAAGTAGAATGACAGATGAGTGCAATAAAAACTTTATTGCACTAAGTGCAATAAAGAACTTCTTTTTCCACTAAATATAGTTCAATAAAGTTCTGCTTTTTGCATGAATGTAGAAAAATAATTTTATGATTCCAATTCACAGTTTTACCTATTCGATTTATTTTATTCAGTTAATTTGGTCATTTATTTTCCATACTAGAATTATTATCCGCCTTTATCAGTATAGCTTTTGAAAAATAATTGTGAATAAACCTTTATTTTCTGTTCGACTATCTTGAATTATTTGAATCGATGACCATTAACACCTAAACAGATACCCCATCCTCTGATTTGAAAAAGATCTACAGGGTGATTATTACCCTCCACAAAAAATGGAATGACATGTTGGTTTTCATTGGGCTCAAGCATTGAAAATGTGAGTCTCACTTTCATTTTTTGTTAAATTTATGCGTTGCGAAGTAATTATTTTCAAATTAAAGAATTTGTTGTCAAACTTTCGTTTTTTCTTATAATTTATCGTTCTTTGAAAAATTCTGTGGAAGTGTGAGGAGAATTTTGAATATTTTATTCTTGATGCTTGTTTGTTTGCTTTGAAAATTCCCTGTCACAGTTCACAAAAACCATATACAGGATGAACTTTTTGCTATGAACTAAACTATCAAAATTTTTCAAAAACGGTCCTGGATTTAACCGATTCTGGAAATGTCAGTCGATTAGGGTTTAGTAGAGGAATATTTCATGAAAAAATCAGACGAATCGAAGGAGCTGTTGAAAAGTTATGCCCAAAAGATGTTTTTGCCAAATCTCATAATTCACCCCATATATTGGTAAAGAAGAGAAGAAGACATTTTCTGATGGTCATCAGGTATTCCCCTCAACGGCCTTTATTCGTGGTAGGAGTATGTACAGTTCATCATGACTCACCCTGTATTAGTTTACACGGTTGAAGAACCTCTTGGTGGTGATGACGGTTGATTGTCTTTTCATCCGCTAAATATTCTGAAAGAATATTATTAAATCTTCAACATACCTAACTAATCATTATCTTTTCGAAACGTAATGAGCTCTCGGACAACAGTAATTCATCGTAAGTAATTGAATCGTATTCAACAAGCTTTTGTCGAGTAAAAGTATCCAATCCCCATTTTCTTCTATATCTATCTTCCTATCATTTAGTAATTTTTTGTGCCATTCAGAATATTAAGCACCAATTTCACACAAGGCGTCTAACGAATAATAATGATTATAGTGAATCATTGGTCATTAATGAAAGTCAATGGATAGTTTGGCTTATGTGCAAACACGTCATCGCAAATAGTAAATGAAGTGCGAGTGACAACAGTGCGCGCGGAATTAAATAAAAAGGAACAATTAATAAAATTATGGCCTTTACCATAAAGGTCATCGTGTTATATTTTCATGTGTGTTTGTGACTTCAAGACCAGGACAGTAAAAAATTAATAGAAATGCATATGCATGGTGCTAAAAAATATACAGTGAAATGCTTATAGGCAGCCAATAGATCAGGTGTTATAAGCTCTGTTTCGGGGCATTTCCATATTTTAGGTAGAATATTGACAATTATAATAATAATAATTCATTTGCAAAAAAAAGCACAAAACAAAGTATGAAACGAAATTGGTTTACAGAAAGTACCTTATACTTATATCAAGAATATCAAGAATAACAACAAGCTGATTTACAAACAATTTCATCTCATGAATAACTTGACAGCATGACAGTTGTTGTCAACTTACTCTCTGCGCGGACCAAGGTTGCCAGTTCGATTTTTATTTCATCAGTAAATACCTCGTCAAAAATTGAGATCTATCTTATGCTATTCGAATTTTGGACGTGTTGCGAACCCTATTTTCTCGGCAACCATGTAGAATAACAAATAAATGAAACACTTTTCCCTATTATATTTCTTTGTAGAATACAATTTCTTCTTTATTAATTCTAATTTGTATCAAATACTGACATTTGAGTTTGGACATTTTCAAACTCACTATCGCAGCTGCTCTCGATAGTTTATTGCGATAATTGAAACCAAACTTTCAAAAATCAAAATGTCAACTAATTTCATGTCAAATAGCTGTCAGCCGATATTTCGCTGCTATGGTAATCATCATCTGCATTTAACAAAACCATATCTACAGTGGCAACAACGATGTTATACTTAGTACGTACTTCCCGGACTAGGCCGCAAAATGCTACTTTCTCTTGAGCACTTGCCGGACGGTTGCTGAAAAAAATTTTTCAAGTTCATTCAAGAGAAAAACAAAGTTCAGCAGATTGAGCAAGCACAAACAAACATGCCTGAGAGGACGTTCGAATTTTGAAATTGTCTTTGCCATCGCTTGCTTTGTTACGACTTCCGCATTTGTAAAGGATGTGATATTTATTATCCTTTACAATGTGTTGCTGTCTTTACTATTGGCAGTTCAATTTCAATAGAACAAAAAGCTATGTTTTTCATTTCAACACAGCTGCTAGGAAGATTAACTAACCTGCTATATTGATGGTTTGCAATCACGTGTGACGTGTGATGATCATCTACCAAAATAATCTCATCTAGACAAATTATGCAGTCCAAATTAATTAAATTCGCGGTGCTAACAAGAGATAGGTAAATAAGATAATACAGATAAACTAAGTCAGTAACAACCAATAAGATACGTGCCGTCAACAGTGTACGCGAGAAACATCTTGGCATTGCTCCAGACTAAAAAAAAAATCGTTCTGACTGCCACAGAGCACTTGAATTATCAGTGGATCAGTGTCTCTTGCGTCCAGAGGATCGGAAATCGTCCCTGTTCAACATAGGGCCTCTGCAACATTCACAATCCCAGTGCGAGAATAATCTACCAAAATAATCTTATCTACCGAAATAAAAGATAAATTACTATGATGCAGTTGAATTATTAATTAAATACCGATTAATCGCAGTGCTAACCAAAGATAACAAAGATAGTGTGAAGCCTCGATAACACCTATGGTGCAAATAAAAATCAGAACTGTCGTCAAAAGTGAACGGAAAACAATTTGGCATTTGTCCAGACTCACCAAGTGCAACTTCCTCAGTTCACGGAACAGTTTTTGACAGAACTCAGTCGATCAGTGTCGTTCGGTCGAATTTCTAAAGGTGCGTGTACACATACAGCATACAGGGCGGTGTGTGGCCAATGTGAAAACATGCGTATTTTCTTCGGTTTGCTGAGACAGAGCAGCGAAAGGCAAGATGCAGCGGGGCAGGCGGGTGAGAGCAGGAAAGTCGGTGAACGTCAGGGATTGGGAGAAACAGGGGGAGGTGCTCAGGAATTGGAACAATGGTAAATATGATTATCTAGTTATTAGATAAGGTACAGTGCTGCCCAAAAAATTCGTAACATTGTGCTGATTTCTAAGAACTGACAAGACACCGCCCACAGCTCGTGCGCCGTGTTGTCACGTTTACTAGTTCGAATGTCCTCTAGTGTGAACCAATATAATTATTGAATGAATACATGAAACTCAGAGTCATTTTCACACAATGTTCATAAAATGAACAACCATGGTAGATGTCGGGAGAAAAACAAATAGTTTCGAGCTCTTTGACTCTCATCAGTGCAGGGCAGTCTCCAGCCAACAGTCCTAAGACCGCTGACTAAGCGTAGCCTAGCCAAACAAAAATCAAGTCGGCATTATATTCCCCAAGAGCAGAGGCGGAATATGAAAGCGTTGCGTTCATATTGTCTATGAAGGACGCCTCTAAAGGGTTTATACGAGTCGATGCATAGATTTCGGGAGGATGTAATTCAATGTTCTGCGTGGCATTAGCCGGGAAAGTAGTTGTTTTTCTCCCGAAATCTACAATTGTTGTTCATTTTATGAACATTGTGTAGAAATAACTTTGAGCTTTTTGTATTTATTCAATATTTCATTCCACATTGAGCATTGTGGCTATTTCGTAGTTGAATATTATTATTATTCACACAAATGTATTATAATTTTTATTGCTTATTAGGAGTATTAACAATACATGATTGAGAATTTATGAATTATTGAATAACTAATATTTCTGAAGTTTTCAATTGTATTTCAACATATGGCAACTGTGCTATGGTCTGCACCTACTTACGAAATTGTGACGTCAGTTTTGACTGGCGGTAAATTTCCAGCCGTTTGAAAATTACTGTGGCATTATTGATGATTTTAGCCGTTACCACCGATACAACAAGGCCAGCAGACTCTGACGTAAACAGCTCGTGACGTCGCCAAGAGAGGCCAGTGTTTTATTTTATCGCTTGTCGACTAACGCGTTAGTTCATGTTAATTCATCGGTGATTCACGTATGTTTTTGAAACGGTTCCGAATTCTTTTGTTGTTTATTCATCAAAATACTTGGCGGAAAAAATACTGTATCGTGAAATATTTTGTGTTGTGATCGGCGAAATAACAATGCCTTTCAAGTGTTGTGTTCCCTTTTGTCGGGGGAATTATGTGGGTGGTTCAAAAGTTCATGCTTTTAGTTTACCGTTGGACGAGGAGCTATCGAAAATGTGGCTATATGCAATTCACCGCGAGGATTTTACTCCATCTAAGTTCAGTAGTAAACAGAGCTTAATTTATAATGATGAAATAATAATAGAAGACAATTACTCTCTCATAAAAAGTATAAGTAGAGGAAAAATAGAAAAGTTTTGATTGTGCAGTTAGTTTTGTATTCGTATATTATAGTCAACAAAATCATCTCTGAATTCGAGGAAATTTTCTTAAATGTTCATAATAAACGGGCATTTTTAATTCTCATTCTCAAATTTCTTTCTGAAAACGGTCATTTGCCTCGTGGCATTGAATGCAGAATTCATTCCAATGATCAAATTGCAACTATCATATTAACATGAACTACAAACACTCTACTTAAAAAGGTAAAACTGCATTTATCATGATATTTATCATGAAGATATTTGACTAAAAAGTTCCAAATTTCACCTTCTTTTTCACCTGTCTTCTGGATGGCATTTAGAACAAATTTCCCTTCTTTTTTCATCATATTGGACAATTTATATATAATTCAACTATAAATATGATTTTCTTGAGATTAATCCATATTTAGTGAAAAGAAGGAAGAATATCATTCAAAATAATGGCGTGTGTAATGTCATTCGAAAGCAATCTATTGACATAATTTGACATCTCGTATTTTGATTGACTATTGATTAAATGGTCGTCATCTGGAATGCGGGTTCACTAAATATGAAAAACTCGTCATAAAAATCATATTTCCTGTTGAATTCTCTATATAAAAATGTGCCATCGAAGTACATCATGAGTATATAAAGTGTCCAATGACAAAATAAGAGCAAGTAGCTTCAAATGCCCCCAACACAAGGGGAGAAAGAAGGCGAAATTTCGAACTTGAAATATCTCAATAAATAGTGGTTTGTTCACATTTTCATTATAAAATTCGGTTTATCAGACAAAAATACGTAAGTACCAAAAAAAAAATTCAAAAAAAAAACCATCGCATGATAAATGCAGTTTTACCCTTAAAAATTACGGTTTCAAGTGTAACGATCCACTTGGGTGAAAAATCCAACAACAGAAAATTGAAAACACTCACTGGTTATTTTTCCAGGTAATAGGAATTCTCCAAGATAAATATAGGTAATTGTAACAAACGGCATGTCAATCAAAATAAAATACATTTTCCACAATTTTCTTTCGATCAATCTCACGATAAGTTTATGTTCTGCGGGCCTTGCATAAGTAGGTGTGAAGTTTAACTTCACCACAATTTTTGCCAATATATTTAATTCGAATGGGTTGCTGTAGGTGGATATTTGTGTTTTATCCTGGTTTTTGCATTAAAACTTCGTTTTTTCATAATGAAATCGAATGGGGTGCGAAGAAGGGCTCAGTTGACGACTGGCATCCTTTTTTAAACGGAAGCCCTTCAAAAAACAGCAAAATCGGCTCAATGATGATCTAAAACTAAAATCGAAATACGCGGTCGCCTTATAGCGCTATAAGCGCTTGTCGTTTCGAGCCGCTGGTTAGGCCTCACTAAGTGACGTCACCCACGGAGCATGCAGTGGTAACGTTTCAGCACCTTAAAATCGACCGAAAAATTCTAAGGAAATATAAAATTGTAAGGTATTTGAGTGATGATTCTATTTAAGATATAAAAAAAAATGTCCACTCGCCAATTCTGAGATGTGTAATTTTTCGTGTATCGCAACTTTCAATTCAACTCAGAATATATTTTATTGTCGAAGAAGAAGATTCTCAATGACAAAGCATTAATTTGTCTTAAATTTGAAATATATAAATGAAGTAATATACATACAACAGAAAGTATAAAAGTTTACAGTAAGACAAGACGTAAGATTCTACCGAGGATTCTACAGAATATTTTAAGAATTGACATGGGTGAATCAATAATTTAAAATCAGGCGCTTTCAACTCGCAGGTACTCAAAATCTGTCATGAAAATATTCTCCCAAGCTGTAATATGCTTTTGGAAGCAGAAGTTTTTTCACACGCTCCCGAAATGCTTTTGAGTCTGTCATTCTTTTTAGGTCGGATGGTAGATGATGAAAGATTTCCCGACTCTCTAATATAATTGCATTTTTAGTCATCGTTGAGTTTGGTTTTGGCAGAGGTATATTGACTCTTTGCCGGGTGTCATATTTATTTTATGAAGGAAAATTGTATTTTCTTTCTTGAATGAGACATACTGTTTCTAAAATGAAGATGCAATAATTATTCCAGTTATTCCTTCGACCCTACTGAAAGAGGTCTCTTGGTTTCACCTGTATAAAACTTTCCACAAACATAAGGTATACTGTGAATTCAAGATTAATTGATGAAAACATCCTGTAACTCATGATTGCCAACGTCACCAATTGTCACTGAGAACTGAAAAGTGTCAAATACGAATTTGCGGTACAAAAAATCCATTTTTTATGTTGAAAACGGGAGCAGATTCGTTCCCGAACGTCCAAAGCAAAGAAAATATAATGGGGAAGTTTCCTTCAGATGAATTTTTATAAAATAAGTTTTCAAATTGAAGCAATTTCAAATTTTCGGGGCGGCAAACTGTGACGTACATTCTTAATCTAGTCTGAAAATAGCTGATGATGAAGAATATAGCTAGCGAATAGCTAACGAATGACAAACGAAGGAAAAAAAGTAGAAGAAGTAAAACTGGTAAACAAAAACAAAAACTTAACCAACCACAAATGCACTCGGAGCAGGAATGCAGAGGGTAGTTGGCTTCATTCTGACAGGTTATGGTTTAGATAAACCTAGAATCTCAAGACTAAGAGATTCTAGGGAAATTTCGTGAATCGATTGTCAGCTGATGCAAGACAAACTGTTTCGACTTGCCATAAGTCTCATCAGTTGCACTGGCCAGCTGACAATCGATTCACGAAGGGTACCTCCATATATCAAACAAGTCGAAGCCCTGAGGGGGCAGAAGGACGATCTAGCCTTCATAGCCATCTAGTGGCTTAAGTGCAAGGTGTATTGCACTGGCAACTGCAACTGATGAGACTTATGGCAAGTCGAAACAGTCTGTCTTGCATCAGCTGACAATCGATTCTCGAAATTTCCCTAGAATCTCTTAGTCTTGAGTTTCTAGGTTTATCACCATCTGTTAGTGGAACATTAAACCACTTTGAGAATTACAGGTGTTGCGATAGTCTACAGAATCTGACATGGATGTCTTTTCTGTAAGCATATAGACGTAGGGGTCTATATGCACGACTTAGTCGCAAGGTATGATTGATGAATCTACCTATACACCTCGCACTAAAGCCACTAGATGGCTATGAAGGCTAGATCGTCCTTCTGCCCCCTCAGGGCTTCGACTGGTTATGGTTTTGTTTGAAATATCTCGAATAGATCCCGATCCTAAACGAAAATATCATTGAATCAATGAATCACTATCGGCTACATTCAATGATACTATCCTTCCTAATTTACTGTCATCGGTCAGAACAGAATGAAGCCGACACCCATGGCTCCCTCCTCTTGTTGTGCCTGTCAGTATTTTGAGTGGTGTGGACGGACTCGAAGTATTAGGCGCTGTTGCAAGATATAATCTGCAACTTTCCTAGAAAATGGATCCGTTTTATTAAGGAACGAATTCATAAGCAAAAAAACCGCAAAAAAATAACGATGCTGAAAAAGAATAGATACTATCGCAAAAGACCATAATTTATCTCTATTAGTAATCAAACTCATTCAGCCAAGGAGAGATTTATGGTAATTATTCATAATACTTGACAAACTAGGATTGAAGAACCTATTACATCCCATTACTGTTATGATATAGTTATTATGCATTCAAAGAACAATTTGCGGATATGTAGACATATTGATAATGTCTCTGTGTGAATATGGATCCATGCGTTACCACCGATACAACAAGGCCAGTAGACTCTGACGTAAACAGCTTGTGACGTCACCAAGAGAGGCCAGTGTTTTATTTTATCGCTTGTCGACTAACGCGTCAGTTCGTGTTAATTCATCGGTGATTTACGTATGTTTATGAAACGGTCCCGAATTCTTTTGTTGTTTATTCATCAAAATAATTGGCGGAAAAATTACTGTTTTGTGAAATATTTTGTGTTGTGATCGGCGAAATAACAATGCCTTTCAAGTGTTGTGTTCCCTTTTGTCGGGGGAATTATGTGGGTGGTTCAAAAGTTCATGCTTTTAGTTTCCCGTTGGACGAGGAGCTATCGAAAATGTGGGTATATGCAATTCACCGCGAGGATTTTACTCCATCTATGTTCAGTAGTAAACAGAGCTTAATTTATAATGATGAATTAATAATAAAAGACAATTACTCTCTCATAAAAAGTATAAGTAGAGGAAAAATAGAAAAGCTTCGATTGTGCAGTTAGTTTTGTATTCGTATATTATAGTCAACAAAATCATCTCTGAATTCGAGGAAATTTTCTTGAATGTTCATAATAAACGGGCATTTTTAATTCTCATTCTCAAATTTCTTTCTGAAAACGGTCATTTGCCTCGTGGCAATGAATGCAGAATTCATTCCAATGATCAAATTGCAACTATCATATTAACATGAACTACAAACACTATACTTAAAAAGGTAAAACTGCATTTATATATATTTATCATGAAGATATTTGACTGAAAAGTTCCGAATTTCACCTTCTTTTTCACCTGTCTTCTGGATGGCATTTAGAACAAATTTCCCTTCTTTTTTCATCATATTGGACAATTTATATATAATTCAACTATAAATATGATTTTCTTGAGATTAATCCATATTTAGTGAAAAGAAGGAAGAATATCATTCAAAATAATGGCGTATGTAATGTCATTCGAAAGCAATCTATTGACATTTGACATCTCGTATTTTGATTGACTATTGATTAAATGGTCGTCATCTGGAATGCTTGTTCACTAAATATGAAAAACTCGCCATAAAAATCATATTTCCTGTTGAATTTTCTATATAAAAATGTACCATCGAAGTACATCATGAGTATAAAGTGTCCAATGACAAAATAAGAGCAAGTAGCTTCAAATGCACCCAGCACAAGGGGAGAAAGAAGGCGAAATTTCGAACTTTTTCTTGAAATATCTCAATAAATAGTTGTTTTGTTTGTTCACATTTTCATTATAAAATTCGGTTTATCAGACAAAAATACGTGAGTACCGAAAAAAAATTTCAACAAAAAAAAAACCATCGCATGATAAATGCAGTTTTACCCTTAAAAATTACGGTTTCAAGTGTAACGATCCACTTGGGTGAAAAATCCAACAACAGAAAATTGAAAACACTCACTGTTTATTTTTTCAGGTAATAGGAATTCTCCAAGATAAATATAGGTAATTGTAACAAACGGCATGTCAATCAAAATAAAATACATTTTCCACAATTTTCTTTCGATCAATCTCACGATAAGTTTATGTTCTGCGGGCCTTGCATAAGTAGGTGTGAAGTTTACCTTCACCACAATTTTTGCCAATATATTTAATTCGAATGGGTTGCTGTAGGTGGATATTTGTGTTTTATCCTGGTTTTTGCTTTAAAACTTCGTTTTTCCATAATAAAATCGAATGGGGTGCGAAGAAGGGCTTAGTTGACGACTGGCATCCTTTTTTAACCGGAAGCCCTTTAAAAAACAGCAAAATCGGCTCAATGATGATCTAAAACTAGAATCGAAATACGCGGTCGCCTTATAGCGCTATAAGCGCTTGTCGTTTCGAGCCGCTGGTTAGGCCTCACTAAGTGACTTCACCCACGGAGCATGCAGGCCTTGTTGTATCGGTGGTAACGATCCATGTGGATTTTCAGAAAGTACTTCAAAGGAATGGTGGGGGAGCCAAGTTCCAATATTATTTATTTTTTTCTGAAGTGAAATTTGATCTTACGAAAAAAAGAAAAAATACGTATATATTAGTTTTTTACAAACTTCACAGTGAGATGAGAACCTCAATATAGGAAACTTCCCCATTATTTGAATCAGTATACTACTTCAGATTGCGGAGTTTCAAGTCTATCGGATAGTAGGTAAAGTATGTGGAAGTGGGTCAAGATTGGATTATAAAATATGATTATGATCCTTAACAAGTGAAGTCGAATGAATGCAATAAGTAGGATTTCTTGGTAATAATATACTGTATTCACTTTACCGAATGAATGGATGCCGTTGGATTCGAATGCTGCCTTACCTTTCTCTCGATTATATTTATCACGAGCGGGCTGATATAGCGCGGGATAGTGACGGAATGTTGATTTTTTTCTATTAGTTGGTTAGTTGCTAGTGCTAGTAAGTGCTTCTTAGGCTAATGTCATCACAAGAGCCGGTGCTGTTTATTTCCATAGACTTTGCAGTATTTGATAATGTCAAAATAGGTTTTCTAATGAAAAAATCCGATATACAGTGAGTGAACATTTATAATAGGTAGAAAAACAAACTTCGAAAAATTTTGCACACGAACAAAAGTGGTAAGGACATCAACAAAAAGTATTAGGTGCGAGGTCAGAGACCTTGCAATTGAAAAAATCATTGATTGAATAAAAAGCATTTTTTCTGCAATCGATACCAAAATTAGCTCTTAAATTGACGTATCTATTACTGACACAAAAATAGGTATGTTGCTAGGCAACATATTTAGTTCCTAGGAGCTAAAGTTGAATTTTAGTTCCTAGGAGCTAAAGTTGAACTTTAGCTCCTAGGAACTAAAAAGGATGTAATGGGCGTCATCAAGAATAAACAACATTGTGACGGTTGGTTATTTGGGTTGAGACGCATACCTGATTTGTTTCCGATTTCAGCAGATTTGGTATTTCATACCCATGCTGGAGATATGAATACACCTTATTATAGTTTAGTATTGGAATTATAAACATCTCAGCTAAGTATTTTTGTTTTGATCAGGGAAGCCTTCAAGATTCAAATACTTGCTTGATCTGTATTTCATTCGTTATTCTCGGAATGGATAACTTGGTTTTGAATAATCACGGCAAGCAATAGTTTTTTTGTCTCAAACAACGATATTGTTTAGCTTCATTTGATTATCAAGTCAAACACAGTGTGGTATGGAGAGGAATAAATAATCACCATTATCATTGTTGATATGCTCACTAACCTAACATTTTCCACGTCTTGTTCCTATAGCTGGCACTGGCGCGGTATTTGCCATTAGAGCACCTGGTCCATACACAAATATGTCACTCTGTGGTTGTATTCATATTGAAACTACAATTCTATAAATGCTAGAAAACCTAACCTGCTGTTAATGCAGGTAGAATATTCTCACCACATGAATTATTTGTCAATATTTGTTGCATTGCATACATATGGCACGGCATTGGTATGGTTACTTCACATGTTTATTTGAGTTGATTGTTTCGGTTGCAGAAAAAAAAGCATGTTTCATTCGGATCAAAAGTGACTTTGTTCGACTCGCAAATTTTGCTTTCGCTCGGCTTCGCTGAACGCTCCGCCTCGCGAATGCAAAATTCTCTTGTCAAACAAAGTGTCACTTCTGATCCTAATAAAACAATCTACTATTCAATCAAAATAACTTTAAGGGTATTTTTAAGTTTATGTTTATCTTGTTTTATTTTCAAGTCAATTGGTAGTTTATTATATAATTTGATAGGTAGCACAATGGGACTATTTGCTACCTTGGTCAGTCTATGCTTGGGTATGGCCGAATCCATATTTACTCTAAGATCATATTGATTATTTCTAGAAACAGCATATTCAGATGAGTTATTTTTGAACTGCATTATTGATGCAAGAATGAACAGGGAGGGAGATGTTAGTAGGTTCAATTCTGGAATAATTCTTTACAAGAAAGGGTATACGATTTGAATAATATAATTCTAGTTATTCTCTTTTGAGCTCTGAAGACCTCATCAGTCCTGGCACAGTTGCCCCAGCATATGATGGCATAAGAAAGACAAGATTGAACATATCCAAAATAATAAAGTAATAAAGAGATTAGCGTCCACCTTATTCCTAAGTTGCCAAAGAACGTAAGTGTAGATTGACATTTTTTTCTTATTGAAAGTCTTGACAGCGTTGTCAGTGATTTTTGAATTATCAAAATATTCAGTGGCATCTGGATGCACAAGGTGATTTTCAAGTCCATTGAGAATTGAAGTGAAGTTCTGGAGATTGTGGATGAATAATCAAATACGAATACATATACTACCATAAATTATCCAAAATACGTATTGTGGAAACTATTCCATACAAAAAAACTATGGGTATTGAAATAAAGTCCGTGAAACCACCACTTTGAAAGTTACTTCAGCTAATTAGAGGTAAAGATTTCTTTCGATGCTCAATAATTGACAATGAATTTGAATAGTAGGAACATGATAAGTCAAGTATTCATAAGATGAATTGTTACATGAAATATATTGGGCAAACACGTCACAGTATACCACAAGATTCAAAGAACATATTGATAACTTCGGATATAATCACTTTAGATAATTTAAGACAACAAACGATAGAGAATTGGACAGTTTGGAGAGTATTCACATCAAACGCAATGATGATCATTGAATGAATCCAGATTCTTGACCCATACCTTGCTCCAAACCTTCTGATCCACTTCAACATGATATTAATTGAATCAATACAGTTCTCTGAACGGTGAAATAATTCGGTATAAATGGATATCGCCAATTTTTACCCTCACTGTAATTGATAATTTCTGGGGAACATACAAATATAGATAATTATATTAAAAATATCGAATTTTCACTTATCTTTGGACGTTTCGGGAACGAATCTGCTACCGTTCTCAACAACCACCAAATTCGCAATTTTTTATAATCAAATCACAGAATTAGACCGACAGATATTTGATTACTTCAAAAGAATGATGAAGATGCTCGCAACGCAGGTGTTATTCCTGTTGAAAAGTTCAAATTTCACGTCGGTTATTTTCTGTTTTAAATATAATGTCACAGAAAAAAAACATTAGGATTCATAATCGTGCGGTCCACAAGATGTTAAAACACCGGATGTTGAGCATGTTCCGATATTCCCGAACAATACTGCCATCGTCCACCAATATTTTAATTGGACGATGATACTGCCTTGTATATTTTATCGTTCCGATTTTACTGAAATTTACGGGCATCGATTTTTAGAGACTAAAAGATTACTGTTGACACAGATTACCAAAACTTGGCTTTTCATGAAATGATTGAAATGTTAGGTTAAGCGTTTGAATAGTTAGATACATTGCATATATGGTTAGATATGAGTAGATGAAAATCATTTATTATTATTTTCGTATACTTTGGGAAAATGTATGAATTCTAAATGGAAGAACTCAGAGAGGCAGTAGACGCTACGAATCGACAAGATGGTTTGTTACTCCACTTTTGATGTCAAATAATTCACAGCTATGGAGCTATGCTTCATTTCTTCATCACTGCAACTAGAGCTTGGTGTTTCTGATGAATCAGAATCTCTATCGGCTAATATGTCTTCTAAGATACACCATCGATAATTTCAACGTGAGTAAAGAAGATAATAATAATAAAAATGATGAAAATAAAAATCAACAAAGCAAAACGTCTAAAATCGAAAGATCATATAGGTCATGGTTATGTGTTGCTGCCAGTGTACCAGTACTGCCAAAATTGTTTCGAAATGAAATGAAAATGCAAAAGCTACTGCTACAGTTTATAGTTCCTAAAATGCTTACTGTGATTACAGTTGATTAGCATATAATCTTACATAATGTATTGCTGCGTCTCGAGTGTTTCTTGAAGTCAATTTTATTTCTTGCAACCATCTCACCTCCAACATAACATTTAATAGCTGTCTCTGCGAGGCTAGCATAGCTAGTAGTCGGAATCGGAAGAATGCGACAAAGATCGCACAGTGGCGTCGCTAGAAAAGTTCCCGCGGGATATTTTACTTCCATTGCAATGATCTGTATGACATTTTTTGTCATGGTCAAAATAAATACCTTTTGTATAGGAAGTCAATTTTTGTTGACGGGTATTTCGATGATTTTCATGTGCCGAAAAAAAATCCCCAAAATTATAGCAGCCACTTGTGCATGTACACATATGATATTTTGAAAATATTTTCACTGATCAGAATTTTTACTGATGCTATTGCTCATTCGGGATGGTCCAACAACAACTTCACTCCCCGATTTTAGGGCTTTAAAACGAAAATCCTGAAGAACGATTATAAAATGAATAAATATTAGATAATACATAATAATATATTGATTCATTGCGAAAAGGTTGATAATACATAAATTCAATGCGAAAAGGTTGCCTAGCTAAATCAAGATACAGTGCAGACTCGATAATCCGAACTAATAAAAACCAAGGCGATTCGGATTACCAAAAAATTCGGATTACCGAAGCAGTTTTTTTTTTAAATTTTTTATTACGAAATGCAAAAAAAAACATAAATACGAAAAAGTAACACTAAAATATGCATAAAAGTAAGAATATAATACTAGTTTCTGAAGTAATTTGTAATTTTTGTTTGCTTAACACATCTTTGATTATTTATAAAGGCCATTTCTTTTAATCTTTGAAGTACAAGAATATCATTTAACGGAATATTATTTTCTTCGGCCCATTTCAAACACAGATTAAAACTTTTAGCTGCTTCAGCGTTCTTAACAGTTTTGTTTGGATTATCTAATTCCTCATGGTCGCTAACTTCAGGTTCATCTTCATCTTCTTCTTTTAACGGTAACAAATCTTCATCATTTTCCACCCAATTACATATTTCCACGTTTGTTAGATTTGGCTCTGCCAAAACATTAAGCATTTCACCAACCTCTAAAAATTAGAGTTAGATAAGAAAAATTTGCAAAAAAACATTGAAAAAAATTTACCTTCCATATCTCCATCTAAAGAAAGCATATTGCGGCGTAATTCCCTTAAAGGAATTAGATCCTAGGCATCATATTCAATGTCTTCATTGTTGCCTAACATAATTCTGTTCCAGCACTTCTGCAAGACTTGTGAAGAGACCTTTTCCCAAGCGTTGCATAGCAGACATACTGCATCCTTTAGGTTAAGCCTTTTTAACAACGTAACAACGCTGTCTTCGTTACTTGACAAAATGTGTGCTAAAAGGCTTTTTCGGTAAAATAATTTGGTTAGTCGGATAGCATTTTGATCAATAGGCTGCAAGAGTGCTGTACAATTTCGTGGGAGGAATAATGCTGTAATCTTCCATCTTCACTAGTTAGCTCTTCTATAGTTCCATGACTTGAGGCATTATCTATGATTAATAGCGCCTTTTCAGGCAAATCATGATTTCTTAAATGCCTCATAGGAAATAAATAGGCCTAAGCCCTAAAGGTATAGGTTCGGATTATCGAGTACTATGAAATTCGGATTATAGAGTACTTTTCTCGATATCGTTTTGACGTATCTGTTACTAAAAAGCTACTATCTTTGGATAACTTGAAAAAAATGTATATTCGTAGTCAGTCATCGGGCGGTAAAGTGCACTTTTACGTAGTAGGCCTCTTAAAACTACTTTACGTTCGCTGAACCGGACGATAAAGTGGAATCCTTCCGTGCTCTGCAGTGGCGACGTCTATGGAACGCAATCGCATGTAATAAACATGGGATCTCATCTCGTTCGTAATTTTTTTTTCATATAAAAATCTCTGCGGAGCTATTGACCGCTAGATATTCGCTTCCAATCTGACGTGTGTCGTATATGTCGAGTGTTTGAAGTTGAGTTCGTTTTCGATTGTTATATGAAAAATCATTTGTCAGTTCATTGTTTGCCTCGGTGTTTTCAGTTCCTCTTCTATGTGCGATATTCATAACACATCAACTTAATACTTAATATTGTGTTCTTGTGTACGATAGCCCAATATTAGATTCTGGATAACAGGTGATTTCTTTTGGTGAAAATTAATAGTGATAATAATAATAATAATTATGAATGATATTGGTACTTCACAGAAATATTACCAAACTTGTATTAGTAGTTGAATATTTGCATCTTATTATCCTAAAGATACAGCAATGTGGGAAGCTCTGTAGAGAGGATACTCCAAGCATGCACTTTTGCAATTTCTGGTCCAAACTTGATATTTTCGCTTAGTTTGAAATTTGTAGGTTCCTTTAGGTTCATTTCTTTGTAAAAAAGTTGAATTCTAACTTTGCATTTGCATCTTATTATCCTAAAGATACAGCAATGTGTGAAAGCCTGTAGAGAGGATACACCAAGCATGCACTTTTGCAATTTCTGGTCCAAACTTGATATTTTCGCTTAGTTTGAAATTTGTGGGTTCCTTTAGGATTATTTCTTTGTAAAAAAGTTGAATTCTAACTTTGCATCCTACCTATACATTATTTTGCAAATTAGTGACCTATTAAACTAATGTCTAGAGGAACCCAGATATTTGAATCTATATAGATCCTTATCATATATTTTAGTTTTTCGAAAAAAAAAAACAATTTTGGACCATGAAAAATGGGGGTGTAGAATACTTGTTTTTATTGCTAATGCATGGTGTATCCTCCACTCAAGGGACTGATTCCTGCACAGTCTCCTTAATGGGGTTGCACATACGTACTGGAATTTAAGTCACATAATCTAAACATATTATATTGACGCTTCTGTGTATTATCATTATCATAATTATTATTCATCATTCAAAATCATCACACTAATTATGTATCGAGTGTTATAAACGTCATTTCAGTAACGTGTATTTCAAACAAGAGTGTCTAGAAGAGTTTATAAACGCGTTACATACTACACTTTTTCTACGAACTCCACTCTTCGACAAGATCCCATAATTCCGAAAATTAATTCGAAGGGAATGGGAATTGAGAATATAATACATAATACTATGCAACTGCATGCAGTGTCCAGTCCATAGGATGCATGAATTTCTATTGAAATTGGCTTGTTTACTTACCTTTGTGAATAAGAAGTTTTCATCTGACGAAGAAGATAAAAACTCTTCGATTCGCTTTCGATTTCTCAGGTTTGTATCCATATTATGATTGCATTAATTTTTGCCCCCATAAATATTGTGTGTTTATCATGCTTAGCATAGAATAAATTGCCACAAAGATGAGAACTTCATTTTTACACAGAGTTCTAGGAAACATGCAAGTACCTAAAACATTCTCTTCGAACGATTTTACTTTCGTCTACAAACATAAATAAAAAGTATTTTGAATATTCGCAAATGAAAATAGAGTTATAATGCACCACTTATGAAAAGAGTGCACACAACAGAATAATACCCCATCTATCAGGCCAGTTCCGAACAAACAACGAAGTATCGATATAATTATATTTTAACTGAAAACGAAAGGTTTTATAAAGTAGTTGCAATGGAGTATCTTTTTGTCAGGTATCTTTTAATACTTCCACGGGAAATGTTCTTCGGAAATCTCTGCTATCATCCCTTCACTAGCAATACCAGTCAGACGAACTAGACAAGCCCAGTCAGCACATCCTTTCGTTGTCAACCTCGAAAGATGTCGAACAGCACTTTATCAAAACTCCTTTATCCATAGAACGGCTAGGCTCTGGAATTCATTGCCTGAGGAAGTATTCCCAACAACATAAAAAATTCCAATACCTACCTCCTGTCCCTATCCTCCCTAGGAACGCACGATGTTGAACATTATAGGGATTTCCTTTCGTGCGCTCCAAGCGATAAAAAAAAGGCTACGTTGTTCACTTCATTCAAGCGTCAAGCATATCTAAAGAAGTTTCTGAATGAGTTTCGTGCCATACGCTTTTTACGAATTATTTAAAGTACCTACTCGCGGGTTTCTGCAGTTTTTTTTCTTCTATACAATGTGGCCCAGAACAAAGTACCAAAAATTCTACACTCACTTTTTTTTAACTGCAGTTTTTTTATTATTTTCTTTGGTTTTCGAAATAAATAACAAAATTCATGATGATGTTGCAATAATCATGTTTACCAATTCGCGAGCTCTTCATCATATGATTTGGGGGCTGGTCATTTCCAAATTTCAGTTCAAGAATTCTGGTAAAAAAACTTTATTCGAGAAAAATAAATACATTTCATGATGACCAACAATAACAGGGTATATGTCACGACGAGCTTAAAGTATCTCTATATCGAGGAACAGTGGAGAGAAATACAGGGAAATAAGCCCGCTAATATTTCAGAATACGCTCTTTCCATTTAAAATAATTTCAGCAATGCAGTGTTGCCGCTTCTATAAAAAATAGCAACAACTTTGTTATTTCAAATAGAATACCCTGTATTTCATTGCATTTTTGGATTCTCCATGAAGAGCTGATTTCATCGATACATCACACTTGGGGTCTATCAAAAATGATTAGAGAGATATTGGGTGTTCAAAATCGAGGTTTTTCAACTTTTGGATTTGTTTCTGTCGAAACTATGCATTATCTGCCAAAACGGCTCACATGTCTCTATCTCAACTTTTGATTTACTATTTACTGATATTTAATCGGAACAGATACAGGGTGACCAGAATTCTGAATCTTGAACCACCCTGTATCTGTTCCGATTAAATATCAGTAAATAGTGAATCAAAAGTTGAAATAGGGACATGTGAGCCGTTTTGACCGATAATGAATAGTTTCGACCCAAAAAAATCCTTAAGTTGAAAAATCTCGATTTTGAACACCCTATATCTCTGTATTTATTTTTGATAGACCCCAAGTGTGATACATCGATGAAATCAGCTCTTCAGCAGGGTTGGCATGAATTAATTCATATGAATTAAATCAGTGATTCAATTCGTGAATTAATTCCATTGACTTTTTTCGAAAAAGTCATGAATTCATTCAAATTTTTAAAAATAAGACAAATTGCACCATTACCTTTGATTTTAACTAGTTCAAACTGAAAAATTCGATCGTATTTTAGCAAGACTTTGTTATTTCAAGCATGACAGAGATTTCTACTAACAGATACATACAGATATATATACAGTATCAGTATACAGTATCTTTATGGATGATATAAAGTCCATAACATATGAGAACAGGTTAATTATCACAGCATCGAATTTTTTTCTTTCGACGATCCATTATGCATATCCGATAACTTGAAAATAGATTTTGACACATGTCACGTGATCACTGGTATGGTGATAAATAAAAATAATACTATAAAGCGACGAAAAGTGTGGTTAGATAACAAAATATCCATAAACATTTCTTATTAAGTTGCTATTCCACATTCAGGTTTGAGCAATTTTTGGAGGAGAATTGGAAATAGCTATATTTTTTCGAATCTTCTTCAATTTTGTTACAATTCTCTATTTTTTCTGACAGTAGTGATGTTGATGATGTACAAGATGAATAGAATTCAATTTCATGCTCACATATGGAGTTTCCAGCCATTATTTGAGAAAACTGAAAATAGCTATTTTTAATTTTTTTAAATAACTTCATCTTTCCATCTAACCCCACTTTTTGCCATCGTAATCTTTTGAATTTACCGCCATACGAGTGATCAAGTGACATGTGTCAAAATCGACTTTTAAGTAGTCAGACATGCATAATAGATCCCCGAGAAAAAATGTTTCGATATTCTACTAATAAACTTTTTCTCCGTGTGTTACGAACTTTATGGATGATGAATTTTGTTTTGAAAAAATGACATGTTATATTATGATGTTATTCTACAAGATTCCTGAAGAGAATAAAAATGTAGTTTTTTAGTTTCTTTTTTTCTATTTTGCTTTGGGTAAATGAAATTTGTTTGTTTTTTTTTTCAAATGAATTAATTCAAAATAGTCTGACTTAATTCAAAAAGTCGGACTTTGATGACTTTTTTATAAAAGTCATGACTTATTCCAACCCTGCTCTTCAGGGAGAAACTAATTGAAGCGGCAACATTGCATTGTCGAAAATATTTTAAATGAAGAGAGCGTATTTTGAAATACAAGCATACACATTTTTATGGATTTCTCGATATAAAGATAGTGTAAGCTTGTCGTGACATACCCTGTATTATCATATGATGAAGTTCATATACTATTGTGGTCAATAACTCAACACATCGGAGGCAAAAACTTGCAAACTATTTATGATAATTGTCATAATCATAAATAAATATGGAGGAGCACCAAAATAAATTTCGTTAGATATCTCGAAAACCAAGAAAAACTATAAAAACACTGCAGTTGAAGAAAAGATAGATGATTGATTTTTTCATCTATCGAAATATCAAAATATGATCAGTGCCGTACACCTAAAAAAGTTACATCAATTTTTATCGAAGAGAATGCGAAATACCCAACTCCCTGTATATCGATTCAATTGGTACGACATGCTCTCCATGCACATTCATTATAGTAAATTGCTCTACGAATTTCAGATCAGTATCTTTCAAGAATTCCGAAAATATTAAAGAAAATGTGGAAATAAAATTGTTCTTCATCCTAATTCAGTTCACCCTGTAAAATTTAGGGTACGTTTTTCACACCTTGTTTATTTCAGTTCATTTCATTCTTATTCAATTGGCCTCTATCGTCAAGTGTGAATTGGTAACTGGAAATAATAGGAGTAACGATTGACCCACACTTGAGATGGAAGAACATGTAAACGAAGTCACCAAAACATTGAGACAAATGCTATTCAAATTCAAATATCTGAAGAAAATCCTAGACATTTCTCATCTAAAAACAATTTATTTTTCTCTGTTAGAGTCGCGACTTCAGTATGCGATTCTTAGTTGGGGCGGCGTATTAACTTCACACGTCAAAAAACTAGGAGTCCTCCAAAAAAAAAATACTAAAAATAATACACAGAAAACAGTACACCTACCCCACTATATGTCTATTCCAAGACGCGCAGGTTCTGAATTTGAGGAAACTATATACGTACCACATCATCACCTATATGTATAAAAATAAAGATCTATTGCAGAAGACAAAACACAAGTATCATACTAGAAATCAAAGTAATGATAATGTAGTGTTAGCAAGAACACAGAAATCTACAGGTCAGAGATGTTTCACCTATTTGGCTGGGAAAATCTTTAACTTCCTACCTGAAATATATAAATCCTATATTCATATTATAAATTCTTTTCCACTTATAAAAAAGTTATTCAAAACTTTTTTATTGAATCTACCAATAATCACGGTGAATGAATTGATCGAGACATAAATAACTTTATCATACTGTCTAACATTATTATATTCATAAACCTATAGTGTACATTTATTCTCTCTATATATCCCCATTATCTTAAGTACATGTATTTTTTTTTATATAAAATTTTTTGTTTAGTATTGTTCTCCCAAACAACCTACATTGAGGTTACATGGGATTTTTAATGTTTATCCACATCTTTGTTACATAATTAACAAGTGTATATATTTATTTCCTTTTTTGAATAAACATTATTATTATTATATTATTATATAACTAATTTTAAACTCCTACTAAAATTAACTGTTCCAACATCTAAGGATCCTCGAATCCCGATTCATCAGTAGGTACTTTTTTTTTGTTTTCCGTTAGTGATCATAAATACCTATTCGTCTCCCGTTCCATCGGGATGAATTATTAAAAATATCAGAAGAATTTTCGAAAGTGTGTAAGTTCTCAGATCTCTTATTCGCTTTTTCCATTCCTGTGCTCGTCAACGTTATGAATTATGAAGTAATTCTTATTTATACTTCACTAACTTGACTAGTCACATGCGCATGTTTTGAAACATCGATATTTGCGGTAGACATACATCAAATCTAGTTGGCGAAACGAATTAACGTAATGTATTTATTTTAGCTTTTGCAAATTGTAAAAAAAATATTACGTAACGGTCACCTTTGTAAGTATTTTTGTCATAAAATCAGCTCATCTACAGTTCAGTCTGCCTCTTCCATCTAATATACTTGAGTGTTTGTCAATTGTTATCAGGTTTAAGTATACCCATGAATAATTGATGAATGTAATTATTTTTATAGCCAAATTATGGCGAACAAAGATCAAATTTCAGTCCACTATAGAAATTACTGGAAAAAAAGTTGGCTTATATGATTCTAATTTCCAAAAACTTTCATTCAAACAGTAACGATTTATTTTTCCTTGATGGCATAGTTCAACGATTTATAGATCCCTTTTGCAGGAAATAGCCGTATTGATATTTTGTTAGTAAATTATTTTTATAAAAGTTGATTCGGTGACACAATGTATATTAATTCCAAAAGTTTGATATAGGGTGTTGAATTGATAATGTTAAAATCCCTTATGGCTAATCCGGTATAGTATTTTAGTTTCAGTTGTAAATATCATCTTGGTGAGAACTGAATTTATGTTATTACAGTTTTCTGAATAATCCTAACCTAACCCAATTCTTTAAAAATTATCTGGCGTCTACTGATATACTATTTCACAAGTTCACAATGTCTATGTGATTAATGACAAGGCATTTAACCTAGATTTTGTTTTGATGTTTGGAATGTTGATAAAAATATTTTATTTTCTTAAAAGCACCATATACAGGGTGGCCCATCGAAAACTTGACATGAGGGTTTTGGGTACCAATATCGTAGATCTGGAAAAACGCTCGGACAGGTCGATTTTGGTTTCGAGGGGGACATTGTGCCCTCTAGATTGTAGATTGTAGATTGTAGATGGGTCGTATAGGCTGGGAGACCTCTCGATCACTGCGACCTAGAAGATCTATTGTGATTACCCCTATCTAGTTTTGGTCCTCTAACCCTAGACTTCTGATGATGCCTACGATTTTCCTGACGGTTGAATTTTCCACTTCAGCAGGGGTGAGATAGACCTGTTCTAGGTGGTTCAGCCTTTGGCGGACTAATACTTCACATGAGCAAAGTATGTGTTCCGCGGTTTCGGTCGCATTGTTGCAAAAGCGACAAGTGTCAGTCTCCGCCAGGCCCATCTTTTTGAGGTGGTACCTCAGAAGGTCGTGTCCTGTGAGAAAGCCTGTGATAAGCTTTAGCTCTGGTTTGCTGAGGCTGAGTAGCTCTTTGGCTCGGTTCTGCGAATGGTTACTGAACCTTTTCGCTTGTCGTTGACCTGGAGTTGCTCTCCAGTAGGAGGACTGTTCAATTTCTTCCCATTTCCTGAGTTCTCCCTTTAGGTGACATTTGCTTGTCCCACAAAAAGGCTCAGGACCAAAAAGTGCAGAGCTGGTGGTGTACTATAAATTCTGCTCAAATGACCCCACAGAAAGACATCTAAGGGAGACAGGTCTGGTGATCGTGGGGGCCATTCAATAGAACCTCGCCTACCAATCCAATGACCAGGGAAGTGTTGATCTAAATATCACCGAACAGGCATAGCATAATGCGGAGAAGCACCATCTTGTTGAAATATCAACAGATCTTCCAGATAATGATGGTCATTTTCAATAATATTCGTTAACACTAGATCAATTGTGTCTTCGAGCATTTCCAAATACATTCCGCCTGTTAGATTGGCTTCTAAGAAGAAAGGGTCTACGATACGATCCCCATATTTAATTTTTGGGGATATTGCGTATGTACCTCATGAAATATATGGGGATTAGAATCAGCCCAATATCGACAATTATGGCGATTAACTATGCTAAAACAAATGTTGAACAGACACTGAGGATTTGCAATCGCCTGCTCACTTAGCACTTCACAGAATTGTAAACGCTGATCAAAATCATCGTCATTCAGTTCTTGTGTTAATTTGATTTTGTAAGGATGGAATTCATGTAGTTTTGAAATACGCTGAATGCTAGTTCTTGAGATATCGGAAACAGTTGCTAGCTGTCTTGTACTCAACGTATGGTCAATCTCAACATGGCCCAAAATTGCCACTGTTGTCGCCTCATTTCTTACTGGCGGTTCGATTTGCCGTTTTTTATTTGCTACCGATCCTGTTTCTCGGAATTTTTGATACTAATACATACTGCCGCGACACAGTCCTATTGTTGATTGATGTTCAGCAGCCCTTTTCGCACATCTATTGTTTACATATTACAGTTCAATCAAATCAACCCTCTGCCACTGTATACACCATTGTTTCGTTTTAATTTAGACGTACGATACCACACACGAATGAAACTTACTTGTAGTACACACGTGAAAAACAGAAACTGCATGCTCTATCTGTTTGTTCTATTTTATTACAATATTTTCATGGGTACCGCGAAAAAAACTGAGCAAAAACTTTCACAGTATCGTTGCAAATAAATGATAGATTGGAAAAACTTGCAAATGAGTGTTTTAGAAACGTACAAGTAAGCTCTTAACTATCGTACAGGTTTATTCCTGAATTTATTTTTTCAACTTCAACTTCAAAATCGGGATGCCGTTGGATAGAGAACTTAACGGGCTTTCAAAAGATGTGCCACTCCACTATTACTCCCTATTCAAATTTCAGGGGTAATCACCCAAAACCCTGATGTCAAGTTTTCGATGGGCCACCCTGTATATAGAAGTAAATAAAGAAGTGATGAAACTCTAATAATAATATATTGGCAGTAAGGATGACTAGATATGCTGACTAGATATATATATTTATTTTTGAAAAGCGTATTTTTTCGATTTTCTGAACTCAAAGCAACCTAACAAATTATGATAATAAGTGGTCTTTTACATTTTTGACAAATGTATCTCATTCTACGTTAACATGTACCCGTAGAAAAAATGGAAAAAAATTCCCTTTGGAAAATATCCAAAAATGAAAAAGTTATGACTTTTTTTCTAAATCGGTGAAATGTTGTTCGCCTATATCTTGTAAACGGTTAGCGATATCGAAGTACGGTTTTCATCAATCGATGTTTCACAAAAATCAAGTTCTAGACCCCTAGGTCAGTTTTTCTCTAGCTGTTCTTAAAATAGGCATAACTTTTAAAATTAATCAATTTGGGTCAACCTGTACACCACATTTATAGTTATTTATTATACAAGGGAAAAAAGTAGTAGATTTTAGCTCCAGGTTGTGTTGTCTCCCGACGCGTAGCGGAGGGAGACAAAAAACCGTGAGCTAAAATCTAATATTTTTCCCGTGTATAATACACTATTTTTTTCTGTGACAGAAGGAAGGACGAATCAATATTGAGAAGATATTACATTATTTCGAAATCTGAAAATTATCGACGTGAAATTTCAAGTTTTTAACAGTAGGGACACCTGCGTTTTATAGGCATCTTTATCATTGTTTTGAAGTAATCAAATATCTGATGTCACTTCTGTCAGTTCAATTCTGTGATTTGATTTTAAAAAATTGCGAATTCAGTAGTTGTTTAGTAATATACGAAACCGCAAAGTCGAATGGAAGATAAAAGGACTTGCAGTTCTTTCTCGGAGACGGTATTATTGACTCATTTTTCGGAACTATAGCACAACAAAAGCCATTAATAGAGTATATATATGTGATATATATCCGGGAAAAAAGTACTCACTTTTTTCCCACGGGAAAAAAGTAATTTATGAAAAGTGACATTTTATAACCTGTCAACAGAGATGAAATGCCAAACTTTTTTCCCGTCACAGAAAAAAAATAATTGTGATCTAAGACAGATGTGACAAATATAGCTATTTATTCACTTACATCAAAATTGAATTTGTTCTTAGATTAGTTCCATTTTCTTTTAACGCATAATGGTATTTTAATTTGGGTAACTATTTTTTTATTCTTCCGTGCTCCCCATTGAGATTAAATCGAGCCATTTTGCATAACGAAGAGAAAGGAAATAATAATCGTCAGATCGAAATCTTTCGACGTTCGTTGGTTTATTATTGTGTTCACAAAACTTTCAGAAGATCCATTCACATCATCGAAGATGCATATCGGGTGATGAAAAATATCATTTATCCACCCGCTGTACAGTACAGTGTCATTCATAAAAAACTTTTAATAATGATTTATTTTGAAATAAAGTTTCATTTTTTTCAAATTCATCGTTGAAAATGGGCTTATTTGTTCGGATTTCAAAGAAGTTTACAAAAAAGAGTCGTTTCTATTCCAGTTTTATAAATGTATCTCGAATTTTAACGTTTCATTGCACCCAAACATACAGGGTGGGCCACCAGTAACGCCTCGGTCTCTAGAAGGCTAACCACTTATCTTCTTGGAATTCTTCCTCTCTAGGAAGTTGTATGTCAACAAATTATTTCGAAACATACAGGGTGTCCCCAAAAACCATAAAACACTGAAGTTAAACTTTTTTCTATCGAGCACCCTATATATTATTTCATTTTGAGATTCTCCCTGATGAGCTGATTTCAACGACCCATTATATTTGAGGTCTAGCAGTTATAATTAGGTACTGAATATAGGGTGTGAAAAATCGAGATTTTCCAAGTTCAAGAATGTTTTGTGTCGAAACTATTCATAATTGGTCAAAACGGCTTACATGTCCCTATCTCAACTTTTGATTAACTATCTACTGATATTTAATTGGGACATATACCGGGTGATCAAGATTCTGAATTCTGCACCACCCTGTATTTGTTTCAATTAAATGTCAGTAGATAGTTGATCAAAAGTTGAGATAGGGACATGTGAGCCGTTTTGAAAAATTATGAATGGTTTAGACACAAAAAATTCTTGAACTTGGAAAATCTCGATTTCTCACACCTTATATCTCAGTAATTATAACTGCCAGACCCCAAGTATGATGGATTGTTGAAATCAGCTCACCAGGGAGAATCTCAAAATGAAATAATATATAGGGTGTTCGATAGAAAAAAGTTTAACTTCAGTGTTTTATGGTTTTTGGGGACACCCTGTATGTTTCGAAATAATTTCAAATGGTAGCCTATGTTGACATGCAACTTCCTAGAGAGGAAGAATTCCAAGAAGATAAGTGGTTAGCCTACTAGAGACCGAGGCGTTACTGGTGGCCCACCCTGTATACCCTGAAACTGTTGGATTCTGTATAAAAAGGGCAATTCGTCTCGTGGGTGATGCCTCGCTCACAAAATCACTCACTTCTCTGGAACACCGTAGAAGAGTTGGCGATATGGCTCTATTTTATAGATATCATCATGGACGATGCTCTTCTGAAATATCAACAATTGGTCCTCCCTTGGCAGTCCCCGCGAGATTAACCCGTCGAGTTGAGGCTTCGCATCCCTTCGTGGTCACTTTGGAGACCTGCAGAAAATCTCTTTCTAAAGACTTGTTCATCCAACAGGCTCTGGAACACATTACCAAGGAAGGTGTTTCCCGAGGCATATAACCCCCAGAAATTCAAGAAGAACACCAATTTCTATCTTATTTCCCTTGGTTCTCACGATGTTTTCTGAACATTACAGGATATCCCCTTTCGTGGGAACCAGAACATAAAAAAACTTTTAGTTCTTGATATTTTTTCTACATGTAACTTCGACAAAACTAGATACGTAAATAAGTTTGATGATATTCTGTTGGATGACTTCGGCATTCTAGTACTGAAAAAAACAATTCAAATAAATGTTGCTTTTGAATGATAAGACGTTACTTCAACTTTGCATCAAACATAACAGAAAGTTTAAGCATGGATTATTATTTTCTGAAGAAAATCATATTTTTGTCGATAATTAGTGATTGAAAGTTAGTAGCATGATGAAGCTACTAGAATGAAATAGTTTTGTCAACAATAAAAAGACAAGAGCTTTTTAATCGGATAAATTCATTTTCCTAACGAAAAACATTTGCCAAACAGTATTTTTTTCTAATGTCAGTTTTTCGAGACGACATATGATGCGAACTTCATGAATGACACTGTATATTCCGGGTGTTTTTCAGAAGTGTCTCACCCTTATAAATTTTTTGTATCGACAGATAATATAGTGGAATCCGGTGTGCTTTGGTGTGATACACAAATATGAATATTTTGGCATTTTAATTTGTTTCCTTCCACTTCAGGTTTCACCAGAAATGACTTTTACTTCCTTATTTTGCATGGGACACCCGGTATATTCTACTTATTTCAATAGAAAGTGTTACGTTTTGACAGCATCCTGAAATTTTCAATTTTCAGTTATCAACCTAGAGTTTATGGCGTTTTTTTCTAATTATTTCTTCCCACCGATTGTGTGAAAATAATTTTCTAGTAGGTGTGAAAACTAATTTGTAACTAGATCGTGGGATAGTTTTAACTCTGAATGCAATTTTCTTCGTGATGCAAAAACGTGATCAACAATTTCTGAACTATTTTATTTTAATTGATAGTTTGAGCTGTGAATTATCATAAAATATAATATTCTCATACAGTTCATTGTTTCTTCATAAATTATTCAAATTTGTCTCGATGTTAATCTTTCTTGATTAATACCTGTTTCGATTATATCGGGTAGCGCTTTGAAGAAGATGTTTACATCCTGATCCACCATAAAACAAAAACATGAATAGGTGAACCAAACTTGAAAATATTCTGACCTTGAAGTAAATAAATCAGTGTTATTCGCGGTAAGGGTAATTTATTACAGCCTTTTTTTGTGAATTCGTCATACAGTCAAGCGATTTTTTTAGAATGGCATAAAGTCGAATTTTTCCTTGACCATATAACAAACTGAAACTTGGGGAGTAATATAGGCAAAACTTTTCTATTTTAAAAATCAGGAGACAAACTGAAATGTGATTCCTAGGACATATGTGGGTCAAACAAGTAGAACGCGTAGCTACCGTATTCAGGAACATCAGATGTGTGATATCAAAAAAAGACAACTTCAACATACGCTTACAATAGTTCATGAGAAAATCATGGATTCGATGATACTATTGGAGTCAACAAACTCAAAAATTTTATATAACGACCAAAAGATCAACAATTCTCTTAAATTCATAATACAGTGTGGTCCCTGAATATGGAATATTTCAAATGGAATTGGAACTATTCTTGGTACACTTAGTATAGGTAATACACTAGATGATATTGACAGTATACATTATACAGAAAAGACATACCGACAAATCTACATGATGTATATTAATTTGAAATTCTTATTCCTTTATCTTGTATGCCGCAGGATTGAGAAAGGTATCATAAAGTCGAGCAAATTCTTTAGAATGGCATGTATTCGAATTTTTCCTAGACCACATATCAAACTAATACTTGGGGAAGGTTTCTCAAGAGTGATATAGACAAAAGTTTCCAATTTTGGACATCAGGAGTCAAACTGAAATGTGATTCCTAGGACATATGTGGGTCAAACAAGTAGAACGGTTAACTACCGTATTCAGGAGCATCATATGTGTAATATAAAAAAAAGACAAATTCAACATACGCTATCAATAGTTAATAAGAAAATGATGGATTCGATGATACTTTAGGATTGAACAAACTCAGAAATTTTACATAACGACCAAATGGACCTCGAAAATTCTCCTAAATACAGTGTGGTCCAGGAATATGAAATTTTTTAAATGGAATTGGAACTATTCTTGGTACACTTAGTATAGGTGATACACTAGATGACATTGGCAATGTACAGTATACAGAAAAGACATACCGACAAATCTTCAGATGTAGATCAATTTGGAATTCTTATTCCTTTATCTTATAAGCCGCAGGATTCAGAAAGGTATCATAAAATTTTTGCCAATCGATGATTATTCCACTGATAACATACCAATAAGATTACGCTTACATGTTTGTCATGTCATCTAGTGGGTGATTGACCTATTTCGAACTGTGTTATATTTAGGTATTCCATTTTAAATGATAAGTGATAAAGCGGAAAAACGATCATTACTTGTTTTTCCATTATATACTTCATACTTCACAGTTCACGTCACTTTCTATCCCATTCATCTACGATACATTATCGGGACCATCTATATAGTTGGCAGTGATCTCGCTGTGATACGTTCTTTTTTTTTTTCACCGGCATCGTTGATCGAATTACCGTTTCCTTTGTTTCCATAATATATCAAACCCGCCCGCTTGATGGAAGTATGTTTCCTCGTTATTATGTGCACATTCGACGTGAGAGTTTTCCTACGATGATTACTTTTTATTTTCTCGCACGGTTCTCGGGCATTGTTGCCGCCAATTGACGGTGTTTTCCTTTGCAGAACTGTGCAGTGGTGAATCGTTGCCCGAGGTGGAGATAATCAGCCTCTTGGAGGAGCAGATTCCTAGGTACCGGTTGAGGGCGGACACCCTCACCAAATTCGGAGGTAAGATGATTTATTTTTCCCTTTCAGTCATAATTCTAGGTACAGGGTGCGCCTCTTGAAATGGAACCCCCCTCAACTCTTTCGTTTTCAGAGATGTGAAAAAATGTTGCATTAAAAAGTTGTTTGAAACGACCCAAACTTTTATTTCGTGAAGTTGCTTCATATACAGGGTCATTCGTTTTTCCGGAGAGGACATTAACTTCTCAATATATTAGTACATTGTTTTATTGGGATCAAACGTGACACTTTGTTTGACAAGCGATATTGCGTTTGCGAGGCGAAGCGAAGCGACAGCGAAGCCGAGCACGCAAATTTTTCGAGTCAAACATTAACACAAATGATTGATATCTAATTGATGAAATGTAAGTGAAAATACCACTATTTTGAGTCACTTGGGCATGTCAGTGTCAAAGCAGCTATCATATCAGCTGACATCCAACACGTTTTTAGTTCCTAGGAGTTGAACTGCAACTTCAACTCCTAGACACTGAAAATGTTGCCTAACAACATACATACTTATCATATTATTGTGTCAGTAAGAGAAACGTCAACTTCAAGAGCTAATTTTGGAACAAAAATAGACGATTTTTGAGCCGATTGCAGAAAAAGGTATTTTTCACTATTTTGTGAAAAGTCAATAATATTGTCGATGAGAGAAGCTTCAAACTGTCAAATGACATTCCAAACTAGAGTAGGAGTAAAATGTTCATTGATGTCATAGGTAGCTAAAACTGATTTCTTAGCTTGAAAACATTGTAGTGGAGAAAAATCGTTATTTTCGATTATTCGTAACACTTTTCTGGAGACATGTTATCGAAATTGGCAACTTAGCAACCAAAGATTTTTCGATCCCCTACAGGAAAATTTCTCTTTACTTTGTACTTTGTATATACAACAGATATAACAATATTCAATAAAATACTCCCTGTTAAACAGGGTGTTTCAGATTTAAATGTACATACGCTACCTGTAGATAGAGGACACTTTGATGGTTCCAAATCACCCCCTCGGGTGTGTCTACAGTCCTTCATAACTGAGATACAAGACGTTATCTTAATTTTGTCAAAATATTCATCTGCTCATAACTTTTGATCCACTTTGTATAATATATTCATACGAGGTGGGAATATTCCACCTATACTACCCATCAAAACAAAATAAAAATCGGGATCATAATCCAGGTCCGTCTTGGGAGAAAACAGGAAAATTCGTTTATTTTAAAAACAACACCCTGTATTTAAAAATTTTGTAGATCTGTTTGGATATTCGGAAAGAGCAGGGAAAAATTAAAGGAGTGACCTACTTTTTACGAGCGCGCATCTGATTTGACAGATATTTTCTGAAATGCTCAGCTCTATTTTGAGGCATTTTTATCGAACTCGGAATTCAAAATCTAATTATTTCACAAAAAAATAACATTCTCCAAAGATCAACATCATTAGAGTTAAATTAGGTTGACTATCGATAGATTTGTTCGTTTGACAGAATAACTTGACTGTGGTTTTGAAATTTTTGGGGGCTCATTTTATTTTTCACTATTGATTCATGAGCTGCAGTAAAGTAGGCTGTGCAAATAATACTGATATTCCGACAGTTCACTAGTGTGATATTATTGGTAACGTTAAGATAATTGTTGTTGCTTGTATATTGGATTGTTACAATCCAGAATGTTCATAATTATGCCTCAACATCATAACCTCAACAATAATATCACACCAGTGATAATGAACTGTCAAAATTTGAAAATGTCTTGCACAGCCTACTTTCCACAGGTTATGGTGAAGAATAAAATGAGTCCTCGAAAATTTCTAAGATCATCAAGAAACGAACAAATCTATAAATAGTTCACCTAATTTGACTCTACTGATGTTCAATGTTGGAGAATGTTATTTTTTCGTATTGAAATTGGATTTTGAATCACGAGTTTAATTAAAATATCTCGAAATGGAGCTGAATATTTCAAAACATAATAATAAACCATATGTCAAATGGGATGCGCGCTCGTGAAAAGTATTTCACTTCATTCATTTTTTCCCGCTCTTCCCAAATATCAAAACAGATTCACAAAATGTTTCCATACTGAGTGTTGTTTTTGAAATAAAACATTTTTTCTGTTTTTCCTTAAGACGGACCTGGACCCTGATTTCTATTTTTACTCAGTTTTGATGTGTCCTATAAGTGGGATATTTCAACGAAGCATGAATAGATTATACAAGGTGGTTCAAAAATTATGACCATTTCGCCAAAATCAAGATAACGTCCTGTATCTCAGTTATAAAAGACGGAAGACACATCAACGAGAGGTGTTTAGAAACCATCAAAGTGTCCTCTATCTGCAAGTATCGTATGTCCATTTGAGTCTGAAACACCCTGTATAAAAAATTACCACAACTTATATCATTTTAACGAATATAAAATAACCAAATGAGAAATACAATTTACTGACATTGAGATCTCGACCAAATCATAATTTTTTTTATATAACTAAACCGAAATTGCTTGACGAAACATAAATAGACACAGAAAATTACTGGAACTTATGAAAACCGCTAATAAATTCGTATTCTTCAAGGTTCTACTTTTATCATTCATCAGTAATAGTAAAACGTTTATTTGTCTGTCAGTTCAAACTATTATTTTATCGTGTGCATCATGAAGGTAGTATCAGTTTCAACATGTTCTTTTTCCTCTTTTTTATGTTTTGTGCGCGCCGAGGGTGCTATGCATTTGTTTCAGTTTTTCTTTTGTTTGTTGAAGGTTACGAAAATCAAGATTGGTTTATCCCGTCTCCGGCCCTTGAAGTTGACGAGGCAGACCTAAAATTATCACCGGATCAAATCCGAGAAACGTTGAACTATTTTCGTAAGTATTTTTTTGTTTTCTATCGATTTGTTAGTTGAATCAGGAAGTAGCGACAGGAATTTGTTCTGATGAAAATTCGAAGCTAATCACCCCAATGTGGGTAGTGTAGGTTCTGGTCGGAAAATCACTAAAAACACAAAATGGACAATGTTACCAATTTATACGACAGATTAATTTCGTGAAAAAAATTACTTTTCTTGCAATCACACGACGAGAGTATTTCACGTTCTCGATACAGTACGCGAAATTAAATTTGGCGTCTTGTACTCATAGCAACAGCCGCGGAATTTAATATTTTTTATAAAACATGAAAGTAGCAGGGCTATTATCAGTCTCAGACCATATTTGCGTTTTGTCAAAAACTGTATTTGTATATATTCAAACATGTCATTTCGATACCAGTTCTGTGACTTTGTTGATTATATTGAATCGCTGTTGATTTTCAAGCAATAATAGTAGATTGTTTTATTAGGATCAAAAATGACGAGCGAAAGCAAAATTTGCGAGTCACTTGTGATCCGAATGAAACATGCTATTTTTTCTGCAACCGAAACAATTAACTCAAATAAATATGTGAAGTAACCACCGATGCCGTGCCATATGTATGCAATGCAACAAATAATCCGTGTGATGAGAATATTCTACCTGCATAAACAGCAGGTTTATTCAATTTTCAAGGATGTTCGAATTGTAGTTTCAATATAAATACAACCACAGAGTGACATATTTGTATATGGACCAGGTGCTCTAATGGCAAATACCGCGCCAGTACCAGGTATAGGAACAAGACGTGGAAAATGTTAGGTTAGTGAGCATATCAACAATAATAATAGCGATTATTTATTTCTCTCCATACACCACTGTGTTTGGCTTGATAATCAAATGGAGGTAAACAATATCGTTGTTCGAGACAAAAAACTATTGCTGGCAATGACTATTCAAAAACAAGGTATCCTTCCCGAGAATAACCAATGAAATACAGATCAAGCAAGTATGTGAATCTTGAAGGCTTCCCTGATGAAAACAAAAATACTTAACTATAATAAGGTGTATTTGTATTTATATCTCCAGCATGGGTATGAAAGTGCCATATCTGCCGAAATCGGAAACAAATGAGGTGTGCGTCCCAACCCAAATAACCAACCCTAACAATGTTGTTCATTCTTGATACGACCTAGGTATACGAATAACTATGAAAGTAATTTTTTTTTTCGGCTACCGTCCGAGAAGTACCCACTTTACTTAAAGGGCGTATCGCACGTTTTGTATCTGGGGAAGCTAGCGACTGAAAAATAACGAATTCAATTATAATTATCTCTTGAATATAAACAGGATGACATATTTTTTTCAATTTTCAAAGTTTTAAAATGGAATATGATTATTCATTCAACTTAAATTCAATATATTCTATTCCAAAAGTTGATTGATACATGGTGTCTACTAGTCGAAATGATATTTTTCAGACTTGTTCACATAATCCATTCCTGAAATATCACCAGAATATGACATGCAATGATGAAATTAATTCATAAAAATACGTTAGTAAAATGTATGATCGGAAGAATAGATCATTTTTCAAATCGAAAAATAAAAATAATATCAACCTAATAACCATTGTTATTGAATATATAATTATATAATTATTGTTATTGAATATATAATTATATTAATCAATGAGAAACATTACACATCACACGAACATTTTCATTTGATTTCGATTTTGTTCAGTTAGGTCCATTGCTTTCAATTATGTATTTTTTCAAGGATTGGTAAAGTGGCAAAATTCATTCAAATGAAATTCTGGCGTGAAATCATCGCAAAATATCGTGATATCTAACATCTAACGTGGAACATTGCCATTATATCTCTTAAATATTCGTAAATATTTTTATTGCAAAAATTAGTCGGAACGATAGCTTTTCAATTGGTAGAATAGGGAATTTCACGTGTATAATGCGACAAATATTGATTATTAGAATAAACATTGAGATATTTCCGGAGAAACTATCGATGAAATCAAACGCTTATATTAGGAGGAATGTTTTTTTTAACATTTTTCATTTGTAATGATAGTAGTATGTGAATTGCTCTAGACTAGTCTAGACATACCACAAAGTGAGAAGACTCTAATAATACCTTTGTTTTACTTGTATCCTACCCCATCACAATTGACATCCACCCTATGAAGGGCATGGATTTTTAATCCAGATCCATCATATGGTGACTATTCACTCTTTAGTGTCTAACAGGAAAATTGGATATGGCTGTATGTCCTATGACAAGAGGTCAGGAAGTGAAGAAGAAGAAGAATGATAGTAGTAGTAGACTGCAACAAATCATCACTGGAAAAAAGGCGTATAAAGATAAAACATTTCCTGAAGTTGAAGAGATTATTTATTGGAAATTTTATGTTGTTTAATTTTGTATACTTTCATTTTTTCGCTAGAGGTCGCAGTTTTGAAACTTTTCAAGAACAACTTGAAAACATAACTAAGTGTGCCCCCAATTGTTTCGTCAGAATAATTCTCGATATAAACAATTGAATACGAGCTCGGAACGTGGGGTTCTCATTTTTGATGATAGATGGCGTGAACGATAGAGAATTTCTCGGAAAATTTCAAAATGCGTTTCGAATCTTGTTATGAAGTTGAACTAGACTTTCAAGGATGTGTGTTCCTTCTTTTGGGACCTGAAGAGTTTCGTTCGTATTCAATAATAGCTGAATAGAAGCATTCAAAGACAGGACGGAAACGAGACAGGGCGCAACAAATAATTCGTGCGGGACCATCTTGATCTTGACTCAACATATCTGTCACATATTACGTTTTCGAAATATCCATGATTTATTTGTTCAAATTTCAGATAGAAAAGTTATAAATTATTATGAATGATACTTTATAGGAACATTAATAGGTTATCAAGCAGGTATTGATATTATATTAGTTGAGTGAGTGTATTGTACTTTCATCATGGGCTGACTGCTGCAATTCGTTTAATTTTATGTACCAAAAGTGAGTAAATAAACTATTATCACAGGATTTTCTTGAGTTAGGACTTCGTGTCGTTCATGAATTCACCATTGAAAGTCGAAAATATAACGCACCGTTTCCATTTACACAAAAAAATGTGAAAATGGAAATGTGAACTCAAATGAATGTCTCAGGATGCCTGCAAATTTGGTTTGAAACTTCGGAAATTTAGCAAAATTCTCCCACGCCTCGCTACTTTTACCAAGGAGGCGATATCGAGAGATTTTGAAACTCATTTCGATAGGAAGTGAACACACGCTCCGCTCGTCCCGTACGGGTCAGAACTTCTAGGTTAGTTGTTCATGGCACTTTCCCCTACCATACTACAAAAATTTGCGACTATACGATTTTCCCCTATTCGATGTTTTTTGGCTTTCGTTGATTGAACTAACGGCCCCAATTTGACAAGCAGTGTATGCTCGCGAGTCTGAGAGGTCTAAAGGTATGTTCATGCTTGTACGAATTCCGCAAAATATGAAATTTCCGACAGAATTTGACGTTCATACTCATGCGACAAAATATGCAGGAGATAAGGGTTCTGTTGTGATATTAATTTCTTTATTTCTGGTCCCACCATTGATAGAAGTTCATCAAATTGAAGGCACGTCACACGAAAGTAAAAATATTCATTAGGGTCATTCAGTCGCATTCATCGAACGAGTCTGTACCAATCTCCATTCATTTTCGGCATTTAAAAATGCTTCGAACAGTACAGCTCCTTTTTATGCTTCTGGATACATCATTAGTTCTATAGAGACGATACAGATGATACTTTAAAATTAATTCGTCCAGAGAATCCATTCTGCGAAGAAAATTCAATCAAATGAAGGAATGATGAAATTTTTAATTATAATTCTGTACTTACCTGTAGTCTAGTGTCTATAGTCTCGTCTTTTTTCGACCTCTGCAGTCCGCTCTCTAATTCCCCAATTTTGATGTTATCAAAATAACAATACATTTTATGTGGTTATGATTCCATCCGAATTCGCAAAAAAGTTCAAATATTTCAACTTCATTGCGATATTCGCAGTCGCCATTTTATTCGCATAAATTTTCCGGAATTCGTACAAGCATGAACATACCTTAAGAGTATAAAGTGTCAATAATTGGTATCCAGTAATCAATATTTGTCTGGTCGACAACATGAATAAAAAACGTGAATGAAAAATATTCGCGAATCAGTTATGTGCTGAAAAGTTGCGAATGCCTGTACCCACACAGTTTATCCGAAGACCAGACGATATAGTTGAGGCAGCAATTACTTTTAGCATAAAACATTAATAGAATTTCCGTGTTAGTGTGTCATGCGATAATGAAAGGTTAGGGTCATGAACATGTAAAATGATTGTCTAATAGAATGCACTTATGGATATTCTGAAATTATATACATTTATTATGGTTTAAGATCACTGATGCTATTAACATAATGCTGTGGTTGTTTCTTGCATTTTGCTTGATTTATTTCCATGACATTGGTTGATAACTTCACCAATGCTCTCAACTCTTAATTCAATATAGTCACTGGGGTTTTTAAAAGAAAAAGTTTCGGATATTTTTTTGAGATTGTTTTTGTCTACTGTGACCTATAATTTTATTGAGCGGATATGTTGTGTCAGTTGACAATTTTATACTTCATGAAAGAGTAGGAGGCAGACAAAAGCTATTTATATATCAAGGGAGCAAAGGTATCCCTTTCCTCCTAGCGGAGGGCATTAAAACCGTTACCACCGATACAACAAGGCCTGCATGCTCCATGGGTGACGTCACTTAGTGAGGCCTAACCAGCGGCTCGAAACGACAAGCGCTTATAGCGCTATAAGGCGACAGCGTATTCCGATTTTAGTTTTAGATCATCATTGAGCCGATTTTGCTGTTTTTTGAAGGGCTTCCGGTTAAAAAAGGATGCCAGTCGTCAACTGAGCCCTTCTTCGCACCCCATTCGATTTTATTATGGAAAAACGAAGTTTTAAAGCAAAAACCAGGATAAAACACAAATATCCACCTACAGTAACCCATTCGAATTAAATATATTGGCAAAAATTGTGGTGAAGGTAAACTTCACACTTACTTATACAGGGCCCGCAGAACATAAACTTATCGTGAGATTGATCGAAAGAAAATTGTGGAAAATGTATTTTATTTTGATTGACATGCCGTTTGTTACAATTACCTATATTTATCTTGGAGAATTCCTATTACCTGAAAAAATAACCAGTGAGTGTTTTCAATTTTCTATTGTTGGATTTTTCACCCAAGTGGATCGTTACACTTGAAACCGTAATTTTTAAGGGTAAAACTGCATTTATCATGCGATGGTTTTTTTTTTGAAAATTTTTTTCGGTACTCACGTATTTTTGTCTGTGATAAACCGAATTTTATAATGAAAATGTGAACAAACCACTATTTATTGAGATATTTCAAGAAAAAGTTCGGAATTTCGCCTTCTTTCTCCCCTTGTGTTGGGGGCATTTGAAGCTACTTGCTCTTATTTTGTCATTGGACACTTTATATACTCATGATGTACTTCGATGGCACATTTTTATATAGAAATTAAACAGGAAATATGATTTTTATGGCGAGTTTTTCATATTTAGTGAACAAGCATTCCAGATGACGACCATTTAATCAATAGTCAATCAAAATACGAGATGTCAAATGTCAATAGATTGCTTTCGAATGACATTACACACGCCATTATTTTGAATGATATTCTTCCTTCTTTTCACTAAATATGGATTTATCTCAAGAAAATCATATTTATAGTTGAATTATATATATAAATTGTCCAATATGATGAAAGAAGAAGGGACATTTGTTCTAAATGCCATCCAGAAGACAGGTGAAAAAGAAGGTGAAATTAGGAACTTTTTAGTCAAATATCTTCATTGCCACGAGGCAAATGACCGTTTTCAGAAAGACATTTGAGAATGAGAATTAAAAATGCCCGTTTATTATGAACATTCAAGAAAATTTCCTCGAATTCAGAGATGATTTTGTTGACTATAATATACGAATACAAAAATAACTGCACAATCAAAGTTTTTCTATTTTTCCTCTACTCATACTTTTTTATGAGAGAGTAATTGTCTTCTATTATTAATTCATCATTATAAACTAAAAGCATGAACTTTTGAACCACCCACATAATTCCCCCGACAAAAGGGAACACAACACTTGAAAGGCATTGTTATTTCGCCGATCACAACACAAAATATTTCACAAAACAGTAATTTTTCCGCCAATTATTTTGATGAATAAACAACAAAAGAATTCGGGACCGATTCAAAAACATACGTGAATCACCGATGAATTAACACGAACTGACGCGTTAGTCGACAAGCGATAAAATAAAACACTGGCCTCTCTTGGCGACGTCACGAGCTGTTTACGTCAGAGTCTGCTGGCCTTGTTGTATCGGTGGTAACGATTAAACACACATGGAAGGAAATGAACCTTTGCTTAGGGCCTTATATCGCCACATTTTCCTTCATATGCATATCCTTTGACAGATGAATTGTCAAATTGGTGTATGACATCAGTTAGTCTTATCAATACCTAACCTAAAAGTACTAACATTCTGCATGCCTAAGTGTAAAAGTTCCCAAGATATTTGCAAAAAACTAAAGATAAATGTCTTGAGGTTGAGACCCAATTTGCTGCGTGCCACAATCGCATAATGCTGAACTTTTACGACGAATCACAACATTTGTACATTTGTTTGACATATTAAAAACGTTGCCATGGTTTCCCTTAATTGAAAACTGTTGTTTTAATAGTTTGATGGTTCTGACAAATTTAAGATGGCTTACTATACTATCAACCTCGAGTTTGTCGATTCACTTCTGACTCACCCACACAATGTTTTTAATTTTCTCGACATTCAAAAAAGTTTGAACAAACAGTCTGAATTAGAATTCTTGACAGTTATATCATCCGCTGTTGACGGCGATATATTTTAGAATACGCTCTCTCCATTGAAAATATTTTCTGCAATGCAGTGTTGCCGCTTCTATCAAAAAGTAGCAACAACTTTGTTATTTCAAATAAAATACCCTGTATTTCATTGCAGTTTTAGATTCTTCCTGAAGAGCTGATTTCGTCGATACATCACACTTGTGGTCTATCGGAAGTGATTACAGAGATATAGGGCGTTCAAAATCGCGATTTTTTAACTTTAGGATTTCTTTGTGTCGAAACTATTTATTATCGGCCAAAACTTTTGATTCACTATTTACTGATATTTAATCGATACAGATACAGGGTGATCAGAATTCTGGACCTTGAACCACTCTGTCTCTGTTCCGATTAAATATCAGTAAATAGTGATTCATAAGTTGAGATTGTGACATGTGAGCCGTTTTGACTAATAATGAATAGTTTTGACACGAAAAAATCCTGATGTTGAAAAATCTCGATTTTAAACACCTTATATCTCTGTAATCTTTCTAGATAGACCCCAATTGTGAAGTATCGATAAAATCAGATCATCAGGAAGAATCTAAAAATGCGATAAAATGCAGGGTGTTCCATTCAAAATATCGATGTTGCGTATTCTAAAATATAAACATACACATTTTCATGGATTTCTCCCGACTGATTCTTGATATAAAGATAGTGTAAACTCGTCGTGACATACCCTTTATACAGGGTGTTTCTTAAGTACGTGTAGAAAATTCATGAGCTTGTTCCTGACGTCAAAATAAGTAGAAAAGTTCGTATAAATTTATGTCCGAAAGTTATTTGTTTCTGAGATTCAGAGTGTCGAAGTTGAATTTTTATCTTTGTTTTTTGTTAATAAATTTCAAAATAATTGTGATATTTGAATAAAATTTGGTATCCAGGGGTATTTTTCAATGACAATATCAAATTTTATTATTTTATTAGTTTGTCTCTGAAGAACAGCTTCTCCAATTTGTAGAGTTCTAGTTGTCAACGGTCTGCCTATCACTAGAGCTTTTTTAATGGATCCAGACTCAAAAGACGCTGAAAATGGTTTCTGAATGTCTGGTGATTCGGGGCAGTCGATGATTAGGGAATCTTTCATTTGATTGTTATTTTTTTCAATTGGAAGTGTCTAATGCTTGCTTATATTCCAATGTTGAATGTAGGAGAATATTGAATGGATGAAAAAAATGCACTGGCGTATCTTTTATAATATTTACTACTCAAAGGCGACTAACGAGCCCCATGAAAATAATTCAAACACACAAAGTTATGACTTTTCAAAAGACTCAAAAAACATGTAGGTGGCGCCATCCCCACGAAAGAGACAAACCAACATAAGATTTGATAGTTTCATTGAAAAATACCCCTAGATACTAAATTTTATTCGAATATCACAATTATTTCGGAATTCATAAACAAAAAACAAAAATCAGAATTCAACTTTGACACTCTGTATCTCAGAAACGAAGAACTTTCGGACATATATTTATGCGAACTTTTCTTCTTATTTTGACGTCTGCAACATGCTCCTGAATTTTCTACACGTACTTAAGAAACACCCTGTAGATCACCCTGAATAATAACCAACTGTGAACTTTCATATTTGAACCAAATACACATATTCTTCACAGTCTGAAATATTTGTTGCTGTATTTGGAACAATATTACTACAAAAGTACCGTTATCACACGAAATTATGTATTGAGGATCTATTTAAATTTCATACATTATCATGTATAAATCTTTGTTTTGCGAAAAAAACTGTCATGTATCTTATCTCCGTTATCTAGATTCACGACTAAGTGACTGATGATCCAGATTCACTTGCATACGGTATGTGATATGTGATTGCTCGTATCACATTTCGCGACTGTATGCGAGCTAAAAATACGCCTAGATCCAGACCCAAAGGGCGGTGTTGGTCGAGTTCCTCAACCTGTCTTTTTGCCTGTTTCAGTTCTATGTAGCAATCGCGTGAGCCAAATGACCAAGACCTACGATGACATAGAAGCAGTCACTAGGCTTCTGGAAGAGGTGAGTGCATATCGCGTCATGTTCTAAAATTTCCAAAGAAAAAACAAAATACACCAAGTCGGTCGACCACAAAATTATATTACACAATTACTAGTGTGACTAGTTTCGGCTAAACAGCCATCTTCAGACACAAACTGAATAAAGTACCTGTAAGAGATGAAATTACAGACGAACAATAAGTTTGCTGAGTGAAACTAGTCACACTAGTAATTGTGTAATATAATTTTGTGGTCGACCGACTTGGTGTATTTTGTTTTTTCTTTGAAAAAATCTGGACCACTTCGAGAAGGATGGATGGTTTCCATGACTTTCTAAAATTTCATCTGGTTATTACTGGTGGATGTCTTTCACGGATAACTCGTTGATGTGTAGATTTCCACTGAAAATGGGGATGATTTTTATGTACCAACTATACCTTTTCAACTTCAATTTCGGAATCGGTAAGTTATATTTCGGAAAAAGTAATCTCGATTTCAGAATTGGTTAGTTCGATTTCAGAAATGGTAAACTCAATTTCAGAATCGGTGAGATGAATTTCAGAAAAAGTCCATTCAATTTCAGAAATGGTAAGTTGTATTTCAGAATTGGTAGGTTCAATTTCAGAAAATAAATCCTGCAATGAATGAATGCAAACAGATTTGAGGTGTTATCATTCTCATTGAATGATCTGCACATTCTTCAAGTCATTGTAGTCTGAATTCTATCTGGTTGAGCAATCTGTTCGGATCTCCAGCTATGACCATTTGGCGATGCTCTTGCAAGAAGCTCACTTCTGACTTGAAGGCACCCCATATATGGTCAATCTGATTCAACATAGGGCTCTCAAACACCGTTCCATCCACTGTAAACAATTTTTTCTACAAGCGTGCGTGATTCACCCTATACCCGCACGCAATTTAGTGTCATTTTCCCGCAACAGTACGGGAAAATTTTCCCACACAAAGATATGATATAATCGCTAGTAATATAAGTGGTTGGTGATGGAATATAAAAGTTTAAGATTGTTTGTTGCAGTATTAAGTATGTATGTTCAGAATCATCCATCAAATTGCACTATTTATTGTAAAAATTAAGAAATATTGAGAAATAAAAATGGATTATTATAAAAATCCCCCTATAGATTTGGATTTATCTGACGGGAACCGTCAATTTGTCATGCCAATCAAACCTCAAATAAGTTTGAAATTGTCGAAGTGACAGACACAGCGTTACTGTCATTTTCGATTCAGTGGAAATGCCACAATGTGATCAAAAACTTCTAGCTATAGGGATTTGATACAGATGCGTTAATATCACCAACGAAGTCTCAAGAAAGGTATGAGAAGCTATACACGCGTTTAATTGAATAGTGCAACAATAAAGAAATGAAAAAACCGAATGAAGAATAGGTATTTTTGGCTCATTCCATAGAAGTGTCTGGAACTAGGTCTGGAACCTAGAGACCAAACTCCTAATGGGCCTGCTGGCTTCCGCAATGAACCAACATAATGCGTCAAACTGTAAGTTCACAATAGCTATTACTAATAATTGATAGATAGAGAATATATATCTCTTGTTAGTTGTTCCTATTTGCTTGAATAATTAATTGAACGATTCAATCAATTTCCTACGCTTGTAGAAAAAATATTGTTCCTAACTCATGCGGAAAGTGTCTTTCCCGCACTCGACTGCTTGCCCAAACTCCGCTTCGCGTCGTTCGTGTCAACGGCAGTCACGTGCGGGAAAGAATCACTTTCCGCACTTGTTAGGAAAATTACTATTCTCTTTTGCAATTCAAAACATTTCAAACATATAAAAGGATCCATCTCCTGAAATTGAACCTACCAATAATTCTGAAATACAACCTACCATTTTTGAAATTGAATGGACTTTTTCTGAAATTCATCTCACTGATTCTGAAATTGAGTTTACCATATCTGAAATCGAACTAACCAATTCTGAAATCGAGATTACTTTTTCCGAAATATACGTCACCGATTCCGAAATTGAAGTTAAAAAGGTATAGTGTAAATGATGCCGACGTAGGGAAAAAATAATACGACAATATGGCTACTTATTTGAAATTTTCCATCCTTCACTTTCCGTCCTTATAGATTCAGAAAGTACCTCTCATTTTGGTCCCATTTTTGTTGAGATATCATATAGGCCATGCGCTATATATAGAAATAGTACATATATGTATTTATCAATAACGACATGTCATAATATGCAGTCATGGTCATGGCTACTAGATTTAAATAGAATTGAAAAAAATATACTATTGATATTCTTTACTACCTTGGTGTATTAATAACTATCTTCCACCACTAGCAATACATTTCAATAATTTTAGTTCTGTTAAATTGAAATATCAACCTATTGTCACTATGAAAGTACTTATTTTCAATTCTAATTAAAATCTAGCTGCCATGACCATGACACACAAGTCGTTATTGATAAATACCTATACTAGAATCGGTTGTAATTCCTGCGATGTCGCACAGGAACAGTGAATTCGGATTAAATATAACAAAGGTGGCTATGTCTTTATTGACTAGTGGTTTATAAAATGACCAAAAATAACTTGGTAGTAAAAACACACTTTAGACGTCGAAAAGGAGTAAATAATGGTAGGTTTTATAGCTAATGGTGGGAAGTTCTGTAGATGATGGTGAATAGGTAATGTAGGTATAATAAACTTTTCATGTTCTTACTACCTGTTGATTGTTTACAATATGTTTTATGGACAACTTCCACGAAAAAAAATACATCATTATACTGCAACTGTAAAGTAATTATCACTATAATATCGACCATTGATCCTTTAATATTGCTGTATACAGGGTATTATTGAAATAAATACATTGAATTTAAACCCTTAGAAGGCTCGAGGTGTACATTCTATCGAATGTTTTCACTATTTGACATATTTGACTTTCAATTAATCGATAAATCAGTCCAGATGAATGTTCAATTGAATTATCCACTGAAATGGAAAGCTATCTGCTGTTGACGCGATGTTCGTATAGCTGAATTAAGATACTACCTGAATTTCAGTTTTATTTCCGAAATTCATCGATGAAGAAGACGCCTAATGTGACCTTGACGTTACCGTTAATGGCTTCAAATAAAGTTGTTGTGATATGTACGAGAAAACAACAATATTGAACTACATCTGTTGTGTGCCTAAAATAATCTTGAGATACGAATTATCAGATCAAATCGAATGACAGTGATGAATCTACTTCTCATCAAATTGATATTAATCATTGTTGATCAATTTATTGTCTATCGAACATAATATGTTTTCATGAATATTTTGAAAGTCTTATTACACTTTTTTCCGATAGTGTACTGTGTATTTCAAAAATAAAATACCGAGTCATTCCAGAAAACTAAACTAAACAAAGTAACATGATGTTTTCATTGATCAACTGAACAGGAAGCGATGATACATTTCAATAGTTCCGTTGTTATGGCTAAAATGGACACTGTCATCATGTTGTAAATGATGTTACTTACTATGGAAAATTGCTCTTTCTCACCATTCATATCATAATAATCAGCTCCTTTACTCGCTTACAATAATAATGATTTATTGAATTGAGTACACATGATATACAATCATTATTAATCAAATCTACTACACTAAGCTTACACTAATATAATATACTATCAGTCCTACTTGTTTTTATAAATTAACCCTATAAATTGTAAATAATAATAATAATAATAATAATAATAAGGATTCAAATAAAAATAATAATAACAAAATATATTCATACAGGGTGTTCTGGTGATCATGTTACAAACTTCTAGGGTAGATAAAACACACAAAAATAAGAAAAAAAGTTCATGTGAACATGGGTCAGGAAACGCTTCTTCAGGGAGCTAGGGCCCTTCGAAGATGACCTTCAAAAACTACTTTTCGTTTTATAGCTTCGGTACTAATGCAGCTATCGCAACCAATTTTGGGACATGAAATCTAGTTCTTAGGTTCATCAATTTGGGCCTTCCGGATTTTGTCACTTTTAACCAGGGGCGTACAAACCAGGGGGGTATTTGGGTAAATTTGACCCTACTCCTCTCAGGCTTTAATTTCTTACCATTTTTATATCTGATTATGATACTCCAATGCCTTTTTCATAAAAAAGGTACTCTTGTGAACGACAGCGTTAGTAAATTCATCTTCAAGACAAAAATTTACTCTGCCTTATCCTTGACTCACTTGTTAAACCTGTTTGTGTTACTTGTTTATTTTGTACTTTTGAAACTTCAAAACTTTCAGTTTTTCATTGGTGCTCGTGAATGATTTATTGCAAATTTATTATTGGTTTTGCTTGTGTAGGTTTAATTGTTTTTTTTTGAAATATTTTGTATACGGTCCCTTTTACTTTTTATACCCCCCAATTTCGAAAAGGCAATAGATTTCTCTAATCTAATTCATTTTCATTTAAGGAGAAGATTTGACTAACTAATAATGCTCACTATCTGTACTGAACCTCATTTTCATATTTCAACGTAATAATTGGTTTAAGACCAATAATTTATTATTGATTGGATTTAGCCATTTTCGGAGGAAACGGTGACAGATAGCGATTTTTACAAGAGTACCTTTTTTATGTAAAAGGCATTGGAGAATCATAATCAGATATAAAAATGGTAAGAAATTGAAGCCTAAGAGGAGTAGGGTCAAATTTACCCAAATACCCCCTGGTTTGTACGCCCCTGGTTAAAGGTGACAAAATCCGGAAGGCTCAAATTGATGAACCTACGAACTAGATTTCATGTCCCAAAATTGGTTGCGATAGCTGCAGTAGTACCGAAGCTATAAAACGAAAAGTAGTTTTTGAAGGTCATATTCGAAGGGCCCTAGCTCCCTGAAGAAGCGTTTCCGGACCCATGTTCACATGAACTTTTTTTCTTATTTTCGTGTGTTTTTTATACCCTAGAAGTTTGTAACATGATCACCGGAACACCCTGTATAAAGGGTGAGTCAGTTTTTTGTAGAAGGTAGATACTACTACATGTTAATGATCTCATGTGAACATATATGCATCGGAGCCCCTTTTTCCATATACAGGGGATGTGATATTTTTATATATTTTCTTGTGTTTTTTTAGTTTTGCCATTAAGATTAATCAACACATCTTATGAAAGTTTTCGATCATTCCAGGTCTTCTAGTCAATTATTAAGAAATTCCAGAAGAAGACGGAGCTCATCTAAATTTTTTCGTATTTTTCTATACAGTTTATTTAACTCTCGCGAGCTACCTAAATCGCCTTCGCCGTCGACCTCTTGGCCCACCCTGATCTATAGGAATCGATTCCAAATTTCAACCCATGAATCGATACCCTCTGATCCCGTTCCTTTCTTCTTTGCAGAAAGAAAAAGACTTGGAACTGACGGCGAGAATCGGCAAGGAGCTGTTGTTCAACAACAACAAGCTCGAGAACACCGTCGCCTCATTGGAAACTGACCTCAAGGCCGCCCACGAGAAGATCGTCCAGTTCAGCCATGAGATCCAGAAGAAGACGGAGCTCATCCAGATCCTCACCAACGACATGGACGAGTCGGCGTTCGAGGCGGGCTCTTCCGGCCGCATAAATCTGGAATTGGTCAACAAACGGATATGTGAGTGGAAGTTTTTGTTTCAATAGTTAGTCAACCAACTAGTGTATTAACCTCTCAACCGGTGAAGGTGATGTATGACTGATGCACCCACTCTGGGCGGCAAAATCGTCGCATGCGTATATATCCATCATATTCGAATGAGTTCATTTTCGCGTATATGCAGCAGAATTACATGAGATATTTCAAACATTTTTATACACATAAACTCATTGTTGGCATATTCTCAGAGACTTTGACGATCACAGATTACTTGGTATGGTAATCTCTGAAACAAGGAGCTGGACAAAGTCTAGTTCTGCAATCCAAGCACCAGTATCAGGATTCTTTCCTGACTCCCCACTGCGAACATAGAACACACCGTTTTGTTGGTTTTTTCTTATTTACTGTGGGGGAATGATGGCTGGAAAGTGCCGTTCTGTAAGCCGACTAGGATTATCTGTTTTTGAACGCCTTATTGGATTACTCATGGGCTCACTGATAAATCATAATTACTATTCAATGTACTGATTGACAAGAGGCTATCACCATCTGGCAATTCGCTGTCTTCAGAATCATTCTCTATAGCTATTATTTTTCTCTTAGACATCGTGATGCACCCACCGAATGTTCACTGCTGACTGTCCAAACAAAAATTAATCGGAAAAATAAGTTGTTTACACCAAATTCTTCAGTGAAGAGTGGGGATTCCCGTGATTTATCGCTAGCGAACTTATACGTGTTATCCATGGAGAGGACCAAAAAAAATCCGTCGGCGAATATATTCGTCATACTCGTACTCTTATTCGCTTAAGAGGTTAATGAGGGCCAGGTAGCCGCGCGGTTGAAGCAGGTTAGGGACATGCCGAAGATCAACAAACACATTCGTCTTTATGAGACAACTGGGATAACTCACCCATTTCGAAGACGCAGGGTTTAACATGAAGTTCTAGTCATGTTGTAGCCATCTAGTGGCAAAGCTCTAAGGTAGGATCAAGAAATCGCGACACACACTATCTATACGCTACAGAGTGATACTACAAGTAAACCACTCTGCTGACCTATGGCACTACCTGATATGTCATGTCATGATTTTTCGTGTCATTTGGCCTTCTGCTACATTATCTTCTCTGTTAATGTAAGAATTGCGCCTAAAAATTCACATTGACAGTAAAACACGCAAGTCTGCTCAAGTCTTGCAATAATTTGAGTTTTTCTATTTGTTTACAGAAGCCACATCATTTTTTCAGAATGTTTTTGATAAAATTGGCCACGGCCTTTAGTGCTACCCGGGAAAATTCTGGGACTTTCGACTTGGACATTGCCCTAATTGATCATTAATAGGGGTCATTAACGTTCAATTTCATAAATATCAAACAGACTTGTTAATACGAGGTCGACATATATAAACTACTCAACACTAATTTCGTCGCACACCAAAATGTCGCCCCTGTTATAATGTGAATAACTTTTTTCAGTTTAGATCAATTTGGATTTGATTCACACTGTTCGATAGCCCAGTCCTTCAGCTATAATCTCGTACTTCATTGAAATATAAGGGTATTCACATTAAATCTCTACATAGTGTTTTCCGACACTGTGCGAAATTTCGGAATATTCAAAAGGCTTTCAAATGGTGAAAAATTTTTTTTTCTCAACTTCGACAACAGAGGCATGAAGATGATCTCATTACCTCGAGATATTCCGCGAATCAACTTTTTATCTCTCTCATTTACAGAGTGATCTCAAAAAATCAACTTTTTGGTTTTGCAGCCATAACTTTTTTCCACGTCAACCGATTTTGGAAATCTTAGGCTCATTTTGAAGATAAAACTCCAGATAAAGAGATCTGATTATCAGAATTGACTCAAGATGGCTATCAAAGATCTAGAGTTTTCTTGAAAGTGACCAAAATTTGGAACACCCTTCGAATCTTGGTTGGGAGGAGAATTGAATGAAAATCAACTTGTTCTCGGAAAAACAATTCATTCTGAATGCGTCCATATTTTCCTCGCTCTCAGTAGTCAAGAATTTGCGTGAGAAAACACAATTGAAACATGTTTTGGCAAAAACATCAGACCATTTCTCCTCTGTAATGCATGGCCCGTAACCAACGTTACAAGAATCACGGTAAGGGATTGACAAGTCAGGTTAGACATCGTTTTCGAATAATGAACAGATTTTGATAGTTTCGATGCCGCATCTAACGCCCGACCAGTTGGAACTGATTCCACAAATGAGGGAACAAGGGCTATCTTTCCTCCAAATCGCGGATCTGCTAAACACGACAGTCCGATCCATTCAAAGGGCTTATCTCCGACACGAATTGTTAGGTTATTACTGTCGATTCGTTCGGCGCATTATTGCGACTGAAAACTTTACGTAATTGGCAAACTTTTTTCGTGAAATTTTCACCATTTTTGGAATGCGTTTTCACAATAAATATAAACGTTGTTTGCTTGAATACTTCTCCATATTCTTAAATCGCATGTTATGTACGTGACAACTGTTAAAAAATCACTTTATCGAAAAAATCAAAATCCGTTGCTCTTGTTGGTACACCATTTATGATGAGCCTCAGCTGGTCGGGTTTGTCAGTCACTCATTGTGATTCTTGTAACGTTGGATACGGCGGGCCATGCATTACAGAGGAGAAATAATGATCTAATGTTTTTGCAAGAACATGATTCAATTGTGTTTTCTCACGCACAATTCTTGACTACTGAGAGCGAGGAAAATATGGACGCATTCAGAATGAATTGTTTCTCCGAGAACAAGTTGATTTTCATTCAATTCTCCTCCCAACCGAGATTCGAAGGGCGTTCCAAATTTTGGTCACTTTCAAGAAAACTCTAGATCTTTGATAGCCATCTTGAGTCAATTCTGATATTCAGATCTCTTCATCTGAAGTTTTATCTTCAAAATGAGCCTAAGATTTCCAAAATCGGTTGACGTGGAAAAAAGTTATGGCTGCAAAACCAAAAAGTTGATTTTTTGAGATCACTCTGTAAATGAGAGAGATAGAAAGTTGATTCGCGAAATATCTCGAGGTAATGAGATCATCTTCATGCCTCTGTTGTCGAAGTTGAGAATAAAAAAATTTTCACCATTTGAAAGCCTTTTGAATATTCCGAAATTTCGCACAGTGTCGGAAAACACCATGTAGAGATTTTATGTGAATACCCTTATATTTCAATGAAGTACGAGATTATAGCTGAAGGACTGGGCTATCGAACAGTGTGAATCAAATTCAAATTGTTCTAATTGAAAAAAAATATTCACATTATAACAGGGGCGACATTTTGGTGTGCGACGAAATTAGTGTTGAGTAGTTTATGTATTGGATGGGATGGCAGGAATGTATGAACTTCTTGTGAGTTCCTATCTCACCAGATCGTTCTAAAGTTGGGTCCATGACACTTCGCCGAGTGGACAAAGCAGAATTTTTTGTCAAAACACCGATACAGATCGGTGGACACTTTGCCGAACGTGGTCATTAAGACGAAAAACAGTTATAGACTGTTGGCCCGCGACACAGGGTTTATCGATGTTTTAAGTCGGTATACCATTTAAGGGACCCACTCACTTAGTCCAAGTTAACAGGAAGGAGTGCCTCGGAGAGTCGCAACCCAGTCCTTGCCCCGGCCCTGACCTCACCTTTCGGTTAGAAAAAAGTTCAAAATTTTGTTTAAGAAGAAGCTCGGCAATGAAGTGCAATGATCTTATCTCACGAAAATTGGGGCGCTTTCCGGTTTGCATACGCCTAGGTCACTCCCCAAGGGCGGCATACGAACCGGAAGTGGCAATTTTTCATGGTTCTTGTCGATGATTCAAGAATGTATGTCCTTTGGCGAAACAATGAATTCGGAGCCATTAATCAGTTTCCCGACATTCGCATACGATTCCGGAGTGGGGAGCTCGACTTATTCGAACATCAATTGACTAGAAATCTTTCAAATAATCGATGATTCAAGTTCGTATGCACATCTCTGGACCGATAAACTAGGATATTCTGTATAACTGGATGCTATTTGCATACGAATTCAATGTGATATAATAATAATCGGGCAAACCCGCGCGTGCCTCGGTCCGCCGCGGCGCCCCGCACTGCAGGCCAGAGGTGCACCGAAAGCGAACTAGATAATCTGGAAGTCTCATAATCTCACTTCACATGAAACCGGGTCAAAGATTAACTTCCTGGGAGTGATGGGGGTATTCGAAGACGCAAATTGCAGATATATTTGTATTTATTCATCAGAAATTTACAGCTCAACAAAATTACATGTGTGAGAGGTTTAGTATCAAGAAATTCATTTGTGTGATTTTAATTTGAAAAACAGGGCTTTGAAAAGATGATAAAAAAATGTACGATAAAATACTCGCAGGATGATCAATAGGGATCGTACAGGAAGAAGAGGGGTGGATTATTGCTCATGATCGAAACTCACAATAAATCGAATTGAAATTCTTCCCTGGGTCCCAATTCATTGTTTCGCCAAAGGGCATACATTCTTAGATCATCGACTATAACACTGAAATGCCACTTCCGGTTCGTATGCCGCCCTTGGGGAGTGACCTAGACCCCAATTTTCGTGAGATAAGCTCATTGCACTTCATTGCCGAGCTTCTTCTTAAAGAAAGTTTTGAACTTTTTTCCAACCGAAAGGTGAGGTCAGGGCCGGGGCAAGGACTAGGTTGCGACTCTCCGAGGCATTTCTTCCTGTTAACTTGGACTAAGTGAGTGGGTCCCCTAAATGGCATACCGACTTAGAACATCGATAAACCCTGTGTCGCGGGCCAACAGTCTATTATTTAGACATTTCGCCGAAAGTGGTGAAATTTTGGAAATAACTCTTCTCGGCGTTTATTTCCGCAATTAGAATAGAATATTGACGCTTCTACTGACGCTAACATAACTCGGTCTAAATGAACGAATGAAATGAAAAAAAAAAATTATGACAACACTGGGATTGAAACCTGGTTCCTCAGGAGTCAGGAGTGGCAATCCGAAATACAACTCCCTGCACCAATCACTTATTCAAAAATGAGGGTAGGTACCGTGGAATGGAAATACTTATTGAAACACTTTTGAGATACAAATATACATGACAAAGTTATTGATCATGGATCATCAATGTTGCCCTATCATTAAAAGAGATGTATGAGTTGATACTATAATCAAGTAAATATATCACACCCTCGATTTAGGGACATTTCATATTGGCAACACTGTAGAATGTAGGTGCTGTGATGTCATGCTGAGAAAATATCAATTTCACAAAAAAAAGTCATGAGATGCATTATCATAAGTTAAACATTGTTATATAAAAGCAATGGTGATAGATAACCTTGTTTATACTTTTCCGAATATCGAATCAAAGGATACAGCTGATATTCTACTTGTTCAAGATATCGTAATCTAAGTCAGTCTTACATTGTAGTGTGCCATTTTCTTCAGAGAAAATCCGTGACAAATTATTTATACAGGGCTAGCTCTGGGCTCAATGAACATTTTGAAAATCCGATGGACATGGTAGTGTTTTAACTCTGCAGTTACATTACAGCATCATTGGAGGATGAGAACAAGGCGCTCAAGACTGAATACTGTCGATTAGCCTCATGCGCCGATGACATAGAAGCTCAAGAACAGAGACTATTGAAAGATTTGACGGGACAATTGAGTGAGTCGCCTGCGAATTCCATGAAGCGTCCCAAACTAACATGGATTCATTTTTCAGCTTGCGCTAATTCAAGTATGGGGTATTTGGAGGATGAAATCGATAGGGTGAAAGAGGAGAACAGGAGTCAGCATGAACAAATTTTGGCGCTACAAGGGCAGTTACAGGATACAGAAGAAAAGCTGACAAAGGTATTTGATGAATTCATCTCATAGTGAAGCGAATATGATTCAGAAAAAGGACACACGACAAAGTAATCTCCACAACTTTTAATTATCATAAAGCCACCCTATCTCTCATAAAATAGCTGGTTTCAATGGGGGAGATCACTGATTTTTTTAAAAACATCATTATGAACTCTACCAAGTGTCGCAGGATCATGGTACACCAAACCATTTTGATGAACTTAATTTAGTGATAAATCAAGAAATTTGACATTTTTGACAGGATTCAATTTTTTTCAGCCTCAGACCTGTCGATATGAGTATAACAGACTCAGACAGATCAGAATAGTCATGGCACATTTAGATGGATGATCAAAAATGAATTAAAATCAATATTGAAATTTGGAATGTCACTTATGTGGTATCATTGGATTCAGAAAATGATGTAGAAATGGAAAATGCAATAATATACAGGGTGTTTCATTTGAAAATCGGTGGAACCGGTGAAACCGGAAGTAGAAAATGAAACATATTCATGTCAAAACATGACGTTTACCAACTTGATGGGTCATTCCAAATTTCAATCACTAATCTCTAAAGCTAAAGGAGCAAAGGGGGGTGTACCTTAATCCTGTTAAACCTGGTAAACATATTCATCAATGCAGTGTTGCCGCTTATATCAGGAGGTAGTAGCTACTTTGTTATTCCAAATGGAACACCCCGTATATTATGTCATTTTTGGATTCCTTGAAGGATTCTTCAATACTGTTCCTGATAGTTTCCTTTACCTATCTGAGAGTTTTGTCGATACAACCAACGATTTATTCATAATGCAAATTCACAAAATATGGCAATTTGGATCACAGTCTCAGGATACAGGGAGGCTCAGGAGTAACTTCCTTCCGTGGACTCATGAAAATGATTGTTACGCAGCTTTTTTCAAATGAAGCACTCTGTATATTATTACTCATTTGGAAAGCTGTGACATTTTTCCATTTCAAAAAATACAGATCTAAATTTACGGAGTCTGATATTTCGAAGATACTCAAATCTTTTATGTACTTGTGAGACATCTCTAGAAAAAAAAATATGAAGAAGGGAAGTAAAGGTAAAAAACGAAATCCGCAGATTAGGTGATTATCGAATATCACCACATTCTTCCATCAATAATTCATCTCTAGATGAACGAGGCTGAGGACTTTCTTGAAAAGTGAATGAAAAATCATGTGTTGAATGGGAGGCACGGCGAGAGGGAGTAGACTCACCAAGAACAAGATTCTCTCCTTGATCGCACATGTTTCTTCATAAGTAATTCAGAAAAAGGAACTAACCAGAGCAGCCTTTGGTAGATCTTCGATTATGCATGAACATCCGTTCATGGGGTGTTTCGTTAGTTGCTGTGCAAAGGAGAGATCTGATGGAATGAAGCGCATCAGGGAGAACCATTTAACAATTGGATACTTCCAAGTTTCTTTATTTCAGGGCGAGAGACACCGTTTGCCAAATAGTGCCATTCTCGCGCTCTATCTGTCGTACCACAATGTGGTGATATTCGATAATCACCTAATCTGTTATTAGTTAATGTCATTCTGACATTTTGACGTCTTATTATTTGTGATAGTTTCACATAAGTTTTATGATGAATAAAGCCTTTATTCCCTAAAAAGTTTTATCGCTACACAAATTCCGATTCAGCATTTATAGACAAATGTTTATAGGAATTTTGTTCATAAAAACCTCAGGAATAGTCCACCACTGTCTTCATCACCGATTCTAGAGAAACACCCTGTATAGAACAAAAACGTCATATAATAATTCCAGTTGCTGTCCGAAAACGACGAGCTAAGCGGCCTGCTCCAAATAACGAAAGACAACCAAGGTTGTCTGGCGGTGGAGCTGTCCGAATTCAAAGCCAGGTACTACGAAGTGGAGGCGCTGCTGCGCGATGCGCAAGACCAACTGCGCAAACTCCGGAAGAGATCCATGCCGGGCGCCCGGATCTCCATGTTCTCATCGCTGGGACAGGCCGGATCCGGACCGTACGACAGTTTGCAGAGCGAAATGGAGATGTCGATGAATTCGGAGTTCAGTTCTGATTCGGGGATATCCAATCCCGATATAGTGTAAGTGTTGAATACTATTTCAATATACGTGTAGTTAGGACAAATCAGATGATTTGCCTCAAAATGTCAATTCGTTCAAAGACTTCCTATCAGAGAGCCTAAAAGAGAAATTCACTAGCTTGTCAGTGACAATTTGTACTGAAAATGGTTTGGAGAAGAGAAATAGAGGTATATAGAAAAAATATCAAATTTTTACTTATCTTTTGGACGTTTACGTTTTCAACGTAAAAAATGGATTCTCTGTATTGCAAATTCGTATTTGTCCTGACACTTCTGAGTTCTCAGTGACAATTGGTGACGTTGGCAATCAAATGAGTTACAGGATGTTTTCATTAATTGATCTTGAATTTACCATTTTCAAATTTCAGTAGTGAATACCTTGTTCTATCTATATCAACTGAACAGGAAACAATGCTATTGTCCCCGTTCAGAAGAATGCATGCAGATTCCTTGATTTTTCTCTTCTGGTTGTTATCTTCTTTTCCAATGATTTTAATATTATTCCACTCTGCCATATGTTGTCCATCTTCAGTAAGGATATGTTCAGCTAGTTTTGATTTGTCAATATCGATTTCATTTTTTGCTATTCTCATAAATTTTGCGGAATTCGTACAAACATGAACATACCTTAAGTTTTTATTATTCTGTAGTACTAACCCTAAGTAGTTTCACTATATCATACCGTTTTTCCATCAGAGCTCTGTAAGATTGTAAAAACCATTTGTGTGGTTATAGTCAATAGTTCAAATATGTCGGGTACAAAGATTCTGATGACTTCGCCAAAACCACAAGTTTCATAAATAATATTGCGCCTCAATGATTTTCTAGTATGATTTCACGAGGAGGCTATAGTATATTCTGAAATACAGTGTGAGTCACTTGAAAGCGGGATACCTTAATAAAATTTGTATTAATTTACTCATTTTTACCAACTTTCTTCTGAATTGCAGAGCTTGAAAAATTGTACTCCAGGACGAAACTTATTTTTATTTGTTCTACAAAAACCAAATACTGCGTATATTTTTAGAGGCTAAAAGATAAGAAATTATATTAGCAATTTTTTTTACAAAAAATGTAAAATCACCAAGAAATAGTCGATATGATTAATTTTGTGGCGAAATCAAAGAGAATGGCTGAATAATAATCATAGAAATAGACCTCGCATTCAATGGCCGCGAATAACCCCAATGCTGACACCACTATCTTTTTTTCAGGGTATTGTGAAGCAAAAATTTTACAAGTCCAGGTAGCAGTCAGTGCTAAATCCAATGGTGATTTTGAATTTTTCGTACATGACATTTTCCGAATCGTTTCATCGGTCTTTCTATACCTGATTCTGAAAAATGAAAACAGAATCGATGATACAAAAAAGCTTCATTAACTGTTCGTTCCAGGCCGCAATTCAAGAAAGTCTTCGACACGGTCCGCTGCGCCTCGCAGAACTCACTAAGCAGCAGCGACAGCCTGGGCAGCCTGCATTCCGGCATGGGCGGCTACTCGGGCATGGGCGGCTACTCAGGCATGGGCGGCTACTCAGGCATGGGCGGCTACTCAGGCATGGGCGGGTACGCAAGCGCGGGTGGGGGCGGTCCGCGCATGAGTGCGCGTGCGCAGAGTGGCGGCGAGATGCGCCGGTCGTCGGGCAGCGTCTACAGCGGCAGCTCGCTGGGGTATCCCAGCATAGATTCGACGGGGTATTCGGACACGGATTCCAGTCATACGGACTCGGAGGAGGGATATCCGTAAGTAGAAGATGCTCCTTTTGCAATTTCAGGATATCTTTAAGGGTATGGTCCGTAAGCCTACCAAACATCACCAAACATACGGGACACGGTTCCTGAAAGAAGTGGTCTGATTATTTTACCAGAGAAACCATTCCTAGGAGATCGGTTTTCCGGTTATCAAAAATATTGTTGTCAATTATTGTCAGTCCAGCATTTCTTCTTGGAATTGAAATATTGAGCAAAAATCATTTTACTAAGAAGACGATTATTCATGTTTTTTTCTATAATTTAGAAAGAATAGGAAGGACAGATATCAGTGTTCATGTTGTGGATTTGTTTTGAATAGGTGTTATATATTTATTTATTTGAATTCTTACAAAACACTGTGAAGTAATTGAAATTTAATTGAAGGGCTTATTGTAAATCAGTAAGTGCTCTTCTCGGTTGAAGCAAGCTACTACAAAATTATTACGGGCTTTCGTTAATGAAAGGCGCGAAAAACCAATGGTCACAATATTGCATAGGTCTATTTTTTTCTCTAGTTACTACCCGACATAATGACAAGCCACACAAAATGGCTGACACGAGCGAAAGCTGTTTCTATAATTATGTGAATTTTGACGATTCTAGCAAAAAAATATTGAAGTTGAGTCGACATTCAATTACAGTGACCGTGTCCCTTACTTTGACCAATCCGAAAGTGACTCAAGTGATGGAAATACAGCAGTATATTTTTTTTTTCAAATGTGGTTTGTCACATTATTATCATTCAAAAATGAAGCATAATAAAGTGTTATTGTAGTGGCATGTCACAAGGCTTGTTATATTATTTATTGCATTTTGTTGTGGGTGAAAGAATAAGAAAAAGGAAAAAACAAACACATCCGAAAAAATTTCAATTAGTCGATGGAGACAAGGAAATTAAAAGTGTTATTTGGGATCCAATAGAAAATTTCGAGGAAATTGAGGGCAACAATATGTATGATTTTAGGTGTCATTCTAAATGGGATAATGTAACAAGTCACTTTTTTTAAAATAAAGCCTGTTTTTTATCGAGTCGGAATTAATTTCATCAATATTCTTGTTAACTATAGTCCCATATGGCATGAGGAATCGACTTATATATAAGACTGAAACTATTGGAGTTGTTACTGGATTTTATATATTATTTTAAACATTCAAAGTCAAATATCTCATATTTACCTTTCTGAAGCATGTCATTGTTTCACAGTAAGCTCTTCAATTCATTACAAAAATACCTTGAAAGTAGCACAAAGTGTTGAAATATAAATAAATACAAAAATAACAATTACAAATAACATAATATAACATGAAGAAGTCAACATGCTCATTCCTAAAGAGATTATTACAAAGCGTTTGCATTTGTCTTAAAGGGTTATCTAAATATTTAATGGATACTTACTACTAAATAATTTGTCACTCTCAGAATATCCATGATCAATTGAGGCTATTTATTCATTTGAGTGAGAAACATGTTGTTGCCAGAATCAGAACAATACAGTACTTTGTATTGAACCTGCATTATTTCCTGAAGATAATCTCCCTCAATATGATGCTAATTTCATTCATATCTCTTGGCATGAAAGATATCAAAAATTATCTTCAGAAATGATATAAAATGAATATTTTTTTCAAACCTTCACCTGGAGTAAAGGGGAAGTTTCCTTCAGATGAATTTTCATAAAATAAGTTCGAAATTCCTCAGTTTCATGTCCACGCTGTACAGAATGGCGTTCGATAAAGTCCTAGTCGTTTTTATTTCCAAAATGAAGAAATTTTCAATTTTCGGGGCGGCAAACCGTGGCGTACATTCAGAATCTAGTCTGATTTTAGCTGATGATGAAAAATATAACGAATAAAAAAATAGAAGAAGACAACTTGGCGTCGTTGTTGATGTTTATATCATAACAAATAGCAATAATCACCTAACAAAACAACTATAAACTGGAGATCAGAAGTCGACACATAATATCGGTAAACAAATACATAACAATATCAGATCAATGTCGATGTGCCTGTTAGTATTTTGTGTGGTGTGGATAGGCTCAAAGTGCATAATGCACTGTTGCAAGATATAATCTTCAAAATAATGAGTGATAAGTTATGATTATCATTTTGTAATATAACGAAAGTGAAAAATTATAGATACTATTGCAAAATATCATAATGAACCTTTATTAGTCATCAACTTCAGTCAGAAAATAAGAGATTTATGAAAATTATTCATAATACTTGGTGAAGTAGGATTAAAAAAACCTATTATATCCCATTGCTGTGTTGATATTGTTATAATTTATTCAAAGAACAATTTCCGGAATTCTAGACATTGATGATGCCGGCAACGTCATACGTCATAGGAATGGTGAAGGAGCCAAGTTCCTTTTTAATTTATTTCTTCCTGAAGTGAAAATTTATTTTACGAAAAAAAGAAAGAATTCGTATTCATTAAAATTTCACAGATAAAAACCTCATATCATTATTTTCAAATGACTATTGAAAGGTCAAATCCTATTTTCCAGTGGTGCCCCATCGAAAGGTGTGCCAGGAGTTCCCGGCGCTACTGAACTAGAGGCTGCTCTAAAGAGACTGACGCCCGGAGAAATTTTAGCAAGAAGGGCAAATTTACAGCATGGTCCCACATTCGGAGGGTAAGGCAAAGCATTCAAGTTATATCTCATGAATATTTGTATTACTTTCATGGATATTTATAATACAAGCACAATATATTTTTATATGGGATACATTTCTTTGTTTGATGCAACAATTTTGCCAATCAATCAGTGGTATAAGAAGGTGTGGATGGTGGCAAATGTGCTGTGACCTGATTATATCAATTGTGCCCCATCTTCTGCTATATCAATCTTTTCTTGTCAAAAAATTACTAGAGTCTAGAGGTTATGTTATATATTTATTAAAATTTGGTTTCCCGTTGTTGAATGTTGGAAAATTTTAGTGAAATGGAGAACATTGATATAGAAGTATTCCTAGCGGCTGCTCTGTAATTTAGAAATCCCGCTTCAGTCCTCTCAGGGATCTGTACATGGTATTTCTCCCACAGTTAGCTGTTATGATCCCAGTATATTCGATCTTTTGTAATGTACAGAATAATACTCTAGCTGCCAGAGTGTTATGTTAGAGTCTAGCAAGATGATATGGGGTGTTTGTGGATGTTCCCGGCTGTTCTCCTCTAAGCCTAGCTTCTTCAGCGTTGAGTCTGCAATCTCAAAACCCTTTATACGAAACACATCAAGCAATCATAAACTGTCCTAGAAAAAAATCCGAAATTTTTTCTGTTGGGATAACATCGAAAATATTGTTTTCTGTAATTGTTCCAGATGCGGAAAGTATTTGACTTCAAAATTGGATGAAATATTCAGGTTGGCTACTTCATTTGTCACTTTATTGTCAATTCCAAAATTTTCGGATATTGAAGAAGTCATTGGAAAAGTCATTTAACCAACTAATGAGGGCCATTTATGATCGAGAAATTTTAACGTGCGAGCAAAGCGAGTGCTTTAATGTCTAAGTTCAGATTGTTGTAAGTAGTAAGTAATACACAATATTTTCTGATTCTGTCATTCTAGAAACTATTGAGCTCAGTTAAATACTAGGCGATTTTCCGTTAGTGATACATGGTGATACTCTTTCAATCTTAATTTTGCGATAGGCCAAAGGCATCACGAGAAATTCATCCAGATTCAATGAGGCCTAATATATTTTGATTGTCCACCAGATGACGCGAGATCGAGGTTGATTTAACTAGTTGGTAAGTCCACCAGATAGGCTACTGTATTTAAGATCGCAACATCAATGAGGCCGGTATTTCAATATCCAAGATCAGATTGTAGTGAGTAGTAGTAGCAAACAATATTTATGTGGACAAACATTATTTATCAGAATATGGATACAAACCTCAGAAATGGGTGACTTTGATACCTCAGTGAATCGAAGAGTTTTCTAATCTCCGTCAGATGGAAACTTCACAAAGGTTAGCAATCCTGTCATTTTATAAGAAATTCATGTATCCTATGGACTGGACACATCTACAACCAATATCCCTTATACATTCTTGTTGGTTGCATGCAGTTGCATAGTATTTTGTATCTTGTTCTCAATTTCCATTCCTTTCGAATTATTCAGTAGGTTAGCAGGTAGGTTAATTTAATTTTCGGAATTATGGGATCTTGTTTCAAAGAGGAATTATGAGTTCATTGAAAAAGTATAGTTTGTAATGCGAGTTACGAATGCCACAACAATAGGAAGCATTAATAGAAGATGAGCCATACTTCCAGATTATCCTGCAAGGAACATGCATCGTAGAAACAATAATTCATTGTTCCATTTATGAACGTTATACTCTTCTAGAACTCGTTTATCGAACACTAGCTCTGCTCTGCTGCGCTCGTGCTTAAAATACTCGTCACTTAAGGACGTTTGTGACATTGCACTGCACTGTTTCAATGAACAAAACACAAGCATGCCTTTCCTTTAGAACAGCCGATATCACTGTGCCCAACATGAGCTTGTCAGGAGTAACCATACCTTTGAAGACATACATTTCGATGCTTGGTATTACTACCAGCAATAACCTTGGGAAAAATCAATTGCTAAAAGTGCATCCCAAAGACTTGGTTTTCTGTTTCGGGCCAGGAGCTATTTCACTTTCAGTCAGCTGCTTATGATCAATAAGGCACAGATCCGACCTGTCCTGGAATACTGTTCCCATATTTGGAGTGCAGCACCCAAACATTCCCTGAAACTGTTGGATTCTGTCCAAAAAAGGGCAATTCGTCTCGTGGGTGATGCCTCGCTCACAAACTCACTCACTTCTCTGGAACACCGTAAAAAAGTTGGCGATCTGGATCTATTTTTTAGATATTTCCATGGAAGATGCTCTTCTGAAATATCAACGATTGTTCCTCCCTTGGCAGTCCCCGCGAGATTAACCCGTCGAGTTGAGGCTTCGCACCCCTTTGTGGTCACTTTGGAAACCTGCAGACCATCTCTTTCCGAAGACTCATTCATCCAACGAACAACGAAGCTGTGGAACACATTGCCAAGGGAGGTGTTCCTCTAAGCATGTAACCTCCAGAAATTCAAGAAGAACACCAATTCCTACCTTATTTTCTTTGGTTCTCACGATGTTCTCTGAACATTGAAGGATATTGGTTAGAGAAAAGGTTGTCTATACTTAGTATAATAATCAATATTAATGATTAGGGCTCAGGCTATAGTATACAATTTAATCATTCAATAGCAACTCGAACGTTTTCGGCACTAGGCTATCATCAGGAGAGTATCTGAAAAGTGAATTTTCCTTGATTATGTCATTATAAAAAAGTTGAATAGAACAAAAACTCACTTGTCAGATATTCTTGCAGAAGATGAGCATTAAAAACTATGCAAATGTATTGAACATGCGATTGTATTTACATAGTTTCTATTAAATGATTAAATTGTATACTATAGCCTGAGTCTTACTCATTAATATTGATTATTACAGGATATCCCTTTTCGTGGAAACCAGAACATAAAAAAAACGTATTACTCAATATATTATGATGATCGATCATCGATATCTTAGATACGAGGGCGAGTCGTACGTGCCGTTCGGCTGCCGCACACCCGACAGCCTGATGTCGACCGGCTCGGGCAGCTACAGAGGTTGGAAGCTGCCCGAGAAGCTGCAGATCGTGAAGCCGATGGAGGGGTCGCACACGCTGCACCAGTGGTCCAGGTTGGCGCAGCCGACGTTCGGCGGGATACTCGAGGAGAGGCCGGGCGTCAAGATCAGGTGAGAATAGGAAAAATTCGGGAAGTTTTATATTGTTGAAAGGACCCCGCACCATTTGCATTGAAATCTTGTCTACGGGGATATTTTGTGATAATCTAGGATCGGATAGATCAAATCATGCTGAACAAGAAATGTCCTTTGGTCCAAGGCCCGTTATGCCCGTTAAAAGAAGTTATAAAGGATATTTCTTGTTCTGCATGATTTGATCCATCCAATCCTAGATTGTCAGAAAATTCCACCGTAGACAAGATTTCAATGTAAATGGTGCGGGGTCCTTTTTATTTCTCCGTGAAGCTTTGACGATCCTCGTTCTGTTGATGTTTTTCTGTGACGAGAAAAAAGTTTGACATTCCATCTCTGTTGACAGGTTATGAAATGTCACTTTTCACTGGTGCAGAAATGGTGATGTAGTACTAGTATTCATGCAATGTTAGGTTAAGCAGCGTTTGAATGGTTAGGTATGCGTCGATAAAAATCATAGTAAAGTAAAGTAAAGTAAAGTAAAGTTTATTGAACTACGTTACATATTTGAATGTTTGTAGCAAGTCAAAATTGTACAATAGACAGACAAGACGCTGGTTTATCACACACACACTTTAAAATCATTCTACAAGTCATTAAAACAGTATGACAGGACAACAGCACAAATATATAAAATATTGTAAGGATAGTCATAAACTTAATGATAATAGAGAAATAGAGATGATGCGGACCCTTTCAATATGCCTGCAATGATGAAATAAAAGCTAACACTAGCAAGTCACAGTGAAAGTAACAGAATTGAATAATAAAACTACATGAAGAGTTGATATACGACACGTTACATGAAAAGAAAAAGTGTTCTTCACAGATCATCCGCCGCGAAACTGTAATTGAGAAACTCATCTGCTGAATAAAAGCACTTCTTTAGAAGGAATGATTTGATTTTCATTTTAAACTGGAAGTCGTTGACTTGTCTTATTTTAATCGGAAGTTTGTTGTAGAAATCGAAGTTTAAAGAATTCTTTTGAGATACTGCCAGCCTGTATCTAGTAGTTCTCAGTAAGTTACTTGTCCTTGTTGGGTACGGATGAAAATCTGACTGTAAGGGGAGCTTCAGTCTCTTTTTATGTATTTCAATAAGTGTGTGAAAAATATATGCAGTTGGAAGTGGCATGATTTGAAGCCTGATGAAAAGGGGACGGCAGTGATCACTGTATCCGGCACCTGACATAATCCTCACAACTCTTTTCTGGAGAATGAATATTTTGCTTGCATGACAAGAACTGCCCCACAAAATAAGACCATATGTCATATGGCTATGAAACAGACCAAAATAGCTAGACCTGAGGGTACCAATGCCCACCGATTGTTTCAGTCTACGAATTAAAAATATAGCACTGGATAATCTACTAGCAAGTTTGTTAATGTGGGACAACCAATTGAGTTTATCATCAATATGGATTCCAAGTAATTTCACATAATTTCCATCGGCAATTGTAGGATTTGACGATATAAGAAGACTTTGTGTTTTCTCGGCGTTGAGCATGAGCTTATTCGAGGAAAACCACCTCTCAGCCAATTCCAGGGTGTGGGTAGAAGAGAGGGTTAGCTCATGTAGATTACTATTTTTGTCAATAAGCGTTGTATCATCGGCAAAGAGAATGCAATTTTTAGGGAGGACCTGATAATATAAGTCGTTAATATACAATATGAACAGAGATGGTCCTAAAACTGAACCCTGTGGAACACCATGCGAGATTTCTTTCAAGTCTGATTTAACTCCATTCACCAGAACACACTGAGATCTCCCCCGCAGATACGATTTAAAAAATTCCAATGGAATGCCACGTATTCCATAGTAAGTTAGTTTTTCAACCAATATATCATGGGACACGCAGTCAAATGCTTTAGTGAGATCACAGAGGGTAATATGCGTATATTCCCCTTTCTCTAGGCCATCAACAGCTTTTGAAACAACATCTAAAAGAGCTTGTGTAGTTGAAAAACCTTTTCTGAAACCAAATTGACCGGGGCAAAGTAAACCGTTCACCTCTAGATAAGAAATCAATCTCTGTTTGACCAGTATCTCTATAATCTTAGCAATTATGGGAATGATCGAAATTGGCCTAAAATTGTTCATTACCTGAGGATCCCCCTTTTTTAATAATGGAAGAATTACAGAAATTTTCAAAGCATCTGGAAAAATACCCAGAGAGAAGCAGTTGTTCAATATAAAAGCTAGGGGTTCGGCAATGATATCAGCAATAGGTTTGATGATAGCACTATTTAGTTCGTAAATGTCACGACAGCCAGAATCTTTCAGACTAGAAATGGTACTCTTTACTTCACCTGGTGTAACCGGAAAAAAAGAAAAGGAGTCTACAGGTGTTTGCAGAGTTTTCAAGAAATCAGTATTTTTCTGTGACGGGAAAAAAGTTTGGCATTTCATCTCTGTTGGCAGGTTATAAAATGTCACTTTTCATAAATTACTTTTTTCCCGTGGGAAAAAAGTGAGTACTTCTTTCCCGGATATATATCACATATATATACTCTGTTAATGGCTTTTGTTGTGCTATAGTTCCGAAAAATGAGCCAATAATACCGTCTCCGAGAAAGAACTGCAAGTCCTTTTATCTTCCATTCGACTTCGCGGTTTCGTATATTACAAAACAACTACTGAATTCGCAATTTTTTAAAATCAAATCACAGAATTGAACTGACAGAAGTGACATCAGATATTTGATTACTTCAAAAGAATGATAAAGATGTCTATAAAACGCAGGTGTCCCTACTGTTAAAAACTTGAAATTTCACGTCGATAATTTTCAGATTTCGAAATAATGTAATATCTTCTCAATATTGATTCGTACTTCCTTCTGTCACAGAAAAAAATAGTGTATTATACACGGGAAAAATATTAGATTTTAGCTCACGGTTTTTTGTCTCCCTCCGCTACGCGTCGGGAGACAACACAACCTGGAGCTAAAATCTACAACTTTTTTCCCTTGTATAATAAATAACTATTATTGTTTTCCAATATTTTGGGAAATTTTATGAAGTCGAACTGGAAGAACTCACAGTGGCAGTAGACGCTGAAACTGCCACTAATCTACAAGATGGTTTCCCACTTTTGATTTTAACACAACTTTCCATGCAATCTTCGCCATTTTTTCTTCTCATATTGAAGGCCCAGTCTTCCAAAATTGTGCTGATTTGGCTGACTGGAGTAGTTGAGACGAACTGAATGGTGAGATTTTCTCTAATCATCACCGAACCGTTCTTCTTGATTCGATCATCATAATATACCAAAATAGTATAAAATATAGGTAAAGTTATACACCTAATGTATTTTTCCACATGAAACGTGCAGCCAGAATAAAATTGTCTTGCCTTTCACACAAAATGTCTCAGTAATGCGAATTATAAGTAAATAAAATAAAGTCGGTACTTATAGGTTATTGTCTCTGATTTGAATCCAAAGCAATCTTGACCAGACACGATGTCAAAATTTTATCGCTGATAAACGAGATTTGTTGGTCACGTGTGGGTCAATTCGCCTTTTGTATTGGTAGAGCAAGTCCGATAAAATTTAATAAATAAAAAATATCACTAGAATACAGAAGAAACCGTGAAAATGGTCGATTCATATTGGTTCTCGAGAGCAAGAGTGGAATAGTCTTCAATATTCTTTCATTTTCTCAATAAATAGGGCAATTTGATGGATGATTTTGTACAAACTTACTGAATACTTCAACAAAAAAACCTAAAATCTTTATATTGTGTCACCCACCACTCATATTTTGCGAGAATATTATAAAAATGTTTTTTCTGTGACGGGAAAAAAGTTTGACATTTCATCTCTGTTGACAGGTTATAAAATGTCACTTTTCAATCATTACTTTTTTTTCTGTAGGAAAAAAGTGAGTACTTTTTTCCTGGATACTCATAAGTATGGTAGATATTTGATTCAGAAAACGAAAGTTACATTTTCTTCAAATCAAAAGTACAATTATTGAATGTGCATTGCATGAATGACACGTTCCTTGAAGTATTCGGTACAACAGTAGAATTTTCTCGTGTTGAAATTATATTTCTTTCTGCCATGGACACAACTGCCGTTGATGTACCTGGTTGCAAATGGGGTGTTATTTCGGCAATGCCACAAGTTCTGAATACTTTATTAGCTATTTCTGTTCTGTGTGATACCGATTCATCAACATATCCTTCAGCGACCGTTGATGACTTTCAACCGCCATGTTTCTTCAGTGTCAGCAAATCTCCCCCAGATTCAACTAAAAGTGTAGCAGATGATCTTCGAAATGAATGACCTGTATATGAGGTAGCATTTTCAAGTTTTAGAAAACTAGCTACTTTTTCAGGTACCTTGTAAAACTGATTTTTACCCACAACTTGATTGATACATTTTCCATTGCGATATGCATAAAACAGACGGCGATCCTTTGCTGTTGCTGGACGCAGGGCTATGTATGTTCGGTAAAATTTGATATATTCTTCAGTAACTACAAATCTTCTGTCCACATCATTCTTTGTTTGCTTGAGTTTCACAATTAATATCGTTCCTGAATCTTCAATATCATCTAATGTTACCTGGCTGATTTCACAAATTCGAAAAGCTCCTGCAATCCCGAATACAACAACAACTTTGGCCATTAAATAAACTTCATCAGGAGCATTATTTAAAAAATTCGCCAATTTGTGTACTCGTAAAAATCGCTGCTTTCTTCGGTTTGTAACCTTTCCCATTTTGTTTCAGGAATGTAATTAGTTTGGGATATTTTGAAATGTCTACATTATTATTGGATTGTAACATACTTTTAATCATTGAATAATTTGACCACACTCTTGATGGCTTTTGTTGCTGAGCCAGTTCGGAAAAATAGGCCAATACCACCGTTTCCGAGAAAGAACTGCATGACTTTTTCATTCTCCATTCCATGAATCTTGAATACGCGGTTTCGTAAATTTTCCGCGATTTAGCTGGCAATAATTTTTGTGACGCTTCTTTCGCTGCTTCAACTAACTCCGGTGGAGTAAAAGAAAACTCGAATTCAGACATTTAATATTATTCAAAATAACTACTAAATCACTATATAAGTTCGCAATGATTTTCAAATCAAAAATCAAAACACAGAATTACATTGACAGAATATGACAATAGAATGACATAGCAACAAAGATGCCCACAATGGATGTGTAAGAAGGACAAATTTCACATTGATAATTTTTTGATTATATTATGTAATATCTTTTCAATATGAAGCGTCTTTCTTCCTGTCACAGAAAAAAATAGTGTATTATACACGGGAAAAATATTAGATTTTATCACCAGGTTGTGTTGTCTCCCGACGCGTAGCGGAGGGAGACAACAACTTTTTTCCCTTGTATAATAAATAACTATTTTTCCCGGACTACTGCGGGAAAATGACACTTCCCGAACTGAATTGCGTGCGGGTACAGGGTGAATCACGCACGCTCTTAGGAAAAATAATTATCGGAAATCGAGTGATGTAAATATGATGATGTGTCAGGGTGGGCAAGGACTTGGAGGAGCTCGGCCTCGAAGCGTACGCCCTCAGCGACCTCGAAGAGGACGAGGAGTACACAAATCCGGGCAAGGTGTTCGAAGCGTCGGCGCACACGTACACCTACACCACCAGCACGATCATGCATCCGGACGACGGCACATCGGTGACGGGCAGTCAGATGGGCAGCCGGATGACGTCGGTGTGTTCGAGCGCGCAGGCGTCGCCGCCCGCGACGCCGAGAGCGTCGAGCCGGAGGAATTCGTGCAGTACGTTCTCGACGACGTTCGGGTTGGCCAAGATGCTCAACGAGAGAGGTGGGTTCGGTGAATCAATAGAACAGAATACAACCTTATTTACGGTTCTCCATTGCATACATTATTATCACACACACATATTATCACAAGATGGAAAAATATATTTATATATATAAATATATTTGATATAATTGGAAATATCGGGGAGTTCAGTCAATCGGGCTACAAGCAAACTACTTTATTGCTATTCCAAGATTTCGAAGATTTTTATTTTCTTCTTCAAGGCTGAAACAATATATTGTAAATGAAACATTTTGTTACGAGTCAATTCAACAAAAACATGAACTTACTTGCAATGCGAGTTAAAAGGTATAAATTGAAATAATAATGAGTTTAAGAAAATATAAATGATGTAGACATAAAAATTGATAGGACAGTGACAAAAGTCATATAATCTATATACCGGAAGAAATGAAATTATAAAATTAGATTGTTGTTGAATATCTTATGAGGTAGAGTCATTATGAATATCATCATGAACAAAAGTTAATAAATAAGAATATATCTGACTGAGATTATCAATATCTGTTTTCTTATCCATAGTATATTTCTCATTAACATTCTTTTCTGAATGCAAAATTTTTGTTTCTTCAAATTCCATATGATGATCATTAGTGATGACATGTTCAGCGAGTCCATAATTACTTTTTAGATCATGTGTAGTTTATTGCATTCCTTGTAATGACTGTAATCTGAAATATATTGGTCAAACTACTCAGAATCTCAAATCTAGGATATCTGGTCATAGAAGTGATTGCAGACTTCATCAGTTTTCTTGGGAACTAAAATTCAGGCTAACATTCCGAAACATGAATGACGAATGAAAGAAGTCACAGGGTGTTCAATTTGGCATTTTTCTTCTGGCTGTTTTTTTGCCGGTAAAAGAAGACTATCATCTTGCTAGGGTCCCTTGATGTAAATTGACGTATTTGTCTTAACAGGGTACGGACAGATCCTCGCCTCCTCTCACTTTAAAGTGTTTGTGAAACAGTTATATAGTTCCATCTTTATTCATTTCTGGGGATAAACACTAGATTTCTGACATTTGTTGTTTTTTAGGTTACACGTAATTTCCACATGTTATTTCTCATTCTACTCTACATATTATATCCAAATAATGATGATGATTTTCGAGATTTTTATTTTTCAACTCCAGCATAATCTTTGTGAGGCAGTGAGCGAATTTTTCTGAAAGTTTAATACGTTTTATCAACTGGGACTGTTCTTAGGCAGTACCTATCAATAAATGAATTTTGATATCAGACTAAGCCTTATGGTTGAGTAATGGTGAAAAATTTTATGTAGGCATTCAAACTAATGTGCCTCATATGTCATGTGTGCTGTATATATTCATGTTGGGAATCATTTTTGCAGTTTTTCACGAACACTTAATATTTCCTGAATGTAGGTATAATTTTTTAAATGGTAGGCCATATGCCTCTTCTTTTAATCCTCCGTTTTAATCAAAACTGTTTCTACTAAAATGCATTCAAAAACTTGTGGAGTGGATGATTATAGGCACAATGAGAAAGTATAATATGTGATTTCGTATTAGTTTTACCTCGAATATTTTGCTGATGTATTTACCAATTTTCCCCATTCGGTCACTTCACTTTCTATGTTCTCATTTCATTCGCATTTGATGGAAAGCTGACAAATTCAAATTTGCCATCCAACTGATTGATACAGCCTAACGCAGCACATTTTACCATCCTTCCAAAACATAATTGAATAATGTATTAAGATCAAGTATGAAATTGAAATTTGAAATACACAAAACCAAAGTCACTAGATGATTGAAAGAGAAAGGAGCTATGATCTGTCCGTACCCTGTTAGATGACAAATACGTCAGTTTGCATTAGAGTTCCTTAATGTACTTGACACTGCTGTTTTGACGTTTTTTGTATATTAGAGTACGGACACTATGACAAGCACTGACAATCAGACATAACTACAAATAAATTGATGGAAAAAGCGGGAACTGACAGTACACGGACGTACATGACATGAATGTCAAAGGTTAAACAAATTGAGAGAATTAGGAGAAAGATGCAAAAATAGAAACAGAATATGATGCGGCTGGCATAGAATATAGGTTTAGGCCACAAAATTTGCGAGGTATTTCTTGGTAGGATATAGAACATTTTTCAACGCATTTTTATCAGGTACACTTCAGAATGGAAGATTTGATGTTGAAGGATAGGTATTGAGAGAAAGAGCCGAACCCACAATTTATAAACGGAGCAAGTATCGGAGAGAACCTTATTCCAATTTAGAACCATCAAGAAACGAAAAACTTGCAAGATATTATCAGAGCACAGAACAAGAACGCTTAACGAGTGCACCATTTATGTTAGGTATTGAAAATGATCTTCCGATGGCCGGGTTCAAACCAACAATCCCCTTTAGCAATGTGAACGGCGATCTATAGTGAGTCGAACGCTGAAGTCCATTCATACCTCGATTTATACCTACTTCCGCAGGTCTTGGAGAACCTTTATCATTTATCCTAACTGAAATCAGCTGTTTCGTTGCATGATATTATTAATTCATTAATTACTTATTACCTACCACTCTTGTACAAGTGAAATAGTTCCATACGAAATAAAACTTTGTTTGTTTCATTGGTTGAAATTTATCAGTTTTCACCCCATTCTGAACTTTGTGATAAAAAAATATTCAACTGAACGTATACATATACCTACATATGAGAGACCTATTTCATAGGAATAGTATATGTATTTCCTTGGTATATATGTAAATACCAACTTGACATCGACCTCCTTTGAGATCCTTCAGCCTTATCATTCAATATTTCGAGAAGAAATAATTTTCTAATCAATTTATCGTACCCTTTTACCCACTCGAGGAGACGCTATGCACTCTCATACAAAAATCAAAGACAGAGAAAGATATATGGATGTACTCTTCCCAGGACTTGTGGAGGAAGGAAGATGCGAGGATCCTTTATCTGAGCGAAAAACATATTCTTGTCCTTGTCTGGCAAAACATATGATTTGCTTCAAAATCGTTTGTGGTTATGTTTGATTGTCACTGCTTGTCTAGTGTCCCTACTATAATATACAAAAAACGTGAAAACAGCAGTGTCAAGTACATTAAGGAACTCTAGTTTGCATCAAGGGACCCTACATCTTGCATATTTTCCACAGGCATAAAAGCGGTGACGCCCTCTTGCGTGCCCACGCCCTGCGGCCCGGCCAGCTTCACGCCCACCGCCACGCCCCACAACAGTCCCGACGGCACGCCTGCGCATTCGCGCTCCGCCTCCCCCGAGCCGTACGAGCAGTTCAGTCTGCCGCAGCTGATTTTCGGCTCGGTGCCGCACTTTTTGCGCGACACCATCGGAGTGGGCGGGGCGAAGAAGAAGGAGAAGAAGCAGCAGGCCACGCCCCCAGGGACGGCGAAGAGGACGGGCGAGGACAGGCAAGAGGTAACATCCGTCGATGTTTGTAGCGTTGATTTTTTCTTTCTTTGACATTTGGTTTTTTATTGAGAAGGTGGGGGCAATAGGAATGGGGGGATGGAGAGACAGAGATTTTTTCTTTGAGGTTTGGTGTTTTATTGAGAAGGTGGGCGGAAAGGGAGATAAACCAAAGGAAGAGCGAAAGGGAGAACGGAAAGGGGAGCGAGAGTGAGAGTGAGATAAGGAGCAAGAGCGAGAGGGAGCGAGAGCGAGTGAAAGAGGGAGCGAGAGTGTGAAAGGGAGCGAGGATAGGCAAGAGCTAACGGCCGTCGATGTTTGTAGCGTTGATTTTTTCTATTCTTTCTTTGACGTTTGGTTTTTGCTCGAAAGGGTGATGGAAATGGCAAAGGGAGAGTTGGAAAGTCAGAAACAGAGACAACAAAACAGAATGGATGTCGGTAGTTGAAGCGGTAATTTTCATTTTAGAAGTCTGCTTTTGAAAGTGGGTGTGGCCTGGAACAGATGATTTTTCAAGAAGTGGGTGGGAATGGAAATGGAAGTGTGCATAGGAAAAGTACAGGCAACATTGAATTTTTAAATTTTTTTGTGTTAAGTTTGGTCTAGATTGTATTGTAGTTGTAGGAGAACCGGCTGCAAATTCCGACCGTCATTTGATAACGAAATGTTATATGTTCCAGAGGCATGTGAAAACATGTATTTTATCGAACGGCACTTGTGCCAATCACTATCCTGAACGAAATGAAAAATTACCCTTTCCTGTGCGTTAATTTGCACTCAATTTCGCGATATGATAACGAGATGAGAATTATACAATCTAATACCAATTGAATGATAGATCTCAAAAACCTACCTGTGCCACCTCTTAATCTGAGTCAAATCCACGGCACAGCGTTTTATTCCATCGTGTGATAACGATATGAAACAAGGAGCAAATGGAAGGAGATAATGTTCCCTTTGCGAATTTCCAAACGTGCCGCGATTCAAACTGATATGAGTTATTGGCAGAGTGTCAATATTTCCGAGAATATTTCGCCCCTCGAAAGATAATATCCGATGGACCAGTGTAAAATTCATATTCTGCTACTAATATTAATTATGTATTATGAAATGTATTATGCATATTTATAGTTGTGAATAAATTATTATTATCATATGGTGCTCACACAACGTATTCAAAACCACATGTTGAGTTTTACACTGGTCCATCGGATATTATCGTTCGACAGGGGCGAAATATTCTCGGAAATATTGACGCTCTGCCACTAACTTAGATCCCTTTAAATCGCGGCACGCTTTGATATTCACAAAGGGGTCATCATCTCCTTTTATTTGATTTTTGTTTCAACTTGTAATCACATGACGGAAGTATGTCCGGAATAATGGTAGCAAATAAATCGCTGTTCCGTGGAATTGTCTTAGATAAACTCGTGGCACAGGTATGTTTTTGAGATCTACTATTCAATTGGTATCTGCTGGCATAATCATTTTCCCGTTATCAAATCGCGAAATTTAGTGCAAATTACCGCACAGGAAAGTGTAATTTTTCAATAATTTTACTCGGGAAAGTGATTGGCACAGGTGTCATTCGATAATACAGGGTGTATCTAAATAACGCCGAAAAAAATCATGGTGTGACCTTGTGATATTCTAGCAAATGAAGTTCATATAAACATGTGTCCTAGCTTGCTCCGTTTTTGAGATACAGGATGTTGACGTTGGAAGTATCAATTGTTTTTATTAATAACCCCTCTGTATGAGCTTTCATGGTGCTAAAATTCAGTATGGATGGAGACTGAGAAAGCCCCAACATTTCAAAATGATTCTAATTGTATTGACTAATCTCAATGGAAGTCTTGAAAACACCTACATTGAAATTTGGAGTCAAATCGGATTCTTATTGTTTCCTCAAAATTTAAGCTAAGTAGATACAAAAATCACACAGGATAAAAAAGTTGTTACATCAACAGTTGAATCTGATAAAAATATAGAAATCAGAAAAACCGGTGGTGTGCAATGACATTCATCATGAATATCGATAAATTCACCCACTGTAACGCCACTGGAAATATTATTTCGAATCTAATTGCACTGGAAGAAGCTCCATATTACTATTAACAAAACCACAAGGTTTGATTGAAATTGATGAAAAGACAATTGAGAAATGAATAGAAAAAAGATTTCTTATGGAAATATTAATACCCTGTATCTCGAAAACGAAGCAAGTTAGGACACATGTTTATACGAAATTTATTTCCTAAAATATCACACGGAATCTTCCCTTGAATATTTTCGGTGTTATTTAGATACACCCTGTATAAAATATTTTCACATGCCTTTGTGAGATATATCATTTTGGTATCAGATGGCGGTTGAAATGTGCAGCCGGCTCTTTTATTACGTTCTTTTTTAGCAAAGCTTCAGTCTTCCAAGTCATTCACAATTTAGAATATATTTGAATCTCTAGCTCATAGTTTTTTAAAGTAATTATAGATGATTCTGAGTTCCTATTGACTAGGTACCTGAAGGATAAAGATTTTCCTTATATAAAATGGAACTTTTAATAAAAGATAATGGTCCAAATAGGTAACTTGCTACACTGATAATCATAATGAAGGGTGATCCAATTTATGCATCCCATTTGCCATCAATGTAAATCTACCATCTGGCAATGAATATGTGTTTTCGAGGTCTCAAATGTCCGTTTTTAATAATAGATTCACCAATAACCATCCCAAACTGCGTCAAATATTTCAGTTGTTCTACATAACGAACTGTGTATCGAAATTGATGGGAAAGATATGGTCATGTCAATAGCAATATTCTTTTTATCTTGTTTCATTCTCACTACTGAGATCAATTAAGTTAGAAGGAGGTGAGACGGATTTGATTTGTCGATTGAATAAAAAGTTTTTATCTGTCAGGAAGGGCAAGGGAAGAATACATAACCCAACATAATTCAACCAGAATGTAAAATGGCTGAGGAAATTAATGAGGAGCATAGAAATATTATATTGCAGTGAGTATCCAAACGATTTAATCTGTGGACTGAAACTGCAAAGCTGAAAGAATGTCAAAATGAAAATATAACCTCACAATTTTTAGCACAGAACCACATAATTACTAGAATTAATCCAGTCTCACCTTTTTCTCACTACAATACCAGATGAATAGCAAGCTCAGTTGGGGTGAGTGGGAAGAAATATTCTCAATAAGTTCTTAAGACAACTCGCATCAGACTAAGATAAATGAAACGTGTAATACAACTGAGCTATTGAGCTGCACTGAGAATCTTGGTTAATCTCAGTCAGAGTTGGTCAAAAGAATATTACTAATAGTCCTACTGAGCAAACAATTGGCGATATAGTGGGTGAAATAAAAAAAACTGGAAGCATCCGAAATAGGATGGATCTTTTTCATCATCCTGTCGTCTGGTCAGTCAAAAATATTGCTGCTATTCACGATAGAAAATAAGCGTATGCCACCTGGCGGGGGTTTTCAACTCTCTGTTTACTCTGTTAACATTTAATTTTTGATTGTGCTTATCGCGTTCTAATTTTTTTTCTATCTCCGAGCGCACGAAAGAGAATCCATCAAAATAAATTGTTCAAATTATTGCCGTCTGGTGGGGCGATATGTTATTTTCTATCGCGAATTAGTGTTGAAAGTGGATTTTTTAGCACCCTTTGGCACATTTTATTGCGGTTAGCGGTGGTTGAGCGATCCATTTCGTTGATGAATCGTTGCCAACCCCTGGAAACATGTGCTTATTGACAGCTGGTTGATGTACATTGTTGTCAATACAGGAAACTCAAATTGGATCACTGTCTTGAATGGTAGGTAATCTGGAAAAGCAAGAACTGTATTAGGCACTAAGTGGGAAAAATATAAGAGACATTACGTAATAGATCAATAATTGTAGTTATATTTCAGAAAAAAATATCAAGTATCATGAATTTCAAAGAAAGGCACAATCAAACAGATTTTAATAATAAATTATTGTATTTTTATATTTGATGACGAGGGTTGGCCTTTGTAATTGTTATTTGAAAATAAACAGTTCAAAGATCATTTTAGGTTTTATTTCATTCCCGCTCCTATTCAGAATGAATGAATGATGAATTATTCAAGTGGGTGACCGATTCAAATAGTTCATCATTACGTTTCCATGTCATCTTAAAGTGATCTTTGAACTTTGGCATACATTAATTAATAGAATAGATTATTTGAATATTTTTTGTTTAGATAAACAAGTAAGCAAAATTCGGCAATAATAAGAATAATGGTCATAATAATAATAATTATTATAATAATATAATAATAATAGAACCAATGCTTTTCGAGTCAACATAGAGGATGATTTATGTAGGCCACATAGGAGTTGAATACTTTCAAATTGGTATGTTCTTGTAATCGCTAATTTCCAATCTACTTGAAATATTCTTAGTCCTCCAGCTATACAGAGTGTTTTTGGAGGTGTGACGAATTGATATTCATCATACGAATCTGCTATTAAAGGTCTATTAACATAACAAGTTTCCATTGTTCAAGTTTGAACCCTTTGATTGGGTAAAAGTATTGAAAAGGGTACAATTATGAAGATAAAAAAAGGATATATTTGTATCTAAAGAAATACATTGAGAATTCGCATTCTCTATGTGATAAAAATAACAATTCTTTCTCGGTTTATTCAACTGGATAGTAGTTGTTTTCTGTTGAATAAACCGAGAATGAATTGATATTTTCATCACATAGAGAATGTGAATTCTCAATGTAATTCTTTATATCCATTTTTTTTATTTTCATAATTTTATCTGAGGATGTGCCTTTTCAATACAGAGTGTGTCAAGTCGGCACCAACTTTCTCATTTTCGATTCGATCCAACTGGGAACTGTCGAGATAATTCGATATTCATTGATGTAGTAAATGTCACCTATATAGGTTGTATCCCCATTGCCAATACCAGTTTGAAGCTGACATGATTACTTATCAAGTAGGTTGTAACACGTTGTAGGTTCAAGTTCAATCGGCAGCGACAAAATTCGGTCTAATCCTGAATTAATCGTTCATCTCTTTGCGGCACCACCATTTCGATATTAATTGGCCCTAGAAGCACAGTGTTTAGCTGATTTACTCAGTCTGCCCGTTGTCATTCAGTTGCCATATTGAAATTACTCACAAATTTAGAAGACTCTGCCACCTATGATCACTTTTATGCAACCTAGTAAAGCGTCCTATTAGGTGAATAACTCATCAAATGACTGTATACCGAGATTTATACAATAGGTAGTAGGCTACTTGGGGTAGAATCGCAATTATACACGTAGGCACAGTAAATACTTATATTCAACTTCTGTTAGGTACAACTTGTCTCTACAATATCTGAATAATTAATGATGAGTCCAACCTTATCCCGTTTACATTACATAAAACTATATTAGTCACTATCAGCATAGCTATCAGTATGAGCCGAGTCAGATGCGTTTCCATAGGCGGGTGCCGCAAATCTGACTGAACGATCCATGAACAAGTGAGTTTGTTTTGAACTATTTTGCTCAGTTCTTTCTTGGCGTAGTTGAAATCAGTTGAATCTTGAGAGCGTACAGCCGATGAATGTTGATATATCCTAATCTAAATGAATCGGTCATGAATAGTAAATTATTGAATTTTCTCGACATCAATAGACGGTCTGCGCCTTATAGTACATACGTCAATACCGCTAACGATATTTTGGGAAATCTGAGAGTGGTAGAATAGTCATTCCTAGAAAAAATATATGTCGAAATATATCGCTCTGGAATACAATTCTTCCTAAATAGGCGTATTCAAATGATCAGACATGGCTGCGAAACGTGTAACGTTAGTGCACGAGTAATTTCGATTGGTAATCAAGGGCGGATCCAGAGGGGGGGTGATAGGGGCGATCGTACCTATAGTAACCTCAAAATATATTTTTGGAAGGAGATTCAACATTGAAGAATGGTATAAGTGATATAGTTTCTCTTATAAAATATTTGTCTGCAGTTCTGCAGAAGTGGGTGCTATGCTCAGCGCATTTGTTAAAAAAAATCGGACTGGAAAAATATTCAAAAAATATCTCGTGAATCGCTCCAAAGAAGAAACACCCGTGGGCTAGGAGTTCTGAATATGGTACAAAATGAACACCTTTCTGGAAACCCTCTGTATCATATAAGTATTTACAAATTTCATAAGAATGAATAATGATCAGTTCACTTTTGTTCTGGCCAAAGTAAACTGAAAAAGATACAAATATGCGAGAATGTATTTCACCAGAAATGAGGTGGTACTCAATCCACTTTTCATCTTTGTCAAAGAGTCGACACTCTTCGAGCGTTTCTGGCTGTTCGATTGCAAACAAGATTGCAAACAAACAGGGATATTTTTAGTATTCTTCAATTAAAGCACCAACATATGCTCCAAAGACCAAACCATTATAGAACTGATGAAATAAATTGAGGAATGAGAAATCATTCACTTAGGTTTGATTTTCTCTTTGCAAGAGGAAATGATTCTTGATATTGTGCAACTTTTTACATCATCAGGTAATTTATTGAATTTTGAGATAGCTGAGTAAACTTTTTTTGGCCAAGTGTAGAATTAGCAGCATCAAGATGAAACAAGTTATATTGTCTAGTATGATGTTCATAGATTTGGAAATTTCTTACCAACATGAAGTTAGATTTGAGGTGTTCATTGAGTAAGTTTTGTTCAGATAGTGCTCTTCCAAAGAAAATGTATTTGTTTCTTCATATAGTTGATTTGATGGTGGGTCATATGGAAGACGATACAGCAGTTCTAATGCTTTCATACAGTACAGATATTTTGTTAAAATTATTCTTGGCACATGAACCTCAAATATTTATGAGACAGGTCATTTTACTAAGGATGTGAGAATAGAGAATTAAATTTGCTATATTTGGGCCAAGTTTTGAACATCTTAGAGTACCAACTATGGGAGAATATTTTTCTTTGAGCATGCCAATATGCTTATCCCATGTTGACTTTTCATCAATCCAAATACCACTGTATTTGGTATAGTCAGTTTGTTTCAATCCGTCATTTTTGAGTTTTTGCCTACTGGAAGGAGGTGATAGTGACAGAGAAACTTTTTTCCTAGAGCCTCGTGGGCAGAATCGAGCGAATCGGCATAAGCAACCTGATAGCCAATCCGGGCGCCGCCCTGTATACGAGATCGGCGCTCACTAGTCCCATGGCGCAACTCACTTGCCTCTTGCCCAGTCACAGCAGCGAGAACATCTCGAACAGCAACCAGAAGTTCGTGTCCCCAGCTGCATCAGCTAGCACAAGTAAGTAACATTCTATCTGCATTACTTTTTTTTATTTATCATATATCTTCCAGTCAGAACAAGTTCTGGTATGAGGAAGAACATAATTATAAAATAATAAGTAATGAATATCTCTGAACAACTACACAAACATGAGTAAAAGTGAACATGAATAATAATTCATAATGAATCAGGATATCACAATAAATCACAAAAAAACAAATCAATGAACAAAGAAAAAAATTCTAGTCAGGGACATAATGTACTGATAAATTCTAAACATTTCTCTCAAACATGAGAGAAATGTCCGCAAGCAATCTATAAGGACATTTCCGTTATACAAGGAAAGACAATGCCAGAAGACGAACGGGGAAATATGGAGACTGTATAGTACCATCCTGCCAGCGATGCTTCGTATAGTGCATGATTTCGAGTGACTTCGGGAATTGGCATGATTCTGCCGCTTGGTGTGTGATGAGAACTTGACCTCCCTGCCGATTGATCAACGGACGACCCGTTGGCTCAGTTGGCAGAGCGTTGGGCATGTAACCCAGAGGTTGTGAGTTCGGCTCTCACACGGGGCGGTGGAATTTTTCCATTTTCCATTGTCACTCGAAATTATCTCATAATTATATGTATCTTTTCGGTCGAGTAACCGACAAAAATGATCACCCACTCCTATTGTTATAATTGACATCAAATTTCAACGGTATTTAATACTTTGGTAACACCATGGATGAGTTTATTAATGATGAGTACGCATATGTATGGACTTCAGAATCTTTCAAAGTCAATAAATCCGCAGCGAAGTGCAATATAAATTTTTTTATATATAAAATAATAACATAACCTTTCCGGACACCATGTATATTGAATTTAAATATTTACAAACTTCTCAGTGAGATAAAAACCCCAATATTGGTAACATCCCCATAAAGCTGCGTTCACAAGCAAACTTTTTACGTTTTGCTTTCTGAGTTTCGCATTCTGATTGGTGAAGCAAAATCTGGAATAGACAGGACCCAAAAAGCTGAATATTTTCAGCTTTTTGCGTTGCAAGATGCCACTATGTGTGAAAATGGCACGATGTAGGAAAATTGTAAAAATAAACAAATACTCAATACTTAACCTATGTTCACACCACCCCTCAATGATAGTCACACCCAATATTTGCCTTTTTATGGTTGATTTTTCTCTTTAAGGAGCAATTTACGTCAGTACTCAACATGAAAATTATTCGTTATTTAATTAGTATTATTGTTGTGATTGTTTCACTTCATTTCAGGATGAAGCACAAGCAGGGTTGGCACGAATTAATTCATATGAATTAAGTCAGTGATTTAATTCGTGAATTAATTCAAATTACTTTTTTCAAATAAGTCGTGAATTAATTCAAAATTTATCAAATGGGAACAAATCGCATTATTACCTTCAATTTAAACTAGTTTAAAATGAAATTTTCGATGGCATCTGACAACTGACAACCGTGAAGCACCACACGCGGAAAACAAAATTTTTTAAGAGCCGCTTTACAGTTTGCAATATTTCATTGCATGCAATTGATTGCTTCAATTCATATTTCCGGCAAAAATAATATGTAGGCTTTTCAACGCTGAATCGGAATTACCGGCTTGCAATGTCTTTTTGTCATAGATTCTGTGTATTACTTCTCACCGAGTTTTGAGTTGGGTCAAGAGTCGGGTAGAAGAAACTATGAGAAAGGTAAGAAAAGTAAGATCCAATGTGTATCTAATGATTCCGAAAATCTAACATGTCACCACTGGAATTGCACCAGTGATACAAATTACCACAATATAAATAAATATGTCCGGACTCATTTCTTGCAATGCATCGAGAAATTGCTTTCCAAGGTGACCCCAATCCGTAGGCGCGCCATGGATATTGCTGCATTTTATTGAAAATAACTGTAAAGCGCCTCTATAATGAAGATTGTGAATGAGTAATATAATTTGCATAACATAATTTTGTCATTCAATCAATAGTCTCAGTTTATATTGCAACGATTGCATATTTTAAGTATTTTATTGTCACGCTTTGAGATTTTTAACGGAAATTAAAACTTAGTTTTTTCGATGTTCTTGTATTTTGTTCAAGTAAATAGAATTTGATTTGTTCTCAAATGAATTAAATCAAAAAAGTCCGAATTAATTCAAAAAGTCAGACTTTTTTGACTTTTTTATAAAACTCATGACTTATTCCAACCCTCTGCACAAGTAACAAAACCAAGGCAACTGAGAAAAGCCATAAAAACTCACTTTGACGTTTTTTTTGTTGAGAATGACATTTGCTTCAGTTTAATTCACGTTCAATTTCAGATTCTGCTTCACCAATCAGAATACGAGATGTAAAAAGCAAAACGTAAGAAGTTTGGTCGTGAACCCTGCTTAACTGGAACAATATTTAATATTTTCAGCTACGAAACTCAAGGCCAGCATGGGTGTCCCCGGCAAACCGGGCAGCGGCTCTCTCAGCCGCAGACTCGACCAGCTCAATTCCAGGAAGCAGAGGAGACAGCAACAGGGCGGCGGCGTAACTAGGCCCGATTTGGGAACGGTTTCGATGAAAACAGCTCCCGAACAACCGGAACAAGCCGCTTCCACACTGGGAACTCTGAGTTCGCTCTTGTTCGGCAGAAAAGGCGGTCTGTTCTAGGTAAATCCGTCATGAATTCAGCTGTCAAGTAGTATCACTGACTCTTCACGTGAAGCAAATTTCCTAGCAGTGAACTGCCAGCTGTTAGTTACACTCATAAGGTTGTTTTTCCATTGTGATCATTTTGTCTGTGGGAAATCAGCAGATTGAGTACTGACAGTTGTTTTTGGAGTATAGTGAAAGCTGTAACAACAGGGCGGCGGCGTGACTGAGCTGGATTTAGAAAGGGTCTCGATGAAAACAGATCCCGAACAACCGGAACAAATTGCTTCTACTTTGGGAACCTTGAGTTTGCTCTTGATCGAAAGAAAAGGCGGTCTGTTCTAGGTAAATCCGTCATGAATTCAGATGTCAAGTCGTTTCAATGACTCTCCACTTGAAGCAAATTTCCTAGCGATGAACTGCCACTTGTCAGTAACACTCACAGAGTTATTTTCATTGTGATAATTTTGTCTCTTCAGGAAATCAGTAGATTATATTACTGACCGTTGTTTTCGGAGTATACGAGAAAAGATGTAACAACAGGGCAGCGGCGTGACTAAGCCCGATTTAGAAAGGGTCTCGAATTAAAACAGACCTCGAACAACGGGAAAAAACTGCTTCCACCATGGGAACGTTGAGTTCGTTCTTGTTCGGCAGATAAGGTTCTAGATAAATCCGCCAGAAGTTCAGTTGTCAAGTAGTTTCACTAATTCTCTCCACCCGAATTCTATTTCCTAGAGGTGAACTGCCACTTGTCAGTAACACTCACAGAGTCATTTTCATTGTGATCATTTTGTCTCTTTGGGAAATCAATAGATTCAGTACTGACCGTTGCTTTCGGAGTATACGAGAAAAGATGTAACAACAGGGCGGCGGCGTGACTAAGTCAGATTTAGGAACGGTCTCGATAAAAATACTGACCAACAAAAACCGCTTCCAGGTGGGGAACGTTGAATTCGCTCTTGTTCGGCAGAAAGGGAGGTGTGTTCTAGGTAAATCCGTTGATGTAAGACATAGGAAACCCCTCACAAATAAAATGAAATATCCCATAGTGACGTCCAGAACAATGACATCAGCGCTACCATGCGTTTTGGAAACCGAACTAATTCGACCACTGACAGACGTGCCGGCAATTTCAAAATGTAATTGGTTATAGGCTTTTTATTATAAAGAAAGAAGGACTGTGTATAATGGAACTTCATCAGCATATTGCCTTGTATTCTTCCTGAGATTTTACCTGAAATCTTTGAAGTCCAGTAACATATTTCCATATATCAAAGCAATTTAACCTCGAATTTCACTTAGCAACATATTTCACTACCACCACTTGGAGTCCAATAAATGTCACTTCTTAAGTTAATTAAATCAAAGGATATATATTGTATAACATTCCTTCCCTAACTATATTTGGGATATGATTGAATATTGATGATGCATTTCTGAAACTGTTCCCACCATTTTACTAAAAAATAAAAAATATCAACTACATCACATAAACAATAACAACAGCAGTAATGGCTGCACAAAAATAATGGCAGCTGACATGAAATCTCGACATCATCCATCTAATAGCCACCTATCGGATTCGAAGCTTCACTATTTCAGTCGGCCATGACAGTTTCTGTACGGAACATATGAGATTTCATTCTATTTGAGGGGGGTTTTCTATGATGTAAAGGAATGAATTCCACTGTCAGTAGTTTTACGGACACTCTTCAAAATAGTCTTGATGTGGAAGTTGAAGCAAATTTTCTAGAGGTGAACTGCCACTTGTCAGCAACACTCACAGATGAAATTCATTATGAATATTTTGTTTCCTCAGAAAATCTGTAAGTACTGACAGTTGTTTCCAGAGTATAGTTAAAGCTATTAAAGTAGGGCGGAGGAGTGACTAGGGTCAACCTAGGAACAGATCTATAGAAACAGACGGGTTTCAAGTACCTATATCGTATTATGAATTCGACTGTCAGATTTGTGTGTCAGTAGTTTTACTGGTTCTGCTCCGAACTAGTAGGCCTACCTGAGGTGAAACTTGAAGCAAATTTTCTAGCATATTAATGCCACTTGTCAGCTATACTTTCAAGAAAAATTTGTCAAAACGAAGGAAAATCAGTAATTCAGTACTGATGCAGCTATACTTCGGATTATGATCAAAGGTATTTCAATGGTGACATTGATATCATCGGCGCAACCACAAAATATTTGTCAATCAGTAAATGTGCGAGGTTTATTATTTCTTGGCGGGAATGTTTGCGCACAAACGTCTTGCAATTGAATCATCAAGTATTTTAATTTCCACCATACAGTCTCTATTCCATTCCAAAACAAATCTATTCAGGAAACACAAAATTATCTCAACAAAGTGTCATCTGATCACGTCATCAATGCAATTCACTTAAAGAAACGACTGATATATTCTAGGACTTCTTCAATCGACCTCAAAGTTCAATCTGATACGAATTTTAATCTGAAAGATTTCAAAATTATATTGGATATCAAAATTTCAGTAGATCTGACATATTTTATCATCTTTCCATGTAACACTTTCTTAGATCTTTTTATCCCTGAAAGGTCTGTACAACATCTCAGTACATATTCCTGAGGTCAGAATAAGTCGATTTGAAGCAACTTAGCTCAGCTCGAAATTGTTCCGTTTCGGAGATGCAGAGTGGTAAAGTTAAAAGATTAAAATCGAATTTTTCAGAATTTATGGGCATTTTGAAACGTATCACTTCAAAATTTGCTATCCGGGGGTTTTTTGAAATGCAAAACTCAAATGCGGACAGGACTAGGCCGGGAAGTATCACATCGTTGTTGTCACTGTGAATATGAAAATCTTGGTAGATATGGTTTTGATAAATGCAGATGATAATTACCATAGCAGCAAAATATCAGCTCACAGCTATTCGACATGAAATTAGTTGATTTTTGAAGGTTTGGTTGCAATTAACGCAATAAACTATCGAAAGCAGCTGCGATAGTGAGTTTGAAAATGTCCATACGAAATTTCCAATGTAATTTCACTGTTGCCAATAGAGGGCGCTTACGAATGCACTTCTTATAGTTTACAATGGCCATTACTTTTTTCTCAGTGTAGTTTCTCACTTTTTCCGGAAATAATGTTCCCCAACATTTTCAATCAAAATAGATACTTTTTGGATGTATGACAAATTGATATTCATCATACAGGACGTGGAAAGAAATTCTGAACGAGAATGCAAATTCTCAACTTGAGAAGATTTTGTTTTCAAATTCTTGTCGTGTGTGTTCAATAGATATAATTCAATGTTCGTCGTGGCGAGTACCCAGGAAAGTATTTGTTTTCTGTTGAATAAACCGAGAAAGAATTGATATTTTCATCACATAGAGAAAGCAAATTCTCAATGTATTTCTTTATTCATATATATATATTTATCCACTTTTTTATGTTCATAATTTATCTGAGAATATTCCTTTCCAGAAAAGGTACTTTGGTGAAAATCCGCTAATGTAAGCCGATCTTGGGATAGTTCGTTTTTAGTGTTCGATGCCGCACCAGAATATTTGAATTATTTTGAATAAAAAATGTTTTGCTGTTATCTTCGTGGATGTTATTTTGTCAGTGAATTAGCAGTACAAAAATGGATTTTTCACAATACTTTTTCGGAGTGTACTTTTTTTAACCTTACCACCCTGTATCCCGAAAACCTCGTAATTTCGGATTTAGGTAAGTTGCTCTAAATCGACTCATTTTCTCTTTTTGGAAAAGCAAACAGATCACCTGGACGGAAATACCGAATATAATAATATAGAATAATGACTATTAAACATCAAATTATTAAAAGAATCAGGTTCATAGTAGTGAGGCTTCAGTTTCGAAAGCATTTTGGAGTAAGAAGTATGAAAGTTTGTTATTGAAGATACGGAAAAAGCACTCCCTCATTGGTCAAATCCAGTCAATGAGCATCATCAGGTGCCGATGGGCCTGTTTCAATGTTGATTAATTTGAAGTAATAATCCAAACTATAGTACATTCCAGTTGAGAATAGAAAGTATTCGCGGGAATCAATGTTACCAGGTGGCGCTCGGTGTTCATTGTTCCATGTCAAAGCCACGTCAAAACTGGGGTAAAACAAACTCAATCCTCACTCAATGTACTCAATCCCATTAGTGCCATTAGCTTGTGTAATGTGTACTGATAAGAGTGATAAGTTTCCAAATTTCTTGACATTAATTGTCAATATTCGATCGAAAACGCTTATGCTGCCTGTTGTAGATGTTCTTTTGGCAGATATTTCGCTCTATTTGGATGGTAAAAGCCGACCAGTAGTGAAAGGAGAAGCAGTTCTCCGTGCTAATCATGTGATTTTGAGGCAGAAGACTTCAACAAAAGGCACATTTTTGCACTTTGTCTACAAACTTCGGCGATGAAATCTCCCCCTGTAGAACAATGGATTTGTATTTGTTCATGCAAAGCAGGACAATCTGGGTATTGTAAACATGTTGTAGCAGTTCTTTTATATGTCAATTGATTTGCTCGTCATAATTAGTTTGAATTGTTTGAACTATCTCCAATTGTTCACCCGTTCACTGTTCACTAAAGTAATGAAAATGTAATAATGTAAAAAAATTAAACATCTCAACCATCATCACTACCAACAGTGCCAACACTTTATGCCATTGACAAGTTTGACTACGGCTACAGCAAGCTGAATGCAATGTAGTCTATGCACTTTATCCATAGACAACAGTTTGTTTTCCCCCAGTTTGAAGTTCGTATTATGTAACCTAGATGTCGCCCACTTCGTGAATCTCGCGAATAGTGAGATCTGGAATCTGGATGGTTTAAACTCGCTTTTCATTAGTCTTAAACGCCAGACGAGTTTACACTAGCGATTTCGTTATTGATGATGAACAATGGAAGTGTTTAGTTCACCGCCTATTATCAATCTAAAATAAAGAAAGTTTTGATTATTGTCGATACCGGTTAACTAGCCACAAACCCCAAGATTCTATAGATACCATAAATTCAATTTCGGCAATCAATATTGATAGTGAGTTATTCACTCAAAATCTAATGATTTCATTCATTTTGTAATCTGCAAAATGAATTATCGATGTCAGCTACACAAATTAATTGGTTCATCACTAAACTCTGCAATCATTCTGAAATAATTGTATTAGGCGGATTTCCTGGTGTAAAGCGGGCTTTGATAATCCATGTTCTACTGTATTCTCATCTGGAATATACTCAATTTCGGCAATCAATATTTATGGTGAATTATTCACTCAAAATCTAATGATTTCATTTATTTTGTAATCTGCAAAATGAATTATCGATGTCAGCTACACAAACTAATTGGTTCATCACTAAACCCTGCAATCATTTTGAAATATTTTTATTTGGCGGGATTCCTAGTATAAAGCGGGCTTTGATAATCCATGTTCTACTGTATTCTTATCTGGAATATACTATAATTTACTGCTCACCGAGGCTCTGTACATTTTCCAAATTATTGAAATTCACGATATTTCGATAGGTGCTTACACGTTACCCAGAAAGTTAGTGTTTTTGAGAGGTGATTATGTCCCTAATCGTAAGAAAATAATGAATAACTAGCAAATACTATCGATACATGGTGCAATCAATATAAAATAGATGAAAAGGGGAAGCTTTCGTGACTGTTTGATAGGTTATATTCTTGGAAATATTCGTGGGAAGCAGTCGAATGTGACCAATATCGGTTAGATTTATTCGTGTCGTAAATTTGATTAATGTGTACACACCCATTTTTTATACGAGGTGTTTTTGAAATGAGTACATATATTCAGCACATCAATACAATACAGTCTGAGGAATATTCTCATGATATCAGATTTGTCTCTAATTCTTTCCATTAACGAAAAATAAAAAAATAAAATTTAAGAAACTCTTTAAAAACTTCCCATCAATCAACACGAAAACTATTTTTCGAGCTATAGTTTGCCCCCTAACCTCTACTCATTCCTGTACCTCGCGCTTTCTGAAGGCTATTTTATGCAGACACTCTGTGCCTGTATTATTTTATAATAACCCTGATAATGAAAGATCTATCATGTCTCAAAACGTATGGAAGTCAAAAATTCCTTAGGATATTCTATTTTTGTTCATATAAACATTGGTACTTCAATTTGCATATCCAATACAATCGACATGTTTGAAATTGAATATAGCATTCGTTTAAACTTTAAACTGGATGGAAGGTCTAAAAAATGTCAGTCGATTGAAATACGGAAATGCTTACCTGGTTACTTTGGCACAATGGTCACCATTTACTGTTATACCTTCCACCGAACCCTATTTGCTCAACGTCCTTCACCTTTTTCAGAAACTGTGTTAGCATCTTCAGATGATAATAACACTATATACCAGATGTGTATATCGTAAAACTAAAGGAAATGACAGCTTGAAATCACTGTACGTAACTATATCTACTTCTGTATGGTCCTAGATTTCCAACATCATCAACTTGTTCTATCAATTTGTGTCGCAATCGCTACAACATATTATGAGGGTCAAAGAGACTCGTCAAAACTAGGTTTCTTAGGTTCCTGTAACATCTAGCAGTTCTAATGTAGGTACCTATAGTTGCATATAAAAATCAGGTAGTAGTGGAAAATAATTCATCTAACCACAATGCTCACACGTACATCATAACCTTAAATTAATCAATCAAGTCGGTTTTGGAGGTGTTGGAGAATGTCATCGTCCATCTGTTTATGCCTCATATTTTCTTTCGTTTTTTTTTGCCAGCTGTTGGAATCGTCTCGTAAAATCTAATGGTCAGCAGACTGACTCACTGGTCAGTGCTCAGTTAGTATGAAAATGTTATTTTATGAGTTATCATCTGTCATTTGACTTATCAGTTGATATTACGACGTTCCTTGCATGCGAAAAATTATCTATACAAATAAATGTAACACATTTCAAAATTTGAATCTTTTCTCCCTTTGTGAACGTAAACGTTTTAGAATCGGTACTCCAGCTTCATGGGGAGAAAACGTGAGTGATGTTATTTATTCATCAAAATGACTACATATTCCATTCTTGCAGACTCCAAGACTCATAGAAAGAATACTCGGGAAATCCAATAGTTCATCTAACTGAAAGTGTTGATATGTCAGATAAATTTACTTCAAGAAGAACAAGTATAAAATGGCTGACACAAAATACCATCAAGGGAATTAAATGATCATGACATTCTGATTGATGCATATTTTGTGGCATAATGTGTTACTGGTGTGCCTACAAAAATCATTTCAAATAATTTCACAATGCCGTAGAGAACAATCATTAATTTAGCTGGCAGCTAGGCAGCTAGTGGGTAAGAGAATCTGATATTAGGGGTTTAAAGTTGTTGAGTAGTCTGATTAGTCTTATTGACAGTATTTTCCTTGAGTAGGCTTCATTTCGTTTAGGGCACAAGTTTCGTTGCAATAATGTTTTTTTTCATGTATGTTTCGATGACTGAATGAAACGATATACATGTATATTTTATACTATTGGTGATTTTTAATATAAAATTTTCTTTGGTTGAACATTTTCATATTTATTAATCATTTCATGGATTTCTATTTTTCTTGTACTCTAAGATTTTCAAAGATTTCGCTAAAAGAGCAATAATTTGGCACAAATATTATCAGCAACTGATATCTTTCGAATTGAAACAAGTTTGTTCTCTCAATATTTAAAAAATAGTTGAAAATGTATCACAAAAAATTTAAATCTGAAATAGAAAAAAAATATCAATTTGTAATATTTTAATCGATCCTTAAGAGAGTATAATAATTTTTCAATGTCTTCCAACTGATTTCTGAAATTTTCAATACTGATTCCAGTTTTTTGACTGAATTAGTGGAGCAATTCATCTCTTATACTGTTTCAATGATAACCTTTTGAGGTAGTTTTTTAGTATTCAATTAATTTCAAAACTATATTGCCCTTTTATAAATATCCTATTGTGATCACATTCTGATCTGATTATACTTTTATTTAATTTATTGTTAGTGAAAATTGATTACAGAATATGTTTTTTCTCCGCACAACCTACTCTACATTGTATTATATAATTTTATTTATTCAGCTTTTTGGTGCTATTATATTATTAGAACTTTTAAGGAATATGTACTACAAATACCAACTCATTCATGTTCATGGTATAATATTATGAATATTGTGTGCCATAGAAATTGCAGTACCCCGGATGTTGTGATTTTGAAGAAAAAACTAGTGGAGCGTTGGAATTTCTATATCATACAATATATTATAGGTATATGAGTAACTATAAATTCACCAAAAATGGTCTGTTAACAACATACACATATTACAAAATGTATTAAACAGTTACATTAAAGTATTAAGATCACAGATCGAAGGTATAAGTCAATGTGGTTGTTTCACATTTCATGAAAAAAATTATATAATTCGTGTGAATGTTTGATGGTTCTGAAAGTGATATGCAGATTCTTCAGAACGAATTAGGAAAGTATCATACAACTATCTATATCGTTAAAAGTGTATAAAGTATTTATTTTGAGTAGAGTGAATCGTCCTACTTAGCCTTTCTAGTGGTATTCATTGACTATTGTATATACAGTTTTGCTTTTACATATCCTGTTGTAGGTAGTGATTATTTTTGAATATAGCATTTATTGCTGATTAAATACATTTTGGCAATAAACGATGTTTTTCAGTTGACAATATAACCCATGGGCTGGATCAAAATATCACAATTAATCTACTTTCATTTATAATACAATTTGATGATGAGTTCTGCAGTATATAACAGGGTGATTCAAAAGTACTTTGACAAATTTGAAGAGGTGGTTCCTCACATTATTCTAATATGAATGGTCCAAATAATGGTACCATGTGAAAAAAATTGTGTGTTTCCATTAGAGACAAAAAGTTGGTGTCGACTTTTAGCACAATTTGTTTAGCTGGAGGACTAAAAATATTCCAGGTAGATTGGATATGATCAATTATAACACCAGTAAAATTTTCACCCAGTATAACTCCCAATGAACCCAGCATGTACAAATTCCAAATATCAAGATCTATCAAAATTTGCAAGAAAATACACGGGACCACATTTAATTTGAAAAAGTTGAGTGTATTTCCTGTTGAACCGGAAGTTCATTATTAACAAGAACAATCACATCACAAACAAACCACAGAATATGGAAGGCATTTTCTGGATTGAATACTTACTGTAGATGACAGAGAAACAACACACAACTGAAGAATCAGATAATATGCGGATTATTTTTGAATATTCGCATCATGAGTAGATGATACAAGGATTCGACGATGCAGGTGACAGCCGATATTAAAGTCAGGGAGTTAGGTTGACAATGTAGTTTTTCTTCTTCTTTTTGTATCTCTGGGAAATTAGGAATTACACTTTTGGTCGTGCCACAAAATAATTTGGGATTAAATAAAATCTCGATCATTATTAGGAATACTTAGGAATACGAATAATTTTTATTGGTACTGAAGCATCTTGCAAATATATAAGTATTCGATAAGTGGTTATTAGGGACCTGGTCGAACTATTGTCTTCTGTGAATGTGAATGCTATTGTCATTGGTCATATTGAGTCTCATTAGGTAGTTACCTACTAATTACAAATCTGACAGCGTCGAAATATGTAGTGATACTTTTTATGCTAACCGAATTCCGGGTTCATGATGTCATCGAATATGGCGTTTTTCGAAGTCGCCGAATTTGAATATTGAAAAAAAATATTTGCGATGATTTTGAATAACGAATGATTGCATCTTATACTATTTGTACACGGAATGATCACTAGAAAATAGGTATGTGGCAAAAATTCGACTAGTGTACAACCCCATTTTAAATTTGATGACGAATTTCATTCAAATTACTTGGAACGTTGCATAGCAAAAAACTTTCCTGTCTAGGCAGAAAAATTACACCTTTCCTGCCTCTTAAGTCTCAGAGAAAATCCACTTTCTATGCCGCTTGAAGAAAATAGTTATTTGTTTTACTAGGCTAGAAAGCACAAGATTCAATACCGCGGCTGATAGTTAGGATAGATAGGAATTCAGCCAAGGCATTAAATCAGCTTCTCTGCCGTGTGAAACATATAATTTCTTCTCCAAATTCGTCCAATTTCACCCAAACTCCTAATAATCCACGATTTTGTGTCGTCAATTTTGATTACCAATTTGGTTCGAAATATTACTTGGCATGTTGCATAGCAACAAGTTTTTCCTACTTATAGGCAGTACTTTTCTGCCTAGTCAGACAAAGTACAGGGTGATTCACCATAAATGTCCCCCCCCCCTCTAGCTCACTTATTTTTGAACCAATTTGAAAATTTTGAAAATAATCTGAAATTATTTTTCAGAAATTTTTTTCCCGTTGCATCAGAAAATACAGGGTGCTCGGAACAAACGATCAGCAGAGTACTTCTTGATTTTTTCAAATGGAACACCCTGTATTTCAGTGTATTTTTAGATTCTTCCTGAAGAGCTGATTTCATCAATGCATCACACTTGGGGTCTAGCGGGAATGATTACAGAGATATAGATGTTCAAAATCGATATTTTTGAACTTTAGGGTTTTTTGTGTCGAAACTATTCATTATAGGTGTAGGGTCAGGGTCAGAATCAGTCCCTCTTATAAATATGAATATTTGTGTAAAAATGATTTTTTTTGTAGTGGCCCGTACTCGGCTTATAATTTTCCCGATTAGGCCCTGTGCCCTTCAAGTCTGAGCATTCCTGCTCCAGGCACTAGCTAGAAGTTCAATACTATTAGTTATCATGAGTCATGAGGTGAGTCGGCGAGTGTATATTTGCAACTGATCAAACAACCAGAATTCAACTATTCTAAATGCACACGTGAATATTTATTTTAAACATATTTTAATCTGATAGAATACAATTCAGTTGAAGAGGTATGGACTAGTATGGAGTTTATTCCAGTATAATTTAGATTACATTCCAGTCAAACCAGTTTCATAATTCATTATAAATAAATTAAGACGAATAATAATAATATATGATCATTTATTATAAATTGAATGGTTTTCGTTCTGACAACCAATATTTCGAATGAACAAATCCATTGAGATAAGCCCAATAAACTTATCAGTTTGTTCCACTATACAGTAGATAGTTGGATATTACAGGGTGTGAAATATATGTATTCCACAGTGGAAAATATATTTTTCTACAAGCGTGCGTGATTCACCCTATACCCGCACGCAATTTAGTTTGGGAAGTGCCATTTAAGTATGTATGTTCAGAATCATCCCTCAAATTACAATATTTATTATGAAAATTAAATATTGAAAAATGAAAATTGATTATTATAAAAATCCCCCTATAGATTTGGATTAATCTGATGGGAAACGATTATTGTTGTCATGCCAATCAAACCTCAAATGAGTTTGTAATTGTCGAAGTGACAGACACAGCGTTACTGTCATTTTCGATTCAGTGGAATTGCCACAATGTGATCAAAAACTTCCAGCTATAAGGTGCAACAATAAAAAAATGAAAATACCGAATAAAGAAGATGTATTTTTGGGTCATTTCCTAGAAGTGTCTGAAACCTAGAGACCAAACACCATATGGGCCTGCTGGCTTCCGCAATGAACCTATACATAATGCGTCAAACTGTAAGTTCTATTACTAATAATCAGTAGATACTTAGATAGAGAATATATATATATCGCTTGTTAGTTGTTTCTATATGAATGACCCTAACAACACCAGTACATCCTAGGGACTTCCCATGGACGTCCCTGATTTTATACTAGGACATCCCAGGGATGTCTTTTGTGGGGACAACGTACATACTAGGGATGTCCCAGGGACATCCGCTGGCCGCTAAAAAAGGCATCCAAGGGATGTCCTTCTGGTACGTCCCTGGGATGTACCAAGTACGATGAAAGGATATCCCTAGGACGTCCCAAGGATATCCCAGGGACATCCTTTCGACAAAAGAAAGAAAGTTGCAGGTCGAGTAGGGATTGAACCCGGGACCTTTGGCTTACCATGCACGCACCTTGCTCCATTGGCTATCATGCCTCCTAAAGATTTATGTACTAAACAGATTTATAAACAGGACTTAACTACAGAAACCTGAATAAATACAACATTATTAGGAATTGGGTATAATTATTATCATTCTTGGGTGTTTAAAAATGAGGGGCATTATGCATGTACGATTTCTGTCTGCGAAAAATGGTAATGTCTCAAGAAGTTCTGAGACTTTATTCTTTATTTTCATTACAATCATTTTCCGGAAGAGAAACAAACATTTTCAAAAAAATTCAACTCAATAGTTTGATGAAATTCAATGACTCTGATGTGAATGGATATCAGATACTCCAGGGACACGAATAGGACAACCTAGGGATGTACCGGGCGGGATGTCCACTGGACAACCACTGCAGGACATCCCCTGGATGTCCCAATCATGTCCTTGTACCCTGTGTTGTTAGGGGAATAATTAATTGAACAAATCAATCAATTTCCTACGCTTGTAGAAAAAATATTGTTCCTAACTCACTTGTTAGGAAAATTACTATTCTATTTACTTTTACTTCTTGTTATAATTTTGGTAAAAAAAATAAGAGCATTTGACGAAGCGAAGAAAACTACTTATACATGATACCAGTAGATTAACTCATCGGTAACAATATTTTAGGAGGCCATGACTAAGAAGTTCATGATATCAAAATTGTTATTGGTAATTCTCTTGTTGTTTTTTGGTTAGTAATTAACATTATTACTGCGATTTTCAACTGTGATTTTAAGAAATGGCAAGTTATTATGCAGAGATGTTTCCCGCTCGACACGTTCCAAATTCTAGAACAATGTTGAGGATTTTGCGAAGATTGCGTGAAAAAGAATGTTTCAAAGCGAAAAATAGAGATGGTGGCCGGCCAAGAAGTTCGATGCCTCCTAAAATATTGTTACTAAAGAATGTATCTGCGGGTATGTCCCTACAAAAACTCAATTATCTCGAAAACGGTTCCATTGTTTGTAGTTTGTGTTTGAAAATTGTAATTGCAATTTGACAATAGCGAAATGGTAATAAATCAACGACGTGGATTATGAATTGTGGACTGTATTTCTATATAAATTGTATGTGTAGAATCCCAATCTTGACAATATATTGACAATGTATATTATTTTTTTTAATTAGTTACAACCACAAGAACAAATGATTTCCGTTGAGGCGTTGCAGGCATCATCTGCATCATTCTTTTGAAGTAATCGAACATCTTTCAGTCTAATTCTGTGATTTGATTTTCAAAAAGAGCGAATTTAGTGGTTGTTAAGTCGTAACCGCAAAGTCGAATGGAAGATAAAAGGACTTGCGCAGTTCTTTCTCGAAGACGGTGTTATTGGCTTATTTTTCGGAACTATAGCACAACAAAAAGCCATCAACAGTGTATAAATATATTTGATATTTATCCAGGAAAAAAGTTCTCACTTTTTTTTTGTAGGAAAAAAGTGATTTACGAAAAGTGACATTCTATAACTTGTCCATATAGATGAAATTTCAAACTTTTTTCCGGTCACAGGAAAAAACTGTTTTGATTTGATCGAATTTGGAAGGATATTGTTTTATTCGAATTGAGCATACATTTTTCGGATGTGTGTGACTGAATCCCGCCCTTTTATACCGTGGTATAAATGAAGACATATTATTGTCATTATTTTCATTATTATTATATCTTCCTTAACACTCTGACTGCCATGTCAGTCGATTTCGATTGACAAGAATTTTTCCACTGAGGCCGCGGCCATTTTTTGTGAGCGCGCATCTCCAGGCCGCGCGTTTTTTTCAATGCTAACGGTACAGAAATACGTCGTTTCATGCTTATTCAGTAAGTTTTCAGGGTATTCACGTGAGGTTTATACAGGGTGTCTGTAAAAGGTCTTCACAAAAGCATACCACATATTTCTTAGACGTCCATGTGAAATTACCTCAGTACAAAGTTGCATCGTTTGGGCTCCAGAGGGCCTTGAAGTTACAATTTTTAAATCGTTTTTCCCATATAAATTTAAAACGGCATATGCGATTTTGCTGGAATTTGGTATATTGATAGAGTTTTATGTGGCAAAGAAATTGTGTTAAAATTTTGTCCGATAATAATACATAGGCGTAGAACTTGATTTTTTAAATAATTGTACCTTTGAAAATTCTACGCCAATGGAAAAAAAGGAGTTTGAGTATGAAATTTGGATTCTATTTCAATTTTGAACATCATTTTCTCTTCGAAAAATAAAAATATGTAGAGAACGTGTTTGAATAGCTCACAAAAATAAAATAAAAAATTTTGGATTTACATGGACATTTAAATAGTCCCGTCTGTGAGACGTATAGTTAGTGACAACGTTATATATTTGGAACGTTAGTAGTTAAGGGTTAACATGAGTCTGATCTCGATTAGTAGCAGATCTACATAGGGTTAAATTTTAATTATTTCTTTCTATGAATCAAAATATCTTGCTCACTATCCTGAAGATATCAATTTGAAATTTGGTGTGGTTGATACTTTCTAGAAATTCAGCATTTCGAGCAATTTAGATATTTTTATCTACATGGTGATACGTTTTTGGAGGTATAGGCTTCTTTATCCCCCCCAAACTTTTTCGTTTTACGCCTTTTGACATTTTCCGGTTACCAAATAGGGTGGATCGTACAATTTAGAGGCTTTTTTGCTTCTCAATTTCTTTCAAGATACGAACCGTTTGAATTGATCACCTTTTGCAAGAAGATTATTCCCGACAAGTTGAAATTTTATATTTCATATTGAAAAGGATATTGGATGAGGAATATGGATACAACTGGATGGGGCTTAACCAGAGGCTCAACACGAATTTTCCGCGTTGGCTTTGGATTGGTCGGTTAAAGGCAACCTTTTATCCTCTGTATCCTTTTATTTATCTGGAAAACGGTGCTTTTCTCGAAAAAAAACTAAGATGCAGATAAATTCTTTAAATTGAACGATTCACCCTATTTGATAACTGGAAACATGTCAGAGGTGTCATCTACCCTCAAAAATCTTTGAAATGCTTCATTTGATGATCTTCAGAAGTGAGGAGTGATTTCAATTGATCGAAAAAAAACCTAAACTTTGACCCCCTGTATCTTCGCTACTGATCGAGATCGGACACATAATCACACTTTTTTTATCAAAATGATGAGATCCATCACCCATTTCAGTTTGTACCTTGAAACCTGAATCACCCTGTATAATTTGAAAAGACCAAAGAAAATCGTGCGTTTCTAGATGGGGAGAAGAGGTAGGTATTGGAATTTCTCTTGAACTTCTGAATGGTGTAGGTATTTCCGGTTTTGTAGAAAATGTCAACAGAAGTATTTCAATTGATGTGTTACATAATATGCAAATTTACCTAGGAAAGTAATTCTATAACCATTGAGAAAACCTCAAATAACGTTTGTACCTGCCTATTGTATTTGTTGGATTTGTTATTCATGCTTCATTCTTCTAAGAATTTTACTACCCATAAAATTTACCAGACATTCTCTCACCATTACTGATTTCGAAGAATAATGATTCCGTTCCATTCACATCTATAACTGTTTAAATATTTTGACATGGATAACGAAATGATAAACCCAAGAATCTAAAAGTCCCTTATCAATAAACGTCAGCATTGACTATCGCGAACTGAATCATAATTCCATTTAACTTGATCCAGTACGGCGATCACCCTATATAATGTTTCTCCAAGAGATGTTAGTGAAAGAGATACCACTAAGTTCGCAGTGCGAGATAAGCTGAGAAGAAATACGGAGGATAATCATTAAATAATAATAATAATTTGGGATTGGTGTTCGTGTGAAACTGAGTGTTCAACTTTTTTTCAGCTCTCTAGCTTCAGTTTATTGTGGTGCATGAAAATGAACGATTTAGTGATACTTTCATTATTTTTTAGTGTGTCAATTTTTGCACATGGTAAGTATCTATGTCTTAATATTCTTATCAATATATTAACTTTATCAAATTGCGTATACTGATCTATTGATCAACAATTTAATATCACTTATTTGTGGAATTATGTGGAGTTTATTTATGTTAGTTATAGGGTGATGGTCATTAAGCATAAACATGGTAGGTATGTAAGGATCAAAATTGACATTTTGATCCGAGTGAAACATGCAATTTTTTCTGCTACTATCTATCATTGATAAGATACCCACTATTGTTGCTCAAAACTGACCCATTTTTATTCCCTAGGAGTTGAAAAACTTCAAATTTTACTTATATGTGTTGCCCAGCAACATAAGTTCAAAAACTGATTTTGGTATAGAAAATTGACAAATTTTGAGCTATTCAAAAAAAGAATTCAGGGTAACACCAAAATAAATACTTATATTGAACATGGCAATGTGCTTTAGTCTTGGCATGGCTTCAGTGAAACCCACAGAAATATCCCAAATAATAATTTTTCGCAAGTCTTTCAAACGCGTATGGCTTTTTTATCGCTTATAGCGCACGAAAGGAAATCCCTATAATGCTATAATGTTCAAAGAACATCGTGCGTTCCTAGGGAGGATAGGGACAGGAGGTAGGTATTGGAATTTTTTTTGAGCTTCTGGAGATAATATGTTGTTGGGAATACTTCATCAGGCGATGAATTCCAGAGCCTAGCCGTTCTATGGATGAAGGAGTTTTGATAAAGTCGTGCTGTTCGACATCTTTCGAGGTTGACTACGAAAGGATGTGCTGACTGGGCTTGTCTAGTTCGTCTGACTGGTATTGCTAGTGAAGGGATGGTAGCAGATATTTCCGAAGAACATTTCCCGTGGAGGTATCGATAGAAAAGTGAAAGGTCGCCGACCTTTCTACGGTGTTCCGATAATGTCAAAGAGTGAGTGAGTGTGGCGTCACCCACCAGGCGAATGGCTCTTCTCTGGATGGAATCTAAGAGCATCAGCGTATGTTTTGGTGCTGAACCACATATGTGGGAACAGTATTCTAGAACAGGCCGTATCTGCGCTTTGTAGATCATGAGAAGCTGTTGAGGTGTAAAGTAGCTTTTCGCAAGGAACAATAAGAATCCGAATTTTTGTGAAGCACCTTTCGCGATGGATCTGACATGATTATCCCATGAAAGAGTGTTGCTGATGGAAATACCGAGCATATATATGGTGGGCTTGGTGGAGATGGTGGTGCCAGACATTGTAATATCGGGCATACTGAGTTCCGCCTTTCTAGAGAAAATACAGATGGCGTTGGATTCAACTAGGTTGTTGGTTCCCCAGGCTGTGATTTCAGCAAGGTCTTCATTGAAACCATTGACCTGCCTGCGCCGTGAGTTCTTAGTTTCCTAGGAAGAAATGGGAATTCTAGAAGAGAACGCAGTATGGAGGGTACTATCATCTGCAAAGCTGTGGATGGGGCGAGTTGTTACTCCCAACAGATCATTGATATGAAGAAGGAATAATATGTTGGTGTCAAAATTGATTCTTGTGGAATTGATGCCAATGGTATCAGACGATACACCGTCCACCACCACGTGAAGCGATCTGCCTGAAAGAAAACTCGATAAGAGATGGCATAGCTGAGGTGGTAAGCCGTATGATGGTAGTTTGAGGAAGAGTCCTTCTTGCCAAACACGGTCGAATGCTTTCGATATGTCCAACGCGACAGCTAGAGATTCCCCGTGTTTTTCTAATGAAGCTTGCCATAAATGTGTGACGTAGGCAAGTAGATCTCGAGTAGATCTTCGGTGGCGAAAGCAGTATTGTCTATCATTATTGATGATTCCTGAGCTCTCCAGATATTTGCTAAGCTCAATATTGATGGCTTTCTCCATCACTTTGGAGATTATTGATAACAGGGCAATAGGCCTGTAGTTGTTGGGCAGGTTCCCTTTTTTGGGGATTGGTTGGACTCTAGCTGTCTTCCAGCATGATGGAAAAATACCCGACCTGTACGAGACGGTAAACAACTTGCAGATAAGGGGTGTTAATTCTGGTGCACATTTTTTGAGGATAATGGGTGGAATTCCATCAGGACCGTTAGCCTTATTAGTTTTGAGACCAAGCAAAATTCGTCTGATAGTGCGTTGACGGAAGACGATTTCGGGCATTCGACTCTCAACGGGCGGAATGTCTGGCGGCACTTTTCCTTGGGAATCTGAAGTAGAGTTTGCTGCGAACATCTCTGCAGAAATATTTGCTTTCTCCTGCGATGTTGTTGCTGCAAACTTCATTCTCGTAGGAAATCACTATCATTCCGTGCTCGTTGAACAATATACTATTTTCTACTGCTATAACACAAAATTGCTCTCGTTTTACTGTGTTCGATACATCAATGAGGTACTTTGTATGTCATCAATTTTATTTCCGTATCTGATATCACAATGAATGTCAAATTTCAAGCAATGACAGCTCTGTCTAATAGACGAGCATTACTTGACAAGAAATCAGATGGCTACAAGACGAAGAAATCGAAAATGCTGCTGTTATCTAAACTGGTCAACATTGATAACGTCGTGGTCCAAAATATAGCCTGAACTCAAAGTAGAATAACTCACGAATTTCCTCACCAACCTGAAATCGGTTTTCACCGATGATTATCCTAATCTCTTGACAGTTTGTTGTGGAAATATGAAACTTCTGTAATTTCACGTAACATTGCTACAGGGTGATAATTGAATGGGTGTAAAATTGCATCGTGGTCGTCACCTTACCGAGAATTGTGAAATGTATAAATACAGTAACTTTCCATGAGGTTATTTGTACAAGGAAATCTAAAAGAGACTGCAGAATTGTCATAGATTCGATAAAAGGTTGTGTGGTGTTCTTGTATCACTTTGTATAGACTTCTTCAGAATTTTCTATGTTCGAACACAATCACATATCCGACGACTTTACATATAACGTTGATTCTTCGAAAAATAATTCCAACTTCCAATTTCATTCAATTAATCGTCGAAAAAATGCATCATTTTGAATGAATATTCATAACACAATTATCAAAGCTCTGAATTTGAAAATTCCGAAAACGTTTCGAGAGAAAGCATCAATCAAGAGGATACAGGTGAGAAAGAAAATTTAAAAAATTATCTGTTCAAACGGTAAGGTGACGACCGCGATGCAATTTTACACCCATTCAATTATCACCCTGTAGCAAAGTTATCTGGAATTACAGAAGTTTAATATTGCCACAACAAACTGTCAAGAGATTAGGCTAATCATCGGTGAAAACCGATTTCATCATTTTGTGTACACCCATTGTCAGTGTCAATTTTGATTACAAATTCCATTAAAATTACTTATAAAGTATAACTTTCCTCATTCCTGCCTGTTAAGTGTCACAGAAAAGCCACTTTCCCTGCCGCTAGAAGAAAAATGTTTTTCCGGACTGATGACGTAATCTATAATGGTGTTAAAAACTATCTGTAATCTTGAAAGAATAATGCAATAATTATTATAATAACACGTTGTATCTCCTTCTGAATCACTCCTAGTGGATAGCCATAAAGGATTGAAGAACAAAAAACTTGGTATTTCATGGTTTAATGAATGTTTCAGGTAAAACCCAAAATACTTAGCAATGAGTTGACAAACATGAAACATATGCACATATATATAAACTACTCAACACTAATTTCGTCGCACACCAAAATGTCGCCCCTGATATAATGTGAATAACTTTTTTCAGTTCTGAACAATTTGAATTTGGTTCACACTGTTCGATAGCCCAGTCCTTCAGCTATAATCTCGTACTTCATTGAAACATAAGGGTATCCACATAAAATCTCTACATGGTGTTTTCCGACACTGTGCAAAATTTCGGAATATTCAAAAGATTCTCAAATGGTGAAAAAAAATGTTTTCTCAACTTCGACAACAGAGGCACGAAGATGATCTCATTACCTCGAGATGTTTCGCGAATCAACTTCCTATCTCTCTTATTTACAGAGTGATCTCAAAAAATCAACTTTTTGGTTTTGCAGCCATAACTTTTTTCCACGTCAACCGATTTTAGAAATCTTAAGACTCATTTTGAAGATAAAACTTCAGATAAAGAGATGTGAATATCAGAATTGACTCAAGATGGCTATCAGAGATCTAGAGTTTTCTTGAAAGTGACCCAAATCTGGAACGCCCTCCGAATCTCGATTGGGAGGAGCATTGAATGAAAATCAACTTGTTCTCGGAAAAACAATTCATTCTGGATGCGTCCATATTTTCCTCGCTCTCAGTAGTCAAGAAAGTGCATGAGAAAACACAATTGAAACATGTTCTTGCAGAAACATCAGATCATTTTTCCTCTGTAATGCATGGCCCGTAACCAACGTTACAAGAATCACAGTAAGTGACTGACAAGTCAGGTAAGACGTCGTTTTCGAATCCTAAACAGATTTCGATAGTTTCGATGCCGCATCTAACGCGAATGTGGGTGACAACTTTGTTCTCGTTGATGACAATGCGAGACCGCATAGGGTTGTTGGTACATCATATATGATGAGCCTTAGCTGGTCGGGTTTGTCAGTCCAATGTGATTCTTGTAACGTTGGTTACGGGCCATGCATTACAGAGGAGAAATGGTCTGATGTTTTTGCAAGAACATGTTTCGATTGTGTTTTCTCACGCACAATTCTTGACTACTGAGAGCGAGGAAAATATGGACGCATCCAGAATGAATTGTTTTTCCGAGAGCAAGTTGATTTTCATTCAATTCTCCTCCCAACCGAGATTCGGAGGGCGTTCCAGATTTGGGTCACTTTCAAGAAAACTCTAGATCTCTGATAGCCATCTTGAGTCAATTCTGATATTCACATCTCTTTATCTGAAGTTTTATCTTCAAAATGAGTCTAAGATTTCTAAAATCGGTTGACGTGGAAAAAAGTTATGGCTGCAAAACCAAAAAGTTGATTTTTTAAGATCACTCTGTGAATAAGAAAGATAGGAAGTTGATTCGTGAAATATCTCGAGGTAATGAGATCATCTTCATGCCTCTGTTGTCGAAGTTGAGAAAAAAAAATGTTTCACCATTTGAGAGCCTTTTGAATATTCCGAAATTTTACACAGTGTCGGAAAACACCATGTAGAGATTTTATGTGAATACCCTCATGTTTCGATGAAGTACGAGATTATAGCTGAAGGACTGGGCTATCGAACAGTGTAAACCAAATTCAAATTGTTCTAAACTGAAAAAAGTTATTCACATTATAACAGGGACGACATTTTGGTGTGCGACGAAATTAGTGTTGAGTAGTTTAATTCCAGTTAATGGAAAAACCAGACAATTTACGTAACATAAGTAGCTACCTCTACCTCATCAAAAGCAGATTAAGCAGAAGGAATTTCAGAATTACGTGTTGAACTAGAACTATTCAACACGAGGATATGAAAATGATTGTCTCCAATCAAGTTTATTTGTCACAGAAATTCATTACCTACCTATGTGAATCATGAATGAAATCATGCAGCTTATACATTTCTTCATCTTATTTTTCATTCAATTTCTGAGAAAATACACAGAGAGAAGTATTTTATTAGATAGGAAATTTGTTGTTTCTGTTATAGACATATACAGTGTGGCCCATTCAACTCGAAACCAAAGCACCCTTATACAGGATGAGTCATAACTATTGGGACATAGATTAAGGGCGGATTGTTTGAACCAAAATATGGCGATATGATCAAATATGCCCCAATAAAATACTGCTGTGGAAATAGGAAAATACAGAGGGTGATCAGAATTCTGAATTTTGAACCACCCTTATTATCAAAAGTTGAGATTGGGACATGTGAGCCGTTTTGACCGATAAAGAATAGTTTCGACACATATAAAAATCCTGATGTTGAAAAATCTCGAATTTAAACACCTTATATCTCTGTAATCTTTTTCGATAGACCCCAAGTATGAGGATACATCGATAAAATTATCTCTTCGGGGAGAATCTCATTGGATCTTTCTTTTATTTTATTCAGACCAGGGTCCCTCTTATCCTGATATCTATTATGGAACAAAATAAAAACGGTATTGTAGTTTGATGCGAACAGCCCTTCTGCCCCAAATAAGTTTCAGAAATACATTCTGAATTGAAAGAGATCGAACGTAATAAATAAATATCAAAAACTTGAGAATAATAAATTTGGTCACTCGTTTGGTCATAATGTCGATATTTTCTCTAGTTTATGGACAATCTCGGTCTTTTGACCTTTGATTGATCACCTGGGTCATAATCAACTGCATTTCGAAGAAGCTGATTCTCACGAACCTCAGCTTTTTCGAAAGTCTTGATGTTTCGTTATCTAATGACTGACACGATTGAAGGGAGTTTCAGATCCCTGGCGATCTGGTTATTCCGAACATACCAAGGAGATCCTGTCACCATTCTCGCGATTTTGTTCTGTAATGTTTGTAATCTGGTGATATGAGATTTATCTGTGTGGCCCCAGACTACTGAGGCATAAAGTAAAATTGGCCTGATAGCCATGATATAAATATTCAATTTTTGTCTCAAACCCAATTTACTTCGTCTGTTTAGAAATGGATACAGGGCTTTAATGGCTCGTTTAGCTTTTGAAACTTGCTGTTCTATGTGCTGGGCCCAGGTGAGGGAGAATCTAAAAATGCGATAAAATACAGGGTGTTCCATTTGGAATATCAATGTTGCTACTACTTTCTAGTAAAAGCGGCTACACTCCATTGCTGAAAATATTTCAAATATAAGCATGCAGTTTTGCATGGATTTCTCCCGACTGATTCTCGATATAGAAATAGTGTAAGCTCTTCGTGACATACCCTGTATAAACAAATAAACTGTACAATATTTAATTAACCAGTTGTACCAACACAGTAGAGGATAACCAAACTACAAATGCGAAATAATATGTACAGGGTCTTCACGTATACTTTGAACCCCCCCCCTTTACTATTTTATTTATCAACAGTCTTATAATTTTTCCTGTAGATTTCGAATATGTTAACCGAAAAACAATTGAACATCTCAAAAAAAAGTTGTGGGCAAGATGTATAAATTTTTAAATGGAACACCCTGTATTTTATTGCATTTTTAGATTTTTCCTGAATAGCTTCATCAATCTTATCATAGTGGGGTCTAGCTGACATGATTACAAAGATATAGGGTGTAAAAATTGAGATTTTATCAACTTTAGGAATTTTTTGTGTCGAAACTATTCATTATTTGCCAAAAGGGTTTTTATGTCCCTATCTTAACTCTTGATTTATTATCTACTGACTTTTAATTGAAACGAATACAGGGTGGTTCAAAATTCAGAATTTTGATCACCCTGTATGTGTTCCAATTAAAGGTCAGTAGATAGTAAATCAAAACCGTTTCGGCCAATAATGAATAGTTTCGACCTAAAAAATTCGTAAAATTGAAAAAAACCTCAAATTTTCACACCCTATATATTTATCTCTAATCATTTTAGCTAGACCCCAACTATGATAGATCGATGAAATCAGCTCTTCAGGGAGAATCTAAAAATGCAATAAAAATACAGGGTGTTCCATTTAAAAATTTGTAAATCTTGCCCATAACTTTTTTTTGAGATGTTCAATTGTTTTGCTGTTAACATATTCAAAATTCACATTATAAAATAATGTTTTTTGAACGAAAAATTCGATGATAAATAAAATAGTTGAGGGGGGGTTCAAAATACAAGGTTGGGCAAAAGTATGGAACCATGTGAATGTCTCGGTAACCGTTTGTTAGATTTTTTTGGATATATGTACAGGGTGATTTCAAAACGTGGTGGATTTGAAAATGCTATCGTCGATGTTGCCACTTTTTCAGTTATTCCGAAATTATTATCAACTTCCTTATTTCAAATAGAACACCCTGTATTTTATTGAATTCACAGATTCTCCCTGAGAAGCTGATTTCATCGATTCATCACACTTGGGTCTAGCAAGAATGATTACTGAGATATAGGGTGTTCGAAATCGAGATTTTTCAACTTTAGGATTTTTTTGTGTCGAAACTATTCATTATTGGTCAAAACGGCTTACATGTCCCTGCGTAAACTTTTGATGCACTATCTACCGACATTTAATTGAGACAAATACAGGGTGGTTCAAGATTCAGAAATCTGATCACCCTGTATCTGTTTCCATTAGATACCAATAGATAGTAGATCAAAAGTTAGGATAGGGACATGATAGCCGTTTTGACCGATAATGAAAAGTTTCGACACAAAAAAATCCTAAAGTTGAGAAATCTCGATCTTGAACACCCTATATCTCAGTAGTCATTCTTGCTAGACCCCAAGTGTGATGAATCGATGAAATCAGCTTTTCAGGGAGAATCTGAAAATTCAATAAAATACAGGGTGTTCTATTTAAAATAAGGAAGTTGATAATAATTCCGGAATAACTGAAGAAGTGGCAACATCGACGATAACATTTTCATATCCACCAGGTTTTGAAATCACCCTTTACATATATTCAAAAAAATCTAACAAACGGTTACCGAGATATTCACCTGGTTTCATACTTTTGCCCAACCCTGTATAAGTGAAGACCTTGTACACCTAAGGTTTTTTCCAGAATCAACTTTCCGTTTGTCCAAAGAAGCAATACCAGTTCATTATTCGTTAACAATCAGACCAGAATTTGATGAGGAAGTATTCCATGGAGAAGTTTTGATTTATTTAAGGACGACGGATAATCTGCAGAATATTACTTTGCATAGCTCTCAACTCAATATCACCGAGTTGTATATCAATCAACGAAACGCCTCATTCGAACATGGACCAGATGAAAAACTAGTCATTAAATATGAAGAAGAAGACATTCAGCCAGGAGAGCATACTTTGTTCATCAAATATTCTGGAAAGCTGGTGGAAGACAATGTTGGTTTTATAAAAGCCCCATATGAATATAACGGAAAACAAGGGTAAGTGAAGAATATCATGCTAGGCCAATTTTTTCATTATGAATAATACCCCAACTTCGCACCAGGTGACGACACAAATTTCAAAACATCTAAAAACGTCTCCCATCTCTAGCTTCTCGCTCTGCCCCATCGATCTTCGCCTCGAATCTCCGTCATTCTTTATAGCACATTGCTTATTGTCACAACTACTCCTGGGGAAAAATATCGATATATCGATAAATATATCTACTATAGCTATCGATTTATCTATAACTATCGATATAGGTATCGATAAGTATCGAGATCTTCCCAATATATTGGAAACAATGAATTCTTTTTATTCATGTGACTCGGTAGGTATGTAGGTAATTAGGTAGTTTTTATGCTGATAAACACACTCAGTTCCAAAAAAAGTGACGCACTTGATATTTGACCTATCTTCTTAAAAAACAAATAGTAGACCGATTTTATTCATTGAGGTGAAATTTTTTTTAAGGCCTCCTTGATGGTGGTGGAATAACTCGAACCATGATTTATTCTTTTTTTTGACTCACCCTGTGTGTAATTGAGTAATGGTATACAAAGTGCTTACACCCTATACGAAAGAGGCTTTTTTTGCGAGCATTTTGTTCTTTTATTCATTGATTTATCTCTAAAATTTTACGAATTACAGCTTTTTTGCTGATTCCTTACGCTTATCCCACAAATTAAATTTATTGAAGGATCAGAGAACTCAAAATTGATTAGGTTGTACTCTGGTAGGATCACATTGTCTCTGAAAAAACAAATGCCGTTGCCATAGCAACTAATTTGTTGTATGCCTCCATATTTGACCATTTGTCGTTGTATCATTAATTGAGTGTCTTGTTTTATCATTGACTGAAATTACATAAATGCCTCAAATAAATCCTGAACGAGTAGCAAGATTAGTTATTATTTTTTTCATTATTTTCAATTGCATTTCCTCGTTGGATCCAACGCCCCATAAGTCGAAACTTGTGCGAGGTTAGGAAAGCATACATTTACAAACATCCATGGCCTAACTGGGATTCGAACCCATGCCTCGGTGGGAGTCCCCATACGAACTCAGCGCCTTCGCGCTCTCGACTACCGGGCCGCCTGCGCTAGTAAACGATGGGCGTAGTAAACGTTACGCCGCTCGTGCAGTGGGAGTTCATGAAGCAACTGCTCGTAGAGCAATCCGCAAGTACGAACAAACAGGAAGCACCGATCGGAGGGTCGGTTCTGGTCGCCCCCGAAAAACTTCTCCAAGAGATGATCGCTTCTTGAGATTGCGGATTTTACGGAATCGATCAAATACTGCGGTAAATGTTCAGCAAGATCTTCGCCAAATTCGTGATGTTGCAGTGAGTAAGCAGACGGTATGTAGATGTCTGAAAGAAGTTAATTTAAAAGCTAGGAGACCTACAAAAGGTCTCAAATTATTGCCCGAACATCGTGCTGCTAGAAGAAATTTTGTTGAAAATTATGGACTGTGGAATATTCCTGAATGGTCGAATGTCTTGTTTACGGATGAGTCAAGGTTTTGCCATAACATGGTGGATGAAAGAAAAAGAGGGTGGAGAAGAACTGGTGAACGGTTCAATCAAAATTTAATAACAGAATGCGAAAGTTTTAATGGTGGGTCCGTTATGGTGTGGGGAGGGATTTCAATGAATGGAAATACACCCCTTCATGTTTTTCGGGTGAGGCAGTCGATGAATGCCCAAATTTACATTGACATTTTAGAGCAGTATGTCTTACCTTGATGCAGGATAATGCTCGACCACACACCGCAGCAATAGTGCGAAACTTCTTAGAAGCTACTGGTATTACCACATTACAATGGCCTGCGAGAAGCCCCGATATGAATCCTATAGAACATTTGTGGGATGAATTAGGGGGAAGGGTACGTTCTCGCGAGAGATCTCCGGAAAGTCTCGCAAAAATGGCAGATGCATTAGTGGAAGAATGGGATCGTATACCAATGGAAACGATGAGCAACTTAATTTCCAGTATGCCTCGTAGATTAGAAGTTCTTAGAGTTGCTAGAGGAGGCAATACACGGTATTAAGCAGTCATCCTAATTTATAATTTTGTGTTCAATAAAAATGTTTTTTCAAATTATCATATCAGTTTATTTCATTAGAAAATTGTTTCTCGATAAATTCAGAAAGTTGGCAATCTGCAAGGATTCAGCAAAAAAAACTGTAATTCGGAAAATTTTAGAGATAAATCAATGAATAGAAAAACAAAATGCTCGCAAAAGAAGCCTCTTGCGTATAGGGTGTAAGCACTTTCAATGCCATTACTCAATTAACACACAGGGTGAGTCAAAAATTAAGAATAAATCATGGTTCGAGTTATTCCACCACAATCAAGGAGGCTTTGAAAAAATTCCCACCTCTATTTGTTTTTAAAGACCAACAAATAAAAAAAAAAAAAAATCGGTCTACTATTTTTTTTAAAAGAAGATAGGTCATTATATCAAGTGCGTCACTTTTTTTGGAACTGAGTGTAGTTTGGTTGTAGATTTTATAACCTTTGGTTTGGATAAAAAATAAGACTATTTTGAATTAGGCGTGGAAAAAAATCGATATCTTGATATATAATTCCAAAAATATCGATATATCGATACTTATCGATGATAACTTATCGATGGAAATTCACTAATAGTTCCATATGTAACGTTGCCCTGATAATGTTCGTATAGTTTATCCATGTAATGTTGAAATTTTAATGAGAATATATAGTTGATGAAATATTGCTATTGGAACTAAAATGAACGGGTCATTTCGTAACTTACAAACAATTCATCAGTAGGTATTTCTGTTATATTGTCAACACGAATATAGCAGCAACATTGATACAATATTGTATTTTCATATTACGGAAAGAAGCTTTACAATATATTGTGGCAATATTTTGTAACATCACATGTTTAGTTGGTCGGTAATCATAGAAGGCTTAGAAAATCTCTATTTCGGGAATATATTCATTGAACTGTCGTCATATACAGGGTGGAGACTTTAACTGGAATAAATTCGCTACTGGGGCAGTGAATGATTTTTCTGAAAATTCGCAAGACACATCAACGTTTAAATGTATTTACCTATATTTGGCAAGCAATATGGAGAATATAACCCTTCAGGGGTAACTGGAATCAACCCCAATATGATTTTTTTCAAATGCAATCCTATGGCTTGCGATCCCTCATTGGAAAGCTGGTTGAAAGAGGAATCCAGCGTACTGATCATTTTTCAGTTTGCGGTACGTTTGGAGGTCGCATAAAATCCAAATATAATTTCAAAGTTTGATATATTTTCAACGTATTTTCATCAAAATTTTGACTTTAAGTGACAGAGTGATATAGGGCATCTCCACCAGTTTGCAATAATGCTTCGTTACGAACTATGAATACGGCAAAAAAACGAAAAACACTGGAATATAATAGCAGATAGCAATTGTGGCAAAAAATTGCCAGCAATGGGCTTATATCACAAAAAAATTGTATTTCATAATTCGATAGAACTCACCCAAACTAGCTCACCACCGCAAACCGTTTCTTGCTGTGAGCTCCTTATGTTTTATGAAAAAATTATTGAAATCCCCGATTTTTCGGACCTCTGAAAACGAGGCGATGATGTGACGTCAAAACTCTAATACTGAAACAAGACTATTCCAGACAGAGATGAATGATACATGATTTCTGACAGAGTGAATTAGCGCGAGATCACAGTTGAGAGAATTAATATATCAGTTGCCTCAGTCTCCGTCGGGCGTTTGGTATTTTCTTTTAACTATGGCGAGATGAGGTTTCTACGTCATAAGAGGGTCCGTTTTCAGAAGGTACTATTATTTATGTCCAAAAATAAAACATTCCAGTTAATTTTTCGATCGAATTATGTTGTCAATCATTATTTATGTATAAAAGGATCATTATAAACATGGTTTGAGTTGAAAGTTCTACTAAGGTGTACACGCCCATTGTTCAACACACATTTTGAGAGATTTTTACGTTGAAAAAGAATCAATTTTAAAATTACATTTCAATTTTATGCAACCTTTGAACGTATGAAAAACTAAAATTCAAATAGTACGCTGGATTCCTCTTTCCACCAGCTTTCCAATGAGGGGTCACAACCCATAGGGTTACATTTGAAAAAATCATGTCGAGGGTGGTTTCAGCTACCCTTGGAGGGATATATTCTCGATACTGTTTGCAAAAGGTAGGTGAATACATTAAATCGTTGACGTATCCCGGGAATTTTTAGAAAAAATATTCACATTCCCGCTAAAGAATTTATTCCAGTTAAAGTCTCCACACTGTATTGATGTGTTCAATAGTCAGTATATGTTCTCAGCTCAATATCACCTTGTATAGCGCAGATTTGAAGTGAAATCGTTTTTTCTGTGACGGGAAAAAAGTTTGGCATTTCATCTCTGTTGGCAGATTATAAAATGTCACTTTTCATAAATTACTTTTCTCCCGTGGGAAAAAAGTGACTTTTTTCCCGGATATATATCACAAATATACACTGTTGATGGCTTTTGTTTTGCTATAGTTTCGAAAAATGAGTCAATAATACCGTCTCCGAGAAAAAACTGCAAGTCCTTTTATCTTTCTTTTCGACTTCGCGGTCACGTATATTACTAATCAACCACTAAAATTTTTTCAAAATCAAATCACAGAATTAGACTGACAGAAGTGACATCAGATATTTGATTACTTCAAAAGAATGATAAAGATGCCTACAAACCAATACCTCAATCAACGTCCCTACTGTTAAAAACTTGAAATTACTCGTCGATAATTTTCAGATTTCAAAATAATGTGATAACTTCTCAATATTGATCCTACGCGTCGGGAGACAACACAACCTGGAGCTAAAATCTACTACTTTTTTCCCTTGTATACTGAATAACTATTATTTCGATTGTTTGTATTTCTTGTCCTTCAGCATTTGAAAATTTTGATTTGAACTCAGACGGCATGGACTCTCAAATATTTGTTTTAGGTATATTTTCGTGACTGATTTGGAGCCGATAGTTGCCAGAAAAGTATTTCCATGTTTTGATGAACCATCGTTCAAAGCGAAGTTCAATGTACGATTGATTTCTCCAAATGATACATATAAAGCAATATCGAATATGCCTGAGATCGTAAGTACAAAACTTAAATTTACCATGTTCAGTGTGGACTGATAATGAATTTTCCTAGCAAGTGCGGAAAGTCATTCTTTCCCGCTTCGCGTCGTTCGTGTCAACGGCAGTCGCGTGCGGGAAAGACACTTTCCGCATGAGTTAGGAACAATGTTTTTTCTACAAGCGTAGGAAACTGATCGATTTGTTCATTTAATTATTCATTCATATAGGAACAACTAACAATTGAAATATATTCTCTATCTAATGATTATTTGTAATAGCTACTGTGAACTTACAGTTTAACGCATTATGTATAGGTTCATTGCAGAAACCAGCAGGCCCATAAGGTGTTTGGTCTCTAGGTTTCAGACACTTCTAGGAAATGCGCCGAAAATACATCTTCTTTATTCGGTATTTTCATTTCTTTATTGTTGCACCATTCAATAAAACGCGTGTATAGCTTCTCATACCTTTCTTAAGACTTCGTTGGAAATAACGCATCTGTATCGCATCCCTATAGCTGGAAGTTTTTGATCACATTGTGGCAATTCCACTAAATCGAAAATGACAGTAACTGCTAAATCTCATAACTAAGAGATCTAGGATGAACAGAGTTGCCCCTCCTGCTGACAATTGGGGCAACTCTGTTCATCCTAGATCTCTTAGTTATGAGATTTAGCAGTTGCATAGGTGGTGGAAAAATTCCACACAAGTATGTCAGGCCATCTGTCAGCAGAGGGATTTACTTGTAGTACCACTCTGTAGCGTATAGACGTAGGGGTCTGTACGTGTGACTATAGATGGCAGCGCCATACAGTGTATGTCGCGATATCTCTGTATCCTACCTCAGAGCTTTGCCACAAGATGGCTACAACATGACTACAACTTCATGTTATACCCTGCAATGACAGTAACGCTGTGTCTGTCACTTCGACAATTACAAACTCATTTGAGGTTTGATTGGCATGACAACAATAGGTCGCGTGCAAGAACTGTCAGATGACCGACCCTGGAGGCAAAACATATTTGTTTACAAGTGATCGAAATGGTTTTCCACAATTATTTTGGCATATGAATCGTATTTTTCCGCTATTCATCAATTCGCTAATGCCATCCCATTGTGCTGTTGTAAAATGCACAAAAACTGCAGCGGAAGATGAAGAAATCCGGATGGTACATTATGATTCAAAAGTAAGTACCTACTATAGTCACTCACATAGTTTTCATTTTTGAAATTTTGTTATTTCTCTGATTTCTCATCGGAATTCCTTCTGCAATAGGATCAGCTGATAGAAATATACCTGAAATTTTTAGAATAATGCAAGAAGATTGGATTCATGCAATCAATCGGTAGGACTGGTCTGACATGCTGACGATCGTGTGTGTTGTAGACATTTTCATTCTATTAGCAGCATTAGCTTGTATTGCAGAAGTGGCAGAAGGCAGAAGGAATTTTAATAAGTGATGACAACATTTCATAATGCTAACTATGTGAGATTACTATTTACCTGAAAAATCATATTCCCTAGTCTCTTGCTGAATTTTTTGTGCATTGTACAACAGCACAATACAAAGGCATGCTTGAATTGATGAATAACGCAAGAAACACGATTCGTATGCCAAAATATTGTGAAAAACTATTTCAACCTTTTGATTCCTCTGTAACCAAATAAAAAAGTGAGGTTGTGTTTCAATAATTCACAGAAGAATGAGGTTGTGTTTCAATATTTTGCCTCCAGGGTCGGTCTTCGTGCACGCGACCTATAACCGTTTCCCATCAGATCAATCCAAATCTATAGGGGTATTTTTATAATAATCAATTTTTATTTCTCAATATTTCTTAATTTTCACAATAAATAATGCAATTTGATGGATGATTCTGAACATAGATACTTAATACTGCAAGAAAGAAACTCAAACTCTCATATTCCATCACCTATCACTTATATTTTGTCATATCTTTGTTTTTCCCGCACTAGTGTGGGAAAAAATTTTCCCGCAATGTTGCTGGAAAATGACACTTCCCAAACTAAATTGCGTTCAGGTATAGGGTGAATCACGCACGCTTGTAGAAAAAGTGTCTTTTCCGCACGCAAAAACTTATTCGAACTCCGCTCCGCGTCGTTTGCCTAACTGTATTTGCGTGCGGAAAAGTAATACTTTGCGCACTTGTTAGGTAAATAACTATATTGGCATTCAGTTACTCCACTGTGTCGTTGGGGACCTACATTGGTTTTTGCAACACTTCTCGCGCTTTTTTATGTAAATAATCGTTGAATTCCAGAGCTCATTTCAAAAGTTACCGTCATGGCCGCCATTTGGCGATACGTCGAATAAATGGTGACGTCAGTATTTATGCTGTTTCGTTATTGGTCATATAATCTTCTATTCCCACTCAATTAAAATCAAGTTATCAAAAAGAGGTTAAGAATCCTGTCGTTGAATAAAACATAATAGGAGGAAGCCATAATATTGTAGTTTATTCTTGACTTTTTCGAGCAATCAGCGGCATGTCCAAATATTTCTTATACCCCATAACAAAATATCGTGAATGTTGGAGACTTGGCAACATTGTGCTGAATGCTGAGAACTGACAAGACACCGTCCACAATTCGTGCGCCGTGTTGTCACGTTTACCAGTTCGAATGTCCTGTAGCGTGAATCAATATGATTATTATTTACTCAAATGTATTATAAGCAATAAGCCACAACACATGAGGAAACATTTTGAGGAAATTGATTTTTGATTGCTTATTAGGAATATAACCAATACATAATTGAGATTTTCTCTCCTCGTTTCTATAAAATAAAAATATGAATATTATTTCAATATACGTGTAGTAAGGACAAATCAGATGATTTGCCACAAAATGTCACTGCGTTTAAAGAATTTTCCTATCAGAGAGCCTAAAAGAAAAATTCACTAGCTTGTCAGTGACAATTTGTATTGAAAAATTTTTGGAGAAGAGAAATAAAGGTATATAGAAAAAATATCAAATTTTCACTTATCTTTGGACGTTTCGGGACCGATTCTGCTCCCGTTTTCAACATGAAGAGATTTTTTCAATTGCGAAGTCGTATAATATGTCTTGAAGCTTTTCAGTTTTCAATGACAATTGGTGACGTTGGCAATCAAAGGAGTTACAGGATGTTTTCATTAATTAATCTTGAATTTATCATTTTCATGTTCAGATTTTAGTAGTGAATACCATGTTCTGTCTATATCAACTGAACAAGAAGCAATGCTATTGTCTCCGTTCAGAATAATGCAAGCAGATTCGTATCTTCGTTGTCTTCTGGTTGTTATCTTCTTTTCCAATGATTTTAATATTATTCCACTCTGCCATATGCTGTCCGTCTTCAGTAAGGATATGTTCAGCTTCAAGACATACAATACGACTTCGCAATTGAAAGAATCTCTTCATGTTGAAAACGGGAGCAGAATCGGTCCCGAAACGTTTAAAGATAAGTGAAAATTTTATATTTTTCCTATATACCTTTATTTCTCTTCTCCAATAAAATCTGAACATGAAAATGGTGAATTCAAGATTAATTAATGAAAACATCCTGTAACTCCTTTGATTGCCAACGTCACCAATTGTCATTGAAAACTGAAAAGCTTCAAGACATATTATACGACTTCGCAATTGAAAAAATCTCTTCATGTTGAAAACGGGAGCAGAATCGGTCCCGAAACGTCCAAAGATAAGTGAAAATTTGATATTTTTTCTATATACCTTTATTTCTCCTCTCCAAAAATTTTTCAATACAAATTGTCACTGACAAGCTAGTGAATTTTTTTTAGGCTCTCTGATAGGAAAATTCTTTAAACGCAGTGACATTTTGGGGCAAATCATCTGATTTGTCCTTACTACACGTATATTGAAATAATATTCATATTTTCATTTTATAGAAACGAGGAGAGAAAATCCCAAAAATTTGGAATAATGAATGTACCACCTCCTCGATTAACCTACAGACAGTATTTAACATAATTGAGAATTATGAATTATTGATTAACTAATATTTCTGAAGTTCCCAATCGTATTTCAACATATGGCAACTGTGCTATAGTTTGCCCCTTCTTACGAAATCGTGACGTCAGTTTTTATTCGATGATTTCAACACCTCTAAATCGACCAGAAAATTTAAAAAAATAATATAGGGTTTCTGTAGAAGGTTGGGAAATGGCTCGGCTGAGATAAAAACAAGTTGATTTAGGCCAACTTACCTATATCCAAAATCGTCTCGTTGAGTTGGTACAAGGCGTTGAACTTTTTTTGGAAAAAATAATTTTGCTCATAAAAAGAGTAGGCTGAGATCGATTTTCATAATTTATGGCATGGCATGTTTTGTGACTGCAAGTCACATTTTGAGATGTTTTTGTTCATCATCAGTGACCTGCAAGTGTTTCAAACAATCATGTCGCCGTACAAATTTGGTGACAACTGTTCAGAGGCATATACGTATCAATAAACAATACGGATCATAACGGGTGCCAGGATGAAGTCAAAAATATGAAACAAATGAATATCCATAAGGATTTGGTGGCATGATACGCATGCGCCATGCGCTATTATAGTAGTCATCAAAGACATGCGTTTCGGTGGACAATGACGTTTACTAGCCTTTCAATCAAAGCAGTATGTGTCTGACCGTTTCAAAACTTTTCCTTATGGATAGTCATTTGTCTTCAAAAATCGGCTTCATGTTTCGCTATGGAAACAGATAGAGATTATCCGTATTGATTATTAATACGTATATGTTCAGAGGTCGGACTGGAAACTTCCAGTTTTTTCTCCAGAAAGATATTCCCTTCAGAAATATTTTTTGTATCGTGTTAATTTTTGAGAATTCTCGAGGTTCATTTTATGCATTTTTTGGAAAAATAATCTGGTTGGGACATGGCTTGACTGTAGACTCCTGGGATAATTGAGTTTGTACAAGGCGTTAAAGTGCTCACCTCAGGTCCTGAATAATTATCGCTGAATTTGTAACGCGAGATTGCTTGTGAAGCCCGCGAGGACCAGCAACATATCAGTTTGTTTACGATAAGAATAACATTATAGCCATGATCAATAAACAGTCCGACTAATCAAATTGATTTTCAAAAATGCGCAGGATGCATCATATCAGAAATTATTTATTTGCAAATGAACCTCGAGACTTATAAAAATTAACACGATACAAAAAATATTTCTGAAGGAATATCTTCCTAAAAAAAAACTGGAAGTTTCCAGTCTGACCTCTGACAAGTTATCACCAAATTTGTATGGCAACATGGTTGTTTGAAACACTTGCAGGTCACTGATGATGATAAAAAACATCTCAAAACGTAACTCACAGTCACAGAACATGACATGCCAAAAATTATGAAATTCGATCTCAGCCTACTCTTTTTATGAGCAAAATTATTTTTTCCCAAAAAAACTTCAACGCCTTGTACCAACGCAACGAGGCGATTTTGGAAATAAGTAAGTTGGCCTAAATCAACTTGTTTTTATTCCAGGAGTCCACAGCCGAGCCATGTCCCAACCTTCTACAGACACCCTGTATATGAAATTGGAAGGTATTTGTGTGATTATTCCATTTGAAAAATGAAAAAAATAATCCACTCGCCTATTATTTCACGTTGTGACAAGAGAATTATATGCCATGCATTTTATGATATCGAATACATTCAAATTTGAAGTTGAACACTTGCCGAACGAGTTGGGAATTATTGAAGCACCTTTTGGGTCATGTACACTTCATTTTTAAGAAATGCATTCAACGACTCTCAATGACATCAACAATTCACAAAGAAGTGTTAATATTGAGAGTTTGTTTTCATTACAATGACTTAATTTCCATTTCTATGATAATTTTCATCATATTGACGTTTTTCTCTCATTGAAATGAATGTTTCTCTCATTATATTGACTTTTTTCATCGTATGCGCAAGTTGCGCAATGAAACTTGGAAAACTCCGAATACTTTCGAAGATACGAAAAAACGAAATTTTCCTAAACTTTTTTATTATTTTTAATGACACTTGATCATGGCCACTTCTTCTTCCTTACAAGTTTGGCTTTTCGAATATGAAATCCGACGTTTCGTCTTACAGAGGAATCATCATCAACTTATTTTTTTTATATTGTGGACCTGCATTTTTTTATTGAATTTTTTCTTACCCCTGGATACCCCAGAAGCTATGAAAATCATCACCAACAATTTGGTTAAATTTCAACTTTATCCTTGATTGCTCTGGAAATGGATAGAGAATTGAATAATGATGGTTTTTACAAAACAATATGAATTTCTGAAAATTCGATGAATTCTGAAGATGAGCCTTGAAAGTATGACTTGGAAATTACCGGTTAAATAATGATGAAATGTAATTTTTTTCTGCATTTATTTGTACAAGAATGTTCAACAGGAAGTGAAAGGAATTGCCAACCATTTTTTTGTCTTTATAAAAAGGTAACAACTGTGGATTACTATCAACTAACGACCGTTTTTTTTTCAGAAAAAATTCTCAACCCCTGCTGGTGTAGTTTATGATTTTGCTACCTCAGTTAAGATGTCGACATATTTATTATCATTCGCTTTCACTGAGTATCCATATCACGAAGGTATTTTAGAAGATCACGGAAGAAATGTATCCATAAGAATTTATACCTACAATGCTACTAAGGAAAACAACGATTTTGCAGTGGAATGTACAAAAAAAGCGATACAATTTTACTCGGATTATACGGATATAGCATATCCATTGCCCAAATTAGGTAGATAAGAACTCGGCAGATGATTATGTTTCCCTAGATTTCTCAGATTTTTCTTCCTCGTCTCTATAAATAAAATATTTTTTCTACAAACGTCAGTAAAAGTATAATTTTTGACGCATGCTGTCAGTGTCTAAAATGTCAGTTCATGACACTGGTGTTAAAAGTAAATCACTTTTTGCACTAGAGCTAAAAGTGATTTATTTTTATGAGAAATATGTAAACATAATTCAAAATGAAGTGTTTATTCAATTAAAAGTACTATAACTACAATTATAATACGAAACTCCATGGCCAGTCTCATTGGTAGATGTGACAGAATTTATTTTCGTGAAGCTTTTGTACCAGGGCAGAGAGCAATATTATTTGCAGAAGTTTTCGACAAAATTTGATCTGCAATGTTCTGTTTCCTTTGTAGCGAGTCTTCTATATAACCCTCTGTTACTGTACTGGACCTCCATCCACCATGTCTTTTAATTGTAGTAAGACTAGCACCAGAGTCCGCAAAAAACCTGGCTGAGAAACGTCGGAAACAATGTCCAGTATACAGTCTGTCCAAGATAAGGTTGAACAGCATGGGGATCTCGGAAACGGTAGGAGATACGAAGTCGCTTGAATGGGGAAAAAGTTGCGCATTCGGAGGCTCATATCAAGAGCCTTCGAAAATTTTGAAAATTATTTTTAGTTTTTGAGTTATATCGAAAAAAGTGAATTTTTGGAATTTCTATTTTATTTTTTTTCTCCGTTATTATCAGAGATACAGAAAAACTAAAAATACTTTTTCATTGCAACTTTTGATGAGGTTTAACGTGGTGATACCGATTTTTATGCGACGTTTCGTATTCGTGGAACCATCATCAACTTTTGTTTTTTAAATACGGTCCTGATAATTTTTTCACAGATTCTGAAAGGTTTTTTTATTCTGAATTCAACAATGTACTATACAAGGTGATTCGAATGTGTTTCGACTTATTTCTATCCATCATCAATGTTTTTTCGAACTTCCAAAAGAAAAAAAGCCATCAGTTTCACTTATTTCTCATCATTTAGGGTCAAACTTGATGGATTAGTTATTCAATACTGAAAAGTGAATAACAAATATTTCACTACATCATTCGATCAATGCAGCGTTTAAAATTGTTGATAAATTCTTACACGAATTACTTTAACAACTTAACTTTGACAATACCTACAGAGACATTCATAACAAATGTTCAAAATGATAACCATTATTTTCTGAACAAAGATATCCTCTTCTCACAGTTGTTTCTAAGACATTGCTAAGCATTTCTGGGGTTATTCTATTGAATGCTTCGAAGACACTGTCCCTTAGTTCTTCTTCATCCTCAAAGTTATTTGCGTGTACAAAGTTCGATATATCCCCTAAGACAAAATCCAGCTGTGTTAAATCAGGCGACCGCGCCGGCCAAGGGATAAAAACGCACGGACTTCTCTGGAATTATGTACCGGAGCGCCATCTTGTTGAAACCAACAGAGTTCTGAACTTCCGCAATCGGTAAATCATCCAGAGCTTCCTCAAGATGATTCTCAAACGAATTTCTATAACGTTCGGAAGTCTGTGTTTCATGGTAAATAGAAGGAACAATAATTCGTGTACCAAATATTGCAACCCACATATTAAAGCCGAAACGGTGTTGGTGTCTCGCTGTAATGTATAAATGTTCATTTTCTCGTGAACAATGATGTGTATTTTTTCTATCGAAGCTACCATGATTAGTGACCATGCTTTCATCAGTCCAGATGATTGTTCGAAAGAAATCTGCAAAATTTTAACATTTCCTGGTATACCACTCACAGAATGTCTTGCGCCTTTCGTCATCGCCTGGTTTTAGCGCTTGACATATTCTGAATTTGTATGGATGGAATTTTTGTTTCCGCAAAATGAAATGGGTTGTTGATTGAAACCAGTTGATGAGGTATCAGTGTGTTGACTAATTTTCCTTCAAAATAAGTGGAACTGATGGCATTTTTCCTTTGGAGTTTCGAAAAAACATTGATGATGGATGGAAATAGGTCGAAACACAAATGAACCACCTTGTATAATACATGGTTGAATTCAGAATAAAAAAACCTTTTAGAATCTGTGAAAAAATTATCAGGACCGTATTCAAAAAACAAAAGTTGATGATGGTTCCACGAATACGAAACGTCGCATGAAAAAATCAGTATCACCACGTTGACCGTCATCAAAAGTTGCTATGAAAAAGTATTCTCAGTTTTGCTGTATCTCTAATAATAACGGAGAAAAAAAATAAAATAGAAATTCCAAAAATTCACTTTTTTCGATATAACTCAAAAACTAAAAATAATTTTCAAAATTTTCGAAGGCTCTTGATATGAGCCTCCGAATGCGCAACTTTTTCCCCATTTAACCGATTTCGTATCTCTTACCGTTTTCGAGATCCCCATGCTGTTCAACCTTATCTTAGACAGACTGTATAGATGGGAATCAGGCAAATTGAGAAATTCGGCAATTTTGGCAGGCATCACACCAAATGTGTTGATTCCAACTGGAATCCTGGCACATTTATTTTAAATGCATTTTATAAGAACTATAGAAGGATTAATATCCACTGGACGAAGGGCTATGTACTTTTTGTAGTAGTTCATGTACAATGTACCACTTACAACAAAGGTGCGTTGCACATTAGTTTTTGTGTCTGGTATATGCACAACTAGTGAAGTTCCGGAATCCTCGATATTATTTAATGTCAAATCGCACAGTTCTTCTCGACGACAGGCTCCAAAAACACCAAAAATCGCAGCAACTTCCTGCATTAGATATATTTCATCTGGGGCTTCTGCGAGAAATTTGTCGATTTGTTCTCTTGTCAAAAAAGCCACAAGCTTGATGTGATATCTGCTTATGTCATGATAATTTATGTTCATAATCGACTTTAACATACAGTAATTCGACCAAAGCGTTGACGATTTCCATATTAAGGACTTTTCTTCAAAGTATGCAAGAAGAACTTTTTCACTGGCCTTATTTCCACTGACATTTTTCTGATCACACCATTTCAAGAAACGTTCGTATGAAAACTCGTTATGTCGCTTCGACTTACTAGGCAATAATTCAAAAACAGCTTTATTGGCAGCTTCTTCAATTTGCGGCGGAAGAAATTCATTTTCTTGGGCACTTTCCATCGAGGAACGAAGAAACGAGAAAGAATAATTCGTGATTCATTGACGTTAGTTGTCAAGAAAGATAAATCAACAAATTCAATTTTTGTATACCTTGGTAACTTGTTTCATGAATAGATTAAATTGAATTAGATTCAAAACTGATAATCTCGAGGCTGTTATTTAATCAATTAATAAGTAATGTAAAATAGTTATGCGTTAATTTGGACTTTTAATGGTGTTTGTAGAAAAAATAGTGTATGATATATGTGCTAAAAGTGTTTTTTGTTTTGTTCGAAGGGATGGAACACTCCGCCTTCGGCGTCGTGTCCCAAACTTCCCTTCTCACAAAATAAAATGTCACTTTTAGTACTTATATCATAAATAACTATTTAATATTGAAAAAATTGAAAATTACAAATTTTACATAACATAAAAATGTTATGAAGTTGATTTCTTCGGATACATGTTTTGAAACTTCTCATAGTGACAGAAGATATCAAAAAAATGTAATAGTTAAGTACAGGTTTTTCTAATTGATCTTGAAATAACCATTTTCATTCATTTCTCACACATTTTTCTGACTGTAACTGGGAAAATATGGCATATTTTCGAAATCGGTCAAATGTTAGAGATATCGAGATTAGCTTTTCACCAATCGACGTTTCACAAAAATCGAGCTCTAGACTCCTTTGTCAGGTTTTCTCTAACTGTTCTGGAAATAGGAAAAATTGCCGAAATCAAGCAATTTGGGACACCCTGTACACAAATTGAATTCTGTTTGTAGTCTCCCTGAAGATGGAAATAGACATTTCCGAATGCTCGGACTTTGCTGCAATCCCCACTAGCAAGCTAGGTTTATCTCTAACGTGTCAGCAACGACAACAACGACTATATGTACCGGGTGAACAATTATAAAAACGGCTGTCATCAATCCTTTTCCATCTTTGATCGTCAATATCTTCCGTTAGCGAAAAGCTATCATGTTGCAATTTTCGTTGGTCTGTTGAGATTTAGTTTCTCTATTTGATCGTGTAATAATATGCATACATTACACATGTGGTATATACCGGGTGACCAGTTATATTCTGACCCATTTCAAATGCTTATATCTCTGAAACCATTCAAGTTATCGTTGTGCAGTTTGGACTAGTCTATTTTGATATTTTTCAAGTTTTTTTTGACAGGTTCACCTTCTCTCTTGTACTTCCGGTTCTACCGGAAACAAACTAGCCATTATTCAGGTATAGGGCAACTTTTTTATTTCATCGAAGCACTCTGTATATTTTTGCACATTCAGAAAGACTGGTCTTTTCTCTTCCTAACAATGTATAACAAGTTATGTTTTCTTAGAAAACTATCAGAGTTATAACTCTTTGAAGCATCTACTGCATATTAGGGTGTTATCCTGAAATGCTGAATTACCGTATATTGAGTATAAATCTGATGCAGATTTATGATCAGTTCATTTGCTTTTTCAGTCAGAGTAAACATTTTTTCAACTCGAAGAAAGTACAAATGCTCGACAATCTTTATTTGACACATCTCATCTGGCATTTCATGTGTTGTGATCAGGATTTCCAAAGACGACTTTGGTTACATTGCAAAATCTCATTAAACCATTCCACATGCAGTAGTTGTTTCAAACAGTTATAACTCTGATAGTTTTCTAAGAAAACATAACTTGTTATACATTGTTAGAAAGAAAAAGGACCAGTCTTTCTGAATGTGCAAAAATATACAGGGTGATTCAACGAAATAAAAAAGTTGCCCTATACCTGAATAATGGCTAGTTTGTTTCCGGTAGAACCAGATGTTCAAGAGAGAAGGCGAACCTGTCAAAAAAAACTTGAAAAATATCAAAATAGACTAGTCCAAACTGCACAACGATAACTTGAATGGTTCCAGAGATATAAGCATTTGAAATGGGTCAGAATATAACTGGTCATACCCGGTACTATACAGGGTGTTTCTTAATTAGATGTCAATATTCGGGGAAGCGATTCTTGGGCCCATTCTAAGAAGAAAGTTTCATATGAACGTATGACCTAAACGTCCTAACTTTTGAGATACAGGGTGGCAAAATTTTCCAAAATTAATAGTTTTTTTTTATTAATATCTATAATTCCACTTCAGATATTCTAATGGAATTTGGCATACATGTACTATGTATCAAGAGGCATCAGTCAGTGTACCACTTTTTTTTTTTGGTTGCCACCAGTGGCGTTCGTATGGAATTTCACATACCTATTTTAGTAGACATTGATGGTACGCCACTGATTAATCTCGAAATTGAAATCACTCCTGAAATTCCCAATCATTTCTGAGCAAATTTGATCATCACAATTTTTTCAATTTGTGGCACGGTTTTCGCTTAAAAAAATGAAAAGCTTTTCACTACATGAGAAATAGAGTTTATTTTTTAGATCAAATTTCAGAAATTCAGAAAACAATTCATAGTTTATCAACTTCGTATTCGTATTTGGTATTCTGGAATTATAACTTCTCATTGTAGTAGGCTATTTTCATTTTTGAGAACTTCATCACCCTGTATCTCAAAAGTTAGGACGCTTAGGTCATACGTTCATATGAATGTTTCTTCTCAGAATGGGCCCAAGATTCGCCTCCTTGAATATTGACATTCAATTATGAAACACCCTGTATATAAAATAATACGGCTTGGAGCGTATTTTTCCAACACTTGTTCTATTACATTTTAACGAATGTATCTACAACTTTACGAGAGCACTGAATTTACCATACGCACTGAATACAAACTCCATGTGTATTTTTATATATTTTTGTATTCAGCCGATTCAGCTCTCCATGGAGATTTCAAAAAATTGATTAATGTTCAGGGTGTTCCATTCCAAAAAAAATGTCGCGGACGTCATTACTGAAAGGTGAATCACCCTATATATATTCAATTGTTCATCATAAATGTGGCAAATCAAGATCAAAAATCGACTTGCTTCAAGAGATTTCTTAGAAATGGATAGTTTGGCTTTGACTTCACGAAAGCATTGTATTTTGTGGAAACGAGGAGAAAAAATCTCAAGAAATCTAGAGAAATGATTTAGCACTCGACTTCATGTCATCGTTGTTGATAAAGTATAGTAGTCCACTTGCGCATCATTAGATAACATTATATTTTCCTCATTACAGATATGATTGAGTACAAAAGGTTAGAAACTGCAGCTACTGAGAATTGGGGACTTATCACCTTCAGGGAAGGACTACTGACTCCAAGTCTACACATATACTCTAAATCTCAGATAAGACTTGTCGTTTATCATGAGCTCAGTCATTTTTGGTTCGGAAACATGGGTAATGAATTCGTTATGCTTATTACCAATCAAGACATTAAATCAAACATTTTTTAGTAACCAATGATTGGTGGAATGATCTTTGGTTGCAGGAAGGATTCGCCACATACATGAGCTACAAACTTTTGGCTAAAGACTTCAATACTATCCAGGTATATATAGATATATCTACTGTAATCAAATGCCGTAACCCAAAAATATCCCTGTATTTTCATCTGTTTTGGTGGGCGATACGCGGTTTTTTTACCAAGTTATCACACTACACTGCTGTTTTACCTAGAGTCACTGGATGGTATTAGTTTGATAAGGGTTCGGACACAGCTGAACTTCTGTCCTTTTCTATTTTCTATATTACAATATGGTTTGAGTGGATAAAAGAATAAGACATATATTCTGCTCTTTGTCTTTTCAATTTTCCCAGTAGCGTCTGACTGTCAGATACGATTTTAGAGGTTAGATTTTCTGTCAAATCAATCATTAGGAAAGTTTTGTATTTCGTGCAAGAAATGTATTCAAAATATTCGTAGCAGAGCGCTTTCGACTGTTAAGTCATCATCAGTGCGTACTCGTCAGGTTAACAGGGAAATTCGTCCATAAAAATATCTTTTGTCCAGTTTAAAACTAACGACATTTAAGTAATAGTAATTTTCCTAACAAGTGCGGAAAGTGACTCTTTCCCGCACGTGACTGCTGTTGACACGAACGACGCGAAGCGGAGTTCGGGCAAGCAGTCGAGTGCGGGAAAGAAACTTTCCGCATGAGTTAGGAACAATATTTTTTCTACAAGCGTAGTAAATTGATTGAATCGTTCAATTAATTATTCAAGCAAATAGGAACAACTAACAAGAGATATATATTCTCTATCTATTAATTATTGGTAATAGCTATTGTGAACTTACAGTTTGACGCATTATGTTGGTTCATTGCGGAAGCCAGCAGGCCCATTAGGAGTTTGGTCTCTAAGTTCCAGACACTTCTATGAAATGAGCCAAAAATACCTATTCTTCTTTCGGTTTTTTCATTTCTTTATTGTTGCACCATTCAATAAAACGCGTGTTTAGCTTCTCATACCTTTCTTAAGACTTCGTTGGTGATATCGCATCTGTATCAAATCCCTATAGCTAGAAGTTTTTGATCACATTGTGGCATTTCCACTGAATCGAAAATGACAGTAACGCTGTGTCTGTCACTTCGACAATCTCAAACTTATTTGAGGTTTGATTGGCATGACAAATTGACGTCTCCCGTCAGATCAATCCAAATCTATAGGGGGATTTTTATAATAATCAATTTTTATTTCTCAATATTACTTAATTTTTACAATAAATAGTGCAATTTGATGGATGATTCTGAACATACATACTTAATACTGCAACAAACAAACTTAAACTTTCATATTCCATCACCAACCACTTATATTACTAGCGATTTTATCATATATTTGTTTTCCCGCACTAGTGTGGGAAAAAATTTCCCGCACTGTTGCGGGAACATGACACTTCCCTAACTAAATTGCGTACGGGTATAGGGTGAATCGCGCACGCTTGTAGAAAAAATACGTTACAAACAAATTAAAATGTGTTTCCCAAAAGGAGGTAAAATATGGATTACATCTTGTTAAGCAGCCATTGTCGCTGCGACATGTCGTGTTGAAGTGAACTTGATGAGTTCACTTCAACACGACATGTCCCTCTTGGGAAACACATTTTAATTTGTTTGTAATGTATTTTACTTAAATGTCGTTAGTTTTAAACTGGACGAAAGATATTTTTATGGACGAATTTCCCTGTTAACCTGACGAGTGTACTGAAGATGATTTAACAGTCGAAAGCGCTCTGCTACGAATATTTTGAATAAATTTCTTGCACGGAATACAACACTTCCCTTCTTTGGTATATATTCACGTGCACACAGCCCAGCAACCCTCACTCAAATCAATCATTGTCGTAGATGGAAAATAGAAATTGGGTATAAACACACACTTCAATTTATACAGGGTATCCGGAAATTGAGCGCAAAAAATCAAGAGGGTGATTATGCATGAGAAAACATGAGATTTATTTCATAAATACGACTTGAGTCCGGAAATGCATAGTTTTCAAGATACTGTGCGTTGAACTTTTTAGAAAAAATCTGTTTTTTATGCACATCTCAAATATCCTTCCACCGATTCTGTTGAAATTTGGCAATGATATTCTTTGTCATGAGGCGTCCCGGAGGCACCCTACCGAATATTATTGTCAATAAAATGTACACCACTGATCTTTTCAAATTATATATCTTCATATCCTAATGATTAACTAAAAATACATAATTTGGGTCTCTTGAACTTTTTTGCTATTTTGCTGCGTTTCCGTGGAAAAAAATAAATACCAATTCATTCTATAAATTTGTGCAAAACATTACTTGAAAAACAGGGGTGAAATTAAATGTGTAATCCAAGTCCATAGACATAGAATGAGAAGGAAGATTCATTTTCTTCAAATATTTTATAATTCATGTTTGACACACTTTGTATTATCGAAAACTACGCCTTCCTGTACCGAGAATACATAGTTCTCAATATACAGAGTGTTGAGTATCAACATGTATCAAGAAAAATTTGAAGAAAATCAATCTTCATACTTATACTATGTCTATGTAATTGATCACGCATTTATTTTCACCCCAGTTTTTGAAGGAATTTTTGGCACTTCATGCAATAAAATGGTATTTATTTTTTTCCATGAAAATGAAGCAAATTATCAAAACAATTCAAGAGACCGAAATGTTGTATTTCCAGTTGGTCAATAGGTCATGAAGATACAGAATTCAAAAAAATCAGTGGCGCACATTTAATCAACAATAATATTCGGTAGGTTGCCTCCCGGGACGCCACTGGATTACATAATTCCAACTGAATTATGGCTATATCATCCCCTCATGACAAAAAATATCATTGACAAATTTAAGGAAAATCGGACATTTAAGATATTCATGGAAAACCGCGATATTTTTCAAAAGTTTCAACACACTGTATGTTGAAAACTATGCATTTCCGGACCCACGTACATATAAAATGGATTTTTTATTAATGTAGAATCACCCCTTTGATTTTTTGCGCATAATTCCCGAACACCCTGTATAATGATATACTTTTTGCAGAACCATAGTTAGAAAAATGAAAAAACTCATGTAACTACATTTCAATATGACAAAATAGACACATGTAGATATACTTATAGCTAGTTCCTCATTGTATGTGAAACTGTACCGGGTGATAAAGTTCAAAACATGGAGATTGTTTTGATTTTCCACATTTTGCTGCATTCACTCTCTCCTAATGATTTCTTAATTTGGTCGGTATTGAAAACTCCATTCAATGATACTATATCACGTTGCAATTTACTTGAATTTCTCAGTTTCGATATCAAATTCTCAATTTCATTATACGTAGTTTTGCAATCAAGTCCTATAACATGTTTCGCATTTCATGTGATGATGATATTGGAATTTTTGTCAATAGTCTGTTTTGTAAATCAATGGAACAACGGATGTTATAAATCTTCTGTTTGAAAATGGGCCTAAAATATAGTTTCATTCCAATCTGCTGTTATAATAAGAAGTAAATTTTAATGTACCGGGTGTACCACTAAGAAAGGACGCCGGCTGTATCTCGGAAACTATTCGCCGCACAGGTTTCGGAAAAAAATATTTGTTATAAAAGTGGCCAAGAAAAATCTCTGGAAATTATTTTCAAGTTTCCAGGACAGCCGCTAGAGGGCATAATAGCATTGGCCAACTTAAAAACGGTTTTTTTTTAATTTTATATATCAAGACATATCAGGAACACTTTTTCCATGTTCTCGAGTAGAATAGAATAGAATAGAATAGGTGCGGTGGCCGCTAGATGGCATCGTTAGAAAAATCAGCCGATACGCCATTTTTTTCGGAGAATTTCAAATGGAACCATATATTTTTCCTGTTATGATATGAAAGTTGAGTAAACGAGAAGAAAAATGGTGAAAACTGCGAATTGATACCTCTTGAAGAACCGGAGAAATACTCGGAATAATATTAAAATTTAAACTGTTAGAATGTCAAATGCCTCCTCATTCGTTATCGGCATTTTGACAAATAAGCAATCCACAATGAACAGTGAAAACTTCAAAACCAATGGAACTTCAATTATACTTTGACGTTTCTTTCATTCAAATTAGCAATGTCATTACTAAGAGTCTCCTTCACTATTGTGAGATATATAACAGCAGTTTGTGAAACCAAAATAAATGAATTATTGAAATCATAATTTCATAGATACAGGATATTTCTGATTAGGATTATTGAAGTTAGATTCCTGTGGTGAATATTTTCATAATATTATTTCGAGTATTTCACCGGTTCCTCAAAAGGTATCAATTCGCGGTTTTCACCATTTTCCTTCTCGTTTGCTCTACTTTCATATTAGAGTAGAATGAATATATGGTTCCATTTGAAATTTTCGAAAAAAATTGAAAATTGTCTGATTTTTCAAACAATGCCATCTAGCGGCCACCACAGGATTTAAATCGACTTGATTCGTGATTCATCTGGAAGAACCAAAAAAACCCTTCATGATGAGACCATGATCTTTGAATTCCGTTACACCAAACTGTAGTAATGAGAGTTTTTTCAAAGTTCTATTCATCCTTCCCTCCCTCTTTTATTTGAAGAGCTAGCGCGATTTTTTTGATCGAAATGATTGGAAATCAACTCGAGAACATGAAAAAAGTGTTTTTGATATGTCTTGATATATCAAATTTACATAAAAACCCGTTTATTAAACTGGCCAATGCAATTACGCTCTCTAGGGGCTGTCCTGGAAACTTGAAAATAATTTCCAGAGATGTTTCTTGGCCACTTTTGTGATGAATATTTTTTTCCGAAACCTGTGCGGCAAATAGTTTTCGAGATACAGCCGGCGTCTTTTCTTAGTGGTACACCCGGTATGTACTCACATCACAAATTTTGCTTCTCTTCAAATTAATTTTCCATTCAGGCCATTCCATACATTCCTTCCATATAAGGGAATGGTTGATATTTCCTTGGGAAAATTCAAAAAATGGAATCGCAATTTCCTTCAGAATTCCCGCAATTCATTACATAGCAGGACATTTTCATTCATGCTTTTTTATTAATAGTTTATGAGATTTTATTTCAATTCTGACGTTCATAGATAATAAAATTTATTGTCAAATTCAAATAATTTTGAATGAAGAAGCGCGGACCGACTATGATGGTGTTGTCGTTGTCACAATGCAAGTTGTGTAACTTGATAAATCTAAACATTCAAAAACACTAACAGTTGTCATTTCTGTGTCCGAACTCTTAACTAACCGCCTCGGTTAATTAGTTTTTTTTTATTGTTATATATATATATATCATATGTTTATGTATCCCTATTATAAACAAATATGTTTCTTGGGGTGATGAAGAACAACAACAAATGGTTTTTGTCCAGGTTACGACATTTGAACTTCAAGTAGAGTGTTCACATAACACTCATCTAAGAACTTCAATTAGTTGCTATCGTGAAAACAATAAGTTTATGTTTATTTGTAACAAATTTAGGTTTCAGAAATGAAGGACTTCCAAAACGACGAATACTTCGAAACTGAAATTTACAAAAGCAGCTTACCAATTGTATCACACGTATCCAGACAATCAGACATCTCGAAAAAATTCCATAGCGTCGTCTACGAGAAGGTAAGTGCTATTTTCCGAGGATTGTTCATTCAACAGGATGGTTCTTTTTCTATACATCAATGCACGTACCTATACAAGTCAATGATTGACAATGACAGTTTGACATATCTCTCGGAAACTTTTTTTTTCATTTATTTTCCTTTGAACGACAAAAGTACATTTTGTATAGGAATAGTCAGTCTAGAAGAATACATTACAAAGTAATAAATCATATGGAAACAGTGAAATGAAAGCTATATCCAGTATGCTGGACAGTTCTGACTGAATAAAATTCATCAATGGAGTAAAAATGATGTTCTGACAGAAACGATTTCAAACCAAATTTTAATTGTTTAATATCACAAGATGTTTTGATATCATGTGATGATAAAATATTCTGGGGCCTATACAAGATGTTTCAGATTTCAATTTACATACGATACCTGTGATGGTTCCAAATCACCTCCCTTTGTGACTGAGATACAGGACGTTATCTTGATTTCGGCAAAATCATCATCTGGTCATAAATTTTGAACCACGTTGTATAATCTATCCATACTTGACGTAGAAATATTCCAATTATATTACAAATCAAAACTAAATAGAAATCGAGATCAGAATCCAGGTCCGTCATAAGGAAAAACAGAAAACTTCTTAATTTCAAAAACAATATGGAAAGAGCAGGAGAAAATTAATAAAGTGACCTACTTATTACGAGTGCGCATCCAATTTGACAGATGGTTCATTATTATGTTTTGAAATATTCACCCCATTTTGAGGCATTTTCATTGTACTGTAATTCAAAACCCAATTTTTGATACAGAAAAATAATTGTCTTCAAAGTTAAACTTCATTAGAGTCAAATTAGGTGAACTATTGATTGATTTGTTCGTTTGACAGAATAGCTTGTTGATGATTTCAAAAATTTTTGAGGACTTACTTTATACTTCACTATTTTTCCATAAGCTGCGGTGAACTAGGCTGTGCAAAAAATTTTAAAATTCTGACAGATCATAATCACCAGTGTGAACATTAAGTTTATTGTGTTGAGGCATAGTTATAAACACTTTGAAATGTAACAACCCAATAAACAAGTACCAACAATTATCTTAACGTTACCAATAATATCAAACTAGTGTTAAACTAGTGATTATGAACTGTCAGGATATCAGATTTTTTGCACAGCCTACTTTACCGTAGCTCATGAATCATTAGTGAAGAAAGAACGAGCCCTCAAAAATTTCCAAAACCACAGATGTTATTCTGTCGAACGAACAGATCTATCTATTTTACTCCAATGATGTTGAACTTTGAAGACTGTTATTTTTTCGTGAAATAATTGGATTTTGAATTACGAGTTCAATGAAAATGACTCGAAATGGAGCCGAGTTTATCAGAAAATAATAATAAAACATCTGTCAAATCAGATGCGCGGTCGTAAATAGTACGTCACTTCATTCCCTGCTCTTTTCAAATATCGAAACTGATCTACAATAATGATATAAAAGAAGTTTTCTGTTTTTTCTCAAGGCGGACCTGGATTCTGATCCCGATTTCCATTTAGTTTTGAGGGGTAATATGAGTGAAATATTTCTACCAAGTATGGATAGATTATATAAAGTGGTTCAAAAGCTATGACCAGATGATGATTTTGCCAAAATCAAAATAACATCCTGTATCTCAGTTATAAGAATTCAACAAGTTTATCTTAATAATGTTGTATCATTTATATTCACTTGTAAAGAATCAATTTTAGTAGTTAGATAGTTATGAAATCGAATAATTTTTGTTTTCTGTGGATTCAATAGGTCGTGATCACTGAAAAACTCAGAGGCATTAGCTAAAGTAACTTCGCATTCATTTTTAAGACATTCAGTGTTCTTTGCCGAAATAAGTAAGGATATATCATCCGCATACGCGGTAAGTTTAGAATTCATTGTTTCAAATTAAAGATTATTGATGTAAAACAAAAATAATATAGGCCCTAATACGGACCCCTGAGGCACCCCTAACCGGACCTGCCCTATTTCAGAGGAAAATGTTGGAATATGTTCAATAACTTCAAATTTAAGAGAAACACACTGACTACGATTATTGAGGAAGGAAGAAACCCAGTTAAAAAAGCACACTCGAAGATTTTTGACACACTTTGTGGAATAGTTATAGGTCTGAAGTTGTCTAGTTTATTTGATTCATTTCTTTTTTGAATCGGCAGAACCTTTCCCCGTTTCAAACTTGATGGAAAGCAACCTGTTAAGAATGAGAGATTAACTAAAAATGTGATATGGGCTCTATAATGCTAATTATAGTTATTTATTATACAAGGGAAAAAAGTAGTAGATTTTAGCTCCAGGTTGTGTTGTCTCCCGACGCGTAGCGGAGGGAGACAAAAAACCGTGAGCTAAAATCTAATATTTTTCCCGTGTATAATACACTATTTTTTTTCTGTGACAGAAGGAAGAACGAATCAATATTGAGAAGATATTAAATTATTTCGAAATCTGAAAATTATCGACGTGAAATTTCAAGTTTTTAACAGTAGGGACACCTGCGTTTTATAGGCATCTTTATCATTCTTTTGAAGTAATCAAATATCTGATGTCACTTCTGTCAGTTCAATTCTGTGATTTGATTTTAAAAAATGGCGAATTTAGTAGTTGTTTAGTAATATACGAAACCGCGAAGTCGAATGGAAGATAAAAGGACTTGCAGATCAATCTCGGAGACGGTATTATTGACCCATTTTTCGGAACAATAGCACAACAAAAGCCATCAACAGAGTATATTTATGTGATATATATCCGGGAAAAAAGTACTCACTTTTTTCCCACGGGAAAAAAGTAATTTATGAAAAGTGACATTTTATAACCTGCCAACAGAGATGAAATGCCAAACTTTTTCCCGTCACAGAAAAAAAACTTTTTTCAGAACAAAAGCTGGTATTTCATCCATGCCAGCAGATCTCTTATTTTTCATCTTTTTCCTTAACATATTCAACATTTCAGACTGTTTCAATGTCTTCTGGCGGATAAAAAGATAATTATATGTGTATAAACATTTCTCCAGATTCCACTTCAAAGTCGTGTTATTCTCATTTTTTCTGGAATCATGTTTGAACCATTGATAAAATAGTTGAAAACAACAATTATTTTTTTGTAGACGTTGTGTGAGTAGTATCACTGGAAAATATACTGTTATATAATTCCGGTTGAGTATTTCACATTTATTCACCGTCTGAAATTCTAGCAACAGTTTTAACGAAATTATCCTTTTCTGGCAAACGAATTTGGTGCAAAATCCTGTTGGATACTCTGAACTGGATTACTCCAAGTGTAGCAGTGTTACCAATATTATGTGTGCATTCATTTCAATAAAATGTAATATATTATATATTTTGAAAGTTCAAAACAACATTTGAGGTTGAGAATTCTTGGCAAAATTATATCAGTGACGTCATGATGTCATTCACCATTTTGATTGGTTAAGGCCAGATATACCATCCTGTTGGATCAACAATTCTTGGCTATTTTTCGCGAGATCGTATATTCTGTATACAGGGTGATTCACATAAGAACCGACATAGATCAGGGGCATGTAGGGGGTCCAAAAATATGGCAATTTAACGCAACTTACCTCAATACCCAGTTGCTTCCCTAAGGAGTTATAGCCTTTGAAAATGAAGTTATAAATTTTGAAAAAAATCAATATCTCCGTTATTCTTGAACTTAAAGCAACCAAATTTGGTACACTTTGTGGATGTATTTAGGGCGTTACTTGACAGTAACTAGAGTTTAATTGAAATTTGTAAAGGGGGTATACCGGGTGGCGCACCATTAATATTCAACAGAATTTTGTTAACCCTTGATGGATTTGAAAAATCTTTGCTTTGTTTTGTGGGCAATCCAATTCTTAAACTTTTCTTACTCTAGTAATTTTTCGAAAAACCTCATCATTTTCATCAAAAACTCGAATAACTGAAAACGCGCGCTATAGGTGTGTTATTTAAAATCATCGAAAATTCAAAAGTTGGCTATGAAAATAAACGTCAAACAAGAAAGCAGGGCATTTAAGTGATCAGTAGAAATTGGCTGGAAAATTATTATTTAGATACGTAACAAAATACGTAATGTACGTACAGATACTGAAATGTGAAAAGCTGGGATTAACAACTAACCAAAATAAACACAAAACACTTAAACAACAACCAGAACAAACAATTGTTTATCGATAAATTAAAGAAATTGTTCAAAATGATCGCCGTTTTCTCTTACGCAAAAATGTATTCTTCTTCGAAAATTAAAATCCACCCTATCTAATAACTGTTGATTATTCCTAATAGATGCGCATTTATGAATAATGCGATTTCATAATTCTTCTTGATACGAGCGAAGAATACACAAATTTTTTCAACGTTCCCCACAGAAAGAAGTCACATTTGTTCAGGTCAGGTGATCTTGGGGGCCAACGTTGTGGGCAATTATTTCCTCTTCCTATCCATCTATTGGGATACTGGTGGTTTAAAAAATTTCTTACGTTCATACTAACATGAGGCGGTGCTCCATCGTGCATAAACCAATGTTGCAACCTTAGTTGTAAAGGTACCTCCTCGTAGTCCTCGTCAAGTAGATACGGTAGGGTGTTTTGTAGAAATTCTAAATAATTTTCACCATTCAGCCGATTCGGTAAGAAACCAGGACCAATTAAATATCGATCAATAATTACCTTACAAACATTCATTTTGAATTCCAGTTGGAAATGCCGAGGAGTTATTGCATGTGGGTTTACGTCAGAATACTCATGATAGTTATGGAGATTTGTGATACCTCTGCGAGTGAAAGCGTGAAAGTCGCCTCATCCGTAAAAAGAATTTTCTTTTGGAAGTTATTGTTATCTTGATGTAGAATAAACTGTCAGAAATTGACACGTTGAACCAAATCTCCGGGTAAAAGTTCTTGGACTTTTTGTACTTGATAAGGGTGTAGTAGATTGCGACGGATAACTCGATGCACAGAACTCTGCGATATACCAATTTGTCGAGATAAACTCCTAGTACTAATATTTGGATCATTTTCAAAAGCATTTAAAATGGCTACTTCAACTTGCGGCCTGAGTGCGACAGCACGTTCTCGAGTATTATCAAAAAACTTGCCCCTTTTTCTAGCTCGTCTTTCAACATTAGAAAATGTTTCTCTATGGGGAATGATACGGTTAGGAAATTTCCTACGATATTCTTCTACACTTCTTTTACAGTTCCCACTTCAAAAATCTAGCACTAACAGCATGTCAACTTGCTCGTTAAAAGAAAACTTCCCGTTCATTTTAAAAACACTCAAACAACAATTACTCAATTGAACAACTTACTTGCTTAATTGTCAAGTTTGACGTTTATTTTCATAGCCAACTTTTGAATTTTCGATGATTTTAAATAACACACCTAGAGCGCGCGTTTTCAGTTATTCGAGTTTTTGATGAAAATGATGAGGTTTTTCGAAAAATTACTGGAGTAAGAAAAGTTTTAGAATTGAATCGCCCACAAAAAAAAGCAAAGATTTTTTAAATCCAACAAAATTCTGTTGAATATTGATGGTGCGCCACCCGGTATACCCCCTTTACAAATTTCAATTAAACTCTAGTTACTGTCAAGTAACGCCCTAAATACATCCACAAAGTGTATCAAATTTGGTTGCTTTAAGTTCAAGAATAACGGAGATATTGATTTTTTTCAAAATTCATAACTTCACTTTCAAAGCCTATAAATCCTTAGGGAAGCAACTTGGTATAGAAGTAAGTTGCACTAAATTGCCATATTTTGGGACCCCTACTTACCCCTGGGGCCTTATTTTTGAAAAGAGTGAACTAGTCCGCCGAGAGAACAGTGGGCGTGTGCCTCACTTTAGTAACGAATTATTCCGTTCCCCGCTGTTTCTCTCGATAGATAGCAAGAGAAACGGGTACTCTGTTCCATCATCTCTCTTCTTCTTCTTCTTCTTCTTCTCTGCACAGGTGGGCGGGTGCGTAGACCCCTGCACTCAGGCCTCTTCAGTCGGGCCCATTGTGCGCCCACTTGTCCTGTGAATCAGCTGGGCATGCCGATTTCTTTGACGAAATTCAGCAGCTTCCTCAGCTGAGTCACTTTCACATCCTTTGGGTGCAGTACAATGCTCCCAAAGGCAGCTTTCCTCTGATGCACCAGCGCGGGACATTCAGTGAGTATGTGTGATGATGTTTCATCATCCTCCAAGCACCATCTGCAGATGGGATCATCTTTGATCCCTATGAGTTCTAGGTGCTTGTTGAGGTGGTTGTGCCCAGTTAAGAGCCCAACTACCATCTTGAGATCCCTTCTATTAAGTGACAGGATCTCTCTCGTAAGCCTTTTTGAAGGTTCCTTTATATGGAGCTTTGATTGTCTCATTCCTGGTGTGTCCCACCATGTTTCAAGGAACTGCCTCTGTAGCATTTCCTTCATGAAGGACATAGCCGTACTATTGGGTATTCCCAATATCGGTTCTGGTCCAATGGGTGTCGTTCCTGAACCGATCTTGGCTAGTCTGTCTGCCTCCTCGTTCCCCGGGATACCAGAGTGTCCTGGAACCCACATGAGGCTGACTCTCCTAGTTTTTGCCATATTTTCTAAGGCACTTCTACACTCGGACACCAATTTAGTTGTGATCCTATTCCATCATCTCTCATAATCCACCGAAGAAAGCTGTGGAAAGTGAAATTGTAATTATTTTATACCAAGCATTCCCTCGAGGGAATTGTTCTCTGGAGCCCCTGCTCTATGTCGGTTGTTATGTGAATCACCCTGTATGTAAACAAAACTGTTCAAGGGTGCGGGATTACTCCTCATGCTGGAAGATGTGATAGGAGAGGACAAATTCAGGCTGGCAATTCAGACATATCTCAAACGACACGCGTTCGGAACCGCTACCACCAATGACTTCATAGCGGCCGTTGAGGAGACTGTGCCTGATGTTCCACTGCGGTCTTTCCTAGAGAGTTTTCTGTATCAGAACAAATTCCCGATAATATCAGTCAACAGAACGGCCGACAGAACTTACATATTGAGTCAGAAAGTTTGTGAAGTTGTAGCAGAGGATAAACCATGGGGGTGAGATCGTCAAGTTCAATCTTAATATTTGTAAAATTTTTGTCAAATTTGTATATCGCTACCTCAAAGTTGGGAACCAACCGTTACCACCGATACAACAAGGCCTGCATGCTCCGTGGGTGACGTCACTTAGTCAGGCCTAACCAGCGGCTCGAAACGACAAGCGCTTATAGCGCTATAAGGCGACCGCGTATTTCGATTTTAGTTTCATCATTGAGCCGATTTTGCTGTTTTTTGATCCGGTTAAAAAAGGATGCCAGTCGTCAACTGAGCCCTTCTTCGCACCCCATTCGATTTTATTATGGAAAAACGAAGTTTTAAAGCAAAAACCAGGATAAAACACAAATATCCACCTACAGCAACCCATTCGAATTAAATATATTGGCAAAAATTGTGGTGAAGGTAAACTTCACACCTACTTATACAGGGCCCGCAGAACATAAACTTATCGTGAGATTGATCGAAAGAAAATTGTAGAAAATGTATTTTATTTTGATTGACATGCCGTTTGTTACAATTACCTATATTTATCTTGGAGAATTCCTATTACCTGAAAAAATAACCAGTGAGTGTTATCAATTTTTTGTTGTTGGATTTTTCACCCAAGTGGATCGTTACAATTGAAACCGTAATTTTTAAGGGTAAAACTGCATTTAGCATGCGATGGTTTTTTTTTGAAAATTTTTCTCGGTACTCACGTATTTTTGTCTGATAAACCGAATTTTATAATGAAAATGTGAACAAACCACTATTTATTGAGATATTTCAAGAAAAAGTTCGAAATTTCGCCTTCTTTCTCCCCTTGTGTTGGGGGCATTTGAAGCTACTTGCTCTTATTTCGTCATTGGACACTTTATATACTCATGATGTACTTCGATGGCACATTTTTATATAGAAAATTCAACAGGAAATATGATTTTTATGGCGAGTTTTTCATATTTAGTGAACAAGCATTCCAGATGACGACCATTTAATCAATAGTCAATCAAAATACGAGATGTCAAATGTCAATAGATTGCTTTCGAATGACATTACACACGCCATTATTTTGAATGATATTCTTCCATCTTTTCACTAAATATGGATTAATCTCAAGAAAATCATATTTATAGTTGAATTATATATAAATTGTCCAATATGATGAAAAAATAAGGGAAATTTGTTCTAAATGCCATCCAGAAGACAGGTGAAAAAGAAGGTGAAATTTGGAACTTTTCAGTCAAATATCTTCATGATAAATATCATGATGAATGCAGTTTTACCTTCTTTGAGTAGAGTGTTTGTAGTTCATGTTAATATGATAGTTGCAATTTGATCATTGGAATGAATTCTGCATTCATTGCCACGAGGCAAATGACCATTTTCAGAAAGAAATTTGAGAATGAGAATTAAAAATGCCTGTTTATTATGAACATTCAAGTAAATTTCCTCGAATTCAGAGATGATTTTGTTGACTATAATATACAAATACAAAACTAACTGCACAATCAAAGCTTTTCTATCTTTCCTCTACTTATACTTTTCATGAGAGAGTAATTGTCTTCTATTATTAATTCATCATTATAAATTAAGCTCTGTTTACTACTGAACTTAGATACTTAGATGGAGTAAAATCCTCGCGGTGAATTGCATATACTTACCCACATTTTCGATAGCTCCTCGTCCAACGGGAAACTAAAAGCATGAACTTTTGAACCACCCACATAATTCCCCCGACAAAAGGGAACACAACACTTGAAAGGCATTGTTATTTAGCCGATCACAACACAAAATATTTCACAAAACAGTAATTTTTCCGCCAATTATTTTGATGAATAAACAACAAAAGAATTCGGGACCGTTTCAAAAACATACGTGAATCACCGATGAATTAACACGAACTGACGCGTTAGTCGACAAGCGATAAAATAAAACACTGGCCTCACTTGGCGACGTCACGAGCTGTTTATGTCAGAGTCTGCTGGCCTTGTTGTATCGGTGGTAACGAACCAACTCCCCAGAAGTCGAAACTTGTGCGGGGTTAGGAAGAGCGGGACCTACAGCTTATAGTGGAATCCGAACCACTTCTAGGGCATCGAGGTGCTGCCAGGATTACAACCATGAATCACACATTTTAAAGAAAAATGCTCAGCCGATAGCCGGATTCGAACCGACAGTACCTCTGCATCGTGAACGGCTATCTAGCGAATTTCAGCGCATAGACAAACTCGGCCACCCATATACAGGGTGACATTGAAATAAGTGCAAATAGTTCAAGCATTGAGTAAGCTCGACGTATACTATCGAGTGGTACCAATAAAAGAAATATAGGGATCAAAATAAAATTTGAGTAGACCCCTTTTTCCACCCAAAGTTCCACACTGTAGCAATTCTGACGTCACCTCTGTTCAAATTTTCGTGCGGAAAGCACAATCACGCGGATATCAATCATTTAAATTGTTTTAAAGAGGCGTACTCAATTTTTTTCTCGTTTTTTGTTCAATTTTCGGGATGAAATTTCTTGTTACTCAGAAGAATTATGAACAATCTGATATGGAAATAATCGTTAGACTGCATAATATCGATGTGCTGATTATATGTACTTATTTCAAAAACACCTTGTATAAAAATTATGAATCTCTATTTCCCTTTGTCATGCCATTACGCGTCGGCTGGACCGATTTCACTTATACCTACTTTTTTGTTGTGTTTGTTATTGTCACGAGCAGGTTGTTATGAAAGAAAGAAATGAGAAATTCAAGATGGTGGAACCAATATATGGCGAACGAGTTTTGTAATTATATTCCCATTCTATTAAAAATTCGAAAATTCAAGATGGCGACTCCAATATGGCGGACAACTTTTGTAATTATCACCAGGTTCTGTTCAAAATTGGTATCATGGGGGTTTTCGGGTTCGGAGATGGAAATTATTTCGTCAAATTTTGGAAATTCAAGATGGCAGATCCAATTAATATATAAATAAATAATATGGCGGACGAGCTTCGTAATTATGATCCCCGATTACATTTAAAATTGCTATCTGTGGATATTGTGGGTTAGAAATTAAGATTCCATTCTCAAAATCTAATATGGCGGACGAGTTTTGTAATTTTGATCCGATTAGTGGAGCAGTTTTCAACTGGACTTCGCCGAGGATTATTAAAATAAAGACATTTTATTATTATTATTATTATTATATTCAAAATTTGAAAATTCAAGATGGCGGATCCAATATGGCGGACGACTTTTGTCACCAGGTTCAAAATTGGTATTTGGGGGTTTTTGGGTTCGGAGATTATGATTATTTCGTAAAATTTTGGAAATTCAAGATGTCAGATCCGATATGGCGGACGAGCTTTGTAATTATGATCCGATTCTATTTAAAATTGCTATCTGAGAATTTTCATGGTTAGGAGTTATGATTCTTCATGTTAAAATTGGACAATTCAAGATGGCGGATCTAATATGGCGGACGAGCGTTGTAATTATGATCCTATTCCATTCAAAATTGGTATTCGCGGATTTTTGGAGTAAGAAAGCATAATTCTTTCGTCAGAACTGAGAAATTCAAGATGGCGGATCCAATATGGTGAACGAGTTTTCTAATTTGGAGATTATGATTTCTCCGTCATAATCAATACATCCAAGATGACGTATTTAATATGTTAACATCAGAGCTTTGTAATGAATATTGTTTCGAAAAACTATTGGTGCAGTACGCTTCTATAGGTAGCCAAACTAAAAAGAAGTAGAAAATAAAATAATAAGAGTGTTACATTTTATAATATATTTTCTAGAAATAATGTTTGTAGCAAAACAACGTTTGCCAGGTCAGCTAGTATTATAATAATAATAATACTGATGAAACCTTATTCATGGTTTCATAAAATAGTGTTTTACCGCAAGAGTAAGATCCTGAAGAAATAAAAATGAACAATATTAACTAAAATTAAGAAAAGACGTAGTGAGAAACTGTACCCATTAATGATAAATGACCTGAGTTTCAAAATATTCCATATTCAACTGGCTATAATAGACATATAATGTATTGTCAGTATCTCCAAGGAAGAGAGAAGGGAGTCCCTAGACTCCAGAGGTTGGCAACTTGGTTTCATTATTAAGGCAGTCGAACAGTACACATATATGATGAATGCTTTCATTCTCATGGTGATTGCAAACTGAAAATACACGTCTGGCAAGAATAATGTTCCTATAGACAAACCGTATGCGAGGGCATTTTAGGGAAGAGATAAAAAAGCGACGTTGCCATACGGTTCGTATCGCGTTAACCCCTCCTTCGAGCGAGTAAATTTTTCGGCCCGACCGAAGGGATTGTTGTTTGCCCAATAAACTCAATATAAACACCTGGAAGGATATCCTGTGAACGACGAGTGAGGCAAAAATATTGTTCAGGAATCCCGCAGTGGTTGATTTTTTTATTGACTCAAAAGTGAAATTCCATTTTTATTCTTAGAAGATTTTAGGAAGGCAAATGAATACAGAAATGGCATTGAATATTCTCATTCAAATGTCACAATATATTGTACAGGGTGAGCAAAGCTGAATGTCTCAGCAATATCAGAAGAAATAGAAAAACGATAAAAAAAAATTGAAAAGAGGTTCTTGAATGGTATCGAGTACCGAAGGTCTATTTTAGGCCTCATTTTTAAGAGTACCTATTTTTCCATTTCACTATTAGAAGGTGAATGAAAGAACAATGTTAGGAAGAATTTTTTCATTAAAGATGAATACTTATCTGCGTCGCCCAGAATGTACACCTTCATTTTTTCCTTTCTGGAGAAGGGGGAGCTCGAAAGGCAAATCTGAAAAGATAATATTATGATGTAGCTCTTGAGTTTGAAAATTTGAACTTGTAGTTTTCAACCTTCAGAATGTTTTTTTTAATTCCTCATCAATATTGTCATTCTACTTTTTACTTTTTGTTTCAGTGTTTTCACTTTTCTTTGCAATAGAATAGGCCTTCTCGAATGAAAAAGTTTGTGGGTTTCATAATCAATAAACTTCGAAACTTACATGGGAGCTGGAAGTTCTAAACAAATCAATGTCCATATGGAAAACATCGTCCTTAGAATCCAAGTTATGAACATCCACAGACACATCCTGGAAATAAATTACTATAGTTTTTCTTAGAATCTGAACAATTTTCAACTTACCCATGGAGGACAATTTCTGTTTGTCTTGCTTGTTGTGCATCCACAGGCAACACAATATAAATAACCATTGTTTATTAATTCGAAATCACAAATCTTCCCAACAATAATCAATTCACACCAACAAATTCAGTCCTTTTGAAGAAACAGAACACGCCAAATTTAGCGATATTTCACATGAAAAACAATGAAGTTCTGTCTCCACTTTTTTGCCTGTTTAGATGAGAAAAGAAGATCTCAAGTACTCCAATCATTGAATAAAAGAAAATGCATACACTCATCCGCCGTTGTATAACACGAGTGTGAAAGAGACAGGTTACCGTAACGCAATCTATCTTTGTTGCAGCTGCCCCTGACACACTTTGTGCTATTCGAGAAACCGGTAGTCTCCCTTCCAGGTGTTTATATTAAGTTCATTATGTTTGCCACACATGCCATACTCAAGTAGGTGGGGCAACTATGCTTGTACACGGTTTCTCTATAGGAAAATTATTCTTTCCAGACTTGTATATCCAATTGGGATCTATCAAGTGAGACATAATATCATTCAAAGTAAATTTGATTTTGAGATTATTACTTGATCGCAACTGAGCAATAATTCAAGTGGCCTATATCGGAAGTCGATAAAGCAAATAATATTTTGGGATTTTTGGAGGATCTGAAGTTATCACAAAGTGACAGAAAGGTGCTAAGTTGTAGAAAATTAAGTATTAGCTTCGACCAACTCATCGTAGTATTTTGTTAATATTTCTTTTTTTTTAATATTGCCGAGGAGAATAGCATAAGTTTTTAGCATCAGCAAAAACAATTCAGTTCTTCAATTGTCTGGCCCAATTAACATTCTTTTTTCCCTCAGTGATTTTATTAGCGGTCTGAAACATATATTCGCTGATGCTTTATCAAATTTCGAAAATTTCAGGCAAAGGTGGACTATCCCTGTCACTTATATCACGGACCAAAATTCTTCACCTAAACTTGTATGGCTTGACAGAGACATGATTAGACGTAAGTAGTAATAGTAAGTTGTATGTATAAACTTCTCTACAAAATCTTCGTATAGTGTCAAGTCAAGTGTCAAGTCGGCATTATATTCCCCCAGAGGCGTCCTTCCTAGACAATATGAAAGCAACGCCATCTGAGTAGAAACGAAGGAAAGAAACACTCCAAAACTGAAATTCCCATACGGGAGTGGCTGGTTCCCGACTGGCGTAATTTCAACTAAACTACTTACCAGATGAAGTGGGACAGCCAAAAAATTGACTAATTTTGATAAGCTATAACTCGAACATTTCTTGGCCGATGTTGAATTTTCAACGAAAGATAGGAAGCGTCATCCTTGTGCTATGCGTCATTGGCGTCGGGTTTTCATTTTTGCGATTCGTTCTCTTTGTACATAGTGTGAATTAAGAGCCGGAAAAATTTCAAATTTTTGACCAATAATATGGGGAATGTGAGGGACCCTAGAATTCTTTTTCAGATATTGGGTGAATGGTTGGTCTGATACCTCGAGACTTCTTTCCCAGCGAGCACAAACATCCCTGGGATGTTTTTGGATGTTTTGAAAATGTTGGCATGAAGATGTTATTTTGAGACGTAATATGCACTCACCAAATAAGAGGTCTTTGAAGGATATTGAAGTATTGTTTTTGTTCTTCTGTGGCATTTCTTCGTTCGCCTACTGAGAGGTATCCGTCTGGGATGTTTTGGGATGTTTTAGAAATGTTGGCATGAGGATGTTTTTTTGAGGCGTAATATGCACTTCCCAAGGAGGTCTTAGAAGAATATTGAAAGTATTGTTTTTGTTCTTTTGTGCCCTTTCTTTGTTTGCCCCACCACAACGTCTCATGCTTACGTCACGATACGATGAATTCTGATTTGTTGTTCGCAATTGGCATTCGCGTTTGCAGCGTGTCACGCTTACATCACGCTGCTAACGAACAGAAAGGAATTTGGTGAAGTTTATTGTGTCAGAAGACTTATTTAGTTTGTAATAGTGACCATCAGATGCAAGATGTGTTGTTCGGTGCCTCAGTGTAATCAATATATGAAAGTACGAATTTATCAATACACACAAAATCAAAATTATGCATTGTGGAGAACATTTCAAAAATTGGAAACCTATTTCCAATTATATGTTTGTGTGTAGTAAGCACTACTCAGAAACCGATTAAGAAGGTAATTTCATATCAAGAAAATATTTTTATGTTCAATCTATTTTTAATGCATTTTTTCATTCATGGGAAATGGAATCCTAATGCAAAAGTTCATTTTGACAAAAGGCTTCAGAAAAGTACCTCGCAAATGGTTTTTTTTACAGCGATTCAATGTGCGCAAGACGCGTTGAAAATGTTTTGTTGTGTCCATGAAAAGGCTTTGAAAAGAACTAGGGATAAGGTCGTTTTGTGACATATCAAGGACATCTCGATAATTGCCGCCTGCGGCGGACATTGGCTGTTCTATAATACTTCTATTCATGTTTGAACAGAACATCGCAGTGGAGGTTTAACATCTCTGAGATGTTTTTGTGCTCGCTGGGTTGAGATTTTTATGATAAATTGCATTGCTATGGCAAAATCGCCATTTTATGAAATTCCATTTTCATTTTAAAATGTTGCCTCTTTTAGTTGAACAATAACAGCCAACATCTAAACTGCAATTAGGAATATTTCTACTGAAGATAATTAACAGCAGTGGCGCGCAAAAAGGGGTTTCTGATATTTAGCAACGAAAAATTCGTTTGTATTGAAAAAATTCAACAGTTTTATTGATCGTTACAGTTGAAGAGGTGTCATACCCTCAATTTGCATGATGTTGTCGAATTCAGAGGCGTGCAAATGGTGATTCTGTAATGTGGACAAATTCAAATTCCAGTCTCATTATCATTGTTATTTACTTATTCAAGGTGAGCATCCAAGTAATCCATTGACGTATTAAAGAGGATCCATCATTCAAGGCGATTCAGAAATTTTGATATGGAAACATTTTTTAATGATTTCATCAAGTGTTGTTCTTTGTTCGCCCAGTGAAAATTTTCTTGTATCATTATTTATGAATGAAAATTCAGGAGCGTAACTCTGGCTTCTGATGTTTCTCGAGCCGTACAATTTGGTAATCTCGTTCAATTCAAAAAACTTTTGCCCCCCAAAAAAATGTTCGTGTATTTTTTCTTTATAACTTTTCTCGTCCTCTTTCTGATAATGCATTTTTTTAAATGAATATTTTTTCATTTTTACTTCTCGGACTCGATCACGACACGATCAAGAAATTTTTTACTGGGCGAACAGAGAGAACAACACTTAGCAAAATTATTTAAAATGTTTCCATATGATGTAAAATTTTTGAATCGCCTTGTAATAATGGATTATCTTATTAAATCATGAAACTGCAATTTCAATCTGTTGTTTTTTTTCCATAAAAACGTTTTTTTCCTTCCTAAATATCATAAGCCCCTTTTCTGCACGCCTCTGAATTTGTCAACATTATGCCAATTAAGGGTATGACACCTCTTCAACTGTAACGATCAATAAAACTGTTGAATTTTTTCAATAAAAACGAATTTCTCGTTTCTAAATATCATAAACCCACCTAACTGGTGTTAATTATCTTCAGTAGAAATATCCCTTGTTGCAGTTTAGATGTTTGCTGTCATTGTTTAACTAAAAGAGGCCACATTTTGAAATGAAAATGGAATTTCATAAAATGGTGATTTTTCTATAAAAACGCAATTATCAAAGAAATTTCAAAGATGTCTCGAGGTATCGCACCAACCATACAACCAACATCTAAAGAAGAATTCTAGAGTCCCTCACATTTCAAGAAATAAAAAAAATTCCACTCGTCTAGAAAAAATTATGATTTTCAAAATTTCTAGTGGAAATTGACGAAAAAGATGCAAAATGGATTATTTTAAACCCCCAAGGCAAAGGAATGTACAAGGCCGTATTATCAACAGACATGTGGAAAGAAATTGCAGCAGTATTTGGGGTACATCAAAGACCTTATGTGAGTTGCAGAAGTGATTTTCGAAATGTTCCTTTATTTTTTATAGGACATGGATCAACAATTAGCAGACACTGTGATATCAGATGCGTATTACTCATTTCGTTTCAATATGCTCAGTTGTGACGTCATAATCGATTTGATGAAGAAGATTCAGAAACCTTACATCACAAAATGGACCCTACTGTTTCCATTTTATGAATATCTTACAGAAAGTCTCGTATGCGGAAATCATATGGAAGCGTCAGAAATGTTTTGGGTGAGTATGTAACGAAAATTGTCTTGAAAAATCCATTGTTGATTATTATTTTTCTTCCAAAACTCTTCACTGCAATAATAGCGATCGAGAATCTAGAAATAGCGACGTTTTCAAAGATTTTTTTTGTAGGATATTTTTATTTCACACTTTCGAATTTTCATTATAACTATAACAAATCCATAGTAGTTATAAAAACTCTACAAACGATAAGATTTCAACAAAATACCTAAAAACACTACACAAAACTATTCACAGAGTAGTAATAACCTTTCTTGGGAAAATCACGTTAGATCAATTGCTAAAAGTGCATCCCAAAAACTTGGTTTTCTGTTTCGGGCCAGGAGCTATTTCACTTCCAGTCAGCTGCTTATGATCTATAAGGCACAGATCCGACCAGTCCTGGAATACTGTTCCCATATTTGGAGTGCAGCACCCAAACATACCCTGAATCTGTTGGATTCTGTCCAAAAAAAGGGCAGTTCGTCTCGTGAGTGACGCCTCGCTCACAAACTCACTCACTTCTCTGGAAGACCGTAGAAAAGTTGGCGATCTGGCTCTATTTTATAGATATTATCATGGACGATGCTCTTCTGAAATATCAACAATTGTTCCTCCCTTGGCAGTCCCCGCGAGATTAACTCGTCGAGTTGAGGCTTCGCACCCGTTCATGGTCAGTTTGGAGACCTGCAGAACATCTCTTTCCGAAAACTCGTTCATCCAACGAACAGCGAGGCTCTGGAACAAATTGCCAAGGGAGGTGTTTCCCCGAGGCATATAACCTCCAGAAATTTAAGGAGAACACCAATTCCTACCTTATTTCCAGAACCAGAACATAAAAAAATACTTGTAGGTTGAATTGCCCGAATTCAGGGTATGGCAATAATGTGCAAAACCGAATGCGAGTGAGACATAAAGGCCCATAACTAGAAATTATTCCCGCATATACAGGGGGGATCGAAAAAATCTAGAGTCGGGGGAATTTCTTTAATGGTATACTATACAAGTATGCATACAGGGTTCTTCACTCAAAAGTCCGCACGCCAATATCTCGAAAACGAATAAGAATATTCAATATCTGAGAAAAGCAGTCAATGGATGTGGCTGTCGACTTTTTTTTTTCAGTTCAAAAAGTAAAACGCCTACTAAGAGCTGAGCGTCGCGACGCATCGAAAATATAAATCGATTACATTTACTTTGAAATTAAGCGCAATCAACAGTACATGTTATTCATGAACTTTTTTGTTATTTACTCGAAGCCAGATATTCGATTGGTCTTTGACAAGGATAAGGATAAACTCTTTTTTCTAAAAGCGTGCGTGATTCACCCTATACCCGCACGCAATTTAGTTTGGGAAGTGTCACTAGTGCGGGAAAAACATTTATATAATATTCTCGCAAAATATGAGTGGTGGGTGACACGATATGAACATTTTAGGTTTTTTTGATGCAGTATTTAGTAAGTTTGTTCAAAATCATCCATCAAATTGCACTATTTATTATGAAAATGAAGAAATATTGAAAAATAAAAATTGATTGGTAAGTATATGAATCCCTATTCGCGAGATTCATGAAGTGGGCGACATCTAGGTTACATAATACGTACTTCAAAACAAACTGTTGTCTATGGATAAAGTGCATAGAGTACATTGCATTCAGCTTGCTGTATCTTTAGTCAAACTTGTCAATGACATAAAGTGTTGGCACTGTTGGTAGTGATGATGGTTGAGTTGGTTGATTTTTTCACATCATTACATTTTTATTAGTTTAATGAACAGTGAACACGTGAAGAATTGGAAATAGTTCGAACAATTCAAACTACTTATGACGAGCAAATCAATTAACATATGAAAGAACAGCTACAACATGTTTACAATAATACCCAGATTGCCCTGCTTTGCACGAACAAATACAAATCCATTGTTCTACAGGAGTTCCTCTGGACCCCAACTTCAATTTTACTTTATGTGTGGAAGATTTCATCGCCGAAGTTTGTAGACAAAGTGCAAAAATGTGCCTTTTGTTGAAGTCTTCTGCCTCACACAAAATCACATGATTAGCACGGAGAACTGCTTCTCCTTCCACTACTGGTCGGCTTTTTCCGTCTAAATAGAGCAAAATATCTGCCAAAAGAACATCTACCAACAGGCATTATTAGCGTTTTCGACCGAATGTTGACAATTGATGTCAAGAAATTCAAAAACATCACTCTTATCAGTACACAGTACACAAGCTAATGGCACTAAGGGAATTGAGTGAGGATTGAGTTAGCTTTGACATGGAACGATGAAAACCGAGCGCCACCTGGTGACATTGATTCCCGCGAATAGCCTTTAATGGATATGATGTGTGAAACAATTGTATACATGTCCATAAAATCACAAATTAGTTAGTATAATTCTCAGTGACAGACAGAGCGTTACTGTCATTTTCGATTCACTGGAATTGCGATGAAAAACTTCCAGCTATAGATGCGATACAGATGAATTATTGTCAACGTAGTCTTAGGAAAGAGGTATGAGAAGCACTACACGGGATTTATTGAATGGTAAAATAGTAGTAGTAAACACATGAATAGAACTATTATAGAACAGTCAATGTCCGCCGCAGGCGGCAATTATCGAGATGTCCTTGAAGTGTCACAAAACTACTTTCTCCCTAGTTCTTTTTAAAGCCTTTTCATGGACACAACATAACATTTTCAACGCGTCTTGCGCACATTAAATCGCTGTAAAAAAAACATTTTCGAGGTACTTTTCTGAAGCCTTTTGTCAAAATGAACTTTTGCATTAGGATTCCATTTACCTTGAATGAAAAAATGCATTAAAAATAGATTGAACATAAAAATATTTTCTTGATATGAAATTACTTCTACTAATTATGAGTAGTGCTCACTGCACACAGACATATAATTGGAAATAGGTTTCCCAATTTTTGAAATGTTCTCCACAATGCATAATTTTGCAACTGCGGAGAAGCAGTGTATTGATGAATTCGTACTTTTATATATTGATTACACTGAGGCACCGAACAACACATCTTGCATCTGATGGTCATTATCACAAACTAAATAAGTCTTCTAACACAATAAACTTCTGACTTCACCAAATTCCTTTTTGTTCGTTAGCAGCGTGATGAAAGCGTGACACGCTGCAAACGCGAATGCCAATTGCGAACAAGAAGAACAAAATCGAAAACAAATCAGAATTCATCGTATTGTGACGTAAGAATGAGACGTTGTGGTGGGGCAAACAAAGAAAGGGCACAAAAGAACAAAAACAATACTTTCAATATCCTTTTAAGACCTCTTTGGGAAGTGCATATTACGTCTCAAAATAACATCTTCATGCCAACATTTTCAAAACATCCCAGGGATGTTTGTGCTCGCTGGGTATAAGCAGGAATAATTGATTGAACAAATTAATCAATTTCCTATGCTTCTAGAAAAAATATTGTTCCTAACTCATATGTGGAAAGTGTTTTTCCTGCACTCGACTGCCTGCCCGATCTCGGGCATTCGGGGCTACAGCCTCGGGGTCTCCACAAAAATGGGGCTCCCACAATTAAGAAAAAAAAATCTTTCGACTTTCGACGGGTGAATACTAGTAAGCAACTTTTCCTTCAATATTTTTTATGGAAAAGTTATTTGTTTTACCCTCAGTTACTTTGTCGGGACATGGTTATATTATTCTTGAATATTGAAAAATAATTTAATAAAATTTGTTCACTCCAATCTGAAAATATCAATTTGTCAAAATGGCCCTGATAAGCAGTTGTTGCCATTTACTACCTATCTTGATAGAGTATCCCAGAATGTTCAAAATGCAACAATAAATAACATTTTTCTACATTCATGCAGAAAGCAGAACTTTATTGAACTATATTTAGCGGAAAAAGAACTTCTTTATTGCACTCATCATCTGTCATTCTACTTCAACGTGCTGTCATCATGACAAACATTTTTTATATCGCAACTGTGGTTATAGAAACGTCATATATTCATATTGAAAATTGCACCAATTGTTCATTCACTTTCAACATTGAGGGTAAAAATAAAGTTTGAGTTAAATTGATCGTAACGTATTAGTTCATGTTTCAATGCAAATTGATATTAATAATAAAGTATTCAAGTTGCGTTTTTCATTTTCCTACACCTAGTGCCGCACCTCAATAAATCATTTTTTGCTTTTTGCATGAACGTAGAAAAAATGTTGTATGCAACTCGTGCAAAAATTGTTTATTGCACTCGACGTGTTGTCCAACTCGGTCTAACGGCCTCGTCGGACAATTTCACGTCGAGTGCAATAAACATTCACTTTTTGCACTTGTTGCATAAATAACTATTTGACAATATAAAAAGTTGAGATGGTATTTTAGATAAAAGACTGTAGAAAAACATATATTCAATGAATTTGTCGTTAACAGTTTTGGATGAAAAATATAGTATAGCAGTGGTTGAATTGTGATTTATTTCTGTAGAAGTTCATTACGAAGAGATTCGTTGATTCCGGTTACAAGAGGCGACCTGAATTTAAGAAGAGATCGAGTTGTGATGATGGTAAATTCTCGTTGATTTTAAATAGAGAGGGTGACCACAAGAATAATAGCCAACCTGCAATTTTTCTATATCATATGAACTGATATCAATTTCAGATTGAATATCTATACAGCCACTTCAGATATTTCTACTTTTGGCGTGTGTCCAAACAATTTTTTGACGCTTTGAGCAAAATTGAGCTTTGGCTTTCGACGTTGCATCTTCGATCTATGCAACATCGTTGTTACGTTGTTTCGGCATTATGACCACTTCCGGCAAAGTTTCCACCAATCTCTCTTGGCGTTTTGATAACAAAATCACGAACTTCTCCATTTGGTGAAGGGTCGTGGACCCGAGCTATTCACCATTCATTTGACTGATAGACTTCGAAACATGTATGTCCCAAGGTTGGTACAATGGGCGTGTACACCTTAGTAGAACTTCTAACTCAAACCATGTTTATAATGATCATTTTATACATAAATAATGATTGACGACATAATTCGATCCAAAAATTAACTGGAATGTTTTATTTATGGACATAAATAATAGTACCTTCTGAAAACGGACCCTCTTATGACGTAGAAACCTCATCTCGCCATAGTTAAAAGAAAATACCGAACGCCCGACGGAGACTGAGGCAACTGATATATCAATTCTTTCGCCTCGTTTTCAGAGGTCCGAAAAATCAGGGATTTCAATAATTTTTTTATAAAACGTAGAAAGCTCACAGCAAGAAACGGTTTGCGGTGGTGAGCTAGTTCTATCGAATTATGAAATAAAAATGTTTGTGATATAAGCCCATTGATGATTCATTTGTATGTCCCTTTATAATAATAATAATTATAATAAGAATAATAGTGTATATTTACCAAGAAAAATAATTTGACAGCAACAATAGGTAGGTACATTGATCAGATATTATAATAACGTAGTGATCTATCACTGAAAAATTGAGGTAAAGTGAACCACAAAAACCGAAGTTGCGCGTTGTTCTTCTGTTCACCACCTTCAGTGAGATTGTGAGATCGTAATGTGTTGAAAATTATGTTGTATTATACAGGGTGTCCGCTAAAAGGAGGTCAATCCATTAACCATAATTATGTTCCTTGAACAAAAATAATACGAGTTTCTGAATACCATTTTTCATTTTAGCCCTTCTTATTCGATATACAGGGTGTCAAAGTTGGAAATTAAAAACTGTTTTTTTTTCTAATTACTCGCGTAATTAATAAGATATTAATCTCAAAATTGATACATTACTTCAGCACAAAGAGTTAAATCGTTTGAGGAAAACAAAACAGAAAATAACTGTCAAATATTCAAAATACTGGGGGTCAAGTACACACCCCCATATTTTTTTTGTACGTGCGCTAATGACTTCCTATCTATTTACCTTCAAGTGTTCAATCATTTTTGAGTATTTTTTGTTACTTGTGAAATTTCGATTAAATCATTTGTTTTCAATGCGGCTTACGGTAATCTCATAATGTTCACATACTCCTATTTATTTCGTCGAAATCCAGTCCAATGAAATCATCCTCTTCAGTTTTCAGTACAATGAAAAATGAAGTAAAACAAGGTTTTTGAAATGTGAATTCTATAAACAATTTAATGACAAATTATATAAAAATTGGCGTAGCCTTTTAGTCTCTATTTGAAGTGGGGAAAGTCTTTTGAAATGAACTAAGTGATCTGATACAGTGGATTGAGATACTTTCCTTATTTTGAATATATTATATACAGGGTGTTTCATGAGCAGACTCACATAGTCGAATGGTTGATAGGGGAAATCAAGACGAGTTGATGTATATACATGAAAACATTTTTTGACCCTCCATAACGAAGATACAGGGTATTATGTGAAATTGCTATATAACTTTGATCGTCGATAGAACAGAAATGATTCGTCGTAATCTACTGAAATTCTGCAGCGACGTATCACTACTGAAACTATTCAAGATGACATATTATGAAAAAAAATATCCAGGTCCGGACTTGGTGAAATTTTATGTTTTATTGTTATGTCAAAAAAGTTCACTTTGTGACCACTTTTCTCGGAAAATTCCATCAGATTCAGAAAGATCAGACAAAATTCTATGAGAACTGCTCTTCAATTCACACGGCACACTTTGTCCGGATCAATAAAATAATATGGAACAAAATCGTTCGAATGAATTTTAAATTTCGACCTGGCTGATAACTGTCAACTTTCAACTGGTATCATGTGAATTGATTTTTCCTACATTTTTGTTGAATAGTAATTGACAGAAGAATAGACGAGAAGAAAAAACACGATATTTTTTCATCGAAATTCCAGATAGATATTATTATTCCTGACTTTGTTTCATGGGTGTCGCTTGAAGTGAGATATCGAGCAGGTCCGGTTTTCCATATGTGTGACGAGACGTGACGTTTGTAGATAATCCGAACTGATAGGTAGGTACTAGGCTAGTACTAGGTAGGTACCAACTGATGAAATTACGACATGAGGATTCATGTTCCCATATCAAGGTGATTTATCAAATTAGTTATGCCATCACGCATAAACTTAGCTCCATTTTTTGTTATTGATACCCTTCTGCAAGTGATATAAGGATATTCATTTGCTATTTATTCAAAATTCCTAATGTTCGTCATCGTGAAGGTTTTACTGCAACGTATTCTTGGGTCTGGGAATATTCTATGGTATCAAACATTTTCGTCTTGTTCAGCATTTGGAATATGAAGTGGCACCTAGAGTGTAAGAATATTTCGATTACCAGTGTTTACCTATCAACAAACGTCATGTTACTTAAAATAAAAACAGGCCCACTTTATAATAAATGTATAAAATAGAGTCACGAGTAATCATAACTATCTAGAAAATCGGTCAAAAACTAACATGTCAAATCATAAAAGAATCAGTACTAATCTCTTCTGTCAATTTTTATACAACAAAAATGTACAAAAAATCAATTTACACGAATCCAGTTAAAAGTTGAGAGTTATCAGCCAGGTCAAAATTGGAAATTCATCCGAACGTTTTTGTTCCATATTTTTTTGTTGAACCGGTCAAAGTGTGCCGTGTAAATTGGAGAGCAGTTCTTATAGGATTTTGTCTGATCTTTCTGAATCTGATGGAATTTTTTGAGAAAAGTGGTCACAAAGTGAACTTTTTTGACATAACAATGAAATATAAAATTTTACCAAGTCCGGACCTGGATATTTCGTTTTAGAGGTACGTCGCTGCCAAATTTCAGCGGATTATGACGAATCATTTCTGTAATATCGACCATCAAAGTTATATAGCAATTTCACATAATACCCTGTATCTTCGTTATGGAGGGTCAAAAAATGTTTTCATATATATACATCAACTCGTCTTGATTTCCCCTATTAACCATTTGGCTATGTGAGTCTTCTCATGAAACACCCTGTATATGTGCAGTGATTTTCTTCCTTTATTTAAAACTAAGATCAGACATGTAGAATGCAAAAAATGAACTACGTATTTATCCACTTACTTAATCCGAATTTCCCATCGGAATAAGAAATTATAGATCTTCTACTTATTCAAAAATTATATAATTATAATAATTATACTTTCATCTTACCTTCAATAATAAGATACGCCACTGTTGTGCATTTACATTTCACCACGAATTTACACTCCGCCACTGTTTATGGTTAACTTACAGTGTTGCAGCTGGTGCATGATTTGTTCGTACGAGTATTCCATGATTGAGACAATAAACGAGCGTCTCGCGAGAGTTGAGCACACTGCATCCATCATTCTGGCTAACAACATAATTGACGTTATAAACGTCAAAAATTGTATCGCTGAAAAACGAGGTTGGTTGGTCACGTGTGGCTCAATACGGCTTCTGTATTGGTAGAGCAAGTCCGATAAAATTTACTAAACATAATATATCGCTGTAATACAGAATAAGAAACCGTGAAAATGAAAATGGCCGATTCTGATTGATTCTAGAGACCAAGAGTGGAATAGTCATTAGAAAATGGCAGGTTGGTGGTTATCTCGTGGCTCTCGGTATGCATATATATACAAGGTGTCCCCGAACAACATACCATACATTCTACAGGGGTAAAAACTAGACACCAAAATAGCCTTACAATTCATAGGGCAATTGACTCTCATGAATGTGCATGAAACCATGCTATACCAATTTAACTAATATACAGAGGGAGATAGATATTTCACATTCTGTTTGATGAAAATTTATTTAATTATTTTGGAATACGCCACTGACTATATTTCGAGATTTCAAAATGAACGAATTAATTGTCTAACTTTTTTGTAACTGCAGTTTTTTCATAATTCTTCTTATTTTTCGAGATATCTAACAAAATAATTCATTTTGGTGCTTCTCCAAGCTTGTTCATAATGTCAGAATCACCTATACAGGGTATGTCACGACGAGCTTATAGTATCTCTATATCGGGAATCAGTTGAGAAATACATGGAAATGAGCCCGCTAATATATCAGAATACGCTCTTTCCATTTAAAATAATTTCAGCAATGCAGTGTTTGCCGCTTCTATAAAATAATAGCAACAACTTTGTTATTTCAAATAGAATACCCTGTAGTTCATTGCATTTTTGGATTCTCTTCTGATTTCATCGATACATCACACTTGGGGTTTATCAAAAATGATTAGAGAGATATTGGGTGTTCAAAATAATCGAGGTTTTTCAACTGTAGGATTTGTTTCTGTCGAAACTATGCATTATCTGCCAAAACTGCTCACATGTCCCTATCTCAACTGTTGATTTACTATTCCAAATAATTTTTTGTTTTTGTATAAATGACGATAACTCCGTTGTTATCAACACAAAACAATTACTGCGACATATCATCTGTAAGAGAAAAAAAAGTTATTTGTAACTAAGTCATAGTGGGTAAAGTTGGTGCTGATATCTCAAATTCTAGAAGAGTTGGTATAAATTTCATATTTTTTTCGAAATCACTCTGAAAAACTGCCATGAGAATGTGAAATTCCTATTTGAATATTTTCATAAATAAAGAACTTACGGAGGAGACATGAAAATGATCAAAATCTGTTTTTTGCGTATAAAACAAAAACGAATAGATTTTATCCAAATATTTTTTCACATTATAGTTGGCCTTGACAAACTCCACATTTGGTGTCATTTAACCGACCTCGTATCTCTCACCGTTAAAAAGATACCCATGGTGAGCATGGTAAGTGGGACACACTGTATAAACATTAATTAAGTTTTATGGTGAAGCACCAACATTAATTATGTTAGATATCTCGAAAAATCCAAGAAATAAAATTATAAAAAAATTGCAGTTGTTAGATAATTGATTTTGTGATTTATTGAAATATCGAAATATGGTCAGTGGTGTCGTACTCCAGAAAAGTTATATCAATTTATTGCATCAAAGAAAATATGATAAATACCTCTCTATCTCCCTGTATATCGATTAAACTGATATGATTGCCTACGAATTTCAAAGCCAGAAGGATTTTGAAATATTAAAAAACATCTGTAAATAAAATTATTCTTCTACGTCTTCTCACATTTCAATTCGGATATGGTAAGTTGACTTCAATCGGCCTATTCTGGTCTCTAGTTCACCCTGTAGAATTTATGGTATGTTGTTCTGAGTATATCTTTAATCTCATTTTACTTTCAGTGAATATACCGAAAGACAATGACTCATCCAACATAAATCAATGTGCTGAGTGGATCAGAAATCACCTACACGACTTTCCAGATGTTAATGTTATCAGCCAATAAATTTTAATGATTATTAAAACTTGAATTGAAAATGACTTAGTTTCTTTGACAAAACTCCCCAGGCGCCCAACAATATATCATGTAAACGCTGCAATAAATTTCGACCTTCATCTGATAACGACCTAATATACAGGGTGTCCGGAGATAAAACCGAGAAAACTTGTGGGGTTATAGGGACTTTCAATATGATTGCAAAATGCCATAAACAAATGTCCAAAACCGCTTCGTCACTGACATACAGAGTGATTTGTGGATTTTGACAAAAAGTTCAATCCGCCATATCAAATACAAGGATTTACCGATTAGATTCAAATATGGTACACGAATTACACTGAAAGGCATCAACAAGTAGCCCTTTAGATCGAAACAAATATCAGGACCGGAATAATATTTTTTCCCTATGTCGAGTTATTGTGAGAATAACTCATCCTGTATGATAATAACCAAAAATTTGATCTCAGATTCAAAATCTATGGTGAAAATCGTATAGGAATTTGTTGAGGAATCTTCTGGCACTATCTCAGTTATTCCGTAATCAATTATTATTTTGATTTTTTTCATTCAAAAATCAATTATTGTCGGATAAAGTACCATTAAAATTGGTAATACAGGTACAGGTGATACAGAAATAATAGTTATTTAACCAACTAGTGTATTAATGAGGGCGATTAATCGCCTTTTAATATACAAGTGGGTTAAAAAAATTGTCCGTTACTATAATTCTCATTTTTCCTGCAATGAAGAAAACTTGGTTCGCGAATTCATCATTCATCCGGAAACTGCTAAGAATCACCAAAGTAGCCTTGTTACTGTCGAAATGATCAACATAGAAAATAAACTCCTTGTGTTATAAAACAGAGATTTAAATCGTGTCAGAAACTTGGACAGGCGAACCCGTTAACGGAAAATCTTCGATGCAATCTATATTTTCGATTTAAATGCAGATTCCGTACGTTATAGCATAAACAATGAATGCACGCGGTGTATGTTTGGTTGCCTATAAAACAATCGTGCATTAATAGACAAATCGTTTATTATTAGGGGTCTGAACGATTTCATATACATTAAACTTAGTCGTTAATACGAGGTCGACGGAAAAATTATATTTTTCGGTCTGCAAACGCAATTTTCAACTTAAAATTTGAAATATTTAGAAAACGGTTAGACTTATACATGAAACATGTTCAGATTCATGCAAGAAATCTAAAACCTTGATAATATACAGGGTGTCCCATTTGAAATAACGAAGATGGGGTCCACTTCCGGTACAACCGGAAGTGCAACAATCTTCAAAATATTTTAGCCGGATAGCACTTATCAACAATAGTGAACTCATAAATTTTCAAATTCGGCCCACCTATGGTTTTCTATACCTATATTGATCGATGCAGTTCCCGGAGGGACACCCTGTATAATGAATATTAACGGTACCATGACATGAATGTCGCTGTTTTCTTTAATTCGTAAATCATAGTAGAATAAAATACTCTCATAACCCGAAAAAACTGAAGAATAAATTCGTATCAGCCCAGTTAACACAGGATATCTTATGGATATCCAATTCAGGTCCTATTCAAGGCGGGATATCCGTGGACATAAAATGTATATCCATAAGATAGGTATCCGATTGCGGATGTACTTGAGATATCCGAAACAAACGTCATGAATACGTCCATAGGATATCCATCATGAATACGACCATAGGATATCCATGAGATATAGAGACAAAAGATCAATACCTAGAAATTTCAAATCAAGTATATTAGTATATACAATGAATGAAATGATAAATAAATAAAAGGAGATCCACAAAAGTAAAACTTGTGCGTGGGTCTTCCAAAAGCTAGCACACATTGTGATGCATTATCTGGAATTCGGATTTCAAAAACAGCACGAGGTGGCGTAACGTCTCAAATAGTCCAAGATTGGTAGAACTGGTGACTATTTATAAATCATCGATTCTACCAACCTTGGAATAGTCAAATAATGTAATTTTCCGTCGACCTCGTATCAACGAGTAAGTTTAATGTATATGAAATCGTTCATTAATGACCCCTATTAATGAACGATTTGTTTATTAATGCACGCGATTGTTTTATGGGCAACTAAACACACACCGCGTGCATTCATTGTTTATGCCATAACTTAAGGCGGGCCTTTCGCGACAGCTTTTCGACCGAATATAGCCTATATATATATACTAGTTCAACAACTATTTCCAGGTGTCAGTGTGATGTCGAAATCGGAATAAAATAATTAAATTACAGCTTTCACAGCTATTGTAGAGTTCTTCGATTTCGTCTGTTACAGCAGGTCACCAATAGGTGGCACACAATTGAATGCAATCGTAGGTAATTGTATTATGTACGTGCAGTGTTGCCAGAGCTAATGCTCCACGGGCCTGCTGAACATGATTCCACTGTTCACTCCATTCAAGTCAAGCAAATTCTCGCTACTCGCTACAATGAAAATTTATGTCATGAGTGATTTTTTAAACTGTCTTTACAAGTAGTCTTTCGAATATTTCTTTTCCTTTTTAATTTCATTTCCTACTAATATAACTTATCATTATTGGCGTCACCAGAAAAACTTCCAAGGATGGGGATCGAAATCATTGTTCAGGGCAAAATAGTCTGTGTAATTCAGAAATAATGTGTGCAAGATTTTTTATCAAGTTCAGATGGCTATAAATAGAAATTTCGTGTTTTCTGTATAGGGTATATACGTAGACGATTGCCTAGTTTCAAATATCTTCATTCTTACGAATTCACACTGCTATTACTGATATATGGGTTATATTGATATATACAGTGTGTAGAATGAAAGAAATCCTTGATTCAAATTTCATGTTCTCTAATTCAGACCTGCTTGCTGAAATACAAATTTCGATCATAATTGCACTTATGAAAAAAAACAATTTTTTCGAAGTGAGAACTTCTAGGCGCGTTGAGCACTTTTTTGGGTGGAGAAAAACATTGGATTTCGCGTCATCGTCACGACCCGTCCCGTGTCCCGTTATCGCGAGGTCAATGAATAGCAATAAATTTGAAGGGTTCCAGTATCGCATCTCATCTCATATTATGTAGTATTTTGTAATTATGATTAGATTCTATTCTATATTGGTATATGGAAGTTTTCGGGGAGATTATGATTCTTTCGTGAAAATTAGGATATTGAAGATGGCTGACGAGTTTTATAATAATTATGATCCCATTCTATTCAAAATTGGTGTCTGGGGGTTCTCGGCGTCGGAGATTATGATTCTTTCATCATGGCTCCACCACAATGGCGCACGAGTTTCGTAATTATGATTCTATGCAATTTGAAATTTGTATCTGGGGTTTTTTGGGGTCGGAGATTATGAATCCCGAAATGAAAAATTCAAGATGACGGATTCAATATGGCGGACGAGTTATGTGATGATGATTCTATCCTATTCAAAATTTATATATAGGGGTGTTTGGGGTCGGAGATTATGAATCCCGAAATGAAAAATTCAAGATGACGGATTCAATATGGCGGACGAGTTATGTGATGATGATTCTATCCTATTCAAAATTTATATATAGGGGTGTTTGGGGTCGGAGATTATGATTCTATCGTCAAAATTGGGAAATTCAGGATTGCAGATCCAATATAGCGGACAAGTTTTCTAATTTTATTATCCGATTCTATTCAAAATTTTTACTGGTGTTTCAGGGGTCGGAGATTTTGAATCATTTGTCAAAATTAGGAGATTCAAGCGAACACCATCTCAAAAGTTTTTGTTAGTCTATCTTAGACAGCGAATGTTTTTAGGTAATAAAGTTTGTCGAGTTGATAAAAATTCTGTTTGATAGTGATAAAACAGTGTATAGTGTGAGTGTGATTATATCGTACCAAAGTTTCCAGGATTCCCTGGTTTCGGTCTTCAACATAACGGTGAGAAATTGATTTGCCATCATATGCTTTCTATATCTCACAATCCATTTTGTTTTAATGGTCAACTTTCTTTAAATCATTTGAAAATCGAATTATAATGAAAAAATATAAGAAAATTATGTTCATGCTGATATAAAACTCACAAAGTTATTGTATGAGGAATTTTAAAATGAAATATTTTTCTTGAACAACCTCTGTTTCTCCAAAACTAACAACATTTTCTATGAGAGATGTGAGGCTGCATCTTGATATTCTGATGTTTACTATTTCTAGCTCACACATTGACCATTTTCATGCTGATTTAAAACTTACAAATTGTATGAGGAATTTCAAAATAAAATATTTTCCTTGTACACCCTGTTTCTCCAAAACTAACAGCATTTTCTATGTGAGATGTGAGATGTGAGGCTGAATCTTCATATTCTTATGTTCTTATTTCTAGCTCACACATTGACCATTTTGAATGAATAACCCTGTATATATTTCAAAGAAAATTTTAATATCACGGAATTCATTGAATTTCAAAAATCTTCCCCAAAGAAGATGTAAGTGGAATATGAAGTATCTACCTACGATAATTCTCTAAAACATGAACTGGATGTTCGATAACGTCTCCAAATGTCTCGAAAAAAAAGCGGCTGCTATATTTTCAAATATTTCGTATGTGGCTGACTTTCCCGTTGCCTCGCCTTTCTGCCCATTCTTATGAATTTTTGCGACATATCATTTGCAGCAGCTTGCAACACTGGCTTTTCAATTATTGATTATATCCCGGTTAGTTTGAAGTTCATCTGAAGTTCATGCAATTCAAAGTGGCACGTGGCGACTGCGGAAAGACGGGGAATCACCGCGCGACCAATGAATATCCCCCCGGTTCGCCGCGGGAGGGAGAGAGACATATAACGATTTCTCGCTCAGTTTTGTTTTATTGTTTTGTTGCCGTGGCGGTATTATCCTTTGTGAACATCGCCATATCAATGGATCCAAAATCTGATAACTGTACTCTGAGACGAATTTTTTTGCATGAGTTTTAGAGTGAAATAACCTGAACTTTTGACACAGATTAACAAAGCTTTTTGAAGTTTGTTCCACAACTGTGCCATTCCTATTATTTCCATCTATATGCTGACATAATTATCGATCTCATGAATAGAATTTAAGAAATTCTGCTGAATTTGTATGTTTAAATTTTCAGGTCTAGCTACTTATATAATTATAATTCAGTGACAAAATCTAGGCCGTTTCAAACTACTCTATTTATTTTCTAGTTCTTTTTAGTTCGGTTCTCTATACCTCTTCATTTTTTCAAACTACTCTTTATTTTCTACTCACTTCTTTTTAGTACGGCTATCTATAAAAAGGTGTTTCATTAGTTTTTCAAACTAATATTTATTACAATAGCTGATACCCGGCAAACGTTGTTCTGCTATATACAATTATTTCCAGAAAATATTTTTTTAGTTAAATATTTATCAACATAGGTACTTTTATTCATTTGTTTTCTAATTCTTCTCCGACCCCGAAAACACCCAGATACAAATTTTGAATAGAATCGGATCATAACTAGAGAACTCAGTTGCCATCCTCCATCTTCAATTTCCTTATTTTGATGAACAATCATAATCTCCCATCCCAAAATCCCCCATATACAAATTTGGAATGGAATCGGATTAAGTTACAAAACTCGTCAGCCATATTGAATCTGCCATCTCGGATTTCCAAATTTTGATAAAAGGATCATTATTTTCGACTCCGAAAACCCCCCGATACCAATTTTACATAGAATCTGATCATAATAATTAAAAAACTCTTCCAACATATTGGATCCACCATTTTGAATTTCTTCATTTTGACAAATGATTCATAATTATCTACGACCTCTAAAACCTCCAGATACCAATTTTGAATAGAATCTGACCATGATTACAAAACTCGTCCGCCATATTGGATCCGCCATTTCGAATTTCGTAATTTTGATAAAAAATCATAATCCCTGACCTCGAAAACCCCCAGATACCAATTTTGAATGATATCTGACCAATCTGTTCTGTTCAGCACCAAAACATAGGCTGATGCTCTTAGATTCCATCCAGAGAAGAGCCATTCGCCTGGTGGGTGACGCCACACTCACTCACTCTTTGACATCATTGGAACACCGTAGAAAGGTCGGCGACCTTTCACTTTTCTATCGATACTTCCACGGGAAATGGCTATCATCCCTCCACTAGCAATACCAGTCAGACGAAGTAGACAAGCCCAGTCAGCACATCCTCTCGTTGTCCACCTCGAAAGATGTCGAACAGCACTTTATCAAAACTCCTTCATCCATAGAACGGCTAGGCTCCAATACCTACCTCCTGTCCCTTTCCTCCCTAGGAACGCACGATGTTCTTTGAACATTATAGGGATTTCCTTTCGTGCGCTCCAAGCGATAAAAAAAATAATTACAAAACTCGTCCGCCATATTGGATCCACCATTTTGAATTTTCTTATTTCGATGAAGAAATCATAATCTCCGACCTCGAAAACCCCCAGATACCAATTTTGGATGGAATCTGACCATAATTACAAAGCTCGTCCGCCATATTGGATCCGCCATCTTGCATTTCCAAAATTTGACTAAATATTCAGAATCTCCGACCCCGAAACCCTGAGTACCAATTTTGAATGAAATCGGATAACTATACTCGGTCGCCATATTGGATCCGCCATTTTGTATTTTCTATTTAAAAAAAAAGATTACGACCGATTCTCATGCCTACCGAATACGCACAAAAAATTTCATACGAATCGGTCGAGCCGTTTCGGAGGAGTTCGACCACTATGACCGTGACCGTGACAGGAGAGTTTTATATATTAGATTTGTTCGTCTTACAAACACTCGGAGAACCTCCCCTTGAAATATGCCCAGATTATTGAATAATACCCTCTGTATTATCACGTCGCCTAGATTTCATAATATGTCCGAGTAATATGTATAACATTGGCAACGGTGTAAGCGGGTTTGAATTCATCATCTCTCCTAAGCGCCATCTGCTTGCAATACAATGCACCATTCCTCTCTGCCGCAGTCTGTCATTTCGAACACTGCCATCTATCAGGTAGTGCCTGAACTACCACATCCTAGTTTCCTGCATTATATTCTTTCAAGAAATGGAGTTTACCGAGATCAGCTGGGATGAATGGAACCATTTCAAGAGCTGATATTTCAGTGACACCTCGCCGAATTTCCAACAATTGTACTGAGATCGAAAATATTTCAATTTGAGACAAAAAAATTTCAATGTTTACGTTTTTCAAAAATCTGTATCTTCTATAAATAAATGAGTTTCGACTCCGTATGATAACCAGGCCCTAGTCCCAACCTTCTTCTTTACGATGATTTAATCAGTTTTTCAATTGAATCATTCATAAGCCCAAATAGCAACAACTAGTGCAGGCCTGCATGTCGATTTGGTTGAATCTCTCCTCTTAAGGAATCTGCATTTAAATCGGAAATATGGATTTCATCAACGATTATGATGATCTCGAATATCAACGCGCTCGCTTCGCTCGCTCGCGTTAAAATATCTCGATCATTAATCGCCCTCATTAATACACTAGTTGGTTAAATAACTATTAATCAATTTGAAGGAAATTTGGAAGTGATTTCTACGAATTCGTCCAAAATTGATGATGCATAAGAACTGACAACTACATTATTCGAACGCAGTGAGACGTGAGTGCTTCCCAATTTTTGTGATTTTTTCTATATATAGGGTATACTATCTCTTATCCATATCCATAATTGATATCTTATGGATATCCATAATGAATATCTTTAAGACATCCAAAAAGGTCACACTGTCACATCCTATGTACGTTCATAGGATATACCAGAACCTTTTTCGGATATCTTATGGACATCCACAATATCCATGATGGATATCCCATAGTATATCCATAAGATGTACTTGTGCTATCTGGGAGGACTGGAATGAAGTTTTTTATGATTATTTTAATATATTCTTATTATATTATTGTAAAATTTTACTTTCTTGTACGGTAATTTGCACTCAATTTATCGATTTGTTAACGAGATGAGGATTATGCCATATGGTTCCAATTGAATGGTAGATCTCAAAAATCTACCTGTGCCACCACTTTATCTTGATCTGAGATAAATATACGGCAAACAGTTTTAATTGCTGTCATTATTTTGGACATACATCCGTTATGTGAAATTGTGCTGAAACAAAAAGCAAATGAAAGGGGAAACTGTCCTCTTTGCGAATATCCAAACGTGCCGCGATTCAAACTGAGCTGAGTTAGTGGCAGAGCGTCAATATTTCAGTGAATACTCCGTCCTCGTGCAAAGATAATATCCGATGGACCTGTTGGAAACTCATGTGGTGGTCGCAATACAAGTATTCAAATCCACATGTTGAGTTTTACACGGGTTCGTCGGATATTATCTTTCGAGAAGGACGAAATATTCTCGGGAATATTGACGCTCTGCCACTAACTTATAGCTCAGTATGAATCGCGGCACGATTGGATATTCGCAAAGGTAAACATTATCATTTTCTTTGTGTTTCAACTTGTTATCACATGACCGAAATATGTACGGAATAACGGCAGCAAATGAAAGGCGGTGCCGTGGATTTGGCTCAAATCAAGGGGTGGCACAGGTATGTTTTTGAGATCTACCATTCAATTGGTATCGATTGGCATAATTTTCATCTCGTTATCAAATCGCGAAATTGAGTGCAAATTAACGCACAGAAAAGTGTTATTTTTCAATCATTATGCCTTTGGAAGCATTTTATTATCAGACGACGGTCGAAATTTATTGCAGCTGGCTCTCCTACTATTTACAGTCTTTCTCAGATTCTCATGTTTATTTTTAACCCACTATATACTCATAGGTACTTGATAAAAGAGATCTTTGAACACACAAATCGTTTTCAAAAATAAAATGTTCATAAGAAATATTTTTTTCTTATTGTGACCCAAAGAATAATATATCTGACCTAAAAGAAAAGTTTTGTGAATATACAGGGTGGGCCACCAGTAACGCCTCGGTCTCTAGAAGGCTAACCACTTATCTTCTTGGAATTCTTCCTCTCTAGGAAGTTGCATGTCAACATAGGCTACCATTTGAAATTATTTCGAAACATACAGGGTGTCCCCAAAAACCATAAAACACTGAAGTTGAACTTTTTTCTATCGAACACCCTATATATTATTTCATTTTGAGATTCTCCCTGATGAGCTGATTTCAACGACCCATCATACTTGGGGTCTAGCAGTTATAATTACCGAAATATAGGGTGTGAGAAATCGAGATTTTCCAAGTTCAAGAATTTTTTGTGTCTAAACCATCCATAGTTGGTCAAAACGGCTTACATGTCCCTATCTCAACTTTTGTTCAACTATCTACTGACATTTAATTGAAACAAATACAGGGTGGTGCAGAATTCAGAATCTTGATCACCCGGTAGGTATATGTCCCAATTAAATATCAGTAGATAGTTAATCAAAAGTTGAGATAGGGACATGTAAGCCGTTTCGACCAATTATGAATAGTTTCGTCACAAAAAATTCTTGAACTTGGAAAATCTCGATTCTTCACACCCTATATTTCAGTAATTATAACTGCTAGACCCCAAGTATGATGGGTCGTTGAAATCAGCTCATCAGGGAGAATCTCAAAATGAAATAATATATAGGGTGTTCGATAGAAAAAAGTTTAACTTCAGTGTTTTATGGTATGTTTCGAAATAATTTTAAATGGTAGCCTATGTTAACATGCAACTTCCTAGAGAGGAAGAATTCCAAGAAGATAAGTGGTTAGCCTTCTAGAGACCGAGGCGTTACTGGTGGCCCACCCTGTATATGTATATAGGTGCATATTATTCTGAAGTGAGAAAGCCTAATGAAATAAAGATCTATTCGATAAATTCATAATGTCACAAGTTTTGGATGAAAAAATATAGTCAAAACAGTGGATGAAGGTTCACCATTATTTATGTACCTATTCCTATATAATTTTTCTATACAGGGTGAGTCATGACTAAACAGCCATAGCCTAATGGTAGATAGAGAAAGTCAAGGTGAGTTGATATATATGTGAAAAAATATATTTTGCCTATTCGTGACAGAAATACATGGCATTATTTGAATTTGGGGCGAAACTTTGATGAACGATATTTCAGGATGTTATCGCCTGAAATTCACCAGCAACTCACCTCTACTGACACACCACACGATGGCATACTATAGAAAAAATAAATCCAGAGCCGGACTTGGAAAAATCATTTTCGTTTTTAATGTCAAAATTTCGACTTTCTGAATCGAATTTTTCAAAAACTTCCATCAGATTCAGAAAGATCAGGAAAATCACTACAAGTGTAACTTTTCAATTTGTACGGCACACTTTCACCGTATTGGTGAAAAAATATCGAACAAAATACTGATGATGAACGATTCCATGATTTCGTACTGGCTATTGTAGTCACATCGTTCAACAAATTATTTCAAATCCATTTCTTGCATATCGGTGTATTATAAAAAATGGAAAAAGGTTCTGTTCGATGAAAAATTCCACGACCGGACTTACTCTTTTTGAAAAAACCTTCAGAAACATGGAAATAAGTAGGTACTTAATTTTCAAAAAAAAATCCAATACCTACCACCTCTCACTATCCTTCCTAAGTAGGTATTCACGATGTTCTCCGAACATTATAGGAGTTTCCTTTCGTGCGCTACAAGAGATAAAATATATAAAAAAATAATGCTCAGGTGAGATATTTTTTCCGAATCAGATAAACGTGCCAACTCATACTACAATCAGCAAATCAAATTGTGAGTTTGGTGTTTTTATTTTTCAGGGAACACACAAAAGAATAAGACTGTGATGGATGTATGAAAATGGACCTAAATAGGTATTTTATCTTAACGCGATGGGGCACCTGCACATTACTCAATACAAGTGAGAGAATACAATTATTCTCTAATCGCTGGATAGGTCTTGGCGCCCCTCATTCTTGGCCCTCCTTGGTCCTCTAATCTCACATTACTAGACTATTATCTATCAATCCATGAAACTATTGGTATATCAGACTGAAGTCAACACAAGAGAGGCAATGAGATAAGATCAGAAATAATAGGCAAATTATTCGAAATACCATATACAGCTTGTCTCACTCTAAACGGCCCCCATTTATATCTCAGTTATTAGTCATGCGATTCCAACCAAATTTGGTGTGGTATGAATAACCATCAATATGATCAGTTTTACAGAGATGCACATTATTTTGGACAGTGCCGTGCGCTTTTATTGAAATAAAAAGGGGTCGATTTTTCATAAAATCATATTAGGCATTTTTTCACAGGAAATCTAACCCCATATCATTTTTCCTCATGCTTTCGAACCTCCATATGCAAAAAATCACCTAATTCCGAATTAACAGGATTGGCTTCATTTTTTTCATTTTCAGTCTCGCAGTGACTTCAAATCAACTACGAATTTTGGAACATTTAATGGCTCCGGTAGGTGGAAGGAAAAACGGGTTATACCTACTTTTTTATGTTGATCTCACCGTTTCCGAGTAAATAATTATTACGTTCGCAAAGATGCTGTTATTTAGATGTGCCTGTTTTTATGAAACCCTTAATCATAGGCATTATCTTATGAAAATCCACATATGTGGGTTTGAAACCATGAAGAATAATATTATGAGGTCAGTTTTTATGTGGAAAAATGCCTGATATGATTTTTAATAAAAACACTGACCCCTATTCATTTCAATAAAAATGCACGGCACTGTCTAAAATGATGTTTGTCCCTGACGAACTGGTCATATTGATGATTATTCATACCGATACAAATTTGGTAAAGATCGCACGACTGACAGCTGAGATATAGAGGGGGGCCGTTTGAAATGAGACACGTCGCTGTATAAGAGATCTTCTGAAGAAATGCAGAAAATGTATAGAAATTGGGGAGAGGACATTTTGAGAATCTTGGTTGAAAAATATTTGGATCTACAGACGAATCTTTTTCGAAAATTATAATGTGTTGTAATTCTTTCCAAAAACCAAGTCCGGTCCTGATTTTTCTTTTATAATACTTTTCTCATCTCTTTCTATTCAAAAAACCTGATTCGAATACTTTTAGTCGAATGTCGAGAGTAATGTCCTGGACGAAATCGAAAAAATATTCGTCTGAATTTCATTTTTTTCACCAATCCGGTCGAAGTGTGCCGTACAAATTGAAAAGCTACACTAGTGTTTTGCCTATAATATCCCTGATTCTGATGAAAGTTTTTGAAAAATGCGATTCACAAAGTCGAAATTTTGACCTTTAAAAAGAAAATGAGTTTTCCAAGTCCGGCTCTGCAGTTTGTCTTCCATAGTTTGCTGGTGAATTTCAGGCGAAAACATCAAGACGTTCCTGAACTATCGTTCATCAAAGTTTCGCCCCGAATTCAAATAATGCCCTGTATTTCTGTTAGGAATAGGCACAATATATTTTTTCACATATATACGTATATCAACTCACCTTGACTTTCTATCTATCCGCCATTATAGGCTATGGCTGGTTAGTCATGCCTCACCCTGTATATATATTTGAATTTCAAATTAATTCTGCAGAAATTCATAAGGAAGAGATTTGTTGAATCTGGATACAAGAAGCGACCAAAATTGAAGAGAGCATCGAGATGTGATGAAGGTATATAAATTTGTGTTGATTCTAAATATACAGGGTGATTGACAAAAACGCCCCAAAGGCCATCAAAATTTGCCAATGAATAATATAATCTGGGGAAGTTGTTTTTTGTCAGACACACTGACATTTGAACATGCTCTAATGTGAATCTCATTTTATTTTTAGTGGATATACTGAAAGATCACGACTTATCTAACATAAAACAATGTGCAAAATGGATTGAGGAACACCTACAAAACTTTTCAAATGTGATTGTCAATGAACTTGTGTCCAATTAACTTTCACATTATGTTTTAAATCTCATCATAGGCAAATATATCCATGAACGCAAAAGCACAAGTAGAGTGCTCTTGCAAGGTGTATAATATACTATTATTTACAACCATATATGTAATGTTGTTGTTCTAAAAATTGTTGTAATTACTAACGTCATTGAAGGTTGGGAAGTGTACCCTAACAACACCAGTACATCCTAGGGACGTCCCTGATTTTATACTAGGACATCCCAGGGATGTCCTTTGTCGGGACAACGTACACACTAGGGATGTCCCAGGGACATCCGCTGGCCGCTAAAAAGGCATCCAAGGGATGTCCTTCTGTTACGTCCCTGGGATGTACCAAGTACGATGAAAGGATATCCCTAGGACGTCCCAAGGATATCCCAGGGACATCTTTTCGACGAAAGAAAAAAGTTGCCGGTCGAGTAGGGATTGAACCCGGGACCTTTGGCTTATCATGCACGCAGCTTGCTCCATTGGCTATCATGCCTCCTGAAGATTTATGTACTAAACAGATTCATAAACAGGACTTAACTACAGAAACCTGAATAAATATAACTTCATTAGGAATTGGGTATAATTATTATCATTCTTGGGTGTTTAAAAATGATGGGCATTATGCATGTACGATTTCTGTCTGCGAAAAATGGTAATTTCTCAAGTTCTGAGACTTTATTCTTTATTTTCATTACAATCATTCTCCGGAAGAGGAACAAACATTTCAGAAAAAATTCAACTCAATAGTTTGATGAAATTCAATGACTCTGATGTGAATGGATATCATCAGATACTTTAGGGACACGAATAGGATAACCTAGGGATGTACCGGGCGGGATGTCCACTGAACAACCACTGCAGGATATCCCCTGGATGTCCCAATCATGTCCTTGTACCGCGGGACAAAAAAGGGACGTACCTAGGAAATCCCTGTGTTGTTAGGGTAACGTTCAGAACGAAACATAGATTCATTAATTTTGATCGAAATATGACGCTTTGCTTCTCGATAACTAGATAACAAACTAATCTCACGACAGGAATGAATAATCAACTTCCCACCTCGGTGTCCAAGTTGCGCATTCGGAGGCTCATATCAAGAGCCTTCGAAAATTTTGAAAGTTATTTTTAGTTTTTCAGTTATATCGAAAAAAGTGAATTTTTCGAATTTCTTTTTTTTTTCTCCCTCATTATTAGAGATACAGAAAAACTGAGAATATTTTTTAATAGCAGCTTTTGATGACGTTTAACGTGGTGATACCGATTTTTTTATGCAAAGATTCCTATCCATAGAACCATCTTCAACTTTTGTTTTTTAAATACGGTCCTGATAATTTTTTCACAGATTCTGAAAGGTTTTTTTATTCTGAATTCAACCATGTATTATACAAGGTGGTTCGAATGTGTTTCGACCTATTTCTATCCATCGCATCAATGTTTTTTCGAACTTCCAAAGGAAAAAAGCCATCAGTTCCACTTATTTCTGATCATTTAGTGTCAAACTTGATGGATTAGTTATTCAATACTGAAAAGTGAATACAAAATATTTCACTACATCATTCGATCAATGCAGCGCTTAAAATTTGTTGATGAATTCTTACACGAATTACTTTAACAACTTAACTTTGACAATACCTACAGAGACATTCATAACAAATGTTCAAAATGATAACCATTATTTTCTGAACAAAGATATCCTCTTCTCATCACAGTTGCTTCTTAGACATTGCTAAGTATTTCTGGGGTTATTCTATTGAATGCTTCAAAGACACTGTCCCTTAGTTCTTCTTCATCATCAAAGATATTTGCGTATACAAAGTTTTATATATCCCCTAAGAAAAAATCCAGCTGTGTCAAATCAGGCGACCGCGCCGGCCAAGGGATAAAAACGCACGATCTTCTCTGGAATTATGTACCGGAGCGCCATCTTGTTGAACCAACAGTTCTGAACTTCCGCAATAGGTAATAAATCATCCAGATCTTCCTCAAGATGATTCTCAAGCGAATTTCTATAACGTTCGGAAGTCTGTGTTTCATGGTGAATAGAAGGAACAATAATTCGTGTACCAAATATTGCAACCCACATATTAAAGCCAAAACGGTGTTGGTGTCTCGCTGTAATGTATAAATGTTCATTTTCTCGTGAACAATAATGTGTATTTTTTCTATCGAAGATACCATGATTAGTGACCATGCTTTCATCAGTCCAGATGATTGTTCGAGGAAAATCTGCAAAATTTTGACATTTTCTGATATACCTACCACTCACAGAATGTCCTGCGCCTTTCGTCATCGCCTGGTTTTAGCGCTTGACATATTCTGAATTTGTATGGATGGAATTTTTGTTTCCGCAAAATGAAATGGGTTGTTGATTGAAACCAGTTGATGAGGTATTAGTGTGTTGACTAATTTTCCTTCAAAATAAGTGGAACTGATGGCATTTTTCTTTTGGAATTTCGAAAAAACATTGATGATGGCTAAAAATAGGTCGAAACACACATGAACCACCTTGTATAATACATGGTTGAATTCAGAATAAAAAACCTTTCAGAATCTGTGAAAAGATTATTAGGACCGTATTCAAAAAACAAAAGGTGATGATGGTTCTACGGATACGAAACGTCGCATAAAAAAATCGGTATCACCACGTTGAACGTCATTAAAAGTTGCTATGAAAAAGTATTCACAGTTTCGCTGTATCTCTAATAATAACGGAGAAAAAAAATAAAATAAATATTCCAAAAATTCACTTTTTTCGATATAACTCAAAAACTAAAAATAATTTTTAAAATTTTCGAAGGCTCTTGATATGAGCCTCTGAATGCGCAACTTTTTCCCCATTTAACCGAATTCGTATCTCTTACCGTTTTCGAGATCCCCATGCTGTTCAACCTTATCTTGGACAGACTGTATACTATTCAACCTACTCAGTATTGAATGATAATATACTGAATATATTTGAATACTCATTTATTCAGAGTATTTGCTCAGCTCCATTAGGAAATAATGGAGGTATATTCAACTAATAAAATATCTAATAAGTAACAGAACCTTTTATTGATTCATAATGTACAAACTTATAACAATTTCTATAGTATGAAAATAAAGGAAACATTCACCACTCAATCAACAAAATTTGAAAAAGAGGTTTTCATGGGGTTTTCATAAATTAAGATCAACAGTGCTATAAGTTGAATTTATATCAAATAATTCATTAGCACCCTCACAATCTAAAAGTCCAAAGTTGTAGTCTTCATTAATTGTCAATGGACTGAGAGGAATGAAGGAATCTGAAATAATACAGAAGGTTAAAGCCACCAATATTTCATGTACACTCTTTACCTACATCTATTTTTTGTGTCACTTGAAGAAATTTCATAGTTCATATCTCTGCTAGTGTGTTTTTTGAACAGTATTTCTGCTGTTATAAGATCAGGATCTTCATCACTGAGAACTGTTTGGCTGGAATTTATTTTCTTAATCTCTGGTTCATCACTAATTTCATGTTTTCCCTGGAACTAAGTGGTTAATTTTTTTAATGATTGATCAAACAGTAACAAAAGCATATTTACCAGAATTGGTCTTTTCCTGGATAATCCATTTTTTGTTTGTAGAGAGTCACATAATAGATTTGTAGCAATAGGTGTGGTGGAAGAAGTAACTTTCAGATGAAACAGATCAGTGGAAGGCTAAAAATGTTCACTAATAATTGAACCAACTGAGATATTAGAATTTGTAACTTACTTGTAATTTAACACTACATTTATTCACTGGTGCATTCACAATCAAAACTCTGTCATTACTATCATAAATGTCTGCAAAGTCTTCATCTTCTACATATAAAAATTTTTTAGTTTCTAAATCTTCTGTTGTATTCCTTATGCTCTGTTCAATCCACAGCCTATGTAAGTCTAGTTCATGTTCATAATCACTTAATTTTGCAAGCTCCTTTTTGAGTTGTGAAACTTTCACAGAAAACTCCTGTGAATTTGTTCCTGGTAAACATTTGCATGCATATGGTCTGAAATATCAAGAATTGCTCCTATGTAGACAATGATAATACATAAGGTAGGTACACTTACTTCCATTGAATACTGTTCTTGCTTTTCTTTTCTATCAGGCCAATTCCTTCTAATACATTGGTTATATCATAAATTCGACGTTTTTGTCTCACAGCTAGTATATCTGCAGCCTGTTTATAAATAAAAATGTCATTAATCATGTAATAATCATATTGTTTCATTTGTGAATCCTATTTTATTAATTCAACTTACAATTTTCAGATCCAATACACCACCAGTTGAACCTTGTAATAAAGCAACGAACTTCGTTGTTAACAAACCTAAAGATTTTTCAAATCGACTTGATGCAGGTTCTCCCATGATTTCAATTTTTTTTTATACAATTCGAAAACATCTTGAAGAAAAAACTGATAAATAAACTTTGTATAAAATAACCAAGAACAAACTTTTTGACTTTGGTGCAAAGACTTTGGTGGCGCTTCATATGTCGATATGTCGGTAAAGTAGCAATTTGTAGCAATCTACTCTGCATTCTTCTGATGGCAGTGATGACACAAATTTATTTTGACCAAATTTCCGTTCAAGACCAATCAGAATATAGGTGTATTCCGAAAGAGCACTCCGCGCACGTTCGATTCGGAGAACAACCCGTCAGACAGTCTAGATATTTAGCAGTCATTGGATGGCAAAGTGATCGACCGTTGAGGGCGCTGTATCAAAAACAAGATGGCGGCGTTATCAGGGCACTTTGTTTACATATTTTGTGTGTTTTGCATACATTTTATTCCTGCTATTCAATCGTGTTAATTGTGTTAATTCTCAAAGTTATCACAAAAAATATCAAAAATCATTGTTGAATCATCATTACATCGTGTGTGTGATCGACATAATACTATCTTACGGATAGTATTACAGCTACAAAGAAGCCTTCCATCAAACCTGTGACATTCTGTAGGATATCAAAATGACCCAACCATTTCAACTATCGGTGAATTGGTTTGAGTCAATCCAGAAAAGGCGAATGTGGCATTATTCACTGAGTAACGCAAAATAGGAACACTTTCTGAAAAATTTCTTTCGGGCAAGTGTCCCCAATACAAAAGCTGATCACAGTACCATGGAGTTACAGTAGAATCTGAGCTCACTTGGAATGAGCACATTGCAAACCGAACTAAGAAGACTAATGCTGCTTCTGGGCATGCAGACGAACCTTTGGAAACACATGGGGTCTCACACTTTAGTCTCTCCACTGGATATACACGGCGGTAACTCGCCCAGCACTGACGTACAGGTCCATTGTATGGTGGACCAGTACCAATAATAAGAGCAAGACCAAAAGAGAACTGGATAAAGTCCAGTGACTGGCCTGCTTCTTAACAACAGGCGCTATGAGAACGACGCCTACCAGGACTTTCAAAGCTCTGTTAGGTCTGCCGCCTCTACACCTATTCACACAACACGAAGCCATGAGAACTGCTTACCGACTCAACTGTGCAAACCAGTAGGTTGGAACAGAAGCTGATCATGGACACTTTCTCACATGGAATAAGGCAAAGGAAAGCTGTTCCATCCTCATGATGAGAAGGGGCAGTACCTTGCCGATTCTGAACTTCAACAAAGCCCTAAACATTGCCATCCCTACGAAGATAGAATGAAATGACGAAACACCTGGCTTGCCTCCTCCCAACGAATCAGTCTGGTACACAGATGGCTCAAAATTTGGGGGCAGTTCAGGTGCAGGGGTATACAATGAAGAAACAGGAAAAGAAATCTTGGTTTCTTTAGGCTGAAGTTCTTGCAATACCTACCTGTGTCCAAGAAAACTGATTATGAGAGGTCGTAGACCAATGACCATAATAATATATACTCGGACAGCAAAGCTGCAATACTGGCTTTCCAATCCAATAGGATCACAACCATTCGGGGATACCCGGAAACGGAGAGGCAGACTGACTGGACATGATCGGTTCAGGGCGGACCGCGGTCTGAACGGAACCAATCCTGAGAAAACCAAACAGTCTGGCAATGTCCTCCATAGAGGGACAGCTGCAAAAGCAATTCCTCGAAATATAGCAGGACACAACAAGAATGAGACAATCGAAGCTCCACATAAAGGAATCTTCAAATAGGCTCACAAAAGGGGTCTTATCTCCCAACAGGCGAGACCTTAGGAAGGTTGCAGCCCTACTTTTATGAAAAATAGGTGCATTGCGAACGGCAGCTCTTCGTCAGTAGGCACTATGGGTTCGAGTTATCAAAAAGAGTTAAAATAGCAAAATTTCAGTTATCTAGCAATCATAAGGTTAAACAAAAAAGATGGGGCGCCACTGCAACTTTTAATTCAAAAGAAAAGTTACCTGGAAAGTTGAGCAACCAGATAATGAATAATATTAGTTGTTCTCCCAGACTAAAAGACCTAAATTTACCTTAGAGATGTTGTGAGTTGGAGTGTCATGTCAATAAACAAATAAAACAGTCATATAAAATACCCAAAACATTTAATTATGATGATAGGACTCATTATATCACATGGTTTTGACAAATATGCATAATCAAAAAAATATTAGATACTTATTTCCTGTTAAGAAACTACACTGTTGTTGCCTGCTATTATGTGGATGAAAATATGTATAAATCAACCTTATATTGTACTTGAAAAATCAAAAGCTCCTGTAAGGACGTTTTATATTCATAGCAGATTTTTAAAAAATATTAAATGTGGAGGAATTCTACCAGCGCATAGTATACTATGTGAAGGGGAAGTATGTACCTTTCATGTGTGATTTCATCAATTTTTGACCTAGCTATGATTTAAAAATGGTCCATTATACACACTAGCAATAGGCATTATGAGTGAATAAAAATGAAAAATAAAAATATATTTTTATGTCAAAAACCTGTATGGTGTGTCCTACACCAGTTATCCTTGATAAAAATGGCTTCAGTGCCACCAAATGAAGCTTCTGAGGGGAAGATTGGCGGAGAGCGGGGTGCTGACTTCACATCCCTGGATGTCAGATGACATTGACAGAGTTGTCGTATTTCCACCTTGAAAATCCATCATATCAGGAACAAACAGGAGACGATATCCAGATTCCAGATTCCAGACTACTATATAGCCACCAAAGGCCTTGTAGAATTAACAGATCCTGGTCGAGCAATGACTCCTGGGAAGAATAGTGCTCCTGGTAGGATAACTCCCGTTGTAGAACTCCCGGTAAAAAACTCCCGGTAGAAAACTCCCGGTGAAAAAACCCTTCTATGAAGGGTTAGGGATTGAAATGACGATGAAGGTAGGCACGTGGCTGCCTGGGTGATGAACCATGAAGATCCTGCCTCTTAAACCAAAACCAGAAAAATCTGTAGAGTCCAGCAGTCCTTATAGATCAGCAACAAATCCAGGATATCCTGATGTGATCCAGAACGCCAGGCGGTACAGGACTTCAGAAGCCGGTTCACACCACAAAAATGGCACTTGACCACAACGAAGAATTTTTCTGAAGTGAGCTCTCGTCTCACGACCAGAAAGGAAATCCCTTCTCCAAATTTCCAGAAACTTCGAGAACAACTTAACGATTTCCGTTTTTCAAATTGGCGGAAAATTTGAATATCCAAAATAAAAGACGTTATCGCTACTCCCTCCAGAGACTTGATTCTTCCCAGATGTCTATCTGAACCAATCAGAATTGATGACCAAAATGACGTCACACCTTTCTTCATGCATACTCGGCTTGTTGGTTCGACGATGATGATCTAAAGCGGCGTTCACAACCAAACTTTTTACGTTTCGCTTATTACGTTTCGTATTCTGATTGGTGAAGCAGAATCTGAGATTACACGTGAATTAAACTTATGCAAATGTCATTCACAACAAAACGTGACTTCTTTCTACTTTTCTCAGTTGCCTTGATTTTGTCATTTGTGTTTCATCCTGAAATGAAGTGGAATAATCATAACAATAATAATGATTAGATAATTAATAATGTTCATATGGCTGGCGGTGACGTAAATTGATTGATTGAGAAAAATCAATCCTCAAGAAGAAAATAATAAATTGAACAGTATACCTATCTACTATTCCGTGGATTCACGAAAGAATCATGAGCAAAACATTATCATAACTTCCATATAGAATGTTCCATACATGTATTGTTCTGTAGTATTATAACAATATCATTTGTCTATTATTGCTATTTTCACAGACGATGGCTTCTTGCAACGCAAAAAGCTGAATATTTTCAGCTTTTTGCGTCATTTCAATCATATATTTTGCTTCACCAATCAGAGTGCGAAACGTAAAAAGCAAAACGTAAAAAGTTTGGTTGTGAACGCCGCTTAAGGACATATCAATCCGAATCGGCGTTTGGCGCATGACAAGTTTGACACTGTTGACATGGTGTCATGACCGACAGCTAATTGACGTAAAGCGAAATAACAGATAGATGATCAACAAAATCAAAACATCAACCTGAATTTATCAAATGCATCAATCAAGAAAATAATGCCAAACGAAGTTAATTGATTCACCATGGTCGATTCCTAGTGAAACCATACGCCTCAGCATTCCTGGAAAATCCAATACCTATTGTCCTACTGTGATGAAGTTTCAAGTGGAAATAGCAGTGTGAAAAGTGAGTATGAGAATGTCTCTGAAATGGTATTTCATATTACTTTATATTATTTATCTCTTTCAGATAAGTTTCTGTAAAACCATCCGAATCATCCTTCTACTTGGATCACAACAAAGCAGATATAGCAAGAGATATCAGTGTATTTATAGAAATTGTATTTTTATTTTATGTACAGTGTGAAATCTCAGGTGTGTATCCACATATCAGGTTTGAGAATAATTAAATAATATGAAGCAAATTGAGTTCAATTTATGTTATTGAAAAATGTTAACCATGTTATTGTGACAAAATATCCTGTCAGATGTGCTCAGCATTACAGAATATTATAGAATCAGACAAAATATACAGTAATGAAAATTTACATGCTACAAGGTAGTGGCGAAAGGTCGAGTATTGAAGAAGGATGTTCTCAGATATATACAGGGTGTCTCACTTCTAATGAAAGCTCCCCTGTATCTTACGTAATTTTTTATTTAGAATTATGAAATTTGCAGGAGCGACAAATATGTACCAAAAATACACTCTGGTACTTCTACTAACGGGGCACAACCACCTCAATAGGCACCTAGAGCTTATCGGAATCAAAGATGCTCTCCTTTGCAGATGATGGTTCCTGGAAGATGACGAAATGTCATCGCATCTCCTCACTGAGTGCCCAGCAATGACACATCAGAGGAGGGCTGTCCTTGGCAACATAATTTCGTGGCCAGAGGACGTGAAAGAGATTCAGCTGAGAAAGCTGCTGAACTTTCCCAAGAAAGTGGGCATACCCAACTGAACATGTGGGTGCACAATGGGTGGTGTTAGCCCCCATTCATGACTCAGGTCATCGAGCATAATCGGGATCGTATACGGTTACCATCGACGTTTTGATTGTTTTTTTGGTTTATTCTCTCAAAAATGCGTGTACTGCGGAAGACAATATTCATCAGTAGTGATACTATAAGTACTTACTTCAATATTCGAGTTATACATCGATGACTTGTTGCATATAATTAAAAAGAGTGTCGTTTAACAGTTGAAATAATTCGACCGCGAAGCGCAAGGATTATTCTGCTGAAGTGACACGATTTGTAATTGTTCAGGAAGTTTGATATGTATAAGCTTGGAGATATTGATCATTCTGCTAGAACACGTGATTTGGACATGGTTTCTTGAGGAACACATAAACTATCTGTTAGGTTACCTCTGATATGAGCATAGCCCTGGCCATCCCTGCCACATCCACAATATAATAACAGTTTCACCAAACAAAATTATGAAATTCTTTCTGGTTCCAACTCGGATTCCAAGGAAAACGATCCCACTAATTCTGGTTTTATATGACAAATCTTGACAAAATACAATGTTTGCCCCTCAGCAACCTGTCAAATGACGTAATTCTGGAATGATAAATTGAAGTTCGAATTGTATCCGATGCGATTATTTTTTGAGTAGTTCTGAACGAACATAAAAATTCAACGATGCGCTTCGTTTGTATGTAACAATAGTATTATTTTTTCGTTCCGAACTGACATTTTTCACTTGGCCTGAACTGAATCAGTCAACATGCATTATGCCTAATCGAATTCTTTCGAAAGAACGCATAATAACCGATTCGGTTCATTTATAGTGAAATATTTCAATTATTAGTTTGGATTGGAATTGGATTGGAAGAATAAATCACTAATATAAATTGGTTACCATGGAAATGGAAATAATTTGGTAGCCTAACTAAATTGAACGTTCTGATTGGTTCGAAATAATACGAAAAAAAAAACATTTAAAATTAAATGATCCGTTTTTTATGTGCGTAGTGCTCATCCGGAATTAGGAAACTAGGAACTTCTCCGCTTCTCCCTCGAGGATAATTTACTGTGCCTCAACCCCTCTGAACGAAATTACGGTGGAAGAGAGCTCGTGCTCGTGCATGAATGAGATTCTGTGACTTGTGACGGATTCGCTGAAATATGAAATGTATTCTGTGAGGTTGTGTCGTTTGTCATCTAGAATGACACTCCTGACACCACCTGATTGGCGATATTGACGTTAATGACGTTGTCAGTCAAATTGCAAATGGTAGGGCATGTAATGTTGTTCTGAAGATAAGTTATATATAAAATTCAGTAAATATTCATTAGCTTAATAAAAATCCAAATATCACATCTGAAGCCTATAAGGTCTCTGCTATGAGTAATAAAGAAAAATTACCAAAGCTTGTTGATGTATATCGTCCGTCGAACCCTGTTGGTAGGAGGCAACTACCACTAGTTGTTGATGAAAATTTAACGGTAATGGCAATATTCCATGCAATATTATTTATGTTTCTCAATGTGACCCTTTATTTTACACTGAGCATAATTCACTTCATCTGATTTCCAATTTTTTTATTATTCATAAGTGATTTGACCTAGTAACTTGTCTTTCAGCTGGTCATGGATGTAAAGAGTTCTGGAATAATTTGTGATAATCAAGTACTGAGAGGGAAGGACCTTGAAGAGTTTGCTTACAAATGGGGGGTTCTGTCCCCACAAGAGCTTCAGAATGCTCTGCAAATCACTAAATCAGAACTAATGCATGTTCTGAACCAAAATGTACCATGTGTTGGTTGTAGAAGAAGGTGAGTAAATGTGTTTGAACTTTCTCATAGTTTTGGCTTTTTCAATCTACTTAGATCAGTGGAGAGCACCTAATGGTCTTCATAGAAATATCTTGATAATATTCAATTTTTACTCAAGAGTTCAAGCATTCCTGTCAGATATGTTCAGAGATTATCATTTGATTAATTTTCAGTTTAGTTCATTTCTTATGGGAAATGTAGCTGTTGAAATGGAATTAAATGTTAATTAAATATATGAAATTTCTATGAACAGACTGAGGAACAGACCATTATTCCAATTTTCAAGTTCACTGAAGTATTACCATCTCTTCAATCTCATTTTATTATATGCGGTAATCTGTAATGTTGCTAAGAATCAATATTCATATGTGGTTTTCACTTCTGTAACCAATGGTCCTAAACTTTTTTATAGTGTTGATAGACTGTATTACCAGTTATTCAAATTTGGTCATCCTACACTGGACCCTCTAATTGTCAAGTCAGATGGAACTATCACAATAAAGGATGACAAACAAGCCTATCCTATTCTTGGATCCATTTTCCATGATCATTCGTAAGTTACAAGTATTAATTTAATCAATATCTACATAAACTGATTTTCAATAGTGTGCGCCTAGCAAAGCTGATTGAAAATCAACCAAAAAGGAACAAAAAGAGTGTCAGGTGTCTCTTACATTCACTGGATTCTCAACGCACTAGACCATTGACTCCTGTTTGGAGAGATGTGTGGGACTGTATGAAACCTGATTGCAAAAAAGATGTTTGTATCATTGAAGCATCTAGTCTTCACAGCACCTTGGAGACATACTTGCGCAAGCATAGGTTTTGTGGGGAATGTAGAACAAAAGTTCTCAAAGGTATTTATCAATTGCATAATAATATATGTAGGATACAATTCTTGAACATGTTTGATTTATTCTGTGAACAATTTTGATGCAATCCATATTGTTTCCAGCTTATACCCTACTTGTTGAAGAACCTGAGCCAACAAAAGAAAAAGGATATGTTTCTTCTCTGTATTCTGGGATAAAGAGATGCTTGCCTGATAAGCACATCCATTTACAAACTAAGACTGACTATATTACAAAGTTAATTAGTCGTGCAGAACCTGAACTTTTGGGAAGGTAAGTGAAAGATATTTGAGAAGAGTTCATTCCTTTTATTTCAATCTGAGATCATGTGATTGAATTGTAAATTTTCTGAACATTCACTATGGTTCAAGGGATAATTAACTGTCCTAGTAGCTAGGGACACCCTGTGTAGGAGTTTTATATTGAAGACTTCAATTGGAGCATCTTTCTTATATTGAAATGAAAATGAGAATCTTATTGCTTTGGAGATACCACATAATATCATGAGCATAGCCGAGAGCATAGCAATATAAATAGTTACCCTATAGAGTTGGATGATAATTCAGATATTTTGGGAAATATCCATTCTAAAAATATTTGTTTGACTCTTTGAATCCTTCTAGTGCACTATTATTGCAGTAATTTCAAATGAAATTCTCATTGGTGCAAGAGATTCAACTGATCCACTGGCCTAGAGACATGAGTTACTAAAATTGTTTTTACAACCATCATTCACATCATTGGTTTAGTAGATGAAATAAGCAGTAGGTAATTTCACCATACAGTGACTATTTCCCTCATGTATAAGGACCAAGAGAATAAGAAGATTTTCTATAACAAGACACACTAAGTCATCTCCACAAATTTATTATTACTATTATCTGAATTATCTGAACATGTTCTGAACTATCATCAGTTCATCATCAGCAGAACATTTCTATAAAGAGAAGTTTTTACAGAAAGAATATCAAATAATTAGGTTATGTATGAGTATAATGTCGAGGGGTAAATCTCCTTGGAAGTCTGGTGTACACTCTGTTGGAAGTCTTTGGAAGTCTTTGGAATTCTTTGGATGTCTTTGGAAGTCTTTGGATGTCTTTGGAAGTCTTTGGGAATCTTTGAAAGTCTTTGGGAGTCTTTGGGAGTCTTTGAAAGTCTTTGGGAGTCTTTGGAAGTTTTTGGAGGTCTTTGGTCATTGGAAGTCTGGTGTACACGTTTTTCCTGGAGATTTACCCCTCGTATAATGTGGAAGTGAAAAAAACAATAGTAAAAAGTATAGGGGGCAAAGTGCCCAACATTTTCAAGATGATTTCAAGATATGGTAAGACATAGTTCTATAGTCTGAATATCAATAACAAACAGAAATATTTCCATTTTTTGTAGTGGAACCTAGATATTGAGTATGCCCCCTAATTTTAAGACGGATATTTTGCTAGTTCATGTCAGTGTATTCCAACTTTTTTCTTGTGTTTTCTATCTAATCATGACAAAATTATGGTTCATCTAATCCATTGGAGGCTCCAACAAAAAGAAATGCTGCATTCAGGCAAGATTTTTTTTAATCTCTTGGAGCACATGACAGGAAATTCCTATAATGTTACCATATACCCCTAGAACTATAGTATTGATGTACCTCACATGCCTCAAAATTATCAGATTCCACAGAGAATCTAATTGATTTGGAGGAGCCACTATGAACAAATAATATCCTGGATAAAACAGACATAGTGGGGAACAACAGATCTGATCTATCATGTCCACAATATCTCGAGGTAATCTCAACCTGCAATCTGCTTACCTATACAAATTCTTTGTGACTATTTTTCGAGATTATTATCACTTACTCTGTAGGTATAGGTACACAAGATGCTCAAATGGGTACTACAAAGTTCACCAATTCAGTTATATCTACATCATCAGTTTGTAGCTCCTTCCATGAATATTTTCATGGAGAGATTCAGCTGTTCTTTCAGAATATTCCATAACAGTTCAAAATGTTGGGTTAGCTCCAACCTAAATCTCTGCTGACTGTCACTGATTTTGATGAAACCAGGGATTAAACCAGGCTTTGCTAAACGCTCCGCCTTGCAAATGCAAAAAACAAAGTGTTACTTTTGATCCTAATAAAACAATCTACTATTATGTTCCGTGGTTGTTCCATTAGTGGCGTTTTAGAATGCGGTTGTAATCTGCAGAAATCAAGTGGATTTGCAATTTTACTCCACTCTCATGAGTTATAAACTTTATAACAGTAAGTAGATGGGTAAAGTCCTAAAACAAATGCAATACTGGAAAAACTATCATTGTTCTAAAAATGAAATCTTACCTGCGAGACAACTGACGTTGAGTGACCAAAAAGGATGGATATAATCAGGGCCTACTCTATCTCACCGGGCCGTAGTCTATCCCCTCTACCTCGATGCTGACGTCACACTAGTAGGTTGAGATTTCACATCATTTCATATCAGTGCGTTCGTAATTGAAAGGTTATAGCTCATTTACTTCAAAAATTAGAAGCACACTCAATCGAGACGAATAAATTGATCCCTGATGAACTACCCAACTTTCAGTGAAAAAATAAATTCCTCAGGATGAACCAGTACCGATTTATGTTGTGAATAAATTCAATTTTAATGAAAATCAGGACGTTGTACTACGGAATACTATTTTTTGCCAATTTGGAATCGGTTTAAAATTAAACTGACTGAGTATGTCAAACTAAGATAATGCATCAATCAAATACTGAGAAAATTATTGAGCTACCTACGATAAGTCCGAAATAAATTAGAAATAGAGAGCATGTAAAAATTTGTCTAGTATTATAGCTTCCTAATTTCCCCGTTTTAACGATTTCGAGGTAATTCCCTATAGGTAAAGAGTAATGCACGTTTCATTTCTCATGTTCCAGTTGTGGGTCTTTTGATATTTTGAAGACTATATTGAATATTGTGTTGAATAATTGGGTATTACATATGACATATAGCGGGATTCAGTCAAATAATACGAAAAGAAGAATCATCAGACTTTCCGGATGAATATGAAGCTTTGAGCCCATTTTTAATTTGTGATATATATATTTTGTTATAAGTACATGTTATTTTGTATCTGGCTATTTTTTCTCTTTCATTATGTTGAATATTTTCAGAATGGCATTCGTTTAGTATTGTGTATGTGTCTACTCGGGTAGGTATATAATTTCTAACGTCATCAAAGTGTGTCCAGATCATCTTTAGAAGTAAACGCTGCTAAAATCCTCTGAGATACAGTAAAAGTGTATCATATCGATTTGTAGGCAATGAAATTTAGTACAAAAGAGTCAGTGACAGCATATATCCACAACTAATAGGTTCAGCATGGGGGCCGTCTAACTTTTTGAACTAGTCTGTAATAATCATCTGAATCACCATTTTACTTGAATTGAAATATCGGTTTGTTATTGGCTCTTGGGAATTTTGGAAAAAATTACAGTCAATCTAGATGCCTTTGCATGCTTGAATCATTTCTGTGAATTGAATATTGAAATTCTAGCAGCTGTTTTAAAAACGACAATTATGAATGTAGTCAATTCATTTTGATACGCTATATTTCTTGAACTACTAATCGTAAATCAGCGAATATTGATTCATCTCTTGAAAAAGTCAAGTCTGTATATATTTGATCTCCTGACATTTTTTGATAACTGTTACCGTTTTTCCGTGGTACATCAATGAATTGGGAAACGCAATTTCCAGCGCCTCGATTTTGTCCCTACTAGTGTGACGTCACGAAAGCGATACTCCGGCCCGGTGAGATAGAGTAGGCCCTGATATAATGAACTGGACTATTATTTAGCCCATGCTGCTGTTGCAAGTTGGCCATTCTTGATATACATAGTTGTTGATCCGCACCCCCCACAGTCGACTTTCGACGAGGCCAAATCATCATTTAAAATCCCGGGTTGCCCGGCGGAATAAGTTCCGGGGATGGCAAAGGTATTTCAGATGAGTCGTCTACATTTGACACAAGATCGAAATCTGACATACCACCCCATTCCCCAAGGTCGGGCATGTCGGCACCCCTCGAAACAACTTCCGGCAGGTTCGTCAATTCTTAAAAGACATCATTCGACTCTGTCGAGATCTGTTTGCCCGCCGAAGGCCCAACACTGGGAATGTAACTGTGAAATTTCCCACTATTGCATCCTCAATCATACAACCCAGAACTCTTGGCCCATTTTCTGCTGATAGCCGGACATCTTGAACCAAGAATTTTTTTTTTATTATTTGTTAGGTCTGTAAAGAGCCGTTTACTTTTTATTATTTCAATCGAATCAACAAAGTTTACAAAAATACACGTGTCTGGTTGTGGCGAAGGACCCAAGAGGATGTATATAGGGACCCAGTCGGTCACGTGACACATCTTGTTGAAGAACGATCCATTCACATTTGAACCAGGCGCGGTCCAAGGGGGAGGGTCACAGGGGTCATGACCGCCTTTCTGAAGATACTTTGAACCTGTTTGGGTTAGGTATTTTTATACAAAATCAGAATACACTGAGAATGACCTAATAAATGTGAAGAAGGGAGCAGAATTCTATACTCATTATCTGGGAGTTCCTGCTTCTTCGGTCGTTACAGAATATCAGCTATGGATTTCAAAGTGGAGGCGAGAGCTCGCAGAAAATAGTTCAAACGTGACCAGTTGTGTCCCTTCTACAATTGAAGTTTGTGACAATGACTTATATCCTAATATCAAGATTTTCCTGAAAATTTTTGCAACCTTCCCCATAAGCGCCGCCACAGCAGAAAGGTCATTTTCTACTTTAAGGTGCCTGAAAACTTGGAAGGAAGAATGTCAGAAGAGAGGCTAACTACGGGCTTAGCTCTTTTAAATATACATCTCCAGATCTCTCCTAACGCGTTGAAAATCATCAACCGATTCTCCAAATTCAATAGAAGATTTTCCTTTAGTTTGTAACGGAGTTTTTCGTTAACTTTTCCATGAATAAATGTTTGTATATATACGACGCTTTATGCTTCATTTGTTTTTTGTTCCGTTAGTTCGGTCAGAAGTCGAACGGGCAGGCGATCACACTTGTAATCAAGAGGTCGTGGGTTCGATTATTGAGCTTGGCGCTTCTCAGATTTGGGTTAAATTATGCTCAGTGCATGGTATAGCATATGGAATGGAGCCTAAATGTCACAGTGGTTTGATTTCCACTTCTTCAAACTAGAGATCTCGTCGCACAAGCCTTTCAATTGTCCTCTCCTGTTTTAAGTTGACGCTTTAATGTTCGCTTTCCAGTCGTCGCGAAAGGCACGCCAAAACATTGGAGATAGCGCAAGAGGAGGTGCTGACGTGTCTCGGCATCTGCATGTACGAGCGGCTGCACCGCGTCTACATGCGCATGCGCGAAGAGGAGTGCACCTGTCAGGTGTTCGCCGCCGTGGCCGTGCACACGCTCAGCCGCAGCTTCGAGCAGGCCGTGGAACGGATAAGGGGCGTGTCGCAGCTGGAGCTGCTCTACGCGGAGTTCGCTAGGGAGGAGCAGCAGAAGCAGATCAGGCGGGAGCAGAAGAAGATCAAGCGGAAGAGGAAAAAGGGTGAGCGGGATTTCGTTTTCAAAGTTTTTTTTTCATCGGTTATCTTAAGAAGAATCATCATTACAAGAAAATTGGTTCCAACAAATACATTAATATAGGGTCCGGCAACAGGATTGAATGAACAGAGCCATTGAAGTCAAAATAAAAACAGGATGCAAAAACAGGATGCCAAAACAGAATTGAAATATAAAAGCTGGAATTCCATCAATAAGGTTGTTTGACGACTTTTTCTTCAAATTCAAGATGATGTGACAGAAATATAGTTCCGTGTGAAAAATAATTGCTGTGATTGGTTGGGTTTCTGAATTTTAAAGTATAAAAACCATCACGTCCGTATCTTGAAATATGAAACTTATTACCTAATTCATAAATTTGTGTTCTGTGGTTCGCCACAAAGACCTGTTTGTTCATTTTATAATTCTTGCATCTTAAATTATAAAACATAACACTAATAACATGAAACTTCAATTGTGTCGCAGCCTTTGCCAACATTTCGAAAGCTGGACCCTCCCAAGTGTGTTACTAAAGGCCTAGTTTTAAAATCTGGCATTACTACTAATAATCTAGTACCTTATACTCGAATCTAGTACGGAAATGAGTTCAATTCTAGTATGATGAATTTTAACCCAGGAACATCACTGGAGTTGCGGTAATTGCGTATATCTACTTCAGATAGTAGAGAACGTTATCTCAAATTTGTATTGTTTGAATTCCAAGATTCTCCTAAGAATCAATCCATATTATCGATATGAAATTTGTAAATCATCTGGAAGTCTTATTTGTGGAAGGTTGTCGGATGAACCTTTTATGAATGTGTTCCTCATTCTTCGCGTCCTCTAGGCAAGACCGCCGACCTCGAAGGCAAAGAGAACTGCGCCGACTGCTGCGACAACGACGACGACGACGAAGAAGAGAAGGAGTGCTCGTGCCCGAACGACAAGAACGACTCCACCGCCTCTCTGACCTGCTACGAGTGCGAGCAGTTGCAGCCGCCCGAGCAGGGGGGCGGCAGGAAATGCGGGGGCGGCGAGGACTACGACGACTACGACGCGAAGGGCGGAAAGAGGGGTGGGGGCAAGAAAGAGGGGGGATGCGAAGGCGAGGGGTGGACGGAGGAGTGCAAGTGCGACAGCGAGGTGAAGGACGGGCGGAAGGGGTTCGCTTGTAAATGTGATACTAGGTGAGTGTTGAGCAAGGATTTATATTTCGATCACAGAACTCATAGACCTAGAAGGCTAATAGACGGAGAGCCAGAGCCAAAAAGATTCTCTGAATTTACTAAGCCATTCAATTAATATCAATGAGTCTATGAATTCGTTGAAAAATATTCGTTGAAAGTTCAAAACAAACTCTGAGGTTCAGTATTCTTGACGAGATAACAACAATCAATGGTAGAAATGACGTCATCGATTGGTCACGGCAAGATCGTCCATCCTGTTGAGTTAACAACCCTCGAGTGTTGACGTGTTACGTCACTCCAGAAACTTACATGGGAACGGAGGTTGTCAGATCCATAGACATATAATATGCGGGGAGACGATAGTGTTTACATTTTGTCCCGATCCAACATCGTTTTCAGCACAAAACAATGATGACAAATTTTTGCGGATTGCCCTAGGTTAACCTCCTGTGTTGAAATTATTGAAATATGTGAATTCTGCTATTGAAATTATTAAAATTTTCCTAATTTGATTATTACATAAAATCATAATTTGCATTATGGAAATAACTGGCAAAGCTATATCAGCATCTTCACTACAAGTGACACATATTTTTTTGAAAGTAATTCACTTATTTTGAAAGCCGACGTTACAGCGTTGTTGTGCTGTGTTTGTTACAATTTCAGGACCTTTTGTGTGTCTATTGATTTTCATTGTTTTATTGTTAGAAAACTATACAAAGACAATTATTAACAATCTACTATGGTTCGCCAGTACGTGGTCCGTGGTCCAAAACTAGAATTGATATTTCGACGCTAAATAAGGTTTCTTTCAACTTTAGCAGTGGTGTAGTTATATTATGTTTATTAACAAATCAATGCAAAAAACATTGTTTCTTTTGTTTGAAGTCCACTAGATGATGTATCAAAATTAGATGTACCTAAGGTACTAGGAATATTTGGTAATAAAATAAGCCATTTGAAACTTTGGAAGCATGTATAATTGTATACAAAAAGTGTTTTATGAATGAATTGTTATGTCTCCCCTCTTCTCATATGTTCAGATCACCTACATGGAAATATTTGATTATTTAGTATGGAACCAAATTTTTTTCCAGACCGTTGGGCTATTACGGAGACTTCCACGCTAAAAAGGATCTTGGCTCGAACAGCGACCACTACCACGATTGCGGCTACTCCTCAGAGAACAACAACGGCTGCTGCGAGACCGGATCCCTGACCTCGAGCCTGTCCAGTTCTCCGGAAGGCTCGGAGCTCGCCTGCTCCGACACTTGTTGCCAGCATGACACCGACTACATAGCGCACTGTAGATTGTCTTATGGTGGCAATGGGCAGCAGCTTAGTTTACAAGAAATGTTAGAGGTGAGGTTTCTCTTTTTGTATAGTGTTCTTCTGCTTTAATATTTCGCGGATTACCACATCATTGTGAAAGGAATACCTATAACGCCATCGTGAAATAATTCTGAAAAAAATACCACGGCAACCTAACCTAGAATCTCAAAGCTTAAGAGATTCTGATGCAAGGCAGGCTCTTGGGGCTTGCCAAGCCTCATCAGTTGCACTAGGCAGCTTACAATGAAGACCGGATCTCTGATCTTGAGCCTGTTCAGTTTCCCGGAAGGCTCGGAGCTCATTTGTTCCGATAATTGTTGCACCGACTGCATAGCGGACTGTAGATTGTCTTACCGTGGGAACGGTCAGCAGTCTGGTTAACAAGAAATGGGAGGTGAGGTTTCTCTTTACCTATAGTGTTCTTCTGGTTGAATATTTCGCGGTTTACCTCATTATTGTGAAAGGAGAATACCTGTGAGGTCATCGTCAAAGAATTCTGAAAATATTACCACGACAACCTAACCTAGAATCTCAAGGCTTGAGAGATTCTGATGCAAGGCAGACTGTTTGGACTTGCCAAACCTCATCAGTTGCACTAGACAGCTTACAATGAAGACCGGATCTCTGATCTTGAGCCCGTTTAGTTTCCCGGAAGGCTCGGAGCTCATTTGTTCCGATAATTGTTGCACCGACTGCATAGCGGACTGTAGATTGTCTTACCGTGGGAACGGTCAGCAGTCTGGTTAACAAGAAATGGGAGGTGAGGTTTCTCTTTACCTATAGTGTTCTTCTGGTTGAATATTTCGCGGTTTACCTCATTATTGTGATATGAGAATACCTGTGAGGTCATCGTCAAAGAATTCTGAAAATATTACCACGACAACCTAACCTAGAATCTCAAGGCTTAAGAGATTCTGATGCAAGGCAGACTGTTTGGGCTTGCCAAACCTCATCAGTTGCACTAGACAGCTTACAATGAAGACCGGATCTCTGATCTTGAGCCTGTTCAGTTTCCCGGAAGGCTCGGAGCTCATTTGTTCCGATAATTGTTGCACCGACTGCATAGCGGACTGTGGATTGTCTTACCGTAGGAACGGGCAGCAGTCTAGTTAACAAGAAATGGGAGGTGAGGTTTCTCTTTTCCTATAGTGTTCTTCTGGTTGAATATTTCGCGGTTTACCTCATTATTGTGAAAGGAGAATACCTGTGAGGTCATCGTCAAAGAATTCTGAAAATATTACCATACAACCTAACCTAGAATCTCAAGGCTCAAGAGATTCTGATGCAAGGCAGACTGTTTGGGCTTGCCAAACCTCATCAGTTGCACTAGACAGCTTACAATGAAGACCGGATCTCTGATCTTGAGCCCGTTTAGTTTCCCGGAAGGCTCGGAGCTCATTTGTTCCGATAATTGTTGCACCGACTGCATAGCGGACTGTAGATTGTCTTACCGTGGAAACGGGCAGCAGTCTAGTTAACAAGAAATGGGAGGTGAGGTTTCTCTTTTCCTATAGTGTTCTTCTGGTTGAATATTTCGCGGTTTACCTCATTATTGTGAAAGGAGAATACCTGTGAGGTCATCGTCAAAGAATTCTGAAAATATTACCATACAACCTAACCTAGAATCTCAAGGCTCAAGAGATTCTGATGCAAGGCAGACTGTTTGGGCTTGCCAAACCTCATCAGTTGCACTAGACAGCTTACAATGAAGACCGGATCTCTGATCTTGAGCCCGTTTAGTTTCCCGGAAGGCTCGGAGCTCATTTGTTCCGATAATTGTTGCACCGACTGCATAGCGGACTGTAGATTGTCTTACCGTGGAAACGGGCAGCAGTCTAGTTAACAAGAAATGGGAGGTGAGGTTTCTCTTTTCCTATAGTGTTCTTCTGGTTGAATATTTCGCGGTTTACCTCATTATTGTGAAAGGAGAATACCTGTGAGGTCATCGTCAAAGAATTCTGAAAATATTACCACGACAACCTAACCTAGAATCTCAAGGCTTAAGAGATTCTGGTGCAAGGCAGACTGTTTGGGCTTGCCAAACCTCATCAGTTGCACTAGGCAGCTGACAATCGAGACCGGATCTCTGATCTCGAGCTTGGCTAGTTCTCCGGAAAGCTCAGAGCTCGTTTGCTCCGACATAAGTTGCCAACACGACATCAATTACGTAGCGCACTGTAGATTGTCTTACGGTGGGAACGGGCAGCAGTGTAATTAACAAGAAATGTTGGAGGTGACGTTTTTTTTTTCTATAGTGTTCTGGTTGAATATTTCGCGGTTTACCACATCATTGTGAAAGGAATACCTGTGAGGTCATCGCGAAAGGATACTGAAAAAAAGTATGACGACGATTTAACCTTGAATCTCAAGGCTCAAGAGAATCTGATGCAAGGCAGACAGTTAGGGCTTGCCAAACCTTATCAGTTGCACTATGCAGCTGATAATCGAGACCGGATCTCTGATCCGAGCTTGTCTAGTTCTCCGGAAAACTCAGAGCTCGGTTGTTCTGATACTTGTTGCCAACATGACAGCGACTACATAGCGGACTGTAGATTGTCTTACGGTGGGAACGGGCAGCAGTTTAGCTAACAAGACATGTCGGAGGTGAGGTTTTTCTTTCTCTATAGTGTTCTTCTGGTTCAATATTTCGCGGTTCACCAACATCATTGTGAAAGGAATACCTGTGAGGACATCGCGAAATGATTCTGAAAAATACCATGACGACTTTTTTTTATCTCTTGAAGCCCACGAAAGGAAATTCCTGTATTGTTCGTGGAACATCGTGCGTTCCTAGGTAGGATAGATAGAAAGAGGATGTAGGAACTTTTTTTTAAAACTTTTGGAGGATATAAGTTCTTGAGAATACTTCCATTTTCAAAGAATTCCAAAGCTTCGCCGTTCTATAGACGAATGAGTTTTGGAAGTGTTGTTCGACATTTTTGAAGGTTAACGATCTAGGGATGTGCTGACTGGGCCTGTAGAGTTCATCTGATGGTATTGCTAGTGATGGAATTGAGATTTCTGAGGAACATTTCCCGTGGAAGTATCCATAAAAAAGTGAAAGGTCGCTGACTTTTCTACGGTGTTCTAATGGGATCGAAGAGTTGATGAGTGTGGCATCACCCGCCAGGCTCTTCTCTGGTTGAAACCAAACAGCGTATGGTTAGATTCTGAACCCCATACATGAGAACAGTATTCTAAAACTGGCCGTATCTGTGCTTTGTAGATCATGAGAAGCCGTTGAGGTGTAAAGTAGATTTTCGCACGGTACAAGACAAGGGAGTCTGATGCAAGGCAGACTGATGAGGCTTGTCAAGTGCTGGTCGTCATACTATACAAGTTTGTATACCAGTATTGCTTTGAGTTGGACATCAGCAAATGTTCTATTGTATTCTCAAATACACAGATATTCATACACTGCAGTAGCGGCTGGCACATGAGCGCCTGAGAAAAAATGATGACAAACGACGATGTGAACGTCGAAAGGTTGCAGACTGATCATGGAATACGAATTACAATTACACAGCTATATAAAAATCTACACAATGTTTGATATTGCATGCTTATCGCTTCTAATCGATATAGTCAATTCTCGCGCGATAATTCTTTCCTTGTCTGTTCTACTGATTTATTTTCAATAAGTATTTTCTTATTAATGCAACGCATTTCTTGCTCGTGGTGTTGCAAAAATTAGTTCAGTCTAAATTCAAGCACGTGAAATGGGAAACTCAAGATATCTAAAAAATGTTGACATTTGCTCTGATGAGCATTGTGTACCTTATTACGAAAACACCCTGTATGAATATGAGGTAACTAATATTGCATTTTTTCAAGGTTCATAGTGATGATGACGATGAGGAATGCTACATAACTCCGGAAGAGGTTAGGGAATTTGAAAGCAACAATAGGCAAGTTTTTGAAAAACGTCAGGAGTTGAGAGAAACGCTCCAGAAAAGGTTTGCTCAGTTTTGCGTTGAGGGTCCTGTGCCACGTATACTCCTTCAAACCAAATATGCTTCAAATTGAATATATTTACATTCTACTGATTTTTTTCCATAATTTTTATATTGTTCAGTTTTAAATTATACACAAACAGTTGTTTTCATTTTGTTTTCCTTACATCTGCACAAATGGCAAAAAGGGATTAAATTGGTCATAACGAAAATTCAAGATTATATAAAGTTTCTTAAATTAGAAAACCTCTATACATTTACAATATTTACTGATTTATTTGTTGCATTCCATAATGGGTTATCGTTAAAAGAAATAGATTGTTTTGTATAAGGTTCTTGGTGCTCATATATTGTGCCAGACCTTCCTCTATGTAAGTCATAATAAATCTAATAAACAACTTCAAATGGTGTTTCAATATCTTTACTGATTCGGAAAAATAATTCTTCTTGATGTAGGCGAAATATACGATTCCTAACCTTACTATCATAACATCTAAGATCTTTATAATTTTATTTTCTCCTGCATCCTTGCATATTTTTCATGATATAAATACAGCATCAATATAGGTTTTTTGTCAGAGAAAATATATGTTAGTATTATTCCAGGTAAGAATAAAGTAGATGGCATGAATAGCAGAGCCCACTTTACACAAGTAGTAGTAGTAGTATTGTGGGGAGGCTGTAGCCAGGCAAGTAGGCCCCCATGGGCCCTTTTTGCCAACCCCTGCTCTCCACATATCTACACATCCCTCTTTTAGTTGTCCTTTTCGAACCTTCCCGTCCTTCTGATGAAGGTCAGGATGTCCGTCCACTCTAATTCGACCAAATCCTCCTGTTGTAGTTTATCTACTCCAAAGATTTCGAATCTCATCCTTCCATACGCCTCACACTCTCCGAGGAAGTGAAGTGATGTCTCCTCATCTTCTCCGCATTCACGGCAAGTGGGACTATCTTCCTTTCTTTGGCTTGCTTGGACCGGCCACCAGGTCTCTCGACTGCCTGCAGCCGCCTATACGCCTCCAATATCCTTCTAGTGCCTCGTCCGCCCATTTGTTAAGGGCAGACGAAGTTTGGCTTCTTGTTATGCCCAGTGCAGGCTCCGGTCCCCAGAACGGTGTCGCGGATCCGATTCTAGCCAGCTCGTCGGCCACCTCGTTCCCGGGCACCCCCTTGTGACCCGGAACCCATACTAGTTCGACTTCCTTCTGTTCAGCTAGTTTCTCAAGAGCATCGCCACATTCCTGCACCAAAGCTGAGCTTGGTTTAGGTTGGCAGATAGCCCGGAGAGCCGCCTGACTATCCGATCAGATGTTAATCTTCTGCTCTGGTCCCTCATTCACCTCTTGCCTCTCCGCTACTGCCAGAATGGCAAAGACCTCAGCCTGGAACACTGTGGTATACTTTCCAAGAGCGTAGCTCTCTCTTATGCATATTCCTTCTAGGTGAATTCCTGCACCTGAGTCCTGTTTGTCAGTTAGGCGCGATCCGTCCGTATAACATACTAGACTCCCCGGGAGGAATTCCACTCTGTTCTCTTCCCATTGTTCCCTGCTTGGAATAGTGAGGGTGAACCTTCTATTCCATCTCAGCCTATTTTGAGCGTTCTTTACTCTTAGGGTGGAGAGAGGGATCTCCTGCTCCACCCATGTCGCAATTTTCGCGTGACCTGTCACTGCTCCTTCGTTAGCCCAATCCCCAGAGTCCCGCATCCTCAGATAGGCCGCCATTTCTTCGCTCTTAATCCAGATTGGAAGCGACGGCAGCCCCAGAAGTACCTCCAGCGTTGCAGTTGGCGTCGTTCTCATTGCTCCTGTGATCGCCAGGCAGGCCATCCTCTGAACTTTACTAAGCTTTCGACTAATTGTGCTGGTTTCTGCACCTGGCCACCACACAGCTGATCCATACTGAATCTTTGGTCTTACGACCGCTGTGTATAGCCAGCGCATAATCTCGGGGTTAATACCCCAAGTTCTCCCAACGACCATCCTTTGTTGCCGAAGAATTGCCACCGACTTTTGCACGATCCTATCAACGTGTTGCCTCCATGAAAGTCTTGGGTCTAAGACGACACCTAGGTATTTGACCTGTTGGACTAACTTCAACTCTTGGCCAAATATAATAGGTGGTTTAAAACCGTCCTTTTTCCTTCGGTTGGTGAATAGGATCGATCATCTCTGTTTTTGTCTGATTGACAGAGAGCCCCGCTTCATCACACCATCTTTCGATTATCCTGCAGGCTACCTGCATACGCTCACAGACAACCCCTAGGAATCGGCTGCTCACCAAGACCAAACCGTCGTCTGCGTATGCCTGCGCCTCGCAACCTCCTTGGATAAGCCTGCACAAGAGTTCATCCATGACCAAGCACCATAGGTGGGGAGAAAGGCAACTTCCCTGGGGGCAGCCCCCACCAACCACCGTACTCAGTCTATGGTCTCCCTGAACTACTTCTACCTTTCTACTAGTCAGTGACGACACTACCCAGCTGACCATTGCTGAGGAGTTCCTCTGACCTGTAGTGCTGCCTGTGTATATAGTGTCTGTCCTTACCTTGTCGAAGGCCCCTCTCTATTTCGAAGAACACCCCCAGCGTTAACTCTTTGAATTCTAATGTCCATTCGATCCTTCGCACTACAGCATGGAGGGCCGTTTCAGTCGACCTCCCCTCTCTGTATGTATGTTCCTGTGGAAGGGGCTCGCCATCAGGGGCCCCTCTAGCAGGAACCTGTCCACCACCCTCTCCAGCGCTTTGAGCAGGAAGGATGTTAGACTAATGGGTCTTTGCTACTGATGTGTAGTCCTTTTTTCCCATTTTTGGGATAAAGACTACTGTTGCTGATTTCCAGGCTGTCGGAACATATCCCAGCGCCAGGCTAGCCCGGAAAATCCCTCCCAACTTTACACAAGTAAACACGCCGAATATAAATATTCGAGAATAATTGGAGAGTTCAGCGATGAACCAACCACATTATGTGTGTAGCTGACATGGAGAATTTATTTCACTAAATATGAAATTGAGCAAATCAACAGTTATTGAGTTAATAACACAATGATAATATTGATGGTCGTTTGTTAGTTGTTTTGATGTTAGCGGCTCATGGACCGGTAACGGCTGACTATGCAAACAGCCGGATGGCAACGAAAGATTGAATAATAATTTATTCATTTCAGCAATTGTCATGTAAATGTGAATTCGTCTCCAGCGATTATTGCAAATATAAGACATTGATATGTGAAGCATTGATTGTCAATTTGTTGAGAACCTCAACTTTCATTTTATTTCCAACAGACTGGTGAACAACCACTTACATTGTTCATCTTTAGTTATAAAGGTTTTGCTTGTGTAAACTCTCGTCTGGCGTCTAGACCAATAAAAAGCGAGGCTAGGCAGTGACTATTAGATTACAAATTCTAATCTTGACTGGAATGTACTATAGTTCCTTCAGATCAAAATAGGTGTCATCAGTTTGAATATACTACAGTCACATAAACAATAGTGCATTTGCGTCTAGCGAAGCCGAGCGAAAGTAAAATTTGCGAGTCAAAGTCACTGTTGATCCGAATGAAACATTCTATTTTTTCTGCAACCGAAAGAATTAACTAAAATAAATATGTGAAGTAACCACCAATGTGACACTTGACAGATTATTATAATACCTTCATTATAGTGAGTAGATAGAAGCAAAACCTCAGATTACTTTACTTTATTACAATTTGTGTCGACATGCATCATGTCATCAGACAGTAAAGGCACGATGTTTGCAATGCAACAAATAATTCGTGTGCTGAGAATATTCTACCTTCATTTACAGATCAGGATTAATCAATTTTCAAGGATGTTCAAATTGTAGTTTCAGTATAAATACAACCACAGAATGACCAATTTGTGTATTCTATCGAATCGATGTTCATTTGGACCAGGTGTCAGCCCTAATAGCAAATACCGCGCCAGTGTATAGGTATAGGAAAAAGAAGTGGAAAATGTTAGGTTAGTGAGCATATCAACAATAATAATACTGATAATAAAAATAGCGATTATTTATTTCTCTCCATATTCCACTGTGTTAGGCTTAGTAATCAAATGAAGGTAAACAATATCGTTGTGTGACAAACAAGTATTGCTGGCCGTGATTATTTGAAAACAAGTTATCCAATCAATCAGATGCCGAGAATAACGAATGGAATACAGATCAAGCGAATATGTGAAACTTTAAGGCATTCATGATCAAAACATAATACTCAACTATAATATGGTGTTCTCCAGCATGGGTACTAGTATCACATTATCAAACATTGATAAAGCTTTAATGGTTGAATTCTATTGGCTAAATAAGAATTAAATTAACATAAAGTTGAACCAAGAACCAGTATACTTCCTTGGTAAATTAATTCTTCTGAATTTCTCAAATTACCAGATAAATGTTACCCATTACTATTCAGGAATCTCGGAAATTTCTGATACCACCCAATGATTGACCAGGATTCCTGATTATCCCCTGTAAATTTCTCAGGTTATTTAGCCATGTTTTCAGTTTATAAACTGAGCAAAACATAAACAAGCATTTGTACCACCAAAGCCAAATGCATTTTTCAAAACTATCCTTCTATCACATTTTTTCCACTCTTGACTAACTTTTGGTACAAAATTAATGTCTTCATCTTCAGAAGTTTCCAAGTTCACTGTAGGTGGCAAAATTCCCTCTTCTACTGCTTTTATACAAAATGCTGCCTCTAGATTACCTGCAGCACCTAACAAATGTCCATGGGCACCTTTAGTTGAAGATACTGCAACATTTCCACAGTCTCCACTGAACAGAGTTTTGATTGCCCTAACTTCTATGGCATCCCCTAAGGGTGTAGATGTTGCATGGGCATTCACATAAGTAACATTATCTACTTCAACCCTGGCATCTTTCAAAGCTCTTTGCATGGCTAGCAGTGCCCCAGCACCATCTGGTCTTGGTGCTGTAAGATGTGAAGCATCTCCTGATAATCCATATCCTAAAACCTCTGCATAAATTTTGGCTTCACGTGACAAAGCATGCTCTAGTTCTTCTAAAATCAATATAGCACTTCCTTCCCCCATCACAAACCCTTCCCTGGCTTTGTCAAATGGCCTTGATGCTTTTTCTGGCTCATCATTGAATGAAGTACTTAGGGCTCTGAGTCTACAGAATCCAGCTATTGACATAGGAGATATGCATGCTTCAGTGCCACCACATACCATTATGTCAGCATCACCATTTCTTATGAAACGAAAAGAGTCACCAATTGCATGAGCTCCTGTAGCACAAGCTGTTGAAACAGAATGATTGGGGCCTCTCAATCCATGCTTGATACTAATTTGACCTGCAGCCATATTGGGAAGGATGCGAGGTACAAAAAAAGGACTGACATGATGATACCCTTTTTTTAGTGATTCATATGTTGAGCAAATGTCATCTAAATCTACCATACCCATTCCAACAGCTACACCAGTATTCAGTTTTGTCTCGTCACTCATATTATCTAGTTTTGAATCAGACAATGCCTCTTTCACAGCCAAAAGGGCATAACTAGTTGCTGGTGCCATAGTCTTCAGTTCTGATTTACTAAAATGATTAATTAGTTGGAGCTTCACGCCATTCTCATTAACAAATCCTGCCACTTTACATGGTAATGTTTCATATTCTTTGCCCTCTAATTTAGTAATACCCGATTTTCCAGCAATTATATTTTTCCAGGATTCTTTCAATCCGAATCCCACGGGTGAAATAACTCCGATACCAGTAACTACAACTCTTCGCTGCATTTTTTACTTAACTTTATCAAATCAATTTTGAAGAACAAGAAAATACTCAAATCTAAAATATACTTTATTATCAAAAAATAATATGTATTTTTCATCTTTTAGGATTTATAAGTCAGGTTAATTTCATTAGTTCAGATTCTTCTTCTTCTTCTATGGGTGTTTGTCATTGTTGGGTGTTCTGTTTCCTAAACTTAACAAAAACAGGAATTTCAGCGATTAAATTTACCTATTCATCATTTATATAGTATTCTATCCCATGATTTTCGTACTCACCTTCACCATCATTCACTATCATGATGAATAATTCATCAATCCGCAAAGCATTAAATCAATTAGAAAATAAATATGAGTTGTGTGCCTACAGAGTTCAGACGATGTAATCACTGTTCAATGACAAAGAAAGAATGAGAAGAAGATGAATACAACCCACTATTCTGATCTGACGTTGACACCTGAAAAATTCGAGAGAAATGGTGCACTACTCAAAACTGCATTTACTTTTTCCCAATATTTCTAAATAATGTGAATATGTCTGAAAGTGAGTTGCAAGAGGAAGAGAGAGAAGTCCTTTCTTCTATTTATGATGGTGATGAAAGCTTCAAACAAATAGACCAAAACACATATCAATACAAGGTAACCATAACATAAAAATATTTTCAAAATATGCTACAGCACCCAAGAACATGGAATATTATGGAATTGATCATTGCCTAAACTGCAAACTGCAATATAAATATATTGTCAATAAATTCTTATCTATGTATTTCAGTATGGAGAAAGTGATACATTGAAGTCTTTTCTGTTAGAAATAAAGTGGGGCCAGATGTATCCTAATGAGCTACCAAGCATAAACATGGACACCTTCTATAACAAGCATGTGTAAGTATCAATATATAATATGTGTTCATTCAACATGTTTTATTCCTTATAATGTTTCAGTGTTCCCTTGTTAAAGAAAAAAATCATTGATTTAGTAACTGAAGAGGCCAACCAATATTTAGGAATGTCAATGACCTACTCCTTATTTGAATTTATTAAAGAAAAATTTGATGAGTTAATCAATCAGCAACCAGAGGAGTCAGAAAAGCTAGAAGTTGATAAATTGTGTATCACAGAGCAAGACACACAAGTAAAAATTACCAGCATATCTGGTATTTGTTTTTGATTAGTTTATTTCCAGGAGAGCTTGAAGAAGGAGAGGAAAGAACAACTCACTAAATCCCAGAAAAGAAGACAGTGGAACAGGTTGGACAGCAAAGGTGAGAAACCTAGAGGCTGGAATTGGGTTGATATAGTCAAACATCTCTCACAGACAGGTTCTAAAGAAGAAAATCAACCAATTTCTTGAAACTTCATTTTTGTACAGCTTTATTAAAATATATTGAATGCATAATGCATCTGCCTAATCATTTTCCTTGGAATACAGCCACCTGTTGACAGTGGAATCAAGGAAACAGAAACATGTCAAATGAGTAATAATTTATTGCTTCAGTGTCTGCATGTTTTTCTTTCACTAGTTGTGAACAGAAAACTGATTCAACATTTTTTACATACCTCTGGCTAGGAGAAACTGTTCTTGATAGCAAATATTCCTATTGAATCGAATTATCAGTTAGGTGATACTGTATTAATCTACCTTGGAAACTCTCATTGAATACATCAACTCAAATTTGAAAATGAAGTAGATGTTCTGAATGGAGTTGATAATGTAGTACTTTGGGCTCCTTGATGTTTATTAATCTATAATGCAAAAACAATTACTTCATATTAATTTCATGTAGAAAGAAATCATTATCACCTTCATTCTATATATTTGATCCAAAGCATGAGGCAAGATGGGTCTTATGGAGTTGATTTCCATCACAGTTAAATTCTTAAATTCTGCATATGAATCAGCACTTTTCAATACATTATTCACTGAAGACCTAAGTTTTGCCATACGAATATCCCATATATCTTTAATGATAGTCCTTATATCATCTGCCTTTGGTACATCATCTGAAGCACAACCCAATAATAATTTTGCTTCAATCATGTATTGTTCACTAGGCATTTTGGTGAAGAATCTGGAAACAATCACAACACACATCCCAATGTCAAATTTAGTAATAGTTCTGGGTATCTTCATATATCATTAAAATTTACAACTACTGTGTATATTTTCAAATAACTCCCAGTCTATGAAGTATGTGGTTTTTCAAGTATACAATAAGATATGTAAGAGATATGTAATGGATCAAAAACACCAATATCCACATTTTTATTACCTACTTGTCTTTTTTTTCATCTTCTTTAATCCTCTCTAATTGGTCTACATTCATCCATTCAGGGTGCTGAATTTTACATTTTTGTTGTTGCTTCAAGTTGATTGCCATCCAGAGAGGTACTCTTGTTGGTAAGCTAGCACGAAAAGGACCCACATCTCCTGATATTAGGTGAACTACACCACTATTAAACGTTGGAATTATTGAAATAAATTGTTTCTCGCCCAAAAATTCTGCTTCATCTGGATTCATGATACATAGCTGTTTCAGAAAACGCGGGAAAATTAGAGCATAACCTTAAAATTATTGTTCTTCTTATTTTTTCTCATTTAACTTTAACTTTGCAAATGTCGTCAGTTGCACGCACTACGGACAATTGTGGTTATACGAAAGGTCGAAAGGATCGCGCCAGTATTGCCAGTAAATATTACAGAGGCTGCCGCCGCTGATGGATTATTTCGGAATTTCGCATCATCATCGCTCTTCTGATTAGTAAGAGGTCAAGTTACTCATGTTTTGCATTCATAAGGGCTTTGCCTGCTGTATTCAATTATCTTAGTGGTCAAAAAGGATATAATATTGATTTTCACATTGATATAATATTTCAACATCAACCATCCATCGGCTGGTGTATTATTCTCGATACCGATTCTGATAACATTCAGTTTTCAAATTCCGAAGTGCCTATAAAGAATAATCATCGTCAATTCTACGGAATTGTAAATACATTTCTCTACAATGTGCCAATTTGCCAACTTTCGGTACGTTGCAATTGAGCTATTTTGATTTCGCTTACATCTTGCCGACGCTACATGATTTTAGATATACGAATAAAAATAGCTAATGTTTTACTTACATAAAGATGAAGTCCCTTTATATACCTTAGACTATAAGGTATATACAGGGACTCTAATGAGAACTAATGATAACGCCAGGATCGCACAGGGGTTAATAGTGTATAATTATGTTTCTACACTCACCGGCAAAAAAACCGGCCACTAAAAAATTTTGCCAAATTGTTCGCCCTGTAACTTTTTTAATTCTTGTCCGATTTCGGTGAAATTTCGACCAAATCGTATATACATGTTTTGGAATGTTAGCCTGGATATGGTACTAAGAAAAGCTGATAGCTTGATCATTATACAGGAAAAAACAAAAGTCATTCTTTCACCCTTAACTTCTTAACGCCCTGGGTCAAATAAGGTGAGTGGTTAAACTGAGCCTTATTATGTTTTGGATTGAAGTGTAATCCTATTTCGTCCCTTTTTAAGACAATGGTTCAAGATTCAAGTCAATATTTTCTTTTTGAGAGAAGATACAAGTCTTTTAAGGAAGTATGGATTTTTAAAATTTTTATTAACAATAATTTAGAACTAGAGCATCTTGGGGATGAACTCCAGATGCTCATATTCGTCTTAGTTCGGCCATGTCAGAGATTCTTCAAGAGCTGCGATTCGCCCTTCAAGGAGATTTTTAGGCAATTCTTCAAGACTACTTCAAGAATTTGATCAACTCGATGCCACGGCGGTTGAATGCCTCGTTGAATGACTCGTTATTGACTATATGCAGTTCTGCTTTTTGTTCGTTTTTTGTAATTAAGATTTTTTCAATGAGTGCTAAGAAAATTAGGTGAAAATATATGGAACGCCACTTTACTTTTTATTACCAATTCGTTGTAAATTATAAATCACACATTTAAAATGTTTCATATTTATTCCCGGTGCAATTAAAACTATTGTTGATTTAATATTGTACATTATTTTGTTAGATGCACACAAGAGTTGCAAGAGTTGCATTGGTTTATAAATAATTTCCACCAAACATTTGAATACCTATAATTCTAAGGACCAACATCAAAATAGCATCAATCATAATAATTGATGTAACATTTGTATTCATCAATCGAAAAAATTTGTATTCAGAATTAAAATGATTGTTGAATTTAATTGTTTGACGGTTATAATGTTGTCCACAAATAATTTTATTCGTTTGTCGTTTATATTTCAATCATGAATAGAATTGTTCGATGATTTTTTCACAACAATCTTTTTAAATCGTTCATCTATTTAAAACGATTGTTGCAAAAATATCATCAATCGTTCAAATTCATGTAACATTTTAATTCATCAATCAAAAGAATACATACCTTCGAAGTTGTGCAACTGAATGGATGGAAGAATTAAATTGTTTGTTGTGAATAGAAATTTCTGAATTTAAGTGATTGTTGGAATTATTCCAACAATCATAAAAATAGAGAACAATTAAATTCATCAATCTTCAAAATTGAACAATTCTGGTGACAGGTATTTTTTTGATGGTTGAATATTACTGAGCCTATTATTATGAATGATTTGGAATGTTCGATGAAAAATATTCGTCAAACATTTTATTTCGTTCAAAAACAATCATCAATCGTATAAATTCATGTAACATAATAATTCATCCATAAGAAAGACCAGCAATTGAGTTGATGAATTAAATTGTTTGAATTTATTTGTTTGAATTCATTTGTTTGACAATATTACATGAACACCATTTATAGATTGGTGAATTAAATTGTTTGAATTGTTTTGTTTGAATTGTTTTGTTGGAATTTATTTGTTTGATGATAATTTCATGCACCATATAGATTGGTGAATTAAATTGTTTGAATTGTTTTGTTTGAATTGTTTTGTTTGAATTTATTTGTTTGATGATAATTTTTTGCACCATATAGATTGGTGAATTAAATTGTTTGAATTGTTTTGTTTGAATTGTTTTGATTGAATTGTTTTGTTTGAATTGTTTTGTTTGAATTGTTTTGTTTGAATTGTTTTGTTTGATGATAATAACAATTCAGTTCGGCGCGCGCAACTAGTAGGAGGCGCCTGGGCGCTCCTGGCCAATGGAAAACGGAGAAGTGAACTAAATTTTGGCAACAGTGTATTTGCTTTCATTTGTCATTTGTATTTTGTTTACGTTTTTATATAATTTCTATTTCCAATCATCAATAACCTGAAACAAATTAATCTTCGGAAATCTGAATGTTCTTCCAGTTTTCGAACTGTGAGGTAGTTATTTCTATTTTCAAGCCGAATAGCAAATAAACAAAATAGTTGAAATGATATAGATGGAGGATTGATCTGAGGTAATAAAAGTGCCCTTTCGATGTTCATTTCTCCTAGATTTTTGACAAAATTTCTCTTATGGCTGAAAAGAGGAGAAAAATGTTCAATATCCTGCTCAAAATTGGGAAACACATAACGCAGTAGGTCATCTAGGTATGTTTGTGAAGAATCTTTTTGGTTATGACAGCTTGTAGGTTCTGATTTTAGGGCTAGCAAAACGGTTCACTATAAATATATTATATATATATATATGGAAAAGACAGCAATACTTCCAGTGTACAGTTCAAAAACATGACAAGTGAGCTAAGAAAGAAAATAAATATGTTCATGATGGAACACTGCAGCCAGCACAGGTTTTATCCTATTCAACACCTAAGTCAGCACTTCTTATGTACATACAGAAATGCTGATTGTTATTTCAGCAATGCCAATGCATAGTACTTCCACAGAAATGACTATTTAGAGGCCAAGCATAAGGTTCAAGGATTAAAAGGTGAATTCAACAGTTTAGTTTCCTGATACCTATTTTGTAATAATTCTCAGCTACTTATTGATATTTTCAAGTCAAATAGCAGAGTTACTATTATGGCCTTGCTTATGGCTAAAGGGTAATGGGAAATATTTTGATTTTAGAGCTATCAAAAAGGATTTACAATGAATATATAATATCTACCTATACCAAAGGTCACATTACAACTAGTGAAGAGTATGGAAACACTACATGATATTATGAGAACACAAATGAGTGGGCCTCCAAGTGATCTCAAAAAGGAACTATATTCATGATGGAACACTTGTCTAACCCTTATTATAGACATACTGATTCATAAATATAATAGGCACTGTTATTTTTCCTCAATAAAAACATTCTAGTGTTGTATTTTTTTATGTCTTTGTGGTCTCATTGTTTGTTACTTGTATTTTCACTGGATGTTTCATAGTTTATCTATTTGCACAATCTTCAGCAATTAGCTTTATCATTGAGATAAGTAGAAAACTTTTTTTGTGAAAAGAAAAAGATTACTTATTTTGATGGGTATACCTAACTGATGGAATATGTGGAATTATTCATTAGATACCCTGTGAAAATATGACCAATATTATCTAATCATAAAAACAAATAGTTTCCAACATTATATTTAGACTATAGATTTTTTTTATAATATAATTTACTACAATCATTCCAAGGTGAGTATCAATGTTTTACATTGTAATATTCTTGCACCTTCACATGAAATTTGACCAAAGATATTTCATGAGGTACCTAGTTACTCCTTTGGTAAATTTTCAGGGTTTGTAGGTCTCCCTTTGTCTATCAATTCTCATTTTCAGAATTTCCAAATCGAAGGCAGAATTCAGGATTTCTTGGTTTCACTTTGAGTACCTGAAATCAACTCTTATTAACTTTAAAATTAATACAATTCCAATTTATCTATTTCACCTGTGGCAATAATTAATAGGCTTCAGTTGCGAAAAGAGGCATGACAGTCTCCGATCTGAGAATTGAGTTAAGTAGGTACCTATGTTCAATGCATTTTGCCCAGCATTCTTCAACTGTGGTTTGTTTATTTACTCACATCATTGAGAATTCTGATGGAACCTGGAGAGAAATAGATAAGGTATATACATAATTAACATAATTTTATTCTAGCTGATCGATTTTCAAGTTAGTTTTGATTTCTGTATGTTTTTTCTACTAACTGGATATCAGGCAAGTATGTAGGTACAGCATTCCTTTCTTGGAACAAACGTTCTTCGAGACTTTTGAATCATGGTGAATAATCCAAATGCAAGCAATTTTGATGTGTGCAAATCAAACTGATTAATGAGATTTTGAAATAATTGTCGATTAATATTTTCACTTCACAATTTTCAAAAAAGCAGGCAAACTCGCAAGTAAAGAGAATTCATTTTTGACGCAAGTGCAAGATAGTCAAACGTCAATCGTCAAACTGTCACGCTCGTGAACCTGGAGACTCTCTCACCAGTTATGGAACTAGAAGCATGCTGCTGTGCTGCTTGTGTTGTGAGCACTAGTTGTAATATGGTTGATATGGGTGCGTTTTTCATTGCAACATTTTGTTATGCGCAATCAAATTGTTGTAATAAAATGCGCACCTTCAAATCGCTTTTTGAGAATCCAGCGGTTTGGAGTAGATTGACATGACAATTGACACATCTCACTATTGTTTTTTTTTATAGAAAACAATGATTATTGAGGATTTCTGAGAGATTTTAGAAAATAGAGTTAGTGTCAATCAATAAAATTGTATCAGCCTCTTTTGATTCTTAAGATACATGTTGACTGACACACAAAGAAATGCATTTATCCATCAATGTGTTGTATAATCCATTGTTCCATCGTTCCAACATAAATTCCATCAGACAATTGGTGACGTCACGACAAAAAAGCGCATCTATAAGTGCTCACTTTCTTCGATGGAATGGAAAACATGGTTGTCGATGTGATAAACAAGCCAATACACGATATTTTTTCTTTTTTTATAGTAATAGTATATGATCCGAAGTAAGGTCGACCTTCATCAAATCGTGGAAAGAAATTCTGAATTGAGAAAACCCAATCACGATTCTGAGTATATTCCTTTTCAAGAAAGAATTCAGTCGACACAAGCAGTTACCTGGACATGGTTTATTTGTTAATTTGTTGCATGTTTGTTGCGCAATAGACGTTTCTCAACACGCAGGCGCTTCTCGGATTGTTCTGATTGGTCTAAAGGAATCGCCTATGCATATGTTTGGGACGAAATTTTCACAAGAAGAACAAAATGAAGACAATTAATCAGTCATCTTGTTAAAGAAAATGAGAACCCTATTACCACTCCTAAGAGTGTTATGAAAAATATGTCAGGGGGTGATGGTGGTTTCAACCCTTATACAATATCTTTCATGATTCTTCGATTACTGAAAGAAGAGTTATTATCATCTAAAATGCACTACTGTCAAATTTCGTTCAATTTGTTTCACTTATTTTCGAACAGTATACAAAAAGGTGTTTTTTTATGTAAACTTTGAAATCGTCTCATGGACAAACGGTACATTTCTTCATGTAAATGAGTTGAGTCCAATAGACTTATTTTGAACTGAATTACACATGGTAGCTCCGTTTCCCAGCAATTTTGAATAAATACAAACATGAAAGGTAGGTATACGATTCCAATAACGATATGAGTTGAAGTTATTTTTCAGAGAATAACTTTTCTTCAACGTTACCATGTGCCATTAAGCCAATTGGTAGGCACCTGTTGGAGAATATTTAGTTATATACTCTGTATATTCTGTATCAATTGGGGTTCCTCAAGGGTCAACTCTTGCGCCACTTCTTTTTATAATATGCATGAGTGACATAGAACTCGCGAGTATGGTCCAGCAAAAAACGATAATCTATGCAGATGATACAAGTAAAATACTGGCAGAGAATAAACTGTCGCTCTCTATAAAATCAGCAAACTCAGCTGCAGAAGAATTCGCCAGATGGTGTGAAAATAATGAATTAATAATCAATAATAGTAAAACGGTCTTCATGGTTTTCCAACAAAAAAACATTTCGTATGATCCAACTCCATAGAGCAAGTGAGTCAGTTAGAGTATTTAGGCCTGACTGTAGATCAGAAATTAACATGGGAAGTACATATAGAAGTGAGCCGTATGTGCTTTGTAATAAAACAATTACGAGAAACAGTCTCGCTACATGTACAGGGTGGGCAAAATTGGGCGTTTTCACCGTCTATCTCAATAACTAGAGGAGTTATCGAAAAACCGATATACATGTTCCGGGTTCGATTTTGGAGAAACCTCGAATGGCACAATGAAAATTTCGATATCTTCATTCGTTCTAGAGATACAGGGGGAAATTGAAAATTTGCCGATTTCGATTTTATTTTCTGACAACTCTACGGTGAGAGGTATCAAGAAATTTCAAACGTATATTTATACAGTATGATGCGTGGAATCCATTGGCATCATCAGAAATTTTATACAGGGTGACGTTGAAAAGATACGGCAGCCAATTATGTTTTTTCTAATGGAACACCCCGTATATTTTGGCACAGTTGAATAGTTCCAGGCGTTCTCATTGCACATATATATATATATATATCATCACCTTTTCCTTCCACAATTTCAGATATATTCGCAAAAATATATTCAGTGTGTCACATTTCTTATGGTTACACCCCCGTATCTTCTGTAAAAATAATTGAGGTAGGATTCAAAAATTCGCCTGCGAGTTATCAAGGTATCATTTGCTATAACCATATGCACTTAAACTATTTGAAAACGCATGTAGCTTAGGAAGTTTCAAATCAGCTCTATACAATCATCTAGTCCAAAATATGCATTCTACTCTGTTGAGGAATTTTTACAATCTAAATGAGTATTCAATATTATAAAACTTTAATCCTTCAACTTCTATTTTAAAATGTTTGTGTCTGTTCAAATGTTTTTATTCCTGTTCTTGACTAGTCTGATGAAATTTCATAAATGTATGTAATACAGATGTAGAATTTTCAATGATGAATAAATTTCTATTCTATTCTATTCTATTCTATTCTATTCTATTCTTTTCTATTCTATTCTATTCTATTCTATTCTATTCTATTCTATTCTATTCTATTCTATTCTATTCTATTCTATTCTATTCTATTCTATTCTATTCTATTCTATTCTATTCTATTCTATTCTATTCTATTCTATTCTATTCTATTCTATTCTATTCTATTCTATTCTATTCTATTCTATTCTATTCTATTCTATTCTATTCTATTCTATTCTATTCTATTCTATTCTATTCTATTTTATTCTATTCTGTAGTTATCACCATGTATATAGTTGTTTAATTTGGGACAGTTAGTTGTCAATATTATTGAAAATAGAGTGAAAGTCAGTCAAAAGCAGAGTCGTTTTAATGCAAAAATCTGACTAATTATAAGCCACATCTAAGCCAAACTATTAGTCGAAACAGCACCTAATTCCTGTTCATTCACCTGCCGTGTTTGATGTTTCCTTTAAAAGGCAGAATACATTCTATACGAATTTTATTTGAGTTTTCGAATTTGAATTTGAATTGACATTTTCTTGACTTGACAACACCACACGCGTGAATCCGTTTTGCCCAAACATATGCATAGGCGATTCCTTTAGACCAATCAGAACAATCCGAGAAGCGCCTGCGTGTTGAGAAACGTCTATTGCGCAACAAACATGCAACAAATTAACAAATAAACCATGTCCAGGTAACTGCTTGTGTCGACTAAATTCTTTCTTGAAAAGGAATATTCTCAGAATCGTGATTGGGTTTTCGCAATTCAGAATTTCTTTCCACGATTTGATGAAGGTCGACCTTACTTCGGATCCTATACTATTACTATAAAAAAAGAAAAAATATCGTGTATTGGCTTGTTTATCACATCGACAACCATGTTTTCCATTCCATCGAAGAAAGTGAGCACTTATAGATGCGCTTTTTTGTCGTGACGTCACCAATTGTCTGATGGAACTTATGTTGGAACGATGGAACAATGGATTATACAACACATTGATGGATAAACGCATTTCTTTGTGTGTCAGTCGACATGTATCTTAAGAATCAAAAGAGGCTGATACAATTTTATTGATTGACACTAACTCTATTTTCTGAAATCTCTCAGAAATCCTCAATAATCATTGTTTTCTATAAAAAAAAAACAATACTAAGATGTGTCAATTGTCATGTCAATCTACTCCAAACCGCTGGATTCTCAAAAAGCGATTTGAAGGTGCGCATTTTATTACAACAATTTGATGGATTTCCATCTACATTCCAGCGGAATTTTGCAACAGTTTGATGGTTTCTTGGATTCATGCGCATGACAAAATGTTGCAATGAAAAACGCACCCATATCAACCATATTACAACTAGTGCTCACAACACAAGCAGCACAGCAGCATGCTTCTAGTTCCATAACTGGTGAGAGAGTCTCCAGATTCACGAGCGTGACAGTTTGACGATTGACGTTTGACTATCTTGCACTTGCGTCAAAAATGAATTCTGTTTACTTGCGACTCTTGCGAGTTTGCCTGCTTTTTTAAAAATTGTGAAGTGAAAATATGAATCGACAATTATTTCAAAATCTCATTAATCAGTTTGATTTGCACACATCAAAATTGCTTGCATTTGGATTATTCACCATGATTCAAAAGTCTCGAAGAACGTTTGTTCCAAGAAAGGAATGCTGTACCTACATACTTGCCTGATATCCAGTTAGTAGAAAAAACATACAGAAATCAAAACTAACTTGAAAATCGATCAGCTAGAATAAAATTATGTTAATTATGTATATACCTTATTTATTTCTCTCCAGGTTCCATCAGAATTCTCAATGATGTGAGTAAAACAAAGCACAGTTGAAGAATGCTGGGCAAAATGCATTGAACATAGGTACCTACTTAACTCAATTCTCAGATCGGAGACTGTCATGCCTCTTTTCGCAACTGAAGCCTATTAATTATTGCCACAGGTGAAATAGATAAATTGGAATTGTATTAATTTTGAAGTTAATTAGAGTCGATTTCAGGTACTCAAAGTGAAACCAAGAAATCCTGAATTCTGCCTTCGATTTGGAAATTCTGAAAATGAGAATTGATAAACAAAGGGAGACCTACAAACCCTGAAAATTTACCAAAGGAGTAACTAGGTACCTCATGAAATATCTTTGGTCAAATTTCATGTGAAGGTGCAAGAATATTACAATGTAAAACATTGATACTCACCTTGGAATGATTGTAGTAAATTATATTATAAAAAAAAACTATAGTCTAAATATAATGTTGGAAACTATTTGTTTTTATGATTAGATAATATTGGTCATATTTTCACAGGGTATCTAATGAATAATTCCACATATTCCATCAGTTAGGTATACCCATCAAAATAAGTAATCTTTTTTTTTTCACAAAAAAAGTTTTCTACTTATCTCAATGATAAAGCTAATTGCTGAAGATTGTGCAAATAGATAAACTATGAGACACCCATTGAAAATACAAGTAACAAACAATAAGACCACAAAGACATAAAAAAATACAACACTAGAATGTTTTTATTGAGGAAAAATAACAGTGCCTATTATATTTATGAATCAGTATGTCTATAATAAGGGTTAGACAAGTGTTCCATCATGAATATATTTCCTTTTTGAGATCACTTGGAGGCCCACTCATTTGTGTTCTCATAATATCATGTAGTGTTTCCATACTCTTCACTAGTTGTAATGTGACCTTTGGTATAGGTAGATATTATATATTCATTGTAAATCCTTTTTGATAGCTCTAAAATCAAAATATTTCCCATTACCCTTTAGCCATAAGCAAGGCCATAATAGTAACTCTGCTATTTGACTTGAAAATATCAATAAGTAGCTGAGAATTACAAAATAGGTATCAGGAAACTAAACTGTTGAATTCACCTTTTAATCCTTGAACCTTATGCTTGGCCTCTAAATAGTCATTTCTGTGGAAGTACTATGCATTGGCATTGCTGAAATAACAATCAGCATTTCTGTATGTACATAAGAAGTGCTGACTTAGGTGTTGAATAGGATAAAACCTGTGCTGGCTGCAGTGTTCCATCATGAACATATTTATTTTCTTTCTTAGCTCACTTGTCATGTTTTTGAACTGTACACTGGAAGTATTGCTGTCTTTTCCATATATATATAATATATTTATAGTGAACCGTTTTGCTAGCCCTAAAATCAGAACCTACAAGCTGTCATAACCAAAAAGATTCTTCACAAACATACCTAGATGACCTACTGCGTTATGTGTTTCCCAATTTTGAGCAGGATATTGAACATTTTCCTCCTCATTTCAGCCATAAGAGAAATTTTGTCAAAAATTCAGGAGAAATGAACATCGAAAGGGCACTTTTATTACCTCAGATCAATCCTCCATCTATATCATTTCAACTATTTTGTTTATTTGCTATTCGGCTTGGAAATAGAAATAACTACCTCACAGTTCGAAAACTGGAAGAACATTCAGATTTCCGAAGATTAATTTGTTTCAGGTTATTGATGATTGGAAATAGAAATTATATAAAAACGTAAACAAAATACAAATGACAAATGAAAGCAAATACACTGTTGCCAAAATTTAGTTCACTTCTCCGTTTTCCATTGGCCAGGAGCGCCCAGGCGCCTCCTACTAGTTGCGCGCGCCGAACTGAATTGTTATTATCATCAAACAAAACAATTCAAACAAAACAATTCAAACAAAACAATTCAATCAAAACAATTCAAACACTTCAATTCACCAATCTATATGGTGCAAAAAATTATCATCAAACAAATAAATTCAAACAAAACAATTCAAACAGAACAATTCGAACAATTTAATTCACCAATCTATATGGTGCATGAAATTATCATCAAACAAATAAATTCCAACAAAACAATTCAAACAAAACTATTCAAATAATTTAATTCACCAATCTATAAATGGTGTTCATGTAATAATCATCAAACAATTCAATTCACTAATTTGATGTTCAAGTAATTATTGTCAAACAAATGAATTCAAACAAATAAATTCAAACAATTTAATTCATCAACTCTATTGCTGGTCTTTCTTATGGATGAATTATTATGTTACATGAATTTATACGATTGATCATTGTTTTTGAACGAAATAAAATGTTTGACGAATATTTTTCATCGAACATTTCAAATCATTCATAATAATAGGCTCAGTAATATTCAACAATCAAAAAAATACCTGTCACCAGAATTGTTCAATTTTGAAGATTGATGAATTTAATTGTTCTCTATTTTTATGATTGTTGGTATAATTCCAACAATCACTTAAATTCAGAAATTTCTATTCCCAACAAACAATTTTTAATTCTTCCATCCATTCAGTTGCACAACTTCGAAGGTATGTATTCTTTTGATTGATGAATTAAAATGTTACATGAATTTAAACGATTGATGATATTTTTGCAACAATCGTTTTAAATAGATGAACGATTTAAAAAGATTGTTGTAAAAAAATCATCAAACAATTTTATTCATGATTGAAATATAAACGACAAACGAATACAATTATTTGTGGACAACATTATAACCGTCAAACAATTGAATTCAACAATCTTTTCAATTCTGAATACAATTTTTTTGATTGATGAATACAAATGTTACATGAATTATTATGATTGATGCTATTTTGATGTTGGTCCTCAGAATTATAGGTATTCAAATGTTTGGTGGAAAAATTTCATGAAACAATTTAATTCATGAAACATGTGAAATGAACAAACAAATAAATCGAAATTTTTTTATCATGAATCATTAATATTTCCTTCAATGATTCATTCAATCAATTTTATTCAAGAATAAGATTCGTTCTCAACTCAAAGAAAATTACCAAAAAGAAGTATTTATTGTTTGAACCAAAAAATAAATTCATTTTAAATGTTATATGAAAATTTCCATGAAACATATTAATTCATGTTGCTATTTTATTTGGTCATTAATATTAATAGAAATCATTTAAGAGGAGTAATTAAATTGATTGTTGATTTCAAATGTTTATTGATAATTTCATTCGCCTTTCTCCACGATAAAGGATAGCATTTCACTTTAATATTAACCAAAATATTTATTATATAATTTTATTTCACCAAAACAGTTATTATCTGAATTTAAATGATTGTTATTTTTATGAATGATGAAAACAAAATCTTCCACATTAAATTTCTTTGTAACAAAATTTTGCCCAATCATTCTAAAAGTATAATGATTTAGTCATGTAATAAAAAGTAAAACGGCGTTCCATAAAAATATGTGATATCAATTCTTCGAGTTGTTAATCAATAAGTTTATGTAGGTTCTGATTATTGTAAATGACATTTGAAAAATGTCATACTTTCCTAAAACACTTGTATCTTCTATTAAAAATAAGATATTGACGTGATTCAAAAACCATTGTGTTGAGAAAGGATCACACTTCAATTCGAAGCATAATGAAACCAAGTTCAACCACTCAATTTTGCCACAGGGCGTTAAGAAATAAAGGGTGAAATAGTGACTTTGATTTTTCCCTGTATACAGATCAAGTCATCAGCTTTTCACTTAAACTAATTTTCAGGCTAACATCCCGGACCATGAATCTACGATGTGATCGAAATTTCACAAGAATCGGGCAAGAATTAAAAAAGTTACAGGGTGAACAATTCTGGCAATTTTTTTTGTGGCCGGTTTTTTTTTTGCCGGTGAGTGTATATACAGTATCATTGTCTGCTAAATATGGAGAAAAAATCTAGTGAGCTGGAGTATCTGGTCTGCCCAAACAGGGGAAATCACCTACAGCGTTCTGTGGCCGATACAGTAGTACCGCCATACGGTCAACTCGAGGAAACACTCAGTTCAATTGTTTTCCTGTCAAACCTGCATAACCTTAAAAATCGTTAATGAGTTGAGCCTCGCTCCCTCTCAGCGGTGCTCTCGGCAGTCTCGGCCGATGGCATAGTTTGTTTAGTTTTAGTGAGTTGAGTTCAGTCACGACATTCGGACATTCACGGGACACGGTCACTCAGTCACTCAACAATTCAAAAATAGTTCACGCAGATCATGGAGATATGACAAATACGTAGAGACCGAGCCCCCTTACTGGCATACTGGCCCTTACAGCCCTGGACGAAATACGGGATTCTGTGCATATTGATCATGATAATGATGGTGTGAAACGTGGGAACATAAATAGTGAAAGCAGCCCGGAAAGCAGTGATTCCTATTTTATGGTCTGTGCAGTTTTTTGATGTGCTCAGCTGTGAATCAATTGTGGAAATGAAGTTTTTCATCAGCAATAAGCAAATATATGGTTATAATATAAAGAAAGGAATCATGAAGAATCTTATCCACAGATCTTATCTTGTATCTTGCATGAATACTACCTTGTATGCAGGAAAACATATTTATCAAGGAGAAGATCCACATCTTTCAGATTCGAAACTATGGAAACTCAAGGAAAGTATAATTACTACTGCTTCAGTTTTCTGCTGAGCCTTAAGAACTAGGTACCTAGTGAATATACAATGTGAGAAGTCCACAGTAATTGAAATCAGAAAAAGGCCCCAAATATGTCTGGATGTTGGATTGTGACCATTTCTGGAAGGATTTTTGTTCACCTTTATTTATTGATGAGATAATATGAGGAGAGAACTCTATAATTATCTAAGGTTTGACTAAAATATAATACCTATTCCTATAATTTTAGGGGTTCCTATAACTTCTTATTTTTACATATTTTAAGTACTCATGTGAATATTATTAAAACCTTCAACCTTAAGTTGAATCTATGAGAATGAGTTTGAGTATAGTTCCAATCCTACAGGTCATCATGAAAGTGAATGTTTTTCATTATTGTGTTCTCTACCTGCTGATGTACCTACCCATTTATTTTATGTTTTAGGTTTGCTATATTTGGTGATGATTGAAAATCAAGTTGAAAATAACTAAAATGAGATGAGAAGGTGATGGCATCACTTTTATGAGTTGAAATATCATATCACTGCTGAGAAGAAGAGAATTGCTGCATCTAGGTATGAAGGTATATATGAGTAGAATTTTAACTTTTGCACTATGGAATCCCTGAGACATTTCAGATACTGATTCCAAGTTAGCTTCTCTCAAGGTTTCACTAGCAGACTCATGTCATCGAAAGGTTGGCTTCAGAATGAGAAATGGAGGGTTTATACAGGGTTTCCCAAAACTCAACGTCATTCTTCAAAGAGCTGATATTGAAGCTCAGAACTGACCAGATTATCACAATATGACCTCAGTAGATTATTGAAAGTTTTGGAGATATTGCCACTTTTATGAATTCTGTGAAAATAAAATCTTTGATCAGTATTTTTAGTGCCACAAGTACAAAACTAAGTTCAAAACTGATTCTATTTTTTTTATGCAACCTGTAATAATAACCCTTCTATTGATTACAATTCAAAATAAAAATATTGGTGCAATACCTATGGACAAAAAAAAACATGCTGATTCACCAGTTGATTTATTTTAATGTTTACAATTAACATTCACCTATTGAAAAGAGATTGAAAGTGTAAGGAAAATGATCATTAAACAGCTTAAGAACACTTTTCAGATCTTTGTTTCAAAGGTTATTGAGATTTATGGGATATATAGTGAATAAATGTATATTATCATGTATATTTTTTTATGAGGTTTCCTGTGAATAAATGAAATAAAAAATAATTAGCTCACTCAGGCTGGTAGTGCATAATTCTTTTCATTCTGGATTCATTTTATTTTGAAATTTTGGATTATAATCAATAGGTCAAAGGGTTATTACAGATTGCATAACAAAACTGGAATCATGAACTATGTAGTTTTGTACTGGAAATACTGATCAAAGGTTTCGATTTTCACAAAATTCAAAACTATCATTATTTTACTAAGGTCATATGAGCTGGACTATCAGCCCTGGAAAGGATGACGTTGAGTTTTTGGGACACCTTGTAAAAATATAGTTGACTTACTTTTTAGGAAATATAATTCTTGATCATTTATTTTTTCCAGGAATGTACCTATTTCTACTCTACAACCAAATGATTCAGAATCAAAAATTCGCTGTTTTTTAGGTATACTATTGCAATGGATTCAAGCAGTTGAAGGGGCAAGTGGAAGAAGAGGTCAACATTTTCTGAAAATATACCGTTTAGTCATAGAAGGTACATATGTAATTTGGCCCTCAGGATTTGTTTGAATTCTTCATATCTGAGCAGATACACAGTGGTAGAAGGTGCTGTTACATTAAACATCAAGAGGAATCAATAAAAGGAGCTATATGTGCCCATTGTCTACATGTCAGGTCAGGTTGGAATAGAAGAAGGGGTTATGTAAGCATAAATCCAGATGTCTATCAAAAAATGATATGTTAGCACAATGCTGTGAATCATGAAAAATCATCCTACAACTATTCCTCACAATTGCATAAATCAAATTATTGAACTAGTTTCCATCAAAAAATGTCAGCTATCTTTACTAAACCTATTTCTCTCACAAACTCATATTTGTAACAGAACTCCTCCTTCCACTTGCTGCTTCAATTGATATTCCTTTCAAAATTTTCATTACCAAAGGAATGGAAGCAACTAAATTCAAAATTAACTTGAACAAATACCTGCTCCAGTGATACTGAAGAAGCTAGCAAAGCCACTCACAAATTTGAACATGAGACACATCTCATAATTTTTGGCTCATTTTAGGCTAATTTATTATCCCATTCCAGAATATTTTGCTCCTCCATATCATAGGAAAATCTGTAGCTTTGCTAGCTCCCGGCGAACTCAGCAGAGCTATTTTTGAAAACATAGATTTTTTACCAATTTGCTATATTGGGGTTAGATAGCTTATTCTAGGCTATTTAATTACCCAATTTTCAAAATTTTTGCCCAACGTTTTTGTGGAAATGTGCGTTATTCACTAGGTATTTATGCATTTTTATGAAAAGCAAATTGAATGATGATTTTATGAGGCATAGCAATAGTACCTATTGATTATAGGCTATCTCATTTTTAAACGAAACCTGTTTCTTTGAGCTTCGGGCAAACTCAGCAGAGCAATTTTTGAAAAGAATATATTTTTTACCGATTTGATATAGTGGGATGCAAAGGCTAAATCAATTACCCTTTTCAAATTTTCTGCTCAACGTTTGAAAAAAAAAATTCACTAAGACATTATATATATGCATTACTGTCAATAACATATTTTTGATTGTGGCTCAATAACTATCCCATTTTCGAATTTTTTGTTGCATATTTTCTTAGAAATGAAAGATGTCTAGTGAATAACGCGTAATTCGACAAATCATTTCGGTTATTTTTAAACGTTGAGAAAATGAAATTGAAATAGCATAATCAATCAGCCTGAAATTAGCCTTTGAATCCCAATATAACAAATCGGTAGAAAATATATTATTTTCAAAAATTTCCTGCTGAGTTCTCCCAAAGCTAATAAAGCCACAGGTTTCTTCCAAAAAATATGCAGCAAAAAATAAGAAAATGTGATTGTAACTGAGCCTACAATCAATACTAACACTTAAAAATTAAAATATGGAGAAAACAACGAACTCACAGTCGGTCGACCACAAAATTTAATATAAAAATATTCAACGTGTGACTATAGTTTCGGCTCTACGGCCATCTTCAGACACAATGAGAAAAGTAGCTACTTGAGTAGTATAGTCACACGCTGAATATTTTTATAATAAATATTGTGGTCGACCGACTTTGAGTTCGTTTTTTTATCCTGTTGAAAAGTACTGGACCACTTTGAGAATGGATGGTTACGTTTATTCAAATATGGTTTTGATAGAAATGCGAAACACATAATGCCCAGTGAATAAGGCATATTTCAACAAATCGTTTAGTTTTTTTTTCTGAGAACGTTGAGCAAAAATTTTGAAAATATGGTAATTAATTAACCGAAAATTAGCCAATAAATCCCAATATATCAAATCAGTGAAAAATCTGTTTTAAAAAATGGCTCTACTGACCCGAAGCTAGCAAAGCCACAGATTTCTTTGTGAATGAAGTGAATAAAAAATATGAGAATAGGGTAATAAATTAGCATAAAATATGCCCTACAATGGCCTACAGTTTCACTTTATCAAATCATAGAAAAATATTGTTTTTCAAAAATGCTGAGTTCGGCCAAAGCTAGCAAAGCCACAGATTTTTCGATGTGCAAACAATTCCAGAATTGAGTAATAAATTAGTCTAAAATAATACTAAAATTATGAGATGTGTCTCATGTTGAAATTCGTGAGATGCTTTGCTAGCTTCTTGCTTCAGAGACTTTGAAGATTCCATTTCCTATTTGAATACTTATAATGAATAAGTTTGGAATTTCATGATTATTTGCATTATTTTTTTTTTGCTTGATATAATGATATAATTTTTGTAACATTCATGCATTACAAATTATGTAAATTGTTTTTGTAATTATGTATTCCTATTAAAAACAACTACGTTTCTTGGGACAATATCAAACAATCAATGTATAGAGTGGAAATCAGTATCCCTTTTTGAAACTCATTTCATACATCTGTGATTAATAAAATTGAATAATATTCAAAATGTATATTAATATTTTTTTATTGATTTTGTAGTGTTTGTTCTTCAAATTCTTGTATATTCTTTATTTATTCAATGAAACTAATTCATAACATAGATAAAATGCATAGGCAGGTCATAAAATGTACACAGTAAATATAAAAAAATCACTGCTACTTCAGATGAATACTCCGAGGATGAATATGTCAATTTTCAGAACCCATCAGAAGATATTCAGGAATATTGTAGAAGATGGAGGTGGCAACTTCAGGGGGCCCATCTTATATGACATATAATGTTGAAAAATTATCAGGAGTTACTGGATGAGATGGGGAATCAGGAAATGACTGATTTGGGGACTATCGGTACTGGAATCTGGAAGAAAGGTCATTGAATTAATTATTCAAATAAATCAGATTCATTCCCAACATGATATTGTTTTTATTGGCTCTAAAATATATTTGTATTCAATTAATGTCAAGTTTCATTACAATGACCAAATATCAAAGTAATTTACTGGATTCCTATTTGGATAAAATTGTTTAAATTAAGCAAATAAAATTGTAAATACTTCCAGTTTCTGAATTGGACAATATAGAGAATCATTTTTGATTGTTTATGACATAGCATACAAGGCAATATAAGTAAGTATAATAATGCCATAACTACTGTGTGGACCATGTATTTGCATATTTGTATCACATATCATTTGATACAACAGAATACAGAACAACTTGAACAATTGAGAATCAGTTACAAATTTCACCCATGAATTTTCATTATTTCTTCTGAATGTTAATTTTTTTATAATCAGATCTAAGAAATAGGTAAATTCGTTAATTCACAATCAAACATCAGATACCTTACTAGTATATACAGTAAAATATAATTATAAAAAAAAATAAGTGGTGACTAATTATTCCTGAATTAATTGAACAATTGCATTTGCTTCCTTAGTAGGGCATGCATTGTTGGAGCAGAGAACAACACGTTTTTCAAGTTATTTAGGCCAAAATATAATTTATGAACACCCAACATTTCGTAGAAACTGATGCTTCATGAAATATGTGATAACAAAATCAGTAATATATCTGCTTTTGAATATATACATGGTCTGTCCATAGTCCATAAAGTAACCCTCCCACTAGAGAATCAATGGGTGTTGAAAATTCATATTTAAATCCCACATGCCATTGAGAAAATATTTCAATAAAGCATCCAGACTCAATGAAAGTTTTGTCAAAGGTTACTACCAAAAATTAGATTTGACACATTTTTTAAGCATCAAAAAGTAAAGAGGAGGGGTGTTACTTTAGGCTTAGGCTGGAGATGGTCTTTAGTAATGAAATATCTACAAGGGGCTTAGGCTGAAGATAGTATTTTCTTAGAAAATACCATCTTTCAGTCTAATGAAAATTCTTCAAGAGGCTTAGGCTAAAGATGGACTCTAGTAATAAAATATCTACTAGGGGCTTAGGCTGAGGATGGTATTTTCTAAGAATGAAACATGTTCCTGGTTGTGTAACAACGTCATTAACATTTGTGGAGATGACTTTGAGCATTCCTTCCTTCCTTTGAAAATGTCCACTCCACTTTCAGCAATTTGGACTCTTACCAAAGATTATTCATAATTATCACCGTGTTGATATCCAGTGATCAATTATTTTGATATTCACCACTTGCATCACCGTCATCCTGGAAGTGAACAGTAAGTGAAAGTATGTTTTTTTATTTATGTAATATTTTCATAGTTTATAATATAAACCAAATACAGATACCTATAATATATAAGTATGGTGTTTGTGAATAGTTGTGAAGAAAACTTCAGAGGGCGATTCCATGTGATATTTTATTAAATGAAGTTCATATAAACATGATGATGTCCTAATCTTTTGAGATAATGGATGTTGAAGTAGGAAGTATGGTTTTTATTTATCAATTTATAAGCTTGCATGGTGCAAATTCCGTATGCTTTGGTGACCAACAAAGTCACAAAATATTTCTTATTGAGGTTGTTAAGTATGTTCAATGAGTGTATTGAAAGCACTCCTTTGAAATTTGTAAACCAATTGAATTTTCATTGTTTCCTCAAAAACTAAGGGAGATACAAAATAACAGATAAGAACATTGTCATTCAATCAATGAATATATGGAAATCATAAAAACCAGTGGTCATAAATATCAATCAATTACCCCAATGTGACGCCCTGGAAAAATTATTTTGAATCTGATTACACCACAAGAAGTTCCAAGTTACTATCATCCAAACCACCAAGTTTCATTGGAATTGATTGAGACATTCCAGTAGGCAAATAAAAATCGATTTTTCATGGAACTATTAATACCCTGTATCTGGAAAACGAAGCATATTCAAAGCATGGACACATGTTTATATGCCTTTTATTTCCTAAAATATATCACAAGGTATCACCCCCTGTATAGATTATCAGTTTATCACACTCATTCACTAACACCCTGTACATTATATAGATTCAGATATTGAGAAAAAAATGTACAAGAACCAAGTATAATGTTCTGATAGAAAATTAACTAAACACAACATTCAGCAATACAGAGTGCTTTGGCAAAGAACTGAATGAATTGATTTTTAGTCAAACTATCCATTTCTGAGGAATATCCTAGAATAACAGATCAATTTTCAATTTGCCACATTTTTAACACTATCTTTACAATAAAAGCATTTAATTTATCAGACTCACTGTATACAAACCTTATGTGTAATAAGTTTTTGAAATCAGTGTTCTACCTGTTTATATGTACTGATTTTGTAGTTTGCAGGCAAATAAATATCTTATCTTAAGATGAGCAAATTTCATAAGTTGAGTGAAGAATTCATCACACACATCTGCTTACATGATGATGATGGAGTCACCCAGGTATCAGTAGGTTTCTAAAAATAATTTTCATATAATAGGTATAATGTATCATCATAGTCTATCATAGTACTCAATAATTAAGTGAGAAGCTAATACCTATGTGAAATCATACAAAACTAATATCCGTAAACCAAACAAATTGATATTCACATTGGGAGATTACATATGCTCATTGCTCAATGACTGTGAGAAACTTCTTCCTGCTGGCCCAAAGGAGAACCCAACCTGTTCTTCCACATTCATTCATCATATCAATATTAAATCTACACTTACCCTTAAAATTCCAGTGGATTGATCCTTTTCTAAGCAACTTTTTCCCGTGTTTTGTCACCTTAAATCATTCCTTCTCAAAATGGTTGTTACAGACATTACAATAGTTCTCAATTTTGGAACTTGTAGCACCCAAAGTAAATGAGTGGTAGAATCGGAAGTATCGATTATTAGCATTTGAACAGGGCTCTGATTTCCTTACTTGTGATGATCCTGTAACACTCAATATCGAATGTATCCACACTATCTACTTTGTCGCAAAGAAATATCACTTGGAAATCCAGGAATTGAGAGGGTCCACAATTTCTGGTAGGCACAATAGGAGGAGACAGAGTTTGTTACACATTGATAATCAGAATAAACTACTATAATACTGGGAGCACAACACAAAACTATATCTATAAACGAAAGGAATATTAGAACAATGAGAATTGAAAAAGAATGATATTTCAGAAAAAAATTCAAAACAAGTCACGATGGCATGACAGCTCTTGACACTGACAACCAGTGACAACTTACATAACCACAAATTTCGAAATTTTTCTAGAAAAAAGTGACGATCATATCGTACGATACGGTAACATCCTCTAGCGGTCCTACACTCAACTGAGCTATTGGGATGACCAGAAATTCCAGCTCACTAGATTTTTTCTCTATTTAGCAGACAATGTACAGTATATATGCCCTGAAATATTTTTAATATTGGCAAGGTGATCGACCGTTGGGGGCGCTGTTTCAAAACAAGATGGCGGCAAAGAGTGTGTAGTTTGTTTACAAAATTTCTTGAGATTTGCATACATTTTCTTCTTGATATTTCATCGTGTTATTTGTGTTAATTGTTGAACTTTTTACTGAAATCATAATATTTTTTGTTGGATCATACTGTTTCATCGTGATGTGAGGAAAATAACTGTTACCTACTGACTGAATCGTGGACCAAATAGTCTGAGCTTTCTTCAAACCAGTGCATTTCTGTGGGACAGCTTTATGGGATATCAAAAATCACTAGCATATCCACTATCATCAGAAGCTGATATATGTGTTAACCTATTCGACTATTTTGTGCTAAATATTATAGCCATCAGAATCATGTGCAATTGATCCATACAATGGAAATCAGCAGCAACCAGCTGTAATGAGTCTGAACCAAGAAAAAATTCAACACCAAAGGCATCCTGACATTACTGTGGATTTAATAGTAGATACAACTATCAATGGCCTATCTTCAACAATATTACTTCCAGGTTTTGAGGATTGTTTACAGTGCAACTCCCATACCTCATATATTATGGTGCTCCACTGCAATAACACCAAATTGTCATGATCCTTTGTGCCATGTGTGTGAATTGTATCCCTATAACACACTTCTCATAATGTGAATATTCCTAATATGCTTAGATAGATAAGCTTTATTGTCTAAAATGAGCACATTTTGTCAACAAAGTCAGTATCTTGCGATATATCGATTGCAAGATTATAAATAAATACAACAGAACAGGAATATATAAAAATAATACAGAACAAACAGTTAGAGTTGAGGTAGGTGGCATCCTAGACTGAGTTTTCTTCTTGGAATTCATTTAATATCTTGTAAAGCTAGTTTTTTCACCATATTGATGAAATCATTGAATAATTTGGAATTCCTCCACATAAAACATTGAAAAAATGACCTAGGATTTCAGTTAATGTATTTACACAGTTTATTATCATAAATTTTGTGATTTGTTATCATTTTGTAATCCTAAATTCATCTAATTGAAAATATCTATCTTATCAATCTGTATAGTTCATTATGTTTTGTATATTTTGGAACTGAATTAATAATAATTTTTGAAAATGAAAGTACATTGACATAACATGTGTTTTACTGTACCTATGCCACTTCAAAGAAGTCAAGAAAGAAGTACCTACAAATAGAAGGATCTTCCAGTATACTCCTTCCCTCAGTGCTCATGTATACTGTTTTTCCCTGAATTAGTTTACAAGATACCTTCATGAAAATTTAGAATTATAAATGAATTTGAAATCCAGGACTTTCATATATTATGTAGAAATGAATTAACAATGAGCAAAAGTAAGTATCTACCTGGTAGGTACCTATTTTAAAAGGAATCAGTAAAGATTATAAAGTGAAACTTTGAAATTGCATAAAAAAAAAAGAGGTGTTGATTGAGGTAGTTGTGGAATTGCCGAATTGAAATATGAATTTTGAAAACCTACAATAAAACATTACAAAAAGAAAAAAAGTAGAACTTCTACTTATGAATAAATACAGTTTAATAATAACATACAAGCAGTAAAATTATGAATACATTTTTCCAAGATACAATTTGAAATGTCATGGATATGTTCAAGTACCCAAATAATCAGTGATATCTCCATAAAAATTTGAATTCAACTTCAAGGAATCTGGGTTTTGGTTACAATTTGTTTAACTATTTGCACTCAATTGCAAGATACCCTGGATGGCAACTCCTCCCCTGCTGAAAAATTTAAGAAATGTTAGTACCTACTATAAACAAACCATATCTATTTTAGCTATTACACAATCTAAATATTCAAATAGAAATAGATTGTGTCACTTCAATGTATGTTCAATTCAAGCTATGAAGTAAGCTACCTACAATGACCTGCTTGTACCAGGGTTTTTATTTATGTATTTTAACTTAATCATTTTGGAAGTACATGCAATCTGCATTGGCTATTTTACTACAAAGATGATACTACAAAATAGGAATCTGAGTCAAGCATTACAAATAAAACAATAAATTACCCACCTGCACATGTTCATAATGTCTTTTTTCTTGCCCAGCTTTGTATATCGCAGTTCAAATGTGAAAGGCATTGAATTTGCTTCTTTATTTTTCTTATAAAAATATTTGGAAGAAAAACAGCCATACTTATTTTCCCAAGTCCTGGAGACATTTCCCCATAAACAAAATAGGTATGAACTGTTGATCATTTCAATCATGTTCTCTCTCAGATAGGCACTGCAAATAAGAGTTATTCATCAGCAATAAATATATCAATGAATCACAAATTTACCTTATTGTTATCATTATTGGACCAATGAAGTGAAGAAAGGTAGGAAGTTTTTGTTGGAGCTGCATACACCCACTTTTCAAACTCATATTGGATTCTCAACGTTTATCCATTTTTTCCATTCAACTGAACTGATTTTTCATTATCAGAAAAGACTTCTTGAGAGCAGGAAATTCATATTAGAGGACATTATAGGTCCTACATTTTTCCATTGGATCCCTCTACTAGTTCAACCAGCAACCAAACACAGTTGATTTTGCGTATTATCAGAGATTTGTTGATACTAATTTATGAAATAATATAGAATTGATTAGGCAATTGATATAACGTTCATGTATTGTATACTCAAGAGAAGCAAAAAGAGAAAATTTAAAATTAACGTAATTTGTTGAATGGTATTCATAAAATATGAAACCCACTGAGAACACAATAACAAACATGACCTTGAATTACGTCCTAAACTGGTTCAAATTTGCCCACCAGGTGCCGTATCGGAATCGTCACCTTGCCAATAGTCCTCCATATAGGTCATTCTGAGACGTCATTTTGACGTATAAATATAACGTCTTATGGCTGTGACAATTTGACGTCTTTTCGAGGTCTTCAAGACGTCATTTTTGGACATCAATTAATCAGTTTCGTGACCAAATTAGGATGTCCTGTGGACGTCACTGTGCTACCTGGGTGAATTACTGCTAGTTTCTTGTATTTTTTGAAACCGAATCAAATATAGTCTTTTTCTCTTATAGACACACTCACTCAAAAGAGCAACAATGGGATAAAGACACAAGTTTTTTGGATAGCTTTTTGGATTTAGGGTGGAGTCACTATGGAGTCGGGGAGGTTTGGGACACGATTGATTGTGTGATGATGGGATCATGATGATTCATGCTATAGTTGAAACAGTATATATTTTTTTATTTCTGAATATATTTATATACCTATAGTCATACTTTGATTTGAGTCAGGTAACAAATTTTGATAATTTTATACAATGAACAAATGTGGTTTTCTCATGTTTTGGCAATATTTGTTTATGCTGAACTTGATCAAAACGTCCGCAAAAATTTTTTCAAGACAATTTCAATAAGTGGTACAGTATCAGAGTTATAGACTATTGTGAGGCAGACTTGTCAATCTTGATTAATCTTCTTATCGACTTTGACGAGTAGTGTCAAAATTCAAATTATTGTTGTCAGTAACGCGAAAATGTGTACGTGTACTACTTTTTAATGAAATCTATAACATCATGGGCAGTGTGGTGAAATCACTCTGTATTTCGTCGACTCGTTGTTGTGATCTTGTGTTGTCTTTTTTTATGTCCAAAAGTCATTAGTTGCAGAATACTTATGTCATGTGTATGCCAAGTTTTTCTGCTTAATAAAACCTAGTTTTGGAAGGTAATCTTTAAAATTTATTAAGCAGAAGTATTATGGATAAATTCCTCAAACCAGAAAGATTTGATGCTGACCCTAACAAGCCTCATGCTGACCAAGAATGGGAACATTGGCTAACTACGTTTGAAAACTTTATCGCTTCCTTGAAAGATGTAACAGTTGATGATAAACTGAAACTTCTCATTGCACATGTGAGTCATTCTACATATGAATATATCAATCAATGTGATACATACGAAAATGCAGTTCAAGTTTTGAAATCAGTATTCGTAAAACAGAAGAATGAAATCTTTGCCAGGCATTGCTTGTCTGCCCGCAAACAACAGAACACTGAATCTATAGACCAGTATATACAAATTTTAAAGCAACTAAGTAAAACCTGTAATTTCAAAGCAACTATACCGCAAACCAGAATAGAGACGAATACATTCGAGATGCTTTTATAAATGGATTACAGTCACAACAAATTCGACAACGGCTTTTAGAAAATAACACTCATTCCCTTGGAGAGGCTGAAACACAAGCTCGATCCTTAGAATCCGCGCAAAAACACTCCGAAGCTTATACAATGGCGTCAAACTTTGCTTGTGGAATTCAGGAAGAGAAACAAGAAAGTGGAACAGCTGATGACCAATCAGTTACTTCAGCAACTGCAAGTAAATGCTATTTTTGTGGGAATAAACGACATCCCAGAAGCATATATGCCCAGCACGGGAAGTAACCTGTCGCAATTGTAATAAAAAAGGTCACTTTTCGAAGGTTTGTCTTAGTAAGAATTCTAAGTATACGGCTGCTTCTATGATCGAACCCACGAATCTCCTAGCTGCTGCACCCAAATGTCTCACTAAATCCTTGACGAAAATCAAAATTAACAATTGTCTTGCTGATGCTCTCATCGATACTGGGAGTTCAGAAACATACATTAATAAGACTTTTGTTCACGATCAAAATATACATATACATGCAAGCAAAGGTCAAATCTCAATGGCATCTACGAATCTTCATTCAAATATAAAAGGACACTGCTTCGTGAATATTGAACTTTTGGGACACCTATATGAAAACTTCAAGATTTCGATTTTGTCTGAGCTGTGTGCTGATGTTATCATTGGTCATGACATATTATCACAGCACTCCAAGATTGAACTCGACTTTGGCGGTTCGAGAACACCTTTAGCAATATGTAGTTTAGCAGTAGCAAACATAGAACCAGTTTCTCTTTTTCATAATTTGTCACCAGACTGCAAACCCATAGCAACCAAATCAAGGAAGCAAACTGAGAAGATGCCAAATTCATTTCTACTGAATTAGGAAAGCTGTTAGATGAAGGAATCATAGAAAAAAGCTGTTCACCATGGAGGGCACAAGCTCTCGTTTCTAAAACTGATAATCATAAAAAGAGAATGGTTATAGATTACTCACAAACAATAAATCGATATACTTATCTGGATGCTTACCCTTTACCTAACATAGAAGATCCCAGTTAACACAGGCTATCTTATGGATATCCATTTCAAGTCCTATTCAAGGCGGGATATCCGTGGACATAAAATGTACATCCATAAGATATCCGATTGCGGATGTACTTGAGATATCCGAAACAAACGTCCTTAATACGTCCATAGGATATCCATAAGATACAGAGACAAAAGATCAATACCTAGAAATTTCAAATCAAGTATATACAATGAATGAAATGATAAATAAATAGAAGGAGATCCACAAAAGTAACACTTGTGCGTGGATCTTCCAAAAGATAGCACACATTGTGATGCACTATCTGCTATTATAATTAATTCGGTTTTCAACGCGAACAGCGCGATTTATACCCAGACGGCACCACATATTCCTGGAATATGCCTACTACATCCAATTTTCCAATGAATATTGCATTATCCCTGGAATATTCCATGAATATGTGCTTGATCTAATATCCTCAGAGAATATTCCTGAAATATATTTTCCGAATATTCATTAGATATCCCCGAAGAATATTCCCTGAATATGCTTATCGAATATCCATTAGATATGCTTTTCGAAAATTCCAGGAATATTTCAAAAGCAGATTGTCGGAATGTCGACCTATGCCGAAATGGACACGACACGTGTCTGTCGGTCATCGCCTTTTGTTCCACATTCCACAGTCACCTAGTGTAGGACGTGTTATTGTCAAGAAGTACAAATGTCTATGAAATAACTTTCGTTCATTTCTAGATATTCATAAATTAACTTTTCCAAATTAAAACATCTTGTACAGTGTTTCGATCAGGTCAAAGCGGAGTTCATAGACTCTAGTTCCGGTAAAATTTGCACGAAACCGCTTAGCTTGCGATGCGGGCCAAGCTATACGCCCGGTATCGAGCATTGCCATTGCGGAAAATTGCAATGTTAGCATCGATTCCAAATATAAATAGATTCCGAATCGATAAGCCATTCATTACTATTCATTACTGATTTTTGATTATTATTGATCACTCATTTCTGATTACATTACTATTTGATTATTACTAAGTAAAATGCATTTCGATAACACTTTACTTTATTCCGTAATTGAGTTACTAATTCACGAGTTGCTGCCAAAAAGTGTACCGTTCTCCCGACTTTGATCCTGCTGGTCCCCATGTTAGACGTCTTAATGTAAGTACTGTTTTTCCATGTTCTATCTGAATTGTCGTTTTGTGTTGTGTTCCGGTTGGTAATTCACTATGGTTTGTCTCTGCTACTTTGCCATGTGGCAAGCATTTATTCACGACTTTCCCATTAAATCAATAAATGTTAATTTTATACGAACTATCTTGACTTCATTTGGGGATGAATATGGTTGGGTGGTAAAATGATCGAAATCCTCTCATCAAGCCAAGCGAGTAGCCAAGTTGCGATCCATAGGAGGGCAACATCTGAGTTGCGACATGTGGTGGACACGCCGTTTGCCAAATAATCTACCAAAACCATCTGAGTTGCGACAATATCAACATGGGCGAATAGGCCGCGATTGTTTTTATTATAAACAGACGAGAAGAGCATGGAATTATTAGTTTGAGCAGAAGTGCTAGAATGTGTATCGATTACTGTGAATAATATATAAAGTTTCAGACGTTTGAAGTTAGTTACAATTCAAAAATGGAACATTAACTTAGGATGCACTTCTCTTTTCGCCGCCATTAAACTGAAGAGGGTCACAAAGGAGAAATGGCACTCAATACCAGTATGAGGTATACCTAAGATTATACATTATAATGAATTCATATAATCTATATAACATCGAAAAAATGAAAGGGGTGAGTGATTATGTGATGAGAATGAAGGTATTTGGTATAGAATTTTTTGATAACCCTCTCATTCCCGGATAAGTTACGAAGATAAAAAAATACATGGTTTTTATTTCTGAACTTCCCTGTATATTTAGTTGAAGACACGAAACTTGGTAAATATCATGTGTTAATAAAACTACACATATTGAAATGTTTTACACCCTGAAGTATGCTTGTAGAAGGGGTTATTGGAATATATTCATTTCACAATTTAAAAAAAAACAGCTGAAAAGCCCAATCCATTTACTAACTAATTGTTGATCTCTGGAAAAGCATTCGCCATGTGTTTATTAAAAAAAAGTGTTCATAAAAAAAGTTGTAAAAAAAATATCTTAGGCGTTGAATATTTCAAGCCCTTCTGAGCATACTTCAGGGTTGAAAACACTCCAAAATGGGTAGTTTTCTTGATGAATAATATTAACAAGTTCTGTGCCTTTAGTCATATACAGAGGAAATGAAAAATAAATAACCATTTTTCTAATTTTGAGAAGGGTGTTATTACTATTCCGTGAAGAGATTTTTCAAAAAAATGCATACCAAACGCCCACCTCAATTTTCATCACGAAATCACCATTTGAAAATTTTCTCTGTTATTTAGATACACCCTGTAGATGCACCTCATTTTTTTCAGTACTTACTTATATCTACCCATCTGTCAAATGGAAAATCCAGAAAATACTCGTGTTGTTGAAGATACAAACGTGACAAAGAAATAAATAAGAGATTGAAATCAGCTGATTAACTCAGATGTTGACAAATTCAGTATCTAGTTCTTTCAACTTTTGTAGCACGCCCAGAGCAAAGGTGAGTGAATTCAATCAAAATTTTCATATTCTAGTATTTGCTATGTTATAATCATTGCAGATCCTGTTGAATTCATCACCGCTACCGTTCAAGAGAAGAAAAAAAGTCATATGATATGATATATAAAGTGCAAGCTTCAAGTATTTTACAAACCTACATCCTGTATGTTGATTTCTATCTTTTACATAATAAATTACATTTCATACAGATATTTCATTCTAGTAATGATTGAAAAGCATATTCTATGCATATACAAAAAACATATTCCTAGTATATGCCACCAATCTCTTTTGGAAGATTCACAGATATTCCTGGCATATGTTTCATGGTGACCTTGGATATTCCTGGAATATGCATATCATATGTTTTGGAGGACATGGAATATCCATGGCATATGGCAATAATCCAATGCAATATGCATAGGATATTCATGGAATATGATTGTGCCGTCTGGGTAGATCATCGATTCTACCAACCTTGGAGTAATCAAATGATGTCAATATGTTCTCATATTTGTAATTAATTTGAAGTGAATTTGGAAGTGATTCCTACGAATTCGTCCAAAATTGATGGTGCATAAGAACTGACAACTACATTATTCGAACGCAGTGAGACGTGAGTGCTTCCCAATTCTTGTGATTCTTTCTATATATAGGGTGAACTATCTCATTCATATCCATAGTTGATATCTTATGGATGTCCATAATGAATATCTTCAAGACATCCAAAAAGGTCACACTGTCACATCCTATGGACGTCCATAGGATATACCAGAGCCTTTTCGGATATCTTATGGACATCCACAATATCCATGATGGATATCCATAGTATATCCATAAGATGTACTTGTGCTATCTGGGATATTGTAGCTGCTGTCTCCAAATTTCGACTATTCAGCACAATTGATCTTCGTAGTGCATATCATCAACTACCGATCAAAATGGATGACAGGCGATATACTGCTTTTGAAGCTGATGGTCAGTTATTTCAATTCACAAGAGTTCCATTTGGAGTCACAAATGGAGTAGCATATGTTTCCAAAGAGTTATTGATGAAATAATTAAGAATGAAAAGCTGACCGGTGTCTTTGCCTACTTGGATGATATTACAGTTTGTGGTGAAACAGAAAGAGAACATGACGAAAATCTGAAAGAATTTTTAATAGTGACACAAAAATACAACTTAACAATCAATGAAACAAAAAGCACCTTTTCTACAACAGTTATCAAGTTACTTGGATACTTAATTGAAGATGGTTCTATCAAACCTGATCCCTCGAGATTAGAACCTTTGACTAACTCACCAGTTCCAGAAGATTCTCAATCATTACAGAGAGTTATAGGTATGTCTTCACATTACTCTAGATGGATTCCTCGATTCTCGCAAAAAATACACAATTTGGTGAACACAAAAACATTTCCTTTGTCATCTTCTGCTATTTCTGATTTTGAGAACATCAAAACATATATCATTCACTCTGTTGTGATGTCAATCGATCCAACTATTCCTTTCGTTGTGGAAACTGATGCATCAGATCATGCTATAGCTGCCTGCTTGAGTCAATTGTAGAATCTCTCAAGAAATGGCGACACTACTTAATTGGAAAGAAGTTTACTTTAATTACAGACCAGAAATCTGTTTCCTTCATGTTCGACATGCAGCATACTAGTTAAAAAATAAAAAACGAGAAAATCTTAAGATGGCGACTAGAACTTTCATGCTATAACTTCGACATTGCTTATAGACCAGGAGTTAGAAATACCGTTGCCGACACTCTCTCCAGAATATGTGGATCTACAAGCAGTGACACATTATTTGACTTACACCGAGCTTTGTGCCATCCTGGTATCACACGTATGTATCATTGGATCAAATCAAAAAATATGCCGTATTCAATCGATGATGTTCGTAAAATGACAAGTTCATGTCCAAGTTGTGCTGAAATAAAACCAAAATTCATAAACAGGCATGGTAAACTTATCAAGGCCACTCAACCATTTGAGAGATTGAATATGGATTTTAAAGGCCCTTTACCATCATGTACCCGAAATATTTATCTTTTAACGATAATTGATGAATTCTCGAGGTTTCCATTCGCGTTTCCATGCGCTGATACATCATCCAGTACAGTTATAGCTTGTTTGAGCCAATTATTTTCAATCTTTGGTATGCCGTCATACTTACATACAGACCAAGGACCTTGTTTCATGTCGAAGGAACTGAAATCATTTCTTTATGACAGAGGAGTTGCGACAAGCCGTAGTACTCCGTACAACCCAGAAGGTAACGGTCAAATAGAACGCTACAATGGTATAATTTGGAAGACTATATCCTTAGCATTGAAAACAAAAGGTCTTAGAATAGATCAATGGGAGAAAGTATTACACGAAGCCCTACATTCCATACGATCATTACTTTGTACTGCGATCAATTGTACTCCACACGAAAGAATGTTTAATCATACGAGAAAATCATCGTTTGGACCAGCACTACCTAGTTGGCTTTCTGAACCAGGACCAGTTTTAATCAGGAAACACGTGAGGAAAAATAAATATGAACCACTTGTAGAGGAAGCGGAACTTATCGATGCGAACCCTGAGTATGCCCTAGTACGACTGTCAAATGGTCGTGAAACGAACGTATCCATAAAACATTTGGCTCCTCGGGGAAATCAACAATTACTATTTAGCAAAACTCAAACTGTCCAACGACAAACGGAAGAAATAGAACCGGATTTACCAACTCGAAGCAATATGATAGACGATCAAACAAGCATTCCAGAAGAACCAAATCTGATGAATCCAACTCAAACTGAAAATCCTGTTGAAGAGAGAAATTCAGGTGAAGGCAGAGCTACTAGAATTCGTCGGAGGCCCAGATATTTAGAAGACTATGTTTCGAAATAATACTGGGGGAAAATGTGGTGAAATCACTCTGTATTTCGTCGACTCGTTGTTGTGATCTTGTGTTGTCTTTTTTTATGTCCAAAAGTCATTAGTTGCAGAATACTTATGTCATGTGTATGCCAAGTTTTTCTGCTTAATAAAACCTAGTTTTGGAAGGTAATCTTTACAGGCAGGTTCACACCATACAATAAACCTTGTACGACTTGTTCATGCACACAACTGTACCTGATGTACCTTCAGAAAAATCTGAAAGCACAAAAAAAGTAGTCACAATGTATGTATATTATACCCAAATGGCACTCGATATTCTGGGGACGTCCATTTTATGTCCGATTTAGGTCTGAACGTCCGGGACCTTCTCAAGACGTACTGAAACCGTCCATTTTTAGACGTACTGGGTACGTACGATTCCGATGTACTGAGTACGTCCACCTCTGGACGTTATCGATTTGATTACAGCAGTAAAAATAAAGATCAATTAGTTAGAAACTGTGAGAAATCTATGAATGCAATAAATGAGTGGTTTCATGAAAATAGGCTCATTCTCAACAGAGAAAAACAAACATAATCTGTTTCAGAACCAAACTTTCCAGAGCAGAGAGGCTCACAGACATACATCACTGAAGAGACAATAACGGTTTCAGAACATACAAACTTCTTGATGGTCCATATAAATGAATTTCTGGATTGGACACAACGCATACTACAGATGCTGTTAAAAAAATCGACAAAACGATTTTCGGTATAAAAACTATAAGTAGACATAAAAACTAAAAGTAGACATGAAAGCACTATGAAAACACCCTATTTCGCCAATTTTGAATCTGCCAAAGGTCTTAAATTTTTATTCAGAATGAGATAGTCAGTCACTATACCTATATGTTTGAGAAATCCATTGTTCCTTTTTATTGTGAGATAGAGGTTAAGTTATATTAGAATAGCGTGAGCTAGACTTCGCCTCTCAACATTTTACTTGTATTGTAATATGTACATTACAAAAACAATAAAGGCAATTTATTATTATTATATTATATTTTCCACTCTGTCTAGATCTTTTCTTTAATAATCTGAGTAAAAAGGCGAATTCACATTAATTCAGGTATTCATGGTCTTGAATGAACGTACTGGGGATGTACAAATGCGCGGAACTGGACGTCCCCAGTACGTCTACGGTCCTAAACTGGACGTCCCCAGTACGTTCTCAGTACGTTTTGGAGACGTACTGGTGCTATATGGGTAGTATGCTTGTATTTTACTGAGTATAGGTAGCTCAACTCTTCTAGAGTACTTATTGAAATTGTCGTTATTCACTATAACTCTCTTGAAGTAAATAATTTCAGCCAGAAGTGCGATGATGCTTATGATATAACCAATGAACAGGGCTACCAGTGCGCCTGCAAACTTTCTCATATTCATCAAAGCCTTCGAATTACCAGAGACTTCAGTCTGAACCTCTGCATTCAAGATGTTCTGCATCACATCATCAAGCCACTTATGAATCAGTCCTGCTTCTATAACTCTCCTCATATATTTATCAACTCTGGGTTTCAATGGAGAATTTCTCTGCAACCCTGGTTGAAATAATTTTGGATGAACATACGAGTTTAACAGAAATTAATACAAGAATAATAACCTACCAATTGAAACAGGCATGTTGATTATGCATTCATTCATGATATGCAGCATTCTATCTTCTTTTTTCCCAGTTTTTTCTGAATGATTCGATTTGTTTTCGACTAATTGTTTCTGAAATCTCTGTTGTCTCTTTACTAAAGATTCTTTCAAAAAGTGAATATTTTCGTAAAATGCATATGAATCTTCTGCAACACGATCAACTGCCTTTTCCGAATCATTTACTAATACGAAATTTTGTGCAATTTGTTGCATAGTCAAGTCCGGTGACGATTTGAAAAATTCACTGTTTATTTCACCCCATCCACTCAATGTCAAAGAACTGTCCACAAGTTCTTCAAGAGTATCGATTTTGACTCTGAAAAAAAAGAAAAAAATTAAGGTGAAAATTGGTAAACTTCCGATAACACAATTACATAACTAACCCTCAATAACTGAGCTTATAAGCTTGGCCAAATTTCAATAGTTGACTGTGACGACATTGAATTGAATTGAATTGAATTTATTTAGTTCAGAAATATTACAATATTATGAAACACGTCAAAGTAAAAATAGGACAATGGTCAAATTAAAAAAGGACATTAGCCAAAGTAAAAATATGACAATAGTCAAAGTAAAATAGGACAATAGTCCAAGTATAAGTAAGTATATAAAAATAAAATGAAAATATAAAATATTATATTGTACATGGGTTTACCTAGTTTTTGTTAAGATGTCTCTGTTTTTGAATAACTTGCAATATTCGTCAAATGAGTATATGCAGTTCTCTGCCAGAATGATTTTCAGTCTTATCGAAAATTTGGAAAATGATAGATCACGAAATTCGGTTGGTAATAATGCATTGTACCATTCAACACCTCTGTTTGTATGCCTACGTAATCTAGTGTATGGTTGCAATAGCATAGATTTGTTCCTTGTGTCATGTCTGTGGAAATCGGATTGTGATTGATAGTTGCTCATGTTTTTTTTACATGCAATAGGTTATGGTACAGAATGGTCGAAAATATGGTCATGATCTTTAGTTCCTCAAATATAGGTCTGCAGCTGACTTCCCAATTAACTTTTTTTATACTGCGTAATGCAGCTTTTTGAATGATTAAAATTCTTTGTGAATAGCAATTTGATGCATTGCCCCATATTAGGGCTCCATATGTTAATACAGAGTGGAAGAGTGCAAAATATGTTGTGCGCGTGCAGCTGATTCGCCCAGTGAATAACAAATTTTCCTGATAGCGTACACTATTCTTGAAAGTTTTCCACACAATATATTTATGTGTTCCGACCATTGCAACTTCGTATCTAATACAACTCCCAGGAAATTGACATGGTCGTTTGAATTTTCAGATATAACATTTTCAAAAGTTTGACTTTGACTTTTACTTTCATTTAGTAGCATATCATTGTGCTCGAACCAAGCCCTAGCCTTCTCCCAATTCAATGCCAAACGTAGTATCGTCCGCATGCATAATGGTTAATGCGTTTATAAAATTCATAGTATAAGGGAGATCATTTATGTAAATCAGGAACAGGAGGGGACCCAAAACTGATCCTTGCGGTACTCCTCTATTCACAGTAGCTATATCACTTCGTTCTTCGCCATTTACTACGATTTGCTTTCTTTCATGTAAGTATGACTTCAATATGTCTAGTGCTTTACCACGTATTCCGTAGAAATTGAGTTTTTCCAGTAATATATTGTGATTCACACGGTCAAAAGCAGATGTCAGATCCGTAAAAACAGTCAAATATTTTTTACTGTCATTGAAGGCTTTTTTCATAGAACTTGTTAAGGAGAGTACCGCATCAGCAGTGGACAGCCCCTTTCTGAATCCATATTGTTGTGGAAATATAATTTTATGAATATCCAAAAAATATGTCAAAGCTGAGTGTATTGCCATTTCCCATATTTTGGAGAAGACTGGGAGGATAGATATCTGTCGAAAATTACTTGGCAGTGACGGGTCTCCTTTTTTATATGCAGGAATTACTTTTCCCATTTTCAATTTTTCTGGAAAAACTCCTTCGTTGAGGCAAGCATTGATAATATCTGTAAGAGGTTCCAATAGATGAATTCCAGAATGTTTTATAACAAATGTGCTGAAACCGTATATGTCTTCTGTTTTTTTGGATTTAATTTTGTTAAAGAATGTTCTGATATCATCCGTGACCAATGGTTTCAGAAAAATTGTACTTGAAGGGCTGTGGTTTTTGTCTAGTAAATCTAATTGTCAGATTGACAATGGTGTTTAGTAGGAGATTCTGAATGATTCAAGTAGAAATCATTGAGTTCGTTTGAAGTTAAATTTTGAGGGTAAATTTTTGCTTTTTGTTTTCTACCTGTTTCTGTGTTGATGATTTCCCACGTGGTTTTATTGTAGTTGTTTGAATTTAATAAAATTTTTTTGTAATGATTTTTTTTTTGTACTCTCCAATAGAAGGTGATACTCTTTTTTACATTCATTGTGGATTGTTTTATTTCCGTCTGTTGGATTTTTTATATAGTAATTTTGGACGAATTCTACCCTGTTTTTTGCTTCGATTGTTTCCGGTGTTATGACATGATATTCTTTCTGTTTGCCAGTATTTGTATTTTTGTTAGTTTTAACAAAAGGAAAACATATTTCATAATAATACGTGAATATTTCACTGAATAAATTATATTTCTGTTCTGCAGATTGGGCATTGATTACTTCATCCCATGATTCCTGATGTGCTAAATGATAACATATACCGTGACCAATCCAATACAACTATATATGAACGTTAAATCAGTGCTGGATATGAATTCTTGCTATGTGCAGTTATTCGCGATAGAAAATAACACGTTGCCCCACCTGACGGCAACAACTTGAACACTTCTGAGCGGTTTGTTTTGATGATGTGACCAATAAGCACACACAAAAAACAAATGTGAACCAATGAAAACGAAGTAAACAGGCCGCTTTGACAGCAGTCAAGAACTCCGATAGGAGGCGTATGCTAATTTTCTATCGCGAATATGCTTTCATTGGTTGTTAGGAAATATGATAAAGCAATGGTGCTTATCGGAATATAACGTCATCAAGAGTTAGCGTTTTTGGAAAGTGCCGACTTTAATTATTGAAAAAGAGTATTTTTGATAATTGTGAGTATTGATCAATTGAATATATTACATACATAGAATACAATAATAAAACTAGAACTTTGTATGAGGTGTCCCACCCTGTATAATTCACTACCGTAGAATCGAGTTGCTTGGAACTAAGGGGGTAAATTGGAACAAATCTTCATATTTTCTAATTACCCCCTGAAATCTATAGCAGATTTCATTTTGAAACATCGTACCGTGCATCAGTATGGTTATATACATGTCGATTCAAAATGAGTACCGTTTCAATATTGTTTTAATAATGTTAGGGATGTGACAGAAAAAAATTGCATTAAAATCTTTAGGTAAGTCAAAATTCATGATCAATTCAATACACGGCGTTCATTCCATATAATATTATTTAGATCATGTTTATAGTAACCATTTCACTAGCGAAATGCCGCGACATCACTGCTCAACTTTGAACAGTGTTGCCAGGCGCGATTCGCGAATGTTTGTACCCGCCTAGTATGATGAAAGATATTTGTTATAAAAACACTGTTCGTATTATGATTGAGAATAACTGATAATGTAATACAGTGACAATAAAAATTTGATTCAAGTATGATTTACAAAAAAAACACTCATTTGATTCTCGACACAAAACCCTATCAACTGTTGTATTAATTAATCTTATAGTTATTAGTTGGAATCATTAATATTAGAATAGCTTTTCTTTCTCTTTCCGTATAACTTGTGTTAGAAACACTCCAGAGATACCCACCAAATTACATTAATCACTAGTATTATATTATCATTATTATTATATAATATGTTGTGTGATTCAGTACCAAATTACCATCACCCCGTATTATGTTTAGAATATCGACGGGTGCTGGTTTTATGAGTTTATGACTAAGAGATATTGAATGCATGATTGAGGAGTTACATAAGCTAGATAAGAGAGGGTGTTAGGGAATAGTTAGGATGGGTAGTTGAGTTGAGACTATAGAGAGCTGTAAAGGTGTTATTGTCCTAGAATACAAACTTGATATTTGAAGACGTGGATATTATTTAAGCAGCTTCTCAGTTGCCTCCTTTAACACTTGGGAATAAGTATAGTTGAATCACCTATATGTAACTATCATCATGGATAACAAAATTTCATTTGATAATAAAAATGTAGAGACATGCCCATGCTCGACCGTTAGGTCTTAATGGGCTTTCTCCAGTTTCTCCTTATGTTTACTATTACTATCGCCATATTTATTAGGATATCCGAGATGTAGCATGTGATTTCATGATGTATGAATAACGTGACCATTTATTCTTTGACTCAGAACGGGACATTGGTTCATTTAGGTCAATTAACAGGTAGGTAATAATCAATGAAAAAATAACATGTTTTCAAAGTTAAATATTCATTCAGAAAAAGTTAGCTTAAAAGTTACGAATTGAAAAATACACCCAAAATGTTTAGTTATTTTTATATTCATCAGAAGAACAAATTTGCTTTAATATAGCTGATGATGATTTCAAGTAAGAACGAAACTCGTGGCACGTTTTCTTTATATTCACCTTGAATATCAACATAGCCTTAAGAACTGTAATTTTTAACTGGGTCTCCACAATTTATGACAGAAAATGACTCTTTCTACTGGAGCATTTATAGAAGGCAAACATAAAATATATTCAATCAAAATAGAGAAGTGTTCATGTTGAAGATTGTTGGCGTGAAAGTGTGTGAATATTTCTACCCAACGAGTTTCCGTAGAAACATTCAGATTATTCCATTCGGTTACTTTTAGCGATATAATGTAGTTAGAAATTGATGAAAATTCGTCAAAAACTTCGGTATCTTTATTACAGTCAATATATTCCTTTTCAATGAATACATCCAGATATTTTTGAACGACTGCATATGCGGGGACCTTCATTTTCAAATCTGCCCAATAAAAAATCTCCATTTCTTTGGTAGGAAGGCAAGTCCACTGCTCCAGATATACGCGGCTTGTTTTATAAAATTCTGTGGCCGTCCTTTTCACAAACTCTTCATCTATATCAGTACCATATTATCTTTCGATTTCACTATCAATTGACGGACCGAAAATGGAAGAAACTGATTGGTCTGTTTCTAACTCAAATTGTCGTTTAGTTGATTGATTTCTTTTGCAGCTTCAATTGCCGATACAGTCTGACCTTCAAGTTTCAATACAGCTCGATGAGAGCTTGCTGACTGAGCGTGCAAAAAATAAAGCCACAATTCGGATGTCGGATCTTCAAAGAAGTTTTTCAGTATAACAGGGGACATTTTTCAATACTTAAAAAGTAGTTTTTCGATGGCTGATACATTTTCAAAACCCTCTCCAAGGCAGGCATAAGAGCAAGCCATCGGGTTTTGCTATAGCCGAGCATTTGTTGATATTCCGGTCTTGCTCTCGCACACTACTCGTCTACTTGACTACTCAAATGTTTGCGAGATTTCAGAAAACGGGACAATTTTCCGTCCCGGACTTCATTCCGGGGACATCGGGACTCGCAATCATAACAAGGGACAGTCCCGTTCAAAACGGAACGTCTGGTCACGTTATGTATGAAGCAATGAAAGGAATAATGAACATATATTCCTCTTTGTTATTATAATTGGTACCTGATAAGACCTTCCCTCTCCACCTACCACTGTTCACTGTTACAATTTCTCAAATCAGCAGATGACTTAAAACAGCTAGGGAAAATAGGGGAAATATGCCTATGATGACCAACCACCTGTATTTTCAAATATAGCGCCCTCACGTTCCTACCGCCACACTCAATTCAACATCAAGCCTTTTTCATTCAGTTTATTAGTGATTTTACGAAATAAAATCCAAACTGGTGGGTGTTGATTGTTGATCTAAGGAAACTGTTCTAATTTTTTGCAGTTCCCTCTCATAGTGAAATGCATAATTTGAATCGGTTTTTGCCTTCAAATTGATTGTAGAGTGAATAGAAGAAAAGAATGTTATTTGATCAGTATCAATACGGTCATTTGCCAATGATGCACCCCCAATTGAGTTTTCATCATAAGCATATTTTTGGTGAGAATTATGATAGCTAACATTGAAGAACAACTGACAAGTAGTCGATAAGTTACTCAATAGTATTAAATGAATTCATAATAAGAAAATTATGAGGCGAATTCCTTAGGGGGACATCATAGGCACATTTCCCATTTTTTTTAAATATCGTCCTAACGACTGAACAGACCAAGATGAATATTCGTATAATTATCAACTCATACCTACATCTTTTATGATAGTGTAAAATTTCCTGCCATGATCAATAACTTAGCCACGTACATACATTTGTATCTGTATGTATACATGTATTTGTATCAAGTATCCCCATTCTATGGCATGTTACCTACTCACTTTGGAGCTGGCTTGGCTAATATGGCTGTCATACTGGCCCTGTAAGAAGTGACAACCAATAGGCAGTAAATCCAATACCAGCCGATCAGAACCCTGAGAGACCAACCACTAGGCAGTTTAGGCAGAGAAACCAACAATATCATGCTGTAAGTATACAAGGCGCTGTTCACAGGCTCCCCGAATTGGTATAAGCCTACTGGGTCTTCTTCATTCCTTATAACCTGGTACTTTTCTTTCATCATGGTGTACTTGACGTTAGGATCTAGTTTTTCCACTTCGGGATACAGGGACAGTGTTAAAACTTTCCTTATATTGGGTACTTTGGTAGGGTGTAACCTGGATTTTTGTTCAGCCAATTGGTTTTTCATTGCTGTTATTTTGATGTGGAATCGGGCGATGTAATGGAAAGATATGATACAAAGAGATAAGGAGATGAGCACTGTTGTCCATAGTATTGGCCTAAAAATTCAAAAATTTAGGTCTACATTTCGATTCCTACAACTCATTTGATAATGAGAAAGAAAATTGAATACGAAAGTTATTATTTGTTCCAACAGTAGGTGTTCGTTTTTCCACATTTTTTAATAGATCCAATATTTGGCGAGTGGACTGGTACAGTGAATAATAGGCGTTCAATTAGTTCACTGTATCGTTAGGGAACTGAATTCATTTTTGCAACGCTTCTTACGCATTTTTGATGGACTTCAATAATGCGTCTATGCATTGTTCGGAGTTGTTAAATTTCAGAGCCGTCAATGGCCGCCATTTGGCCATATGATGACATCTGTTCTTATGCTGTTTCATTCCCAGCGAGCACAAACATCCCTGGGATGTTTTGGGATGTTTTGAAAATGTTGGCATGAAGATGTTATTTTGAGACGTAATATGCACTGACCAAAGATGTCTTTGAAGGATATTGAAGTATTGTTTTTGTTCTTCTGTGGCATTTCTTTGTTTGCCTACTGAGAGGTATCCCTGGGATGTTTTGGGATGTTTTAGAAATGTAGGCATGAGGATGTTTTTTTGAGGCGTAATATGCACTTCCCAAAGAGGTCTTACAAGGATATTGAAAGTATTTTTTATGTTCTTTTGTGCCCTTTCTTTGTTTGCCCCACCACAACGTCTCATGCTTACGTCACAATACGATGAATTTTGATTTGTTTTCGATTTTGTTCTTCTTGTTCGCAATTGGCATTCGCGTTTGCAGCGTGTCACGCTTACATCACGCTGCTAACGAACAGAAAGGAATTTGCTGAAGTTTATTGTGTTAGAAGACTTATTTAGTTTGTACATTAAATTTAATCTATGGTTTGTAATAATGACCATCAGATGCAAGATGTGTTGTTCGGTGCCTCAGTGTAATCAATATATAAAAGTACGAATTCATCAATACACAGCTTCTCCGCAGTTGCAAAATTATGCATTGTGGAGAACATTTCAAAAATTGGGAAACCTATTTCCAATTATATGTCTGTGTGTAGTAAGCACTACTCAGAAACCGATTAGGAAGGTAATTTCATATCAAGAAAATATTTTTATGTTCAATCTATTTTTAATGCATTTTTTCATTCAAGGGAAATGGAATCCTAATGCAAAAGTTCATTTTGACAAAAGGCTTCAGAAAAGTACCTCGAAAATGGTTTTTTTACAGCGATTTAATGTGCGCAAGACGCGTTGAAAATGTTTTGTTGTGTCCATGAAAAGGCTTCAAAAAGAACTAGGGAGAAGGTAGTTTTGTGACATATCAAGGACATCTCGATAATTGCGGCTTGCGGCGGGCATTGGCTGTTCTATAATAGTTCTATTTATGTGTGAACAGAACATCGCAGTGGAGGTTCAATGTCTCGAAATCTCGTACTTTTAACATCTCTGAGATGTTTTTGTGCTCGCTGGGTTATTAGTCAGATAATCTTCCATCCCCACCAATGAAGCAAAGTTACCAATTAGAATCTAGTTATATAAATTTGTAAGTAGGTACCCTGCTGTCGTTGAATAAAACTAAACCCAAATTGAATATTTCATTTGACCCCAAGTACAGTCGTGGACAAATAATTATTATAACAGGGATCTTCAATTTTCAGTTTTCCTAATGTCAAATGAGTTACGATAAAACCATTGTTAAAAATAAATTTATATATCGAAGACAATAGTGGTAGTGGACAAAGTATATTATTCTACTCGCTTAAAATGAGCTATTATTCACTCTGGGTAATTATGCCACCCGCTACGCTCGTAACATAAACGTAACCTCCGTGAATAATAGCCCCCTCACAATATGCTTGTTGAATAATATACTATTTATTCATGAAATGAACAACAATGGTAGTTTTCGAAAAAAAAAACAACTACTCTCCTGGCTAATGCCACGCAGAACATTGAATTACATCCTCCCGAAATCTATGCATCGACTCGTATAAACGAATACTGATACAAGTGATTTTTTCCTGAATGCCTACTGATTTTGAATCAGCCAGGCCACGCTAGACCCCCACAGACCGGTTTCGAGCTCTTTGACTCTCATCAGTGCAGGGTAGCCTCCAGCCAGCAGCCCTAAGACCGCCGACTCAGCGTAGCCTAGCCAAACAAAAATCGAGTCGGCATTATATTTGAGCTTCTTATATTTATTTAACATTTAATTGTGTTTTAATGCTAGGCAATGTGCCATCTGACGGCATATATCACGTGATTATCAAGTGTGATTATTTGGAAGTAGTATTGAAGGTTATAATAATTGTTCATCCAATTATGGGACTGAATATCATATGATTATTTGTTTATACAACCGAATATAGTAGAAACATATCTTCCGAGTCGTTCTGGCCAAATTAATATTTTGACATATCATACTTGGCGTCAAAAACATATCATTTTTGACAGAATGAAAATGAAGGTTAAAATCCCAATTCCACTTTGAGCATTGTGGCTATTTCATTGTTGAAGTTACGCCAGTCGGGCAACCAGTCACTCCCGTATGTGAATTTCAGCTTTGGAGTGATTCTTTCCTTCTGTTCTACTCAGATGGCGTTGCTTTCATATTGTCGATGAAAGACGCCTCTGGGGGAATATGATGCCGACTTGATTTTTGATTGGGCAGGCTACGCTGAGTCGGCAATCTTAGGATTGCTGACCGGAGACTACCCTGCACTGATGAGAGTCAAAGAGCTCGAAACCGGTCTGTGGGTGTCTAGCGTGGCCTGGCTGAATCGAAATCAATAGGCATTCAGGAAAGAACATTTCTCCCGAAATCTATCATTGTTGTTCATTTTGGATGAGGGAGAACGCAATTTGTACTGTCTAAGTAGCGGCTGGACTCTACATACCTATAGATAAAACTAGTAAACGGAACCTCACAACTTTTGTATTCAACTTTATTAATATTAGTTTGGTACATTTTGAATTCAAATAGTCGAAGGGGTCAAAATATTTCAATTTTACAGTATTCTATTAGGAACTTCATGATTGCTTACGAAAAAGGTAATATGAGGGTTTTCCATGAGTTGTCATTCAGTGACTCGGGAGTTATGAATGTAAGACACTCGGTATTATAAGGAACGCTCAGATCCATCACATCCAGAATATAGGAGGTATAATAAAGATCTGCGAGAGCTATATCAGCTTTTGTACTGACTATTTCTCCAATTAATCCAGTATATAGCCCTCCAACCATTTTTTGACCCCACATTTCAGTATCTGCATTCTCAGGTTCATAAACTTCATACCTGAAGTTCATTGCTTTGGCGACGCTTTGAAGAATCTGAAATGAGACCCATTTCAATAGGAAACGATTAGGTAGAGCTGAAAGACAAGGATATACATACTTCCGCTTCAATTCCAGAAAATGTAGCATTGTTGCTATTTTTTTTCAAAATTGCTCTAACAGTTTTGTGAGTCGTATTCATTTTTATAATACCTGGCATATGAGCAAATAGAACCACTTTCAGGGTTTGGTTTTGTAAATCAGAAGTTTTAGCACTGAAAAGTTCTTCATCTGAAATTAAATCAATTATATTAAAATACTCTCTTATTTTGAGATTGAGGCACATACTTTTTCTGAATTTCGACTGTGTCCAGATATCCAATCTTCTAGGAATCATGACTTGGGTTATAGGAACAGGAAAAGGTACAGTTGTAATTTCAAACCAACTCAAGTCATTTTTATTATTATTTTTGAATGTTCTACTGGAGTATTTCCTGATGAAGATAACATTGATAATTTTCTTCCACAAATAAAATAGTTTTTCCTCAAAGAGTCTGTGGTCATACAAAAGAATGTATTTGGATAAAGTATCCAGAGCTCTATATCTGGAAAGCATTCGCGTTAGTTATGGAGGAAAATTCAATAGGTAGATGATTATTTTTCTCATAAAGAAAATTGAATTTATTGAGGATCATTCATTATACCTTGCTCAAACCTCCATCTAGAGAATAAATAGTAGTTTGAAAAACTAAAAAAACCTCGCTCCATAGAAAGCCGAACTAAAGAAGAGTTGGAAATAAAATGATGAAAGTGTGTTGACTAGTGGTAACATGACGAAAACTATCTTGGTAGTAAAAACAAACTTTACACCTCCAAAAGGAGTAAATAACGGTAGGTTTTATAGCTAGTGGTGGGAAGAACATATTATGCATGGCGACATTTGAAAAAAAGGTTGACTCTCACTGACGTTACTGTTGATAATGGAGAAAAATATTATCAGAGCCTACTCATAATTATCTGATGTGTAATTTCATTCGCTCTTTTGTTCCAAAATCGGATCATTAATAGCAGTCTGTATATGTAGATTTCTTAAATACTTGATATGGCATGAAGAAAGTAAAATAAAATTTTCTCTAAATTATTGTTATTCTATGTCTTTTTAATGTTCTGGTTCCCACGAAAAGGGATATCCTGTAATGTTCAGAGAACAAAGGGAAATAAGGTAGGAATTGGCGTTCTTCTTGAATTTGCTTCAGGGAACACCTCCCTTGGCAATGTGTTCCAGAGCTTCGCTGTTCGTTGGATGAACGAGTATTTGGAAAGAGTTGTTCTGCAGGTCTCCAAAGTGACCACGAAGGGGTGCGAAGGCTCAACTCGACGGGTTACTCTCGCGGGGACTGCCAAGGGAGGAACAATTTATTGTTGATATTTCAGAAGAGCATCGTCCATGAAAATATCTATAAAATAGAGTCAGAATCGCCAACTTTTCTACGGTGTTCCAGAGAAGTGAGTGAGTTTGTGAGCGAGGCATCACCCACGAGACGAATTGCCCTTTTTTGGACAGAATCCAACAGTTTCAGGGTATGTTTGGGTGTTGCACTCCAAATATGGGAACAGTATTCCAGGACAGGTCGGATCTGTGCCTTATAGATCATAAGCAGCTGACTGGAAGTGGAATAGCTCCAGGCCTGAAACAGAAAACCGAGTTTTTGGGATGCACTTTTAGCAATTGATCTCACGTGATTTTCCCAAGAGAGGTTATTGCTGATAGTAATACCAAGCATCGAAATGAATGTCTCCAAACGTATATGGTTACTCCTGACAAGTTTATGTTGGGCACACTGAGATCGGCTTTTCTAGAGGTCTAGGGGTCTGATGTGGGTCCCGGGTGGATGGCTATTACATACAAAAAAAATTTCTGCCATCCAGTATGCCTACATTTTAAAATCATGAGGTTCACGAGGGGGGTCATGGTCCACATGATCTTCCCCTGGATCCTTTCCTGACTGTATATGAAGTTGGTGAAAAATTAGGTAGGTACCTGTCACCAAATTCCAATAATCTAGCTGCTTGTAAACCATTAGTTATCAACATGATATACATTTGACAGCCTTTTCCTTTGGCCAGTAGTAAACTTTCTTGAATTTCCTCACTAGGAGCGTATAGATCATCAGATTCTTCAGCATGAATCTGTAATTCCAAATATACAATATAATTAATCTGAGTACCTATTTCAATTTTTTCAAGTGATCACCGTGATGAATGGAATAGCAGATCTGAATCTCTTGAACCAATTGGCATCAAATATGTCCGAGTAAATATCATCCGAAAAAACAACTACACACTTAGCTGGTTCCAGAGTTTTCACCATAATTTCTTGTAAAAGTAGGCTGAATTTATCGCCACCATACAATTCGAACAAGTCATCAGCTATTCTGTTGAAAAGAATCAATTTTAGGGTGTTTTTTGATGACAAACATAAGGATACATAATACATAATATAGCAACTACACAGGGTGGCCCTAAAAGTTCATTTAAAAAACTTACCATATATATCTCAGACCAAAACAATTCGATTCAAGCAAACTTACCTCAGTACAAAGTTGCTTAGTTTGGATGCTAGATGGCTCACGATTTACAATTTTCAAATCATTATTGCTTCATATATAACTTTGAAACGGCTCATGAGATTCAACTCAAATTTGATACATTATTGGCATAGCTTTATTGAGCAATAAAACCCAAATTTGCATGACTTGTTGACTTCAAAAAAAGAATCCTTGATACAATTCGATTACTCTGATGGTTTCGAAAAAAAAGTTGAATTTTAGTAATTCAAAATATCAGTCAAACTAAAACGACAGGTATTTCATGAAAAATGTTCAACATTTCCATCATATTCACGTATACAGATTTATACCACGAAAAAAAAATTAAATGTGCTATCAGCTATTTTTTTACTGAGTAGGCCATAGTCGTCTAGCGGCCACACTGAGCAACTATATACTGGGTGAGTCGGGAGGAACGCACCAAACTCCAGGTGTGGATTGTACAGGTATAAATAATTTTGAAAAGCCCATTTACTCTTATACGATTCTCATTTGTTTTCATTCTAAATTTGAATAAGAGTGTGACATTTTATAAGACTTTAATTGTACAAACTCGAAAATAAACGCGTCAAATATACTGACACTGACACGAACTAATGTCAGAACAACAGAACAGATACACTAAAAGTGCATTTCCAGTCCGATTTCAAAACAGTCTGCGGAGCGGCTAAAGCTGGCACATCGTGTGACTTTTCATTCAACTATGAAGCTACGTTTGTTGTTGTATTTGATACGATAACTGTTTTTTTGTGGAAGTTACAAAGGTTTTAAAAAAAACGTTACATTTCTACCTTTTTTGCTATGGCAATAACAAATTTCCTCGGAAATTATTTTTTGCAAAGCTGGCTGTGACAGACCAACCAGAGTAGTTGACAATTTGTATGCTAGTGTTTATCATCGAATGGTTGAATAAGATATCTTTCAGCAACCGACTCCTGCCAGAGCTATTGCTTTGGTGCAGAATGGTAGATCACGATATTATATATGTGCATGGCCATCAGAGCCTTGGGAGTTTCAAGATCTAGGGTGCAAAGAGCTGTAAAACGGTTTCGTGAATTTGGTGTATTCACAAGAAGAGATAATTGTGGTCGGAAAAAAATCTGCGAATGATTGAAATAATCGCTTTATAACGCTCAAAGTTTTTAGAGACAGAAGATTCACTTCTGTCCAAACGAAAAAGACATTAGCGGAGGTGAGGCATGTTTGAGTCAGTGGTAGAACAACAAGAAGGAGGCTTTTCGATATTGGACTCCGAGCAAGAAAACCTGCAATTGGTCCAGAGTTAATGAGGAATCATAGAGTTAAACTCCTCAGATATGCTAGGGAACAGGAATATTTGGGTAATGAACAATGGAGCAATATCCAATCCACCATCGAGTCAAGGTTTTATCTCAGATCACCGGATGGACGTGGAAGAATTTACCTAAGAACTAGAGAACGTTTTTTTCAAAACCAATGTTAGCCAAGAGTGAGTTGAGGAGGCGGTTCGATAATAGTGTGGGATGCCGTGAGTTTTGAAGCTCTGACGGACCTAGTCATAGTGGAAAGGGGATCCATCACTGCCGATAGGAATAAATAAGAGACGTTTTAGTACCAAATGTTGTCCATTTGCGCCGTTTACGGTAACGATTTCATGTTGTTCTTCTTAACTCACACAAGTCTCTGACTTTCGAGGGTTGCTTCGCAACTAAGCTGGCGGTTAAAAACACTTTTAAACACACACACTTTTTTTTTTTTTTTTTTTTTTTTTTTTTAAACACTTTTAATCCCAGTAATAAAATTTGCTTCCTCGAAGCCCAGACTGGAACCCAAATGAACATGTTTGGGATGCTCTTGGGATAAAAGTACGATCCCATTCACCAGCTCCTGCAAATTCACAGGAACTCAGTGAAGTTTTAATAGAAGAAAAGTAGATAGTTTTCACCGGTTCTGGGTCTCCGCCCAAGGCCAGAGGAGTGCGACCTTGGGCGGAGTGGCCTTGGAGTGCGACCTTGGGCGGAGTGGCCTTGGAGGTGACCTTGGGCGGGAGTGACCTTGGGCGGGAGTGACCTTGGGCGGGATTTTCCTAGGGCGGAGTGACATTGGGCGGGAGTGACTTTGAGCGGGATGGTTTTGCGAGGAGAATTCTCAACAGATTGGCCTTGAAGGAATATGGACGACCTCGATGTGTAGGAATTACGTCAATCATGTTATAAGCTACTCAGAGAGATAGAGTGGTGGCATTGAGTTTTGCAGGTGATCTATAGGGTGAAGTAACATCGAGATTGATGTACCCTCGGATTATTCGCATTTGCCATATGCGAGACTTCGTCAGTGATGTTGTTGTTAGGTACCCATAAGCTCGGACAGGGTAGTGACCTCTGATGTTGCGGACGATCCCGTGAATTCGGACAGAGTGGTAATTTTTTGGTTTGAGAAGTGGAGTAACCTTGAGGGGTATTGATTCACGCGATGAGTGACCTCGGATTATTTGAAAAATTTCGTTTTGTATTCGATATATGCGAGATTGCGTCAATAATGCTGTTAGGTATCATTAAGCTTGGACAGATTGGTGACATTGGATGTTGCGGGCGATATCGGGAGCAGATTAACCTCGAGAGGTCTTGATTCACCCGATGAGCGACCCCGCACCATGAGTGAATCATTTATCCTCGAGAAATGTATATTTATTCTGAATATGTTAACCAAAAATGTTTTTTTCGATAGGAAGGTGACCTTGCAAGAAAACCGATTCACTGAATGAGTGACCTCAGGCAAATTGTGGATTGCATTTAATATAGCCAGAACTCTTGGAAAATGTATATATTTAAAAAAAAAAAATTCTTTCTTGACGAGATTTGAACACCTTGCGAGAGAGACCCGATTCACCCCGATGAGTGACCTCGGACAGATTATGGATTGTTTTTGATTCAAAATGTATATAAGTATGCAAGATTATGTTGATGAGTCACATACCTGAAGGATAAAAAGTTCCTATGGGCATTTTTTGGTCATGAGAAACTTTGTTTTTTGAGGTTACAGGGGCGCTGAAATTGAGAATAAACTCGCGATGATTTTCATATACACCCTCCTATATGATAAAAAATAATATCCCTTGTGGTTATCCAGTAATAATCATAATATTATGTAGGTTCTGAAATTTGTTTTTTTTTGTCTTTCCGTTTGCAAAGTATTCGGGAATTTATTTATAAGTAAATTACTTCTTATACAGAGTATTATAATGTTTTTGATTTGCCGAATTTCTAACTATAAAACAAATTCCGAACACTTCAGCTGTATGGTGTCGTTCATATTGAATAGTCGTATAATATGTATCTATACAATAATTTGAAACATATTCTGAAATATGTGCACTATAGATTTATGAATTACATGTAATAAAATATACACCTTCATTCATTTTCTTCCGTTACAGTCAATTATGTTGCGAACATGTGCGACTAAATCACCAGTATTAGCACCGTTGAGTAGTTTCAATGTATTATTATGGGCTTTGTATGGAATTTTGGACGTTCTCAATGCTTCCTTAACGCAATTTAGTACATTGACGCCATTCGGTACATAATTCGTACGATACACTTCCTTGGCATATGGATGGCGTTTATGTAGATGTTTCAATGTGTTGGTGAGTGAGCGACGTTGACAGCGTGTGAAAACCACTTCACCGTAGCCGTGTTCCAACTCATGTAAGGCAATGGTGTGTAATAAGCTACTTTCCTGAGGTTTAGCTATCACATCCTGAACGATATCGGTTAGACGACGTGACAAGGCTATCGCATCATGGCGGGCTGACTCTACATATTCAGTTGTTGTTTCCATCAGATGTTTATTAAAATCTATAAGCATTTGATGTGTGAGTATCAGTTGATTCTGCATCTTCTGATTTTCTTTGATGACGGCAGCAGCGGTGGCATTGAACTGCCCACTTTTTCGCAATGCTGGTAATACATCCTCGTAAATCCATTTCGTAAACTTGATGGCTTCTGGTTTTTTTGAACGTGTGATGAGGGCATAAAGGCCGGGCTCTGAGATCAATATTGTATGCGGCTGCCAATTTGATGGAGTTGCAACAGGGGTATCCAATTTTTGGATACCCTTCACACAATCTTTCCACGCACGTTTCCATTCGCTGCTAACGTTATCTGAAACAGCTTTGGTTGGGCGACGATATCCCAAATATCTCGCTATGTCACTTCCTTTGAACCAGAATTCCCCCGTTGATGATGATCGATCGTTGTTTTTTTCAGTGATAAATATGTAGCATTCGAATGCTGCAACTACAGCGTTGTCAATGAAGAATTGTCTACGCACCAGAGGCATATTATTCGCGCTGATGTGCCGACCAAACCCTTCAACGATATATTGGCTTCTAACAGCGACCCTTGAAACACCTTCTACTTTATTCTTAAACTTGTTACTTCAAAATTGAGTGTAATTATCTCACCGGCCTCATAGAATTACGTAATAGGTAAAGGAAGGGGATTCACCCTTCATTATGAAAATTCGGTGCCAACATTCCAGAGACTTATTTTCCAGGTCAAAATAACACTTTATTTTCCTATAAGTATGTGTCCGCAAACGCTTCGTTGCCGACATACAGAGTATTGAAGTTTTGAGATTGCGCAATTGGAGCAATCCATGAAATGGATGATAGAAGACGTGAAAACAAAACGGAATGTGAGAATACAATTTTTGTCGAAAAAAAATATTTTGGATGATATTGAGCATCAAAGTTTGCCTGAAATGTTTGTAAATTATTGATCAGAGGTTAATAGCCCCCCTTTCGGTGGGGTCACAAGCATCGGAAATTGTCAATTGCTTTTTGCAATAATATTGCTGGACGTTCAATAATGCTTAGTTGAAAGATTTAGTTATGGTGGGAGCGCCCTTTTTTGAAATATATTCAAAACATTTTTTTTGTCCTTGATTCATCATGTCATTATGTCTCATAAAACACATCCCCCATTTTATAAATCGCCACAATTTCGAAAAACATTCTATATAAAATCAAGGTTTGTTCGTTTTCTAATTCTTTAGGCTATGTTTGGAAACTTGTATTCGAGATCACGAACTGAATATTATGTAGCGTTGTTTGTTTTAAATAATCGTGATAATTGGCCACTCTCCTTTTTTAAGAATATTGATTAAATCTAGCGAATTATGGAGAAATGATAACGGTCGCAGATGCATTGAAATAATAATTGACAAAGAAGTTCGCGAATGGAACAAAGAGCTCATTTCGTACATCAATATCTATCAGTGGCGCGCCACAAGAAAGTTTATGGAGTGAAAAAGGTCTTGACCCCTTGTAAATATACCTATGTAGATTCTTACAATTACTTATGATGCTGTATAGATAGTGTGAACCCTAAAACGCAGCCCTTGTTTCAAATTCGATCTGAATATTCCGAAATAGATCGGTGAGGAATCGTTTGCGGGCGCGAGTTTATGAGAAAAAGTATTATTTCTTTCATCTGAACAATAAGCACCCGAAATTTCGATACTGAGTTTTGAGAATATAAATCTACATATAGGTATAGATTTTGTTGTCGAAATCCGTTATTTTGTATAGAATCGATGCGTAGGTATGTGACTCATCAACATAATCTTGCATACTTATATACATTTTGAATCAAAAACAATCCATAATCTGTCCGAGGTCACTCATCGGGGTGAATCGGGTTTCTCTCGCAAGGTGTTCAAATCTCGTCAAGAAAGAAATTTTTTTTTTAAAATATATACATTTTCCAAGAGTTCTGGCTATATTAAATGCAATCCACAATTTGCCTGAGGTCACTCATTCAGTGAATCGGTTTTCTTGCAAGGTCACCTTCCTATCGAAAAAAACATTTTTGGTTAACATATTCAGAATAAATATACATTTCTCGAGGATAAATGATTCACTCATGGTGCGGGGTCGCTCATCGGGTGAATCAAGACCTCTCGAGGTTAATCTGCTCCCGATATCGCCCGCAACATCCAATGTCACCAATCTGTCCAAGCTTAATGATACCTAACAGCATTATTGACGCAATCTCGCATATATCGAATACAAAACGAAATTTTTCAAATAATCCGAGGTCACTCATCGCGTGAATCAATACCCCTCAAGGTTACTCCACTTCTCAAACCAAAAAATTACCACTCTGTCCGAATTCACGGGATCGTCCACAACATCAGAGGTCACTACCCTGTCCGAGCTTATGGGTACCTAACAACAACATCACTGACGAAGTCTCGCATATGGCAAATGCGAATAATCCGAGGGTACATCAATCTCGATGTTACTTCACCCTATAGATCACCTGCAAAACTCAATGCCACCACTCTATCTCTCTGAGTAGCTTATAACATGATTGACGTAATTCCTACACATCGAGGTCGTCCATATTCCTTCAAGGCCAATCTGTTGAGAATTCTCCTCGCAAAACCATCCCGCTCAAAGTCACTCCCGCCCAATGTCACTCCGCCCTAGGAAACTCCCGCCCAAGGTCACTCCCGCCCAAGGTCACTCCCGCCCAAGGTCACTCCGCCCAAGGTCACCTCCAAGGCCACTCCGCCCAAGGTCGCACTCCAAGGCCACTCCGCCCAAGGTCGCACTCCTCTGGCCTTGGGCGGAGACCCAGAACCGGTGAAAACTATCTACTTTTCTTCTATTAAAACTTCACTGAGTTCCTGTGAATTTGCAGGAGCTGGTGAATGGGATCGTACTTTTATCCCAATAGCATCCCAAACATGTTCATTTGGGTTCCAGTCTGGGCTTCGAGGAAGCAAATTTTATTACTGGGATTTCATCAACATGAATTTCTTTCCGTAAACGACGAAAATGGACAACATATGGTACAAAAACGTCCCTTATTTATTCCTATCGGCTGTGATGGATCCCCTTTCCACTATGACTAGGTCCGTCAGAGCTTCAAAACTCACGGCATCCCACACTATTATCGAACCGCCTCCTCAACTCACTCTTGGCTAACATTGGTTTTGAAAAAAACGTTCTCTAGTTCTTAGGTAAATTCTTCCACGTCCATCCGGTGATCTGAGATAAAACCTTGACTCGATGGTGGATTGGATATTGCTCCATTGTTCATTACCCAAATATTCCTGTTCCCTAGCATATCTGAGGAGTTTAACTCTATGATTCCTCATTAACTCTGGACCAATTGCAGGTTTTCTTGCTCGGAGTCCAATATCGAAAAGCCTCCTTCTTGTTGTTCTACCACTGACTCAAACATGCCTCACCTCCGCTAATGTCTTTTTCGTTTGGACAGAAGTGAATCTTCTGTCTCTAAAAACTTTGAGCGTTATAAAGCGATTATTTCAATCATTCGCAGATTTTTTTCCGACCACAATTATCTCTTCTTGTGAATACACCAAATTCACGAAACCGTTTTACAGCTCTTTGCACCCTAGATCTTGAAACTCCCAAGGCTCTGATGGCCATGCACATATATAATATCGTGATCTACCATTCTGCACCAAAGCAATAGCTCTGGCAGGAGTCGGTTGCTGAAAGATATCTTATTCAACCATTCGATGATAAACACTAGCATACAAATTGTCAACTACTCTGGTTGGTCTGTCACAGCCAGCTTTGCAAAAAATAATTTCCGAGGAAATTTGTTATTGCCATAGCAAAAAAGGTAGAAATGTAACGTTTTTTTTAAAACCTTTGTAACTTCCACAAAAAAACAGTTATCCACCCTAATAATTCATACGTTGAACTATATTCACCAACAGTCACTGTTCACGTGTTTCGGTGTTTTTCTGAACAACTCTTTAGGGACGATATTTTGAAACGTTTCCTTCAATATTTCGCAAATTCATCGTTCGATTTCAGAAATGAAGACACATGCGTTCAGAGAATTTGGTGTTACACAACCTACAATGCCATTTGACATTTTTGATGTGGTGGCCGCGGAGGCAAATAGGATGAAATGGGCAAGGTGATTCTTGCGTGAAAACATTTCCTCCTCACAATTATTATTCTTTACATGTCTCGGCGATTTTTCGAGTACCGTCTACTAAACGTGATATTGCGGATGGGAAATTTCCGAATGAACACCCGGTATAGTTTTCCTGTGTGCATTCTTACCTGTTTTGGGAACAAACCAAAGAGCACGTAGAGATTATAAGAAGAACAATCATGATTTGTTAGTTTGAGAGAGAGTGGCAGTGATTTTCAGTACCTGCTTACTTTTTCCGAGGCATTTTCATTCTGTGATTCACATTAGCCATGTAAATTGCTCTTTCATTTTTAAAGCCCTGTCAATCTGGATAAAATCACGTTACCCAAACACGATTTGCCTATCCAATTATTCTCTGTTTCAAATGATATCGATTTTATTGAAAATTGCTCGTTCCCTCATTAGAACTACTCTTCGTGATTTTTTTTCTACTCTCAAACATTTATTCTCTCGAATTCCTTAGCAGATCCTGAGTCATTAACGCTGCATTTCGATAATTTTTTTTTTCGTCGAGGTGGTTGAAAAAATTTATGGACATGATTTGGCACTACACACATCGACACGTGTTTCGCTAACTATGTTAGCATCTTCAGGAGACGATTGAAACTAAATGCTCTATCCTAGTGGGCTATACTTATATACTAAGAATATGTCCACCCAACCGTGAACAGACAATAACCGCCAAGTTGATGTTATTCATGGTTGAGTTCACATGTAATATTACTAAATTATACAGAGGGCTAAGTGGGGTAGGTCCATTATCCTTATTTATAACTCTATTACTATTCTTCAATATCTCTAAGCTTTCATATGCATCTAATTTTATTATTAACTTGCTTAACTAATTTGTGGTCATCAATATATGTGTGTTATTATTGTGATTGAACATGTGTTTGGCTACACAGGATTTATCTAACCTACCATATCTGAATTTTTTTTATTTTTTTTATTCAGGTCGATATCAGTATTACAAAATTATGTTTGAATATTTATAAAACAATGTAGAATATTCCTATTCCTGGCAGTCTGAAGTCACCTAAGCAGAGCTTGTATTGTGTCCTTCAGGCTGCTAAGTTATATCTCGAATGTGATATGGTACTACTCTGACTAACATAGTTGTTTTTGGTTTACAAAACAGGTTGACTAGAATATAATATATAGAATTCATATAAATAGAGATATATTGATGTAGAGGAGAGTATACATAGATGGTGGTTTCAGGTTCAGTCGTTCTCAAAGATATTTTTCAATTGATTATATTGATTCTTAATGAATAGTTTTATTTCTTTTTTAAGTTTTTTGTGGTTGTTGATATTTTTAATATATGTCGGTAGCTGATTGTAAAGTTTAGGGCCAAGGTAGGTGACGAATTTTTGGTTGTGAGTCAATCTGCAGCGTGGTATGTTCATAACTTGGTTTGCGATCATTCGTGTATTATGTCTGTGATAGATTATGTTAATAGGTTTACTCAAGGTAAAGAGTGAACATTCATAGGCGTATATTTTCCTTACGTTAAATAGGCCAGTTTCTTCATATAGGGACTCGGTTGAATATCTTCGATTTTTTTTAAACATTATTTTAATTAAAGTGTTTTAGATTATATCTAAATTATGTAAGGATGTTTAGAATAATCCGCCCCAGACGATGATACAATAACGTATGACTGACTCAGCTAAGGCTCTATAAACCAGCAACATGACGTCTCTTCTGAGAATATTTCGGAGTTGATAAAATTTATAGATCAACTTTCGAGGTCTTTTCACTGTAAATTCTACATGATCATTCCATCGTAGTGATTGATCAACCATAATACCTAAGTACTTAGTTGATTCTATTTTATGTATTTCAGAGCAAGAGCAATTTGCACTTTCTAGGCATGTTGATTTGATGTGGCTGAAGTTAGCTTCAGATTTGAATCTGCGCTTCCGCCATTTTATAGTCGCCCAGACAAATATTGGTACATCAACAAGTTTAACAAAATAATTCATAATGAGGCAATTTTCGCTGAAATATATGATGTTATTAGGAATAATTACCCTTTGGAGTAAACATCCCCAACGGGATCGATTCATGTTTTCATATTTTCCTCAATATCCCGACGTTGTCAAGCGAATCGAAGGGTGAATATGGAATCTCTTATACGCAACCAATATCACTAATACCGAGCTTCAGGAAGAATATCTCCCTAATAGGGTGAAATCAGCCCCCATATGATTCGATGAATTCGAAGAATTCATGAAACTCGATATGTTCAGTTCGATTATGATATGGTTCCTGCATCACCTCAGATACCCTGGTACGTTTCATATATGATTTCATTGGGAATAACTGCCCGTTGGGAAAACAACCCCAACGAGATCGATTCATATTTTCATATCTCCCTCAATATTCTGACGTTGTCAAGTAAATCGTGGGGTGAATATGGAATCTCTGATACAAAACCAATATCACTGATACCGAGCTTCAGGAAGAATAACTCCCTAATAGGGTGAAATCTACCCTCATACGATTCGATGAATTCGAAGATTTCATGAAACTGTTTATTCTGATTTTAATTGAAAGATGGTTCCTGCATAACTCCATGTAAGCTGGTACGTTCCATATAATGTTTCATTGGGAATAATTGCCCGTTGGGGTAAACAACCCCAACCAGATCGATTCATGTTTTCATATCTCCCTCAATATTCTGACGTTGTCAAGCAAATCGTAGGGTGAATATAGAATTTCTGATACAGAACCAATATCACTGATACCGAGCTTCAGAAAGAATAACTCCCTAATAGGGTGAAATCAGCCCTCATATGATTATATGTATTCGAAAATTTTATTGAACTAAATATTTTCAGTTCGATTTGAAGATGGTTTCTGCATAGTCCCAGATACGCTGGTACGTTTCATATATGATTTCATTGAGAATAACTGCCCATTGGGGTAAAAAACCCCAACCAGATCGATTCATGTTTTCATATCTCCCTCAATATTCTGACGTTGTCAAGCAAATCGTAGGGTGAATATAGAATCTCTGATACGAAACCAATATCACTGATACCGAGCTTCAGGAAGAATAACTCCCTAACAGGGTGAAATCAGCCCTCATACGATTCGATGAATTCGAAGATTTCATGAAACTGTATATTCTGATTTTGATTGCAAGATGGTTCCTGCATAACTCCATGTACGCTGGTACGTTCCATATAATGTTACATTGGGAATAATTGCCCATCGGGGTGAACAACCCCAACGAGATCGATTCATGTTTTTATATTTCCCTCAATATTCTGACGTTGTCAAGCAAATCGTAGGGTGAATATAGAATCTCTGATACAAAACCAATATCACTGATACCGAGCTTCAGAAAGAATAACTCCCTAACAGGGTGAAATCAGCCCTCATACGATTCGATGAATTCGAATATTTCATGAAACTGTATATTCTGATTTTGATTGCAAGATGGTTCCTGCATAACTCCATGTATACGCTGGTACGTTCCATATAATGTTTCATTGGGAATAATTGCCCATCGGGGTAAACAACCCCAACGAGATCGATTCATGTTTTTATATTTCCCTCAATATTCTGACGTTGTCAAGCAAATCGAAGGGTGAATATAGAATTTCTGATACAGAACCAATATCACTGATACCGAGCTTCAGAAAGAATAACTCCCTAACAGGGTGAAATCAGCCCTCATACGATTCGATGAATTCGAAGATTTCATGAAACTGTATATTCTGATTTTGATTGCAAGATGGTTCCTGCATAACTCCATGTACGCTGGTACGTTCCATATAATGTTTCATTGGGAATAATTGCCCATCGGGGTAAACAACCCCAACGAGATCGATTCATGTTTTTATATTTCCCTCAATATTCTGACGTTGTCAAGCAAATCGTAGAGTGAATATAGAATCTCTGATACAAAACCAATATCACTGATACCGAGCTTCAGAAAGAATAACTCCCTAACAGGGTGAAATCAGCCCTCATACGATTCGATGAATTCGAAGATTTCATGAAACTGTATTTTCTGATTTTGATTGCAAGATGGTTCCTGCATAACTCCATGTACGCTGGTACGTTCCATATAATGTTTCATTGGGAATAATTGCCCATCGGGGTAAACAACCCCAACGAGATCGATTCATGTTTTTATATTTCCCTCAATATTCAGACGTTGTCAAGCAAATCGTAGAGTGAATATAGAATCTCTGATACAAAACCAATATCACTGATACCGAGCTTCAGAAAGAATAACTCCCTAACAGGGTGAAATCAGCCCTCATACGATTCGATGAATTCGAAGATTTCATGAAACTGTATATTCTGATTTTGATTGCAAGATGGTTCCTGCATAACTCCATGTACGCTGGTACGTTCCATATAATGTTTCATTGGGAATAATTGCCCGTTGGGGTAAACAACCCCAACGAGATCGATTCATGTTTTTATATTTCCCTCAATATTCTAACGTTGTCAAGCAAATCGAAGGGTGAATATAGAATTTCTGATACAGAACCAATATCACTGATACCGAGCTTCAGAAAGAATAACTCCCTAACAGGGTGAAATCAGCCCTCATACGATTCGATGAATTCGAAGATTTCATGAAACTGTTTATTCTGATTTTGATTGCAAGATGGTTCCTGCATAACTCCATGTACGCTGGTACGTTCCATATAATGTTTCATTGGGAATAATTGCCCATCGGGGTAAACAACCCCAACGAGATCGATTCATGTTTTTATATTTCCCTCAATATTCCGACGTTGTCAAGCAAATCGAAGGGTGAATATAAAATTTGTGATACAAAACCAATATCACTGATACCGAGCTTCAGGAAGAATAACTCCCTAACAGGGTGAAATCAGCCCTCATACGATTCGATGAATTCGAAGATTTCATGAAACTGTATATTTTCATTCAATTGCAAGATGGTTCCTGCATAACTCCATGTACGTTGGTTCGTTCCATATAGGGTTTCATCGGAAATAACTACCCATTGGGGTAAACAACCCCAACAAGATCGATTCATGTTTTTATTTCCCACAATATAGGATATAGGATCTCTGATACAAAACCAATATGACTGATACCTAGCTTCAGAAAGAATACCTCTCTAATAGGGTGAAATCTACCTGTCTTAGAACTTCTGAGGGCACATGCGAACGAATAGCATTGTGTTTACCGAGAAAGTCAATCTCTATAATTTCTCAATTTTTTTTGGAAAATTCAATTAATATCATTGAAAATTTCCAACAAAATTGAGAACATATTCGTATGAATAGCTGACGTTCGTTCTCATATCTACAGGCATACACAGATAAAGAATCGAAGTTGTCGACGTGCGCAATGCGCATGCTGTATAGCGCTGTCGACTATAAATTGGACACATAGTTCGATTTATTTCATTACTTTTTGGTCTTTTCGCTTGGTCAAGTATACGGCAGTTTGAGAAGATAACCATCAGTTTCGTTTTGACAAACCTATCAGGTAACTCTAGATATCTCTATTGTATTCCCCTCGAGAAACAATCCTATATTTTTTATTTGTTTTAAGAATTATATTTTGTTTTCTTCTTTTTTATTCGATTAGAAGATTTGACTTATCATTTTGTTTCTTTATTCATCGACAATATTTCTTTCAATTCTTTCTATAGTTTTTTCCGAGATGCCGAAACGGAAACATGTATCATTGAATTTGGAGATATTCATGAATTTAGTTAAGGCAGGTGAGGTGACTTGATGATCTTGAAGGTTCTGGTAGTTCTGGCTCGGAATTCCATATTACATGCAGTCACCTAAACCTTGATTCATCCAAAAGAAGTAGATATCGGTTGTGGAAATTCTGGTGCAGAAATAAATGTACTCTTATTGAAAAACTTGCGGATGTTGATGAAGATATTGATAAGACATATGTAGATTCTGATCATTCATATGAACAAGTAGAGAAGTCTGCATTGACAAAATTCTCAGTCAGTCCTGAAGATAAAGACTCAGATGAATATACCCAACAAGAAAAGTCGACATTGAGTGGAATCAATGTAGTCACTCCCGGAAAAGATGAAGCATCTGCTAACAAATGTTGCTCAGTATCATGTCTTCCTCATGATGATATTTATCTTTTCCATAAAATCGCCTACATTCAATGGAATAATATTCATGAAGCAGAAAAAAGACGTATCTACCTAAAGGAACATTTTTGGGACTATGATATCTCATGTGTTATATCATTCAAAGGTTATCAACCTAGACAAAAAAAGCGTGGTCCAGTTATGGTTGAATATGGAAAATGTAAACATAAGCAATGTAGGAAGTTTAGAATAGAATATTACAAACCGGACGACATGAAGATGTGTAAGGTCCTGATTCGATACGATAAAGAAGTCGAAAATCATGAGACTGAACAACATTCATATCATCTGATGGGTAGTTTGCTCCAAGAAATAAAACAAGATTTATTGAAATCGACTCCCATGGATATGAGAGATGAGGACATCAAATCAGCAGATACTGATTTACTGAGTCGAGGGAACTGGCAAGACATCAGATCTACATCTGTCTATCAGAAAGCAAAATCAGAAGCCAAGGCTGATCTCGATAAAAATGCCTATTTAGATCTTGTTATGAGGTCGATCAAGGAACCTTCCGAATCGAAATATATTCACTGGCCAACCACTGACACTTTGGTTTACCTATATATTAGAAAACAAGTTAATACATTGGTACCAAGAGGCAAGAGATAAATTGGATATTTTGATTCAACAGGAAGCGTCGTTACTCCTATCAAATCTGGAAAAGTTTTTTATTATGCATTAGTTGTCAATGTTGCTGATAAAATTATTCCAATTGTAGAACTTATAAGTTCTATGCATGATGCTGCTACAATTTCTAGCTTCTTCATGAAATTCAAACGTTTCGTTACCATCGATATTAAACGTTCCTGGCCCATTTTCAATGTTATTGTTAGTGACTGGAGTTTTGCCAACATTGGTGGTATTTGCTTAGGGTTGAATGAGATGACTATATTCTTGTATCTCAAAATATCATATCATGAAGTAACACAAACAAGATCAGGTACCAGAAAACCGGTTATCGCTCTGAAATCGTGCTGCGCACATTTCATGAAAGTGATCGGTTGTGTTTTGGAAAAAATGAAAGTAGATGGAGACAAATATAAAATTTACATGGAGATGATTGCTTCTCTGATCGAAGCAACAACATTCCATGAACTGAAAGAATTATTCCATGCTATGTGTATCATCCTTTTGAGTCCTCATCTAAGTGATTCGTTGAAGCAATCCTTCCAGAAATTCGTCGATAAAGAAGGTATTACAAACATGGAAAAAATTCACAATCTCGACATCAGAGAAGAAACTGAAGATGAGGCCTTTGTCAGAGGACAATACAAACAGTCGCCATTTTATATAGAATTCAAAAAAATATACGAGGACGTACTACAATTATTAGTTTCTGATGACCATGTAACAGCTGTTGATTGTCAAGTGGGTTCTTTCCAGTGTAAGACGTTCCTGGATCATATTTTGAAAAATTATATGCCTTTCGCTCTATTATGGACAGGCATCATCAACTCCTTCGGCGTGGAAAAAAAGTTGATAGATTCAGTAATTCCGATGTTGAGTGCTGGTTCGAAATAGTGAAGAAAGATATATTCAAACATGAATTGAATATGAAACTTGGAAGATTTGTTAAGGAAGTTAGAGAGAAAATATTAGTCGATTTGAGAGCTGTAGCGATGCAGATCGTTAAAAAGCCACGAAGAAGAGGCGATGGCAGCAAACAACAAATGGAGAGACTGAGGTCTGAGATCGATCAACCACTTGCTGTTGAGTTATGAAAACCTAGGATTCGTCGAGAGCGGCCAAGTTATTTTCAACTACAGGCTATCAAAGAGCATATCACTGGCTCAGATGATGATAAGTTACGATCTCCGATCATGAAACCAGATCGAGGATCACTTATCATTTCTGAAACGCCACTTATAGCGACCGATTTACGATCACCCAGTCATGAATCAGCTGCATTACCACAACAAAATCTGTCGGTTGATGAACTTGTAGAACATGATCTGCGTTGCTTGAGCAATGGCTTATTCTTCAATTCTGAATACTACCTACATGATTGTTTGGAAGATAGAGTTCCATTCACAGTAGCTATATGCATATTCGGAGATGCAACTGTTAAATTGGCTAGTTCAGACTATGCCACACTTTTATCGACATATAATAATAATATAACATCGAGACCTATCCAAGAAACTTCAAAGTGGTTGACAGACTACTGTCTGGATTATACAGCATCCGCATGGCTCAGTTCTTGTAGTGATATTTATTATATAGATTCAATTTCGACTCAGATCTTATTTCAACGTGATATTCCTATGCGAAATTTCAAACCAGACACTATTCCACTGGCTAATATAAATTGTATACTTCTTCCATTTAATTCCAGAGGGAATCACTGGATTTTTGTGTTATTGGATATGGAACACTATGATATCCATATTTTAAACCCAGGCCACACAAATGAGAATTCATTCGTGTATGAAAAAAATGTAGAATAACTACTTCATGCACAGAAATAAAATGCAGAGAGCTGATCAGATTACATCACGATGGAAAATTTCGAGACATTCAGAAAACGTATATCCCAAACAAATGGACTCACATAACTGTGGTGTATATGTTTTATATTACATTTATATATTATCTCAAACAAGAACACTCGAGTCTTCCTGAAGATATTTTCGTTCACAAGATACCTTTGATCAAGAACGTTTTCGACTTTCAGTACAGAGGATTATTCTGGTTTTTTCAGAAAATGTATCTGACGTATGTCAAATGTGTGGCACAAATAAGGAAGGTAGCTTCATCAAATGTAGTAACTGTTTGCGTTGGGTACACTTCGATAAATGTGCGAAATCACACAGACTATTGAATAGTGACCTAACAATAAAGACAGCAAGTGAGCAAGATTTTGTGTTCAAATGCTATTTGTGCAATTTGAAGGAAGATCCCTTCAAAAGTATGAGAAGTAACAAACACATCGATCTTGATGAATCTGAGCTGCGCCAATTCGTACAAAATATAGTCGATAATCGAGATGTCAATGAAGAATGTGGAAGATTTCGGGAAACAGCTGACCGTAGGAAACATATGAAATGGGATTACTTCACTGAATTCACCAATCTCGAAAGTCCATTTAGTGCGTAATTCTTCGATATCTCGTTGACTATTGAATTCAGAGAAAATTCGAAATTACTGGTATTTCAGTTAAATGGGCCACATATTTTAAAAATCTTTTCAGTTGTACATGGTGATACACAAAGGCAGGGAAGCTGAGAATGTACATTTTTTCAATGGAATACCCTGTATATTTCGTTCGTTATCGATTCATCTCTCCATTGGCTTTCCAACCGTGCCGAGAAATTGCAAATCCATTGCGGCGTTGTCACGTTATGAATTATTCATTTATTTTTACTACTACTGCAGAGTATTGACAAAATCAGTTATAGCTCATGCATCTTTGACATTTAGTCGACTATTTTTTGTAGGTAGTAGTAGCAAGGTCCCCTGAATATATTCCAATACTTTTTTCAATATGTTCATACACAGGGCCCATGATTCTTACAGTCAAATTTCATAAAGTTCAATGACATTTTTCTCGATTCTTTCAAATGTAACACCCAGTATATTATATCAATAAATGAAACCTCTGCCAATACTGTCTACATTCATATAATATCTTTCTTGGCGTTAGCGGCGTAGTCAAATTTATAATTTTTTCTTCACAACGCATTTATTGGTGTATCCGAAATACATAGTTCAACAGCAATATGTTTGACTGAATATTGGGTATTCAACCAGTCCAGACAAATATTGGTCCATCAACAAGTTTGACAAAATAATTCATAATCAAGCAATTTTCGCTGAAATATATGATGTTATTGGGAATAATTACCCTTTGGAGTAATCATCCCCAACGAGATCGATTCATGTTTTCATATGTTCCTCAATATCCCGACGTTGTCAAGCAAATCGTAGGGTGAATATAGAATCTCTGATACGCAACCAATATCACTAATACCGAGCTTCAGGAAGAATATATCCCTAATAGGGTGAAATCAGCCCTCATATGATTCAATGAATTCGAAGATTTTATGAAACTCAATATTTTTAGTTAGTTTGTAAGATGGTTCCTGCATAATCTCAGTTACGCTGGTACGTTGCATTTAGGATTTTATTAGGGATAACTGCCCATTGGGGTAAACATCCCCTACGATATCGATTGATGTTTCCATACCTCCCTCAATATGATCTGTTAGGCGAATGGTTAATGAATTATTTTTTTTTTCGTGTTGTTGATCTGGAGTTGCCCTCCAGTAAGGTAACTTTTTAGTCTCTCTCTATTTCCGGAGCTCTGCCATTAGGTGACATCATCTCGTCCCACGAAAATGTCAGGGCAGAGAAATGCAGACTCTGCACATCATTCAACATGACTACTGAATAGTGAGGTAAAAATTTTATGTTCAGTTGGAAATTACTTCAAAAGTGTCCGTAAAAGCAGATATTATGGCGATTTTAATAATCTTGAGCTGTGAAGCACCATGTAGGAAATGTGCAATAATAATACCAATAGTATATATAGCGATGATAATGAAGAATGTACAATATTTGAGGATACTGCTGTATATATATGGTATAGGAGATATAACCTGCATATGATTATAGTGTTATTTCATTTCAGCATATCATGAATAGTATCCAGTGTATAATTTACTGGAAAACAGAATTCATCATCTTGGATATCATTAACTTCCTTATATTTATCTTCGTAACCAAACATGCCATCATCGGGTATTCCATAATACTCGTGAAATAACTTTCTAGTGAGTAATGTGAGTAGAACATATACTATTAATTCTAAGTCATCACAAACAATTTCTTGTTTGACGATGTTTCCAAGTTTGATTGATGTTTCAAGATTGATGAATTCAGTGAAGTAATCCCATTTCATATGTTTCCTACGGTCAGCTGTTTCCCGAAATCTTCCACATTCTTCATTGACATCTTGATTATCGACTATATTTTGTAGGTATTGTGAATGGTGTTTCACGAATTGGCGCAGCTCAGGTTCATCAAGATCGATGTGTTTGTTACTTCTCACACTTTTGAAGGGATCTTCATTCAAATTGCACAAATAGCATTTGAACACAAAATCTTGCTCACTTGCTGTCTTCATTGTTAGGTCACTATTCAATAGTCTGTGTGATTTCGCACATTTATCGAAGTGTACCCAACGCAAACAGTTACTACATTTGATAAAGCTACCTTCCTCATTTGTGCCACACATTTGACATACTTCAGACACATTTTCTGAAGAAACCAGAATAATCCTCTGTACTGAAAGTCTAAAACGCTCTGGATCAAAGGTATCTTGTGAACGAAAATATCTCCAGAAAGACTCGAGTGTTCTTGTTTGAGATAATATATAAATGTAATATAAAACATATACACCACAGTTATGCGAGTCCATTTGTTTGGGATATACGTTTTCTGAATGTCTCGAAATTTTCCATCGTGATGTAATCTGATCATCTCTCTGCATTTTATTTCTGTGCATGAAGTATTCTAAAATTTTTTCATACACGAATGAATCCTCATTTGTGTAGCCTGGGTTCAAAATATGGATATCATAGTGTTCCATGTCCAATAACACCAAAATCCAGTGATTCCCTCTGGAATTAAATGGAAGAAGTATAAAATTTATATTAGCCAGTGAAATAGTGTCTGGTTTGAAATTTCGCATAGGATTATCACGTTGGAATAAGATCTGTGTCGAAATTGAATCTATATAATAAATATCACTACAAGAACTGAGCCATGAGGATGCTGTATAATCCAGACAGTAGTCTGTCAACCACTTGGAAGTTTCTTGGATAGGTCCCGATGTTATATTATTATTATATGTCGATAAAAGTGTGGCATAGTCTGAACTAGCCAATTTCACAGTTGGATTTCCGAATTTGCATATAGCTACTGTGAATGGAACTCTATCTTCTAAACAGGCATGTAAGTAGTATTCAGAATTGAAAAATAAGCCATTGCTCAAGCAACGCAGATCATGGTCTTCAAGCGCATCAACCGACAGATTTTGTTGTGGTAATGCAGCTGATTCACGACTGGGTGATCGTAAATCGGTCGCTATAAATGGCGTTTCAGAAATTATAAGTGATCCTCGATCTGGTTTTGTAATCGGAGATCGTAAATTATCATCATCTGAGCCAGTAATATGCTCTTTGATAGCCTGTAGTTGGAAATAACTTGGCCGCTTTCGACGAATCCTAGGTTTCCATGACTCGACAGCAAGTGGTTGATCGATCTCAGACCTCAGTCTCTCCATTTGTTGTTTGCTGCCATAGCCTCTTCTTCGTGGCTTTTTACCGATCTGCATCGCTACAGCTTTCAAATCGACTAATATTTTCTCTCTAACTTTCTTAACAAATCTTCCAAGTTTCATATTCAATTCATATTTGAATATATCTTTCTTCACTATTTTGAACCAGCACTCAACATTGGAATTACTGAATCTATCAACTTTTTTTTCCACGTCGAAGGAGTTGAAGATGCCTGTCCATAATGGAGCGAAAGGCATATAATTTTTCAAAATATGATCCAGGAACGTCTTACACTGGAAAGAATTCACTTGACAATCAACAGCTGTTACATGGTCATCAGAAACAAATAATTGTAGTACGTCCTCGTATATTTTTTTGAATTCTATATAAAATGGCGACTGTTTGTATTGTCCTCTGACAAAGGCCTCATCTTCAGTTTCTTCTCTGATGTCGAGATTGTGAATTTTTTCCATGTTTGTAATACCTTCTTTATCGACGAATTTCTGGAAGGATTGCTTCAACGAATCACTTAGATGAGGACTCAAAAGGATGATACACATAGCATGGAATAATTCTTTTAGTTCATGGAATGTCGTTGCTTCGATCAGGGAAGCAATCATCTCCATGTAAATTTTATATTTGTCTCCATCTACTTTCATTTTTTTCAAAACACGACTGATCATTTTCATGAAATGTGCGCAGCACGATTTCAGAGCGATAACTGGTTTTCTGGTACCTGAACTTGTTTGTGTTACTTCATGATATGATATTTTGAGATACGAGAATATAGTCATCTCATTCAACCCTAAGCAAATACCACCAATGTTGGCAAAACTCCAGTCACTAACAATAACATTGAAAATGGGCCAGGAACGTTTAATATCGATGGTAACGAAACGTTTGAATTTCATGAAGAAGCTAGAAATAGTAGCAGCATCATGCATAGAACTTATAAGTTCTGCAATTGGAATAATTTTATCAGCAACATTGACAACTAATGCATAATAAAAAACTTTTCCAGATTTGATAGGAGTAACGACGCTTCCTGTTGAATCGAAATATCCAACTAATCTCTTGCCTCTTGGTACTAGTGTATTAACTTGTTTTCTACTATATAGGTAAACCAAAGTATCAGTGGTTGGCCAGTGAATATATTTCGATTCGGAAGGTTCCTTGATCGACCTCACAACAAGATCTAAATAGGCATTTTTATCGAGATCGAGATCAGCCTTGGCTTCTGATTTTGCTTTCTGATAGACAGATGTAGACCTGATGTCTTGCCAGTTCCCTCGACTCAGTAAATCAGTATCTGCTGATTTGATATCCTCATCTCTCATATCCATAGGAGTCGATTTCAATAAATCTTGTTTTACTACTTGGCGCAAACTACCCATCAGATGATATGAATGTTGTTCATTCCCATGATTTTCGACTTCTTTATCGTATCGAATCAGGACCTTACACATCTTCATGTCGTCCGGTTTGTAATATTCTATTCTAAACTTCCTACATTGCTTATGTTTACATTTCCCATATTCAACCATAACTGGACCACGCTTTTTTTGTCTAGGTTGATAACCTTTAAATGATACAACACATGAGATATCATAGTCCCAAAAATGTTTTTTAAGGTAGATACGTCTTGTTTCTGCTTCATGAATATTATTCCATTGAATGTAGGCGATTTTATGGAAAAGATAAATATCATCATGAGGAGGACATGATACTGAGCAACATTTGTTAGCAGATGCTTCATCTTTACCAGGAGTGACTACATTGATTCCACTCAATGTCGACTTTTCTTGTTGGGTATATTCATCTGAGTCTTCATCTTCAGGACTGAATGAGAATTTTGTCAATGCAGACTTCTCTACTTGTTCATATGTTTGATCAGAATCTACATATGTCTTATCAATATCTTCATCAACATCCGCAAGTTTTTCGATAAGAGTACACTTATTTCTGCACCAGAATTTCCACAACCGATACCTACTTCTTTTGGATGAATCAAGGTTTAGGTGACTGCATATAATATGGAACACCCTGCCAGAACTAACAGAACCTTCAAGATCATTCAGCGTCACCTTACCTGCCTTAACTAAATTCATGAATATCTCCAAATTCAATGATACATGTTTTCGTTTCGGCATCTCGGAAAAAACTATAGAAAAAATTTAAAAAAAAATTGTCGATGAATAGATGAACAAAATCTTCTAATCGAATAAAAAGGAAGAAAAAAATGAAATATAATTCTTATAACAAATCAAAAACAAAGGATTGTTTATCGAGGGAAATATAATAGCGATATCTAGAGTTAACCGATAGGTTTGTCAGAACGAAACTGATGGTTATCTTCTCACACTGCCGTATGCTTGACCAAGCGAAAAGACCAAAAAGTAATGAAATAAACCGAACTATGTGTCGAATTTATAGTCGACAGCGCTATACAGCATGCGCATTGCGCACGTCGACAACTTCGATTCTTTATTTATTTATGCCTGTAGATATGAGAACGAACGATGACCAAAGTTACCTATCAATGTAGTAATTATTAATAAAACCGGAAAACCAGGAGCTAAGCTAAGACCAGAAACGTTTTTTATACTTCAGGTATTCATACGAATATGTTCTCAATGTTGTTGAAAATGTCGAATGATATTGATTGAATTTTCCAAAAAAATTAAAGAAATTATAGAGATTGACTTTCTCGGTTAACACAATGCTATTCGTTCGCATGTGCCCTCAGAAGTTCTGAGACAGCTTGAATCAACATAATATAATGTCAAATTCAATTCAGTTTTGTCTTTAATTGAATTGTATTATTGAATAATGAAATGATTGTTGAAACAACGATATATTTTTCCAAGTCAACTAAAATGTTGAATGAAATAAAACTTTATTGTAAGCAATTATCTTATTCAAAATATTTTGTCTGCTTGAATCGCTCATTTGGAATGAATAAATATTTTGTTGATTTAGCAAAATTGATTATAATCATTATACAAAAAAAATTGACCAAAAGAATTGAGGATCTATTCGCGAAAGGTTGGAAAGAGATGAAATGTTGTAGGATGGTAGAGACAGGACCCCTGTGAGTTTACGACCGCGGGGTGTTACCGCACGAGGGGTGAGGGGATGAAATCTCTGACAGGTAGTGCTCGAAGGAGAATAGCACCGTTGGGGTGGATGCTATCGAAAAAATGTAGATATCTAAATCGTGCCCAAGTTTTTTATTTGCATTTTTTGACTCCGACCAGTAGTTCTTTAGTTCTTGCTCTACGGCGCGTCAAATTTGAGGGTTAGTTTGCAATTTTCAACAAAATCAGAATTTAATCACGGATTAAGACGAAGATGGGTACCAAAAAACACTCTTACATTTTTTTGCCAAGAAAGGAATATTTTCTTAGTAGGCACATGCCCTATTCAATGACCTACATCGTATATAATAAAAGATATGATTTTTTAAATTACCCACCTACACTATTTCGATATGATTTGCCCTTGGAGGGTAATCTATCCGTGTGTTTCTTTATGAAAATTCGCATACTGGATGCTCTCCACCAGTTGATTCATGTCACTTGTCACAAACATTCACTCATCTCATAGAAAAACACGAGTTTCTGAAATTTCTCTCCACCCCTCCTGAGCGGCACATCACCCGTGAGTTTTTCATATATTTTTTCGAACTTATTTTGAAATTTGAATCATCTTAGTTCCAATAATAATCAACTGATATCATGAATAAATAGGATGATAAGTATTTATAATGCTTCTTCAGCCCCCTTGTGGAGCCATTTTTCTGAGGTAATGCAGGAACCATTTCACAATCGAACTGAACATATCGAGTTTCATGAATTCTTCGAATTCATCGAATCATATAGGGGCTGATTTCACCCTATTAGGGGGATATTCTTCCTGAAGCTCGGTATCAGTGATATTGGTTTTGTATCAGAGATTGTATATTCACCCTACGATTTGCTTGACAACGTCAGAATATTGAGGGAAATATAAAAACATGAATCGATCTCGTTGGGGTTGTTCACCCCGATGGGCAATTATTCCCAATGAAACATTATATGGAACGTACTAGCGTACATGGAGTTATGCAGGAGCCAGCTTGCAATCAAAATCAGAATATACAGTTTCATGAAATCTTCGAATTCATCGAATCGTATGAGGGCTGATTTCACCCTGTTAGGGAGTTATTCTTTCTGAAGCTCGGTATCAGTGATATTGGTTTTGTATCAGAGATTGTATATTCACCCTACGATTTGCTTGACAACGTCAGAATATTGAGGGAAATATAAAAACATGAATCGATCTCGTTGGGGTTGTTTACCCCGATGGGCAATTATTCCCAATGAAACATTATATGGAACGTACCAGCGTACATGGAGTTATGCAGGAACCATCTTGCAATCAAAATCAGAACATACAGTTTCATGAAATCTTCGAATTCATCGAATCGTATGAGGGCTGATTTCACCCTGTTAGGGAGTTATTCTTTCTGAAGCTCGGTATCAGTGATATTGGTTTTGTATCAGAGATTCTATATTCACCCTACGATTTGCTTGACAACGTCAGAATATTGAGGGAAATATGAAAACATGAATCGATCTGGTTGGGGTTGTTTACCCCAATGGGCAGTTATTCTCAACGAAATCATATATGAAACGTACCAGCGTATCTGGGACTATGCAGAAAGCATCTTCAAATCGAACTGAAAATATTGAGTTCAATAAAATTTTCGAATACATATAATCATATGAGGGCTGATTTCACCCTATTAGGGAGTTATTCTTTCTGAAGCTCGGTTTCAGTGATATTGGTTTTGTATCAGAGATTCTATATCCACCCTACGATTTGCTTGACAACGTCAGAATATTGAGGGAGATATGAAAACATGAATCGATCTGGTTGGGGTTGTTTACCCCGATGGGCAATTATTCCCAATGAAACATTATATGAAACGTACCAGCGTATCTGGGACTATGCAGAAACCATCTTCAAATCGAACTGAAAATATTGAGTTCAATAAAATTTTCGAATACATATAATCATATGAGGGCTGATTTCACCCTATTAGGGAGTTATTCTTTCTGAAGCTCGGTTTCAGTGATATTGGTTTTGTATCAGAGATTCTATATCCACCCTACGATTTGCTTGACAACGTCAGAATATTGAGGGAGATATGAAAACATGAATCGATCTGGTTGGGGTTGTTTACCCCGATGGGCAATTATTCCCAATGAAACATTATATGGAACGTACCAGCGTACATGGAGTTATGCAGGAACCATCTTGCAATTAAAATCAGAACATACAGTTTCATGAAATCTTCGAATTCATCGAATCGTATGAGGGCTGATTTCACCCTGTTAGGGAGTTATTCTTTCTGAAGCTCGGTATCAGTGATATTGGTTTTGTATCAGAGATTCTATATTCACCCTACGATTTGCTTGACAACGTCAGAATATTGAGGGAAATATGAAAACATGAATCGATCTGGTTGGGGTTGTTTACCCCAATGGGCAGTTATTCTCAACGAAATCATATATGAAACGTACCAGCGTATCTGGACTATGCAGAAACCATCTTCAAATCGAACTGAAAATATTGAGTTCAATAAAATTTTCGAATACATATAATCATATGAGGGCTGATTTCACCCTGTTAGGGAGTTATTCTTTCTGAAGCTCGGTATCAGTGATATTGGTTTTGTATCAGAGATTCTATATCCACCCTACGATTCGCTTGACAACGTCAGAATATTGAGGGAGATATGAAAACATGAATCGATCTGGTTGGGGTTGTTTACCCCGATGGGCAATTATTCCCAATGAAACATTATATGGAACGTACCAGCGTACATGGAGTTATGCAGGAACCATCTTGCAATTAAAATCAGAACATACAGTTTCATGAAATCTTCGAATTCATCGAATCGTATGAGGGCTGATTTCACCCTGTTAGGGAGTTATTCTTTCTGAAGCTCGGTATCAGTGATATTGGTTTTGTATCAGAGATTCTATATCCACCCTACGATTTGCTTGACAACGTCAGAATATTGAGGGAGATATGAAAACATGAATCGATCTGGTTGGGGTTGTTTACCCCGATGGGCAATTATTCCCAATGAAACATTATATGGAACGTACCAGCGTACATGGAGTTATGCAGGAACCATCTTGCAATTAAAATCAGAACATACAGTTTCATGAAATCTTCGAATTCATCGAATCGTATGAGGGCTGATTTCACCCTGTTAGGGAGTTATTCTTTCTGAAGCTCGGTATCAGTGATATTGGTTGTGTATCAGAGATTCTATATTCACCCTACGATTTGCTTGACAACGTCAGAATATTGAGGGAAATATGAAAACATGAATCGATCTGGTTGGGGTTGTTTACCCCAATGGGCAGTTATTCTCAACGAAATCATATATGAAACGTACCAGCGTATCTGGGACTATGCAGAAACCATCTTCAAATCGAACTAAAAATATTGAGTTCAATAAAATTTTCGAATACATATAATCATATGAGGGCTGATTTCACCCTATTAGGGAGTTATTCTTTCTGAAGCTCGGTATCAGTGATATTGGTTTTGTATCAGAGATTCTATATTCACCCTACGATTCGCTTGACAACGTCGGGATATTGAGGAAAATATGAAAACATGAATCGATCTCGTTGGGGATGTTTACTCCAAAGGGTAGTTATTCCCAATAACATCATATATTTCAGCGAAAATTGCCTCATTATGAATTATTTTGTCAAACTTGTTGTTGGACCAATATTTGTCTGGGCGACTATAAAATGGCGGAAGCGCAGATTCAAATCTGAAGCTAACTTCAGCCACATGTTGATTTGTGGATCGAAAGTGTTGTTTTTTTTGGTTGATCTTTTTTTGTAGAAGAGAAAGTTATGAATTTTGTTTTGTCTAAATTGAGGCTCAGTAGGTTAGTGCTTAGCCAGGAGTAAATTTGTTTCATGCCAATTCCTGCTTTCTCATATACTTCGTTCCATGTTTCACCTACGAATGCTACAGCCGTATCATCAGCGTAAGACGTTAAATTCCCTTCAAAGTTGTCAATGTTGAAAATATTATTGACATACAGTAAAAATAGTATGGGGCCCATGACAGTTCCCTGAGGCACACCCATGGCAACAGGTAATGGATCACTAAAACAATCATTTATTTTTACTCTCTGTATTCTGTTTGATAAATAATCTTTGAATAAATTTAATGTTACTCCTCTTACTCCTACGTCCTCCAATCGCTCAAAGAGTATGTCATGATTGACGGTATCAAACGCCTTGGATAAGTCTAGAAATACAGTTAAACATTTTTTCTGATCCTGAAAGCAGTTGAATACCTTGTTTGTTAATTCAAAAACAGCTTGTTCTGTTGATAAGTTTTCTCTAAATCCATACTGGGAGTTGGAAATAATATTGTTGTTCTCAAGAAAGTTTACTAATCTGTTTTTTAAACATTTTTCAAATATTTTTGCGAAATTATTTATTATTGTTATGGGTCTGTAGTTGTTTGTTTTTTGTTTGTCTCCAGATTTATGAATTGGGATTGTTATTGATTCTTTGAAGGTAGACGGGATGTTTCCTGACAGAAAAATTAAGTTAATGATAAAGCACAATGGTTTTATGAGATAGATGTGATATTTTTTGATGAATGATACCGTAATTTTGTCAAGTGCTAAGTGTTATTTGAACCGTGTTTTTATGGGACGCCTGGTTTGGCCTATATATGTTTTATCACAATCATTACAACTGATTTCATATATTTCTGATTTTTCAAGGGTATGTCCACCTCATCTTTTGGATAACCTAATAAATTGCCTAACTTTGACCCAGACTGATAAACGCTTTCAAAACCTGAGTCTTTGGATCAAGTCCCCTTGTGTACTTGGGATTGAAGGGGATTGGGATTTTTCTCTGATTGTTTTCATCCGCTTGAAAAGTCTTAGAATTCCTGAGTGATAACTTAAATTTATGTCTTCGTATTGATTTATCTACTATTTTGATATCATAACCATTGACGCCAGCCACTTTATAAACAACACTCCTTTCAACATCGAATTATTGTTTGTTCAGAAAAAATGAAACTTGTCTATGTACTAGGAAATTTGCACTTGTCAGTTAGCGAAACACGTGTCGAGGTGTAAAAAATCGGTTTATTTAGTGGTAAAACAATGTGTAGTGTATTATCGTGCCAAAGATTCCAGTCTTCGATATGGCATGATTTGGGTTCTGGGTCTAATACCCCATTTGATAGTGTGGAAGTCCCCTGACTCCAGGGTATACCCACTAAACACTCCACCCCGTTTGTAGGCTCGTCTGACAGATGTCTCCGACGACACTTAGGCCTAGTGGCCCATTGTATCATATACGACTAATGTTGCTCATTAAGTGCCACTTCAATATGAAAGATTCTTCTCGTTCAGGTTCCTGAAGATTACTCTTCCGATCCCTGTTCTCGTCTACGAACAATACCAAAAGTTTTCTTTCTTCTACGAGTGACGGGGGAAGGGGTTGGTCCAGCCCTGTGGTGCCCCCTGCACAGGGCTAAGGCTGTTTACTCTGAGATGCACCCTGTTTCCCAGAGGCCCCGTTAGCGACCCCATACCTCGGTGCCATTCATCAATCGTCACGGGTTCCCACAGCTTGGATCAGGTTGCCAGAGACTCGTTGACCAGTCCTAGGCCACCTAGACAGATACCACCAAATCACACCATCCTTATCACGAGGTGGAAACAGACCAAGCAAACATTGTTGTGCAACAGTTGAAAAACAGGTAGGCAACTGTTTGCTAACTTATTTCCGTGGGGAGACAACATTTTTGACAAACTGTTGGGCAACATCGACCAGCCTGCTTTCTTCGGTGTTTGTCCAGTGTTCGTTCAGTCAGGCACCATGAGCGACGAAGAAGATGCGTCTACACTGCAGACGCTGTGTGCGCACTGTTGGGCCACATTTTCGTTGAAGTACCGTCTCGGGAGCGAACACCGACCATCCGTTCGGCAACAGCTGCACAACTGTTGTGCAACTGTTGCCCAACACGTACACACTGTGTAAACTTGTGTGTTTCTCGAGTGTTGTTCCACTGTTGCACAACAATGTTGGCTTGGTCTGTTCCCACTCATAGATGTCCACAAAAATTATTGCCCCATCTGGCCAGGAGACAGCAAAGATGGTCCCAAAATGCTTCATCTGTCGAGCGGCCGCGGTCTGTCCTCCACACACCACTTGATGGTGCGGTTGGGCTTGGAGAGGAAGAGGAAAAGAGAAGTTGGCCAAGAAAGGCCGATAGGATAAATTGGAAACGGAAGAGAGAAGAGGATATCACCCAAGACAAGTTGAGGTTTGGTGATTATCCAGGGTACCTTGGGCTCACCATTCTCGTACTCACAAGTTAAGAGCCACTGAGGGAGCATTTCGATCATAGGCTGTGTTTTGGTTTACCTCAGAATATAAGTTCAAATTACTTCGTTGTAATAATAATAATGAACAAAAAAAAAAACAGTTTCTGCACTAACCATAAGCGATTTTACACCGACAAAAGCGGGAATACACGGTAGGTATAAAGTAAGGTACTCTCTAGGCTAAAATAATTTCCGGGATTTTTCTGGCAATGAATCTACCATCATGTTTGCAGCAGCTTCTTCAATAGTTTTTTCACACATTTCTGCAAAATTTATTGAAAAAACTTAGGTAAGCACTTTAGAAAATATTCTAGCACACTTTTTCGATGTTCACAAAAAGCAATATGGCAACTCTTATTTATCGGTAGTCATGATAATCAGACTTGATTTTGTGATTTTTGTGTCCAGATTTTTATTTTCATATTGACAATAATTGATTTTATCATAAGATTCTTTCAATTAAAATCGTCGAGTCGTGCAAAAAATAGTATATAAACCTCGGAAGAAGAATCCTGTCTTCTATCAGTGCATTGTAGCACTCTCTGGCTACATACCACCTTTATTCCCTCAATATATAATCATCTATATTATTATTGTACATTAAACATGGAATAAAAAACAAGGAAATTAATTGAATTGACATCACAAAGGTATTCTGTTTACAGCCAAAATTACAATAATACTATTCAGATCATAGTAATCATCTAGTAGAATGTTGTTTTCTATGTGATGTAACTATTTGAAACAGTTGATGAAATTATCATTAGATTTTTGACTTTGATGACTTGTCATATATAAAAATATTCCTCAGATCTTTCGTTGCTGTTCATTGTGAAAAATAAAGGATCTCTTCTTGTGAAAGTGTTAGTCAGTGATTTTTCTACATTTGGCGACCGTGACAGGACAACTGTAAGAGGTAGAAATCATCTGTTAGCTCAAGTCATGGATAAACTTTTGAAGGCAAGAAACGTTCACAGAATGTCCTTTATGAAACAGTACAATAGTATTGTGGATATGATCACTAGGAAGAATGCTAATGTAGCAGAACTTAGAGCTACTCTGAGAGGATTAGATAGCAAGTATGAAGAAATCAGTGCCTTGGACAAGGAGGCGTTCGATTTTATGCTAGAGGATAACGCTTCAGAAGAACAACTAGCGATTGAGTGTGAGGACGCTGATGAATATTTGAAAAAATATCATCTGGTGAGAGAACGGGTTGTTCTATTGGAAAAGAAGCAGGATGATCTTAGTTCCCAATCCAATAACAATTCTGCAATCAGAAAATTCAAGATGCCACAACTAGAGCTCAAGAAATTTGGTGGAGATCTGCGTGATTGGTTGCATTTTTGGGGTTTGTTCAAGAAATTTGATGAAGATCCTAGCATAGATAACGAAGATAAGTTTAACTATCTCATGCAGTCAACGGAATCAGGTTCTAGAGCGAGAAGGATCGTGGAGAGTTTCCCTCCGACAGCCGATAACTACCCCAAAGCGATTGAAGCCTTGAAAAGTCGTTTTGGAAGAGAAGAATTGCTGATTGAGATGTACATCAGAGAGTTGCTGAGCTTAGTTACAAATAATACATTGAATTTGCCGATGTTGTATGATAAGTTGGAAGGCCAGCTCAGAGCTCTAGAGTCTCTTGGTGTTACGACCGATAAGTGTTCATCAATCATATATCCACTAGTGGAGTCATGCTTGCCAGAAGAAGTAATTCGAGTTTGGCAGAGATCTACTACTTCTGCAGAAGCAAGATCAAAGGACAAGCTAGAGAATCTGATGAGTTTCATCAGATCTGAGGTGGAGAATGAAGAAAAGATTGCAATGGCCATGTCAGGAATTGGGTCGCTGTCGACAAAGGAAACCAAGAAGAGAACAGTCATGAAGAAGGAGCAGATTTCCACTGCAACTGGTCTACTCACGACGAGTAATAATGTATCCTTATGCATTTTCTGCAATGATAGTAAACATAAAAGTATCGATTGCTCAGATGCCAGAAAAATGGCTTATAATGATAGGAAGAAACTTCTTGTAGAGAAGGGTTGTTGTTTCATTTGTTTGAGATCTGGCCACATAATGAAGAGATGTAGACTACGTATCAGATGTGATCATTGCCAAAGAAGACATCCTCTCATCATGTGTCCAGGTTCAAATGACAGTGAAAGTCAAAGTAAAACGTCACTATCAAAAAATGTAGTTGTCAGCGAAAATAATCTAGCGAGTCTCAATAATTCCCCTGGAGTTTTATTACAAACGCTTTTAGTTTATCTGAAGGGTGAAAAGGATGCAGAGCGGCAAGGTCGGGTGCTGATTGATACAGCTTCACAACGTTCCTATATCTTGATGGAGACGGCAGTTGAATTGTCTTGTAGGTCTGTTGGTGAGGAAAAGGTGATTCATTCTCTCTTTGGTGGTCTCAATACTGGGGAGAGCAATCATGCAGCGTACATAATACATTTAAGTAGTTTGGATAAGACTTATCATTGTAATTTCCGTACTTTGGACCAGGATACAATTTGTGGAGGTATTGTAGCGGTAGATTCAAGAGCCAGCAAAGGGGAGATGTTTGATGCGGGTATCATTCTGAACGATCGTAATCTAGGAAAAATCGAGGTTTTAATAGGTGCTGATGTAGCTGGTAAGTTGCTGACAGGTAAAATTGTTCAACTTTCTTCAGGATTAACGGCGGTAGAAACTTACTTGGGATGGACCTTGATAGGCAAATATCATGAAAACAGGGAAATTCATGCATTCAGTGCTTCTATGTTAGTTAGCTCAATGGTTGTGAATGAGATGAATATAAGAGATTTGTGGGAACTGGATGTGTTAGGTATCAAGGATCCCTTCGATAGTAAATCGAAAGTTGCTATTGAACAGGAAGTGTGGAAGCATTTCAGAGATACTGTGAATATAAAATCAGATGGGAGATATATTGTTCATTTACCATGGATCGGAGGACACCCACCTCTTCCTACGAATTTTAATTTAGCTGTTCAGAGACTCGAGGCCACAATTAAAAAACTTAGGAAGGATGAATGTTATTCACAGTATGAAAATGTATTCAATGAGTGGATGTCTGAAGGTATTATTGAGGAAATATCATACGATGAATCTGATATAAATGGTCATTTTCTACCACACAGACATGTATTGAAACCTAGTAGTGCTACCACGAAAATAAGGCCAGTTTTCGATGCTTCCGCTCACGGAAACGGGTGTCCTTCTCTGAATAGTTGTTTGGAAAAAGGTGTTAACTTGATTGAACAAATTCCTTCAATTTTATTCCGTTTCAGAATCAAAAAGGTTGGTGTCATCTCTGATATACGTAAAGCATTTTTGCAGATAGAGTTACAAGAATCGGATCGCAATTTCTTGAAGTTCTTATGGAAGGACAGTGAAGGAAATCTGAAAGTCTATAGGCATTGCCGGGTTGTTTTCGGAGTCACCAGTAGTCCTTTCCTCCTGGGAGCTGTCATTCAACATCACTTGGAGAGAACATTAGAAAGTTCTCGAAGGGGAGATAATACATTCTCTGGTAAGGTGATCGAACAGCTCAAGAGCAGTTTCTACGTTGATAATTGTGTGACGAGTGTCGATAGTGAGATAGAACTGTATCAGTTTATTGAAGAGGCTCGGAAAGTCATGAGTAAAGCTTGTTTTGATCTTAGATGCTGGGAATATAGTAGTCTTCAGTGGCCTAGCGGAGAGAATGAGGTATCTAGTGTCTTAGGTCTACAATGGAATCGACGAGAGGATAGTTTGTTCATTTGCTCTGATAATTTGAAGAATTTGGAATTCGATAAAGTTACAAAAAGAACATTATTATCTGTTTCTCATAGGATTTTTGACCCTGTAGGTTTCACTTGTCCCGTCACTTTATATCCGAAGATATTGATGCAACAGACATGGGAATCCAAGTTACGCTGGGAGGATGAGTTAGATGAGAATATGAAGGTTGATTTTCTGAAATGGGTTGAGAGTCTCTCTTATTTGAGTGAAATAAAAATTCCCAGATATTTTTCATCATCCTGTACTGGCAGTGCACTTCATGTCAGTGTACATACTTTTTGTGATGCCAGTAAGTTGTCATATGCAGCAGCCTCTTTCTTCAGAATCGAGAGTGAATTGGGTGTAGGGGTGCAACTGATACAAGCTAGGTCTAGGGTTGCCCCAGTGAAAAAGATGACTATACCGCGTCTTGAATTATTAGCTGCTACTATTGGATCTCGTTTGGTTAAATCTATATCGGAATCGTATCCGCTTTCCAATGTTGAGTTTTTCTATTGGTCGGACTCTTCGACAGTCTTAGCATGGATAAAATCTGACGATCAATGGGCTGTTTTTGTTCGAAATAGGGTTGATGAAATTTTGAAGCTCACTACAAAGGAACAATGGAGATTCGTTCCAGGTATTATGAATCCTGCTGATCTACCATCTAGAGGGTGTTCCGCGAAGAAGTTATTAGAATCTAGATGGTGGGAGGGTCCTGATTGGCTGAAAAGTTCATCTAACCTCTGGCCTAGTAACGTGACCTGCTATGATGATGAGGAAATTGCTAGGGAGAAAAGGAAAACTGTGACGTCTTGTGTAAACCATTCGAGTACTATGGAAATCGATTACTATTTTTCAAGATACAGTAGAATTATTCGAATGATGAGTTGGGTTCGACGTTTCATTTATAATTGTAGGAATCATGGAAAACATCTTTCAGGTGAATTGTCCAGTTTTGAGGTCAGGGAAACGGAGTTTGTGATATTGAAACTGATACAACGTGAATCCTTTCCGCAAGGAGAACGAGAAAAGTCAATTGTTGGTTTGTGTCCCTATATAGATGATTTGGGTATACTGAGGGTGAGGACCAAGTTGACTTATCGTACAGATGATATAGATTTTCGTCATCCAATTCTGCTGCCTGCAAAACACTCTCTCGTAGACAAACTCATAAGGGAAGAACACGAAAAGGCTTGTCATGTAGGTGTACAAGGTTTGTTGAGTCTCATAAGAGAAAGATTTTGGATTCTAGGTGGTCGAAGAACAATTCGATCTGTGGTTTCAAAATGTGTTCGTTGCAAAAGGTACGCAGTTAGTAGTCTAAAGTCTTCTCCAATTGGCCTTCCTCAAAATCGTGTGAGAGATGCTGCAGCATTTGAAGTTGTGGGGATCGACCTTGCTGGTCCGTTATTTCTCAAGAGGCAACAGAAAGTATGGATAGCACTGTTCACATGTGGGGTGTATAGAGCAGTGCATTTAGAGATATTGTCATCACTTTCTACCGAAATTTTTATACAGGGTTTTCGTCGATTCATTGCCAGAAGGGGTCGACCTGCAGTTGTCTATAGCGATAATGGCTCGAATTTTAAAGGAACTGATAATGCTTTCAGGAAATTAGATTGGGATCAGATAGCTAAATATAGCACTGCAGAGAGGATTGACTGGAAATTCAATCCGCCAACCGCTGCCTGGTGGGGTGGTTGGTGGGAGCGGTTGATTCGTTTGTTGAAGCAATTGTTACGTCGAGTTTTTGGGAAGAGCATGTCTGAATTATGAGGAGTTGTCAACGGTTTTATGTGACTGTGAGGCAGTAATGAATAATAGACCGATATCGTATGTCTCTGATTCATCGGAAACAATAACTCCTTTGACACCGGCATTCTTTATTCAAGATATAAAAGAAATTGGAGTTCCTGATTGTGACGTTGTTGACTCTGAAAGTTTGAATAGACGAATACAATATAAAAAAAAGTTGTCCGATCATCTCAAGAAAAGATTTCGCCTAGAGTATTTGGGTGAACTTAGGCACAGAAATTGTGGGAATTCATCAGGAAGACAACTTGATGTTGGGGAGATTGTGCTTATAGGCAATGATGATTCCAAACGAATGGATTGGCCATTGGCTCGAGTTCTGGAGGTATTTCGTGGTAAGGATGGTTTTATTAGGGTTGCTCGTCTTCGTACTCATGCCGGGGAATTATTGAGACCCATTCAGAGAATTTTTCCACTCGAGCTGGGTAAAGAGAACGTTGATATTGCATCACGTGCTGGTAGTTCTAACCAGTCCAATATTCCATTGAAAATATCATCTGATAGTACTCAGAATAAAACTGAAATTGATGATAAACACGATACTTCTCAGAACAAGAAGATTGTGAAAACAAGAAGTGGTCGTGTGGTTAAAACACCATTGAAATATCTAGATTGAAAATGCATTATTACTCGTTGATGAAGTGTTTATCTTATTGCAATTCTATGTTTTGTGTATCATTTTATGTTTGGAATTGCAAGGTGGGAGTAATATTCAGATCATAGTAATCATCTAGTAGAATGTTGTTTTCTATGTGATGTAACTATTTGAAACAGTTGATGAAATTATCATTAGATTTTTGACTTTGATGACTTGTCATATATAAAAATATTCCTCAGATCTTTCGTTGCTGTTCATTGTGAAAAATAAAGGATCTCTTCTTGTGAAAGTGTTAGTCAGTGATTTTTCTACAAATACATTGCGCGTGATAATAATCATAATCTTGTTCGAACAAAAATGGCATTCCTATAGTCTTGAGCAAATTTATCAATTACTTCGATGATAAAATTAACTCTATGTATTCATTAGATGCCTATGAATACAAATCAAATCAAGTCTCAGAAAGTCACTAAGCGCTAATCGGAATAGGAAATGAATAATGCAAATGTATCTTGCTTAGAAAATATCTAAGGACCAGGCGCCCCTTGCCCGCCCTTTCGGACGTCCCTGGGCCTGATAGTTCACGAGATACAGCTTTTTAAAGTTGGTCACAAAAGGATGTCATTTAAAGAGAAGAGAGAGAGACACAAACATGGAGGAATCATATTATTTTGTATTATTTCAAATTGAGTACATTCCAGTTATGTTTACACCTCTAAGAAGGTCCAGGTTTAGGATACTATTCCTGGTCCAGTCCTACCTCTTCAGGGCTCTGAGGATATAGGAACTCTTCATTCAAATCATAGTAGGCCATCGTAGCCTCGTGGTTAATACGTCAATGTTCTATCCACGTTGGATTGCCGGTAGGTGGGTTCGGTTCAAACCAGGACCGCAGAAATTTTTGTGATGGCCTAAGAAAGTGTTTGGGATCACACGTTAGAAGGTAAGACCCCTATATTTCCTTGCTCGCACGAGTCTCTTGAAGACTTCTGAGGGTTGCTCTTTCTTACGAGCAACCCCCCTTGGGCAACCGAATGATGGATAAGAACAATTTTAGAACAACAACAATTGTTATGTAGTAAGTCGACATCAGAGTCGATAAGCTTTGTTCGATTCTCACATCCTCATCTTTGAGGAATTGGAATTTTGAGCCCATGCCAGAATAAATTCATTAGGATCTGGTTTGTATGAAAAAGGAACATATAATCAAAAATAGGTATATTGATAGATATTACACTGATAATTGACTATACAAGGAAACATTTCAAACTGTAATATTCTAATTGTCTATAGTTCATTATGTACAAATTTTTCATCAAGCATCTCATCGTTTTCCTTGAACCATTTTTCATACACCTTGATTGGATCTATCATCCAATGTTTATGGAAAGAAATTGCTTCATGGGTTTCTAGATAACCAGCTGCATAATCATTTGGCCGTGCCTGAAAATCGTAATTTTTTTTCTTATAATTCAAATTGGAAACGTGATAGATAAACAGAAATATATTTGATTTGAATCACAGATATACACATATGAGTATCTAATTAGGGTCAATATTAAAACTGAATCTGTTCATTTGTATTTCAATTTGTCTTGAAAAAAATTATACTGGCACTTGAAGAAATACTATATTTTCCAAAATTATTATCATTCATGCAGCTTAATACAGATGCGTGTGCATTAAGATAGTTAAAAAATGAGAAATTAATAAATCTAATGTATTCATTCCTCAATTCAATCAATTCCAATATAATAGATAATCATACATAAAAGTATAAATAGTAACATTGAATTTATTTTGAAGTAGGTATACAGGGTGATTCATTGGGAAATGCGCATACAGTAAGGGTAGATTGAAGACACCGAATAATCTATATTTCATAGGTCTATCATTCTTCATAACCAAGATACAGGGTGATTCATTTATTTTCCCCATTTTTTCAATAAATCATAACTTATGAACCACCCCATACATTTTTTTATATTTGGTTTGTATGTGGACACAAAAGTCCACAGTGGTGACGATTGACATAATAAAAAGAGTCTCATTCCAGGGCCAGCCTTGAAAAAATTAATGAGTATAGGTTCCTAGTCGTGTAGTCGACACAAAACCCTGTATATCAGTATTTTGAAATTTCATTCACAAATTTGTAAAGAGCAGGAAAAAATAAGTGAGACCGAATGTATTTGGTGTTTTCGCATGCAACTTTTTCACCCTCTGACAATATTAAAAGAAAATAATTTGTCGTCCCCAAATGGCACTTTTGCATTTTCAATCCGTGGAATCATCAACTATTTCTCATTCTCCTAATTTTTTGATCCTAACCTAATTGAAAAACTAGCGGAAAAGTCCGTATTTGAGACAAATTATCATTATCAATGACTAACTTTAAATACCCTGTATGTGTAAGAACCTAGGTAAGAACATTATCATAACATTTGTTTATCGCGTTACATTTGGAACAACAATTATGCTAATAAAGAACAAATGCACATTTCGAAAAAATCATATAACTTTGTTTTAGACAAAAAAAAAGTTGCCACTAATCTACATTCTGAAGGTTAAATACGACTCGAAACCTATACTTATTGATTTTTTCGAGGCCAGCTCTGGAATAAGACTTTTTTATTGTGTCAATCGTCACCACTGTGAACAAAGAACATACGCACCAGAAATCGAAAAAATGTATATTGGTTATGAAGAATGAAAGACTCATTAAATATAGATTATTCAGGAGCACCTTCCACTTCAGTTCAATCTATGTTATGTACCCTGAACTGGTTAGATGTTAAATCATTCATAAAGTTCAATGTTATGGTATTTATCCACAAGATCAACATAAACACATGTCCCCAATATCTGAAAAATATATTAGTAAAATTTAGAACTGTTCATGACTATGATACTAGAGGAGAGGAAAATTTTGTTGTAAAACAAGCAAAGAAAACGCAGACGCAGCGTTCAGTATTCTATGACGGTGTAGTGAAATATAACAAAACTAGAAATCGAATTGAAAAAGAGACCACTGAATATATTTAAGAATAGTGTCAAAGATTTCATCAGAAGTGAACATATGAATGTAATGTAATATAAAATCACTGTGTAGTCACCTATTATATATATTGTTGTTGGAATTTATGGCGAAAGGCTAAATAAATTACTACTACCTCGTTGTCCACCATCTACCCTTACTGTATGAGCATTTCCCAATGAATCTCCGTTTATAATTCTCCAATATCAATATAATCATTAGGTTTTTATAGCATGGAAGCGACCAATGAAGATTCCTTTACTCCCATGAAACATTCGAAAAAGATAATTTGCTTCATCAATACTGCTTCATTATGTCCTTTTGTCCCTAAAAAAAGAATAAATCCCTGGAGGTGGCATCACTGGTCGCATACCTGATGGAAGCCTGGCACGTGCGTAACGGAAACCCCAACCCTGGCCGCGCATGCGCCCAGCAGCATGTCGTCCGGCGAATGGGAAGCGGGGCACCGGCAGACAGCCGCGAGGTCCTTCAAAAGCGGCCTGCTGAACACCATGCCGCCGCCACCTGTGATGTAATCATAGCCGGTTGGCTCTCTAATGTCATAGGCGTACCGCTCGCCCAGAGCTACTTTGTTTTCTGGATCGTAGCAGGAGAGAGTTCGTTGGAGGGCGGATATTCTAAAGGGGAATAGGCGGAGGTTCATTTCAATCAATCAAACATCCATTGAATACGTATTCTTTCACAATGAAAATAAGAAAAAAAATCATAATTAATGTAAAATACTGTTACGAGACTATCTCTCGCGGGATAGGCTCTCGCCCAGACTTGTTTAAGTTCAACCCGAAGATCTCTTGAGGTTATGAAAATACTAGAAATGTCTTAGGTCAGATACAAGTATCCGAAAAAAAGCGAGTGTGAAATAGTAGATTAGTTGAAGGTGTTATATTAGAAAGTGGCGTAATCATTCTGTATCGTGTATTGTGAACTGAAGTGTTTGTTTTTGAATGAATCGTTTTGTTTTCTACTGAGTGTGTGTGAAAGGCTGAAAGGGTTGCTTTTGTTCGGTTCCAACGAAGACAGTTATTATAACTAATAATAAATTCTTTTCAGGAGACCGAACAAACGATTCGTTTCGTTTTTTCTCGATATTTAGAATTTTTGAATCTTGGAACATGAACAACGAGAAAAAAAAAGGAAAATTACTTTACACTAGATATCGCTCTATCGATTTGTTAGGAACGTTCAACCATGAGATGTTACAGGCAACATTTCTCAATATGTTTGTATATTTATTTCCAAACAACATGGCAATTACTTGACAAGGTGCTTCTAGAACTTAAAGGTCGAAAAGCATTTTGGTGGTAGTTTCAGTGATGATAGATATATAGATAGATTTATTTGGCTATTTCACACAAAGGTTCACAGCACGTCGAATTTTTGCACAAGAGAGCAATATGGTATAAAAACAATTATTAATATCAACATATACAACATATGGGGTTTAGAATACAAGTAAATTATTGAATTTAAAACAATTTTTCACCAATAAACAAGAAGGTATACAAACAATCCTTTTTCCAAAAACAACGCAGACTGAAGATGAGAAGAAATTTGTAACAATCATCGGGAATTTAGAAATTCAGACACACTATAAAAACAGTTTCCTATGAGAAGTTTGGAGATTTCTATCATTCAAGGAGCGCAACTCTGAAGTTAACTTATTTTTCCTCCGATTGGCAGCAAATATTAATTTTGCTGACACATAGCAATCAGCAAAGTATTACTTTTCCTGCCTAGGCAGCAAAGTGGGTACTTTGCTGCCTAGACAGCAAAGTGGTTACTTTGCTGATTGATATGTATCAGCAAAATTAAAAATCCATAAATCGTTTATAATTTCCTTCATATTTCATCCGAGACTTCTCCGGCAACAAATTCAACTCTATATTTTTTGCCACCTCCCTTATTGATGGAGGTGTAAGTATACTTCCAGGTCGCTATCACTGTCCATTATATAATAATTTAAATATACCGATATTTTTTCGCACAACAGTCAGAAATTTCATGAATTGTCAAACCAACAACTGCGATTTCTATCAAATTTTATTTTAATTGAACACTATACAGGAAGAATAAAGAGATTGTGGGAATTGTATTAATTCGCAAATACAATATTCTCCCATATCATTATGAACAATCGGAGAAAAAATTATATGTTCAACTCGGCAGCAAAGTAGATTGACTGCCTTAGCTGGATTCCTAGCCTCGCTACGCTCGGCTATGAATTCAGCCACGGCAGTCAATCTACTACTTTGCTGCCTAGTTAAACAAATAACTATTAAAGCATCAAATTAATGGAATTTGATTCCGATTTTGTTAACTTTTAACGGGGTAAGACTATTTGGTTAGCTGATCTCGTTTCATATTCATGGATATCTGAGGAATGAGCATACTCGTTTCTGTTTGAGTGAATTCCACAGATAGTTTGATGAATATAACACACAAGGTAGTGATATTATTTGCATTTCAGTAAATAACGGTCGACAGTGTTCTCTGAAGCCCAAACCAGGAGGCGAATGTCTTTCTTTTGAGATTTGAAAATACTTATGGCATTGCTTGAGTTCCCCCATAAAATATCGCTACGCTCGGCTATGAATTCAGCCACGGCAGTCAATCTACTACTTTGCTGCCTAGTTAAACAAATAACTATTAAAGCTTCAAATTAATGGAATTTGATTCCGATTTTGTTAACTTTTAACGGGGTAAGACTATTTGGTTAGCTGATCTCGTTTCATATTCTGGATATCTGAGAAATGAGTATACTCGTTTCTGTTTGAGTGAATTCCACAGATAGTTTGATAAATATAAACACAAGGTAGTGATATTATTTGCATTTCAGTAAATAACGGTCGACAGTGTTCTCTGAAGCTCAAACCAGGAGGCGAATGGCTTTCTTTTGAGATTTGAAAATACTTATGGCATTGCTTGAGTTCCCCCATAAAATATATTTGTTTCAACACTTCAGGACTCACAACAGATCGCAATCTTCTTATGAGGAACTTTATGTATGATATTGCCAGTTTAGAGAGTTATCAATCGTAATCCCAAGAAGTTTTGTAGTGAGCACCTGATGTGTATTGGGTTTCGCTGGAAATAATCAGCTTTTGCGTTTTTTCACCATTGAGTTGTAAGAAATTGGCAGAGAACCAATTTCTAGCAACGTCAATTGAATTATTAGCTAAGATCGAGAGGCCAATAAAATCTGAAGAAGTATTGATGAGTGACGTATCGTCTGCGAAAAGAATAGTGCTAGTTTCTTTCAACATGTGCTGACAGATATCATTCACATAAATGATGAAAAGTAAAGGTCCGAGGACCGAGCCCTGTGGAACTCCATTAAGTCATGGTTCTGAGTTCCGATGTAGTGTCATTTATTTTGACCAGTTGTATTCTATTTTTCAGATATGAAGACATTAGTTCGATAGGTGTTCCCCTGATCTTGTAATATGATAGCTTTTCCAGGAGATATCATATACCAGAGTGATCTTAATAATTTCTAATGAGGAAAGTGTGGCATTATCGCTATCAAGGCTCAGAATACCAAATGACGCTTTATCACTTGCTCACTTAGTAACATGGATTAGATTACTTTGATTTGCTCTACCTACTTGTGGTTGAAATGAATGAAACTTGTTACCAGCCACAAACTGTCTAGTACATTCTGAAAGTATTCAAAGAATTTACCCGAAAATGGTGTCATCGTCTGCAATAACAATCCATTTAATATCTCTATTCGCCTCAATACGTTCAGCTACATATCTAATTATGGCCAAAGTTTTGGCACAATGGCCATTTTCTGTATTCGGTATTCCCAAGTTTATCGTCGGAATGAAAATATCTGAAAATAAACTTCAATAGTAGTATATATGAGGATTAGCTAGTGAATCGTGGCACCTTCTTTATCACTAAAAAAACTGATGATAGGCGTATGCTTGCCCCAAGTATTTTTCACAACAGGAACACGGTCTTGGTGAAATTTGTGGTAGGTTTTCACAGCGAAATATATCGATGTTAATGGCACCAGAGTATCCTGAAAAGTCACTTATTTATACAGGGTGGCCAAACGAAAACTCAACACCCCAAATTTAGAGCTTTGAAATGAGAATTTGGAGAAACGCTGGAACCCATCCCCGTAAGTTCAACCCCCTAGCAGAAGTAAGCATAACCCCCGAATTTTGAATAGGAATGAGGGGTGTTGCGATACATGATTTTGAAGATTTCATCGAGTACTATACGACCCTCCAAGATAGTTTGAAAAACTGAAACAAAACACGCTTCCATAGATAGCCAAACTTGAGGCCAAACTAAAAAGGAATAGAAAATAAATAGTAGTTTGAAAAACTAAAGAAACACGTTTTTATGGATAGCCAAACTGAAGAGAAGTAGAGAACATCATAATAAAAATGTGTTGAATATTTAAATAAAAACATGTTTTCTAGGAATGTTGTTATGGCAAAACAACGTTTGCCGGGTCAGCTTGTGTAAGTATAGGTAGATTTATTGTAAAATAAAAATGGTATACGCACTATCTGTTATTTATCGCAGTTCATTGTAAACTTTCAACAACATTTCAACCGTGTCAAATCGATTGTTGAATATTCACGATCAATTGAGGCGAATCGAGAAGATAGTGCGTTCACAAACTTTTCAAATAAATTCTTTTCGAATCCTACCCTGATAAGAAATTTCCAGGGTAAATTCGATTTTGCCTCTTCCACTATTTTATCTCTCATTTCGTTATCGATGAAAATTTTGACGCGAAATCATCCCTATACAAAATCTGGGGGTTGTGCTTTCCCCTAGTAGGAATTGAAGTTATGGGGAAGAAAGCAGACAAATCGTTCAAATCAGAAATAGACGGGTCCGAGCGGTTTTCCGAATTTTCATTTTTTAACCCTAAAATCGGGGGGTCAAGTTTTTGTTGGACACCTCGAAAAAAATATGTATGCAAACCTAGAAGACCCAGACAAATCAAGTGCAGCGGAACATTATACGCACATAATGTGTGGTAGTAGAGGGAAAATTAATATACAGGGTGTAGATATCAACTTAAATAAATTCCCTTGAGATGTGAATGATTTTACTGGAAATTTGAGAGACTCGTCTGCGTTATAATATATTTACCTACATGCAATATGAAAGAATATTACCCTGCAGGAGTAGCTTGAAATTATTAGAATCAACTCATCAGCTCATCAAGATCAGAGTTTATGCAAGTATACTTCTCCTATACATTTCAATTTTCATTTCTATACTGAACATATTGGTGAGTTATATTTTTATATCATAATACATCATATTATTCATCAGATATGAGAGATTGTCACTTCTCAATTTCAGAAGATTGCGTTTTCGAATTCTTATCGTGTGTGTTTAATAAATATAATTCAATGTTCGTCGTGGCATATAGCTAGGAAAGAAGTTGTTTTCTGTTGAATAAACCGAGAAAGACTTGATATTTTCATCACATAGAGAATGCGAATTCTCAATGTATTTCTTCATATATATATATATCAATTTTTTCATGTTTATAATTTTATCTGAGAATATTCCTTTTCAATACTTTCACCCAATCAAGGGGTTCAAACTTGAACGATGGAAATTTGTTATTATTTTTATAGACCTTCAATCGCAGATTCGTGATTAGGTTTTCTCAATTCATAATTTGTTTCCACGTCCTGTATGATGAATATCGATTTGTCATACATCCAAAAATATTACTGGTCGTTCTCAAAGGAAAAGTTCTATTTTGAAACTAGGTATACGATGACTGATTTTAGTGTCCGAAGATCAATTTTCATGACAAACACAATACTTTGAAAAAGTTTTCTTTCCAAATATCCACATTTTTCAAAAAATACCTTGTAACTCTGAAACGAAGATAGATATCGATATGCGGTTTTCACCATTAAGTTTATTAGTTGAATTGATCAACAGGCACTGACATCAGTTTTTTTCGATCTAGTACGGGAATAGGACTTTCCCTTATTTAAGAGTGTGCAATGTGACCCACCCTGTACTTATAAACCACGGTACAGGAGACGATTCTCAAATGATGTCTCCTGTCTTCAGTATGAATAGAAATTATAACTATTTGTATATACTTCCTGGGATTTTCTCTCGTTGTTATATTTTAGAACATTCCATTCCATCGACTAACTAATAATTTATTGATCGCGAAAGCTTTGAAGGAGTTTAGCATGAACTATTAATCATATTATTCTCAGTTCCGCGAGATAGGAAGGCACCTACTTACACAGATATGAAAGGGTTTCGGAAACGTGGAGCAATGAGGCTGCAGCTTGCTACATAATGCAGACTCATGCTTTATCAGTGCACCGTTACAGATTTTTTGGGACCATTTTTCCTAGTTTTATTCACAGAAATCTGGAGAAATGAACATTCCATCTCATTGAGGAAGAGACCTACTTACACAGGTTTTTGAAAACGTAGAGCAATGAGGCTGCAGCTTGCTACATAATGCAGACTCATGAAGACATTGGACCGTTAACGTCATTCCAGATGAATAGATTTTTTGAAACCATTTTTTTCTAGTTCCATTCACAGGAATCTAGAGAAATGAACATTCCAACTCATCGACTAACTAATTGATCTCTAAAGCTTTGAAAGAGTTTAGGATGAACTATTAATCATATTATTCTCAGTTCCGCGAGATAGGACGGCAGCCACTAACACAAATATAGAAGGTTTTTGGAGACGTGGAGCAATGAGGCTGCAGCTTGCTACATAATGCAGAATCATGCTTCATCAGTGGACCGTTACCTTCATTCCAGATGAACAGACTTTCTGGGACCATTTTTCCTAGTTTTATTCACAGAAATCTGGAGAAATGAACATTCCATCTCATTGACTAATTGAATTTATTGATCTCGATGACTTTGAAGTAGTTCAGGATGAGCTATTAATCATATTGTTTCCAGTTTCGCTAGATAGGAAGGCATCACGTACCTACACAGATATGAAAGGGTTTCGGGAACGTGGAGCAATAAGACTGCAGCTTGCTACATAATGCAGACTCATGTTTCATCATTGGCCCGTTACCGTCATTTCAGATGAATAGATTTTCTAGAACCATTTTTCCTAGTTGTATTCACAGAAATCTAGAGAAATGAATATTTCATCTCATTGACTCACTAAATTTATTGATCTCGAAAACTTTGAAGGAGTTTAGGATGAACTATCAATCATGGAAACGTGGAGCAATGAGGCTGCAGCTTGGTGCATAATGCAGACTCATGCTTCATCAATGGACAGTTACTTTCTTTCGAGATGAAAATATTTTTTGGGACCATTTTTCCTAGTTTTATCCACAGAAATCTGGACTAACTAATAATTTATTGATCTCGAAAAGTTTCGAGGAGTTTAGGAAGAACTATTAATCATATTATTCTCAGTTTGGCTAGATGCCTTTCTATCTACCTACTTACACATTCGGAAACGTGGAGCAGTGAGGCTGCAGCTTGCTACATAATGCAGAATCATGCTCCAGCATTGAACCATACATGTATAGAAAGTCATATGGTACTATCACTTTCTACTGAAAAGAGTTTCGAAATCTCTCGATATCGCCTACTTTGTAAAAATAGCGAGGCGTGGGAGAATCTTTCTAAATTTCCGAGGTTTCAAACCAAAATTACAGGTATCATGACACATTCTATCGAGTTCACATTTACATTTTCACAATTTTTTATGGAAATGGAAACGGCGCCTTATATTTTCGACTTTCAATGGTGAATCCATGAACGACACGAAATCTCAACTCAAGAAAATCCTGTGACGAAAGTTTATTTACTCACTTTTGGTACATAAAATAAATCGAATGTTAGGATTTTCAGATAATCCATTGAACCGTTACCGTCATTCCAGATGAACAGATTCTTTGGAGCCACAATTCCTAGTTTTGTCCACAGAAATGGACATTCCATCTCATCGACTAAATAATAATTTATTGATTTAGGATGAAATATCAATCATATTGTTTCCAGTTCCGCTAGATAGGAAGGCACTTACTTACACATATATGAAAAGGTTTCGGAAACGTGGAGCAATGAGGATGCAGCTTGCTACATAATGGTGACTCATGCTTCATCATTGAACCGTTACCGTCATTCCAGATGAATAGATTTTTTGGGAATTTTTTTTCCTAGTTTCATTCACAGAAATCGAGAGAAATGAACATTCCATCTCATCGACTAACTAATAATTTCCGCTTTATAGGAAGGCACCTACTTACACAGAGATGAGAAGGTTTCGGAAACGTGGAGCAATGAGGCTGCAGCTTGCTACATAATGCAGACTCATGCTTTATCATTGGACCGTTACCGTCATTCCAGATGAACATTGCTAGCTCATGGGCAATGTCGATGCTGAAGTTGGACACTTCTATTGTGTTCTCTTCCCAATGTTTGGCAATTCTAAAAAAAAATCCCACCGTAGAATGATTGTCATGGCGTCATGATAATATTTTGACCGTTTCACTCATCACGTAATCTGACCAATCACAAGCTGTCTTTCAATTCTGATTCGTCTATCAGCGTTGATGTAACCATGGATAGCGAAGCAAAGACTGTCAGTTCGGCATGAAATAATTATGGCTGTACTTGTTGTAGTGTTGAATGAATCACTCATTTGTAATGAATGCTTTTTATGCATCGTGAAAGTGAAATAGTCTAGCGAAATACCACTCTGTTCTGATATCTCCTCATAATTCTGTCTTTCAATGTTAACTCAATTGTGTCGCACAGAATTCAGAACAGCATGATATTAATAATGAAAATTACACACCTAACATCTTCAGCAAATTAAATAGCAAATTATTATCCCAATAAACTTTCTGTGAGAAAATCGAATTGTAGAATTGTTTGAACCTTTTGAAGTTTTTTCGATCATATTTACCATATTGCTTTCTCCCTAGGGTATGTAAATCAATGTGTATATTTCCCTTTTTTTATCTCACCCCAACCTCTTTTGTGTGAAGAAAAATCCCTTCCACGTTATGTAAGACGATGTGACTGTTTCCCAATGTATGAGATTTTTCAATCATATTATTCTAATTTCTCACCTCCCAGAGGCTATCGAGGCTATCACCTCTAAAGCGTTGTCGATCAAATTTCGCACAACCTGAACACACAGATTGTCTGCCCAATTGTTACACATGGGGCAGGTGAATGGCAACATAGCAAGATACAATTTTGCCAAATACCATATTTTCTTAACACATAATGATACTTTATGATTTCTATGATATGACTTTATGAGTTTTACCTATTGAGAAGAGGTGTGCTTATGGCAAAACCAGAAGCTAAATTGGGGTATCTGAAAAATGTCGGATCTTCATGAAATGCAAAATGGTGGATTATAGTTGATTCTTGATCGTAAAGTGCATTGCCAAACCAGGTTTCCTAAAAAGGGAAATGGGCACTAGAATTATAGAGTTTCTGTAGGTATTCCTAATCAGTTATCATGAATTTAATATCAGTTCCTAGTGTGTCATATCAGGCTGAATCATAAAAACTGTTAAATCGATTGGCAGATTGGAGGAATGAGTCATTACTTTGAAATACTCACTTGAGCTTGAACTTGTTCACTGTTGCAACCTGTTCTTTTCTTAGAGTTATGAATATTTTTTAGATAAATCTCAAAACACGCCAATCCAATGCAACCTATATACGGTATGACTTATGTATTGTGTGTATATCAGTACATTGTAACGGTTTTTTTTATGTTCTGGTTTCCACGGAAAATGATATTCTGTAATGTTCAGAGAACATCGTGAGAACCAAGGGAAATGAGGTAGAAATTAGTGTTCTTCTTGAATTTCTGTAGGTTATATGCCTCGGGGAACATTTCCCTTGGCAATGTGTTCCAGAGCCTCGCTGGTCGTTGGATGAACAAGTCTTTGGAAAGAGATGTTCTGCAGATCTCCAAAGTGACCACGAAAGGGTGCGAAGCCTGCTCAACTCGACGGGTTATTCTCGCGGGGACTGCCAAGGGAGCAACAATTGTTGATATTCCAGAAGTGCATCGTCCATGAAAATATCTATGAAATAGAGCCAGATCGCCAACTTTTCTACGGTGTTCTAGAGAAGTGAGTGAGTTCGTGAGCGAGGCATCACCCTCGAGACGAATTGACCTTTTTTGGACAGAATCCAACAGTTTCAGGGTATGTTTGGGTGCTGCACTCCAAATATGAAAACAATATTATAGGTCGTATCTGTGCCTTATAGATCATAAGCAGCTGACTGCAAGTGAATTAGCTCCTGGCCCGAAACAGAAAACCAAGTTTTTGGGATGCACTTTTAGCAATTGATATCACGTGATTTTCCCAAAAAAGGTTATTGCTGATAGTAATAGCAAGCATCGGAATGGAAGTCTTCAAAGGTATGGTTACTCCTGACAAGCTTATGTCGGGCACAGTGAGCGGCTTTTCTAGAGAAAAGGCATGCTTGTGTTTTGCTTGCATTGAAATCTACCAAGTTATTGGATCCCCATTCTAGAATTGTTGCCAAGTCCATATTTATGTTGTCAACATTTCTCCCTCGTTCGTTTCTGATTTGCCTGGCTTGTATTGGAGGCCTGGAAGAGAAGGCGGTATAGAGGGTACTATCATCCGCGAAGCTAGGTACTGGAGATGAAGTTGCTTTCAACAAATCTTTAATATGGAGAAGAAATAGTGTTCGTGCTAGAATTGATCCTTGCGGAACACCAGCATTTATGATAAGAGAGTCAGATGAAATTCCGTCGACCACTACATGGAGAGACCTGTTTGAGAGAAAAATAGCTAGCAGAGAACATACCTGGGGAGGCAAGCCATAAGATGGAAGCTTGGCGAGGAGTCCGTGGTGCCAGACTCGATCGAATGCCTTGGAGATATCAAGTGAGTCGGAGGTTTCACCATATTTTTCAATAGATTGCTGCCATATTATGTGAGACGTAAGCGAACAGGTCACCAGTCGATCTCTGATGACGGAAGCCATATTGCCTATCGTTGATGATACCTGAATGTTCCAGGTATTTTATGAGCTCGATGTTGATAGCTTTCTCAATGATCTTAGAAATCATAGATAGCAGTGCGATCGGTCTGTAGCTGCTAGGTAGGACTTTTTAGCCTTTTTTTAGGAACTGCATGGTTGTACGCAATTTTCCAGTTGGACGGGAATATCCCCAATTTGTAAGTGTAGTCGAACAACTTGCAGAGAAGATGATTCTTATCTATATGTGAAATGTGGATATATTTTCATTGATTATTAATAAATATGCCACTATTTGTGGTTTTCCGTATACAAGTAATCTAGATCTAGCGATTGGTGACTATTTTGAAAATGAATGACTGCAGAAAATAACGTTAACATACGAGATGATCAATAGATATGTGTCCCAAACTCGACTGTGTGTACAACCCAATCGAATATTTGGATTCAACTATAGCTCCAACAGTTTTTATGAATCAGCCGGTTCAGTATATTTACCTCTTCGGGATCATGATTTTCGAAAATATTCAAAAGGGTATTTAAATTGATTTTGGTGTAGTCCTGTAGAAAAAATATCCAGCTAGCGTTATCTTTATGCAAGTTAGATAAATCTGGAATTATCGGTAGAATTGTCCATGTTGCGAAATGTGTGAAATCAATATGTGATAGATGTACTATAGGTGTCTCCTGAAACATACAATGATTTTAAAAAGATTTTCAGGTGTACCTTTTACAATGAAACACCTCCGGATCTTTAATGGGAAAGACCACTGAGAGAAGAAATCCGTGCAAACCTCTTTCAATCGACGAATCATGATTGACGTTTGATGTACAATCAATATTATGAGTTGAAGTTGAAGGGAATCGAATCTATATCGTTTTGAAATCAGCATATTTCATTCGATATTTCAAACAGCCAAATATGATGGTGGAGTCGTGACGTATTAGTCCCTAACTGTAGCTATCTCTCTCTGATACCTCGTCATTCTGCAGTGTTGCAGTGTGATTGGTCAGTTCAAGGACGATAGGCGTGTTGGGAATAAGACGTCGCACCAGTCACACCAATGAATTGACAACATTTCAAATGGCGCAGGAATTGTGTGTTTTGAAATGGACATATTCAAATTTATTATTTTCATAGTCTTAGCATGAATAACAAAATTCGAAATAAATTCGCTGGTAGGTTTTCAGTATAGAGTTCACGATAATGTCATTTTAAAAAATCAGTGGTCTCCCCCATTATCAGTTCTGAATATATTGAAAAATATTCATGATAATATGAATTAATACTATTATATAATGATTCATATGCTAAACCTGATCCTTGATCACTTAACTATACAGTGAACTATACGAAAAAGGTCCTTCATCTTTGTACATACCTCTATTGCTATGAATGAGAGGATCTAGTTCTTATCTGCTCCTAGATAGATATTTATATTTTGAGTAAAAATGAAGATTGCTGTCATTCTCCTGACGTTTGTAGGTTTAACATTTGTGATGGATCACGCAAATCCATGAAATTACATTATTTCTCAATCAAGAAACTTCATTATTAGGTACTAATACACTTTTGGCTGCTTTGGTATAAAACCCGAATTGCAGAAAGAATGTAATTCGGTGGAATCACCTGACTTCTAAACTCCATTAAGGACTATAATTTATTCAGTGCCTTCGTGAGAGCAAGACATTCACTTTCATCACCAATTCCAAGGAGATACAGATTCAATAACGATAAAATAATGAAATGAATTTTATGTTCCGGTATAGTGCCATTTCAATGTTATTGTGTTGTTATTTGATGACTTACCCCAAATAATGTTTGAGATTGGGAAATTATATCCTTCCTCAAATTTTCTGCCAATTTTGAATGGTAATTATTTTCTTGACTAAGTACAATGAAAACAATGCGTTGTATATCTGAAACAAATTAAAACAAGTTAGGGTCAGTCAAATTTAATATCCTTCAAGAAAATTGAAATTCATCCATGATTTTCCAGCATAGTATGAGGAAAATCATTGAATGTGAAAACTTCACAAACTCACAAACGATAAGATTTCCACGAAATGCTCAAACACACGACATGTTTCGCTAACACAGTAGCTTCGTCAGGTACAATGAACTAGTACCAGAGTGTCGAATTTCGATCCTTTCAATGAGACTGTGGCTTTATTTTTAATTTTGAAACAATAGAACCATTCAGAAAATGTTTGAAAAATAATAAAATCAAACACTACTTTCCTGACTAATGCCACGCAGTACATTGAATTACATCCTCCCGGAATCTATGTGTCGATTCATATAAACGAATACTGATGCAATGAGACAGATTCGATCATCGAAGGATGCTCATAATGCCAAAATATAACTTGTTGAATATCCTAACGGATCTCATTCATTTTGGTCCTTCGCCAAAGCTGTAGGTAGAAACTTCACTTCCAGCTCGTTTCCTCCTCTAACCAAGGAAGATGGAACACTAGCCACAACCTCTCAAGAGAAAGCCAACAATTTTGCGCATTTATTTGCTGGAAATTTCACTCTGGATTCATCGGGAAAACAACCTCCAAACATAACGCCAATTGACAGTCATATGCCCGAGATTACCTTTCGCCAACGTACTATAAGGAAGATTTTATTGGGTCTCAACACCAACAAAGCTTATGGCTCCTACGGAATCCCACCGATTGTTCTCAAGAAATGTGCTCCTGAACTAACACCTGTTCTCTGCAGAGTCTTCAACTACTCTTACAAATTGGGGATATTCCCGTCCAACTGGAAGATTGCAAGAGTACAACCAGTTCCTGAAAAAGGCAAAAAGACCTTACCTAGCAACTACAGACCGATCGCACTGCTATCTATTATTTCAAAGATCAATGAGAAAGCTATCAATATCGAGCTCATGAAATACCTGGAACATTCAGGTATTATCAACGATAGGCAATATGGCTTCCGTCATCAGAGATCAACTGGTGACCTACTCGCTTACGTCTCACATATATTGCAGCAATCTATTGAAAAATATGGTGGAACCTTAGCCGTGGCACTTGATATCTTCAAGTCATTCGATCGAGTCTGACACCACGGACTCCTCGCCAAGCTTCTATCTTATGGCTTGCCTTCCCAGCTATGTTCTCTGCTAGCTAGTTTTCTCTCGAACAGGTCTCTCCATGTAGTGGTCAACAAAGTTTCATCTGACTATCTTATCATGAATGCTGGTGTTCCGCAAGGATCAATTCTAGCACCAACACTATTTCTACTCCATATCAACGATTGGTTGAAAGCAACTTCATGTCCAGCTTCGCGAATGATAGTACCCTCCATAACGCCTTCTCTTCCAGGGCTCCAATACCAGCCAGGCAAATCAGAAACGAACGAGGGAGAAATGTTGACAACATAAATATGGACTTGGCAACAATTCCCGAATGGGGATCCAATAACTTGGTAGATTTCAATGCAAACAAAACACGAGTATGCCTTTCCTCTAGAAAAGCCGATCTCACTCTGCCCAACATAAGCTTGTCAGGGGTAACCATACCTTTGAAGACATCCATTTCGATGCTTGGTATCACTATCAGAAATAACCTTTCTTGAAAAAATCACGTGAGATCAATTGCTAAAAGTGCATCCCAAAAACTTGGTTTTCTGTTTCGGGCCAAGAGCTATTTCACTTCCAGTCAGCTGCTTATGATCTATAAGTCACATATCCGACCATTCCTGGAATACTGTTCCCATATTTGGAGTGCAGCACCCAAACATACTCTGAAACTGTTGGATTCTGTTCAAAAAAGGGCAATTCGTCTCGTGGGTGATGCCTCGCTCACAAATTGTATTGTATTTCGAAACTTGTGCGATATCGGGAAATGCGGGACCTATAGCGTGTTTCGAACCACTCCTAGTGCGCCGAGATGATGCCATGATTCTATACAATCAAGAATGACTTTTTTCGAGAAAACTGGCATCATAAACATGTCTAGCGAATTTGAGCCCTTTAGACCGCTCGGATCACGTTTCATTATGAAAGTTTGCAGATATATTCAGGATGAAATCATCAGGGCCTTCTTTCATATACAGCAGTAGGTATCTATATCTCTTAGTAGCCCACCCTGTGAAAAACAGTTTCATGAGGTTTATGTCAGTCGATATCCACAAAAGACAAAAGTATCGAAATCCCGTGTTATTCCGAAACCCACATAAAAAAGATATAAACCATTTTCAGACCTTTCCACATATTGTACACCGTTCACTTTTCGTAATTTTCGTATAGGAAAACGCTTATAGCAGTTGGCCATGACGTTCGACAGGTCACGTTCTTCTATTGTCATATTGCGATTTTATCGAAACTGGAATTTTCGAACTTGAGATCGGTATGACACTTAGATTTATCACGGCTCTTGCCTCATTCATATGGACTGCTAGTAGTAAACGCAGAAATTCGCCAGATGAGAAAGATGAGAAATATTCGTGCGCTTGTAATGATAGTTTCAAAATTCGAACATCTCTATTTCAAAAACAATTCCAATACCTACCTCCTGTCCCTATCCTCCCTAGGAACGCACGATGTTCTTTGAACATCATAGGTATTTCCTTTCGTGCGCTCCAAGCGATAAAAGAAAATTGCTGATGACCTCTCAGTAGTGGCTCATGGTAGCTGTATCAGCAGCCTCAGCCAGAATTCAACTAATTACGTGAGAGCTTCCAATGACTACAGTATGAAATATCACCTAGTACTGAACAATTTGAAAACTGACCTTTTACAGTTTTCTGCCTCAAAATTGAACTACAGTTTATTAGTCAGATCTCAAAATTCTACAGTTTGTCAATCAAATGTTGTCAGATTTCTTGGAGTACATATGGATTCACATTTAAATTGGTCAATTTGTAGACCGAAATATTCTACTCATGTATTACCATTCATATATCAACTATTGTCTTCCACTCATTCAAAAAAAAATTCAAATCCAATATCATATATTTTTTCGTACAGTTTCTGCTCATATTGACAATGATGCAATCTCTCTTCAAATATACAGGGTATACATTTATTTAAATGGAATTCGCAGTATATTTTGATAGACTTAAAATCGTCAATTCATCCAAATATATGATATTAGGGAATCAGACCTATCTGAATATTGCGCTATATATCCCATTTGAGAAAGAGAAGAAGACATTTCTGTTTACCCCGTATATTTGAAGAGATATTGCACCACTGTCACAATGATTGGAACCCGTATGAAAAATAAGTGTATAAAATTAGTTCTGAAACTTTTCTGATGGGAGGAAAACAAAAAAGATAAAGAGAGCTAGGTGCGTTCACATTAATGAAACTATAGCCCTGTACCTATCATTGTATTCGTGCGGTATAAGTGAATTGGTTGTTGAGGAACAATTATGTCATTGTATCATATTTTTGTTGCCTCAGTAAACTATCTGATAGTAGCAATGATCTCGAATGAAGTGATGTGTGGATCTTCCAATCATTTTCAGTATTGCCAGATAATTTCATGATTTCTGGATGCAAAATTTCAGTCAAAGCGACAATGAAATGGAATTTCATCGGGAACTTATGAAAATAATATGAATAGACGACAACTACATTCTTTCCGAGCTCAGTTTATATAGGCATGCAGGATTGGCTTAGAGAGAGGACAATTTTTGATTTATTAGAGTAGGGCCACCGGAGCCGAATTAGAACAATGGCAGAGACTGCGCCCCTGAAGGCACTGAAGCATTTTACAAATTCAATATCGACAATTTGTTCAATCGAGTCACGTCTATCGATGATCCGGAAACTAGCCCTAGGTGGGTAGGTGTAGATAAGACAGACTCAGAATATCTAACAGGCTGACTCAATTGTCTGAAGGGCATTCGTTTTCGTTAACCAGTCGGTTCTTTCTCACCTGTATTATTTCTCAAAGAGAGAAAAACTCAATAATTACCACAATAGCTCATAAAATGAACGGGAATGGTAGATGAGGAAAAAAACAACTATTTTCCTGGCAATACGTCACGCAGAAAATTGGATTACATCCTCCCGAAATCTATGCAATAATTCGTATAGACGAATGAAATGGTAAGTGATTTCTTCCTAAACGATCGGGGTGCGCCTAAGTGGTTCAGGAACTAGTGATTACCTGCAGGCCAGTTTCGAGATTTTGGCTCTCATCAGGGCAGGGCTGTCCCAGATAGCATTCTTGACCGCTATCTGGTGCGAACCTGACCCAAAGTATACGCATCTCAGCATTTATACCCCACAACGTCCGCGAAATGAACGCGAACGCCACCTGGCATGGAAAGAAACACTCCAAAACGTTGCCCAACTGGCATATTTTCAACTCGGAAAAAGCTTTTTACTTTCCAATAAAAAGAAGATAACAACCAGAAGAGAAAAATCAAGGAATCTGTTTGCATTCTTCTGAACGGAGACAATAGCATTGCTTCTTGTTCAGTTGATATAGACAGAACATGGTATTCACTACTGACATCTGAAAATAAAAATGGTAAATCCGAGATTAATTAATGAAAACATCCTGTAGCTCATTTGATTGCCAACGTCACCAATTGTCACTGAGAACTGAAAAGTTTCAAGACAGATACAAATTTGCCATTCAAATAACCATTTTTCATGTTGAAAACGGGAGCAGATTCGGTCCCGAAACGTCCAAAGATAAGTGAACATTTGATATTTTTTCTATATATACCTCTATTTTTCTCCTCCAAAACTTTTTCAATACAAATTGTCACTGACAAGCTAGTGAATTTTTCTTTTAGGCTCTCTGATTGGAAAATTCTTTAAACGCAGGGACATTTTGGGGCAAATCATCTGATTTGTCCTTACTATATGTATATTGAAATTAAATTTATATTTTTATTTTATAGAAACGAAAAGAGGGAATCCCAAAAAAATTTGGATAATGAATGTACAGGGTGATTCACCATAAATGTCCCCCCCACTAGCTCAGTTATTTTTGAACCGATTTCAAAATTTGAAATATCATCTTGAATGATTTTCGATGAAGTTTTTTTTCGCTACATCAGGAAATACAGGGTGCTCGGAACAAACGATGTACAGGGTACTATTTGATTTTTTTATATGGAACACCCTATTTTTCATTGTATTTTGAGATTCTCCCTGAAGAGCTGATTTGGTCAATAATCACACTTGGGGTCTAGCGGGAACGGGAATGATTAAAGAGATATAAGGTGTTCAAAATCGAGATTTTTCAACTTTGGGATTTTTTTGAGACGAAACTATTCACCATCAATCAATCAATCAATCAATCAATCAATCAATCAATCAATCAATCAATCAATCAATCAATCAATCAATACTATCTACTGACATTTAATAATTGGAACAGATTCAGGGTGATCAGAATTCTGAATCTTGAACCACCCTGCAAATGTTCCAATTAAATGTCAGTAGACAGTAAATCAACAGTTGAGATGGAAACATAGTAGCCGTTTCGACCAATAATGAATAGTTTCGAGACAAAAAAATCCTAAACTTGAAAAATCTCGATTTTGAACACCCTATATCTCTGTACTCATTTCCGCTAGACCCCAAGTGTGATGCATTGATGAAATCAGCTGTTCAGGAAGAATCTAAAAATACAATGAAACACAGGGGGTTCCATTTGGAAAAAATCAAGTAGTACTCTGTAGATCATTTGTTCCGAGCACCCTGTATTTTCTGATGCAACGGGAAAACAAATTCTGAAAAATAGTTTCAGATTATTTTTCAAATTTTTGAATCGGTTCAAAAATAAGTGAGCTAGAGGGGGGGGGGGCATTTATGATGAATCACCCTGTACCACCTCTTCGATTAACTTACAGATACAAGATAGGTTGAAAATCAGGACGTCTCATTCGCTTCCTCCTGCAAATTTCAGGACCCTACCTCAATAATTGCGTGAGATACGGGGTTGCTTCCATGAGAAGTGAGGCAAAATTAAATTTTTCTGAACTGAAAATTTTCCAGGAAAAGTATGTATTGTCAGTGAAATGGACGTCCTGATTTCAAATCCGAAGTGATTTTCAACCTATCTTGGCTCCTAATAAGATTTTCCGGATATTTAGGTGGTTTCATGGCTGTTGGCGAGCAGTGTTTATCACTGGAGATGATTCCACTTAGTCATAGTGTTTATTTTCAGTATATCTTCCGCTCCTGTGATTTCAGAATCCTAACTGAACAATTACGAAACATACAGGGGTGCTTTCATTAGAATTGAGACACACTGTATAATGTTCATCTTGAGTCAATTCTGATCTTCCATCTGAAGTTTCAGCTTCAAAATGAGATTTTAAAAACGGGTTGAGAAGGAAAATAGTTATGACTGCAAAACCAGAAAGGACATTTTTTTGAACATTCTGTAAATAAAAGAGATGAGAAGACAATTTGAAAACTGTCCCTAGGTAATGGGATCATCTTCATGCTTCTGCTGTCGAAGTTGAAAAAATAAGCTTTTGTCCATTTGGGATTCTTCTGAAAATTCCGAAATTTTTCAGTTTCAGGTGACACCCTGTAGCGATTATTACGAAGCCCTGGAAGGGACACATAAAATAAAAAAAAAATAAAAACTCTTCAAAATTCCGACTTATAACTCGAAATTTTAAAATTCCGAGTTATAACTCGGAATTTTTCATCAAAATTCCGACTTATATCTCGGGTAAAATTCCGAGTTATAACTCGGAATATTGGATGTAAAATTCCGAGTTATAACTCGGAATTTTAAAATTCCGAGATATAAGTCGGAATTTTGATGTAAAATTCCGAGTTATAAGTCGGAATTTTGATGTAAAATTCCGAGATATATGAAATCCATACGAGGAGTTGTTCATCTACAGTCTACACTCTATAAGTCTATACAGTGTGTTACAATCTGGTTACCGAATTCCTAGGGCGATTTACTGGGCCTACAAGGTATGAGACAAGCGAAGACACTCCTGGGAACCCACAACCAGAAAAGATCTACCGATTGCACCAACCTAAGTAAAAATAAATCAAAAGTAAAAAAAAACTTTTTAATGAAAAGCTTTTATTTGAACGCTCTAAAAAGAAGAAAATGAAATGTTTCTTATTAATTTTAACTATCAACTTATAAGCTCATTATACACAATTTATAAGATCAGAAAAGTTTGTCGTGCGATTCACTTGTGTATAAGTTGATAGTTAAAATCATTAAGAAAAATTTTATCTTCTTCTTTTTAGAGCGATTAAATGAAAGCTTTTTATTAGATAGTTTTTTTTACTTTCAATTTATTTTTTAATTTTTAGTTATCGCTAGCTGGATTTTTCGATTTACTCTCAACGAGCCTTTTCATTTGATACCCATATTGTAGAAGTATATTGAAAATGATCATTCCGCCATCTTGGATGGTCCGCCATAATGGATTTAGAATGACGTCACATCATTATTCGAGTTACTCTCAACGAGCCTTTTCATTTGATACCCATATTGTAGGAGTATATTAAGAATAGCTATTCCGCCATCTTGGATGGTCCGCCATATTGGATTCAGAATAACGTCACATTATTTTTCGAATGGGGGAGACCACTGATTTTTTAAAACGACATTATCGTGAACTCTATAATGAAAAACTACTAGCGAATTAATTTTGAATTTTGTCATTCATGCTAAGACGGTGAAAAAAATAGATTAGAATATGTCCATTTCAAAACACACAATTCCTGTGCTATTTGAGATTTTGTCAATTCATTGGTGTGACTGGTGCGACGTCTTAGTCCCAACAAGCCTATTGTCCTTGAACTGACCAATCACACTGCAACACTGCAGAATGACGATGTATCAGAGAGAGATGACTACAGCTGGGGACTAATAAGTCACGACTCCACCATCATATTTGACTGTTTGAAATATCGAATGAAATATGCTGATTTCAAAACGATAAAGATTCGATTCCCTTCAACTTCAACCCATAATATTGATTGTACATCAAACGTGAATCATGATTCGTCGATTGAAAGAGGTTTGCACGGATTTCTTCTCTCAGTGGTCTTCCCCATTACTCTCAACGAGCCCTTTCATTTGATACCCATATTGTAGAAGTAGATTAAAAATGACCATTCCGCCATATTCGATTCAGAATGACGTCACATCACTTTTCGAGTTACTCTCAACGGGCCTTTTTATTTGATACCCATATTGTAAAAGTATATCAAAAATAGCTATTCCGCCATCTGGGATAGTCCGCCATATTGGATTTAGAATGACGTGACACACCTTATCGTGCATTGTCATCCAAACTGACCGTGTATACAAAATTTCAGCTCAATCGGTTGAAGATTTCTACTTCAAAATTGAGTTCAAAGGTTCCACCCGAACATACATACATACAATGCAAGTTAAATTAAAGCTTTTAATCAATGCTTTTAATAATTAATAAGATTCGAATACTTACTGGAGTCCTATCAGGACACTGTCGCCTGAGTAGACATCTTAAGAAACTCCGGGTAGTAGGGGAAGCAGAGTGCAGATTCTGTGAGGAAGAGGACGAAACCGCCATCCACATCCTCTCGAACTAAACTACGCAACACTAAATTCGTCGCACCTCAAAATTTTGTCCATGTTAAAATATGAATAGCTTTTTTCTGCTTCAAACAATTTGGATTCGGATCACACTGTTCGCTAGCCCAGTCCTTCAGCTTTAATCTCGTACTTCTTTGAATCATGAGGTTCCTCATTTAAAATCTACGAAGCCCTGGAAGGGACACATAAAATAAAAAAAATAAAAAATCTTCAAAATTCCGACTTATAACTCGGAATTTTACATCAAAATTCCGACTTATATCTCGGAATTTTAAAATTCCGTGTTATAACTCGGAATATTGGATGTAAAATTCCGAGTTATAACTCGGAATTTTAAAATTCCGAGTTATAACTCAGAATATTGGATGTAAAATTCCGACTTATATCTCGGAATTTTAAAATTCCGAGTTATAATTCGGAATTTTAAAATTCCGAGATATATAAGTCGGAATTTTAAAATTCCGTGTTATAACTCGGAATATTGGATGTAAAATTCCGACTTATATCTCGGAATTTTAAAATTCCGAGTTATAACTCGGAATTTTACATCCAATATTCCGAGTTATAACACGGAATTTTAAAATTCCGAGATATAAGTCGGAATTTTGATGTAAAATTCCGAGTTATAACTCAGAATTTTGAAGAGTTTTTATTTTTTTTATTTTATGTGTCCCTTCCAGGCCTTCGTAGATTTTAAATGAGGAACCTCATGATTCAAAGAAGTACGAGATTAAAGCTGAAGGACTGGGCTAGCGAACAGTGTGATCCGAATCCAAATTGTTTGAAGCAGAAAAAAGCTATTCATATTTTAACATGGACAAAATTTTGAGGTGCGACGAATTTAGTGTTGCGTAGTTTAGTTCGAGAGGATGTGGATGGCGGTTTCGTCCTCTTCCTCACAGAATCTGCACTCTGCTTCCCCTACTACCCGGAGTTTCTTAAGATGTCTACTCAGGCGACAGTGTCCTGATAGGACTCCAGTAAGTATTCGAATCTTATTAATTATTAAAAGCATTGATTAAAAGCTTTAATTTAACTTGCATTGTATGTATGTATGTTCGGGTGGAACCTTTGAACTCAATTTTGAAGTAGAAATCTTCAACCGATTGAGCTGAAATTTTGTATACACGGTCAGTTTGGATGACAATGCACGATAAGGTGTGTCACGTCATTCTAAATCCAATATGGCGGACTATCCCAGATGGCGGAATAGCTATTTTTGATATACTTTTACAATATGGGTATCAAATAAAAAGGCCCGTTGAGAGTAACTCGAAAAGTGATGTGACGTCATTCTGAATCGAATATGGCGGAATGGTCATTTTTAATCTACTTCTACAATATGGGTATCAAATGAAAGGGCTGAGAGTAATGGGGAAGACCACTGAGAGAAGAAATCCGTGCAAACCTCTTTCAATCGACGAATCATGATTCACGTTTGATGTACAATCAATATTATGGGTTGAAGTTGAAGGGAATCGAATCTTTATCGTTTTGAAATCAGCATATTTCATTCGATATTTCAAACAGTCAAATATGATGGTGGAGTCGTGACGTATTAGTCCCCAGCTGTAGTCATCTCTCTCTGATACATCGTCATTCTGCAGTGTTGCAGTGTGATTGGTCAGTTCAAGGACAATAGGCTTGTTGGGACTAAGACGTCGCACCAGTCACACCAATGAATTGACAAAATCTCAAATAGCACAGGAATTGTGTGTTTTGAAATGGACATATTCTAATTTATTTTTTTCACCGTCTTAGCATGAATGACAAAATTCAAAATTAATTCGCTGGTAGTTTTTCATTATAGAGTTCACGATAATGTCGTTTTAAAAAATCAGTGGTCTCCCCCATTCGAAAAATAATGTGACGTTATTCTGAATCCAATATGGCGGACCATCCAAGATGGCGGAATAGCTATTCTTAATATACTCCTACAATATGGGTATCAAATGAAAAGGCTCGTTGAGAGTAACTCGAATAATGATGTGACGTCATTCTAAATCCATTATGGCGGACCATCCAAGATGGCAGAATGATCATTTTCAATATACTTCTACAATATGGGTATCAAATGAAAAGGCTCGTTGAGAGTAAATCGAGAAATCCAGCTAGCGATAACTAAAAATTAAAAAATAAATTGAAAGTAAAAAAAACTATCTAATAAAAAGCTTTCATTTAAACGCTCTAAAAAGAAGAAATAAAATTTTTCTCAATGATTTTAACTATCAACTTATAACCTCATTATACACAATTTATATGATCATAAAAGCTTGTCGCGATGATCAATATTTAATTGAATTGTAATTTTAAAAATTTTATCCCAGCAGATTTAACATAATTAAATGAGTACTAGTTCATTTCCACAAGTGAATCGCACGACAAACTTTTATGATCTTATAAATTGTGTATAATGAGCTTATAAGTTGATAGTTAAAATTAATAAGAAACATTTCATTTTCTTCTTTTTAGAGCGTTCAAATAAAAGCTTTTCATTAAAAAGTTTTTTTTTACTTTTGATTTATTTTTACTTAGGTTGGTGCATTCGGTAGATCTTTTCTGGTTGTGGGTTCCCAGGAGTGTCTTCGCTTGTCTCATACCTTGTAGGCCCAGTAAATCGCCCTAGGAATTCGGTAACCAGATTGTAATACACTGTATAGACTTATAGAGTGTAGACTGTAGATGAACAACTCCTCGTATGGATTTCATACCAAAAACTTTCTCATGGAGATGGAAACGTTCGAGATTCGTTTAGTACTGAAAGTATCGTATAGGTAGGCACACACATCTATCTCTGCGGGTCCGGAAAAGTTGCACAGCCCGCCGGAAAGTTTGTTTGCCCTGTGATTTATCTCCAGTCCGGGCCCTTTCCGGTCCGATACTCTTCGCCGCTAACGAGCCGATCGACAACTTCGTTTTCTGAGACCGTAAATTATTTCGTTAATGAAATGGCGGATTCTCCTTGGTGGGAAGACGGGGAGAACGCGAACCGCCACGAATTCGTGTAAAATTTCCAAGATTACCACGTTCTTTACGAATACTACTACTGTTTCGGATGATACAGTGGAATATTATGATGAATGTCCATCAAGTAGTAGCAGTATGATGATTGAAACAGGAATGAATGTTGACTCTGTAATTATTATTATTCCAGATTTTTTGGGGTTTTCTCTCCTCGTTTCTATGAAATAAAAATATGAATATTATTTCAATATTAGATTTGGAATGGGGCCTTCGGGCTATCTGCCTCCACACTGCGACCTTTTCAGATCTATTGTGTCTGCCCTCAAAATCGATTAGAGTTCTTCGGCTAGCCCCGGCTTCTCTATGAGACTCCATAGGCTAGCTTTCAGATCTCCTGTGTATCTCTGGGCTCCTGGTTTTTCCTCACCCAGCGTAAGGAACCTTATTCTTGACAACCCCTCACAGTGGCAAAGTATGTGTACTGCTGTTTCTTCCTCTTCTTGACAGAACCTGCACAGCAGTTCTTCAGTCAGACCTATCGTACTCATGTGTTTGTTGAGCCTACAATGCCCTGTGAGAAGTCCCACTAGTATTCTAGTTGAACTTCGTTTCTGGCTTAGTAGATATTCTGTGAATGTTGGCGATGGTTTTTTAATAAACTTTTCAGCCTGTCTCATTCCTGGCGAGTTGTTCCACCATTCTTGAGATTTGGTTTGCATCCATGATTTGATACTAGTCTTTTGTATAGCTTTCGCAATACCACAGAAGGGTTCTGGGCCATTAAGAGCTTTGTTTGCTCCTGCTCGGGCAAGTGAGTCTACCTCTCCATTGCCCTCGTACCCTGTATGTGCTGGTACCCATGCTAGAGTCAATCTGTTCTGACTGCCCAGTGCATTTAGGGTTTCTAAGCAGTCCCATACTAGTTTTCAGTTAACTTGCATACAGTTGACTGCAATAGATTGCAATGGTTTTGCCTTCAAACTCTTGCCTTATCAATTCTTTCACGCAATGATGTATTGCAATAATTTCTGCCTGAAACACCGTCGCGTATTTGCCTAAGCTCAGTGAGATTCTTGTCTTTGGCTTGGCTATTTCAATGTACGTGTAGTAAGGACAAATCAGATGATTTGCCCCAAAATGTCACAGCGTTTAAAGAATTTTCCTATCAGAGAGCCTAAAAGAAAAATTCACTAGCTTGTCAGTGACAATTTGTATTGAAAAAAGTTTGGAAAAGAGAAATAAAGGTATATTGGAAAAATATCAAATTATTACTTAGCAAATGACAAGACTTCTGCTCCTACTGCATTCGAAATCAGCTTTTTTAATGTGGAACTACGTCCTCAGACGATCCTAGGGAATTTTGATTGATGGTTCTTACTCATCTGAACTTGACATTCTCTCAGGTATCCCGCAAGGGTCCACACTGGGTCCATTACTTCTTATTATATATATACCGGCGATATTTTGAATGAAATAAAACAATGTGAAGTACAATTTAACCTCTAAAAGCGTATCTGACAATCAGGCGTTATTAGGGAAATTGAGAAGAGAAAGAACAGAATATATGTCTTATTCTTTTATTCATTGTGATATAGAAAATAGAGAAGGACAGAAGTTCCTGTGTCCGAACTCTTATCTAACTAATACCATCCAGTGACTTTAGTCTTGCCCAAACTGTACCGTTTGCACCAATAATCTGAAGAAATTCGAGAATGGAGCTTTATCGTTATTCCCCCTGGCTCTTCAATTCCGATACAATTGATGCTTTTCTACGACTCTTTCCTTTCGTCATCTTAGGTACCTATTGTAGTTAGTTTGACCCTCAACCCTTGATATTGGTGGTAAACAACTTATCGAGACGTACATTTCGAAGACAACTAACATCTCCACATTTCATTTGAATGAAACAAAGTCAACCAGTGATTCTTGTAGGGAATTTCATATTGTACAAGACTGAATATGAGACATTTGGCAATCATGCGACGTTTAGGAGTTATAAGCAAAAAACTGGAAACAGTGCTGTTTTTGGGTGTTTTTTTTCAAGTTAGCGGAAAACGCATAGTGGTGGGGTCAATATCTTCCGTTAGCGAAAAGCTATCATGTTACAGTTTTCGTTGGTCTGTTGAGATTCAGTTTCTCTATTTGATCGTGTAATAATATGCATATATTACATTTTTAGATCACGATATCTATTGATACTCCAGATCACGCCGACAGCCATTCTTAGTTGTTCACCTGGTACATAATGGACGTAGTATGGTACCGAGGTATATTTCACAAAATGACGACTAGGTCGCAGATCAACAGAAGCCCCCTTTCGCATCGAAACTGAATTATTCAGTCGCTATACTTGACGCTAACCATATCATCCCCGTTTTCTGAAATAATGTATGTAAATGGCATCGGGATTCGCGAATGTAGCATATTGTTTTCGACATCAATCGATCAAAAAGCTTTTGGGCCCGTGAGCAAGAAGAAACTTCCATACTAACTCCCGTGTTTTCTCTATATATTTCCCCTGCATTGGTGAAAACTTTTTCGAGCACGAATATTATACCCCTCATTCTCTCCCGATGTCATTGATTCCGAAGATGCAACTCACTATAGTTTAGTTGCTCATTTTATTTAACAACGTCATGTAAGAAAAATATATTTTTCTGCAACCGACACAAAAGCCGTCCATTTTAATTCCAAAATTAGCTCTTGAATTGACGTTACCATTACTGACACAAACATAGGTATGTTGCTAGGCAAACCATTTGGTTCTCGAGAGCTAAAGTTGAACTTTAACTCCTAGGAACGGAAAGGATGTACAAGGTCATCAAGAATAAACAACATTGTTACGGTTGGTTATTTGGGTTGGGCCGCATACCTTATATGTTTCTGATTTTGGGCATATTTGGCATCTCATACCCATGGTGGAGATATAAATACACCAGATAGTTGAATATATTTGTTCTGATCAGGAAAGCCTTCAAGATTCACATTCTTGCTCGATCCGTAGTTCATTCGTTATTCTCGAGATCAGATTGATTGGATAACTTGTTTTTGAATAATCACGGCCAGCAATACCTTTTTGCCTCACACAAAGATATTGTTTACTTTCATTTGATTACCGAGCCAAATACAGTGGAATATGGACAGAAATAAATAATTACAATTATTATTGTTGATATGCTCGATAACCTAACATTTTCCACTTCTTTTTCCTATCTGGCACTGGCGCGGTATTCGCTAGTAGGGCTGACACCTGGTCCAAATGAATTCTTCGATTCATCGATTCAATAGAATACACGAATAAGTCACTCTGTGGTTGTATTTATATTGAAACTACAATTCGAACTTCCTTGTGAATTCAACAAACCTGATCTGTAAATGCAGGTAGAATATTCTCACCACACGGATCATTTGTTTCATTGCATATATATGGCACGGCATCCACGTTTCGGGTAGTCTCTGATGACATGATGCGTTTCAACAAAAATTGTAACAAAGTAAACTAGTCTCAGGTCTTGTTTCTATCTACTTACTCATATTATTATAATGATTGTCAAGTGAGGTACATTGATGGTTACTTCACTTATATTTATTTTAGTTAATTCTTTCGGTTGCAGAAAAAATAGCATGTTCCATTCGGATCAAAAGTGACTTTGTTTGACTCGTAAATTTTACTTTCACTCGGCTTCGCCTGACTCTCCGCCTTGCAAATGCAAAATTCGGCTGTCAAACAAAGTGTCACTCGTGATCCGAATAGAACAATCTACTATTGTTGCAGATCATGACCATTGCATCTAGTGGGTAATGTATGGTTATGAACATGAATGCATATAAACAGGGGTAATAAATCAATATAGCACACACACACAAAACTGTCAAACAAAAGCTACAAAAAAGTAAAAATTGAATAGTTATTGAAATGAGTTAGGTTCAATAGTGATACGTACACTCAAAGAAATAGTATGGGTTGAATTGACAAAAAATGTGTTCAATCAACAACATCGTTATTGAGGAAAAATTGTACATGAACAAATTCAACGTCAACCAAAAATATTAGTTGGTTTTGATATTATTTTTGTGGTACAACCAATAATTTGTGAAAATTAGTCAAATCGAACTAGGAATAGTATTTCAACAACATTATAACTGTAACTGAAATATCATAATAGCTCGCTCACTGTTATATTTGGTAGACAAACGAAAAGGAAGTTATAATCAACATATAAGTATTTCAAATCAAACTAAAGATTATTACAACTATATTATATTGTAACTAAAATATCATTACAGCTTGATCACTGTTAAAGTTGGCAATAAAACGAAAAGAAAGGTAATATCAACCTGCAACTATTTCAAATCACTCTAAAGATAGTATTTAGACTATGTTATGTTGTACAACTAATATATTATTACAGCTCGTTCACTGTCATAGTTGGTAGAGAAACAAACAGTAGGTTAAAATCAACCAACCTTCTTTGAAGGGTTGACAATGAGCTTGCGATCTTATTACCATTGGTATTTGCAGGGCGTCAGCGTCCACATGAGATTTTGTTGCTGGCGTCTTATTTTGTTCTTTGTGTTGTGGCTTTATTTTATTTTGATATTCATCAGATGATCGTAATTATGTGATGGTGAGTATTATTCATGAATTCAATCAATTAAGATGATAAACTGTGGTAACAATTGAATGGCGTCCATTGAGTGTCATAAAGGATAAATGGAAGAGTACATTCAAATAACGGAGACGAGAAATTACAAATGAAGAGAATTATACTGTAGATATTTCGTGAAGTTGACCACCATGTAATGAATAAACTTGATGTTCATTCGAAATCTGTATTAATTCAGTGGTACAAGAACCTGAAAAATAGTCAATATACCTTTACCTACTATGCACTTTGTTGGTGAACCAAATATTATGGCTATCTATACAAAATATAAGTGAACTGACAAAAATTATGGTTAACATATCACTCATTTTGTTGTGGGATTGAAATCTGGTTGATAAAAAATTTTCTTGATCAAAACTACAATTACATTCTTATGGTGACTGACAATATTCAACTGTTGTTTGCTGGTTGATTTAATTATTAAAACAGGTAGGCTCATTTTCATATGCTCTCTTTGGTTGATTTAACCCATACCCATCAATTTTAATGAGTGTATATCGATGCATAGATGTCGGGAGGACGTAATTCAATGTTCTGCTTGGCAACAGCCAGGAAAGTAGTTGTTTTTCTCCCGTTATCTACCATTGTTGTTCATTTTATAACCATTTATAGATATGACTGAGCTTTTTTGTATTCATCTAACATTTCATTCCACTCTGAGCATTGTGGATATTTTGTAATTATTGTATCAACTAGTTCACAATAGTTCACGACTCAGAACTTGCTATCTCAGAATTGTGGGTTCAATATATCTTATGATGAACCATAACAACAACACTGAGTATAGATTTTGACATGGGGTGGGAATAATTTCAACACGAGTTCTTGTTGACCCTCTTCAGCGCTCTCGTAGTTTTATTAGTGAACCACTTCGAAACAAAAAAAAAATGGAACAAAAATAATCCTCTTAACGGAAAAGCAGAAAATATTATCCCACTTAAAATGTTCTGGCTACTCCAGTGCCGGATTTATACTCCCTTACGCCGGGGGCTAACTTTTACGATGCCGCCGCGCCGCCGCCAAATATTTAATTTTCAATTATCAGTTTCAAAATTCAAATAATCCTTTCATTACTTTCAGCATATAACAATAACATGAAATCATTTTTCACAACGAATCAAATTATATTTACTCTACACGTTAAACATAACAACAAACAACAAATATTTTTTTCAGCGAATACTAAAATACTTTTCTTGATTTTTTTGATGCAAAGTCGTCAGTGGCATCATCAAAATTCAGATTTAATAACATGTCACTGTTAATATTCGAAATTGATAAGATATTCAATATATCCCCTACCATGGAATTCCTAAGTAGGTTTTTCAATCTTTTTAAAGTTGAGGATGACCTTTCACTACTGGCATTACTGATCATCAGGGATAGTAAAAAAATTCTAAGTAATTACCAATAATCAACACTTAGTCGTGTTCACATTTCGATCATTCATTTTTGAGATTCTAACTCTTCTTTTTCGCGTATTGGATGTAAAAAAATATAAAACTTACCATTCCCGTCTTGATATCGTGAGGTTCTCGGAGACGGTTCTGTCAGTTCTGATTCTGTCTCATTTGAATTTGAAAAAAAAAGGAATGTATTTTAGAGCATTTCTTGACAAATTTGTCTAATTGCTTTTGTTTATTGATCTTCTGTCGTTTCCAGAATACACCACCTTCTTTTTTGCGCATTTTTTTTTAAATTTCAGTTTCAATATTTATTTATTATTGGTACCATTACCAACGACAACCTATTAAATACTGAACTCTGATTTTGTTTTTTGTTATTGAGTTAGACGAATCACGAAATACCCCTACTCTACTGGGTCGAATGCAGTTTTTCTTCACATCATCATATACAAGTATGTACCGCCGCCGCTTTTGTATTGTAGCGTCCAAGAAACAACTGACGCTAGATTAGTGCATCTTATGATTTTCACAAAAACAGTATCTCAACCAGTCAATGACTGTATTGCTGCTTGCTTTTCCTCTTTTCTCTTTTTCTCTACCGCCTCTTGAAATTCACCGCCGGGGGCTGAAAGTCCCATAGCCCCCCCCTAAATCCGGCACTGGGCTACTCTGAATAAAACATGCCCTGCAACGGAACACAAGCATGACCTCGAGCATGACTGATTAACTGTCCTTTTATTTCTCGCACATAATTTATCAGGAAATAAAAGAAAAAGCTGCAGCGTTCGCAATTTCTATGGAGGTGCCATGTTATGTTGTTCTCAAATTCCATTATTAATGGGCCGTATTCAGCAGACCTCTTTAACCTCAGCAAGTGCAATCATAATATATTAATTACTTAGTATGCTGAAAGCCTGCTAATCTATCATTGTTGAAAGCGGAAATCAATCAGTATTGTGTAGTGTTTCCATACAGGGTGTTTTTATAAATAATAAATAGGCCAGTGTTGAAGCATTCGAAAATGGTAGAGTGAAAAGAAAAGAAGGTTGGATCGGAGGTCGGGATCGGGGAGTGGAAGGGGGTAAGCTTTCAAGGATACAAACGGATTATCCCGATTTCCGGCGAAACTTCATGTTCGGTCTACACACTTTTTTCACATAATTTCAAGATCTATGTTGGAAATTCAAATGTAGTCCAATAAATGAAGGAGGAAAAAAAGGCAAAGTTAACGTTAATTACGCACTATTTTCATCTTCCGGTTGGAAGTAGCTTTTGGTACCTCATTAAACATGAGACAAAGTTTGACTGGAAAACGCGTGCGATGGCGGAGAAAATGGCCCCAAAAGACCAGGAAAATAGGTTTTCAGCCAATATCTCCTAAAATATGACAGTTAGAGATTTTCGGTTCAGATAAAAATTGAAGTTCAGTTAATTTTCTACAAAAATGATCCTTATCATTTTTTTCGAAAATTTGCCCGGTTTCGAGAAAAACGGCACGAAGCGCACCTCGAATAATGAGCTTCTGTTGTATGCCGGAGAGCACAGTCCGTGTATTTACACATCGGCGGGGGGACAAATTATTCAATAACTTTGGTTAAAAATGCATATTTTCTCATGATTCAAAGTTCATGTGAAAGAGGAATTCTGCTGCTATCATACCCTGCGTGGCCGCATGGTTTGTAGCAGACGACCCGAGCGCCACGTAGAGCACACACGCGGCGAACGACGGAGGAACGAAAGTAATAAATTATAGCGTGTACATTTAGATATACTGTTTTTTCCCAGGATATCAAAGGTATGACTTATATACATCGATGGAAAGGTAGGATTTCCCCCGTTTTAGAAATTGAGAGCACGGAGAAAAAAACCACCGAAAAAAAGTGCGTTTTTTCCTTGACCCCGCTTTTTCTAATTTTATTGAAAAATGGACGACTTCGTCTAAAAAAGTAATTGCACAATCGAAAAGTAGACCTTCTTAGCTTTCGAATGATGTATCATAGAAACCAATCGGATCATGTATACATTTTTAATTGATGGTTGTTCACAAAATTTCCCCGCGATCCAAAAACAGCAAAAAATTGGAATTCAATAAACAAAGATTAAATGAAGATTTAAAAAAATTAGGGTATACAAATTTCAGGGATGACAAAGGACCTTATGAGGACCCATAATCAAGAGAATTTTGAGTAAATTAGTGCAATACAAAAAAAAATAGGAACAAATTCCTGGCGAGGTCAAAATTGACCGGGAGCAGAAAGTTTGACCCATGTTCCGATATGGCCAAAAGAGTCAAGCATGACTCAATTCACAGGGTATGATAGCAGCAGAATTCCTGTTCCACATGAACTTTGAATCATGAGAAAATATGCATTTTCAACAAAGTTATTGAATAATTTGTCCCCCCGCCGATGTGTAAATAAATACACGGACTGTGCTCTCCGGCATACAACAGAAGCTCATTATTCGAGGTGCGCTTCGTGCCGTTTTTCTCGAAACCGGGCAAATTTTCGAGAAAAATGATGAGGACCATTTTTGTAGAAAATTAACTGAACTTCAATTTTTATCTGAACCGAAAATCTCTAATTGCCATATTTTAGGAGATATTGGCTGAAAACCTATTTTTCTGGTCTTTTGGGGCCATTTTCTCCGCCATCGCACGCGTTTTCCAGTCAAACTTTGTCTCAAATTTAATGAGGTACCAAAAGCTACTTCCAACCGGAAGATGAAAATAGTGCGTAATTAATGTTAACTTTTTCCCTTTATTTATTGGACTAATGACCAAGTTTTTGGTTCCTTATTTTTATCTTTCACAAAAAAAATATTTTCACGAAATTTGGTGAAAACATGCCAAGGAGCCAAATAACGTCAGCCCTCGATGAATGGGCGGACAAGGCACTAGGAGAATACTGGAGAAATATCACAGGTTGCAGGCAGGCCAAGGAATTCATGGCCGGTCCAAGCAAATCAAGGAAGGAGTGGCTGTTTCTCAGAGATCGCCAAGTACTCCGTCTCCTCATAGGAGTACTCACAAGACAAAACAGGCTAGGCAGACACCTATCACTTATGGAAATAGAGGACAACCCCACTTGCCGCAGATGCGGGGAAGATGAGGAAACGTCACTCCATTTCCTCGGCGAGTACGAGGCGTACAGAAGGCTGAGATTTAAAATCGTTGGAGTAGACAAACTCCAACAGGAGGACTTGATTATATTAGAGTGGACGGACATACTGGCTTTCATCAGAAGGTCAGGGAGATTCGTAAAGGAAATCTGGGTGCAGGAAGCGTAGATATGTGAAGAGCAGGGGTTAGCTCCAGGCCCATCGGGGCCTACTTGCTTGGCTACAGCCTCCCCACCTACTACTACTACTACTGCCTCTTTATGTCCTGAATACACTGTAATTTGTCATCAATTCATGAATCTGGTAGTCCCAGAGAGATGACCAATCATAGGCCTTTCACAATATACTTCCGGCTCTCTCTCAAGTGTTTGAAAATGTGATTCATAATAGGCTCTATAGACATGTAAAGCACCTTATTGCACCAGAGCAACATGAGTTTGTTAACCAAAAATCAACTGTCACTAATTTAATGATCTTTAGTATAGCATCTGCTATCGACCAGTGTATGCAGGTAGATGTCATCTATACAGACTTAGCTAACACTTTCGATAAAGTCAACCACAAGGCATTACTCAATAAACTAAAGAAGTTCTCAATCAATGAGAATTTATTATCATTTTTGGAATCATATCTGTATAACAGAACTCAAGCTGTTCAATTCAATAAACATCGATTGGATAACTTTATTGCCTTTACTACAGGAAACATGAATAAGAATCTGCTTTCATACAGAACTCAACTGTTGGAATTCGATCAAAGAACACTCGAGTCCCTAAGAGATGTCAATGATGTGCTGTTTGTTTCAGATTTAATCAGTGATAAATTGAATGTACCAGATCTACTTAGTCATATAAACATTCTTGTACCTGAAGTAAAACTACGGAGAAGAAATAATATTATCTTCTACATTCATGTTAAATATTGCTAAACCTTTGGAAAATGCCAAGGAGCTGTAAATGAATACAACTGTGATATATTTTTATTACCTATATTATTACCTACTAAGAAAACAAATTCAACAGTGGTGAACTATTGCGGTCTAGTTGATCGTTAAGTAGAATGTCAGCATTTTTGAGTTTGTTGATATCTAATGATTCCAAATGATTGAGTTTGATTCCTTTATTTTCCATGTGTAGAATTCCGGAATTATCATCAAAGCTATGGTTTTCTTCTAATATATGGTTGACGTATGTTGAATTTGCTTTCTTTTTGAAAAAAATCATCTTATGTTCATGAATGCGCTGATTAAACGTACGACCTGTCTGACCGATATATTAGTTGGGACAAGATCCACAGTTGAGTTTGTATATCCCTGCTTTATCGAATTTAGTAGTTTTGTCTTTATTATTTTTGATAAACCTTCCCAACGTGATGGTATTTGTTCTATATGCTACTTTTAAGTCCTGTTTATGTAGAAATGAAGCTAATTTTTCCGTTGATGATCCGAAATAGGTTGAAGTTCTATGAGTTTGATGATTATTCTTGATGGTAGGATAAACTTCTTGTATAGCTATATTATGGAGTTTTTTAGAAAGAATACTGGCTATCAAATTAACGTTGTATCGGTTGTTGACTGCTATCTGTTTTATAATTCCGAATGCTATATGCTGCAATTTTATGTTGAATAGTGATATCAGTGTGGGAAGGTTTATGGAAAATAACATAAAAGTTAAGCAAGTCAAGGTTACTTTAGTTCATTGTACCAGTATATCACCTGACGAAGCTACTGTGTTAGCGAAACATGTCGTGTGTTTGGGAATTTTGTGGAAATCTTATCGTTTGTGAAGTTTTTACATGCGTTAATTCTATTTCAGAATAGTCAAATCAATTGAATTTTACAAGGCGTTCATTGTAACTGGATTGATATTTTATGAAATACAAATGAGGCTTTCTGAAATTCAATTGACTATTCTGAAATACAATTTACGCTTTCTGAAATTCGGTTGACTATTCTCAAACACAATTGATGCTTTCTGAAATATATAGCCAGGAGAGTATAGTTGCTTTTCTCTCGTTATCTACCATTTTCGTTAATTTTATGAACTATTATGACTTTGAGTTTCTCTATATTTTTGACCATTGCATTCCACTTTGTGTATTTGGCTTTTTCCTAGTTGAAAATACGCCAGTCGTGCAACCAGCCACTTCCATTTCACCTGATGTGGTATCTTGTTTTGGAGTGTTTCTTTCCTTGCCAGGTGGCGTTCGCGTTCATTTTACGGACGTTGAACGCCTCGTGGTGTATAAATGCTGAGATGTGTTTACGTTGGGTCAGGTTCGCACCAGATAGCGGTCAAGAAGCTATCTGGGACAGCCCTGCACTGATGAGAGCCAACAGCTCGAAACCAGTCTGCAGGTAGTCACGCGTTCCTGAAGCACTTAGGCACAGCTCGACGTTTAGGAAGGGCACGACTTGCGATTTTATTCGTCTATGTCTACACGAATTATTGCATAGATTTCCAATGTTCTGCATGGCCCCAATGGCTCCCGTTCGTTTTGGTCCCTTGCTAAAGCGGTCGGAAGAAATTTCACTAATAGTTCATTTCCACCTCTGTCCAAATCCGACGGCACATTAGCAACAACATCGCAGGAGAAAGCAAATATTTTTGCAGAGATGTTCGCAGCAAACTCTACTTTAGATTCCAAAGGAAAACTGCCGCCAGACATTCCAGCCGCACGGAGAAAAAAAATCACTAACCCTAAGTGAATATTTAATAGGGGCAAGTAAAAACTTGTATACTATATGGGACAAGGAAACAGGTTAATAACCACAAGAATATTTGTGTTCCTGAAAATGTTCACCTACCACTATTGACCTGTTCCATTAAATTTCAGAGTGATAACGGTTAGTGAACACATCACTTGTCATCAGTGACCTATTCAATTGTCATTAGTGACTCATTCACTTTCCATTAGTGACTTGTTCTCTAGTCATTAGTGACCTAATTACATTTCATTAGTCTACTAGTCATCAGTGACTTATTTACTTGTCATTAGTGACTTATTCACTTGTCATTAGCTAGTATGAAAAAATACCTCCATTGTTCTCTGAAAAATGATAAAACCTTGGTAATAAGACAAAAACACATGCATTCAAAACATTTTATTATATAGGTATGATGAATCCAGAAATTGAAGATGAATCAACTTTCATACTTTTTAAACGTCACTTCCACTTCGAGTTTCATAGGAAGTGGAAAAAAATCCTGTTTATATGTAGAAACAATAATGTACTGTTCTAGAAGAGTTTTGTATTTCATTATCTCCTTCAAGAGAACAGATCAAGAACTCAACACCCCACAGCTCAGAGCACGGCCACAGAGCACGGCACACAAACAGAAAATTCTCATACGTATATGATATAGTAGTTGTTCGAAAGGGCACTTTCACTTGGAATTGCAATGTTACTAGCGGGAACGCCAGTATACTAACTTCACGAATGCCAAGATCGAAATGACGCCGTGGACTCGTGGACACTGGACAGTGATCGCGTTGGGCGTGGGTACTCGAATAATATCGGAGATGTCCGAACGGGAAAGAGATCTATAACTACAGGTGAGCTGTCACCTGCAACAATCGACTTGATAGATTGTCTTTACTAATGAGTTCGCTCAGAGCAAGTGATCTTATGTCAGAAAAATAATTTAATAATAGTGAGTATTCGTTAACCTAGCACTAGTTTAGTGTTCACTTAGAATTAGCGAACTATAAGTACATATCGACTTGGTTGATACCAACAAGTGTTCTGATCACTTACAGCAGAAACTTCGTTCCAGAAATATAGTTTTGCCTACTGCAAGTACCATATTTTCCTACCGTTAGTGAAAATGTTCTTGTCACAATCGACTTTTTTTCAAGAAAACAGTTTACTTGGCCGAGTTTTCTCAGTGCGTTAAGAGTCGAATGCCCGAAATCGTCTTCCGTCAACGCACAATCAGACGAATTTTGCTTGGTCTCTAAACGAATAAGGCTAACGGTCCTGATGGAATTCCACCCATTATCCTCAAAAAATGTGCACCAGAATTAACACCGATTCTCTGCAAGTTGTTTACCATCTCGTACAGGTCGGGTATTTTTCCATCATGCTGGAAGACAGCTAGAGTCCAACCAATCCCCAAAAAAGGGAACAAGAACCTGCCCAACAACTACAGGCCCATTGCCCTGTTATCAGTAATCTCCAAAACGATGGAGAAAGCCATCAATATTGAGCTTATCAAATATCTAGAGAGCTCAGGAATCATCAATGATAGACAATACGGCTTTCGCCACCGAAGATCTACCGGAGATCTACTTGCCTACGTCACCCATTTATGGCAATCTTCAATAGAAAAACACGGGGAATCTCTAGCTGTCGCGTTGGACATATCGAAAGCATTCGACCGTGTTTGGCACGCTCAACAAACTACCATCATACGGCTTACCACCTCAGCTATGCCATCTTTTATCGAGTTTTCTTTCAGGTAGATCGCTTCACGTGGTGGTCGTCTGATACCATTGGCATCAATTCCGGCGTTCCGAAAGGGTCAATTTTGGCACCAACATTATTCCTGCTTCACATCAATGATCTGTTGGGAGTAACAACTTGCCCCATCCACAGCTTTGCAGATGATAGTACCCTCCATACTGCGTTCTCTTCCAGAATTCCCATTTCTTTCCAGGAAACTAAGAACTCACGGCGCAGGCAGGTCAATGCTTTCAATGAAGATCTTGCTGAAATCACAGCATGGGGAACAAACAACCTAGTTGAATTCAACGCCACCAAAACTCAAGCCTGCATTTTCTCTAGAAAGGCGGAACTCAGTATGCCCGATATTGTAATGTCTGGCTCCACCATCCCCACCAAGCCCATCATATCTATGCTCGGTATTTCCATCAGCAACACTCTTTCATGGGATAATCATGTCAGATCCATTGCAAAAGCTGCTTCACAAAAACTCGGATTCTTGTTCCGTGCGAAAAGCTACTTTACACCTCAACAGCTTCTCATGATCTACAAAGCGCAGATACGGCCAGTTCTAGAATACTGTTCCCACATATGGGGTTCAGCACCAAAACATACGCTGATGCTCTTAGATTCCATCCAGAGAAGAGCCATTCGCCTGGTGGGTGACGCCACACTCACTCACTCTTTGACATCATTGGAACACCGTAGAAAGGTCGGCGACCTTTCAATTTTCTATCGATACTTCCACGGGAAATGTTCTTCGGAAATCTCTGCTATCATCCCTTCACTAGCAATACCAATCAGACGAACTAGACAAGCCCAGTCAGCACATCCTTTGGTTGTCAACCTCGAAAGATGTCGAACAGCACTTTATCAAAACTCCTTCATCCATAGAACGGCTAGGCACTGGAATTCATTGCCTGTGGAAGTATTCCCAACAACATATAATCTCCAAAAGTCCAAAAAAAAAAATCCAATACCTACCTCCTGTCCCTATCCTCCCTAGGAACGCACGATGTTCTTTGAACATTATAGGGATTCCCTTTCATGCACTCCAAGCGATAAAAAAAAAGACAGAAAAGTAGTTGTTTTTCTCTTGTAATCTCCCATTTTCGTTCATTTTATGAACTATTGTGGTGATTACTTTGAATTTCTGTCTATTTGTGACCATTTTGAGAATTTGGCGTTTTCCTAGTCGTACATGAATATTTGAATCCGCGAAATGTGAGCAGATGCGGCGGAAATCGAAACCATTACGAATTTACGCTTCCTCTTCATCGTTTTCCAACCCTATCATGAGATTCGATCAAATCTTTAGTAAGCATGCGGAGCCCATATTTGAACGCTAATATGGATCGAAAATACGATTTCGCGAAGTTTTCTTGCCATTGAACGACTCATGTTCGATAATACAGGGTGGCCCAATTTAGTCGGAAAAATGCTAAAACACGTCGATTTAAATATCGAGGGAGAAACAAACATGTCTGCGATAGATTCAAAAACGCATTGAGCCGTAATAATATACACCATTTCGTATACAGGATGCCCGTTTTTCGAGCTTCACCATGATGGGGATCTCAGTTATTATAAGAGATACGAGGTCAGTTAAATTAGGGCAAAGTTGCGCATTTTTATGCTGAGCATTCATTTGCAAGAAAATTCGATGTGTCATTTTTAGTTTTTAAATTGTTCGAAGAAAACGAAAATTTGTAATTTTTGTTTTTATTTTTTCAAGTGAAAACCAAGAGACCTAGACGTTTTTGACTAGGACATCCTCAAAGCACTTTTTCAAAAGGAATCTGAATCTGTCATTGTATTTTCCATGACGTTCTTGATACCAAAGTTACAACAATCAACTTTGTTTTTTTCTGATGGGCGCCATATCGGACTTTTGAAAAGTCTTTTTTTTTCTGATTACAATGTTGTATCACACGATATGATCGAATCTTTCCTGTTGATCAAAATTGGCAAAAACATTTTTGCGAAGAGTGCTCTGGAAGGAACGCCAACAGCTTTGTTTGACAAACTGAATTTTGTGAACATTAAATCTTTCATTCCTCAAATAAAGATGATAGTTTTATCCTTCTTCCAACAATTCTTCATGAAAATCGACTTTTATCGATTCACCAATCATTTCATTCAATAAAATTGTTGAAAACCTAATCGACAATCATGTATAAGTGTATGGAATCACGTCAGGTACCCTTACGAAGGGAGTGTATCAAATTTGGAGTTCGTAATACCTCTCTACAAAGCAGGGTGTTGCCTTGAATAGTTAGGTAACAGTGGTTCTATGCCAGTTCTTAGAAATTATTCATCCACTCAAAAGGAAAGCAACAGTCGTTGCTCCAATTGAACAGTGCTCTTACAAGTGTGAGCCCATGTTTTCTCTCATAATATGTGTATATTATAATGAATACTATATGGCATAATCAGAAAAAAACACAATTCTCATCCAAGTTATTTTTCAGGATATTCTAGGAATAATACAAATTATTTCAGGCTCCTCAGAATCTTGAAGGAATTCAATATTCGTTTGTGGGATATTCCACTTCCAATTTCTTCATCAGTGAATGCTTTTCCAGATAGATAAATAAAATAAACATTCCATGTAGTAATCAACAAACGCTTCGAAGAGATTTTCGGATTTTTTTCTGGTTGCCATTTTAACTAGTCAAAATAAAGGCACCATACTGGTTTCGAAGTAGAGGTGTGAAAACTTCCACGGAATAAAAAAAATAAATGATGTTCCTTGGAATTCCAATTTTGTTTGAAAACAAACAGTATTATTTAAATATTTCATTCAAACTCAATTCACGCGTTGGTGATTTTCACTGTCTCCAATGTCAAGACAAGCTGAATATATTCCTATTATACCTACATGCATTTTCTAAAATAATTTATTATGATCATTAAAAATAAGTGATTTGGTTTGAGAATGAAGAGTAGCTCTCAGCTATCAGAAAGTGAATTTTGCTTGTTTAAGTTAATAAATCAGAAGTCAGCCTTGAAAACTCCTCATTTGGCTGAACGCTGGATTCAGAAGAGGGACCTTAATTGGGGGCAAATATTGACTTTTCAAGAATATTAGCAACCGAAGTTTCAAAAATGTAGAACATCAGGATTTGAACATACAGTGTGTGCAAAATACGAAGAAAAATTGCTAGTATGAAATGTTTCATCCCAAGATAGTTTATCAACAAAATTTAACAGGTGGCTTCAACAAAAAATATGTATGAAGTTTCAGTGTTTCATTACATGCAGTATGCAGTCAATGATGCACATCAACTGACAATGCAAAAAGTTTCAGGCAGATTACATAATGAGAGGTTTAATGTGTTAAATGATACTATAATGTACGAAGTTAATTGTTTATGATTTTGTGACATTCTTCGATCACTTTTTCTCAACGTTCAAATAACCTCTTGGTTGAAAATATTTCCTGAACAATAATAAGAAATTATTGTTATCTAACAGAAAACAACTACTTTCCTGGATAATAACACAGAATAAGGAATTATATCAGTTAAATATCGGAAAGACCCGAAAATACCTAAATGACTAAATGAGCACATCTGGTACTTGAAAGTCCATAGATTTCCGAAGGACTTAATTGATTTTATATCTACGAATTAGTTTATCAATTATATCGATATCACTTGAAAAGTCAGGAATTCAGGAAATTGGTTGTAAAGATTGTGGAAAAACATGTATGAAGCAAACAAGGTGACCCATTGAAACAAGGTTCAAAGAACACCAAGTATATGCGAAATATGGTAGAATTGAAAAATTCGGTGAAGCTGTGTGAGCTATATGTATTATTTTTAATGAAACATTCAACAATAACGTCGTCAATGATTATAATAATAATGTTAGAAAATTAGATGCAAATGAAAACCTAGAAATAGTGTAGATAGAAATAGAGTTATAAATAGTGGTGGGCGATAACGATTTTGGATTATCGAATATCGATTAGGATAATGTATCGATCGGTTCATCGATAATTTCGTTCGATTCAAACTATCATTTTTGGAGAGAAAATGTGTCTCTTGCTATTTTCACTATAGTTTCAGTTGACGTTTATGTTTGTAATGGTCGTGTTGGAGACCACTTATGGTATGATTCACCATGTTGAGTATAGATGTTCGAATAGAAAAAAACGCACTTAATATTTCTAGGAATATTCAGTTGGGCGGAATGGGGCCGATGGATAGAAGCAGAAAAAGATGTGTGGAGGGAAAGCAGAATAGACAAACTAGCCTCGGATTGCTTGTTCTTTTCCCAATCGAATTTTGAATACACTTTCCATCAAAGTAGCTTGTAGTGATTGGTGTTGGTATCTCGTTCATTAGTTGTCATGCGATTCAACTGGTCATTTGGTATTTGGTTGATACAACTATTAAGTCTGCTCACCAGCGGTGGTTTGATAACAATGGTATTTAAATACGTCTCTATCGATCAGAATCCGATATAACTTCGACAAAAAATGGACGCATCACCAAAATGATTCAGAAAATTTGATATACGTTTTCGTCAAAATTACTTGGATTTGGACGGTTTCTGTTTTTAATGACATGTTATCTCTTTCTGTATATAGGCGTTGCAAACTGTAATCGCATGAAAACCTCTTTTTCATGAATACCATCAGGTGAAGCAATCATGGCGTTTTTTTCATGAAATTTGAAATACCCTGTAGAGTGTAAAAGTGTCATTATCAAGTTAGAATTGCAATGAAACTTTAGCCTTATATCTTTCATCAACATTCCTTTTTTGGATTAACTCGCATTATCTCTCATATTACTCCAGAAACACAGTTTTATAGCATATCAAGATTTTATTGAATTCATTTTGTTATCTCTTGGAGTGCACAAAAGGGAACGCCTATAATGTTTGAGAAACATCGTGCATACCTAGAAGGGATAAGGAGAGGAGGTATGTGTTGGAATTTTTTTCTAACTTTTGGAGGTCATAAGTTCTTAGGAATACTTCCATCGGCAAATAATTCCAAAGCTTCGCCGTTTTGTAGACGAACGAGTTTAGGTAGAGTGTTATTCGACATATTTCAAGGTTAACGACGAAAGGATATGTTGACTGGGCCTGTCGAGTTTGTCTGATAGGTATTGCGAGTGATGGAATTGTAGCAGAGATTTCTGAGGAACATTATTTCCGGAAGTATCTATAGAAAAGTGGTTGGTCGTCAACTCTTCTACGGTGTTTTAATGAGGTCAAGGAGTTAGTGAGTCTGGCATCACCCAGCAGGCGAATGGCTCTCCTCTGGATGGAATCTAAGAGCATCAGCATATGTTTGGGTGCTAAACCCCATGCATGAGAACAACATTCTAAAACTGGTCGTATCGGTGCTTTGTAGATCGTGAGAAGCTGTTGGGGAGTAAAGTAGATTTTCGTACAGAACAAAAATCCGAGTTTTTGTGAAGCAGCTTTTGCTGGTACCAGACATTGTTATATTAGGCATACTGAGTTCCGCCTTTCTAGAGAAAATACAGGCTTGAGTTTTTCATACTAGGTTGTTGGTTCCTCATGCTGTAATTTCCGCAAGATCTTCATTGGCAGCGTTGGCCTGCAATCGTCGTAAGTTCTTAGTTTCCTGGGAAGAAATGTGAATTCTAAAAGAGAACGCAGTATGGAAAGTAGTATCGTCTGGAAAGCTGTGGATAGGACAATTGGTTGCTTCCAATAAATCGTTGATATCAAGTAGGAACAATGTTGGTGCAAAATTGATCCTTGTGGAACGCCGGAATCGATGGAGATGGTATCAGACGATACTCCATCCACCAACACAGGAAGCGATCTGCCTGAAAGAAACCTCGATTAAAATATGTCATAGCTGAGGTGGAAAGCTCTATGAAGGTAGTTTATTGTGGAGCAGTCCTAGGTGCAAAACACGGTCTAATGCCTTCGATATATCTAACGCCACAGCTCAAGATACCCCATGTTCTTCTTACGAAGCTTGCAATAAATGGGTGAAGTAGGCAAGTAAATCTTCAGTAGATCTTCGGTGGCGAAAGCCATATTGTCTATCATCAATGATTCCTGAGCTTTCCAGATATTCGATGAGCTCAATGTTGATGGCTTTCTCCATCACTTTAGAGATGACTGATAGCAGGGCAATTGGCCTATAGTTGTTGGGCAGGCTTTTGTTTCCTCTTCTGGGGATTGGTTGGACTCTTTTCCAGCAAGATCAAAAAATTCCCGACTTGTGGGAGATGGCATATAGCTTGCAGAGAACTGGTGTCAATTCTGGTGCAGACTTTCTGAGAATAATGGGTGGAATTCCATCAGGACCGTTAGACTTATTCGTTTTGAGACCGAGCGGAAAGCGTCTGATAGTGCATTGACGGAAGACGATCTTGGGCATTCGACTTTCAACGGGTGGAATGTCTGGCGGCATTCTTCCCTAGAAATCCAAGGAGGAGTTTGCTGCGAACATCTCTGCAAAAATGTTGCTTTCTCTAGCGATGTGTCGTCGGCTTTGGAGAGTAGTGGGAATGAACTATTAGTGAAATTCCTTCCGTCTGCTTCAGCGAGGAACCAAAACGAACAAGATACATCAGGATAATCTATGAGTTTCGATCTTATTTTGGCATTATATGATCCTTTTGATTCATCTATTGTTTGGCTGCAGTTATTCCTGGCTTCAACATTCTATTCTAGTCACGAGGAAAGGGTCTTTGCGACAGCGACAGCTATGGTAGGCTGTTTATTTCAAGGCAACAGCTCTAGAACAGTTCTTGTTGAACCAAAGGTATGTATGTGTCCATTCCAAGCGTGATGATCTCGGATATTTCCGCGGCACACTGTGAAGGATCCTCAGAATCAAAGCATATTCTATGCCAAGGAAACTCGGAGAAGAATATGCGGAGACCGTCCCAGTCTTCTGAGTTATCATGCCATACAAGACGTGGTGGCACAGGAGTAGATGATAGAATGAAGAATGGGCAGCTTGTGGAGATGAGTGTGTGATCAGAATTGCCAAGTGGAGCTCGTACATCTATGATCTAAGGAAAGGTAATGAATAATCAGTGAGGAATTAGTCGAGTGTGTTGGATGAATGATTGTTGACATCGGGAATTCGTGTAGGTTTCTTGATAAGCTGCTCTATGCCTGGAGTGATGGCGAAAGCTTTGGCTTGTCACCCAGCTTTATCAGTTTTGTTGGAGTGTACGAGCCAAGCAGTGTTGTGTATATTGAAGTCGCCCACGGTCGCCCAGGACGATAATTCCTGCTGATGGATGGTTCTCTCGATGGTTCTGGTGAATTAGGTCAAGCTTTATCAGGGGCAAGAACACGAAGAGCTCTTCATAGCATGGATCATTTGGTGATCAGTAGAGACAACAAAGTTATTATAGGCTATTTCTGGCTAAGGAGTTTAAACCACATAAAATCAAACTTATTTGGTTCTAAAGGTTTCTCTTGATGACATGAGAGATTCGTTTTAGAATAGACGTATAGAGTTGAACCTGAAACGTGTGTGGAGTCCATACCCAGAACATAGCATGTAGGTCGTATTTGTGGAAGAATATTGACATGTGTCTCAGTCAGGGCCCGTTTGTCTGTCTCCTCAGTCTGAAAGTGTCGATAGACATCGTTGATGTTATTACTCAGACCACGGATGTTACATATGTGTATTATGAGGCTTTTGTTAGCCGATAGTAAACCCCCTGTAGCACTTCTCGCCGGAAAATCCGAATGGAGAGGTATTACACTTCCGGATAATTTTAGTCGATGAGAACTCATCATCGCTTTTTTCTGTATTGAAGAGGAATGAGGTTGGCATTATGAGTACGTGAGTAATATGCCATTGATTCAAAAATCTAACTCAACTTGACCTAAATGACCTTCTTTCAAAAAAATATATCAATTCAGAAATGTGCAGAACTACGGCGCAATGTCGAAGCTACTTTCTCTGTCACACTGTCGAACCTACTTTCTCTGTCACACTCATTGAGCATATCAAAAATATGAACGCGAATATTTTCCTAATCCTTTGAAATAACCCAATCAAACCAGGTATCCTTCAATTCGTTATAATAATAATCTCTAACCGGTTATGGAATAATTGAGGTATAGGGTGTGCTATTTGAAAAACAGAAGTTAATGTCATTTCCAGAAAACCGGAAGATGAAAAATGACTCCTAAAATGTCCTCTAGTGAGCATATTCCGGCATATTCGATGTTTCAAATTTCAGAGATATAGCTAGAAATATTCGTAGGAGTATACAGAGAAAAGTACAAAAAATGGCCAGGATTGTAACTTTTGAATCATTCTAGATATAGGGTTTTGAAAATTGGTGGGTAGGAAGTATACCAAATTGCTCATTGATTGATGAAGCAGTTTTTCTTCTATCACTTCTTCTTCACTAGCATGAAGTTCAGGGGAGAGCAGCTAGATATTTCTGTGTGAAACTTGGTCTTATTTCCTCACGAGATTCTTAAGTTAATTTTTGGAACTATTTGACTAATATAGTTTATCAGGAGACAATTTCTATATTTCGTATTATTTGCAATATGATATATAAATATCACAGATTGCATGCTTCTTCTATCACTCAACGACTGGAATTTGAAACTAGCTAACATTAATTGATTTATATGCCACTAGATGTAAGCATTATTTTCTCTGATTATGAAGGTATCATAGACGTATGTATCATAGACGTATGTACCGACAGTCTCGAATAGGTACCTATATATAGTTGGACGAAATGAAGATCGAAATAATTAAAATCAAAACTTACCTATAGCCAAAGCCGATGACACACCAACCAACAATAATATCTGAAGAATCATTTTCCTATAACAAACTCTTCTAAATTAATACATTAAAGCGAGGTTAAGTAGAGGAAATTTGATTTTTGCTTCACAATAGGTATACGAATAAAGTGTGAGGATTTCAGGAAATTCGAAGATAACAATACCCCGCGCCACTATAGCTGCCTACTCGCGTCCCGCCCAGGGTTGCCAACAGGTGTACTATGATTTACTCACAAGAAAATGTGAAATAACTCACAATAACTCACAACGATCAAAATATCAACATCAAGGCAGATTTTTCAAAATAAAGGAAAATTTGATAACAAACTTATAACGTCTGCCTTTTTCTGCCACAAATACTCTCAACTGTCAAAAAATAGGACAGGGTTTTGACAGATGACAGTGACAGATCGCCAGCTCCTTGACTCCATGAGCTTGAGACCGAAAATTGCCGAAAATACAAAATTACATTAATAACAATAACCTCTTACAGTAATATAGAAACAAATAACAGGAAAAAAAAAAGTTTATTCATTCAATGTATCTCAAAATAATAACAAAAAAATCATGTTAACTTCCTCAAAACATGAACAAGAACCTAATGATATCCAAATGATCCCAACATAAAAAAAAACATTTGATATAAACATTTGGAATTGAATAAAAATTGAGATACACATCTCAATAAAAACAAACTAGGACTACATATACATAATGATATATATATGAAAAATTAACAGAACAGTTCACATTATTATCACATTGTTCACATTTGTAAAAAAAATAAAAAATTAATCAAATGCACAGCACATCAAGCACTGCAGGTATCTCGTATACTGTCTTACTGTCATACGTCATACTAGTCATACTGTCAGCTGTGCTGTCAGACTGTCACTTGTCACCCTGTTCGTCCTGTCACTGTCTTCTTCTATTTTTCCTGTTCATGAACGTTAAAGTTTCAGTGGCGGCGCGTACATTTTCGAATGAACGAGAAATGAATGAAAAAATAAATTACTGTCTCTAACACGTGGATTTCCGACTCAAATGTCACTGACCTCAGATAACTCACAAATAACTCACAATTGGCCATCAACTCACAAAATCACTCACAGTCCCTGAAATAACTCACAAATGTGAGTTATAACTCACAAATTGGCAACCCTGGTCCCGCCAGTTTCGGCAGAATAATCACAAAAACAAACGACGAGCACATGCGCACGGAACACATTTTGGTCGATCCAAAAATTTGAATTGAGATGCGGCTTTCTTATCCATGTTGAACAATAAACTACCTACCTACTTCAATCAACTAGTATCATAATATTTCAAATTAACAACATCGAAACCTTGAACAAACAAAACTACCTAACTGTAGTCTAACCTACAATTTCAATCCAGTATTTTCATATACGACTTTGATTCGAAACTATAGAAGGCACGTTATGACACACACTTCTAGAGAAGAATAGTTCATTTATTGAATTTCAGGTTTGGTTTCAGCAAAGGGTTTCTGTTTACACGTTCCACGTTCATTTCTTTAGATCATCAACCTATTAAAAAAACTGAAAAACAAAACCTTGCTCTTCTGCCTGTACTGTAGAGTCATCTAAGAAGAAACGTTAGAGATGTATGTATTACAAGAAGCAGCGATCTGTAAGCTAGGTGATGGTTGAGCATTATAGCACTAGATGTCAGTGCGATCAGTTATACTGTTTTTGAGCTTGGCGCTCACTGAGATTACATTTGAACATTATATGGACGACGGTTCAGTCTCTTCTAGCGCAACATAGATGACAAAACGCGCTATACTTTGAAAATGAATATTTAATCAAGCCTTTTCAACATTAACAAACTGACGAATATATCGACAATAGACCAACTATTTCACGAGTGCGGATTATTTTAAACGATGCGATTTCGATAACGACAATTTTGGAAATATTTCGGGAATATATCCAATCCAAAAATAGTTTTTTTAAAGTGTTAAGTGTTCGCAATTCAGAATCATGTGTGAGTGCAAATTGATTTTATGTGCGTTTCTAGTGAGTAATGTGATATTAGTGACTTGTTTCAATATCGACCAAGAGAACTTTGCTGTTTATGAATTCAATACCAATGGATCTATGTTTGGGTTCACAGTAGCTGTACATAAAGATAGGGGAAATCGAGGGTGGTGAGTATTTTTTTTTTCATTCCATATAAGATATAAAAAATTATCTAGATTCTTCTATTAATTTTAGAAGAATTAAAAATTTTTCTATCTGGTTTTAAGTGGGTAGTGTTTTGCTTCCTCATGTTAGAAAACAAAATTATTAATTTGAAATCAGCGGGAGGTCAAAATAATTTTCACCCGTAGGGATTATGCTCATACATTCATTCATCACTATTATTAGATAATAAGAAAATTGACATGGATATACACCGTGACATATTAATTTTTCCGCGGAAAGTGGAACATATTATATTTTTGGAGAGCTTGAAAATAGAGTTTCATGTTGTGTTAAAAATATACTGCGATATGTTCTATTCAAAATAACAAAGTTTTCTTGATTCCTATAAAAATTGCCATTTCCATTTCCGATTGAACAGGAACTAATGTGATGTTCAATGGTCCACCACCGTATACACGAAGAAAAATGTTTCATTGAATAACTTACTCATCCTTAAATTAAATTATCTTTCATAATGGTGTCACAAGAAATAGTAGGTAAGTATTTATAATTTGAAGAAGTTGAGTTTTGGGTCATTCTCAAATGAGACATTCAAAACTCTCCCGTGCTCTGAACTTCCAGATATAACTGCTAAATTTTGAACGGTTTGCGAGATAACTCGCGAGATAATGTTTTCCCAGACAGCACAGAATATTCTATGAATATTCCGACAACGTTCAAATATACTTGTTTCAAAATATTCTTATAGAATGTTCTCAGAATGATCATAGAATATTCTCATCCTACAGCGAATATTCTATGAACATTCAATTTGACATATTCTCAGAATATTCACTTTGATTGTTCTGAGAATATTATTCTTGAATATTCAGAATCCTTTCAAAATGAATGATATTGATGTTCCTATTCTTGTGTCAATATCCATAATGTTTACCCTGACATAACCTATTATTCTATAGCATCAATGCTGATTATCTCACTAATTCAGTGTTGTCATCTTGCTATTCATTTTAGAATAGAATATTTTAAGAATATTCAAGTATTCTCGAAGAATATCCTATGAACGTTCTATGAATGACATTGTGCTATCTTCTTGGTTCGTAAACTTCTACGACGATAATTATTTTCAGAGAAACCGATATATCTCGAAAACTGTGCATGATAGATAAGTGGCATAAATTAGGTTTTCTAAACTCAGAAGAATGAGATGGCCAATCGAACCACGTAAAAAAAATTTAGGTGTCTATTTGAAATAGGAATGTTGGTGGCGACTTTCGATGCATCCTGTATAACAGGAGGACTAAATATATTTCAGGTAGATTGGGAATGATCGATTATAACATTATATAGCAATTTTGCAAAGTTGGAAAACTTCTAATGTGTGGACTAACGTAGGTAATCACCCAGTATATAATGTTGTTTCATATTTATTTGGAATATTTGGATGATTTTTGCGTGGGACTTCACTTTCTAATCTCTATACTTGGATGTGAGAGTCTGGCTTGATAAACAATTTGTAATTATTTCCGAGATTATTTCCATTCAACATTCCAATAAATATTGTTATGATAAGAAGTTTGCCGAATTGTTAGCTGTCACTAAGTAGACCTTCGAAGGATTTTTTTCAGAATACTCTATCAATAAGGTAAATAGAGTAACATACAGTTTTAATCTCGGTTTTAACAAGTTTTAATCATCACGATTTGATATGGCTTATAGTTCCCTTCGTATCCTCTTCCTAACCATAGTTTGTCCCAAATTTATCAGCACACTTTTTTTTTTCTACTTCTCAGTTTGGCTATTTATAAAAGGGTGTTTCTTTAGCTTTTTAAATTACTATTCATTTTATATTTTTTAGTTCGGCTAACTATAAAAGCGTGTTTTTTAGTGTTCTTATATTTTTGTAAGTACCCCAATTTGACGAAAGAATCCTAATCTCCGACCTCGTTGACCCCCAGATACCAACTTTCAATAGAATCGGATCATATGATTACAAAACTCGTCCACCATATTGGATCCGGCGTCTTGAATTCTCCAATTTTGACAAAAGAATCATAATCTCCAACCCCGAAAATCCACAAATACAAATCTTCTATCACTTCCAGTGACCGGAAACGACCCCAAACCCCAACTTTTGATTTTCGAATGAAACACCCTGTATTGTATTCCATAATCGGTTAGGGATTATCATGACGAATTCAACGATACCGGGTTTGATAGGGTTATTTCAAACGATTACAAAGATATTTGTATTCGAAGTTTCCATATGCCCGATGGGTGTGACTTCACAATATCAAAACTTCTCTCTCTGTCACACTCATTGACAACTTGGAACGCGAATATCTGCGTAATCTTTTGAAATAACCCTATCAAACCCGGTATCGTTGAATTCGTCATGATAATCCTAACCGATTATGGAATACAATACAGGGTGTCTCATTTAAAAATCAAAAGTTGGGGTCGTCTCCAGTAAAAACGGAAGTGATAGGCAAACATTGTTTCATCAATCGATGAGCGATTTGGTATACTAGTTGCCCACCAATTTTCAAAACCCCTTTTTCAAATGATTTATTCAAAAGTTACAGTCCTGGCCTTTTTTGTGCACTTCTCTGTATATAGTGTGGAGACTTTAACTGGAATAAATTCGTAAGCGGGGAAGTAAATATTTTCTCTTAGAATTGCCTACATACGTCAACGATTTAATGTATTAACCACCTTTTGCAAGCGATGTCGAAAATATATCCCTCCAAGGGTAGCTGAAACCACCCTCAACATGATTTTTTCTTATGTTACCATATGGCTTGTGACCCCTCATTGAGAAGCTGGTGAAGATGGCAATCCAGCGTACTAGTCAGATTTCAGGTTTGATACGTTCAAAGGTTGCATAAAATTAAAATGATATTTTAAAATTCAATTCTTTTTCAACGTATCAGTCGCTCAAAATGTTTGTTGAACAATTTATGGCAATTCTTTGCCACAACTGCCATCTGCTATTGTATTTTATATAGAGTCGCAAAAACAAATCTAGTTTTTTGCCGTATTCACAGTTCGAAACGAATTGTTATTGCAAACTCGTGGAAATGCCCGATATCACTGTTACTAAAAGTCGAAATTTTCATGAAAGTATGTTGAAAATATATTGTACTTCGAAATTATATTTTGATTTTATGCGACTCCCAAACGTACTGCAAACTGAGATATGATCAGTACGGTTGATTCCTCTTCCAACCAGCTTTCCAATGAGGGGTCGCAAGTCATATATAGGGTTGCGGTTGAAAAAAACATGTTGGGGTTGATTCCAGCTACCCCTGAAGGGATATATTCTCCATATTGCTCGCCAAATGTAGGTATATACAGTTGAACGTTGACGTGTCTTCCCCAGTAGCAAATTTATTCCAGTTAAAGTCTCCACCCTGTATAATATATCTTGGGAACAAAGGTTCATTTCCCCATGTGTGTTTAATGCTCTCAGCTTCGCGTCGGGCATCAAAATTCACACCTGGGAGGGAATGGATATCTTTGCTCCCTTGATACACAGGGTGACATGCTAAAAAGTACATTGCATAGTGCCACACAATAGAGAATACTAAAATAAGAAAAAAAGTTCCTATGAACATGGGTCCGCAAGGCCTTCGCAAGAAATGGATAAAATGTGGTATACAGGGGTTTTCTATCATGCTAAATTCAAATATGATCTCAGTTTTGGGATGACTGATAGAGGGCGCTACATACAGGGTTCCATCCCTATTGAATCGGTCGTAACTTTTTTGCTATACACTGTTTGTCATTTTTGACGGAAAAAATTTGTTAACCCTTCTTTTATACTTAAGAAAGGTATACCTTGTCCAAGTTGCTATTAGAAGCAATGGTCCCAGTACAAATGCATCTAAAAGTCGACAATACACGCAAATTATTCAAAAAGCGCCAAAGTAACTCTTGCAAAACAATTACATTTTAATGGTATGATGAAAAATATGATTGATTAGAACAAAACATTGAGTTTTTAGAAGATGTTCAAATTGTTGCCCTTGTACTTCAATACATCTTTCCATTCTTGAAAAAATTAAAATTCAACACCCCGTATCTTTTAACCGGAGGCCTTGCGGACCCATGTTCATAGAAACTTTTTTCCTTATTTTAGTGTCCTCTATTTTCTGGCACTACGCAATGTACTTTTTTCTATGTCACCCTGTATAAATAACTAGAGCGCTGTAGAGGTGGGGGCAGAATATACAGAGACCCTGTCCTGTAGTTCTGTATATGTTGACAAGCTTCATATGTATGATTCTCAGACGAGAATGTCACATTTCATAAAAATGTAGTGTAGGCATATTGGCATATATTATAAGCCAGAAATAAATTTACGTAAATTAAATTTTCATAAGCAAGTTTGACACTCTGTGTCTTGAAAATTACGTATGCAATTCCGAACCTACATAAAATTTTCGTCTTAGAATCTATTGAAAAAATTACTCCTCGAAGTTTGGCCACCAACTTGGATAACACAATATCCTCAAAATGGTTTTTGCAGCCTGTAACCCCCCCTCTAGACCCCCACTTTCGATCCACACTGATCTATCAAGAAATGGAATTCGTATAGTTCCCAATACGGAATCTGAGCCAATTTTTTTTTCTCAATTACATACAGGGACATCCACAGAAAAACAACATTCTCAAAGATTGCCTTTCGATTGCTTCTTCGAACCAATGAATATTTTAAGACTTCAACCCGTTTTTTCCCTTATAAAATCCGACCCCGACCATTATCGCGATCCGAGAAGCAGTGTTGCCAAAAAGGCACACATTAAAATCTGAATTTACCAGTTTGAAAACCAATCAGAAAATCGCTAAAATCGAATAATTATAAAAATATATGAAGACGATCACAATAATTACCCATGAAGATTTATTTTATACAGGGTGTTTCCTAACCCCTCTGTCAAAATAGAAGAAGAGAATTCTCATTTTGCGACGATACTGTAGAATATATATATTTTTTCAAATTTCGCATGATTTTGAAAATAAGAATGACCAAATTATTTTTTGTCGGTTTTTTATTTTTATTCAAATATGTTACATCAAATTCCGTTGTGATTTGAAAACGTTATTTATAGTTATATGGGAACCCAATTACGTCACTGACTTTATGAGTAATTCTAATATTTTTTTCGGATTAAGAAACTGGGGAAATTGCTTTTTTATCTCCTGAAATGGTTTCCCTAACAACACAGGGATGTCCTAGGTACGTCCTTTTTTGTTCCGCGGTACAAGGACATGATTGGGACATCCAGGGGATGTCCCGCAGTGGTTGTCCAGTGGACATACCGCCCGGTACATCCCTAGGTTATCCCATTCGTGTCCCTGGAATATCTGATATCCATTCACATCAGAAAGTCATTGAATTTCATCAAAATATTGAGTTGAATTTTTTCGAAAATGTATTTCTTCCGGAAAATAATTGTAATGAAAATAAAGAATATAGCCTCAAAATTTCTCAAGAAATGACCATTTTTCACAAACAGAAATCGTAAATGCATGATGCCCCTCATTTATAAACACCCAAGAATGATAATAATTATTCCCGAATCCTAACAAAGTTTTATTTATTCAGGTTTTTGTAGTTTAGTCCTGTTTATAAATCTGTTCAATACATTGATCTCCAGAAGGCATATTAGCCAATGGAGTAAGGTGCGTGCCTGATAAGCTAAAGGTCCCGGGTTCTATCCCTACTTGACCTACATTTTTTTTCCTTTTGTCGAAAGGATGTCCTTGGGATATCTTTGGGACGTCCTAGGGATATCCTTGGGACGTCCTAGGGATATCCCTTCTTCGTACTCGGTACATCCCAGGGAAGTACCAGAAGGAACATCCCCTGGATGTCCTTTTTGTCTGAAAGCGGATGTCCCTAGGACGTCCCTAGTATGTACTTTGTCCCGTCAAAGGATATCCCTGAGATGTCCTAGTTTGAAATTAGGGACGTCCCTGGGAAGTCCCTAGGATGTACTTGTGTTGTTAGGGTAGGTATCTCACTTTGTTTTTGAAATGCACACAGAAACTATAAAAAAAATACGATTCTTTTCTCTTCAATCGGTTGCACAAAGGAAAAAAATGCTTTACCATTAGTTGCATATTTGAAGCAATAATTAAAAACCGATTGAAAAACAATTGGATAATCTGTATTTTGAAAACCAAGCGACTTTTGAGAAACAAAAATCCACATTTTCGTCTCGAAATTAGGTGAGGGTTCACTCCTTTCGTTTTTTCAGAGAGATTAGTAAACACCCTGTATTATTCATTGAAACTGATTTTATTGAGGTCGTAGTCAGAAATTTAGATTTTTTTGGGAAATCAAGTTTTCCATAGCACTTTGAAAATGTCTTACATGCTGAGGCTTGAACATCAAACTCATACCATGTGACATATGTGCATGACGATAGGATTGATAGTCTTAGAAATCATACTTTGTACTCGTGGGAAATGACTATCATTCCGAGCTCGTTAAACAATATAGGTTATTTTTCGTCGTTACTTATGGATTCTTTGACCATAGAGGTCTTCTCAGGACACTAGAACTAAGATTTGTTCCTCCTCAGTCTCAGTGCTCGCAGTTTCCCCATAAGATCAAACGTTCCATGTTCAATCCAAAGTCACCAGATTTATCGGAAAAATCGCTGGAAACGGCAACATCGCCGAGTATAGGCCAACCCCGAGAAGCAGAAGAACTGGAAGGCCTCACCGCGCTATTTGTCACTTAAAATTCCCGACACGTGTGTAGCATAAGGTGAGCTTCGGGCTTCAGTTGTTTGCCGGCCCAGGCCTACTCTGCTGAGACGGACTGCCAAGCGGCGAAGGAAAGCAATAAAATTATTTTCGTCAGAGGTCCATAACTCATTGACGAAATGTCGACGAAAAAGCTGGTACGAAATTTGTCAGAGGAACTAGTTTTTGGGCAGTTTCGCTGAACAAGTTGTCTCTGGCCAGTGGCAGGACATCTGATGGCATCAAGTGTCATTTTCAACAGTAATGCCACAAGTGATTGAATTTTCGGTTATAATTGCACAAGTGCATAAAAATTACCAATGATTTTGCAAGGAAGCGTGTTATCTAAAAGAGTTTATTCTCATATTTTTGGTGAAACAGCCCGCGAGTCCGAAAGACGAGGGCTCTTTTGATATTCCATTTTATATTCTATGACCCAGACAGCACAAAATCTATCAATGTTTTCACAACGTTCACAATACACATACCTCCTTCAGAAAATATGAGGATGTTCTGAATTTTCATAGGATGTTTTACGAGAATATTCATAGAACATTTCATCTGAATATCCTGGGAACGTTCCTAGAATATTCCTTCATATTCTATGAATGTCATTCAGGAATGATCATTGAATGTATTGTTCGAATATTCTAGGCATACTCTCCAGGTATATTCATAGAATATTATTTCGACACTCTTAGGAAGAGAAACATTTTTGTTTCCTATAAACATATTATTTGGTTCTGAGATAAAGAGAGTAAAATTTAAAGAAAAATCTTTTTCATTGATTTTTCAAAATCCTTTTCGCTGATTTTGATAACACTCGTCATCCTCATGCAATGGCAAGCAATTAATGGGCTTTGGTGAATTCAAATTTACCGCTATTTTCTCCTACTTTCTTCCTACCCTACTCGAGTTATAACTCGAAATATTGGATGTTACATTTGAAAATTCCGAGTTATATAACCCAGAATCTTGAAGTGTTTCCAGGGATTCGTATATTTTCCATCTATATCGATTCCTGAAATTCGGAATCAATCTGAGGATGTTTTGTTTATTCATAGAATGTTCTAAGAATATTATGAGAACGTTCTTGGAACGTGGATGTTCGTCCCATTTGCATGTTCTTAGAATATTCTCAGAACGTTGAGTGCACCTTGTAAAAACATTCTGAGAATATCCGAAGTCTCTCACGGGAATATTCTTAGACTTTTCTCATAATCGATTTGTGCTATCTGGGAATGTTATTCAGGAATGATCATATAATGAATTGATCGAATATTCTAGGTATATTCTCCAGGTATGTTCGTAGAATATATAATTTAGATACTTCCGTTTTTGAGCTACAAGGAGTAACATTTTTCAAAAACAAAGAAATTCTCATTGTTTATTCAAAATATTTGTTTCTGATCTCGATTGAACTTTTCATCCCCATCTGCGGTATCAAAATTACAGCTCTTTTTTCCAATTACTTTCTTCCTATCCGTTAGGGGCACTGAACCTCATTGAATGAAACGTATGAAACTAAATATTCACGTTTTGTAAGAATTATTGCTGAGTAAATATGCATATGGCATAGAATTGAACAGGACGAAATTCTTACAGTCTACTCCACCAGATCTTTACTTTATGGTTATCAAATTAAGGGACATGTTTCGAAGCTTCAAAGCTTCATCATCAGCTTTTAGTTACATAGGAGCACTTAAGTGAGAGAAGTAAACATGAAGAGAAATGTCAGACAAACACTTCAACAACGACAGTTCAAAAAGGCTCACCTGTTCTGGAGGAATAAATTATGATCACATACTACAACAAAAATCCGACTGGTTTGTAAAACGCCATGGTGCAATATCCGATAAGAATCAAATTGAAAATTGAACGACCATCTTATAGTTCTTGTTGATCATACCGAAGTTTTACGACATACAAGAAAAGAGAGAATAATGGGATGTCAAACATTACAGAAATACAGAATTGGTATTGATAATTTTTTTCTTCGAAATTAACCCATTAGGTAGTGCATAATGTGTCTTATAATGGACGCTCCTTCTCTAATTTTTTGTGACGTCCATCATGCAGGCATTGAATGTTTCATGCGCCAGAACTATTAGTGTAGTTCAACAACAATCAGCTATCGCTTCCATTTCATGAATTTTTATCTCGACAATATTCTGCACGTGATCAAATGGATAACATTTTGTATTGAACCCGACAAGGAGGGTAAGTATTTATTTTAACGCAGTATAATGAATTTCAGAATTTCATATCCCTCAAGATCTCATCATATGCCTGTGTCCTGGGTTTATGAACCTATGAGGTGATTCGAATTTTTTTTTTTGTAAGACACTCAAAATATTGCTTTTGTGTTGTGTCCATTATAATGGACTCTATGCTTATCGGTCATCAAGATTTTTTTGCAGATCATTCTTGGAACATTTCTTAGACATATGGAAAATGGCTCAGATATCGATCAACCAACGGATTGCCTCCAGAAGAAAAGTTGGCAGAAATGCAGTTATTAGAATTTAGGATCTGCGAATCCAAAATAAATCATATTTCTGAAGAAATTATCAAACAGCCGTGCGACATTCGTTATAATGATCTTATTTTGATGGGATTGAAGATGATATACATCTTTGCATTATGAAAAGAAATATTATACCATCAAATGATTGTACGTTATACTGCAGCACGTCAACTATAGACACGACTCCATCCACTCGTCCGACTCCTCTTTTTCTTCAACGGGTTCACATTTCCCTCCACTGGATCGTGTGAAGAGCACCTAAAAAGGTCTGAAAGTATCATCCCAAATAATTTCTTGATATGATGCATTTCCATATACCCATCAGCTGAATTCCATTCAGTAGAGTATACAAAATTGCAATTTTATATGTAAAATAGGACTGCATCTGAGAGATGCTTCAAAATGTATCAAGTCATCATGATGTATAATTTCCATTATTATTATTATCATTATTATTATTATTGATAATATTGTAATTGATGTTATTGAGTTTTTCATGTTCTGGATATGTATATACCTACTTGAATAAAAATGAATACTGAAATTCCCTACTGATCACTTTCATCAATGAACCAATTTGCATGGAGTCCATTAAAATGGACGTGTCATATATCATATAAAAAAAGTCTGTTGTAAACAAAAAATTATTCGTCATGAGTTATCATTCTTTGGTTATATTGAATGAGTATACATCTTCAGAATAAAGAGATTAGAAAAAGAGTTACTTCATGCACTAATGGGTTAATATCCATGATACGAACATGTTCTGTGATTCTAGTTCTGAATTTGCGACCCGTCTGCCCAATATAACACACCTTACAATTAGGTTCAGAGCATGTTAATAAGTAGACGCCAGATTGATCACTCCACTGTAAGATGGATCGCCTCAGATGGTTAAATCTAAATTGATACGATTATTTATATATTTTTGTTGCTGACCTACTAAGTGTCGTTGAATTCTGCTCCGCCACTGATGGGTTGATTAGTTAGTCTACGAGTGGAGGCCCAATCGTCTTCATATTAGGCGGAAAATGTAGAATTGCAGTGAAACTGTTTTATTTCAATGTTAAACACTGTTGAATGTTAGGTGGGCAGATGTAGGTAGTTTATTCTACGAGTAGTTTGTTTAGAGTTGCGAGGATTGTGCAATAGTTAAATTTAGATAGGTAGATAGGTATGTTGAAAGATTCTTCACGGCATGGTAAAATGTACATTACTATTCTTTGATCACCTAATTGATTCTTTTGAAACGGTTAGACTGACAATACATACTGACAACAGTTCCTATCGACCTACAAGTTGTATTTACATAAAATCGGTCCAATCACTTTCATCATAATATAGTAACCAAATATATCTTTCCTTCAATTCTACAATGGGTTCCTGTAGACAATAATTATTTCAAACATACAATGAGGTATATTCATAATTGAGTATCACAACCATAGAAATCATATTATATACAGGGTGATTCAAAAGTGAGAGGTATCCTTTCAGGGGCATATTCCTTGCATGGAAGTAAGGCACCGAAAAAGTTTCCTAAGGGAGCTACGCCCCTTTGAATAGGACACCTCAAAGACGATTTTTTCCCTATAACTTTAAAATCCTTCACAATATACAGGGTTATGATAAAGTAATGCACAAAATTCATAAAACGTACAATTATCACTTTTGAAAAAAATGCAAAAACACGTCAAACTGTTCTTTTTATTCCGCATCTTTTGACATAGGTTACAAAAATAACACGTCAAAGTTGTCAAAGTTATGACGTCATCAACAAATTTTTTTAATGGGAAGCTATGATTTTTATTACATTATGTGAGCCCTACTGCAACTATTTTTCCCCTGTAAAAACACAAGCTCTATCACATAATGTAATAAAAATCTTAGCTTCCCATCAAAAAAAATTTGTTGATGACGTCATAACTTTGACAACTTTGACGTGTTATTTTTGTAACTTATGTCAAAAGATGCGGAAGAAAAAAAACAGTTTTGCATTTTTTTCAAAAGTAATCGTTGTACGTTTTATGAATTTTGTGCATTACTTTATCATAACCCTGTATTTTCGAAAATTGGTGAACGGCATAAACAATTATTCTTGTATTTGTTTATTGGTAAATTGCATAACGAACCAATTTCCTCAATTTAAACTAAAATGAAGCCGCTTCTAATATCTTATAACACCCTATATTTCATTTAACTTCCAGTTACCTATTAACCAAACTGGAAAGATTCGGAATTCGCGGAAATGTATTAGATTGGTTCAAATCATACCTATCCGAACGCCAACAAAAAACAAAAATAATAAAGCATGGACAAACTTACAAGTCAGATATAAGAATAAATAATATAGGTATTCCACAAGGAAGTATAACTGGTCCTGTTCTATTCATAATCTTCATGAATGACATTCTGGAAATTTTGAATACTGAAGAAAATGCATGTCAGATTACTAATTATGCTGATGACACTAATCTTTTAGTGTCAAGCACAAATTACCCAAATTTACTTGAAAAAGCAGATCATCTAATGAGTAGAACAGAAAGCAGGTTCACGAAAAACAATTTGATTTTAAATGTAGACAAAACAAACATCATACTATTCAGAACACCACAACAAAGAATTGAAACTCCACAAACAATAGAATTGTTGAATAAAAAAATGGATGTACAAAACTCAACCAAATTTTTGGGTATTCATATAAATGAACATCTGCGTTGGCATACACATATCATGAATATGGGGAAGAAATTGAACCAAATATGCTACTCCATCAGTATTATAAGTAAATATCTAAATGAAATTTCAATGAAAATCATGTACTTCTCGAATTTTGAATCAACAGCAAAATTTGGAATAATATTTTGGGGAAGCCATGGTAACATAGCGGATATTTTTTGCATCCAAAAGAGAACAATGAGACTTATTTTCAAAATTAAGTATGGTCAATCCTGTCGAGGTTTGTTCAAAGCGAAAAGCATCCTGACAATATATGCACTTTATATTTATGAATGTGTAGTCTACTTATTCAAGAATAAAAGCAAACTGTCAGTATCTGGTGGAAACAACTCATATCCAACACGTAGCACAAACATAAGTTACCCCATACATAGATTGACACTTACTGAAAAACACCCATCATATATTATGCAGCTTTGAAGTTTTTTAATAGATTACCTGATTGTATCAAAACCTGCGAAAGTCTCAACAAATTTAAAAAAAGTGTTAGAAGCTTTCTAATACATTTAGAACCCTATTCAATTCATGAATATTTTAATGTGTAACATCTAAATGTGTAATATTTTCCATGTACAAAATACGTTGACGTTGTTTCGTTTTATGTTTTTCTTTTGTCTTTTCTGTAAAATGTAAAACTTTCTCCGAAATATGTATTATTATTATTATTATTAGTTTCTTCATGGAAGGCTATATTTACAAGAATATCACACATAGGGTGCATACAGTGCGTCCGTTATATGGGGTTGCCATTAAAAAATACCGATGACGTAATTTCTCCTACAAGAATTATTCTCTATGTATTAGTTGAGTTTGAAAGGATGCCTAAATCATTATGAAATTGGACGGCTTTGAGCGTTCTTTCCAACAATCATTCCTTCAATTTTTTAACGAAAGCACTCAATTCAATAAACGCACTGGTCGCACCATATGTATACAAACCATGTACGTGATATATTCTTGAATGCACCTTTTTGAAGAGATTTCAATAATAGAATAATATATAGAGTGTTCTATTTGAAAAAAAAAAAATGTCGTGGATGTCGTAACTCAAACGTAGATCACTCTGTATATCTCTTAAATGTGGCAAATTGAATATACAAATCAACGTGTTTCAGGAGATTTCTCAGAAATTGATTGTATGGATACAAATTAATCCATCCACTACTTTATGGGAGCCCTCAATTTACCAAACACCATATATACAAACCTTATATGTGTATTACACCTTCGAATTTCGATTTTTATGGAGATTCCGCAAAATAGAAATGATACAATGATTTTATTTGAGAAGATTGTCGTGGTCTTCGCATTACTTAATCGTCGATCACTCTGTACATTTAATTTCTTATTATAAACTTGGCAAATTGAAAATATTAAGCGACATGTTTCAGGGTATTTCTCTGAAATTGATAGTTTGGCTCAAACTGAATTTATACACTACTTTACGAAAGCACTGTCTATTGTACTCATGTTCTTTCGTTCTGAGACTAAGAAGGGTCTCTTTATTTCCCCTGTATAAACACAAACACAATAGCTATTTGTGTATTTAGAGCGCAAAGTGATAGATTGCCGCTCGACAAAGAAAGTTACCGCGCGATGCGGAGCGGAGCGCGGTAATCTTTGGAGAGCGGCAATAACACTTTGTGCTCGAAATACAAAAAAGATTTTTTCTACTAACGCAGCTTTTGGAAATAACTACCCTGAAAGTATGAGCGATTGAAATAGTTGAAAAAGTTCTTATCCATATTATCCCATATGTCCAAAGGAAACAAAAATAGAAAAATTGAAATAACTGACAAGCCAGAAAAAAATGTCGGGCCTACCGAGAGTTGAAACTGGACCACCAGCGTGGCAACCTGAGCTTCAGACCTCTGAGCCATAGTACGATAAACTCTGTAATCAAATTGAACATTACTCATTGATGCAATAAAATTAAGATACACTGTCTTTCTGATGACAACAAAGAGTTTAAATATAAAGTAAAATTCATCTTTAGATAGATATGCTTCATCGGGAGCTTCTTGTAAAAGTGGTATATATCTTCAGCGGTGAATGTTTTGGATTTTTCTTGCTTTATATCCAATAGATTGTTTCTTGAGAAATGCGGTGAGTTTCAGATACTTATTAATTCCGATATTATCTTCAACATTCAAGCATGTATACGTACCATCGAATATATAGACCAATGAGTTGATGACTTCAAAGTCTTTGATTTTTTACCAAAGTAAGCCAGTAAAACGTTTTCTGAATACATATTCACCATCTCGAAGTGGCACCAATTCATGAATGTATCATATTGTAATTCATATTTCTTCCTTGATTTCTCCTGTAAGAGATTCAAACTCTTGCGCTTTCTGATATATCAGGAGGTATGTGTTTGTTGATTCACTGTCACTATTTTCCATCATGAAAGAATTGGGAGTTTTCAAGTATAGGTTACAGAGATGTGCGAGCGTTTTTTCAATATTTCCGCTCACGAGCGCAAATGCTGTCAAAGAATAACATTTCTGGGAAAACGTCAACTTTGTGCTGGAATTTGAAAGCGTCAAAGGCTACTTTGTTAAGCGTTTGTAGAAAAAGTATATTCTGTATGCCAATAACATTTTTCGATGATTGCTCTGCATTTCTTGGTTTTGTTTGAGTAAGAATTGTTCTCGTTGTATTTTCAGTCTTGAACAGAGTTTTCACGTGTTGAGATGTTGTACCTCTTTTACCAGAAAATGTAAAGTCAGCACCGGATTTAGACTTCGGTGGCCCATAGGCCTCCACCAAAGGCCCTCAAATCGTTTGTGGTTAACTGTTGAAAGTTTCTATTAAGGTCAAGGTAAAGAAAAAGGCAACTGAATAAGTTGGCTAACACAAAACTCATTCAAAACTGAACTAGAAAACAACTAAAATAGTTTCAGTTTACCTACAAGCTTAATTATTTTTCGTCTGATTTTCATATCGATAAACATACAGTGTGTCCCACTTACCATGCTCACCATGGGTATCTTTTAAACGGTGAGAGATACGAGGTCGGTTAAATGACACCAAATGTGGAGTTTGTCAGGGCCAACTATAATGTGAAAAAATATTCTGATAAAATCTTTTCGTTTTTGTTTTATACGCAAAAAACTGATTTTGATCATTTTCATGTCTCCTCCGTAACTTCTTTATTCATGAAAATATTCAAATAGGTATTTCACATTCTCATGGCAGTTTTTCAAAGTGATTTCGAAAAAAATATGAAATTTATACCAACTCTTCTAGAATTTGAGATATCAGCACCAAATTTAGTTTTTCAAATATAGGTCATAGCTCACTATGACTTAGTTGCAAATAACTTTTTTTTCTCTTCCAGATGATATGTCGCAGTAATAGTTTTGTGTTGATAACAACGGAGTTATCGTCATTTATACAAAAACAAACAATTATATGGATGCCGCCATCTTGAATTTATAAATTTTAACACAAAAATCATGATCTCCGACCTCAAAAACCCCCACCTACCAATTTTGAATGGAATCGGACCAAATCTTGTTCGCCATCTTGGAGCAGCCATTTTTTTTAATTTTAACAAAAATTCCATAATGTATTGTCACCGAAACTATGAACACCTGTCAAATTTCAAGTTAATCGGAGTCATGGAATTTTTGTTGAATTTGAAAAAAATTGCTGCTCCATGATGGCGGACAAGATTTGGTCCGATTCCATTCAAAATTGGTAAGTGGGGGTTTTTGAGGTCGGAGATCATGATTTTTTTGTTAAAATTTATAAATTCAAGATGGTGGCTTCCAAATAATTTTTTGTTCTTGTATAAATGACGATAACTCCGTTGTTATCAACACAAAACTATTACTGCGACATATCATCTGAAGGAGAAAAAAAAGTTATTTGTAACTAAGTCATAGTGAGCTATGACCTACATTTGAAAAACTAAAGTTGGTGCTGATATCTCAAATTCTAGAAGAGTTGGTATAAATTTCATATTCTTTTCGAAATCACTTTGAAAAACTGCCATGAGAATGTGAAATTCCTATTTGAATAGTTTCATAAATAAAGAAGTTACGGAGGAGACATGAAAATGATCAAAATCAGTTTTTTGCGTATAAAACAAAAACGAATAGATTTTATCAAAATATTTTTTCACATTATAGTTGGCCCTGACAAACTCCACATTTGGTGTCAATTAACCGGCCTCGTATCTCTCACCGTTGAAAAGATACCCATGGTGAGCATGGTAAGTGAGACACACTGTATACATAATATCGTCGAAGTCTGTTTTCCTCAAAACATCACTCTCTAAACTGAGGAAAGTTAAAACATTCAATCTGTCCTTGGTCATGGAACTTCGGAGTATATTTTTTATAAACTCCAGTTTTGAGAACGATCATTCAGCCGTACAATTTGCCCCCATTATACAGGGTGTTTCATAATTGAATGCTGATCCTAAAGGGCGATAATCCTTGGATGATCTTAAGGAAAATTCTTCATGTGAACATAGGTCCGTAACAGCTTCGTTTCTGAGATACTGGATGTTGAAATTTAACAAAAAAATCAGTTATTCACCAATATCTCTGAAACAGCTCTGGCTTTTTTCTTCAATTTCGGTACATGCCAAGTATGAATAGAAATACATTTTTTCTATAATAAAGGATTTCTTAATTTCCATCAGTGGCGTCCCTGTTAACATACCCTGTCATATTTTTCATCAAAATAATGATACGCCACTGCCTTTTTTCCAAATAAATATCATTTTTGTAATCACTCTCTATCTTCTCATAAAAATGGTCTCTTGTCTTTTTTTCGTCCGGCGAACGGTATTTGAGTTAAAAAATAAAATGCATTAATTTGCTTGCCCCTATTCGATTTTTACTCTCAGTCATAATTTCACAATTGTAGTAACCAAAAGATCTAAGCAATATTTTTATAATTTTATGGTGACTATTTTTAAGTATTTTTAATGAAGGAAAAAGCCAGGGCTGTTTCAGAGATATTGGGGAATAACTGATTTTTTTGTTAAATTTCAACATCCTGTATCTCAGAAACGAAGCTGTTACGGACCTATGTTCACATGAAGCATTTTTCTTAAAATCACCCAAGGATTATCGCCCTTCAGGATCAGCATTCAATTATGAAACACCCTGTATAGTGTGAGCATAGGTGTGAGTCTGGTGTGATCTATTGATGGTCTAGCGCAGCGCGCGAAAATGCGCAAAAGGCGCCATTTGTGTTCATATTTCATGCTGCTTGATCTCGCAGCTATAAAAATAAGATTTTCGTCTAACTATTTGTAACAAAACCCAGTATTTTTTCGTTTCTTCTGAGCCTTTATTGATTTGATTTAATTTTTTTGTGGTGTGGTGGAGGCCCATAGGCAACTGCCTATGTTGCCTGTGCTTAAATCCGGTACTGTGTAAAGTGGTGAAATGGAAATAAAGCAGGCAGGGGCTGAGATGTATGTGGACATGTGTTTCAATAATTTGGGATTGGCCCAAGAAAATTGTCCTTTGGCTCTCAGAGGTATGACGAGACACATGTTCGCTAGACCTTTCCGTGAGAATCTTTAAAATGCACAGATTTCGTCATTTTTATTATGACAGTAAAATTGATCACAGCTTCTTCAGATTTGAAAATATACCTACAGATGGTCTCTTCCAAGAAAATTGAAGAATTCTCATAAATAATAGAAGTTACACGGAGAGAAAGGCTTGATTGAATCAACAGAATATTTTGTCCTATATTCAAGACAAAATATGTGGTGTGAGAATGTCATTCTCAGTTTTGCCACAATGTAGATAATTCATGCAATCGAATAATTGGTTCAAGTGACACAATTTTTGTTTTGGAGAGAAGTTTAGATAGTATAGAAATATAACTAATTTCTATAATATTTGAAATGACAATACACGAGTATGTTGTATGATCAACTTCGACCAGTTATAAAGCAACGTTACAAAATATCCAATTCATTTTACCTACGGCCACTCTATAGAAAGTAGACAAGAACACACAAGATACAGCCTCAGTGAGTAGTTCTATACGCACAGTAAGCACATCGCACAGTTCTCCGCTTCGCGTCGTTCGTGTCAACGGCAGTCGCGTGCGGGAAAGAATCACTTTTCGCACTTGTTAGGAAAATTACTATTTCCGGACTTGTTACGTAAATTACTATTATCATTAAATAATAGGAGTGTACATTTTATTATTTACCAGAAAAAATACTATCATACATACCTACTTACATATATCAAACACAAACAAACGTTTTGATAAACAATAATGAATGGTACCTAAGTACCATGTTCTTATGTGAACTCAAATTACAAAAAAAGATTCTTCAGATTAAATTCGTAAGCAATATAGAAATGAAGTATCTTTCACACTGAAGAGTGCAAAGACAGGTTACTTTTTGCACGATCGTAGAAAAATTAATTATTATATTTGTATCTATTAGGGCGAATGTTTATATGAAAGTTGTTATCCTATGTTGGTTCTGAAAAAAAGTACAACTGGTTCTTGCTTTTTCAGTGCTTTCACAAATAATTAGAAATGCCGACGATTGGCCATAAAAGGAATGAAGATTATATGAAATATTGAACTTTACAGAATCTGAGAAGGTAATCGGCTTGCATTGGTATCATACCGTATAGATGCGCGAGTCAGATAACTACCATTCTAAAAAAGAATATTAATTGAAAATTTCGAATTATGTGATACACCGTAGCGTTATCCTTCGATCCGACATCTGATTCCATTTTGAATTGGTGCTAATTGAAAATTCCTCATTCATTCGAAGAAAATAAATGTATCATCATATTAATTTATCTTCTGATTCGCACGAAAAGGAATCACTATTATCTTCGTAGATCATCATGTGTACCTGTGGGATAAGCAGAGAGAAAAAGAAGATATCGGATAGTGGAAATTTGGCAGTCTAAGAACAACGGGTTTTGGTAGAGGGTTGTTCGAAAAAATCTCGAGGTTGTAGATTATGTATCTATATAGAAAAGTGAATAGTCTTTCTTACGGAATCTCGAAAGATGTAACGTTTTTTGGGATTGGGTTTACTGCGCTATTGGGTGTTGGATGTTGCTTACCATGCTTGTGAAGACAATCTACTGTGGTGAATATCGGTAGTTCATGGTAATGGGACCTTTGATATTGGAAATACGATGATATGTACAGACCTTTTTTGAACATACCTATATACTTATCATGGAGATGCCTCAAACAATGCTTGGTATTACTATCAGCAATAACCTTTCTTGAGAAAATCACGTGAGGTCAATAATTGCTGAAAGTGCATCCCAAAAAGTTGGTTTTCTGTTTCGGGCCAGGAGCTATTCCACTTCCAGTCAGCTGCCTGTGATCTATAAGGCACAGATCCGACCTGTCCTGGAATAATGTTCCCATATTTGGAATGCAGCACCCAAAAATACCCTGAAACTGTTGGATACTGTCCAAAAAAGGAAAATTTGTATCGTGGATGATGCCTCGCTCATAAACCCACTCATTTCTCTGGAACACCGTAGAAAAGTTGGCGATCTAGCTCTATTTCATAGATATTTTCATGGACGATGCTCTTCTGAAATATCAACAATTGTTCCTCCCTTGGCAGTCCCCACGAGATTAACCCGTCGAGTTGAGGCATCGCATCCCTCTTCGTGGTCACTTTGAAGACCTGCAGAAAATATCTTTCCAAAGACTCGTTCTTCCAACGAACAGCTAGGCTCTGGAACACATTGAGAGAGATATTCCCCGAGGCATATAACCTCCAGAAATTCAGGAAGAACACCAATTTCTACCTTATTTCCCTTGGTTCTCACGATGTTCTCTTAACAATACAGGATATCCCTTTTCGTGGGAACCAGAACATAAAAAAAATATTACGTATCAAGTGTTGTAAAAAGCATAATATGCCCCATGAAGAAATTAAAGCTTACAACACGCAATATATACTATACTTTTTTCACGATTTCCATATACCAGGTGGAGCGTTTGAAAATTCATTCCGTACAGGGTGTGACATAAGTACGTTGAAATATTCAAAAGACGTATCTCTGAGTGAATTTCTTGAAAAAAAAAACATTCTTTCGTTTTCTTAAATTACTTTTGCAAAGATGAGCTCTCCACACGAAATTTGACATCCGGTTTTTTTGAGGTGGAAAATCATAATTTCGATACATTTATGTGCAACGCTCAGAGGGCGCTACGTAAGCTGTCATTATTTATTTGAAATTCTCCTTACTTTTTTGACAGTAACTTTTTCGCACTCTTCATATAAAAACCTTATTCCTACATCTCGTCCAGGTAAAAAAGGAACACTTCCTCAACAATGCTGAATTTTCTATATCGATGCACGTTACATAGCTCCTGAAATTGCAGAGAACAATAAACACTACGAAAACTAAAGTATTTGATAATGTGGTAGATCTCAGATGATTCTCATTTTGAATATAATTTATAATATCATTTTAATGGGCGAGTGGAATGATAATGAACGTACTGTCATGGCCGCCATTTGGCGATACGTCGAATAAATGGTGACGTCAGTGTTTATGCTGTTTCGTTATTGGTCAGACAATCTTCCATTTTCACTCATGAAGCAAGGTTGTCGAATCACCAATTAGAATCAAGTTATCAAAAAGGTATTTGAGTCGTGTCGTTGAATAAAACATTATAGAAGGAACTCATGACATTATAGTTCATTCTTAACTTTTTCGAGCAACCAGCTTGTCCAAATATTTCTTATTCTCCATAAAAAAATATCATGTGAATGTTGGAGACTTGGCAACATTGTGCTGAATGCTGAGAACTGACAAGATCACGCCCACAAGTCGTGTGCGGGGTTGTCACGTTCACCGATTCAAATGTCCTTTAGTGTGAATTGATATAATTATTATTTACACAAATTCATTTTGGGACAATTGAAATTTTATTGCTAATTAGGAATATTACCAATACTCACTTGAGAATTTATTCATGAATTTATGAATTATTGAATAACTAATATTTCTGAAGTTACCAATCGTATTTCAACACTGGCGGTAAATTTCTAGCCGTTCGAAAATTACCGTTGCAGTATTGATGCTTTTAGCACCCAAAAATCGACCGAAAAATTCTTGAAAAATATAAAATTAAAAGATATTCGAGTGATGATTCTATTAAATTTAAGAAATAAAAAAACTCGCCTATTGTTTCATATAAGTAGTCCACTGCCAAACAAAATAAAGAGAAATTCTTTGAATATAATTATAATATGACTATTCATCCTCTAGCTGTGTAACTCTGTAACTGTTCAATAGATTTTTTGTTTTCTCGAAACGTTGCAACGCCTCCTTATATTCCGTCGGCTGATTGAACAGATGATAAACAGTAATCATCAAGTATGCACATTGATGCTATACAATAGAATAGTACATAAAAGAAAAATATCCAAAGAAAAGATACTGATACTCTCTAGTCTCCATCCATATAGAGTCTATACGAATGCATGGAACAAAACTAATGAGGATGTAAAAGCTGTCAGGAAGTATTTTGTATCTGAATCAATTTGATATTTTCCGAAAAATATATACAGATATAAGTGCTCTAAAAACGGCCAGTGCTGTAACTTCTAAATTATTCAAGATCTGACTTCGAAAATTGGTGGGTAGCAAATATACCAAATTGCTCATTTATTGACAAACTATTTTCCCAACTTCTGATTTTTATATGGGACAACCTGTATTTCATTCCATAATCGGTTAGGGGTTTGATAGGGTTATTTCAAACAAGCAGAAAGTTATTTGCATCGCAATATCGGAACTTCTTTCTCTATCACACTCATTGAGAATATGGAAACTTGGAACGCAAATAGGATTATCTGAGTTGAGGAATTTGTGGATGAGTCTGTTATGTTCCGAGGCGCGGGTTTCAAAACTTCTACCAGTTTGACCTATATAAGAAGAATTACAATCATTACAATTCAATCTGTACACACCTGACTTTTTTGATTGAGAAATTTTGTCTTTAGAATTAATAATAAGTAGATGTTTGAGATTGAGGAAAGTTTCATATCTCAAACATCTCCTCATATAGGTCAAACTGGTAAAAGTTTTGAAACCCGCGCCGCGGAACATAACAGACTCATCCACAAATTTCTCAACTCAGATAATCCTAACACTCATCTCCCTTTGCAAATCATATTATTGATTCCAGTCTTTCTTCTCATGTTAACTCCAATATGGAGATTATCCACATTTGCAAAATTGTATCAATAATCCAAATATCAACTGTCTCGATGACCAAACTAATTTTGAACGAAACCACATTTTTCGCACATGATCAATTTTGTTTTGTTTGCATTTACTTAAGTCGGCCTTGTTTTGTTCACTTTCCTGAGATCTTCTTCTTCTGTCTTTGATTATATTTACTACACCTTGACATTTCTACTTTTTCTTGGCTTATTTATCTGATTCAACCTCATCACATACGTTTTTTGGAACAATGGACTATATAATTAATTCATGTTTTTCATAAATTATTTGTAATATTCTCACAGCTCATAATGTTTTGAAATTTATAAGTATATTGTCCCTGTCATTTGGTTTGTATCATATGTCACTGTCATTTGTCTTGAATTCTGTCAGCGTCTGTTGCTATGCTTGACGCTTCGCCTTTTCCTTGGCTATTTTCTTTCACAATAATGGCCATTTGAAGATGAAAGTCCTTTGAGTGAATTAAGTAAATATAATTTTCCCAACTTTGTGCCAATGTTGAACCTGATGATAGTTGGGTTCTTTTGGCTGTTTAGTCTGTTTGAAAATGTAAGCGGCTCTTTAATTTTTGATTTCATTTTATAATGTGATTTCCTCATGGCCTTATAGGTATGTTTGCTCCTCAACAACTTATTGTCCTCTGTAAATTAATATCTTTACAGGTACTGTGAACTGATGTGTCTGAAGATGGCTCTTTGAGTCGAAACTAGTCACAAACAATACATTTTGTGTAATGTATTTTTCGTGGCTGACCAACTTGGTGTTATTTTGTTATTTCTTTGAAATACATATATATATATACCTACTAGTACTAAAATGCGTAAATGGTTTTGGCTCGCTCTTGTCACAGTAAGGATAATATACTGGGCTCTTGTTGTCTAATTCGAAGACAAATAAAATGTATATTTTCAGTCTATCATTAGCTGTTAATATCACTTGGAATATTTTTAAATCCTTATCGGTATAGTGTCAAATGTTTACCAACAAATTGAATCAATTCATTTATTAGAGGTCAAAATCAAAATGAGTTCAGCAATTTTATTGTATCAGTAATATTCAATATACCTAATGAAGAAGCTACTGAACTTATATTTTGCACGAATTATATAGACCAGGGACGAATTGGATCAGAATTACCTATGCTCAAGTCATCATCAAAATGAAAAATAAACAAAACACTTAGGTATATGAGTTGTATGACAGTTGTTTCGTTGATTACTTCATCCCATTCAAGTACAAGTGTAAGCTATTGAAACACCGAAATGTTACTAGCTTCGATGCCCGTTAGAGTTGAGGATTTTCATTTATAAAACGAGTTATAAATTCTAATTTTCGTCGCCTCGGCCGGAAATAATTCCGCACGATTCGCTGTTGCGTTCCAATTAACAGTGCTGCTCCTAAGGTAACGTATGGAGTTAGTGACAAAGCCTACACATAACACAGGACTGGGGGACCTCTCGTAAGGCCGATGGCCAGTTAGTATGTACAACATATCATATGTATACATCATATTATTCTATTCGATTTGAGAGATAATGTCAATTCTCAGTTTCAGAAGGTTTTGATTTTTCATGCTCTCTTTTTGGATATTCAACAGATATAATTCAATGTTCGACGTGGCAAATAGCCAGGAAACTAGTTCGTTTTCTGTTGAATATTAAGAATGATACTATGTGCATATCTTTATATGAAGGAGAATGCAAATTCTCTTCTTCACAAGATTTTGTTTTCAAATTCTCATCGTGTGTGTTCAATAGATATAATTCAATGTTCTGTTGAATAAACCGAATAATCCGATTAACTTGAAATTTGGCAGGTGTTCATAATTTCGGTGACAATACATTATGGAATTTTTGTTGAAATTAAAAAAATGGCTGCTCCAAGATGGCGGACAAGATTTGGTCCGATTCCATTCAAAATTGGTAAGTGGGGGTTTTTGAGGTCGAAGATCATGATTTTTTTGTTAAAATTTATAAATTCAAGATGTCGGCTTCCAAATAATTTGTTGTTTTTGTTCAAATGACTATAACTCCGTTGTTATCAACACAAAACTATTACTGCGACACATTATAGTTAGCCTTGACAAACTCCACATTTGGTGTCATTTAACCAACCTCGTATCTCTCACCGTTAAAAAGATACCCATGGTGAGCATGGTAAGTGGGACACACTGTATATCCATTTTTTGTGTTCATAAATATATCTGAGACTATTCCTTCTCAATGGGGCTAGTTGTTGTTTTTATAGAATACCAAATATCAATAGTGGAAAATCTGGGATGGTTAAAAACTTTCTTAATAACAACGGTACTAATTTAGGCACCTTATTAAACACTTCTTAGAGAATCGGACCGATCATCAGATCAATATTTTCAAGTCGAGATCGATACACAATCTTGAAACCTAATTAGGTTAATTGATTACACATAGTGGAGCAAGTGCAATGCAGCATTGCTGTTGAAGTCATCAAACATTCATGTTTTTATAATCGTCAGTTTTATCACTCGTAGTTGTTCTTCTTGAAGTCTTGAACTATATGTGGCAATTGCATTTATTGCGAAATAGCAGTGTTTGTAAACAAATGCGAAAAAGAAGCAAACGTGTTGATTGATGGCTTTTAGCGATCGTAATTGCAGATTTAATTAAACAGTCGACATTGAGATGAAGTTGTGTTCGTCAAATCAAATCATCTGTTGTGGCAAGAAATGGTGGACGATTTCACTCACTTCAAACGAAATGAAATCTCCTTTGAATCCACAGCACTAAAAGAAGATGCTACCGATTTCCGATTGAATAGCTTATCCTCATCAGTTCACCCCCCATTTAAGTCAAAATCTGTTTTGTCATATCAACGAAATTACCATTCTTAGGAAATGAGCACTTTCTAGAAACTTTATATAATAATATAATATATAATGCCGACTTGATTTTTGTTTGGCTGAGCTACGTTTAGTCGGCGGTCTTAGGACTACTGGCTGGAGACTGCCCTGCACTGATGAGACTCAAAGAGCTCGAAACAGGTCTGTAGGTGTCTAGTGTGGCCTGGATAAATCGAAATCAATAGGCATTCAGGAAAGAATCACTTGTATCAGTATTCGTTTATACGAGTCGATGAATAGATTTCGGGAGGATGTAATTCCCGAAATCTAGTCATCAAGTCATTGGACGTCTCACGGAAGTATCTCGACATTATCAATGCATCCAATCAGGCCACGAAAATCTTTAAGACAATTTTGAACGTTTATTTCGAACTTGAACTTTTTTCGTCCTAAACAAGAACATTCGACGTCTTTGAGACATACATTTTCCAATTGAAGACATTTTATTTTTTTTATGTCCTGTATGTCACCTGGAGGACGTTTTCAAGACATCTCGTTTTGGTTCCAAAATAGTGTCATTGAGACGTCCACATCAGTATTTTTTCCAAGTCCATTTTGGATAGATAGTATACCTATACTATCTGATAATTTCTATCATCAAAATTTATGATGGCTTGATGAAAAATTAAATATTGCTCAACCTGATGGAAGATTGATCGGCAGACTCTAGATTTTTTTATTTGTTTCTCGGGAAACTAATTCATAAACTTCTTGATAGCTTCTCATGATCAATAGGGTTTGATTTGTTTAGGTTACAAGAATGTAACTTCGTGGTATCAAATAAAATGCTTAATAATCAAAAAGGCAGTTAAAATAAATACTCAGGAAGATTTAGTATAAACAACATGTAGATTTGGCAACGTTGTAAATAGTATTTTTAGATCAGACTTGCTGAAAACTTCCTTATAAATTAATTTTTATTGTCATATCGCCACGATTTCTCGAAATATTGAAATTTTGTGATATTTTTTGACGAAATGTTCATTTGTCATATTAACAAAAATGAAGGGAATACAAATTCGATATTATAGGGTCATAGTAGTTTTGAGACGACAAATCGAATGCGCTAAAAATAAACATAGCATTACATTTAAAAAAATAAAGTTAAGGGCTCTATAGGAAAAACTGTAAAACTGGCAACGTTTCAAATATTATTTTTAGATCTGGCACAACTGATTACCCCCGTATACCAAATTTCATAATTTTACGTCAAGCCGTATGCTGAAATATTCGGCCGTTCCGGTTCTTTTGGGAAACCCTGTACATATTTATACGAACTTTTCTTCTTATTTTGATGTCAGCAACATGCTCCTGAATTTTCTACACGTACTTAAGAAACACCCTGTATACGTCGTAGAACGTAATGACGTAATTCAGACCTGGAATGTATACGTCTTCAAGACGGATGGTGCTGACTGAGAATATTAAAGGACCTCCTCAAAAGGTAATTAAAACGTCATTGTGTTGTCTGCTGATGTATAAATTCTCACGTTTTATATTACATAAGTGTCAATGATGTGAATAAAATTTTGGTAAGATATTGAGAAGTTCGAACAAATATCGGTTACATCTCGTCTTACCAAATTATATTTCCATAAACGACGGCGATGCGGAAAAAAAGATTCTTCAAGCATATTTCGCAATATACTCTTTATACCAAACTGGAATGATTTCACCTCGTTTCCTATAAGGAATTAACAAGGTTGGCCATTGTCGACAGAAAAACCAAATTGGGGCATGCAATTCTACTTATTCAGTTGAAAATATTAAAGACTAAAAGCCGAGCTACAAACCATTCATCCAGATGAAAACAACAAAGTGGCAGTGCAGAATACAATAATAATAATAATAATTATAATATCTACGTCTTTATGCATTATCTGCATTTTAATTAAGAAATAAGAATAAATAAAAACGTTTTGTTGCGGTAACAAAATGATAGAAGAAATTTTAGAACAATTTCCACTGCGTTTATGCAGACAATTAACAACAGCGTCATTTAACATGTATCATGTAACAGTTATCAATTTACAATTAACAATTATTATAAGTTGAATTTCATATTTTCCAATGACTGTGTTTATGCAGACATTTAAGAATTATCATGTAACATGTAGAATGTTGGCCAACTTTTAACTTCTTACATTAAATGAACAGATTTTCCTATTGTGCGCAACCTTGTACGCAAATTATCTCGGATCGGTCCGCCCGGTAATGATATTAACCTGAAAATTAAATGTCATTTGCCACTATTTTTGTTTGATTGTGAGTTTTGTTGGTGTGAAATAAAATATCGGACAAAAAATAAAATCAGATATGGATATTGATGATACCATTCTTGTGGATCTTGACCATATCTTGACCGACAGTTTCCTTTTATATATGATAAAGGGAACAAGGATTTTAAGGGCAAGAATATGAAAAAAAGGAGGGTTTGGTTGAAAGGACTGACTTGTGCGTATGCGTATAATTTCTTCTTGTTACATGATAAATGTTAATTGATAATTTGTTACATGATACATGTTAAATGACGCTGCATAAATCCACACTAACAAGTATACTTTTAACTTTTGACATTAATTGAACCAGGTTTTCTTATTGTGCGCAACTAGTACGCAAATGACCTTGTAGATGACCGAGGATTGGTCCATCCTATGATGGAAACTAACCTCAAAACATTTTCCGGTTTTGTTTTTTTTTTTACTTTTCATTATTCCTATTGACTCTATACCCTAATAACACAATTATGTCCCATGGATATCCTTAGGTACTGTGGACGTCCATTGTACGTCTGTGGGACGCACAATGGAAGGAATTAACAAGGTTGGCCATTGTCGACAGAAAAACCAAATTGGGGCATGCAATTCTACTTATTCAGTTGAAAATATTAAAGACTAAAAGCCGAGCTACAAACCATTCATCCAGATGAAAACAACAAAGTGGCAGTGCAGAATACAATAATGATAATTATTATTATAATATCTACGTCTTTATGCATTATCTGCATTTTAATTGAGAAATAAGAATGAATAAAAACATTTTGTTGCGGTAACAAAATATTATGTCGTGGATATATGACACTCATATTTTGTTAGATGTACGTTAATGACCTTGTAGATGGCCGAGGATTGGTCCATCCTATGATGGAAACTAACTTCACAAAACATTTTCCGGTTTTGTGTTTTTTTTTACTTTTCATTATTCCTATTGACTCTATACCCTAATAACACAATTATGTCCCATGGATATCCTTAGGTACTGTGGACGTCCATTGTACGTCTGTGGGACGCACAAATGTCCTACTTGAGGATCAACTAGGGACGACCTTGAGGGAAATCCTTAGTACATCCGTAGGAAAACCTATCAGCAACGCTCAGGGATGTCAATTTCCAAAGATTAACGACTAATTTTTATGGGTCCCTCTAGGACCAGATCTTGCATAACTGATGAGGACATCCAGTTTAGTTGATGGTCCGTAGAAGGTTTCCCAAGGATGTCCAGTGGACTCACGTGAAGGACATTGACGGGGGGAGTATTTATAGTCTACGAGCAATCATTCGTCGGCCAGGTGTAAGTTAACGTCCTCGCTGGGACAACATATTGAAAGTACCGACTGGGACGTCCGTAGGACGTTATTTCTAGGACATTGGAAGAGTACAGCTCATGTACCAATTGGGACATTCGACGGATATTCCTATGGGACATTCGAAGGATGTCCCTAAGGGACATTTCGATTGTTATTCGATTCTGGAAATATTAACAGCGTATGTGCAGAGATATTTGAAGGAATGAACCATCAGGGACATTTCATGGTTGTCTAGAAGGGACATATATAAGATCTGAAGTCATGCCAGAATATTTACTACTCGGGACATCCGATGGATGTCCCTGAAGAAACGTTTGAAATCATATCCCATCAGGGACATGCCAAGGACGTCCTTGCATGGACATTCTACAATATGTACCACGTGGGACGTCCAAGGAATGCTATTTCTAGGACATTTGAAATGATGTACCTGCTGGGACATTCCGTGGACGTCCTTGCTCGGACATTGCATGAGATGTACGGGATGGGACGTCCCAAGGACACTTATTTTTGGTCCGGGACATTCGGACTTGAATTGTACCAAATAGGGACGTTGTGTGCTATCAGGGTAGGGCCCACTTGTGATAGCAATATCCAGAAATGTGTCTAAAATATTATGAAAAAATGTTCCATAGTTATCTTGAATGACTTGGAAAGGACATTTGCGCCTGCGTATTTTTTATTTCAATTGTTGATTTGGTTTGCATAAACGATAGCATTCTAGCTACTCTCTACTTGATAATTATTGTTATTGTTACTTGATGATTGTAAATTGATGCTGCATAAATCCACACTGAGACAAATTCGCTCCCACTAATATTATTATGACACTATTGAGAAACGCTTATTAATGATAATGATAATCAGATTCCACTTACGCATTTACCTCACGTGTGAATCCATTCAATAAATTTTCTCTTCGCTTATCTCGAAAAGGATCTTATATGGTTCGTGCATAAAATATGAAATGTGGCGCTTTTTCTACTGCCACTAAGGCCTTATAGAACTCATTGTATTTTAAAATTATCTGATGAATTTCTTGGTAGTGATGAATAGTGACAGAATGGGATTTTACGTCGGAATATGTCCAACGCGTAACTGATTTGTTATTCACTTTCCATTCGCTTTTGAAATCGAATAGAGATGCCAGATAATGACAAACAAGAAACCAATAATTCAAATGAAGCATTCCAAGTAAACATGACATTGAGCTTTGGGTATCGACGCATTTTTAGAACAACCAGAACTATTCAGCTATAATGATCAATTCAAATTTCTGTATCCTTCCCACTGACACATTATACGAGGTGTAACATAATATTCAAATGAAAAAAGGCTGATTACACTTAAACTTAAACAGTTCTTCAGTTCATCGTTCCATATTCTTCTAGGTCTTCCTTTACTGTTTTTTCCTTGCAATCTGTAGATTTTGTCTGGATATGTTTTATTTCTGATTCTGTCCCTTCTTATTTTGTGAATTGAGATGTCAGATAATGACAAACAAGAAACCAATAATTCAAATGAAGCATTCCAAGTAAACATGACTTTGGGCTTTGGGTATCGACGCATTTTTAGAACAACCAGAACTAATCAGCTATAATGATCAATTCAAATTTCTGTATCCTACTCACTTACACATTATGCAATGTGTAACATAATATTCAAATGAAAAAATGCTGATTGAACTTATGTCCAAAAAGGCTTCGTTGCTGATATACAGGGTGTTGTAATTGATTTTTTTCCACGTTTTTTAAAATGACTTTTACAGAAGTAAACAAAAAAGAGAGAGTTCGTAGGTGCTGCACATCAAAGGAGAGCTTTTTCTTCTTGATCCTAATATGCCTTTATATACCATAGGTGTCAGGTATCAAGTTGTTGCTCTCTTCTCCATATCTCTTTTCATTTGTTCCTATCTTGTGTCAGTTCTTCAATTCCTAACCCATATTATGTCTTTTCTTTCAGCTTCCTCTCTAATTTCATCGTTCCATATTCTTCTAGGTCTTCCTTTACTGTTTTTCCTTGCAATTTCTAGATTTTGTCTGAATATGTTTGATTTCTGATTCTGTCTTATATATTCTTGTTTTGTTTTCTATTTTTCTCAGAAATCCCATTTCCATTGCCATTATATTTATCCGTGATTTATGGTTTCCTGTTACAGTCCATGTCTCGCTGCTGTACAATATTGTCTTCTTCTGTCATTTTTATGTTTGCTGATCACAGATATTTGAAGCTTTTCACTTGTTCAATTTGGTTTCCAATCAATTGTATTATGCTATGTTCTTTGTTTGTTATGAATATTATCATGCTCTTTGTATTGTTCACATTGATATTCATCTTTATTTCTGCCAATTCTTTATTTGAAATTTTTAGGTTGTGTGTAGGTTTATCCGGGAATCTGCTGCTATGCCATATCATCTGCAAACATCAGCTCAATGATTCCAATTTTCTAGTGCCCTAATTTTATTGTTTTCATTCTCTTCTTTGCTTCTTTCAAGGCTTCATCTAATACGATCTAGAACAATATTGCCCACACCGTTGTTTTATACCGATATTCGTTGTAAATTATCCAGATTTTTCGCTGTTTCGTTGTTTGTTCTTCCATTATTCTTGTTGTATCTGTACATATCTTCAATTATTTCCATTATTTTGCAATCTATTTTTCTTTTCCTCAGCGTTTTTCATATGTCTTTTCGTTTTATTCTATCAAAGATTTCTCCAGATCTATAGAGCAGATATTATGTGACTATATCAAAGGAGAACTAAATAATTTAATGAATATGATGAAATTATTACGAACATATCAAAAATAATTTACAAACCTTCACATCATTATGATAGACTGATCATTATCATTAGGACATTTTGAAGATGAACGAAAATAATTGTTCTTGGAAAGAAAAAGAGGTATTGGAATTGTACAGAGTGTTCCATCGAAGAGGCCCACCTGCATATTCACGTTATTTTTCAACGAGAAAAAAAAAGCGTTATGAATGTGTTATAGGGTGATTGATCCCTGAAAGCGTGACAAATCACAAATTAATTTTTTCGTGGGTTTTTTATTTTTTGCTCGAAATCTTTGTTTTTTTGTGATTTCAAAAATATATCCGACGTTGCGGAGATATGTATTTAGACTTTTCTAAATATCAATGTGGTACTTTGGGTATATTTTATGTTTCATTCATGGTCTTATTTGTTTTGACATCCAAATGTGGGTTTTGCAAAATATAAGTTTCGTTATTTCCTGAAATCCGCAAATTCTGGTTATCCCAGTCATTATCTGAGATTACTGAGATTAATTCAATGAACAGCAGTTTCAAAATAAACACGGCGGAATCTCTGACAATGAGAATATACACAAATCCCCAAATTTCCTGTTATTCACAAACATTTACCTACCGTATTAGGCATATTAATAAGTATATAACCACATCCATAGATAAACATTATGAATGAGTACCTTATTCGCAATTATTGTTTTGTTTGCGATAAATAAAATATGACATAAGACATTGAATAATCAATTTTTTTATCTCCTATTCACATATGCTAATGTTGTATCAGTGTATATTCAAATTTGTTCATTCCTCAATACTTGGCAGAGTGCCGATACTGTGAAATAAGAATGAATGACATAATAAAAACAAGTGCTAATTTTTGGCATCTGAATATTTAATGACTCAAAGTATATTTATAAAAAATATTTAAAAGCCTCAAAGGATGTTTACAATAACGACATACTCGTAAATATTATAGGTATCCGGTTTCCAAAACCCAAGAAAATGATCGTGTGAATTATGAAACATTACCTAAAACTGAATCATTTCATGATAATATCGTCATTCTCATCCTGGAATACTGTTCCCATATTTGGAGTGCAGCACCCAAACATACCCTGAAACTGTTGGATTCTGTCCAAAAAAGGGCAGTTTGTCTCGTAGGTGATGCCTCGCAAACTCACTCACTTCTCTGGAACACCGTAGATAAGTTTGCGATCTGGCTCTATTTTATAGATATTTTCATGGACGATGCTCTTCTGAAATATCAACAATTATTGTTCCTCTCTTGTCAGTCCCCGCTAGATTAACCCGTCGAGTTGAGGCTTCGCACCCCTTCGTGGTCACTTTGGAGACCTGCAGAACATCTCTTTTCAAAGACTCGTTCATTCAACGAACAGCGAGGCTCTGGAACACATTGGCAAGGGAGGTGTACCCCTCGAGGCATTACAGGATATCCCTTTTCGTGGGAACCAAAACATAAAAAAAAATTGCTAGAATGAAGACCTTACGGTGCCAAGTTCAAAGTGTCTTTTCTAAAAAGAAAGAGATAGATCTAAGAATACAGTGTTGGCTGTAGAAGTTTTTGATCAATATCACAGTATCATCAAATAGAGTCCGTCCACGTAACTTCTAATTATTTATTTGTTTTTGAATGTATGATAAATCAATATTCACCATACAGGACGTGGAAAGAAGTTCTGAATTGGTGAAACCTAATCACGAATCTGCGATTGAAGGTCTATAAAAATAACAAGTTTCCATCGTTCAAGTTTGAACTCCTCGATTGGGTGAAAGTATTGAGAAGGAATATTCTCAGATATAATTATGAACATAAAAAAAATGGATATGTGATTAAAATATCAATTCTTCCTTGGCGAATTCAACTGGAAAGTAATAAAATACTATCTGTAGGTTAATCGAGGAGGTGGTCCATTCATTATTCCAGGAACAATAAGGTAATCCTCTTCTTGATAAAGCTGAAGAAGCAATCAGAGTAACACACTGGCGATGACTTTCAGAACTACGGCAGGTCAAAGATCTTCTCTAGCAAGATCGAAGACGCTAATCAACATCCAGAAACGCCTCACCACATCTTGCTGGAGTGTTATGCTGTACTTCACAAGGGATCGAATATACTGGAAGCATACCAGCCGACCGTGGAAGAAATACCACGAACTGATCTCCTCAAAATCCTCAAATTCCTAAACTAATGGAAGTTCGAGGGGCTGCTATAAACAAGAAAACCTTGAGATAGCAGAAGAAGATGGGGCAGAATAGATCAAATCAGGTCCCATCATCTGTCACCATTCACACCAATACCAAATCTGAAGTGGCCTCCATATATGCACCTTGGGTCGTGAATTGTGAAACCAATGACGATATATTCTAGTTAAGATTACAATTTACCCTTCACCCACAATAGCTTCTTTTACAGAGCATTCTCGTTACCGCTATCTGATCATGCCTTTAAATAAGAGATTAAATAATCAAGCAAATCGCTGTGAACAATCATTTCCCTTTAGAACATATCATGAGAACTTAAGTCAACCATTGGAGCCAACTTCTTATAGATCTTCAGGTGGCTCAACTGTTTAAAAATTTCAAAATAAAAATCTCTTTCGAAACAACCTCTAATCTTAAACAGCTGCTTGTTAATTCCAGAGAGGAGACTCACCTGAATACAAATTTAGGGGTTTATAGATTGGAATGTGATGATTGTAATGTCGCTTATATTGGGCAAACAGGTAGATGTTTCGATATTCGTTTTTCTGAACACAATCGTTTGATTGAAAAAATTTTGTCCGCGGATGATACGAACTCCCCTTCTTCCTTTACCAATCATATTATTGACTCAGATCATTCTTTCAATGTTTTTACCAATTCTGATATTCTCCATATTTGTGATAAAGGTACTAGACTTTAGTCTCCTGGAAACCCTTGACATTCAAAATTGCATCAACAACCAAAATTTATCTTGCCTTAAATATCAAACTGATTTTGAACGCAATCATATCTCCCGCACATCACGGTTGTCTTAAATTTTTTTGTCCATATAAATACCCTCATAGAATTTTTCTGCCTGTATTATAGTGATCAATTTCTTCTCATCTTCTTTCTTCTTCGTTCTTCTTCTTTTCACATTCTATTGCTCCTTTCTTCTATTCTAACTTTCTTGGTTCTTCTACTCTTTTTTCCTTTTCTCCATCAATCTTCATTTTTTCTCTTTTTTCATTCACAAATCTTCTCTCTTGAGTTTTCTTTCTTTCATAATCTAGATTGGTGATATTGCGTCCGTCTGTCATGCACCAGTCATGTTTTATGATGTTCGTTACTTTTATGTGTCAGGTTGACAGTCAATTTTCATTATTTCATTCTCTGAATCAATTTTTTCCAGTCAACATGTGAAGATTTGAACTTAAAAAAACTTAGTTTGTCAATGCTCAACCTCATCAGGGTCAGATTTTTCTGGCCCTTCAGCCGCTTCAAATTTATTTCCACCTGACTTACTTTGATGGTCAACTCAATGATGTTTTAACTTCTAATTATTCATTGTGTCTTTATAAGGTTTGTTTTGCCTGTGACAATTATTTTCTACAATTCTACATTCATCATGTATTTTAGGTATTGCAGTCTGATGATGGCCATTGTGCCAAAACCTGTTACTCTTCAAGTTACTAATTTCCACATAAAGTGTGGTCGACTGATTTTGAGTATTAATTTTCATTGAAGATACAATGAGCCAACAGGCCCAAATATCATCGAATACTTCGGTCAGACGAGCCTTTGAAGGGGGTGGAGTGTTGAGCAGATACATGGTCCTTCGAGGTGTCCAAAAAGGATTTCCAGTACGTCCAAAAAACATGGTGACGCTGCACATGCGCATACAAATTTCGTAATGGCGACACACCTAGCGTTCGCATCTGCGTTGTTGGGTATATTCTGTGTTTGTGATATAGGTATCAAAAGATATTATATCTACGGTGAATAGCTATTCTGTTCTGTAGTCTTTGGCATGGGCATTAGAGTGTGGCATATCGCCAAGCCTCGGACTCCGTTTTTCAGCGCCTGTTCAAGGCTAGGATACGAGGAGGCGCACCCGGCAAAAATATATACGAGTATATTTAGCGAGGGAGTGATTCAAAGGCCACATCATCGGATCTCCGAGTTGGCTTCGACTTCATGCTTTCTCACAGGAAACGAAAACGAATCGACGTGATATATGACGGTGCGATGCGTTGGGTTGATAAAACGCGAGCAGTGTGAAAGGTTAGGAGTTGGAAGAGGACATTGACGGATCCATTGGCGTATTAATCCAGTTGAATGGAGGAGACCACTGATTTTTTAAAACGACATCTTAGTGTGCTCTGTACCAAAAAACCACCAGTAAATACAGGGTGTCCCAGAATAACTGGGACAATGAGCTACCACGTTTAATACAGTTAAAAATGAGTTGATTGGACCCAACTCGTTTATATATGAAAATGTACAGTTTGTCCGCAAAGTTTACATGGAAACTCATATTTTTGTGCGCTGTTCAAAAATGAGTGAAACGAGTGCATTCGAGAGGATATAATCCTTCTTTTAGCAATTAAAAAAACCTGAAAGAAATTGTAGAAGGGTTGAAGTGGTTGACGTCACTTAGTGAGGCCTAACCAGCGGCTCGAAACGACAAGCCAGGGCCTACTCTATCTCACCAGAGTAGGCCCTGGACAAGCGCTTATAGCGCTATAAGGCGACCGCGTATTTCGATTTTAGTTTTAGATCATCATTGAGCCGATTTTGATGTTTTTTGAAGGGCTTCCGGTTAAAAAAGGATGCCAGTCGTCAACTGAGCCCTTCTTCGCACCCCATTCGATTTTATTATGGAAAAACTTTATATACTCATGATGTACTCGATGGCACATTTTTATATAGAAAATTCAACAGGAAATATGATTTTTATGGCGAGTTTTTCATATTTAGTGAACAAGCATTCCAGATGACGACCATTTAATCAATAGTCAATCAAAATACGAGATGTCAAATGTCAAAAGATTGCTTTCGAATGACATTACACACGCCATTATTTTGAATGATATTCTTCCTTCTTTTCACTAAATATGGATTAATCTCAAGAAAATCATATTTATAGTTGGATTATATATAAATTGTCCAATATGATGTAAAAAGAAAAGGGAAATTTGTTCTAAATGCCATCCAGAAGACAGGTGAAAAAGAAGGTGAAATTTGGAACTTTTTAGTCAAATATCTTCATGATAAATATCATGATAAATGCAGTTTTACCTTTTTAAGTAGAGTGTTTGTAGTTCATGTTAATATGATAGTTGCAATTTGATCATTGGAATGAATTCTGCATTCATTGCCACGAGGCGAATGACTGTTTTCAGAAAGAAATTTGAGAATGAGAATTAAAAATGCCCGTTTATTATGAACATTCAAGAAAATTTCCTCGAATTCAGAGATGATTTTGTTGACTATTATATACGAATACAAAACTAAATCAAAGCTTTTCTATTTTTCCTCGCGGTGAATTGCATATACCCACATTTTCGGTTGCTCCTCGTCCAACGGGAAACTAAAAGCATGAACTTTTGAACCACCCACATAATTCCCCCGACAAAAGGGAACACAACACTTGAAAGGCATTGTTATTTCGCCGATCACAACACAAAATATTTCACAAAACAGTAATTTTTCCGCCAATTATTTTGATGAATAAACAACAAAAGAATTCGGGACCGTTTCAAAAACAAACGTGAATCACCGATGAATTAACACGAACTGACGCGATAGTCAACAAGCGATAAAATAAAACACTGGCCTCTCATGGTGACGTCACGAGCTGTTTACGTCAGAGTCTGCTGGCCTTGTTGTATCGGTGGTAACGGTTGAAAGCACCCTCACACCTGACATTTTTTTCAGAACATTCTTACTACTCCTGATTTTTAGAATTCAGAAGTTTTGTCTTTTGATAAACCTTCCCAAATTTTATCCGCCTGGATGCACCTTGCCCAAAAAATAATTTTCATGCCCTGTGATATTTTGTATGAATTAGAATATCGTTCTTCCTTTAGTTTTGTTGAATGAAATATTTCAGGTGATTTTTTAATGCCGCTGGCAGATTTAAATTTTCAAAAATTACCCCACAAAGATGAACAACTATCAGAAAAGGTTGTCCATTCGATACAGATTCCGAAATTAATGGTATAACAAATATAGCGTTTTTGTTATTATTTTTTATGAATTGGTTTTCAGAAGAATTTAAATAATTTGATTGCAAATAATGAGCCTTCCTACCACCGCACTTTTTTTCATACAGGGTTGATGATTATAATGTGCTAGGCAAAATAACCTCCACCATGGTAACATCCAAACCAAATAATCAGGAGTAAATGAGGTCGACTGTAGTATATTTGTTGAATTTTGGAATCAATGTTCTTTTGCAGGACTTTTTCAGTTTCCCCTAAACTCCTAGAGAAATGTTGGTGATGTTCTGTCAGTGGCAAAATGAGGATTGTAGAGGGTTTGAAACACCTTTCCTCTTCCAAAATCTCTGAAGGATGCCGGAAGACAATTAATAAAATTAAATGAAGCCGTGGATACCATATATTTTTCTCAAAGTGGTGCAACATTTTTAAAAAATCACAATGTCGGTCGGTTTTCTTCAGTCTTGAGATTCCTCTTCTGATTAATTCATTGTTGGTAATGTCAATACATTTTTTCTATGTCATTGTCAAACTTATCTATAATATACTACCGTTGATAAAAAAATACACTAGATAAATGAGATAATTTGTTATTTGTTGTTTTTTATTTTCACTTCCAGGTCTTTTCATACTCCAATTAATAAGTAACATAATTCTGATGATCAGCTTGATTATAATTACAGATCATGTTCATAAAACTGGATTAGAAATGTGTGATTCAATCACACCATGTAGGTATGTACAGATAGAAACTTTGGATACTACATCCTGTATGCACTTCTCTGAAAATTCAGTATAAGAATCGTTATGGTCACTCTGTCACTGTCACTGTCAAAATTAAGAGGATTAGGAAATGATATATTTCATGTGTTTAACAAGATAATTCTTGGTTTGAAGCGATTTCATCGAATCAATTTAATTTCTTATCGAAATATAGAATATTAATTGAAAGTAAATCCGATTAAATCGAGAACGAACAAAAATAAACATTTTTTTTCCTGAAGGCATCTTACTCAGGAGAGGTTACATAGATATAAACCAGAAACCAATGACTTGTGAGAAACATAGTACCGATTCCAGTAAATAATAATATAGGTGTTTTCATCAGAATGTGCACTCTGCATTATACCTACAGATCATACAAAATATCCCATGCTCCCAGACATTTAGTTGGAGGAATAATGACGAATCTCCAATGAAAATATGTGTTGTTTATCAACCATATTCCACGCTTTTTGATACTTTACGACATTTCCAACGAAAAAACAGCTCATTGTGACAATAACAGAAAAATCGTGTTAAACTTGGTATCGGTGGTCAGCAGTCCAAATATGGTGGTGACTGACGTAATTGACTCCAATCCAAGTGGGTTTCCTTGTGTTATTGCATAGGCGTTCTCTTGTATGACCTGGTTTCAATTAAAAATCATGGGCGGTATCCAGTTGGGCTCATCCAGAAAATATCCTCAATAAAATCTCTTCCACTGAATATATATATACAGGGCTTTTACTCCATGAACTAGCCAACGGTATTGATTTTGATCTGTTGTGGAAGAATATATGTGTAGCAACTAGAAAGCATTTCCATAGAAAACATTTGAACTAAAATATCTTCAACACATATGTTTCAGAGGAGCCAACTCGTTGTAAGGTAGGTCTCCACTATCTTAATTTAGTAGTTCAAACAATTTAGTAGTTCAAACTCTGAAGGATGTATAGTTTTTTTGATTTTACCAAAGTGAAAATTCTCAAACACCCCAAAGGAGCCACCTTTCAGTAATATACATTTAAGAATCCAGGGTATAGGTAAGGGGGTTAATAGATATAGAAAGTGAAATACCAATGTATTTTCAATATTACAGAAAAATTCCAACAAAAAAATCAAGTTGGAAATAATTACCTAAGTTGTCCACGCGCAGGTTAGGTTTTGTGGATCCACCCTGTAATTATTCACTTCTATAGAAACTGCCAAAAGCTATCATTCATGTTATATATATACAGTGTGTCCACCTTAAGGACTTACCACCCCTGTAAAATCGTTATTATCCGACCAATTTCAAAAAACCTTTTTTTGTTGGATAGGTATTTGAAATGTTCATCCAACGAGAGAGTGATCTAATTCTTGGACCGTTATCATGGCCAACTTCGACAAATTTCAATGACGCATATTCCAGAAAGTATACTATTAGGGATTCGTTTTCACGAAACTTGATGATGGATTCTGAATCAGTACCACTTGAAATATACCTGTACCGATTTTCATCATCATAAAACACAGGGTGTCCGAAAAAACGAATCATCATTTTCTTCAAATAGGTGATCAGCAAATGTAGTTCTGTGGTTTTTCTAGAAAGAAATAATCACAAATTATCATTGAGGATCATTTCAAATATACCTGTACCAATTTTCGTCATTTGAATATACAATGTGTCTGAGAAAAAAAGTAAAAAGGATAGGTAAGCAATATTTTTTCATCCTGATAATTCTTCACTCAAAATAAAAAGATGAATCAGGATCACTTGGAACATACCTGTACCGATTTTCATCATCATTAAACACAGGGTGTTCGAAAAATCAAATTAATATTTTTTTTTGAGTTGATAAAAAAATATTGCCTACTTTCTCTTTTTAATTGTTTTCTCATACACATCGTATTTTTGAATGATGAAAATCGGTACAGATATGTTCAAAGTGATCCTCAATAATAATGTGTCACCATTTCTTCTCAATAATACCACAATACTACATTTTCTGATCACCTATTAAAAAAAACATAATTTGTTTTTTCGGACACTCTGTGTTTTATGATGATAAAAATCAGTAAAGGTGTTTTTCAAGTGATCGTGATTCAGAATCTATCATTGTATTTTGTGAAAAAAAATCCCTAATAGTACTTTCTCAAATATGGGTCAATAAAGTTGGTCGCAGTTGGCCACGATTACAGTTCATGAGTAAAATCACTCTCTTGTTGGATGGACATTTCAAATACCTATCCAACTAAAAAAAAATCCTTGAAATCGGTCAGATAATAACGATTTTACAGGGTTGGTAAGTCCTTAAGGTGGACACACTGTATATATACAGTTTTAACAAAGAGATACTGATTGAACGTAATGTGAATTCATGATATCATATTCATAATAATATATTATACGGTGAATAAATATTATTATTTTTATTATTATAAGTGGACAAAAGACAGCCAGTTGTAACTTTTGAATCATTCGAAGTCGGTTTTTAAAATTTGCTGAGTAGCAAGTATACCAAATTGACGTTTATTGACCGAACATAATATTAATTACATATTATCACTTCAGGTTCAATCGAAATCTATCTTGGCTCTGAATTCTTGAATAGGATAATGACAGTTGTTGTCGCGAGATTGGCAGTTCTTTCATGATAAGATGTTATATTGAGTGTTGAAGTTCTGAAATTCAATTGACGCTTTCTGAAATTCAATTGACTATTCTGAAATACAATTGATGCTTTCTGAAATATAAGTGACTATTCTGAAATACAATTGTCTCTTTCTGAAATACAACTGGAAAAGCTGTAGTTTCAAAACTATATCACTGACACAAAAGCAGCAGAATATATTAGAGTTTGATACAGAGAAAAACAGGTGAGTGTTGATGATATTTCCAGCGATCTTAGAGCTGTCGTCACTCATGGTGTTCTTCAAGGAATAGTTTTGAAACCTCAGTTATTCACTGTCTAATCTATGCTGTCCATATCAATATTTTGAGTCATGGAAACCATCCATTCTCAAAGTGGCCCAGTATTTTTCAATAGGAGAAAAAAATTAACTCTAAGTCGGTCGACCACAATATTCAATATAAAAATAATCATGCTTTCAGCTATACGGCCATCTTCAGACACAATGAAAAAGGTACCTATAAAATTACAAGTAGTACAGATATAAAACACAATGGTAGCTGAGAAACAGTTGACATACCACTTTTGTAGAAAATATCTCAACAATATAAACAATTAATTATCCTGTCGTTATAACCAAGGATCAATCCAGCCTCGCACTCAACAACATTTTTAACGGCTGAAAAGGTGAAAGAACTTGACTACAAGTAAGTTCTGCATCGAGAAAAAATGGAAAAAATGTTTTCTCAATCTACTCAATAACATTTTAATATTGTTAAGATGTTCTCTACATACGAGGTATGTCACCTCTTCCTCAGCTACCATTTTGTTTTATATCTGTATTACTTGTGATTTTCTAGGTACTTTCTTCATTGTGTCTGAAGATGGCCGTAGAGCCGAAACTATAGTCACACGCTGATTATTTTTATATTAAATATTGTGGTCGACAGACATTTGAGTTCATTTTTTTCTCCTTCATCAATATTTTGTTGAATATTGAGAAAAAGGCACAACAGCGATGCTTCTCAATGCGCATGCGTCAAAAATATGCATCATGTGATAATTCATCAGTTGTTATAAATGATAGTTGACTTGGCGCAACTGCCATCCTCTTGAATTTACAGCCATAAGGTCGATTGTGAAGTAATCGAGCCATGATGATCTCGATTACGCGAAAAGCCTATACTGATCCTCAGTTGTTAATTATTTGAAATTTCGTCGAATTGAGAACGATAATGACGTTTAATTGTTTTTAATTATTGCAAATGATTGTTTGATGGCGCTTCCAATTATTCACACAAATACGTTTCAAGGTCCTATATGCAAAGATGAAAACATTGGTATTCCGTGTGCCCGTGTAGCAGATTGAACTTTTTGAAGTTTTATATAAGGTTGAAACCAAAGCTGGACATCGTTTGTATTGCTAAACTGGCTAAAGTTGATCTTTTTCCCATAGTTGTCTCTGTTCATACCATGCCATGCCAAAGAAAGTTATAGAAAAAAATCAAGTTTAGCAGGTTGATCAAGCACAAACGAACAGGCCTAACATTAATCCATATTCTGCTCTGGAAACCCCAAGACTATTTACACGATCAAAACTTGTGAGCCGAAAAAATAGCACTAGAAGAACTGTAATAGACACTGATAGTGCCCAGTGACTAGGCAATAGTAGAACAGAACTTCTATGAAAGTAGGAAGGAATATTCAAAGTCGTCTCCACAAATATTTAATGATGTTGTCACAAACTCAGAGACATGTTTCGATAAATATTTGTGGAGACGACTTGAGTATTCCTTCCTCGTTTGAAAAATTCTACTCCCACTTTGAGCATTATGATGGATCTCAACCAAATATATTTTATGCCGTATCCCTAAATCCCAAGGTTCTTCACACACAGTCATCTCAAATCTACAATTTCTTCAGATACTTGAACATAAACATAAATGGGAAATTAAATTGTCAGTTGCCGTTAAACCTACAATTTTTGCTAAGTCGTTGAATCATATATGGACTGATGGCCAATCCCCTCATGGTAGTTTGGGTGAATCTATACCTATATCTAGAGTTCCTCGAATATCTCATATCACGTTCTTTAAAGAGTGTGGACACGCTTGTCAACACTGAAATTTCCGAATTGTCATCATTCTCAGATTTGAAAAGTCAGTCCTGAAAATTGGATTGATTTATCTTAATTCCAGATTTTGGTTTGTGGTTTCAGCTTCCTATACTACAAAATAACATGATCTATCAGGAAAACATTGATGTTGGTATGTTGTCAGAGTGATCTTCAATATCCAGAGTAAATACGGTTGGTTCTCCCATTGGATGCAATTCTGCAATGCTTATTCCAAGAGCCCCGAAATCTTTGCTTCACTATTTCGATTCGCTTTGAAACAGCTTCGAGGTGATTTTCATCCAGAAAGTCATCTATCGATCATGGAAAATAGAAATAGTAGATGCGTGATGTCACGCTGATCCACATTTAAATAAATCTGCTGCTCAAATCAATGTTTCTATCTACAATGACACCATGGATTTATTAACATCACATGCTCGTAATTGGACTCGTTAAACGCGACATTTCATTCAATTGTTTCAATCAACATGCAGAGCACAGCCGACTTGAGATTATTATTTATGTTTCGGCGTTTGGTGTTTGGAGGCCGCTGATGAGTTAATTTCGATGCCCTCTGGTCAATTTTGCAGCGAATGGAGGTGAATAATTGGACAGGATGACAGGAAACACAATATTGTGCCAAATTACCTGCCCTGACGAGGCCGTTTTCATTCATCACCATCATATAGTGAGGGTTGCCGTATTCGCTTGGGTTCGGACACTGTTAGGGGAGAGCGGGGAAATGGTGGCCCCCTCAGCATTTTTTTCCATAAGTGGATTATTTCATGGCAATTGATCACAAAAACAAGGTAACAAATAGACATGATATTCCTGTTGGTGAAAATTTGTTGAACATTTGAAGTAAATAACACAAACATTTTCTTCAAAGAATAAATAAAACAAATTGGATGGCACAAGTGAATATTTTCTTTTCAGAATCATCATACGATTTATGTGCCCAATTCCCGTATTCGCCACACACTAAACAATAACCACTTTCTTTCGAAGACTTAGGTTTTGAAAGCGTTTATCAGTGTGGATCAAATTTAGGCAATTCATTAGCTAATCCAAAAGATAAGATGGACACACACTCAGGAATATACGTAATTATTTTTAATGATTGTGATAATACATATATAGGCCAAACCAGCCGACCCATAAAAACAAGGTTCAAAGAACACTTGGCACATTTAGAATATGGTAGGTTAGATAAATCGTGTGTAGCCGAACACATGTTCAATCACAATCATAACACACATATTATCAACCTCAAATTAGTTAAGCAAGTTGATAATGTAGGGAAATTAGATGCAAGCTTACAGATATTTAAGAATAGGATTAGGGTAATGAATATAAGAATAAGGGACTATCTTATTGAGCCCTTTGTAAAGTTTAACTTGGCGTTTCTTGTCTTTCACGGTTGGGTGGACATATACCTAGTATACCGGGTGACACAGGTTATCGGGCCACCCCTGTAACTTCTGCATTCGTCAACGGATTTTTCTGAAATTCTGTACAGTTATATAAGCAACTATTTCGGATTTGATCACATTACAATCCAATATGGCAGACTTCCGGTTTTTCTGGAAATGCCAGCAATTTTGTTTTTTCAAATTGAACACCCTGTATATTTTTACATATTCAAGTTCAACAGGTCAAAACAAGTGCAATCTTGATGTCAAATATCATTCATTCCACAGCCTACCTAATTGAAAAATTATTCTAACTGCAAGGAAATTCATAAAATAGTTGTTGATTTTTGAATGAATACAATTTGTTACTGCACCGAAAAACAAAAATGATATGTCATTTTGTTCCTTGATGTATGGTCTAGAGAGACGGGTGGGTGGCCCATAGGGGTTCCATTTGAAAAAAAATAATTTTTGATCAAAAAGTGATGTGGCTGAATTGATTCCTGGATAAGTGACACAAAAAATAATTTTTCAGAAAAAATTATGTTCTTCTGTTATGTGTGAGTCATTGTGAATAGTCTTGACCACATCTCATTTATCCACGAGGTAAAATGAAAAAACAATTTTAATTTAAATTTTTTCGAGAAAATGACATTTGAAATAAGGATTGCAATTGTTTCGACCTGTTGAACTTGAATATGTAAAAATATACAGGGTGTTCCATTTGAAAAAACAAAATTGCTGGCATTTCCAGAAAAACCGGAAGTCCGCCATATTGGATTATAATGTTATCAAATCCGAAATGATTGCTTATATAGCTGTACCGAATTTCAGAAAAATCCGTTGACGAATGCAGAAGTTACAGGGGTGGCCCGATACCCTGTGTCACCCGGTATAAGTAGCACACTAGGATAGAATATTCAGTTTTAATCTTCTCCTGGAGACGTAAAAATATTGTGAACACTAAACATGTATTTGAACTTGTCGTGTCTTTTTCATTCTGTCATCAGTCCAAGATGATTTTTCTGTCAGCCTACGATAAATTCTTGGCATCTATAAAATTTCCTATTGGTCAACATAATGTTTCATTCAGCAATGGGGTATATTCTTGGCCGGCCAGCATTTCTCCGACATGATAGGTACTCATTGTTTAATGATATAGCTGGCTGTGACAGACCTGTCAGTTGACAATTCGTATGCTCGTGTTTATCATTGAATAGTTGTTAGTTATGGATATTTCTGGAACCGACTCTGCGAGAGCTATTGCTTTGGTGCAGGATGGCAGATCACAATATCATGTGGCCAGGGCTTTGGGACTTTCAAGATCCAGGGTGCAAAGATTTGAAAAACGGTTTCGGGAATTTGGTGTATTCACAAGAAGAGTTAATTGTGGTCGGAAAAAATCTGCGAATGATCGAGATAATCGCTTCATAACGCTCAAAGTTTTTAGGGACAGAATACTCACTTCTGTCCAAATGATAAACAAATTAGTGAAGGTGAGGCATGTTTAAGTCAGTGATAGAACAGTTAGAAGGAGGCTTTTCGATATTGGACTCCGAGCAAGAAGACCTGCAACTGGTCCATACTTATTGAGGAACCATCGAGTATAACGCCTCAGATATGCTAGGGAACACGAATATTGGGGTAATGAACAATGGAGCAATATTCTCAACCACCAAAGAACTGAAGACCATTTTTCCGAAACCATTTTTCGCCAAGAGTGAGTTACGGAGGTGAATCGATAATGGTGTGGGGTGGCGTGACTTGAAGCTGAGACAGACTAAGTCATAGTGGAAGGGGGATCCATGACAGATAGGTATATAAGAGACGTTTTAGAACCACATGTTTTTCCATTTCCGCCATTCATCGTAGACGATTTTATGCTGATGCATGACAATAATGCCCGACCGCATTTTGCAAGGATTGTAAATGAGTATTCAGCTGATTTTGAAATCACAGTAATGAATTGGCCTCCTCGGAGCCCACACTTGAACCCAATTGAACATGTTTAAGAAAAGTAAGATCTCGTTCACCAGCTCCTGCAAATTTACAACAACTCAGTGAAGTTCTGATTGAAGAATAGCAGCAAATCGATCAGGCGAATAATAAAAATCTGATAATGGGCATGCCAAGACGAATTGCAGCAGTTATATATTCGCACGTAGGGCAACACGTCATTAGTATTTTCGATTAATTTTCAGGTTTCAATCGTTCTGTTCATTACTTATTTTCAGAAATTTGATATTACCATAATGTTGAAATGTAACGTTTTTCTGGAAGGCTTGTAACTTTCCCAAAAAGGCAGTTATCGTAACAAATACAAAAAAAAACGGACGTTATGAACGCAGCTTGATTATTAAATTACAGGATGTGCCAGCTTGGCCATTCTAGAGATTTTTTTGAAATTGAAGTTGAAATGCACTTTTTGTGTCACTGTATAATTTGGAGGTATGCCTCTTTTCTTGTAATCTCAACTTTGTGTGAGATTCATTAGGAATTTACCAACGTAATAAAAGAAAATCAAACTAATCGAACTTGCATTAACGAAGTTTTTGTTGATCAGATTTTATTAAATTTCTGAGTGGATCGACTATGTCGAGTGTAGTTGGGATATTTATATGTAGATGGAAAAACCAATACTTTTAGCTCAACCTGGCTCAACTAACAACTAGAGGCGAGCTATTGGGTGGCTGATATTACCCCAGTGGTCACCATTCCCCGGTCCCCCCTATGTTGTGAATGATTGATCGTTCCTTTTTGTGGGCGGAATGATGCAAAAATGAGCTGTAAATTTGAATACTTGGATTGAGTGAAGTAATTTTCGTTGTAATGAAATGAGTCACATGGCGAAAGTCAACATTAAAAATACACATAATAATTTCAATAAGAATTATGCGGGTATACAGGTTGAGACAGAATAAGGCTGATGTAGAATGACGTGATATGACTCGAGGCATAGTATTCCAGGCAGAGTCCAGACAGCGGTATAATATTCCACATGCTGGAATGCAGGGCTTTCCAATGAATTTGCCAAAAATGAAGGGAGTTCGTGATCTGGATATACAGGATGAGTCAATTTTTTTTTGGCAAAACTTTCACAACTTGAAGAAAACATATTTTCAAGATGAACACTATTTAGGGCTATTAGGCGTTTTTATTTACTTAAGACTTTTGGGCACCAAAAAGTTCAATGAGCTTAAATTAGGTACATTCAACCATCTTGAACTGTTTGACGTACCTACTGCCTCTGCCTTCAATGAGACAATTTAGATTATCTCTTTTATTTGAATATATTTCGCTCTTGCATATATTTTTGGAAAATTAAAAAAAGTAATTCAATCGTGAAAAAATTGTATTTCTTGAACCCACTCTATTTGACAACTACTAATAATTGATCTGGAATGGAATGATTCGAAGCTCTCATAAGATGTGTTTATGAAAGTCAATGGCAAAACTAGAAATATATAAAAATATCACACCGCCTGTATATCGAAAAAAGTACTCCTACGCAGATATGTTTACATGATATTTTCATCTTGAATTAGTCTTCTTTGAGCTGTTGAAGTCCTGCTACGAAAAGCTGACTCTCATTATGCTCGATCTTATCGATAATTGAAATATTTTCAAATCATGCATCAATCATGTTTTGATATCAAGGGATTTCAGAAAATTATACCTATATACGGGTCAACAACTCGTATCTCAAGCGCATTTTAGGTGATGCATAGGTATACGTTGACATGAATTTTTAACTGCAACATGAAGAAAGAAATAAGTTTGTCTTCCTTTGACTCTCCCTGTTTAATGTAGATTCGGTATTTGTAGATGATCAGATAAAAACTGTAGTTTCATTTGCTTTTAATAAAAAGGATATGTTCGTTTCATCAATCCAGATAAATATGAAGACGTAATTTTGTGTCATTTACATATTTATAGTATACTAATATCATATAAACAAAAACCAGTTGTTCAATATATTAATGCAAAAATGTTAAATACATAATCATTGTGAATGTTATACCTAATACGCGAGGAAGGTTGTTTGAATGAATTGGTAAATATAATATAAATATAGTATATATAGGTGGGTTGTCAATTCTCATTATTGAATAAGAAACCCATCAGCGATAGGTATTGACTTACAAAAAAATCAGCTTGAACATAAATAATGTTTTGATAAAGGTTGATAGACTCGACAAGTTGCCCCACAATATATTCAAAGTCAATATATATAGGTGGGTTGTCAATTCTCATTATTGAATAAGAAACCCATCAGCGATAGGTATTGACTTACAAAAAAATCAGCTTGAACATAAATAATGTTTTGATAAAGGTTGATAGACTCGACAAGTTGCCCCACACTATGTTGAAAGTCTTGCTCTTGATTTTGTTTGGATATTATTATCATCTTTCAGTACTTATACATCTTACTTCTTAAATTATTCAACAATGTCAACCGATTTATTTCTAGATAAGTATTTCAAAGCCTAAAACCTGTCTCGTTTCTCAATATCTGATGTTCTGATCAACGATTGAAATAAAAAACTCATATCGTTTTCAGATTAGAAGAATAAATTATATGGTGAACTGTCATATGTATCACAATCCGTGTCTTGATAGTACAGCTCCATACCCAATATATAGCTATCCAATTCAGTTCGACATCTTGAATAATGATCACCCTGTATTCGTTCTGGATGTATTTCAAGATTTTCGTGTTATGGTCAAGATTAATCATCAACTGGCTTTGTTGTTCAGAATTTTATTAGCCTAACCTTGTCAGCCAATTTTGCATTACGTAATGGTTCTAGTCGTCTATAGTCTATACTCTATACACTTGACTATTATATCTAGGCTCACGACATGTTTGAAATTGATTCTCATATCGTGGAGAATATTTGAAGCTGTGAATGTCAATGGAATTCAAATTTTTTTTTATTTCCTTGCAATATGATGACTTTTTGTTTGGTAAGGACCACGCACGAAAACATGGAAAATTGGCTGAAATTTTACTATGTTGTTGTTGTGGGATGGCTAATTAGAAGAATATGTGACTTTTGTATATGCTCAGTTTATGAGATATAGGGTGACAAATTTTGTAAAAAGGTCGTATCGGGGTAGAATTGACAAAGAAAAAAACTGTTTTTTTGAGTATAAATAAGACGAAGTAAGCTAGAAAATGTATTGATCGGAACTCATAAACATGTCCATAGTTATTATGTCTCACCAAAATATACTTTGCTGATTTTGGAACAGTGCTAGAATTTTTTTCCGAGAAATGAATTGTTTGACCGTCCCTCAATTTACAATAATTTATGTGATTATAACTAGACATGTTAATAAGTTCCGATCAATTCATTTTCTAGCTTACTTTATTTATACTAAAAATATGATTTTTTTCGTTGTCAATCTACGAAGGCGCTGAAGGGCCACCTATACTTTTTTTTTTTGAATCCCGACTTCAAAGTCGGGGGTCCGAGATTACAGTCGGGGGTCCGAGATTAAAGTCGGGGGTCCGACTTTAAAGTCGGGGGTCCGAGATTGAAGTCGGGGGTCCGAGATTAAAGTCGGGGGTCCGAGATTAAAGTCGGGGGTCCGATATTAAAGTCGGGGGTCCGAGATTAAAGTCGGGGATCCGACTTTAAAGTCGGGGGTCCGAGATTAAAGTCGGCGGTCGGAGATTAAAGTCGGGGGTCCGACTCTAAAGTCGGGGGTCCGAGATTAAAGTCGGGGGTCCGAGATTAAAGTCGGGAGTCCGAAACTGAAGTTAGGAGCTAGATTATATTCGTTAAATATGTGGACAAAAATAAATAATTTCCATTGTTACTCATCAGTTTGACGACAGCAACATGCTCCTGAATTTTCTACATGTACTCGAGAAACACCCTGTACATTTATGTACAAACAATAATTTTACATCCATTGGATAATCATCACATAAGGATCAGTCAAAATCCTCCTTTTTGGATGTACACTGAATGTCAAATAATGGATCACACATGTACGATCATCATCGTACGTATGTTCAAAGGGTGCAAAAAGATTACAATAAAAAACATATATTTTCACAAATGAACTACCCTGAATGTCATTCCGTCATTGGGTAGAGCTCAGAAAGATGAGTTCAATGATATATGATTACATTTGTAGGTATGAGTTAACCCTTCCGGACTATTTTCATAATCTTCTTCAATAAATAGCCAAATTTCAAAGCCTTATGAAAACGTTGAGAATCAAGTTTTCAATGCGCAGTTTTCATTATGAATTAACTAATTATATATGTTATATTGATATTTTGTCAATATTAAGGATATTCGAATTAAACAAAAGTGATGACGTATTTTGCAAACCGATCATTTTCTCGGAATTTTCGAATGTATTTAATTTCATTCTTGGATAGAGCTAAGAAAGACGAATTCAATGATATATGATAGAATGGGTCTGAGAACACCCGTTTCGGACTTATCCATGAAGTCCGAGATTAAAGTCGGACCCCCGACTTTAATCTCGGACCCCCGACTTTAAAGTCGGACCCCCGACTTTAATCTCGGACCCCCGACTTTAATCTCGGACCCCCGACTTTAAAGTCGGACCCCCGACTTTAATCTCGGACCCCCGACTTTAATCTCGGACCTCCGACTTTAAAGTCGGACCCCCGACTTTAATCTCGGACCCCCGACTTTGATCTCGGACCCCCGACTTTAAAGTCGGGATTCAAAAAAAAAGGTATAGGTGGCCCTTCAGCGCCTTCGTATCAATCCTACCCCGATACGACTTTTTTACGAACTTTGTCGCGGCTTATATCTCAGAAACTGAGCATACAAAACTTTTTTACTCACATATTTTTCTGAAGGGCCCTTCCACAACAACATAGTAACATTTTAGCCAATATCCCATGTTTTCATGCGGGGTCCTTTGAATCACTATCTCCTCATGATATGCGGTATAGAGTTACCACATCAAAAACAACACTTTTCTCACCCCTCGTACCTATCCGGAAATTTAGAGAAGATTGTTCAAGAGAAAATAACATTCCATTTGGATTTTTTTTGTACGTGAGATTTCCCTGCAAATAAGTGAAACTGATGATTTTTTCCTGTGAAATAACGAAAAAAAATCATTGATGATAGTTGAAACAATGTCGAAAATCACTTTGTATGATACTTGATTTTACTCAGAATCGGAATGGTGACCACTGATGGTGAACCTGTCCCACTGATTTCATGATTACATAGTGATTTCATAAGATTTCAATGGATTTCATGGTGATTTCAGGGAATTTCATGATGATTTCATGATGAATTCATGGATTTCATGTTGATTACATGATGATTTCATGAGATTCCATATGATTTCATGGTGATTACAAGATGATTACATGATGATTTCATCATGAGATTTCATATGATTTCATGGTGTTTACATGATGATTCCATTTGGATTTACAGGTAATGAGTAATATAAATGGGAATGAATATTCATCCTGATTTTTTTGACTCTGGATGTGGCAGAGTATCAAGAAAATCATGCATAAAAAGGTCTTATAGGTATGCGAGCTAAACCTGACAGTAAACATGAGAGTGTTCGCACTGTACTGCACAAAAATTGACACTACTGCCCCCATCCTGGAAAAGGAAACTCTCATCTTTCAGCCAATTACCGGCCTATCACTGTACCCTCAAATTTCCCAAAAATTTTTGAGTATGCATTTTTGGATAGATTCATGTTCTTCTGCTATAAACACGACACATTTTCAAAAAATCAACACGGTTTTCTTGGTAATAGATCCACAATGACGGCAGTGCATTCATATTATGGAAAACTTGTGGAGAATATTGAAGCAGGCGAGTGCCCTGTTGGAATATTCTGTGATCTCAGCAGGGCATTCGACTGTGTCAATCACGAGATTTTGCTCGATAAACTACAAAAATACGGTATAAGAGGGAATTCATATCAATGTATAAGGAGTTATTTGTCATTAAGACAGCAGTATATGTTGTTATAAATAGCACAGCTTCCTACCGCTTAGAAGTTGATATCGGTGTGCCACAGGGCTCGGTATTGGGACCTGTACTCTTTATATTATATATTAACGATCTGGATGAATTGCCAATACAAGGCTCACTCACAATTAATATATGCAGATGATACTTCGATTATCATATCCGATAAATGCAATGAAACACTAGCTACCAAATCCAATGAAGCTTTGCAACTAGTGAGTGACTGGACTAGAGCAAATAGACTTTTTCTGAATGTCGATAAAACCAATGCAATCAGATTCCATAATCGTCAAAAAATATGTGATGAGATCATCCTACAAGCCGAAGAGTCATCAAATCCAATTTCCACGGATTCAGCTAATGTGAAATTTTTGGGGCTCTACATCGATGGATGCTTAGACTGGCACTGCGAAATATTGAAATCTAAAATGTGTTCCTACTCCTATCAATTCAGAAACTTGAAAAATATTCTGAACAGAGAACAACTACTAAATCTTGATTTTTGTCAAATTGACAGCCGTCTCCGTTATGGTATATGCTTCTGGGGTCTATCTACCTCATCACAAGATGTTTTCATTTCTCAGAAACGCGTTATGCGTTCCTTGGTGGGTGTGTCCAACAGAACTGTGTCGTGACATTTTCATAGACCTTAACATACTCACGGTACCTTGTATGTGTTTAATAACAAAGACAATTTTAATACTAATAGCTCTCGCCATGGAGTTAATACTAGACGTAAAGATGATTTTTACATCCCTTTTAGTGAGATGAATATAACTCGACAGTCGCCTAATATCATGGCACTCAGATTTTATAACGCTCTACCTGCCGAAATTAAACAATGTAGGACAATAACTTCTTTCAAAGTATTCTTGAAACAACTATTACAACAAAATGTTATTATTCGGTGGAAGAGTATCTTTCCCAAAAAATTTTAATAATAAGCTACATGCGTGTATCTCTTTATTCACACTTATATGTTATGTGTTAGTTTCCTTTTTGTCTATTTTGTTTATTTTGTATTCTACTTACATGTACCCCTTTGACTATTCCTATACAATTTTGTAATTGTCGACTGGCAAATTGAATAAATGAAATGAAAAATGAAATCTGGAGTCTGGATTTCAAGTGGAGCGAAACCAAAACAATGCCGAAGTACAACGATACTTCACGAATCGAAACGAACCATGATTACATTGTGATTCCATGCTGATTTCATGCTGATTTCATATTGATTTCATGATGATTATATGGTGATTTCATCTGATTTCATCTGATTTCATGGTGATTACATGGCTTTCACAGTAATTACATGATGATTACATACTGATTATATCAAGCCTGTCCCAGGATTTCATGAAGTGGTTACCCCCTCATCAGAATGCAAGAAGCTTTCAGAATCTGTATACACATAATCATCAGGTCCGTATTTGACATGAATAAGCTGATGATGGTTCAACAAATACGAAACGTCGCAAAAAGATGGCGTTAATAGTGATATTCTTTCAATTCGAACTGAAACTGAAATATTTCACTAGAACTGAACTGAATCAGTTAAAACGCCCGAAGATAGGTGAAAATTCGATATATTTTCAATGTATCTATATTTCTTCTCTTCAAACATTTTTTCAAGCGAAGTGTCACTGACAAGTTATTGGATTTTTCTTTCAGGCTCCGTGATAGAAAAATTTCTATAAACGCAGTGACATTTTGTGGCAAATCATCTGATTCATCCTACTACAGATATATTGGAATAATACTCATATTCTTATTTTTTAGAAACGAGGAGAGAAAATCCCAAATGATCAAATGAAATCAGTCTAAATGCGTTCTTTCAAAATCCTTTAATCCGATTGAATGCATATTAACTGTTTCAGTAAATTCTAGTGAAATGTTTCAGTTGGTTCAGCACGAGAGAATATCACTAATATCAGAAATTGAAAAAACAATCAACAATAATGTGATTAACATATTCATTGAATCATTGTCTTACCGAATTACACTCAAAGATTTTTTCGCCCGAAACTTGGCATTCATAATTCGAGCTTTGTTGCCTTTCTCTCAATTTTCAGGAATGGAAATTCCCATTGAAGTGTCTGAAATGTCAAATTTACTTCTTAAAAAGAAGAGAGCTCTCGTGTAATTATAAATGAAAAAAAAAATTGAAGAGGTTTCCCAAAAAATCACTTTTTTCGATATAACTGACAAACTTTGAACAATTTGGAAAATTTTCGAAGGATGTTGGAGTGACCCTCTATGAAATTGCAACATCTTGCCTTCTTCACCAAATTCGTATCTCCTACCGTTTCCGAGATCCCACACTATATAAAAAATGAATGACTCGAAATCGACCATATTGACCCACTGAACTCTATTTTATTTGCATTTTTGCATGGATATAACAAAAAGTGCAACCTAAGTACTTTGACGTTGCTGATGTTGATTATGTAATTATTATATCTATGCAGGAATTGGAACGGTTTGAACTGAACCAATTTAAATTATGGAATTGAATCATCTTTGAAGGTTATTGATAATCATCAGAAGAACTATGAAGATTTCCTGAGAGAAGAAAAATGGAAATTGTATTGAGAACGTTTCCATCACGTGTTAGCCAATTTTGAAAGCACCAAAACATTATAACAAATATAAAAAATCACAGTGGTTTGTAATTGTTGTAACTAACAAGTCTGTGTAATTTGAAATCGATGTTCGATTCGATTTCTATTGTTTTTTAGTTCCATACTTGAACTGAATACCTACTGAATTTTTATACAAGCGGTCTCTAATGTAAGTGATGAATTAGAGAATTTGCCATTTTCAAGGTCTTATTCAAATAGACCGTTGACTTGGTAAAAAATATGTTAGTGTCTTTAGTTAAATTCATTGTACTTGATTTTCTCTCCTCGTTTCTATAAAATGAAAATATGCGTATTATTTCAATATATTTGTAATGGGACAAATCAGATGATTTGCCCTAAAATGTCACTGCGTTTAACAAATTTTTCTATCAGGGAGCCTAAAAGAAGAATCCAGTAGCTTGTCAGTGACACTTTGTTTGAAAAAATGTTTGAAAGCAAGAAATATATAGATATATTGAAAAAAAAAATCGAATTTTTACTTATATCTTTGGACGTTTCGGGAACGAATCTGCTCCCGTTCTCAACATGAAAATGCAAAATATTTTTCTTTGGATGTTGTGCTCTGCTTATAGTTTGACACTTCTCAGTGTCATACTGAACTTGGCATATGAATGAGTGATTTTAGTCTACAAATGAGTTACAGGATGTTTTCATTAATTGATCTTGACCTTCCACTTTTCTATCGATACTTCCACGGGAAATGTTCTTCGGAAATCTCTGCAATCATCCCTTCACTAGCAATACCAATCAGACGAACTAGACAAGCCCAGTCAGCACATCCTTTCGTCGTCAACCTCGAAAGATGTCGAATAGCACTTTATCAAGACTCCTTCATCCATAGAACGGCTAGGCTCTGGAATTCATTGCCTGTGGAAGTATTCCCAACAACATATAATCTCCAAAAATTCAAAAAAAATTCCAATACCTACCTCCTGTCCCTATCCTCCCTAGGAACGCACGATATTCTTTGAACATTATAGGGATTCCCTTTCGTGCGCTCCAATCGATAAAAAAAAATCTACCATTTTCATGTTCAGTTCTCAGTAGTAATCTCTCGAATAACTTCAAGACTCATTTCAATTAATGATATGGCAATAATAATTATATTCTTCATTTTCCACATGCATATAGCATATTACAATTTTTTATGACGTTTTTCAAGGAATCAGAACGTCAACATTAATTTAAAGGATTGTTGAATAAAGAAAACGTGAATACTTAATTTTGTCGAGAAGAAATAGATACATTATTTTCAAAACAAAGTTTTACTTCTGATTTGAAGCAAAAAGTGTTGTACGATCGATCAGAGGCATTTAGGAAGCCTACTTTTTCTCAATAAATCAATGTTGTTGTTGCTCTTACATATAAATCTTTATGCATTGAGATGGGGAGAGCCAATAGCGGTATCACTCCATAAAACACCCTGTACAATCGATTTCCTGGCTGGTAGACTTCATACCAGTCGAACGTCATCCACTATGGATACAATAAATGTCAACATCATCTATTTCTATTTCAAGAACATGCAAGCTTCCACGTATTTGTGTATGAGAACATCTTCCTATGATGAACAGAAGTCAAAACAAAAGTTTGGTTCTTTTTTCGTCTCGTATATTCACAAAATGTTCACCTGCCTCCATAATTCAAAACACCATAATGACTGGAGAAGGAAGGGCATGCTATTGAAAATTCCATACCAGTAGATTTTAACTAATCCAATTGGGTTATTTTTACAAATCATCAGAGCAAGTAGGTATGTATTTTAGTGGAATTTTGTTTTTCTTGGGAACACGACAGCGAATTCGATCGGAAATCATTTTCTACCATTCTACTATTACTGTATAGCGACCCGAAGTTGATATACAGGGTATATCAAGAAGAGCTTACACTGTCTCTATATCGTGAATCAGTTGGGAGAAATTTATGATAATATGCATGCTTATATTTTATAGAATACGCTCTCCTCATTTGAAATATTTTCGACAATGCAGTGTTGTCGCTTCTAGTAGAAAGTAGTAGCAACATTGAGATTACAAATGGAACATCATGTATTCTATCGCATTTCTAGATTCTCCTTCAAGAGCTAATTTCATCGATACATCACACTTGGGGTCTACATCTTTGATCATTCTAATAAATGTTGTGGAGATGACTTTGGGTTTCCATCTATGGAAAATAAGGTGATTTTAGAGAAGTATAATAAAACATGGTTCTGAGAACTACCATTCAACAATTGGTGATGGATGGCATAATTCTTATCTTGTTCTGCGTCTGCGTCTCTCATGATATCCTCTTGAAAAAACTTTGTGATTACGGTATCAGAGGAATCGCACTTTCTCTCTTCCAGTCTTACCTTCATAATCGAACGGATTACGTTTGCCTTAACAGCAACGAAGCATCTGGATTTGAGCTAATGAAATTTGGATTACCACAAGGCTCTGTTCTGGGGCCTCTCGTTTTTATTATTGACATCAATGATTTTTTCTATCATATGTTACCAAACAAATGTGTAGTTTATGCAGATGATAGTACGCTAATATGCTCTGACAAAAACTGTCAAAACCTAATCACATCCATGAAATATGTAGAAAACCAGGCAGAAAAATGGTTCACTGGAAATCTCTTGAAACTTAATAGAGACAAAACTCAGAATTTGATCTTCTCATCCAACAGTAAAATTTAAAAAGGTGATAAAGTAAATCTACTAGGAATCACAATAGGTGATAACCTGAACTGGCACAATCATATTGATGACTTCGACAGTTGAGATCTATAGTGAGTTCTAAGATTCTCTTGACAGCATATTACGCATTTTTCAATTCGCATCTCAGGTATGGTATTGTTTTGTGGGGAAACTCCTCATCTTCTGATAGAGTTTTCAAGCTTCAAAAAAAGCAGTTAGGATAATTGCTAATGCAGATTATATAGACACATGTCGTCCTATATTCAAAAATTTAGGTATGATGCCCCTCCCTACCTTGTATATTCACCATTGTCTTCTTGAAATCCATGAAAATAAAAATGAATTCGATAGAAATGCTCATTTCCATGATTACAGTACTCGCAATGCTGAACTCATCAGATCCTCAAGATATAGACTACATAAATCTGCATCTAACTCTCCGAACACGAAATTGTATGATATCTTACCACAAACAGTGAAAAATCTTACAGGTCAAAAATTCAAACGATACATTAAAAATGAACTTTTAGCCGAATGTTACTATAATGATATTGAGAATATAACTAGCCCACCTGCTGCAATTGATCTTAATGTAAAATGAATGTCTTGGCCCTATTTTATATCTATATGTTATAGTATTTTATATCTATATGTTATAGTATTTTATATCTATATATTAGTGTTTTGATGTATTTTTATATAACAATTTATTTACAAATGTTTTTATTAGATTCATTCATTATTGTATTATATTGATGTATTGTCAAATAAACGCTATCTATCTATCTATCTATCAAATTGCAAAATTTAGCGCAAATTAGCGCACAAGAAAAAGCCATTTTTTAATCAGTTTGGTCAGGATATTGATTGGCACAGGTGCTATTCGACGGAATATAATGGTTTTACATGCCTCTGAAATATATTTAATTTCAATATCAGATGAGACTATCATATCAAATATATTCGCAGAATGAATGGCGAACCCTGTATAAATCTATGCACTCTTCTATTTAATGAAGTGTCCAATTTTATTCCAAAGCTAAAATGATGTATATTTGTACCTTTCATTAGTTCGTATATCTCATAGTATTCTGATAGATTAATAAGCCAAGTCTCTTTGGTCAGTTCTTCATTTCGAATCACATAATCTTAGGTCGACTGTATATTAGCAATGATGCCTTTGGTCGAAAATAAATTCGATTTCCTCATATCGATTATTCCATTAGGAACTGCACAATAAACTGAATTGGCCCACAAAAATAGCTCTCTAACATCGTTAGTGACCTAGTTTAACGGCTGCGCTAAATCTTGGTCGCTCTTCTCCTTCTAAAACAATGATGACGATACACCAATTTCATATCAAAATAATCGATCATCATATTGCAGTAAAATTATATATAGACACACCTCTTCCTGTTAAATCTAATAAATTAGTACTCAGTGCCCTTGCATCATTAAGAGGGAATCAAGAGAGAGAATACGATGTATGCCTTCATCTCTGTCTAATGGAAAGAATGTTTCGTGTATTAGTTTAGAGAGTAGACATTAGAACGTACGAAAATAGTATTATTGTTTAACGAGCACGGAATGATAGTGATTTCCTACGAGAATGAAGTTTGCAGCATGAGCCATAGGCAAATGCTGCAATCATTCGAGTAGGAAATTAGCATTCCGTGCAAGTTATACACTATAATTTTTCTACGGCTATAATAGATAACAGCGGCATTTTCGATTTCTTCGTCTTGTAGCCATCTGATTTCCTGTCAAGTAATGCTCATCTATTAGACAGAGCTGTCATTGCCTTACATTTGACATTCCATGAGTGATGAGATTTTTTTGAAATAATAACACAATGGAGTCATTGTGATATCAGATACGAGAATAATATTGATGACATACAATGTAGGTACCTCATTGACTTATCGAACACAGTAAAACAAGAGCAATTTTTTGTTATATCCGTAGAAAAACAACGTTTACGGATTGTGCTCAAATTAAGTTGAAGTCATCAGTGTCATCGTATCGTGATATTAAGTATATATTGGATTGTTTGTTTTGATCTCAACATTCACTCCTGTTAAAATTGACGGAATCCTTGGTGCGAGTTCGATAATCTTGAGCCATCGGTAGCTGTTAATTTTTTCGTTTGCATTAACGATTATGGCGGTACTTCAATTTGGGCCAATAGCAAACTCCACGTTCTTCTTCTTCTTTTTCTTCTTCTTCTTCTTCTTTTTCTTATTTTCCTCCTCCTCCTTCTTCTTCTTGTTCTTCTACTGCTACTAGTCCTAGTTTCAGTCAGCTCATCAGTTATTTTTATTGCGGTATCAAATTCCACAAAAATTGATATCCAGGTTGAAATAGTATGTGATAACCATTTTGTTATTATCCTTCCTGATCTTCTGCTGATGTAGTATAGTCGTGATACTCTCTTAATGTTATGAAACTGTGTTAATCATACCTATATGGTTCACGCTTCTGTGAATGACCAATTTGTCATGTTTTATGTCTTGTTTTCACAGATTTTTATTACGGACAATGAGTTTCCTTTGTCAAACAAAGGGCAATTATGGCTTTGTGTCCACCACACTGGGTGTGATATATCAACCTTATAAACGACTGCAATTATGAGCATCGTATGTTGATGTTGACTGTCCGGAAAAAAAATATACAGGGTTAGGTTGATTGATGTAAATTTGTGTTGCTAGATTTTTATTGCAGATATCGCTTGCATAATAAAAAGAATTTTGTGCCATCGAGCGTCGAAGACGGCATCATTGCTTCTGCATCTGGGTAGTTAGGGGATAATAGTATGGGTGCCATTTGAAAATGTTGAGTTTTCATCAAATTTTCAATTTGACATTTGAAAATCGCCCGCGCCCATATGGTAGACGATGGAAAAATTGATGGCACATCAGGAGTTGACCTGGGCTTCCAGTTTACTGTTTCACAAATTTGGTGCCCTATAATATTCAGTTACAGGCTGTGTCAAGTCAGTCGTTCAACCACAGTGGTGATACTAGAATGGTCAATGTTTGACTCGACTCCCATCAAAAGTTAATGTGATAACTTTGTGAGCAGGTTTGAAACGTGACCGATATTCCCAAACAGCTGGTTGGTCAGAGTGATGGTCAGACTTCAAACTGAACGTATGTGCCCGGTCAAACCACAGACACAGTTTGTTAATAAGGACCTTGGAGTTATGTTTGATTCCAAATTGACTATGCAATGCAATGCAATGCAATGCATATCTATTATGTTAGTTGGATACCTTCTCAAATTAATCACAGAGTTTGATTTGAGAGCGTTCAAAACAAATTTGTGAGATTTCTGAATTTCAGAGTGAACAATTCACGCACTATTGAGGGCTTCGGACTTACAACATTAGAGCAAGACTAAAAATATATTTAAACCTCAATTTTCGTCACACAAATTTGGGACTGAAGTCGCCAATAAGTAGATTGAGTGACAACTTCAATAAAAATTGCAGCAATGTAGACATTTATTGTACATCATTGAGTCAGTTCAAAATTATTATCGGAAAACACATCTTCGTTTGATTAATTCATAATTTCAAGAAAATGTTAGACATTTCATACTTCTTGATAGTTTTTTGTTTTATTCTCAGGTGCTCAATAATTATGGAAATCATCTTATAAACACTATGGTTATATATCTACCAGAGGATGCAGTATTGGTCTTCGACCTGTTAGCATCCCATTGTCATCAAATAAATAAATAAATGAATACATGGAATAAAATAGTATGATACTGTGTGTCCCAAGTAAAATCCGTGAGTTATGGTGAGTTTCGTACTTAGAATGGCTAAACATCTTACTGTTCAGTTTGTAAAAAACTATACGTATTCTACCTTTTTTTCGTAAGATCAAATTTCACTTCAGAAAAAAATTAATAAAAGAGGAACTTGGCTCCTCCACCATTCCTATGACGTACTTTCTGAAAATCCACATTCACACAAAGTTGAAATACGATTCCCTGTGCCAGTACGACGTTGCCGATATCATCAATATGTCTAGATTTCCGGAAACGGCTCTTTGACAGCAATGGGATATAATAGGTTCTTCAATCCTACTTTGTCAAGTATTATGAATAATTCCCATAAATCTCTCATTGGCTGAATGAAATTGATTACTAATAAATATAAATTACAATATTTTGCGATGATATCTATAATTTTTCACTATCGTTACATTACAATATGTTATTCATAACTGGTCAGTTCTTTTCTTGCTAATAAAACGGATCTAGTTTCTGGGAAATTTTCATATTATATCTTGCAACAGCGCCTAATACATCGAGTCCGTCCACAGCACTCAAAATACTGACAGGCACAACAAGAGGAAGGAGCCATGGGTGTCGGTTTCATTCTGTTCTGACCGATGGCAGTAAATTAGGAAGGATAGTATCATTGAATGTAGCCGATAGTGATTCATTGATATTTTCGTTGAGAATCGAGCTCTATTCGAGATATTTCATGCATAAATAACAAAAACACAAACTGTCAGAATGAAGCCAACTACCTTCTGCATTCCTGTTCCGAGTGCATTTGTGGTTATGTATGTTTCTGTTTACCAGTTTTACTTCTTCTTCTATTTTTTTCAATCGTTTTTCACTCGTTAGCTATTCGTTAGCAATTCGTTAGCTATTCGTTAGCCATTCGTTAGCTATTCGCTAGCTATATTCTTCATCATCAGCTATTTTCAGACTAGATTCAGAATGTACGTCACAGTTTGCCGCCCCGAAAATTAGAAATTGCTTCAATTTGAAAATGATAACGACTTGGACTTCATCGGTCGCCATTCTGTACAGCGTGGACATAAAACTGGAGAGTTCCGAACTCATAATTATGGAAATTCATCTGAAGGAAACTTCTCCATTTCAAAAATAAGTGTGTGAGATAAAGGTATGATGATCAATTATTATTATCATCAGTAATCTTAGAAATCTGAAATATTAACTGCCAACAATATATTTTCTGAAAATTAATTGGAAACATCACCTGCTATATTAAGACGTTGACGACATATCGTTTCTAAATATATCTGTTGATCATTACTTGACGATGAAGACACTCAACAAAAGAGTCGTTAAAATTTTATTGCTCCTAAGATTCAAATGTAGGATGAAGAATGATTGGTCTGCAAGCTCAAATATTTTTTCCTGCTGCTCTCAGTCAGATCTACTGACCTGACAGACAGAATATGCAGTGAGCTATAAAACATAAGTAATAAATCACATATTCATTATGTCTCTCAAGAAAAGAATTGGTAATGATATCATATATACATATACTATATACAGGCAGAGACATAAAGAAGGAAACAATTGTGTTCTTTTTTCATGAAGCTCATTAAAACATACAGGGTGTTTCAGACTCAAATGTACATACGATACTTGGAGATAGAGGACACTTTGATGGTTTCTAAACACCTCTCGTTCATGTGTCTTTCGTCTTTTATAACTGAGATACAAGACGTTATCTTGATTTTGGCGTAACCTTCACCTGGTCATAATTTTTGAACCACCATATTCATACTTCGTTGAAATATTCCACTTCTATGACACATCAAAACTAAAGGAAAATAGAGATCAGAATCCAGGTCCGTCATTTAACATATGGTTTATTATTATAAATTAAGAGAACAAATTCAAAGTCTCGCTCCAAGTAAATTTTAATAAAATCATATGTGCTACATGTTTCGACTCCTAGGAGTCATCATCAGGCTAAAATACAACTTCTTTGAGTTGAGTTGAGTTGAGTTGAACTTTGAGTTTGTTCTCTCACCTCCAATTTGAGCATGGACTACTACCAGATATTATTAGTGAGGTTGTGATTTTCAGGCATAATTATGAACATTTTGAAATGTAACAATCCAAAATACAAGCAACAACAATCAACTTAACGTTACCAATAATATCACACTAGTGAACTGTCGGAATATCAGTATTATTTGCACAGCCTACTTCACTGCAGCTCATGAAGCAATATGAAAAATAAAATGAGCTAAATGAATTATAGATTGAATTCATTCAATGTTCTACGTGGTTTTAGCCAGGAAAGTAGTTGTTTTCTGCCGGTCATCTACCACTGTTGTTCATTTGATGAACATTCGTGGAAATGCCTTTGATATTTTTGTATTTACTGATCATAATAGTTCTGCCGAACTGAAATATTATCACTATAAGAGCACTTCTTTACAATTCTAGTTAAAATCTATGTTTGATAATTATGTAAATGAACCATAAAAATTTCATTCAAATCGCATTATTAAGCGTTTTCGAGATATCAATGAAAAACCACTTTTTTCAACTTGGACATCCTGTATCTCGGAAACGAAGCATTTTCGGACCCATGTTCATATCAACTTTTTTCATACTTTGTTGACAGAAATCTTCTCTATAGGCTTTTTTTTTTATGTTCTGGTTCCCACGAAAAGGGTTATCCTGTAATGTTCAGAGAACATCGTGAGAACCAAGGGAAATGAGGTAGGAATTGGTGTTCTTCTTGAATTTCTGGAGGTTATGTGCCTCGAGGAACACCTCCCTTGGCAATGTGTTCCAGAGCCTCGCTGTTCGTTGGATGAACGAGTCTTTGGAAAGAGATGTTCTGCAGGTCTCCAAAGTGACCATGAAGGGGTGCAAAGCCTCAACTCTACGGGTTAATCTCGCGGGGACTGACAAGGGAGGTACAATTGTTGATAATTCAGAAGAGCATCGTCCATGAAAATATCTATGAAATAGAGCCAGATCGCCAACTTTTCTACGGTGTTCCAGAGAAGTGAGTGAGTTTGTGAGCGATGGCATCACCCACGAGACGATTTGCCCTTTTTTGGACAGAATCCAACAGTTTCAGGGTATGTTTGGGTGCTGCACTCCAAATATGGAAACAGTATTCCAGGACAGGTCGAATCTGTGACTTATAGATCATAAGCAGCTGACTGAGAGTGAAATAGCTCCTGGCCCGAAACAGAAAACCAAAGTTTTTGGGATGCACTTTTAGCAATTGATCTCACGTGATTTTCCCAAGAAAGGTTATTGCTGATAGTTATACCAAGCATCGAAATGGATGTCTTCAAAGGTATGGTCACTACAACTCTGAAACACCCTGTATATATACATACTTTTGTCTAATAAAGCTATCTGTATGTCGAGTTGAAATCTTCGTGATTTTCTACCTCATTTTATTCGTGATTGTTGAATTAGATATAAACGGAATGTGGAATTCGACCCATCGAATGAAAAATTCATTTACTTTTAATTAATTATTTGGTCATCCACCAAAATATCCTCAATTTATTTGCTGCAGATCTCCAGTGAATAAAGACATGTTTTTTCATCACATGAAGAAAAAAAGAGAGATCAAGCTACTGATGTTTTTGAACAAGAAATTATGTTACCTATAAGGTGCAAGTTAAGATATTTCTATGTAAATCCCAAACCTCATGAGTATTTCAGAAGTTATCTCTGATAAATATCAACTTACTATAGAGAGTAGACCTTCGATCATATGGGCTGCATTTTTTTATAAAGGTGGGAAGTTTATTTATTCTTGATAATGGGACTGTTTCGGTGAATTTTTTTTTCTCATTATTTTCAATTTCTATCTAAAACCAGTCACGGTTGCAAACCATTTTCTTCTTAGCGAGATAATTATTGAAATTCAAGATATTTCATGACATTAGGAACTCGGAACTACGCGATATTATGATAAAACATATACAGGCTGATTCACGGTGAATGGTACATTAGACATTTCACACCAAACATTTTCGATCAATTTGAAACTTTTTTTTCCTCGTCCTTGGGGGACGGAGCATGAAATTACACTGGAAATTCTTTGACGTTTATAAGTTAACTGATATTTACATTTAACTTCAGATTATTTCGATTTCATTCAATAAGTCAATAAATAAAGATCATTCATCAACAGTTCACCATATAATATTATGTAGGTATACTTGCAAATTCGAAATTTACAAAAACACATGTTGTTACGATACGATAGTTCTTACATTTCATCAAAAACAACCACCAACATGAAAATTTTCTCTGCTCCATAATATCACGTCGGAGTCACCCAATTGTGGATACAATAATTGATACAAATTATAAGACTTTAAGTTGTAATTATATTATAAAAATGTCACATGAATGTCAGAATATCGAATCATAATATACCAAGTATATAACATAACTAGTTACCATACCTATACTCTGGTCAGTTCACTTTGTGAATCTTCTGTTCGGTTCGTATGGACTGCTTTTCGAATCTGCAACTAAACATCACATATTAACGAAGTACATTTAAATCAGAAAATCAATATCATCAGATGAAGTACATGGATGTTGAATCAACAAACAATATGCTGCTCGGATCTGAAACTAAGTATCAATTTCAAATTTGAATCCTGAGACCTACATACAATATAAATCTATGAAAAGTGTGGATATTGTTTTCAACATTCGTAACTGGAACGCGATATATTTCCATAATTCATCAATTCATCAACTATCTTAATGAAGACGAGACAGGCAGATAAACAACAATTTTCTCTGCAATGAAGAACACTGTATATACCTAACCCGCCATGCGTCTACCTCCTTTGCAGAGAGGGTTTATAAACGCCGAGTTGATACTCTCCCCTCGTAAGGGTACCTGTCGTGTTTCCATAGAGACATAAAGCTGAATATCTGTCTTATCTGTTTTCATGAAAATCTGGAAAGGATATCAATATATTGCCTTCCGCACGAATATAATGATCTGAATTCTGTAAAGTATACTCTGGTCAGTTCTCTTTGCGGATCTTCTGTTCGGTCCGTATTTACTGGATGGTTTTCTCCGATTGAGTGGCAAGAATCACACACTGCTTCTTGGATCTGCAACTAAACATCACATTCAAATCGAAGTACATTTGAATCAGAAAATATCATTAGGGAAATACATAAATGTTGAATCTGAGACATACCTGAATAATATTTTCAACGTCCGTAACTAGATTGCTACATATCCGCTTTCTTTCTGTATAGTGGTATTTCCAGTAGGCATCTTCCACATGTTCAATTACGTGGATAATATCAAGGACCTTGAATGCCAAACGATGTGCTGCTCAGATCTAAAACTAAGTATCAATTTCAAATGGGAATCGTGAGACCTACATAGAATATATAACTATGAAAATCTGGATATTGTTTTCAACATTCATAACTGAAACGCGATACATTTTTGTAATTCATCAATTCATCAACTATCTCAATGAAGACGAGACAGGCAGATAAACAACAATTTTCTCTGCAATGAAGAACACTGTATATACCTAACCCACCATGCGTCTACCTCCTTTGCAGAGAGGGTTTATAAACACCGAGTTGATACTCTGCCCTCGTAAGGGTACCTGGCGTGTTTCCATAGAGACATAAAGCTGAATATCTGTCATATCTGTTTTCTTGAGAATCTGGAAAGGATATCAATATATCGCCTTCCGTACGAATATAATAATCTGAATTCTGTAAAGTAAACTCTGGTCAGTTCTCCTTGCGGATCTTCTGTTCGGTCCGTATTTACTGGATGGTTTTCTCCGATTGAGTGGCAAGTATCAAACACTGCTTCTTGGATCTGCAACTTACCATCACATTCAAATCGAAGTACATTTGAATCAGAAAATATCATTAGAGGAAATACATAGATGTTGAATCTGAGACATACCTGAATAATATTTTCAACGTCCGTAACTAGATTGCTACATATCGGGTTTCTTTCCGTATAGTGGTTTTTCCTGCAGGCATCTTCCACATGTTCAATTACGAAGGTAATATTAAGGACCTTGAAGGCCGAACATTGTGCTGCTCAGATCTAAAACTAAGTATCAATTTCGAATTGGATTCGTGAGACCTACATGCAATATAAATCTATGAAAAGTGTGGATATTGTTTTCAACATTCATAACTGGAACGCGATATATTTTTGTAATTCATCAATTCATCAACTATCTCAATGAAGACGAGACAGGCAGATAATCAACAATTTTCCCTGCAATGAAGAACACTGTATATACCTAACCCACCATACGTCTACCTCTTGCCGAAAGGGTTCATAAACGCCGGGTTGATACTCTTTCCTCGTAAGGGTACCTGTCGTGTTTCCATAGAGACATAAAGTTGAATATCTGTCATCTGTTTTCTTGAGAATCTGGAAAGGATATCAATATATCGCCTTCCGAACAAATATAATGATCTGAATTCTGTAAAGTATACTCTGGTCAGTTCTCCTTGCGGATCTTCTGTTCGGTCCGTATTTACTGGATGGTTTTCTCCCATTGAGTGGCAAGTATCAAACACTGCTTCTTGGATCTGCAACTGAACATCACATTTGAATCGAAGTACATTTGAATCAGAAAATATCATTAGAGGAAGTACATAGATATTGAATCTGAGGCATACCTGAATAATATCTTCAACATTCGTAACTGGAACGCGATATATTTTAGTAATTCATCAATTCATCAACTATCTCAATGAAGACGAGGCAGGCAGATAAACAACACTTTTCTCTGCAATGATACTGCAATACTGCAAAAATAATCTTTCATTCCCACTCATGAAGCAACGCGAGTCACCAATTATAATCAATTTATCATAAAGATTAGAGTCCTGTCGTTGGATAAAACACGAGATAAAACATAATAAGAGTAAGCCATGATATTATAGATCATTCTGGATTTTTTCGAGCAACCAGCATGTCTGTATATCTCTTGTACCCTATAACAAAATATTATGTTGATGTTGAAGACTTGGCAACAATGTGCTGAATGCTGAGAACTGACAAGGCACCGCCCACAATTCGTGCGCCGGGTTGTCACGTTTATTATAAGCAATAAGCCACAACAGATGAGGAAATATTCTGAGACAATTGATTTTTATGTATAATTAGGAATATAACCAATACAAAATTGAGAATTTTTGTAATTATTGAATAACTAATATTTCCAGTTGCAATCGTATTTCATCATTTGGCAACTGTGCAATGGTCTGTCCCTATACTTACGAAATCGTGACGTCAGTTTTTACTCGCGGTAAATTTTCAGCCGTTTGATAATTACCGTGGCATTATTGTTGATCTCAGCATCTTAAAATCGAATGGAGGATTCTAAAAATATATGAAATTGAAAGTTATTTGAGTGATGATTCCATTTAAGAAATAAAATTAATCAGTCAACTCGCCTATTTCATTTTTGTGGATGGTTCCATGGCTGTAAGCAAGCAGTGTATATCACTAAAGATGACTCCACTTGGTCATAGTGTGTACTTTCAGTATATATCTACCGTTCCTGCAAATTTCAGAATCCTAACTAAACAAATACGAAAGATACAGGGATGCTTCCATCAAAAGTGAGACACACTGTGCAATGTTCATCTTGAGTCAATTCCGATCTTCATATCTCTTCATCTGAAGTTAAATCTTCAAAATGAGCCTGAGATTTCAAAAATTTTAAAGAAGTTTTAGCTTATAGCTGAAGGACTGGGCTAGCAAACAGTGTGAACCAAATTCAAATTGTTCAAAGCAGAAAAAAAGTTATTCATACTTTAACAGGGGGTTAAAATTTCATGACTAATCACCTTATCCAGAAATGCGGGCTGGATATGAATATAATATACCATAGGAAATTATACAATTAGTACAGGGTATTTCGAGACAAATTTCCAATCTGAGTATATTGATAATAATAAGAGTTTGACAATTCGTGTGTGATCATTTCAAAGAAATTTTGACGACTTCGAAAATTTCTCTGCACAGTCAGCGATACGGATTGACAAATTTTCTTCGGGTTTCTTGAAAAAACTCAGCAACGTGAAAAAGGTGGAAAATGATTTCTGAATCTTGAACCACCTTGTATCTTTCTGTTCCGATTGAATATCAGTAAATACTGAAACAAAAGTTGAGATGGGGACATGTGAGCCGTTTTGACCGACAATGAATATTTTCGACACAAAAAAATCCTTAAGTTGAAAAATATCGATTTTGAACACCCTATATCTCTGTAATCATTTTCGATAGACCCCAAGTATGATACATCGATGAAATCAACTCCTCAGGGGGAATCTTGGAATGCGATGAGATACAGGGTGTTCCGTTCGAAATATCAATGTTGCTACTACTTTCTAGTAGAAGCGGCAACACTGCATTGTCGAACAAATTATAAATGAAAAAAGCGTATACCAAAATATAAGCATGCACATTATCATGGATTTCCCCCGACTGATTCTCGATTTAGAGATACTGTAAGCTCGTCGTTATATACCCTGTATAGAGTAATGGAGTTGAATGAATACAGGGAAATATGAGGAAAAATTAAAAGAATTTCTCTGCACTCACCAGCGTGAAAAAAGTGAGGCTCAACACACGATCTCTTCATAATTATTATTGAATCGAATGAGGAATACAAAAACACGATATACGAATCAATACGATCACTCAGTTTTTAGGGGACACTCAGTTTGGAACGATAAATAGTTCCTTTCGCGTATTCTTCGATGTCGATCACAAAATTTGACCGTACGTGATGACATCTAATATAAGACTGTATTGATTTATCACCTGGTCCCGAATGAATGACTGATAAGTTGAATCATGCTGCTAACCGATTAATTTCCGAACAAATGATTTATCTATGACTAATGATGATAATAAAATTGAACGGGAGGGGGGAAGATATTTTGTATACAGGTGGTATTTTTTATTTTCGAAAATCACTCACGATATGGAAGAATTTTACATAGACTGAAAACAGTTTTAATCTTCTCCTGAAGATGCTAACATAGTTAGCGAAACACGTGTCGAGGCGTTTATATAAAATCGGTTTGGTTAGTGGTAAAACAGTGTAGTGTATTATCGTGTCAATGGTTCCAGTCTTCGATATAACTATCAAGAATGAACTATAATGTCATAAGTTCCTCCTATTATGTTTTATTCAACGACAGGACTCAAACATCTTTTTGATAACTTGATTATAATTGTTGACTTGACCACTTTGCTTCATGAGTGGAAATTGAAGATTATCTGACCAATAACGAAACAGCATAAGAACTGACGTCACCATTTATTCGACGTATCGCCAAATGGCGGCCATGACGTTATGTTTGCAGTGAGCTGTGAAATTCAATAATATTGAACAACGCATAGACCTATTATACACATAAAAAAGGCAGGAGAAGTGTTGCAAACATTAATTTAGGTTCCTTACGACACAGTGGAGTAATTGAATGCCCCTGCATAATTCATTATCAGTACACCCGCCCATTCATAAGTTTTCTGGTAAAATTATCTCGTTAGCGAAGAAAACTCATCTGATGAAAAAGTTCTTGGGATTTCCTGCTAATGATCACAATTTTCTCTATTTTTTCAGGGTTCTCGTGGGTGCTCCTGAAGCTCAGTCAATATTTCAAGACAGAACGAGAAGAGGGGCAATCAAGAGAGGTGGAGCAGTGTACAAATGTCGGTCAGATAGCGATGACGTTTGCCAAGAAGTACCATTTGATACATCAGGTAAAACATTGGGTAAAACAACCTGGTGAACACATTTAGTAGAAATTGTAATTTCGTATTTTGAGGTTGGTTACAGCAGTGTCAGATGTCGAATGTGAATAACATCAGTGCCATCGTCGAAATTATTGTATTTCTCTTAGATAAATAACTAGTGATCACCAATATCACAGAAAATTAGAGCAACGAATATTTTTAGCCTTCATTTTTCAAACTATAATTTTAACTGACGTTGTTGAAAGTTGATACATTCGACAAATGACACTGAATTTAACAGTAGTTGATCCCAACAAATCTTTTGATTCTAATTTGAAACTTCTAAACATCAGATAGTGCACCCATTTTGTGGTTGCGATAAAAGTTGATGACGAACGAAACAAAATAAAAGTTTGTTAATTCGTGTATATACAGGGTGATTTCAAACATGTCCACCAATATATCACAACCCTGATCGAAATTTATCAGAACTATATCCAAACATCATAAAATAATTATCATTATTGGCACCACAAATTCCTGTGTGTGAAATCTGAACATGTTTCAGTCTGATTTCTGTTAAATGAGTGTGATGTGCATAACTTTTACATTATTATGGTTTGTAAACAGTTTTGATGGAATCTAGGCGTTCGATGGATCTTAACATCGAATTACACTCCATAGGTTTTCTGGTGTTATCATTTCATAAACGTCAGGGTGTGAATTTGAAAACGTTCAATAGTTGATTCGAATAAATCATAAAAAGTGAACGGAAGACATCACTGAAAAATTGAAATGAGATATTATGCAAAAACAATAAAGTACTTAGTTTATTGAAAATGTGCGAACCGATTAACATTTTGACGTGAAATGTCACATCTACAACTAGAGGCCATGCATAATTTCCAGAAATATTTGGATTCTAACGAAATTAATTCATCAACTTTGTATTCCAAAACTTTTTTATTGGCTGATGCTTGTCTGACTGATTCTGGGGCATTGAAATATCAAATGTATTTCTAAACACAGGTAGATTGTGGGCAGATACAATCTCTGACCAAGTGTATTACATAACAAGGTCTTGGTTAATAATATATGAAATTACGACCTACGATATTGGCATCAATGAATTATTCATATGTTCTTGGTGTCGGTGTCATTCTTTACCCACACCTATATTGGCGCCTGTTCTTCCATATATTAGATGACTATATCTCATAGCTTTTTCAAACAATCTATAAATTCTAATCGAACTCTTTGCCGATGAAATCTTGGTATTTCTGAAATTTTTCGCTCTGATTTTGTGGTCCTGCAGGTTGATGACTACTGCTGCGTATAGGAAGTCTTGCATTTTGAAGATATCTGCCATTCTCCATTTTTTTTCAAAAAATGTTCGACTTTGGAGAAAGAAATCCTATCTACTTCAACTATGTTTTTATTAATATTTCGACAAAGGTGATCCGCATTCAATTGCGGACCCTTCATTTCTATAAAAACAATTTTCAATTATGTAAATCGTATCTTGTTTTTCAACATGTGAAATATTTTCCGAGGTCATTCCTAGGGCTATTCGACTTTCATTGTCGGAATGTTTGTCTGACGTAACTTTCTGTCTTTCTTATTGAAGTAATTCCTGTCACAAATAATGATTTTTGCTGATGATGAAGCATTGGAGCTTCGAAACATGTCCCATTTCCAATGTTGAATAGAGTATAGTTTGGTGAAGTTGACTGTAAACATTTTTTCCTGCCCTTTTATTGAAGGTCCTTTTGTGAAACGAATGTCAGCTAACCTAGTGCAACTGATGAGGCTTGGCAAGCCGGAACAGTCTGCATCAGCTGGCATTCGATTCACAAAATACCCCTAGACTCTCAGGAGTATTGGGAGTCTAGGTTTCTCAATTTCATATATTTTTTTCTTCCGATTGTAGTTCTGATTTGGTGACTATTTCTACGTATAAGTACACCCACTCAAGTTTTTGCAATAATAGCAATACTTGTACCATTCGAGAGAGCATAAATCACTAAAAGTATTGATTGATTGATTGATTGTCTTTATTACCCCAAGAAACATAGTTGTTTATAATAGGAATACATAAACAATATACATAATGTTATACATACAAATATGGAATTATAATGAGATATAACAAGTAAAAAAAAAATACAAATAATCATGCAATATCAACCTTGCCTTTTATAAGTAGTTATTCAAATAAGAAATGGAATTATCAAAGTCTCTGAAGCAGATATTTTTTCAAGTTAATTTTGAATCTAGTTGCTTCCTGTATATTCCTCAATTGGCTTGGTAATGAGTTGTATAGAACGATTCCTGTGTGAAAAATGGATTGTTTGCCGATATTTGACTTGAACGTATTTGCTATTAGTAAATTTGATTGTCTTGTTCCATGATTATGTAATGAATTGATTTCATTGAAATTTAAAATTTGAAATTTTCAATTTATATAGGACAAATTGAATAAAACAACATATTTTAAGTTTATATAGTGATGTCAGATCTAACAAATCTCTAGGTTTGTATAAATTCATGGTTGGTTCGAGAAAATTCAAATTGAAAATACACTTCAATGTTTTATTTTGTAATTTCATTAGTGGACTCAAACGTGAAATATTGGTACTTCCCCATATAGATATTAGGTATTGAAATTTTGAGTAAATAAGAGAGAAATAAATACTCTTCAAGTATCTAGTAGAAATGAAATTTCGTATTTTGAATAAAATGCCTGTAATAGGATTAAGTTTTTTTCTCAAATGATCTATATGTTTATTCCACAATAATCGTTCATCAATATAAAGACCTGAAAATTTTGTTACATCTGTATATTTGATGAGTTTATTGTTGAAGGATAGTGGTTTATTTGAAATGTTCAATGTTCTTTTTGCTATGTACATTTATGAGGATTTGTTATAATTGAGAGATAGTTTATGAACTTGTAACCAAGAAGATATTTCCTCTAAATCACTTTTCATGTCCATGATAATGTTATTTGAATCTTTAGGAAAATAAATCAATGTCGTGTCATCTGCAAATAATTTAAGTTTTCCTCTCAATTCCAAGTTTGATATTGAATGTATGTAGATCAAAAATAAAACTGGTCTCAAGACTGACCCTTGCGGTACACCGCATGAGATGTTCATTAAGGAGCTGCAAGTACCACCCACTTCAACATATTGTTTTCTATTTGATAGATAATTTTTGAACCAATCATGAATTCTTCCTCTGACACCAATTGCAAATAATTTATTTAATAAAATGTTATGGTTGACAGTATCAAAAGCTTTGCATAGATCCATGATGAAAATAGACTGGTGTAACCACTTGTCAATTGTTTCTTTCCAAAACGTGTAGACCGCGAAACACCGTAGCAAGGCCGCACCGGATTGACTGTAGATGGCGTAGGGAACATCGTGCCACATATAATTCACAGATATAATGAAAATTTCACGTCTTTTTCATTAAATCAATCACTTTTTCTCAATGTTTTTGAATTACGAATCAATATACGTAAATGTAAACAACAAAACAAAACAACCATTGTGTAGCAAGATCACTTCGGGAACAGCGCCATCTAGCGTTAGTTTTGCGCGGCCTTACTACGGTGATAGAATTCGACATAATCAAGTAGGCCAGAGGTCTACAAAAATGTCTAGGGTTTTGTAAGAGGGAGCTATTTCACCATACATATATCCACCTTTCATAGATCTAATGACAATAAACCGCATTGATCATTTTTATCTATTCGTAATTGGAACACGTGAAGTAAGTTTTCAATGAAATAAGTGTGACTATAACATGTTTCTGAATGACGTCACTCCTGAACTCCTAAAAGATTTGCAACAACCTGCAGAATGCAACTATCTTGTTGGATATATTGACAACCATTATGCATAAACTCCTCATTCTATGATTATTATATTCCACAGTATTTATTATCGAATAATTCAAGAGCTATTATGCTAAAAGAAGTAGAATAACTGCCAACTGAAAAATATTCCCAAAACCTCAAAACTCTTCCATAATATTCCATTTCCATTAAGTTTATTGGCATATTTCACCATCACTACTCACTCTAGGGGATGCATTTTCTATAAGGTACGCGACATAAATAAAATATAGTATTTCATGGTATTTCAAATGGTTGACATTTGTTATTCTTCGATTTCGAAAAAAAGTCTGTAAAAGTTCAACAGCCATTGTATGCAGATACCTACACGCTTACTCTATATATAGTTGAATATATTATTGCGACGAATTTGTAGATTCCCAACTTAGTACCGACCTTTGAATACCAGAGATGAAAGGTACAATACCTATTTTGGATGTAGAACCAAACCAGGCAGTTCTTTTAGTGGTGGCGACTAGGGGTGGGCGATAATGATTTTGAAATATCGATTATCGATATTCATAATGTATCGATATTATCGATATTATCGATAATTTTCGATAATTTTCGATAATTATCGATATTCTCGATAATATCGATAAAACGATAATTTTCCTCCGAATTATTATCGATAATTATCGATAATATCGATAAAACGATAATTTTCCTCCGAATTATTATCGATAATTATCGATAATATCGATAAAACGATAATTTTCCTCCGAATTATTATCGATAATTATCGATATATCGATAACTTTTCCCACCCCTAGTCGTGACAAGGGTATTTTCATAAAACTAATTTTTTATATTTACTTTCTGGTTTCTAGGTAGGTATAATAAACAAAGCTATTTTGTCATTATGTTATTTTTCAAGAAATGAGCGATCGAATGATAAAATAAAAATATTCCATATAATTAGATAACTCACCTTACTTGATACTTGTTACTCGTTCAACACATAACTAACCAAAAAGTTTGCCACGTTGCCAGATGTCAGATGTCAGATAGCTTCAGGAAAGTTGCTGTGCTGGAGTCCTATGTTGTTTGAACAGGGCTAATGTACAGGGTGACGTGTCTTATTATATTTTCATTCTTGCCTACAGGTATCTGTTTTATACAGGGTGTTCCATATAAAAAACAAAAATACCTATTTTTCTGATGCTCATTTATTTTGATAATTTTGATATTATCGGTTATATCAATAATTTAGATACTATCGATAATATCGTTAATATCGATAATATCGATAATATCGATAATATCGATAATATCGATAATATCGATAATATCGATAATATCGATAATATCGATAATATTGGTCAACTTAAAAGCTCCCAGCTCCCAAATCATATGATGAAGAGCTTGCGAATTGATAAACATCATAAACGAATACTGATACAAGTGATTCTTTCCTGTATGCCTATTGATTTCGATTTAGCCAGGCCACGCTAGACACCTACAGACCGGTTTCGAGCTCTTTGACTCTCATCAGAATGGTGCATTTTGTTTTGTGTGTAATACAGTTTGTAAGGTACCTTCTACTTGATTCTGTTAGAGAACGATGAGATCAATCTTTAAATGTATATATGTATGAGGTCTAGATATATACTTATAAGTGTAATGATTGAAAACAGAAATAAGTTGAATGAGTTAAAAATTGGTTTTATGGGAATATTTCATGAAAACATCAATATAGATGTAAGTATGATGCAAATTTGGAAATACATTTCAAGGTGAATGAATGGAATAAAAAAAAAACTCATCGTGACATAGCCTGTATATGCCGGTAATTTTTTTGACATAATAAAGGTTTTTACTATGCTCAATCTGTATTGGCTGATTATGACTCAGCTTCAGAGCCTGATGACTCCTTTGGTCAACCATTGTCGATCTAAATGAAAACCTAGTAGTGACGACTTAACTACCTAACTAGGTTGTCATCTAGAACGACAATGGCTCAACAGCCACTGGTGTACTATCGAGAGTATATAGAGACAGGTTCATTTTTTTGTGAAATTTTCGATAGCACTTGACAGAGTTGAGTTACACAAATTACATTTTCACTGGCTTTGTGGCCAATTAATAAAGTATCCTAGTCTACAGGAAGAGTTGTTGATGACGATTGTCAACGAATCTATGTTTGGAAAATTTATCTGAAGAAGTTGCCGAACAGTTGTATGAATATGCACTTGGACAAGCTCCATCCATATAAGATGCAATCATATCAAGTATCAAGCCATATCGCCGACAGACCACCCCAGATGTTCAGAGTTCTGCCAGTGAATCGTCAATAATTTGATGAATGAAGCATTTTTTGAAAGAAGCTTGGTCCAATATTTTGGTGTATTCTCAATAAGGGCATGTTAATCATTGACAATCCATAAACTTATGTTTGTTAATATATGCCCGCTCCATGTTGACAATCCCTTAGGTATTCATCCACTAAACTTAGTTTTCCTTGATTAACTGAAAAAAAAAAACTTCTATGAACTAGGTTCCTTAGGAGGAAATATAAGATCGAGCTAGAGATACACTCGAAGTCATCACCACAATAGTTCATAAAATGAACGAAAATGGTGGATAAGGAGAGAAAAACAACTACTGTCGATCCTGGCTATATGCCACCAAAACATTGGATTACATCCTCCCGAAATCGGTGCAATAATTCGTATAGACGAATAAAATCGCAGGTTTTTCCTTCCTGAACGCCGAGCTGCGCCTTAGTGGTTCAGGAACGCGTGACTACCTGCAGACCGGTTTCGAGCTGTTGGCTCTCATCAGTGCAGGGCTTTCCCAGATAGCATTCTTGACCGCTATCAGGTGCGAACCTGGCCCAACGTGAACGTATCTTAGCATTTTTAGCATTTATACACCACGAGGCGTTATAAACAGGGTGGAAACTTCAACTGAAATAAATTCGCTAATGGGGAGTGAATGATGTTTCTGAAAATTCTCAAGATACATCAACATTTAAATGAAATTACCTACATTTGGCGAGCAATATGGAGATTTTAATCCTTCAAGGGGAACTAGTATCAATCCCAACATGTTTTTCGAATGCAACCCTATGGCTTGTGACCCCTCATTGGAAAGCTGCGGTTGAAAGAGGAATCCAGCGTACTGATCATATTTCAGTTTACAGTACGTTCGGGGTCGCATAAAATCAAAATATAATGTGGAAGTTCAATATATTTTCAACGTATTTTCATCGAAATTTCGACTTTCAGTGATATTGGGCATTTCCAACAGTTTGCAATAACTCTTCGTTTCGAACTGTTTTGATTCGGCAAAAAAACTAAATTTCTATTTGCGGCTCTATGAAAACCCTGGAATACAATAGCAGATAGCAGTTGTGGCAAAAAGTTGTCATCAATGTTCAACATACATTTTGAGCGATTGATACGTTGAAATAAAAATGAATTTTAAAATCATATTTCAATATTATAACACCTATGAAAAACTAAAATTTGAATAGTACGCTGGATTCCTCTTCCCACCAGCTTTCCAATGAGGGTTCAAAAGCCATCATAGGGTTACTGTTTACAAAATCATGTAATATGTGGTTGCAGCTACCCCTGGAGGGATATATTCTCGATATTGCTTGCAAAAGGTAGGTGAATACATTTGACGTATATCGGTAATCTTGAGAAAACATATTCACCTCCCCGCTGACGAAATTATTCAGTTAAAGTCTCCACACTGTATATATGTTACCGTGATTGACCGAAATAAATTATTGTTGACATACAACGGTTAATGTCGACACACACCAAATGTATTGGTGTAAGACCGAACAATTATTTGTTCCAATATAAATGCGGTCCTTCACCGGTAGATGTCGACAAACACATATAAGCTTTGGTCGATGTCAAAAACGACGGGTACTAACAGGTTTGTCGCCAGTCTTACACAAGGTTTGATTGATAGTGATATTATAATTTGTACTCGATGGCTACTGCAGTAAATAGCAAAGAAAAATTGCACCTTGAAGCAGCTTTTCACCCGTTATGAATTTGCAATTTGCAAAGAAAAGTTAATTTCCATGGATGAGATGAGATTTCAGCTCAAGAAATTTCGGTAAAAGAAGCAGCTTCTGCTTATTCAAAAAGCGGAGGGCAAGGCTATACACGTTGTAACTGCAAAAAGACGTGTTCCACGTCTAAATGTAGCTGTAAAAACAAGAGCCTTTGGTGTAATTAAAAGCGTCATGGGAGCTTAAGTTGTTGCAATAAATAAGGTCTCGATACATTTACTTTGTTTTTTACATTTTAGTTCAAGAAATAATTTTATTTTTATATTAATATTATGTTTGTTGTGCTTGTCTTGAATTCAACAACTTCTTTATGTTCATTTGAAACCTTCTTTCATGATTTGATCAAAATAAATAATAACCTATAAAGTTTTATTTTGTTTTCTTCTTATACAGAATTCTTTCGAACATACACCATGAGTATATGATGAATGTTGACATTCGCCGGTGGAAATAAATGAAAAAAATTGATGAAAAAAAACTGTTTTGAACAACTCCATATGTAATACCATTTCGGAATCTTTATTGAATTGGCAACATTTCTTGATAGTTGGTCGTCTTTGTGGGTTTCAAAATCTGCCAGCGGCATCTAAAAATCAACTGAATTATTGTATGCAGCGAATCTTAAGGAAACAACATTTCTCTTATTTGATACGAAGTAACAAAGGTCATAACAATTATTTCTTGGGGAAGATGCATTACTACGTATGAAATTTATAAAAGAAAAAAATCACAAATGTGAAAACAAACCACATGATTCTAGGGAGAAATGAAAAATATTGAATAACTTTTGAACCATGTATCAACAATTGGATAACCATACACATATATGGTTAGTTCGATTGGAAATGGCATTTCGTGCGCTCCAGAAGATTTAAAAAAACAATGTTGGTGCCGAAATGGATCCTTGTTGGACGCTGGAATTCTGAAATTGAAGATATTAATCAAGGGCAATTCGTCTCGTGGGTGTAGCCTCGCTCACAAACTCACTCACTTCTCTGGAACATCGTAGATAAGTTGGGGATCTGGCTCTATTTTATAGATATTTTCATGGACGATGCTCTTCTGAAAAATCAACAAATGTTCCTTCCTTGGCAGTCCCCTCGAGATTAACACGTCGAGTTGAGGCTTCGCACCCCTTCGTGGTCACTTTGGAGACCTGCAGAACATATCTTTCCAAAGACTGGTTCATTCAACGAACAGCGAGGCTCTGGAACACATTGCCAAGGGAGGTGTTCTCCGAGGCATATAACCTCCAGAAAATTTAAGAAGAACACCAATTCCTATCTTATTTCCCTTGGTTCTCACGATGTTCTCTGAACATTACAGGATATCCCTTTTCGTAGGAACCAGAACATTGAAAAAAAATGGAATATTTGGTCTGGAGTTACCTATTCCTGATTTCATTATGAGTTGTTTCTATTTGAAGTTGAGAATGTATGGTGAAGTGGTCTAGCGGACTAACCTATTCGATATCAAACTTTTCAATCAAGGCATAAGTAACAATTTCACTTTCAATATAGATAATACGAATAGAAACAAATTATCCATAATACCACAATGATTTTGATGGGATCGTGATATACGACCATGTATGTGTGGTGTGCGGTCAATTTGGATAGAATTACGAATTCAGAAAATGATTACATGCCGCATAATGACGCTAGGTATTGTTATTCCTTCCGATCGATGTTTGTTTTACAAATTACTGGTTATTGTTTTCCATTTTGGTCAGTACCTGGGTGGTATTCTTGACGTCATTGAAATTGTCAAATTCATACAATAACTAGATACCTGCCTACAGGATGTTTCGCGAGTAAACGGATGTATCCAATATGAAATATTCATGCTATAATGATCATTAGATTCTGAGGCACTTCATATCTGATATAACATTTTGATCAAGAGATGTATACAGTGTGATACAGTCTGTCTCACTTCCAGTGGCGTACCTACGGCGGGATACGGGGGGATATATTTCCCCCACCCTCCCATATGCCGATAGGAAGACACCACTCTTCTCCACGTAATACGTTTTCATCTCTTCAAAGAATTCAACAAATCAACGAGGATGATAGAGTGGCTTCACCATAGATGGAACTGATGGAAGTGGTTTTTCGTGACCGCAATCTATTTCTTTCAATGAACATTTGAAAAGTCAGGAACAGATCCCTGCAGAAAATATTAAAATTTTTACATAATTATTATCGAAGCCGAAATCAAAATGTGACACGAACATTTCAAGGCGCTTGGATTTTATTCTGTAATGCTCAAAATTATAATAGTTACTAATAATCAAAAATGCTATGAATGAGTCTTGAAAAAAAAAAAATATCCCCCCTAAGGTACACACACTTCTGGGTACGACACTGTTCACTTCTGATGGGAGAGACACACTGTGTGTATTCATCATGATGGTCCTCAGTCATTTTATCAAGAGTTTTCTGAAATTTTATGAAAATTGATCCGAGAATAACAGGTTATGAGACCCCAAATTCTACCAATTAATATCAATTCGTTGCGTAGATCGATAGTTTGATAACATTTTTCTTTTCTAGGAAATGATGGATTGGATGAGAAAAGTGGACAATGGTTTGGAGCTACATTGAGTTCGTCTGGACAAACTGATGGACCGATAGTGGTAAGTGTTGATTTGTTCAGATAAATTTCACCATCTCTTTAGGATATTATTACGTAGCAATCCCCACAAAAAAGAAGCAGAAAACCTGTTCAACCACTAAAATAGGACAATAGCTCTGTTATCAATTATTTCCAAAAATGTTTTAATTGAATTGAATTGACTCGGCTACGATAAGATTTCCACAAAATTCTCAAACACATGACACACAGTTGCTTCATCAGGTGATATACAATGAATAATTCATTGTATCAGTATTTTTTGTATGTTCTGTTTCCCACTAAAAGAGATATCCTGTAATGTTCAGAGATCATCGTGAGAACCAAGGGAAATGAGGTAGGAATTGGCGTTCTTCTTAAATTTCTGGAGGATATATACCTCAGGGAACAACTCCCTTGGCAATGTGTTCCAGAGCCTCGCTGTTCGCTGGATGAACGAGTCCTTCGAAAGAGATGTTCTGCAGGTCTCCAAAGTCACCACGAAGGGGTGCGAAGCCTCAACTCGACGGGTTAATTTCGCGGAGACTGCCAAGGGACGAACAATTGTTGATATTTCAGAAGAGCCATCGTCCATGAAAATATCTATGAAATAAAGCCAGATCGCCAACTTTTCTACGGTGTTCCAGAGAAGTGAGTGAGTTTGTGAGCGAGGCATCACCCACGAGACGAATTGCCCTTTTTTGGACAGAATCCAACAGTTTCAGGGTCACCATTCCCACGAAGTCCAACATTTCTTTGCTTCGTATTCCTATATCAGCATAATACTCTTTCATGTAGAAATCATATCGGATCCATCGCGAATGTTGCTTCCCAAGAACTCAGATCATTATACTGTTCGAAAAACATCACTCCTCGATAGCTTCTCATGATCTATACAGATCACAGATTGGGCTCGTTTCAGAATATTGTTCCGACATATTCAGCATCCAAGCAAAATATCTCCAAGAGTTCGAAAGAAATCTAATATCATCCTTCTCTACCTTCGTACGTACGATTCGTGCGCTCCAAATAAACCTACCAGAGATTATATCAAATATTCGTATCACAATTTTATTGAAAACTTAACTTAAGTTTAAGTTTAAGTATCTAGGATTTATTGTAGATAACACAATTTCATTGAATGATCATGCTGACTATGTAATAAGTAAAATATCAAAAAAACTGTATTTTTTCTCAAGAGTGTCATCTTCACTATCAATGTATGCCAAAATAACATGCTATAATTGCATAATAAAACCTCATTATGAATTCTGCGGTACTCTCTTATATCTTATTAATTAGAACAAATTAAACCAATTACAAAAATTGCAGAATCGTGGAATGCGAATAATACTACGCTGCAATAGAATGACACCTATACCACAGTTGAGAGAATATTATTCTCTCAACTGTGCCTATACAAGATATGCTTTGTATATTAAGATGGCTTACAGTTTCTCAACGACTTTACTATCTGACTATGATATTCATATTTAAAATAATAAATAAATTGCAACCAACATATTTAGAAAACCTTCTAATCACGAACAATGAAGTACATCATCATAATACCAGATCGAATACAAATTTCTACATCCCAAGGACAAATTCACGAAGCAGTATGAACTCATTATTTTTCAAGGGTTTGGATAATTTTAATAAACTGCCAAATAATATAAAAATTTCATCTTCCATCCGTTTATTCAAGAGGGAGTTGATAACATTCATAACAACAAATTGAATTGAAGCTAACTTATATTCAAAATATATTATTAACTATGACTTTGTTAGAATAAATAGATAAAATAGATTACTTCATAGAATTTATGTGATATAGTTCTCTGTCATTTATTGTTATTTTGTTGAAATAGACAAATATCTTGATTTTTATGTATTATGTATGTGTAAATAGAATATGTTAACCATGTTTATATTAGGCTTGCCTATTTGGAAATAAAGTTCTACTTCTTGTTCTTGTCCTAGATTTTGATCTGACTCAAAGATACTTGATTTCAAACAAAATATTCCGCCAATGCACATTGCTTGTTCAATAACATTCATTCCGCGAGGAAACAACTCATTAACTTCCTTTCGATTTGCTGAAAAAACAGAAGATTCCGCAAGACGCTAGATAGAAATGCAACATTGTCATTAGTCATAACTCGTTAAATCTGATACACCAATTTGATTGATATCGGTTATTAACTGTAAAATTCCGATGACATTTTCTCATGTAAACAAAAACCAGCACAAAGCGACACATAAATAAATTAATAATTTCCTAGGGCACTTACAGACATTCTGCAAATATGCCGAACTTGTATACATGCGACTTGTCAGCCTGTGTATTTTTATACTCTAGATCAGCGGTTCCCAAATGGTGTTCTACGGAACCCTAGGGTTTTGTTGAGAGGTCTCTGGAGTTCCGGGATTGAAAGGGAATTTTTGTAGAGATTGAGGAGAAAACATCCGCTGAAAATATCAGTTTTTTGAAAATACACGAAGATCTATACACTGCCAGGGTGCGATTTTACTAAATATACTGTACGCTAGCACAAACCACGCCCACCGTAATATCTCATCTTCGAAGTACTTAGGCAAAACTCAGAGACTATTTATCCTTAACGAACTAACCTATCCCTGATTGCAATATTTTTGAGGAAGGAAAACCGAATGGAGTGTAGAAACACATTGATTAATAATATATTTCAAAAGTTGAGTTCTTCGACAAAATTGAATAAAATGAGACTGTTTATCCTAAAAGCACTAACCTATTTCATGAAAAAGGAAAACCAGAATGAAGTGAAAAAACATTGGTGAAAAAAAAAGTTGCAAAAAAAAGTTCAAGTTCACAGCGATTCGAACCATGGACCTTCAGACTGAAAGTCGACAGCGCTAACCAGTAGACCATTTGGGTATATGAATTTATTGCGTACAAGAGATTGACAACGAGAGAGCTTCAGTCGAATTCGTGTCAAAATCATGAAAAGTGTATTCTTGCGTTGGAGTACAGTATATTTAGTGCGATGTGCTGACTCCGAGTATATCGGTAATGTTTGGAGATATGACGTATTATGGTGGGCGTGGTTTATTGTGCTAGCGTGCAGTATATTTAGGAAAATCGCTGCCAGGGTGACTGCTACACACAAAAATATTAAAATCGACAATGAAAAAGAATCATTCCTGCTAATATTGCAGAATTGTCTTTTATGCAATCATCATGTAATGATAGCTATCAATACATACACAATTTTTTTTGTGACGAGAAAAAAGGTTGACATTCCATCCCTGTCGACATGTCACTTTTCATAAATAACTTTCTTCTCATGGGAAAAAAAATTTAGTATTTTTTTTTCTAGATATTGATATTTATCATTCAGGACGTGGAAAGATATTCCGAATTGAGAAAACCTAATCACGAATCTGCGATTAATGGTCTATGAAACTAACAAGTTTCCATCGTTTAAGTTTGGACTTCTTGGTTACGAGGAAGTATTGAAATAGTATATTGTTTACCGAGCACGGAATGATAGTTATTTCCCACGAGAATGAAGTTTTGGGAAGAAATGTCTCCAGCCCCACCTATATTCCTCACTCTCCTGATCAAAATTTCGAAAAATCCTTATCATTCCCGAACTGGGCATGAAAAGTACTATACATGTAAAAAAAATTTCGTTATCTCATCGCAAAGGTTTTCGGAAATATTTACAAAGAACCTCCATCTTGGTCCCTCTTTCAGATATACACCCCAGGGAGCCATTTCTGGGCTTAAGTAGGTATATGTGAACTTTTTTTTACTATTTTTGTTCCTACAATCTGTGGTAGAAATTTTTTTATCTTGTTTCGGGACACCCTGTATATATACACTGTCGATGGCTTTTGTTGTGATAGTTCCGAAAAATAAGTCAATAACACCGTCTCCAAAAAACAACTGCAAATCCTTTCATCTTACATTACACTTCGCGAATACGTAAATTACTAACCACTAAGTTGGCAATTTTTGAAATCGAGTACAGAATTATACTGACAGATGATTGATTGATTCAAAAGAATGATAAAGATGCCTGATGCAACGCAGGTGTAATTCCTATTGAAAACTTCAAATTACACGTCGATAATTTTCTGATTTTAATATAATGTGATATCTTCTCAATATTGATTCGTCCTTTTTTCTGTCACAGAAAATATAGTGTATTATACACGAGAATAATATTAGATTTATGCTCACCTCGAGCTAATATCTACAACTTTTTTGCCTTGTGTAATGAATAACTACTTCTACGACCAATAAATAATAAAAACAAAAATTGATTTCTCACTATTTATTCTTCAACATAATCCAACATCATCAGTTCATAAACTACTTGTACTATAACGTAACAAATTAATAGTGAACGCCGGAAAAACGGTATTGTTACAGTTTTTCGAAAAAAAACAGAAAAATCATATCTCAATGAATGTTAATGTCAATAATACCACCATTGAACCCTCAGAAAGAAGCAAGTTTTCAGGAATACATTTGGATGAAGCACTATGCTGGAAATACCAAATCAATCATGTGTGCAAAAAATTATCAAGTGGGTATTTCGCATTATTTCAGTTAAAAAAACAACTCGACCAAACAACCCTGATCAACGTTTATTACGCTATCATAAATTCACACATCACGTATAATATTATCCTATGGGGAGGAGCCACTGAAATAAATAGAGTATTCGTATCGCAGAAGAGGGCCATTAGACTTATATTTAACTTGAAAAAAACAGACTCATGTAAACCATACTTCAAGAAACATTCATTATTGACTGTTCCGTGTATATATATTCATAGCTGTGTATGCTATATTAAACGAAATATAAAGTTTTTAACCAGGAATTGTGACAATCACCGATACCAAACAAGGCATGGTAACAAAATAATTATCCCAAAACATTCGACTAGCCTATATGAAAAGACCCCTTCTCTGGCTGGAACAAAATTATTCAATAATTTACCATCTGAGCTGAAAGATATTCAATCATACAACCTCTTCAAGAAAAAAGTCAGAGAATTTTTGGTACTGCATAGTTTTCACTCCACCTCTGAATACCTTAGTTATAAGTGAACTGGGAGTACAGTTTTTGATTTTTAATTTTTAATATTTAATTCTTAACTTTATGTATTTAAATGTCTCCAATGTATTTTGTTTGTTTGTGATTCTTCTATGGATGTTATGATTGTTTATTTTTAATATGTAGGTTTATATTACGATTTAATCTCAGACATTTTTATACTTCTCGACTGACATGTCCTATTTCATGTATATGAACACAAAGGATGAATAAATATTCTATTCTATTCTATTCTATTCTATTGACGCTTTGAGTAGTAAAGATTGGCCGGTTCTGGCTCTCCGCCCTAGGTCACCGTCCTCCGACCTTGGGCGGAGTGACCTTGGGCGGGAGTGACCTTGGGCGGGAGTGACCTTGAACGGGTCTGACCTTGGGCGGGAGTAACCTCGTACAGTGAAGTGTCGACAGCACGCCCTTGAACGCGGAGGTGACCTTGAGGGCGAGACAAAGTGACCTTGAAGGAAGGTTGTACGAGTAACCTTCGCATATGTGACCTTGGGAACGAGTGACCTTGAGTTGTAGAGAGAGAGAGAGAGAGACCTCGACCTTGGAGAGGGAGGTGAAAGCGTGTGCGACCTTGAAAATGGGAGTAGGCTGGTCGAGGTCGTTTTGGTAGAAGTGGGGTGCTGTGTTACGTCATGACTCCCTCCTATATAAACCCAATAGTTGTGTCCATGAGAGCACAGTTCTCTCTCAATACTATCATCAAACATCAAGTTGAATAGTTCTTTGTGAGTGATAAATCATCTAAACAAAATGTTAGTTTGCAGTGTGTGCGCTAAACCTTTCACACGTAGTGACAATCTACGACGTCATCAAAGGGTTGCATGTGTGGGAAATTTCAACCCATCTATTGCAAAGAAGCCTCGACTGGAAGATGGCACTCAGCAAGCAGCAACTTCTGCAAATGTGCAGACATGTACTGTTTGCAATAAGACCATTCCAACCGATAAAATGGGTGCGCATAAAAGGACATTGGAGCATCGGACAAACGCTTGCGTCAATTATAGGGACGGAGTATATGTGATTGAAAATGCGTTCAAATGCCGCATTGTGAGCTATCGATTGGAATGCAGAACTGATGTATTGGATTACAATACGTTTTTTAATGAGAATAAGGCAACCATTATATCTTTATTGGATAATATAATCTCGATTCACCACTCCATCAAGGTGAATATGGAAGTGTTTGGAAGATACATTTTACAATCCCAAGATCTTCATGACATCAAATCCTTCATGACGCCAAATCACATCATGGATTCATCGCTGGATTTGGAGGCCGTGGTTGACACATTCAAGGACATCTTATTGAATCAAACGACCGAATTCGAGGAGCGTGATTCTGGTGAGTTGGTATGATTTTTGAAATATTTCTGATTATTAACAGATGTTACTATTGTTATAGGTTGGGCTTTAGAAAAAATAATGTTCCTGGAAATCAATATCAACAAGTACAGCCCTCTGCGTGGATGCTCTTACATGAAGCTACCTAGCTTCATAGAGAATAAAAAGGCCGTTGTAAACATAGTGAATCAGGACGAGTGCTGTTTCGCTTGGGCTGTGACGTCTGCACTGTATCCGGCAAGAGCTAATGTTTGCGAAACCTCTTCATATCCGCACTATTCTACAGTTCTGAATTTGGTGGGTATAGAGTTCCCTGTTAAAGTGAGTAGCATTCCAAAATTCGAAATTCTCAATGATTGTTCCATCAACGTTTACGGGTTAGAGAGTGTATTTGAAGATCATCAAGTGAAATATCATGTAGTCGGCCCACTGTATTACTCCAAGAAAAGAATGAGTAAACATGTGAATTTACTTTTGACCACAGATGATGAAACTGGAAATAGCCACTATTGCTGGATAAAGAATTTATCAAGGCTGGTATCTAGCCAGATATCTGCCAAAGCGCATAAGAAATTTTTTTGCGACGGTTGTTTGATATATTTCTCAGATGAAACAAAGTTGTTACGCCATCAGCTGAATGATTGTAATCATACATATACTACAACTCCGTCCACAGAGATCAAAGTCGATAAATTTGGAAATTCAGTACCTGAAAACATTTTGAAATTCGAGAAATTTGAGAAACAGATGAAAGTACCATTCGTTATTTATGCAGATTTCGAATCAGTTCTGAAACCGATACATACTAGTCAGCCAGATCCGAATAAACCCTTTACTAATAGAACATTCGCACATGAACCTTATTCATTTGCATACCTTATCAAATGCTCTTTCGATAATTCTATCACGAAATATGTTACATTCCGTGGAAAAGATGCTGCGAAAAAATTCGTATCCAATTTAGTCAATGACTGCAAAATAATATACAACTTGTTTCTAAAACGTGTAGTTCCTATGGAAAAATTAACTCCGGCAGAAGAAGTTGAATTCGCTAATGCCACGGAGTGCGGTATTTGCGATAAAGCTTTTATATATGGCGACGTCAAAGTGAGAGACCACTGCCATCTAACGGGAAAAAAAAGATTCGGTGCCGCACATTCAATATGTAATTTGAACTTTAAAATTCCAAATTTCATCCCCATATTTTTTCATAATATGAGTGGCTACGATAGCCACCTTTTCATCAAGCAATTATTCGATAGAGAAGAGAGAGTTGATTGTATCGCGCAAACTAAGGAAAAATATATTTCATTTACCAAACATATTTTAGTAGACGAATATTTGGGAAAAAACGGTGTGAATCAGAATGTCTTCTTGAAACTGCGATTCTTGGATAGCTACAAATTCCTTGCCCAACCCCTGCAATCCTTGGCCGAAAATTTGAATGAATCTCAATTTGTAGAAACTGCTAGATATTTTCGCGACCCTGAAGAATTCAAATACATGACGCAGAAGGGAGTTTTTCCATATAGTTTCATTACGTCTATGGATAAATTGGATAATGAAGATCTGCCATCAAAAAGTGATTTTTTCGATAATTTATCTAATACACATATTTCGGACGAGGATTATCGAAGAGCTGAGCATGTTTGGAATTTATTCCAATGTAAATCACTCGGTGATTACTCCGACCTTTATTTAAAATCAGATGTTTTATTATTATGTGATGTTTTCGAGAACTTCCGGAATGTTTGTTTGAAAACGTACAAGTTAGATCCGTGCCAATACTTCACTGCACCCGGTTTATCGTGGGATGCTATGTTGAGGTACACAAAAATCGAATTGGAATTGTTAACCGACATCGATATGATTCATTTTTTCAAAAAAGGTATAAGAGGCGGGATTAGTCAATGTAGTCTGAGGAGTCATGTTGCGAATAATAAGTTCATCCCAAACTTCAATCCAAATGAACCATCAACATTTATCATGTATTTAGATGCAACTAACTTGTACGGTCATAGTATGTCACAGCCGCTACCAACATCCGATTTTAGGTGGTTGACCAACCAAGAAATTATAGAGTTAGATGTCATGAGCGTTGAAAACGATAGCCCATATGGGTATGTCCTTGAAGTTGATGTGTACTATCCTGAAGAATTACATGATGCACACTCAGATCTACCCTTCCTCGTGGAATCCATTGCTCCACCCGGATCGAAATCTAAGCTGAAAAAACTGATTCCTAATTTATCGAATAAAATTAAATATATTGTTCATTACAGAAATCTCAAACAGGCTATGGAAAACGGTTTGACCTTGATAAAAACACATAGAGTTCTCAAATTTAAGCAATCCCCGTGGTTAAAAAAGTATGTTGACCTCAATACAGAAATGCGTAATAAGAGTACAAATAAAGCTGATAAAAGTTTATACAAGAATATGGTCAACTCAGTTTATGGCAAAACCATGGAGAATGTTGATAAAAGAAGCGATATCAAACTTGTGACTCATTGGGAAAGTATCACAAAGAGGAAGGGTGCTAATGCATTGATAGCACTCCCCAATTATAAAACCTGTAAAGTATTCCATGAAAATTTCGTAGCAATCCATATGGGAAAAGTTAAAGTGCATTATGATAAACCGCTGTATTTAGGTTTCAGCATATTAGATGTATCAAAAGTCGTTATATATAACTTTCTGTATGAATGCATTAAGAAACATTTCTCTGGTAAATCGTGGCTATTGTATACTGATACGGATTCTTTGATATTGAAAATAGAAACAGAAAATTTTTATAATTTCATGAAGGAGAATATAAGGTATTTCGACACATCTAATTACCCCGTAGATAACAAATTCAATATTCCAATAACGAAATCAGTAGTGGGAAATATGAAGGACGAATTTCCAAATGATCCTATTGTGAGCTTCTATGGGACGGGTGCCAAAGCGTATTACGTTCAATCTTCGAATTCCGAATTGAAAAAAGCGAAGGGTGTTTCAAGGCCAGTTGTTAGAAGTGAATTATCGATGGATGATTATAAGAAAATCGTAGAAAATGGTGGCTTGATATTCAGAAAAATGAATACTTTTCGTAGCGATCGGCACGATATTTATACTGAAATGAAAAACAAAGTCGCCCTTTCATACCATGACGATAAACGGTTTATCATACCTAATACTGTTAAAACTTTACCTTGGGGGCACAATGATATCGAATTTTATCAAACGAGTCCTGAACGTAATATGCTTTGGGTACAACAAGCAATATCTGCTACAATGCAAACAGCTGAGAAATCAAATTCTAGCGATAATTTAGATGACCTGATAAAAATGTTGATGGAACACTCAGAGCCTCGATAATAATAATAATAATGCGAACTCTGTACCCAACCTCATACGCTTATATTCATATTTATTGTTTAATCTAGTCTCCATATGATGTGATACGAGTTCTGTACACTCTTTATCTAGTCTACATATTATATTATTTATATATATTATATACACGTATTTTTGAATAAATTATTCCTTAGATTATTTGAGATGTGTTTTATTCATATTATAACGTATATCAGCCAGCTGATGCCGCACCACAATAATATTGAATATCGAATGAAATTTTGGTTCGCATTGAATAATGCAGCCTTGTGTGGAGGTCGACCTTGAGCTACGCACACATTTTCGATAAGGTTCGTTTTGGTGAAAAGAGGCTAGGTGGGGGAGGAAGGGGGAGATGTAGGCGGATATTAGCGGTGGAAGGAGAATAGGTGGAGCTTAGCAGATAAAACTCATTGAATACACGGAGACTCCTCATTCTGTTAGCAGATATCATCCACTAGCTCCACTACCAGAGTACTCTCGATATACCATCTTTTTTGTGCCAATCCAACTACATCGTCGATTAACCAATTGTAAGTACAAGTTTTGTTGCCATATGGATCATTGCTAGTGAATTGTATTTCGATTCACAGTTTTTCATCAAATAGTCTACGTTGATCTGAAATGATTTTTTTTCTTCAGATGCCTAGCACCGATTTAACCACAGCTTTCGCAGCAGAAGAAGAAGACATTGGATCTCTCCCTAATCTGAGTGAGTTTTCTCGATAACTTGACGGTAGTTCATTTTATAGATTTCATAATTTGTATTTCAGGCATTGATGGGTCTATCAGCAATTTGAATGTGGATCAAGAAGACCTGGATATCAGCTTCAATAGTGAATTGCTGGCAACCGATGAGGCTTGGGCAGGCGTGTCAGCAACATTATTAGATATGCCCCTACTTGAAGGATCACCATCCGGCCCTACCCCATCTACAAGTGCTGGTCCCGCAACTGGGGTATTCAAAAGGCCTTCGAAATGCCTCAAGATGAGCCGAAACCAATCTGAGGCATCATCACGGTTGGAGGTTGGCGCCAAGGTTCGAGATCCCAATGATGGCGACGTCGAAAATGGTGGTGTCTTGATGCGGAAAGGAAAGAAACTCTTTTTCGGCAAGAAGACTCCTTCACCTTCGTCTTCACCATCACTGACGCCGTCATCGTTGGATAAGCTTGAAATCGATTGCCGGAAACCTTCGCCTAAGAAAAAGAATTTGGGGATGAGAGGTGGGAGTCCATCAATTCTTCGAAAGTTTCTGGGAAATCGAGGCAAATCTAACCCCTACCGAAGTGGCAAGGCTGGCATGTGGTATAATGCCGGCAGAGATCATGCTGTATCAACCACATCGAAACAGCAGGAACAGGAACAGAAGCAGGAGAAGGAGCAGGAGCAGGAGCAGGAGCAGGAGCAGGAGCAGGAGCAGGAGCAGGAGCAGGAGCAGGAGCAGGAGCAGGAGCAGGAGCAGGAGCAGGAGCAGGAGCAGGAGCAGGAGCAGGAGCAGAAGCAAGCGCAGGAGCAGGAGCAGGAGCAGGAGCAGCCAGAGCGGGTCAGAATTATAAGTGTGGATATTATACGTCCGGCTGTCCAACTGCCGAATCTTCAAGAGGCGTTCAACGGGCTTGCTGCTGCTGCTGCTGACAATAATGGTACCGATTGTAATGCTCCCATTCACATGCGCATTCCATCGCCTCCAATAGCACCTATCGAAGCCATAAGGCAATATGATGGTGAATTGAAGCGATGGTATGCGAACGTCAATGCACTGATCACAGATAGTGAAAGCAAAACTACTCGTTTATCATCAGAAAGAGATGAATTGCTTTCACGACTGGCTGAGATAGGTCGACAATTGACGACAGAAGGAAAATTTCGCCAAGTCTGTGAAGTGGAGAAGTCTCGCCTCGAACATTTCAATCGGATGAATGAGGAATATTTGGAGCGAACTTAGATGTGTTTGTTTCATGTTAATATGTTTTATATATAAGTTGTATATTATAGTGTTGATGTATAAATTGTATATGTGTGTAGAATAAGTAATGGACAATGATGTATTTATTGATTTGGATAATATATGAATAAATTCAATTGACGATTTATTTCTTACTACCTATCGCTACCCTAATTCCCTCTCTACTCTCCCCCCTACTACTTTAACCATCTCCACTCATTGATTCCCCAGCGACTACGACCTCCTACTTTTTCTTCCCTACTCTTTCCCCTACTACTTCTATTACCCCCTCCTCCAACCGCTGCATATAAATACTTGCTTCCCCTGGGTATTGGATGTCATCTTCGGAGACGAAGACAGCGACAGCGATGGGGCCTCTGACAGAAGTAGTACCAGTATGGACCTCATGGGGAATGGAGATGACTCCGATTCCGATGCCACCCTCATCTTAGGAGGCATCGGAAGAGCGGAGAGCGACGTCGAGGAGGAGGAGGATGACCGTCCAGTAGCAAGGGGTGCTTACCTGGATCCATTCATCATGGAGGACATGGAGATGGACGCGTTCGACGAGCTCGAGATGGTACAGATTCTCGAGGATGCCATCATCTTCGACTGATTTTTGTTTTTGTTTGTACATAGTCATTAGTCATATAGTTTTTTGTATATATAGTCATGTAGTTTCATCAATAAATGTATTAAAAAATATCAGGTTCTTAATTTCTTGATACATTCCTTCAATTCCACTTATATATGTACATGTTGGATATTATATATCTACCAATCAGTCCGACAGGGCGTCAGTCTATCGACAACATCACACTGAGAATTTTGGATGATAATGACCGATTAGTTGACTTTCGCGGAGAGAAGATTATAGTAAAATTGGAATTGAAACAGCTCGATTAATTATTACAACGGTTTGGAAAAATGGGTTTCTGCTTCGGAAACCAATCAAAACGTGTATCTCTCGCTGCAAACCCCACTATTCTACACACTACCGTTAAGAAGAAGTGTAAACGGGGTAGAGGATTCATTCAAAGACAGCTCACCGGTCAGGTAGGACGTCATAGATTATCTGCGAGCGATATAAATTTTTTGGAATCTATTGGTCTGACAGTACGACAAAGACGACGACGAACGAGTAGAAATTAGTGAACAATGGTTGTCACAAGTTCTACTAGCTTACAATTGGAGGTGTTTGATGAACCAATTTTCGATCATTCACTAATTAGCCTACATGAGCATACATACAAACCATATGGTTCACCATCATTCAAGAATTCTGATGAAATCAGGATAGCTGTCAACTTTCAAGATTTGATACTCGATATTTCTGATAGCTACATATATATTGAGGGGAAATTCACACCAGATGATGCAACGAAATCCTGCTATCTATCTAACAATACCTTAGCCTTCCTCTTCGATGAAATTCGTTATGAAATGGGTGGCGAACAAGTATGTATGATTCGAAAACCAGGCATTACTACCACAATGAAGAGCATGATCTCTTATGGAGATTCTAACGCTAAATTTCTTGAAACAGTCGGATGGGGAATTGATAGCGAAAATCAGCCAATTCTAGACAAATCTAGTCACATATTCAGTGGAAAACTACCGCTAAAATATTTAATGGGGTTCGCTGAGGATTATAATAAAGGTATATTGAATGTGAAACAGGAGCTGATACTCATCATAGCTCGATCATTCAAAAACTGCTATATAGGAGAAGTTGATGCCAGTGTGGAGATTAACAAAATCGAATGGAAGATAGGACATATTATGCCATCGGATAAGCAGAGGTTGAAATTACTGAACCGTCTCAATAAAAGTTCTACAGCAAAAGTGAAAATTGCATACAGGATGTGGGATCTGTATGAATTACCGTCAATTCGTGAAACATCTTCAGACATTTGGGCTGTTAAAACCACCAATAGTCTCGAGCGACCAAGGTACATTATCATAGGCTTCCAAAATTCTGGTAACACAGATAATAGATCCAAGGATACCACCCAATTCATTCATGCGGGAGTCAACAATATTCGACTGTATTTGAATTCGGAAGTTTACCCTTATGAACGGTGGAATTTGGATTTTGGAAAAAAGTTAGATGCTGTAGCCTATTATGCATACGATAATTTCCAACGAAGCTATTATGGTAAAGACATGAGCGAACCAATGATGAGTATTGAGGAGTTTAGAAAAAATCCGTTATTCATCATAGACTGCAGCCATCAACCGGACACATTGAAATCTTCAACTGTCGATATCAAGTTGGAGTTTGAGACACGCCAATCGAAATTTCCATCTAATACCAAGGTATATGCGCTCATTCTTCACGATGCATTTTTGACATATAGCGCACTAGATGGTTCAATACAGTTGGGTGCTCCTTGAATACACTCTACAGATCTGGAGCAAATTCTAGCCTCCGTCCACCTCCACCACCACCGCCACAGCCGACCATGAGCATTCGAAGCCTATAATTGTATTAGATCAGTTTTTTCATTATTATTATTATGTTCATTATTATTTATTATCATCATGATTATTATTATTATTATTATTATCATCGACACATGTATCTGCACTAAATTGAATAAAAGTAAACAAATGTTTTACAAATCATCGTTTTTATTTCTTGATTGATAGACAATGAAAAATGCGAGCTCATCATCATCATTCCATAATTTATATATATATACATGCAAATGATAATAGTATGATTGAAGCATCTCTTAGCAATATCATCATCTCGATTCTTCTTCTCCTTCCTCCTCGTTGTCGGATGATTCTGGAATTACCCCCAAGTTGTACTTCCGTATCAGGCTGTTTGGTAGGAAATCAAAAATTTCATACAGAAATTGGTCCAAGTCCTCTCCCACCATTGCTTCAAGAAATTCCTCCAAAGTGAAGCTACCATATTCGAACCGGGCGCATAACATATAACCCTTTCTATATTGTTCGGCTTGTTTACAGAGTCGTTCAACTTGTTCTCGATCGAAGCATATGCTCAAATCATAATTTGTTGCATGCATTGCATCACGTGACAAATCAGAGAACTGACATTTCAACCTGCTCACTGCTGATTTGATGTCTTCCGCTGCCGGCCAGAATTGACTAGAATAATACATCCACATGTTGGGGAACAGGAGTCTGTAAATGATAAAAAAAAGTTTGGTAATGATGAGATTATTTGGGAGATTTGTCTTTCATTGAATTCTTTTTGGAACCTAATTTATTACTTACCGCAAACGGTACGATCTGCGTTAGTGGCTTGTGTTAATGTAATAATAATTATCATATAATTTTTAAACCCTTTTCACTAAACTATACTAAAAAAACCTATCAGAAATAATTAAGTAGAATAATTCCGAATTAATTTTGCTTGAAGTCAAACTTGATGAGAGCCCTCGTTTTTGCACCTACATATAATGGCTCACTCTGGCCCAAATATGCTAGAGTATAAAGACCATTTGAAGAATTCATCTCATCAATGTCGCTGTCACTCAGCAACTCTACAACTCTTTTGGGCAACCAACATTTCAGACTAGCCTCAGTTTCTTCATCGTACAATATTACAGAACCGCTCCTACCAAACCTGGTTCCACATAGTGATATTTTCTTGACCACATAGCTTTTATTCAAGAGTAGTGATGAGATAACAGTTTGCTTGATAATATCATTGTCTTCGTTAATTCGATTATTTATCGTTAACAAATCAATTTTAGGAGCTGCCATTATAAATTCTTCTTTGTTGAGTGAAAAGAGGTGTAAAAAGTATATAAATAATTTTTACTTACATATAACAGTTCACGTACACTTTTATTGCAAACACTTTATATTCCCAATCAATTTGAGCGGGTATATTTTTTATGTGCGAGTTGGTGGTGCGTATCTTCCGTATTATTAGGAGAACTATGCTCTCGCAGACGATACAATGATGTATTTATAGGAACTGGGATATGTGACGTAACACAGCACCCCACTTCTACCAAAACGACCTCGACCAGCCTACTCCCATTTTCAAGGTCGCACACGCTTTCACCTCCTTCTCCAAGGTCGAGGTCTCTCTCTCTTTCTCTCTACAACTCAAGGTCACTCGTTCCCAAGGTCACATATGCGAAGGTTACTCGTACAACCTTCCTTCAAGGTCACTTTGTCTCGCCCTCAAGGTCACCTCCGCGTTCAAGGGCGTGCTGTCGACACTTCACTATACGAGGTTACTCCCGCCCAAGGTCAGACCCGTTCAAGGTCACTCCCGCCCAAGGTCACTCCCGCCCAAGGTCACTCCGCCCAAGGTCGGAGGACGGTGACCTAGGGCGGAGAGCCAGAACCGGCCAATCTTTACTACTGCTTTGTCATTGAATTTCTATGTTCCCTGCCCCCCCTTATTGGTATCTACTGAATCGGAGAGCTAACTTTGCCACTGGCATCTTTATCATTCTTTTGAAGTTATCAAATATCTGACAGTGTAATTCTGTGATTTGATTTTAAAAAAATGCGAACTTATTGGTGGTTTAGTAATTTACTTAACCGCGAAGTGGAATTGAAGATTTATTATTAATTTTTTTCAGTTCCTTCTCGGAGACGGTGTTACTGACATATTTTTCGGAATTAGCATAACAAAAGCCACCAACAGTGTTCAAATATACATATATCCGGGAAAGAAGTACTCACTCTTCTCCTGTGGGAAAAATGTAATTTATGAAAAGTGACTTTTTATAACCAGTCAACAGAGATGAAATGTCAAACTTTTTTCCGTCGTAGAAAAAAAAAATTTATTAAACCATGTCTGATTGAAACTGTCAAATACGTACTTGAATAATATGCAGCGAAGAAAGAAGCACCATAACTGATCGAGTTCATGGGATTCCAGACCATTTGGAGATGAATCAATGGGGAAGTTTCCTTCCGATGAATTTTCATAAAATAAGTTCGGAACTCTCCAGTTTTATGTCCACGCTGTACAGAATGGCGACCGATAAAGTCCAAGTCGTTTTTATTCTCAAATTAAAGCAAGTTCTAATTTTCGGGACAGTAAACTGTGACGTGGAGTGGAGCCCATTAAATTGGTAACGACTCGTGTGAAAATCCTTCTAAAATTTCGGTTTATGCGCCCGGACTAATATCTATTCCAACCGCCCGCTGTTTCAATAACTAATTTCTTATTGTGGTTTGTGGTACGAGATAGTCTGGTGTATCTCTGAGTATTTTCTAAGATTTGGGGTAAATATTCACATCGCTAGAGTATCTCTGGATTCGATGGTATTTCTATTAATGAAATAAGAACTGATTCTCATCAGCATGCGCGATAAGAAAATGGTATACACCCTATTATCTTGAAACGCGATTATCTCCTTCCTGAAAGGCTTCGATAGACCGTGCAGATAAATTTGGAGTACAGGGTGATTGATTAGTTTGATGAAGTTCAGTTTCTCTTATCTCCTATATTCACAAAAATATTACTTTGATTCAGAACAGTGTCCTGTCATCCTGTAATACTGTGAATGATTCAAGACATCAAGACTATCCATTGCTAAAATCTCTCAAATTGACAATTTAATATCTCAAACGACATAGGAGATACTGCACTATATCACACTAATCAATCACCCGGCTTATTAATATTCTCTTCTGATTGAAGTGAAAGTTCTAGATCAATTACTAGATTATTTTTTCCATTTTTAAAATCACTATAGTTTTGAGTGTAATTTCTGGACAATCTGTATGAACAATTTGTCTGCTACCTTCATTCAAGGCGTTTATTGATAGTTTGTCATTGTCACTTTGTCATTCGCAATAATTTTCATAATGTAATTTTTTATATGAGCTTCACTGCTGGTATTAGATTTATTCTTGATGGAAAAACGAGGAAATATATCACAAATTTACTCAATCTAGATAACACAAATTTATTAAATGTCTCATAAGTAATATGCAACTGCACACACTGTAATTAGGAATGTTGTCCGAGGAGAATGTGTTTATGATTATATTCATTTCAATAAATGATAATCAAAATATCAAACGAGAGTAGGATGCTGTCGTAGAATTAAAATCAAAATTCGTAACGAATCGTTTTTTCATCTCTTGGAAAGTTGGAACGTACGAACCTATATTATATTTATGAAATATCGTATGCATGTATATACCATTGAATGTATAATAAAATAATATTCAATTCGTTCTATATAAACAGTGCATGTTTAAATACTACAACTCTTCATCTCTATTTGATATCCAATTTGTAGTTTCCGAGATCTATTTGTCTATAATATTGGATCTACACCAAACAGACAAAACAGCATCGTCGATATCAACAAAATTACTACTTTTCAGAGACATTTTAGAAACATTTTGAAAACAAGAGTCGCCGGCGACAGTTTTTGTTGTTTTCGGAGTCCTAAAAGGGAAAAAGGGTTTTTGTACGACTACGGACACAGTCGGCTGGGGGAAAATAGGTCTCGACACGTATCTTGTTTTTTGCAGTTTGCAGTTTGTGCACATTGTGTGTTTATGGTTAGTCTATCTATTTATTTATTCATTATGCATTTGAATATATACCTACCAATCTCTTTCAGAATATGACTGAAAAAAATTAAAAGTGGAAAACAGAAGAGGTCGGCATTTTGATTGAAGCTTACCTCGAACATGGTAATTTATGGAACCCCAGCAAAAACATGGGCTATGAAAACCGAAATGAAAAAATGGATGCGTACAAGCATAGATTGACTCTAATCTATGGTTACAAGGAAATTGGTTCCTCATTCAACACAACTACACCCGAAAAGATCATATTGTCTCAGTACCAACGCGAAAGACGGAACTATAAAAAAGTTTAAAAATCGGGAGCCGGTCATGTTCTTTTTCAGAGAATTCATAATGAACCCTCCACCCCCAGATGTGATGAAGAAATCTACCCAGTGGAAATGAGCGAAAACTTGAATGGAACTAGAAATCTGTTTGAGTCCGTTTAGTTGCAACAACGTTTCTGATATGTTGCTGCTTTGTCGGTTTTGTTGGAGTTTCCATTTTCAAAAACAAAACAGCGACTCGACGTGTCTGTTTGGTGAAAATCCGCCATAAATACTTGAATTCGTGAAAAAATAATACATGTCGGTCTGTCGCTTGATACTTCCTGGAAATTAACAAACACTTGTAGACCAATCCCTTCGAAAGCTTAACTCTAATTCAAAGAGATTTGTGGTTTGTGATTCAATCTATGCCAAATCGATTGAGAAAAGTTATTGTATACACTAATGTATCCTCAACTTCCAATACTAAATACTGACAGTATTCGACCGCAGCGTAGCACTTTCGATTGAACCTGGAGTAAGTTATACTTCCATATTCATAATGGACCATCACCCTTTTTTTCATAATATCGACTCATTTTCATTATTCTATGATATAAACCGTGATACATTTTTCAATCCATATTTTGAAGCGTTCACCATTGATATTTTTTTAAATGTATTATTTTCAACAGTGACATTTGAACATTTTGATTGGAATTTCATTGCCAGATAGAGATTCTTCAATTCTAATTATTATATACAGTGTGTCCACTGCAAGAGCTTACCACCCCTGTTAATATAATTATATGATAGAATCTGAGAACAATGTATTTGTTGGAAAGGTAATCGAAATGCCCATCCAACCAGAAAATGATTTCATTCTTGAACTGTTTTCATGGCCAACGGTGACCAATTTCATTGACCCAAATTTCAAAAAGTACTATGAGACAGTTTTTCACTAAAAATATCGATGGATTTTGCAGCAGGATCATTTAAAACATACCGGTACTTATTTTCATTATCTCAAAATACAAGGTGACCCAAAAACCGATTCATTATTTTTAAATACTTCATCAGAAAATGTAGTATACTATGGCATTACTGGGTAATGACAAATTATTATTGAGAACTACTTCAAACATATCTGTAAAATGTGGTGTTCTATCAGAAATAAGGGAATTCAATTTACTTCCCGTATTCGGAGGTGCGCTATGCCAGATTTACCCTCGGATTCACCTAAGATTTTTGAGAGATTCATTCAACTCATCATAATTTTGAAAATGAATGGGTTACCAGAAAATACCTGAAATTATATAGTTTAGTACTATATCTTTATTATTTTATTAGAATTTCATCGATCGTTTTCTCAGGGTGTGATTTAATTGATTGTTAATGATAAGGGATATGGTTCCTTACTTCATTTTGAGAAAAAAGTTCATGTGAGAATATGCCCTGAAACTTGTTGTAGACAGTATATTGAAGTTATTATAATGAAATAATTTCTGCTTGAAAATTCCAACACCCTATGCTCGAGAGCTAAGAGGTTTAATTAATCAATTGTGGATTGTTGAAATTTACACACTCTTAAATCCCTTTATTTCAAGACTGGATTCTTGTTATAATAATATTATATCGTTCTCATCAAAACTGAATCATTGTGAAGCAGTCCAGATCAATTCCTATTTATTTCATTGTAGTTGTCAAGAAAGAAATATGTCATTGTTATTTTTCACGTTTGAATAATAATTATAACACCTCTGGGTATACTGCTGGGTAGGTATTTATTTATTTATTTATTTATTTATTTGTGGATCATCCAAACAGATGAACCTTAGTGGTTCATCCTTTAATAGGAAGATACATAGTAACATGTAAACATTATAACAAAATATCAATAGCTATGACAATATGTTGAGAGTTTTTACTTACATACTAAGGTGCAAATTTTATAGGTGCAGTAAGAAATAGTAATAATATAATAGTAGAAATAATAATAATACAAACTATTTTAATTATCAACTGATGTGGGAGCATAAAAATCAAGCAAGAATAGCCGCAGTTTCTTCTTAAAGCTAATCATATTCGAATAGAACAAATCAATATTCGAGTGACAAATTGTGTTGTAAGCATTCATGCATCGGATCATTGGAGAGTTGCCATAATAGTTAGTTAAATAAGAGGGTGGGTAGAAGGTGAGGCGATTTCGCACAAGTCTTGGGTTACAGTTCAAAACTAAATATTCAGTGCAATTTGGTGAATCAATAAAATCATTCAATATTTTATATGTAAACAGAATATCGAAGAACTCCCTTCTGATGAACATTGATTCTATTTTATAAAAGTTCAAATTAGATTCATATGTAGAATGATGACGATATTGGAAAAATCTGAAGTTAAGAGCATTTACCAATTTTTTTTGTACATTTTCAATTCTTGCCACGTATTTCTCATAAAAAGGGTTCCATATACATGTACAGTATTCCAATATCGGCCTCACTAATGTTTTATAGACAGTTATTAGGGATCTATGATTACGAAAGTCCTTCGTATTTCTTAAAACGAATCCTAACATGCGAAGGGATTTCCTTACAGTTATCTCCAAATATGAGTCAAATGTCAACTTTTTGTCCAGGATGATTCCAAGATCGCGCACCTTATCACACGGTGGTATTTTTTCGTTATTTATAAAAAGGTCATTCGATAGACAATTGTTGGTTCTTGAAAAAACAATCTGGTGACATTTCTTGATGTTAATGAATAATCTATTGAACTTACAGTAATCATAAAGAGTATTTAGGTCTTCTTGAAATTCAGCGTAATTTAATGATGTTTCGATTGGCATATAGAGCTTTAGATCGTCTGCATAAATTGCTACTTTCGAATATTTGATGAATTTTTCCACATCGCTGACGAAGACACTGAATAGAATGGGGCCTAAATGGGAGCCCTGGGGAACCCCAGAAGTGATGAGAGTTTTATTAGAGTTGAAGTTGTTGATGGCAACGTACTGGCGCCTGTCTTGTATATAGGAGGTCAGGAGACTCAGGAGGTTACCGTACACACCGAAATTCTCCAGTTTGGTTATCATAGTAGGATGATGCACTTTATCGAATGCTTTCGAGAAATCGGTGTACACGGCACATGCTGAGTGTCCACTTTCCATAATATCAAATACGTTTTGAACAAAAGGTGCTAAGTTGGTAATAACGCCTCTCTTCTTGTGAAAACCGTGTTGATGAATTGTAATGACGTTTTTAACCATAAAAAATATTTCTTTTGTTAAGATTGATTCAAATATTTTTCCGAAAATGTTCAATATTGATATAGGCCTATAGTTCCCTGCGTTTGTTTTATCTCCAGACTTGAAAATGGGTATAACTTTCGCTATTTTCCACTTTAATGGGAATAAGCCTGAGCGAAGTGATTTATTGTACAGTAAATATATAATACGTTTACAGCGCGAAGCAGGTCATAAAATGCTAATGAGGGAGGCAGCTCGTTTCTAGACAATGAATAGTACATGTGCTTAGACAAAAATATTTCAATTCGCCCAAGAGTCGTTACCAATTTATTGGGCATCACTGTACATTCTGAATCTAGTCTGAAAATAGCTGATGGTGAAGAATATAGCTAGCGAATAGCTAACCAATAGCTAACGAATGAAAAACGAATGAAAAAAATAGAAGAAGTAAAACTGGTTAACAAAAAGATACATAACCACAAAATCACTCGGAGCAGGAATGCAGAGGGTAGTTGGCTTCATTCTGACAGGCTATGGTTTTGTTATTCATGCATTGAAATATCTCGAATAGAGCTCGATCCTAAACGAAAATATCATCGAATCAATAAATCACTATCGGCTACATTCAATGATACTATCCTTCCTAATTTACTGTCATCGGTCCGAACAGAATGAAGCCAACACCCATGGCTCCTTCCTCCTGTTGTGCCTGTCAGTATTTTGAGTGGTGTGGACGAACTATTAGGCGCTGTTGCAAGATATAATCTGCAACTTCCCTAGAAAATAGAATAGGAACGGATTCATCAGCTGAAAAATGACTGACAAGTTATGAATAACATATTGTAATATAAAGATAGTGAAAAATTATAGATGCTATCGCAAAATATCATAATTTATCTTCATTAGTGATCAACTTCATTCAGACAATGAGAGAAATATGGGAATTATTCATAATACTTGACAAAGTAGGATTGAAGAACCTATTATATCTCATTGCTGTTATGATTTAGTTATTATGCATTCAAAGAACAATTTCCGGAATTCTAGACATTTGATGATGTCGGCAACGTTGTACTGGCACAGGGAATCGTATTTCAACTCTGTGTGAATGTGGATTTTCAGAAAGTACGTCATAGAATGGTGGAGGAGCTAAGTTCTTATTTTATTTATTTTTTTCTGAAGTGAAATCAGCGAAGAGACAAATGTCTCTTTGCTAGTGAAATTTGATCTTACGAAAAAAAATAGAAATACGTATATATTTTTTTTCAAACTTCACAGTGACATAAGAACCTCATAATATGAAACTTCCCCATTGGTAAAATGAATGCTTTTGCTATGCAACTTGATCAAAGTACAGCTGATGTCGCTGAGCTATCGAAAACTACTGCTCTTTCGGAGAATATATTGAAGATTTCCTATTCTGTTCACTTTCAGAAACCAACACAAGTAACACAACTGGAGAAAGCCTAATGTTGGTGTTATTATGAAAATGTAATTCTTCGCAAAAAATTACGCGCAATGAATATTTATAATTCATATTATAATATCAGTGTATTGTCAACTCAATCATCTGCTACAAAATTAAAAGTATCCGATAAGCGATGAGGTTTCAAAGGTCTTAAAAATTAAATTATTATACATTAACCTTTGATATTATCGAGATAGGATTCCACCATAAAAATATTCATCGATTAGGGTTCCATGTCCAAAATAAATTGGGAACCCCTGCTCTAGATACCTACGAGACCTGAGAATAAAAGCAATGGGAAGATGGATTCTCGTGATCTCGTGGTGTATTGACATCATTGACTGACGATCGTTTCCGAACCCGCTTTACCGCATTACAGCAACCGATATGTCCGTATTTGCCGAGAATGACCGCAGTTTTTTTCACCCGTCATTGCTTTTCTGAAACATCGTCGGTCAGTGATACTTTTATTACAACGGATTTCATTTACAAACGGGATTGTTCCGAAGACTCACACGTAGAACACTTGATGGCATATCCAGATAACACGAGAATATCCTTTGATATCCTATGGGCGTCCTAAGGACATATGTTTCGGGTATTCGGGACGTCTCAAAGACGTCCATTTTTAGAACGTCCATAGATCATACGATATCACGAGAAAAGAGATACTTTAGTAAAGACTTCCTTTGATATTGATCAAATATCAATCCACAGGGTGATTGGAGATATCGTTTTCGGTACTAAAATGCTAGATTATCGTGTTTTGTTTGAAGTCTGAAGTTGCTCCGAGAAAGTATAATATAACAAGAGAACTAGGTTGAGTTGAAAAGCAAATCCCTGTCTTCACAGATAATTCGAACTCTGCCATTTGGCAGGCATTCATTGAGTGTTGATTATGTACATATCAGTTGATCCAATGTCTGTCCAATAAAAACATTTGATATGATTATTACTATTATTAAATATCAAAAATATCGTGGCTGGTACACACTAGGTATCGTGTCTATACTGCAATTTTTTTCCAGGGTTTGAGACATTTCCATAATGATTATAATGAGTCATTTACCCACAGTCGTATAAATGGAATTTTTTATCAAGATTACTGGATTCAGTCATTTTACAAATTATTGTAATTGGGGCATGCTTTTCCGTGTTCAAAGTAATTAACAATGAAGTTTCGAGAGCCTTCATCCTGACGATAACAGATGTTTGCAATTTGTCATATTGGATGCATCTCGCAGATCATTAACATTTTCACAAAAAATACATTCTGGAATCCAATTAGAAAAATTGGTGAAAAACCTTGTTAGGGTTGTAGGGATGTAGTGGAAGTCATACGCCAAATCATAAATAAATCAATTAAAATATCTTTTTATATGTTGTACAAGCTGCATGCGAATGAAATTTTAATTTTAGACAAATGTATAAAATTTCAAAGCGCTTTTAGTTTTTAAGCCATTATCAGTGCTGTACCTGCAAGGGAAGTTTAAAATAAAAATTCCAAGTTACATAATTATTATAAAATTTATTCGGTCCGATGAACACAAGAGACCATGACTATATTTTTATTGGCAATAGTGTTGACAACACAGAAGTGTCAATGCCATTAGTTTTGAACTAAGCGTCAATTGAGTACCTGACACAAAGAGACTTGTTATGATAAAAGAACCAAAAGTTAATATTTATTTTCTATATTATTTAATCAAGAATCTGTTAGTGTTATTCTGTGTGTTGGTATGCTATTGGATTTGTTGATATTAGGATGTATCCTATATTGGATATTGAAAAAAAAAAGTGTATTCTAGAATAGTAACTTGTATTTCTAAAAGCATCAATTGTTTTTCGGAATAGTGATTTGTTTTTCAGATAGTGACCAGAGGAAGTTAGAAAGAATTGACACAGTGAGCAAAATTATGTTTGAATCTTCCTAATACAGAAATAATAGAGAAAACTACAAAATGTAGCAAAAATGCTCAAAGTGTAATGAAATGTTGAAAATGAAGTAAAATCTCAAAGTCATGTCTACAAGTGTTCTGTTAAATGAACAACAACTAAAGGAAGAATATCAACCAGTTTCGTATGGCTAATGCCACGCTGGACATGAAATTACATCTTCCAAAAATCACTACAACGATTCGTTGAAACGAATACTGATGAGTGCTAGTGTTTCTTTCCTCAACGCCCAATTGTCTTTGGATTGTAGGCAGATTATCGCTCGACACCTACAGACCGGTTTCGGGTCTTTGATTTCCTCATCAGTACAGCAGTTCTCACTCCTAAAATTACATAGGAGAAAATTTGAGTTGAGTTAAAAACCTTCTCCCTTGTTCCTCCTTTGTAAATAACTTGTTTTTAACTCAACTCAAATTTTCTTATATTTAATTTTTTCACTCAACCAGTTTTGATCTTATCCCATGTCTGTTTGAACAATAGTCCAATTGCACCATTCCACCTGTCATCTGTCTTGTTGACATCTTGTCATCGGGAAGTTTGACGTTTGATCTCATGATTTTTCGATTTTTCAGTGACAGCTAACCTATAGTTCACTTAAGTCTCACTAATGTGGGATTTTCCAAATTTTGTAAAATTTTTGTTTTTCACTCAATGACAACTTCCTGAGGGTATCTTAGAGGGTACAGGCACGGCCACTCTCAAAATAAAATTACCTGTTTTCATATTATAATGTTCACAATATTTACCATTTAAATTTAATAATATTCGACAACTTTTAAGAACATTTTTCATCCTCATGTAAGTTATATAATCTATTACCATATTCCTGTTACAAGTTTAGACTTTTGTAGGACGATATAAACCTTGGTTGATGATGGGCTTATTATAAGCCCGAAACATCCCAGTTAACACAGATTGATCCCAGAGATATAGGAGGGCATCACATTCATGCCACACATCACATCCGTGACTCGGAATGAGAGTCCCACTGAAATCACAATGACTGCTATTCCGGACCCTTTTGGTCATTTTATGATTCACATTATGATGCCAAACGAAACTCACAGTACGTATCAAGCGACTCCTCATTCAACATCAAAATTGATTGATTCCGTTTGTTACATGAATAGACAAGAATATGAGGTTCAAGTGAGTCTCTTGGTTGTTATGGAGCTTCACAAAATCACCTACATTTTAAGTCTCAAATACAATAGAATGTGACGAATATTGCGAATGCTTTGTGGAATGAATGGAATGGAAGTGAGACATGAATGTGACATCCCAGGGATGTTTGTGTTCTCTGGGATGTCCCTGTTTCGCAACATATTTGTGTTCAACTATTAAATGTCGTGGAGATGATTTTGTGATTTATTCTTCCTTTGAGATTTCACATTGCTGTCTATATATAATGCTAGATCCCGACACCGACACTATTTTAATTATCAGTTGAGTGAAGGAGACATGACACATTTGAAATCGCTCATAATTTTCGAATGATCTAATTATCATAAAATAATATTATCTTCATCTAAATTATCTTATAACCCCACAAATCCCATTTTTATCATCGTCAGACAACGCGAGCGACTATGATGTATTCCGTAAATATATATTTATTTTTTATTACATTCATGTCTCATAAACCTAATTTAAAACTGTTTCGATAAATTAGATAATTGTGTTTTTAACAGAAAGATTGTGAGGTTTGCATTGAAAATAGCCGCTATGAGTTTATGGTAGTTGATGATGTTTTGATGGAAGATTATCTAATCAAAATACAGGGTGTCCTTGAACTTGACTCCAATAAAGCAGAAGAATCTTATATTTCTTACTGTTGAAAACAGTAATGTGAGAATTGTAACCTATACATTGTGATTCAGAATAACAACTTCAACAGGTACCTATGTTCAGGCCAGAATTTTTTCAGGCAACTAATTTTTTTAATAATTTTCAAAACGTAATTACTTATAAAATAATTTCCATCCATCACACAGGTGGGCAAAGGTCAACTTTACGTCGAATCCTCTACTACTATATTTATCTTTGAAATTTGAAAAAGCGTGATTCAATAATTTCAAATTTTGGTGAAGGTGTCGGGTACCCAAGTCACCCATTCTGACCTAACTATACAATTTTGACAGTATCAGAGCTTCAGTATCAATCAATCACTTCAATATAGAAGAACTCACGTAAGTCTCATTCACTTTCATACAAAAATATAGACAATTTCCAAAATACTTTTGTAAATATATTTCCCAGCACTGATTCAACGTATACGGTATTCAAACCGAAGAATTACAATTGATTTAAATAGGAATATTCTTCTGTGAACATTATTGTTCGCTAGAAAAATCGATATACCTACCTCGGAAAGAGTTGCCGGAAATATGATCGAGAACCATTTGATCGAAATCATTCGATCGAATATCATTTGATCGAGAATCAATTGATCGAAAAATCAAATGTGAAATGATCGAAAATCAATTGATCGAAATACTATTTAATCGAAATATAAATTGATCAAATAACATTTTGTTCGAGCTTATAACATAAAAGAAACATATTCAATGCCTAGTCATTTCACGTATTGCAGGCAAGCAGCGTAACAGCGTTTTCAGCAGTCACACTGTTTTCCGGATAGTTGAGGGAGGATAATATTTCTTCTTCATAAGCATAAACAAGAGACTACTTTTACTAAGCAATCTAACCTAACTCCGCCTGAATCTTTCTTCCTATGAAGTATATTTTTAGGAAAATCACTTGGGAGAACAAAGAAGACTACTGTTTCTGAACAACCTAACCTGACTCGGCCTGAATGAACCTGCTTTCTGTAATTACAGGCAGTACCTGAACTATTAGGCAAGCGGTGTAACACATAAAAATATTCATCTCATATCAACTTTTATTTTCCAGATTGACTACCTATTCATTACCGAAATTTTTCAAAAACCGCAACCTTGTATAAACGATGTCTTGTCTCTGTAACCGATTGTGACATAAATTCTGACTTATTTTGTTGATCACTATAGTTTTACTTGAGGTTATACTCCTCACAGCATCTCACAATGAAATCCTTCATATTAATGAATTCCTGGAATCTATACAAATGATTATATCAGATCAAAATGTCGTTCAATCATTTGATATTCTGATCAAATGATATTTCGATCAATTGATTTTCGATCATTTGATTCTTCGATCATTCGATTTTTCGATCAATTGATTCTCGATCAAATGAAGTTCGATCTGTTGAGTTCGATCATATTTCCGGCAACCCTCGGAAAGAACCTATTTTCCCCTGTCCATCAACAGTTGTGATAGAACTCCTTTGACTTTCTCTGATATTTGGTGTTGATCCTCTCCTCTAGCAAACACAGAACTGGTTCTAGAAATGAAATTCGAGAATTCCAAAAAACAGCCAAGGGTTGAAACATAAATCTGACAATATGCTCTCAACCTTGTCACAGCTCGATCACTATCAAAGAGATAACGGATATACATATTATGTTACCGGACAAACTCGATTTTAGGATAAACTAGTTTTTCTCCGAATGGCAGCAAATATTAATATTGCTGACACATATCAATCAGCAAAGTATTACTTTTCCTGCTTAGGCAGCAAAGTAATTATACTCAATGGGAATAAAACATTTGACGTAAACATTTATTAGCAATTATTACATAAATCGTTTATAATTTCCTTCATATTTCATCCGAGACTTCTCCGGCAACAAATTCAACTCTTATATTTTTTGCCACCTCCCTTATTTCTGGAGGAGTAAGTACTTCCAGGTCGCCATCACTGTATATTATATAATAATTTAAATATACCGATATTTTGTTGCACAACTGTCAGAAATTTCATGAATTGTCAAACTATAATTATTATGGACATTTCCATAACCAACCATTCCAACAACTGCGATCTCGGAAAAATAAAGAGATTGTGGGAATTGTAATAATTTGCAAATACAATATCCTCCCTATATCATTATGAACAATCGGAGAAATAACTATTTTCCTAGGCTAAATCAGTATATCCGAAGAGCGATAGGATGAACTAGTTTGTCCTGAACTACTTCGTAATATTTTGGGAAGAAGGAACATACACCTCTATGAGTAGATCGTTCGGGAACAAGTCAAGCTGATTGACAAAAATTCAATGACTACGTTAAAAATTCGATTTGACTCCAAATTTTAATGTAGATATTTTCAAGACTTCCATTGAGATTACTCAATAACCCCAATTACATTCATTTTAAAATTTCAGGGCTTTCTCAGTCTCCATCCATAAGGAATTCTGACACCATGAAAGCTTATACAGGGAGGTCATAAATAAAAACAATTCATACTTCCAACTTCAACATCCTGTATGTCAAAAACGGAGCAAGTTAGGACACATGTTTATATGAACTTTATTTGCTAGAATATCACAAGGAATCACTCATTGGATTTTTTTGGTGTTATTTAGATACACCCTGTATTTTCGACAATGAAGGAATTCGTTAAAAGTGACGACTCATTTTTGACAGTGCAACATATTCAAGTCAACTTTTATATGTCTTCATCAGATTTCGAGATATGGAGTGTTAAAATGTCTCAAAATCATTGTTTTCATCACCTCCGGGAAATTTTCTATGGCAGCGCCCATGGCAGCCAATAATTTATTTGATCAGAAGATTCAGAATTGCCGCATGGGTAATATTTGCAGTCAAGAACAAGTCCGGCCTCTACCCATTCCTGGTACATAATAAATGACTCATTTTGAAGAAGATGCATCGCTATGACCGAACACAACAATGCACTCTTTGGCGGTGTACCGTCCTTTTACGGGGGGTCATCTTCAGGCCGTTTCGAAACTTTTTTGCAACACGAACTACGCCGAATACGGCTGAAATCTCGACACAGATAGCTGCTTACATTACTCCTGAATTAATTTCTTACAAGACTTTCAACGGCTTTCGGAATGCCGCGAGTACAGATTAGAGCTAATGCATCCCATCAGTTGGCGTCTGGGGTGTTGAAAAATTAGCGCGAGCGATCAGAGGCGTTTCTGAAGACATAATCAGCGGCTTCATTTTCATTTTTTCAACCTCAAATATTCTGAATACGAACTGAGAAAATCTGCATCACTGAAACTTTCGCCATTCCTGCTGATCAACTGAACCGCATGCACGAAATTCAACAGTGAATATTTTTGCGAAAATTCCATATGTTCGGATGGGGTTTTTTCAATTCTGAAGATGAATTCATTGGGTATATGACAGATGGACCGGTGATGAAAATACATGGTGACATCTGGCTATACAAAGTGACAAAGAAATCTCTGATGCAAAATTTTCTGGATTTTTCTCATTGATATTTTCATAATGCTCAAGCATATTTCACGAAATGGTTTGGCATTTTTTCTCTTATATCTTCAGGTAGGTAATAAAAAAATAGCTTTTTCGAAATTTTTCCTTGGTTAGGTTATTGTGAAATTATTTTTTATGAACATTTAAGACCATACATTCGTTCATTTTTTGACTAGACAACGTGAAATTTCATACTTTTCCATCGCACCCGGTTTCCCCGGAAAAGATGCCAACTTTTTGGGACACTAATCACTTAGGAATTCGAGTAGGGATTATCATAACACAGAAATGAATTTCGATATTGCGCAGTCTCCCATTAGGCATTTAGATAACTCTATAAAACTCAGTATCATTGAATTCGTTATGAAAATTTTCTAACCGATTATGGAATGAGATACAGGATGTTCCATTAAAACAGTTGTGGTCGTTTCTGGTGGAACCGGAAGTAGAGTATGGGATATTGCAAAATTTTTCAATTTTTTGAACTCTGGAAACCATGGCTTGTCTGAATAATTCGTTGATACCTGATATATATACTTTGTATATAGCACAGTGAGCAACATTTCAATGATGGATAAGAAATCATCGTTGATGGATTACATGAATTCATGAATTCTCTAGTTTTTTTAATATAAATTTCATCGACCATGCTATATCGCCCTATATATTTATTCCCAGGTTTTGTGTGGATTTCCGTTTCCTGTCATTCAATCTTAAATACTATACAAGTTGATCAATGTGTTGTGCTCGGTCTTCATGTAATAAACACTCTGTATATAAGCGATATAATATTTCATTCAAGAATAGGACACAATAACCCATTCAGGAACAAATTTGTGAAAGAAAAAGAGCTTCAAAAAAGAATATTTCTGGTCAGAAGTACAAAATATCACATTTTTCGAAAAAAAAAACCATTTTTTTAATACTTGGAGAGGTATATGCTTGAGCATTATGGAAATATGAAAAAAATACCAAAAATGTTTCATCAAACTGGGAGCATGAAGAATTTTTGAATATTTTGCACAGGTTTGTTTGTCACCTTGTGTATATATACAGAGCTCACTATGTATTTTCATCAGCAGTCTATATTCTGTCGGCTTTCCAAATATTTACTGTTGAATTTAGTGCAAAAATGTGCTTGATGCGGTTCAATTGATCAGCAGTTTAGTAGAAGTACCTACTTTACGATCTTCTGAATAACTCTGGTATATACTACCAAAAATCGACCTATGGTTAAGTCACAGTTTATGGAATGTCATTGTATAGTCTTTACAAAGCCACTTGAGACTTTTCAAAACGGACTGGCAGGCACGGCAATTCTTTTTTGACGACTTTTGATCAAACTTTCTAGAGTAACTATTGTAAGACATTTGATATACATATTTAGTTCAATTTCATGTTAGAAAATGCTCACTTGATGCCGTTGAGAATTATTGAATCCTACAGGGTTCTACTTCTTTTTCTTAGGAAATTGAGCGTATTAATAATGTTAAGTAGGTATTTCACATGAGTATCCTCTCAATTGTTCTAATGTAGGGTGTTTATATAGAAGAGATTTTCAAATACGTATTCAAAAAGAAGGACCACCTTGATTCACAAAATCACTGGAGAAGTACATGTGGAATACTGAATATTATCGATAATGCATGATTTGGGAAAAGAAATAGAATCAAACAACAGTTCAATAATTCCAATCAAAAAATTTTTAATTGACTCAAAGTGCGTGTCATCCATTAAATATCTTGCAAATCGAACGGGATTTCAAAAGTAATCAAGACGCAGGAGTGCCAAAATTCAGGTAATAAATGGTAGAAATATGGAAATATATTGAAGTCTGGTCATCAGTGGCGTACAACAAATAGTGTTAACGATTCTGTTCCCAACAGTAGAAATATGCACCACCCTGTATGTAGATCGAGATGTTTCGATATGCTAGTAGTGCATACTTATTGCCTGAGTGTACCTACAAAATGTCAAAGTGAAATGTATTCACAATATTGAATCGACTCAGATTTTTTTCAAAAAAATGTACTTTAACGCTCTGTATCTCAGTTATGAACTGTACTAGAGCATCTGGCCATTGAGAGAGATAGTAGTTTTTTCGATTGACACTTGACAACCCTGTGAATATACAGTGCTAGTAGTAGAAAAACACTACTATTCAGGAAAAAAGCACTGAAAAATCTATGCAAAAGGTGAACTCATTATGTGAAATGTGAATTGAGTTCTTGAATGTTAACCCATTCAAATAAATCGTGATAAAAATTAGTTTTCCTCCAAGAAGTGGAACCAATGGTGTATCACCCTGTACATAATAATTTTCATAGGAAAGTCGTTCCTTATTTGGTCAACCGCATTATGAGTCGTTCTTATTAGAAAGACCCTTCCCATGGACCTCAACAAAAGGATACGCTTCAGCAGTATTTTACCAAGAACAAATCCCATTGTTGAATTGTCAGCTATGTTCTGAACCTCGATTAGAAGACGTAATGAAGGAATGTGACCGCAATTAATACGAAATTATTAGATTGGTACTATGTTGTAGTCGGTAGAGAAGTGTTTTCGTTTGATATTTAATCACTGAACTGAATGAACGTGTGAAGAACAGTAAAGAAATTTAAAAAAAAAACAGAATGTTTCACGAAAGCGTAGAAGGCTCACGTTAGTTTTTTTTTAGACATATATAACATTCCATTAAGGCAGTTGTAACTGTCTATTTAGACATTTGTAACTGTCTATTCAGACAGTTGTGACTGTCTATCAAGATACTTGTAATTGACTATTAAGATAGTTGTAACTATCTATGTAGAAAATGGTACTTGTCTATTAAGATACGAATAGGAATAAGAAATCGTTAATGAAGTTGTCAAATTTAGGTAAACTTGTTCAATATGATAAATATAAAAGTATATGTGATGGTTATAATTGATAATTTATGTTTATATGATTAGGTAGGTTGAAAATAGCATCTGGATTTGATCATGATTATGTTGATTAGTATACAACTATCTATTCAGACAGTTACAACTATGTAGACTAGTTGCAACTGTCTAAATAGACAGTTGTAACTATATGAATAGACAATTATATCTCCAAAATTGATAATCTTTATCAATAATAAAGTTATGGGGCATTGAAGAAATCGACGTAATTCGAGAAAAGCCCTCTGGCGGCCAAACGATGAGAGATAGCGGAGTTTTGTTCACGCCAGTGGTTTCCTCATTGAATTTGAGCTCCGGACACCTTGGTTAATTTTTTTCCATCTCTTCAATTAAGGGGTGTTCCCATTAGAACGCGTCCAGTTTGGGACACCCTGTACCTATTAAATGTTGGTATCTCATTCATGAGAGACACTTAGGATTTAATAAATACAAAAAGTTCAAATTCATTTCCACGAAATAGTCACAATGCTCTGTTACCTCATAAATCTTATTGGGGCTATACTTGAAGTTACAGCAAATAGTCTTTACATAAGGTACTCCAACTTAAAGAAAATTAATTCAAGCTACTAAAATATAGCAATTTCCTCTGTAACTACTATAGGACTGCATGAAATAACTGGTATATGATTCAAGACGAAGAAAACAAGAAAGATTTAATGTGCACTACTCTGCCCCACGTTGGGCGCCATCTTGTTACCTCATAAATCTTATTGGGGCTATACTTGAAGTTACAGCAAATAGTCTTCACATTAGGTACTCCAACTTGAAGAAAATTAATTCAAGCTACTAAAATATACCAATTTCCTCTGTAACCACTATAGGACTGCATGAAATAACTGGTATATGATTCAAGACGAAGAAAACAAGAAAGATTTAATGTGCACTACTACTGCCCCACGTTGGGCGCCATCTTGTTACCTCATAAATCTTATTGGGGCTATACTTGAAATTACAGCAAATAGTCTTTACATTAGGTACTCCAACTTGAAGAAAATTAATTCAAGCTACTAAAATATACCAATTTCCTCTGTAACTACTATAGGACTGCATGAAATAACTGGTATATGATTCAAGACGAAGAAAACAAGAAAGATTTAATGTGCACTACTACTGCCCCACGTTGGGCGCCATCTTGTTACCTCATAAATCTTATTGGGGCTATACTTGAAGTTACAGCAAATAGTCTTCACATTAGGTACTCCAACTTGAAGAAAATTAATTCAAACTACTAAAATATACCAATTTCCTCTGTAACCACTATAGGACTGCATGAAATAACTGGTATATGATTCAAGACGAACAAAACAAGAAAGATTCAATGTGCACTACTACTGCCCCACGTTGGGCGCCATCTTGTTACCTCATAAATCTTATTGGGGCTATACTTGAAGTTACAGCAAATAGTCTTTACATAAGGTACTCCAACTTGAAGAAAATTAATTCAAGCTACTAAAATATACCAATTCCCTCTGTAACTACTATAAGACTGCATGAAATAACTGGTATATGATTCAAGACGAAAAAAACAAGAAAGATTTAATGTGCACTACTACTACCCCATTGTAACAACCTATAGTAGTAGCACACAGCCGACTGCTCCGTGGGTTCTCTGATAGATAGCTGCTGGGTTGGGCCAATGGAACCACTATATCAAGTTTTCCAGTAGAAATTCGCTATATTAATGAAATCGAGAATTCCAAACAATGTATCTTGTTTCAAGAAGAAAAGTACAATATTTTAGGATCTAATAATTGATATAAATTACAAATTACCTGTGTTATCATAAATTTTGGCATGTACTGATACCACACTCAAGGGAGATCTCGCTTGGGGGGGGAGGGAAACAATCAATTCATCAATAATTATCAACCTATAACAGTGAAAATGTGGGTACATCAGTCCTAGAGCTGTCAGATTTCACCTGCAGCACAGTAAATGGACTGGTGGCTGTAAATGTAGGTAAATAGGTGGTGAGGTGAATTCAAGAGCCTACAATCGGACCTGAACACATCTATAAGAAGGTCTGAGCAAAATATACTAGGGATGCACCGGGTACCGGGTATTACCCGGTACCCGACCGGATACCCGGTACCGGCCGGGTACTCGGTACCCGGCTTCGCTTTGGATACCCGGCCGGGTATTTTTTCCGGAATAAACGGTGGTCAAGACAAAAACTAAAAGGCTCGAGAACAGAAATATATTAATAACACAAATAACATTCTCACTAGAACCCAAAACAAAAAATCGTGATAAAACTAATATTCAAAATCTCCTGCCTGTGTACATTGGGTTGCCTTTATCTGCCTCTGATTATGCATGGTTTTTATTGATGTTTCAAAGAATAACGTTCGTCGGCATTGTGGCTTAGTGCAATATAGATATTAGGAGATAGATATGATGGAATATAGAAACTACACGACAGCTTCAATGCACTTATTTGGTTGATAATACCCGGCCGCCTGGTATCCGTTACCCGGCATACCTTTAAAATCGGGTACCCGATACCCGGCTTTTTCAGAAAACAGTTCCCGGTGCATCCCTAAGATATACGATAAAAAAGGGTCAGTGCATAAAGTTTCCACTTAGCTGACTCCTTGAGCTATGGTTGAGCTCTAGGGGCGACAGTCCTAGTCAACCCAACTGGAACTAGAGGACGATAGGGGTAGAGGTAGGTGGTATGATCTCTGGCACTCATAACTGGTCCTGGACACCACCAGTAGGTCAGGCACAGGAACAACAACAAACGCTAACAGCTACCAGCTAGCAGCTAACCGCTAACAGCCCTATGTAGAGTGGGAGTGGAACAACAGAAACAAGGAAAGGCACCAAAAATCTTCTTGAAATGTTAAAAAAAAATAAGAAACACTTACGTGGTTGGAAGGTGTGGCTGTTTGTAGAGTCGTCACCTCAAGATTGAGACGATGATTGCAAGTGGAATGAATTGGTAAATAAATACAAAAGCTTTTCGTATTTAAATTATGCCAGTCGGGCAACCAGCCACTTCCGTAAGGAAATTTCGGTTTTGGAGTGTTTCTTTCCTTCTATTCTTCTCAGATGGCGTTGGTTTTTTTTTTATCGCTTGGAGCGCACGAGAGGGAATACCTATAATGTTCAAAGAACATCGTGCGTTCCTAGGGAGGATAGGGACAGGAGGTAGGTATTGGAATTTTTTTTTGAACTTTTGGAGATTATAATATGTTGTTGGGAATACTTCCACAGGCAATGAATTCTAGAGCCTAGCCGTTCTATGGATGAAGAAGTCTTGATAAAGTGCTGTTCGACATCTTTCGAGGTTGACAACGCAAGGATGTGCTGACTGGGCTTCTCTAGTTCGTCTGATTGGTATTGCTAGTGAAGGGATGATAGAAGAGATTTCCGAAGAACATTTCCCGTGGAAGTATCGATAGAAAAGTGAAAGGTCGCCGACCTTCCTACGGTGTTCCAATGATGTCAAATAGTGAGTGAGTGAGTGTGGCGTCACCCACCAGGCGAATGGCTCTTCTCTGGATGGAATCTAAGAGCATCAGCGTATGTTTTGGTGCTAAACCCCATATGTGGGAACAGTATTCTAGAACAGGCCGTATCTGCGCTTTGTAGATCATGAGGAGCTGTTGAGGTGTAAAGTAGCTTTTCGCACGGAACAAGAATCCGAGTTTTTGTGAAGCAGCTTTTGCGATGGATCTGACATGATTATCCCATGAAAGAGTGTTGGTGATGGAAATACCGAGCATAGATATGGTGGGCTTGGTGGGGATGGTGGAGCCAGACATTACAATATCGGGCATACTGAGTTCCGTCTTTCTAGAGAAAATGCAGGCTTGAGTTTTGGTGGCGTTGAATTCAACTAGGTTGTTTGTTCCCCAGGCTGTGATTTCAGCAAGATCTTCATTGACAGCATTGACCTGCCTGTGCCGTGAGTTCTTAGTTTCCTGGGAAGAAATGGGAATTCTGGAAGAAAACGCAGTGTGGAGGATACTATCATCTGCAAAGCTGTGGATGGGGCAAGTTGTTACTCCCAACAGATCATTGATATGAAGCAGGAATAATGTTGGTTCCAAAATTGATCCTTGTGGAACGCCGGAATTGATGCCAATGGTATCAGACGATACACCTTCCACCACCACGTGAAGCGATCTGCCTGAAAGAAAACTCGATAAGAGATGGCATAGCTGAGGTAAGCCGTACGATGGTAGTTTGTGGAGGAGTCCTTCGTGCCAAACACGGTCAAATGCTTTCGATATGTCCAACGCGACAGCTAGAGATTCGCCGTGTTTTTCTATTGAAGATTGCCATAAATGGGTGACGTAGGCAAGTAGATCTCCAGTAGATCTTCGGTGGCGAAAGCCGTATTGTCTATCATTGATGATTCCTGAGCTCTCCAGATATTTGATAAGCTCAATATTGATGGATTTCTCCATCACTTTCGAGATTACTGATAACAGGGCAATGGGCCTGTAGTTGTTGGGCAGGTTCTTGTTCCCTTTTTTGGGGATTGGTTGGACTCTAGCTGTCTTCCAGCATGATGGAAAAATACCCGACCTGAACGAGATGGTAAACAACTTGCAGAGAATCGGTGTTAATTCTGGTGCACATTTTTTGCCTTTTTAGCCTTATTCGTTTTGAGACCAAGCAAAATTCGTCTGATAGTGCGTTGACGGAAGACGATTTCGGGCATTCGACTCTCAACGGGTGGAATGTCCGGCGGCAGTTTTCCTTGGGAATCTAAAGTATATATTGTCTATATAGGACGCCTCTGAGAACGCTCTGAGGGAATATAATGCCGACTTGATTTTTGTTTGGCTAGGCTACGCTTAGTCGGCGGTCTTAGGACTGGCTGGAGACTGCCCTGCACTGATGAGAGCCACAGGAGCTCGAAACTGGTCTGTAGGTGTCTAGCGTGCCCTGGCTGAATCTAAATCTAATTGTGTGGAAATAACGTTGAGCTCTTTGTATTTATTTACCAATTCATTCCACTTTGAGCATTGTGGCTATTTCGTAGTTGATACTTAGGATTTCTGGTTATGGTCATGAGTAAGGAGCTGAAAGCTGAAAGACTTAATTACGAAGGGGAAATAAAGAAATAGAAACAAACTAAACCTTTACTGCATTATTTCATAATTTATTGAGATCTATTTTCGAGAAAGGGTTTGGATTTCACTATGGGTGCTATTTTTGGAAGAGTGGATTTGAACGTGAGTAACCCCACTCTGTCCCCATACCTTGCGAAACTGTTAAAAATAGAAATGTTAACCGTTTGTTTGTTCTATCCTTTTTCATTCACCTCACGTCTACCAAACTGTTTCAAAAAAATATACTAAGAACATAGAACGTGAAAGAAATCATTGTTCACTGAGCCTCGAAACCTACCTAAGTATAGAATGCAACAGAGTATCACAAAAGGAAAACTTTGTATCTATACAGGCTGACAGACAAAACGATTCTGAAAAATGATGCAATGATGCGATATTGTTCATAGTAAACTGTCATGGAGAGGATTTTGTGTATTATTTAGAATTCACAAAAAAGCAAATCAAATTACTTATCAGATACTATGGGTAGGCTATGACCATTATTTTTCGAATTCCAACTGCAACGTCGGCGACTGTCAGCTTTCATTTCAAATGACATCATGATTTTTCAGATTTTTTTCTAAATATACAACGATATACAGGAAATCCTGAACTTACATAGAGATAATCCAACTAGAGATTCTAGGGAAAAAAAAGTAAAAAAAGTGTATATTAACATGGGTCCAGAAATGACCTCCTGAGGCTTAGAGCTATCTGAATAAGAACTCGAGATGATTCTTTTTTGTAAATATATTCGAAACTCTCTTTGATGAAGAAATAATTGAATTTCGTACAATGTACCTAACTTTTTATGCCCAATTTGAAAATTTTAAGGGCGTGCAAAATAGGTGGGGCTAAAGGCATTTCTTCCCTCAACTTTTTCTCGTGCAATTTTCAGCAGTTTGATCGGGAAATATGGAAAACCATCATTTTCACCTAAAAATGATACATCTGTTCAGTTTTGGAAGCACTTACCATTTTCGAGATAAATCAACTTTAAAAGTCTATACTGTTATAAAAACCGTACTTTTTCTTAATACAGACCCACTATATTTTTTAAATTATCCTTTTCATTGTTCCTTCCATATTTCGAGTCAAACATCACAAGTAGATGTTAAAAAAATGGTACTTTCTATCGGAAATGATTTTTGGGAATATTTGGTACCTTATTAAGGAAAAAGCACTATCTGTGTTTGAAATCTTTGTATGTAATATCATCGAAAATATAATATGATAAAAATAGTGAGCCACCCCTTTGGAACACCCGGTATAAAGTATTTAAATCATATCTATCGAATTAATGATTGTTTGTTCACAATTAATCTATAGGATTTATTTCTTGGACGCAATGGCAATGACCTTTTTGGCCTTCATTCTTCGATGTTCGATGCCTAGATCAAAAAGGATATCATCATTGTTTAGCTCATTCATTATTTCTTCGATAAAAATATTTTAAACCCGATAATCGATAATCTGTTTACGTTAAGATAGGCGCCAAGGGTGTGATTATATATTTTTTTGAAGGAGTTATTGGAACTGAAATCAAAGGTGAACATATAATATATAATTGCCTTCCTGGCAGTTTTTTGAGTTGAATTCCAAAAACAACACAACAACAAAACACGAATTATAAATGTCAAGTTAACAACGACCCAAAAAAAAATTGAGTTCAATTCGGTACGACAATTCAATGAATACGTTGGTAACCAACTTTTTTGTTCGTGGTTCTTTAAATTTCTCCAAATTAACATGAACGCCATAAAAATTTCTGTTTACAATTTTGATTGTCATGCTTCCAAATGATTGGTTCCGTTTTGTCGCTGGAAAAATCAGGGCAAACATATTTCGCTGTCATGATGACAAAATCATAACGGCTTATGGGATTCTCTATACATGAATTACATTGCCAGTACAAAATGCTCAATTTAGAAGAAAAACTTCATATAATTGAATAGAGTGAACAATGAAGATTCAAATAATATCAAGTATTTATTTGGTATAACAAGATGTTTTCAAACTTGGAAAATAATCTGATCCCGTACTGGCTGTTGTTAGTGTTGTTTGGATTTATCTGTATGTTTTCTATGAGTCAGCATTTTTTATAGGATGATGCTAACTATCCTATATCCTATATCATTATGGGTTCAAAGGGGTTCCATTGGAATGGTTTGAATCATATTTACTTGGCAGGAAACAAATTATCAAAATTTCTAATGAATGCTCACATCGTTCAATTATTAAAATCAGGGGTTCCTCAGGGATCGGTGCTTGGCCCAATTTTATTCCTATTGTATCTAAATGATCTAGCTTACTTGAACATTACAGGAAAATTCACATTATTTGCAGACGACACCATTCTTATTTGGCATGGAAAAAATATAGCTACGCTCAAAGAAGTCATTTCACACGACTTAAACGAAATCAAATCTTGGTGCAATTCTTCTTTTTCAACACGAACAGAACAAATATCATAACTTTCAAGTTCAAATTTGACAATCTCACTCTTGGTTCACATCACCTTGAAAACAAATCGAATACTAAATTCTTGGGTTTGCACATTGACAACAAATTGAGATTTGATGAACATATTCTGAGAAAAAAGTTAGCGTCAGGTTGCTATGCTGTTAGAATTGTGTCAAATGAGCTTGGTTCTGATATTGCTAGAAAAACATATTTTTCCCTCATAGAATCTCATATTAGATATGGTATAGCTTTCTCGGGCTCTTGTAGTCAACATTTACTGTCCCCGGTATTTGTTTTACAGAAAAGAGCAGTGAGATACCTTTGTAAAGCTAGATCTAGTGACCATTGTAGACCTCTTTTCATTAATTGTAAAATTTTTACACTCACGTGCCTATTTATCTTGGAAACTGTTTGTTTGATTCACAAATATCAGCCTATTATTAAAGGAATCTCTCTGGATCTGAATGTATATACTAGGAATAAAAATGATATAAAACTACCAATACCAAAGACAACGCTTACCAAAATTTCTGTGATTTACGAAAGCAAAAAAATTTATGATCATCTGCCACAGCATTTTAAAGCAATCAAGAATTTGAGAAAATTCAGAAAAAGTGTTGCGGATTTTCTCTTTCCAAGAGCATATTATCACCTACAGGAGTATTACGATGAGAGATTCTAGGTTGCGACACATATATAGGTATTTCAGCAAGATTATTATGATTTTACTACTTTTTTTAATGGTGTTTGTTCAAATTTACATAATGTACCTATTTGTATTTTTTCGTATGTTTTTACAATGTTGACTTCATTTGTTTTTATATATGTATACATATCATTATATTACTTCCTACTGGACACAGTGGAGAACCACTAGAATAATTTTAAACCATGATTTGTCAATAAGAAATATTATTCTTGGACAGTAAAGCACAGTATCGATTGATTGATTGATCCCCATTATTCCCCTCGTAGCGACGCCACTGATAGGCGCTTTAAATGACACTTCAAAGGGTATTTTGAAGTGGCAGCCGTAGTGGATATAATGATACTGATTACTCACAATTTGTCAAGTTTTTGCTCTGGCGGTGATTTGATGATGGAATCGAAGAATAATGCCAGATGGCAAGACGGTGTCTTGGCATGGTAGGTTTTTTGAAATGTCGGTAAAATTAGCTAATTGGCCATCATATACAGGCTGTTTGATTGGGGCCTGCCTCCGCGGCTTTCAGTCATCTTGGTTATCTTGCAAGCATGGAGAGAAAATTCGTCATGTAAATCATTGTCTCGAAGAAAAAGTCGATTGTTACAAGAAAATGTTCACTTCGCTAATTCAGATTCAGATTCAGATTTATTCAGATACCATAAATTACAGACAATTTAGTTATAATGTTAACACTAAGCTAGTGCTAGGTTAACGAATAATCACCATTATCAAATTATTTTTCTAAAACAAAATCACCTGCTCTGAGTGAACTCATCAATGAAGCTAATCAATCAAGTTGATTGGCTGAGCTCACCTGTGATCATACATCTTTCCTCCGTTCGGACATCTCCGATATATTATTCGGGTGCCCACGCACAAAAAAAACATGCGACCACCACGGCTTCATCATGATCTTAGCATTTGTCAAGTATACATGCGTTCCCGCTAGTAAAATCGAAATTCCGAGTCCTACAAATGTCCTTCAACTGCTGTACCGTAATCGTGAAGATTATCTGTTTGTGTGCCGCGCCCTGAGCTGTGGGGTGTTGAGTTGTTGATCTGTTATTCTTCTGAAGAAGATAATGGGGTTGAGTTGAAGAACAGCTTTCTGCTGATACTCCGCCTATTCACAATTGCAGATAGGTATAAGGTTTGGCAAATATCTTTGTTTGATTTTTTGTGCGATTTTTTTGCGAATGATGAATAAAGACGATTCATCATTATTATTATTATCATAAAATACATAACTCTCCCGTCACTTCATTTTCTCGGCGGGTGCGAGGATTACGGGAGGCTGAGATTTGAAATCTTTGAAGTCGACAAACTCCAACAGGAGGAGTTGATCATATCAGAGTAGACGGACATACTGACCTTCATCAGTAGGTCAGGGAGATTCGTAAAGGAAATCTAGGTGAAGGAAGCGTAGATAGATATGTGGAGAACAGGGGTTAGCAAAAAAGGCCCATCGGGACCTACTATATATTGGTCTAGAGTCTAGATAGTAGGGTAGTGCAGAGTGCAGTGATATTGATAGAAATAACATAAATTTATGAAAGAGAATGTACTTTTGGACTTTTGCCATCAAAATCTCACTTAGCTACTCACATTTATTCGGGAGTTTTTTGTTTATTTCCATGAGAAGATCCAAAATAGATATGGCGTGATTCATAGGTTCAATGTTATTAACACTGCCAGATATGAAATGTTGGGTTGGATGCAGAATGCTTTGGACCTTCGGAATTAAGAATAATTTATATGAAAACAATGAATGTTTCTTCGTACCGTGGGTTTGCAAACAACTCATTCAATGTTTCATCGGAAATACACATAGTGATGATTATCAGTTATGATAGAATCCATAATTTAGCGTCTAACTGCGAATTCGGAAACTTCTCGGACCAATACCTCAAGGATAAGTTCATTCGCTCTATGAAAAAAAGGTCGATTAGAGAGAAACCGTGCAAAGAGAAGCTACAAACTTCTTTGGAAAAAATCTAGCACTGATGAAAGAAGCTTCGGCAGTAAAGTTGGAATCTACCGGAATTAATGTGTTGAAGGCAAACTTCAGACCAAAGTCAACTGGTGAAAAGAGGCATGTCACACATAAATTGATGTATCTACATCAGGGTGAATGAAAGTGTAAACCTTGTAGTCATTTCCATACAGGAAATCAATCATGTAGATATGCTTCTCTCACATGTAACATTAGTCGCAGAGTTGGAAATTTAGCAAAAGTGTGTGAAGGCGAACAAAATTCTTTAGAAGTAGATAATGAAGGAGTCGAAGGAAGGCGAGTTCGATCATGTAGATATTTTCAATATCAATTTTGATTACACTAATCCAATTTATACAGATGTTTCTATCAACGACGTCACCTTATCGATGCAGGTATAGACAGTGGAGCAAGACTTTCTGTAATTTCTGAAGATTGTTACCAGAGTCTGTTGTCTACTTGTACAATTAGGGATATTGATATCAATTCAAGAGGTTTTTCAGGGACTGTTATCAAACCAATTGGTTACATTGAAGATGGAATATCAAGGGATTGCTTGTGAATTTCATGCTTTAGGATAGAAATCAGAATCTATTGAGTCGAGATTTTCTCAGTGAATTGAATTTTGTGCTCACTTCGAATGTTCTGAGTGGTTCAAATAGTTTACCAGTTATTTTGAAGAATTGCGATTCTCTTTTTGGAAATGTTTCAGGATATTTCAAGTACTGACCAAACTTTCCATTCACATTCACAGTTAGAAGACAACTTTTAACCATTTTTTTTATCATAGCCCTATACCTATTGCTTTTCGGGATGAGGTTGAATCAGAGCTTGATAGGTTAAAACTAGAAAGTGTAATCAGTCTGATTGAATCATGCGAAGGGGAAACTTCTTCAGTTCCACTAGCGAGACCTGATGGTTCAGATAGACTGTGTGCTGATTACAGATCAACTGCTAATGAGTGTTTGGTTGAGGTAAACTATCCATTGCTGAGAATTGAAGAAATTTTCTCAGATATAAGTGAAGGTGAATGCTCAAAACTATAGACCTGAAGTTATCTCAATGTGCATTTTTCCAGAACGAAATTACTTATCTTGGTCATACTATAACTAGAATATAGGTTCGATGAAAAATAAAGATAAAGTCAAAGCTATCCTAGACGCACCAAAAAGAACAGATTACAGTCAAATCCAGAGTTTTGCTGGAATGGTGAATTGTTATAAAAGCTTTTTTTGTGACTCAGTATCAGTAATGTCTCCTACATATAATTTGCTCAGAACAGATTGTAAAATCCGTGGAATACTGAATGTAATGTAGATTTAAACGATTTTGACGTATAATGTTCCTGTGCATTCTAATTCTAGTCTGCCCATAGTTTCGTCAACTGACGCTTCTCAGTATGGTATTACTGGTGCCTTGTCACATAGACTGAATAATGGAGACCAATTGGTTGTGTCTCGCGAACTCTCATGCAAGCTGGGAAAAATTATTCCGTTATTGACAAGGAGGCTTTAGCAAATTATTGGGGAGTAAAAAAGTTGGTAATAAATTCTGTATGCTAACAGATCATGAACCACTTTTGTCTATTTTTGGGGAGTCTGAAGGTATTCCTATCATGGCTGCTAGTATATTCCAGAGATAAGTAGTATATTCATCAATTTTTTTTCTCTGAATTGAATGGGTGAGAGATTCTGAGAGTGAAATTGCTGATATGCTATCAATGCATCCTATCAAAACGAAATTCGTTTTAGAGGATCAAGAAAGTCATACCAATGATTTAAATTCAATAATTTCAGATGGGTTACCCATTGACCATCATAAAATTGCAGTTGAAATACGAAAATATATAATCTTATCGAGGGTTATTCCATTTATAATGAATGATTGGCCAGAAAATGTAGATGTAAGTTCACCACAATCTGGATGAAAATGGAGTACATATTATTTCATACTATAGCCATATTCAAGATTCTCCTATATCTTTGTCGGTTCATTAATTATTGTTTAATAGATAATCATGAGATAATGTCTACATGCATTCAATGTTGTGCTGACACAGCAGCGCCAATATAAGTGGAAGTGGAAATATATTGATAATCATTTCATTTTTTTCAGGCATGCGCACCACGTTATGTTTGGTATACCAGGGATCTCAACAGAAGAGATCCAGTCGGCACTTGTTTCGTTTCAAATGGAGCTTTCGATCATTTTGAAGAATATTCCCCTTGTAGAACAAGTAAGTATCAAATCACATATCTCACTATCATAACTCATCATCAGTCATAGTACAAATAAAGTTGATGTGGAAGTGGCTATAACACGAGCTATAACATCATGAAGACAAAAAATCCTTTTTTTCTGTGACGGGAAAAAAGTTTGGCATTTAATCTCTGTTGGCAGGTTATAAAATGTCACTTTTCATAAATTACTTTTTTCCCGTGGGAAAAAAGTGAGTACTTCTTTCCCGGATATATATCACATATATATACTCTGTTAATGGCTTTTGCTGTGCTATAGTTCCGAAAAATGAGTCAATAATACCGTCTCCGAGAAAGAACTGCAAGTCCTTTTATCTTCCATTCGACTTCGCGGTTTCGTATATTACTAAACAACTACTGAATTCGCAATTTTTTAAAATCGAATCACAGAATTGAACTGACAGAAGTGACATCAGATATTTGATTACTTCAAAAGAATGATGAAGATGCCTATAAAACGCAGGTGTCCCTACTGTTAAAAACTTGAAATTTCACGTCGATAATTTTCAGATTTCGAAATAATGTAATATCTTCTCAATATTGATTCGTCCTTCCTTCTGTCACAGAAAAAAATAGTGTATTATACACGGGAAAAATATTAGATTTTAGCTCACGGTTTTTTGTCTCCCTCCGCTACGCGTCGGGAGACAACACAACCTGGAGCTAAAATCTACTACTTTTTTCCCTTGTATAATAAATAACTATTATTAAAAGTAAACTAAATTTGACATCAAACTGAACTTTTAATGAAAGAATTTTTCGTCTTCAGGATGTTATAGCCACTTCCACATCAACTGTATCATGTATCAATCAGAAGTAATGAAGCAGAATTAACTGCACATTCCGCTAGTATACTTGTGGAGACGACTTTGAGTTTATTTCACGTTGATAACCTATATATATATATATGTGTATATATATACGATATACTTGTGATCACAGAAAATCACAGATTCAATTCGAATAAAAATATTCAAGGTTTGTCACTCTCTCAAAAATCACCTATCACTCTGTGAAATTTTCAATGAAGACGTTTGAAGAAGTTTTTTCCTCGTTGAAAAATAACGTTCTTTCTGTGACGGGAAAAAGTTTCGAAATTTCATGTTGACATGTTATGAAATGTCACTTTTCATAAATTACTTTTTCCCGTGGGAAAAAAGTGGGTACTCTTTTCCAGGATATATTTATATAAGTATACTCTGTTGTTGTACCAGTTCCGGAGAATATACCAATAACACCGTCTCCGAGAAAGAACTGAAAGTCCTTTTATCTTTCGTTGCACTTCACGTAAATAACTAAACAACCACTATAAGCTCGCAATCAAATCACAGAATTGGACTGACAGATATTCGATTAATTCAAGAGAATGATGAAGATGCCTGCAACGCAGGTGTAAAAAACTTCGAATTTCCCATGTCGATAATTTTCAGATTTTCCTGTCACAGAAAAAAATATTTATTATACACGGAAAACATTAGATTTTAGCTCACACAACCTCGAGCTAGAATCTAATACTGGTGGGCCTGTTATTCGACCCTACGAGAGGTGTCTGTGTTGGCTTTGTTACTAACTCCATGCTCCACCTTAGGAACAGCACTGTTAATTGGAACGAAACAGATTCGTAGCCTCGGCCGGATATGATTCCTATTCCTATTATTATATTTGAAAAATTATAATTTTTCAGACTAAGATTAACTACTTTAGATCCGCAGGTTTCAAGTTTACAAATCTGTGTTACTATGTTATCGTTTTGTACAAATACGAAATATGCAATGAAACTTTTTTTTTCTAACTTGGGGAGACTGTGATCTATAGACCTATAAACCTGTTCCAAATTAAAAATAAAAGACACTGAAATTATGGAAATTGAGATGTTTGCATACGAAAATTTAACAAATAACGATGTTGAGTAGTTTATGAGCTGTTAATATCGATCATCCTGTATTTTCTTTAGAGAAAACAGTTTGGATTAGTTAAAAAATATAATGCATCATGCATCGAGGAACGAGGAACCATTCAATCAACTTTTATGGATTCTTAACTAAGAGTCATTTCCACCGGTTGGGGTTAAGTACCACTAATAAAACCTATAAAAAGTCTCGAATTTCCCACAAACTTTTACGGTTTCCTTTGTAGCGAACCAAATGGCGCCTGATATGTAAACAATCTTTTACGGACAATATTAAACGTCCACAAAAAACAAATCACGTTTTCGACAATATGACACAACGACAGTGACAGTGGCGTGCATTTTTTCATTCGGAATGGACATATGAAAGTTTCAGAAAAGAACCTCCATATTGCTAATTCTTCAGAAATCATTATTTTTCTGCAACTGACACAAAAGTCGTCCATTTTAATACCAAAATTAGCTCTTGAATTGACGTTTCTATTAATGACACAAGAATGGGTATGTTGCTAGGCAACACTTTCAGTTTCTAGGAGCTAAGGTTGAACTTTGATGAATAATAGTAGATTGTTTTATTAGGATCAAAAGTGACACTTTGTTTGACAAGCATTTGCATTTGCTAGGCTGAGCGTTCAGCGAAGCCGAGCGAAAATAAAATTTGCGAGTCAAACGAAGTCACTTTTGATAAGAATGAAACATGCTATTTTTTCTGCAGCCGAAACAATTAACTCAAACGAATATGTGTAGTAACCACCAATGTATGTAATGCAACAAATAATCCGTGTGGTGAGAATATTCTACCTGCATTAACAGCAGGTTTATTCAAGGATGTTCGAATTTTAGTTTTACTAAACTGCTATCTAATATTTCAATGATCATGGAGAATGCTATCAACATCGAGCTCATGAAATACCTGGAACATTCAGATATTATCAACGATAGGCAATATGGCTTCCGTCATCAGAGATCTACTGGTGACCTGCTCGCTTACGTCTCACATAGGTATATAGCAGCAATCTATTGATAAATATTGTGAAACCTTAGCCGTGGCACTTGATATCTCCAAAGCATTGAATCGAGTCTGGCACCACGGACTCCTCGCCAAGCTTCCATCCGCAGCTATGTTTTCTGCTAGCTAGTTTTCTCTCAAACAGGTCTCTCCATGTAGTGGTCAACGGAGTTTCATCTGACTCTCTTAGATTTGTTGAAAGCAACTCCATGTCCAGTACACAGCTTCGCGGATGATAGTACCCTCCATACCGCCTTCTCTTCCAGGGCTCCAATACCAGCCAGGCAAATCAAAAACGAACGAGGGAGAAATGTTGACAACATGAATATGGACTTGGCAACAATTCTCGAATGGGGATCCAATAACTTGGTAGATGCTTTTTCTCTAGGAAAGCCGATCTCACATAAGCATGTCAGGACTAACCATACCTTTGAAGACATCCATTTCGATGCTTGGTATTACTATCAGCAATAACCTTTCTTGGGAAAATCACGTAAGATCAATTGCTAAAAGTGCATCCCAAAAACTTGGTTTTCTGTTTCGGTCCAGGAGCTATTTCACTTCCAGTCAGCTGCTTATGATCTATACAGATCCGACCTGACCTGGAATACTGTTCCCATATCTGGAGTGCAGCACCCAAACATACCTTGAAACTGTTGGATTCTGTTCAAAAAAGGGCAATTCGTCTCGTGGGTGATGCCTCGCTCACAAACTCACTCACTTCTCTGGAACACCGTAAAAAAGTTGGCGATCTGGCTATATTTTATAGATGTTTTCATGGACGATGCTCTTCTGAAATATCAACAATTGTACCTCCTTTGGCAGTTCCCGCGAGATTAACCCGTCGAGTTTAGGCTTCGTGGTCACTTTAGAGACCTGCAGAACATCTCTTTCCAGAGACTCGTTCATCCAACGAGCAGCGAGGCTCTGGAACACATTGCCAAAGGAGGTGCTCTCAGAGGCATATAACAATCAGAAATTTAAGGAGAACACCAATTCCTACCTTATTTTCCTTGGTTCTCACGATGTTCTCTGAACATTACAGGATATCCCTTTTGGTGAGAACCAGAACATAAAAAAAATAATGAATACAACCACAGAGTGACATATTTGTGTATGGACCAGGTGCTCTAATGGCAAATACCGCGCCAGTGCCACGTATAGGAACAAGACGTGGAAAATGTTAGGTTAGTGAGCATATCAACAATAATAATGCGATTATTTATATTTCTCCACTCCACTGTGTTTGTCTTGATAATCAAATGGAGGTAAACAATATCGTGTTTGAGACAAAAATCTAATGCTGGCCGTGAATATTCAAAAACAAGTTATACATCCCGAGAATAACCAATGAAATACAGATCAAGCAAGTATGTGAATATTGAAGACTTCCCTGATCAAAACAAAAATAATTAACTATAATTTGGAGTATTCATATCTCCAACATGGGTATAAAATGACAAATCTGCCGAAATCGGAAACTAATGGAACCAACCCAATAAAATAATAAATCAAAGTGCTGATATTAATGAAGATTTATTCTCCTATACAACTCACAATGTATTTCTTGTGTTTTGGGAAATCAAGAGGTATGAAAGGTTCGACCCCCCTTGGGCCCCCCACAAATACGTCATTGCCCTACCGGTTCTAACACTTCGCCGCTACAGGGTATCACGATTCGACCGACAATTATTATTATGACATAGTATCCGCCGAACACGTGCCACCATTTTGTGTGCCTATGCATATGGCGAGCACATGTTCTCCCATTATGTCCCACCAGTGAAAAACGGCCTTAAAGGTTTGTTATTGTGTCGAATATCGAACGGACCGGATGGGATGTCCGCGTCGTTTGCACTGAATGCAAAACAAAGAGTGCCCTGCCGAGTACAGTGAACTTGAAAAAAGTATGCGTCATTAACGTAACTTCATGAATGAGGGCTAACATGTTCTGATTGTCCACCAGTTCAAGCTACTGAAACGTGAGATATTGCATTTTCAGCAGGGTTGCCGATGGTACGGGTCTGACCTCACAGCTACGCTTCTATAGTCAAAAAACATCGACCGTACCCTAACAGTACAGTGTTTTTGGTCCTTTAATAAATTAACCCAGCAAAAATTTATACTTGTGAGTATTGTCATCCCAATAAACTAGTGCATTTTGCATAATATTGGCGTTTTTTAATAGTAAATCACAGAGGTGACTGTGGAGTACCCAGTTGACCAAAACATGCAGCAACTTTATCCCTGCTGCATTTCAAACGTGCCATGATTTATCACAGAGATGATCCCATCAGAGATATAGCAAAGATGAATGTTTGCTTCAGATTGAATCACAGACTTATAACAGTAGTAGAGGGCTTTAGCCATTTCCAAATCTCCCCCCAAGGCCAGAGGAGTGTGACCTTGGGGGGAGTGACCTTGGGGGGAGTGACCTTGGGGGGTGGCCTTGGAGGAGTGACATTCGGAGCGACCTTGGGAGTGACCTTGGAAGTGGCCTTGGGAGTGGCCTTGGGAGTGACCTTGGGAGTGACCTTGGGAGGGATACGGAGGTTTCATCTCGGACAATTGTCGTGGTGACCTTGGGGGGAGTAATTTTCGTGCGCATTTGTACCTCTTCTCAAGGATGTTTGGTGGTGTAGTGGGGTATTCCATGTCCGAGTTTCTATAAATACAGAATCCCCATCTTCAAGTGCATAGTTATTCCGAAAATACTGCTGGCTGAACAATCTTGTCAGATCAGTGGAAGTGCGATAAAGTGTGATATCAGATTTACGTAAGTTCAATTATTTATATATTTTTTATTCCTTCTTTCACTCGACAAGTAAAAATAGAAATGGCTCCTCCTAAAATTGATCTAGTCGCAATCAATAGTCGAATTAATGAGGAAAATGAAATTATTAAACAAATTCTAATATCGTCGCTACCACTGAATAAGAGTTTTATAATCAGGAAAATATCGTTATGTGGGACTCGATTCGGTAGAAGTGGCACCGTTATATTGTACGATGAAGAAACTGAGGTGAGCTTAAAATGTTGGTTACCAAAAAGAGTTGTAGACCTTTTGAAAGAAAGCGATGTTGATGAGATAAATTTTTCTAACGGCGTTTATACTTTAACGTACTTGGGTCAGAGTGAACCTTCATTTGCAGGTGCAAAGACGCGGGCTCTCATCAAGTTTGATGTCAAGGGGGGTGTAATTGACAAATAGTTTCATATTTCCTCAATTAGTTTTTCGATATAGTGTAGTGAAAAAGGTTTAAAAATTATATAATAATTCTTACATTAACATCATCACTTTATCGCTAATCATCATTGATTTCGATACTTTTTTTGGTGAGTGTTATATTGGCTACATACATTGGAATCAAGCATTACATTTTTTCCACCGTGATCCATTACCTGAATGTTTTGTTTATTTACAGAATTGATCACTCTTGTGCAGCACACGTTCCCGAAATGTGTATGAATTATTCTAGTCAGTTTTGGCCTACGGCGGAAGATATCAGATCAGCTGTGAGGAGGTTGAAATGTCGATTCATGGATTTGGAGCGTGATACACTACATGCAGGGAATTATGATATGAGTGTATGCTTCGATCAAGTACAAGTTCAGCGCCTCCTCAACAGTGACGGCTCGTGCCCTCAGAACCTGGGTCGGCCAGGGTATAGATATTGCTCTAAAATGCGAACGTAAGTGGGTCAGCGGCTTGAGTGAAGTTCGATGGCAAATAAGCATGTACAGGGTGATTCACCATAATTGTCCTTTCTCCCTCTAGCTCACTTATTTTTGACCCGATTTAAAAATTTGAAGGATGATCTAAAATGATTTCTCAGAATTTTTTTCCCGTTGCATCAGGAAATACAGGGTGCTCGGAACAAATGATCTACAGGGTACTACTCGATTTTTCCAAATCGAACACCCTGTATTTCATTGTATTTTTAGATTCTTCCTGAAGAGCTGATTTTATCAATGCATCACACTTGGGGTCTAGCGGGAATGATAACAGAGATATAGGGTGTTCAAAATCGAGATTTTTCAAGTTTAGGATTTTTTTATCTCGAAACTATTCATTATTGGTCGAAACGGCTCCTATGTTTCCATCTTAATTTTTGATTAACTGTCTATTGAGATTTGATTGGAACATTTACAGGGTGGTTCAAGATTCAGAATTCTGATCACCCTGTATCTGTTCCAATTATTAAATGTCAGTAGATAGTAAATCAAAAGTTGAGATATGGACATGAAAGCCGTTTTGACCGATGATGAATAGTTTCGTCTCAAAAAAATCCTAAAGTTGAAAAATCTCGATTTTGAACACCCTATATCTCTGTAATCATTCCCGATAGACCCCAAGTGTGACACATTGAGCAAATCAGCTTTTCAGGGAGAATCTAAAAATACAATGAAAAATAGGGTGTTCCATATAAAAAAATCAAATAGTACCCTGTAGATCGTTTGTTCTGAGCACCCTTTTTTTTTCTGATGTAGCGGAAAAAAACTCAATCAAAAATCATTCAAGATGATATTTCAAATTTTGAAATCGGTTTAAAAATAATTGAGCTAGAGGGGGGACATTTATGGTGAATCACCCTGTACACATAATCAAAAAATTAAATTGTCCAGCAAGAACCACGAGTTAGAGCATTCTCGCCAGGGGAAATAGGGAAAGGAAAAGGAGGTGGATAAGGGTTAGTTGGTATGAAAAAATAATAACAAGAAAGTCGAAAAAATAAAATGAAAGAAAATAAGAATAAAATAACTCGTGAACAAAAAATATTTATATTCTGTTGAAAACGTAGTGTAAACTCAAAAAAATCAACATAACCGACAACCACTCACCTAACGCGAGAAGCACAACAATGACTAATCGGTCTACGCCGTTCCTGTAACAAGCCACCCCACTGACCCCACTCCTTCGTAGTCGGCTGGCCGAGCCCGCGTGCAGGGTGCAGCCGTAGGTATAATGTTTCCCGCGATGCGATGGATGCATAAATATTATTTAGGTAGTTTATAACCGCTACATGAGTCTTTGAAAATAAATGATATTCTGGAAGTTATACATTTATTACATTTTCGTCACCAGAGATTTTTCACGATGTTTCAATACCTACTCAGCTCTTGGACTGCTGACATTTTTCTTGCCATATTACCTACAGAGGCAGAGGCACAGTAGGTTACATTACAGCAATATTCAAATTGAATTATAACTTATTGATGCTCAGAAGCACTGAAGGAAAATTCTGATACCAATATTAGATGGATATGTTGAATTATGAATTACTGAAAAATTGCAAATTCAAAAATCACCAGTCATTTTTACTGCAACTACTGCAAGCGTGAACAAAAACATGGAAATTATTTTTCTTTTCAGTTTGTACATTTCAAATTCCAACATCAACTTACAAATAAGTATAGGAATTAAAATTATAAATACCTACAATGTAAAATGAAAATAGAATGTCAATCATGCCAATCCGTATATTAAAAATTAGGTCGGAATGGTTCGATACGGTGCACAGCGAGCGCACTGCAAACAACTGATACTGATAAGTACGATCGATACGTTGGACGGCCAGCAGAGCTTGGCCGCACCCAAGGTATGATGCGTATAAGCGAAAATTTAAACTTGAAGCGGGGAATCTGTAGGCGATGCCTGTGGCGATGCGTCGAGACAAGAAATCACCGATCGGCCGGCCGTCTGCATCAGTGTAATGAGCTACGCGAGCGTTTCAACTGAAAGCGGCGTTTTGACGATGGGATTACCTGATGTCGTAGGTCCTGAATTAGTTCGTGATCGTGATGTATATGCGGATGGCATACTCAAAGGTTCCATGAATGAAATTCAAATAATAGTGGCATAACAGTAGGATAATGAGCGATGAATTATGAAAACGGTTTCGGAAAATAATTTTATTCATCAAATAGTTCAGTAATTTTCCCCAAATTATTTGGTACGGCCCGGCCGACCCTGCCGTCCCTGACGAGCCGTCACTGCTCCTCAAACAAGCTGAAAAATATAAAATTGGATTTCTACTATGTGCCCGCTATGAATACAGCAACATTACTTTGGATCAATTCCTTGAAGCAATGGTTGAAGAAGACTTGGAACAATTTCTTTATGAAATCTTCGATTTGCTACCAAACAGCCTGATTCGGAAATACCACTTGGGGGTGATTCCAGACACTGAAGATGAAGGAGGACAAAGGGGGTGAATTGGGCATCTATATAGGATTTTCGCGTAATGTGTAATGCCGATAATATTTTGATGTAAAAATAAAACAATAGTTTTTAGTACATTTGTATTTTATTGATTACAATGAATAACAATATCGAGTAGATTGAGTAATGATAAATTTCATGAAGAGAGATCTAATAACTAATGTGATGACGGTGGCGGTGTCAGTGAGGAGTGGATCCACATCTATCGTATTCAAGGAGCACCCATCTGTATGGAACCATCTAATGCGCTATATGTCAGATATGCGTCATGAAGAATAAGTGCGTAAACCTTTGTGTTTGGTGGAAACTTCGTTTCGCGGGTTTCAAACTCCAATTTGATGTCGACAGTAGAAGTTTTCATCGCATCGGGTTGCATTTTTCCGAACCCTATGTGGTTACCGCTACACGGAGCGCTAATCGTATAGGACTTGTTAAATTACAATCGACGTTGCGTTTCCTATTAGGCCAGCGCACAAAAATGAAATAACTGCGTTCATTATCCTTATTTTTCACAACAGGGATGATTACAGTTCGTACAATTTAGATATTATAAAAAGTGCATGACTTTTCACATTGGGTTGGTTGGTAGTACTTAATTAATAAATGCCTTATAAAGTTGAATAACTTTTATTAAATAATAAGTTATTGATTATCTCAATGACTTTTTGCATTCGGTTGATTTGCCAGAATGTTAGAGATGATTTTACATTCAATCAAAATGTGAAAATGTCAATCTTTAGACGTGAATTTCACGACAACACCTGAACTTAAGTATATGATATATAATTTACAAAAGTACCATGTTTTTCAACGTAGTTTTTGAAAATGTCATGATATACAGGGCGTTCCATTAAAAAAAATGATACTTTTGCCCGAGACTTTTTACAAACCACTGTCCACTGATGTGTTCAGTGAAAAATAATGTTATGCTGGGTTGCTGTACAACTTATCTATTCGATTTTTTTAACATTAGCTGTTATCAAAATATCAACCGAGAATAACGCACTATTGGGACGCCCTGTATATCTTAAATTACTATAGTGCATAAGGTGCGATTGATTTAAAACAAGTTTATTAATATGAGATACACTATCTAAAGAATGTACACTATCTTTTTCCTACGATCATGCATGCACAAATGACAATAAATTTGTCAACTCTTCATACGCAGCGGAAAAAAGCACAGGTACAAGTACTTTCCAAACAATATGTGCTTTTCACTTTCCGCAGGCGTGTGATACTCACAGCATTCTCATGGAACTAGAGAGTGCGTATTTTGTCATTTTCGTATGTGATCGTAGGATAACATTTTTTTTTCACGATATGTACCTTGGCATGTGCGCTGGCCTAATAGGAAACGCAACGTCGATTATAATTTAACAAGTCCTATACGATTAGCGCTCCGTGTAGCGGTAACTACATAGGGTTCGGAAAAATGCCATCGGGTTGGTGGTAGCAGTCGATGATGAATAACGGATTTTTTCGGAACTCCTCAATACTCATCATTGGTTCACCCATATCTTTGCCATAGTAACTACGTTGGAAATTTTCGTATGCATAGTAAGCCACAGCATCTAACTTTCTGTCAAAATCCAAATTCCAGCGCTCATATGGGTAAACTTCTGAATTCAAGTAAAGGCGAATATTATTCACTCCTGCGTGAATGAATTTCGTAGCGTCCTTGGATCTATCATCTGTATTATCGGAGCTTTGAAAACCGATAATGATATATCTCGGGCGCTCGAGGCTACTAGTTGTTTTGATAGCCCAAATATCTGAAGCTGTTTCACGAATGGCCGGTAACTCATACAAATCCCACATCCTGTATGCTAACTTGATTTTTGCTGTAGAACTTTTATTCAATCGATTCAACAACTTCAATTTCTGCCTATCGGACGGCATCACATGCCTTATCTTCCATTCGATTTTGTTGATCGTCACATTCGCATCAACTTCCCCCATATAGGAGTTTTTGAATGAGCGTGCTATGATGAGTATAAGCTCCTGCTTTATATTCAGAATTCCTTTATTATAGTCCTCTGCAAACCCCATTAAAAATTTAAGCGGTAGTTTTCCGCTGAATGTATGACTGGGTGTATCTAGAATCACCTGTTTATTTTCATCGAGACCCCATCCAACCGTGTCTAAAAATTTGGTGCTTGTCTCACCATAAGATATCATACTTTTCATTGTAGTGGTAATGCCCGGTTTTCGAATCAAACACACCTGTTCGCCACCCATTTCATAACGGATTTCATCGAACAGAAATGCGAGCGCATTATTGGACAGATGGCAGGTTTTTGCTAAATCGTTCGGGATGAATTTTCCCTCGATATAAATGTAGCTTTCAGCAATATCCAGTATCAAATCTTGAAAATTGACAGCAATCCTAATTTCATCGGAATTCTTGAATGATGGAGAACCATATGGTTTGTATGTATGATCATGTAGGCTAATTAGTGAATGATCAAAAATTGGTTCATCAAACACTTCCAATTGTAAACTAGTAGAACTTGTGGCAACCATCGTTCACTTATTTCTGATCCTTCGTCGTTTTACTCTCAACCCAATAGACTTCAAAAAATTTAGGTCGCTCGCAGAAAGCTTATGATGTCTTCCTCGACCGGTGATTTGCCCTTGACTGAATCCTTTCCCACGTTTACACTTCTTCTTATTGGTAATGTGCAGAATAGTGGGGTGAGTAGCGAGCGATACACGTTTTGATTGGTTTCCAAAGCAGAAGCCCATCTTCCAAATCGACGTAGAAAATTTAATTTAGCTGTTTCAATTCCAACTTCACTATAATCTTCTCTCCTCGGAAGTCGACTAAATGATCGTTATCATCCAAAATTCTCAGTGTGATGTTGTCGATAGACTGACGCCCTGTCGGACTGATTGGTAGATATATTATATTTTTCGGCTCCTTTGAAAGTTTGTATCCTGGCTCCACGTCGACGTCGAACTCGTAAAGCGTGTGAACCTCCTCACCATTGAGGTATGCTCCAGTGGTGATATTACAATCAACCCGTATCAATCGTACCTTTATGATGTTCACAGGTAAAGTGGATTCATGCAAAATATTGGGCCGGTAAAATCCCGATTTAAAACCCAACACTTTGGCTATAGAAGTAGCAATATCTAGACTTATCAAGAATTCGGACTTGAGTTCACATTTGAGCGTATTATTGTTGGCACGAAGAGAGAACACATCATCAATATTTCGCCCATTTAGCGGAACCCCTCTTTCTATAGCCTTTTGTATTGCTCTATTGATTTCTTCTATTTCATAGGCGCCTGGTGGTATTTCAACAAGAAAGCTTTCCCCTTCATACCAAACAACTAATTTGTTATTTGTCTCATCTATATTGAGTATAGAGTTGTATGAATAGAACCCGTGTAACCCCAAACCGTAAGTATTCCTCACATCGAGCTCAATTGGTGGAAAAAAGTCTGCACTCAGGATACTACGATCTCCAGAAATGGTAAATGTTTGCGACATAACTTCTCATGAATGGAGAAAACAAACAAAACAGCGAAAACCAAAAACAAACGTCAATATATACAGTAGCAGCGTTAAGAGCATCAACCTTATTGCTGCCTGCAACAATGAAGAATGCCCGGGTTTTCGGTAGGCGAAGAATTAATATCAAATTTATTATTAGTTGCCACATTTACATCTTTCACTTGACAAAAACAACATAATATTTTTCTTGGCGCTGGTCCATCATTCACATCGATGTTGGCATGTTGGCCACCCTCCTCCTGCTCTCCACCATAATGTTCTTCACAAAATCGGTATTTGGCTATATCCGGATCGTTTTGTAATTGTTCCGGTAACTTATCCCACACTATAGCTATCTCATGTGATGCCAACCCGATGAGTACTTCTTTCGGCATATCAGCCAACTGTTTCTCACTCATTTCCAGTAAGGAGCGTAATCTTGAAAAAGCCAATAATGCATGTCCCATCCGCTTGATACTCTGCCTATCCATGTTTTGCAACTTTTATTTCACTGATGCCACTGTTAGCTGAGAGAAATTTCAAGCACAGGTGACCACACCAGACTGTGTTGAAATCCTGCTGGCGCTCATAGTTATACTTGATTTTGATGGCTTTAACCGACTTCGATCCTTTCCTTAAATATTCTAACAACTCCTCAGGAGGCGGCAAATCCCCATAGCTATCGTAATATTCAACTATCCCATTTCTCTTCTTATATGCAACCCAATGTGTACCATCACCGCGAATACTATCGAGATTCAGTATTATTGATTCTATGCGATGTGGGCCAGAGTTGGGTAGATTATCTCTCATGAAAATACCTCGAAAGTGCGGCACCGCCATTTTATCTATATAATGCAATAGATCAATGTCTGTAAGAGCTCTCCGAGGTAACTTGGCTAGTTTTTTGAATGCTGGGGCTTGAGATAAATACCCATCCCTTTCCGATATGGTTTCAAATAGACTCCTCTGCCGACTTTTCCGAGAGCGATCGCCTCCATATGCTTATTGTGACGGTTTGCCTCAGCCAGCTGCTCCTTACTCTCTTTAGCTGAATGAATAGCTCGAGCTATACCGGCACTACCCGCAGCCAGACTCCCCAATGCTGATAAACCGGCAAAAATGGGTATGAGCGGAAGAATTCCGCCAACTTTTGGGATAGGTATGATTCGGGGTGTTTTGATATTTTTTTTCCCGCCAGCCATCTTTACAAATTTTCGAGCAGCGTCGATCGCCATTAGTGATGTTTTAGTCAAGTTTTTGGTGAGTTTTCTCTTATTCCCCATTTGACGTAGTGCTCGGCGAACTTTTTGAACTACACCCGATCCGAAAGCAATTTTTCTACACTTTTTCTTCCCTTTATTCTTCCTCTTCCTTCTCGATACTCGTCGGTTCTTCACTCCATTATTACACCCCATACCAAAGCGCCTCTTTCCCTTCATTATATTGGTAACTAACCAGGATGCACTCTTCTCTCCTAGATTAGCGTCTTTTGATTTTACTCTCTCCCACGCGGCTTCCTCTAATTTTTTATCTGCTGAATGCCTAGCAGATAAATCGGTTGTATTCTTAAGATACGCAATATCGTGTTCCTTGCAGGCTCTATCCAATTGATTTATTCCAGGATCACCGCGAGCTAACCTTTTTTGTAACTTCGTTCCAGGTCCACAATATTGATAACCACCAGGAATATGCAATTCAAACGGTAATTTATTGATCAGTGTGTTAACAATGCCTCTACCCCTTTTCTTTCCTTTCTTCGTTTTCGATGTGCTACGTTTCACTTTCATAATATAAATGAGCTTCACAACGCTAGCGCTTCTTTATATATCTTTCAACCACCGCACAATGCGGATTGTTCAGCAAAAGGAAACGTTCAGTGTAGCCAATTTTGATGAAAAAATAGGGTTAGGTATTGATACCAATCGTCGACATGGAGCCCTTTTCCCAAATACTATTCGCGGTCTGATAATTGGCCCATCGAATTGCGGGAAAACCAATGTTATGATTTCACTTCTGACCAATGAAAATGGTTTACGTTTTGCCAATATTTATATCTATTCGAAATCACTATACCAACCAAAGTATGAGTACTTGCGAAAAGTGATGGAACCGATTAAAGGATTAGGATTTTACACGTATAATAATAATGTGGACATAGTTGAACCGGCAGATGCGAAACCTGACAGCATTTTCATATTCGATGATGTTATATGTGAAAAACAGGATGTTATCAGATCTTATTTCTCAATGGGGCGTCACAAAAATGTGGATTGTTTCTTCCTGGCACAGAGTTATTCCAAAGTTGGGAAGCAATTATTGCGTGACAATTCGAACTTCATAGTGATGTTCAAACAAGATGACATGAATTTACATCATATTTTTTCCGATCACGTATCGCCAGATGTGACTTTCAAACAATTCCAAGATATGTGCGCGCAGAGTTGGACGGATAGATACGGGTTTCTCGTTATCGATAAGGACAGTGAAATACATGAGGGGCGTTATAGGAAAGGATTCGATAGCTTTATATATCTCTAGTATGTTGGTGCAGCATGATTCATTCAATCTTCAGATACCACAATGGCCGCATCTAGTGAACAGAAAAGCACGATGACTTCTGAGATAAATCTCAAACAGCAACTTGTTGAAGCGACTGCTGCAGTGAGAAAAAAGTTCAAGAGTCTCAAGAACGAACGTATTGATAACCAAACGGCATTGGAGAGAGTGTATGAACCATTGACGAAGCCATTGAATGCTATTTCAGCAGCCGCAGCGAGAAATCAATCTCAAATCACTACTACCACATCCACAACAGGGAAAAACAAGAAACCTTCAACATCAATAATAGCACATCCTACATATCATTCCACACCGGTATCAGAAAATGGGGGAATCGGCACCACTACTACTACCACCAAGATTCCTAGAAAACTCATGACGCGGGAGAGTTTCAGTGGAAATGATTCTTTGACATCGCATAGCCAGCCCAAATTTATAACGGGACTGGAAACACCGCCATCATCATCTTCTTCTCATATTTCCAAGAGTGATGCTGCTACAGCAGTAGACGAAACAATCACAAGCGAGCTACAGGTGCAATTGAAAAAACATATAGATAATTTGGTATCCCATGATCCTAATTATGACACCACATATGGTGTTTATATTGATGAACAAACGGGAAAATTGAAGATGGGCAACATGGACATTCATTTTCCTGCAGGTCAAATTGAATTATGGCGCGGAAATAAGCGAACCAAGGTTTTTCCGGCCACCATTGAGCTATATAAGTTGATTTTTATGAAACATGTGCCAAGATCCATTAACGATCAAGATAAACGTTTATACTCAGCCCTATTGGAGAATACAAGGGCACCATATAGGAACTATGATATTAGGGAAGGGTTAAATGATAGCACACAATCCAAGAAGAAATATCAGCAGGTGATCAAACCACTGATAGGCACACCATATAAAATGAGGAATCAACAATTGCACCATGGTGAAAAAGGAGGAGGAAGTATATTGCAACCAACATTACCCTCTGATAAACTCGCAGGCAAACAGCGAAAAGAGTATGTTTATTGGAATGATATCAAAGAATTGGTGGACCGCCTGCGATTATTGTGGAGTTCTAAAATGGCTGGTCACACCGGTCACGATAATGAGATAATATCGATAATAGAAGAATTGCGTGAAGAAGGTATCGTGTATTAATTGGCGAGTGATTAACCTACATCCCACTTAATTCTGAATGTGCCTATATATAATAACGATACAATACTTGGCCCCTTATTAGTGCATAAAAGGAACTTGGAGCGATCACACCAATTCAGAAAATTCGAGCAGTGGAAAAATAAATATCGCCATGGAGATCAGCGCTACCAAAAGACTAATTGTCGATGAATTACATAAACCCGCAAGACGAAACTTCAGAAGAAGGAGAACAGTTATAAAAGGATTCGCAGACTTGTGGCAAATAGATTTGGCTGAGATGCAAAATTTTTCGAAAGAAAATGGCGGTTATCGATATATTTTATTCACCATCGACTGCTACTCGAAATATATTTGGACAGAACCGATTAAAAATAAAACAGGTCCAGAAGTTACGAAAGCAATGGAAAAAGTATTGTCGGAAGCCAAATACGTACCTAAAAATATACAAAGCGATCTTGGAAAAGAATTCTATAATTCACACTTTGCCAATTTGATGTCAAAATATAAAATAAATCACTATTCAACATATAGTACAATGAAGGCTGCAATCGTCGAGCGAGTTATTAGAACTTTGAAGAATTGGATATACAAAGAATTTTCTGCAAGAGGTGAATACAAGTGGCGCGATATATTAAGACGCTTAACTAACGCATATAATAACAGAGTACATAGAACCATCGGTATGAAGCCATCTGAAGTTACACCTTCCACCATGCTTCGAGCTTACAGTCACCCAAAAATAGCGCCGAAGGCAAAATATCGAGTAGGCGATATTGTACGCATAAGCAAGTATAAGGGCGTGAAAAAATTTGCAAAAAAAACAAAATCGCCAAATTTTTCTGGACTGAAAAAATTTCGGAAACGACACCGTTCCAACCTATCACCTTAGTGTGTTTCCGAAGTGGTCCCCTAACGCACTTGGAATAGCAACCGCTCAACCAACTGAGGTAGGAAACCACATTTATAAATTCGAGAAAACTTTTAGCGTTGTTACAAATCGCATAGGAATATCTAGCTACCTGTGATATATAGTGCGTTGGCAGTCACGTACCTTCCCGGGCGGTGTGCTTGCCTTAGGTTTAATACAGGACAATTAGGGCCGGTTTATTTGAAGGATTACCTACACCTTGTAGGCGAGCATTAGTTGTGTTAATTAGGGTTACGTTTTTGGATTATTAATGCATTATAATATGCCGTTCGTTCAATGTGTGTTTATCTTGAATATATTTGGACGGTCGCTATTATTTTTATTAGGTGATTAAATTTACACTACCATTCATTTCCTATAGGTAACTAGATGAATCTGAGAATCGTTTATTCGTTATACTTCGCGATGTTCTTCTGGTAATTTTAAATGAAGGTTCCAACTATCGCGGGAATTTTCATGTTTTGTGATCTATGCATTATTGTACATTTGACAGTAGGTACAATTTTAAATATTTGATGCATATTATAATATTCGGTTTCCCGAAAATTAACTTTTTTTTATGCTTCGAGCAATTAATCAATTGTTGCGAATGATTACATGGCCGAATAATTATTTTTGGATGGAATTTCAGTACAGTCAGACGGTTTTTCTATTTTCCTTAAAATAGTTCCTATATACTCCCAATTACTAATACAGTGAATTAGATATAATGTGGCATAGGCAGATTGTTTTATTTGAATGAATAATGTTTTGTGATCTATGAGTTATTGTACAGTAGGGTCATTTTTTAGATGCACGATTATTGAATATTTGATGTAAGTATATAATATTTGGTTTTCCGATAATTAGAATTGATTTTTCAAACTTGGTGCGATTAATCAATTGTTGCGAATGACTACTTGGCCGAATCTTTATATTTGGAAGGAATTTCAGTACAGGGTGTTCCTCTTGCACAGGGCGCTTCTTTAGGTCAGACGGTTTTTCTATTTTCCTTAAAATAGTACCTATATCGGAACATTCAATTACTAATACAGTGAATTAGATATAATGTGGCATAGGCAGATTGTTTTATTTTTCGAATAGTAAACCTACATATTTGAATGAATAATGTTTTACGATCTATGAATTATTGTACAGTAGGTACATTTTTTTAGATACATAATTATCGAGTATTTGAAGAGTTAATAATATTTGGTTTTCCGTTGATTAGAATCGATTTGACTCTAACCGCTGCTAGTACACTTATTATCAAATAGAAAATAATTATTCAATTTGTGGTTTGTGTGGTCTGACTACTTTAATCAATACTTTGTCAAATTAATCAACTAAAGCTTATTCAAATCATTTATTTAAATAGAGAGAAATTACAAAAAAAACATCAATGTCTCATTTTCTTCGCCAAGTTCCTCGGCTTGGTCCTCAGAGCCTCTGTAGAATATGGTGGATATCTAGTTCTTCTCTTCTTCTTGGACCATTTGCTCGTGTCGGCATTCGAAATATCCCATACGACGGTTTCTTGATCCCATATTTCAGAACTCTCACGCCGTTCTTCATCTGCCTCTACTTGGATCTCACCATTTATTTGGCGCCTCTGAGCAATGGCGTCCATTACCATCTCGATTGTTACATTTCGCCCATCCATGTTCATTTCAATCAGCTGGTGAACGATTCAGTTAACTTCTTTTGAAAATGGTGCATGTATTTGAGGAGATGTTTTATTTATAGTCAACTAGTTCCTCCCTCCCTAGAGCTTGGAAAACACTCCCCCCCCCCCTCTAAAGAGCTGCATCTACTTTTGTTGCAACTAGATAGTTTTGAAATTGCCTCAGACTGTCGACAGCAAGTTTTTCAATCTTCTTAGAAATCACATCCAATCGTTCATTCAATAGTCCCAATACCACACAATCTCTATCGCTAGATGGCAGCCCAATATTTGTTAAACGCTTCTCCTGCATGTCATAATCTCCATTGTCGTCAAGTTTGAAACCGATACCTGGCCGCCCTTGAAGCGAACTCATTGATTTGCTTCTCTTACGTCCAAACTTATCAATAGTTTCATAAGACATCTTCTTCATGCGGTAGCTTAATATGGACTGACTAGATCAGAGATGACTATGGGGTAATAAGCCATCTGGGTATACGCCATTATACACTACCACTTATATCAGATAAACTTTTCACATAGATATTTTTTGGGTTCGATATATTCAATTAAATAAAACGAAAGATATTCTTTAACAATACCTCTATTTATTGAGAAAAAAAAAATATATACTATAAACTAAATATTATATATAAAATTAAACTAAAATTGTATATAATTCCTCAGAGCTTCGTCCAAAAGTTCCTCGTCGTCCGTATCCATCTCCATATCTTCTCGGATATGTGCATCAAAGATGTGGGGCCTCCGATCTCTTGGAGGCGGTTCGACGTCGCTCTCTTCTTCTTCTTCAGAGCCACTGGCTTCTGAACTCTCGACGCTGCTGCCCTCCTCCTCCTCCCCCTCACTATCGGCGATAACGATAGTGGCCGCCGTTGTAGAATCACAGGGCCCAGGTGACTCCGCCCTTCCTCGGACACCTCGCACCTCTACATCTATAGAGCTGTCCGCTCCCCCATCTATCGACTCAAGGTGCCTCACAGGCCTCATTGAAGGCCTAGTTCGCCCACAGTCTGTGGTGGTCGTATCTGCTTCCATTACAATTACCAAATCCATTTGTAAGTTTTGGAATAGACTGACAACTCTAGAGGAGTTCTGCTGTTTTATACAATATATGGTGGAGGAGGGGTTGTACATAATGGGGAGGGGTGCACATAGTGGGGTTAGTGGGAGGGGGTATGAGTATAGTGGGGGTAGTGGAGTGAAAGATAGTTGAGGTGAGAGTAGTGGGGTAAAAAAGAAAAATTCCAATTCATATACATATTGTATTACAAAGGAATATTCAATACATGTAACATGTAATGGTGAATACATTTTCAATGAAGCGATCATCTTATAATACAACTATACATAATTTATACATTTTGAATACACATATTTACAATGGACCTATACTAAGTTCGCCCCAAGTACTCTGCATTCGCCCGATTATAATGCTCGAGGCGAGTCTTCTCTGTTTCGCAGTCCTGACGAAATTTTTCCTCAGCTGCTAGCTGCAGATCCATTTCAGCCAGGCGTGAAAGCAACTCATCTCTTTCCGAAGAAATGGACTGACTTTTTGTTTCACTTCCTGCGATCAGTGAATCCACGTTCGCATACCACTTCCTCAGTGCTTCATCATATTTCCTTATCAGCTCAAATGGAGCTTCTGGAGGCGGCGGGATACGATCGTGAACGGGAGCATTATATTCGGTACCGCCACCAACAACAACACAACCGTCGGTCGGCTGTTGCTCTTGTGGAGGTGGCGCATCCACATCAATCGCTGCAACACTTTCTCGTTGAGCAGTTGGTGGGTGCACCACATCTACACGAATCACATTCACCGTTCTTGTAGGTTGTGGGTGCTGCTGATTCTTGTGGCATTTATACCACTTCGACACCTTACCACCCTGGTAGGGATTTGCTTTGCCCTTATCATCAAGAAACTTATGAAGAATAGATGAAGGTCCAGCTTCCCCCTTATTCTTCATAGAAGTTTCTCGATAATTAGTATGCCTTGATTTGGCCGATGACATTGATGGCAGCAATGATGATGATTTTTTTCTCAAAAAAAGTTTCTTACCCTTTCTAGAGGGCATAAAGTCCTCATCACCATCGCCGCTTTCACTACCATCTTGAAATACTGGCGTGGGGCTAGCCGGCGTTAGCTTTGCCTGCGGTGAAGACGCCAATTTGAGCCCTTTAGTAGGTCTTCTACTTGCACTGCCGCTGGCGCCGCTAACGCTCGCTGGCGAGTTGGCAAACTGTTGTGGTGGTGATGGCAGTGACGAAGCACCAATTTCTGGCGCACAGAGTACTCGAGGCGTGAAGTCATTCGCCCATGCTTCCTCTCCATTCAAGAACTCGCCGATCTCCCTACTGAGCCACCTTCTTTGCGAGTCGGTCTGCAATTCTGGGTCCATAGGAAGATCACTTATGGACATGTCTGAAACAAGGCATTAGGGAAATATCGAAAAAGTTACAGCATGGGTGATATGAAAACTCACCTAAGTCAGGAGAACTCCCCACACCTGGACCCTCCTCTTCGATGAAGGCCGCGTCCAAATTCACTGGAGTAGACATATCTGAAACAATATATCAGCATTGTAGAGGAAGTGAAACGAAAAATATGGATGGTATCAAAACCAATGATGATACTTATAATATATTAGTACTTACTCGTAAGTTGTTGTTTTGGGGCGGCAACGGGCTGGCTCAAACAAAATGCGGTGGTATATGATTGGACAAGTTGGTATTCTGGTTGTAGGCAATATCTGCTAACAGAATGAAGAGTGACTGTAAGCACTTCTGGTTTTATCTACTAACCTCCCACCGCATTTTCCCTCTCTCTACTCCCACCACCACCGCTGTGACCTTACATGCTAACTTGCGAACACTATTTTCACCTTGTGGGTATTGACACCCCAAGGGCGATTTCATTCCAAGGACATTTATACCACGTATCATGAAGGTCATTATCTGAGGTGCGAAGGAAACAAAATTCAATTGAATAAAAGATTTATTCACACACACACGCGGTATAGTATAGCAGTATACAAGAATATACATTTCAATAAATATGTACATGTACAATGGATATAATACATTTGTAAGCGCAAAATATCAATGGATATAATACAAGAAGGAAATTAATCTAGAAACATTCATTTTTACAATTAATTCAGAGTTGGGTATAGAATTCACTATTAAGTTTGGGATTGTTCCATCAACATTTTTATGAGGTAATCCAGGTTACCATCATCGGAATTATCTTTATGGCCTGATGCTTCCATAGAACCAACCGCCTGTTGGAACCAAAGCAAATTACGTTCGGGGCTCGTTTGATAAAATTCGATGTCATTGTGCCCCCAAGGTAATGTTTTAGCCGTATTAGGTATGATAAATCGCTTGTCGTCATGATATGAAAGGGCGACTTTGTTCCTCATTTCAGTATAGATATCATGTCGCTCGCTGCGGAAACTACACATTTTTCTGAATATCAAACCACCCTTTTCAACAATTTTCTTATAATCGTCTAAACTTAATTGATTTTTAACGACTGCTCTAGACACACCCTTTGCTTTCTTCAATTCGCTGCCCAAAGATTGAACATAGTATGCTTTGGCACCGGTTCCATAGAAACTTACAATAGGGTCATTCGGGAATTCATCCTTCATATTTCCTACTACGGATTTTGTAATTGGGATATTAAATTTATTATCTGCAGGATAATTAGATGTGTCGAAATAGCTTATATTTTCCTTCATGAAATTGTAGAAGTTTTCTGTTTCTATCTTCAATATCAATGAATCTGTGTCCGTGTACAGTAACTGTGATTTCTCGACATAATTTTTCTTAATACATTCATATAAAAAATTATATATAACAACTTTCGACACATCTAATATACTGAAACCTAAATAAAGCGGTTTATCGTAATGTACCCTCACTCTACCCATATGGATAGCGACAAAATTTTCGTGGAATACCTTACAGGTTTTGAAATTTGGGAGTGCTATCAACACATTGGCACCCTTTTTCGATTTTATACTCTCCCAATGGGTAACAAGTTTGATATCACTCCTTTTATCTACATTTTCCATCGTTTTACCATAAACTGAGTTCACCATATTCTTGTATAAACACTTGTCGGCTTTGTTTTTACTTTTGTTACGCATCTCTGTATTGAGGTCAACGTATTTTTTCAACCATGGTGATTGAAGAAACTTCAAGGCCCTATGGATTTTAACCAATACCAAACCATTTTCAATAGCCTGTTTCAGATTTCTATAATGAACGATATATTTAATTTTGTTGAAAAGATTAGGAATCAGTTTTTTCAGCTTAGAAGTCGAACCAGGAGGAACAATGGATTCCACGAGGAAAGGGAGATCTGAGTGGACATCATGTAATTCTTGGGGGTAGTACACATCCACTTCGAGTACATACCCACATGGGCTATCATCTGCAACACTCATTATATCTAATTCGCTAATTTCCTGATTAGTTAACCACTTGAAATCGGAAGTGGGTAGCGGTTGTGACATACTATGCCCATATAAGTTAGTCGCATCTAAATACATTATGAATGATGAAGGCTCGCTTGGATTGAAATTTGGGAGGAACTGATTGTTTGCTACATGGCTCCTCAAGCTACATTGGCTTATCCCCCCTCTTATGCCTTTTTTGAAGAAATTTATCATGTCAATGTCGGTCAACAACTCCAATTCGATTTTCGTATACCTCAACATAGCATCCCACGATAAACCGGGTGCTGTATAATATTGGCACGGATCTAACTTATACGTTTTCAAACATACCTCCCGAAAGTTCTCGAACACATCGCATAATAAAAGAACATCCGATTTCAAATAAGCGTCTGAATAATCCCCTAGCGTTTTACATTCGAATAATTTCCACACGTGCTCAGCTCTTCGATAATCCTCATCTGAAATGTGCCTATTAGATAAATTATCGTAAAAATCATTTTTAGTCGGTAAATTTTGATTGTCGAGTTTATCTATGGAGGTTACGAAGCTATATGGGAAAACACCTTTCTGTGTCATATATTCGAATTTTTCGCGATCTGGAAAATATCTAGCCGTTTCGACAAACTGATCTGTATTCAAATTCCCGGCTAATGATTGAAGAGGTTGTGCGAGAAATTTGTAACTATCTAAGAATCGGAGTTTCAGAAAGATATTATGATTTTGACCATTTTTCCCCAAATATTCACCAACTAAAATGTGCTTAGTAAATGAAATATATTTTTCCTTAGTTTGTGCGACACAATCAACTTTCTCTTCGCGATCAAATAATTGCTTTATGAATAGATGGCTATCATAGCCGCTCATATTGTGAAAGAAAATTGGTATGAAATTCGGGATTTTGTAATTCAAATTGCATGCTGAATGTGCTGCCCCAAATCTTTTTTTACCCGTCAAATGACAGTGATCTCTCACTTTTACATCGCCTAACCGGAATGGTTTTTCGCAACTGCCACACTCGGTAGCATTAGCAAAATCGGCTTCTTCTACTTTCGTTAATTTTCTCATTGGAACTACGTTCTTCAGATATAAGTCATATATTTTTTTCGAATCATTTACTATACTAGATACAAATTTCTTCGCCGCATCTTTTCCGCGGAATGTAACAAATTTCGTGATGGAATTGTCGTAGGAGCATTTGATGAGGTATGCGAATGAGTATGGTTCATGCACAAATGTTCTATTAGTATAGGATTTCTTCGGGTCCGGCTCACTAGTGTGTATCGGCTTCAAAACTGATTCGAAATCCGCATATATAACAAAAGGTACCATCATTTGTTTCTCAAAATTCTCAAATTTCAAAATATTTTCAGGTACTGAATTTCCAAATTTATCTACTTTGACTGCTGTAGTTGGTGTTGTCGTAAATGTGTGATTACAGTCGCTCAATTGATGGCGTAATAGCTTAGCCTCATCCGAAAAATGTATCAAACACCCATCGCAGAAAAATTTCTTATGCCCGTTCGAGGACATTTGGGCGGACACCAATCTAGATAAATGTTTTATCCAACAATAGTGGCTCTCACCCGAATCATTCGTTATAAGGAGCAAGTTCACATGTTTACTCATTCTTTTCTTCGAATAATAGAGTGGGCCGACAACGTGGTATTTAACTTGTTGATTTTCTATTACGCTTTCTAACCCATAAACGTTGATGGAGCAATCATTGAGTATTTCAAATTTTGGAATTTTACTCACTTTCATAGGAAACTCTATACCACTCAGATTCAAAACTGTAGAGAAGTGCGGGTATGAAGATATCTCACAATGTTTGGCCCTTGCTGGATATAGGGCGGACGTCACGGCCCAAGCAAAACAGCATTCATCCTGATTCACCACATTCACTACCGCCCTCTTATTGTCTATGAAACTAGGTAGTTTGATGTAGGAACACCCACGTAGCGGACTGTATTTATTGATGTTTATTTCGAGAAATAGTATTTTCTCTAGAGCCCAACCTGTAACAATAGAAAAGTGATTGTTTTATTTATTCAAAGAATTGAGTTATATAGGTGTGATAATGCAGATATTCAAATCATTCTCAACTCACCGGAATCGCGTTCCTCAAATTCAGTTGTTTGGTTCACGATGATGTCTTTGAATGTATCGATGATGGCATCCAAATCAAGGGATGAATCTACGATGTGATTCGGTGTCGCAAAGGATTTGATGTCGTGAAGATCCTGAGATTGTAGAATATATCTACCGAATACTTCCATATTAACCTTGATGGTGTGGTGAATCGACAGCATATTCCCCAATAGGGATGATAAAGTCACCTTATTTTCGGTAAAGAACGTGTTATAATCCAAGACATCCGTTCTACATTCCAATCTATAACTGATAATGCGACACTTGAATGCGTTTTCGATAACATATACACCATCTCTATAATTAACGCAAGCGTTCGAACGATGTTCCAAAGTCCTTTTGTGGGCAGCCATTTTATCGATTGGAACGGTTTTATTGCAAACGGTACACGCTTGCATGTTGCCAGACGTTGATGCTTGATGAATAGTGTCACTCAACCGCGGCCTCTTCGACATTGGTGGATCGAGATTTCCCACACACGACTTTTTTTGGTGGCGACGTAAATTGTCACTGCGGGTGAAAGATTGGCCACAAACGCAGGTCAACATGTTTATCACTCGCGAAAAGAAACGATAGAGTTGAACGATCGACGATGTCAGGAAGACTACAGTCTGGGCATGCAGAAATCGGATTTATAGAAGAGGGGAGTCGTGGCGTAGCCTCACCCCACTACACCATCAAACAGCCTTGGGAAGAAGAACACATGCGCACGAGAGTGGATACACTCAACCCAAGGCCACCACGACAATTGTCCGAGATGAAACCTCCGTATCCCTCCCAAGGTCACTCCCAAGGTCACTCCCAAGGTCACTTCTAAGACCACTCCCAAGGTCACTCCCAAGGTCACTCCCAAGGTCACTCCCCCCAAGGTCACACTCCTCTGGCCTTGGGGGGAGATTTGGAAATGGCTAAAGCCCTCTACTAACAGTGATGCAACATCAGACTTGAACAAGAAATGCTCCTGAGAGATCACAGTGATGAATATGTCTCTACATAGCTCTTTCCATGGAGCATGCCAGAGACGTGTTGACAAGTCTGTGCTCTGCATTGGCTCCATCCCTAATCATCAATAAATTTATACTGGTTTTACGAGTACTTGTATCAATTTCAAATGCAACACCAAGATATGCAGGATATATTCATGGAATTCCAATTGCTGAAATTGTAAAATAAGTGAAAATACCACTAAACACATAGAGTGGCATTCAAAACAGTGAAACAAAAAGAGTAAAAATGTTAACTTTCTTTCAATCCATAGACAATTTAGTCAACAAACCTCAAAACATTTGTAAAATATAAATATGATATGTTTTTCTTCCATACTCCTTCATATATTTCAGTCTGTGGGATTTTTTCCTGCAGTGATGATTTATTTTCATGGGAGATCATTGCATTGCATGCTTCGTTTTTACTAGTCCCTCCAATTATTTTTTCATGGAAAGCTTCAGTCAAGCTTAGTACAACTTGAACAAATAATATTTAAGTACAAAAAATTATATAAAATGAGTATTCACCTGTCATTATTGTGGAAACCCTCATTTGGCCTAACCAGATGGTGTTTGCCAGAAGAGAATCCAAAACTGTTCTCATCAGAATGTTGATCAATTTTAACTAGAGGTCTTGCATGAGGTTGAACCTGATGCCAATACTTTTGTATGCTTTCTCAATTAAAATTGATTATTTACCTCTTCGATTATATCTGCAATATGATTCACCTCACCTCAAATTCTTCTATAGGTTCCCTCAATTTCAGGAAGAGGATAAATTTATCCTATAGTACTTCCATTCAAAGCTTATTTTTGGCCCAGTGATGACTGACAGACAAGTTCTCAGTGAATTTCCCAATGAAAAAGAAGTGGTTTATCTTCACACAAATGATTTAAGGTAATGAAGAAAAAATATTATTTTGCTCAAAATGATAACTTCAATGAGAATAGAGCAAAACTTCTCACGATTGGCCCCAAGGCTCGTCAGATCGAAGTCTTCGATGACCAAAACGTTGGCCACAGGCTCTGGTGTGGATCATACGGTCGCAGACCTAGGACAGAACAATCAATCTGTCTTGGGTCCTATGCAACCGTATTCCTGGCGAAAATGTAAGCCATTGATTTGTGTGTGGAGAGATTGGAAGAAACCAACCTCACACATAAAACGATTTAAATATTCTTGGATAGCCAAGACGCTTTGAAAGCAGTTAGATCAAACCAAGCAACGTCTAGACTGGTATTGAACTGCCAAAAAATACTCTCAGCAATTGTAAGACTCAACAAATTGTCTCTGGTCTGGATTCCTGGCTGAGGCTTCGCGAGACCAAGAGTCCAGTTTTGGTCTTGTCTTGGTCTTGATACAAGACCAAGACTTAATAAATCTTCCCAAGACCAAGACTTAATAAATCTTCCCAAGACCAAGACTTGACTTTCGAGACCAAGACCAACACCAAGGCTCTCTCCCAAGAGTCTTGGTATTGGTCTTGGAAGAAAAGTAATGAACTTAAATCAACCCAATATCAAGGAAAATCTGATGGAAAATGTAATGGCATTTTATTTCAGTTATTTATTTGTCATATATGGTAGGTTTTTGATTTCTGTTCACTCAAAATCCGAAATATATTTTTCAAATTATTTATTGCAGTTTCAAAGTTTACAACAAATAGGTGTAGTTTGTAAGGTCACAGTGGTCCATTCCTCCCTCTATTGAAGATGTAAATAAATTTAATACTGAAGTTATTTGGTTTGAATTTGAATTTTTTTGAAATATCTCCATAATGCGTTGTTGTCAGTTCCGACCCTTTTGAACATTTTTTCTGGCCTGTCAGGCGTACGCATGTTTGCTGTTTGGGTCTCATTCAAAAATTATATTCTTATGGTAAAATGAGAAATTTATTTCGCTTACTTTATACGCACAAATTGATAATTTTAAAGACTGAGAAATACGAAATACCTATTATATGCATATAAACTGTTGGATATTTGAATTGAATAATTCAAATTTTCAGACGCATTTTGATCCAAGACCAAGACAAGACCAAAAATGGACTCTTGGTCTCGCGAAGCCCTAGCCAGGAATCCAGACCAGAGACAATTCGTCGAGTCTCACAATAACTGAGAGTATTTTGTGGCAGTTCAATACCAAGACCAAGACCAAGACTGGGCCAGTCTCGTCCTAGTCTTGAAACATTAGGACCAATACCAAGACCAAGACTACATTTATTTTTCGAGACCATGACCAAGACTGATCAGTCTTGGTCTTCGTCTCGCGAAGCCCTATTCCTGGCTAGTCTAGTATGGAACGTAACGGAACGTTAGATTTCCTTGCAAGGGAGGGTGTTGCAAGTAGTCCCATCGGACCAGAAACTTCCGTTGGAATATCATCAACTATTGCCAAACAGATACTGAACACCTGGACTGTAAGAAGAGCTCCAGACTTCTGGTAGAATCTACCAGAATTAGCTCATTCCACGGCATTCATACATCCTTCAAAAAATGTCACCGAACAGATGTTAGCTCATCAGGGATGACGTACGCTCTCTAACAGGCTTACTTACAGAATACTGTCATCTGAATAACCATTCAAGACTTGAGCTGTAGAATGATCCGACGTGCCGTCTCTGTCTTGAAGATGATGAAACAGCAGAGCATGTACTTTCTTCCTGTCTCGCTGCGGCGCAAATCAGGTTTTTGCTGTTTGACAGGGTCTCATTCTTGTCCTCGAACCTGAGAGATCACTCAACAATCAACCTAATCGGATTTACTAAGGAACTGGATCTACTTGGTGAAGTATGAACTGGTGTGAGCCAAAATAGACCCTAACGGGTCGCATTGGAGGACCCAAAAATGAAAAAACTATGGAGGCACCTTCATGTCCAGTACACAGCTTCGCGGATAATAGTACCCTCCATACCACCTTCTCTTCCAGAGCTCCAATGCCAACCAGGCAAATCAGAAACGAACGAGAGAGAAATGTTGACAACATAAATATGGACTTGGCAACAATTCCCGAATGGGGATCCAATAACTTGGTAGATTTCAATGCAAACAAAACTCGAGTATGCCTTTTCTCTAGAAAAGCCGATCTCACTGTGCCCAACATAAGCTTGTCAGGGGTAACCATACCTTTGAATACATCCATTTCGATGCTTGGTATTACTATCAGCAATAACCTTTCTTGGGAAAATCACGTGAGATCAATTGCTAAAAGTGCATCCCAAAAACTTGGTTTTCTGTTTCGGGACAGGAGCTACTTCACTTCCAGTCAGCTGCTTATGATCTATAAGGCACAGATCCGACCTGTGGAGTGCAGCAAACGAACATACCCTGAAACTGTTGGATTCTGTCCAAAAAAGGGTAATTCGTCTCGTGGGTGATGCCCCGCTCACAAACTCACTCACTTCTCTGGAACACCGTAGGAAAGTTGGCGATCTGGCTCAATTTTATAGATATTTCTTCTGAAATATCAACAATTGTTTCTCCCTTGGCAGTCCCCGCGAAATTAAGCCATCGAGTTGAGGCTTCGCACCCCTTCGTGGTCACTTTGAGGACCTTCAGAACAATCTCTTTCCAAAGACTCGTTCATTCAACGAACAGCGAGGCTCCGGAACACATTGTCAAGGGAGGTGTTCCCCGAGGCATATAACCTCCTGAAATTCAAGAAGAACACCAATTCCTACCTTATTTTCCTTGGTTCTCACGATGTTCTTGAATGATGAACCAAATGTCATAAAAATATATGATAAGTGGTTCTTTTTGGTTATGCTATTTTGAAGAAATCAGCAGAATCGAGAAAGCACTCTATAATATATCAGTTATGAAGAACGTGAGAACAAAATGTTTGGTATTTCACAATCACAATACCATCTAGTTTTTTTTATACATAGGGTAGTGGAAAAGATGAAATGGAACAAAAATTCCTAATGAACCGCAACGTATGTTCCAGATATCTACTCATCTATAAGGATTATACTACTGATAGAACTGCTTATTAGTAGAAACAATAAAAATGAAACCAGTCTCTCACATGAAAGTCTCTTCGTCAACTATAATGATGTCGATAATCTCGTAGTCTATTATCACCAGATATTAAAACGTCACAACTTTACTGTTAATAAAGTTGACGAATGTGTCTTCCAGGAGCCGAAGAGTAGATACTGAAATCAATTAAAGGAGAATAACACTACAGTAATACGGATTATGTTGACAGATAATCAGTAAATATTAATGATCAAGATGCAAAAATTAGGTGTTCATCAGTTTCCCACTATAAGTAGGTAATGGTATTATTTATAATACATAGCAATTAAATGAGAGTTTTTTATCCTTTTTCTTTCAAGGTAAATATTCAGATTTCAAGTATGATGAACATCACATTTTTCTATCGAAGAAACATTTATTATGTAGACCAGCCCTGTATAGTTGAGAAGTATACTGATTCATTGATCAATAATATAAAAGAGGTGTTTCTATTAACTGTGATGGAGAGATAAAATATAATCACTACACATATTGATTGAATTGTAATTTTTCACCGTGGAAGATGATTAATTAGATTTTCCATCAGAACTCGAAATGATGTTAGTCACTTTCTTTGGCAGTATTCCAACCAGAACACTGATTCAGTATAAACATAAACATATAGCGGTTTCCTTTTATCTGTTTTTTGCCACCCATTCTTGTATTGAAGTCCAGAATCATCTGCTGATTCATTTCCCTAAATACCTTTATCAATTAAAACCCACTGAACTGTAACTTTGGCAGATTTTGTCAACAATTCCAGAATAATCTTGATCTCTTGTCATACCCTTATCACATCAAGGATGAGATGATGAAAAGGTGAGTGGACCTACTGGCAAAGCCTTCACTGCATTAATTCCGTCTATTGTATGGATTGCCACGAGTCACATTTCAACCAACAAGTAGTGAAGTGTTCTGAAGAACTTGATTACTTTGTCTGGTAAAAAGCAGCCTTTCTTTGCCAATTAGTCCTCCTGATGTAGGCCAAGTTCAAAGCATGTCTCATTTCTCATCATCATCATCATCATCATCATGAGTGGTAGGTTTTTCATCGGTTTACGCAAGTTAAATTGTATGCTTGGTTCAGTCTGTATAGTGCCCCTGGGCCATTGAGATTATTGAATGATACGATACTGATTGATTCTACCAGTACAGTGTTGGTTCTGGCATGAAGAAGGATCGGCCTTCTCCGACAAGAGAATCTGCTGCTGATATTCCCCTTCAGTTCCGAGTGACCATAAATCCAGAACATAGAGATATTTTGTTATTCTTGCTTAAATAGGTAAGCGTCTTGTGATAGATCCATATCCATTTTGCATGATATGGTCCATAAAAGCCTATTTTACGCCCCTGATGCATAAATAACTATTAGAGACTGCTAGGATAATGAGGGGAAATCGACGTAACTAAACTTACAGATACAGAGGGTTGTGATGCTGCTTTGCCTCAGTTTTTTTTTCCTGTATGCCAGTTTCTCCCCAATCCGCAATTTGATAAAAAATAATGAATGTTCACAAAAGTCATACATTTCTTGAAATTCTTCACGAGTACACGCATCATTGTAAAAAACTGTTTTATATTATTTGAAGTTCAATGAGAGACGAAAAGTACCAGACCACCTACAATCAGCTCTTTTATAAACAAATCGAAGAAATTTAAGAAGATTTTTGATTACAAAAGACAGGTAGAGATCGGTAAATCACATTTTTTCTAGAAATGTTTTTCGATCTGCTTATAATCCTTCACTTTAGGTACTTCCAATGTAAACCATTATAGCTGACCACTTTGTTTAATGAACGAGGATACTGTGAGACTCATACTGAGTACTATAAATATCTTTCAAAATAAAAGTACATCTTTTTGGAGCTGTTTTCTGAACCAGCACCGGACGGCATTCAGTAGGACTTATCCCCTTATATTCCGGCTCTTGTGCACCCTTCTTCTGGATTCGTCAGTGCATTGTCGATCTAAATGGAAACCTAGTTAGGTAGTTAGTAGGCGAGAGCATAATATTGTCTGTTCTTTGAAAAAATAAATGAAGGCGTTCAGTAGTACAGAGACATCAATGTGAACCAAGTAAACTAAGTTATTCATATTTTATTCCTAACCCATAACATTTTTCATGGTCCTGTCAAGTTTCTAAATAAAAATCTGTCATGTTGAAACCCGAAAATGAAACATTATCACGAAAAATATTATCAAGTATGAAAACCATCTACCTATACTTGAATGGAAGCAGGGAGATGTTTAGGGAATGCTGTATCAGGTTGACTTATGATGCAACTTGAATTTGAGTTGGAACTGTGGAAACTTCGGAAACTCATCAGTGCTTTTACACTTTTTCGACATGCAAGCCAAGCAGAAAGGTAGGGGCTGCTTATTTCCTTCTATATTTTTGATAAGTTACTATATAATTCATGGAATTCCGTTATTTGCAGTGGAAACATGTCTTTAGTGATGTAAACTATGTACATATCGGAATCACTATACTTGAAAATTTCAGGTACCTACCTACAGCGAAGAGAAAAACTATGAGTGATACAAACAAATTGATGTGGAAGAATCACATCAGGAATCATTATGTGAGTAATGTTCAGAAGGAATGTACCAGAAGGATGATGATGTTTGAGAACAGAATGGAAAATTTTCCATCTGAAATGAATATATAGAAGCAATAAGGTTAGACTCAATCTGTTTATTTCATCAATGTCTCCAAACACAAAATATCAAGATGCTGGGATATTTCGAATTTTTTGCATTGGAAAATAACTTGTATATGTACGAATGACAATACAAATATATTTTTCAATAAATTGAATATAATTATGAAGAATTATTGCAATTTTTATTCTACTAATTTGTTCTCCTCTGATACCCTGTTTATTGTTGTACAGATGTATTGGCAGGTAAGTTTGAAAACACTATTTATATTGTACGAAAGGTATATAGGTTAAATATATGCTCTGCTGAACAATGATTATTTTTTATAAAATCATCTTATCCACGAACTTCACTAAATATGGGAAGATGGTCTATAATTGCCACAAATTGAACCATAGGAATATTCAATACCAATATGTATAACTTTTTAATTTCCATAGGAATATTCAATACCAATATGTATAACTTTTTAATTTATATTATGTATTCATTTCGAATAAACTTCTTTATTATTTATTATCATTCTATAATATCTGTTCAAATGCCCCTTTCCTCCTCAGATGCCTTCTTAATCTTCAGGTCGTGTTCCTTAAGGAAGGAGTTCCTCTACAGCATCATATTCCAAACTACATTGATGAGTCTGAAACTATAAAAATATTTGATATCTATTTTTTCCCCAGTTTCAATGATCTGTGCCATTCTGAAATGAGTTTTAATGACAATTGACTATGGAACAATTTTTAGAGGTCCCAAAGTCAAGTTCTTGGTAATTTTTGTACTGAAACTAATAGTTCCAGTCAACTAGAAACTAATAATTTTATTTATATATACCTTCCTTTAACAAACTTGGAACCGAACCCTCCTTCCAAAACCGTTTCCTATTCTTCATTGGCAAGAAACAGTTCCCTTAAAATGTTGGAAACATACAGTATCATGTTCGTTCACTTCAAAAACTCCCATTCCTGAAATATCAATGCATCAAGTTTCAAATATTATGCGATTCAAGAAACAAATTTCACCTTGCAATCCAATGAATATGGCATAAACTCATTGATGCCTCAGGATTTGTGGCTCAAATTCACAACAGTGAGGATAGGGGAAACCAGGTCTTGATAATTTTACACCTACACCTCCTAGAGTGCGAAGTACGAAGGCGCTGAAGGGCCACCTATACTATTTTTTTTCGAATCCCGACTTTAAAGTCGGACCCCCGACTTTAAAGTCGGGGGTCCGAGATTAAAGTCGGGAGTCCGACTTTAAAGTCGGGGGTCCGAGATTAAAGTCGGGGGTCCGACTTTAAAGTCGGGGGTCCGAGATTAAAGTCGGGGGTCCGACTTTAAAGTCGGGGGTCCGAGATTAAAGTCGGGGGTCCGACTTTAAAGTCGGGGGTCCGAGATTAAAGTCGGGGGTCCGACTTTAAAGTCGGGGGTCCGAGATTAAAGTCGGGGGTCCGAGATTAAAGTCGGGGGTCCGACTTTAATCTCGGACTTCATGGATAAGTCCGAAACGGGTGTTCTCAGACCCCATTCTATGATATGATATATCATTGAATTCGTCTTTCTTTGCTCTATCCAAGAATGAAATTGAATACATTCGAAAATTCCGAGAAGATGATCGGTTTGCAAAATACGTCATCACTTTTGTTTAATTCGAATATCCTCAATATTGACAAAATATCAATATAACATATACAGGGTGATCCACAGTGGATGGCCTATTAGAAGTATCTGGAGATCGAAAAGACAGAACATTCTGAAAATTGGGATTCTTCGATAATTGAACATTTTCTATCCGTCTAAGATATTTTCATCAATACAGTGTTGCCACTTCTATCAGAAACAACTAGCAACTTCGCTATTTTGAATGGAGCACCCTGTATTTTATTGCATTTTTAGATCCTTCATGAAGAGCTGATTTCATCGATGCATCACACTTGTGGTCTAGCAGGAATTATTACAGAGATATAGGGTGTTCAAAATCTAGAATTTTGAATTTCAGGATTTTTTTGTGTCGAAACTATTCATTATCGATCAAAACGGCTCACATGTCCCTATCTTAACTTTTGATTCACTATCTACTGACATTTAATTGGAACAGATACAGGGTGATCAGAATTCTGAATCTTGAAGCACCCTGTATTTGTTCCAATTAAATTCCAGTATTTAGTGAATCAAAAGTTAAGATAGGGACATGTTAGTCGTTTCGATCGATAATGAATAGTTTCGACACAAAGAATCCTGAAATTAAAAAATCTCGATTTTGAACATCATATATCTCTGTAATCATTCCTGCTAGATCCCAAGATTGATGAAATCAGCTCTTCAGGAGGAATCTAATGATGCAATAGAATACAGGGTGCTCCATTCAAAATAGCGAAGTTGCTAGTTGTTTCTTATAGAAGTGGCAACACTGTATCGATGAAAATATTCTAGTGCGATAGAAAATGTTCAATTATCAAAGTATCCCAATTTTCAGAATGTTCTGTTTTTTCGTTCTCCAGATACTTCTAATAGGCCATCCACCGTGGACCACCCTGTATAATCAGTTAATTCATAATGAAAACTGCGCATTGAAAACTTGATTCTCAACGTTTTCATAAGGCTTAGAAATTTGGCTATTTATTGAAGAAGATTATGAAAATAGTCCGGAAGGGGTGATCTCATACCTACAAATGTAATCATATATCATTAAACTCATCTTTCTGAGCTCTACCCAAGGACGAAATGACATTCAGGGTAGTTCATTTGTGAAAATATATGTTTTGTATTGTAATCTTTTTGCACCCTTTGAACAAACAAATGAGATTCTCAGCTATGAAGTGGAATATATACAATCACCCTATACGTACGATAATGATCGTACAGGTGTGATCCATTATTTGACATTCAGTGTACATCCAAAAGGGAGGATTTTGACTGATCCTTATGTGATGATTATCCAATGGATGTAAAATTATTGTTTGTACATAAACGTACAGGGTGTTTCTCGAGTACATGTAGAAAATTCAGGAGCATGTTGCTGACATCAAACTGATGAGTAACAATGGAAAATATTCATTTCTGTCCACATATTTAAAGAATATAATCTAGCTCCTAACTTCAGTTTCGGACTCCCGACTTTAATCTCGGACCCCCGACTTTAAAGTCGGACCCCCGACTTTAATCTCGGACCCCCGACTTTAAAGTCGGACCCCCGACTTTAATCTCGGACCCCCGACTTCAAAGTCGGACCCCCGACTTTAATCTCGGACCCCCGACTTTAATCTCGGACCCCCGACTTTAAAGTCGGACCCCCGACTTTAATCTCGGACCCCCGACTTTAAAGTCGGACCCCCGACTTTAATCTCGGACCCCCGACTTTAAAGTCGGACCCCCGACTTTAATCTCGGACCCCCGACTTTAAAGTCGGACCCCCGACTTTAATCTCGGACCCCCGACTTTAATCTCGGACCCCCGACTTTAAAGTCGGGATTCGAAAAAAAAAAAGTATAGGTGGCCCTTCAGCGCCTTCGTAGCGAAGTTTTCAGATAACATTGCAAAATAACACAATCGCACTCACAAACCAATCAACAAACTGCAATACAAAACCAATACTAGAAGAAATAATTAGTAAATTAGGAATAATTGTAATTTTCAAGAATACGAATTCGAAGTATAACATATTCACAAAGACGAAGTTAAAAGTTAATGACAACTGTCAGAAAATAATTTTTTGATTATGACATCTCAATCTCATGAAAGAATCTTCTTCATCGCCTTTGTATCAAATATCACGTCAATGATGGAAAGCACATCTGTGGTTGAGTACATATTGGAAAAAAATAGAAGAAGAGAATATCAACCTAATATGGTCTATTTTGACAGAAACAAATGAGCTTTTTCCATTTTCAGGATGCCAGCGCCACTTGACAGGCAGACAGATTTTGATTCAAAGAACAGACAATATTGTACCTCCTCGCGTACTAGGTCGCCTACTAGGTTTTCATTTAGATCGACAATGGTCAGTGATCACATTATCTTATACAGTTTAGGCACCTTCTTGTATTTGGTTATAGTGGTTAAAACCCCCTAATCTATTAGCGTGTATAAATATCGAAGGGTCGCTATAGTAATTCTAATAACAAGTTCGGAAAGTGTTCCTTCCCACTCGCGAATGACGTTGACCCGAACGACGCGAAGCGAAGTTCGGGCAAGCAGTCGAGTGCAAGAAAGACACTTTCCGCATGAGTTAGGAACTATATTTCTTCTACAAGCGTAGGAAATTGATTAATTTTTTCAATCAATTATTTCTGCAAATAGGAACAACTAACAATAGTGATTTATTCTCTATCTTCTAATAATCAGTGATATATCTATTGTGTGTACCGTTTGAAGCATTATGTAGGTGAGCTTATTGCGGAAGCCAGCATGCCCATGGTGTTTGGCCTCTAGGTTTCAGACATTTCTAGGAAATGAGCCAAAAATACTCCTTCTCTATTTGGTGTTTTCACTTTTTTACTATTGCATCATTCAATAAATCCCGTGTAGTGCTTCTCATACCTTTCTTAAGACTTCGTTGGCAATAACTCATCTGTATCGCATCTGTAGGTGGAAGCTTTACATCGCAATTCCACTGAATCGAAAATGACAGTAACGCTGTGTCTGTCACTCTAAGATTTGTTTATTTTCTGGTTCCCACGAGAAGGAATATCCTGTAATATTCAGAGAACATCGTGAGAACCAAGGGAAATAAGGTAGTTGGTGTTCTTCTTAAATTTCTCGAGGTTATATGCCTCGGGGAACACCTTCCTTGGCAATGTGTTCCAGAGCCTCGCTGTTCGTTGGATGAACGAGTCTTTGGAAAGAGATGTTCTGCAGGTCTCCAAAGTGACCACGAAGGGGTGCGAAGCCTCAACTCGACGGGTTAATCGTCCATGAAAATATCGATAAAATAGAGACGAATCGCCAACTTTTCTAAAGTGTCCTAGAGAAGTGAGTGAGTTTGTGAGCGAGGCATCACCCACGAGACAAATTGTCCTTTTGCCCAGAATCACGAAGTTTCAGGGTATGTTTGGGTGCTGCACTTCAAATATGGGAACAGTATTCCAGGACAGGTCGGATCTGTGCCTTATAGATCATAAGCAGCTGACTAGAAGTGGAATAGATCCTGGCCCGAAACATAAAACCAAGTTTTTGGGATGCACTTTTAGCAATTGATCTCACGTGATTTTCCCAAGGAAGATTATTACTGATAGTAATCCCAAGCATCGAAATGGATGTCTTCAAAGGTATGGTTATTCCTGACAAGCTTATGTTGGGCACAGTGAGATCGGCTTTTCTAGAGAAAAGACATGCTTGTGTTTTGTTTGCATTGAAATCTACCAAGTTATATTGGATCCCCATTCGAGAATTGTTGCCAAGTCCATATTTATGTTGTCAACAACTAATTTGTGTTTCGATTGACATGACAACAATTGTTTCCCACATGAGAAAAATTACAGGCTCTAGGGGGATTTATATAACAATCAATCATTATTTTTCAATATTTCTTTATTTTCACAATAAATAGTGCAATTTGATGAATGATTTTGTACAAACTCACTAAATATACTGCAACAAAAAACCTAAAATTTTTATATTATGTCACCCACCGCTCATATTTTTCGAGACTTTTATATAAATGTTTTCCCGCACTAGTGTGGTGAATAAATTTGAGGCACTAGTGTGGAAAAAATTTTCCCGCACTACCGCGGGAAAATGACACTTCCCAAACTAAATTGCGTGCGGGTATAGGGTGAAACACGCACGCTTGTAGAAAATAGTAGTTTTTTATCATGAATAATGGCAAGGAAGAACGTATTGCTCAGAAACGAATGGACTTAACAACTCATTAAATAGAATCGAAAAGCCAAGGCACAAAGTTATATACCATAATGCATCCGTACTCTCATGCACCAATAGGCAATAATGATGGACTGAATGAGTATATCGAAACAATGGGCAATAATGGCAAAATTTATGGCAATTTGTATGTATATTGGGTTCTTCCGAGTCATGAAAAAGTCTTATTGAATACTATGATTGATGTAACGGATCGTCGATACGATAAATAATGATTATCCATGTGTAGTAGGAAATTATTTGCTATATAACCATACCTATCTTTGACTGCAAAAAAAATCTGAATGAAAACATAATGAAGCTTGAGGAAGTTATCTTTAGATATACAATACAAGGTCCCAACTAGTATTTTCAGTCACATTGCCTTTATTCAGTGATAGTTTTTTTAATTATGATTCAATTCATATAAATGTTAGTGACAGTCATTCAGTGAGTGGAATATTCGTAGTTTCTGGCGTGACAAAGTTCATTGGGCAGTAGTTGAAAAAATGGAATTCATGGACATTTTTTCATGATGAAAAAGAAGTGTTCTAGCCCTTCAAATGAAAGGTGAAGCGATAGATAACAAAATCGCTTAAGCCTAATTCCAGTTTGATTCATCGAAAGTTTTTGCTGTATTTTCAGATGAACGAATCGAGGTGATTTGAATCTTGTGGCGACCGCTAGAGGCCGCTGTTGATGATTTTCAGAAAATAATTTTCTACTGTAGATTAATCAAGAAGGTATAAAATCCATTACTCCAGATATTTTTTGGGTTTACTCTCCTCGTTTCTAAAAATAAAAATATGAGTATCATGTGAAGTAAGGGCAAATCAGAGATGATTTGCGCCAAAGTGTCACTGCTTTCAAAATATCATTATTAAAGAGCCTAAAAGAGAAATTCAATCGATAGTCGGTACCACCTTGTTCCGAAAAATGTTCAAAATGTGGAATATAGATATATCGAAAAAATACATTTGATATTTTCACGATGTATTTTTATTCATTTTCTTCCAAACATTTCGAAAACAAAAGGAACGAGAACGTCAGTTGAATTTGGGATGATATAAAAGTACTTATATATACGTAGCTATATTACATTGATAGAACACCCAGAGAACAAATTTCCGTAAAATATGTTACATCACTTTTATGTAATACTAGTTAGATTATTGTAACATCAATGAGTATCGATGTGACGTCAGAATCTAGATAACATTTACGTCTCACTTATATAATTGGGAGTTAACTATGATACTTCTGTGAATATAAATAAAAAAGAATCACCATTTTGAACAGAAAATACATCATAAAAAGTGAGAAAGATACCAACTTACAGTATGATGCTCTTAGAGGTTGAGTCTGCCACACATATTCCCTCTTTGGTGATACTAATATAATACTTCAACTCCATTTTCGTTTGGTATAGTTGCTGCCAAGCATATAACCGTTTCCTAAACTGACCATATTTATTCACTTTTCAAAGCATTGTCATTTTTCATATCATATTTCAATCTACACCTCTTCAAAAAGCATCAATTCTATTTAGAATTGTCAATTCAATTTCAGAAAGCGTCAATAATTCAATTTCAACTACGAAAAAGCCACAATGCTCAAAATTGAATGAAATGTTAAGAAGATACAAAAATCTCAAAGTCATATCCACACAATGTTCATAAAATGAACAACAATGGTAGATTTCGGGAGAAAAACAACTACTTTCCTGGCTAATGCCACGCAAAACATTGAATTACATCCTCCCGAAATCTATGCATCGACTCGTATAAACGAATACTGATACAAGTGAATCTTTCCTGAATGCCTATCGATTTCGATTTAGCTACGCCACGCTAGACACCTACAGACCGGTTTCGAGCTCTTTGACTTTCATCAGGGAAGGGCATTCTCCAGCCAGTATAGTCCTGAGACCGCCGACTAAGCGTAGCCTAGACAAACAAAAATCAACTCGGCATTATATTCCCCCAGAGGCGTCCTTCATAGACAATATGAAAACAACGCCATCTGAGTAGGAACGAAGAAAAGAAACACTCCAAAACTGAAATTTCCATACGGGAGTGGCTGGTTGCCCGACTGGCGTAATTTTAACTACGAAATAGCCACAATGCTCAAAGTGAAATAAAATGTTGAATAGAAACAAGAAGCTCAAAGTCATATCCACACAATGTTCATAAAATGAACAACAATGGTAGATTTCGGGAGAAAAACAACTACTTTCCTGGCTGATCCATCGACTCGTATAAACGAATACTGATACAAATGAATCTTTCCTGAATGCCTATTGATTCCGATTTAGCCAGGCCACAATAGACACCTACAGACTGATTTCGAGCTCTTTGTCTCTCATCAGTGCAGAGCAGTCTCCAGCCAGCAGTTCTAAGACCGCCGACTAAGCAAAGCATAGCCAAACACAAATCATGTCGGCATTATAATCCCCCATAGGCGTCCTTCATAGACAATATGAAAGCAACGCCATCTGAGTAGAAACGGAGGAAAGAAACACTCCAAAACTGAAATTCCCATACGGAAGTGGCTGGTTGCCAGACTAGCGTTATTTCAACTACGAAATAGCCACTAAAATCTAGCATTGTTGTTCATTTTATGAACATTGTGTGGATATGACTTTGAGCTTTCTGTATTTATTCAATTCTATTTCAGTTCAGTCCATTGAATTTCAGAAAGTGTCATTTGTCTTTCAGAAAATATCAATTGAATTACAATTAATGCTTTCTGAAATACAAGTAGCTATTCTGAGATACAATTGGTGCTTTCTAAAATACTGTTACGTTATTCGGGTGCAGAAGCGAACACGACACTATTTATTTTCGAACGGATTTATTTTAACTAAAGAAACACTAATTTATATCGAACTTATAACTACTATTTATGTAAAACGATTTATATCACGCGGAATTTAACTGTCTCTCTGACACTCGCTGCTCGACTGACTGACGGCAGTTATTCGGCCGTTTATATATGAGATCACTTGGCAGGCTTTGGTTCGAGAACCTTCTCGAATGATCTTCCGTCTCCTTCTTTTTGTTCTAGAAGCTTCTTAGAATAAACCTCTCTCTCTCTAATTGTTCCATCGATTGTTTCCAGAACATTCCAGAATCTTCTGTGACGTTATCTGTCACTGCGGCATATATTGAGTGTTCGGAAATATGCTAGTGTATGTAGGAATCATTGAGAGGTTGGAGAGCAATCTGGGATGCGTCATACAGGATGATCGTTGTACTCCTGCCTTCCTGCTGATGTTTCTAAAGCCCCTCTAAGGGGAATATCATTACAATACAACTGAAAAAGGAGTAGTATAATACCACGGAACTAAACTGAACCGTTTAATCCCGAGAGGAACTGAGTCATTTAAGTAGGTTAAGGTGTAATTTCCCATTTCTATAAAATTTCTGGTTTCGGTAGTTCTCGTTTTGGGCACCCCGTATATTTCATTCTGGTACAATTAACACTCGACTAAGAGTTGAATCAACTAAGTTCTTAACGATTTAAAATGGTTTCCAACTTTTATGAGACATTTCCAGTAGCGAATGAATGAAGAGTTCTGTCAGCGAAGAGCGAGATTTTCTAACTGGGCAATAAATTTCTCAAGACATTTATCTCGTATCTAGTGCCACCTCTAGACATGCTGTTCTCATTAAAAACCTCCCTGTTTACTTTCTCGTAGTCTAAATAACTAAATAGGGGCTTCTGGATAATAACGCAGACCTATTTGTAACTCGAATTAGTAGTAGAACTAAACACAGTTCTTGGAAGATAAAGTAGAGCGTTGATGTATGTGAGAGAAATATTAAACATGAGGGGTTCATATAGAGAGTTCAAAGTCGTTCAATCTGGGATAAACATTTTTTTTTCAGGTGTACATTTCTTGATCTAATCTTATAATGATAATGTTTTTGAATGTATGATAAATTGATATTCATCATACAGGACGTGGAAAGAAATTCTGAATTGAGGATACCTAATCACGAACCCCTTAAGTGGGTGACAGTATAAAAATGGAATATATTGATATAATTATAAACATCAAAAAATTAATATATATACAGTGTGTGCGATTTTAACCCGCAACACCCTCCTAATTCGGAACCCGTCGATCGATTTTCAGAAAAAAAAATTCCATAATATGCTACTCAACGAGCTCTATTCGAAAATAATGTGGACAAATTTAAAATATTCAGATTTTCAAGGAGTACTTCTGTTTGTTGGAGGGGTTAAAATTTCAAAAACGACTATAAGGCAATTTTTGTTCGAAACAGTGACTACCGTATTCGATTCAAGCATAGCTGAAATACCTCCATACGAAATTTGAAGGCAAAATCTCATATAGGGTGTTAGTTATTCAATGGCAAATTTTGTTATTTTTGATTTTTCGATTCACCCTGTATCAAAATCTTATTAGTTGATATAACCAGTGAAGTAGTTATTCAATAGAGGAACACATCGAATACATATCCCTAACAACACGAGTACATCCTAGGGACTTCCCAGGGACGCCCCTAATTTCAAATAAGGACATCCCAGGGATATCTTTTCTGGGACAAAGTACATACTAGGGACGTCCCAGGGACATCCGCTTTCAGACAAAAAGGACATCCAAGGGATGTCCCTCCTGGTACGTCCCTGGGATGTACCGAGTACAAAGAAGGGATATACCTAGGACGTCCCAAGGATATCCCAGGGACATCCCTTCGACAAAAGAAAAAAAAATGTAGGTCTAGTTGGGATTGAACCCGGGACCTTCAACTTATCAGGCACGCACCTTACTCCATTGGCCAATATGCCTTCTGAAGATTCATGTATTGAACAGATTTATAAACAGGACAACTACAGAAACCTGGATAAATAAAACTGTTAGGATTCGGGTATAATTATTATCATTCTTGGGTGTTTGAAAATGAGGGGCATTATGCATTTACGATCTCTGTTTGCAAAAAATGGTCATTTCTTGAGAAGTTTTGAGACTATATTCTTTATTTTCATCACAATTATTTTCCGAAAGAAATACATTTTCGAAAAAATTCGACTCAATATTTTGATGATATTGAATGACTCTCTGATGTGAAGAATGGATATCAGATATTCCAGGGACACGAATGGGATAACCTAGGGATGTACCGGTTGGGATGTCCACTGGACAACTACTGGCGGGACATCCCCTGGATGTCCCAATCATTTCCTTCTACCGCGGGACATAAAAGGGACGCACCTAGGACATCCCTGTGTTGTTAGGGTAGGTACAAAGTTCCATCGCTGTAACTTCTACAGGAAGATCTCTCTAGATCAACCGAAAATCAATAAAACTAAAGTTGAGATCCACCATTCTGAAAACTCAAGTGAACCGTATCTCACACATTACACCACACAGACACTTGGAAAATCGAATATAACACAAATAGAATGACGGACAAATACTCTCTGAAGACTTCTGATTTTGGCGAAATGGAATGAAAATTTGAGATGACAATGAAAATATTTTTTTCTCCGATTGGCAGCAAATATTAATTTTGCTGACACATATATCAATCAGCAAAGTATTACTTTTCCTGCCTAGGCAGCAAAGTGGTTACTTTGCTGATTGATATGTATCAGCAAAATTAATAATCCATAAATCGTTTATAATTTCCTTCATATTTCATCCGAGACTTCTCTGGCAACAAATTCAACTCTATATTTTTTTCCACCTCCCTTATTTCTGAAGGTTCAAGTACTTCCAGGTCGCTATCACTGTCCATTATATGATAATTTGAATATACCGATATTTTTTGGCACAACTGTCAGAAATTTCATGAATTGTCAAACTATAATTATTATGGACATTTCCATAGCAACCAACTATTCCAACAACTGCGATATCTATCAAATTTTATTTTAATTGAACACTACAGGAAAAATTAAGAGATATATATCATTATGAACAATCGGAGAAAAAATTATATGTTCAACTCGACAGCAAAATAGATTGACTGCCTTAGCTGGATTCCTAGCCTCGCTAGGCTCGGATATGAATTCAGCCTCGGCAGTCAATCTACTACTTTGCTGCCTAGTTAAACAAATAACTAATGTATACAGATTAGTCACTGGATTAGTCACCATTATCTACCTATATTTCCTAGAAAAAAGTTATGGACCATGATAGAAAAAATTTCGATTTCAATTTCGTTAATTATTGGTTGACCAAGAGAGATCTTCCTGTAGGAGTTACAGCGATGAAACTTCGTACCTATGAATTCGATGTGTTCCTGTATCAAATAACTACTTGACTGATTATATCAACTGCTGAGATTTTGATACAGGGTGAATCGAAAAATCAAAAATATCAGAAGTCGCCATTGAATAACTAACACCCTGTATGAGATTTCGTATAGGGGTCTTTTAGCTATGCCTGAATCGAATAGGCTAGTCACTATTTCGAAAAGAAATTGCCTAATAGTCGTTTTTGAAATTTTGACCCTTTCAACAAACAAAAGTAGGACTTGAAAATCTGAATATTTCAAATATGTCCAAATTTTCGAATAGAGCTCGTTGAGTGCTATATTATGGAATTTTTGTTATCGAAAATCGTTCGACATGTTCCAAATTAGGATGGTGTTGCGGGTTGAAATCGCACACACTGTATATATATGAAGAAATACATTGAGAATTCGAATTCTCTATGTGATGAAAATATCAATTCCTTCCCGGTTTATTCAACAGAAAACAGCTTCTTTCCTGGCTATATGACACGACGAACAGTGAATTATATATCTATTGAACACACGATGAGAATTTGAAAACAAAATCCTCTGAAGTAGAGAATTTGCATTCTCCTTCATATAAATATATGTATATGCACATAATATCATTCTGAATATTCGACAGAAAACAACTACTTTCCTGGCTATTTGCCACATCGAACATTGAATTATATCTGTTGAACATTCAAAAAGGGAGCATGAAAAATGAAAATCCTCTTGAATTGAGAATAACCTAACATTATCTCTCAAACCTGATAAAATTATATGAAGTAATATGATATATATATACTTACCAACATGATCAGTATTGAAATGAAAATTGAAATGAATAGAAGTATACTTGTATAAACTCTGATCTTGATGAGCTTGGAACTTCCAAAAAAGATCATTCGTATCAGTGATATGGGAATTATATCTCTCACAAACAGGTTATATATGACTTCACTCGAATCAACTCATTTCGGATATCGAATCCTCATCAGTAACCTAAAGTTCAGTAATTCTTTCAGTCATTCTTCATGATATACAGGGTGTTTCAAAAAAACCTGACCCCCTCACTTGGGTAGATAGAACACTGCAAAATAAGTTGGATTCACTCAGTAAAAAAATTTCGTGACGGCATCCGTTATCAAGATGAAAGGTGTTGAAAAAATTATTTTTTTACACATTTTTTAAGATTATGTCGAAACTACTGGCAACATTGTGATGAAATTTTGTATGGATGTTTTTTGAAATCTGACACATCGCATGCATTTGTTTTTATATCTGACCCTCATAGAGGGCGCTAGTTACACGGTTCGTACCGAGTAGTTTTGAAAATAACTTTTTAGAGGTTAGATTTCTCAATCCAAATTTGATGTGAACTTGAACATCATGCAATTCCACACCAAAAAGGGACTCGTGGTAGAACTCGATACTGTGTTCCGTTTTCGGAATATTTCGATTTGAAAATGATGAAGTGATAACTGTTGCTGGTATGAAGCTATGTATTGGAGCGAGTGTTACGAAAAATTATCACCTATTTATTGAAAACCGAAAACAACAATACAATTCTGATGCTAAACTTATCTATTGAACGATGAATCACAAGAATAACATCGAAAAAGATTTGACTAAGAACATGGATTACACAGTTTTGTTGTATCTTGAGCTGAAAGTCTAAGCTACATAGGTAAATTCACGTCAAGAGTTGTAATACATAATTGAACATCACTTAAATGACCTAACAGCTGATCCTCAACTGTTTAGAAAACTTATACATGACTTATGATTCTTTGTTCCATCAATAACTTCGGCACAACAATAATTTTATTGTTTTTGAATCTGAATAAATAGGTACTTGAACTCAATAAAATTAATTTTATACCAGCATCATTACTACTCCATTATTTTCAAATCGAAATATTCCTAAAACGGAACATAGTATCGAGTTTCACCAAGAGTTCCTTCTTGGTGTGAAATTGAATGAGGTTCAAGTCCAGATCATATCTGGATTGAAAAATCCAACCTCAAAAAAGTTATGTTGTAAACTACTCGGTACGAACCCTGGAACTAGCGCCCTCTATGAGAGTCAGATATAAAAACAAATTCATGCGATGTGTCAGATGTCAAGAAACATCCGTACAAAATTTCGTCACAATGTTGCCAGTAGTTTCGACATAATCGTGAAAATTGTGTAAAACATAATTTTTTCAACACCTTGTATCATGAAAACGGATGCCGTTACGACATTTTTTCACTGAGCAAACCCAACTTATTTTGCAGTGTTCTACCTACCCTAGCAAGGGGGTCAGGTTTTTTTGAAACACCCTGTATACAATTTTCATCTCCCTATAATTCATTATACTTATCCGAGAATATTCCTTTTTAACACTTATAATGACAACTTTTTCTGTTTATTTTTCAGTGAATTGGGGTTACCATAGGCAGGGGTCGTGCCAGGCTGGCTTCAGTGCGGCAATAAACAGGGTGAGAATTTTCATTTATTTTCGTGTCATTTCGTCAATCCTTTCTGGAACTATCATTGAACAAATCACAGATCAGTTCTGCGATCTGATACGGTCAGTTAATTTTTCCGGTCATCGAAAGTCACGTGAGAATGAATAGTAGTTTAAAAAAACCCTAAATGGATATAAGCACATCCGTAGTCAGTATAATAATATGTTGTGTATTTATCAGCACACTTTTATCATTTTCTTTTCTACTTTTTCAGTTTGGCTATAGCTATAAAACGGGTTTCTTTAGTTTTTATAAACTACTTATTATTTTTTATTTTTCAGTTCGGCTCTACGAAAGCGTGTTTTTAGTAATATCAAATTTTTCGTGAGTACCCAATGTTGACGAAGGAATCATAATCTCCGACCCTGAAAACCTCCAGATACGAATTTTTAATTGAATTGGATTATGATCACAAAACCCGTTCGCCATATTGTATTTTTCAATTTTGACAAAAGCATCATAATCTCCGACCCCGAGAATCCCCAAATACCAATTTTGAATTAAAAAAAAAAACTACCAGATATCAATTTTGAATAGAATCGGATCATAATTTACAAAACTCGTCTCGGATCCGCCATCTTGAAGTTTCGAATTCTGACGAAATAATCATAAATTTCGACCCCTAAAATCACGAGATACTAATTTTGAATAGATTCGGATCATAATTATTACAAAACTCGTCCGCTATATTGGATCCGCCATCTTCAATTCATCAATTTTGACGAAGGAATCATAATCTCCGACCTCTAGAACCCCCAGATCCCAATTTTGAATTGAATCGGATCTAAATTAAAGAACTTGTCCGCCATTTTGGTTTTCTTCGTCTAACAAAAAGGCGTACAAGATTTCATTATCCATGAACTGTAAATTAGGCAAATGTTCGTGAAAAGAACAGTTTTTTTAGGATAGCAGTTCAGAGGCGTCGTAAAATTCTGCTAGAACAGAAGTGAATATAATCTTGGTTTCAAATTCAATTGATTAATCTTCGGGTTCTACCACGGACTGAACAAACTGGGCCTAATAGATTCTAAGGAAATTTCGTGAATCAGCTGATGCAAGACAGAATGTTGTACAAATATACACATCAATTTTAGCAAATCCTTTTCTTCAACTGTACAGCATATGGATCGACACTGGAGGATATTGCAGTTGTATAAGTTCCTAAAGTGGTATGTTAATGATCCAGTCGACACACAACTCATATCGAAATAAAATACAAGTGTATATTACCACGGGACATGTTGGTAAAAATTCGCCAAGCGTGAAACTGTCATTACCAAACTCCATAAATTCTGACAGGAGTACGCAGGCAATATGAAAAGGTACCGAACCGAATGCCGAGGGTACTCTCAAGAGATATTTCCATGTTCTTTCATGGTGCTTTATTAATAACCGAGGCGAGTACCGGTGCGATAATGCCATTAAATTATGTAACAACAACTTTATTCGTGCTTTATATTCTTTTCCGAGGCACCGACAATACGATCTCTCTGAGCAGCTTATGGAAATGTTATTCTATGCTAAATAGCGCTCATTTGATATAAATTCTTACGCAAAAACATCAGGGACGTACAAAACTAGGTAAAACTGCATTTATCATGCGATGGGTTTCTTTTCAAAAATGTTTTTTCGTCCTTACGTAATTTTGTCTGAAAAACACCAATTTCTGCTTGTCTTCTGGATCGCATTTAGAACAAATTGCCCTCCTTTTTCATCATTGGACAATTTCTATATATCACAATGTACGACACATTTTTTTCTATTATATTATATGAGTCAACTAGAAAAAGCAATCTCTTGACATTTGACATCTCATATTTGTATTGACTATTGACTAAATGGCCGCCATCTGGTATGCTTGTTCACTAAATATGAAAAACTCGCCATAAAAATCATAGTTTCTGTTGAATTCTCTATATGAAAATGTGTCATTGAAGTACATCATGAGTATATAAAGTCTCCAATGATAAAAAAAGAAGAGGAAGTAGCTGTAAATGCATCCAACACAGGGGGAAAAAAGAATGCGAAATGTCGAACTTTTTCTTGAATGAAATATCTCGATAATTAGTAGTTTGTTCACATTTTCATTATCAAATTCGTGTTTTTCAGACTAAAATATTCGAGTACCAAAAAAAACTTTCGAAAAAAAAATCCATTGCATGATAAAACTATACAAGTGGATTATTTTTTCGAAGCAGCAAAAAAAATAGAACTTTCCCAAATCTGAAACAATGACTGAAGTGTATTTCAACTGTGACATCATTTGTTATTTGGAGAGCTCAAAACTACACCAGAGTTGCAGATTTGTGACATTACAGGCATTTTCGAAAACTTACCCTAGTCACCAACCGATCCAAATAAATACCTACTGTCCAATGTCTTCAACATTCAATACACGATCTCTCATTCTGAGAACCATTCATCATTTTTCATCAGTTAGTCGTGGCATATTTTAGTACAATAATCAAAAGTATGACAATTTCTGATTATTTCCCACACAACATGAGACTATACCGAGGGGTTAACCAATGAATTTGAGGTATTCAAACAATTCTGAAAGCCATATTTTGTTCAAAATTGCATATTTCGAAACATCCTGTATGGGTATGGATCTTGAAGAATCCGAAACCATTTCGAGAAAACACATCAGGCTTCATGTTTTTGCAAGGAAATTTAAAAAATTATCCTACTAACTGGGCGACCTCAAACTTTTCTAAAATTATCACACTTTCAGATCCAAAAAAAAAACAAAAATCAGTTGATCCCATTCAAAGTTATTACGGTTCGAAAACAAACAAAATATTCGCTTGTCTCAGTTTAGATCACGTGACGGGTCACTCAGATCTGACTGAGATGACCTACCCAGATTATATAGTTCATGAACGTGGCTTGCCATGGGCATCGTCCATGGGTATTAATCTTTTGCTGGGTCACTCAGGGTTGGATCTGAAAACATTACAAATTCGTCTCAGTTCAGGAGAATATTGGTGGATGCATGATGGTTCAGGAGAGTATACATTAATTCCACCAGAAGATAACATCAATGAAATTGTAACATCTCCACCTCCATTTCATCCTTCATTATCATTATAACAATGGGGTTGTATAGTACCATAGTACATACTAGTCGAATTTACGCCACATACCGAATCATCCCGTATATAAATAGTTTTTGATGAAATCATTCGTTATTTAAAATCACCGCAAATATATTTTTTTTTCAATAATTAAATTCGGCGACTTTTAAAAACACCAAGTTTGGAACACATATTTCGACGCTGCCAGATTTGTAACTAGTGATTCAATATGACCAATGACATTCACATTCACAGAAAAAAATAGTTCGACCTGGTCCCTAATAATCACTTATTGAATACTTATATATTTGCAAGATGCTTCAGTACCAATAAAAATATCCTAGTATTCCTAATGATGATCCGAGATTGTATTTCATCCCAAATTATCTTGTGGCACAGGCAACAGCAGCCAGCAGTCCTAAGAAGACCGCCGACTAAACGTAGCCTAGTCAAACAAAAATCAAATCAAGAAAATTACAACAAAAATAACATTACCTATTCATTGAAAAGTAAGTACCTAATAGGTACATACATACTTACATCATACATCTGAACAAGAAAAAAAAACATAGCATTATATATTCGAAAGTTATAAAAATAAAATGAAAAGTAACACGTATATTCTAAACGAATAAACAAAACAGAAACTTCAATCCAATAGGTATCTGTGAGAAAAACCTCTATCAGTCAGATCAGCCTTCACGATCACAAATGTTTTTGTTTTTCACCCAGTCGTTAAGACATAAAGTTATTCTTTATCTCAGACTATTTAGCACAGAATGACTCATTTATAGATTTTCAGGTAGTCATTCAATTTGCGATCTGTCGTTATCACAGAATTGCCTTCATATTCCGCCGCCGTAAGAGAGAGAATAGTCCGTTTTCGTTTCACGCATTACGTCATTTTACAACAATCATGGAATGTGTTTTTAAAGTATTTTTGAATGAAATGTCTTGTATATCTGTGCTGAATAGTCTGAATTTTTTCTAGAGATGTTATAATATGAATGAAATTCTTAAGTCTGCAGTCGGCACGCAGAAATATTTACCTGCGAGACTCTCGCACGAGACACGAGAAATCTTGCACGAGACTCGAGACGAGACCAATAAAAGTCCATGCGAGACTCTCGAAAACGAGACTCTCGCCGGCACCACTACCACACAATGCTCATAAAATGAACGACAATGGTAGATTTCGGGAGAAAAACAACTACTTTCCTGGCCGATGCCACGCAGAACATTAAATCACATATGCTTCCACTTTTCTATCATTCATGTCTCGATATCACTTCTAGATACGAAAAGGTCCGATGGAAGTATCATGAATGTCCATGAAGCAGTTGTTAGGTTAGGTTGATGATAAACGTAGTTGAATTTTTTCAGGCTCTGCTCTTGTTACGCAATGAACTCAATGTAAGTTCACATTGAGTTCAATGTTGTTACGTGGTGAAATGCCTATGTGTGTGCCGTATGCATAGTAAATATTAAAAATTTGTTCTCCATCGTTTAATCATTCATTTATTCTTAGCCATTTCGAAATATTTTGGTACGCAAATGTCAAGTCCCATGCTGTGTCCGATTCGGGTAGTGAATTTGAAAAGAGATCGGAATGTGTACTATCGTGGTTGGACTCAACTACTTTCTTGTAGTCTTGGATTGAATTGATAGTAGCGCCTCTGTTTACAAATACTGTCGCGATATATTCATTCGAACAATAAATCAACATTATTATTGTGATGGAAAAATTCCGATGATGCAGAAATCCGGCAATCCATACCCATGCATTCCCATATGCCAACCGTAAATTTATTTAATATGGTATTTTAACGATCAGGTCATAGGAATATTTTCCGCCTTTCCGAAAAAAAACTTCCTCCTATTTTCCGCCTCTCTGCATATACTTTACGACAGAGGATTTTAGAATATTCAATGGAATCGGCCACATACATAAAGTTATGGTTCACTGAATGGATAGCGGCGAAATGCCATCTGAAGAACAATCTCGAAAAAAAATGACCGCTCAACTTGGCTATGCCGAGGTTGATATAAGGCATTCCTCGCGAATAATTGTAATTGAATAGCTGTAATTGTAAGTCATGTGTGGTATTGATTTTGAAAAATGAGATGGCTATCCGACCATTTGAATAAACGTTTCCATGTTCACATACATGGTCTGTTTATCTTTAGATATGCGAGACTCGGTGAAAACAAACGAACAAGGATGGTTTTCGAAATACAAATCAGTTTAAATATTGTCGGTCATTCATTATTCCAGATGTTTTGGGATTTTCTCTCCTCGTTTCTATAGAATGAAAATATGAATAGAATTTTCCTACCAGAGAGCCCTAAAGAAAAATTCACTAGCTTGTCAGTGTACTGAAACAGGTTTGGAGATGAGAAATAGAGGTATATAGAAAAAATATCAAATTTTCACTCAGCTTTCGATGTTTCAGGAACAAATCTGCTCTCGTTTTCAACATAAAAAATAGATATTTGAATTCAAATTCGTATTTGTCTTGACACTTTTCAATTCTCAGTGACAATTGGTGAAGTTGGCGATCAAATGAGATACAGAATGTTTTCATTAATCAATCTTGAATTTACGAAAAGAGAAAAATCAATAAAACTGCTTGCATTCTTCTGAACGGAGACAATAGCATTGCTTCCTGTTCAGTTGATATAGATAGAACATGGTATTCACTACTAAAATCTGAAAATGAAAATGGTAAATCAAGACTTGAATAAATTACTTTTTCTAAACAAGAATATCATCTCATTCGTTTTATATAAACAGTTTATTGCCTTAGACCAATGCAGTCATGCTTAAAACAAAAGATTCTTTGTGTGTGTATGTTTTTGAATGTATGCTTTAATGTCAAATCGAGAGTTATCAAGGGTGGACCACCCGGTATAGACAGGCGCACAGTACTCAAGAGGCGGTCTAATTTGAAATGTTGAGATACTTGTTGAGAGAAATCCCAATTTCTGAAAGGTGGCCTTGACAATATTAACGATAACGATAACAATATTCCCATCACCTGATATGTTGAGATTCGTTTTTTTTTTCATGATTATTTTTCGCAATGAAATTGTGGAGGCTAAGTTTGGTTAGAGAGGTTCATTCTGGTCCCACTAATAGCTTGGCGTCAGCCCACTGTTATCGTTTGTGTACTGATTTGCGTTCATATTGTATCACGTGATTCACTGTGATCAATCTGGCAATTAGGTTTGGGAATGGTTCGAAAACTTTAGGCTCTCGTCGAATCATGTGCGGTCCTCTACGACCTATCCATCCGTTTGGGACATTTTGGGATAGCCATTCTCTCATGAACCTCGATGATGATGCTAATTCAAAACTATTGACAGATAATGATTATTTTCAACAACAACACCTCATTTTCTATTAGATCATGGAGAAAGCTATCAACATCGAGCTCATGAAATACCTGGAACATTCAGATATTATCAACGATAGGCAGTATGGCTTCCGTCATCTGAGATCAACTGGTGACCTGCTTGCTTAAGTCTCACATATATATATGGCAGCAATCTATTGAAAAATATGGTGAAACCTGAGCCGTGGCACATCTCTAAGGCATTCGATCGAGTCTGGCACCACGGACTCCTCGCCAAGCTTCCATCTCATGGCTTGCCTCCCCAGCTATGTTCTCTGCTAGCTAGTTTTCTCTCAAACAGGTCTCTCCATGTAGTGGTCGACGGGGTTTCATCTGACTCTCTTATCATTAATGATGGTGTTCCGCAAGGATCAATTCTAGCACCAACACTATTTCTACTGAATATCAACGATTTGTTGGAAGCAACTTCATGTCCAGTGCACAGCTTCGCGGATGATAGTACCCTCCATACCGCCATCTCTTCCAGGGCTCCAATACCAGCCAGGCAAATCAGAAACGAACGAGAGAGAAATGTTGACAACATAAATATAGACTTGGCAACAATTCTCGAATGGGGAACAAATCAATTTCAATGCAAACAGAACACAGGCATGCCTTTTCTCTAGAAAGGCCGATCTCACTGTGCCCAACATAAGCTTGTCAGGAGTAACCATACCTTTGAAGACATCCATTTCGATGCTTGGTATCACTATCAGCAATAACCTTTCTTGGGAAAATCACATGAGATCAATTGCTAAAAGTGCAGAGCGAAAACTTGTTTTTTTTTTCGGGCCAGGAGCTATTGCACTTCCAGTCAGCTGCTTATGATCTATGAGGCACAGATCCGTCCTGTCCTTGAATACTATTTCCATACCCTGAAACTGTTGGATTGTGTCCAAAAAAAGGGCAATTCGTCTCGTGGGTGATGCCTCGCTCACAAACTCACTCAGTTCTCTGGAACACAGTAGAAAAGTTGGCGATCTGGCTCTATTTTATAGATATTTTCATGAACGATGCTCTTCCGAAATATCAACAATTGTTCCTCCCTTGGCAGTCCCCGCAAGATTGACCCGTCGAGTTGAGGAATCGCACCCCTTCCTGGTCACTTTGGAGACCTGCAGAACATCTCTTTCGAAGGACTGTTCATCCAACGAACAGCGAGGCTCTGGAACACATTGCCAAGGGAGGTGTTCCCCGAGGCATATAACCTCCAGAAATTCAAGAACACCAATTCCTACTTTATTTCTCTAGGTTCTCTCGATGTTCTCTGAACATTACAGGATATCCCTTTTTGTGGGAACCAGAACATGAAAAAAAATGTATAGGTCGTAAAAGACCAATAATAAAATGGCCAGCACGCTCGCCGGGTTTGGTACCCAACGATTTTTTTTCTTTGGGGTCATTTGAAATCCGTTATCCTGATCATTTTTGTGAACTATTCGATAATTATTTTCGTATATTAATTTACTAACAAGTAGGAAACATTACATTTCAACACGGATAGCTCGAGAACGGCTTGTTGCAATCGAACACTGCTAGTGTCAGAAATAAATTACCTTTGCAATGATGTATCACATGATCCTTGTTCCCCTTGTCAAATTATAGATGGGCTTGCTCTGCGAGGTAAAGGGTTGAAGTATGTATTATCTTCTTTGCGTCATAAGGTCGTGTCTCCCGACTTGTTTGGTTGTTTTTTAAAATCATATTTTTGAGAGTTATTGGAAGTCGAATGTCAAAAGTGGACCACCATGTACCTATAATGTTCAGCTCCAGAACATTTCCTAAGGTTGATGGAGATGCTTCTAAAGAGACAATATCACTGCATACCTCACAACAATTTGGGGAACTTCAACTTATACTACCATTTTTTTTCTAATTGGACTTTCTTACCCTTGTGTTATCTTACCAGAGAACTTCAAAAAAAGGTAATAACTATTGTTCAGCCAAACGAAATTTCCAATTTCCATCATCATTCAAAGTTCCTTACCTAGCCTAGTCCTCGGAGACTTATCACTATTTTATAGAAACTTACACAGAAAATGTTCTTCAGAAATCTCGGCTATATAATTCCATCATCAGACGAACTCGACAAGCTCTGTCAGTGCCTACATCCTCTTGTCATCAACTTCAATATTTGTCCAAACTAGATGACTTTAACGTCAATTTCCATCAAGGGACCCTAGTTCAAACAACTGTCTAAGAAAATTCGTTCGTTCATAGACATCCAATATCCCTCCCAATCACATCCCGATACCATTCACTCTACAAAAATTCAAAGATCTTGAATCCATATTATAATTCCTATATCTGCTGGCCTCAATGCTCTATAACACCCTGTATTCCTCATTTCTTGATGTGATATCTCTCGATTCTTGGTAATCAATCAGTAATACTACCTATAACACATGTTCAAAGTTGCAGACAACTACTCAATCAACTGGTTGGTCCCAATGACGGATAAGTCATCTTTCTCTTGGTCAGTTTTGGACCTGCCGATCAAAAAATATTCTCCCAAATATGGTAGCCGCTGAAATTCCTCCTTTGCCTTACAAATTGTCGACGTATACGCTCTCGACTGTCATCCTTTTTTCAACGACATTTTCCAGCAAAATACTGAGTGTTCGTAAATGAGAATCGGGCAATTAATTCAGTTCGTTGTCATGGAAACAATAGCCTTAGCGAAAACAGGTTGTGTCTTACAAATTTAGAACCATCGCAATAAAATAAGATGCCAGGATGATGGCGAAATTTACATTATGAATGCTACCTTTTATGAGAAAGTCGTCTGTCCGTATTTATATTATGTCGGTACTTGAAAATCGCTACCCGCTACATTTACATTGGGAACGATAAAATCTACTCTTGATTCACGGGTAACTTATCTTTGACTTTATGCATCACGATCGGATGAGTGAAAACTCCTGAAATCGAATAGGTTGATCCCTATCCCATACCTCCAACCTTTTGTGGTCATCGAGCGCTGCTCTTCTTTTTGGGTTCGTACTCACGACCGATGATTTTTTCGACGTATATAAATTTGAATAGTGTGGCCGCCTTTCATTGGGCGACTTGGAGCTGTTTGATATTCATGATTGTTTACCAAATTGGAAATGGAGTGGGCAAGGATATGAGCAAGCGTCTTAAGGGGACTCAGGAACTTGATGACGTGCTGAATCAGGATTGATTCATCCAAAATCTAACTACAACCTTTTGTGGTTCATCGAGCGCTGCTCTTCTTTTTGGGTTTGTACTCACGACCTACACTGAGGAAAATTGTGCTATTACAGTTTTTGCTGAGATATTTCTGGCTACCATTACAAGAAATCATATTACCGTTATACATTTTCGAATAGAAGCAGCACCTTCAAATCCTATAATAGCAATAACGACTTCGCTGAAAGTGAATTTCCTGCCACAGGAAGGTATACTGCTGTAGCTATCAGGCAGCCACTCTGGGAGAGCATGATTTTTTTTATAATTGTCTAGCTGCGAGGTTCATCGCATAGAACTGCACTCACTACCAATAATACAACTGTCAGTCTGCCACGAAAATAATATTTGACGAACCAACTTGGGGTTATTTAGCGCCTACTCATCGTTATTCGATATTTCGCTGATTTTTTCCCCTCTATGTTAACATTTGTCAGACATCTTGCTTGATCAATCATTCACAGTTGGACTCTTGATGCAAACCCATGTACAGGACGACAATCTCGACGACACGACAGTTACGAATACTTCCCCTCTTGAATTCAATTCATTATTCAAAATCTGAATCTGAATTTAAATATAAAATGGAAACATTTTCAAACAAATAAAAAAATCTTCTGTGTCCCTTTCAGTGCTTTCGTAGATCTGAGTGCTTCAGTTATTATACCAGGATTGATGGAATGATGAAGGTGAGTTTTTTCGAGGTATTTCGTCAGAAATTCAAATATTTTACATTCAATAACATTTTCCTCTCTTTGATATCATGAAACTTCAAAATGGTCAAATATGTTTCAGAGCTTCTCTATAGAATCTGGTCTAAAAACTTATTGTGAGCAAAAATGTCCAGGTGATGAAATTATTTGAATGATTTTACTGGTAACATTTTGTTTTCCTGTACGCATCTGTAATAACTTGCCTAGTTTTCGAAATACAATGGTTTCAGAAGGTTCCAGAAAAATTCTCTTTTTCATCAATAATTACTCAAAAAACCCTTTGGTTCTTCCTGAGGGTGCATGAATCAATTGATCTATTGGATTTCAAAGATCATTGGTCCGAAATTTTCTCTAGGAATCAATAGATTGCTATTCATACCAAACATCAGGGTGGAAATTATGGGAAGTGAAAGTGTATATCAGTCAAAATTTCACCTTCCTTGATGACAACAATCCTGGAAAATAACTGAATAACTATACAGTAAGAAGGTCATGCAACTATCTATTTGATCACCCATCAAGAGTAGCAAAGTTCCCTACCTACGATTATAACATTGCCCTACTCCCATTATTAGATGCACTCACTAGCGGTAGCAAAGTCAGATACCTACTACAGAAACATCGTCTTATAGCATCATACATATGCACTCGCTAGTGACAGCAAGGTCCTATATCTAATAATCGCAGGTGGGTTATAATCAGCAAAGTCGACTTTATAATCACAGGTGATAACTCGCTTGTCCCCCATGCTATTAGAGTTTCTTGCTGGGGTAATTCGATTTCTGACTATGGTTAATAGAAATTTTTCTTAGTGTATGTGATTTTTTCGACGTAATTGGAATAGTGTGGCCGCCTTCGATTGGGCGACTTGTAGCTATTTGATATTCATGATTCTGTACCAAATTGGAAATGGAGTGGGCAAGGATATGAGCACAGTGAGCAAGCGTCTTAAGAGGACTCAGGGACTTGAAGACCTGCTGAATCAGGATTGATTCATCCAAAATCTAACTGCAACCTTTTGTGGTCACCGAGCGCTGCTCTTTTTTTTTGGTTCTTACTCACGACCGATGTGATTTTTTCGACGTATATAAATTTGAATAGTGTGGCCGCCTTTCATTGGGCGACTCGGAGCTGTTTGATATTCATGATTGTTTAAAAAATTGGAAATAGAGTGGGCATAGATATGAGCAAGCGTCTTAAGGAGACTCAAGGACTTGAAGACCTGCTGAATCAGGATTGATTCATCCAAAATCTAACTGCAACATCCTGTGGTCATCGCACTGAGGAAAATTGTGCTATCAGAGTTTTTGCTGAGATATTCCTTACTACCATTACAAGAAATCCTATTGTATAGCAATAACGACTTTGCTGAACGTGAATTTTTTGCCACAGTTAGGTATACTGCTGTCGTTATCAGGCAGCCACTCTGAAACAGCATAGTTTTTTTCATTGTTAAGCTGAATTGCTAATAGTGAGTCATAGGCTGCAAGGTTCATCGCATAAAATTGCACTCACTGCCACGCAAATGATATTTGACGAACCTACTTGGGATTATTCAGCGCCCATTTATCGTTATTCGATATTTTGCTGATTTTTTCCCTTCTATTAGCATTTGTCACACTTCTTGCTTCCCAAAGACATGTCCAATCACTCTCAGTTTGACAAACCCATGTCCAGGACCACAATCTCGACGATACGACAATAACGAAAATACTTCCTCTCTTTGATCCAATTCATTGTTGAAAAAACACCAGGGTGGAGATTTCACTTCTTTATGACAACAATCCTGGAAAATAACTCAATAACAACAGCAAGAAGGTCATGCATATCGACCATATGATCACGCACGAAGATAAACCAAAGTTCTCCACTTATGATTATGAAATTTCTTTACCCCCATCATTAGATGCACTCACTAGCGGTAGCAAAGCAAAATACCTATGACAGAAACATCGTCTAATAATCGCAGGTGGGTTATAATTAGCAAAGTCGACTTCATAATCACAGGTGATAACTCGCTTGTCCGCTATGACATTAGAGTTCCTTGCTGAGATAATTCGATTCCTAACAATGGTGAATAGAAATTTTCCTCAGTGCGAGCGCTGCTCTTCTTTACGTGTTTGTACTCACGACCGATGTGATTTTTTCGACGTATATAAATTTGAATAGTATGGCCGCCTTTCATTGGGCGACTTGAAGCTATTTGATTGCATGATCGTTTACCAAATTGGAAATGGAGTCAGATCTGATGTATTAACATCACACTGAGGAAAACTGTGCTGAGATATTGTTTGCTACCATCATAAGATATCCCATTACCACTACTCTTTTTCGAATAAAAGCAGCACATTGGAATCTATTTGCCAGCGATAACGATTTTGCTGAAATTAAATTTTCTGCCACAGGGAGATATATTGCTGTAGCTATCAGGCAATCTCTCTGGGACAGTATCAGTTGTTTTTATAATTTTCTAGCTGAATAACTACCAGTGAGCGAAATGACTGCGTTGTTGCGAAGTTCATCGAATAGAACTGCACCCACTACCCATAATAACAACTGTCAGCCTGTCACGGAAATGATATTCGACTAATTTTCTTTTGGGGTTATTCATCGCCTACTTATCGTTATTCATATATTATGCTGGATGTGTTTTTTTTAAACAGCCAAACTCAAAATGCCAGGAATAAAAATTTTCTCGCACCACCATTCACATAAAGTCCACAATTTGAATGATATCCTTCCATGGTAAATTCATGTCAGATCCATCGCGAAAGCTGCTTCACAAAAACTCGGCTTCTTATACCGTGCGAAAAGCTACTCTACTCCTCAACAGTCAAAAAATAGTCAAAACATATTTCAATATCAAAAAACAAGATTTTTGTTTAATATATTTATTTTCGAATAAAAATAGGTAGAATATATCCGCAGTTTGATGAGAGAATATAAAAAAATTATGAAAATTGATATATAGAATTGAATTTCGCATCACCAACTCAAGATGTCCATGTTCATTTTTAAGCTAGTTGTATCCATATTAGTCAATTCATCACTAGTAGTATGTTTTTTTTGCCAAAAAAACATTGTCAACTGTGGACAATATAAAATAGGTGATTTGAATTAACCTCAACGTCCTCTAATGGTTTTAAATATGACCGTTTCATCAACGGTCATCTTGGTATCATATCAAAAGTATTGGTACTTTCAACGTTTATTACTTTATCATTTTTCTATTTTTTCGATGACTGCAATGTTATTGTCTGATCCTCTATCGAAATAAATGATCCCCTTAAGGCTACCGAACCTCAAAAAAATCTTCCTTTGTACAGAATTTTCACATCAATGTCCAAATGTCCATCATAACAATCATCATTCTTCTCTGATATATTTATACTTCAATCAATTCCTTAATGGACATTACTCGCAGGCGCTCTCAATATAATATATTAGGCTGTCGAAAACTTATTAGTAACCATATTTGAAATACTCTCTCATCTGCATCTCAATTTAAAATGGGCCACAATGAAAATTCTACCGAGTCATAACATCGGTTAATTTGATTAGTTTTTAATAATTGTGATTAAGAAAGATGTTTCAACATCGAGAGCGGCGATCGACATGTGATCCACACGGTGCATATCAGACACCCTTTCATTTTAGAAAAAAAACGATCAATCACAATACGCCGCCGTATAAAAATATACAAGGTGGAACTACACTTTTTCCAGGTGTATTTCAGAAAGCGTCAATTCAATTTCAGAATAGTCAATTGTATTTCAGAAAGCGTCAATTGTATTTCAGAATAGTCAATTCAATTTCAGAAAGCGTCAATTGTATTTCAGAATAGTCAATTGTATTTCAGAATAGTCAATTGTATTTCAGAATAGTCAATTGTATTTCAGAAAGCGTCAATTGTATTTCAGAATAGTCAATTTAATTTCAGAAAGCGTCAATTGTATTTCGGAATAGTCAATTCAATTTCAGAGAGCATCAATTGTATTTCAGAATAGTCAATTTAATTTCAGGAAGGGTCAATAGTATTTCAGAATAGTCACTTGTATTTCAGAAAGGTTCAATTGTATTTCAGAATAGTCACTTGTATTTCAGATACGTCAATTGTATTCCAGAATTGTCAATTGAATTTCAGAAAGCGTCATTTGTATTCCAGAAAATATTTGAATTTTAGAAAGCGTCAATTGAATTTCAGAAAGCATCAAGATCGATTATTCAGTAGAAAGTGCACTCCATGTAAGAATGCATAGGATGTTCAGTGCTTCCTAATAACATTTACAAAATTAAGCTCTGTTGCTACGACGTGAATGTCATGATATTTTCACGATTTTTAATATTGTCTGGCAGGAGAACACCCCGTGGAAAGTGTCTGGCAATTGTATATTCTCTTTCATGATAGGGTCCGATTGAACATAAAAAAATCAGCTTCTGTTGAAATGATGTTTTTGCCAGTTTTTTTTCAATTGTATTTCAGAATAGTCACTTGTATTTCAGAAAGCGTCCATTGTATTTCAGAATAGTCAATTGAATTTCAGAAAGCGTCATCGGTATTCCAGAAAATATTTGAATTTTAGAAAGCGTCAATTGAATTTCAGAAAGCATCAAGATCGATTATTCAGTAGAAAGTGCACTCCATGTAAGAATGCATAGGATGTTCAGTGCTTCCTAATAACATTTATAAAATTAGCAAGGTTCGATTGTATTTCAGAATAGTCACTTGTATTTCAGAAAGCCTCAATTTTATTTCAGAATAGTCAATTGAATTTCAGAAAGCGTCATTTGTATTCCAGAAGATATTTGAATTTTAGAAAGCGTCAACTGAATTTCAGAAAGCATCAAGATCGATTAGTTAGTAGAAAGTGCACTCCACATGTAAGAATGCATAGGATGTTCAGTGCTTCTCAATAACATTTACGAAATGAAGCTCTGTTGCTATGGAGTAAATGTCATAATATTTTCACGATTTTTAAAGTTGTTTGGCAAGAGAACACCCCGTGGAGAGTGTCTGGCAATTGTATATTCTCTTTCATGATAGGGTCCAATTGAACATAAAAAAAACAGCCTCTGTTGAAATGATGTTTTTGCCAGTTTTTTTTTGTACTTTCAACACCCGGTATCTCTCGAAAGCACATCCGGTACTGAAGGTTTTTAACCCCCAAAACGATTCCACCCAATGAGGTATAACACACAGTCCAAAACAGGAGAGATTCATTTGTATCCGTATTCGGTTCTCGTGCATAGATTTCGGGAGGATGTAATTCAATGTTCTGCGTGGCATTAGCCGAGAAGTAGTTGTTTTTCTCCCGAAATCTACCATTGTTGTTCATTTTATGAACATTGTGTGGATATGACTTTGAGCTTTTTGTATTTATTTGAAAAATATACGATTCTTATTGGTTCTCGAGAACAAGAGTGGAATAGTCATGACTAATTACGAATAATAGATGAAAACTGAATCGTCTTGTAAATATCAGATCTTGCCCAACATGTACGCACAATTTCCATTGCCTTATAAGAACGAGATCTCCAGTCTATCATCACCTTCTTAATGGATTATTAACCTGTAACTAAGGCCGCCACCCATATTCAAACGTATCAATTCTTTTTTTTTAATCTTGTAACCAGCTGTTAACACCGAGCCACTTATAAATTACCAAGCCGCACCTTAAGTGCTTCCTCGCTTAGGAAATTAGGTTTAAAAGCCTCTATCAAAACCCCATAAAGCCGATATAAAATATAAATGTTTCTATAGGGAATACGGAATAAGATTCGAGACAATCGCAAGTGGTTCAAATGTTACATTATTTGATGACTTCAGATACTTCAGATTCTTACAAGTGTTGACAAGCTATCTTTACCATTGTCATCATGGGCATTCGTTTCGATTCTCTCGTGTAATTTTCACTCCGTGGGCTATGAAACTGGATGGATAGAATAGTAGATTGTTTCATTAGGATCAAAGGTGACAGTTTGTTTGACAAGCGGATTTTGCATTTGCGAGGCGGAGCGCCTACCCAGCAAACATTGAACTAGCGGGAGAAGTCCGGCCTAGTGCAGGCTAGTCTGGGACGATGCCGGGGTATTGGTAATGGGCCGATGATTTTCCTATGCCAAGTAACCATCAGTTAAAAATACGATGATGGCCTTGTGATGGCAAGATGTCTGGAAATAATTGAATCCCAACGAGATCTGGCCCTCTGCTGGCCAATTTCATGTTCGCTACTCGTCCCCCTGGTGGATGTTCTGGGAACTTCTACATCAACAATCAGCTGATCAATATTATATGTGACTAAGATGGCTGACTCTCGTGAGTGGTGATTGCGTACTAGTTCGTTTTTATGTCGAATTAATGTGGTCCTCTCTTTCCCTGGTGGTTATTTATGATGGCAGTAGTATTCCCAATTGATAATAATAGAAGACGAATTCTTCAATCATGATAATATTGAGTATCAATCTACCTACAAAGTGTTTCGAATTTCATTATTAAATGCATGTGTTTGGTGTCTCGTAACCTTATATACCTAATGATCATAATAATTGGAGTTGGCTATACTTCTCCAAAAGCAAGAATCATTTTCAACTCGTTTGTTGCTATCAAAAGCAATCTTAGGTTATGTGAACCTGTATCTATATCAAAGAACTAAATAACAATAAGGTTTCAGCTACAGAAATACCAGTGAAAAGCTCCATGTTATTACGTCATCAGACTATATTGTCAAGTTATAAACTCATGCAACTCATAGCCCACTAATACAAACTGATGATGCATCTCAGAAGTACCTCACAACGAAGAATCAACTTTGAAGGAATGCTACCCAATAAGATGTAGATACCACATACCCACCACTAAGCAGTCACTCCGAGAAGTTTCATCATTAAAGAACAGAGAGTTTAAGAATATATCATTGTGTCACTCATAAAATTGTTTTCTTGGAATCTGGTATGTATCTGATTCATGATGAGAGGGTTATATTGTGGAATAAAGAGCTACTAGAACTTTCAGATCCATTGGACCCCTAAAACCCCTACCCCTCCCTTACCTCGATAGTATTTAACCACTGTCATTATATGGCCATTACAGTCCCATCATTTATGTATGTAGTATATGCTGGGCTTGCTATGGAAAACTGAATGTGTCGATTATGTTGTACTGGCCTTTTGCCGGGGAACTAAATATGATTGCTGGGTACCCAGCACTGGGACCAGCTGCCGGCCGCAGTGTACTGATATATAGAGTCCCGCAGATGGGACCATTTACTGGGCCGCTGATGTCAGGTATGGAGAAAATATATTAGGCCATTGATGCCCCATATCAAAATGTTTGCTTGGTAGCGAAGCCGAGCGGAAGCAAAATTTGCGAGTCAAACAAAGTCACTTTTGATCCGAATGAAACATGCTATTTTTGCTGCAACCGAAAAAATTAACTCGAATAAATATGTGAAGTAACCACCAATGCCATGCCATATGTATGCAATGCAACAAATAATCCGTGCGGTGACAATATTCTACCTGCATTAACAGATCAGGTTTATTCAATTTTCAAGGATGTTCGAATCTCAGATTCAATATAAATACAACCACAGAGTGACATATTTGTGTATGGACCAGGTGCTCTGATAGCAAATACCCCGCCAGTGCCATCAGGTATAGGGTAACGACGTGGAAAATATCAAGAATAATAATAGCGATTATTTATTTCTCTCCATACTCCACTGTAATTGGCTCGATAATCAAATGAAGGTAAACAATATCGTTGTTTGAGACAAAAAACTATTGCTGGCCGTGATTATTCAAAAACAAATTATCCATCCCGAGAATGTATGAATGTGATACAGATCAAGCAAGTATGTGAATCTTGAAGGCTTTCCTGATCAAAACAAAAATACTTAAGTATAATATGGTGTATTTATATCTCCAGCATGGGTATGAAATGCCAAATCTTCCGAAATCAGAAACAAATTAAGTATGCGTCCCTACCCAAACAATCAACCGTACCAATGTTGTTCAATCTTGATGACCTCTAGTACATCCTTCTTAGATCCTATAGGAGCTAAAGTTCAACTTAAGCTCCTATGAACTAAATGTGTTTCCTAGCAACATACATATATTTGTGTCAGCAATAGAAACGTCAGTTCAAAAGCTAATTTTGGTATTAAAATGGTTGCAGAAAAGCATTTATGTACAGAAAATACATTATATGCTAGGCTAGACCATAAAACACAGTACAGAAGACTATGTCATGCTATCTCGCTCACTTATTTTTCTATCGATGCTGAAGCATCTTAGGACCTAATGCAGATAGGCTCAAAATATTTTCAAACTATCACTTTCTTGTTCTGTTTTTTTTTCAGTGTGTAGTTGGAATTTCTGAAAATTCAAGTTGACTGTTCATTTAAGGCTGTGAAAAAAATATTAATGAATAACTCTCAGCTATAGCAAATATTCCACGCTGAGGACACTACACTCTACAGAGCTTCCCAGAAGTAATAACTAAATTCAAAATTTGAGCGGTTATTTATTCCCGTCGATTTATACTTCTTTGTGGGAATATTAGATCTAGAATTTAATATTCCTCAGTATATGTCCGTCACCCTGTATTAGGGATGATGATATCCATGGATAATATAAAAAACATGTGAATAATAGAATTAATAAATAAAGAGATAAGAAGTATTATTGGAATTATTCCAGAACTTGAATATAAAGATGTTACAAATATGGCGCAGTCGGCAAACAATAACCCGATCCAAATCAATTATGATAAAGGAGAGGAATCTGGAGACACCCACATGAATGAAGAGCGGAGTTTATCAATTGGTAAATCTGAGCTTGATATGATGATGTCAAAATGGTTGTCACTCATTAAGGATTCGACGAAGCAAAAAACTATCAACTCATTTGATGGAACAGGGAAAAACCCAAACTCTTGGATGAAAACTTTCGAAATGATAGCTTCCCACAATAAATGGACTACAGATGAAGAAAAAATCTTGAATATGAGATGCAGTTTAGATGGTATCGCTCTGCAGTGGTATGAACAAAAATTATGCGAGTCAAGCAGATTTTCTACTTGGGCAGAATGGCGGGAATCATTCATCAAAGTATTTGATGAAGACCAAGTAACAAAATGGAACAAAGCATTGTCATACAGATTTCATCAAGGTTCAGTATTGGAATATTTTTATGAAAAACAATATCTTTTGTACTATGCTGATAACTCTTTATCTGAAGGATCTGTTATTGCCTTCCTAATTCTGGGACTCCCATACAATGTTCAAAAACAGATTTGTTACAAAGAAATTCAGAATAAAACAGAACTACTTCAGTTACTTAAGCACATCAAATTTGAAAGAAGTTATCAAGAATCACAGAGTTCAAGATATGTAGACGGTAGGCAAAATACGAATTCACATCAGAAAATGGGAATAACTGAAAATCAAAAATTCAAGGCAAACCAAGAAGTGGAAAGACGACAACCGTTTCGCGGAAATGAACATAACTGTAATCTTATCAACTATGATGAAGATGTACAAGGTGAAATAAAAGATTTTGAAAGTTATAATAGCTATTCAACATATGCTGCTATAAAAAATGATGACAATATAGAGTTCATAACTGTAAATGGACTGCAATTGAAAACTCTTTTCGATACTGGTTCTGATATTGATCTTATTAGCAAAAATGTGACAGAAAGATTATCATTGAACACATTCGAGGCTAAAGTTCAAATAAGAAGTTTGGCTGGTGTAACAAAATGCAATCACAAGTGTATTATGAAAATTAATTTCAATAATGTTATTGTAGAGATTAATCCTGTTGTTGTGAACACTTTGCCATTTGATTTGATAATAGGACGAGAAACATTACAGAGACTGAATATCTTCAAGAAAAACTACAAAGAGTATGAACGAACATGTTTTACAGAAAATACATTGCTTAGGAATTTTCCAAATATACTGGGCGACCTCGATAATAAACCATCTAGTTACGAAACTGATTTCAAGTTAAAAGATGATGCTAAGATTGTTAAATTGAAGCCATACCGTTTTTCTCAAAGTAAACAAATATGGATACGAGAAAAAATAAAGGATATGCTGAATAATGGAATCATAAGAACATCATCTTCACCTTATTCTTCACCATGTGTTATAAAAACAAAAAGTGATGGCAGTTTTCGATTATGTATTGACTATAGACAAGTGAATGAGCAAACTGAATTAGATCCATTTCCGTTTCCATTTATCAATGATATAACCGAAAAGTTTGGGGGGTGTAGATATTTCACAAAAATAGATCTGAAGGATGGATTTTGGAATGTAGGCATTTCTGATCAAACAAGTAAATTCACAGCGTTCGTTACTGAAGAAGGACATTATGAATTCCGAAGACTACCATTTGGATGGAAAAACTCAAGTGCTAAGTTCCAACGTATTATACAGGATGTACTTGGAGAACTCTTGGAAGATAATGTTGTAGCATTTATAGATGACATAATGTGTGGAGGATATACATTCCAAGAGTGTGAAGAACTAACACTAAAAATTTTGAAAAAATTAAATGAAAGAAACTTCAAAATAAGCTATAAAAAATGTGTTTTTTGTGTTCCAAAAGTAATATTTTTGGGAAGAGAAATAGATGGAGACACTAAAAAGATGAAGAATGAAATTACAGAAAAAGTTAGGAACATGAAGCGACCTTATAATATCAAATCATTGCAGTGTTTTACTGGACTCACCAATCATTTCAGAAGTTTTATTAAAGACTACAGTAAGATAGCGAAACCATTAGAGGCGTTGAAATGTAAAGACAGACAATTCATTTGGTCTTTGGAATGTGAGAATGCATTCAACAAGTTGAAAGAAATAATAACATCTGAGCCTATTTTGAGAATTCCCAATCGTCGTCTAACATTTGAAATGTCAACAGATGCATCTTACTATGGGTGTGGTGCTGTTTTATACCAGAGAGATCATGAAGAAGTGAAGAATAGACAATTGAGGGTCATTAGTTATTATTCATATACCTTTTCTAAATGTGAAATCAATTACTCAGTTACTGAAAAAGAATGTTTGGCTGTAGTCAAAGCAGTTAAGCATTACCGAACCTATTTAGAGGGAAGAAAGTTTACAGTTCATACCGACCATCGAGCATTGACTCAATTGCTATCCACTGGTAATTTACGAGATAGGTTGGCTAGATGGCAAATATTTTTGAGGAGTTTTGATATAACCGTGAATCATAAAACTGGAAAGGAATTACAAGACGCTGATGCTATATCCAGGTTATGCATTGAGACACCTGATAATATAAGTGAATCTTTTTGGTGTAACTTATTGATTGCGGACAATTTGGAAAAATTAGAAAATGGTAGATATGCAGTGAAATCTAGAGAAATGGTGAAGGAAATATTAAAATTATATCATGATGATTGTTTATCAGGAGGACACGATGGTTCCTATAAAACTTATTACAAATTGAAACAAAGATTTTACTGGAAAAATATGACGAAAGACATTAAATATTACGTACAGACATGCAAAGTTTGCCAGATGACGAAATTCAAGTACATGCCAAAGCCAAACTTCGTTCATCTGACTAAATGCTCTGAAAATCCGTATGAAACAATACACATCGATTTTGCCGAATTACAAAAGAAATCAGAGTTAAATAGAACGACACAATCCTTTTTGATTACCATAGATGAAGCAACTCGATGCATTTCGGCAAAAGCAATGAAAGAAAATGGGAAATCTGTGAAACAATATTTTGCTAAATTACCTTATTTGGATCAAGTCAAAAATATTGTGACAGATTGCGGGAGAGTTTTTACTTCTGGTGAATTTCATGAATGGGCCACAACGAGAGGTATTAATATTGTACATACGACTCCATATCATCCTGCAGGAAATGGATTGGCTGAGAGAACAATAAGAGATTTGAAAAAATTCATGAAATGCTACCAAAATTTCCCTGGAGGTTGGAAGAAGTGCTTAGATACTGCTGTACGTCACCATAATCAATCACACAATGAGTATTTAGGATGTTCACCATTTTATAAATTGTATGGAAAATCAGCTATTTTGCAAGCTGATAAATCGTTGGCTTTGGATATATCATTTGATGAAAAACCTAAATCTCCGGAAGAACAGCTAAAGTACAAAGAGAGGATACAATGTAACGCTAATAAAGGAAATAGATTGAAACCACCAAAATTGAATATAGGGGATTCAATATTGATTCGACAACAGCGAATAGGAAAAGATTATGTTATAAATGGACCATTCAAGATAACAAGAGTAAAATACATTCAAGGAACATTAGCATATGTGAATTATGACAACAATGGGAAAGAAGAGTCTGCCCATGTTACGAATTTGAGGAAGTTTCATCACAGGAGTGATGATTTCTAGAAGATAGGGAGCTTTGTGGGAATATTAGATCTAGAATTTAATATTCCTCAGTATATGTCCGTCACCCTGTATTAGGGATGATGATATCCATGGATAATATAAAAAACATGTGAATAATAGAATTAATAAATAAATAGATAAGAAGTATTATTGGAATTATTCCAGAACTTGAATATAAAGTTGTTACATTCTTGATTAGTCTTTTTGATTGTATATTCATGTATACAGGTTCGGCTAAAAACAACTTACAACGATCAACTCTATTTATTCATATTGAAATACTTACCTATTTTGTATACATTTTTGAGCGAATTTAACAGTTATCGAAAAAAATACGATTATGAAATAAGTAAACACTTTTGCTTATCAACAAATCAAATCCATTGTTGAGAATGTTCACCATTCACGGCTTGACAATATCCAAGGTGATCTATGAACACTCTTTGCACTTTTTCAACTATTCCTGGAGTAATTTCACGCACAACGTCAACAATAAGTTATATTCGATTTGAGGTAACCCCACAGAAAAGAAGTCCATTCAAGTTAGGTCTGGTGATCTAGGAGGCCATTCGACTGGTGCTCTCTTTCATCCAAAATTGAACGCATAGTGGCAGCATAGTGCTGAAACATCAGTTCATTGAATGTTTCGCATCAAAAAATAAAAATCAACGGGTCCGAATATATGCAGGGTACTGGCCATTTCATTGCTTTCATTTTTCATTATCAGTCACGCCAACTTCATCTATAGGACCGAAACTTGAGTATTTGAGTGGTAGGTATTGCCAACAGGGATTGTAAATATATATATAGTCTTTGTGAGAAGCCAGTGTGACCAGTCTTGGTTGGAGAGTCTGACATTGCAGACACATATCTTACGTCAATAAACACGCTTCTGGAATTTTATACAGTCCACTTATTTACAAACGAAGATCACTTTCCTATAAGTGTATCCTTCTACAAAATCAACGAATAATTACAACAGCAACAAAACTCAAAATCGTGATCACGCCAAGATTACATACGTGAAGGCATCATGACACCCCAATCATTGGTCCTTCGAACCGGATGTATGTTCAGTTTTCATGGCCCAACACTGGCCATTTTATTGTTTCCATGTTTTCATTATCAGTCACGCCAGCCTCATTTATAGGACCGAAACTAGAGTTTTTGAGTGGTAGGTATTGTCAACAGGGATTGTGAAAATATATATAGTTTTTGAGAGGAAACAGAAAGATCAGTCATGATTGAAGAGTCTGAAATTACAGACTGATATTTTCATCAATAAATACGATATTTGAGCTTTCAACAATTTTATACAGTCCACTTATTCACAACCAAAGATCACTTTCGGATAAGTGTATAATGATACAAAATCAACAAATAATTGCAGCAACAAAAATCATAACATAAGTGAAGGCATCACTATACTCCGAATCACACTGCATTATATCATGAATAATTTCCTCTTCTTCGAACATTTTTCAGAATCAGGTGTCACTGACTACCGACTGAATCTCTCTGTTAGGTTTCTGGTAGTGATTGGAATGCCATTCTCGAGAAAATCAACTGGTTTATTCATGTTACACATGTATTAAAATAATAATCATGTAAATGTAAAAAACTTGGGAGAATCACGTGAGATCAATTGCTAAAAGTGCATCCCAAAAACTTGTTTTCTTCATTTCGGGCCAGGAGCTATTTCACTTCCAGTCAGCTGCTTATGATCTATAAGGCACAGATCCGACCTGTCCTGGAATACTGTTCTCATATTTGGAGTGCAGCGCCAAAACATACCCTGAAACTGTTGGAATCTGTCCAAAAAAGGGCAATTCGTCTCGTGGGTGAGGCGTCGCTCACGAACTCACTCACTTTTCTAGAACACCGTAGACAAGTTGGCGATCTGGCCCTATTCGATGGATATTTTCATGGACGACGCTCTTCTGAAATATCAACAATTGTTCCTCCGTTGGCTGTACCCGCGAGATTAACCCGTCGAGTTGAGGCTTAGCACCCTTTCGTGGTCACTTCGGAGACCTGCAGAACATTCCTTTCCAACTCGTTTATCCACCGAACAGCGAGACTCTGGAACACATTGCCAATGGTGGTGTTCCCCGAGGCATATAATCTCCAGGAATTCAAGGAGAACACCAATACCTACCTTATTTCCCTTGGTTTTCACGAAGTTCTCTGAACATTACAGGGCATACCTTTTCGTGGGAATCAGAACATAAAAAAAAATCCACAAGTTTTTATTCACACGGCATTTTTCACAACACACTCCATGTTTTTGCTTATAAAAACGGGGAGAGAAAATCTCAAAGAATCTAGAAGAATGTCGGATTTGAATATCATCTTCATGTAGGAAAGTCTGTTAACGAAAAATGTTATGTTTTTTGTTGGATAATAACCCTCCATGTGTTTTTAAGGTTACTGAATATTGACTGAGATTTGAAGTTCTAGGGCAAAGAAACCTCAAGCTTGTTCTCTAGACTCATAAAATATCTAAGTGTTTCGAGTGTTCCCACAAAGGTTAATGGATTCGATATTTCAAGAAACAAAATGAGTGTCCGCAGAGCATGAAGCATTTCATTACATGCAGTAACAATACAGGGTGTTTCCCAAATTGTAGCAATAGATAAAATGAGCAGAGATTCACGGCTTGACTTGATATTCAAGCTACTTGACTTGACTTGACTTGAAATCAAGTCAAGTTCAAGTCAAGCGAAAGTTTTTTAATGTCAAGTCAAGTCAAGTAATTATTTATCAAGTACTTGAAAAATCAAGTAGTTCTATCAAGCTACTTGATTTTCAGCAGTTTTATTGTGTATCTATACAGCGTGACTCACGGTCGATGTTATAGGTTAGACGTTTATGGAGAACGCGACGCGAAATTTTTCTGAAAATTTCGCATACACAAAAAATTCCTGAAGTTGAAAAATCTCGATTTTTCGCACTCTATATCTCCATAATCTTTTCCGCTATACCCCGAGTGTGATGTATCGATGAAATCAACTCTTCAAGGAGAATCTGAAAATGCAATAAAATACAGGGTGTTCAATTCGAAATAACAAAGTGGTTCCTACTTTTCTATAGAAGCGGCAACGTCGTGATTTTGAAAATATATTAGATCGATAGTACCGGTGATGAAATGTGAGATGCGAAATTTTCAGAAAAATCCTGCGTTGCGTTCCTATCATAAACGTGAACGTCTAACCTACCATCGATCGTGAGTCACCCTGTATATAACATGATATAACTGATGAAATGAAAATGGCATCGTAAGACTGACTGCGCGATCGATTCAGTCAGCTCGGATCTCGGGGAACCCCCGTATTTTGTCTAAGCGTGAGCGAGCTTGCAGAAATATACGCCGTGCGACTCGTGTGTATCAAGATCAAGTATTATCAAGTAGCTTGATTTCAAGTCAAGTAATAAATATCTCAAATTCAAGTCAAGTCAAGTACGTAATTTGCCACGAGCTTGATTTTCAAGTCAAGTCAAGTAGTTTGTTAAAATATCAAGCTACTTGACTTGATGAATCTCTGAAAATGAGGTGTGTACATAATGACACAATAAAAATCTTAGAGCTTTCGGAAATTTTCAGAAAATTGATGATTGAAATCACCATAGTTTGAGAAGCACTGGTTTGATTCCCCAGAACACGCTCTCGTTGTGTAATTCCGCATTGTTACCAGAATCAAAATATTCAATACATGCACAATACACAAATGAAACTAAAATGTTTTCAAATCTGAAACATTTGGATTTGCAACAAAAAGCACTCGAGGATGGTACCGGAACAAAAACTGTATATTCTGTGACCAACTTGCCCGCGGTAACTTGTTTCCTGTGGTACATATAAAAACTCAGAATAAATGATAAAACTTCGTCTGTCTGTTTTCACAAAGCATCAACATCGATCTTCTTGGTATTTGGGGTATACAATGTTGACAATAATGTTCGGAAACATAGAGATTCACTACTAGCCGAAGCGGTACACAGAAAAATTTGAAAAAGAATGAAGGAAGCTACCCACTTGGCACAGACGATGTTTATGTCCGAGAGATCGATTCTACCCGCAGCTCTAGCTTCCTCCACCTCATGAAACCAATATGGCGGTCATTTATGAAAATTAAAGTTATTTTTGAAGAAATAATTTTTTTCCACTAAGAATTTTCTTGTTTTGATTTATAGCCGTTAAAAACATTTGAGATGATTCCAAAACTTTTCGGTCGATTAGTTGAGGCATTCTGGCAGCCATAATGTATTTTCACATTTTTTTGAAATCTGCTCAACGGCTCGAAAGGTGGCGTGTGGCATATCATTTAGGGGTTATTTGAGGTCGCTGATTTCAACGGTGAGGTCAAAAATACAAAATTCGGAATATTCCATTTTTATTCAGTTACTTCAATTCTTAAAAACTTCAAAATTTTGATATTTTTCAAACGAAAATACTATACAGGGTGTTTCATAATTGAATGTCAATATTTGGGGAGGCTATTATTGGGCCCATTCTGAGAAGAAAATTTTATATGAATGTATGACCTAAACGTCCCATCTTTTGAGGTACAGGGTGGTAAAGTTCTCAAAAATCAATAGTTTTTTATCAATATCTGTAATATCACTTCAGATATTCTGATGAAATTCGACATATATGTACTATGTATCAAGTGGCATCAGTTAGTGTAACACATTTTCTTGGTTGTCACCAGTGGCGTTCGTATGGAATTTCACATACCTATTTTGGCAGACATTGATGGTACGCCACTGATTGATCTCGAAATTGAAATCATTCCTGAAATTCTCAATCATTTTTGAGCAAATTTGATCATAACATTTTTTTCAATCTGATACACGGTTTTCGCTTAAAAAAATCAAAAGCATTTCACTACATGATTATAGCAATATCGTTAATATGACAATATCACATTGCAGAGAAATAGATTTTATTTTAGATAAAAATTCAGAAATACAATTCATAGTTTATGTACTTCGTATCCGTATTTGGTATCTTGAAATTATGACTTTCCATTAAGTTCCGTTAAGAATCTTGTTTTTTAAAATGGATTCTTCACCAAAAAGATACTCCTATAGAATTCCAAAAGTCAGTTTATTAATTTCATTTTTCATTTCAGGATGGCGATCGATTATTCGTTGGAGCACCTGGAAGCTATTACTGGCAAGGTAAAAGAAACTTGATTCAAATCACCTCTTTTTTTCAGGCTTCTTTAGTTTTATTAGTGCATTTGAAACATCTCCAAGACAATATCCACCCATTTACAACAGCAAAAAATTCCTCTGTTTCAGGACAAATGTATTCGATTGATGCTCACGCCACCTTTAATTTTACCCCTGGATATTTTGGCAAACCAGGCTATGGAGCCGAAGGTACCCTTCCTAAAAACATCGAAGATATACCTAATCTAATCACCTCACAAATTTAACACTGAAATTCAGATTTCACCATAAAAGGGTGCTGGAAAAATATTAATTCGATGAGTCTTCCTCAACATTGTTGACCGTTTCATCACAGGTTAAATGAACTAATTATAACGACAATAATATGCGATTAATATTTACTAAATGTTAACAAAATCAAATCCAGATATGATTGCTTACTGATGAATTTTGGTAATATTGGTGGAAAAAATGTTGAGGTTGTTAAAAATACACATGAGAGGTTTGTTATTAATCATCCATCAATAATTAGAGAGACAAACGCTTACATGACAGTGAAGCTTTCTGTACATCGCTCTTTTAGTATTTTCGTATTCGTAACAGAAGAGTCTGAATCACATAACGTGTTCCCAATCCTCATTGGTCACAGAGCGAAAGCACATGGGTCAGATAAATGTATCACCATATTCATTATGACCAATAACGGCTCGTGATTTGGAATACCTTATGCGCTTTAGCTTCTCATGTCTTAACATAGATGTATCTTCATCCACCATCCACAGATATCAGTCAATTACCTACAGGTACACCATGGCATTAAAAAAACATAATTATTCGTACGTATAACATTTTCTCAACACGGTAAGAAATCCTATTGAGTGAAGCTTTTCGTCAAAATAGAAATGCACAATAAGATTCAAAAAGAACTCAAATTTTGTAGAATTTCGGTCAAAATTGTCTGCATGATTTCTCAAAAATTCATCCTAATATTCACAATATTATAATTGCAGAGACAATGATTCAGGTACTTATACAAAAATAATATCAATCTACATATCTACTCTATCTTATGACATTTGATTTCATAATCCAGGCAACCAGATGACGTTTCAGTGACGTCTTTTAACGTCAGTAGAATGACCAAGGTGACGTCAGGAGTTGACGTCGTATTACGTGATGAATGACGTGAATGAGTCACAGCCCAATGACGTCATATTACTCACGTTTATTGACGTCATTTACTTACCAAACTGTGACGTCGGACTGACGTCGAAATGATGTCAAAATTAAGTTCAAATTTGGCGATGACACGTGAAGAAGTTGCCTAGAACATGGTGTGATAATCACCACCGACCTCTGATGACATATAATATTGACCATGCATTTTTTAATCTGCTTGGTGGTCCCTCCGGTGTCATGCCCATTCAATTGTCAATTGAGCAGCGCTATCCATCAGTACGCATCTCAATGAATGAATGAATGAAATCAGTTACTCGTATTTGTATCAAAAATTATGTAGTTTGTGTCGGCGAGATGTAAGCAAACCAAGAATAGTTTGATAGCAATGAAAAGGATGTTGTCGAATTTAGCTTCACTTTGTTGAGTAACGTTTATTCATGCATTATTTTCCACCCAACAAAAATCTGAATAGCAAATTATTGAAAAATTTTCTGAATGTCGAAGCCCATCAAATTGGTATACCTCACACGACGTGATTTTCAGACGTCTTAGATACGTCACTGCAACGTCATAAAAGTGACTTTTTCAATATAGGTACATCTATATTATCATTTGTATATATACTTATATAGCTTGATTGGTTTCCGAGATATACAGTGTGTCAAAGTTTGAAAAAGTTTTCTATTACTTTTTAGCTATATATAATTCCAATAAAACTTGCATTTGATTTGTTTCAATGAGTAATACTTCTATTGACGTTAGAAGAATATATATAAAATTACCAAGACGTACATGTTTCTTTATAAGTGTGTAAAATGAATGAAAAATCGATTTTTTCTGAAAACTTTTCGACACTGAAAATGGCCATCCTGTATATATAGGTACGTCACAAACCTAACGGTTCCACATGATGATGTAAGTATACATGGTTTAGATATGGTTTGGGAAACATGGTCATCGACAGGACGTCCCAGCAACGTCATGACACTGACGTCTCATTTTACTCTTCTAAGTGACGTTCATTCGACGTCGAGATGATGACGTGATTATCACGTCATAGCAAGTACGTCATAGTGACGTCATAAATTGGTGTGTGACGTCTCTGACGAAGAATCACTAATTAGGGATGTCACAGTGACGTGATCATTTGTTATCTGGTTGCCTGGGAGAGGTAGTTACTTTGATTCAGACTGATAAAGATGAGTATAGTTGTATAAATGTAGCTAAAATCGTTGCACAATCCGGTTAGGACCTGGATTGACTCAAAGTGAACCTGGAATTAAAATCAATTGAACAAATTCGTACCGTGTAATTCTGGCGAGAAATATGTTCCCCAAATTGATAAGATTGATAATTTCATAGAATTGTATCCAGAATTTTGTGGGTACAATATTCTGCTTGAAAGTTTATGCGACAGAATATCGTGTTTGACAAGTTATGAAATATTTAACTTCATGTAACTGATTACGTGAAGTAGCATGTTTCAAAACTTCTGAAACAAACAAGAAATCAACCTCTAAAAAGCTATTAGTGTGAAGTTATCCACAAACCTTCATCCACAAATTCTGACGTAGGGGAAATTTTCTATGATGCAGCGATTTAATCCTATACAGTGTTGCCACATTAATTTTTTTTTTGGTGAGTATGAGAAAGTACTTGAAAGAAAAATATTTACAAACCAGTATGTTTAACAAAACTGGAAAAAGTCATTGATTTCTCGGGTTCCGCAATGACATTTCTTGGGGAAGTTGATTGATTTGAAATGAATGATTTATTGACTGAAAAAAATTGTGCCAACTCGTAGGCCGAGTGCTAGATTGGAAAAAATTTGAAAAATATTCATTTTCTTGCAAACTACCTACGACGTGTTTCGTCATGAAATCTTCACAGAGTGTTCATTACATTGAACGAAATGATTCAGTCGATAGAAAAAGTTGTGCCAACCCGTAGGCCGGGTGCTTTGTTGAAAAAACTTGAAAAATATTTATTTTCTTAGAAACTACGGCGTGTTCCGTCATGAAATTTCCACAGAGTATTCATTTCATTGATCGAAATGATTCAGTCGATGAAAAAAGTTGTGACAAACCGTAGGCCGGGTGCTCAGTTGAAAAAACTTGAAAAATATTTATTTTCTTGGAAACTACGGCGTGTTCCGTCATGAAATTCTTACAGAGTGGTCATTATATTAATCGAAATGATTCAGTCGATGAAAAAAGTTGTGCCAAACCGTAGGCCGGGAGCTATGTTGAAAAAACTTGAAAAATATCCATTTTCTTGGAAACTACGACGTGTTCCGTCATGAAAATTTCACAGAGTGTTCATTACATTGATCTAAATGATTCAGTCGATTGAAAAAGTTGTGCCAAACCGTAGGCCGGGTGCTTAGTTGAAAAAACTTGAAAAATATTTATTTTCTTGGAAACCACGGCGTGTTCCGTCATGAAATTTCTACAGAGTGTTCAGTACAATGAGATAAATGATTCAGTCGATAGAAAAAGTTGTGCCAAACCGTAGGCCAGGAGCTATGTTTAAAAAACTTGAAAAATATTTATTTTCTTAGAAACTACGGCGTGTTCCGTCATGAAATATCCAAAGAGTATTCATTTCATTGATCGAAATGATTCAGTCGATGAAAAAAGTCGTGCCAAACCGTAGGCCGGGTGCTTAGTTGAAAAAACTTGAAAAATATTTATTTTCTTGGAAACTACGGCGTGTTCCGTCATGAAATTCTTACAGAGTGGTCATTATATTAATCGAAATGATTCAGTCGATGAAAAAAGTTGTGCCAAACCGTAGGCCGGGAGCTATGTTGAAAGAACTTGAAAAATATCCATTTTCTTGGAAACTACGACATGTTCCGTCATGAAAATTTCACAGAGTGTTCATTACATTGATCTAAATGATTCAGTCGATCGAAAAAGTTGTGCCAAACCGTAGGCCGGGTGCTTAGTTGAAAAAACTTGAAAAATATTTATTTTCTTGGAAACCACGGCGTGTTCCGTCATGAAATTTCTACAGAGTGTTCAGTACATTGAGATAAATGATTCAGTCGATAGAAAAAGTTGTGCCAAACCGTAGGCCAGGAGCTATGTTTAAAAAACTTGAAAAATATTTATTTTCTTAGAAACTACGGCGTGTTCCGTCATGAAATTTCCACAGAGTATTCATTTCATTGATCGAAATGATTCAGTCGATGAAAAAAGTCGTGCCAAACCGTAGGCCGGGTGCTTAGTTGAAAAAACTTGAAAAATATTCATTTTCTTGAAAACTACGGCGTGTTCCGTCATGAAATTCTTACAGAGTGGTCATTATATTAATCGAAATGATTCAGTCGATGAAAAAAGTTGTGCCAAACCGTAGGCCGGGAGCTATGTTGAAAAAACTTGAAAAATATTTATTTTCTTGGAAACTACGTCGTGTTCCGTCATGAAATTTCTACAGAGTGTTCATTACATTGAGAGAAATGATTCAGTCTATAGAAAAAGTTGTGCCAACCCGTAGGCCGGGAGCTATGTTGAAAAAACTTGAAAAATATTCATTTTCTTGGGAACTACGACGTGTTCCGTCATGAAATTTTCACAGAGTGTTCATTACATTGATTTAAATGATTCAGTCGGTGAAAATAGTTGTGCCAAACCGTGGGCCGAGAGCTATGTTGAAAAAACTTTTTCCATCGACTGAATCATTTCGATCAATATAATGACCACTCTGTAAGAATTTCATGACGGGAAACGCCTTAGTTTCCAAGAAAATAAATATTTTTCAAGTTTTTTCAACAAAGCTCCCGGCCTACGGTTTGGCACAACTTTTTACATCGACTGAATCATTTCGATCAATGTAATGAATACTCTGTGAAATTTGCATGACGGAACACGCCGTAGTTTCCTAGGAAATAAATATTCTTCAAGTTTTTTCAACATTGCTCCTGGCCTACGGTTGGGCACAACTTTTTCTATCGACTGAATCATTTCTCTCAATGTAATGAACACTCTGTAGAAATTTCATGACGGAACACGACGTAGTTACCAAGAAAATGAATATTTTTCAAGTTTTTCCAACATAGCTCCCGGCCTACGGTTTGGCACAACTTTTTCCATTGACCGAATCATTTCGATCAATGTAATGAACACTCTGTAGAAATTTCATGACGGAACACGCCGTAGTTTCCTAGGAAATAAATATTTTTCAAGTTTTTTCAACATAGCTCCTGGCCTACGGTTTGGCACAACTTTTTCTATCGACTGAATCATTTCTTTCAATGTAATGAACACTCTGTAGAAATTTCATGACGGAACACGCCGTAGTTTCCAAGAAAATAACTATTTTTCAAGTTTTTCAACATAGCTCCTGGCCTACGGTTTGGCACAACTTTTTCTATCGACTGAATCATTTCTCTCAATGTAATGAATACTCTGTGAAAATTTCATGACGGAACACGTCGTTGTTCCCAAGAAAATGAATATTTTTCAAGTTTTTTCAACATAGCTCCCGGCCTACGGGTTGGCACAACTTTTTCTATAGACTGAATCATTTCTCTCAATGTAATGGACACTCTGTAGAAATTTCATGACGGAACACGACGTAGTTTCCAAGAAAATAAATATTTTTCAAGTTTTTTCAACATAGCTCCCGGCCTACGGTTTGGCACAACTTTCTCTATCGACTAAATCATTTCGATCAATGTAATGAACACCCTGTGAAAATTTCATGATGGAACACGCCGTAGTTTCCAAGAAAATAAATATTTTTCAAGTTTTTTCAACATAGCTCTCGGCCTACGGTTTGGCACAACTTTTTTCATCGACTGGATCATTTCGATCGATGTAATGAATACTCTGTGAAAATTTCATGACGAAACACGCCGTAGTTTCCTAGAAAATAAATATTTTTCAAGTTATTTCAACATAGCTCCTGGCCTACGGTTTGGCACAACTTTTTCTATCGACTGAATCATTTCTTTCAATGTAATGAACACTCTGTAGAAATTTCATGACGGAACACGACGTAGTTTCCAAGAAAATAAATATTTTTCAAGTTTTTTTAACATAGCTCCCGGCCTACGATTTGGCACAACTTTTTCTATAGACTGAATCATTTCTCTCAATGTAATGAACACTCTGTAGAAATTTCATGACGGAACACGACGTAGTTACCAAGAAAATGAATATTTTTCAAGTTATTTCAACATAGCTCCTGGCCTACGGTTTGGCACAACTTTTTCTATCGACTGAATCATTTCTTTCAATGTAATGAACACTCTGTAGAAATTTCATGACGGAACACGCCGTAGTTTCCAAGAAAATGAATATTTTTCAAGTTTTTTCAACATAGCTCCCGGCCTACGGGTTGGCACAACTTTTTCTATCGACTGAATCATTTCTCTCAATGTAATGGACACTCTGTAGAAATTTCATGACGGAACACGACGTAGTTTCCAAGAAAATAAATATTTTTCAAGTTATTTCAACATAGCTCCTGGCCTACGGTTTGGCACAACTTTCTCTATCGACTAAATCATTTCGATCAATGTAATGAACACCCTGTGAAAATTTCATGATGGAACACGCCGTAGTTTCCAAGAAAATAAATATTTTTCAAGTTTTTTCAACATAGCTCTCGGCCTACGGTTTGGCACAACTTTTTTCATCGACTGGATCATTTCGATCGATGTAATGAATACTCTGTGAAAATTTCATGACGAAACACGCCGTAGTTTCCTAGAAAATAAATATTTTTCAAGTTATTTCAACATAGCTCCTGGCCTACGGTTTGGCACAACTTTTTCTATCGACTGAATCATTTCTTTCAATGTAATGAACACTCTGTAGAAATTTCATGACGGAACACGACGTAGTTTCCAAGAAAATAAATATTTTTCAAGTTCTTCCAACATAGCTCCCGGTCTACGGTTTGGCACAACTTTTTCCATCGACCGAATCATTTCGATCAATGTAATGAACACTCTGTAGAAATTTCATGACGGAACACGCCGTAGTTTCCTAGGAAATAAATATTTTTCAAGTTATTTCAACATAGCTCCTGGCCTACGGTTTGGCACAACTTTTTCTATCGACTGAATCATTTCTTTCAATGTAATGAACACTCTGTAAAAATTTCATGACGGAACACGCCGTAGTTTCCAAGAAAATAACTATTTTTCAAGTTTTTCAACATAGCTCCTGGCCTACGGTTTGGCACATTTTTTTCTAGCGACTGAATCATTTCTCTCAATGTAATGAATACTCTGTGAAAATTTCATGACGGAACACGCCGTGGTTTCCTAGAAAATAAATATTTTTCAAGTTTTTTTCAACATAGCTCCCGGCCTACGGTTGGGCACAACTTTTTTCATCGACTGAATCATTTAGATCAATGTAATGAACACTCTGTGGAAATTTCATGACGGAACACGCCGTAGTTTCCAAGAAAATAAATATTTTACAAGTTTTTTCAACAAAGCTCCCGGCCTACGGTTTGGCACAACTGTTTACATCGACTGAATCATTTAGATCAATGTAATGAACACTCTGTGAAAATTTCATAGCGGAACACGCCGTAGTTTCCAAGAAAATAAATATTTTTCAAGTTTTTTCAACATAGCTCCTGGCCTACGGTTTGGCACAACTTTCTCTATCGACTAAATCATTTCGATCAATGTAATGAACACCCTGTGAAAATTTCATGACGGAACATGTAGTAGTTTCCAAGAAAATAAATATTTTTCAAGTTTTTCCAACATATCTCCCGGCCTACGGTTTGGCACAACTGTTTACATCGACTGAATCATTTAGATCAATGTCATGAACACTCTGTGAAAATTTCATAGCGGAACACGCCGTAGTTTCCAAGAAAATAAATATTTTTCAAGTTTTTTCAACATAGCTCCTGGCCTACGGTTTGGCACAACTTTCTCTATCGACTGAATCATTTAGATCAATGTAATGAACACTCTGTGGAAATTTCATGACGGAACACGCCGTAGTTTCCAAGAAAATAAATATTTTTCAAGTTTTTTTAACATAGCTCCCGGCCTACGATTTGGCACAACTGTTTACATCGACTGAATCATTTAGATCAATGTAATGAACACTCTGTGAAAATTTCATAGCGGAACACGCCGTAGTTTCCAAGAAAATGAATATTTTTCAAGTTTTTTCAACATAGCTCCCGGCCTATGGTTTGGCCTCGGGTTTGGCACAACTTTTTCTATCGACTGAATCATTTCTCTCAATGTAATGAACACTCTGTAAAAATTTCATGACGGAACACGCCGTAGTTTGCAAGAAAATAAATATTTTTCAAGTTTTTCCCAATCTAGCACTCAATGACTTTCTCCAGTTTTGTTAAACATACTGGTTTGTAAGTATTTCCTTCAAGTACTTTCTCATACTCACCAAAAAATAAAAATTAATGTGGCAACACTGTATAAGATTGAATCGCTGCATCATGGAAAATTTCCCCTACGTCAGAATTTGTGGATGAAGGTTTGTGGGTAACTTCACACTAATTAAAAAGCTGATGAATACCTACCTACATAGTATAATGAATGGCAGGTTTGAAAGCTATAGTGGTGAAAAATTTATATTATATCGCCTACCAAACAAGGAATTTAATTCTGCAGTGCAAGTCGAATGGTCTTATATTGTCGTCCACTTATATGGAATCTTTTGTCTATTATTTTCAACGATTCCTTCAACGATCTTTTGTAGAGAAATCACTAGGACTTCAACAAATCTTAATCACTCACTGTTTATTATTAGAACCAATTTTTTTAAATTGGAATGCTAATAAACTCATATCAATGTTGCTTGACAAGTCCACTGATAAATCATAAGGCCATCCATTTGAGTTTGAATGGAATGTCACGGCTTTGCTCTCATATCGGCTCTGTTCTCAGTCTCAATTATTTCAGCCTCATTTCAATTCATAATAACGAAGTGGTACGTACTCGAGATAATTGGGACTGGAAATGTTTCGTATTGTTTGACGGCATCCTGATAACCCGCCTAAATATCTTCAAAAATTGCGATCCGTATGAGAAGATTGTGAAATGACTTTTGGCTATTGATTGCAAAGCTCAACTGCTATCAATAGTTCTAATTTCTCAAGTGAGACTCCAAAATTATCTTGGTTTCTTCCTCTTGTTTGTTTCTTCTATTCATTCCAGAAACCGTAGTCATAGAGATCAGACTATTTTTCAACTTCAATTCAGTTTCCCAGACAGCACAGAATCTTCTATGAACGTTCTCGCAACGTTCACAACATACCTCCTTCAGAATATACCGAAGAACATTTATAGAATATGGTGGAGAAGTTCTGAATGTTCATTGAATGTTTTACGAGAATATTCATAGAACATTTCATCAAAATATCCTAGGAACGTTGTATGAATGTGATTCGTCCTACAAAAAGGGCTGTGAGATATATCTGTGGAATTAGATTAGACACTCACTGCAAACCATTGTTTATTATTCAACAAATATTGACAATTTCATACCTCTTTATTTTAGAAATATTTAGTTTGTTGCGCAAGAGGTACAAAAATCATTTGTTCTCCAATTGTTATAATACCAGAATCTGTCATAATATTAAACTTCCAATATCAAAAGCGACACTAGCTTAGAATTCGCACATTCATGAAAGCTTGAAGATTTACAATCATTCACCAAATCACCTAAAGAAGATGCAAAACGACAAAACGACAGAAGATATAGGAAGACTGTTGAAAAGATGCTTATTCTCAATAAGAGAGTTTTTCATCTACACCTTTTAAGTTTTATATATTTTGTGTTTGGTTACATGAAATATATATGCTTTTTGTATCTCTATTTTGATATTGACTTGTATACCATGTACGATTCAACATCAACGTTATTTATACATTTTTCAATTGATTCCAATTTTATTACTGTATTTTCCCCACGTGGCTTTGTCAATAATATTCCTTTTTCTTGGACAATAAAGCATAATTTGATTCGATTTGATCTTATAATGTTGGGATATTCTAGGCATGTTCTTCAGGAATGTTCATTGAATTCATCATTTAGATACTCTGAGAGAGAGGAAAATTTTTGTTTCCTATAAACATACAGATCCTAACTTGCTTCGTTTTTGAAATACAGGAAGTCAAATTCTTTAGAAAAATATCGAAGTTTCATTGATTATTCAAAATCCTTATTGCTGACTTTGATTGAACTTGTCTTGCACATCATCGGTAACAATGGGGTTTGGTGAATTCAAATTCACCGCTATTTTCTCTGATTACTTTCAATGGGGTTTAGTGAATTGGAATTTACTGCTATTTTCTTCAATAACTTTCTTCCTACCTACTCGAGTTATAACTCGGAATATTGGATGTAAAATTCTGAGCTATGAAGTTCCGAGTTATAAGTCGGGATTTCAAAGTGACGAGTTATAATTTCGAAGTTTTTCTTTTTTCTAATTTAGGTGTCCCTTCCAGGGCTTCTGAATCCTGGAATATTCTCCATGGGCTTTGATACACCCTGTATACTGTGAATATTCCTAGATAATCCTGAGGCTGTTCTATATATTCATAGAATGTTCTGAGAATGTTCTAGAAAATATAATGAACGTGAATTTTCGTCCCATTTGCATGTTCTTAGAATATTCTCAGAACGTTCAGTGTACCTTGTGAGAACAATATGAGAATATTCGAAATCTTCCACGGGAATATTCTACGAACGTTTTCAGAACCACTTTATGCTGTCTGGGTTCTTCCAACTCTTTCCAATCAAGTTTCCCTGACAGGTCAGTAAGATCCTTGTGTACAAATATTTTGCAAACAACTTACAATTAATGGGAACACGAACTATCCATCAACAGGTTACAACTAGGTATACTACAATATGGAACACGGCTTTTGGCTTTTGTGGAAGCATTTAGAAATTGCATTTGGCTTCTGGCACAACATCATCAACACCATCAACAATAACCAGCGAACATTTCAGTGTCTCATTCACAATCTCGTCGAATCGTTATCGATTTTTGAACGTTTTTACAGGTTCTGTCCACCAACAAAGTTTGGAAAGAAGGCCAGCTGTGTTTTCAACAAGAGAAGGAAAACCTCCGGATGATGATTCTTACATTGGGTATTCCACAGTCGTTGGTCACTTCCAGGAGGGACAAGAATACGAAGGTGCTGCTGTTGGTATGCCCAGGGGCAACAAATTGAAAGGAAAGGTGAGACATTCCGAGTGTGTTCCACCCAAGAGGAGTTGGAGCCGGTGTGTTCAGCAGAGAACCGAAGACGGAAATCTCCGTCAATCTCGGCAAATATGCTACAATCTTTCAGGCGGAGGTATTCGCAATTGAATTGTGTGCTAGAGAGTTGTCGAATAAACCTCTAGTAAACAAAAATATCAGTATTGTATCAGACAGTCAGGCTGCTCTTAAAGCACTGAGCTCCAGCAAGATAAATTCCAAGCTTGTATGGAGCTGTATTGAATCCCTAGAATGCCTGGGTGCTAACAACAGAGTCACTTTGCTGAGGGTGCCTGGACACCAGGGGTTGGAGGGTAACGAGAAAGCCGACATCCTCGCCAAACAGGGAACCGAATCTGTGTTCATAGGACCAGAACCATATTTTGGGGTCACCGCAAGTGCGGCGAAAACAACTATCTCGGGCTGGGCGGAGGGAAAAACACTCACGTACTGGTCTGAATTACCAGGATTAACCCATTCGAAGGCGTTCCTGCCTAAACCATCGGAAAAAATAAACAGGCAGATCCTAGAATGGAGCAGGGGTAACCTGCGAATTCTGACTGGACTGCTTACGGGACACTGTCGTCTAAGATACCATCTGGGAAGGATGGGTCTGAACCAACAAACGGACTGTCGGTTCTGTTGTGTGGAAGACGAAACGGCTGAACACATATTATGTTCATGCTCTAGCTTAGAAAGACTAAGGTTCGACACATTTGGCTTTACCAATTTAGAACCTATCGATTTCAGACAAATCTCACCCAATTCAACCATGAACTTTGTAAAAAGATGTGGATTGTACGGTGAACTGTAACCTCTAGGGGTGAGCCACAATAGACCCATCTGGGGTCGCAGTGGAAGGGAGGTATTCGCCACACTCAGATGGAACCTGAACCTAAGAGGTACATTTACGTTGAATCGACGTATATTCAACGTTGAGTGGGTGATGAACGCATTATTTGTCAATTTGGCTATGCATGAGAGTAATTTTATATGGAATAGGTACGTTCAAAAAGTGTGATGGATTCAACGTGATGATCTAACAATTCGTTGAATGAGTCAAACAATATTTCCAACTAATTTGTTGAAATATTTCCCAGAAACGTTGTACACTAACGTTTCCATAATCTTCATATATAAAAAAATTTGTATCAAATCATTGATATTTATGAATTTATTTATTTTTCCCATATGGTTATTAGCTGATTCATTTTCCACTTGTGGTGACAAAGTGTGAACCAAAAGATATGTTCAATTAATCTGTCAACTATTTTCCAACTATTTGGTGGCATTTGATATCTATTTTGAAATATACGTTTTCTTTGAATGAAAACTATCAATTGAACGATATAAAAAAGTTGAACACTCACGTTATTTTCAATTAAGTAGTGAGCTGCTTAAACCGTCTCCTAAATGATAGTTGGTATCCATCTTGAAATACATGTGTTTCATTAATTTCTGTAAAAATTGGCATAATGGCATCAAGTAACGATGGTCCACCTCAACCTCCACCGGATTCTGGAAGCAAACTTCGTTATTTGACCAGAATCATACCAAGAAGAAGAAGAAGAAGAAGCAACCGAGAAGAATACAACCAGAAACCAAAGCAATAAGTTATTCTACTACTTCTGAATAACTACTTCTGAATGACATTTTTGGGTCAATCATTATATTGTTCATATTACAAACTTGATGGTACTTGTATTTTTTTTGAAGGATTGACGATCTGCGATTCATTCAGAAAATGAAAAATACATATTCATCAAACTATTATACAATATAAATATAAAAAATTCGATAAAACGGCCAACATTATTTATTCCTCATATTTCTTGTGGAACGTTTTGGTGGAACATTCGCGAATGCCGTTTTTTCCTTGTTCACCCTGTCCACCCCTTTTCAGCATAGGTTTGATGATGGGGGAGCCATTATTAAAACTCTCCTTGGAAGACAATCTGAGACTTTTTCGCGAGATGATGGTCTGGTTTGGTGACGATTCGAATGATGAGCCTTTCATTATTTTCTTGTTTGTTGATAGCAGTACTCTCATCTTTATTTCCTTTGTTCCGGGTCCTTGCCACCTTCTGCTCGTAGAAGAGGATGTATGCTTCTCCATTCACAATGGATTTAGATGATTTCTGGAAATCATAGTCAATGTTCTCGTTTCATAAGTCAGTGATTGGATGTTTACAATATGCTTTGTAGTGTCCAGCCAAAGTTGTTCGACTATGAATAGATACGGCATATAGATTATATCTACAAGGGATTTCATCATTTGCTGCATAATTTCCCATATCCAAATCTTCTAGAGGAAAATCAATGTTTATTTTTTCATGGAAATTCTCTGATGGCGAGAAACGTTTCAAATGGATCACTAGTATATTAGGGAAATTATGTATTAATAAATACTTCGTGAAATTCTTTCTTTCCTTACATTCTGAACATTTTGTTGACTCGTCATCGTTCAAGATTTCCTGTCTGGTGAAAAGGTCTAAGCATTGTGAAAGTCTGAGTTAGCCCGTTGTGTGTGAAATCGCTAATGATAGATCCCAGAAAGGTTCAAAAGTCACAGAGCAATGTCCACAATAGGAACATCTCAAAGTTGATTTCAATCGATCAACAAAGTTGTCTACAATAATCGAGTTTTCTGTTCTCGAATATCTAGAAACGCACAAAAGGGAATCCCTATAATGTTCTGAATACATCATGCGTATACCCAGGGAGTGTAGGAAGAAAAGATAGGTATTTTAATTCCAAACGACATAGGAAGTGGCTTTCCTGCGACACTTGACAGGCAGCAAAAGTGTACTTTCTTCGCCTAGGCAGAGAAAGTTTGTTGCTATGCATTTTCCGAGTAATTTGAATGCTATAGGTAATCAAAATTGACACTGAAATGGGGTGAATACAAAATGATGAAGTTTTCAATGAAGAAATTAAACTGAATTGGTTGTTTAACATTTGGAGAACGAATGATATGTTTCACATGGCAGCAAATAAGTAGATTGACTGCCTTGGCTAGATGAACTGTCAGCCGCGACAGTCAATCTACTACTTTGCTGCCTAGTAAAACAAATTACTATTTTTCCCATATGGAGTCAACGGGAAAATTGTAAGTGACGTTTGGAGAAGTAAAAATATCGGCAATTTTTCAATGCGATATTCGGAAATCACCCACGCCTATGGTACAAAATGAGACCATCGATAGGACATCAAGAGTCAGCCTTGACTAACAGCAAAATTTTCCACGAATTTATATTCAGTAACCATAATACTACCGAATTTCAGACTTCTCACCTTCCACTCTGTTTGTGAAATAGTGTAAAAAAATTCAACTCATTCCTCAGTTCAAATGAATTGCTTCCATCAGTTTCGTTGAGAAATTATTCGAAACTTTAAAATTATGGTATTACTGTTGAAAATTCCACACCAGTAAATTTCAACCAATCAAATTGGGTTTTTTCGACAAATCACCATAACAACGTTTGTATATTCTAGTGGATTTTTTTCCTTCTGGGTACCCACCAGCGAATTGAATCGGAAATTTTTTGACGTTTCAATGACAGAATAACATTATAAATTTCTATTACTTCTACAGTAACCCGAAGTTGATATAAAATGGAAAAATATAATATGTTAAATTCCAAACCGGTATTTTCTTGCAACTATGTACAATAGGTAACTACGACGCATACTAAATTTTTGTTCACGAACCTATATATGAAAATCAAATTAAAAAATAAATTCTAAAATATTTAATTTTTTAACACTATCTGGTGTGAACTCTTCTTACCGAATACCACACGAAGTCAAACTATTATCTGAAAATTTCTCAACCTATATATTTGGTGGTATTACAAGTGATAATGCAGTGACAAAATGGCTAAGGAAGGATAAAACGAAAAAATCAATAAATTGAGTCAAAAATAACGTTTTGAAATATTCTTTTCAAAAATAAAACAAGTGGAATATATTCTTATCAATTCTCTCAACGTTTGGATCACGAACCTGAATTTCGGCTTGAATGTTTCTACAGGTGCTCCTCTTCACATGGGACCTGATCAACTACAAGAACCTGACGATCAGCAAGCAAATCGGATCGTACTTCGGGTACTCCCTGGCAGCCGCCGACGTCAACGGAGACAAAAAACTGGATCTTATAGTGGGGGCGCCGATGCACACGGAAGCCAACAACGAGGGCAGCTATGACGTAGGCAGAGTGTACGTCTTCTACCAAGCGAGCAGCGCTGCTGAAAGTTTCAACACGTCGCACTACATAGACGGGATGAACTCCAAGGGAAGGTTCGGGCTTTCCTTGGCCTCTTTGGGAGATCTCAACCAGGATGGATTCGACGGTAAGATATCTCACTACGAAAAATCCAAAATGCTCAAAGTGGAATAAACTGTTCAATAAATATACAAAGGTCAAAGTCATTTCCCCAAAAGTTCATAAATGTACGAAACTGGTAGATAACGAGACAAAAACAACTACTTTCCTGGCTATATGCCATATGCCACGCAGAACATTGAATTACATCCTCCAGAAATCTATGCAAGGATTCGTACTACTTAGCCTTAACAAAGCTGAGCTTGAGCTTATCACAGGCTTCTTAATATGACACTTCCCTCTGAGACACCATCCAAAAAACATCGCGACCGAATGTAATCTATTAGTTTGCCTAAGAGTGAATCACCAACAGGCAACTACAGAAGTCTACGTTAGCGGACTAGCAATAGACTAGAGAAATCTGACATGACGTAAAAAAATTTTCTCAAACATGGTGTGATAAAACACCAATGACCTCTGATGACATCTAATAATATTGATTAAGCATTGTTGTGACATCTTAAAGATGTCATGTCGCAGATGTGTTTGCTTTCATACATCGCAGTGATGGAAAATTCATAATATCGCAGTGTTGCTTCATCGTGACATCTCAGAGATGTCATGTTGCAGGTGTGTCTGCTCCTGTACATCGCAGTGGTGTAAAATTCGTAATATCGGAGTGTTGCTTCATCGCGACATCTCCGAGTGTCATGTCGCAGATGTGTTTGCTCATGAACATCGCTGCGATGGAACGTTTGTGATATCGCATTGTTACCTAAACGTGACATCACAGAGATGTCATGTGACAGATGTGTTGACTGGGACCTTTTGTTTGCCATCTTTACCTTTTTTTTGTAATAACATAATTATTATTCAAACAAGGAATTTGTTATTTTGTTCAATAGCAGGATATAATAGTTATTCATATACACAAAGGTAGTAAAGGATGCCAGTATTACCCAGGGACCAAGATTATGTCCCGAGGCTTCAGCCGGGGAGTATAAGTATATTACTTTTTTTTTTCACCACTAGCAGTAGGTATATTTAAATCACTATAGTTCTGTGATTTTCACTATGAAAGCATTTATTTTCAATTCTAATTGAAATCTAGTAGTCATGATCATGATAGAGTATAACAGGTCGTTATTGATAAATACCTACTAGAATCGAGTGCCATTTCTGCGAATTTTGCACATATTTGAGTAACTTCATCATCTACAATAATTGAACTTCAATCAATAAATAACTAATTGAAATTACATGAAGAAACAATATGCATTCCACTATTTTCCATATTCAAATATAACATTTCTTACCACAGTTGACAACAACAACTATAACCGGAAAAGGTAAAACCCTGTAAATCGGAACTTCTTTTAAGAACAGTTGATTCGAGTTGATTATATCAGAGGTGGCTATGTCTTTATTGGCTAGTGGTTCATAAAATGACGAAATCTACCTTAGTAGTAAAAAACACTTTACGCCTTGAAAAGGAGTAGGTAAATAATGGTATCTTCTAGAGCTAGTGGTGGAAAAACGAATATTATCAATATAATTATTATTTTTCTTTACGCCTTGAAAGGGGGTAGGTAAATAATGGTATGTTCTAGAGCTAGTGGTGGAAAAACGACTATTATCAATATAATTATTATTTTTCTTAGAAAATTGACCTCCACTTTATTCCTTTCTAACTCTGCTGATTATAACTACTGATTTCTGGTAGATTTTGCTGTCGGTGCTCCATATGACGGTCCAAACGGCAGAGGAGCGGTCTACATTTACTACGGATCCAAAGAGGGTATCAGGCAAAAACATGGCCAAGTCATCTTTGCTGAGGACATTCACTTCAACCACGGACCAACGACTACATTCGGGTTTTCATTGGCTGGGGGAATGGATCTGGATGGCAACGAATATCCAGATATGGCCGTAGGAGCCTATTTATCGGATGCAGCTTTCTTTTTCAGGTAATTTATTCGTTTGTTTCATTATTTGTAAGCGAGAGGGAGCCACGCAGTTTCATGAATAATGATTCAGATATACCGACTCATTAGTATTTTGAGGTTCCTTGATTCATTGGATAATTGTGGAAAATATTCAAGAAAATCAGTTCGTGTCAATTGGTTCTTGGTGGCAAAATATTTTGGAATGATCACTGCTCCACATAGTTATCACAAGTGGATTGAAAACTCAAATTATTCATATTCACAAACCAAAACCATGAACTGGATTGAAGTAAAAAATTAAATAATGGAAGTGTGTTGATAAATACCCAACTCAAAAAATACTAGCAACTCCGTAATCAGTATAATATTCTTTGTTGTGTATTTATCAACACACTTCGTGTGCGGCTATCTATAAAAGCAGGTTTATTTAGTTTTTTGAACTCCTATTTATTTTCTGCTTCTTTTTAGTTTGTGTTATCTATAAAAGAGTGTTCCTTCAGTTTTTCTCACTACTATTTATTTTCTATTTAATAACGTGTTTTTTTTATTTTGTTATCTCTTATTGTATCGATAGAATCGAATCATAATTACGAAACTCGTCTGCCATATTGGATCCGCCATCTTGAATTTACCAATTTTGACGAGAGAATTATAATCTCCGACCTCTCAAACACCCAGACAACAATTTTGAATAGAATCGGATCATATAATAACAAAACTCGTCCGCCATTACAGAGCAGTCATTTTGTTTTTTGTCTTACAAACATTTTATGATGCATTATCACCAGAATTATGTACACCTGCTAAATTTCGAATCAATCGGACGTTTTGAAGTGGGGCGAAATCACAATCAACAACATACAGCAAACTTTCAGAAATTATTCAAAAATTGATTGATACCCACAATTTTTCATATGGGTAATGAAAAGTATTCAATGTTGTTTTCTTGGTGGGCTCTTCAGGAATACATGAGGTACCTGTACTAATCAAAATTCATACACTTTTTGCTGCCTTTCTCGGATACCTATACTTAATGATAATAATAAGTATACAGTGCTTATTCAATGTCCCCGCCCTCTTTTATTTTTTGAACTTCACAACCCCAGAATATGAAGTCAATATCTGCCTGAATACTAACAAATCGATTTGGATATTGTATTTCAAAAAGATGGAGCACCACCACATCACTCCAGACAAGTTAGAAACAATTGGATAATACTATTCCCGGTCGTTGGATTGGCCGATTCTACGGAATGGCCAGCTCGCTCGCCAGATTTGACACCTTTAGACATTTTTTATGGGGCCATTTGAAGCAGAATGTGCACGAAACTGCATTAATATTGGAAATACGACATAGAATGATGAATATTTTTAGAAATATCAACGTACCTGTGTGCGAAAGTGTTCGACGTGAAATATCGGCTAGGCTGTTCCTATGTCAAGAATTTCAAGGCAATCATTTCCAGCATGTTCTGAACAGAACTCAGCTCATTTCCTCAAATTATGAAGTAAACGTCGATGTATTCAGACAATTATCAAATGTTCCCCCAATTTGTAGTAGGTGAAGATATTCTATATATTCCAGGGTTGTGAAGTATTCCTCAGGAGCTTCAGAAGGAGGTATCACAAGAACCCCCTTTCCATTTAATTTTTTTCTCAGATGGCGCCCAGTCGCCATCTTGAAATTTTCATCTGTCGATTTCACTTCAAAATATAATGCTCATGCATCAGGTTTATCATCCCAAGTTTCAGTTGTTTCAGTTGACCAAGTCAAAAAATATGAAGGGGGGGGGGACATTGAAGAAATATATCAATTGTTCCGAGTAGGAAAATTCATACCGTATTATACAGGGTGGGCCACCAGTAACGCCTCGGTCTCTAGAAAGCTATAACCACTCATCTTCTCGGAATTCTTCCTCTCTAGGAAGTTGCATGTCAACATATGCTACCATTTGAAATTATTTTGAAACATACAGGATGTCCCCAAAAATCACAAAACACTGAAGTTGAACTTTTTTCAATCGAACACCCTATATATTATTTCATTTTGAGATTCTCCCTGGTGAGCTGATTTCAACAATCCATCATACTTGGGGTCTAGCAGTTATAAGTATTACTGAGATATAGGGTGTGAGAAATCGAGATTTTCCAAGTTCAAGAATTTTTTGTGTCGAAACTATTCATAATTGGTCAAAACGGCTCACATGTCCCTATCTCAACTTTTGATCAACTATCTACTGACATTTAATTGAAACAAATACAGGGTGGTGCAGAATTCAGAATCTTGATCACCCGGTATATGTCCCAATTAAATATCAGTAGATAGTTAATCAAAAGTTGAGATAGGGACATGTAAGCCGTTTTGACCAATTATGAATAGTTTCGACACAAAAAATTCTTGAACTTGGAAAATCTCGATTTTTCACACCCTATATTTCAGTAATTATAACTGCTAGACCCCAAGTATGATGGGTCGTTGAAATCAGCTCATCAGGGAGAATCTCAAAATGAAATAATATATAGGGTGTTCAATAGAAAAAAGTTTAACTTCAGTGTTTTATGGTTTTTGGGGACACCCTGTATGTTTCGAAATAATTTCAAATGGTAGCCTATGTTGACATGCAACTTCCTAGAGAGGAAGAATTCCAAGAAGATAAGTGGTTAGCCTGCTAGAGACCGAGGCGTTACTGGTGGCCCACCCTGTATATAAGGCTGTTTTCATTGTATGAAAAATTGTAGGGGTGATACTCCATGACATTGTCTGCTAAATATGGAGAAAAAATACAGCTCACTAGATTGTTTCTCCATATTATTATTTAGCAGACAATGCTCCATGATATGTCGAGCCGGTACCGGTTACCGATATCTATTTCGTTAAGCTTAGATAACAAATATTATCTTTTCAAAGTGAGCTTATGTTCTATAATGTCTCCGAATTAATTTTTTGTCGATTCATCCTGTTTTTTATCTATAGAGCAAGACCAGTGGTTTTGATAGATGGTTACGTACGATTTCAAACGCCCCAAAAGCAAATAGACATCAAGGAAAAGAATTGCAAACTGCCAAACGGCCAAGATGGGACTTGCACCGCCATTGATTTCTGTATCAAGTACACAGGAAAAGGGATTCCGGATCAACTATGTAAGAAGCCACATCATCATTCTCTTCCATTTAATCATATTTTTTCTGCAACCGACACAAAAGTCGTCCATTCTAATACCGAAATCAGCTCTTGAATTAACGTTCCTATCACTGACACAAACATAGGTATGTTGCTAGGCAACATTTTTAGTTCCTAGGAGCTAAAGTTAAACTTCAGCTCCTAGGAACTAAAAAGGGTGTACTACTATAAACAACATTGTTATGTTTGATTATTTGGGTTGGGACGCATATCTCATTTGTTCCCGATTTTGGCAGATTTGGCATTTCATACTCATGCTGGAGATATAAATACACCATATTATAGTTAAGTATTCTTGTTCTGATCAGGAAAGCCTTCAAGAATTACATACTTGCTCGATCTGTATTTCATTTATTCTCGTGATCTGATTGATTGGATGACTTATTTTTAAATGATCACAGCCAGCAATACTTTTTTGTCTCACACAACGATTGTTAATATTTATTTGATTACCGAGCCAAACTCAGTGGAGTATGAAGAGAAATAGATAATCGCTATTATTATTGTTGATATGCTCACTAACCTAATATTTTCTACTTTTTTTTCCTATACCTGGCACTGGCGCAGTATTTGCTATTAGGGCAGACACCTGGTCCAAATAAATTCATATCGATTCATCAATTCAATAGAATACACAAATGGGTTGCGCTTGTATTGATATTGAAACTACAATTCGAACATCCATGAAAATTGAATAAACTTGACTTGTGCACGGCATCCACGTTTCGAGTATAGTATTGAATTCGTGCCTGTAGTTTCTGATGATGCATGTCAACACAAAGTAAAGTCATCGTCCACCAATATTCTAAAGTAAATTAGTCTGAGGTCTTGCTTCTATCTACTTACCTCTATTATTATAATGAAGGTATTATTATAATCTGTCAAATTAGTCACAATGGTGGTTACTCCACATATTCATTTTAGTTCATTCTTTCGGTTGCAGAAAAAATAGCATGTTTCATTCGGATCAAAAGTGACTTCGTTTGACTCGCAAAATCCGCTTGTCAAACATAGTGTCACTTTTGATACTAATAAAACAATCTTCTATTATTCTTTCCAGACCTTACGGTTCAATATATTTTGGATACAAAGAAACCTAGCACGCCCAGAATGGGTTTCCTAACACGTGGTACCTACACATTCAATGACACTTTATTATTATATAAGGACAACAAGGAGAATTGTAAAACAGAACAAGTTTACGTTAAAGTAAGTCAACTCGATCTGCTCAATATCACTCGAATTACTAATTCATCAATCGATCGACTATTTTTAGAGTGAAATTAGAGACAAGCTTACACCTTTAGAGGCTGAGGTGAAATTATTCATGTCGGAGGATAGAAGCATCAGCTTTACGCGTAACCCCCAGTCTTTGCTGAAGCCCGTTTTGGATTTGAATAACCCTCCTTCCAGGAAAGACTCCATAGTCGTCCAGAAAAACTGTGGACCTGACAACATCTGTGTGCCAAATCTTCACGTCAATATCACAGCGTAAGAATAAACAGCCTCCTTGTTATATATTTGCTGAGTGATCAATTTCTTTCAGGAATGTGAACAAATATTTACTCGGTTCCAACAGGAACTTGGAATTTGATGTTATTGTGTCCAACTTCAATGAGGATGCCTACGAGACAACCTTCGAATTGAAATATCCTGAGGGCATATTCTACAAGAAGATTGACACTATGCCCAACTCTCCTGGAATCCTTTGCAGCTCAAGAGAAAATAGAACTGTAGTGTGTGACGTAGGCAATCCACTGCCTGCTGGAAGAATTGTGAGTGATACGGAAATGAATCATCTTCGTGAATTGGGAAATTTTGCAATATTTCATATATATACATTCTCAACTCTTGATTTTCAAATATTCTACAGTAAGATAAAGTTTGCATCATATGGAGAAGAATTTTGATAATATATAATTTATTTTGGAATTCGACTTATTGAGTGTTGAGTTTTGCTTTAAAAAATATGGAAACGACCTACTCAATCGGGGTGATGTAACTTTCGCTACATGTCAAATGTATTTTTTTTTTCTACAATCGTGCGTGATTCACCCATTACCCGTACGCAATTCAGTTCGGGAACTGTCATTTTCTCGTAGTAGTGCGGGAAAAGATTACCCACCATACTGCGGGAAAAACAATGATGTTGATATTATCGCGAAATATAAGTGGTTGGTGATGGAATATAAAAGTTTTGGCTTGTTTGCTGCTGGAGTATCAGGTGAGTTTGTTCAAAATCATCCATCGAATTGCACTATGTATTGTGGAAATGAAGAAATATTGAAAAATAATAATTGATTGTTATAAAAATCCCCCTATAGCCTTGAATTGATCTGGTGTGGGAAACAATTGTTGTCATGTCAATCAAAACACAAATCAATTTATAATTCTCAGAGTGACAGACAGAGCGTTACTGACATTTTTGATTCAGTGGAATTGCGATGAAAAACTGCCAGCTAAAGAAGCGATACAGATGAGTTATTGCCAACGAAGTCCTTAAAAAAGTATGACAAGCACTACACGAGATTTATTGAATGGTGCAATAGTAAAAAAGTGAATACACCAAATAAAGAAGAAGTATTATTGGCTCATTTCCTAGAAATGTCTGAAACCTAGAGGCCAAACACCAAGGGCATGCTGGCTTCCGCAATATAAGCTCACCTACATAATGCTTCAAACGGTACAAACAATAGATATATCACTAATTATTAGAAGATAGAGGATATATCACTTTTGTTAGTTGTTCCTATTTGTAGGAATAATTGATTGAACAAATCAATCAATTTCCTATGCTTGTAAAAAAATGTTGTTCCTAACTCATGCGGAAAGTGTCTTTCCCGCACTCGACTGCTTACCCGAACTCCGCTTAGCGTCGTTTGGGTCAACAGTATTCGCGTGTGGGAAAGTAACACTTTCCGCACTTGTTAGGAAAATCACTATTCAAACTTCTCGCAGAAAATAGGCTTATTTATTTGAATGTCGAAAAAGTCCATCAAGAAACTTTGTCAATGATTAGTAATTGAAGGTTGGTAGCATGATGAAGCTACTGGTATGGTACAGCTTTGTCGGTGTTGATTTTTTTCAAACATAACATTTTGTAGAAATTAAAAAAAACTGGAAGTTGCAATAGAAATCTCAAATCCGAGACACCTGTTTAAAAATGGAATAGAAACATCTTTTCTTTAGTAAAATTTTTAGGGCAGTTTAGGACAGTTTTGTTGAAGTTACATTCAGAAGGAATAAAATGATATCAAGTACAAAAAGTTTCAATAGGCCATTCAGATTCGAGATACAATACATGTGAGTACAATTTTCTCAAACTCAAACAAATTTGCCTACTTTCAGCAATTATTTTGATATTTGATAAAATGTAACATTTTGACATGCAGTGAAAGTCACGTGACCCCGTAGACCATTTTTTACCGTTTTTGAAGCAAAACTCATCGCCCAAGTTGGATTTCGAAGTAAATTGTGGGGAATTTTCCCACTCGTGTATATATTTGTATATTCAATTAACTTTCCTGTATACCATATTACATTTTATACTCTGTACATATTTCATCATCCGAATAAGAGTTGGGTTTTTCCCGATAAGGGTTTTTTCTACCTCTCTACGAAATGCCAACTATACTTATTGTATATTCACAACATTGATCTTTTATGACCATCTGGCTATAGGATGGTAATACCCTAATTCGAGCCCTAATTATTATTCTCGGTGAAGCTTATAGAGACCTACCTTTCTAGCTCAATAAACAATTTATTATAATCAGTTATTCTTGAATCTTCAGAGTGAACAGTCGCAAATCTCAATCTTATCGGTAATACAGTTGGCATTCGTATAAACAGCACTTCGAATTTTCATTCATTCTACAATATACGATTCAACCATCATAGTGTTCGGCATTGCCACAACTATCAAATATCCTCAGAAAAAGACTATTCAAAAAGGCGTACGGTTCTTCCTACAACTGATACGCCAAAAAATTATTACTGAAAGTGTTTTCCATATATGATGCCAACGTATGAGAGACACTGTATAATTGGTTAGGAATTATCATAACAAATTCAACCATAACGGGTTTGATAGAAATATTTCAAACGATTACGAGTATATTGGCATGCAAAATGTCCATATGCTCAATGAGTGTGACAGAGAAAACAGTTTCGATATTGCGAAGTCACACACATTGAGAGAAATGGAAACTTCCAACGCAAATATCTTCGTAATCTTTGGAAATAACCCTTCGAACCCTGCATCGTTGAATTCGTTATAATAATCCCTAACAGATTATGGAATAAAATACTCATCTGAAAATTGAAATTTGAAGTCGTTTCCGCTGAAATCGCAAATGATGGGGTAGTATAAAATCTCGAAGCATTTTATAATTTTTGTACTCATATATCATACCTTTAGAACTCTTGTACAGGGATGGTCGACAACAGATTGCAAAATGTGGGTAAATTGGGGGTAAATATCGGAAGAATGCAAGAAATAAACAGAGAAGATGGTAGATGGTTAATAAACTATATATCAAAGTGAATAAAATACATCAATGATTGACCACTCAGATATTTTTATCGCAACTCACACTAATTATTGCTATTTATTTCCACTTATAATTACACGAGAGTTTTTTTTTGACGAAGTAAACTGGACATGTATCAATAAGAATTTTTTCTGCAACCGACACAAAAGTCGTCCATTTTGATACCAAAATTAGCTCTTAAATTGACGTTTCCATTACTGACACAAAAATAGGTATGTTGCTAGGCAACATATTTAGTTCCTAGGAGCTAAAGTTGAATTTTAGTTCCTAGGAACTAAAAAGGATCTACTGGACGTCATCAAGAATAAACAACATTGTGACGGTTGGTTATTTGGGTTGAGACGCATACCTGATTTGTTTCCGATTTCAGCAGATTTGGCATTTCATACCCATGCTGGAGATATAAATACACCTTATTATAGTTTAGTATTGAAATTATAAAAATCTCAGTTAAGTATTTTTGTTTTGATCAGGGAAGCCTTCAAGATTCAAATACTTGCAAGATCTGTATTTCATTCGTTATTCTCGGGATGGATAACTTGTTTCTGAATAATCACGGCAAGCAATTGTTTTTTTGTCTCAAATAACGATATTGTTTAGCTTCATTTGATTATCAAGTCAAACACAGTGTAGTATGGAGAGGAATAAATAATCTCTATTATCATTGTTTATATGCTCACTAACCTGTCTTGTTCCTATAGCTGGCGCGGTATTTGCCATTAGAGCACCTGGTCCATACACAAATATGTCACTCTGTGGTTGTGCTTATATTGAAACTACAATTCGAACATCTTAGAAAACCTAACCTGCTGTTAATGCAAGTAGAATATTCTCACCACATGGATTATTTGTCAATATGTGTTGCATTGCATACATATGGCACGGCATTGGTGGTTACTTCACATGTTTATTTGAGTTAATTGTTTCGGTTGCAGAAAAAATAGCATGTTTCATTCGGATCAAAAGTGACTTTGTTCGACTTGCAAATTTTGCTTTCGCTCGGCTTCGCTAATCGCTCCACCTCGCAAATGCAAAATTCGCTTGTCAAACAAAGTGTCACTTTTGATCCTAATAAAACAATCTTCTATTGTTACATGGCAATTCGACGAAAAAAACTGCGTCTGAAAAAAAGACAAGGTCGTAGGACGAGGATTTCTTTCTGTTAGTTTTCTGAGTTAAATTACCTAATGGCAACAGAATTCGAATTATAGATTGCAGGTTTACTTTGACAAAAAAAAGCAATTTAATCCAGCAAACATCTGTTTATGGCTGGTTGTCATGCTTTCAAAAGTTAGGTTCCGTTATTGTCGCTAGAAAAGTTAGGGAAAACTTTTTTCGCTGTCATAATAACAAAATCACGCGGATTGTGGGATTTTCCATACATGAATTAGATTGTCAATATAATGAATTTCTATCTTATAGTTCTGCCTCCAAACGACATCTACTCGAATTGAATGACTACAATTTGTTTCTGAGCGATCTATTATTTTGAGACATCACATTATCTTCTACATATTCAAAGGTAATTTTTCACCAATGTTTGTTCTCCAGGCTAGCTTCAAAGTACTCCTGCAACCTTACTACAAAGAGGGAATGCCGCCTAGCTACGAATTCGACGTGTTCGTGAACAGCACTAACCCTGAACCAGAAGAAACAATGGCCGACAACCATCATCACATTTCCATCAACATTTGGATAGACGCATTCCTGGAACTCCGAGGGTATGTCCCAGCAATGTCCACTTTATATCTAATGGCTCTATTATTAATCAGCGCTAGACAAAACAGCGAAAAACATTTGTAGATACAACGTATCTACTTACCAGCAATCCAGCCATTATCAGAGATTTTTTTGTAAAAAAAATTACATCTGGAGGTCAATATCGAATAAACTGTCAATTTCTGGAGGTTAGATAAATTGGATTTTTCCATCAGTTCATTCCTATCTGAAACATAACAAAAATTCAGCTATTTTCAGAGATTTTCTCTCGACAAAATGGCATTCAGAGGTCAATATGTCCATTTTTTGAGGTTATAACAATGAAATATTTATTGTTCAATACATCAATATGTCAATTTTCCCTATAGTTCAGTGCGGGGTCCTTTGTGCCTAACGAGATGTTCCCAACGTTATTGGGCAACTAGTACATGTGTCTCTTTCTCATTTTTTTTTCTTTAAGAATGACTGATATTTGTTAAGAAATCTAATCACAATTTGGTTTTTGAAAAAATAATGAATCTCATCCTAGAAGTCAATTATTTCACTCGATAGTATCCCTCCGCCTGTGGAAGAGTAAATAAGGCACTTGTGTATCCTGCGACTTCAACCCTTGTTCTTCGGTGACTGTCATAACGGTGGCGTCTTGAAGCGCAACCAACAGCTATATATGTTCCATTTGGAAGGCATCGGAAAAATAGTGACCCCTAGTTGCCTTACCAACAATCCAGCCATTTCCTAGGGAGAAATGTTGACAACATAAATATGGACTTGGCAACAATTCTCGAATGGGTATCCAATAACTTGGTAGATTCCAATGCAAACAAAACACAAGCATGCCTTTTCTCTAGAAAAGCCGATCTCACTGTGCCCAACATAAGCTTGTCCGGAGAAACCATACCTTTGAAGACATCCATTTCGATGCTTGGGATTACTATCAGCAATAACCTTTCTTGGAAAAATCACGTGAAATCAATTGCTAAGAGTGCATCCCAAAAACTTGGTTATCTGTTTCGGGCCAGGAGCTATTTCACTTCCAGTCAGCTGCTTATGATCTCTAAGCCATAGATACGACCTGTCCTGGAATACTGTTCCCATATTTGGAGTGCAGCACCCAAACTTACCCTGAAACTGTTGGATTTTGTCCAAAAAAGGACAATTCGTCTCGTGGGTGATGCCTCTCTCACAAACTCACTCAGTTCTATGGGACACCGAAGAAAAGTTAGCAATCTGGCTTCATTTTATAGATATTTTCATGGACGATGCTCTTCTGAAATATCAACAATTGTTCCTTCCTTGGCAGTCCCCGCGAGATTAACCCGTCGAGTTGAGGCTTCGCACCTCTTCGTGGTCACTTTAGAGACCTGCAGAACATCTCTTTCCAAAGACTCGTTCATCCAACGAACAGCGAGGCTCTGGAACACATTGCCAAGGGAGGTATTCCCCGAGGCATATAACCTCCAGAAATTCAATAAGAGCACCAGTTCCTACCTTTTTTCCCTTGGCTCTCACGATGTTCTCTGAACATTACAGCATATCCCTTTTCGTGAGAACCAGAACGAAAAAAAAACGTGGTAGACCACGGCAAACAACATATAATTTTTTTCTTCGGGCGTTTGTGACTTGGAAGATAACAACCTCGATTCGATTTCTAGGTCGACAGGGAATTCAAACGCCTTGATTATTTTCGTACAACCGTCTAGCTTGAAATCGAAGAATTTTAGATGCAGAATGAGAATGACTGGCAGCACATCCAACATCAATTGCTGCCACGCCTGTACCACTTCATTTGTGTTAGGAGAAGTCAATCCTTCCAGCTGCTTCTTATTCACAAGAGTCTCCAGAGCTTCTTTGATCGTCTTCACTTTGTCGACATTCATCTGCAGAGTCAGGAACGGTTGAATATTCTCCGTGGAAACATCTCCAGCTCGCATGATTTTCGATCTCAACTGGCCGCCAAAAATAGCGCGTATTGGTGTCTTTTCGAAGACTGTACTTTTTGAAACACTGCAAGTATTCTCCGAATCCAAAACTGATTTCATCAATTCGAACATCTCGTCGTTGAGGCCGTTCAGTAGGAATCCGAGGAACTCTTCTGCGTCTTCCTGTCGGCCCTCAATTAGGTCCGACCGAGAATTAGCCAACATCTTGTAAATCCATCAGATAGGCTCGAATGGGACCAAATCTTATTTTCTTGCCGTCTTATTGTAAAAGTTTCTGCCACTCTTCTTTTTCACTAGCGACAGATGGTTGAATTCCTGACCGAAGCGACACATGCCTTCAATAATCGGAGTAGGATACCTATTTTTACACGATGAAACTTCCTGTGCTAGACCAACTAATGAATTCAAAAATGGAGGACAAGCATATAGTGCTTGTAGAATTGAATAAATGTAGCAATAGTTCCGATAATTCACTAAACCTCTAGGTTTTAAATTCATACCTTTCACCTCCAAGTTATAAGAAATCAAATACTGACCCATTCCATTCGAAACAGAAGTACTAACTAATGGGATCAAAGTGAAGAAAAACAAGTTCGTCAGGTGGAGATATATTATCGAAACATTTGGGATTCGTAATAAATATTCTAAAATGGTTTTGATTCCCTCTAATTATCGAATAGCTTGGCATGCGAAGGATGGTGGTATTGAAGAGTTTTGATGTAAATGTCGGACATGGGCAGTGATAGCACCATTAGTTACTCTTGCAATAAAAGCGCCATCCAACCGTGACATGTTGTACATAACTAAACCTTATTTTTTCTGTACCCGTGTCTTCCATGGATCAAAATATCACCACTTTTTCGACCGAGAGATAATCATCGTACGTGAAAATTCGTTTTAACGTTTCAGGCGCTATTTCATCGCATTTCCCAAAGACCAGGTGCTGCTTAATATCGGGCGATTTTGACCCTCGGTGAAATGTCCAAGCGCTATTTTATCCCACGCTATTTTGTCGCTCGCCATTTTGTCGAGCGCTGCTGTTCGATAACAGAACCATATCCAATATTGTTTTTCTGCAACCGACACAGAAGTCGTCCATTTTGATACCAAAATCAGCTTTTGAATTGACGTTTCTATTACTGACACAAAAATAGGTATGTTGTTAGGCAACACATTTAGTTCCTAGGAGCTGAAGTTGTACTTCAGCTCCTAGGAGCCAAAGTTGAACTTAAGCTCCTAGGAACTAAAAAAGAATAAACAACATTGTTATGGTTGGTTATTTGGGTTGGGAAGCATACCTGATTTGTTTCCGATTTTGACAGATTTGGCATTACATACCCATGTTGAAGATATAAATACACCTCAGTACTGTCTTTGAGTATTCACACTAGTGCATATAATCAAGGGTATAGTTGAGTATTTTTGTTTTGATCAGGAAAGCCTTCAAGATTCACATACTTACTTGATATGTATTCCATTCGTTATTCTCGGGATGGATAACTTGTTTTTGAATAACCACGGCCAGCAATAGTTTTTTGTCTCAAACAACGATATTGTTTACCTACATTTGAATATCAAGCCAAACACAGTGGAGTATGGAAAGAAATAAATAATCGCCATTATTACTGTTGATATGCTCACTAACCTAACATTTTTCATGTCTTGTTCCTATACCTGGCAGTGGCGCGGTATTCGCTATTAGAGCATCTGGTTCATATACAAATATGTCACTCTGTGGTTGTATCTGTATTGAAACTACAATTCGAACATCCTTGAAAATTGAATAAACCTGCTGTTAATGCATCAGGTAGAATATGACACGGCATTGGTGGTTACTTCACATATTTATTCAAGAAAACTGTTTCCGTTGCAGAAAAAATAGCATGTTTCATTCGGATCAAAAGTGACTTTGTTTGACTCGCAAATTTTGCTTTCGCTCGGCTTCGCTAAACGGTCCGCCTCGCAAATGCAAAATTCGCTTGTCAAACAAAGTGTCATTTTTGATCCTGATAAAACAATCTACTATTATTTCACAGAGAATCCTACCCTCCAACGGTATATTTCAACGAATCACTATACGCCGCTTCCACTCGGGAAATCAAGAAAGAAAGTGACATCGGTCCCCAAATAACCCACGTCTATTACATAGGCAACAGAGGACCAGCCACCATCCAAGAAGCAGAAGTCTTCCTCCTCTGGCCTCTGAAAACTCTCGGAGAAGAAGACCTCCTCTACCTCTTGGACCAACCGCACACCCTGGGAAACGTCAAATGCGATGCAGCACCCTCCAACTACAGACATTTCGAGCTGGACTACCACCGAGCCTCAATTTGGGAAAGGTTGAAGATTGATACTTCCAGCATAGGAGTCACAGCATCCGAATTGAAAAACCAGGGAAAAACCACAGAAACAGGAGGTGGTATTTCGAGCGGAGTAGGAGTGGTAAACGAGAAAACGAACATAGATAAGGAGATATCCTCAGGAGGGGACTCTTCATCGGTGTTCGAGCGACGCCACAACGAAACCAACTTGCAAACTTGGGGCACCCTCAACCCAGATGGCGAATACGAATACAAAGAGGCCAAATATTTCACGGCGATGGTCAACGGAATACCTGTCACTCGTTGGGAAAACAAAACAACGATCAGAGATTCCAAAGGAAATATACTGAGGACTTTCTACTACAACGACAACACCAACGAACAAGTTTCTAACGTTGGGAGTAAAACAGGACTTACTTTAGCTGCAGGAGAATACGAGCACAAAGAATCAAAGTACTACACTAGGTGGGTAGATGGCAAACAAGTGACCACTTGGGAGAATAAAACTATTGTCACAGACGCTAACGGTAACATCTTGAGGAGCTATTACTGGAACGATGAAACCGGCGAAATCATTCCGATCCCTACATCTGGAGGCACCTATGGAAGAGGCTCCGGAAGCTTCAATTACGAGGAAGAAAACCTGTCCAGGGTCACCACCAAACCTCACTTCGACGTCACAGAAAGAACTCAAGAGGAACTTAGAGCGCAGGAACAGTTGAGGATATTAGAGGAACGGAGAAAAATGGAGGAGCAAGATAGACAAGAACGGAAGAGGTTGGATGAATATCGAAGAGCTGAAGAGTTGCGTAGGCAGGAACAACGAAAAGCCGAAGAAGAAAGGATAAGGATCTTAGAAGAACAACGAAGAGTTGAGGAACAAAGCAGATCGAGTAATAAGCGACTCGAAGAAGATAGGATAAGAGCGCAGGAAGAAAAAAGGCGTACAGAAGAACGTAGGCAAGAAGAAGAGAGGATAAGGATACTAAACGAACAACGAAGAGTCGAAGAAGAAAGGATAAGGATACTAGACGAACAACGAAGAAGAGTTGAGGAACAAAGAAGAACTGGTGGTAAGCAACCAGAAGAAGATAGGATAAGAGCGCAAGAAGAAAAGAGGCGTGCAGAAGAACTGAGGCGATTAGAGGAACAAAGACGGCGACAAGAAGAATCTTGGAGGGTGGAGGAAGAGCGCAGAAAAGAAGAAGAACGGAGAAGGTACTACCAACAAGTAGGTGGTGGTACTGAAGAGGAGAGACGGAGGTACCAACAAGGTGGCCAAAGCTACGGAAGTGAAGAGGAAAGGTGGCGTGCCGAGGAAGAGAGGAGGAGGTATTATGAGGAAAGCAGGAGGAGGCAGCAAGAAACAGTTCAAGGTGAGCCAATATTGCACAAAAGCACAGCCTATCAGGTCGGAGGCGGATCGAGAGAAGGTAATTGATTGAATCAAGGACCTCAAAATGTTTCTAATTTAGCATTATACTATAACCAGTCGAATATACAATGAGCCTGTCTGAGTGAAAGATTTTATTTCGTTATTTCGAAGTACTAACGCGTGAAAAGGCGTGACGTAATCAGCCGTTAACAATTCAATGCAACCATGAAAGATTCGACTTACGAATCCATTCTCTATTTCTGTAAGACAAGTGCAAGAATATTTCTGATTGTCATTTCAATCAAGATAATAAATGAATTTCCTGGACTGAGTACTCACTGCAGATAACAGAGAATACAACACACAACTGAAGAATCAGATGATCTGAGGAATATCTTCGAATAATCGCAGTATTTGTTAGATTCGAGTAGATGATAGGTTTTGAAGAGGAAGGTGACAGAGAATGACAATATCAAAGATTAAGGCTAGAATTATTTCCTTTTCTTGATATTTCTATGAACTCAAGGCATTACGCTGTTGCCAGCGTAACGAAATAGTTTGGGTTCAAATAAAATCTCGATCATTCTTAGGAATACTAGGATATTCCTATTGGCACTAAAGCAAGATATATGTATAAGTATTCAATAAGTGATTAGTAGTGACCAGGTGAATACTTTTCTCATTGGTCGTATTGAATCTCATAACGTATAATTACTAGTTATTAATTTGGCAGTTTCGAAATATATGGTTTTAAGATACGAGAGCAAGAATTAAGATGAGATATTCAGATAACCTTGATTATCGAATGGTTCTTGACGTCATCGAGACCTGGCGTTTTTCGAAGGAGCCGATTTTAATTATTGAATAAATATTTGTGATGATTTTGAATAACGAATGATTGCACCAAATACTTCCTAAACATGGAATGAAAAATATAAAATTGCATAAATTCGACTAGTGTGTGCAACCCCATTAAATGTGGTATTTTCGTTCCGCAGCAGATATTGACCTCATGCTTCATAATTTTATTAATGCTTAAAGTATTTCAAAATATGAAAATTATTATAGGTACCTACATATATTTTTTCAGGTGGACATACTGGTCAAGGTCAAACAAGTGGAGAAAGGGTCCTCACAGGCTACTTCGATGAACAGGGAAACCCTCATAATTTGCCAAGAGGTTCCTCAGGTATGATCATAAAAAGAAAAAATTAAATCGATCGTAATTCAAAAATTTATCTACCAATTATTTCACTATATCTTCACGTACCTATTTGAATGTATACAATATTAGTTTATCGGAATATAGTCGTGTTCTGGTTGAGCTAATAAGATTAAATAAGGAGCTCGTTTTAGGTTTTTTAAGTCATTATTTCGAAGTATTAATCTAACCATAGTTCACTGTCACAACCCTTTTTTTCCTCAGAGCTCTCTACATTTCATTTAAATTCACGATATTTCATAAAATAAGAAACTGAATCTACCATGATCAATCCAATGCAACCATATGAGATTCGTATCAATCCTCTATTCGTAAGACAACTGCAAGAATATTTCTGATTTTCATCGAAATATTTTAGTAAATAAATGCGACTAACATGAGGAGTTGATTCCCTGTGGTTTCTTAGGAAATAAACTTCATATAAACATGTCTACTAGCTTTGTTTTTTACATAAAAAAGATATCAATATTTCCATGTAAATACTGTTACGAAACCGACAAGGTACGGTCTCTTCGAAAATACAGGGTGGTTCTTTCAATAGTTTTTCGGTAAAAAAAACCAACTATCCTTTTCTCAGCAAAATCTTTAATTGGACGTCACTGAAAATACGCGAGTATCACTACAAGAGCCGGCCATGACAATAAACGTGATATTATAACAAAACTCTAACCAAACAATATAATCATCATTATGACAACATATATACCCTGGAATGATACCAAAATGAAACCTTACCTGAAAATACAGGTATAACTAAAGTTGAATGCACTACACTGCAACACAATAGTAAAATGCACCAAAAATATTTATTCAGTTGACGCTAACTAAGACATACGAAAAATGAGCCTCTGGCATATTCTATACTATACTTCTGGGTTTACTGTTTTTTGCGGATTTCGAAATAAAAACATTTCGAGTGCGGCACGGCCAGGCAGAGACATCCTGCGCATTTATCCACAACATCGATACCAGGAGGAGAAGGTTTCGCTACAACCGCCCCCGAACTAATCCTGAGAATTAGACATTAAAGAGAGGATTAGTTATTCTTTCGGAGGGAAATACGGCTTCAGGTGACTTAAGTGGAAACAGCCGCGTTCCTTATTAGAGTTTGGGTGACACAATACGTAAGTGGAAGGGGAAATCTTTTTTTTCACGCAGTAAGGACCCTCGAAGAGAAGCAAAAATTTTTTCACCTCAGATGTCAGAGAACATGACACTGGGTTGGACCTTAGGAGCACCAAGTCGCCAGGCTGGAAACTATACCCAGTATATCGACGGGACGTGATAGACCTACGCGCTACGCGCCCTTCCATAGACTCTCTGGCCAATAAAAGTTTGGTTTCATGACTAACTGCCTCCTTATTATCATCGGGATACATAATAAGCGAACGCGTGATAGATACGGGGCTCTCACCAAGATGCAGCTCCCGTGGAGAAAAACCTGTACTTTCGTGTGTGACCGAGTTCAACAAATCCCCGAAATTCCGAACCTCGTAAGCCCACCTAGTATGCTTCTTATGACAAAAGGTGCGGAATAGTCGAGATAATTCACGCATGTATCTCTCGACGGGGTTTGACTGAGGATGTCGAATCGAGCTGAAAACTGGTATCACCCCAAGTGATGTTAAAGTGCTAGACCACGACTTGGCGGTAAATTGGCTACCGTGATCCGTAAGAATTCGCGCGGGCCTACCAAACCGAGGAAAATAATCCAAACATAAGCGGTTGAGGATCGTCTTAGTCGTGGCCTTTTTGAGGGGATATAATGTTATATATTTTGAGAAAATATCTATGAGCACACACAGGAACGTAGTACCACCCCTAGAACGTACCAATGGGCCGTAAAGGTCCAACGAAACTATTTCGTTAATCCGTGTGGGCAGTATCGATAGGAGGGGAGGCTTGGGTAGTTGAGATACTTTTGCCCTCTGACATATGTCTCAATGCCTGATGATCCTTTTCACATCTCGAAACATATTAGGCCAATAAAAGTCTTGTTTCAAAGCCATCCAAGACTTGTACACACCAAAATGACCTAGAATCTCATGGTAAGCCTTGATAACGTCTCCCACTAAGTCCGAAGGTAAGCAAATAACATAAGGGTCCTCCTCCGTAGTTCTGATAAAAAGTATGCCATTATTTATTATATATTTACGATGCAGTTCACAATCAGCATTAGTTTCCAACGAACGCATAACCTGTGACAGTTTAGTATCGCTTCTCTGAGTATCTGATAAATTCTTGAGTGACTTGCTGATTGAAGGGGGTAGTTTTATCTGAAAATTCAAAAGCTTGAAACATCGATCTGAGGGAGTGGCTAATCTCGCGTATGGAAAACGAGAAAGAACATCAGCAATTACGTTCTTTTTGCCACTAACGAATTGAATTGAGAAATTATATTCTTGTAGGGCCAACGCCCAACGGGTGATACGGGGTGACAAAAGCCTGCAAACTTGAATATAAATGAGAGCACGGGCGTCCGTTATAATGTGGAAATGCTTTCCTAATAAGTACGTACGCCACTTCTGTAATGCAAAAACAACAGCTAGTACTTCCTTCTCGAATGAGTTATAGGCTCGTTCCCTATCCAGTAGTAAACGACTCGCATAGGCTACCACATGACGTTCACCGTCCACGCGCTGAAATAACTGAGCCCCTAAACCGAACTCACTGGCGTCCGTTTGCACGAAAAATTCAAGGCCGTGTTGTGGGTGATACAGAAATACCTCCTTCTCAAGAATGCCCTTCAAACTTTCGAAGGCCATCTGCTGTTCGTCCCCCCAGGTCCATTTCACCTTTTTCCGAAGTAAACGAGTGAGTGACTCGGAAGTTGCGGAGAAATTTTCACAGAAAGCCCTATCATAATTGCATAAGCCTAAAAAGGATTGCAAAGCTTTGACATTTTTTGGGGTAGGGAAATGCGTTATCGAATCCACCCTAGAAGGGTCCGGCTTTATGCCCTCACTGGTCAAAACAAATCCAAGGTACGTTAAGGTTTCAGGTAAAAATTTGCACTTTTTGAATTTCAAAGTAAAACCAGCTTCAGACAGGCGAGACAAGACTTTATTTAAATGTTTCATATGGTCATCGAAACTCTCTGAGAATATAAAAAGGTCGTCGATATATGCAATAACGAGAGTATCAAATTCAGAGCCTAAAATCTGTGACATACAGCGTGTAAAAGAAGATACGGCTGTACGTAGGCCAAAAGGTAATGACGTAAACTGGTAGGTCTTTGTACCGACCAAAAAACCCGTGTACTTTTTATCTGACTCTCGTAAAGGAATTTGAAAGTAACTAGAACTCAAATCCAGACAGGTCTTGAATCGTGCGCCCGAGAGAGATTTTAATATCTCGTCTATAGGCCGTGGTAGCTCATGGTCGGAATGCATGCAAGAGTTTAGACGCCTAGCGTCTAGGCATACTCTCACAGAACCATCTCGTTTAACCGATGTCACTAAAGGACTTATATACGGTGTGGAGGCCCTCTCAATAACACCCCACTCTTCCATTTTTTTTATTTCTTGGAAAATTGCATCGCGGTGTGCGAAGGGAATAGGGTACTGTCTCATTCTAAATGGAGTGTCATCTGTTAGGTTTATCTCGTGCGTATATAAATGAGTTCTGCCAGGGACGTCTGAGAAAAGGTTCTTATGCGAAAAAAGAAGATCTTTCAGTATTGTTTTTTGCTCGCAGGTCAATGAACAAATATCATCAACAAAATCTAACTGGAGCGTCGTCTCACCAGTGCCGTGCCAATTATCATTTTTTAAGGAACAGGAGTTTTGTTTAACAGATGTCAAACGAAAAACTGACATTTCAGCAGGTGACTTCAATTCATGTTTTGTTTCAGTTTCACTAATCACTAATTTTCTATTATTTTTATAGAAAATTATTTGGTTTTTACTCAAGAGAATTTCCGCATCAACTGAACGCAAAAAATCTGCGCCAATTATCACTGGGAAAATCAAATCCGAAATGAGGAGAAATTCATGCTCGAAAATAGTACTCATCACCGAAAAAACTAGCGATATTTGATGAGTAATTCTACGTTCTTTCGTTTGGAACGCCCCCGTAATTCGAACCCCCGTAACCGGAAAACAAGGAATGTCATCATGAAAATTCGCGAGTTGTGCATATACGTCACCCGATAAACAAGTTATTTCGGACCCCGTGTCAAGTAGGGCAGGAAAATTTTGGTTGAAAATACTAACAGAAATGATTGGGGAACGTTTCCTGGTCACTTGATGCTCGAAATCACAGTCACTATCGTTCAGTAGCTCCTCAACGGGATTATTATTAATTATATTGGCCCTATTACCTATAACACTCACCACTGGACCTAGTGGGGGTGTTACTGTTCGTTTCCCTGATTCTGATGTTCGCACGAATCATCATCAGGAATATCCAGGGTTGCCACATTCCTTCTATTAGAATAATTTGGCTTTTGGTTGAATTGTCTATCTCTTTCTGATTTAGCAAAGGGGGGTTTATAGTTATAATTATTATTCGTGGTGTTAGGGTTTTTATCGCTACCTGTTGGTTGAAAATTATTTCTACTAACGTAATCCGCTTGCTTCAAACGATTAATAGCTTCAGGGATGGTATTTACACCAATCAAAATTGTAGATACATGTGCAGGATAATGTCTAGATATCAGCCTGATTAAAATAAAATCTGGAAATGGAGGTTGTATATGCCGTGCCATCCCTACATATTTAACAAAATGTTCAACAAACGAGCCCCTTTCGTACGTAGCAGATTCTATTTTCAATTTCAGGTTCAGTTGTTTGGTTTCATCCCAAAAGTATTCCAAAAAATTATTCATAAATATATCAAAATTCACGAAAGTTGTGACAAAAGCACTACCCCAAGATTTAGCTTTCCCAATGAATTTTTCTGCCAACATGAACTTTATGTTTTGGAATGGAATATTGGTGGTATTTAGGAATATGTCAATTTGATTACAAAAATCAACTGGGTGAATGCTTCCCTCATCATCAAAATTTGGTATGTTAGTAAAATTACCTACAAAATTATTGTTCAAAATATCATTAGGAATAATAGGTGGCCTAACATTAGGAAAATTATTAACATTATTTTGTTGTTCTTGTCTACGAAAATGATCAAAAACTTCGCGAACATTTGACTGAACCGCATTATTGATCATTCGTTGAAGATCTTCGGGGGGTGGCATTGTAGGCGGCGGAATATTCATATTTGCAGCAGCTTTATTCTGATGGCGATAATAAAATGGAAAGTTCCTACCTTGGCCCGCAGACAGAGGTGTTTCAGTTGCCTGTGACGGCATAGGGGTAGGTGGATTGCTTGGTGGGTCAGGGGGTGGTGGAACCCCCCACGCTGCCTGAGATAACGGCTGACCCGTTGTCTTTGGGATGGCTCCCGTGTTTCTCCAGTTGTCTGAGTGGGTGTCTCTCGGAGGCATCGAAGGTGTTGAACTATTTAGGGGTTGGTTCCCCTGGTTCGCCCCCGTGTTCATAGAGAGTTCACGCAGTTTCTTATTCATCATCCTTGTCAAAGGGGGAGAACTTGGTGGCATTGTGTGTCCTGCCGGTGTTCGGCTCGTGGGTGGAGCCATTCCGAAAAAGTTGTTTTTTATTCTTTGAAAAACTATTGCCACTGGTTGGGTGCCAGATGTTACGAAACCGACAAGGTACGGTCTCTTCGAAAATACAGGGTGGTTCTTTCAATAGTTTTTTCGATAAAAAAACAACTATCTTTTTCTCAGCAAAATCTTTAATTGGACGTCACTGAAAATACGCGAGTATCACTACAAGAGCCGGCCATGACAATAAACGTGATATTATAACAAAACTCTAACCAAACAATATAATCATCATTATGACAACATATATACCCTGGAATGATACCAAAATGAAACCTTACCTGAAAATACAGGTATAACTAAAGTTGAATGCACTACACTGCAACACAATAGTAAAATGCACCAAAAATATTTATTCAGTTGACGCTAACTAAGACATACGAAAAATGAGCCTCTGGCATATTCTATACTATACTTCTGGGTTTAGTGTTTTTTGCGGATTTCGAAATAAAAACATTTCGAGTGCGGCACGGCCAGGCAGAGACATCCTGCGCATTTATCCACAACATCGATACCAGGAGGAGAAGGTTTCGCTACAATACTTTCCTCATTTATTACTCAAATGTCTTTCATCAGACTCGTTTAAAAATAATGTCGCACTATCATTTTTTCCTTAACGAAGATTTATTCCATTCTATTCAGAATATACGTTTGATATATGAACAGAATTTGTTTCTTCTACTCAAACAATGCCCAACTGCCCCCCTTTTAAATGAAATCCTGGCTACGCCCATGTTTTTCAGTAAACATAGATTGAACCCAAAAATATTAAAGGGCATCACATTCATGCCACACATCACATCCGTGACTCGAATTGATAATCCCACTGAAATCATTATGACTGCTGTTCCAGACCTTCTTAGTCATTTTATGATTCACATAGACTTCTCATTCAAAATCGAAATTGATTCGGTTTGTTACATTACCAGACAAGAATTTGTGGGTCCAGTGATTATCTTGGTTGTTGAGGTGCGAAGCCTGACAAATTGAAAATGAGAAGAATATTGCGAATAAATAGGGAGAAACTCAAAGTCATTACCACAATAGTTCATAAAATGAACGAAACTGGTAGATAACAAGAAAAAACTACTTTCCTAGTGCTATGTATTTGACTTGAATATTCAATAAAACTCACGATGACTGGAGATTGTTTATTTCTACTCATGACAACTCAATTCTCTTGACACAATCCCAGAACAGTGAGTAATCACAGACAGAGTGACATGTTTCACAATCATAACATAAGACAATGCCACGCAGCACATTGAATGGGGAAGACCACTGAGCGAAGAAATCCGTGCAAACCTCTTTCAATCGACGAATCATGATTTATGTTTGATGTATAATCAATATTATGAGTTAAAGTTGAAGGGAATCGAATCTATATCGTTTTGAAATCAGCATATTTCATTCGATATTTCAAACAGCCAAATATGATGGTGGAGTCGTTACGTATTAGTCCCGAACTGTAGCTATCTCTCTCTGATACCTTGTCATTCTGCAGTGTTGCAGTGTGATTGGTCAGTTCAAGGACGATAGGCGTGTTGGGAATAAGACGTCGCACCAGTCACACCAATGAATTGACAAAATTTCAAATGGCGCTGGAATTATGTGTTTTGAAATGGTCATATTCTAATTTATTATTTTCATCGTCTTAGCATGACTGACAAAAATCAAAATCAATTCGCTGGTAGTTTTTCAGTATAGAGTTCACGATGATGTCATTTTGGAAAATCAGTGGTCTCCCCCATTACATCCTCCCGAAATCTATGCAACGATTTGTAAAGACAAATACAGCTGCAACTGATTGATTCTTAAATTCTGAGTTGTGCTTGAATTGTTCAGGAAGGCTTGAGTATACCTACATACGTATTTTGGAGTGTTTCTTTCCTTCTACTCAGGTGGCGTTCGTGTTCATCTCGCAGATGCCGAACGCCTCCTGGATATCAAACGCTGGGATGTGTTTACGTTGGGTCAGGTTCACACCAGATGACGGCCATGAATGCCATCTGGAGACACCCCTGCACCGATGAGAGATTAAAATTCGAAACCAGTCTAGCGTTCCTGATCAATTTAGGGACAAGAATCACTTGAAGCTGTATTCGTAGCTGTATTGAATCGTTGCATAGATCTCGGGATGATGTAATTCATTGTTGTGCGTGGTATATTGCCAGGGAAGTAGTTGTTTTCCTCTCGTTATCTACTACTTTTATATATCTTATGAACTATTGTGGTAATGACTTTGAATTTATCTATATCTGCTACCATTTAATTCTAATTTCAGTACTTATTTGGCTTCTTCTTAGTTGAATATTGCGAATGTTCTGTGAAATCAAGAGTCCCCTGGTAACATCAATGATATTTTATTGTAATTCGCATTGTTACCTAGCGAGACATGAATGTGACATCTCAAGGATGTTTCTGCTCACTCGGTTGGATGTCTTGCATTACGTCAGTCTTCATTCCAGGCCAGGTGGTTTACAACAGGACCTACACCCTCGAAAGAACCACAACAATACCCATAGACTTACCAAGAGCTGGAGCTGGAGAAATCGACTTGAACATCGGAGACCTCGGCTCAGGCTTCACCGTCCAGACCCTGGATCTCAACAACAACCGCAACGACCTAACCGCCTCCAGGGGCTCATCAAGTGGATCCAGCTCGGGCCAGTCAGGCTACCGCACGGATGACCTATCCGCCTCCAGGGGCGCGTCGAGTGGATCCAGCTCAGGTCAGTCAGGCTATATGTTACAGTATTTTTTGTGAAGAATTGCCATCAATACCCGATGATGAACGTATTTGTGCAGAAAACTGCCATTAGGAACAGATTGCAAATACATTTCAAACTTGTTTAGAATCGCGAATAATAGGTAATAATAGGAGCTGATTATAGATGTATTTGCAAACGCTATCGAGAATTATTGCGGGAAAAATCCATTAAAATATGCATGCTTATATTTCAGAATACGCTCTCTTTATTTTACATATATTTTAGCAATGCAGTGTTGCCGCTTCTATCAAAAAGAAGCAAAAACCCTGTATATTATTGCATTTTAAGATTTTCCCTGGAGATCTGATTTCATCGATACATGACACTTGCGGTCTATCGAAAAATATTACAGAGATATATAGGGTGTTCAAAATCGAGATTTTTCAACTTTAGGATTTGTTTGTGTCGGAATTATTCATTATCGGCCAAAACGGCTTACTTGTACCTATCTCAACTTTCGATTTACTATTTGCTGATATTCAATCGGAACAGATACAAATATCAGTAAATTGTGAATCAAGAGTTGAGACTAGGGACATGTGAGCCGTTTCGGCCGATAATGAATAGTTTCGACATAAAATATCCTAAAGTTGAAAATTCTTGATTTCAAACACCCTATATATCTCTATAATGTTTTTCGAAAAAAGACTCCAAGTGTGTTTGATATATCGGTTAAATCAGCACTCCGAGGAGAATCTAAAACTGCGATGTAATACAGGGTGTTCTATTTGAAATATCATTGTTGCTACTACTTTCTAGTAGAAGCAGCAACACTGCATTGTCGAAAATAACTCATAGATGCCACGGTGTTTCAATAAAAAATAGCAATAAGTCACTGAATATGAATGATGACATAAGATAAATTTATTCGTCAATCAAAGATTATACAAAGTATATAGCTCATACACAATGTGCACAACTTATCAGACTAGTTTACGAATACAATGCTAAAATAGTGTACCTAGGTAAAGTCACAAAGACAAAATATAAAACACTCATGCATACACATTAGAAACTTCGACAATATTTCAACATCAACAATTATAAAACTCCTCTACACTATAAAATGCATTTTCAAGAATAAAGTTCTTCAATTTATATTTGAATGAAATATCTTTTGAGCTCACATCTATATTATGTCTCGTATTTTATTGAAACATTTGATACCCATTTGATTTGGTGAATTATCACAGATTTGTTAAACACAGTTTAAACTCATATAGTTCGTGAAGAACTGCCAATAGGAACTCATGAAAACACATTTCAAACTCATATGTGCTACAATGATTCAACAAGGAATTTCAATTAGAAACTGATTCACGACTGTATCTGCTGACACATTTTATTTTCATAAGGTTGTGAAGAATTGCTATCAGGAACTGAATAAAAATGTACCAATCTGTAAAACACATTTTAAACACACACATACTATTAGTGACTGATCATAAATGTATCTATGAAGCAAATTTTATACTCATATACATTACTAAGTGTCGATAGAAACTCATCATGATTGTACCTGCAAAACACATTCCAAACTTATAAATGCCACAGTATTTCAATAAGGAATTTCAATTTGGAACTTATGGATGTATGTGTAAAACAGAGTGTGTATACTCATAGAGTTCGTTAGAAATTGATGAGGAATTGCCATCAGAAATAGGTTATAAATGTATCTGTTGAACAAAGTTCATAATCATAGAATCCGTTTGGAAGTGCCAATAGGAACTCATCGTGAATGTACCTGCAGAACACATTTCGAAATCATGAATTCCAGAAATTGTCAATGAGGAATTGCCATTAAACACTGATTATGAACGAATTTCCAAATTACAGTTCATACCTATCGAGTTCATTGAGACTTTCCATCTGGAACTGATTATAAATTTAACTGCAGAATACATTTCAAGCTCATAAAATGCGACAATGATTATATGAGGAATTACAGTTCCACTATCCAACCCAATTCTCATATATATTTTTTTATAAGTATCTATGTGACATTTTTGGCAGGATACCGCACGGACGACCTATCGGCCTCCAGGGGCTCGTCAAGTGGGTCCAACTCGGGTCAGTCAGGCTACCGGAGGGAATGGAAGAGCGAGGGGGGTTACACACAGAGCGGGCAAATCCCTGCCACCTTCTTCCACAATAGCTTGGAGGAGGACAGGAGGGTTAGGAGGGCGGTGATGGGAGATCCTTATAAGGAGATGGAGGCGCTGATCAAGTGCAACTCGACCAATTGCGTGTACGTGAGATGTGTGGTGGGGGTGTTGGAGAAGGATAAGGAGGTGGCGATAGCGCTGAGGTCCCGATTGAATGTTCGGGCTATCAAAGATGTGAGTATATATTGTCACGAGAGGGTTAGAGAACACAAAATCATCTCCAAAACGTTTAATAATCGAAAGATTATTTAGGAGAACATGTTTCCGACAGTCATGTGTCTATCATCAGCCTTAATCCTTAGAAACCAAAGGTCCCATAATATGATACAAGTTAATCATGAAAAATGTATGAAATAGAGAATTTACTCACGTGGGAATGAAAAAACACACATTATGAAAAAACATTGAATAAAATTATTGTGCAAATAAGCACCGGTTAAAGGTCAGGTTAATTGTAAAGGAGCCCTGTGCCCCTATGAGGACGTACATAATCACGATTCAATGGCAAAACCCATTTTTTGAAAAAAACGAAAAAACGGCGAAGTCAAATAATTACTCAAAACAAACTTTCATCATCAGATGAAAGAGGATAAGTGGCGTTTTTAGCAATCCACATAACGCAAAACGTAAATTCTGTGATGACAAAGCACATATGACAGTGACAATGTCAACTGTTTACTCGTCCACTATTCTTTATTTGTTTTTGTTTTTTGTATATCGCTACTTCAAAGTTGGGAATCAACTCCCCAGAAGTCGAAACTTGTGCGGGGTTAGGAAGAGCGGGACCTACAGCTTATAGTGGAATCCGAACCACTTCTAGAGGGCATCAAGGTGCTGCCAGGATTAGAACCATGAATCACAAATTTTAAAGAAAAATGCTCAGCCGATAGCCGGATTCGAACCGACAGTACCTCTGCATCGTGAACGGCTATCTAGCGAATTTCAGCGCATAGACAAACTCGGCCACGGAAAGTTGACATTGTCACTGTCATATGTGTCTTGTCATCACAGATGTTACGTTTTGCGTTTTGTGAATTCCTAAAAACGCCACTTCTCCTCTATCATCTGATGATGAAGGTTTGTTTTGAGTAATTATTTGAATTTACCGTTTTTTCGGTTTTTTTCCAAAAATGGGTTTTGCCAATAAATCGTGATTATGTGATTTCTATCTTAGTTTTCTCAGTATCGTGAGTTATTCTCGGATGAAGTTTTTGAACTCGATGAAACCATTGGCAATAATATAATTCTGAATATATAGGGAATATTCCTTGTGAATATTCTAGGAATATGTACATTCTTCCCGAGATAGCATAAGTACATCTTATGGATATACTATGGATATCCATCATGGATATTGTGGATGTCCATAAGATATCCGAAAAAGGATGGTATATCCTATGGACGTCCATAGGATGTGACAGTGTGACCTTTTTGGATGTCCTAAAGATATTCATTATGGATATCCATAATAAGATATCAACTATGGATATGGATAAGAGATAGTATACCCTATATATAGAAAAAATCACAAAATCGGGAAGCACTCACGTCTCATTGCGTTCGAATAATGTAGTTGTCAGTTCTTCTGCATCATCAATTTTGGACGAATTCATAGGAATCACTTCCAAATTCACTTCAAATTAATTAAGTATGAGAACAGATTGACATTATTTGACTATTCCAAGGTTGGTAGAGTCGATGATCTATAAATAATCATCAGTTCTACCAATCTTGGAATATTTGAGACGTTACGCCACCTCGCGCTGTTTTTGAAAACCGAATTGATAATAATAGTAGATAGTGCATCACATTGTGTGCCATCTTTTGGAAGACTCACGCACAAGTGTTACTTTTGTGGATCTCCTTTTATTTATTTATTATTTCATCCATATACCTGATTTGAAATTTCATTGATCTTCTGTCTCTGTATCTTATGGATATCCTATGGACGTATTCGGGACGTTTGTTTCGGATATCTCAAGTACATCCGCAATCAGATATCTTATGGATATACATTTTATGTCCACGGATATCCCGCCTTGAATAGGACTTGAAATGGATATCCATAAGATATCCTGTGTTAACTGGGATCCCCACCAGCACATTCCGGGAATATTCCGTAGAAGATATGTATATTCCTGGCATGGTAATGAATATTCCCAATATCCAAAAATAATATTCTATGAATATTCATGGAATATCTGGTGCTGCCTGGGTTCAGCATTGTTAAGTGACGAAACCTCCTTTCAGCTCACCAATAGCCAAGCCGTGAAGGTCTCCTCCATGATGGTGGGGAAGATCACCAAGCTGCCGTACCTTGGTGAGGCTAGAGAAGAGGTGTTGAGGAGGCACGAGATCTTCACGGATATACCAGGGAAGGAGGCCGAACTGGTGACTGAGGTAGCGCCCTTATGGATCTACGTGCTGTCCGCTGTTGCTGGTATCGTCATGCTGCTGCTGCTGATCTGGATACTCAGCAAGGTAGGTCGATGGTCGATCGTTTCTCATTTTGTATTACAGTTGTCATATTACGCAGTGGCGTACCCACAGGGGGAAATAAGGGGGATATATCCCCCCTCCCATGGCCCATATGCCGATAGAAAAACATCAGTTATAAACTTATAAAGTGAGAATAAGATGGGTTGAACTCTGGTGGGATCATTACATTCCACTTGGCCATAAATGATCAAAAATATTCTTATTCTCTCAGTTTCATTATTCAAATAATTAGATACTGATCTGTGTAAGTAGCCAAATTGGTCAATTATGAATATGCCACAGAAATACGTCAACATTTCTGCGAATAGTGCAAGCATGTTTTTTCAGTGTAGGTCGAATGTTCTTTTGCTGGGATTTTCGGTCTTGGGCTGTGATTCCCCGATATTAATATCGGGGAATCAAATGACCACTAACCTGCAAATCAGATTCTTCTTCTTCAATTCTTCCTTTTTCCTTTGAAGCATTTCCACGTCCGTACATAGACGTTCTTACTTTATCTGGCCACGCCGGGCTTTAGAGCCGGCTGTGATCTTGTTGGATGTTTGGAATATTTACACAATCATGTCTTTTAGGAACAAACACCACTTGTTAATCTTGAAAATTATCAATATTCAGCACATTCTTTATTCTGAATGAATATTCCATGAATAATATTGCCAGAATATTCTTCAAAATAAGGTTATCCAATCGAATTATACATACATCATTTTAAAAATATATTTTCCGAATATACTATTGAGAATATTCACAAATTATTCTAAAAAACTATTCCTGAATTATTCTGAAAACATTCAGATATTCCCGGAATATCCATAAAATAATCTTAGGAAATATCTATGGAATATTTCCTCAGGAGATTTTCAGGATATTCTTAGAACAATTTGTGCTATCTGGGTTATTCAGTCAGTTCGTTCATTCTAGGTAAAGAGTGTACGTTCGATAACAAGTAAGAGGTGCAGTTGTTTGAGTGTTCAATGTTTACCAGTTACCTACCTTCAGTGTATGATTAGATAATGATGAAACAAAGTGATTTATCTAGATTATTCAAAAGAAAATTCAACGATGATGATGTTAATGGGGTGACTTCTACATCAGCAACTAAAACAGATGATAGTGATTTGCCTTTACAGTTGGAGTTGAATGAAAATTCCGCTTCTATTTTTCCCAATAAACATTTTAAATCTCTGGAACAAATCCATCCAGGAGATATAGGAAATTGTTCACACGGTGACACGGTGCAGTTCCAGATAAAATAAAAACAATCCAAACACTTTGGACTCCGCCACCATCATATAATTTTCCCCTATTGGATAAATTCAAAGATAAAAAAGGTCAAACTTTCGATTTTTTTCACCAACCAGCTGGAAGAGAGATTTACAAATCATAAAGACATTTTGAGCGGATTTATGAACTTATTATCACCAACATCAGTAGGAACTGCAGGCCAAGCAACTGATTTAGAGAATCAATATGATCAACTACTGGATATATATCTAACTGATATTCCTAAAATTATCATCAAAGCCGAGATCAAAATGTGGCACGAACATTTGGCTCTTTCCATGGAACATGCCAGAGACGCTTTTGACAAATCTGTGCTCTGCATTGGCTCCATCCCTTATCATCAATAAATTTATACTGGTTTCACCGTCCACCAGTATTTGTATCAATATCAAATGTAACATCCAAGATATTCAGGATTTATTCGTGAAATTTCATCAATTGTCGAAATTGAAAAATCGGCATCCGAAATAGTGAAACAAAAAGAATAAAAATATGAAGCTTATTCCAACCCATAGACAAATTCGTTAACGAAGCTCAAAACATGTGTAAAATGAAAATATGAAATAGGTATGAGAGGTTAGTTATAATATGTACCTACAACCACCCAACCGGCGGTTGTCCTTTGGTGCTGCTAATTTTGTTACAAAATGTCTTGAAAATCTCAGAAAAAGTGAGGTTGAAGCCCAGTAAACACAATATACGTAAAAAGCACAGAACTTATGACATTGTTCGTTTTCGTGGTTGTTTACCACAAATTTGAATTTCACGTACTCAAATTCTCACAATAACAGATCACAATTTATTATTATCCCTGTTTTTACCTTATACAAGCACGAGATATATTTGCATCAGTTCAGTTTCAGAACGTTGTGATGCCACAAGTTCTCCAATGTGATGATACAAAGTTCCTCAATTGATCTAAATTGTGATGATGCCTGGAATTACTCAATTTTATCACGTTGATAGAACGTGAGATGAAACATAGTTTTTTCAATTGATCTCCTTCGTGATTCCGCCTGAGATATATGCCTTAATTATTTAATTACATTCATAGAACGTACTGTAACGAATATGGGTTTGCACAATGAAGCTCAGTACAGAGGACAAGACCAATGTAAAGTATAAGTAATATTTATTCTTATCAAACTTGACAATCTGAAATAGAGATAGTCTTAACATGATGATGTCTACAATAACATGAAATAAGTAACTTACCTAACACCAGGTCCAATAGCGTTATGCAGATAGTATCGTATGAATCTGTATATCAATTACACCCCTAGGCTGCTGAATATATCTTATGAACGAGAATATGATTTTTGAAAACAATTTTATATATGCAGCCGTAAATAACATCTACTATAACAAGAAGAAACAAAGTTTCTTGTGATGACGACTAAGATGCCTAAACTTCACCACGTTGATAGAACGTGTGATGAAACAAAATTCATTGGTTAATCTCCTTTTTGAGTTCTTCCAATGATCTCCTTTGGGATGATGCCCGGAATGCCTCAAATTCATCACATTGATAAAACGTGTGATGAAACACTGATTTGTAAAAGTTTCACATGTTATATATATTTTAGATGCAAGTTGCCTATGTTTCAGAACGGTATGATGAAACAAAGTTCTTCGACTGATCTCTCTTATGATAGAGCAGAGACATGTCTGGTTAACTGGGAAATGACACACCATATTATTTGAATATTATTTAATGATTCACATTCCTCCCGTTGAGAGTCGAATGCCTGAAATCGTCTTTCGTCAACGCACTATCAGACGAATTTTGCTTGGTCTCAAAACGAATAAGGCTAACGGTCCTGATGGAATTCCACCCATTATCCTCAAAAAATGTGCACCAGAATTAACACCGATTCTCTGCAAGTTGTTTACCATCTCGTACAAGTCGGGTATTTTTCCATCATGCTGGAAGACAGCTAGAGTCCAACCAATCCCCAAAAAAGGGAACAAGAACCTGCCCAACAACTACAGGCCCATTGCCCTGTTATCAGTAATCTCCAAAGTGATGGAGAAAGCCATCAATATTGAGCTCATCAAATATCTGGAGAGCTCAGGAATCATCAATGATAGACAATACGGCTTTCGCCACCGAAGATCTACTGGAGATCTACTTGCCTACGTCACCCATTCATGGCAATCTTCAATAGAAAAACACGGGGAATCTCTAGCTGTCGCGTTGGACATATCTAAAGCATTCGACCGTGTTTGGCACGAAGGACTCCTCCACAAACTACCATCATACGGCTTACCACCTCAGCTATGCCATCTCTTATCGAGTTTTCTTTCAGGCAGATCGCTTCACGTGGTGGTGGACGGTGTATCGTCTGATACCATTGGCATCAATTCCGGCGTTCCACAAGGATCAATTTTGGCACCAACATTATTCCTGCTTCATATCAATGATCTGTTGGGAGTACCAACTTGCCCTATCCACAGCTTTGCAGATGATAGTACCCTCCATACTGCGTTCTCTTCCAGAATTCCCATTTCTTCCCAGGAAACTAAGAACTCACGGCGCAGGCAGGTCAATGCTGCCAATGAAGATCTTGCTGAAATCACAGCCTGGGGAACAAACAACCTAGTTGAATTCAACGCCACCAAAACTCAAGCATGCATTTTCTCTAGAAAGGCGGAACTCAGTATGCCCAATATTGTAATGTCTGGCTCCACCATCCCCACCAAGCCCACCATATCTATGCTCGGTATTTCCATCAGCAAAAGCTGCATCACATTCCTGTTTCGTGCGAAAAGCTACTTTACATCTCAACAGCTTCTCATGATCTACAAAGCGCAGATACGGCCTGTTCTAGAATAATGTTCCCACATATGGGGTTCAGCACCAGAACATACGCTGATGCTCTTAGATTCCATCTAGAGAAGAGCCATTCGCCTGGTGGGTGACGCCACACTCACTCACTCTTTGACATCATTGGAACACCGTAGAAAGGTCGGCGACCTTTCACTTTTCTATCGATACTTCCACGTGAAATGTTCTTCGGAAATCTCTGCTATCATCCCTTCACTAGCAATACCAATCAGCACATCCTTTCGTTGTCAACCTCGAAAGATGTCGAACAGCACTTTATCAAGGCTCCTTCATCCATAGAACGGCTAGGCTCTGGAATTCATTGCCTGAGGAAGTATTCCCAACAAGATTGAATCTCCAAAAGTTCAAAAAACATTCCAATACCTACCTCCTGTCCCTATCCTCCCTAGGAACGAACGATGTTCTTTGAACATTATAGGGATTCCCTTTCGTGCGCTCCAAGCGATAAAAAAAAATCAAAGGTGAATTGACTTGAACAAATACAAAAAACGGTGATGGGACCTTGGACTGAACTCCGTCATTGTGGTGGTGTTTGGCACTGGAACCCTGACTTGTCTCTCTCAATAAATCTATGAATCTAATCAATTACCAGAATGATCTCTTCGTAGTTAGTATTGTTACTCTTATTTTGTTTTCAGTGTGGCTTCTTTAAAAGGAACAGGCCATCTTCTGCACCAGAGAGACAACCCCTGAACAGGAATGGATACCACAGTGGGGACGAAGCTCTTTGATATTAACAAAATCGAAGCGCTTGACAGCCATTGACAAGACTCAATTTTTTTATTAATTTATTATTTCTGTGTGTATGTGTTTAGTCAAATATTTTTAGTTTCCGTAACAATCGAGCTGATAACTGCTAACGTATCAATTTAACTGCCAGAATGAAGTATGATTTTTTTCGATTAGTCGATACTTTGCGCCATATAGGTTTTAAAAATTACCGGTCGATATTTTTCTTGAATATTTCTCTATTATTATTATTTTAACCTTCTAATTATTTTGCGAAATAATGAACTGATAATTTTAATGCATAAATAATAAGTACCGTATCCCTGATGTGAGGTCCTATAGGAATGTAAGAAAAATTGCACACTCTGCATTTTTTTAAATATCACTGCAAATATGCTGGATGTATTTTCATTTTATGTCACTTCTGAGCTACAGGTACTGGGTGATCTGGAAATAGTGTACCATTCCCTGTATCTTCTTTGGTGTTCTGTATACAGATATTTCATTTACGATTTGAGGTATTAGCCCAAAAAATATGACATGGAAGTTTCCCAACTCTTCACATATTTCACGCTTTGACACATGCATCATTATTCAGTATAATGTTGACTTTTTTAACTATAATTTTTTTATGTTAAATGAATGGCGATGGTACTTTTGTACAAACAACATTAATGAATAAACGAGGTAGGTATACCTGTTTAAACTTGATAAATAAATTACTCAATGCCACCATAGAAATTCTTATCTATCAAAATTTCATCAAGGTCATATTGGCCAATTGTCATAGTTTGATTTCGATATTTTGCCATTGATATGTGTATAGATCACCCTATACAGGGTGTTACATAATATATATGAAGAAAAGTTTCTATCAAACCTCCCTCTAAAAGGCTCCATTTTCGAGATACAGGGATACAGGGTGTTGAAATTCGAAAAAAAATCGTTTTTTGCGAATATCCCTGGAACCATTTATTGCACAGAGAACAGCATTTTTTACTCATAATAAGCTATGTTTGGCGAGGAGTTTTTTGCTTTTAAGTCATAATTGGTGATGATTTTGAAGGGTTAGTGAAATTTTTTCTCCCCAACTTCTACGCCACTGGGAAAAGAACAGTTTTGAGCCGCCCATTCGAACGGCCAATGTTTTCTACATAAAAAAGATACACGTGATCATAAGCTCTAAAGTTGACCGTTTATGAGAAAAATCAAATTTCATGTTGTAAATCATAGTAAAATTTTTTTTTACCAGTTAAACAAATCTATCTGAACTTCAGAACAGGTAACAAAACCAAAGGTCAACTTCATATTACAAATTTGAACAAAAAAAGCAAATCATACTCAGTTAAATTAATAATTGTTGGTTAGCTTCAATAAACGCAGCAATTTTTAAAAAAAAATTCAAAGTCTGACCACGAAAAACTTTTTTGTGTCGGAAATATCGGCAGTTGGGTTGCTCAAACCTGTACTTTTTCCAGTGGCGTAGAAGTTGGGGAGGAAAACACTCACTACCCTTTCAAAATCTTCTCTAATCATGACCTGAAAAAAAATCTGCACAAAAAATTGCTTATTATGAGTAGAAAATGCTTACGAAAACAGTTTTTTGCGCGATCAACGGTTCTAGAAATATTCGCAAAAACGATTTTTTTTTTCAAATTTCAACACCCTGTATCTCGAAAATTGTGCATTCCAGAGGGTAAGTTGATAGAATCTGTTTTTCCATATTTTTGAACGAGCTATCGCATCCTGAAGTCCTGCGCATATATTATCCCAGGCAACCAGATGACGTTTCAGTGACGTCTTGTTTACGTCACTTGAATGACCAAGGTGACGTCAGTAGTTGACGTTGCATGATGTGATAATGACGTGAAAAAGTCACAGCCTAATGACGTCATATTACTCACGTCGTATTGACGTCATTCACTCACCAAACTGTGACGTCCGACTGACGTCAAAATGACGATTAAATTTGGCGATGATACGTGAAAAAGATTCCTTAAACACGGTGTGATAAACACCACTGGCTTCTGATGACATTATATAATATTGATTATGCATTGTTGAGTCTGCTTGGTGGGTCACTCCTGTGTCATGTTCATTCAATCGCCTATTCAGCAGCGCTATTCTTCAGTACGCATCTCCATCAGAATGCAATCAAATACTCGTATTTGTATCAAAAACTATGTAGTTTGTGTCGGTGAGATGTAAGCAAACAAAGAATCGTTTGATAGCAATAGAAAGGATGTTGGCAAATTTGGCTTCACTTTGTTGAATAATGTATATTGATGCATTCTTTGTCACCCAACAAAAATCTAAATAGCAAATTATTGAAAAATTTTTTGAATGACGAAGCTTACCAAATTGGTACGTCACAATGACGTGATTTTTAGACGTCATAGATACGTCACTGCAACGTCATAGAGTGACGGTTTCAATATAGGTATACCTAAACAATCATTTGTATATATACATAGCTTGTTGCTTTCCGAGATATACAGTGTGTCAAAGCTTTTTACAAAAAAGATTTCTCCTACTTTTCGGGTATATTAATAATTTTAATAAAACTCAAATGCTGATTTGAGTTATACTTCTGTTTCACATGATAATATATAAGTATCCATGGTTTAGAGAAGGTCTGGGAATAATAGACGTCGACAGGACGTCCCTGCAACGTCTGCAAACTGACGTCTTCTTTTACCCATCTAAGTGACGTTCAATCGACGTCGAAACGATGACGTGATTATCACGTCATAGAAAGTACGTCATAGTGACGTCATAAATTGGTGTGTGACGTCTCTGACGAAAAATCACCAATTAGGGACGTCACAGTGACGTGATCATTCGTCATCTGGTTGCCTGGGATGAAACACCCTGTATACAGGGGGAAGGTGAATTGATTGCGGATCGCCCGGGCCACAAAACCTTGTTAGCTACATATAAGAGATTATTGTACATTATGTTATTTAGATGATAGGAAACCCAGTAATCTTTTATAGATCTTGTACATTATTTATTTTTGATGATGAAATATTTTATTGCCTTCTATTGTTGAAAAGATGCAATGCGAATGTCTGTACTTATAATTTGACGACTTGTATATATTTTTGTTGAATGACTTCATTTGTAAATTGTAACTATCAAATCAATAACTGTAACAAACTGTGAATAAAAAGATAAGTTAACATTTTTATTTTTTATTTCACATAATATAACAAGATATATTCAAAATTTCACTTAAATATCAAAAAAAAAATATGTTTCACTAGATTTCGTGAAATAAGCTATCGATTCTACCTACATCATATTCATACTCAATGGAACTTGAAAAATCTATCAAAATTCGAAGTTCAATATATAAGATTGATGGTCTGAATTGAAAATATTCAATAATGTAGGAATTCTTCTTGTTTATTTCACTCGATTTTTGGGCAAAATGATTTTAATCAAATTATTTTCGATCAATCTTTCAACAACCTGGAATAGAAGTCAAAATGATCTATCAGTATTGATTGAATCGGTAGAGGATACTTTTCAACTGCAAAAAGATGATAGAAAAACATTCTAGTTAAATTCTTTCTACAATAGCCTTCAACCTACCATACATTTTTGAATATATCTACTTGGCAAAGTTATCGAGAGTATAAATTATTCACTAAACACAACTATTATTCCACACAATTTCAACAATTCAAATAGTCTTTTACAAGATACATAATTTTCAGATTCCCAAAAAATATCGATTTTTATAAAAATAGTGACAATATATTTCTTCGCTACATTTCCTTCTTTTTACAGAAAAAATCTATAGGCGAGGAAAGAATTGAATTGTTTTATCTTTTAGACATTCAACAATATTGAATATTGTTGCTCGCGATTGTTGTTTGAAATTTCTTCATAATAGCTTCTTTTTTTTTGGCAAAACTGCTTTTTTTATTCATCGAAGCCATAACAAATCAAACGATTATGCAGAAAGGAGATGAATAGCGGAAGAATTTTGAAACACTTATTGTAGAAGAAAATAATAATCCCCGCTTCAAATTCCTGTTTGATGCAAAGTTGATGTATCGTCTATCATTCAGAAATTCATTGAAAGTGATTTTTTCAGTTTTTTTTTCTATGCAATTTTCGGCAGTCTGACCAGGAATTATGAAAAAATCATCATTTTTACTTAACGACTCACAATTTTCGAGATGAATCGATTCTCACTTTTTTCTCGTGGGAAAAGAATAATTGAAAAGTGGCATTTTATAACCTGTCAACAGAGATGAACAAACTTTCTTCCCGTCACAGAAAAAAAGTTTGTCGATAAGTGAATCATGTACAATCTTAATAAATATTGGGAAGATGACTGATAGTGATTTCTTCTCCACTATATGAAAGTGAAACTTTTAGTCACTATGGATTACATAGTTTCATCCTGAATTTGTATAGCTTACTCTACTTTTTCGCTAAATTCGATGTCCCACAATTTTAAATCCTGTGATTTTTTTGTTATTCAACAGCGATATATAGGAAGGCCATAGGAAGAGATAAATACGTACTCTTCAATATCTTCATGCTTGGGTAAAATGAAAATAAGCATCAAATCAGCTTCTTGGCTTTGGTGTAAGTGAGACCACCCAGCGAGCATAAATATCCCTGGGATGTTTTGAGATGTTTTGAAAATGTTGGCATGAATAAAATGTTTTTTGGAACGTGATATGCACTGATGTGAATACTCGCTCTAGGAACGAATTCTATATTCAACCAAGCAGAACTAATATTTTGAGTAATACACCACCAGGTTCTAATATATTCAATAACTTACCTGAATATTTGAAAAACGCAAAAAATGTATCGTCTTTCAAAAAATGCTTGAAATCATTTCTCATAGAAATTGTTTCTACTTGTCGTAACGGAAACCGTTTTCAAGATACGAGGTGTTGAAAATATGACTTTTTTACACATTTTTCACGATTACGTCGAAACTACTGGCAACATTGTGATGAAATTTTGTATGGATGTTTTTTGGAACCTGACACATCGCATGCATTTGTTTTTATATCTGACTCTCATAGAGGGCGCTAGTTACACGGTTCGTACCGATTAGTTTTAAACATAACTTTTTTGAGGTTAGATTCTCCAACCCAAATTTGATGTGAACTCGAACATCATATTGAGGGTTGAGGATCAGCTGTAAGGTCATCTGAGTGATGTTCAATTCTGACTTACAACTCCAGACGTGAATTTACCTCTGTAGCATACACTTTTTGCTTGATACAACAAAACTGTGTAATCCATGATTTTAGTAAAGCTTGTTTCGATGTTATTCTAATGAAACATTGGTGAATCAATGAGTTTAGCATTTGAAATGTATTGTTTTTTTCGGTTTGCAATAAATAGGTGATGATTTTTTATAATTCTCACTCTAATACATAGCTTTATACCAGCAACAGTTATCACTTCATCATTTTCAAATCGAAATATTTCAACATCGGAACGGAACAGTATCAAGTTTCACCAAGAGTACCTTTTTGGTGTGAAATTGAATGATGTTCAAGTTCTCATCAAATTTGGATTGAAAAATATAACCTCAAGAAAGTTATGTTTAAAACTACTATGTACGAACCGTGTAACTAGCGCCATCTGTCAGAGTCAGATAGAGAAACAAATTCATGCCATGTGCCAGGTTCCAAGAAACATCCATACAAAATTTCATCACAATGTTGCCAGTAGTTTCGACATTATCGTAAAAAATGTGTAAAAAAATCATTTTTTCAACACCTTGTATCTTGAAAACGGATGCCGTTACGACATTTCTTTACTGAGCAAATTCAACTTATTTTGCAGTCTTCTACCTACCCTAGCAAGGGGGTCAGTTTTTTTTAAACACCCTGTATAATGTTCCTCTCTTATATACAGGGTGTCCCATAATAAGTCATGGATCAAAAGAAGTTTGGTGGTAGGGAGGGTCATTTCCAATCAAACTAACTGTTTATGTGTTTATCCAATTGTTGATGATTCAAAAGTTATAATTGTTTTTCCATTTCTATGAAAATAATAAATTACAATAAAAATATGTCACATTTGTGATTTTGTATTTTACAAATGTCATCCACATGGATGCATCTTTCCCCAGAAATAATTTTATGACATGTATTATTTATTATCAATTACCTGAATGTTGTTTTCCTTGAGTTTTGTTATCGAATGAAATATTAAGGTCGATTTTTAAATGCCGCTGGCAAATTCGAAATCTACCCCACAAAGACTACCAATCATAAGGAAAAGTTGCCCATTCAATACAGATTCTGAAATGGTATACATATGAGGTTATTCAAAACAGTATTTTTGTTATTATTTTTTCTCAAATGGGTCGCAGTTTTCAGAAAAATTGAATAACTTTTGAACCATCAACAATTTTATTACAACATTTACCGACAGTTTGATTAAAAATGACCCCCCCCCCCCCCTACCACACCACTTCTTCTGATCCATTACTTATGGGACACCCTGTATAATGTTCGTCTATCATATTATGTAAGCTGTCATTTATCAAGTCTAGTTTATCGATTCATATTTTTGTAAGAACCTGAGTAGGTATTCCTATACTTTTTTATAAAGTCTAAAGGAAAATAAAGATATTTATTTATTTAATCATTCCCAACGAGGTCTTTGAAAGATATTGAAGTATTGTTTTTGTTCTTCTGTGGCATTTCTTTGTGTGCCTACTGAGAGGTATGCCTGGGATGTTTTCGGATGTTTTCGGATGTTTTGAGAAGTGATATGCACTCCCAAAGAGGTCTTTAAAGGACATTGAAGTATTGATTTTGTTCTTCTGTGGCATTTCTTTGTGTGCCTTTGTTGAAATTTAAAAAAACGGCTGCTCCAAGATGGCGGACAAGATTTGGTCCGATTCCATTCAAAATCGGTAAGTAGGGGTTTTTGAGGTCGGAGATCATGATTTTTTTGTTGAAATTCATAAATTCAAGATGGCGGCTTCCAAATAATTATTTGTTTTTGTATAAATGACGATAACGCCGTAGTTATCAACACAAAACTATTACTGCGACATATCATCTGTTAGAGAAAAAAAAGTTATTTTTAACTAAGTCATAGTGAGCTATGACCTACATTTGAAAAACTAAAGTTGGTGTTGATATCTCAAATTCTAGAAGAGTTGGTATAAATTACATTATATTATATTATAGTTATAACACGGAATTTTAAAATTCCGTGTTATAACTGATCGGAATATTGGATGTAAAATTCCGAGTTATAACTAGAGTTTCTCTATGGATTTGGCATTTTAATTTATGCTCACTTAAATCGAGACACTCAAAATTAGACCGGTGGGGATGAAAATAATAAAACATTTATAGGAACATGTGGAACGTTATGAAGTATCACTTCCTACAACTTTTCGAATTTTGCCTGTTTGAGAAAACAATAAAAACAACCTTACTGGAGATTTTTTCTTCTCTAATCACCAGATACATTTTCACCATCTAAAAATATACAGAGAACAGCAAAAAGTGTTTGTAGTTTGAATGTTACACTCTATATAATTCTTCACCAAGGAGATCTATTGAAGAGCTTTCCAAAAATATCCCACTGTATATTTTTCTTCCCTCAAAATAGGGGAATTTGAGATAACAGAGTTTGATTTTCGAGGGGAATGAGAGTCAAATTCGTTCCTTGATCCTTTTCAATATTGTATAAACATTGTGGTCTAATTGCCTATTGTCGAAAATTATTTTAAAATCTACCAAATTCTGTTAGTATTTTGATTGAGAATTCCATTATACGTTCACATATGAAAATCCATTGTACGTGCAAAGTGGTGTCCTCAGGACATCCAATGGACATCCATTGGACGTTTAAAGTCCAATTTGGTACGTCCAAAATGGCTGCTCAGATATCGACATCCATTGTGAATACGAAGATGAGCATCCATTGTTTATCCAAATATATATATATATCCACTGTACGTCCCAGAGTGGTGTTCTCAGGACATCCAGTGATCTTCCATTGGACGTTGAACGTACACTCGAGTACGTCCATTGGACGTCCTTACGATCCGAAGTGTACGTACATTGTACGTACGTTGGATATACATGTACTGTATGGAACGTGTCACCTATATGTTTTAAAATAAAATCATGTTGAAATGTCATATCACAGCGGCATCTTTTTAAGAATCTGCGATTCGGCATGGAATATCGATGAGGCCTATTCCATATCGGACAGTTAAAACCACCAAGAAGCATTTTTATTTTGAAAATCACGAGCGACCGTCTCTTCTATCCTCCTCTTCGGATTCTTCTGTATGCTCCTTCAATAAGGGACTGCCATCAGAAATTTTCGTTTTACTTCCTTTTTGGCCGCCTTTGTGAAGGTAGGTCGGAAAATTCGGTACGAAGTTTCCACATGGCGTGCAAGGAGCTGATCTAGATAGCCAGTTCTTCGGAAATACTAGAAATAGAAATGATCGTATAAATTACAACAAGTGTATTGTGTAGGTAGATAGATAGATGAAATGAGATAAAATTAGATGAAATTGATCTTCATCGAAATAAAAATATCTATGCGCTATGCGCTCGTGTGGTTTCCAAACAACATAAGTTTCGAGCAAGATAATGAATTTTCTATAATTATCAATATAATAAGTTGGATTCATCAAGATTATTTCACGTATTTTAATTTGCAGTCGTTGCGTTATGCAACTAACGATGCATCAGAGAACTTATATTGTCATACTCGTGTTGTTCAATGGCGGATTGGTGTATACATTTTCTTTCATACAATAATTGGAGTACTTGTGATCTTCTTTACATCATCTGAACAGGCAAAAAAGTGGAGACAGAACTTCATTGTTTTTTGTTATGTGAAATATCGCAAAATTTTGCATGTTTTGTTTCTTCAGAAGGACTGAATTTGTTGGTGTGAATTGATTATCGTTGGGAAATTTTGTGATGCCTTTGGATGCAAAGACAAACAGAAATTTCTCTCCATGGGTAAGTTGAAAATTGTTCAGATTCTTAGAAAAACTATAGCAATTTATTTTCAGGATGTGTCTGTGGATGTTCATAACTTGGATTCTAAGGACAATGTTTTTCATATGGACATTGATTTGCTTACAACTTCGAGCTCCCATGTAAGTTTCAAAGTTTATTGATAATGAAACCCACAAACTATTTCATTCGAGAAGGCCTATTATATTGCAAAGAAAAGTGAAAACACTGAAACAAAAGTAGAGAGGAGAATGACAATCTTGATGAGGTACTGAAAAAACATTTTGAAGGTAAAAACTACAAGTTCAAATTTTCTTTTCTTTTCAGATTTGTCTTTGGAGCTTCTCCTTCTCCAGAAAGGAGAAGATGAAGTTGTACATTCTGGGCGAAGCGGATATTCATCTTTAATGAAGAAATTTGTCCTACCATTGAACTTATTCACTTTTTTATTCACCTTTCATTCACCTAGTAATAGTGAAATGTTCATGAAAAAAATAGGTACTCTCAAAAATTAGGCTTAAAATAGACCTTAGGTACTCGATACCATTCAAGAACATCTTTTCAAATTTTTTTTATCGTTTTTTTATTTCTTCTGATAGTGCTGAGACATTGAGCTTCACTCACCCTGTTCAATATATTGTGACATTTGAATAAATAAAATAATCAATGATAATATTTTTTTACTGATTATTGATTGCAACATTATCCTTTTCCCTAAATGAATATTTATATTCAATCGCAGAATACAAGAAAATATTTCAAATAATGCGAGCGCTTCCCATTAGCCAACATGAGATAGAAAGAGATAGGTATCTTCAACCATTGCGGGTTGCCTGAACAATATTTTTGCCTCAATCGTCGTTCACAGAGGATCCCTTCCAAGGTGTTTATATTGACTTCATTGATCAGATCTCCTCCAATGAACGATCCCCTTACCATTTGGAATAATTTTCGTTTTACTGGAACCTTCCTCGCACAACGGCATGTACAGAGTCTTAGCCCTGACCTTGTGGAAATAATTCCGACTAAACTTCAGCTCAGGCTGCAGCTGCGGCTGACCGAGGCTAGGCACAGGACTCTTCTGCTGAGGCAGCTGCTGTATCTTGTCCAGCAACTCCCGCATTTCCACCGTGGGGCTAGTAGCCCTCGGAGGCGAATCAGGTGACCCCAGGTTGGCCAAGCTGCTGATGTCCGATCCGATGCTGTTGGTCACGCTGTACTGCAGCTCTTGCAGCTGGGGGGTGGTTTGCACGGGAATGCTGGGCACGCACACGGATAGGTTGAGGAGATCAGAGAAGTTGTGGTCGTCCTCCGTTTGGCTTCCCGAATCGTCCTTGGAAAGCTTGTGCTTGTGTAATCGTTTACTAAGTCTAATGGCGGCCGAAGCATCACAGATATTTTGGCATTTGCTTTCTACACTACCTGTAAGGTGGGAAAAATAATCGTCAACAATTATTGGCAACAACTGAACCAGGTATCAATAAACTAAAAAATCACGAATAGATTAAGGAGATCAGAAAAGTTGTAGTCGTCCTCCATTTGGCTTCCCGAATCGTCTTTGGAAAGCTTGCGCTTGTGTTATCCTTCACTAAGTCTAATGGTAGCCGAAGCATCACAGATATTTTGGCATTTGCTTTCTACACTACCTGTAAGGTGTGAAAAACCGCCAACAATTGGAAACAACTGAACTAGGTATCAATAAACTAAAAAACGAATTACTGCATTGAAAATAGCATCTCAGGGAAACAAGACATGACGTCATTCCTGCAGGTGACGGGTAGTTTGAATGGAGTTGTTGTACTGCACATGCGCTATGGTGCTTGGCACCATCACGAATAGATTAAGGAGATCAGAGAAGTTGTAGTCGTCCTCCATTTGGCTTCCCGAATCTTCTTTGGAAAGCTTGCACTTGTGTTATCCTTCACTAAGTCTAATGGTGGCCGAAGCATCACAGATAATTCGGCATTTGCTTTCTACACTACCTGTAAGGTGTGAAAAACCGTCAACAATTGGAAACAACTGAACTAGGTATCAATAAACTAAAAAACAAATTGCTGCATTGAAAATAGCCTCTCAGGGAAACAAGACATGACGTCATTCCTGCAGGTGACGGGTAGTTTGAATGGAGTTGTTGTACTGCACATGCGCTATGGTGCTTGGCACCATCACGAATAGATTAAGGAGATCAGAGAAGTTGTAGTCGTCCTCCATTTGGCTTCCCGAATCGTCTTTGGAAAGCTGTGGCATTTGCTTTCTACACTACCTGTAAGGTGTGAAAAACCGCCAACAATTGGAAACAACTGAACTAGGTATCAATAAACTGAAAAACAAATTGCTGCATTGAAAATAGCCTCTCAGGGAAACAAGACATGTTTGAATGGAGTTGTTGTACTGCACATGCGCTATGGTGCTTGGCACCATCACGAATAGATTAAGGAGATCAGAGAAGTTGTAGTCGTCCTCCATTTGGCTTCCCGAATCGTCTTTAGAAAGCTTGCGCTTGTGTTATCCTTTCCTAAGTCTAATGGCGGCCGAAGCATCACAGATATTTTGGCATTTGCTTTCTACACTACCTGTAAGGTGTGAAAAACCGTCAACAATTGGAAACAACTGAACTAGGTATCAATAAACTAAAAAACAAATTGCTGCATTGAAACTATAGCCTCTCAGGAAAACAGAATATGACATCATTCGTTCCTCTTGGTTTGATGACCTCGGAGTTAAAGAGGTTCATTGTTATTCAAAGGAAGGAAGGAATAATGCTCGGAGTCTTCTGCACGAATTGTAATGGTGTTGTTACACAATCAGAAGGGAGATGTTTTGGTCTTATAAAAGATCATCTTCAGCCTAATAAAAAGTTTTGGACTTGAAAAAGTATGATGATATTAGCTAGTGGAACTCTCAACTCATCTATGAAAATTCCATATACCAAGATGGTTTGTGATGCATAATTGCCCAAACAATTCGGATAACACCATACTATCAACGGGTTTTTGCAAAAGGAGTTTCACTTGCCCTTATGAAAGCGCTACTGAATATGAAAATATCAATAAAATTGATGGAACAAACAGCCCAGATTCAAACAAGTGTTCATTAATGAATTGAATGCGCTCTCAGGGCACGGGGCCCTTCATTTATTAAAAACCCGTCTTGAGAATCCACGAAACTCGATTTTTTTCGACTATGGGCATCGGCACCAGTTTTACTAGCTATTAGCATCATACTTTTTCAACTCCAAAACTTTGAATTAGGCTGAAGATTTCATTTGATAAGACCGAAACATGTCCCTTTTGATTGTGTAACAACACCATTAAATTGTGTGTAGATTGTTACGGGAGCACTATTGTTCAATGCTTTTTAAATTGAGAGAGAGTCATCACAATCCTCGATTTCATTTATTTCACAATATATCTTCAAATCGCCTGCATACAACAAACAATTGACATCGATTACTTCGATAATATTATTGATGAATACGTTTCAAAGAAGTGGCCCTAAGTTGCTGCCTTGGGGGACACCCGAGGTAGCTGGATATTCAATAGATTTCACAACTCTTGTTATGTAATTTACTATTATAGTTTATGATGAACTGGTACCCCAATATAACTGGTTCATCATCAAGTACTGAACTCAAATATCATACCTGTTCTTGTATTTTCTACATTTGGCATCGTCGTGGTACTCGTAGCGCTAGTCGAACTTTTCGTTGCATTCTGTCCGAAACACGGATTGTCCCTGATTGAAACCACCTGGTTCAATGGTCTGTGGGAAGGCATTTGATGGGCGGGCGTCGGAGGTATAAAAGTGAAAGGGCCGACCAGAGAATAGGTGCTAGGGCTGGGACTAGGCGAGGTCTGGAGAACCTGAAATATTATCACTCTACACTATGTTTCACGACGTATTAAAGAATAATATTTTTCTACAACCGCTGATTGATGAGACGTGGATAAGTAACTACCAAATGACCCTCGGAGGCTTACAACTTGTGAGTACCGGAATGGTGGGCTCGACCCAGCAAACATTGAACTACCGGGAGGTAGGCAAATCTGGGGAAGTGACGATGCCGGGGTATTGGTAATGGGCTGATGATTTTCCCATGCTAAGTAACCATCATTAAAAAATACGATGATGGCCTTATGATCATAAGATGCGTAGAATCAGTTGAACACTAACGAATCGTGGCCCTTTGCTGGCCAATATCCTGTTCATTACTCGTCCCCCTGGTGGATGTTCGCGGAACGTCTACATCAACAATCAGCTGATCATTTGGACCATTATTATATGTGACTCAAGTGATAGCGTATGTTTAGTTTTTCTCTGGTTTGTTGTCGAATTATTGTGTTCCTCACTTTCCCTGGTCGTTAGTTATGATGGCAGGAGTATTCTCAATTGATAACATGAAAGATGGCTTCTTCAATTATGATAATATTGAGTAAGTATCAATTTATACATATCTAGTGTTCCGAATTTCATTACGAAATGCATGTGTTTGGTATCTCATAACCTCATATATACCTAGTGATCATAATAATTATTGGAGTGGCTCTACCTCTCCAGAAGCATTACTATCATGTTCAACTCGTTCGTTAATTGCTATCAAAGGTGTAATCCTAGGTTATGTTAATAAGCTGTCTCTATTATATAAGTAAATAACCATAAGGTTCCAACTACAGAAATGCTTGTGTAGAAAATATGATGCTAATTCAAAAGCTCCATATGATATCATGTTATCAGTTATGAACTCATGCAACAGTATTTCGTTTCTCATCCTCCTATGGAGGAAGAATTCTGAAATCAAGAAAGGGCACTGAGAACTGATGAAGAACTTTATATTTCAGAAGTACCTATACATCGCAACGAATAATCCATTTTGAAGGAATGCTACCCAAATAAGATGTAGATGTAGATACCAGCCGGTAAGTCACCATACCATACTTCAACTTGTCTTGGGTTATATCCTCTTCTCTCTCCCTTTTTCGTCGCCAAACGGCCTTCCTTGGCCAACATCTCTTTTCCTCTTTCCCTTCAAGCCATACCTCACCATCTAGTAGTATGGGGAGGACAGACCGCGGCCGCTCGACAGATATGAAGCATTTTGTGACCAGATGGGACAATTTGTGGACATCTGTGGCAAGTATTGAGCGATTTTCTATCTCCCAATGTGGCCAAGGACTGCTCAACGATGCTCTGGCAACCTAATCCAAGCTATAGGAACCTGTGGCAATGTATAAATGGCACCGAGGTATGGTGTCTCTAACAGAGTATCTGAGAAACAGGGCGACATCTCAGAGTGAGAAACCTTAGCCCTGTGCAGGGGGCACCATATGGCTGAACCAACCCCTTCCTCTGTCAATCGTAGGTGAAGGAAAAATGTTGACCTTCTCCGTAGAGAACAGGAATCGGAAGAGTCTTCAGGAACCTGAACGGACCTCTGGTACTGTGAGCGACAGTGCTTACGATTACTGTGAGGGTTCATGAAGTGGCCTTTATACAGTATCTAAATAACACCAAAAATGTTAACGGGTGATAAAAATTGAGGTAGGATTTTGTTATTGCCTATTTCAAACATCTCCCCGGAAAAGTTTCACTCCTCCAAAGATGAGAAATAAAAAGGTTCTGCTTTTGTGTATCAACCTAAAGACACGAAACGCATTTTGGAGGTATTCAACAATAACAACTTTTTTTGGATACGAATTTTTCTTTCAAAAAAATGTGGCTGGAAATCCCAATTCATTCACTAACTTTTTTATGTCTACAAGTTTTCTAGAAAACTTGTACATTTACGAGAAAAAAAAATTGATGTATTGCAAGTTCATGTTAAATAGCATTTTATCGAATAATATAGCTAACCAAACTATGATTCTACTATGCTATGACCTTCACAACTGAAACAATATCAAAGAAACAATGTCTTTATCGTGATATACAGGGAACATGAAAAAGAAAAACATTTTGTGGAATGCCGGAATTGATGGCAATGGCATCAGACGATACTCCGACCACTACCAAATGAATCGATCTGCCTGAAAGAAAACTCGATAAAAGATGGCATAGCTGAGGTGGTGAGCCGTATGATGGTAGTTTATGGAGCAGTCCTTGGTCCCAAACACGGTCGCCACAGCTAGAGATTTCCCTTGTTTTTCTAATGAGGCTTGCCCATATATGGTGACGTAGGCAAGTAACGCTCCAGTTGATCTTCGGTGGCGAAAGCCATATTGTATATGATTAATGATTCCTGAGCTTTCCAGATATTTGATGAGCTCAATGTTGAAGGCTTTCTCCATCACTTTGTAGATGACTGATAACAGGGCAATTGGGCTATAGTCGTTGGGCAGGCTTTCGTTTGCATTTTTGGGGATTGGTTGGACTCTAGCTGTTTTCCAGCAAGATGGAAAAATATTCGACTTTTAAGAGATGGTAAATGGCTTGCAGAGAATCGTTGTCAATTTTGGGGCACATTAACGAGGAACCAAAATGAACGGGAGTCATTCGGACAATCTATGAGTTTTGATCTTATTTTGGTATTATATGATTCTTTTTTGTTTGGCTGCAGTTATTCCTGCTTTCAACATATTCTGCTCGTGTATCGTGAATTGTATAGTGTTTGTATTTGAATAAAGTGTTTTGGGTCCACTATTGAGAGTTCATGGAAAACCGAACCTTGACTTTATCGTAACAGTATATCCCCAATTTGAAAGTGGTTTGTCTTAGTTGAAAATTGTTAAGTTAAGGAGTTTTTTATACCTGTTGATACTCTCTATTAGAATTCGAAGATGTTGATCGAGATGTAGATCCTTGGTCAACTGTTGGTTGCGAGTTTTGCTGCTGACTTTCCGTCGTTATTATTTCATCTAGGCTTCCCATGTGAGAATATGGTGGTGGAATTAGAGAGTTCGCCTAAAACAGTTTTTGAATATTTGTTATTCATTGTACTTACCCGTAATATGTAATGATGGATATAATTTAATGAAAATAGGTTTCCCAAGTGAACTGTTGGAAGAAATTGAATAGGTACCTAATAGAGGCAATGAATAATTAGTTAAGGAACCACATTTTCCAGTAGTGAATGGTTAATTAACCGTTGGACATTTCCCTTCAAAATCAAAGTAATCTATCGACAGTATTTCGAAGTGAATTTCAATTTCAACGTTCAATAATGGTATGCATCGACACGAAGTTATAATATGAAAAAAAAAACATTCAAATAAGTTGTATAGATCGTTGAAGTTTCAACCGTACTACACGTCATTCAACGTTCAGAAAACGTGCTCACTGGGTTAAAACTATATGTTTTAATATTTTGAAAATTACACCTTGTGATTTGGATTTCAGTTTGAGAAATGTGATGAATGTATTCAATTAGTGATCAATGTTAATTAACCATTTACAGGGTGATTTACGTAGACCACGCATTAGAAAATTTTCAATTTGCAGTTGGATTAAAAACTTAAAAGTTGGTTTATTACAATTTGCAACAATTGCAATACTCATTGCTGTATTTTTTTTTTCGTGATAACATGATAAGACATTTCTCGATTTCTATAGGATAACTCGATGGAGACAGGTTTGAGTTAGTTATAGGAAATGCCCATAAATTTGGCGCTCTAATTTTGATCGGTTTGCGAGATACAAATAGACCGGCAGGTAGTGACAAATTTTCAGACGTGATTCCACCCAGTATACTTTTTACAGGGCATCATTATGTATATATTCTGATGTTCAAAAATGATACATGAAAGAATCCTTCCGGGTTCTTCCTGGAGAAATTTAGAGAAATCTTAACTTTTTCCGTACTTTCGACACCCTGTATCTCAGTGAGGATGCATTTTAGGACATACGCTGATAGGAACTTTTCACCTCAAAATGAGGCGAGGAATTCGTGTACGAAGTTTGTCGGTATTATTCTGATTCACCCTGTATGTTACCAGAATATGTGATGAAATTACATGAATAGCTATAATAGCTTTGAAATTTTCTCCGGAGGTGGAAAAGTAGGGTTAATTCGCCCAGGCCGATTCAAAGGTCCAGTCCGCCCCTGAACGTGATTACCTTTTGGGCTCACGCAACGGGAACGTCTCGTTTGACCCAATTTTCGATTCGCCCAATTTTTGATTAGCCCAATTTTGGATTCACCCAATTTTCGATTCAACCACCGTCTCCGAACATACTCGAAAGATGCGTTGTTGTCAAATAATGCCACATTTCCTCGGATTCAATGAAACGGGAATTATCAACAATCATTTCACATTCAGGATCAGGGTTCATTTGAACGAGTCAAGTTAGATTGTTGAAACAAAGGGGTCTCATTTGTTCTCTCAAGTAATTTTCCGAAAAATATACTTTTTAGGAAGGTTCATTTAGGCAGAGTAAGGTTAAGATTATTCACTTATGCCGAGTAAGGTTGAATTGTTTTAAAAAAGAAGTCTCTCAAGTTTTCTCGAGTAATTAGAAAGAGAAAACTCTGGTCGAGATATAAAGCTACAAGAAGTCATGTCCATTTTGAAGCATATCGCTCTTTCTCTTGTGACCTTTCTCGAGATCTACGTAATGCTAAGAGAAAATTTGAATCGAATATTGCAAACAAAGGATCAAAATCTATTTACAAGTACACAAGGAGTAAACTTGCATCCAAAATTTCAACCCCCATTATCCGTGATCGCGATGGAATCGTTTGCAATTCTAACGACATAGCTGCCGAAGTACTGGCTAGAAATTTTGAAGAATGTTTTTCCATAAGCGACATGTCAGCTCTACATCCCATTGTTTCACGGCGATGTCCTAACTCTCTGAACCATATCTGTTTTCCTCCAGAGATCGTAGTAGAAAAGCTGAAGAATATCAAGGATGGTGTATCTCCCGGGCCAGATAATATACCAGCCTTCATACTGAAGGAATACTCATCGGTCCTCTCACGCCCTTTGAGCCATATCTTTGAATTCTCATTTTCTCAGTCATACCTGCCGTCGGCCTGGCGAATTGTATCAGTTACTCCAATAATCAAAAAAGGGGATAAACTTGACCCTAGGAACTATAGGCCTATTAGCCTGGTATCCCTATGTGCGGAAAAAAATCATTGTTGATGCCCATCTGCCATTTTTGCTCGACAACAAGGTGATTCCATCCAACCAGCATGGCTTCATACCTGGAAGATCAACTACAACAAACCTCCTCTACTGCGTGGATAAATGGACTCAATATCTTGACACCTCATCACCTATTGATATAGTATACCTTGATTTTTCCAAGGCCTTCGATAAGGTTCCTCGAGACAAGCTGTTACATAAACTCGCACACTTTGATGTAAGAGGAAAACTCCACAAATGGATAGCCGCATTCCTCTCTAATAGGGTCTTCAGAGTGAGGGTTTGTTCGAGTCACTCAAACTCTCACCAAGTTTTATCTGGAGTGCCTCAGGGATCAGTTCTGGGGCCAACATTATTCCTTGCCTATGCATCGGATCTACACGAAGTTTTGAAATCTGACCATGCATTTTTTGCTGACGATAGCAAGTTTTTTGGAAATCCATTATCCAGTCATGATGATCTTCAATCTGACCTGAGGTCCGTGCAAAACTGGTGCATCACATGGGATATACCTTTGAATATAGACAAGTGTTCTGTTTTGCACGTTGGCAATAATAACCCCGACTTCGATTATTACTTGGATAACAAGACCATACCTGCAGTAGAGAATCACAACGACCTGGGAGTTATCTTCAACAAAAAACTGTCAGTGTCGAACCAAGTTGCAGCTGTTGTTAGTAAGGCAAACAGTCGCGCTTACTTACTCAATAAATGCTTCGATCATCCTGAACCAAGGCTCTTCAATCAATTGTATAAATCATACATTCGTCCACACCTAGAGTATGCTGCCCTTGTTAAAATTTAATAATAATAATAATAATAATAATAATAATGATAATAATTAAGTATGCGAAAAATATACTTTCTAGGAAGAACGTTCATTTTGCCCGAGTTAGGTAGGTTAGGTTAGGTTAGGTAGGTCAGGTTTAGTAGTTTGGAAAAGGTAGTCTCCTTCCTTATGCAGAAAAGAATATTTTCCTTCCTTATATTACGTCGAAATTCAGGTCGATCGAAATTTGGGTCAGTCTAAATTTGAATGAATCGAATTTGGGACAAATCGAAAATTGGGCGAATCGGAAATTGGGTGAATCGAAAATTGGCTAAATCGAAAATTGGGTGAACCGAAAATTGGGCAAATCGAAATATGTACCATACATACATATTGACTGTATAACAAGATTGAAATATTCAATAATGATAAGCCCAGAATGATTCTTCATTCAGATTTGGCAACGCATCGTTCTGATGGTATATTCGGAGATGGTGGGCGAATCGAAAATTGGGCCGAACGCAATCTACCCCAAGAAACTAATATGTCTTTGTATTTTCAACTACGCATATCACTTATATTTCATTATTATATGGAACACATGCAGCTTGAGTGAAATCGTATCGAACCGCTTAATCTGCGAACAATGACTCGATATCATATTTTATTTTCATTTTTATTTATTTTTTCACCACACACAAGCAACATTTGATGCTTCTGTGGTTTCCACCACGTTTATTCAGCACATGTGTTACTATTAGTTGTTTTTTTTGTGATCTGAATCTGAATAAACCTTATTATTATTCTTTTCATTATTATTATTATGAAGAACCCGGAAGGTTTCTTTCATGTATCATTTTTCAACATGAAAATATATAGGCACATAATGATACCCTCCAAGAGGCATACTGGATAAAATAACTTTCGAAAATCTGTAAGATCTGAAATATTTTCACACATTAGATTGTGTTAACTCAGAATCAGAAGGCCAATCAAACCGTGTGTAAAAATGTAGATTTCTATTTAGAATAAGAAATTTGTACCAATTCTCGATTTTCAATCCAACTGCTAGTTAAATAACTTCTAATGTGTGGATTACGTAAATCACCCTGTGTGATAATATTAATCATTGTATTCAGTGTACCAAATTTTCAGAATCGCTCGACAAAATTAAATACATATTATGAACGACGTTATCAAGCTTTTAAAAGCATCAAGATTTATCTCGATTTTTTAAATGGAACATTTCACGATCTTTCGGGAAAGCTTTATGAGACTTTAATGAAAAATTGTGATAATCACCTCATTAACAGCACTGCATAAAAAGCTAGAGCTTAGGGAGTCATTTGTGCTTGTGGCAGATAATGATCCTGAAAAGAGAAGCGAAAACTGATTATTAAAATACAGATCAATTTCGAGCCATATTATTATTTTTTCACAACTGTATAAGAGATATAAAGTCGATGAAATTCAAAAATGGTGCTTTATCAGGAATGGACCAACTAAGGACGCTCTTCAAGGATGTCTCAAGGCTGTTCTTATTCGGGTATATGCCATTACATCCTTCAGGACTTGTATAGGTTATTGAAATGTTACGCCTCAAATACCAATAGGGCGTCCACAGCACATAATAGTAGATTGTTTTATTAGGATCAAAACTGACACTTTGCGAGTCAAACAAAGTCACTTTTGATCCGAATGAAACATGCTATTTTTTCTGCAACCGAAACAATTAACTCAAATAAATATGTGAAGTAACCACCAATGCCGTGCCATATGTATGCAATGCAACAAATAAATAATCCGTGTGGTGAGAATATTCTACCTGTATTAACAGCAGGTTTATTCAATTTTCAAGGATGTTCGAATTTTAGTTTCAATATGAATACAACCACAGAGTGACATATTTGTGTATGGACCAGGTGCTCTAATGGCAAATACCGCGACAGTGCCAGGTATATGAACAAGACGTGGAAAATGTTAGGTTTGTGAGCATATCAAATAAAAATTATTTATTCCTCTCCATACTACATTGTGTTTGACTTGATAATCAAATGGAGGTAAACAATATCATTGTTTGAGACAAAAAACTATTGCTTGCCGAGATCAAGCAAGTATGTGAATCTTGAAGGCTTCCCTGATCAAATCGAAAATACTCAGCTGAGATGTTTATAATTCCTATACTCAACTATAATAAGGTGTTTTTATATCGCCAGCATGGGTATGAAATGCCAAATCTGCCGAAATCGGAAACAAATCCTAGGAACTAAAGTTCAACTTTAGCTCCTAGAAACTAAATATGTTGCCTAGCAACATACCTATTTTTGTGTCAGTAATAGAAACGTAAATTCAAGAGCTGATTTTGCTATCAAAATGGACGAGTTTTGTGTCGGTTTCAGATAAAAAGATATCATTTTCTGAAAATATAATACTTTTCGTCCGCTGACAGTAACTTTTCGTCCGCAAAAACTTTCGTCGGCTGCAGGGTTGCCGGTTCTACTGAATTTTCAATAGATCTTCTGATTGGAATATTGATCTACTGAGACATTTCATGATCTACTGAAAAAAAATGGACCAATTATTTATACTTATACTCACCTATATTTTCATTAATCTTTAGCTAATCACATACCTACACTTATAAATTTCATGATATTTCGACAGGCTCTGTTTAAATTAATTTTACAAAATAAGTAATTAATGTATACATATATTATTCATTTGATTCAGATCAAATTCAATTTTCTATATAGATACCTCTGTTATAATGGTTTGTTTCTTACGTTTAATTCTTTCATTTCTTCTGTATTTTTGTTGTTCATTTTCACTATTCGTTCCTGTTTTTTATATACTCTAACCTTATAAGTACCTATGAAACTGTATTTTGTAATATTTGTGAGTATTATTGAATTGATAATTAGGAATATATGATTATTTCATAATGAAAATGTTCGTTTTGTTTGTTTCTATTTTGTTGGAAATAGGTTACTTTCCTGTTTAGTAAATGGACATAATGTTTTGACGACATAGGTTTATTTCATTATCCTTTCTTGGAATTCGTATAGCAAAAGATCGATCTTGAACAGATCTATTGAAATCTACTGAATTTTTGAAAAGGTATTGATACTGATGGGAAAAAAGTTGAACTGGCAAGCCTGGTCAAATTATTCATTCATGGGATCCGATAGATTTCATGTAGGAATAGAACCGTGAATATAAGTGTTTGAGGTCGACGAAAAAATGTAATATGCACCTGTGCGAAAAACTGTTCATTTTCTCGCCTGATTGTTAGCCTAGGCTAGGGCCTCGGCTCAGACTCGACTGAAATAGACAGTGTTTCGTCCTTGGATTAAAATCATTCAATGGAGTATATCGTTTTATAAGTTTATTAGCATTTTTGTCCAAGTTGACGATTGTAGGTAATGTTTATCCAAAAACAATTGCAGAGTTTCGTGCCTCACCTGCACTCACTTCAAAGGTAACTTTGGATATACCATACTTGTCCAATTTGGACGATTTTTTGAATGATATGTTACCTTCTTCGGAATATTGGCGTGCAAACTGTATTTGCAGAAGAGCCTTATTTTTAATAATATTGGGTGCAGCAGTTATACCGTGTTTTTTTCATGAAATTTGTATACCCTGTGGAGTGTAACATTTACGTTATCAAGTAGAAATTGAGAGTATATTTTGCCTCATCTTTTTCTGATATTCCTTTTTTGGATTTACTTCATTATCTTTCCTATTCCTCAGAAAACAAAATTTCATAGCATTACATGATTTTATTGAATTCAATTGACATTATATAAGCACGTAAGTATGGCTATGGTCTGGGGAAGTATTTCTTTTACTGGCCCGGATTTAATGCCCATTGATAATCGGTGGGAAATTCTTGGGACAACATTACAAGGGGAACGTTACTTGAATGCTTTGGAAAACGCACGACAGAGACTGATTATTCAAATTTCGGAAGACATGGACCTACATGACATTAGGTTCCTCATTTTGGGTATAGGCAGTCTTTGCCAAGAAGTTCGCTTTCGGTTTCTTTTTTTGTTGTTCAATTTGTATATTAATTTTCCATTAAATCATGTTACGCTATGAAATGGTGCAGTGAATCCAAGAATTAAGTGTTGAGAATGACTGATTTTTTATTCACGTCAATATCTTATTTCCCTCAATACACTTGTATCTTCTCACAAGAACTCGAACGAGAATGTAGAAATATAGATTATAGATCATTCCCAAGTAGGTAGGTACAGTTAGATGCAATAAACATGTCGCACATGAGGATAGCACCTCTAGTAACTTGTGCAATGAGTGCTAACATCATCCACATGTTCTTTGCATCTGACTGTACGTATACCTATAGGCTAAAAATTCGTTTCATAATGGAAAGTACGGGTTTCCATTTGCCAAATTCTGATTCATAATGAAAATCCGTGTTAAAGTGAACAATATTAAGAAATTGGTATGTAGCAGATATTTAATCTGATTCGCGCATTGTATAATATGTACGGGATTACGGAAGTAGAAGAGTTATTTCGCACTGACCTGCTGGTCTCACGATGAAATTTCTGAAATATTGAACCATGAGATAACCAGTGGAACCATTGTTGCTTTTTATCACTGGCTCTGCATTGTAACTGATTACCAATGGATACAGATCTGGCTTTGATGTCACCTGAAATCATCGTAGAATGTAACAAAATTTCATGAAATGGGAATAGATCCTTACATATAGAAAAAATAAATAAATAGGTATACCGATTACCCAACTAGCAGAGTAGAACTCATTGGGAAGTGAATAGTTCTTCAATTGTTATTCAACGAATATTGATTAACTATTTTATTCAATACTGTACCTATAAGATCTTTCAGTTTTCGAACCTTCTTACTTGCATTTAATGCATCTATTCATCGAAGTTATATTATAACTCGAATTAGTTAATAAATACACCAAGGTATTAGAGATAGTTATTTATTATACAAGGGAAAAAAGTAGTAGATTTGAGCTCCAGGTTGTGTTGTCTCCCGACGCGTAGCCGTGGGCTAAAATCTAATATCTTTCCCGTCTATAATACACTATTTTTCTCTGTGACAGAAGGAAGGACGAATCAATATTGAGGAAATATCACATTATTTTGAAATCTGAAAATTATCGACGTGAAATTTTAAGTTTTCAATAGTAGGGACACCTGCGTTGTAGGCATCTTCATCTTTCTTTTGAAGTAATCAAATATCTGATGTCTCTTCTGTCAGTATAATTCTGTGATTTGATTTCAAAAAATTGCGAATTTAGTGGTTGTTTATAGTAATATACGTAACCGCGAAGTCGAATGGAAGATAAAAGGACTTGCAGTTATTTCTCGGAGACGGTATTATTGACTAATTTTTTGGAACTATAGCACAACAAAAGCCATCGACAGTGTATATAAATGTGATATATATCCGGGAAAAAAGTACTCACTTTTTTCCCACGGAAAAAAAGTAATTTATGAAAAGTGACATTTTATAACCTGCCAACAGAAATGAAATGCCAAACTTTTTTCCCGTCACAGAAAAATAGTTATTTATTATACAAGGGAAAAAAGTAGTAGATTTTAGCTCCAGGTTGTGTTGTCTCCCGACGCGTAGCGTAGGGAGACAAAAAACCATGAGCTGAAATCTAATATTTTTCCCGTGTATAATACACAATTTTTTCTGTGACAGAAGTAAGGACGAATCAATATTGAGAAGATATTACATTATTTCGAAATCTGAAAATTATCGACGTGAAATTTTAAGTTTTTAAAAGTAGGGACACCTATGTTGTAGGCATCTTTATCATTCTTTTGAAGTAATCAAATATCTGATGTCACTTCTGTCAGTCTAATTTTGTGATTTAATTTCGAAAAATTGCGAATTTAGTGGTTGTTTAGTAATATACGTAACCGCGAAGTCGAATGAAAGATAAAAGGACTTCTTCTCGGTTCTATCTCGGAGACGGTATTATTGACTTATTTTTCGAGACTATAGCACAACAAAAGCCATCAACATTGTATATATATGTGATGTTTATCCGGGAAAAAAGTACTCATTTTTTTCCTACGGGAAAAAAGTAATTTGTGAAAAGTGACATTTTAAAACCTGCCAACAGAGATGAAATGCCAATTTTTTTTTCCTTAAGGTTGTGAAAAATATCAGTATTATCCAGGGACCAAGATTATATCCCAAGGCTTCAGCCGAGCTAGGGGTATATAAGGTCCCGTGGTAATAATATTCTTCACTATCACGGTGTATATTACATTTTATTACCACTAGCAATACATTCCAATCATTTGAGTTCTGTGGAGCTGGAATATGAACATAGTGACAATGAAAGTACTTCTTTTCAATTCTAATTAAAATCTAGTAGCCATGACCATGACAGCATATGACATATCGTTATCGATAAATATACCTACTAGATTCAAGTGCCATTTCTACGAATCTCCCATCAAAACAGTGAATTCAGGACAATTATAACAGAATAAGTGGCTATGTCTTTATTGATATCATATGGTTCATAAAATGGCGAAAACTACCTTGGTAGTAAAAGCACACCTTACGCCTCGAAATGGATTAAATAATGGTTGAGTTCAATAAATAGTGGTGGAAAAACCCTATTATGTCATAATATAATACTCAGTTCCTATATACAGTATGATGCAAATGTATGGAATAAATTCATTTCAAAACAAGACGACTTCCGAAAAAAATCCAAAAACTAGACTTCAGAACTTTATTAATTGATGTATTTTTTTAAATAGACGACCCTTCGTTGTTCAATTCTCAGTAGCAGACCTCTACAAGATTCAATTAATCAAATGATAATCCATTTTAATTTCAATTTTCTTATGCAAAATTTTGACTGTTGAATAGATGATCAGTAGACCTTTCAAACGAGGTGTCACATGACCCCTGTTTTCATTTGAAAAATTTGTTCATTACGTCATTGCTCCAACACCTGTGACGTAACATCTCTCATATGGATATCATGAGATGAGGCTTCAAAAATGGAACCTCACGTGTTTTTGGAATTTTTTAAAATGTCGCCCATTTCTGAAATAATGAATTTATTCCATACATTTGCATCACACGTATATCTGTGAATCAAATGGATAGAATGGTGAGTTAAGCATAAATTTTCTCACCTCTGAATAGGGAGGTGGAGCTTGATGAAAACTATTGCATCTACTGTATTGTGGAGGGGCATAGCAGGAATTGGAATCGGGTTCTGAAGCCCTGTCATCCCTTCCACCATCTTTGCAACACAAATTGCCCTGACTGTGTTTCCTCCAGAGAGAACAGGCACATAAAATACCCGCCACTGTAGCTGTTACAGCAAGCCAGAAATACCTACGAAAAAACAAACAACCTCCACTTGTTTCTCCATCACTATGTGTTGATTAATTATGTGGCCAAACGTCAAGTGGTGATTATTTGGGTGATTCTCAAATGGAAAGTTCATGTAAACATAGGTCCAGAAATGCTTCGTTTTCAAGATACGGTGTGTCAAAGTTTCAATAAATAATCGTTTTCTGATTAATTACCTATAAAATTTCGTTCCAGAATTTCAATGAAACTTGGTGATTTTGTTAACAGTATCAAGAAGCTTGTTTTGGTGTAATACGATTCAAAATAATGATTCCCTAGTGGCATCGTAGTTTTCGATATTTATGATAAATAAGGTACTTTCGTTATAGTTTTTTCCAAGTTCGTTATTTTTTTAAGCTCAAACAATTGGAAATACAACTTTCTTGTCCTCTATTAAATTTTTGTATTCACTTAGTTTCTGAGCAAATGATGAAAAATTGATTTGATTCCAAATTTTGGGATTACCCAATAACCTCGTATTATTCTGAAATTTTGAGACTTTTTGCCATCATGAAAGCTTATACAAGGTGATCATAGAAAACAAAAATACTTCCAACTTCAACACTCTCGGTGTCTTGAAAACGAAGCATTTCAGGATCTATAGTTACATGGACTTTTTCAAAAAAATCCCAAATAATCACCCTTTGAAGTTTAGCCACATACTTAATTAAGTCTTAGTCTATTGGCTAGCCAAGATTTTGGTATAATTTGGGGGCACCAATTTTCCTTCATACGGCAGTTATATAGGTATATAAGGATCTCTAAAAACTATGATTGCCACCTCGAAGTGGTAGCTAATAGAAATGGCGGCCAATACAAAATGGCGGATGTTGACTTCATAGAAACAATCGTATCTCTGAAAATAATGATCCGATTTCAATTTTCTTGGGCTCAAATGAAAGCTCTCATTGTACTCTATTTTTGAATTTCTCTAGAGATTTTTGATATTCGCAGCCGTTAATTGATTAAACACGAATAAATGATTTTTTCATGCTTCAAAATAATTAATTGATTCGTTGAGAGCTACTCAAAAACGATGAGATACCTGGAAAAAATATGTTCAAATCAATAAATTCGTCTGGGCAATTATTTATATTGTCATAGGCTACTATACAGGGTGTTTCATAATTGAATGTCAATATTCGAGGAGGCGATTCTTGGGCCCATTCTAAGAAGAAAGTTTCATATGAACATATGACCTAAACATCCCAACTTTTGAGATACAGGGTGGTAAAATTCTCGAAAATTAATATAGCCTACTACAATGAGAAGTGATAATTCCAAAATACCAAATATGAATACGAAGTTCATAAACTATGAATTGTATTTCTGAAATTTGATCTAAGAAATAAAATCTAGTTCTCTGCATTGTGATATTGTCATATTAACGATATTGCTATAATCATGTAGTAAAAAGCTTGTTATATTTTTAAGCGAAAACCGTGCATCAGATTGAAAAAATTGTAGTGATCAAATTTGCTTAGAAATGTTTGGGAATTTCAGGAATGATTTCAATTTGGAGATTAATCAGTGGCGTACCATTAATGTCTGCCAAAATAGGTATGTGAAATTCCATACGAACGCCACTGGTGGCAACAACAAAAAATGTGGTACGCTTACTGATGCATCTTGATACATAGTACATGTATGCCAAATTTCATCAGAATATCTGAAGTGGTATTACAGATATTAATAAAAAACTATTAATTTTTGAGAACTTTACCACCCTGTATCTCAAAAGTTAGGATGTTTAGGTCATACGTTCATATGAAACTTTCTTCTTAGAATGGGCCCAAAAATCGCCTCCCCAAATATTGACATTCAATTATGAAACACCCTGTATAGTAGGGATGCTGACATGACATTCTTCTTGAAAGACTCGATTATTTCATCAACATTATCTCCTAGGTACTCGACCAATTTTGAGAGCAGAAAACGAAGAGATTGAACCCTTGGGCTGGAGAATATATCATTTCGTATTGAATTATATAATTTCTTGTATGCCTCTTTTTCTGCTTCAATATAGTGGTCGATATTTTCAAGCTCAGCAGGTCTTATCCGTGTATAGCTGAGATAGCAAGATTTATGATAATACGCCTCTGCAGCTACAATATCTCTTGATGTTATTCCTATGATCATTTTATCGCCCCTCTCTATAGCGGTTTCACGCAATTTTCCATCATTTCTTAGCTCTGCAACTTGAGTAAGTGTTTCTCTGGTCCTGCTGCATTTTTAATATTTGCTCTCTTCTTCAATTCTTGTTATATGTCGCATATTTTCTGCTACTATCCCGTTTCAAACGTTTCACAACCTGACTAGATCAACAGGGAGTTTCGGATGGCTTAGGTAAGTCCTGGGACGATGTAGCTTTTGCCTTCTATTTCCTCAGAGCTTTAATATTCCTAAAATTGGCTCGACACTTTCTATGTGATGGTTCATCCAAAATATCAGTAATATTTTTGATTGGTTCAATATTTCTCATTACAGCAGCATTATATACAAAACTGTTCAAGATCTTTCGATTGATGCACTTCATTGGGTGAGGCTGACCTTCGGCAAATAATACACTCATATGATTCAAGTTCGCAGTTTATACACTTCACTTTCCTAACACCAGATATTTTGGATCTACCAATTATTCCACTGTATTCCTCTGAACATCCACACTAGCAACAAAAAGTAATTGCAAATATTATTAGTATTCAATATCAATCAATTCGTATACAAGTGATGGTAATCACTAATAAAACCTGTAATAAATGATGTTTCAACAGTTTCTACTCTGAGTAGTGACTGTTTAAACATTATGAACATAATAAGAGATATTGATGTAAATTATACCTAATATTGATGAACACATACATTGTGAACCCCAGTCACCAAAATAAGGAAACATTGGTCGATTGCGATTCATTTAGATGCCATTTCAATGCCACAAAACAGAAGTATGAATTTATCAAATTGTAGAGAAACTTTGAGGCAAGAATGTATTTTGTTTCAAGAATTTTATTGCGATCGCATTCAGTTTTTGATTAATTGAGAATGAATAAAAAAAAGTTGTTAGAAATTGTTGAAAAAATAAAAAACATTTTTTTCAATGAACGGCTGTAAATACTCGAAATTAATATGGCATCTAAAAAATTAAACACATTATAACCTTTCATTCGAATTCTGAAAATGATAAATCCGACAATAATTTCCTGAGATATGGCCATTTTCATGAGATCATGATCCGCCATCTTGAATTGACCGCCATTTCTATTAGCTACCACTTTAAGATGGCAATCATGGTTTTTTGTGATCCCCATATCACCATGTACCTGTGTTAGCAAGAAAAATTAGTACCTCCAAATTATACCGATTACTCGAATTTGCCTAGGTAATCGCCCTTTAAAGTTTAGCCACATACTTAAATAACACCCCGTATATCATGAATGCACCATTGACAGCAGACCGAGTGCCACGGATGAGACATATTATGCAGAAACATATACTCTTGCTAACTATATAGTGATCCTAGATTTTTCAGTTATATGATATATAATACTCCCAATTTCAGTTAGAAATGAAAAATTGTTATTCTATTGAGAACAAGATATTACATAATCTCTGGTATTACCACAGTTTAAGGAATTATTACTTACCAGTGACCTAGGAAGAGAGGATTGAGCACAGTACCATGTTGGGTCGAAGAAGGCGATCCTTTGTAAATTGACGGAGCGAAAATGAAACAGCACCCCTGTTGGCAACACTGCTTAGGGGGTGAGCAAGTCCACTGGCCCCCATCACATTTGTTCTCGACTAACTGCTACGAATATACAGATATTCAGAAAATTATGTATTGCAAATAGTTTGTTCATGTGTCAATAAAGCTATCCACCTATATAATTGCGATATAAATCTCAAAATGAGCTTGTCTCATAGAAAAATTGTGTTTCTTCATTTGACAGTAGATAGGTATATGGATATAAAGATATATGAAATGTTCCTGATTTAGCACACAACAGGTATTGAAAGCTATTCCGCAAAGTGGGTCCATTATTTCACTAGGAACACAGAGAACATTATGTTTCATCTACTGAAGACTATACGTTATTCTCTATTCCATCATTCAGTATTTTTTGTATCACTTGTATAAAATGTTTTGTGTTCGAACACGATCAAATATCCGGCGACTATACATACAACGTTGATTCTTCGAAAAAGAATTCCAACTTCCAATTTCATTCAATTAATCGTCGAAAAAATGCATCATTTTGAATGAATATTCATAACACGATTATCAAAGCTCTGAATTTGGAAATTCCGAAAAAGTTTCGAGAGAAAGCATCAATCAAGAGGATAAAGGTGAGAAAAAAAATGAAAAAAATTATCTGTTCAAACGGTAAGGTGACGACCACGATGCAATTTTACACCCATTTAATCATCACCCTGTAGCAATGTTATCTGGTATTACAGAAGTTTTATATTGCCACAACGAACTGTCAAGAGAATTAGGCTAATCATCGATGAAAACCGATTTCAAATTGGTTAGGAAATTCGTGAGTTATAGGTCGCGTGCAAGAACTGTCAGATGACCGACCCTGGAGGCAAAACATATTTGTTTACAAGTGATCGAAATAGTTTTCCACAATTATTTTGGCATATGAATCGTATATTTCCGCTATTCATCAATTCGCTAATGCTATCACATTGTGCTGTTGTAAAATGCACAAAAACTGCAGCGGAAGATGAAGAAATCCGGATGGTACACTATGATTCAAAAGTAAGTACCTACTATAGTCACTCACATAGTTTTCATTTCTGAAATTTGGTTATTTCTCTGATTTCTCATCGGAATTCCTTCTGCAATAGGATCAGCTAATAGAAATATACCTGGAATTTCTAGAATAATGCAAGAAGATTGGATTCATGCAATCAATCGGTAGGACTGGTCTGACATGCTGACGATCGTGTGTGTTGTAGACATTTTCAATCTATTAGCAGCATTAGCTTGTATTGCAGAAGTGGCAGAAGGCAGAAGGAATTTTAATAAGGAATGACAACATTTCATAATGCTAACTATGTGAGATTACTATTTACCTGAAAAATCATATTCCCTAGTCTCTTGCTGCATTTTTTGTGCATTGTACAACAGCACAATGTGAAGGCATGCTTGAATTAATGAATATAGCAAGAAATACGATTCATATGCCAAAATATTGTGAAAAACTATTTCAACCTTTTGATTCCTCTGAAACCAAATAAAAAAGTGAGGTTGTGTTTCAATAATTCACAGAAGAATGAGGTTGTGTTTCAATAATTCACAGAAGAATGAGGTTGTGTTTCAATATTTTGCCTCCAGGGTCGGTCTTCGTGCACGCGACCTATTCTACTTTGAATTCAGGCTATATTTTGGACCACGACGTTATCAATGTTGACCAGTTTATTTCAGACAACAGTCGTGGATAAAGTATAGTATTCTGCTCGCATATAATGAGTTATTATATGCTTGTTGAATAATATACTATCATTATTATTTTTATTACATATTTTTCCAACTTACAGTAGTCATAAGTACGGGAAGATTAGTGTTGTTGCTAGCGCAGTAGCATAGGACTGTAGCATTGCACCGTATTCGGCGAAATCTCAGCTCGTCATTAGCCAGAAAAATTGGAAGACAGTTAGCTGAAACAAAAAAAAATATATAGATTTTTCTTACAGCAATAATCTCTTCAAATGTAATTACTATAAAAAAAATAACAGTGAGGACGTAAAAAGTCCTCTCTTCCCCCCCCCCCCTTTAACCTTTGAACGAAACAGGCTAGCGAGGTCGGGTAAAATTCAGGCAAAAAGGTACCTCTTTTACTACTATTTGGCATGAAAATGGTTGTGGTCACGTGACCTAGTGGGCACCAACAACTTTTTTTTTCAAATATAAAGAGGGGTCACGTGGTACTTTGTTTTGAAGGCCTTTCGATTCTCTATCCAACACCACTTCGTTTGTACAAATCGGCCAAGCCGTTTCAAGATGACAAGCGTTTGAAATTTGCATCAAATATTAATATTAATGAATAAAAACCTAAATAACTTTTAATTGCAACAGAATTTCAAGTCAAGTAGGAATTGTAACAAGTACTCAAACATGCTCGAAATGTTCACTTATTGACACGAAAAAATCGGTTTTGGAATTCAATCGGAACGTGATTTACTGTTTCCGAGGTACATTTCAAACCCTTGTCATTTTGAAACGGCTTGACCGATTCTCACAAACAAAGCGGAATTGGATAGAGAATCGAAAGGCCTTCAAAACAAGGTACCACGTGACCCCTCCTCATTTTCGAAAAAAACAGTTGATGGTGCCCACTTGACACTAGGTCACGTGACCACAACCATTTTCATGCCAAATAGTAGTGAAAGAGGTACCTTTTTGCCTGAACTTACCCGACCTCCCTAGCTTGTTCCGTTCAAAGGTTAAAGGGAGGGAGGACGTTTTACGTCCTCACTGTATATTCAGCAAATCGATATGATACAGTCTAACGAATTATCAATGATATCAGATTTTTTTAATTTTTCCAATTGACGAGAATTTTCATCCCAAAAATTGAATAAAAAATAGGAAAATAATCAAGTAACATACTTTAAAAAAAATGAAAAGTATGCCTTCCTCACGGAAATTTGAGTGTATATAATCAAGGACAGAGGTAACGTCAGAATTGCTACAGTTCAGAACTTTGGGTGGAAAATGGAGTCTCACCTCGAATTTCATTCTGATCCATATATTTTTTTTTAGTGCCATTCGGAAGTATACGTTGAGTTTCCTTAGGGTCTGAAATATTTACCGTAAAAGGAAACGGCTCTTAATGATCAATTTGTCTTTTAACCATTTAAGGCCCAAAATTCAGATAAATGTTGTTTCTTTCATTAGAGTTCATTAAAGTCAATACCTTCATATGAAATATTGATTGTGGATCCATTTTGATTTTTTTCAATGTTCAAATGAGTTGGACAATAATGGTAAACAGTTTTACCAGCGGACAAATGAACATATTCAATACACACGGCAACTTGACATATTCTGCACTGAACACTACTTCTCTTCTGTTCACAGACTTGGTTGGTATATTCTCATTTGTACCTGCGAGATGTTGTTTTTTCGGAAAAGTGACCTTCTGCATGAAAAGGATTTAGTATTTAGTGGAATACCTATAGTGAACTTTTTTCCAAATAATGATATGTTATGGTGCATTCTTAGGCATATTCACTAAGAAAAATATCCCCTTTTGCGAGTATCTATGAAATATCCAAATTGAAGTCCAAAAATCTGGACCACCCTGTATATGAAGGCGGAGGCGCCACGGCGGTGCCTCAACGGCGCCGTATTGGCGTCCTGTCGTATCCTGTGACCTGGGAATCCAAATAACTTGTTTGGCTCTTTCTCCGCCACAAATATTCCATAAACAAAACTTAAAAAAGCTAGAATTCTATAAGTGGGATTATTAGATACCAGAGAGAAAATCTTACAGTAATTTCCACAAAATGTTCAAAATATGAATCAAGGTGTCTCGCAAGTCGCCACTACGTTTTTTTTTTTCATCAATAGTCAGTTATTAGTTATTAAGGGACATATATCACTATTTCAGATATCATGGTATATTATCAGCCTTGGAAATCAGTTAACAATGACTATTTTCATCTATTGTCTTCTCCAGGATTGATTGTTGGCATCACATATATCCTTTTTCTACTACTGCTATGAAAAGTAGCGCATTTCTCATAGCTTACTCAGTTTCAAAACCATGTGTATTGCTCATACTGTGAGAAATATTTTTTCTCACGGCATTTTGCCAACGCCACATACATTTCCATGGAGAATCAACAAAAATCGACCAAAATTTGGCTGCTGTTCAGCTTCGAATAGTTGTCACAACGGTCAGAAGAAGTTTTTGAAATTCTTTAGGGTAGTTCTCATTAGTGCTTTTGATAGAAATCGCATTTTCCATCAAATATTATTCCAACAATTTATAATGAATAATATGATGTATATACAGAGATCTGACGATTTTGATAAATACTCTGCCAGAGACAGAGATAATGGAAGAAGCTGGGAAAGTTGGATTTGTTTCCGGAAATTTCAAGAAAAAAGTATGAATTGGCATTAACGAAAAATTTATGGAATCTAAAAAAATACAGAAATAAAAATCTTTTTCAGAAAGTGTGATTTTTTGAAATACTTTGAGGAACTAGGAAAGGCGTCTACTCTTTGGTCACAATATTCAATGTGGCATAGTGCCACATTATGAAATGAATATACCAATAAGCTACATTACTCGGATTCTTTGAATAAGTGCAGTTGTAGAAAAAGTATAGTGTGCAACATGTGGGGAAAAGCACTTTTCTCACTTGTTGCACAACATAATATTTTTACGTATATACCGGGTGTCCCAGATTTTTTGATGCAGCCAATATCTCAGTTATGCTGCTTGAAAGAAAAATATAAAAAATACACTTTTCAAGTGTCAAACCCAAATGACTTTGAAGTCTGTATGTCAAAGTCTACTTCTGTCAAACTACCCCTGAAAAACCACCCCAACATCATTTTTTCAAGTTACACATCACATTGATTTGTTAATTAGTGATGTGCAATCAGTTTCAACTTACGTGCAGTCGTCTTCAGAGAACATGTCGCATATGGACGGTGTCAGCTCTCTTAATCACCGCTGCAGTAAGAGCTCTTGCACCGTCCAACCGCGACATGTTCACTGAAGACGAGTGTACGTAATACTTCGAAAATTATAAAATTCGAAGGGAACATCAGTATTAGGTGTATATAATTTCCTTTTTCTTCAGCTATAACATCAATATTTCACATGTTTTACTGTGTTCGATGTATCAATGAGGTACTTTGTATGTCATCAATTTTATTTTCGTATCTGATATCACAATGCCTTCATTGTGTTGATATTTCACAAAATATGTTCAATAGATGAGCAGAGGGAAAAGCAGATGACTATTAGCAGAAAAAATCAAAAATTACTCTGTTTTCTGTTACAGCCGTAAAAAAAGTATAGTGATATAACTCGCACGGAATGCTAATTTCCCACTCGTATGATTTGCAGCATTCGCCTACGGCTCAAGATGCAAAACTTCTTTCTCATGGGAAATGATCATTCCGTACTCGTTAAATAATATACTATTTGAACATTATGTTCACATTTTATCTACTGTTCAATCTATAGTAACCATAGCAGTATCGCAGATTCCTATTTTTAATTTCACTAGTTGCACCCACCTCGTTTCCAAATTGCGAGAGAATCAATAGGCTCTAGCTGCTTATTGGAAAACAAAACAACAACATGAGGATGCACTTTTAGGTATGCTTTCACGAGAGAAAAATCATTCATTAAATTCGATTATTGGTCAAAGATTAGATCATTAATCAGTTATGGAATTCAGATTGATATAAATTGCAATAGCGAATGAATCAGCATTAGCAACTGATAATAACGATAATTTGTTCTGGGTGTGTGACGTAGATACTATTTATGTAACAGTGCAAGCAATGACGGAGAAACAGCAAAATAATGAATAGGCTTCTATATATATACCTAGTATAATTCGTATGTCAAAAAATTTCGAAGTTTGATATCGATATATCTATTAATATCGATACACCGATAAATATCGATATTACGTTGAATATCGATAGAAATTCATTTATAGATATCAATGAATCAATACATCGATATGTTGCTATAGTGATACTTATCGATACCTACCTATAATTCTAGAAAACGGCTTTTACGAAGGCGTTCACTTTCGATATATTGATATAACTATCCCTATATCGATATATTTGGAAAAAATAACATCGTTATTCGATATATCAATAAATTTATTAATATATTGAATTTTTTCCAGGCCTAATTTTCACACATGGACACGCTAGTCCAGAATTGTCTCCCGATATTGAATGGAAGTACATTATTCTTATAATGAATGAGGATACTTTATTTGATATAACAGCATATAGGGAGATATACCCCTATATGAAAAGGGATGATGAATCCTATCAGATTTTCTACAAAACTTCAATTTTTTTCGACTTTCTTATAAATGGAAACACCCCTTTATCTTACGTATTCGTTGAGTTGGGATCCTGAAATCTGCTGGTGTGAATAATATGCCAAAAATGTACTCTATGACCAAGTGGGGTCAACTTCAGTGATATACACAGCTCGCCAACAGCCATGGAACCACCTCAATTTCTGGAAAATGATATTAGTAATCGAAATAGGTTGAACATCACTTCAGATTGTTAAATTTCCAGGAGAAATATTCCTAAGACACAGTCAATAACCAATTAAAATTACCTTCAGTGATATACACTGCTGGCTAGCAGCCATGGAACCACTACATGTCCGGAAAATCATATTAGCAAGCAAGATAGATTGGAAATCACTTCGGATTCGAAATTAGAATACAGAACGTTTAATTCACTGACTACTCATATTCCTTCTAAAAAAATTCAGTTCTGAAATAATAAATTCTGTCCCACTTCTCACGGAAGCACTCTAGTATCTAACGTAATTATTGATGTAGGAATCTGAAATTTTCAGGACTAAGAAAGAGACCAATTACCAATTAGGGTCATCTTCATTGATACACTGCTCGCCAGTAGCCACAGAACCGCCTACATGCCAGGAGGAAAAAAAATGTATTAAATATTAAATCTGAAAATTAGGAAAAAGTGTTATTGATTTATGTTTTTGTAATAATGATAAGCTTGATATAATCGACAAATTCGAAGTGTTGAATAACTTTTTCTTATCCGATCATTGCTTCAGTTAACTGCGGTGAAAGAATTACTAATATTACATCAAAAAAGCTAACTTGGAGAGACGATAAGATCGACAGCTACAGGTTGAATTTATACCTGAATCCCAATGTCGTATTTGTCGATGATGTCGAAGAATCCTATGCAAACTTATGTAGTACGATCTGGTCTGTGGCTAGTGATCTTGACCTAGTCCACCAAACCAAACCTAATAACAGAACCTACAACAACAAACCTCTGAATGTATCTACTCAAAAAACATTGCAAGAACCTATTGAATATATGCAAGAACAAACATTTCATTGAGCCCTACAGATCAGAATATTCAAAACAGAAACTGCAGTGTAAAAATACAATAAGAAGAAAAAAAATTGAACATGAAAAAAAAATTACCCTCTCCCTTTGTAATACAAACAACCAGTCTGAATTGAGAATGCACTGTTTGCAATCTCCACAGACCGGAATCTTTGGAACACATTCTCTTTGAATGTCCAGTTTATGCTGGTATCAGGGATTGTCGATTATTTCAAGACGTTGAATCTCTAGATGATTTAATATATCTTCTGAATTATGGTGGCCTAGCTGACTTGAAACTCCTAGTACAGGTTCTGATCAATATGTTGAAGCTTAGATTTTTTGCTGTGAATGAGTAATTTGCATATCAATTATTGTTTCAATGCCTATCGAGGTCCCGCAGGAAGGATTTTCGTTTTCGTTTTAGCTATTAGTTCTCATGTATTCATTAATCACAGATTAACCAACCCTTGTAATAAGAATTGTAATTCTTTCAATACAATGAATCTATCTATCTATCTATTAAATCTGGAAATTCACTTAACGGTTGTTCTGAAATTGATAATGATAAAGTCAGTTCTAATCAGGGATAATGAAATACCAATCTGAATTAGTACAATCGAATAGATTATCAGAAGTGTTTCAATTGATCACAGATCATGACGGGTGTCATTGAAATTAATTAGAAATGAATGAATTTGTTAATAGTATGGGGAAAATCATTACCGATAATCATGCGTAAAAATATGGAAGGTTGGTGAATTGGACGTCCTGTTTTCGAATCCGAAGTGATTTTCAACTTATCTTGTCTCTCGATATTATTTTCCGGACATGTGTGTTGTTTCACGGCTGTTGGAGAGCAGTGTATATCACTGAAGATGACCCCACTTTGACGTTGAGTACATTTCTGGTATATCTCTCGCTCCAGCAATTTTCAGGATTCTAGCCCAACGATTATACATAAGATACGGGGGTGTTTCCTTGAAAAGTGAGACAAAAATTATTTTTTCAGAACTGAAAAGTTTTCAGGAAAAATATGAAAAGTTAGAAAATTGGACGTCCTCATTCCGAATCCGAAGTGATTTTCAACCTATTTTGACTCCTAATATCATTTTCCGGAAATTGGTGTGGTTCCATGGCTGTTGGTGAGCAGTGTAAATCACTGAAGATGACCCCACAGGGGTGTTTCCATTAGAAATGAGATATGATATCAAATTCTTATTTCGAACTCTATCATTGTAATTTCTCGACTTTTTGCGTCTTTTTTCATCGTCTAGTTGTGAGCTCACATCAAGCTATTCATCAATGCCAAAAAATGTGAGGATATATAATTATATAATCAGAAACGAAATACTTTGGGCTTTTTCCAGAAAATTATTGCCCGCTTTCGAAAGAATGCCTATAGAGTTGGGACACTCTGTATATGTATTTTTCAATATGTTTATTCAGGAAGAGCTCCACCAAAATTGCGCTAATTTGAGTGATTTTATATAGAGAGTGGCCCATTTGAAAGCGAGTCACCCTCATTTATTCATGGAATTATATGGACAATTTTTTCAGAAATTTGGAGGGGGGCAGATTCATTTCGAAGCTAAGCGGCGTCTGATTTTTTTCAGAAACCAAAACTCGAGGGGTAAATCTCCTTGGAAGTCTGGTGTACACTCCGTTGGAATTCTTTGGAAGTCTTTGGATGTCTTTGGATGTCTTTGGATGTCTTTGGATGTCTTTGGATGTCTTTGGATGTCTTTGGATGTCTTTGGATGTCTTTGGATGTCTTTGGATGTCTTTGGATGTCTTTGGATGTCTTTGGATGTCTTTGGATGTCTTTGGATGTCTTTGGATGTCTTTGGATGTCTTTGGATGTCTTTGGATGTCTTTGGATGTCTTTGGATGTCTTTGGATGTCTTTGGATGTCTTTGGAAGTCTTTAAAAGTCTTTGGGAGTCTTTGGAAGTCTTTGGGAGTCTTTGGAAGTCTTTGGAAGTCTTTGGAAGTCTTTGGTAATTGGAAGTCTGGTGTACACATTTTTCCTGGAGATTTACCCCTTCCCAAAACCTACTAGATCACATTCAGGGGCTGAAAATTCCAGAACCCATATATTACCGATTTTTTAGCAATAATCCGCGTACGCCGTTGGAATTGTCGTCCTCTGAATAAGATCTGTAATAAATTTGATGAGAAAATATTCAACATAAACAGAAATACAATAATGATAACATATTAAAAATGAACTGAAAATCGATGCCTAAACGAACTTTAAAAAATGGCGAATGTTTTTGGTATAGGTAGGTGTATCCACCAAATTATACGCAATCGAAAAAAGACCAAAGAGGCATAACCAATTTATCTTTGGCTCGCAGAAACACTTGAATTCCATGAAGCATTCAATTTATGATATATCATGAGTTTTTTATTCCTCAGTGTGAGTCAAAAATGTCAACCGAGCTTTCTGAAGGTGATAGTACAATGAAGAATAAGTATAGTTTGATATGGCCGAAAATGTATATTAGGATTATTAGGGGAGATATATCCTTCCAAAGTTGAAAAAATTTAAATAATTTCCCGCATAACTTCTGAACGGTAAAAGCCACCAGATTTAAGTTTCCTGCATAAAAGTATGTTGATAAGATGCATTTTTCTGATACACTTCAGCATTTCTGATATTGTTATAAAGGGTGTTTTTAGAGGGTGGGTCATGATTTTCTGAAGACAACATTTTTCCTCGTATTATTCGCGTTCTGAGTTTCCATATACCCAATGAGTGTGACAGAGAAAGAAGTTTTGATATAGCGAAGTCACACCCATTGAGTGTATGGAAACTTCGAAGGCAAATATCTTTGTAATCGTTTGAAATAACCCTATCAAACCCGGTATCGTTGAATTCGTCATGATAATCCCTAACCGATTATGGAGTACAATACAGGGTCCTATTTAAAAATCAAAAGTGATGGAAGTGATAGGAGAAAAATTGTTTCATCAATTAATGAGCAATTTGATATAATTCCTACCGACCAATTTTTGAAAACCCTATCTAGAATAATTCAAAAGTTACAATCCTGACCGTTTTGTGTGCACTTCTCTGTATTATGATTATGAAAAAATGAATATATATAAAGAAATACATTGAGAATTCGCCAAGGGCGTACCCAGCGAGGGGCAGGGGGGGCAGCTGCCCCCCCCCCTAGAAGTCATCCTGCCACTTGACTTTTTCCCAAATACTGAAAATTTTGTATCTTAATCATGATTGAGCAAGATAATGATGTTTCATAAAGAAAGATTTCAAATCTTTTTGTTGAAGTATTGTGTTTTTATATCAGTTCTGATTACAAGTTCATAAATAGCTTAAATAAGTCGCTTATTGCAAAGAACATAATTTGATCGCAAGAACCAACAAAAAAAGTAACCTAAATTGCAATAAATCGCGGTATCTGGCAACGCTGTTGCTATCGTACCCGTATACCCGTTTGTATATTCGATATGGTTTAAAAACTTGTGATGCTTGTGAACGAATATTTTATTTGCGATGAAGTCGCAGATCTGTATGATGTTGAACTAGAAATATGAGTTGATACATGGTTATGGTTTGACAGGTTTATGAACGTGTGACAAGATCAAGGACAAACCTAAATACGATCGAAAAATAATGTATAGTGTGATTTACCAATGTGCCTACCTATAGGTATAGGAAAATTCACCTATATTCATTTTGTTTTGTTATTTTTTCATTCTAAACAGAATCTGAATAAATAAAGTTTTCTGCGATTTTTTATCTGATGATATAAACTAACTGAAAATGATGAAATATGATCAAAAATGTCGCTAAATCACGAAAGAAAGTCGCTGAATTTCAAAAAATCGTAAAATGGTGGAAACAAAAGTAATGGAAAAATTTGCAGCGAACCCGAGGAGATTATTATAAAGATGAAAATATAATAAAGAACAGTTAATTGAAATACTTATATGTTTATTAAGATTTAAAAAAAACGTCTCAGTTGAAGCATGGCATGTCTAGTGATTGATACTGATTCTCGGTAGTTTCTAGTTCCCTTGCCTAAGCTGCCCCCCCCTAGTTCAGATCCTGGGTACGCCCTTGGAATTCGCATTCTCTTTGTGATGAATATAGTAACTCTTTTTTGGTATATTCAACAGTAAACAACTACTTTCCTGGCTATTCGCCACGATGAACATTGAACATTGCATTCGCAGATTCGTGATTGGGTTTTCTCAATCCAGAATTTTTTTTCCACGCTCTGTATGATGAATATCCATTTGTTATACATCCAAATATCAGAAATGTAGAAGTCTTTCAGAAGAATATATTCCATGAATGCAAGAAATTTCAATCTAGTCGATTTTATGGTTAAGAAGTTATGCGGGAAAATTGCTTCAACTTTTTTAACTTTGGAAGGATATAATGGGCTTATATCACAAAAAAATTTTATTTCATAATTCGATAGAACTCACCCTAACTAGCTCACCACCGCAAACCGTTTCTTCCTGTGAGCTCCCTACGTTTTATAAAAAATTATTGAAATCCCCGATTTTTCGGACCTCTGAAAACGAGGCGATGATGTGACGTCAGAACCCTAATACTGAAACAAGACTATTCTTGACAAATATGAATGATACATGATTTCTGACATAGTGAATTAGCGCGAGATCACAGTTGAAAGAATTAATATATCAGTTGCCTCAGTCTCCGTCGGGCGTTTGGTATTTTCTTTTAACTATGGCGAGATGAGGTTTCTACGTCATAAGAGGGTCCGTTTTCAGAGGGTACTATTATTTATGTTCAAAAATAAAACATTCCAGTTAATTTTTCGATCGACTTATGTCGTCAATCATTATTTATGTATGAAAGGATCATTATAAACATGGTTTGAGTTAAAAGTTCTACTGAGGTGTACACGCCCATAATAACGAATTATTCTAGATCGGTAGGTAATTCACTTTGAAAACAAACATCGATAATGATTAATGAGTATCAATTTATTACGATATGGAAAACGCTGCACTAATATTGAATCAAACGTCATTGGTGCATTGTGTATTTTTAACATTGACCCTCGAAACACGATTTTCATCTAAGTGGGTCACGGCTGTGGGTCGAATTAATAATAAAAGGGTGAGTTTTTCCTTCATTCAGTACGGATGTTGGTATTGAAATCGGGACTAAAAATAACGAATTGATGGAACAAGGAAGGTAATCTGATGCAAGTTATAATTTTAATAAATCATCGACAATTACTTCAGACTCCATGACCAAGTCTAACTTTTGTTGATAATTATGTATATGTTATGTGTAGTATCAATCAAACAATAGAATGATATAATATGTTCTTACAACTTCAAACTATTTTATATCGAGACCTATAGGTACAGGGTGTTTAAAAAAAAACCTACCCCCCTTGCTAGGTTAGGTAGAACACTACAAAATAAGTTGGGTTTGCTGAGTGAAAAAATGTCGTAACGGCTTCATGATACAAGGTGTTTAAAAATTGATTTTTTTACACACTTTTCACGATTATGTCGAAACTATATACTGGCAACATTGTAATAAAATTTTGTATGAATGTTTCTTGAAATCTGGCACATCACATGAATTTGTTTTTATATCTGACTCTCATAGAGGGCGCTAGTTACAGGGTTCGTACCGAGTAGTTTAGAATATAACTTTTTTGAGGTTATATTTTTCAAACCAAATATGATATGAACTTGAACATCATTCAATTTCACACAAAAAAGGTACTCTTGGTGAAACTCGATACTATGTTCCGTTTTCGGAATATTTCGATTTGTAAATAATGGAGTAATAGCTGATGCTGATATAAAATGAATTTTATTGAGTTCAATTACCTATTCATTCAGATTCAAAAACAATAAAATTTCTTGTGCTGAAGTTATTGATGGAACAAAGAATCATAAGTAGAAAATTAAGAGATATTTGACTTGAAACAAGAAATATTGAATCAGTTAGAGTAAGTGTTCAAAATGTCCTACGTTTCGAAGAAAAAACGATTCTATATTCTTTTCTTAAGAATGTATTATTCTTCTCAACAGTTGAGGATCAGCTGTTAGGTCATTTTAGTGATGTTCAATTATGTCTTACAACTCTTGACCTGAATTTACCTATGTAGCATAGACTTTCTGCTCAAGATACAACAAAACTGTGCAATCCATGTTCTTAGTCAAATCTGTTTCCATGTTATTCTTGTAATTCATTGTTAAATCAATAAGTTCAGCATCAGAAAGGAATTGTTGTTTTCGGTTTTTAATAAATAGGTGATAATTTTTCATTATACTCACTCTAATACATAGCTTTATACCAGCAACAGTTATCACTTCATCATTTTCAAATCGAAATATTCCGAAAACAGAACACAGTATCGAGTTTTACCAAGAGTACCTTTTTGGTGTGGAATTGAATGATGTTCAAGTTCACATCAAATTTGGATCGAAAAATCAAACCTCAAAAAAGTTATGTTCAAAACTTCTCGGTACGAACCGTGTAACTAGCGCCCTCTATGAGAGTCAGATATAAAAACAAATGCATGTGATGTGTCAGATTCTAAGAAACATCCATACAAAATGTCACTACAATGTGCCAGTAGTTTCGACATAATCTTGAAAAATGTGTAAAAAAATCATTTATTCAACACCTTGTATCTTGATAACGGATGCCGTTACGAAATTCTTTCACTAAGTAAACCCAACTTATTTTGCAGTGTTCTACCTACCCTAGTAAGGGAGTCAGGTTTTTTTGAAACACCCTGTATAGATGAATCAATTGCTCATGTTCCAAAATGTTAGATTTGCGCTTGGTACTATTGGTCATTTGTAAAATATGCCGAATGCGCCATTTTCACGGCCCAAATCTTGTACCTTAATCTAATTTACCTTATTCGATTAATTTTTTTTAAAGTTTGAAAACCAAATAAATCTTTATACTCAACGACTCAATCACAATCTGTATTTACTAATCTTCAAGGCAAAATTGCATGCCTGCAATTGCACATTTCACTCTATTTTTTCGAAATATAATGTTTTCATTATGACGAAATTCCGAGCGAAATTCATTGAAACAGGTATCAAATTATTAAAAAGGAATATTCATCATGAACATTGATGAAAATATCAATTCTTTCTCAATGTATTTCTTTATACAGGGTGGTCCAGGTTGAACGTCTTTAATTTTGATAGGCGATAGAACAACGGAAAAGAAGTAGACTTTTATGAACAAACTTTGGTTGAAGATGCTTCCTAACAAAGATACAAGGTGTCAAAGTTTTGGGCAAAAATTGTATTTCTCATCATAACTTCCAAACCACCCGACTGATTCCGATAAAATTCCGCACACAGACTAATGTACTACATCTCTGAGTAATGATTGAGGTCATTTGAAGAAACTCTTCAGTGGCGTAGATAATGGGGGTCGACATCTCCTTCTCCCTCTCCTTATCTTCGGTTTCACTGGATATTTTACAACAAGATTCGATTTTTTGATTCCTAGTTCAATTTGAAGAATTAAAATACCTCTGCATATTTTTGATTCATGGCTTCGTTTTTAAGATACTTGCAAAAAGGCTAAAATATTTGAGGTTCTGTACAGGCTGTGAGTAGTATGGCTTTCAATGATCTCTATAAAGTACTCATTCCTGTGTTCCTGTGTTCCTAACGCGGCCCGTCGAGAACTCAATCGAGGCGTCAAAACTCTGACACCCTATATATCTCTGTTAGGAAGCATTTTCAACCAAAGTTAATTTATGAAAGTCTAGTTCTTTCCCGTTTTTCTATCGCCGATCAAATTTAATGACGTTTAACCTGGACCACCCTGTATATATATCCATTTTTTTATCCAAAAACAAGGTATCAACTTTTTTCAAATAAAGATGTTATATATTTTTTTTGTTGAATAAACCGAGAAAGAATTGATATTTTCATCACATGGAGAATGCGAATTCTCAATGTATTTCTTCATATATTTATTTTTATGTTCATAATTATATCTGAGAATATTCATTTTCAAAGATGTTATAATTAAAAAATGATACTATATGGGACTATTGCACTATTTTTATTTGTTATATTTTTTGTTTCTGAAAAAATGTTACATCATGGTAGAAATTATCTACCTATATACCTAGGGTTCGTTCAAAATCAATGCTGATATATCGAAAACTGTATTATATCTTTCATTGATATCAATCCATAAAAAAAACATTAGTAAGTAGGTATATTATTTATGAGAATGTCTCTTTCATTGTTCTGACATCAGTCATTTCAAATTTCCAAGTTGTTCTAAGAGATAATTTTTTTTACAACGAAAATTCACTGCAATGTACCTTCTTGGGCACAATTAATGAATATGTAGTGTCTTATACTATCAAAAATGTGAGTTCAAAATTCGAATAGGTATACCTTGGTACTGCTTGTAATTATGCTTGGGAAAAGCCACGATCTGTCTAAAACTCATTCCAAAAAATTCACTACACACCAAAACATGTGAATTATAACTGTTCAATTTCAAACAAACGCGAACAGATCAACGCGCGCATATCACTCCGGTGAAAATCACCATAGAAATAATCGCGAATTGCGAATAAAGCCCCTGGAAAATCACCCTGCGCATGTAAGAGTATGAGGGATTTCCGAAGCTATTTGTACATCTGATCCCCCTTCAAGAATGACGATCCCATATAAGTTTCCCTCACAGCATCCCCCATACACATCGCAAGCTCATGCTTTGCCATTGACCCAAAAATCTATCGATTGCTAGCTATCCTTTACCTACTTTTTGCTGCAGATTTTGTTTACAAACCAGGAAGATCAAAAAAGACAACTGCCATACTTTATGCACCTCAATTATTATAAATAATTCCTTCAGTAAAAGGAGGGATGAGAAACAAACTACAGTAGGGGAAACAAACGCTCAGGCACCAAAGCAAATGCTAATTCTAAGGTTTAAAATAGTGGGCACTCACCTGATTTTGTGTGAACGTAGTTAATATGCGCTATCTTGTCAAGAATGTTATTTCATTAGGAAGCAAATTACCGTATCCATTCGATTGCGATACTGTTTAGGCCCTTTTATGGAAAAAAATGTGTGCAGACGCCATTCTGGTGGGGTGAAACTAAACTAGGCAACGAGCGCCGCGACGCACTGCAGTGGCGTCGATTTTCAATATCTTGCGATTCGCTCTTATTTGCACATCTGAAGTTTCAGCGGCATGCTTGATACGATGATATGATTCGAAATTCAGGCAGACAACTTGATCGTTTTTTCCGTTCAGCCGACAATGATAAGGAAGAGGCAACTACTTTTCCAATTTCATTTCAGAAACCCATCAGATATTCTCAGAATATTCTTACGAACTGCAATAATCTAATTGAGAGTACATTCCTGGAAGCTCCTGAGATATGATATGGTGTTTTGAGAATGTTGTGAACATTCATGGAATATTCCTCACAAATTCTAATGATATTCTGAAATTCACATTCATTCTAACAGCTATATATTATACTGGGTGAATCTGAATAATGTTTTGATAATATGTACCCAGAAATCCTCGAGAATACTCCGAAAATTTTCATAGATCGAATGTCGTGTAACTCATTCATTTTGGATGTCCATACAATGTGTATAAATTATTTTTGAGGTGTATTGAGGATAATTCTGAGGGGACTTCTGATTGAATTCATCTAGTGCATTATATATAATGCAAATACAGCATTTCAGAATAATATTCTTTATGCACAGCCGGGCGTAAAGTGGTAATTTATCTCCCGGATTCACGGGTGTAAAGTATCACTCTAGCGCCCTGGGCGATAAAAGAGTGCAGCGGGTCGAAAAGTACCCAGTCAACACATCTATGACATCTCCGAGATGTCGTGATGAGGCAACACTGCGATATTACGAATGTTCCATCACTGCAATGTTCAGAAGCAAACACACCTGCGACATAACAATTAACAACTCAGAGATCTCGTGATAAGGCAACACTGCGATATTACGAATGTTCCATCGCTGCAATGTACAGAAGCAAATACATCCATAACATGAGATCTCTGAGATGTCGCGATGAGGCAACACTGCGATATCACGAATATTCCATCACTGCGATGTACAGAAGCAAACACATCTGTGACATGGCATCTCTAAGATGTCATGATGAGGCAGCAATGCGATATCACGAATGTCGCATCGCTGCGATGTATACAGCAAAACAAACTCATATGTGAGAAATTTTCAAAAATTTGTTATTCAGATTCCTCTTCGGTGTGATGCTAAATCCGCAAACATTAGTCGTTACATTACTATCAAATTATTCTTGGTATGCTTACATCTCGCCGAAACACACTACATAATTTTCGATACAAATACGAATAACTGATCTCATTGTGACAGAGATGCTTAGATACCAAGGATGGCGCTGTTGAAAAGACGATTGAATGAAGAGGAGACCCGAATGACCACCAACCAGTCACAACACATAATCCATATAAGATGTCATCAGAAGTCATTGGTGTATCTATTATCATACCATATGTTCAGGGAAACTTTTTTTTTTCGTTTCCATCACAAATATAATATTGCAATTATATTGTACAAAATATATCGCTGTTATTATTAATTCGAATGGTTATAACTTCCTGGAGCAGAACGTAAGAAGAGCAGTATCAGAGCGGAGTTGTCTGCGGGGTCAGGCCATCACCAACTATCACCAACGCAGGGAGCTCATCTCTTGCAAATGCAAAGACTGTACAAAGAAGGCTGGTCTGGAATACACATATACAACTATGTGCTTGCGACAGGGAGTGCTCTGAGAACTGAAGTCGCAGTCTTTGAACGCATGTTCTGAACTGGTAAGTATACCTATAATTATTAGAACTGATGTACAATACATATTCGATATTTCGATTTAATTTTTTGATGACAGCTCATTAGAATTTAATACATCTTTTCCATTAATCTTTGAATCTATCAAAAAAATTATCAATTCTGTAGCCCCGACTTTAGATAACATCCTGTTGAGATAAAAATAATTTTGCTCTAGAGACCTACCGATAATATTCTATATATATATATATATATATATATTCTAATAATCCACATGTTGAGTTTTTCACTGGTCCAACGGATATTATCTTTAGAGGGGCGAACTACTCTCGTATTGACGCTCTGCCACTAATACTTTCAGATCAGTTTGAATTGCGGCACGTTTGGATATTCGCAAAGCAGACATCATCTCCTCTTGTTTGCTCCTTGTTTCAACTCGTTATCACATGACGGAAGTAAGACCGGAATAATAGCAACAAATGAATCGCTGTGCCATGGATTTGGCTCAGACAAGGATTTTGAAATCTACCATTCATTTGGTATCGGATGGCATAATACTTATCTCGTTATCAAATTGCGAAATCCATTTAAAAATTCAGCGTTCTCGAGTGGATCGAAATTTAGGTACGTTAGCAATCATTCCAGGTGATAATATAATTCGATATGACAATTGACATTTTGACGTGAATAAATAAACATAAACATAACCTAACATCCTAACAATGTTTTTTTGAGTACTACATTTTTTAAATAGAATTTTAAATATAAAAATGATGGTTGATGACGAAATTATGATAGTAGAACAATGTGGCCCCCGTGGTGATGTTTTTCTTTATAGCAAAAATGGTATGATTTGATTCTGATTTGATTTTTTTATTTTATTTTTTTTATCTCATGCACCTTTCAAACATCCATTTGTGTAAAACAGACAACAACGAAATAATTCAGCTCAAATCAGAAGGGCCTCCTCCAACCACCATCTCCCTGTCTCTCCAATGTTTGAAGAATTTCTTTTGTGAAATCCTGCTTCCATATGGGTACCCAGAAAGTGTTAGTGAAGATTACCTAGAATACCAGCTGTGGGATACTGCACAGGCGTTCTGCAGTACTATTGTAGGAGCGTTCACCACCAGAGCAATTCTGAAGGGTGTAGGAGTTGGTAATGCTCAAGCTACTGCCCTATCTGCAGCTGTGACATGGATTTTGAAAGATGGAACAGGAATGGTAGGAAGGATTATTTTTGCATGGTGGAAAGGGTTGGTATAATTAATGAATGTTCACCCAATAATTCACTATATCTTGCAACACTACCATAAAAGATGAATTTTAAGGAAAGGTTTGGATTCTGACTGTAAGAAATGGAGACTATTTGCAGATGTTCTGAATGATCTGGCTATGACAATTGAGTTGTTCTTGCCATTTTTCAGTGACTTATCCATGCCAGTTCTTTGTGTGTCTTCTACCATGAAATCTATTGTAAGTTATATATCCATATTTCATATTTCTGTGGTATATATTCCAGAGAATTCATTGTTCTCTCAATTTTCAAAGGTTGGAATTGCTGGTGGGGCAACTAGAGCTTCCATAATGCATCACCAAGCTATTAAAGATAATATGGCTGAAATATCAGCAAAAGATGGAACCCAGGAAACTCTTGTTAATCTAGTAGCTAGTATCACAAGTATTTATCTATTCAACATTTTCACAGGGCCTATGTAAGTTCCTATTCACTATCTTCATCAAAAATCATGAGACTTGAATTTTAGTTCTGAAATGATTTTTGTTTTATCACTGATGGGACTGCATTTATTGACTAATTACTGGGCTGTGAAATCCTTGATATTCACAACATTTAATGATCAAAGACTGTTAATAGTTTTGAGAAGTTATTTCAATATTGGTGCAATTTTGAATCCACTGAGAGCCAATAAAAGAGAAGTTGTCATATTAGGAATTGGTGCATCAGGTAATATCTAGTTCCATCTCATGTGGTGGCTCTTGCTACTGAAGTGTTTATTTTATATTTGCAGTTCATAAATTTTGTGGTTTCAATATCCTTATGGGACAACCTTTGAAGAATGTTTTATGTACTTTGTCACCTGCAGATTTTCAACAGAATCTTTCAGTATACAAAGATAAAAATTACTTTCTACTTGTTGACATCAATGAAAGGAATATTTATATAACTTTTGAAAAAGATGAAACTACAGAAGAAGTTATTGCAGCATTTTTTCATGCTGTATGTCTAGGCATTGCAACATGTTTGTACAATAATATACCCTTGGTGAGTTCTAAATTCACTTTATGGAGTTGATGATGATATAGCTGTTGATATAATTTATAATTTTTAGGATAACTTTTTGAAAAGACAACTTCATCATCCCACACCAATGACTAGATTGTACACCTTCATGAATTCTTATGAAAAATCATCCACTATGAGAAATATGCCTTATAACAATTTATTTGATTTTGAGGAATTTGTTAAACAAGAATATTCAATGTTTCATTTTGCTCTACAAGTAAATGGTGGGTATAGTTTTGGAGATATATTTGTTCTTCAAATATATAGATATGAATTCAATTGAAATATTTTTTCACAGGATGGAATATGAATTCACACTCATTAAATATAGGAGATTGGAGGTCTGACTGGAAAATTTGTAACAAAAAAAAAGAATAAAAATACACTCACATAATTGTTTTGTTGTCTTTATCACAGGAGTAAGTTCCAAAAATATAGTTTCTTTATAGATCTATATAACAATCATAAAAATATAATTTGTAACAATTTAAAAATCCTATTACTTTCACAGGTTTATCAGATTTATGCATTCTGCAAAATGTGATTTAAGCTCCAAATAATATTCAATATGCATAAAACTGAATAAACCATGATAAATAAATTGAGCTAAACTTCCATGTAGGTACTACAGGATCAATTTTGTATATTTGAAAGTTTCAGTTTTCTTTTTTCAATCTCCAACTGCTGCATATAGGACAAAAAGCAGCACCATACAAGACTACAGGCACTCACATATGGTACCCTGTTTTTTTCTGCTATGTAACAAAAGTTTATGGTTTGTAAAATTGGCCAGACACATACACCCACCTGGAATAGGATATCAAATTAGTATAACACAAATGTTCAAGTGAAATACATCAAATTCATACCTTCCATGTGGGAAAGACTTTGGCAGCTACTTCTTGTTTAGCTTCATTTATACCTTTTCCTTCCAAAAGACTCATTCCAAAAAAGAAGCAAACCAAAGCAGCTGGTCCATAAGTGAACTGTTCTACTACAGCCTTAAAATAGTTGAAATACCTATAGGGCTACAACAAATTGAAGCAAGCTTACTTTAGTTATTGCAGTTCTCAAATTTGCTCCTGGCCATATCATTGTAGATACTCTTATCCAAGCATATAGTGTTGGTGCTGTGAATAAACCTCCATATAAACTGAATCTAAAAGCATGCATCCAGTCATAGTTTTCCCAAGTTTTTCCAGATATAGTTTGCTGGATGATACAAGAGGTTGGCCACATCGTTCCATAAGATAGCATACCCCTCACGACTGGGTGGCGATTGGTAAATGCTAAGATTCTAGAAAGTACTGCTACCATATTTTTGTTCACCTCCAGCTATCACAGACAAAAATTTAGTATGCACTTGGCTGATTGAATAATAGGTTCAATCATTTGCGCATTGTTTGAATCATGATTTGAAAACTGCCTGTCGTTTTTTTATCCCCTGGTAATCTGCCAGTTTGAAGGAAATTTCTCTCTGAAACCTTGAGATAATAGAGTCGTCATGATTATTGCGTCAGAGTAGCACATTTATCGGCAATTGCGAATTGGATCTAATCTAAAGTGAACTAGTGCAAGTGAAGTATAGGGTATAGGAATAAAAATAAGATATTTACAAAATATCCATAACCATAAAAATAACCTGTCATTCCTGCCTTGCCCCAAGGATTATTAGGTATTTCGGAATGCTGTCAAAATCAGATTCAAGATGGTTGCTGTACCCAAACAAATAGATGTCATTCCGTGACTTTTTTAACCATATTTTCAATTGAATTTGAAATGTGTTAAATGCTGCTTTCTTCCCTTCTTTAGTTGATAATTGAACTTTATATACTTAGTTTTATTAGAATTGCATCATCTTTATGAAAATTATTGAATAGTTGATGTGTATTCCTGTGATGCTGTGGTGTATTCTGGACACTATTTGGATAGGTTTTGCTTGGTGTTTGTGTTATAATAATGTTTTATTGTGGAATAATCAATTGTAATAAGAGTCGGTAATATGGTGATAGCATGAAGTTTCATCGAATCCTGAGTGTCTTGAAATTTAGACATAAATTGGAACAATGAATTATCAAAAGAAGAGACAAGTGGATAAATAGAAATGGTTTGATGGAGCAGAAACTGAAAATGTTGAGAGTTTGCAGCAAACATTTCCTACCTACTTGGTGAGTTCACTGAAACAGGTAATGGTTAGTAGTAAATATAATAGGTATAATGGAAATTTTAGGGAAACCTGCATATCTATCAGATGTTAATAATCCTATCTGGGCTCCCAGTTTATTTTTGGGATATGATAGATAGCTTAGCCTCTGACTACCAATCTAAGGAAACTATCAATGATATGGAAACATCAGAATGCCAAGGTGAGGCTGCAGGACCATCTGATTTCAAACAGGCTGCAGGGCCATCTAATGAACAGGCTGTAGGATCATCAGATTTTCAAGATGAGAATCTTAGTATAGTTTCTGCTGAATGTGATCACAGCTGTCAGCCTAGTGCTGATCTAATTATAATTTGATAGGAATCACCCCACAAGAAACAGTGTGTTTGATCAGTGAGGCTTGTGGAGAAAGAGCATCTGATTATCCCATAACAATCAATTCAAAATTAATAGATAATATTATTCCAGGTGAGTTTCTGTACAAGATCAATTGAATATAATTGATACCAATCTTTATTAAATCCAGAATTACTGAAAGAGAATAAACTTTTTAAATTAGTTTTATTGACTAGAAGCTAGAAATCTTTTATATGTATGGAAAAACTAATTTTATTAAACAGCATGCACTGTTGAAAATGTTCCACTTGTCTTGACTTTCAATCTATTTATGTATGTCTACTGTTCTAACAATCTTCCTGAACTCATCTGAATTTCAAACAGTATCTATCCAACTTTCAATTAATACAAATTCAATTTGTAGGTGATTTGATTTTAGGTGACCATGGCTTTTTGGTTGGTGACTATGTACAAATTTTGAATGCCCAAGTGAAGATTCAAGCTTTTACAAAACGAAAGAAACAATTACATCCTACTGAGATTGTGGGAACTAGAGCTACTGCCAATGTGAGAATTCATGTGGAGTGAATTATTGGTGCAATGAAACAGAAGTACAGGATATTAGCTGATCAACATGGCAATTTCACTTATAATGTGGTGATGATCCAACTCTCCACAAAATCATTACAATTTGCTGTGCAAATATCAACATATGTCCCCCAATTGTTCAATTGGACTGAATATATTATGTTCTTGATTGATGAAGATATATAGTAATAGAGTTGTTATGCAATAATAATATAGACAAATCTTTGATAAGTAGGAACCAAATATATACAGCATATCTCACTTTGAAAGCCCCTTCCTCTATATCCCTCAACTGGTCCCTCAATATCTTGATTTTTATGAAATCATATTAGGAATATTTTGGCATAAAAACTAACTTCATATTGTTCCTCATGCTTCCAAACCTCTATATTGTGCAAAAAAATCACCACATTTCAAATTGACAGGATTGGCTTAATTTTTTTTTATTTTCAGCCTGGAGAAAAAAGTGAATTCAAACTGCTAATCATGATAAAAAAAAAGATACAATATTTTATGTTGAAGTCACCATTTCAGAGTAAATAATGATAAGATTACATTTGCAAAATTGCTATTTAGATATGCCTGTTTTTGAATTTTGAACAAAACTGGTTTGCTCACTCACAACTCACCTAAATAATAAATCATGATAAGTAGTAGATATTTGGGAACACAGGAGAAGAAATACTCAGTTTTTTTCAAAAACACAAATGAACAAGATTGAAATTTATTATATTGTTGTAAGAGATTTTTCTTTGTGCCAACACTTTTGGTTGGTCAATTTTCACGAACTTTTCATCAATGAACAGTGGATTCATATGTAAATTCATAATGAAATTGTTGATAAAAATATTCCTTGTGATAAGACTGATGAGTATTGTTAAAAAAATCTGAGTTACTATGTTATATTGAGTTAATGTGATAAATATTTTGTGTATGAATGATAGGTACTCATTATGATAGCAAATGTTTGTAATTATTAATAAGTATTTTGTGTGATGATGATATCTATAGATACTTTGAACTGTGATGATTGTCAAAATTTCTAAATTGAAAATTCAAGAAGAATTATTGATTAACAAGGTTGATCTGTTTTTCAATGAATTGTTGGTCAATACAGCAAACTTTAACAAGACATTATTAAAATGTTCAAGATAATTCACAAAAATGACTTGGTGGACTTTCTGGAAACACATTCTGTTGACTATATAATTATTATTACAGGTATTACATTGAAATGTGTTTGAGAAAACTATAGTTAAGATGAATAAAATCATGAAGCATGAATATGTAGTGTTTTAATGAATTATAAGGTTGAAAGAAACTATTTATAATATAGCTTAATTTTTAATTGAAGAATAATTGATTTCATCAATAGTGTAGATATTTGGGGGAATTGTGTCAATATCTTATTTGTGAATTTTCATATTTGTCTAGTAGTTAAGAACAAATTGAATATTTTTGACATAAATTTCCAGTAGTGATATTGCAGAGCAAGACTAACATCAAAATATTTTCTGGAGTTACTATGGTCAGTATACATTTTTAGATATTTAGAGTTGAATCATGATAGTTTAAATCCTTGCAGATCAGAGCTTACAGGAGTCTGATACAAATAACAGGATTTGCACAAATAGGTAAAGTGGAGGGAATCAGTGATATGCATTGGTGTTGTCCTTGTAAGTAAAAGGGTATCAAAGGAGGAAAGTACCTACACTCACTATAATATGCCTGTTTTGTGTGAAAATTATTGAGCAATTAATATGATTAATTGCTTATGCATGGCAGGGATATCAGATATTTGCTAGGTCAATTTCTCTTGAAGATTCCAATATTTCTAAGAGCTGTTGCCTTCTATAGGTTGAATATGTTCTAACTTCAGTGTGATTTTCTCTCAGATTTTTGAGAAGAGTAACATTAGAAGGTTTAGGTTTCATCCATTTTGCCTGAAAATGGGTATTTGACTTGGTAGTTCTGCAGTTGTGAATACATGTTAAGCTATAGAGAGACTACAAACTTCTGACATCCCAGCCATGCAGGTGTAATGGCTCTGTATTTATTCCTTGATCACTTTTACACAATACTCAGACTTCTAGTGAGGGTAAAATCATCATTTGAAAATGTTTCACCTACAAAAATATCCAATATTTAACAGGTACTATCCAATTATCCACTCATAGTAGCCTAGAACAACAAACATATGCCACTGATTTTCTTCACTCCACATAGGTATTTGTACAAAACATGCCTCAGAAAATGTATACCCACTCAAACTTTCATGAGCTTTCGTTTGCTCTGCAGTATATAAACTAGGAGTAATCTATTGAAGTGACTCCAGGAAACATCGGAGCCTGGGTTTCCATTATTCTGCAGAGAATAGGGATCAATAGAATCACTGACTTTGAGTTTCTCTTTGTATCGCTCTATATTATGACCACCAGAAATTTATAATTTCAATAAATATTCACTTTATTCATGATAAAAACCACAATATCAAAAAATCAAAACAAAATCAGTGACGATCATAACCTTAAAACTCGCAATTTAGAGGAAGAGGAAGTAAATTTTTGACGTTTGAAGTACGGACGGAAACGGGGCAGGTACAGCGGCCATTTTTAGGTCACGGGTTCTGGAATGCCTAATAAACTCTAGAAGGATTGCCAGATCCCGCAAAATCTTCTGCCGTGGTCACGTGATAGGGTATCAGAACTACGTCATCACATTGATCGCAATATGGCCGTCAAATTGGAAAATTATTTTTATTGTATTTATAAAATATCTCAAATAATGAAATTGAGGGACATGAACTAGAATAATCACCTCTGGGTGTAATTGGAAGGTAATCGTTGAATGGTCTCACAGGCTCACAGGTTAGTGATTCAAATAATTATTATGTAATGTAATATTTTTGTTGCACAAATTACGAAAATGCATTTATTATTCATTGAAGTTTTTGGTTGTTTCAGATACTCTCAATAATAATGGGAAACCGAAGAATATCACATGGAAAAAATATGGTCCATTTCATCAACTGATGATAGTGATGATATCAGTAGACTTGGGATCATTGAGAATGCTAAGCAGGTATGTTGAACAAATATTTCTCTTCATAGTATAATTTCATCTTTGCTCTCATGTTTCAGTGAACTAGAAATAGATCTTTGACAGAGGAAGATGTATTGAAAGCTGATGGTCATTAAATATGTAGAGTAGATGAAGCAATAGCAAACACATAATAGGTAGGTATATAAAACTTATGTTTGCAAACATTAGCTCTTGGACAGCCTACACATTCTAAAGCATAGGTACTTGGCAAGCAGAGATGTCTCAGGATTTCTCAAACATATCTTCCCTATAAACAGGTGGTGTTATTTTTGTTGTATTACTGGTTCATCACAGCTCAGCAATGATCTTTTGAAATTTCAGAAATGAAGACTAAATGTGAGCTGTACAGATCTGAAGTAGAAAATAGAAAACAAAGAAGAGGGTTCAGAGATAATGTTTAATATTCTGAGTGGATACATTTAAATCTCCATTAATTGTTAATTGAAACCATGTTGCAAGGCTATATTAGAGTATTTTATGGAAAATATGCATTAAAAGTTGCTATTGAATATCCACAGTGATTGGCAATATGGAAAAAAGGAGATAAATGAAAATAACTGGTAATTGAATTTTTGACATAATTATCATCTGATACTCACTTTGAATTATTTAAGGTTAACTTTCACATAATAGGAAGAATACTTGGAAAATAAACTGGTTTTTCCAGGAAAGCTTAAGAAATAAATTTGTCAAGCATCAAGGAAGCTACAACTTTCCCTACCTGTAAGTTGAATATGATTGTATAGTACATAAGTATTTTAACATATAAAATTGTAGATTCCTCTAGCTGAAGTTGGAAACATGTCACATTTTAACCTTTTAAAAATTATCAAAATCTGGAGAAAACTGAGGATTCCTACTTTCCTTTAAAAGTTAATCAATTTGTCTCACAATATTCCTCCAGATGGAGTTATTTTTGAGGATGAAATGATTGTAAAAAAAATCAAAATTCAGCTCAATTATTTTAAATTAATTAAATTTTCAGGTAAATCAATGGTTCAGAGAAATTTGTGGAACTGTGTAATTACTCAATACATGAATAGTGATACAAGAGGAAAAACATACACATTTTGTGGAGGAGGACCTTAGTAAAATTGGAAGGCACCCAATTTTTTCAGTGTATTATTTTCCCTAAAGTTGTATAGCTAGTAGTACAATAGTAAAATTCAAAGAAATATATTATGGATGATGATTTGTAAAGAATGTTTCAAGAATATGTTACATTATCATTTCACTAATTGTAATGAGTATTGTGATTGAATTTGAAAATTATAAATTTGATTTTCTGAAAAAACTTTAATTTCCTTATTGGTCTATAGGGGAATAAAAACAAGACTTGAAATCAATTCATTTTATTCAGTGGGAACAGTAATAGTGGAGCATTTGCTTATATTGGAAATAATTGAAAAGGTAACAACTTCTGTAAGTATTTCAAAGTATCTGTTTTTGTATATTGAAATTTGAAAACCTATAAGCTCTATGGCTAATCTGAAACAAAGTTATTATGTTTTGATAAAATAGGGCCAACTTTCCTATCAATAACAATTTTCTTGAGTAGGTATGAACATTGTAGGATACATTTCAAGCAATTTGATCATAAAAATAATTATCTGCCAGATTTTGTTCAATAGCTGCATTGCTAATCTGAAACTAAGTAATGTTTTGACTTGTGAAAAATAAAAATACTGATTTTTCATATAGAGTAACTTTCCTTTTTACAAATTTTCAAGTGCTGACTTATGTCAAGAGCTTCATTAAAGATGTATCTTTTCTATTTGTATCTTCTGGCATTGAATCATTGTTTCCATATTCTTGTACTTTTCCCCAAATTGTCTATAACCTAGATAGTATAAAGTTGATGAAATTCTGTTCACATTTGATGATGATTGGACTTTAATGGACTTGATGTATTTGTTCTTGGCCAGTATCATTTCAGACTACTTCCAATAATTTTTCTGAATGGTCTTGTGTCTGCCCTGCATCATAGTTTTCTTGAATTTCTGCCAGTTCCAGTGTGGGAATCGCAGTTTTTTTCAAAATCCTCTTCAAGGGTGAACCTGTAACAAAATGCATGATAGATACAACTGTTATCTGTAAGTCAAGCATATAGTTTTGTGAGAAATGCAATCTTTACCTAATAATTCATTCTTCAAGTCTCTTTCATAATCTTCTATTGTGAAATAACAAGAACACATTCTACTTGAATCTGGATTGAACGTTGTTTTACTGCTACATCTGGTTATCCATTCTTGTCTGATGGTAACAAAACCAGGAAATCTATGAAAAATAATACCAGCACCTGCAGTTTTGGAATAGGCCATAAACAGCACAGCACATTCCAGGCATATTATTGGTTAATCTGTGAGAAATATACAACTGTAGGTATGTGTATTCATGTACAAGGATCACAACTCACAATGAAGTTGTTCTTTGCAAAGTACTTCACAGGCTGTAAAAATTCTCTGTATGCACTCAAATTCACAATGGTTAGGAGGCTTCGAAAGTCTCTTTCCTCTTTCTATAATCTGTAATTCGATGGTTGATAGCTGATGAGTGATCACCCATAAATAAAAAACATGAACAATTTCTCACAAATCACACAAAGAAACCTTGGAAAGCTTTGAAAGATGTAACATTAGTGCGCGTTTGCTAAATATTTCAGCCATGTTTGTTTATGTTTTGTGTATTATTTCGACCAATAGGATCACGGCATGATCACAGAAAACAAAAGAGATGCGAAAGGCATCAGCATGACGTCACATTTTAGGGAATACATTGGAAGATAGGGATCTAGCACTCCTTCTCTGTATACTCTCCTTGGCCTTGCCCTGCTACTCCTGCTAGTTCAAAGAACAAAACTCCTGAAACGTGAGTGTCTAGAGACAGGACGCATCAAATATTGCGAGCCGTACGCAGAAATTTTCCGGCGCTCCTTGGGCTTCGCTCACGCCCGATCCAATGACAGCTAAATATCTAGACTGACCGACGGGTTCGTCAGACAGTCTAGATATTTAGCCATCATTGGCCGATCATTAAAAAACCGACACTACATAAAAAATCACTGTCGGCGAACAGGAAATGCATGCAAAAAAGTAGGTTGTTCCTGTGTGGTTTAGGGGATTCGAACCCGCGACCTTTCAATCTATAATTACATCTGTGCACAAGTGCACATACGTTGTTCTCTTTATAGCCTAGTTTATAAGTAGCGACACCGGTTTCCACTTTGGCTTTGAGACTTCCGCATGCGCATAACGTTGACCGCTCGGTGCAAGGATTATAAACTGTGACCGTCACTGAACTATTATAGCCCTTCAGTGATGACCGTATGAATTTGCGTATGAATATTATCGCCACAACTACGATGGTCAAGAGAGCAGCGGGTTCGAATCCTTATATATCTATATCTTTTTTAAGTGATTAAAACTTTGTTTTCTGCTGGGCGATTTTGGCTTTGGGAATGCTAGGGATGAAACGTGTGATGTTATCATTGGTCAATGGCGCTAACCCATTCGAATCGACCAATAAAATCATAATCACGTTTCATCGCAGGCATCGCCAAAGCCAAAATCGCCTGCAGAAAAGTAAGCTTATCCCCACCGGTCTAATTTTGAGTGTCTCGTTTTAGGTGATGTCGTTTTCTCAAAATTTGTTCAAGAAAGCCGCGGCAATATTTGGATGGTCCTGTCCCTAGATGCTTGTGTTGTTGACACATGACGTGACGACCTGACATTGTGACACATGATACTTGTCACTCTGTCACCTGTCAGTAAGTGAGGTATTTTTCTATTTTTATTTTTGTTAACCAATACAATACAAAACATTATTTATTTATATTCTTCTTCCTACCATTTCAGGTATAAAAATCGATTAAAGTGAAGAAATGTATCATAAAGTCATATTATTGTCTTGCATTGTTGTTATAATGAGCTATTTTTTTGGTGAAAAAGCTGCCGATACATTCGCTGCTATTTTTGGTTCACTTTTATTTACACATTACCGTTCTTCAACATCTACAGATTCCAACAGGAATAGATTATTTACAAATGACGAACTCAAGCTTTATAATGGAGTAGATAAACCAGAATTATATCTAGCCATTCTTGGCAATGTCTTTGATGTAAGCAAGGGAGCTAAACATTATGGTCCAAATCAACAATATAATGTATTTGTTGGTATGTTCTATAAATTGTGAAAACCCTCACTTGAAATATTTCTTCTAGGTTGTGATGCTTCTCGCAGTTTTGTAACAGGCAAATTCAGCAAAGATGATATCAGTGAGGAGGTTTCAGACTTGACTCCCCAAGATTTAAGATCCATTAACCATTGGCATAAATTTTATCAAAAAGATTATGCCTATGTAGGTACTGTACTTCCTATTCCCATGAATATTTCATGTATGAGTTTTATATTATTCTTTAGGAAAGTTGATTGGAAGATATTTTGATGAATCTGGAAATGTAACTCCATATGGAGAGATTGTGAAAAAACTAATTGAGGATGCTGAACTAGTCAGAAATGAGGAAAATGAAGAAAAAAGGCAATTTCCACCTTGTAATGTGGAGTGGAATGCTGCACAAGGGTCTAGAGTTTGGTGTACCAAAAATAGGTAAAATTTCCAATGATAGATGGTGCTTATCATTTAATTTTAATATATTTTATATTTTAGTGGAGGCATAACTAGAGATTGGATAGGTGTACCTAGACAATTTTATGAAATGCATTCAAAATCATATAGATGTGCATGTATTAGCAAATTCAATGAGAAACTAGGAAATATTAGAGAATATGAAGGGTGCAATGAGAAATCAGAGAGTTGTTATATTAAAGAGTGAAAACAATCAGTCTTCAGTTTTTCAACACACCTGAAGACCATAACTAATCAAAAAGATGCCACAGAAAATTGAATAAAGTGAGAAACTATTTAGCAAGAATATATTCCTCAAGATAATTTTTTACCTTTTTCAAATTCAACAGCTTCTCATGCACTAGATGTCAATATTTTTTAATAATAACAAGAACAAAGATATCAAAACAAAGAAATGCTTATATCTCATCTACCTTTAAATAACAAAATTATCTTTCCCAATATAATATAATAATCCAAGAAAAATAAACCTATTATTTGTTCAAGTTTTCAGATAAATATCACAAAATATACATTGTTGTTACCTATTCATGGTGATAAAAATGATGTGTGGTTGATATATATGTGCCTATACCATATTCCTAACCAACTGAAAACAAGTTTTTATAAACATGTAATTCATGAAAATATTTCTTTGGATTCCTTAAAAACTTTTTTCTGTTTGAAAATAGAATTCAAGATAAATGTTTCACAAATGTTCATGAATCAACCTGTATGTATTTGTATTTCAATATATCATCAATCCATTTTAATGACCACAAAATTCCAAATTCCCAGAACTCAGCTTAGATATAAATTATTTTCAATGGATTTTGAAAACATTTGTCCTTCCAGGGGTTTTCTATGCATTCCTCAAGGTACCAGCAAAGATTGTACCAGTCAGAAAATATAGTCCACCTGGCATATTTGAATTTTTCAAAAATGGAACATTTTGAATATTTCATATTTCATTCATTTGAATTAATTCTTATAATACGTAACTATACAGGGTGTATAAAAAAAAGGTGACCCCCCCCCCTGCTTGCTAGGTAGGTTTTAGAACACTGCAAAATAAGTTGGGTTTGCTTGGTGAACAACTTTTGTAAATCCGTTTTCAAGATACAATTTTTTTCAACACTATATGTATTTCGAAAAAGGATGCTGTTGTTATGGACATTTTTTTACTGAGCAAACAACCTATTTTGCAGTGTCCTACCTACCCTAGCAAGGGGGTCACTTTCTTTTGAAACTCTGTATATATACACGGAAAACAAAAATTTTCGTTGGGGCCGATAGTGATTCTAGGAAAGCGCAGAAGCGCCACATATGAATCATATGATATATTTTTTTATAATTGACGGATACTATAAGTGTCAACTAGCCCGTTTGGCATCAGTTACTAAGTGTCAAATACTAATTGACAGATACTAAAGTGTCAACTAGTCTAATTGACAGATACTAAGTGTCAATACTAGCCTTATCGACAGCATTTACTGTTCGGACCGATAGTGATTCGCTATTTCAAAGATGTTTCTTTTCCTGGATCTTTATTCACGGCTGGAAATTATTTGTATACTTGTTTCGGCACGGATTATTTGTTGCGCCCTGTGTCTTTGCATACATCTCTTACTCTCTAGAATCTAGATGCTTCATTTCAGGTCACTTTGATTTCTTCCTCAAGCACCACATAGATTGATTCATGTCACAGATTACTCACAGCATAATCTGTCATCATGTGGTTGAAGTAGTTGTCATTCCAAAAATTCCACTCTATGCAATCGACCTCCAAATCGACCTTCCACGTCACGTCGCCTTCAAACCAGCGTTGCCATAGCTCGCTCGATTGAGCGAGATCTTGCTCTTTTTGTCATTTACATAGTTCAATGTTTTGTCACTAGGTCACTCTCTCGCTCCTCAAAGTACTCAAACCCCGCTCATCTTCACCTCTGCGATAGGCAACGAATCTTATAGCCCACATTCGAATTTCAGCTATATTGGCATAGATGGCCTGAGACACAAGCGATAAATTTTGTTCCTACCTTGGTTTCTACAATGATGGAAATAAGTAGATGGTGCGCGTACTCGGCCATTTTCACGAATTGAAAATTTAAGAAAAATCACTCGACCGCCTATGATTTCTGTACGTCACATCGAGCGAGACGTTGATTCTACATTTTTCCGCTAGATGGTGAGGCTGCTATTGCTGCTGTGACAAGTGGAAATAAAATGGCAAATGGCATTTTACGTACGCGGAACATATGTAACAGTGGGATTATTTAACCCTGAATCCGAAAAATCTGCGGCAACTAAAAAATTGACAAATGTCATAATTGTGCAATGTCGCCATCTATCCGAAAACCGCTGAAAACATTGTTCTCGGGACTCTCGAGAGAGGTCGAGAAGAATTTCTGAAACAAAAGCGCATCAGTAAGTACACTGTTTCTACCAATACCAATATTATCTGATAGATGGAACCACTTTCCAAAAAAATATAAAAAACGTGAAAAATTATTTCAAATTTTATATTTTTATAATTATTTATTATGTGCAACAGAGTAAGTGTTGTTTTATTTCATCATCGAAAAAGCTCGCTCTTGGAGTAAAAGATCTCGCTCGTTTTTGACAGCATAGCTCGCTCGAAAAAAATGCCTGTGGCAACACTGCTTCCAACTGAGGAACCAAATTTGAAAACAAGTTTTTAGTTACACGTATTCAACTTTCAACTAATCATTCATCATTCCTTTTAGTGGATCCGGTCACTCTGTCACGATTGTTTGAGTAATATCATTAATTCCAATCAAAACAACTTGTTGAAGGTTAGTATTCCTCAAATAAATAGCTACTTTGAATTCTTAAAAATAGTAAATTTTGTTTTATTTCTTCTAGCACCATGGGTAAAATTAAGGCTGGAACTGTAGTCGACATCCTTGGTGATGAAATGACAAGGATTATCTGGGATGCCATCAAAGAAAAGCTAATTCTCCCTTTCTTGGACATTGACCTGAAGATTTATGATTTGGGAATGGAAAATAGAGACAAGACCAATGATCAAGTCACCATCGATTGTGCTGAAGCAGTCAAAAAGTACAATGTTGGAATAAAGTGTGCCACAATAACCCCTGATGAGAAGAGAGTTGAAGAATTCAAATTGAAACAGATGTGGAAATCTCCCAATGGTACAATCAGAAACATACTTGGGGGAACAGTATTCAGGGAAGCAATTATTTGCAAGAACATTCCTAGATTAGTTACTGGTTGGGAAAAGCCCATCATTATTGGTAGACATGCACATGCTGATCAATATAAGGCCACTGATTTTGTGGTTCCTGGAGCAGGTAAATTGGAATTAGTTTACACTCCAGCATCTGGAAAGCCAGAATCACACACTGTACATGAATATAAGGGACCAGGTGTTGCCCTAGGTGAGTTTCAAATAATTTTTTTATGCTTTCTTCAAGGACTAACCAAAAGTATTTCCTATATTCATCTTTGATCTATGCCTACCAACCTACCACTCCACTTTGAGTAACCATAGACTTCTTCCAAAGTGTTCCTATTGCATTCTATTTTTATCAAGTAGGTATGTTTGATTATTTTTATTATATCAATCAAACAATATCCTAAAATTGAGAAATAAGTAAGTTTTATAGTTCTTAAAAATATTTTAGTCTCTCAAGTTCTAATGAAGATATAATGTGACTTACTCAAGTGGCAATATTGAGATAAAAGTGTTGTTTGCCATTCAAAAGGGAATGATTTCACTATACTATTCCCATTCTTCTAATAAATTCTCTGCTTTATTCCATTTATGTCATAAAGATGTATAGAAAGTCAGGAATTATAAACATCTCACATGTGATGATACACCTCTGACAACTTGAAATCCATAAATTTGAAATATATAAGTACAGTGATTCAGTCATTGATGTTCTCTCAATTTTCAAATTTTAACTTAATAATCTTAGTGCCTGTTGCATTAATCATTTGGGAGACAATAAAATTTTCAATTTGTTTATATCTATGCCTTAGCCAAGTTGTCTCTTCATTAGATTAACAGGTTGATGCAAACAGCCCTTAATGTATTTCATTAACTCATGGTAACAATCATAATAACTTTTCTGTTTGATTAATGAATTGTGATGGGCTACCAATTTTCCTCATAGACCTTTGATTTCTCTTCAATTAAAATAGTCTTCAGTATATTTTTCCGATTTTTGAATGAATTGTGATGATTTTCATAAGAATATTGAATAATAATAGCTGAAAATTTACTTGAATTTTCTACTTTGATCAGAATAGAAGATGATGGTTAGTTTCTAGAAACTTTGGAGTCTAAAAAAACTGCAATATATCTGTTTATTTTTTCATATCACCATCATATCATACAAAATTTCATTTACTACCATATGCTGATATGATCTTTTTTACAGTCCACTCAACCATAACAAACATGTTTATTTAACTATTATCTTATCTTTGGCTCATATATAGAAAAGTATTATTGTTTTCTTTATTATTTATACTGGGTTACCACATTTAATCTATATGGTTACAACATGATGACTAGTGATCATTTAATTTTCTTATAAAATAATATTACCAATGTGACAATGTCAAGTTTTGGGAACTTTGAAATGAGACATGCTGTAGATTCGTTAATGTTGAATATTTTTCATGAAACTTGATACAGATCTAATTCAGAGGACTCCGCCGACTCCAGTGGAGTACTCAGATTTTTCCTAAAAAAATCGCTAATATGGATTATGTATTTTTCAGCCTCTGAATGTTATCTAGAAGGCCTTGGTTTTAATAAAAAATTGATGCCACTACATATGAATAAACCTGATATCAAAGTACATTATGTTTCATCATTTTATCGTATTCACACATAATGCATTCAATCATGTGTTATTGAATAGCCTCTGAAAGATATAATTAGAACAAAGGTTGAATTGATTACACTTTCATAATGAGTTTTTTTTTGTTTATTTTTCTTATCAGAATGCTTATGTAAGCCTGAATCTGAGAGTACACAAATCATCGTTAATAAAGTTCATTTAAAAAATGCTAAATTAACTTCATTTTTGTATTAACTACCTAACCAGAAATTCACTAACCTCAACTTTTTACACGGTAAACCGATTTTGAAACTGAAATTATAGGAGAGACGATATTTGCCACAAGACTTCATAGGGCAAAAATTACATGGTAGGTACAGCCATTTTTTATAGATTTTCAGTAATCAAAACCATGTTCCAAATTTACACGGTTTTTTCTCGTTTTTTGTTGTGATATTATGTTCCTATATGTTCTTTTGTCCACAGTGGTATCAATAGACATAATGAAAAATAGTCTCATACGTCTCATATACAGGGTGTTTCAGTTTTTTGTGGCAGGACTTTAACAACTTGAAGAAGACATGTTTTCAAGACGAAAATCTCATACAAACATAAATGCGTGGGAGCTTCGTTTCCGATTCACAGGGTGTCAAGATTTTTTTTATGTTTTTCGAATTTTCTCCTACAATTTTCGGAATAATTGATTGAAATTTTGTACACCTGATACACTTCAAAAATTCAATATTTGAGACTATTGAACATTTCTGAATACCTACAGGGTGATAGACTTTCAGGGATCGTACCCAATTTAACCCTGTAGAACTTTTTTGCGTGCCGTCTCTGCTTTCAATGGGACATAGATTCAGATTGTCCTTTCAATTTGGAAACTTTTTGCTTCCATATAAATTCTTCGAAAACTGTATGGATCTCGAGATAAATGCCAAAAATGAATTACTTGTAATAAAACCGTTATTTCTCAAACACACTTATTTGACATTTCTCAAACATCTTATTGGAAAATTGAATGACCGAAAGCTTCCATACCAATGAAATTCAGTTGCAAAATTGAATTGAATTTTTTGAACACCATTATAATTAAAACAAGAAAAAACGAAACATGAAAAAAAAACGAAAACTTTGACACCCTGTAAATCGGAAACGAAGCTCCCACGCATATATGTTTGTATGAGATTTCCATCTTAAAAAAATGTCTTCTTCAAGCTGTTGAAGTCCTGCTACAAAAAACTGAAACACCCTGTATAGTCTTATTCCATTTATTCCATTCCAGGTCCGACCTTAAAAAAGTTAATCATCAGGTTTCCAGTCGAAACAACACCTTGTATATCAATATTATTTACAAATTCGGAAAGAGCAGGAAAAAATTAGTGTGGACGAGAATTTTTAATGGAACCCTATTAATATTTCAACGTCATTCAATAGAGAGAACAATTCGTTTTTCAATGACATATCACAAGTCAAAATTTTTTTGGCAAAGCAGGAGACATTTTTTTTAATCAATATGGTGACAGTGTGACGTCATCGATCGATTTTTTGTCAAGCAACCTAATAAAAGATAGTAGACAGTAGCTTCATCAGGTGACATACTGGTACAATGTTAACATTTCATTCCAGATCATCCTGCAAGGAATATGCATCGTAGAAACAATACTTCATTGTTCTATTTATAATTGTTATCTTTGATTATATCGCATATATTGCATATTGATACATTTAATATATTCATATATGTATATCGATTACCGGTGGTGTAACGAAGTAACGAAACTTCATTGTTGATGTGCTCAACATATAGAACATTTATCTCAAATATCAAAATGAAGGTTTGAAGTCTAACGTTTCACTTTGAGCTCGACTTTAGTTCTATAGGATGTGTGCCTATAGTAACTTCGAGGGATAGCAGTATTATTCAGTGAACGTTTTCTAGAAGTCGTATTAAAATGTGCACTGCATAATATGTTTTTCTCTTTTTCTTTATTTTTTGTAATTTCCTAGTTAAGGTTAATTGAAAGGAAGCACTCGTCTGAGTCGTCTGTTCCTTTAGGGATTAGACTGATCAGAGGATCTAACTTCTGCCCTTTGGTATAAATTAGTACTGTGTGATATTGAAAACTGGATATTGTAATCGATGTATGCTTTGGTATCAATATGTATGGATATATCGATATGTATCGAAATATGGATATTTATCGATATTTCAATATGTATCGATAAAGATGGAAATAAGTTGATGGTGTACTTACTGATGCGCTTTTGTTTCATAAATTCTTCTCGACCTCCCGAGAGTCCCGTGAACAATGATTTCAGCAATTTTCGTATATATGGCGATCTGTCAATTTTTAAATTGCCGCAGATTTTCCGAATTCAGAGTTGAATAATTCCACTGTTACATAGGTTCCGCGTACCTAAAATGTCAGTTGCCATATTATTTCCACTCGTCACAGCAGCAATAGCAGCATCACCATCTAGCAGAAAAATGTAGAATCAACGTCTCGCTCGATGTGATGTGGAGAAATCATAGTAGGCGGTCGAGTGATTTTTCTTAAGTTTTCAATACATAAAAATGGCCGAGTACGCGCACCATCTACTCATTTCCATCATTGTATCGATATATCGATATGTATCGAAATAACTATATGTATCGAAATATCGATATGTATCGATATATATCAATATATCGATATTTTTGCCCAACCCTAGTTTGAAGTTCCTTTTGAAGTGATCGGACGCGCGGCTCACGATGCTCCAATTGACTTTGGATAAACTATACATGTTTCACATGTTGATAATCGCTGTCATAGACTAGAACGGGAAATCTCTGGAATTAATGCCTAAGGAATTATGTCCAAGAACTTACAATCCCCAAAAGTAAAAAAAAATCCAACACCTTCCTCCTCTCCCTATCCTCCCTAGGTGCGCACGATGTTCTTCGAACATTATAGGGATTCCCTTTCGTGCGCATCAAGCGATAAAAAAATGCATCCGTCTTCCAGGTATGTTCAACACCGACGAATCCATCATCGACTTCGCTCACTCGTCGTTCCAATACGCCCTCGACAGGCAGTACCCCCTCTACCTGAGCACCAAGAACACCATCCTGAAGCGGTATGACGGCCGCTTCAAGGACATCTTCCAGGACATCTACGATAGAGAGTACCGGGCGCGGTACGAAGCGCAGAACATCTGGTACGAAATTTCTCACCGAGGACCATTTTTGAAAATTTTTAATTAGAGGTTTTCTACATTATACATCTGGAACTTTCAGAAATTTTCACGATTCAATTAAGAATTTCATGAGTTCCCCCCCTGAATTCTCTGTCGTAAATAGACAAATGACCCTGCAGAGTGCAGGAAGACACAGCATACAAGGTGCATCTCTCAACCCAGATGGACCTATGGTCCTTCAAAAAGGTTGCATTAAGTTTTCTGTAAATTTATGTTCTGGTTAGTCTAAGATTGAGCCACTTCATTATGAGAATCCAACCAAGAAGTCGAATAATACATTCAATTAATTTTGCATTGGAAAAATACCGCGACAACGATTTTTTTCCAAAGCAAACTTAAATGAAAGCCACATTCGAGTTAGTGATTGGGTTTTAAATTGCCAAAATGTCATATATGGTATACTGGAACCTTTGGCACGATAATACACCACACTGTTTTACCAATAACCAAACCGATTTTTAAACGCATCGACACGTGTTTCGCTAACTTTTTTAGCATCTTCAGGAGAAGATTAAAACTGAACATCCTATTCTAGTGTGCTGATTACATACTAGGTATATGTTCACCTAACCGTGAAAAATACAGTTCACATGTTGATCTTAATTTTTATATTACTAAACTATATAGAGGGCTATATATTAGGGAATTTATTAGGCAATCCGAAAGATGAAGTGGACACACTTGAAATGTCAAGAATATACAAAAAAAGTTTTAATGATTGTGATAAAACATATATAGAACAAACCAGGCAAACCATAAAAACAAGGTTCAAAGAACACATAGCACATTTGAAATATGGCAGTTTAGATAGATCGTGTGTAGCCGAACATATGTACAATTACAATCATATCACACATATTACTAACCTCAAATTAGTTGAGCAAGTTAATAATATTAGGAAATTAGACGCATATGAAAGCTTTGAGATATTTAAGAATAGTAATAAAGTAATGAATAAGGATAATGGGCCTATTCCATATAGCCCTCTATATAGTTTAGTAATATTGGAATTAAGATTAACATGTGAACTCAACCATGACAAACATAAACTTGACGGTTAGTATTTTTCACGTTTGGCTGGACACATACCTCGTATATAAGCAGCACACTAGAATAGGATGTTTAGTTTTAATCTTCTCCTAGATGCTAACATAGTTAGCGAAACACGTATCGAGGCGTTTAAAAAAAATCGGTTTTGTTAGTGGGAAAACAGTGTAGTGTACCAAAATGTCAATTTTCAAACGTTAATATTTTGAAAACTATTAAATTCAGAAGTATAAAGGGTATTTCATTCACATTCCCCGTTGAACCCGGTTGGAAAATTTCGGTGAAGGTGGTGGAAGGCAACTACTTCATAATGACGTCAACATTTACTATTTTTGAATTCCTATTTCTTTCACACCATAACTGAAAGAGAAATTTCCCCAATCTTAGGTACGAGCACCGACTCATCGACGACATGGTCGCCTACACGATGAAGTCCGAGGGCGGGTTTGTGTGGGCCTGCAAGAACTACGACGGCGACGTTCAGTCCGACTCAGTGGCCCAAGGGTACGGGTCCTTGGGGCTGATGACCTCCGTGCTCCTCTGCCCGGACGGAAAGACCGTGGAAGCCGAGGCTGCGCACGGTACGGTGACGCGCCACTACAGGATGTACCAGCAAGGCAAGGAGACGTCGACCAATCCGATCGCTTCGATTTTCGCGTGGACAAGGGGGCTGTTGCATCGCGCCAAGTTGGACGATAACAAGAAACTGGAGGAGTTTGCGCACGCTTTGGAGAAGGTTTGCGTCGATACGATCGAGTCGGGCTTCATGACCAAGGATCTGGCTATTTGCATCAAGGGCATGAGCAAGGTTCAGCGTTCCGACTACATGGAGACCTTTGAGTTCATCAATAAGTTGGCTGAGAATTTGAAAAGCAAAATCAAAGTATGAGAGGGGAAGGTGAGATTGTTTTATACGAGTTTTTAATATGGTGGTATTTCTTTTTAAGGTATGTAAATGCAAAATATGAGAGTATATTCACCAAGTATTACAACACAATATGTATACAGAATGAACGGTTTCAATAAAATGGATGTACAAGTTGATTCTGATTTTCATTTCCCTGAATTCCACTAATACATTTCACCATTTATGATTCATTTTACTTGGAAACGCGCAACTATATCAGATATACCAGCAGGCAATGAGACGTCGACCAATCCTTTCGCGTGGACTAGTGGGCTGTTGCATCGCGCCAAGTTGGACGATGACAAGAAGCTGGAGGAGTTTGCGCGTTTTTAAGGTATGTAAATGCAAAATATGAGCGTATTCACCAAAGTATAACAACACATGTTATAGAGACTGGATGGTTTAAACAAAATGGATGAAGAAGTTGATGCTGATTTTATTTCATTGATTGTCACTATTCATGACTCATTTTACTTAAAATGCACCACTATATCGGATGATAGGAGTATTTACTTGAATATTCTACATACATATAAAAATACATTAGAAAAACTCTGGTGTTTGTTAACTTTATGAAGCAGTACCTCTATATCTATCATGGACTAATGAAATTTGATCTACTAATTCCACAATTCCAGTAATATGCCCACTGGGCAAAAGTCGATTTCTCAGAGCGGGTTAACACAGTCAAAAAGTTCTCAAACGAATCAAACGATAAGATTTACCTACACAAAATTTTGCACAGGGCAAAATGAGGTGTAGATGTGGATGGTCCGTTTCCCGTTTGTGCGAGTTAACTTCTTGATCATCCATCTATTAAAAAAATAGTGGGTTTCTTGATTTTATAATCAGCAAGTAGCCCGAGTAGCCGCCATTGCACCACCATATATGCAATATTGCAATTGCGGCTAAATATATAGGCCGTCAGACAGTCTAAATATTTAGCCGTCATACTGAATCGTGAAAATAATACGAGGAGTAGTGTAAGTGCAGATCAGTGTAACACTTCGCATGTAAATGAAAATACATGTCGTGTCCTTTCGTGATTAGTCAAAAGTCAAATGTCAATAATGTTTATAGTTTTTGTTTATTGTTTGAAAAGATATGGAAAAGATTATAGTGTCAAATCTTATAAAGTTTATCATTGTTAATAAATTTTTGTGTTATAAAAAACGTCACCTCTGATATCCATTTCATCGGGGTTGTTGGATCCGATTTATAACCAATAATAACCATTCAATCATCAATAAAGTTTTTGTGGCCACGTCAGTTTTAACTTTTTTGAATTAATCAATTGGGTAATTCATTGTATTCGTGATTTATTCTATAAGTCTATTGGGGTGCAATAGGATAAAATGGCTTCAAGTGCAAATGAGGATGTTAAAGGTTCCACTGGCGATGAAGGACATAATTCAGAAACTAAAGATGAAGAGAAGAAAGATGACTCTATATTTGAGTGCAATATTTGTTTAGATACTGCCAGGGATGCAGTTGTCAGTTTGTGTGGCCACTTATTCTGGTAATCAATTCTGGTGGAGTATGAATTCTAAATTATTCCAAGAGTATCAGTGATCTGAGCAGATCAAATAATGTATTTTACAGTATTTTTCTTCCAGTTGGCCTTGTTTACATCAGTGGCTAGAAACCAGACCAAATAGACAAGTATGTCCAGTGTGCAAAGCAGCAATCAGCAAGGAAAAGGTAGTTCCATTATATGGAAGAGGCAGTACTAAACAAGAAGATCCCAGGGAAAAAGTTCCACCTAGACCAGCAGGTCAAAGAACTGAACCAGAACCTGGAACTAGCTTCCCTGGTAATAAAAACTGTCATTACATATCTTCACCTTGCAGACAAATTCTAAGTATCATTAACTGATAATGGTCTCAAACAACATACATATTCAAAAAGCACATTGCTGAATATAGTTGATAAATGATTTTTTTTTTCAGGATTTGGGTTTGGAGATAACAGTTTTCATATGTCCTTTGGCATAGGAGCATTTCCATTTGGGTTTTTCACATCAACCTTCAATTTTGGTGACCCAAGACCAGCAGCTGCTGCTCATGGAACACATCAACATATGGAAGAACAATTCCTTTCAAAAATATTCCTTTGGTTGGCTATTTTATTCTTGACATGGCTACTAATGGCTTAAAATATCAAGATTTGCCTCATAATACTGTTTATTTTATGAGCAAAAAAATATGTATACCTAGACAGAGGTGGAGGGCAATATCACCTGAACATCCACATAGTGCAAAGTAAAAAAAATATCTGAGATCACAGAATTGTGATTTCAAGACTATATGAATTTCAATGGAGAAATGGTCTAGCCAAAGGTTGGATGTTTATAATTAAATGTTTTGATTTACCATTATTTAAAGTTTGTGTAAGATCTATTTTCTTATGTCCCATTCATGAGTTCTTAGAAGAAGAAAATTCAAAAGAAAACATTATAGGCTATGTAAATATTCAATTTATTCTTCATATCTGTATATAGATGTAATAATGGAAGAATAAAATTATATCCTAATCATCTTATTTGGATTTTGCTTGACACCTTCCTTGAAAAAAATCAAAGTTCTTTTGGTTTTGACTGTTTGAAACCTCTACTTGTCAACAGTTCATTGCATTCTGCTCTGCTGAGTTTGCTCAGAGGAAGTCTTTGAACCTCTTCATCGGCTGAATTCAAGAATACTAACTCTGGGGGAGCTCCGGATATTTTTTTCCACTCAACATTTTCATAATTCGGAATGTCTTCATAAGCAAACTTTCTCACATCCTGTAACCTATTGAGGGAACAACCAGGGCAACTCTGAAAGAGAAATAATGGAATTCAAACATGCCGAATCAATCTGATATATCTAATCTCTTGTAGATCAATTTTATTTACGCCTTACCTCCAGTCTTGCTCTAGCAATTTCACTGTCACTAGCATAGATTTCAAGCAACAATACAAAAAGGCTAATCACAAATAACTTCATTTTACAGTGGAAACTAGAAAATACTGAGAAATATTAAAATATTGGCGATAATAATATACTAGTTAGGAACCTTTACTGATTATCTACTTATCAGTTATCACAATAGAATACATATCAATAATTGTAAATTATAAGTATCAAATTCTACACAGTCATGATCAATATTTTGTTGCCCACTACGTCTTGCAAAGACCAATCACAATACAGGGTTGCCAACTCCTTGAAACGTCAGTACCGTACTCGGTTACTGAAATTACCGTATTTCGTAGTCCAGGACCGTACTTTCGCGGATATTATTGGAAAACAAATTTGAGATGGACAGGTTTCATTGATATCAGTCTATATAGTCCGGATACTGTTTTTTTGGACGAGTAGACAAAATTCTGGGACTAGCCGTAGGCGAGTCCTATGAGTCTGCGAGTACAAAACAACATTCCGGCCTGTTGCATACACAGTTTCGGGAACTATAGTGGAATGAATAACATATCAATGATCTCTCCATAACATTTATTATAACTTATAAGTGAGGCACATTTCTTCATAATATTCATTATAACAAAATTAGGATCATCCTTGCCTGTTCCCCATTACCATATCGTTCAAACTTCAAACACAGATTAAAAAACGTATCCAATGGAACGACATACGTCAGGTCAGGACGGCAGCGGCACAGAATAGAAATTTCTGTGGCAGTGGTTAAGTTGTCAAGTTGTCGTGGTTGGTGTTTATAGGGTCACTTGATAGAAATTTACGTTAAAGTCATCTTAACAGGGTACGGACAGATCCTCGTCTCCTCTCACTCTGAAGTATTTGTGGAACAGTAATATAGTTCCATCCTTATTCAATTCTGGGGATAAACACTAGATTTTTGACATTCGTTGTTTATTAGGTTATATTGAGGTCACTGGCGTATTATACGTAATTTCCATATGGAAAGAATCGGATCTCCATTACAAAACTCGTCCACCATATTGGATGTGCCATCTAGAATATCCCAATTTTGACTAAATAATTATAATCTCCGACCCCAGAAATCCCCAGATACCAATTTTGATTCTTGAATAGAATCGGATCATAATTACACAACTCGTTCGCCATATGATCTTCCTCAACAAGTAAATACCCTGTACATACCTATTATTTAAATTTTGAATGATTTTTTGTAGCGCCCATGGATGTGACGTGACAGCAATGTCAGGGATGCCAGTAGACAAAACTAAAGTCTCTAGATCAATAAAAAAGAATGCAGCTATGATCTGTCCGTACCCTGTTAAGATGACATTAACGTCAATTTCGATCAAGGGACCTTTGGTGTTCAAGTTTTGTGCTTGTTTCGGATTCACTGTTCAGTGTTCACTGGTGTGCTATGTTGATGTGAGCACGAGCATAGATCGATATAATTTCGAAATAACACAATTATTCGTAGGAAAGGCAGACCTGAAGGACCCTAAATTTCGGGTAAGGTCCGAGGTTAGGACCGTACACCGTACTTCGGACAAAAATACCGTAAAAGTACGGTCAGGATTGTACCGTTGGTATATTTGAATCACAATCGCAGCATATTGATTGATCTATCCCAGTATCCTTATCTATCCTCAAGCAAAAATGACTGGAATGTTTATGCTAAAAATAAGAAGAGACAAGAAAGTGTTCTAACCTTAGATCATAGAAAGAGGTTAAAACAATCTTCTTCTTCATTTCTCATCATTTTTATTTAACCATCATAAAATTGTCATCATTTTTACGCTGGTACTTTGGGCTTACGAACAATAGGCACATGGGGCATAGCCTTGACTAGGCCTTGACAACAAATACACAGATACAGGGTGATCAGAGATTCTAAATCTTGAACCACCCTGTATTTGTTCCAATTGAATGTCTGTAGATAGTAAATCAAAAGTTGAGATAGGGACATGTAAGCCCTTTTTACCAATAATGAATAGTTTCGACCAAAAAAACCCTATTCACGAAAGAAAATCAGCATACGCCACCTATCAGAGTTCTTGAAAGCTGTCAAAGCGGCATGTTCACTTTGTTTTCATTGGTTCACATTCGTTTTTTGTTTGTGCTTATTGGTCATATCATCAAAACAAACGAAGTGTTCAAGTTGCTGCCGTCAGGTGGTGCGACGAGTTATTTTCTATGGGGAATAGTTGTGAACACCCTATATCTCTGTAATCAATCCAGCTAGACCTCAAGTGTGGAAATTCAATGCAATCAGCTCTTCAGATAGTCTAAATATGCAATAATATACAGGGTGTCCCATTTAAAAAAATAAATTTTCAAGTCGCTGCACTTTCTTGAAACATTCTGAATAAATGAAACTAAAACCATTCGGTAGATCGAATGAAACCCTTCAACTTATGCATTATACACTTTTTTTGTAATAGCTTAAATGAAGAAAAGTTACGAGGGGAGCGACAGACTTTTGTTCCTCACTGTATAACGCAGCATATATTAATAACAGGCTGGTTTCCATAACGAAGGAAAATTAAATGGTACTCCAACAGGAATAATTGAGCTCTTTCCTACCTTGAACGAGAGAGAGAAAAGTTCTCTCCTCTTCCATCTTTCTCTTCAGTGCTACCAACGAGGCCGCATTGAAATAAAGAGATCCGATGAATCATTGCTTGTCTAACGTCTACTCTGCGCCACTGAACTATTTTGGATGTTATAATTTTCGAATTTTTCAAATGAAATTTCGATTTATATCATACTTAATTTGACATCATTTGTTAATATCATTAAATTTGACTCTCTGCTGAGTTTAAAAATAGTTCAGTGGCACAAACTAGATGTTAGACAAGGACAGATTTATCTGACCTCTCTATATTTCAATGCAGCTATGTTGGTATCATTGAAGAGAAAGATGGAAGAGGAGGGAACTTTCCTCTGTCTCGTTCAAGATAGAAAAGACCTCAATTGGACAAACTGAGTATTCTTTACCACCCATTCACCCACTTTCACTCTCATTGTACCACTAGATACCACTTCATCGCCGAGATTGAAATCTTAGAACACATGAATCTTTTGAGAACACACAGCTCTACAATGTTCATGTCATGACCGACATCTTTTTCCCATTTTATAATCAACCAAATAACCAGCAGGGCATTCATATATGGTAATATACAAAATATCTTTTTTTTTTCTTCAAAAATTGGTTGAATGAAATGTTAAAACGTTTATTATTTTATAAAAAAAACTGCAGTATAAACAAAGTTCATCACAAAATAATGTATAAGTACCTACCTATTAGACAGGAGATTAATTCACCTCCGGTTATCACCGGATTATCCGGATTCAATCATCCCTTGTAGGCGACTCCTGCCTCAAACGTTCCACATCATTGAATATTACTTGTGCCCCTCCGCCGCAAGTCGGCACTATATCGCCTTTATACAACTTGGTTTCAACTTCACCGTCTGCATCTTGTTCTTGGGCGACCAAACAGTACTTGGTTTGCTTGGAATTGGTCACGTCCGTCGCTTTGGTCAGCTTCGACACGGATTTGCGTTTTTTCATGGTCGGTTGCATAACCGTTCCTAAGGGAACCGGTTTTATAGCATTGTGTTCCAGCCATACCTGTAGAGAGAATAGCCCATAAGTAGGTCCTTCATTTCGATTTCCTGAACCTACGCCATTAAGGGGCGAGTGGACTGATAATGAATTATTGACATTCAATTGCTTCACTGTGTCCTTAGGGACCTACATTAATTTAAAGTTCTTGAATTACAGAGCTCATTTCAAAAGTACCCTCATGGCCGCCATTTGGCGATACGTCGACGTTATGCTGTTTCATTATTGGTCAGATAATCTTCCATTCCCACTCATGAAGCAAGGTTGTCAAGTCACCAATTATAATCAAGTTATCAAGAAGTGAATATACCATGTATGCAGATGATACAGTACTTTCATATGAAGGCAAGAATCCTTCAGATTTAGAAAATATGATAAATGAAGACTTGAAAATATTTGAAAAATGGCTCCAATCTAACCTTTTATCGATAAATACTAACAAAACAGAATATATGATTTTTCACCAAAAAAATAAACAAAAAATTCACCTCAACCTTAAAATAAGAAAAGAACTCTTGAAACAAACTGACCAGATAAAATATCTTGGTATTTGGTTTGATGACAGGTTGAAGTGGGACAAACATATTGATGTTCTGACAAAAAAAATATCTCCAATTATTGGTGCATTGAGAAGATGTCCCAAACTTGATATTAAAATTGCAAACATGATTCTCTACTCTCATATACTGAGTCGTATCAACTATTTAATAAATGTTTGGGGATCTTGTTCAAAAAATAATTTCAATAAAATATCAACATTATATAGAAAATCGTTAAAAGTATTGTATCGTCTCCCATTTGATACACCAACCAATCAATTGTATGAAATAACAAATACGTATTCTTTAGATGAAATATATAGAATTGAAACTCTCAAAATATCATATAATATCATAAATAAAAAATTGAAGTCGAATATTATTTTGATACGGAATTCTGAAATTCATAATCATGAAACTAGACAATATAACTTGTTCCATCTTGACGCCGCTAGCTCCCTAATCGGACAAAAAAGATTCACTCATTCAGCCTTAACTGAATTCAATAAACTACCTGATAATATAAAAATTTGCAGAAATATAGGTATATTAAAAAATGAAGTAAAAAAACTGATTATTTCTCAGCGGACTTGATAAAATTAATCATGCCATTTTTTTTTACAAATATTATTCTTTGTTTGCCAATTTACAGTTGTTGATATATTTTGAATGATGCTATGTTTACCTATAGGTATATAATTATGTACTTCCTTATACCAGAGCCTATTCTGTCTGGAAGTTATTTGTTCAATAAATAAATAAATAAATAAATAAATAAATAAATAAATAAATAAATAAATAAATAAAAACTAGTCATGTCGTTGAATAAAACACGAGATGAAACATAATAGGCGACTGAGATTGAGATCGTAGCGCCAGAACGGCGAATGTCGGTACTACGCTATATGGGCCATTGACAGATTGTTTACATTGTTTACATTGCTTTGATTAAGGACAAGATTATATCTGTTCAACAGTATAGATAACCTACCTACCTCTAGTTGACATTTATATGTACCATCATATGTAAGCCGTAAGTTCTCATCATTATTGAACAAGAATTATCATGATATAACCTGTATAGGATGGTGATTTCCACTCCAAATAGATGGCTGGGATATTCACCTGATTGCATGCCGTGTTGTTATGTTCACCGGTTCAAATGTCCTCTAGTGTGAAATAATATAATTATTATTATCTACACAAATATACAAGGTGATTCTAAAATAGGTGGTCAAACTTTGGGAGCATATAGAGTGGGTGAAATAGTTACGAAAACCTCTGTAAATTTTTTTTTCTAAAGTGACCCCCAAGAAAGATACAGCCCCTCAAAGGGGGTCCTCGGAGAATGATTTTGTATCATTATCTCCAACACCTTGTATAATGAAAATCTGAAATTTTGTCCATCCACTTACTGTTCAGTACCGGTTCTAATGGACTTGAAATCACCTCAAAATAAAATACAGGGATGTGTCAAAATAGGGAGGTAGGGGGTAAAAATTACACCAACTTTTTTGTTCATCGCAATTTCAGTTTTTTGACATGAAATTATGAAATCTCAGGGCTATTTACATAAAAAAGGTGCTCTTGTTGCATCTGGATAATATGAACTATTAGTGAATAAAATTTAAGAAAAGCTTGTTTTTAACAATATTTTTTATTTTAGTATTTTCAATAGGATCAGACCATAATTACGAAACTGGTCGTCCATTTTTAATTAATTAATTCCGACAACGAATTCAAAATTTCCAACCACAAAAACCCTTACAAACCAATTTTGAATCGAATCGAACCATAATCACAAATCTGGTCAGCCACATTGGAGCCGCCATATTTTTTTCTATCGAAAAGTCCTCAACGTGTTGTCAACTGTCATCTGACAGATTCCAAGTTCATCAGACGATTAGAAGTAGGTAAAAATTCAGTTGCAAGATTTGAACTAGATAATTAAACTTTGCAATTTAAATGATATTTTGGAAAAATAAATTTTATTCGCTAATGGTTCAGTTAATCGAGATTCAACAAGAGCTCCTTTTCTATGTTAATAGCCCTGAGATTTCATAATTTCATGTAAAAAAACTGAAATTGCGATGAACAAAAAAGTTGGGGTTATTTTTACCCCCTACCTCCCTGTTTTGACACACCCCTGTATTCAATTGCGAGGTGTTTTTTACTCCATTCGAACCGGCACTGAATAGTTAGTGGATAAACAAAATTTTAGATTTCCGTCATACAAGGTGTTGGAGACAATAGTACAAAATCATTCTCCGAGGCCCCCCTTTGAGGGGCTGTATCTTCCTTGGGGGGCACTTCAGAAGAAAATGTTACCGAGGTTTTCGTGATTATTTCACTTACTCTATATACTCCCAAAGTTTGACCACCTATTTTAGAATCACCTTGTATAATAAGCAATAATCCACAACACATGAAGGAAAATATTGAGACAATTGAGTTTTTATTGATGACTAGGAATATTACCAATACATGATTGAGAATTTATTAAATATTGAATAACAAATATTTCTGAAGTTCCCAATCGTATTTCAACATATGACAACTGTACTATGGTCTGCCCCTACTCACGAAATTGTGACGTCAGTTTTTACTCGCGGTAAATTTCTAGCCAACTGCTGATAAGATGTGCTGCATAAATTTGCGGTGACAGCAAGGAGATTCGCTCAAGCTGTTTATACAATCTTTCAAGAAATTAAACATTTGTGCTATTAGGTTGAATGACAATTTGACATTTTTCGTTTTGTTTTCTCTTGGAGAACTGATATTTGATTTGATTGTTATGAAAAACATATGTAAGAAGAATCAAGATCTCATATGCAAGGTATACATATTAATAAACTGGATATAATATTTGAATAATATAAGATAGACCCATAACTTTTTAGTTCTTTTGTTAATTTTTAGGGGTTGAGACATCCTCTAGTAATATTTCCATTCATCAGGAAACGAAGATTCATAATTTATTAATGTGTCTATCCAGAAACATACTATGAATTGTTAACTTATTTTGAATTATGATATAAGTACCACCATTTTAAGATAAAATTCGCAAAAATATACTAACACTGAAATGGTTCCATTTTTTTAATCTACTCAGAACTCACCCCATCTGTTGACCTTGACCTTCTTCTTCTTGCAGAGTGAGTTTGAGTAGTCAAGTTCCTCCTAGAACTTTCAGGAGTTTTTGGGGTAGGGGGTGGTATATTTTCGACCTGCTCTTCCATGGGACTGACAACAATTTCAGCATCCAGTGCTTCCTTGACCATCCTCAATTTTATTTCCTTCGCCCTCATATTAGCATGGAAGTGTTCCCGCTGTTTCCTCAACTTACTTTCCAGCTCCTGATTCTTCCTCTCATTAGCCAATGCTGACTTTTGTTTTTGCTTTTCCTTGTCTAGAATTTTTTGGTTCAATTTCAGATCTTTCTCATCGATCATGTTATGCAGAGAACAAATGACTCCTTCAAGCTCTTTGTTCTTGGCCTCTAAACTGCCACAGGACGATTCCAAATGGGTTATTTTCGTCACAAGATTGTTATTTTTTTGTTTCTGCTTTTGTAGCTGGTGGTCGTAGCTGTTTGCTTGTAGGGTCTTTTGCACATTATCATTCTCCATATCAACAAGCCTCTTTCTGAAACTCTGATCTGTCTTGTCGATCTCCGCAACGAGCTCGCTTATTTTTGGTTTGCAGAATTCAAGGCTCTTGATGACCTTATCAATTTGCAAGCCACATTCCTCCACGTTGCTGAAGTCGAATTTGATAAATGGGATTTCAGGTAGCACAGAAAATAGAGCCTTTGTTTTGATCTTGGCTGGGGTTGCCCTTTTCTTTATTGTTTTTTTAATACTAAGAGGAGTTTGCTGAGGTTTAAATTTGGTTATTTTCACGTCCTGAGAAATTTCAGCGAACTTCAGGACATGAAGGTTTTCGTCTAGATCATTGTAGGAGGGATTGACACAAACTATCATTTGTACTGTACCATCACCTTCGAAATAATTCTTGAAGAGGTAGGTCAATCTACTATCACGGTACGGTACAACTTTGTTTGCTCTGGTGCGCTGATTTTCACGCAAAATCTCCATGCAAGTTCTCAGGCTCATCAATGAGTTGTTTATGCAACTAGCTTCTCTTAACCTATAAAGAAGCAAGTGGAATGGTCTTAGTCCAAATGCATGTACAGGTACTGAATCTATAATAGTATGTATAAGTCTTGGTACAAGTATAATTTGTAGCAAGAAATACTGCTGATATAATCAAATCAAAAGATGGAGCTGCATACTGAATAAATATTCTTGATTTTTTATATTGAAGTCCCAAATTCCTGTTGTTTAAATAGTTGTAGATTAAGTACAGTCACATAATGACAAGCAGGTTGAAAGCCAACTCAATTAAAGCGAGGTCCTTCTGTCTAAATTATTTTGTGTAAAATTTAAGTTATTAATCAATTCCAAAAAAACAGGAGAGTCTATAACAATAAATCGGGAATCGCATTGAAAAATAATTAACCCCATCTGGGGTCGCAGTGGAGGGGTGGTATTCGCCCCACTCACATGGAACCTAACCTAACCCCAACAAACTTAGCTGAACCACTTCAAAATTTCAGACTCGTTTATTACCATATTTGCGAATTTATTACCCTTCATTCAACAGAAAAAACCAACTGCTCTGCTAGCTTTATGTCAACCTAGCAGAACTTCAAATAGGTATACTATAATTTATTACTATTTTATTACCAACTCATAACTATGATCACGATTTGTTTATTCATCATTCGATCGAAAAACGCCGATTTGTCTATCGCGATCTCAAGCTAACACTTGAGCTAGCAGGACCAAAACTTGAATCACATGGTTTTTAAAATTCTATTGAGTCCTCAATAAATAAATAATTTATCACCATAAAATCATAACCCTTCATTTAACAGAAAAAACCAACGGCTCTGAGTTCTTTTTGTCAACCTAGCAGAACCCCAGGCAGAACCATAGCATCCCAGCAAACATTGAATCTCTGGCCCAATGCATGATCAGTCGGCTGAGTGCTGGCAACGGCTGAGCTGCAACGGACGAACGTCGGCCCATTGTATGGTATATTGTAATCGTGGATCCATAATCCAGCCAGCACTGGACCAGTAGTATCAAATCGTGATGCCATTTCACTACGTCGTCTTAGCATCGGCTCTTTGTATGATATATTGAAATCATTCAACTATAATCCAGCCGGCACCAGGAAAATAAAAGGCATCCGCGCTTTACCAGACTTCATCATATGATATTACCCACACATCAGCCCTCTCCTGTGTAATTTCGATGAAAATATATCTTTACTTTATGATGAAAAAATTTATATACAGGGTGAGTCAAAAATGTGTACCGAGCTTTCTAGGGGTGATAGAACATTGAAAAATAAGTGTAGTTTGATGATTAAACTCATGGCCCAAAATGCATATTAAGGGAGATATATCCTTCCAAAGTTGATAAAATTAAAATAATTTCTCCGCATAACTTCTGAACGATGAAAGCCACCCGATTGAAATTTTGTGCATGAATGTATGTTGTCAAAATACATTTTTTCGTCACACTTCCACATTTCTGATATTGTTATAAAGGGTGTTTTCAGAGGGTGAGTCATGATTTTTTGTAGAAAACTTTTTTCCCTGTATTATTTTCGGTGAAAAAACAGGAGCATTTGATGGAGCGAAGAAAATTACATGAAAAAGGTACTCTTATTGAAATACAAAAAATTGAGCCGTTCGTGAGATATTTGAGTTTTTGTAGTTACATGATATCAGCAGATTGATTTTATTCATCGCGAAATTCATCGGTAACAATATTTTAGCAGGCCATGATGAATAATTTTGTTCTCAATTTTGACGTTCATGTCATCAACATTCGAGTCAACATTGTTGTAGTTGATTTGTTCGTGTGGTTTTTCTGTGTCATTTATCACTGCGATTATCAACTGAGATTTTAAGAAATATGGCAGGTTATTCGTTCTCTGAACAAACTGATATGCTTCTAATGCTTGGCGAGTGCTTCGGAAATGCAAATGCTGCTGTGAGACGATATGCAGAGATGTTTCCCGCTCGACGCGTTCCAAATTCGAGAACAATTTTGAGGATTGTACAAAGACTGCGTGAAACAGGATGTTTGAAAACCAATAATAGAAATGGTGGCCGACCCAGAAGTGCGAGAACTGTAGAAGTTGAAGAAGAAGTATTAAATACTGTGGAACAGGATCCGGAAATAAGTACACGGAAATTAGCAAGACGAATAGACACAACACAAGCGAATGTAACCAGGATTCTCAGAGAGCAACAGCTACACCCTTATCATTATTTGCAGGTACAAGAACTGTTACCACGAGACAATGAAATAAGATTGAGATTTTGCGAACAGTTGCTGGAACGAACTCGAAGATGTCCTGAGTTTTTAAACAAAATATCGTTCACAGACGAAGCAACTTTTACTAGAAACGGTGTTTTCAATTCGCGCAACACTCATTTCTGGGCTGACGAGAATCCACACGTTGTTAAAGTAACGCATTTTTAATATAATTTCAAAGTGAACGTCTGGGCAATGTACCTCAACTTCTTAGAAAATGAGTTAGGTACGATATTAGAAGACATTCCTCTCAACATACGTAGGGAAATCTGCTTTATGCATGATGGAGCACCACCTCATTATGTAAGAGTTGTACGTGAATGGCTTAATGATAATTTTCCTGATAGGTGGATATGACGAGGCATAGACGCTCCTATTTCCTGGCCCGCTCGTTCGCCTGACCTCAATCCACTAGATTTTTCGATCTGGGGTTACATAAAATCTAGGGTTTATTCAAGCGAAATTCGGAATTTTGAGGAGCTGAGGCAAAAAATTGTGAACGAATTTACGTTGTTGAAAAATGATCACCAAACTATGAACGGTTTGATGAATAATTTACGTAAACGCCTCAGATTATGTATAACCGAAAACGGTGGACATTTCGAACAGCTACTATAATTTATTTTTTTCCTTTTTCTTCCATTCAAAATTATTTGTTAATTAAAAGTACCAAAAACATTATCAAACTTTTATTTTTATTCAAACCTTGTTGGTACAGACTTATGCTATGCTATGTACTTATTGCTCAGTAACGTGGCACAGGGAGGTGATATTATCGACAAAATTAAAAACAAAATTGTTCATGGCCTGCTGAAATATCGTTATACCGATGAATCTCGCGATGAATAAAACCAATCTGCTGATATCATGTAACTACAAAAACTCAAATATCTCACGAACGGCTCAATTTTTTGTATTTGAATAAGAGTAACTTTTCCATGTAATTTTCTTCGCTCCATCAAATGCTCCTGTTTTTTCACCGAAAATACAACAGGGAAAAAAGTTTTCTACAAAAAATCATGACTCACCCTCTGAAAACACCCTTTATAACAATATCAGAAATGTGGAAGTGTGACGAAAAAATGTATTTTGACAATATCATACATTCATGCACAAAATTTCAATCGGGTGGCTTTCATCGTTCAGAAGTTATGCGGAGAAATTATTTTAATTTTATCAACTTTGGAAGGATATATCTCCCTTAATATGCATTTTGGGCCATGAGTTTAATCATCAAACTACACTTATTTTTCAATGTTCTATCACCCCCAGAAAGCTCGGTACACATTTTTGACTCACCCTGTATAATAAAATAGGTAGTTATATTTTTATTATATTCTCCAGGGGATCCTTTCGACAGTGATGGACGAATAGTAAACGTCAATTCACTTATTATATTATTTTTCGTTCTTCAACATTCCGTTGTATAGGTATCCGATATTTGCTCGCTGATAGGTAAATAAACCTACCACCTAATGGAGTCACAATATTTCACTAAGAAATTCAAAACAAACTCAGGTGCGTCACAGAAACTCGTCTACTTCATCGGAGAATTAGAAATTTTTGTCTCCTGTTATGATATGATTATGATAAGTATTCATTGATGGTACTCATAAGTTATCGGTAGTCAATATCTAACATAAAGTGATAATGGCTTAGATGGTAAGATCTCGGCTTCGTAATCCAAAGGTGGCATGTTGGAACGCGGCCAGAGTGACCTATTGACGTCTGACAGACGTCGTTTGCCGCGTCGGCAACTTCTGGCAAGCAGGTTTTGGGCCGACGTAATAACGACCGAAATTGTTTGCTGCCATAGAATTTAGTTTTTTGAAAACTTGAAATATACCAGAATAATTTATACTCAACTATTTAATTTTTGATAACCAAATCCTTTTGGATAATTTCGGAATGATCTCTCTAGAGAGACGTCGGATAATTTTGAGTGTGACATTTCTTTACAAATTAATGCATAACCAAATCGATTGCTCCAAATCGATTGCTCTGTACTTCTTAATCACATAAACTTTCTCATTCCAAGATTATTCAGTAGACAATCGAACATGTTCTACAATATTGCTACTAGAACAAGAATTATGCTGAAATCTCCAATTTATATTATGTGTGATAACTTCAACAAAATTTCTCATACATGTGATATTAATCATGACTCACTGAGAGACGTGAACGAGGACGTGAATAATTGTAGTGGGTCGTGAGATGATTCGAAAAAAGGTATCGAATATGCGAGTAATTATCAGATTTCTTTATTAAATTATAAACACAGTTTCTCAACAATAATCATGCCAACTATGGCCAAACAAATAGGTACGAAAGAAAAATGTGTGATCGCAGCGGAGTGTAACACTCTATCTCAACGCTTGCGACTCACTGCCTACCCTACCCCCTACATGACCAGTCCTTCTCAGTCTCGTACATTCCCTTTCACCTCACTTCGCGCACCCCTCGCCAACTATCGCACACCAGTGGCGGGGTTCCAAACCGGCACATCACCCCCCTACTTCAATCAAAGTTATGATACTCAGAACGGCTGATTAAAGTAAAATTCAGAGAAATGCTCCTAAAGACGACGAAGTTATGGTGAATTGGAATACAATAAAAAAATAGAATGATAACAAAACAAAAACAAAAAACACTTATTTTCTATAATTTCATAGAAAAAGGTAAGTTGGTGAGTCAGCTTCCTCACATGTTCCCCAATTCTTTATATGGCTTAAGATTAATTATATTGTGGATACCAACATCTTTTCCAGATTGGTCTCTCAGCTGATATGAATTTGGACCTGCCTGTTGAAATACATAAAATGGTCCTTCATACAGAAGTACGAATTTTTTAATTATGCGGTCCTCGGCCGAAGACTGGCTATGCTTACGAATTAGTACTTTATCCCCCGGTTGGAGAACTATGAGCGATTGCCTTTTGGAATTATGTTTAGCAATACGGCGCTCTGCTTTCGATCGCAAATTCTCGCGAGCTAACAACCAATAACGCTCCAAGTTAGTACTACCCTCGGTTTTGGTCTCCGGATATTTTATCAATTCCGCACACGGGTTGACCGGTGATATACCAAATTGTAAGAAATTCGGCGAATATCCCGAACTTTCATTGATAGCATCATTCAAACATTTCTCTACCCACGTGAGCACATTCGCCCATTTAGTATGTTGATCGTAGCAATATAGACGTAATAACCGACCGATTTCCTTATTATACCTCTCTGTCATATTTCCCTGCGGAAAATAAACAGAAATATTTTTAATTTTTATTCCCGCTTCTTCCATGGCCCGAGTCCATTTCTTCGAACGAAACTGCGTCGCGTTGTCTGTCAATAAGCTTACCGGCTTTTGCACATTGGGTATATAATCCCGAACCAACCTCGTTAATATGCTAACGGACGTTGCTCGCTTAACCGCATATAACTTGACATATTTGCTAAATGCGTCTACTATCACTAGTAGTTGGGTTACTCCTCCGCGTCCTGGTGGTAGCGGACCCATTAAGTCTAAGCATACTAATTCCCCTGGTTTACTTGGCAACACGGAATGCATGGGACCGTGGCTCGTCGGAGCCGATTTTGACTTTTGACATAAATCACATGCGGCTATTATTTGCCTTATGTTCTTTTGCATTTTAGGCCAGTAAAAGAAACGTCTCATGTGTAAAAGTGTTTTTGTTTTGCCAAAATGACCCACTTCTTCATGATACAATTTTACTAAATTGAAAACTTGGGAACGTGGAACGCACAAGCGATACCCCTCATTCTCCTGATCTCCCTTACGAAAAAGAAGTCTATCGTACATTATGAACCATTTCAGGGTTCGTCGTCTTTCTTCACTCCCTTCCCCATTTCCAGAACTATTTTGATCCTTTTCTAACAATTTTATTTTTTCATTTATCCATCTTTCCTGACACTGATCCGCCCTCAACATTTCAAAATGCTTGCTGAATTCCGCGTAATTGTCTACTAATTTCATTACCGAAATTTCCACTCTTTGTCCCTCATGCGGTTCCTGAACCTCAGTATCTTTTATTGGGTATCTGGACAAAGCGTCCGCTAAAATATTGTCAACACCCTCACAATGACTCAAGGTAAAATCAAATTCTTGTATGAACAATGTCCAACGCATTAATCTTGCGCTTCTAAATTTACAAGTTAATAGAAACTTCAAAGATTGATGATCACTTGTGACATATAACGTCCTGCCCAAAATCAACGCACGCCACTGCTTCAAACAGCACACTAAAGCCCACAGTTCTTTTTCGGTGACCGTGTAACCCAACTGACTACCTTTCAGGGTTTTACTAGTGAAGGCTATTATTCTTTTTTTTATTGGTATTCTCTTCTATTTGATACAGTGACCCCCCAATCGCATAGTTAGAACTGTCACATTCTATGAAAAAAGGTGCATCCAAATTCGGATGAATCATCATGTTAACTTCCAAAAAAGCCCTTTTAATTGTATCAAAAGCAACCTGCTCTTCCGCAGACCACCTCCAACTCACTCCTTTTTTCAATAACTTGAGTAAAGGTACTGTCAATTCAGAATAATTTTGACAGAATCTATTATCATAATTAACCATGCCCAAAAAACCTCTGAGCCCTTTGACATTTTTTGGTGTTGGAAATTGTTTTATCGCCAGTACTCTTTCCTCATTCATGCTAATACCCTCAGACGATATAATATGGCCCAAAAAGTTCACTTTAGCCCTGAAAAACTGCGACTTCCTCAATTTAATTGTCAATCCCCCTGAATATAATTTCGAAAATACATCTTGCAGATGTTGAAAATGAAGTTTCATATTATCGGAGAAGATTATCAAATCGTCAACATAAATTATGACGTAATCCAAATCACCTAGTACCATCTTTAGGCACCTAATCAAACTTGCCATCGAAGTTGATAGTCCAAAAGGCACTCTCTGGAACGTATATGACATCCCTTCGAAAACAAAACCCACGTATTTTTGATCTTCTTTCTTAATTTCGAGCTGCCAATAAGCAGCCGTCAAATCTAAGGTACTTAAAACTTGTCCTTTTTTAAAACTCAGTAATAATTCGTGGGGATTAGGAGGAGTAATAAAGTCCTTATTCATCCTTGCATTCAACCATCGGGCATCTAAACAAACTCTTACCGATCTATCTTTTTTTCTGACCGTTACTAAAGGAGATACATATTCTGTGTTACTCGGTTTAATTATTCTAACATTTCCTCTATTTGTTTCCTAACTTCCTGTCTATACACAAACGGGATAGGGTATGATGGCGCACAGAACGGAGCACTATCTCTCATTTCAATGACATGCTCATAATTCTTTGCTTTTCCCGGATTTTCCGAAAAAACCTGTCTATTATTTCTCAATAACTCGAGCAACCTCAATTTATCCTCCTCCTCTGTTAAATTGGAATTACGCACCGAATCAACAAATTCCTCATCCGTATAACCATGACTTACGTTAGACACGCCTTTCCTGACCTCTCCTATACTAACTCTACCTTCTCTCGTAATCACCACAGAATCCATGTTAACCGCCTCGTTAACAAAATCAACTTGGTACTTACTAGGGTCCCTTGATGGAAATTGACGTTAAAGTCATCTCAACAGGGTACGGACAGATCATAGCTGCATTCTTTTTTAATGATCTAGAGATTTTAGTTTTGTCTACTGGCATCCCTGACATTGCTGTCACGTCATATCCATGGGCGCTACAGAAAATTATTCAAAATTTTAATGATGGGTATGTACACTGTACAGGGTATTTACTTGTTGGGGACGATCATATGGCGAACGAGTTTTGTAATTATGATCGAAATTGGAAGGTATATGGGGTTTTCCGGGGTTGGAGATGATGATTGTTTCTTCAAACTTGAAAAATTCAAGATTACGGATCCAATATATAGCAAAAGAAATTTCTAATTACGATCTGATTCTATTTAAGATTGGTATCTGAGGGTTTTCGGGGTCGAACTTTATGATTTTTTGTCAAAATTGGGAAATTCTTGATGTCGGACCCAATATTGCGAACGAACTAGACAAGCCCAGTCAGCACATCCTTTCGTTGTCAACCTCGAAAGATGTCGAACAGCACTTTATCAAAACTTCTTCATCCATAGAACGGCTAGGCTCTGGAATTCATTGCCTGTGGAAGTATTTCCAACAACATATAATCTCCAGAAGTTCAAAAAAAATCCAATACCTACCTCCTATCCCTATCCTCCCTAGGAACGCACGATGTTCGTTGAACATTATAGGGCTTTCCTTTCGTGCGCTTCAAGCGATAAAAAAAATTATGATCCAATTCTATTAAAAAATTCCGGGGTCGGAGATTGTAACTATTTCGTCAAAATTGGGATTTTCAAGATGGCGGATCCAATATGGTGGACGAGTTTTGTAATGAAGATCCGATTCTATTCTAAATTGGTATTTGGGGGTTTACGGGGTAGGAGATAATGATTGTTTCGTCAAAATTAAGAAATTTAAGATGACGGATTCAATATGGCAAAAGACATTAGTTTATATAATTATAACTCTACCACAAATAGAAAATTATGTAATAAAGATGCAAGAGTGAAAATAAAAAGCCTATAAGTTATACTGCGTATACTTAGCGCATACCTACTTTTTTATTGTTACTTTCATCAATAAATTATTCGAAAATGACTTTTCATTTAAAAGAGACGGTAAAATCATGTGTATAGTATGGGGGTGAAGTATATTCTATATTCCTTATTTTCCTGCATATTTTACGTATTAATTTTCATCAGTCTACTTTTCGTCCTGGACGAATTGTACATAGTGTGATATTAGTAACTCCATGAAGTCTTCTCCGCGTTGGATTTCTGAAAATATATTTAGACTACTGCTGAGCTTGAAATCAGAATTCATTCAGTCAATTCAGTCAACCCTGGTATACATGCAGTCTAAGAACAGTTTCTTTGGGTGAAGTATATTGAGCTTTCAGTACAATTTATATGATCCCTGGATCGCAAAGATTATGCTGGAGTAGTAAACTCTAAAACTAGAGGATTGTTCATCTATATCTTGGTATAGTTGAATCAGGAATTCCATATGGAAATTACGTATGATACGCCAGTGACCTCAATATAACCTAAAACACAACGAATGTCAAAAATCTAGTGTTTATCCCCAGAATTGAATAAGGATGGAACTATATACCTGTTTCACAAACACTTTAGAGTGAGAGGAGACGAGGATCTGTCCGTACCCTGTTAAGATGACTTTAATGTCAATTTCCATCAAGGGACCCTAGTACTTACTACCCTCAACTATGAAATTCAAAGTCATGTTCCTGAAATCCAGTTCAGCCTGTGATTTCCGCAACCAATCAAATCCTAGTAAAACCCCCCGATTCAATTTTGGCACTACCAAACAACAAACTTCCTGAGCTATCTGCCCTATCCTTATGGGTAACATGATCTGTCTCGTAACCTTCTGTACTTTAGCCCCCACGGCTACGACAATGGACATATTAGTAACGGGCAGGGTTGCTATATCTAATTCTTGTTTCAAGCCCTCGTAGAATTGTTCGGATATTGCTGATATTTCACTACCACTATCTAGTAAAATATCTACTTCTTGGGTACCTACCCTTGCTATAATAACCGGTGCCGAAATTTCAGATCCATTCAATACTAATTCTTCATCAGAATCTGTTAATAGATCCACTGGATCTTGGTTGAATTGTGTTATCAAATTTACGTGTGGATTTTCATTATTATCCCAATGACGATTTGTTTGCACCCTATCAGTGTTAGGATGACTATTTCTAGTTATTTCTTCTCGCCCTTGCACATTTCTTGCAGTTTCCACAACCCTATTTTGATAATTATTTATGCGACGTCTCGGAGGTTCCCTTATAAATGTTTCGTCTAATTTCCTTAAATAATTTTCCACTTGGTCAACCGTTTTCAGCCCCTGTACAATTATTCCTCTTTGGATTTCTACCGCGAAATGTTTCCCTATCATCTCTATCACCTTTTCTTCTGAAATAGGTTCCGTCAAAAAATTTGCCTTCTGTATCAGATTCAAAAAATAGTCCGCTCTACTCTCTCCTTCGAATCTACCATAATTCAACTCTAAAAATAACTCTCTTTGCTTCTCCACCCCCCAAAACCTATCCTTAAAAGCATCTTCATAGTCTTGAAAACTTGTGAAAGATTGTTCCTTATGTACCACCCAGTCTGCCGCCGAGCCGCGAAGACAATTTATAGCAAGACCCGTCCTAGCCATTTCCGGGACGCCCGCTTCAACAAAAATCTTTTTCAATTTTCGCAAAAATAACATAGGGTGAATTTTTCCATCTGGGTAAAATGTGAGAGCCGACCCCCCTAACTCCCGCCAATTTAAAATGAAAGATTTATCAACTTCTACTGCCGATTGATTTACTATAATCGGTACAGGCTGAGGTGTCGCAATCGTCTGGTTTTTATTACAGGCTTGCCCTTGATCGACTTTCAATGATAGATTTTCAACGGTTTTTTGTAATCGACACATATCATTCGTAAGTTTATCTAGAATTCTGTTCAAATTCAATGGCATATCATCCACATCCTCACTCGTCAACTCTGTTTCATCCTCTTTAGAAACATCCCCCTTTACACCTCCGGTAGATTTTTTACTATGCCTGGGCATGATAACTACAATAATTAACCAGCCGTTATAACTTTGATACTAAACCTAATAGAATTATTGTCAATTCGCTAAACCCTATCGCAATGTTCAATAATAATAGTCATGGACTGATCTCACCGCTTCTGCGACACCACTGTTGAAGAGGTCTCTCTACCTGCTACCTGCTACTGTCGGTATCTCTGTCTTGCCGCCGTTGTTTACCATTTACGCAACTCTCGCTTCCCGCCGTCCAGCCGTCGACTTCATGTCTTGTAAACAGTCCCGCTTCCTATTGTTTACCTGCGTCCTGCGGTCCTTACAATCTCGCCACCTCGTTGAATCGTCGTAGATTATATTTCAACTGCATAATACGTGATAATACCCCGTCTTCTTCGCATCCAAAAATCCAACTTCCACTTCGCAAATATCGATACCTCTGCCTCGAGTTGGGTGCCAATGTAGTGGGTCGTGAGATGATTCGAAAAAAGGTATCGAATATGCGAGTAATTATCAGATTTCTTTATTAAATTATAAACACAGTTTCTCAACAATAATCATGCCAACTATGGCCAAACAAATAGGTACGAAAGAAAAATGTGTGATCGCAGCGGAGTGTAACACTCTATCTCAACGCTTGCGACTCACTGCCTACCCTAACCCTACCCCCTACATGACCAGTCCTTCTCAGTCTCGTACATTCCCTTTCACCTCACTTCGCGCACCCCTCGCCAACTATCGCACACCAGTGGCGGGGTTCCAAACCGGCACATAATAAATTGTAAGATTATATGCACTAGTAATAGTTGTACATCTTGTTTTGGTCATCCCTCTGTTATGGTTGGTGTTAGTATCCTGCATTTCTTAGATATAATCTAACTAATCCTTGTCTTTGTCTCATGTTATTCATATTATTCTGTCAAAAGTGTGATTTGGGTGTAAAACCTGTCGAAAATGAAACCCTTTTTTCACATAAGGATATGCCAATTTCCATTTATAAAAGAAAATCGTCGCAGAACAGAAACTCAAATGACTTGTTAGTGGAAATACCATTTAATTAATCTCTCAATTCAATGCATCCTCTCTGATGGGACCAAGATAACAAATCGACGTTTTTTACTCGTTTTTTTACCATGGAATGATGAGTAAAAAATTCGTGATTATATTTATAATTTAGTAATAAAATAGCAATTAACTGTGGTATCTCTGGTATATTTGAAGTTTTCAAGAAGAAATTTTTAGAGAGTATTTAGCTGACATTAAACTAGCAGAGCCGTCGTTTTTTTTCTCTGTTAAAAGAGGGGTTATAAATTTGCAAATTAGTAACTTATTGAGGACTCAATAGCATTTCCTAGAGAATTTCAAAATAAATGTGATTTGTGAGATAAGACAGATTGTTTTTCTTCAATGAATGATTAGTAAAAATTTCCTGAATTTAGTTATAAGTTAGTAATAAATTATGGTATATTTGAAGTTTGAAAAAAATAATTTTCAGCTATGGTTCTGCTAGGTTGATATGAAGCTAGCAGAGCCATTGGTTTTTTCTGTTAAATTAAGGGTAAAAAATTCCTAAATATGGTAATAAATTAGTACTAAATTAGTAACAAATTATAGCACTATTGCAAAAATGAAATATTGAAGTGGATCTGCTAGGTTTATTAGGGTAAATAACCCATGATAAACTATCATAATCAGTATTATAAAATATAAATAAATAAAAAATATATACATATATTGTATATGATTTTCTCTACCTTTTTTGTTGATGTAATTCCTTTTGTCTGACTTACCTGAACCACTTGTTTCTGTATCTCTTACAATATGAAATGAATATCATTACTATTATTAATAATATACACAGTGAGCTGCCAGGTCAACTTATATTATAATATCAATATTATGACAAGGAATGTTGAACAATTCCTATTTCATCAATCAAAGAATGAATGTATCAAAATTTGTTGATTTCATCCCAAGTTTCATCATTTCTGATTCTGACAAGAGCAGATGAGCATGAAATGATGTTGAGTCAATAACAAATCATAGAGGATATGTGTGTTAGAGATGCCATCCTGAATTAGGAATATAATTGTTTTTTGATGAGTAAAATATTTCCATTAAACATATTTTATCCATTCAATCCTAACTGATTCTAGATAATGATTCAAATAGATAACTATTCTTCAATAAATGTTATAATAGAGAATATATTTTCTCAGAATTAGATATAATATATTTAAGGGTGAATATATAAAAATATTTATCATTTAATATTTAAGAATCTCTGAATGCTGATTGGTTCTTTTGAATAATCCAACAGATTTCAGCCAATAAGCTTCTCAAATTCTTAAATTTTAAGTGTGAAATATTTTTATATATTCACCCTTTCTGTTGAATATTCAAAGAATAGTAATTCTACATTAATATATCTTGAATTAGGTATTTCCTCTAGTGTTTCCAATAATTGAAAGATATAATTGATTATTCAGTGTTATTAGGCAGGAAAATAGTTGTATTCTGTTAGATATTTTAAAAATGATTTTCTTATTTCTAAAAAAATAGAGAGAGTTATTTCTCAGTTTGGTGAGGATTCTAAGAGTAGTTTTTGTTTTTTATAACAAGTTTAACTAACACTTATCTTTTGATAGATACCAATTAATTTAAAAAGTACTACTCAGAGATAGGCACCTATTTTGATATAATAATGTACCTGTCTTTGAAATAACATCCATTATTACCTACACTGCTACCTCCACCTCATGCAATGATCTCCATTGATTTCTCTTGATCTATGACAGTCACATTGACCAGACCTTTGAAATTGGAAAAATAGAAACTTGTGCTCTTCAAAGATAATATGGATAAAATAACTGTGGGAAAATATTGAGGAAGAAAATTTAATTACCTATCTCCTGTATTTTGTGTACGGCTGGTTCTTTCTGATCCTGCTAAATCAACAAGACTCAATTGTGATACAGTCAGCACATTTTTTTCTGGGATAATTGGTTTTCCATCCTCATTAAGAGTCACCTGTTCTAGTTGTGCTACTCTTATAGTAAAAATAGAATGGCTTCTGCTGGATTCAGCATTCAATGTGGTGTGTGCCATTTTCTTTTTTTTCTGTCCAGCACTGAATAATTCAAATGCTTCTTGAGCACTTTTGACTTCCACTTCTGTTACACCATTGACATACATATTCCTCTGACTGTCTTCTCTTAGAATTTTATTTTGCAAACTTTTGCCATTACCTGATTCATCCAGTAAATCATAAACATTATTGTTGTAAATTTCAATGTAGGTGATGAAGATGGCAAACAAACTATTGTCATTTATTAGTGCAATTCTTGATCCCTCATTTGAGAAAACAGTTTTATCATCATTCATTTTCTTTTGATTCTTAGGTGTTCTTGCCAAGTTCCGAATTTCTGATAACCTATCATGAAGGGCATCATCCTCAGTTTGTACTTCAAAGCCATTCATTCTGTCTGACTTGATTATAAATTTTGGTGCCTGTAGTTCTCCAATTGAATTGAAGATTGTGTTTATACAACGTGGCATAATACCAGGGTTCTCTTGATTTCCTGTGAGAGTATAAGTTTTTCCTGAGCCTGTAACTCCATAAGAAAATAACAAGCCATTCCTCCCTTTTAGTAGGTCCTCTAATAAAGGATATGCTAAATGTTCGAATACTTCTTTCTGAGTGGAATATGCTGTGAATATATGTTTAAATTTGTAACACATTTCCTTCCTGATACCCTTGGCTTCAGTGACAACAGATATTTCATTAGGAGACAACAACTTCATGGAGGGCTGATCTGAGTCACTGGATTTGAGAGGCCTTAAACGGCAATAAACATGAACAGGTTCTTTGTCCGAATCGGAGTTTGTGGACAATGTAGTTTTCTCTCTTTGTAGTTTTCTTGGTGTTGGGGTGAATTTTGTGGAAGCAAACATATTTTAGATCGTAAAACTTATCAACACACTACTTTTATAAACCAAGAAATCTCTGAGCCTTTTCTATGGCGATTGTTGCGAACCTATCACCAATATCAACCGTTGAAAAGTTGAATTCGAAAATGCAAAAATGCAAAAGGTAAACAACTCATCAACAAATACAAATTTTCAAATCAAAATCAAACCGTCACTACCCGTCACTGTCACGACAGTGGCGTACTAGGTACTGACTTGGGTACTGACCAAGAAAGTACTGACACTGACGAGTGACGACTGACCAATAGGCCTGTTCGAGTGTTCGTTTGCGCTTGCTCAACCTGCTAAACTTGATTTTTTTCTATGACTTTCTTTGTTTACATCATGGCAGGAACAGAGAAAACTATGGGAAAAAGATCAACTTTAGTAGGGATTGAAGAGATTGAAAAATAACTTCGAATCACGATCAGTGACGTCAGAACACATTGAAAAGTTACCAGACTAGTTCATCAATCTTGTTCAATCACAAATTATATGACACTAATGACAATGACATAGTATTGACATTCGCAGTTGGCACGTCTTATGACGTCAAAGTCTCTTTGTGACATGTGACATGACATCTGTATTTTTTATTTTTATCTTAATAAAAATGACAACACAATAATTATTATTTTATGTCAGGTTTATTTTCTGTTTTGATGTTGAAAATGAATTATGTGTATTGTGAAAATGTGAATAATTCGATACGATATAAATGGTAACAACTTCTTTATGCTGGTTTTCAAAATCATCCCAGAGATAAATGTGAATATATTCAAATCATTCAATCAGGTATGCAGGTATATCACCTTTCACCTACATAGATTTTCCAAATGATATGTTTAGCTTATTCAATTCAATGACCTATTGCTAATAGACTTGGAGGAAAGCTTCTCATCAAGTGATATCAAAAAAAGTTTAATTCAAATAAATCATGAATTAATTTCATTTTATTTTTTGTCTTGAACATTTCAGCACTTTTCAGTAGCTGATATTCTGATATCCAGTGGGATAGCAACATGAGTGAGTCTGAAGAAGATTCAGAGTTAGACCCAAGAATTCAAATTGAATTGGAAATACTAAATACCACTACTGATGAGATTAATAAACTGGAAATTGAGTATGATGTAAGTATGAGAATTTAGAAACAAGTGCAATTATTTGGAACCTATTTAGTTCTCATATGAAACATTTATTCATATATAATGTTTACTGAAACTCTTAAGACCTGAGATGGGCCAAAGAACATGCCCAGACAAGGTCTACCCTTATTGATGCTTATGTTCTCAAGTGTTTTCAAACTATTTGGATTTCAGGAGGAAAACAAGACATTTAGAATGTTACTCAGTGAATGTACAAGGAGGCTTAAAGTGCTATCCAAAAAACTAGGCAACTGTATAGATAAAGCCAGGCCATATTATGAACTTTTTGAAGAGGCAAAGAAGGCTCAACTAGAATGTCAAGAGGCAGCTGCACTGTATAAAAAGGCTCATGGTATTGTTTTCCTGACACATTTTCCTCAATTGCATCTGAATATTTTTTTTCAAGGTATTCATGCTGCAGCTAAAGAGACTGTTGCTTTGGCAGAGCAACAGTTTATGTCAAATAAGAATGAATGGCAGTTTGATAATGCTTGGCAAGAAATGCTCAACCATGCAACTATGAAAGTAAGACAATGCAAATTGATGATTATTATTCATTCACCTTTGGCTGCCATGTATTCATTTTTATTTTATTCAGATTTCTTGACCATGAACTGGCAATAATTATATTAATCATCATATTTAAACAGACATGAAATAACATTGAATTGATGTGTCAACCTTGAAGTAGGATATACTCACAAGTTCTATTTTTAAATCATAAATATTTTGTTATAAGTGCATGGTTTGGGATTCAGAATCACAGCTAACAATTATTAGTGATGTGATCTTTAAACAAATGAAATTTCAAACTGAAAACATTGATTTTAAAAATATTTTTGTATGTCTTAGGCTTTCTGGTGATTATTTAAAAATTCCTAGAATTGAACAATTTTCCATAATTACACATACATGATATGATACATGCTGGAATAGTTATTACTAAACATCTGTTGATTATTTGGAGAACTGGACTAACAAAATTGACTAGTTCACTCTTAGAAAAACAATATAAAATATAGGTAGTTGAATGCTGGTAATTATATGTCATAATATATAATAGTTGAGACAAATTATGGCAAATTTTACAGTAGATGTCTCAATTTTTCTAGAATCTGTATTTTTAATTTCTGATAAAATATTTCAAAACTCCATTACCAAATTTTGATTGTTGAAAATTTGTCACAGCTCCATTATTTTTCCTTCCATCTAAAGTAGAATAGTTATTCAGAATTTAAAACTGAAAATTACTCTCAAATAAAATGCAGGTGCATCAAATAACATTGAAAAATGCATATTGTTCTCTTAGAAAGCAGAACTTATTATCAGAAAATACATTTTCTGAGAAATCAATGGGTGCCCAATACCAATTATTATTATGCATTATTAAGAAATTGAATTATTTATTATGACCCCATTAAACAGTTGCATACTTGTCAAATGTAGTATAAAGTTAGTTGCATACTTTGTAAAATGTAGTTGAAAGTTCAAATATGATTTGATTTGATAAACTTTGATAAGTTACAGGTATTGAAATACAAAAATTGAATCCTACAAAATTGTCTTACTAAGATCATTCTTCATTTGGTAAATACTTTTTTTCTGCAACACCAACACAAAATTCGTCCATTTTTATACCAAAATCAGCACTTGAATTGACGTTTCTACTACTGACAAACATAGGTATGTTGCTAGGCAACACTCAGTTCCTAGGAGCTAAAGTTGAACTTTAGCTCCTAGGTACCAAAAAGGATCATCAAGAATAAATAATATTGTTATGATTGGTTATTTGGGTTGGGAGGAATATCTGATTTGCCCGATTTCGGCAGATTTGGTATTTCATACCCATGGTGGAGATAAAAAAACGCCATTTTATAGTTGAGTATTTTTGTTTCTATCAGGAAATCCTTCAAGATTCACATACGTGCTCGATCTGTATTTCTTTATTTTCATTCGTTATTCTCGGGATCTGATTCATTGGAAAACTTGTTTTTGAATAATCACGGCCAGCAAAACTTTTTTTGTCTCACAACGATATTTTTTACCTTCATTTGATAACCAAGCCGAACACAGTGGAATATGGAGAGAAATGAATAATCGCTATTATTATTGTTGATATGCTCAGTAACCTAACATTTTAAACTTATTTTCTCTTTACCTGCCACTGGCATGGTATTTGTTATTAGGGCTAACACCTGTTCCGCATTAATTCATCGATTCAATAGAATACAAAAATGGGTCACTTTGTGGTTGTATTCATATTGAAACTACAATTAGAACATCCTTGAAAATCGAATACTGTAAATGCAGGTAAAATGCAGGTAGAAATATTCCCACCACACGGATTATTTGTTGCATTGCAAACATATGGCACGGCATCCACGTTTCGGGTATTGAATTAGTGCATGGTATTATAATAATCTGTCAATGAAGTCACATTGGGGGTTACTTCACATATTTATTTGAGTTAATTCTTGCGGTTGCAGAAAAATAGCATGTTTCATTCGGATCAAGTGACTTCGTGTGACTCGCAAATTTTGCTTTCGCTGGGCTCCGCTTGACGCTCCGCCTCGCAAATAATGCAAAATTCGCTTGTCAAACAAAGTGTCACTTCTGATCCTAATGAAACAATCTTCTATTTTAGATCTCCGAATTTCGGCTATAAATCAGATATTGTGTCTAGTGGCGTGATATAAAGGGTTATAGTTACTTTTTTCACCTATAATTACACAAGAGCTTCTTTTGTCAAAGTTGACTTGACATTTCTATGTCCTATGGCAGTGACGGTCGTGCCCCCAGAACCAGGGTTGGTCAGGGTAGATGTTGCTCTAATAACATCAACTTATTTTTGTGTTATTTTTATTGACATGATAATAAATAGCTCACCAGATCATGCTTCCTCTCTCACGCTCCAACCAACAACCATATATGTAATGTTGGTATTGGTATTGGTAGGTTGGATGGTGACAGATGCGCTGCGACCTAATTAGATCTATTGTGCCCCATCTACTCGTTCTATATCAAGGATTTCTTGTTCATAGCACCCCCTCGAGATTCAATTCCTTCAGGAATTTGAGGATTTTGAGGGGGTCTAGCTGTGGTATTTCTTCCACAGTCAGCTGGTGTGTTCCCAGTATGTGATGGGGTGTTTCTGGTTCTTCCTCACAGAATCTGCAGGTGCCGTCCTCCTGTAAGCCTAGCTTCCTTAGGTGTTCTTTGAGTCCGCAATGCCCCGTTAGAAATCCCGTTATTGCTTTGAGACTTCCTTTGCTGAGGTTTGCCAGTGTCTTAGATCTTTCTCGGTTGAAATTTCCAAGATCTTTAGCCTGCCGTAGTCCTGGAAGTCTTCTCCATTGTCTGGCTCTCCAGGCTCCTTCCGCCTTCTCAAGTTCTCCTTGGAAATAGGAATTTCCAAGGCCGCAGAATGGCTCTGGTCCGATCAGTGGCGTTGAAGCCCCTTGTCGTGCCAGAGCGTCTGCTTGTTCATTCCCCTCCACTCCGATATGCCCTGGCACCCAGAGGAGGATAACTTTATTGTTGCTGCCTAGCTCATTCAATTTGCTTAGGCATTCCAATACCATCTTCGAGTTGATGTAGGGAGAGCTCAACGCTTTGATGGCTGCTTGGCTATCGGATAAAATCGCGATGTCCTTCTTCCGGTATTTCCTGTCTAGGTTGAACTGGATGCATCTTTCTATGGCGTGTATTTCCGCTTGAAAAATGATGGGGAATTGTCCCATGGATTCGAAGTATTTGGTGCGAGGCCCAAAGACTCCTGCTCCAGTTCCCTCGGGTGTTTTAGACCCGTCCGTTTACCAAGTAATGGTGTTCCTTCCCAGTGATTCGATGGATTCTGTGCTCCATTCGCGCTTGTTGCTCAGCTCCACTCGGAAGTTCTTCTCAAAACTGAACTTAATGGTTTGGTCTGTTGGAAGATCGGCGAGGTGTGCGATCTCAGTGGGGGGTGAGCCCCTTACACTGTGCGTTGTCCCTCTTAGTCCGACCTTGGCTAACCTGAGATGTGCTCCATAGGCAGTTCTCCTTACCACGATGTGTAGAGGTGTGAGATCCAAAATGACCTCTAGTGCTGTAATGTTGTCATTACTAACGTCATTGAAGGTTGGGAAGTGTCACATTACACACCTCTACTTCCCGCCCTCACTTCCCACCCCTCACTACTTCCCGCCCCTCACTACTTCCCGCCCTCACTCATGTAATAATTCAGGTATGTTCAGAACGAAACATAGATTTATTAATTTTGATCGAAATATGATGGTTGTAATTAAAATAGTATACAAACCTCGGTAGGGAGTTTCATTCCTGTCTCGAGATTATAGCTAGCCTCGAGGCTTTGCGTCTCGGTTAACTAACTAATCTCACGACAGAAATGAATCACTTCCCAACTCGGTGTGCAATATATTATTCAACCACTTCAACATACTCCATGGTCGGTCGGCCGTACCTCCGAGTATGGTCAATGTTTCAGGCGGTAGAGGCATATATTCATACATATTATTTGTTACCGCTACATGCCTCTATGAAAATAAATAATATTCTAGAAGTTTTTTACATTCTCATCACCAGACTGCTGAAATTTGTTTTGCCATGTTAGATTAGAATAGAATAGATTTATCACATTACAAATTTTGAGATGTTTGTGACAAGTCATGATTTAGGTAGAACTAGAATATTAATATAGGATGAGCAGTAATGCAAGTACAGGTATTTATATAGACAGTATAATACAATATAATACAGAATGTTGTCACCCTAGCACTTCACTGGCAAATATACGGGGTGTTTCATAATTGAATGCTGATCCTAAAGGGCGATGATCCTTGGATGATTTTAAGGAGAGAAGTTCATATCAACATAATAATATGTCCTGAACCTCTTAGTTTTTGAGCTACAGGGTGTTGAAATCAGAAGCGTACAGCGTTTATTTAAACTAAACATTCAATATCAGGTCTACGAGGACATCACTGGTAAAAGTAAAAGTTTGATAAAGCGGCGTTTTGACGATGGTATAGCCAGATGTCGTAGGTCCTAAATTAGTTCGTGATTTTCGGTGAATATTCGGATGGCTAATTTCCTCAAATTTTCTGGTACGGCCAGGCCGACCCTGCCGTCCCTGGCGAGCCGTCACTGTCCTACGGATGTAAATCATAAACCATTGTGTTTAGAAGAGATCACACTTCATCCAGAACATGATTAAGCCAATTTCAATCTCGAATTTTCGCCACAGGGCGTTGAGGAGTTAAGGGTGAAGAAGTAACTTTTGTCTTTTCTTGTATAATGACCAAGCCATTAGCTTCTCATAAGAATAGACATTTAGGCCGACATTCCGAAAACGTTGACGTTTGAAAACAGGTAACCGAGGCAGAAAACGAAAAGGCCGAACGCGGCAGAGACCACCATCGCAAAGCTGTGGTCTTCAAGGAGATCGAAGATAAGCTGAAGCAGCTGGAGGACAAGCTGCAGAAGCAGATATCTAAATCCCGCGCCTACTTCGACGAGAAGGCGCTCTGCCAGGACCAGCTGAACACGCAGAAAACACGCATCTGTACCATCAAGCAGGTACACTTCTCTTTATAATAATAGTTATACAGGGTGTATCTAAATAACATCGGGAAAAATTAAGGGGTGATTCTTTAAGGTGGTCATTTGGTATATTTTTTTGAAAAACCTTCCCTCGGAAAAGTAACACCCTTCTCAAAATAAAAAATAAGGTTTTTCTTTTTCATTTCTCCTGTATATCAAGCTAAAGACACGAAACTTGGTAAATCGTCGTCCTAGAATAATACAGTACTATCTGGGCCAAGTATAGTTGCCAGAATTGTGCTGTGAACTTTTGACTTCATCTATTTCCTGTCATTTCAATCGATCCGATTTTTTGTTCTGATTGAGTATATTCAAATTACTTTTTGTAAGTTAATTTTTCCCTTCTCCCATTCTCAAATAAATGTCGATTCAAACATCTAAAATATGAATAGAACTTTGTTCCAGAAGAATTCAAATTAGTTTTTGTGAGTCAATGTTGTCCCTTCTTTCATTCTCAAAAAAATGTCAATTTGAATATCTAAAATGTGAATAGAACTTTGTTCCAGAAGAATATTCTATTTAAGTAATTCAACAAGGTTCTAACTGACACATATACAATAATATACGCCTTTTCTTAATAAAATTATATGAGGAAGCTAATTTTCCTCCTATCAATGCAGCAACTTGAGAAAAAGGACCATGTCTGTATTGGATGTTCTTAGCCCAACTTTCAGAATCTTTGAAATCGGAAACTTTCAGCTATTAGATGCATTATGCCTATTTTATTCACTGCTTTCAAATTGTTGATGAAAGATAAAGGAGAACAAAAATCAGTTCAATTCATATGTACTTCTCAATATGACTGTGAATGTTTAATGATTATGAACTAGGATAACAAAGACGTATATGTATTGGTTTGATAAATCAAAGTTCTATCTGGATGTAGATAGGACCATGATAAACTGAATGATGTAGTTAGGATGTTGTTACAATGAATTCAGAGACAAACGTTCCCTTCAAAATGAAGAATTCAGCAGATTGAACCCTAGTATACCAAAATCTCAATTTTGGTTGAAAAAGCACATAGAATCTTATTATTCTAGGGCGACGAAATATTATTTTTTCTGTGACGGGAAAAAAGTTTGGCATTTCATCTCTGTTGGCAGGTTATAAAATGTCACTTTTCATAAATTACTTTTTTCCCGTGGGAAAAAAGTGAGTACTTCTTTCCCGGATATATATCACATATATATACTCTGTTAATGGCTTTTGTTGTGCTATAGTTCCGAAAAATAAGTCAATATAATACCGTCTCCGAGAAAGAACTGCAAGTCCTTTTATCTTCCATTCGACTTCGCAGTTTCGTATATTACTAAACAACTACTGAATTCGCATTTTTTTAAAATCAAATCACAGAATTGAACTGACAGAAGTGACATCAGATATTTGATTACTTCAAAAGAATGATGAAGATGTCTATAAAACGCAGGTGTCCCTACTGTTAAAAACTTGAAATTTCACGTCGATAATTTTCAGATTTCGAAATAATGTAATATCTTCCCAATATTGATTCGTCCTTCCTTCTGTCACAGAAAAAAATAGTTTATTATACACGGGAAAAATATTAGATTTTAGCTCACGGTTTTTTGTCTCCCTCCGCTACGCGTCGGGAGACAACACAACCTGGAGCTAAAATCTACTACTTTTTTCCCTTGTATAATAAATAACTATTGTCAGTAAAACCACACATTTTGGAATGTTTTTAACCCTAAAGTATGCTGGGAAGGGGTTGAAATATTCAACCCCTAAAGGCGGATTTCTACCAAACGGGTAAACAGCAACTAAAAAAAAACGCGTGTGGATTTAAAAAAAAACACAACTTTTCATTGCATTTTAGAAACAATTTGAACTGTGAGGTGTCGCTGGCAATAGTTTTTGTTGTGTTTTCGGAGTAACATGAATGTTTTGTTGTACGCTAGAGTCTAGCCATAGCACCATAGCGAGGTAGTATGGCGCCTCGCTCCCTGGGCGCGAGAAACTGAAAATTTCTGGCCAATCCTGAGAAGAAAAATAATTGAAATAGCGAATCATTATCGGCCTGACCCATAAATGCCTCCATAGCATTGTTTTGATTAATTATTTGGAAAAAAATATATATAGCTTGTATTTTTTTTATGTTCTGGTTCCCACGAAAAGGGATATCCTGTAATGTTCAGAGAACATCGTGAGAACCAAGGGAAATCAGGTAGGAATTGGTGTTGTTCTTAAATTTCTGGAGGATATATGCCTCGGGGAACACCTCACTTGGTAATGTGTTCCAGAGCCTCGCTGTTCGTTGAATGAACCAGTCTTTGGAAAGAGATGTTCTGCAGGTCTCCAAAGTGACCACGGAGGGGTGCAAAGCCTCAACTCGACAGGTTAATCTCGCGGGGACTGCCAAGGGAGGGACAATTGTTGATATTTCAGAAGAGCATCGTCCATGAAAATATTTAAAAAATAGAGCCATATCGCCAACTTTTCTACGGTGTTCCAGAGAAGTGAGCGAGTTTGTGTGCGAGGCATCACCCACGAGACGAATTGCCCTTTTTTGGACAGAATCCAACAGTTTCAGAGTATAATTGGGTGCTGCACTCCAAATATGGGAACAGTATACTAATAGTTATGCAGGGTTTATCTAAATAAAGATAAAATTTTGGAAACAAAACAGCGACTCGCCGTATCTGTTTGGTGGAAATCCGCCTTGATATATTTTCTCACGTTTTTTGGATAAAATTTCTTCGAGCCGAGAGATATAAGGTACGGTAGTAATATTATTATTTACTACCAAGGTGTATATTGACTTTTTTTCACCTCTAGCGATATATTTTTCAATCATTTTAGTACTGTGAAAATGAAATATGGACTTTCTATCACTATGAAAGCACTTTTTTCAATTCTAATTATTGAAATGTAGTAGCATAATATTCTTGTCCTAAAATTGTCCTCTTCCATCATTTGTTTGGCCCCTTATGAGCAACCCTCAGAGAAGTCTTCAAGAGACTTGTAGGAACAAAGAATGACAGGGGTCTCACCTTTCAAGTTGTGATCATAAACACTTTCTTAGGCCATCAGAAAAATTTCTGCGGTCGTGGTGGGAATCGAACCCACCTACCGGCAATCTAACGTGGATAGAATACTGACGCTTCAACCACGAGGCTACACTGGCCAATATGACAAGTCATTATTGATAAATACCTAATAGATTCTAGTGTCATTTCTGCGAATCTCGCATCAGAACCGTGAATTCGGCATAAAAAGACAAAAAGTGGTAGAGAAAACACTTCACGCCTTGAAAAGGAGTCAATAGTGGTAGGTATTATAGTGGTGGCAAAAAAAAATTCAAGGACTTCTCACATCGTGAGCAATTACTTTTTTCTCATGATAATAATTTTATCCAATTATTATAATGACTTACGGGATCCACACACGCCAAAAGTGGTCATTATCATGAAATGTTTGTTGTTATATTGCCTTTTTTCCCATTATATTGACCTTTTTCTCATCATAATCAATTTCTTCTGTTATGATGCATTTCTCCTCATTGTATTGATCATTTTCATTATGATTTTTTCTAAATTTAATGACTGTCCTCATAATTTATTATTGTCGTTTTGATGGAGAAGTTTTTCTGAAGATGATACACGGTTACTCATTATCAATTACTCATCCATTATCTTTTTTAATGCCTCTAGATAAAAACGAAAGTTGATGTAGTTATGACTTAATTTCGTTAAAATACTATCAAAAGTACAGTGCGTGAATATACCAAGGGATAAAAAATAATATTTATTTTCAAAAATGATTGTCTTCTGCCTTTTTTCAACATTCCTACCTCATACCGTTTTTGACCAATTGAACGTCGGATATCAGTTATATGAGTTATCTTGAATACTACACACTGTTTTACCACTAACCAAACAAATTTTTTTCCCACCTCGACATTTGTTTCGCTGACTATGTTAGCATCTTCTAAAATTGTTCTATCCGTCATTCGGTTGCCCCCTTACGAGCAACCCTCAGAAGTCTTCGAAAGTCTTGGACCATCAGAAAAATTTCTGCAGTCGATGGGAATCGAACCCACGACCGGCAGCGATTTTACTAAATATACTGTACGCTAGCACAAACCACGCCCACCGTGATATCTCATCTTCGAATTTCTTAGGCAAAACTCAGAGACTATTTATCCTTAACGAACTAACCTATCCCTGATTGCAATATTTTTGAGGAAGGAAAACCGAATGGAGTGTAGAAACACATTGATTAATAATATATTTCAAAAGTTGAGTTGTTCAACAAAATTGAATAAAATGAGACTGTCTATCCTAAACGCACTAACCTATTTGACTTCGAATATTTTATGGAAAAGGACAACCAGAATGAAGTAAAAAAACATTGGTGAAAAAAAAGTTGCAAAAAAAAGGTTGAAGTTCACAGCGATTCGAACCATGGACCTTCAGACTGAAAGTCGACATCGCTAACCAGTAGACCATTTGGGTATATGAATTTATTGTGTACAAGAGATTGACAACGAGAGAGCTTCAGTCGAATTCGTGTCAAAATCATGAAAAGTGTATTCTTGCGTTGGAGCACAGTATATTTAGTACGATGTGCTGACTCCGAGTATATCGGTAATGTTTAGAGATATGACGTATTATGGTGGGCGTGGTTTGTGCTAGCAAGCAGTATATTTAGTAAAATCGCCGACCGGCAAGCGAATACTGATTAGAATATTGACACTGTCCGCACGACTACCTGTCTACCTGGCTCTTCAGGAGAAGATTAAAACTAAATACTCTATCCTAGTGGGCTACTTATATACTAAGTATATGTCCACCCACCCGATGGCGGTTATTGTATATACAGGGTTGGGTGGACATATACTTGTATATAAGTAGCCAATAAGATAGAGCATTCAGTTCAAATCTTCCCCTGAAGATGCTGACATAGTTAGCGAAACACATGCCGAGGTGTAAAAAAAATCGGTCTGGTTAGTGGTAAAAATGTGTAGTGTATTATCGTGTCAAAGGTTCCAGTCTTCGAAATATGAGTTATTTCAAATATTAAAAAGATAAAATGATTAAGATAAGTTATGCAAATGTCAGTAGTTCAACTTCTGGAAAAATTCTGGCAATATCTGTCTAAGTAGTCCTGAAACTTCGACATCTTATTTACTGCCAGAAATTATGGTACGTAACCAGTGACGGCTCGTGCCCTCAGAACCTGGGTCGGCCAGGGTATAGATATTGCTCTAGTTCGTCAACTTCATTTTTTGGATTAAAATGAAAGAGAGAAATGCGAACGTAACACGTTGGGAAGTTCGATGGCAAATAAAGCATGTACACATAACCAAAAAATTAAATTGTCCAGCAAGAACCACGAGGTTAGAGCAATCTCGCCAGGGGAAATGGGGAAAGGGTGGATAAGGGTTAGTTGGTATGAAAAAATAATAACAAGAAAGTCGAAAAAATAAAATGAAAGAAAATAAAAATAGAATAACTCGTGATCAAAAATTATTTATATTCTGTTGAAAACGTAACGTAAACTCAAAAAAATCAACATAACCGACGACCACTCACGCGAACGGTCTACGCCGTTCCTGTAACAAGCCACCCCACTCCTTCGTAGTCGGCTGGCCGAGCCCGCCGTGCAGCCGTAGGTATCGCGATGGATGCATAAATATTATTTATAACCGCTACATGCGTCTTTGGAAATAAATGATATTTTGGAAGTTATACATTTATTACATTTTCGTCACCAGAGCTTTTTTAGGATGTTTCAATACCTACTCAGCTCTTGGACTGCTGACATTTTTCTTGCCTACATAGGCAGAGGCACAGTAGGTTACATTACAATATTCAAATTAAATTATAACTTATTGACGCTCAAAAGCACTGAAGGAAAATTCTGATACCAATGTTAGAGGGATATGTTGAATTATGAATTACTGAAAAATTGCAAATTCGAAAATCATTTTCACTGCAACTACTGCAAGCATGAACAAAAACATCGAAATTATTATTTTTTTTCAGTTTGTACATTTCTAATTTCAACATCAACTTACAAATAAGTATAGGAATAAAAATTATAAATACCTACAATGTAAAATGAAAATAGAGTGTCAATCATGCCAATCCGTATATTAAAAATTAGGTCGAAATGGTCGGTTACGGTGCACAGCGAGCGCACTGCAAACTACTGATTACTGATTACATATTACGTAGTACGAACGTAGGAACGGCCAACAGAGCTTGGCCGCACCCAAGGTATGACGCGTATCGTTCGCGTATACGCGAGAATTCAAACTTGAAGCGGGGAATCTGTAGGCGATGCGTCGAGATAAGAAACCACCGATCGGCCGGCCGTCTGCATCAGTGTAATGAGCTACGCGAGCGTTTCAACTTGAAGCGGCGTTTTGACGATGGGAATACCGTATGTCGTAGGTCCTGAATTAGTTCGTGATTTTCGGTGTATATGCGGATGGCATACTCAAAGGTTCCAGTGAATGAAATTGAAATAATAGTGGCATAGTAGTAGGATAATGAACGAAGAATTATGAAAACAGTTTCGGAAAATAATTTTTCCTCCGATTGGCAGCAAATATTAATTTTGCTGACACATATCGATCAGCAAAGTATTACCTTTCCTGCCTAGGCAGCAAAGTGGGTACTTTGCTGCCTAGGCAGCAAAGTGGTTACTTTGCTGATTGATATGTATCAGCAAAATTGAAAATCCATAAATCGTTTATAATTTGCTTCATATTCCGTCCGAGACTTCTCCGGCAACAAATTCAACTCTATATTTTTTGCCACCTCCCTTATTAATGGAGGTGTAAGTATACTTCCAGGTCGCTATTACTGTCCATTATGTAATAATTCAAATATACCGATTTTTTCGCACAACTGTCAGAAATTTCATGAATTGTCAAACCAACAACTGCGATTTCTATCGAATTTTATTTTAATTGAACACTATATACAGGAAGAATAAAGAGATTGTGGGAATTGTATTAATTCGCAAATACAATATTCTCCCATATCATTATGAACAATCGGAGAAAAAATTATATGTTCAACTCGGCAGCAATGTAGATTGACTGCCTTAGCTGGATTCCTAGCCTCGCTACGCTCGGCTATGAATTCAGCCACGGCAGTCAATCTACTACTTTGCTGCCTAGTTAAACAAATAACTATTATTCATGAAATAGTTCAGTAATTTTCCCCAAATTATTTGGTACGGCCCGGCCGACCCTGCCGTCCCTGACGAGCCGTCACTGTACGTAACCATTCAAAGTATCAAGTTACATTCGACGTTTAATAGCCTAAAAACTACGTGACGTTGAGGTAACGAACAGTACATTTTCAAATCAAGAAAAATGATTCCTCCACAAATTTAATATTATACATTTTGAAACAATGCTGTAACGACTGCGAAGTTAACTTCGCGTTCGGTGTAGGTAGAGTCACTGAATGGTATTAGTTAGATGAGATTTCGGACACAGAAATGACAACTGCTAGTGTTTTTGAATGTTTAGATTCATTAAGTGTTAATTACATACCTTGCATTGTGATAAAAGCACCATAGTCGATCCGCGCTTTAAATACTATGAACTTCAGAATTGAAATATAATTTCATTAACTCTTAAGAAGAAAGCATGAATGAAAATGCCCTGCTGTATAATAAATTATGGGAATTCTGAAGAAAATGTATGAAACGGCCTGAATGGAAAATTTGTGAGGTACATACCTACATTGAAGTTCACTTTTTATAACATCAGATTAGAATGAAACTATATTTTAGGCCCATATTTCCAAACGGAAGATTTCCAGATCCGTTTGAGAGAATCTGCTGTTCCATTCATTCACAAAACAGGCTGTTTGAGAATTCATTATGATCATTACACGAAATGCAAAACAAAACTATCATGGAGAAAGAGGAAATGATTGCAAAAGTACGTAATGAAATTGAAAATTTGAGAACGAAACTGAGGAAATCAAGTAAATTGCATCCATCCATATGTGTCTATATTGTCATTTTTGTCATTTTTATAACTGCTTTTCTGCGAAAAGTGCCGCTATACATTGAAGTGGGTGTTTTTACCCTCTGTCCATTTTCCATCTACGGCTATGATTGATTTGACAGGAAATCTATCCTCTAGAATCGTATATGAAAATCAGGTGCTACTAGGGAAATTGAAACCATTGTAATATAGAAAATAGAGGATAGAAGTTCAGCTGTGTCCGAACTCTTATCTAATACCATCCAGTGACTTCGCGTACGATTGCACGAAAATAACTGTTGCGCGCAGGAGATCGTCAACGCCAAGAACCTCTACGCCCAAACGCTGAAGAACCTCGAGCAGATATCCAATGAGATCCACTCGAAGCGGCAGGGCAGGAAACGAGACGACGATCTACTGAAGCGTCCCAGAGAGCCCGGGGTGGGGGCGGAACTCGACTCCGCCTTCAAGGAAGTACCTCTGGACAAGCAGTACCAGTCTCTGCCTGACATCAACGCCGAATTGGACAAGTTCGACGCGTTTAGCGAACATTCTGTCAGTGCTATTAACAGCTCCGCGGCTAGCGAGAGGGATGACAATGAATTGGATGATTTTAACGAGAGGTTCGGTGGTTTAGATATTAGGCCTGTTGAGGGTAAGAGTGAGGATGTTTATGTTTCGGAGTTTCATCTGGGACTATTAAAGAACGATGATGTCTGAGACGAGTTTACCAAGCAATGAGAGGTAGATAAACGCCTTCTTCACCAGAGCTCTTAAACTATCCACAATTTCAATAATCAAGTCGCCTTTAGAGCTAGTTTGTGAGTTATCCAGTGAGTAATCAAATGGTATTTATAATATTTGTTCCTTGTACACAGAGGGATTGTTGTTGAAGACACCAAAAGTCAGAGCCAGTCGTCAACTTCAATATCCATTATTCACTGTTACAGTTCGGTAATTCGCACTCACTATCCGTGATTCAAAACACTTCATCGTGAATCTCGTAAACCCAATAAAATAACTGAGCCCCTACGACCAAATATAAAACTTGAAAAACTCACACAACTCAACGGCTGAAGAAATTTACTCGCAGACCTACATATTTGTTAACATTTCTTCGCGCCCTCAACAACAGTTGAAATCCCGAATAGTACATTCCAAGTAAGAAAAACGTAGGGGGCGATACCGCCTCTGAAGAAATGTTCACGGTAGCGACATATTAATAATGATAATAATAATAATAATAAGAATGAATAGCTTCCTTGGTTACCCAAAAGGCTTGAGGAATTAGACTCCCCCTTCAGGGAAGTACGTCTTGGTAAGCAGTACCAGTCCCTGCCTGATATCAGTGCGGAATGGGAATATATCACAAAAAATTTGTATTTCATAATTCGATAGAGCTCACCCAAACTAGCTCACCACAGCAAACAGTTTCTTGCTGTGAGCTCCCTACGTTTTATAAAAAAAATTCGAAATCCCCGATTTTTCGGACCTCTGAAAACGAGGCGATGATGTGACGTCAAAACCCTAATACTGAAACAAGATCATTCCAGACAGAGATGAATGATACCTGATTTCTGACAGAGTGAATTAGCGCGAGATCACAAGAATTAATTTATCAGTTGCCTCAGTCTCCGTCGGGCGTTTGGTATTTTCTTTTAACTATGGCGAGATGAGGTTTTTACGTCATGAGAGGGTCCGTTTTCAGAAGGTACTATTATTTATGTTCAAAAATAAAACATTCCAGTTAATTTTTCGATCGAATTATGTCGTCAATCATTATTTATGTATAGAAGGATCAGTATAAACATGGTTTGAGTTGAAAGTTCTACTAAGGTGAACACGCCCATTGGACAAGTTCGGCGCGTTTAGCGAACATTCTGTCAGTTCTGTTGACAGCTCGGCGGCTAGCGGGAGGGATGAGAATGGATTGGATGATTTTAACGAGAGATTCGGTGATTTGGATGATTTTAACGAGAGGTTCGGTGATTTGGATATTATGCCTGTTGAGGGTAAGAGAGGATATTTATGTTTCGGAGTTTCATCTAGGACTATTTAAAGAAGATGGTGTCCGAGACGTGGGGAATGGCAATTTTACCAAGCATTGAGAGGTAGGAAAACGCCTTCTTTGCCAGAAGTCTCAAACTATCGCGATTTAAAATAATTAAGGCGCCTTTGGAGCTAGTTTATGAGTAATCCAGTAAGTAATCATCCATCGAATTAAGATTCACTATATGGTAATCTGAAATTGTTCCTTGTTTGCAGAGAGGGATAACTGTTGAAGTCTCCATAAAAAGTCAGAGCCAGTAAACTTAATATCCATGTTTCTCTGTTGCAGTTCTGTAATTCGCGATCATACACTTTTTTGTGATTCAGAACACTTCCGTGAATTTCAATAACCCAATAAAAGAACTAGACCACCACAACCTAATACAAAAACTTGATAAAACACACATACTGAACGGCTTCATATCTGTTGATATCACAGCGCCCTCAACAACAGTTGAATTCGCGAATAGTACATTTCAAATAAGAAAAGAGTAGGTGGCGTTTCCTTTCAAGGAGTGTTACGGAAGCGAAAGATGAATAATGATAATAATAACAAGAATAAAGATCATTCTTGCCTTCTTGGGTAGCCAAAAGGCTGCCGGCCTAGCTATTTCAGTTTGTTTTACATCAGTAACTGTATGTCCTTCAAATGTGTTTTGCACAGAGCATTATTGTTGGTATCAGTATAATATTGAAATGCTTTTTGGCCCTATTGAAAAATACGACTTGAATATTCAGTAGAAACTCAGAAGATGATAACTTTGATAAGATTTACAACATTTACTTCAATTAATAAGAATATTGGTCAAGTTCATTTTCGGGTCTATGTGTGCTCTTAGATATTTGACTAATCCAAATTCATGGCCATACTAGTGATCCACTCTGAATTCGGGGTTGTTTAACGAATTTATCGTATCATCAAAACATTGAATGAAATGTGCAATATTGAACGAAAAATCTTAGAGATAAGTTTCAGTCATAAGTTAGTGATGTTTATAATATTACAAGCATAGTTGTATATAAATGAATCTCTTGTGGTTTTAATAATTGCCAAAATTATTGATTGCTAAGAACTGGTTTTTTCTCCGCCATCGCTTGATAAACTTGGTCTTGGATCAACGATTAGTTGGTAAAAAACCAGATTAGGGTTCCGTACTGAAACAAATCGTTCTGCCTCAAAGGCATGTATGTCTTGTTGTGAACTCATGATTTGTAATTATCTTGAAAAAATCTTTTTTTATTTAATGATACTTTTACAATTGATTCAACCAGGATGAATAAAACATAATCCAGTGATATGATAGCGAAATTTGAACATTATTCTTGAAATATTGAAAAACTTGTGACCACCCTCGGGATTTCTTTTGATCTCCAAATCTCATTGTAACTGCTCTGCTAAGTAACCTACCTATATCACAAAATATGCAAAAGTTGATAATCTGGCAGTAATAGAAGATAACTGTTTTTGATGGAGTTACTCTCAACTATTCCTATCAATGCATGTCCATTCCCAGTCGGGACCACCACATTTTCACTATCCAAGGAACATGAACAAATATCGCTATTGAATGTTGATGCAATTTTCAAGCGCGTCAAAAACGCTTCATATTCAATTTTCAGCTATTTTATTTATTGAACTACATGAAAACGGTATAAAACCGTGTAAAATATGACCGCGAAAAAAATTACATGACTGGTAATGGTCGAGTCTCGGGTTAGCATAATTCGAGTTATTCTTGGTAATTTTTTTCACGGTTATTTGTTTTCTCGCGTCATTTTTTTAGCTTGAACTTAAAAGAATGACGTAAAGACAGTAAAAAAGACGCAATCAACGAAGTAAATGGAATACTCTAGTGATTCAAAGCAAAGATCATAAACATTATAAATAGTTAATGTCTGTCTGAGAGCATAGGCTCGTTGTCCTCATCAATGGTATTGGGAAACTCCAACAGATGGCTATGTCTCTCTCCTTTAGTAGAAAGAAACTGTCAAAATTATTGGCGTGAGTGAATCTTTGTATCGTCAACTATTGATTACAATCTATCACAGTATAAAGTGGATGTAACGTAAATACTTGATTCCAGTACCTCTAAAGTTTTGTCAATGTGAAATTCCAAAAGTTAAACGACTTACATTTCCTAGGTTTGAGTGTGTTTTTCATTCCAACAATTTTCCATGTGCATGAATCGAAGAAATTATCGAACTGTGGCAAAATTCCGCTGAAATGTTGATGGAAATTTATCAAACTGTTGTTATAAAATGTAAACTTTCAATGTGCTTTGAGAGAATACAGCGGTTTGGAGGATATGACATGACAATTGACACATTTTTAGTCATGTTCTTTGTTTTGCTTCCATTGCACCATCGGTTCCATCATAAATTCCAGCAGAAAACGCATCAATCAGTGCGGAATTTCTTCGATGGCATGAAAAACACACCCCTCTTCTCAATCGAGTTTGATTCGTGACCCTGGTGTATTCTGGAAAATGTCTGTTTATAGACTAGCCTCAAAAATATGTGACAGGGAAAACTCTGTTTTTCATGTTGCTGGAAGTATATATTATGTCGTACATTGAATTCACATCAAATTTAAAATAGCATTTGATTAAATTTCAAATTCGATTAGGCTACTCCAGTTTTTAGACTTGGACATTTTGTGTTTGCTAGACTGATATGGGTACTGCAAAAAAGTATTGGACCAATTCACAATGAATAGATTGTTACAATTTGTGATTTCCGGTACATATTGAAAATACAAAAAGAAACAATTCCAGTGCCCTTATCGAACTATAATATATATATATCATTGTATGCCATATTGATTCCAACTCAAGATTGTTTAATAGAGGAGTTCAGCTAGCTTTGAGTTTGGAAAAATTAGACAATATAAAACAGAGTGGCGACAATAGTCCTCAAAAATGGCTGCTGTTTCCGGAATGTTATTCGTGGTCAAGTGACTGAATAGCTATAATTCTGAAGGGTGTTTCCCATGCAGTAATGAATTTGCGCCTTCGAAGTGCCTACCTGATGTTAGGTTAGATAGTTGTTATTTTAATTACAACATCTAAATAATCTGAGACGGATTCTAATAGTTAATATCCAAGGTACCGACCTATAAAGTTTCATGTATGATTGTTGACATATAGTGACATAGTATGCATAGAACTGCTGGGGAAAACAAGATAAGCGGGTTCACCTCCATATTTCAGGTCTGACCAACCAAAAAGTGCATCACTATTGTCGCCAATCTATTTTTTAAAGTCACTTGAAAAATATTACTCATCTTTCTGTCCTTATCTTAATGTTGTCAAAATAATTTTCATTATCTTATGTTGAATCCTGCAGACAAGAACAAAATAGGAAGACGAAGACATATTTTTTCTTTCTCAGGCTAGCTGAGCCCCTCTATGAGGTGGACAGGAGCCATTATTCATAATCAATGCATAAAATTTCTCACTTTTTGCTTATGAGATTCCTATCTATAGTGTTAATGGTCTTTGTTCAAAGGCATCTAATAAAGTTTGGGCAGACAATATAATTGAAGCAATGTTTTTTGAGACACCATGTAGATAATTTTCTAGTTATCATTTTGAATATTATTGTGTATAATGTGTAGTACAAACACTTCAGTATGTATAGTTTAGTTGGAATAAATATGATTATTGTTTTAATTTTTATTTATATATTTTGTTGACAGTAATTTTCTGTATTGATATTTTTCCAAATAATAAAACCTATATAACAAAATAAATAATATGATTTTATTTACAAAAAAGAGTCAAGCTTGAAATTAAAATAATGTGTGTATATTTAGTTTATCAAAGTACAGTCAACATTCAATATGGTAAAAAGTATCAAGCATACAATATTGATGATTATTTTTTGAAAGATTATACAAACTGCCCATATGAAAATAGGCAAGAACACAATTTTTGGAATAAATGCCAGTCTAGGCTATGATGAAAGAATACATTGACAATGCAATATTCAATCAATATTGAAATATTCAAAATTTTCGTTGAAAAAATATAAATTTTAACCCCTACATCTAAATAACGAACCGTTTTAAAGCATATGTTGATAGAAAGAGATAATAGCATTTAAACGAGTTCTATCAATTTCAGAAGTATTCATTATTAAAACTTTACTCTGTATATTTCTGTAGATAACGTACACTTCTTGACTCCACTCTAAACGCAATTGAGAAAATTTGAAACTTACGCAATTGTTTATTAATCGATTCATTTGATTGAGTAAATTTAACTTGCTTCGTTTTTTATGCTTCATGTTACAAACATGTAAATTATCTCTTGGGAATATTGAAGATTACTATTATTATTAGTACTATTATTCGACTACATAAACATAATTTCTGATGCTATTTTAAATTTGAGATTTGGCACAGTAGAATTATTTTGTCATTTGTCGAGCACTCGTTAAGTATTCGATAAATTATTTTTCAATATCATTTCCAATGACATTAATACAGATCAATAAAGACACAACCTCAAATTACTGTCGCGGCAACAATGTAAGTAGATAATTCCCAGGTATTTTCAACTGCATTTGTGTAAGAATAGCTCAATCTCTTACTGTAACATAAAAACCTATGTGGCAACACTCTGACGTCACCTGACGTTTATGCATGTGTCAAGTTGTCTGTAGAATTCTATAATTACAACATGAACATGAGTGACTGAAATTGAAAAATGTCCACTGGTCAGAAACGACAAAAAATAATCTCTGGAACATTGTGTTCTTGCCCAAAGGTAGGGTATCACAGTCTTTGTTATCACTTGCCATTCTACAGAAACCGAATTCAATACACTGACATTACCACTATCTAGACCGCTATATGTCACCTCTCTGTGCCAGCAACCCGAAAATTTCGTTCATTTGCGATAGAGTATAAGAGTACGCCCCCTATCGGAGTTTTTGAAAGCTGTCAAAGCGGTCTGTTTGTTTTCATTGGTTCACATTTGTTTCTCGTTTGTGCTGATTGGTCACATCCATCAAAATAAACCGCTCAGAAGTGTTCAAATGTTGCCGTCAGGTGGGGCGACGAGTTATTTTCTATCGCGAATATTACTCGCTTGAAAACGCTTCTGCGTCATTCCCAAACTGTCATTCATGACATCGAGTCATGTCTCTAGGGGTGCGAAATTTTTATCAGTTTACTCTGAGTAAATTACTATTCTTTGTGATATTCGAACGGAATTTTGAGTTAGTTTATTGAAATCCGAGATTGTCAAGTTGACAAGTTTAATTCTGTCAGTTCAGGGTCAATAATTCATAAAGGAGTAGATAGATCTTATATTTCAGTTGCTTGCTGCTTATAATAATTTTGAAACAACGTCTTGGGTAGGCACTGCTGTACTAATAAAGCATATACAATAAATCTCAATATACGTATATATTTTTGAATTGATAATTGACAATGTTGCTACCAGAACAAAACAGTACCCACAACAAAACATTAGTGCCTCACTTTCTGAAGATTTCATGATGTTTTTCAACATCGAAATATATTTTTTGTATTTTTTGCTAAGTAATTTTTGTCACACGAATTCGATAATGAAAATGTGAACAAACCACTACATATCAAGATATTTCAAGAAAAAGTTCGAAATTTCGCCTTCTTTTTCGCCCTGACTTGGTTGCATTCTTATTTTGTCATTGGATACTTTATATACCTATGATGTACTCCAATGACACATTTAGAATTAGAAAATTCAACACGGAATATGGTTTTTATGGGGAGTTTTTCATATTTAGTAAACAATCATACTAGATGACGGCCATTTAATCAATAATCAATCTAAATACGAGATGTCAAATATCAACAGATTGCTTTTGAATGAGGTACATACGCCATTATTTAAAATGATATTCTTCCTTCTTTTGATTGATTGATCGTCTTTATTACCCCAAGAAACATAGTTGTTTATAATAGGGATACATAAACATTATACAAATTATAATAAGATATAACAAGTTAAAAAAAAAAATGCAAATAATCATGCAATATCAACCTAGTATTTTATAAGTAGGTATTCAAATAAGAAATGGAATTATCAAAGTCTCTGAAGCAGATATTTTTTTAAGTTAATTTTGAATCTAGTTGTTGCTTCCTGTATATTCCTCAAATGACTTGGTAATGAGTTGTATAGAACGATTCCTGTGTGAAAAATTGATTGTTTGCCAATATTTGACTTGAACGTATTTGCTATTAGTAAATTTGATTGTCTTGTTCCATGATTATGTAATGAATTGATTTCATTGAAATTTAAATTCGAAATTTTCAATTTATATAGGACGACAAATTGAATAAAACAACAAATTTTAAGTTTATATAGCGATGTCAGATCTAATAAATCTCTAGGTTTGTATAAATTCATGGTTGGTTCGAGAAAATTTAAATTGAAAATACACTTCAATGTTTTATTTTGTAATTTCATTAGTGGACTCAAACGTGAAATATTGGTACTTCCCCATATAGATATTGATGAATCACAAGAAGACCATATTTCTAGTTGACTCATACATAAAAAAATGTGTCATTGAATTACATTGTGATATATAAATTGTCTAATGATGAAAAAAGAAGGGCAAATTGTTCTGAATGCGCCCAAAAGACAGGCGGAAAAGGTGAAATTTGCAACTTCATAGTGAAATATCTTGATAAATAATGGTTGGTCCACAGTTTCATTATCAAGTTCGTGTTTCTCAGACAAAAATACGTAAGTAACGAAAGAATTACTCTAATTTGAAACAACCAAATAAACTTCATCCTTGTTCGCCCTGTAATAACTTGAATCTGTGGAGTAAAATTTACCCACCTAATTTGTGGAGTTACAAGAATAAACTCGACGTCAAAACCTCCAGTATTTACGAACGAAAGTCACAGAGTAAAATATACACAATATAACAAATTTCGGACGCAAATGAGTAAACTCTACTCCACATAGTACCCCAAGGGTGCGTTCGATTATTTACTGTAGAGTGTAGAGTGAGGTTAGTTGAGGGTTCAATCAATTTACTAGGAGTTAATTAATATTCCATGTAGTATTTGAACGGAACTTTGAGAGTCAGGTTATTGAAATTGGAAAATGTGGGTTATGTTCTTCAAGCTGCAAGTTCTTTCATAAGTAGAGAGTAAAACATTCTTTCAGTTGCAAATAAATAATGTTGAGGGTCCCTTATCAAGGTTCAACATAAAAATATGATGCTACTCGAATCGGTCTCCGTCTTTAATGATGTTGAAAGAAGTAGCTAGTTGTGAGTTCTTTGAGGATATGAAAACAATAATAAACTACGTTTAATTGGGCCTAACCCAACTTGAAGCAAAACAAAAAAATGTCTTCATCCATGTTCGCCTTGTAATAACTGCGTCAAATCAGTTGAGTGAAGTATATATATATATTTTGTTGAGTTAATTTTCGAACCACAGTCACAGTGTAGAATTACACACAATCTGAAAAATTTCGAACGCAAGTGAGTAAACTCTACGTTGTTCGAAATGATAAGTAAGAGTTAGAGTCCCTGTATGTATTTGACACTTTTGCTGTAATAAGAGTACGGACACTATGACAAGCAGTGACAGAAGGCATAATCCTAAAAAATTTGAAATGACATGAACAATTTGGCGGGCACTGACAGTTCATGAACGTACATGACATTAAATTATTTGAAAATTCAGGTTTTCAAAAATTAAAATGTCTAATTGTGTAGTGGAGAATTGCAAAAATGGAAGCGAGTCCTTTCATTTATTCCATTTCCCTCATTCTAACCAACAAGTACATATACCCTTTGTTAAGTATATCGAGAAATACTTTCAACAAATGGATTTACAAACTATGACCCCTTTTCGCCAGTGAGATGAGACGCCACTTCTTTATGAAAATAAAGACAGAGAAAGATATATGGATGTACGGGATGTACCCTTTACCGCGGCAGTAGAGGATAGAAGATCCGAAGTGCATGGAAAAGCATATCCATGGCTTTGTTCAAAAGTCATTTTGAGAATTTGGGGTTATGCCTTCCGTCACTGCTTGTCATAGTGTCCGTACTCTTATTACAACAAAACTGACAAATATATACAGGGAATTATACATACAGGGACTCTAGTAAGAGTGAGTGAGATTTATGACAGGTCCTTCATGGGCACCCTCCATGGAACCAAGTTCGGAGTCTCAAATGAATGAGCTTTGATCTTATGGCATTAGCGGTCTAGTTAGTAATGTATGTCGGTGATCGCAGAGTCATAGTAACCGATAGGAGAACTATATGAAAATACCTTGTTTTGATATTGTTCACTTGGTTTCAGTGTGAAGTTGACTGACAAATCGATCAAATCCTTCGGAAAATACAGGTTATCAAAGAAAGTCAAATTCATTGATGTCTGAGAACAGTATTCATTTTTGTATGTTTCAAAAATATCATTGAAAATGTGGTTCATCATATCCAATATTATTGATTAAACTAGTTGATTTGGGGTTGGGTATTATTAATTTGATACAGTGGTAGTGGTTTAGGAATCCTACCTGGGATTAGTATACCTCTACTTTTAATATATTACCGATTTTCAATAGCTGCATCAATACTGTGAATGGCAAGTGAACAAGGGGAATTGCAAACCCTATACAGTGTTTTGATTTTTCATCAAAATTACATATTCATGGGCAATCTCTTTTAAAACAATGATTATGCATCATAGATTTTGAATCTATCATTAGGAATTTCATACATTTTAATTATATTCGAAAAATGTCTATGGAAGCATCCAATTTGATTGATATAATTCTTTGGTATGGTTTCGAATTAAATTCAAGTTCAAATAAACATTATTCAGTTAAAATTCAGATAGAAACGAATGTTAATACAACTTGTGAACTCATCATGGTACCTAAATTTCAAGGAAAATGTTTGTTGGAGTTCATATATTTTGAAGTGGAGAACACGAATACAATGATGAAAATTTTTCGCTCAATCGCAAATTCATCTAAAAATTCCAAGTAGGAAGACACATTTTTTATAGAAAAATTACAACGTATATCAGTCAAAAAAGGGTTTCAATTTGAATTCCATAGTTCCTAATAAAACTATTTTGACATCCAACAATGGCGGCAGTTTCAGCAAACTAGCAAGCAATGAAAATGAAACAAAATGCAATATAATTTTTTATCAAAAGTGTGAACAGTTTATAAAGGATATACCTTTATTTTATTTTTGAATATTGAAGCTTTCCTCATCAAATGTTTTTATCAAACGTCACTTATTATGAATGCAAATTCTGAACTAGAAACAAAAAAATTAACCTTAATGCGTTGAAAGTTAAAACGGATACATTATTATGAGGAAGACATAATTTTTTTTATCAATGCTGGCTAAACTTCCCTACTAAAATTCTTTGAGAAGAGGTGCAGCTTCCAACTTTTTTCTGATCAATTCTACACAAAGTACTCCGGTTTGTTCCTCGTTTCAAAATACCTGATTTCCAAAATTTTTATTTTTAAATTTGGAGCAAATGATTCATGTGCAATTTCACCGCATAGAAAATAAACGATTGATTCATTTATGTAAATTTTTTGGGATTTTTTCTCCTGGAATGAATATTACACTTTCTCGTTTCAACTCCAGACAGTATTTAAAATAGAGTATGCTTAATAAAACAACAATAAAACAGAAAATCTCGATTTGAAACCGTTCTCGGATGCTTCTGGAAGTAATACCATAAAAATTCAAACCAAACAATACCGGGTGACAACAAGATAATTGGATGTCACTCAGTTGATTTTGAGGTTAGAAATTTGAAATTTGGAACGTTGATAGTTTTTTAAAACCCATATTTTATTTCGTGGAAAATCAATCGAATTTTAAATGGAACCCTGTATATATTCGGGTCGATTCTGTTCAGATCTTGTATGATTGACACACTACGCCTCTTGTTTTTATTTTCAATTGATAAATCATTGAAGGCTGTCTTTTTCATTAACCCACCTGAATAAATAACGATGATTTCTTGATGGAAAATACACTCACCGGCAAAAAAAAACCGGCCACCCTAAAAAGTTGTTCGCCCTGTAACTTCTTTAGTTCTTGTCGGATTTTGGTGAAATGTTGATCAAATCGTAGATTCATGTTCCGAAATGTTAACCTGAATATGAATTCCCAGAAAAGCTGATAGCTTGGCCATTATACAGGGAAAAACAAGAGTTACTCATTTACCCATAACTTCTTAACGCCCTGTGGCTGAAGTGAGTGGTTGAACTCCTCTTCATTATGTCTTGGATTGAAGAGTATTCTTTTCTCATCACAATAGTTTTTGATTCACGTCGATATCTCATTTTTTAGAAAAGATACGAGGGTTTCAAGAAAGTATGGAGTTATTCAAGTTTTATTAACAATCATCAGAACGTACATACATAAACTTATCGATCGACAACTTAAAAAAAACATCTTAAAATCAATATGGCTTATTTCCACATTGTTTTCTTGGTATACTTTCCTTCGAAAATTGCTGTCGATTGACACTTCACTTCTACCGGCAGAAAAATACTGGTCACCCCTCGATTATTTAAAATAAAATAGCAGGCTTGGACAATTGTCTGGAGTGATTTTGACAGTTAATCAATAATACAAATCAGCACCTTTTGTTTTAGTTCGTATTTCACGGTAGCATGCAGCATGTCATTATTGTTGTTAAAAAAACGACAGTTTTGGGGTAATAATAATGGCGTTAACTGTTGCGGATGTTGCTCAAGTGGTAGCGTTGCTTCAAAATGGTCACAGTCAACGTTATGTGTCTCGAACATTAGGAATACCTCGAACTGCAGTTCAATATGTCTGGAATCGTTTTCTGGAGACTGGCAGATTCGAAAGGCGTGCTGGATCCGGAAGAAGAGCAACAAGTAGGGTTGATGATCGTTTTGTTGCGCTTAGATCGTCCAGGAATCGCCAAACAACATTTTTTCAGCTTCAACATGAATTGCACGCTGTTCGAGGTGTTGATGTCAGTGAAAGAACCATCAGACGGAGGCTTGGAGAATATGGTTTGGCATCGAGTAGACCTGCTACAGGACCGCAGTTGCTACCTAGGCATCGTAGAACACGACTACAGTTTGCACGGTTACATGCAAATTGGACACTTCGACAATGGAAAGAGGTTCTCTTCACCGATGAGTCACGCTTTTGTTTGCGATCACCTGATGGTCGAGGAAGGGTATGGAGAAGACAAAACGAGCGATTTGCGGACTGCACTATCTCTGAACGGGTATCTTTCAACGGAGGTTCAGGTATGGGGTGGGCAGGCATTTCTACAGAAAGACATACCGACCTCGTATTTGTGGAAAATGGTGCTTTGAACGCCCACAGATATGCGGAGGATATTTTACAAGAAGCTGTCGTCCCATATTCCCATTTTATTGGAGACGGCTTTGTCTTGATGCATGACAACGCCAGACCACACGTTGTTCGAATTGTAACCGAGTATTTGAATGAGGTCGAAATTCTAAGGCTTGACTGGCCAGCATGCAGGCCAGATCTCAATCCTATAGAGCATCTTTGGGATGAGCTACAGAGGCGCATTCGTCTACGTCCGGCATTGCCAGAGACTCTTCAAGAGCTACGATTCGCCCTTCAAGAAGAATTTGAGGCAATTCCTCAAGACTGCTTGAGAAATCTGATCAACTCGATGCCACAGCGATTAAATGCTGTGATTCGAGCTCGAGGAGGGCATACTCGGTATTGAATGCATCTAGGAGATCTACTTTTCGTTGTAATTAAGGTTTTTTGTGTAGGTGTATCTACGTTCTGATTATTGTTAATGTTGCTCTTCTTCTTCCGGATCCAGCACGCCTTTCGAATCTGCCAGTCTCCAGAAAACGATTCCAGACATATTGAACTGCAGTTCGAGGTATTCCTAATGTTCGAGACACATAACGTTGACTGTGACCATTTTGAAGCAAAGCTACCACTTGAGCAACATCCGCAACAGTTAACGCCATTATTATTACCCCAAAACTGTTGTTTTTCTTTTTAACAACAATAATGACATGCTACCGTGAAATACGAACTAAAACAAAAGGTGCTGATTTGTATTATTGATTAACTGTCAAAATCACTCCAGACAATTGTCCAAGCCTGCTATTTTATTTTAAATAATCGAGGGTGACCAGTATTTTTCTGCCGGTAGAAGTGAAGTGTCAATCGACAGCAATTTTCGAAGGAAAGTATACCAAGAAAACAATGTGGAAATAAGCCATATTGATTTTAAGATGTTTTTTTAAGTTGTCGATCGATAAGTTTATGTACGTTCTGATGATTGTTAATAAAACTTGAATAACTCCATACTTTCTTAAAACCCTCGTATCTTTTCTAAAAAATGAGATATCGACGTGAATCAAAAACTATTGTGATGAGAAAAGGATACTCTTCAATCCAAGACATAATGAAGAGGAGTTCAACCACTCACTTCAGCCACAGGGCGTTAAGAAGTAATGGGTAAATGAGTAACTCTTGTTTTCCTTGTAAAAGGACCAAGCTATCAGTTTTTTTGGGAATTCATATTCAGGTTAACATTCCTGAACGTGAATCTACGATTTGATCAAAATTTCACCAAAATCCGACAAGAACTAAAGAAGTTACAGGGCGAACAACTTGACTAAATTTTTTGGTGGCCGGTTTTTTTGCCGGTGAGTGTAGAAACAGAAACGAGGCATAGTGTGTCGAGCATTAATCTTTACATAACGACCCTTTACTTAGATATTACGTTGAAAAAAACGACATTTCCTATTTGAGATGTTCGAGGAAATTCAAGAGGAAGAATGCCATTTGTAATAATCACTAATAGGAATCCTGATTGGCGATGAAGAATAATTGTCACATGTTTCATCAAAAACTAATCGAAGTGCTTTGTGGATATGATGTTTCATCAGGATGCTTAAAAAAAATCGATCGATGAAGTCTCAATGTCGCCATATTGATTTTAGATAAAATGTCTCCTGCGCCGTCATTTTGAAAAAAAAAATGTTCACTTGCGATATTATACGTATAAGTATAAGTAATGGATCAGAAGGGGGTTTAGGGGGGAGGGATCATTTGCGATCAAACTAACGGTATATGTGGTTATCGAATTGTTGAATAACCCCATATGTTATACCATTTAAGAATCTGTATTAAATGGGCAACTTTTTCTTATAATTGGTTATCTTTGTGGGGTAGTTTTTAAATCTGCCAGTGGCATTTAAAAAATCCACCAAAATATTTCATTCAACGACAAAACTCAAGGAAAACAACGTTTTTCTCAAGTAGATAAGAAGTACCAAATGTCATAGAATTTGTAAAAGAAAAAATCACCAATGTGACATAGTTTTATTGTAATTCTTTTTATAGAAATTAAAAAAAAACTCATGAACCACCAACAATTGGATAACCACCCCACTATTTTCGATCCTTGACTTATGGGACACCCTGTATAACTGAAAAATAAATTTCTAGCTCTATAGAATGGCGTGAAAATACATACAGAATTCCAATTAAAATTCTTGAATTAGGTCAATTTCTGGTGAAATCCGAAGTGATAATTGTTTTTTATGGAAAATATGGGTTTTAAGGAACTATATCATCCACCCGTATTTCAAAATTCTGACTTGAAAAACAACTGAACAACGCCCTGTCCGATAATCTCGTTGTCACCCGGTATTATCCGTACTTTCGATAACTGCAAGCAACCCTACTTATTCTTCTCTCTTATGGGAAATTTGTTCTCACTGAACGTGAGCCTGAGAGAATCCAGAGTTTTCACGGACTCCGTCGGGCTCGAAATATCACTAGAAAAACTGTTCTCTCGCAAATTACTCAACCCCACCTCTACCTCTACCTCTCCCGACGTCTCCTCTTCTCTGACGTCTCTCTCCAATGACTTTTTCGCTTCCTCGTATAGCCCGACGAAAGAAACGTCGAAGAACAGCTCGTGCAGTACGCGCCTGGTCGGCAACCTGTAGATGTTCTCCGACATCATTTTGCAGACCTCGGAGAACACGCAAAGGTCCTTGAATGTGTCCGGTTCTCGTTGCTTGAACCGTATCAAGTGAGATTTGACGTATTTATTCGAGATTGGATTCGGCAACCTCTCGACGTTTTCCAGAACTTCCAGTTTGGATTCATCTGGAAAATCATTAGGAATCATCAGTTGCGTTTTATTGTCATTGCTAGTGCATTGTCGATCTAAATGAAATCCTAGTAGGCGACCTATTTTATTATTTTGGCATACGAATCGTATTTTTCGGCTATTCATTAATTCGCTCATGCCATCACATTGTGCTGTTGTACAATACACAAAAACTGCAGCGGGAGACGAAGGAACTCGGTTGGTACATTATGATTCAAAAGTAAGTACCTACTATAGTCACTCACATATAGTTTTCATTTTTGAAGTTAGGTTATTTCTCTGATTTCCCATCGGAATTCCTTCTGCAATAGGAGCTAATTGGAATATTCGTGAAATTTCTAAAATAATGCAAGAAGATTGGATTTATGCAATCAAACGGGAGGACTGGTCTGACATGCTGACGGAAATATGATCGTGTGTGTTTAAATCATTTTCAATCTATTAGCAGTATTAGCTTGTATTGCAGAAGTAGCACAAGGAATTTTAATAATGAATGACAACATTTCATAATGAAAACTATGAGAGCTTCCTATTCACCTGAAAATCATATTCCTCCGTCTCCCGCTGCATTTTTTTGTGCATTGCACAACAGCACAATGCGAAAGCATGTTTGAACTAATGAATAGCGCAAAAAACACGATTTCTCATGCCAAAATATTTGAAAAACTATTTCAATCCTTTGATTCCTCTGTAAACAAATAAAAAAAGTGAGGTTTTGTTTCAATAGTTCACAGAAGAGTGAAGTTGTGTTTCTATATTTTACCTCCAGGGTCGGTTATCGTGCACGCGACCTATGTGGAAAGAGCCCATTTGTTTATGTCAAAATAGACAATTTTTCATGCCAAAATATTTTGAACAACTATTTCAATCCTTTGATTCCTCTGTAAACAAATAAAAAAAGTGAGGTTTTGTTTCAATAGTTCACAGAAGAGTGAAGTTGTGTTTCTATATTTTACCTCCAGGGTCGGTTATCGTGCACGCGACCTATGTGGAAAGAGCCCATTTGTTTATGTCAAAATAGACAATATTAGGTTGACATCCTCTTCTTCTATTTTTCTCCAGTATGTACTCAACCACAGACGTACTTTCCATCATTGACGTGATATTTGAGATTGGAATGTCGTAATCGTAAAATTATACATATAACAGTTGTCATTAACTTATAATCTTTGGAAGAAGTCCATGGTAACTCAAAGTGGAGTGGTATATTTGATAGATGAAGAAACCCAAAGTCATCTCCACAACATAAAACTTGGGTCCATTTCTAAAAGCGCCTCCTCCTCCAAAGAAAAACTACCATGTTGGATATATGGTTCAATAATGAATGTCTTCGCCGTAATATTGTTCCAGGTTATGTCACCCTTAAGACTAGGGCACGTAAGTACTCAACTAGGATTGCCATACAGTCTACCCAGAAGATTTGGATCAAGCGCCACTATGTCAGATTGGTGGATGTCAACAATAAATTAAATTGGCTTTACAATGAACTTACTCATGCTCTGCATGGTCTTGAGCTTGGTGTCATGCTCTCCTCTTCCTTGATTTTGTTGAGGATCAACGTAAGAATTAATATTTGTTGATATTTGTGTCATGAAAGAACAAACTGTCTCGGTTAGATCGAAATATTCATCCAGCTAAAAAAAAAATGGTGTGGAGATGACTTTCGGTTTCTTCATCTATGAATAACTTATAACTTTGTCTTTGTGGATGTGTTGAACTTTGAATTCGAATTCTCCGAGATTACAATTATACCTTATTATTTCTTCTAGTATTGGTTGTTCTATTATAGTTTGATTGGTTTGTGAGTGCGATAGTGTTATTTTGCAACGTCTTCTGAAAACTTCCTGGTGCCATTCGGTCTCGGAACGTCGAATGTGTGGTGGAATGTTTAAAATGTTTGACAAAAAAGGGGATTTGACATGCATCATGTAAGGGGCGAGTAATGAGGCACACACAAACAATACAACACCACCTTTAATGACCCCAACACCTTACAACCTTGTCACTTGGCTGACTGTAATATACTGACTAATTACTAATCTCCTATCTTCAACCGTTCTGCATTCCGTGATTCATCATACTCGTAATCACCAACCGCCGTCCGCTTATGTTATATACTGTGTGTATAACAATCATATTAATTTTGTTGTAATCGGAAACTTTGAGAAAAAATAGTAGATACGGAAAAAAATTTCAACAGTTAATTTTACGATCAACTCTTAGACCTGTCATTAATTCTATTTGCAATTGTAATTTATATGCAGTTAGCAAAAGCAAAATTCTCCTTTTTGTTTTTTTCGTCTCATTAGATTAATTGTATTATCAATACATTGTTCGATGTCAACCTTGTCATTCTGTCAATTTTGCTCTTGGTATATATGTTCTTCTGGTTCTGGCTTTTGTCTTGTGGCCGACAGTCTGATGATACTCAAAGTTTGAATGAATTGTTTGAATTTTTATCTCACTTTGATTTTTCCTGATGTTTAATCAAGTAATCAATTTGTATTTCTGGTTGTTCGGTCAATACAAATCGTAATTTGTTCCCTCCAGGACTGATTTACGGATAACAACCATTTCAAATTTTATATCCTAATTATTTTCACATGGCTTCTTTATGAGTAAGAGTTCTTTCTGGATAGTAGCAGTCGTACAATTATCATTGTTTTCCTTACAGGTAAAATGTTTCGTGTCTGATGATAGCCGTAGTGCCGAAACCAATTACACTTTTTTTATTTTCGTAATATTTAGTTTTGTAGTCGACTGACTTTGAAAAATTCTGGACCGCTTTGAGAATAACGGATGGTTTCCTCGACAAATCTTTGACTTTTCAGGATCTCGTTTCCCTCAAATGGACTGCTAATCACTAATATTAACAATGTGTGGAAAATACGGCAACATTAAGCAAGGAGGGCAACATATCAGCATCTGCAGTACTTCACAATGTGCCGATAATTTTGAAATTCTATAGCTACAATCACTCTTTTCCAGAAAAAAAGGGTACTGAGGACTGGTAGTTAACGATGTCATTTTCAAAGGAAAATTCCGAATTTCATGTCACAGTGTACGTAATTCACTAAGTCGAAGAATAATTTTATTAGAATACAATAAAACAGAAGCAACTAGTTAGAATGAAAACAATATTTATTGAAAACGACAATCAACTAGGTGATTAGGTTCATTTGAAATAAACGTCGCTAATATACACAAACTAGAAAGCTCTCAAAGACCTCTTTTCAGCTCTGTTGTCCATGAAAAATCATCCAGAATGGGATGGAATATTTGAGATGAACACCTCACATCTTTTGAGCTTATAGAAGTCAATCCACTGCAATTTAGCATTATGGTTTTCAGAGAAAAATATCGTATAAAATTCATAAAATCTTCCTGCCCATGCGTGATGCTCACTCGAAATATGCTATTGAATACATCGTAGGTATACAGGGTCACACCGAAGTGCACCGAAAATGTTCTATTTGAATAGGGACACCCAGTGTATTATTCCAAATATAACATGATTGAAATCGAATGAAAAAAAAAATAATCGAAACCTCAACTGCTCAATATATCGTCCATTCTGCTGCAAACATTTCCTAGCTCTTTTGATAACGTTCATTGTGACCCTATGTATCACGTTTCGATCAATTTGTGCCCATAAATTTGTGATTTTCTCATTCATTTCTTCCATATTCACAATTGGCGACTCATAAACCTGTTGTTTCAAGTAGCCCCACAAATGAAAATCAAGTGGGGTGAGGTCTGACGACCGAGCTGGCCAGTTGCTATCACCATCGAGACAATTGGTGGTTATTAGATTTTCTCCAAACCGATGGCGAAGATAATTCTTTACGGGTCTGTAGATATGTGCAGGACGCACTTATTATCATTCGATTATAATCGTGTTATATTAATGGAATCTAATCATATAATTTTTTTATTGAATCGTTTTATTTTTTGCTATATCTTCGTAGTCGTTTGAAAAAATCCCGACAAACCCGGCATTGTTGAATTTGTAATAATGAACTCTACATGAATATGGAATAATATACTGGGTGTTCCTATTTAAATAAGAAAGTTGAGGTGCACTTCGATGTGACCCTGTATATCTACGATATTTCGAATGAGCATCATCACATATACTGGGTGACCAAATTTCAAGTCATTCGATCGCGCGGTTGATTTTTTACAGGGGGGGGGGGACATTTTAGCTGGGACACGGTGTATATGTTCTTTCCAGTTCCTGAATAAAAATTTCTACGAAATATGAAATGTGCAGCAGTACACCATATGGCAGCTTGTAATTATGTAATTGAGGATTGCATTGGTCGTTCTTTGGTTCTAACTGCACTCAGTTTCATAACAAATATTTTCTTGATAGGTGTCATTGCAAGCGTATGCGTCATTACAACTTCTGCCTTAGTAGGATGCGAATATTCATATTTTTTATCCTTGACATTCAACAATGTTGGCGTGTTTCCGTTCTTACTACTCCATTTGAGAGAAGCGACCTCAACAATAGAGCACTATTGAATTCATTTTCTAGTAATATTTTCAAACGCTCCTTTGAAATTAATCCTTCACACTGAATTTTATTGTAGATAGGATTAGATGCCTGCTCGCAGAAAATTCTTGTGAGCTAGGCAAATCAATGTTAGGTTAATGTATTATAATGAGTATTTTACTTGAAGAAGATACTGTGTTAGCAGAACATTTTGTGTTTCAAAAACATTCCTGGAAATCTTATCGTTTGTTTTTTATATTCACTATGCAATTTTTAACAAAAAAATCAAGTTCAAAAGGTTACAAGTTTCTTACCTGTGATTAAATCATCCATTTTCCCCGCATTTTCCGTCCGACTGCAAGAAAAACAATGTTTCCTCGAATGCCTCCACGATTTTTGTTTATCATCAGCATTATATTCGGCACTACAACTGCTATCGGGAAAAATGTGCGGATCTCTCGAAATTTCTTCTTGACTAGGGAAAATGTCCGTCAGAACCTTGGGCAGGCATACGCCCATATACCGTCTGTCCTCCTGGCGGGGTGACATTTTGACTTCGAACTTCGGTACACTGAATACCGACACGAAACCATTGTCAATTATTTTGAAGTCGTCCGATATAGTGGAAGCGGTAGACCTAAAAATATCAAATGGGGTTGAACCATTTAATATCTTATACTTGGGCTGATTGAGTGAGCCAAAATAATGTCAGTACTTCATATAAAAAAATGTCTATCGCACTTCATTACGGAGTTATTAAAAAGTCTATCGCACTTCATTAGGGAGTGAAGTTTGATCAACCCTTTCAAGTTGTGCCTAATTTCCGAAAATGAAGGTTTATCGAACCAATTCACAGGTAACTAATCCTTCAGGTTAAGAAAGTAGGATATATAAAAGTTAGGCAAGCCAAGGTTAGTTCAGTACAAAAGGGATATCCTGTAATGTTCAGAGAACATCGTGAGTACCAAGGGAAATAAGGTAAGAATTAGTGTTCTTCTTAAATTTCTGGAAGTTATATGCCTCGGGGAACATCTCCCTTGGCAATGTGTTTCAGAGCCTCGCTGTTCGTTGGATGAACGAGTCTTTGGGAAGAAATGTTCTGCAGGTCTTCAAAGTGACTACGAATGAGTGCGAACTCTACGTGTTAATCTCGCGTGGATTGCCAAGAGGAGAACAATTGTTGATATTTCAGAAGAGTATCGTCCATGAAAATATCTATAAAATAGAGCCAGATCGCCAACTTTTCTATGGTGTTCCAGAGAAGACAGTGAGTTTGTGAGCGAGGCATCACCCACGAGACGAATTGCCTTTTTTTGGACAGAATCCAACAGTTTCAGGGTATGTTTGGGTCTGCACTCTAAATATGGGAGCAGTATTCCAGGACAGGTCGGATCTGTGCCTTATAGATCATAAGCAGCTGACTGGAAGTGAAATAGCTCCTAATGAATCTTATTGTTTGTGAAGATTTCACATTTTCCATGGATTTCCATCAAGTAACGGCCGAGTCAATTCAAAACAAAATACTTTGAGAATTTTCTAAAAATTCTGTTCGACTTACGTGAGATGAGGTGTCGTATTGAACAGATAGTCCTGTTCGTAATTAGGACTATCGAAATTGAGTCCCTCCATTCTACGCAACAGCTTCAGAGTATTGTATCCGACGAGATTTTGAACACTGAGTTCGTTCGAAACGCTACCTGTCATCGATGACGACGAAATATCCGAATTAGTAGTACCTGAAACATGATCGTTATTATTAAAATATTTTTCGGTGGAATATCATCTCACTGTTCGAAGAAATCGGACGAGATATCCTCTTGAAATGAGTAGGTATCTGGAGAGTACTCAGACTAGACGAACTGGGAATAGGACTCAGAGTTTTCAAATAGCTGCCTCTGAAAAGTAATTCTCATATAACGTGTCACAGTTTTAATAAGCAGGACTTTGACAATAGAAAGGAAATTATTTTTAAGGAAAGCTGGTAGTTGAAGTTAAAAGACGATCATGTATCGAGTGTGTTCAAAGATAGACGAATGATGTAGACCGGGAGCTCACAATGTGTTTTTTGTGCCTCATTTGTGTTTTTCACTGTTTGAGTTTGGAGAAGTGGGATGACGAAACACAAGTTGAAATTGCACTCACCTTGCAACTTGGAGTGGATGCTACTGCAGCTGCAGCTTCCAACTTGTAGCGGCGGCAAAAGTAGACTGTATTGTTACTGTTTTAGCGAAGAATGATGCACTAGGAGTATATACCAGAGACTCCAGTCTTCTGATTTCATTGAAAAAGAGTTTGAGCGAACGTTATTGCCGAACGTGTTAGGTGGATACGATGCGCAGTGGCGCTGTATATTGTTTAAAAAAAATTCAATTGGAAGTTATCATTTGTGTATGTTCGGCATTTTGTGAATTCAACTAATTATTCACAAATACTCAAGTTAATATGATCGCCGAACATTTTGTTTGGATCGGGAAGTTTATCATACAATAATGTTCGGCACCCTTTGGTCCACGATTTTTATTCGGCGACCTCAAATCCGTGTAGTGGAACATAGAATTTGGGTTCTTATACTGCTGAGTGTGAACAAATGATACACAAAAAACACGTTGTGGGCTCCCGGTCTAATAGAATGTATAGTTGTAAAAAAACATTTATTCTTTATTATAATCGACTGAACTTTGTTTCGAAAGTTATTGGAAACATCAGAAGTTTTAGGAGATAATGGTTATTTATAATTGACTTTGACCTATTTCTTAACTGATTAAGGCCTAAGAATATGGTAGAAATGGTTATCATGTCCATTGATCATATGAAAAAACCCAGTACACATTTTTGAAGAAATTTGATCAACGGTTATTGATATATTTCATATTTCCTGATAACAGTGCTATCCCTGTACTCTCATTAGCTGCAACGGAACCTGAGCCAACTTACCCAGTTGCATGTTTGTTGGGCAAAGAATCACAAGAACTGACGCCGGAAGTGGTCGATTCTGTCATGGAACTATTTCTATGTCTTCCATACGCAAAAGGAACTAAACTCGAACTGTGATCTTCGTCGAAACCATTTTTCACGTCGAACGTTTTAGATTCAGACAAAGATCGTGTATGAAACACTATTGGAGGTCTTTTGTTAGTTGGCAGTGTAGATTGTCTCATCCTACGTCTCTCTAGAAATAAATTAATAGTTATTCATGTAACAAGTGCAAAAAGTAAGTGTTTATTGCACGCAACGTCAGATGATGACCTTGGCTACCGCAAATTGTGAACTCTTGTTTCACTTTATTCATCCTGGACCTCTCAGTTAAACTATCTGATTCAAGCACATTACGAAAATATGTTAGGGTGTACGAATTAGAAATCTAAAATTGTTCTGAACAAGACATCAAAGCGAGACTGCAATGTCACTGTTCGATTAACTATCCACAATTCCTGATATCCCCACCATTCGCGATTTTGTTCATTTATCCGTGTTTGGCGTTTAGGATCGTTGGCGAATACTTTTTGATCATTAAAGAATGAATCACACGGTCTATCTATTGTTATTCAGTTTGAGGTACATACCAGGCGAACACGTAGACCCGATGAAATCTCGCAATCTCGATTTTGCGGTTGTTTTACTCACTAACGTCAACAAAGATCTTCTCGTATTACGCTCTACCAGCGATGAAAAGATAACACGCGCGCATCTAGTGACACATTCACGAAGCTGTCTAAGATCAATACTTTGAGTTCTGTGGTGACTTTTTGACGTGAGCGTCGTGAACTCTGGCCAAACATGACATTCCTTCTCTTGACAGTTGGCAAGCAAAGCACCTATTTGCATACCACAAAATGGTGAATATATTATTATGTCAGGGCAACATGTTGCTGAAGTATTGTCTTTCCTCTTCTTAACTCTCTCTCAAATCTCGAAGGCGTTCTTAAAGTCTCCGATAAACAGATTATCGATGACTACTTGTGTGCTTGTTCTATCTCTGATGTATTTCATGGTAGATAATGAAGTGTCAAGGTAAAAAACTGTCGAAATGAGTTATGAATTTGATTTAGAATATATGGACGGCTCCACTGAAAAACTTTATAATGTAAACCCAACCTCACCTGACAAATATACTTTTTTCATCTACAAATCATGAATTCTTGAATATTGTGAACTCTTGTTTCACTTCATTCATCCTAGACCTCTCAATTGAACTATACTAAAAATCAGGGTCTATGAATTAGGAATCTAAAATTGTTCTGAACAAGACATCAAAGCTGGACTGTCAAAGTCACTGTTAACTATTCTAAATTTCTGATATCCCCACCATTCGCGATTTCGTTCATTTATCCGTGTTTGGCGTTTAGGATCGTTGGCGAATACTATTTGATCATCGAAGAATGAATCTCAGGGGCTATCTATTATTATTCAGTTTGAGGTACATACCAGGCGAACACGGAGACCCCATAAAATCTCGCATCTCCCCCTCGACCTCGCCAGCGTTCTCGAACTCCCGCTCAAACAAATCATCCACCTCCTCCTCCGAATCCACGCTCCCCTCCAACCCCTCCGTTCCCTCGCCACCCTCCAACTCCTCCCTGATCACCGGCCAGTTGTCGTGCCGGTCGTGCCGCGTGCACAGCCAACCGCGCCTGCCCAGATCGTCTGCGCCTGCGCTGGTGGCGCCCAACAGACCCAAAGCGTAGAAGGCCGTGGCGCGGATCGAGTAGACGGTAGCCTTGGTGGCCAGAGCGATGATGCGGTCGGGTATGCCGAAGGCGGCGAGGTAGTCGTAGCCGCGGCGGGAGCTGCCCACGTGACCCACCGACCAGACGGAGGCTTTCAGTTCGAGGATGTGGTCGTCGGTGTTGCATCTCGCTTTTTTGATCACCTGAAAGGGGCTTCACGTTTAGATGATTTTGGGAGCAAAGAGAGAGAAACTCAAAAGACTTTGAGTTTCTCTCTCTTTGTGACCATTGCATTCCACTTTGAGTATTTGGCTGTTTCCCTAGTTGATTTTGGGAGGTTTTTCTGGACGAGCGCAGAGTTATTGAATTACTAAGAGAATATTATTCGAATAATATACCCATTGACAACGAAATCCTCGGGGCTATCGCGTCATCCAGTTGTTGTGTCATATGTTGAGACTTTTGATATTTGGATCGAAGATATAGTTCCTTAAAACTCATATTTTCCATTTAAAGACAATTGAATATCACTTCCGGTTTCACCGAAAATAGACCAAGGTCGAGAATTCTCAGTAAGACCCTGTAGATATTTTTACGGTATTCAATAAAGTAAAAAACTCCGTTTCAACTGACATCACAAATGGACATAAAATAAATACGGCGACTCTGTGATGACATCGATGGAATTTTCGTCAACCAATTTGCCAATATGAGAGTATGCACTTAAGACTATACCTAATCAATGAAGACATTGTAAATCTGCATTCTGTATTATTATTATCCAGTCTTACTAGAAGAAACAACATTATATGTATTATGTATATGATTTAAAAATGATTATCTGATTATCTAATTTTTGTTTTTTTTAGTTGCTCTTTCATAATTTTCCCTGCTATAAACATGTATGTTTCTTGGGAATAATAATAAAGATAATAACATGGAATATTCATTTCACACATTGTACACAATACTCCAACATACAAAAATGTAATTAGAAAACTGGAAAATGAAGAAAAAAGCTTGATGATTTCGATAAGGGCCCGTTCTTTTATTCACCGGTGGCTCCATCAATCCACCAACTGACGTAACCACGAGTTCATGTATTACTGGTGTGTCAATCAAAATTGAAAACCATTCCAGCGATGTACAGAGATGGTGTACGAATTTTGGTGGCTTCCAAAATGACAGCTACAGTATTTGTGGCATAACCTCGAAAAAATGAGATCAAAATATTGGATTTGAAAGCTGTTTGCCATTTGCCTGAGATAAAATATGGATGAATGAATCGAAATCAGTCTAGAATATTGAAATAAAAGAATATCTGCATTATTGACACCAACAGAAATTGAATAAATTTCGAGTGGTAGGTAGGTACTTTTTTCTTTCTTTCATGAATTTCATGAAACTAGGGCAAACATTCAGGAAACTTGAGTACCAACAGAGAATTTTCATTATTGACTATCCATATCATAATTTGATGCAATGTTTTGTGTATAGGAAGTTGAGAATTTTCAACCTATCTCGTCTACTCCCCAACATAAACAATATTCCATCCTCGGAACCATCAGAAGAACTGCTGAACTTCTGGATCTGGAGACAAAGGACTCCAATAACACTTTTATATAATACATCATTTTCCATTTTACGTAAGTTTTCGTCAATTCTAAGCTTCTAATTGAAAACAACCTAAATAACCATCAATCACGAAAAGAAAAATAAATAATGGAAGAAACAGTTGTGATTGTCGATGTCGAATAACTGCGTCTTTCTTCAACACTGATGACTCCAACAATTCGGTGCATCAGAGAGTGACGTCACTTCCATCAATGATAAAAAGAACATACCTATATATTTAAAGAAGTGGCCCCGTTGTTGAGGTAGGTAAAATATTAAAAAATAAATTGGGTTTGCTCAATACGAAATTTTTGGCGTAGAAACAACAATTTTTATACACATATTTTATGATCATGTCTGCACTACTGACAAGAGTGTAATGATTAATATATTAATATGTTTTGGGAGATGACAGATGACACATCGCATGAATTGAAAATTTGAACTGTTTGTCATTTTTTCAATTTTCGTATTCATTAAATTGTCTTATTGAAGATGCGTTGAAACTCTCTTAAATCTCAGGGTTTTTTGGTTAGGGTTCACACTGTATATATTTGCGGCAAAGAAATGAACCGAGTCAGACATACCAGTTTTATTTCTCCCAAACTTGTTAGGTATCTGCAAACTGACAGATAAAACTTTAAATTTTGCCGCAGAGTCGTTACCACCGATACAACAAGGCCTGCATGCTCCGTGGGTGACGTCACTTAGTCAGGCCTAACCAGCGGCTCGAAACGACAAGCGCTTATAGCGCTATAAGGCGACCGCGTATTTCGATTTTAGTTCTAGATCATCATTGAGCCGATTTTGCTGTTTTTTGAAGGGCTTCCGGTTAAAAAAGGATGCCAGTCGTCAACTGAGCCCTTCTTCGCACCCCATTCGATTTTTTTATGGAAAAACGAAGTTTTAAAGAAAAACCAGGATAAAACACAAATATCCACCTACAGCAACCCATTCGAATTAAATATATTGGCAAAAATTGTGGTGAAGGTAAACTTCACACCTATTTATACAGTATACAGGGCCCGCAGAACATAAACTTATCGTGAGATTGATCGAAAGAAAATTGCGGAAAATGTATTTTATTTTGATTGACATGCCGTTAGTTACAATTACCTATATTTATCTTGGAGAATTCCTATTACCTGAAAAAATAACCAGTGAGTGTTTTCAATTTTCTGTTGTTGGATTTTCCACCCAAGTGGATCGTTACACTTGGAACCGTAATTTTTAAGGGTAAAACTGCATTTATCATGCGATGGTTTTTTTTTGAACAAACCACTATTTATTGAGATATTTCAAGAAAAAGTTCGAAATTTCGCCTTCTTTCTCCCCTTGTGTTGGGGGCATTTGAAGCTACTTGCTCTTATTTTGTCATTGGACACTTTATATACTCATGATGTACTTCCATGGCACATTTTTATATAGAAAATTCAACAGGAAATATGATTTTTATGGCGAGTTTTTCATATTAAGTGAACAAGCATTCCAGATGACGACCATTTAATCAATAGTGAATCAAAATACGAGATGTCAAATGTCAATAGATTGCTTTCGAATGACATTACACACGCGATTATTTTGAATGATATTCTTCCTTTTTTTCACTAAATTGATTGATTGATTGATTGATTGTCTTTATTACCCCAAGAAACATTTCTGTTTATGATAGGGATACATAAATACATATAAAAAAATAATAATAAAGGGTTAACTATAATGAATTCCACTCAGTGGAAACGAATTAATATTGTGTCATAAGATTGAAGTTATATTTCATTCCTAAGTAATCAAATCATGCCACATATTTTTCTTTCAAATTGTCCTGAGCAAGTATTTTTTAAGATTGATTTTGAACCTTCTTGCATCATGTATATTTTTTAACTCATTCGGTAATGAATTGTATAAAATTATTCCATTGTGAAAAACAGATTGTTTGCCAATGTTTGACTTGAATGTATTTGCAATCAAGTAATTCAATTGTCTAGTCCCATAATTATGGACTGTATTGACTTCATTGAAAGCTAAATTTGATATTTTCAACTTATTCCTGGCAAAATGAATAAAGCAACATATTTTAAGTTTATATAACGAAATCAGGTTCAGAAAATGTCTTGGTTTGTATAAATTTATCGTTGGTTCTAGAAAATGTAGATGAAAAATGCACTTAATTGATTTGTTTTGTAATTTCATTAGTGGTTTCAAACGTGATATATTTGTACTCCCCCAAATAGAAATTAAATATTGCAAATTTGAATAAATGAGGCAAAAGTAAATACATTTCAAGTATTTTATGGGAATAATATTTCGGATTAATCTCAAGAAAATCATATTTATAGTTGAATTATATACAAATTGTCTAATATGATGAAAAAAGAACGAAAATTTGTTCTAAATGCCATCCAGAAGACAGGTGAAAAAGGTGAAATTTGGAACTTTTCAGTCAAATATCTTCATGATAAATATCATGATAAATGCAGTTTTACCTTTTTTGAGTAGAGTGTTTGTAGTTCATGTTAATATGAATTGCAATTTGATCAATGGAATGAATTCTGCATGCATTGTCAGAAAGAAATTTGAGAATGAGCATTAAAAATGCCCGTTTATGATGAACATTCAAGAAAATTTCCTCGAATTCAGAGATGATTTTGTTGACTATAATATACGAATACAAAACTAACTGCACAATCAAAGCTTTTCTATTTTTCCTCTACTTATACTTTTTATGAGAGAGTAATTGTCTTCTATTATTAATTCATCATTATAAATTAAGCTCTGTTTACTACTGAGCTTAGATACTTAGATGGAGTAAAATCCTCACGGTGAATTGCATATACTTACCCACATTTTCGATAGCTCCTCGTCCAACGGGAAACTAAAAGCATGAACTTTTGAACCACCCACATAATTCCCCCGACAAAAGGGAACACAACATTTGAAAGGCATTGTTATTTCGCCGATCACAACACAAAATATTTCACAAAACAGTAATTTTTCCGCCAATTATTTTGATGAATAAACAACAAAAGAATTCGGGACCGTTTCAAAAACATACGTGAATCACCGATGAATTAACACGAACTGACGCGTTAGTCGACAAGCGATAAAATAAAACACTGGCCTCACTTGGCGACGTCACGAGCTGTTTACGTCAGAGTCTGCTGGCCTTGTTGTATCGGTGGTAACGGCGGAGACCAGTACGTAATTGTTATAAAGATGTTATTAGCATCAACTCACCTGAGACAGATCAGGCATACTGCTACTCAAATAAACGTATTTCAGCGAAGTTGGAAACCACAACATTCTTTTGAATATCAGACACTTCGCTGGGTATAAAAGGAATTAATAATCGTAGGTGACACTCTCTGATACGCAATGATCGAAATTCACTAGGACCACGAAGAACGACAATTTCGTGAAAATAGTAATCCGAATTATTTAGCTCCAGTGCAGTACTCGAAGGGGTGGTGATAAGCCAAATCCAGAAATGAAAAGGATGAAATTGGAAGGTTGTATGCTACTCTATATCAGTTTCGCTACAAAGATTACACTCGGCACTCAAGCTTTTTTTTGGGTAGGAGTGAACTTGACCTTCATAATTTGAGTTTGGTTGCCTTTAGGAAATATAACTCAACAAAATTCTCATTGAAATGTCAAGTTCATATCGACAAAAATAAAAGCTCTCATGTTAAAATTAGAAAAACTTACGTCGACAATTTTTTCGACGCGTTCCTGATCGATGAGCACCTCGAACCCGCGCGCATGTTGACTCAGCTGGCCGTACAGGTGCGGCGGCAGGAACACGTCCCGCTTGTTGGCGTTCCTTAGAGAACTGGCTCGCTTGTCGTACCTGCCGTCTTCGTTGCGCTGGTGCAGCGTCAATGCGTCGGAGATGTCACCCTCCACCAGTTTCACGTACCTGCCACGGGAAATATCCATAGAATAGAATTTTATCCACTGAATGTCACAATACAGGTAAGTACAATACATTATGGGACACGTCACAAACAGATAAGCTAGTTCGCTTATTGGTACAATAGGAACCTGGTTCGTATGATAAAATAATGTAAAAATAAAATCCAGACTTACAATGGCACATTTTTTAAAATAATTCATCATTTGCTAATTAAAATGACAGATCTTAATCTGTACTGCGGCGAAACTCAATTAATCTCAGGGGGTAGTTTATATGGGTCCACATTGTATATGTGGTTTCTGGGTAAGAAAAACTCGCTAAGTCGGACAGACCAAGTTTTAATTCCACCCAATCGTAGCATGCGTCTAAAAACTGACAGAGAAAACCAAATACAACATTTTTTCCCACGATATGATCCGAATACAATTGACAAATAAGTAGCAAAGATAATCGAGTCCAGTAAACTATAAGCAATATATTTTAATGACGTAACTCACCTGACAGATCAGGCACACTGTTGCTGAAATAATTATATTTCAGGACAGATGAGAACACAAAGATTCTGTGCAGTCAATGGCAAACACTTTCGAAATTGGGGAAAACTTGTTGGTTGACGATATCAGCTTGGATATATTTTACGCACTGAACACTCCCAAGAGCCATAACGTTCGAAATTGTCACTTTAGTATAAAACAGGAGCTCGCTTCTTTCGGTATTCGACAAAAACTAGAAACAACTAATTAATTTTGAAACGAGGATTCGGACACAGGGGAGTACCCGTGGGGATAATGATAAAGTATGAAATGCTATATAATTGGGGTGATTATTTCGGGAAATGACTGGAATATAGCAATCTCGTATTGGTTTCGCTACAGTACGGTGTGGTCTAGCATATAATGCAAATTAGACTACCTACTACTCTCATGATCTATAATGTATATGATCTCAGTCAGAGGTATCATTAAGAAATTCCTGCAGTGAGTAATTGCATTTCTGTACCAAAAAACTTTTGAGATATTTCTTGAGCAATGTTGTTTCACATTCTCTGAACTCCTTCATCGTGAAAATTTTATTATAGAATTGGATCCCCATATAATTGGGATTTTCCTGTCCAATTGATAATCTGGAGAAACCTAAATTGATTTCGTCCTTCTTTCGGGTATTATGATTGTGTACCTCCTTTCTCGTCTTTGAAGTGTCCTGTTTATTAATAATGTAAACAATCAATGAGTAAATATACAAACTTGGTAAAGACATAATACCCAATTCAACAAAGTGGTTTTTACATGGTTCTCTATTAGGCAAGTTCAGCATGCATCTTATAATTTTGTTTTTAATAATAAATAGTTGGCCAGAGTTATGGGTTTTTTCCCAGAAAACTAGACCATACAAAAGGGACGAATGAATAAGTCCAAAGTGGCCCCATGGTATATCCCAAATAGATTTATCTATAGGGACCTGAACATAAACCCAGACTACACATACATAAGACAACACGCGGAGACTACATTCGGAAGAACGGAAACCCACGAGAACCCGCTACTACACGACCTGACCAACAGACAATTAAATCAAGACCCGCGTTTCGGAAGAATAAAGTACAGGCGCCCAATTCACCAAATATAAGGTAAAAGAACGGAATTAAATCAATATCAATAAAAGTTGCATAATAATCATCTCCTTTGATACCCTATAAAAAAGTAAACCAATAATAATAAGACATAAACTGAATTTTGCTTCCCATTAGAGTAGGGAACCACCACGCAGTCAGGCTAGGAAACACACATTAGACAAAAAGGTTTGAAAGTCGGAAGACTGAAACCAAGTGAGGGGTTTTATAAAACATATGCAGATTGCCAAATGCATAAGGTTGAAGTCCACTCGTTAGTGAGTGGGGGTGGATGGACATGGGGATGAGGAGCTATCATATAACGTAAGCTAGTTATATGGCGGCACTTGATCCTGGGCATTCAACCTTTCGGGGGGCGTGGTGTGTGTGTGTGTGTGTGTGTGTGTCCAAAGTACAGTAGTTTGAGCACGTCGATCGATACTGTATTCCATAAGTTCCTGATAATGAAGCAATATGAACTCAGTTTCAAGTGATACTACCTACTTCTAGGAAGGATAGTATAGGCGATTCAAAATAAGCGATACGCCCTGAAATGATTCTGTGAACTGAGATTGGTATATACTTTCTTGTTAGAACTAAAAACATTGAAGTATTGAAGGACATGACTTTATTCATTTTCTGATAGTATGTCACAAAAGGTCGCGTGCACGATGACGGACCCTGGAGGTCAAATATTGAAACACAACCTCACTTTTTTTATTTGTTTACAGTGGAGTCAAAGAATTGAAATAGTTTTTCACAATATTTTGGCATACGAATCGTGTTTTTTGGGCTATTCATTAATTCAAGCATGCCTTCTCATTGTGCTGTTGTACAATAAACAAAAAATGCAGCAAGAGACGAAGGAATATGATTTTTCAGGTGAATAGTAATCTCACATAGTTTTCATCATGGAATTTTGTCATTTCTTATTAAAATTCCTTCTGCCACTTCTGCAATAGAAGCTAATACTGCTAATAGATTGAAAATATCTACAATACACACGATCATATTTCGTCAGCATGTCAGACCAGTCATCCCGTTTGATTGCATGAATCCAATCTTCTTGCATTATTTTAGAAATTTCACGTGTATTTCTATTAGCTCCTATTGCAGAAGGAATTCCCAAGAGAAATCAGAGAAATTACCAAATTTCAAAAACGAAAACTATATGTGAGTGACTATAGTAGGTACTTACTTTTGAATCATAATGTACCAACCGGATTCCTTCGTCTCTCGCTGCATTTTTTGTGCATTGTACAACAGCACAATGTGATGGCATGCGCGAATTAATGAATAGCCGAAAAATACGATTCATATGCCAAAATAATCGTGAAAAACTATTTAAATCATTTGTAAACAAATAAGAAAAGTGAGGTTGTGTTTCAATGTTTTACCTTCAGGGTCGGTCATCTGGCAGTACTTGCACGCAAGCCATGGGTTTTTCGAATCTGTACATCAATATAGTGGGGGTGTCAACATTCTCCCCCACTTATTTGGAAAATGGATGCATATGAAATTGAATGAAAAACTCTAAATTTATATACATGAGGAATACTCATTAACCTATCACTACACGAACACTTGATTCTTCACGTCATTCTGTAGTCTTTGGACCAAACAGGTGGACGTCTGTCTCTTTGTGGTCGTGCTGTTATTGGGTCGGTGGTGGATCACCTATGTATATTATGACGATCATGGTTCAGTGGTTCTTGATCAGTTCGTCGTGCTAAAACTGTCGGAACCCTTGGAACATTGAATGACTGACTGGGCCTGAACGTAAATGTCTTTTTAGGAACCAGCGTTGATCGCAACTGGTTGAAAGAATTCCACACATACTATAAACATAATAGAATGTTCCAAAAGTTCATTGCTCCAGGACATCCGGCTACAAATGGAATTGCGGAAAGGAACGTACAGACTTTAAAACACAGATTGAAAACTGCTGCGAATGACTGTACGCCTATTCAAGACAAAGTTCAGAACATCATGTTTTGTTATCGTGCGACACCTCTTGCCTGTGGTCAATCGCCTGCAGAGCTGTATCTGCATAGGAAAATACGGATCCGTTTGGATGCAATTTTTCCTCATCGACCTCAAGCCTTACAGTTTGTATCAAAACCGGTACGGTTCTTTCAAGTGGGGGAGAGGGTACAGATTAGACTTTTCATAAATAACATGGACTTTTCACCAATAACAAGGACTTTTCATCAATAACAAGCATATTGAAATGATTCTGTGATCTGAGAATGGTATATACTTCCTTGTTGGAACTAAAACATTGAAGTCTTGAAAGACATGACTTTATTCATCTACTGACAGTATCTATGTCACATTCTCTATCTGCACATCATCAATAAAGTGATGGTTACAACATTCTCCCCCACTTATTTAGAAAATACATGTATATGAAATTGAATGGAGAACTTTGAATTTATATATATGAGAAATACTCATAAACCTTAACTACACGAACACTTGATTCTTCACGTCATTCTGTAGTCTTTGGAACAACAGGTGGACGTCTGTCTCTTTGTGGTCGTGCCACTATTGGGTTCGGTGGTGGATCACCTATTCGCGATAGAAAATAAGCGTACGCCACCTATCGGAGTTCTTGAAAGCTGTCAAAGTGGCCTGTTTACTTTGTTTTTATTGGTACACATCTGTTTTTTGTTTGTGCTTATTGGTCATATCATCAAAACAAACCGCTCAGAAGTGTTCAACGTGTTGCCATCAGGAGGGGGCGACGTGTTATTTTCTATCGCGAATATTACGATGATCATAAAAAATGCTTTCCATCCAACCCCAGCAACCGTAACTATGTTTGAAATGAGCTGAACTTATTATCACTAGCGCATAGAAGAAACATTTCAGACGTGAAATTCCTTTATAAAATCATAAATAATTTAGTTGATTCGCCTGCTATCCTCAGTAATATTTATCTTACAGCTCCTACTTATATTACAAGGAATCATCACATTTTTCGTTACGAACAATCTCAAACAAATTATTTTTTGAACTCTCCAATGCATAGATGCAAAATATTATACAACACGCTGTCAAATTCTATTGATATTGATATTTTCTCTTACTCACTTTCCAAATTTTCTTACATTTTGAAAAAACATTTCCTCGCTTCACCTACTTGATTTTGATAGATTTTAACGTTTTTTAATATGTACTGAAAAAAATTATTTCACTTTTGTCAACACACTACAATCACTACATGTTGTACCTACTGAATCATTAATTACTCCAATTATTGATTTTCATCAACTTTGTAATTGATATTCGATTTGTTTAGTATTAATATATCTGTATGATGAGATATGACATATCTGTGAATACTGCTTTTGGGTTAGTCCCGTTTGTATTCCTTTTCGTAAATAAAGAAATCATGGTTCAGTGGTTCTTGATCAGTTCGTCGTGCTAAAGGAACTGCCGGAATCCTTGGAACATTGAATGATTGACTGGGACTGAACGTCACTGTCTTTTAAGGAAACAGCGTTGATCGCAACTGGTTGATATGTCGTTTCAAGGTCCTTCCGGAGTATGTCACAATGGGTTTTTTTAATCTGAACATCAATATAGTAAGATTTAAAGAACGCCCTCTAGCGGATATTCAAGTAACTAATGGAAAGTACAATGAGTGTTTGTTCACATTCAAGTTTCCATGCATTTTATCGAAAGTTGTGATAGTAATCGAGTTTGAATACTTCAGTAGAGGTTCTTGAACCTTTAGTGCTCGGTTTCACATGTTATTCATGAAAGTTTTGTCACTGCATTTTGTAGTGAATGTTACTTTAAACATAAGTTCCTAACTATTGGAATATATCTCGAGCCTGTTCGTAATGTACAGTTTGATAATCTAATAAAGTCTTGTCGATACACAATTCGTCGTGTTATCATTTATTAGATACATAACACATTTCACAGAAAATGATAATTTCAATCAATGTAAAATTGAAAGATTTTCTCTCAATTCAGTTGCATTTTATTCCCAGAAGTGAAAAGTTACAGTAGGAGTTTGAAAAAAAAAAGAAATCATTACTCAAAAGCAACCCACTAGGTAGAGATCAATTATTCGCAGATATATCCAGCTTTGAGGACTTGTTCTCTTTCATGAACACATCTACGTAGATGAATCGACTACAATTTATATGTCAGGAACAGTGTTGTAGGAACGTAATTGAAATAGGCACTACACTTCACTACAATAAACAGTCAGAACAACCACTTCATTCTATCAAGGATAAACGTAGACTGACTAATACAATTCTCTCTTATATCACCTCAACCTTAATCATCTACCAGAAATGTATGAATCACAGAACGATAACGATGATCACATACCTAACAATAATAATAATAGTAATAATAAAATACAAAATCGACGCAAATGCTCACATATACATCTCAAATACCTACTCTGTAAACTTCAAAATTATATTCACGCAACTTAATTTGCAATATTTATTTCACTACTGAATGGGAACAAATTGCAAACTGAGGTAACCTCAAATTGAGGCATTTTTATTTGCGAATCTCATGTATTTGAAATAGTGAAACATACTTTATTAAACGAATATCTGCTGAAAAGCTCCATCGAATCACAAGAGTACACAAATAAATAGTCAAAAGTGAAGTTTTCTTTGCTTAAATCACTACCAAAAATCGAAATAATACACACAAGAAAATGAACCATTTCAAAACAATGTACTTTCATATAGTTCCACAACCTGCCACTTTGGCGCTACGATCTTTTTGTCATCAAAAAATACCCCTAGATACCAAATTTCATTCCAATATCACAATTATTTTGAAATTTATCAACAAAAACGAAAATAAGAATTCAACTTTGACACTCTGTATCTCAGAAACGGATAACTTTCGGACATATGCTTATACGAACTTTTCTTCTTATTTTGATGTCTGCAACATGATCCTGAATTTTCTACACATACTCAAGAAACACCTTGTATAATTATTAAATAAATAAATTAAGAAATAATCGAAAATCACTATCACTAGTTTGATTTGTTGACTGAAACCAACCTGTATACGAAGTGCTCGTCCCACTTCTTCAGTTCCTCCAGCACTTTGTCTTTCGTCGCTTTTTCGAAGCCGCTCTCCATCGAAAGGAACCTGATCGACAGCAGCGAACCCCTTTCGCCGAGCCTTTTCAAGTCGGGATCGATATCAATAAGAGCCTGTAGAAAAAAATCTGAACTACACATTGTATAAAAACATTTTTCGTTCCTTGAAACTTTTCTTCCTATTTTTTGTCATAGGTGAAGTTTGTTAGGCTTATTTCGGGACTCCTCATCAAGATTATAATGACATCATGTATGCAAGGAAGAGAACAAAAATAGCAAAACAAGAATGAAGTATACTCTCAAAAAGGTTTGAATAAAGTTTCACTATAATCTGTAACTATAACATATAATTTAATACTTGAATAATCATTTTGAGATAGAAAATAGAAAAGGACAGAAGTTCAGCTGTGTCCGAACTCTTATCTATATCTATCTGCTAACACCATCCAGTAACTCTACCAGAAACCATACTGAATATTTTGGCACTTGGGAGTACAAAAAAAAATCCATCACAAAATTGGAAAAACTACCACTCCTCCTCTTGGAAGGCTCTTCACACCGAAATGCAAAATACAGTATTTAGAAAAGTAATGTTCTCAGAGAGAACCGATGATGGAATAGGTGACCATAATATGAGTAGGAATTGACTTCATCGTCTGGTCATGACTAGACTTCCGCCCATTTGCCCACTGTGATATTGTTTTTTTTTTTTTGGGGAACGAAGAAAAATTATTATATCATGTTGACCTCCAATTCCTAGTTCAGTCGTGCTCTACTCAAAAAGGTTAGAAGTGAAATTGGTGGGAAGAATAGAGATACATTCTAGAGAAGGACATCTCGGCAGACAACAAAGTAGTTTATGTATCACTCTATAGTATTTGTTATTCGGTATTGTCACACCTACCTGCAGGCAATCAGTCACTTCGCACGCCTCGTGCAACGTTGCCAAAGCAGACAAATAGATCGCTCGCGATTTATCGAACAGACGATCGACCAGCAGCTTCACCCCCCACGTCGAGAAAAGCGGGTTGCCGCTCCTCAGCAAAATGTGCAGGAATTGCGTGGCGTACAGCCGGGAAGATTCAGAGCTGCAGGTCAAAACTGCTTCCAGGATTTCCCGACATGGCCCGGGAAATATGTACTCCAACGAGGATATTATCAGTTTCACGTAGCAGTCGTGGTTCGTCGTAGTCGCCAGTTCTTTCAACCTGCAAAAAATACGGTGGTTTCGATTTTCTTGATAAATTGATTTCATGCAGGATGTCTGATGAAAAATGCCACAAGTTGTAATTTAGCCACTAATCAATAGCCCCAAAGGTGCAGGAATTGCGTGGCGTACAGCCGGGAAGATTCAGAGCTGCAGGTCAAAACTGCTTCCAGGATTTCCCGGCATGGACCAAAAAATATGTACTCCAACGAAGATATTATCAGTTTCACGTAGCAGTCGTGGTTCGCCGTAGTCGCCAGTTCTTTTAACCTGCAAATAATACGGTGGTTTCGATTTTCTTGATAAATTGTTTTCATGCAGGATGTCTGATGAAAAATGCCACAAGTTGTAATTTAGCCACTATTCAATAGCCCCAAAGGTGCAGGAATTGCGTGGCGTACAGCCGGGAAGATTCAGAGCTGCAGGTCAAAACTGCTTCCAGGATTTCCCGACATTGCCCAGGAAATATGTACTCCAACGAAGATATTATCAGTTTCACGTAGCAGTCGTGGTTCGTCGTAGTCGCCAGTTCTTTCAACCTGCAAAAAATACGGTGGTTTCGATTTTCTTGATAAATTGTTTTCATGCAGGATGTCTGATGAAAAATGCCACATGTTGTAATTTAGCCACTATTCAATAGCCCCAAAGGTGCAGGAATTGCGTGGCGTACAGCAGGAAGATTCAGAGCTGCAGGTCAAAACTGCTTCCAGGATTTCCCGGCATGGACCAAAAAATATGTACTCCAACAAAGATATTATCAGTTTCACGTAGCAGTCGTGGTTCGTTGTGGTCGCCAGTTCTTTCAACCTGCAAGATATACGGCGGTTTCATTTTTTTTTCAATTGTTTTCATGCAGAATGTCTTATAAAAATGCCCCAAGTTGTACAGGAACAAAGATATTATCAGTTTCACGTAGCAGACGTGGTTCATTGTGGTCGCCAGTTCTTTCAACCTGCAAGATAATGTCAAGAAGTACAAATGCCCATGGAATAACATCACTCAAACTCGCATTTATTTCAAGATCTTCAATTACAAATTAACGTTTCCAATTTAAAACATACAGTACAGTGTAGTTTCGATCAGGTCAGTTCATAGACTTCAGTTCCTATAGAATTTGCAAAACCGCGTACCGTGCGAAAATACCTAGGTAAGCTCCATCGAAAGGTAATAGCCATTCCCATTATGGAAAATTGCAAACCTATCATCGATTCCGAATATAAATAGTACCCGATTCGATAAGGCATTATTATTATTAATACAAGTCATTAGTAACTATCAATTATCAAGTGTTGTTTTGCGTTGTGTTTCATTTGGCAAGCCATTATGTTCTTTTTCGTTGCTAACCTGCCATGTGGCAAGCATTTATCCACGATTTTTCCATTTAATCGATAAATGTCGAATTCTATATGAAAACTGTCTTGACTCTTTATTTGTGGATGAATGTGGTTGGGTGGTGAAATGATCAAAATCTCTCCTCAAAAAGCCAAGCGAGTAGCTTAGTTACGAACTATAGGAGGGTCAACATCTGAGTTGCGACAATATACGGCGGTTTAAATCTTTTTTAAATTGTTTTTATGCAGAATATCTTATGAAAAATGACGCATGTTGTACAAGAATTGCGTGGCGTACAACCGAGAAAATTCAGAGCTGCAAGTAAAAACTTCTTCCAGGATTTCCCGACATGGACCAGGAAATATGTACTCCAACTAAGATATTATCAGTTTCACGTAGCAGTCGTGGTTCGTTGTGGTCGCCAGTTCTTTCAACATGCGAAGTATAAATCGAATTCGATTGTTATGAATTGTTTTTATACAGGTCTTATAAAAAATGCCGCAAGTTGTAATTCAGCCACTGTTCAATCACTTTAAAAAGCACAATAAAAATAGTTTGTTAAAACTTCACAAACGATAAGATTTCCACAAAATTCTTAAACACACAACATGTTTCGCTAACACAGTAGCTTCGTCAGGTGATATACTAGTACAATGAACTAAACCAACGTTGGCTTGCTTAACTTTTATATATTCTACTTTCTCAACTTGAAGGATTAGTTACCTGCCGACAGTGAGTTTTCCTTTCCCAAACAGTTATTGTATTGTATTTCATTCAACTTTTTCAGATTTTGGCTAACCAGTTCACAACTTGGAAACGAGTATCTACTTATAAAAGAAGGTAGGTTTGTTCACGTTTAATGAATTGTATATAGTCAAAATGAATCAGTTCATTTGTTTCAGGTTTCAAGAGAGAGTTATTGCTTCAGGTTAACAGGAATCATACATATATCAAGTGAATTAAATGACCTATCATATTGATCTATCTAGTTGAGATAATCCAGAATAAATCTATAATTTAGAAATAACAGACAATCTTGTTCTTCCCAGTTGATGTCCAATTCCTAAAAAAAACTGTAACAAGTAGAAGGTTGTAAGCAGGATGAACAGAAGATGGTGTAGAAACTCCTATCGAATCCCATCTACTGTTTTTCGGTCAAAGTTCTTGACCTACGGCCAACTTGTCAGAAGGTTCTTTTCAATATTGCGGAATATAAGTCGCATTTTACCCGTTAGATGGCGAAATCTCAACCAAAATTCAAGGTTGGTAGATCTGATGATAATTAAAATTCCCCAAAATTACAGTTTAGTACTTTCAAATTTAATCTCATTTCATTCGAGGTTATGTTATGAATGTTATATTATATTTCTGGTGCAAGCGGTGTGTAAGCGCCAGTACTGTTTTCTCTCATGAAAGAAATCTGTAAAAAGTGTCGCCATCTTGCTGATAACTGAGAAATAATATGCCATTATTGCGGCATCTGCTGTCAAGTGTTTTGGGAGAAACAAAACACTGTCTGTGATTACACCATATTCTATCCACCTTGGTTGTGAGGCTGATTGTAGCTCCTCCAATATCATATGCATGATAAATAATATATATCATTTGTTTTTGTATTGTAGACCTTTCAATTAGGCTGAAGATGGTCTTTTATAAGACCGAAACACGTCCCTCATGATTATGTAACAATATCATTAAAATTTGTGGAGATGACTTCGAGCATTCCTTCCTTCCTGTGAAATAATATATACTTATTCCATATTTTACCTACTTTTTAAACATGCTTATATTCTCCAACACCTTGACACCAACATCGCTCCTGGAAAACTGGCCGATAAACAGAAAATAGCTCTGGCACTGCGTGTTGACCATATGCTGGGGACTGAAAAGGCAATCATGAACATTCCTGCTCGTCGTGATGGCATCGATGTTGCTCAGGATGTCCTTGAACAGGTCCAGGATCATGTTCAGCGGCTTCAGTCCGTTGAAATCCGGCTCTTTGAGCTCGGTGAGGAAATTGATCAGTTCTATGCCCGCAGTGGTGTAGACTACGGAGGACCTAGAGGTGCCGAGGTCCATGTGGGAGTATTTGTTCTTCGAGGGCATGTAGAACTCTAGGAGTTTCTTGACGAAAGTGCGGTGGGACGAGTCGAACAGATCGATTTTCGCATTGTTCTCGCCCTGAAAGTGGACTATTATGTCGTATACTGGGTGAGGAGAACTAGTATCACATCCCATTTTCGGAAATGGCTCCACTTTTGAATTTTTATGTGAATTTGAATGTGACATTTTTCAAAGTTTTTACACCTACTTCATTTTTTTAGAGTCGCTTTCATGATGTCACTTTTAATATTGCACCTAGATGGCCATTATCGGACGGAACCTAATCTGAAGACCTCAGGTGATGTCAGAAAATTACAATCCAGAAGTTTTAGTGACTAATATGATGGATAACTATTACTTTTCAAATGGCGACCAATTTTTAACAAGTACTTTCCGAAAAAAGGATTGTTAGACGGATCCTACGATAATAATTGAAGGAGCAAGTGGAAGAAGGAGTTATGTTACAAATATGAGTTTGTGAGAAAAATTGGTTTTAGTAGTTAGCTGGCATTTTTTAATGAAAGCTAGTTCAATAATTCGATTTATGCAATTGTCCGGAATAGTTTTAGGTTTTTTCATGATCTACCGCATTTTGCTATCATATCATTTTTGATGATAAGACATCTGGATTCATGCGTACATAACGCTTTCTTCCATTTCCTGACATGTAGAGAATGGGCACATAGCTCCTTCTTCCATTGAATCCTCCATGTTTAGTGTAACATAGCCCCTTCTGCCACTGTGTATCTACTCATATTTGAAGAATAGAAACAAATCCTGACAGGCCAAGTTATATATGAACGTAACACCTTTTTCCATGACATAACCGAATATTTTCAGGAAATGTTACTTGACCCCTTCTTCCACTTGCCCTTTGAATTTTATTTGTGATTGGATTGAAAATAAGAACACACATTACTAAGGAACTCACAGGATAATTAATTATTCATTTACTTTTGTAAGTGTGCTATGTATAGCCGTTTTGCAGTTATGCTCATCAAGTCTTTGAAAAATGAAACATTCACTTAAGTAATGACATTGACATGAGCCTTTATGAACCAAAAGTGAGTTCCTTCATTTTGTGCAATATTGAAAGTGATAAATGAGCTAGACGTTAAAACTTTATAAAATGTCACACTCTGATCCAGAATTGTCTCAGAAATCAAAAAATGTTACAATATACAGAGCGTTCAATTTAAAAATTCAAACCGGAGCTATTTTCGGTGAAACCGAAAATGACCGAAAAGTGAAAAATATGTGTAAGCTCTCCTCTTCACATACCCATTTAGTAGTAAATCTCATTCTGATATTCTAGAAGTTATGACTTGTCTAATAGATTTAATAGAATTTTATTTTATAACTTTTTTTAATAATACATATAATTTTCAACCGTGGTACATGTAGGATGTATGCATATTCAAATAATTTTGTAGTTTGTATCGCCACTGAGCGGTAATATTTCCTGCTGCACTGTGTAAAATGACATACTTGGAAGGGTAGTGGACTGATACGCGATGCAACATTTTTAGAAGTGTATTCTTTCACGACTCACTAACACTGGACTGATACGCGAAGTAGAATTTTTAGAAGTGTATTCTTTCACGACTCACTAACACAACTGACTTGAGTCACCTCATCGCTACTCGTTTGGTATGTTACATAAGTAAAATGTGTCATCACGTGAATCAGTTGAATATCTTAGTAATACATTTTTAGAAGTACTGGGTGATGCGTTTTAGAACATCCTTAATGATATTTCATAATCAGTTAGAGTAGGGTCCCTTGATGTAAATTGACGTATTTGTCATCTTAACAGGGTACGGACAGATATATCATACTACTTTCTCTTTTAATGATCTATGGACTTTGGTTTTGTGAATTGACGTGCCTGACATGACATTGCTGTCACGTCACATTAATAGGCGTTAAAAGAAATATTACAAAATTTTAATCAGTACTAATCTTAATACTTTGTTATTCAATTATGTTTTGGAAGGATGGTAAAATGTGCTGTGTTAGGCTGTATTAATCAGTTGAATTTGTCAGTTTTCCAACGAATACAAACGAACATGGAAAGTGAAGAGACCGAATTGGGAAAATCGGTGAATACATCAGTGAAATACACGAGGTAAATCTAACGGAACGAAATCACATATACATTCTCATTGTGCCTAATTAGTAGAAACAGTGTTGATTTAAACGGAGGATCAGAAGAAGCATATGCCCTACCATTTAAAAAAATAGGTATACCAACATTCAGAAAATATCAAGTGTCCATAAAAAACTGCCAAAATGATACCCAACAAGAATATATAAATAAACAGCACACATGACTTATGAGCACATTCACATTGTCACATTCAAAATTGATTTATTTATAGGTACAGCCTAAGAACCGTCCCATTTGGTAAAACATATTAAACTTTCAGAAAAATGTATGCTCACTGCCTCACAAAGATTATGCTGGAGTTGAAAAATCAAAAACTCCAAAATTATTGATCATCATTTGGATATAAAAAAGTTACGGTATATACAGAGTGAGTCATAACTAATGGGACATATGCTGAGGGCGGATTGTTTGGACGAAAATATGGCGATATGCCCAAATATGCCTTAATAAAATATTGCTGTGAAAAATGATACAGGGCGTTTCAATCGAAAATGTATCGACTATAAACTCGCACCAAAATTCATTCACTGACAAGAAAAGTAATTCACCAGCAACACTTATCTGACAGTCCAAAGAACACTCTTTATAAATGGAATATTTGAAAATGCCATCAGAGACTTTGAACTGTTCAATTGCGTTTTTCTCGAAAACGGATGAAAATCTCGCTTTCAAACAAGAGTAACATATTTTCTAATCAAAATAACTAAAAAGTCAATATTTCACAGGTGCAGTTAACATGTAGGTATGTGGGTTAAACCGTTTCGGAGATATTACGTCACCAATGATTTCATGAAAAACAATCCAGTCAACATGACTTCCTATTGAAATCAAAACTAATGGTAGCACTTTGCTTACCACTTACCTTGAGTATTTTGAAAAGGAACATTCTCAGATAAATTATGAACATGAAAAAAAAAATCAAACATATAAAGAAACACATTGAGAATTCGTGATTGGGTTTCAGAATTTTTCCACAGTATGATGAACATCAATTCACCATACCAACTGACATACCTTGAGTATGATATTTATCAGATTCCAATCCCAAGTATAAGCGTCGTTACTGAGCAATACACCAGTCTCTTTTACAGCATCATCTCCATCTCTCAATACAAGCTAAAAACCATTAAAAATCAGTTTTGTCCAAAGTTCATTTTCCTAAATTTTGTAATAAATTAGTATAGTTAGTAACACGTTAATATTATTAATTACCTGATGTAGTTTCTTTTGAAAACCACTACCCTGTTTAATTCTGTTGCTTCTAACATTCTTATTCTCCATTCTCTTGTAGTAACTATTTCTTATGATATAATCCAAATGCAGACTATAAGAGGCTGGTCTCCTTTTCATCAGCCTAAACAATATCAATCAAACATTGAACATCAGTTGATTGCCTAAAAGTCATTACTCACATATGGAGCTGTTCAAGAGCTGTAATAGCAGCTATAGCCTGTGGCTTACTCCTAGTAGCATATTCTAGAAGTAAAGGTAGAGAGGGTGATAAGTTACAACAACCAGGTGGCAGTAATACTTGGATGAGCCTCAACAGTTCACCTGGAATCATGAAAGTGTTCAAGACGACCTTCGCCTACTTCTTCATAGAGTTCCTTAATGTACCTAGACTTTTGTTTTCATGTATTTGTATATTCAGACTCTAGAGTATGGACACTCGACAAACAGTGACAGGAAAATATAACCACAAATTATTTTGAAGCAGCTCATGGGTTGCGTGCAAGAACTGTCAGATGATCGACCCTGGAGGTGAAACATTGATACACAACCTCACTTTTCTTATTTGTTTACAAGTGATTGAAATAGTTTTTTCTACGGCTATAACACAAAATTGCTCTTGTTTTATGTATGAGGTACTTTGTATGTCATCAATTTTATTTCCATATCTGATATCACAATGACTCCATTGTGTTATTATTTCAAAAAAATCTCATCGCTCATGGAATGTCAAATTGCAAGCAATGACAGCTCTGTCTCATAGATGAGCCTTACTTGACAGGAAATCAGATGGTTACAAGCCGAAGAAATCGAAAATGCCGCTGTTATCTGTTACAAAAATTATATTGCATAACTTGCACGGAATGCTAATTTCCTACTACATCAGTGAAAAAAACATTAGTGTGAAATCTGTTGTCAAGTAGTCTGCGCTCCCGAACAATCCGTGAAAAATGTGAACGTGATCTATGGTCATGTGGTAATAACTCTTGCTCAAACTGTATATGAAATGGATGAATCAATTAATCTCTGCAGATCCGATTCACTGTGTTTTTTGGAATTCCTGTTTGTCGCTGCACAGATCTGGTACTTATCTCGGGATTGTCATTGATTATTTCAAGAACATATTAGGTCTTTGGACTCGGGGTCTTCCAGCGTTAATTCTGACTGGTTTCAACATTCCTGTTTCTCGAAGACGTCTCTCAATTCGGGCAAAATGTGTTTTTTTATGTGGGCTTTTGAACCCTTCTCACGGACAAACGGTACATTTTGGCACATAAATAAATTAGGTCCAATCAACTTATTTTGACCTCCTCTACACGTGGTTGCTCTGTGTCCCAGCAATTTTGGGACACCCTGTATATTTATTCGTGGTTATGTCTGATTACAAACACGTAAAAACAAAAGTGACAGACACATCAAGAAACTCTACTCCTCATGAGAACGTTACCTAGAAGCACGGAAGCCCTAACGCAAATGAAAGTATCACTGGTGGCGATAACCTCGGTCAGAGCCGCCAACAGCCCGTTCTCCAAGAAGCAGTACAGCAGCAGCGCCAAATGCATGTCGGTGGTACTGGGGGTGGTTTTGGCCAAGTGGGGAAGCACCGATCTGCCCTCTGCCACGACGAACCCTTCGTTCAGCCTCCACGACGACTGAGGCTCGCAAGGGTCCACCGCGCAGAGGGCCACTGACAGTTCGTCGGTCCATTCGGGCTGAGGCAGTCCCAACAGTTCGTATAGCAAATCTAATACTGATTTCTGAAAAATAAGGTTTCTCAATGCATCATTCCACAGCATTTTTTACTCGCAGCTTCTCGTATCGTGCTTGCAAACTGTACAACAACCTGGAACCGATTTTTCGCCACTACTCTAGTCAACTTCAAGAAGAAATTGAAAGATGTGCTCATGAATCATAGGGCTGATAATCGTTGAAGGCATTTTTTGTTTCTATTTTTGTTTTTGCTCATTCTTTCTGGAATCATACCAATACTTTCAACTAAATATCAATTACTCTTACTACCTCATAGCATTGAGGGTATGATTCATTATCGGCTATTAGTTCATCACAAATTTATTTTTCTAATCACAGAACTAAAATGGCATTTAGCGTACGGATAGGTACCACGCTAAATGATCGATTAATCACGGATTGACGATCTTTGATTTATTCAAAATATTAAACACGTTACCATGGCAACACGATTTCTTAAACACATTACCATGGCAACACAGTTCATTAAACACAGCTTCAGTAATTTCAAACATGTCTGGCCTGTCAATTGTATTAACTGTCAACTGTTATTTTCGAATTTTGTATCAGAATTATTCAAACAATATTCGTTTGTATCAGAATTCTTCATTAAAAATATACGCGAAATATAGACGAAAGTGAAATTGAAGAGAATGTTCTGGTACTTGCATATCTCCTAGAAGTATAAAAATGAAGCATCCATCTTTGAGAACAATTTATTTATTCTAAACAAAGGTTAGTATAAGCAATGGACTGGACACATCTACAACCAATATCACTTATACGTGTCTCGCTGGTTGCATGCAGTTGCATGTATTATGTTCTCAATTCACATTCCTTTCGAATTATTTCGTAGGTTAGCAGGAATAGCAGGTATGTTGATGAAATTTTCGGAGTTCGTAGAAAAAGCATAGTATGTAACGCGTTTATAAACTCTTCTAGACACTCGTTCATTAAACACTCGCTCCGCTCTGCTCCGCTCGTGCTTAAAATACTCGTTACTAAAAGGACGTTTATAACACTTGTTACATAATATACTATTAATTTATTAGGCTCTAAGACCGCACGACTTTTTGTCAAAAAAAAATCGTTCCATATTTTATTTCACCTTCCTATGGTTCTTTTCTGTTAAAGTTTAAAAACATCGTAAGCTGACACTTCACCATTTCATCACACATACCTTTATATTTTCAAATTTATATTTTACAATGTGTAGTACCTACCTATGTTTTTTTGTGATGAATAAAGACGATTTTTTATTATTATATTTGTGCAGCAATATGAGCTCTTTCCGCATCTTCCCCACTAACATTAACTATCGTCTAGACCACTGATGTCATAAGAAATAAGCTATGCCCCTCATGAGATCGAACTTGAGAACATGAATCATGCGCATTTAGGACATGTCATATACATTACTCACTCTTACTTATGTTTCCGAATACGGAGAAGCATGGCTCGCTGTCATGAACGACAGTTTGAGGATGCCTGCGCATTGAACAGCAGCATTTTCACTGATCTTCCTTAAACTAGTGAGTTCTTGACATCGATTGCGTGAAATTTTCAGATACTATGAAGAGTTTTCAATGATACCAGTCATTTCAGTAGTATAAAAAAGATGAAGAAGAGAACAAGAAGAAAAAAGAAGTTATAGAGGGGCAGAAAGGAAGAGACACATATAGTCGCTGTAGTAGTGGGGACTGGGATACCACGGTTTATTTTGGTGATACTGTTTATCATCTACCATTTGTCCATGAAAGTTGCAATAATTTGACTAACCTCCGATCTTGATTTGGAATTTGACTATAAAATTTGTTATTTTCTATACAGGATGCTATCGCCAAGTGGGGAAGCACCGATCTGCCCTCTGACAGTTCATCGGCCCATTCGGGCTGAGGCAGTCCCAACAGTTCGTATAGCAAATATAATATTGATTTCTGAAAAATATGGTTATCCATTGCATATTTGTGCAGCATTACGGACTTTTCCCGCCTTTTCCGTATCTTCCACACTGACATCAACTATTATGAGGGGACTAATGCCATAAGAGAGACATTATGCCACTCAAGATATTGAACTGGAGAACATGAATCATGCGCATTTAGGACTTGTCATATACCTTACTCACTCTTACTTATGTTTTCGAATACGAATAAACATGACTCGCTGTCATGAACGACAGTTTGAGGATGCATGCGAATTGAGCAGAAGAATTTTCACTGATCTTCCCTCAACTAGTGCGTTCTTAACATCGATTGCGTGACATTTTTAGATACTATGAAGAGTTTTCAATGATACCAGTCATTTCAGCAGTATAAAGAAGATGAAGAAGAAAACAAGAAAAAAATGCGTATGCAGCAATATGGTCGGTTTTCATATATTTTTTCTACTATTGCGTTCCAAACATGGGTTTGGTGAAAAATCAGATTTCAGATGATATGTAGAGAGAGCTCTTGATGAGACCAGCATTTTCAGCAGTATAAAGAAGATGAAGAAAGGTAGGAAAAATCAAAGAAAGACACATAGGCGCCAGAGTAGTGCGGACTGGGCTACCAAGACCCTTTCTGATGAGACTATTCATCAGCAACCTCTTTGTCCAATGTATAAATTCATGACATCTGAAATAATTTGGCTGATCGCAAAAAATTCAGATTTCAGATAATATGTAGAGAGCTCTTGATGAGCAACATTTTCAGCAGTATAAAGAAGATGAAGAAAGATAGAGAAAAACAAGGGAAGTAAGGAAGATGAGCAGAAGAGCAGCAACCTTTTTGTCCAATGTATAAATTCATGAAATCTGAAATAATTTTACTGATCGCAAAAAATTCAGATTTCAGATAATATGTAGAGAGAGCTCTTGATGGGACCAGCATTTTCAGCAGTATAAAGAAGATGAAGAAAGGTAGAGAAAAACAAGGAAAGTAAGGAAGATGTAATGGATAAATTCATGAAAGCTGAAATAACTTGACTGATCGCAAAAAAATCAGATTTCAGATAATATGTAGAGAGAGCTCTTGATGAGACCAGCATTTTCAGCACTATAAAGGAAGATGAAGAAAGGTAGAGAAAAACAAGGGAAGTAAGGAAGATGCAATGGATAAATTCATGAAAGCTGAAATAATTTGACTGATCGCAAAAAAATCAGATTTCAGATAATATGTAGAGAGGGTTCTTGATGAGACCAGCATTTTCAGCAGTATAGAGAAGAAGAAGAAAGGTAGAGAAAAACAAGGGAAGTAAGGAAGATGAGCAGAAGAGCAGCAACCTTTTTGTCCAATGGATAAATTCATGAAAGCTGAAATAATTTGACTGATCGCAAAAAAATCAGATTTCAGATAATATGTAGAGAGAGCTCTTGATGAGACCAGCATTTTCAGCAGTATAAAAAAGATGAAGAAAGGTAGAGAAAAACAATGGAAGTAAGGAAGATGAGCAGAAGAGCAGGTATGATAAAAAGATAGAAAGAAAGACACATAGGCGCTAGGGTAGTGCGGACTTTCTGATGAGACTATTTATCAGCAACCTTTTTGTCCAATGGATAAATTCATTAGAGCTGAAACACTTTACAGTGTCAAACTATAAGCAGCACAACTTCCAAAGAGAAATATTCTGCATTTTCATGTTGAGAACGAGAGCAAATTCGATATTTTTTCAATATATCTATATTTCTTTCCTTCAAACATTTTTTTGGAACAAATTGTCACTGAGAAGCTACTGGATTTTTCTTTTCGGCTCCCTGATAGAAAAATTTGTTAAACGCAGTGACATTTTGGGGCAAATCATGCATCTGATTTGTCCCACAACAAATATATTGAAATAATACGCATATTTTTATTTTATAGAAACGACGAGAGAAAAACACAAAAAATCAAGTAAAATGGCATGCCATATATTTTGTTGCACATTTGAGTGCTTCTAGTGGTTAACTACATACTCCTGGAATTTAATTGAAATCGGTTCAGTGATATTCACGTAAAAAGAATATAACAAAAAAGTTCAATTTTGCATCACTGGTCAAAAACATTAATAAAAAAAAATTAGTGCCTGCTCATAAGAATCATAAGATATACATATCAAATAAGGCCTAAGAGGATCACTAACCGAGTTGGCTTGACACGAATCATCACAGGGTGTGCAAAATTTAGTGGCAAATTTTTCAAATTTCAAAGCACAATATTTTTCTTATTCCATATTGGAGCCCCTGTATATTTTTATGTTATTCAATGCGTGAATAAAAAATAAACTTTTTTTTCATCAACTATTCTAACAAAATAAAAAACGAAAGACGCTTTGATAAACAATTTCTTGATACAACATATCAGAAGTTCAACAGAACTATTCGTCTAAATCTTATACACATCATCAAAGTATAGAAAATCACAGTTGTTCTGGTAATAAACTTTTCGAAAACAATTATTATTCTGTTATGATGAAAATTTCGATGGGGTTGTAATAAGAAAAAAGTTTGCTCTATATTCACGCATCGAATGCTATGGAAATATACAGGGGCTCGAATTTGAAATATGAAAAATATAGTGATTTGAAATTTGAAAAGTTTGACACTAAATTTTGCATACCCTGTGATGATTCCTGTCAATCAAACTCGGTTAGTGATCCTCTTAGGCCTTATTTGATATATATCTCTCATGATTTTATCGAGCAGGCACTCTCTTTTTTGTTAATAATGTTTTTGACCAGTGGTGCAAAATTGAATTTTTTTGTTATATTTTTTTTACGTGAATATCACTGGACCGATTTCAATTAAATTCCAGGAGTATGTATGTAACCACTAGAAGCACTCAAATGTGCATAAAAATATATGGCATGCCATTTAAAAAAATATATCATTATAATGTCACACTTTTTTGGGACACCCTGTATAATCAAAATTATTTTCCTGGTATGCGCCTTATGATACAATTGAAGTCTGCAAAATATCAAAATCCTGACTCAACTGATAACTGAGCTATAGAAGACGGGAGTTGAGATGAAGGAAACTGTATATTGGTCAGACAGCTAGAACGAGTGACCACCGCATTCAGGAACATAATTTGAGTTTTTCAATAAATTCAACATATGGTAACCATAAATTAGCAGAAAATCATAGTTTTGACAAGATAATTTCTAAATTTCACATGTCTACACTGTTAAGTGGACAAATTTTGTCTACTCAGAATCAATACTTACCTGAGGGTTTGAGCAAAAAGTTTTTTTTTTTTTTCATCAAATAGCAGACATTCAAAATGGCAGACTTATTTTGCCATTCATTTGATTGAAAATTCAAATTATATTATAATTATAAAAAATTGTAAACTTTTGAGGAAATTCAAGGAGTCCATTGAGTGAGAATGGATAATTTGAGGTTTTAAAATTAATGAACCAAGATGCTCAAGCAGTATAAGATTAAATACACAATTTGATCTGGAGGTAGTTTTCATGGTCAGAAATGAGTTCAGAAATTTTTAACAAAATAATGTTATGGAGCACCAAATAGAAATAATTTCATATGATAAAAAATGATGTTTCATTCAGTAATTGACAAAAATTAGGTGAGGGAAATTCCATTGTTAAGTTTTTTAAAAAAATAGCAAACTTACCCTCACTTCTAGTTGTGGCAAATACAGAACCTCAACAATAGACCTGAATCCACCTTTATCATTTGGACTGCAGAAATGCAAGATACCTGACCAACTTCTCAAGATGGTCAACATAGCTAGCCTGCCACAGTTCAACCTCAATTCACGCTCATCTCTCCTAAAACCACAAAAGATATTCAGACAGACCATTCAGAAAACAGTTCACCATTTACTTGTTTTTATCCTTGGTGCCATGCTTGTAGTGAAAATCACAAAAAGGGGCTGCAGCACAGTGTAAATCTACAGCTGCTGCAAATCTAGTGAAAGGCTTGTCTAATAAAAGCAATAAAACTCCACATAGACTCTCTGCTATCTTGGGTGTTTGGCACTCCAACAAGTTTCTAGATAAAGCTGTCACACCACCTGATATAATGAATAACTTAGGATTCAAAACACCTGGAAAAATGTATTTAGAACTCTGTAGATGCATATCCATTTAGAGCTGTTTACCTAATTCTGAAAGGGTAGCTAAGCAGATTCTGAGCATCCTATCCTTTGCCTCAGTACCTTCATATGCCAAAGACACCAGGCACCTTGCCAATGACATATCAAAACTGGCAGGTGAAATAATGAGTGCTTTCCTGATTAATTTCATAGCCTCTATCCTCTCACCATCATTCCTTGATATAAGATCTAAAGATCTGGTTAATAAATAGGGTATCAATAAATTATTCATATGTACAATATCATTTTCTGATTTAAGCACAAGTCGTATACATCGTAGTCCTGTTGATCTTATCTGGGCAGATACATGTGTTAAACAAATCCTCAGGCTGAAAAGTCATGAATGATTTCTAGCACCTGAAGAATATAAATTGTGATTTACCAGCACAACAAGTCTTCTATATGATAGCCAATCTTGTCTAAGCTGTTCTCATGTCTCAAAGTCAATTTCAACAGAGCATTCAGATGGTTGAATAAAACAGATTCATCTACATCCTCTTGGCAGATTGTAGACAGCAATTTCTTGAAACATTCTTGAGCAGCTGTGCAATAAAGTTACATAGAGTACACATTTTCTATTATAACTGGCAACAAAAAAATGGGAGTTGATCTACTTACACAAATTTTGTAATGATGCCAGTACATCTTCCTGTCTGTTTTGTTTTACTGTATTGTATCTGCCAGATCTAATAATTTGCATTTGATGCCTGATCATCCAGCTTCTCACAGCCATTATAATAGTTTTTAAGTACCTAAAATATTATTATACCTACTGGTTATCCATTACAGGAACGATTTTGGAATACTACATAACGATTTAAAGCATTTCAAGGAAAATTATAAGAGGTTATGCTTTTGCCTCGGCTTTTGCATTCCGAATTTTTTTCAAAGCATAAGAAAAGTGAGCGTTACATGAGAAATTTGAAAAATTTTCATATTTTCATTTTTCAGGTCGTTCGATAACACGATAACAACATGGAATTTTAGGTTAAGTTTTTGTGATTCGTCGTCGTTACTCGTTTCGTGTAGTCACTGTTTCGTGTTGTTTCGATACTTCACGCGTGACGCCGGGTCGCAGGCAACACACACTACAATCAAATCAAGGTTAGTAGAGCATTTAGTAGAAATTAGTTTACTGAATTCTATAAGTTGGTTCACTTGGTAGATGCCTTTTAACAGGAGTAGTTTTCTAGTTTTACCGAGACGTCCGTATAGAAAAAAAAAAGTTAGACCAATCAGATTCATCGACTTGCTTTCAGTTATAATTCTGTTTTGTAGATATTTTTGTAGAACTGTGATGGTTCAATATAAAATATATCGGAAGACCGTCCCTGCTCTTGCGTCTACCTTGATATTGACAATGGTTATGATTAAAACAGGTGGCATTTTCGCGTTTCGTCAAATTTTGTGTCAGGTTAGAAGTGTCTAGAGACAGGACGGAAAAAATAAAACCGCGCAGGAGCTCTTGGGCGTAGTTTTGCTGAAGTTTCGCGAGTCGGTTATGTTTGTTGTGTCCTGTTTCTAGATGCTAGCTTTATGCTGTGGTTATTCTGTTCCACCGAGGTCTTGTCAAAGAGGAACCTATAATTCTTTGGTCTTGTGTTGTGTTCTGTCTTTGGTTCTGTATTACTGTATTGCTTGTTTTGTTGTTATTTGTTATTGTGGTGATTGTTCGACGTTTTTGTAATTTTTTTGATAGCATTTGATGGCATTGACACAGTAGAGAGCTTACTACTGTGGCATTGATGGCAAGATAGGTACTTGACTTTGAGGTAGATAGATAGAAACATTGACGCTCATATACCTGTTCTGCTACTATATTAGCGGAGATGTTACCATGTTTATATTATCCAGTATTCTATCGAAATTTCTATTTGTATGTGGGAAAGACCATCCCAAAACCATTGAATTTGTAATTTCTATAATTATAATCACAGGTATGAATAATCCTTAAACACGTCGTACAAGGTCTCCCAACTTTCACATGATAGATAACTATTTTACCATTTATTTAATACCTTTATATATATATATATCCAAATGTAACTGGCGGTAATGAAAAGTTGAGCCTGAAGTTGTTCTTATAGGTTATTTAAGGTACACGTCCCAATTATCGCCACCTCTTTGCTAATTATATATGGGAATACAAATTATAATAACAGTTATAGCTTCAAAAACTGGATTATTATAATATTGAACTATTGATTATTCCTATATTCAATGCTCAAATTATATTAAAAATAAAATAGTCGAAAAGTTCCATTTTTACCCAATTATCGACCTGGCAAAATTTGTGTCATACCTAATATCGACACATGTGAGTACATAATACTGATACTCAATAAAATTGTGTTGATGTAAATATACCTACTTACTAAAGAAACATATGCAATTTGCATGAATTAATAATAATAAAGTAAAAACACAGAATATAATCTCAATGGCGTCTACAACATATTTATTAAAACAGAACAAAATAGACAAAATTGTTAGATATAGGCATTAGTAGGTACTCAACCAACGAATCAGAAATCTCCAGCATCATTTTTTTGTTGGTAATTTCATCAAGAATATATCGCCTACATATTATACCAAAACTCATCCCTTCATATTCTGATCTTATATTTCTTATAATAGTCTAAATAATATTCTCAATGTTATATTTTCTCCTTTAGCCCTATCTGCAACTTATATAACAGAGTGACCCATATGAAAGCGGGCCACCCCTGTATCGGCTGTATCTCACTTAATCGTTGGGTAAGGATCATGAAATTTGCTGGAGCGAGAGATATACCAAAAATGCACTCTATGACCAAGCGGGGTCATCTTCAGTGATATACACTGCTCGCCAACAGCCATGGAACCACCCCAATTTCCGGAAAATGATATTAGGTGTCAAAATAGGTTGAAAATCACTTCGGATTCGGTATCAGGACGCCCAATTCACTAACTCTCCATATTTTTCCTTGAAAATTTTCAGTTCTGAAAAATTGAATTTTGTCGCACTTTTCACGGAAGCACCCCCGTATCTCACGTAATAGACTTCATCTTTGGACTTTCCGTTCCTCCTGCAAATTTTAGAACCCTACCACAATAATTACGTGAGATACGGGGGTGCGCTTCCATGAAAAGTGCGACAAAATGTAATGTTTCAGAACTGAAAATTTTCAAGGAAAAATATGAATAGTTAGAGAATTGGGCGTCCTGATTCCGAATCCGAAGTGATTTTCAACCTATTTTGACTCCTTATATCATTTTCAGGAAATTGGGGTGGTTCCATGGCTGTTGGCGAGCAGTGTATATCACTGAAGATGACCCCACTTGGTTATAGAGTGCATTTTTGGTATATCTCTCGCTCCAGCAAATTTCATGATCCTTACCCAACGATTACGTGAGATACAGGGGTGGCCCGCTTTCAAATGGGTCACTCTGTAGTTCATTCATCACCCTAATTCAAGGATTCCTCAATTTTTTTATCTTGCATCTCTTCCTGTTCAGCCTTTCTCTCCTTCTGCTTTCGTTTGATTCCTTATTTTTTCTGAAGTTGGGTACAGTGGAATACTGTAATCTTTTAGCATTGTTCATATTATATTTATTGAAAAAATAGTGTACCAGCTGATAACTGGTGTACAGCATCAACTTATTATGATTTATATTGAATTGTTCAAACACAACAAGAATGATTTCTTTCTGTATTTGAATATTCATAGGGAAAGAGAAAGCTGTATATGTATGGTACAAAGTTTAAAAATTGATGTACCAGTTATTGGCTGTACAATATAATGAATTCATACTCATTTCATGCCAAATGATTGTGAAAAATAAATTTCAGACGTAGTTGCCAGATTAGCAATTGAATCTTCCGGGAATGAATGCTTGAGATACAGGGTGGCCCACGGTCGATGGTACCTTAGACGTATACGGAAAACGGTACATTGTATTATCCTGAAAATCTGGTTACTCTAATAAGCGTTTGTGATCTAACGATTCAAAATATTTTCAGCGAAGCATCGTTGCCACTTTTACCAAAAAGTAGCATCATCTTTGTTATTTCAAATAGAACACCCTGTATTTTATTGCGTTTTTAGATTCTTCTCGAAAAGTTGATTTCATCAATGTATCACACTTGGGGTCAAGCAGGAATTATTACAGAGATATAGGGTGTTCAAAATCGAGATTTTTCAACTTTAGGATTTTTTAGTGTCGAAACTATTCATCATTGGTCAAAACAGCTTACATGTCCCTGTATTAACTTTTGATTAACTATCTACCGACATTTAATTGGAAAAAATACAGGATGGTCCAAGATTCAGAATTTTGATCACCCTGTATCTGTTCCAATTAAATGTCAGTAGATAGTGAATCAAAAGTTAAGATAGGGACATGCAAGCCGTTTTGATCGATAATGAATAGTTTCGACACAAAAAATTCCTGAAAAAGAAAAATCTCGATTTTGAACACCCTATATCTCTGTAACAATTCCTGCTAGACCCCAAGTGTGATGCATTGATGAAATCAGCTCTTCGAGAAGAATCTAAAAACGCAATGAAATACCCATTTGAAATAACAAAGATGATGCTACTTTTTGGTAAAAGTGGCAACGCTGCATCGCTGAAAATATTTTGAATCGTTAGATCACAAACGCATATTAGAGTAACCAAATTTTCAGGATAATCCAATGTACCGTTTTCCGTATACGTCTAAGGTACCATCGACCGTGGGCCACCCTGTATACTAACACTGTTCCATTTGTTGATTATAACAATTAGTCAACCAAATTTCAACATAACTAAAACAAAACTAAATATAGTATAAGAAGTGTCTTATTGTTAGATAACATTTCATTCTAGCTAATCTTGAAACTAATGGAATACTTTGGAGTTCATAGTAAATCAAATGTGATCAGCAGTGAGTTACCAATCATCTAATCAGCTACTACAAAGTAATTTTGAATTATTGCATTCCGTGCAACATTTTGCAGATAGGATCAATTCAAGAATTTTATTGAGATCTGGCAACAGCGGAGTGATTCCCAGCCGCCAGAAATCCAACCAATCAAATTGCAATAGCATTTTCAATAATAAATATAATTAATTCATTTGTCGTTTGATCTCGATAAATAAGTGGCCAGGATAACGTTTTTAACTTCCCTTCATAATATTATAGCAAAAAGGGTCAAATTTTAAGACTGGAAAGGCACATTCTGATGCGGCGTTGTGATAGATGCAATAAGTATTGCTGATTACAATGTCTGCTGATCTTCGTTTCAATAATTCATAATATCAACTGAAATTCTACTCTACAGTGTTCGTAATTCGAGTAATTCGACCGACAACTCTTCACAAGTGATGGCCTGCGATAGCTCTCCTGATTTGATGAAGTCTTAGAGATAGGAATAAGGTTCATTGAGCGGCTAGGTAGTTTTAGAAATACCGGGAAGTTGAAAAATTAAATTCGGTTCTCAGGAATAATATCTTCAATTGTTTTGATCAACAGGAATCAACATCCTGTGTCAATGAAAATGGCGTCGTGGACATTTTTTTCTAAATAATGGCCCTTCCAGTATGCCTACAGAATTTCAGAACAATATTTATACCTATATTTATACAAACAATTTCAAAAAATAAATAAAATTCCGAATCGGAGTGTTTTGGTATAGAGTACAGTTTGGTCAATCACCTCAATTTGGCCATTTTGTACAGACCTCTCGGGGACACCCTGTATAACTTTTTTTTATCGCTTGAAGCGCATGATAGGGAATCCTCGAAGAACATCGTGCGTACTTAGGGAGGATTAGGAGAGGAGGTAGGTATTGGATTTTTTCTAGAATTTTTTGAGATTATAAGTTCTACTTTCTCAGGAAATGAATTACAGAGATTCGCCGTTCTATAGAGTTTTGATAAAGTACTGTTCTGACAACAAAAGGATGTGTTGACTGGGCACTGGGCTTGTCGAGTGCGTTTAATTAGAGTTAAAAAAAATCAACCTGTCTTTTTTTAGGTGATTTAGTCAACAATCTGAAAAACTTGAAATTTAGAAGAAAATAATTTGACTTGTAAGATTAAGGCAGTGTAGTATTGATTTTTGTCACGTTGTCCTGTACTATTACCTCAATTACCACTATTTTATAATTAATTAATACGGGTATTTATTTTAGTGTGATAAGTCAACTCATTGTGTAAAAATGTCTCAACTTTCCAAAGTTAAATCAAGAAGAAAATTCATCAGTCCTGTTTTTCATTTACAAACCAAAGATGAAGATGGTGAACATATAACTGAAGATGTTATAAAGAATGTAAAGCAAACTGGAAAATTGAATTTATCCTCTAGGCATCTTGCTTCAGGTAGGATTATTTTTATTTGTTCTTGATCTTGGATATGTACCTATTGAATAACTTTCGACTTACAGTTCCTGAAAAGATGTTCAAAATATATGACGTACGAGATAAAAATGAAGTTAATGTTGATTATAGTAGAAATATCAGAGAAGAAGAAGCCTGGTGGAATATCAAACCTTTAACAAATTTAGATCTGAGTTCTAATGTTCTAACTAGCCTACCAGACAAAATATCTATGTTTCAAGACCTAGCTGTGTTAAATGTAAGATCATGTACTCTCATATACTCTTGGAACAGTTTTGCAAATCGTTTACTTTTCAGTTACAAGATAATTTATTAACAATGTTACCCCCAGAAATATGTGAATTGACAAGATTAACAAGGTTATCCCTAAATCGCAACAAAATTAACAAATTGCCTAAGAATATTAACCAACTAACAGAATTGAGGTATTTGTGTATAAGTCATAATTGTTTGGAGTGTATTTCAAAGAATATTTCCGATTTAGTAATGTTAGAAATGTTGGTGAGTAATGATTTCAGTACCTACTGTAAGAAAACCGGGTGACCAAGAGATTGTATAATAGTCTGCACACATCCTTATCATCGACCCTTATCGGCTTCATATGAATCAGTATACCTACACAGTGTGTGACGTCTTGTGACCAACCCACTCGAAATAGGGAGCACCATTAAGAAAATGAAAAAATTTTCAAACAATTTGATGGTACCCTGGGGCAAGTTAGAGTTCCTAAATGTACTTATTGACACTGCTGTTTTAACGTTTTTTGTAACAAAGCAGTGTCAAATACATTTAGGAACTCTAGGGCAAGTGGAACCGCGAATTTCAATAGCTCCGCTATAAACTAAGAATAATAATAATAATATAATAATAATGGGTCATTCTCGTTCCAATCACGTCAGCTTACTGATAGATAATTATTTGAAGGATCTGGAAATGTATAACGAGATAAGTGCTCAAATCTTTGACCGATTTTTTTTTAATTATAGCGGTACTTAGGAATTGAGACTGTCCTTGGAGTATTTCCAGTGGCGCCTTCTTCTTACGTAGTTTAGTTACGCAAAATGTCTGGAAGAAATTTATTGACTTTGCATTTGAAGATCACGAATATTTGATGCACGATTCAACATGGGCAAGTGAAACCTAACATAGGTTACAAAGTGGTTACAGTTTTCCCTAGACGTTATTCTCAAGGGGCAGGTGTCTTTTCCTCCACGTGAACAATTATACACGTCATTCATAACTTCAAAATACAAAGAAGTATTGTTTTTGAGCTACTCACTTCAAAAACTTTGAATATATTCACAAATTTTTGAAGCTAGCTCAGTATGCGACGTAAATGGACACTGTTTGAAATATCGGCAAGGTCGAACCGTAATTCTTGGGTTAGTAGCTTGATATATCACTGAGCATTGAGGGGATATGGGTAGGTTCATTGTGCGATTTAGCCACCTTACAGACAAAAATATAATGATAATCAGCCTGGGTTCCACTTGCAACAAAATTACACTTACCCCGGTGTACTTTACAACTGACAAATTGATTAATTATTGTCCGATTTTTGTGGAATTTCGAGCAGATCATAGATTCGTGACTTGGAATGTTGGCCTGAATTTTTTGTTCCCCAGAAAACCTGACGATTTGTTCATTATACGGGAAAAACAAAAGTTACTCTTTCACCATAAACTTCTTAAGGCCCTGTGGCAAATGAGAGTGTTTGCTTTCATTATGTTTTGGATTGGAATGTGATCCCTTCTCAACACAATTTGGATTCAGGATGTTCAGCACTGTTTGAGCACTTCTCTTTGAAACAATACAACTTCCCCTGAATTTAAAATGATAGGCTGGCTAGTGGCTGGTAATCTCGTGCTCACCCGGTATGGTGTTGTAACAACTAATAATTCCTAATGAACTCATGATGTTATCTGGGATGTTGTTTCAGGATATTTCAAACAATATTATATCAAAACTACCACCTGGGATAGGGTTTCTGGTTCGTCTTACAGAACTGAATGTGTCAAATAACAAACTAACTGAATTACCACCTGATATAGTCAACCTTAGAGGTGACTCATTTTTTTATATTGTAGATACGATTGATAATCCAATAATATTTTGTAGCTCTACTGAAATTGGACATAAGCCACAATAATATTGAGCACTTGCCAGAGTTTGGGGAACTGAGAAAACTTCAGATATTTTATGCTCAGCATAATGATATTCAAGAAATTCCAAGTTTCAGAAGTTGTGAACAAATTCAAGAAATATACCTCGGAAATAATTTCATCAAAGTATGATTAAAGGCTGTGTAATGAAACAACGTGCGACAAAAGAGCACGTGACAAAATGGCGTGCGACATAACAACGCTCCTACAAAATGGAGTGCTATAAAACAACGCCGCTGTTAAAAAGGTTGGGTTAGCTTAATAGATTTAATAGTTGAAATTAAGTATTCTTCTTTATTGCCGATGTTTCTTGTTGCAGTGCTTATTATATGCCTCATAAGAGAAATCGGGTTTGAAGACGGCCAGAGTGTCCGTTACTACCTTTACGATCAACCTATAACCTAACTTTGATAAAGCGCCATGTTGTGACGCACCATTTTGTTTCCTGTTCTATTGTCAATCGCTGTTTAATGTTATGATTTCCCTAATTCCAGGAGATACCATTAGAATTCTGTGAGGTCATGTGCCATTTGAAAACCCTTGAGTTACGGGACAACCAAATAGAATCCGTGCCATCCGAAATAACTAATTTAGTTCACTTAACTAAGTTTGATCTTACCAATAATGATATCACAGAGTAACTATAAACTTCCAAACTGCCAATCTGGACGCCTTCTTAGATATTTTTTCTTTGAGGTTACCTTTTACAATGGGACTCATGCCACATTTGCAAATATTGAAACTAGAAGGAAACAAATTGAGACAGATAAGGCCAGATATCATTCAAGGAGGGACAAATCGTATTCTGAAATATCTAAGAGAAAAAATTAGTGAAGAAGACCTCAAAACCCTGAATGTGCCATCAGATGTATCTTATGATAACAGAACATACCCAGATAGGTAACAATAATTACCAATTGATTGAACAAGATGTTCCTGGATTCTGGATTCAAGTGACGAAAATCTTGGGAAACATGTGCAAAAAATCATGAGATGAAACATTTCGTTTCTACTGGTTTATGTAGAAAAAACTACTTATTTTTATTGGCAGAATCTTTCCTAGGTTTTTATCATTTAATTCAACACCCTATATCGTCATATAGTTTTTATATTTTCCGATGTAGGTTTAGTATGAAAAATGGCAACATTCTCAATTTGGCTATGAAAAACATAGCAGAGATCCCGGATGAATGTTTTCATGAAGCTAAAAAAGCTGAAGTACATACTGTAGATTTGTGTAAAAATAAGTTCACCGCAGTTCCATTGGGGTAAGTTCTATTCATTCATTTGTACTGGAGAAAAAAATGAATTCTTTCAGGTTGAAATTGATATCAGACCTTTTGACTGAATTGAATTTATCATCAAATCAATTGAAGGAAGTACCAGAGTTCCTCAAGGATTTCACAAAACTGAAATTTTGCGATTTGAGTAACAATTATCTGAATTCTTTGCACGAAAGTTTCTCATCCATGGTATCTCTAAGAGAGCTTATATTGAGTAATAACAGGTGAATTTATATCTTGTTAACACTCCATGAATGTCGTGTTTTGATTCACTTTTAGGTTTGGCAAAATACCCGAGTGCATTTTCGGAATGACTGGTCTAGAAATCCTTCTGCTTAATGACAACAAGGTAGAACAAATACCAATGGAAGGTTTGAAAGAATTGAAAAGGCTAGCTACGTTAGATCTATCCAACAATAATTTACATCAGATTCCGCCGGAGCTAGGGAATATGATTCAGTTGAGGTAACTCCTTTATTTAGATATACTTTTCGCCCATATGTTTTTTGTTCACAAGTTTGGTTTCAAATGTTTCGATGCTTAAAGTAATTGTCAAATGGGTGCTGCAGTGTGGTGCAGGGTTGCAACATATTGCTAATGCAAAGCAAAGCAACCCCACAGGCAATGATGTAAATCTTCGTGGATCTTTCTCTTCCAAGCCCTCATGAAAGGAGGCCAGAATGGTTCCTACTGATTCCTGTCACTTGTAACACATCAAATCAAAATGAGCAACTGAGGAACCATTCCGGGATAGTGAGAGTGAGTGAAATTTCTCAGATCATCTCAGGCATCTTAAGTAAGCTACACAGTTACACAGAAGTCTTTCACTGTCGTCTTTTCAAAGAGATATAAGTACAAGTACAATTCTTAGTAACCAGAGAATCAGGTAGATAGCCAGGCTTTTTTGAAAGCACTGCTCCAGCAGATTTAAGTCCACAAACTTGTTTGAGACAACACGATATTTCTAGGAGGGTCTTGATATCCATAACAGGGAACCTCTGAGGCCAACATAAAGAACGACATGATAATCAAAAAGGAAAACGCATCGGATCCATTTTTTATCCGATATACCAAAGCCGCACAATCATTCAAAGGCGATTCTACTCAAACTCTTGGAAGAGATACAGTTTCGGTACAATCTTTAAATCAATCATTAGTTCTGAGTGAATAAATAAAAAGTTATATTGATGGTCGATATTGAGGTTATAGTATCTTAGTGTTTGTGGTTAGTGGACCGATAACTGCTCAATTTTTGACTTGGTTCATAGACAGCCGACCGGTAAACTATCCATACTTTCTCTGTTCAACCCCACATCTGTGGGATACCCTACCCTTATCGTTTACTACCCGCTGTATTTTAAACTGGAATGTACTACTCATAGGAAAAATTGAAATGAAAAAATTATCGGCAACGGAACGGCTGGACCCAATAACTTCCTGTTCTGATCTAGAGATAATGAGCATCGACACATTTCATCAATTTAGAGCAAGTAGGTCAAAAATGAGGTCACCTCATTCAGTAAACTCTTGAAATCCCTGAATTAACTACATGCATTATGTGTAAAAAGATTCCGAGTTTGGAAGATTGCTAAGGTCACCAAATTACAGGAAATTGTGTATTTCACAACTGGAGTGTGTTTGACAAGTAGTGTCAATTGTTATCTACTTATATATCTCCGAAGTGTTACTGGTAGAAGTGAGGGATGATTGATGATGCTGATATCTTTTGCATGTAAGGTCCATCAGGCCTGCTAACCAACTCTTAGGAGCAGTTGATCCCCACAATAGGTAAGACCTGCCTGAATGTATACCTGGTAGCTTTTTATAAACCCACCAACTCTACCTGCTCTCAACAGCATCATTATATTTTCCTTGTAGGATTTGTTACTTATTCCTTACGCTTCCTTAGAAGCCGATTCTAAAATTTGAATGCAACAGTGATATCAGAACTCTCTCATCGAGCAACGGAATTTTCAATTTCAATCTGATACCCCCCAAAACTAGGGAATGTAATAAGTTCCGCTCAGAATGTAAATTCAGGCTCAACAAATATTCCCGTACGACGTCACAGGTTAACACAGGGAAAACGTCCAAAGCACCATCTGTATGTATTTTTCTAATTTGTTTGTAGGTGTATTGAGCTTAGAGGGAATCCATTTCGTCATCCAAGGCCTGCCATTTTAGGTCAAGGAACAGAATCAATTTTGTCATATTTGCGTGATAAAATCCCAAGATAGTTTCTCTACACTGTACATTTTGTAAATAAATATGTAGGTATACTGCAGCAACAGATACAGTATTACTAGTGTAAGATTCAAAATTGTGCTGTAAAAAGCATTTGTGGTTTTGGCTTTCATCTTTGAGCTTTTGCTTGTAGAAAAATAAAATTATTCCACTAATAACATTTTTATTACTCATGATTTCCTTCAAACAAATCATCATGGTTTTCATTAAAATTCATGTAACTGAAAAGCATTTATTAGATTGATTATTTCAACAAGTTTAGTCATATTTATAAAAATATGTTTTTTGTGCAGTAAACATGCTAAGTTATTTGACAGCTTGAACATATTCAATATTTATTTATTTCCAATATTATAATGTTAAATAGTCATCGAAGTTGAAGCATAATCATTTTAATTTCATGTTATGATTCAAGCTTTGATGTTATTGACATAAGAAAATAATGTGTTGAAAGACAATCTGTATGTCAAAGAATCAACCCACTCCTCATGCCAAGAAGATTCCATCTGGTCCTGAATCCTAGTTTTAGTGGCCTTATGAATGTGATTCAACTCAGGAGTTTTGGAATTTGAAATGGTGTCCAGATAATAAGGAAAATAGTCCAAAGTTATACCTGCTGTGTAAGTAGTGATTGCGTCAGATGATTTAGCAAGCCAGTCCATAATTGGTATGTTCCAGTAGTCCCAGGTGATGTATTGAACATCATTTTCAATAGCTACATCTTCTGTGCTATTAGGTTGTATAGATGCCAGCAGAAAACTTGTTCTCAATACATCAATAATATCAGATTTTTTATTTGATACATATTTAGAATGAATCTCAGTCTTAGTTGTATTTTTGATGTCCTGATCCAAGTTTGTTTGTATATTCAATGCAGGTGATAATTCTTTAAGTTCAGTCTCTTTGGCATATAAACTAGTTCCTGGTATTTGGCTAGCTAGGAATACAGACCCTAAAATGGTAAGTAATCCAGCTGTGTAAGTAGCTGCTAAGATGACAGATACTGCAGCAATACAATGAATCAGATTGGATATATCTACTGTTTGAGATAGGCTTTGTAACTCAGTGTATGTAAAATAACCTCTAGAAGTTCCCTGCTTTGAAGCAAGTGTTATTTCAAGATCATTCAATTTTTTCCAAAAAGTCGGTTCACTGACGAAAATTTCCCAATCCTACAAAAGGTTTATAGAAATTCAAGGTGAAAGAAAAAATTAAACATTTATGGAAAATGGTAAAGAATCATACATATTTCCACCAAAAATAAACTTACCATAGCTTTTAAGAAATCCCTTTCTAAAAGAACCAAATCTCTGACCTTCACACCTCCTGAGGTAGCCCATTCATCTATAAAAACCTCATCAGGTTCACCATCATCAAACAAAAATTTGCTGGAAACCATCTGAAAACTGTAACATTAAGACTCTCATCCTTATCAAGTATTTTTGGTACATACCAGTGATACAAGAAATAAATCAGAAGGCACAGTTTTCTCTAAATATCCTGGATTGCGATTTTTAAGTCTTTCCAAATAAAGCATAGCTAGCACAAGAGAGCAGGGTGACACACAAGTATTCCTGGAAATGTTAGCAGCATCATACAAATGAAGTCTTTCAAGGGATTTACCAGTGTGGGCTTCTGAAAACAGTTCTGCAGCTAGCTCTGTAAAATGGATATTTCAAAGAAATTCAAAGGAATCCATCATGGCAAAACATTGTTACTCACCTGTTACAGGAAAACTGAGACAATCAGATTTTGGCAATTTTCCATAGTACAAGGTTTTAGTAATTCGTGACAAGTACTTTTGGTGGTCACCAATAGTCTAATAACAAAATAGCTTCATATCAAAATATTCATTACATAAACTTGTGAAATAGTTAATAATAATATGCTTGGCAACAGAATATGCAAGTGAATAATTGTTGAGATTTGAAACAAGAACATTAATTAATTAATTATCATCAAATATGTTGATGGTGTAGCTGCACCAACTAGCAGAGGAAAGAACCTATAGATAATTAATTTCTTTTTGAATACTGATAGGTAGGATATTCTTGGAAATATTCATGGAAAGCAGTCAAATGTGAAATGTGACAAATCATCAGTAAGATTTCTTCATTTTTTGTTGAGCATTCAAAAAGTTTATTTTCCAATGAACAATATTTTATTGTACAGTCGTCTTCAGAGATCATGTCGCGGTTAAACGGTGTCAGCGCTCTTATTGCAGGAGTTATTAAAAATGCTATCATCGTCCATGTGCGACATGTTTTCTGAAGATGACTGTACATATATGTACATCAATGAAAACTAACATGAAATTCTATATAATCAGTAAATAAAGGACATTAGTGTAGAAATAAAATGAAATAGTGTATCAAGCTCATCAAGGTATGTCCAGAAAAATGTCTCCCAGGAATATCCAAAAGTCATGGAAGCTTTTCTTTCCTTTTGTAGTTAGCTCATTTGTTTTCTTTCCTTGTACTCAAGAATGGTGTTATTCATTAGCTTCTCCTCAACCCTATTCATCCCTTGTACACTGTGCTTGTACATACTTCTCTCAAATGTGCATGGCAAAAGTATTGGAGGTACAATGTACAAAGCTTACCTTTGGTGACTTCTTATTAGATATTTTAGACATCTTGAAATACACTTTCAAGGGAGAGCCACCTTTTGGATTTATGAAACGGTCCCAAATCCAAAAATAACACTATATTATTATACACTTGACTTGATTACACAAATTTACAATTTACATAACCTTCAAAGTTGAACCATATTTTTGACAATGACAATTGACATTGAAGTGTGATGTGTTACACAGAATCATAGATCATGTTGTTTACATAATATGAGTTCTGTGATTTCATTGAGATCATGAAGAAATCGAAACAATCGAAATTTCTTCTACCAACCTTGAATCGAAACTACATGGAATTGCCACATATACCAGGGGCGGACCGTTTGTGGGGCCTGCCTATATAACCAACTAATTGCCATTTTCCAAAAAAAAACGTTTTCGATCATGAGTATTAAACTGCTCAACACTCGAAACGTAAAATGGAAATTCTTCTTAGAATCACATCATACTCATTATAACTTTTGACTGCCTCAGCCGATTTTCAATTTCCTTCTGAATTATATCGAGTAATATATATGGGATAGTTCGTAAATATATAAGCGGAAAATAATGGTACTTGGCATCTTCGAAATTCGAGAAAATGATTAAAGTGCGTAGTCCATTTCGAATATATTTTTTTAGGTGAAAAACATATCGTACCATGTTTTCTCTAAACGGTTTTGGAAATTTTTGGGGATTGTCACACTCATTAACTGAAATATGATTATTTTTTCAAAAGAATTATGAAAAACAGGGTGTTACAAATTCCATTTAAAAAAATAATTTGTGGGTTGTCCGCTTTCAGGGATGACCCTATAAAACTTTTGAAGGGCTGTGGAAAGGCCCCATTGCCGCATTCAACTTCCACACATTGCTAATTTTTTGTTAATAAGAAAATAAGGTAAATGTAGGGGTGACAATTCCTTCGATCATACAACATATTCCAACAATTCCGAAACCGTTTCGAGAAAACAAATGGTGCGATGTTTTTTATTATAGCCCAAGAGCCGGCTGCAAGTTTCAACCGTCATCTGATAACCAAATGAAAATATGTCCCAAAAAACATTGTATATAGTTTAACGAACGGTACCTGTGCCAGTCACTGTCATCAGCAAAATGAAGAAAAAATTGCACTTCTCTGTGCGGAAATTTGCACTCGATTTCGCGATTTGGTAACGAGATAAGAATTCAAAATACTTGTATTGTGAGCACCACATGAGTTTCATAGTGGTCCATCGGATATTATCTTTCGACGAAGGTTAAATATTCATGGAAATACTGACGCTCTGCCACTAGCTTGGATCAGTTTTAATCTCGGCACGTTTGGATATTCGCAAAAGGGACATTTTTCCTTTTCATTTGCTTCTTGTTTCACATGACGGAAGTAGTAGTAGTAGTAGTAGGTGGGGAGGCTGTAGCCAAGTAAGTAGGCCCCGATGGGCCCTTTTTGCTAACCCCTGCTCTCCACATATCTACGCTTCCTTCACCAAGATTTCCTTCACGAATCTCCCTGACCTTCTGAAGAAAGCCAGTATGTCCGTCCACTCTAATATAATCAAGTCCTCCTGTTGGAGTTTGTCTACGCCAAAGATTTCAAATCTCAGCCTTCCGTACGCCTCGCACTCGCCGAGGAAATGGAGTGACGTTTCCTCGTCTTCCCCGCATCTGCGACAAGTGGGGTCGTCCTCTATTCCCATAAGTGATAGGTGTCTGCCTAGCCTGTTGTGTCCTGTGAGTACTCCTATGAGGAGGCGGAGTACTTGGCGATCTCTGCCAAGCAGCCATTCCTTCCTTGATTCGCTTGGACCGGCCATGAATTCCTTGGCCTGCCTGCAACCTGTGATATTTCTCCAGTATTTTCCTAGTGCCTTGTCCGCCCATTCATCGAGGGCTGACGTAATTTGGCTATGCCTAGTACAGGCTCTGGCCCCAGAAACGGCTCCGCGGATCCGGCCCTAGCAAGTTCGTCTGCTGTTTCGTTTCCGGGCACCCCACTATGAAGCGGGACCCATACCAGTTCAACTTCCTTTGATTCTGCTAATATCGCAAGGGCATTTCCACACTCCTGTACCAATGCTGAGCTCGGTATGGGATGACAGCCTTGAGTGCTGCCTGTCTGTCCGAGCAGATGTAGATCTTATTCTGCTCTGATCCCTCTTTCACCTCTGGTCTCTCTCTGCTATTTGCTTCTCGTATGTTTTCCCCTTCGAGATAGATTCCTGCACCCGAAGCCTGTTTGTCAGTCAAACTCTACTATATTGTTTCTCCATTCCTCTCTGCTTGGAATAGTAAGTTTGAACTTCCTATTCCATCTCAGCTTGTCCTGCACTTTATTCACTCTGAGAGTGGAGATAGGAATATCTCTTGCTCCACCCACTCTGCTATTTTTGCGTGCCCTGGTATTGTTCCTTCACTTGGCCAGTTTCCTGAGTCCCGCATCCTTAGGTGGGCCGCCATCGCCTCCTTCTTTAATAGCAGCAAATATATCGCTGTGCCGTTGATTTGGCTCAGACTAAGGTGTAGCACAAGTAAGTTTTTGAGATCTATATCATTCAATTTTGGTATAAGATGGCATAATTCCTATCTCGTTATCAAATCGCGAAATCGAGTTCAAATTTCCGCACAGGAAAGTGCAATTTTTTAATGATTTTGCTCAGGATAGTGATTGGCACAGGTGCCGTTCGATGAACTATATTTTTACTTTCCTTTGGGACATATGACATATATATATCATTTCGTTATCATGGGACGGTAGAAATCTGCAGCCCGCTGGCTCCTTCTATTAGATTTCAATTCACCGGAAAGCAATATGATCATATCAAATTGTATCTTCTCAATTAACAACCTGTCATTTATTTGAATATCGGGTGTTTCTCAGAAGTGGCTCACCCTTATAACTTTTTTGATTGTACAGATAAACAAATGAAATTCGGTGTGTGAGTGTAAGTATATATAGTAAATAGATATGCATTTTTTGACGTATTCAATTAATGTTTTATGTCACTCCAGGTTTTACCTTATTACTTTCTTATTCTAAATGGAACACCTGGTATACTTTTACTTATTTCAGTAGAAAACCATCACTTTTTGACATTCATCAAATTTTCAATCACGAGTGTCATTATAGCAGTTATGTTATTCAACTTATATGTCAAACATTGTGTGATATCAAATTGTTCATAACAAAATGCCCTTATCAGATATGGTAAATGAGCCACCTTTTGTACATATGAAAAAAATGAGGTTACATCATAAATACGGTTTTTTGAACTTTGAATGAACCTATAAAATAAATGAAAAGTAATAAAACTTCTTTGAAACAATTTTTCCCTGGTAACTTGATCCAAAATTAACCGTTTTAACTCATTCATGGCACTCTAGATTTAAAATTGAAATTGAAAATTTCGGGATAATGACAAAACGTGACAAATGGGGTTATTTCATTATACTCACAACGTGATTTTCTATTGAAAAAAGTACGAATATATCGGGTGTTCCATTTAAAATAAGGAAGCGAGGGCCATTCCTGGTCGCGATTTTACTAAATATACTGTACGCTAGCACAAACCAGGCCCACCGTAATATCTCATCTTCGAAGTACTCAGAGACTATTTATCCTTAAGGAACTAACCTATTCCTGATTGCAATATTTTTGAGGAAGGAAAACCGAATGGAGTGTAGAAACACATTGATTAATAATATATTTCAAAAGTTGAGTTCTTCAACAAATTTGAATAAAATGAGACTGTTTATCCTAAACGCACTAACCTATTTGACTTCAAATATTTTCTGAAAAAGGAGAACCAAAATGAAGTAAAAAAACATTGGTGAAAAAAAAATTGCAAAAAAAGTTCAAGTTCACAGCGATTCGAACCATGGACCTTATCCAGACTGAAAGTCGACAGCGCTAACCAGTAGACCATTTGGGTATATGAATTTACTGCGTACAAGAGATTGACAACGAAAGAGCTTCAGTCGAATTCATGTCAAAATTATAAAAAGTGTATTCTTGCGTTGGAGCACAGTATATTTAGTGCGATGTGCTGACTCCGAGTATTTCGGTAATGTTTGGAGATATGACGTATTATGGTGGGCGTGGTTTGTGCTAGCGTGCAGTATATGTAGTAAAATCGCTTCCTGGTCAAACATGAAGACATAAAACAATTGAATACGTTAAAAAATGCATATTTATATATGACACCTAATTTCATTCGTTAATATGCAGTAACAATAAAGTTATAGGGGTGGGTTACTCTTGAGAAATACCCGGTATTTATCATATTCATGCGAATATCCCTCTAAAATCATCCATGTGAAAAATTCTGATTTGAACAATAAATAACCAGAGAGATCAAAGAAGTTATTTTGTATTTCAACTTTTGAATTATGGGTACAAAATTTATCATCATTGATGAACGTATTTTCAATCATATATGATTAATTTCAAATATTATTCTCAACAAATCTCTTATTAATCACAAAAATACCAAGGTATAAAAAAGTTACCTATACCTTCTTATTTATCATGAACAATTCAAAAACTATCTTGACTATTATTATCCCAGGCGAGAATCTTATTCATATTTACAATATTTTTTGTACTCCATGGCTCCAGAGGATCTGGTGACTCTGAACCTTCAGAATCAAGTTGATCTTTAGCTGACCAGCATTGTCTCCCATCAGTTATGGGAGCCACCCTGTACAGGGAAAAATAAAGTTAAGTATATTCTGTTATCAGATGTTGTATACCGGGGGTCCTAGAGCTTTTAGGTCAGCAGGCTGGGTTATCTAACATAAATTTGTGGAATTTATGTGAGCAAAAGCTCTCCAAAAGGGAGAGATCATTCCACCCTTGTGCCAAAAAATCTACTAGAAGCCACCCCTTCCTTTGGTTTTTCAAATTTGCCCCCCATGTTTATTTTGGTTCATTTTATAGGACTTTTCATTCTCATTTTGACAAGTGAAAAATGAATGATTTTGCAAGCTTGTTATACAGTGTGACCCATTTAAGACCGGAGCACCTTCATAAAATCTATAGTTTTTGACCGATTTCTTTTTTTTTTTTTTTCGTTTCAGCAGAAGGACTATCTGGAGATCTACGTTTACACAAATTTGCAAAATAAAATTTCAATCTACAGGGCATACTATATTATTATTTTCAAGATAAAAATTGCCAAATATCATTATCGATTTTTTTCAAAAAAAATTGACCCCACCACTGAAGTCAGCATCTTTCAATTAGGTTGAGCGCGAATTTTCATTGAAAAATTTCAATTGGCAACAAAGTTATAACAACATTAATTTTGATGGCTCACCATTTTTTACGAATATTTCAGACAAATTTTGAGAAGCGGCAACATTGTCAACACAAATGTTGGAAATCATCGAGGTTTCTGGTATACATTTGAATTGATAACACAAATTATTATTGAGTTATAATCTCTAGAATGGTACCCTTTTGGAATGAAGTGATGAAGTCGGAAAAACAGCATTTCATAATAAGTTAATTATCAATGTAAACCAACAATTTCTGAAAGCTCTTGATGTTTTTGGTTTCTGATATTATCTTACTATACAGACTATCTCGATAATAATTTGTGTAATCAATTCAAATGTACACCAGAAACCTATTGATGATTTCCAACATTTGTGTTGTCAATGTTGCCGCTTCTCAGAATTTGTCTGAAATATTCATAAAAAATGGTGAGCAATCAAAATTAATATTGTTATAACTTTGTTGCCAATTGATATTTCTCAATGAAATTTTGCGCTCAACCTAAATGAAGGATGCTGAATTCAGTGGTGGGTTCGATTTTTTTTGGAAAAAATCGCTAATGATATTTCGCAATTTTTGAGGTGAAAAAAATAACATAGTATGTAATTTGTGTAAACGTAGATCTCCGGATAGTCCTTCTGCTGAAACAAAAAAAAAAGAAATTGGTTAAAAACTATAGATTTTATAAGGGTGCTCCGGTCTTAAGTGGGTCACACTGTATATTGTTACACCCGAGGTTACACCCATCACTTATTCCTTAAAAAATGAGAGCTACACACAAAATCTGAATAGGCATTATGAGGTATAATAAGTGTAGCAAGTGATTAACAGTCATTTCATCCAATGAAAAAAATCGATATTTTATCCATAAAAAATATTGAAATTTTTTGACATCTCTGAGGATGAGTTTCTTGCTAAATCCGATATATCACTGAGGGTGAGTCATAACTATTGGGACATATGGGTTAAGGGCAGATTGTTAGGACCAAAATATGGCGATAAGACCAAATATATGCGCCTTAATAAAATATTGCCATGGAGAAGGATACATGGCGTTCTAATCGAAAAAATATAGACTATAAACTCGCATCAAAATTAATTCACTGACAAGAAATGTAATTCACCAGCAACAAGTATCTGACAGTCCAAAGCACACTCTTCATAAATCAAATATTTGAAATTCCCTTCCGAGACATTCAAATATTCAATTGCATTATTCTCGAAAACGTATGAAAATATCTTTTTATCAAACAATAAGAATACCAATATTACGTAGAAATGATGTTCATGTCACATTGTTTCAATCTAAATCAGTGAAAAGTTTCTTTGAAAAAGTTATATCAGTCGATTTCATCATCAGGAATCATTCACGTGGTGCCCCCTGTAACAAAAGGTAGAATATAACACATAAAATAATATTCCCTGTATATAAAAGTATGCCTCTGTGCTGAATTGATAAATATACAGTGAAATTATTCGCAAGAAAAATGTTCAAGTTTAACGCTCTGTATCTTTTTCCTCACCCTGTATAAAATGAAAAAAAAGCATTGGGGTGCAATTTGAAAAACCAGACTTCCTCATGATAAAAGAAACATTTCTTTCCTCTTCACAATTTTTCTACGGGCTTCCGTTTTCAAGATACAGGGCGTCAAAAAATCAAAAATGTTCAGTTTAATTAAACACACTTCACAACACTAAATAAACTTAACACTCTGAAAACCAGCATCGAGACCAGCATACTCAAGAATCTGACATTTGATTGAACATATTATTAGACAGATCAGAGGTGTTTATTTCCAGAGGACTTTTAGACGATTTTTGGAGATACCATCAGGATTCTGTATGATCTTATTCCTAAAGACCCATTTTTCGCGAAAACTGTTCACTTTAGAGCATTGAGACAAGAGGACGTTTTTTGTGTGAGAGATATTGGCGCTTCAAAATCTACTTTGGAAGTTAGAATTTCTGCAGTGGCATAAATGTTTGGGGGGTTAAACCCTTACGAGGAGTTGAATTCTCCTCCACTGACATGTTCGAGGAAATTGATCAAGAGCCCTAATAGTAGTCATTATTGATAATGGAGTGTGTACGAAAGCTTAACACCGTAGCTCCGACGGTTCCTGAGATAGTGGCAAAAAACAGATTTTTTTTGTATTTTTTTGACGCCCTGTATCTTGATAACGAAAGCCCGGAGAAAAATTTCGATAGGGAAAAAAATTTTTCTTTTTTCATGAGCAATCTACAGTTTTCCATCATGATACTTATTTGTTCACACCCTGTATTTCACAATTTTTCGAATTTTTTCGTATGTTAGATACTCAACCCAAATATCCGCTGGCCTAGAAGCTCTGGGACACCTGTTATAGATGTTTTTCCGAACCTATTGTTACATCTGGCAGTTCTAGGACGCTTTTTACGTTTCTGTTTGACAGATTTCGTTTCAGGTTTCGAATTAGGTTCTTGTGTATCCTCTCCATTTCCGAAACCTTTTATTGTGATAGTTTCAGAAATTGTGATCGATCTGAAATCAGAAATGTACTTTTTCAAAAAGGAGAAGACCATATACTGAGGGATGAAATCCTCAAAATCTCTTTCAATCGATGAAAGTTCAATAGTGTTTTGAAATCAGCATAAATATTCCATTCAATATTTCAAAAGGCCAGATATGAAGGTGGAGCTGTGACGTATTAGGCCGACCTGTTGCTATCTCACTCTGATACAGTGATACCTTGCCATTCTGCAGTGTTGCAGTGTGATTGGTCAGCTCAAGGACAATGCGTGCTGGGACTAATACGTCACATCAATGAATTGGTACCATTTCAAATCGCACAGGAGGTGTGTTTTGAAATGAACATACTTTGATTTATTTTGTTATCGTCCTAGTATGAATGAATGAAACCAAAATTATATTTAGGTACTGGTATTTTGATATAGGGCTCACAATTATGTCGTTTTGAAAAATTAGTGCTCTCTCTCCCCCTGTACCTAATTGCATAAAAACTGAGTATCAATCATTTCGTCAACGAAACATTGACATGTTTCGCTAATAACACAGTAGTAGTATACCGGTGCGATGAACATTGTACCGGTATCTGAGGAAATATGATCACATTTCTCAATATGTACAGTTGGAATGGCTTAGAGTTTCTAATGTATTTAAATACCATTTCCTTATTTTTCCGCACAAACTATTAAATACTCAAAGTCCGCCATACCTTTCTCATAAACTGGTCTAGAAATAATTTACATAATCTTAACACCAGACATTCACAGGTACTCAACATGCCAAACCATTCGACTGCTCTGTTTGAACGCAGTTTCACCTATAATGCTGTAAAACTTTCCAATTCTTTCAAACCAGAATTAACAACACCATTGAATAAATTCAGAAAATTCGTTAAAAATGAACTGCTGAATCAACAAGACTAGTCACATTGTTACTTTCTTAGATTAACTTCCTTTTTTTTTCTATCTATGCATATATAACATACATTTTTTAGATCGATGCATTTTATCTATTCTCTTTTATCTATACATATACCCTATTAATAACATTGTATAATACTTTCATTTTAGTTTTTTGTTTATTCTGCAAACTGAAAAGGTTAAGAGTTCAAGAGTAGCTATTTAGCTAATCTACGCCTTTTCAGGGCAAATGCATGTACATTTGTCAAATAAAGCCAATTTATTATTATTATTATTATTATTATTATATCACCTGACGAAACTACTGTGCTAGCGAAACATGTCGTGTGTTTGAGAATTTTGTGTAAATCTTATCGTTTGTGAAGTTTTTACATCTGCCATGGATTTCCATCAAGTAACGGCCAAGTCAATTCAAAACTTATTATATTCCTTATTTTAATTTTTCGGGAAATACCTCCACTTCATTAAAGATTAAAATACATATACATACTTTCGAACATTTTTCATATTCCTACTAAAATAATATACACTGTGTGCGATTTCAATCCGCAACACCCTCTTAATTCATGATCCGTTAACCGATTTCGAAGAACAAAAACTCGGGGACGAATTTTTTGTAGCTTCACCATCGTGATCACTATGAAATAGTTCAATTTGCCAATTTGGCCAAGTTTGTAGCTTCAATATAGTAACGGAGTTAGCAATGATATTATAGCCGACTCAAATTAGAACATGCTGTAGGTATATGAGATAACCAAGAACAAAAACAATAAACATTCCTTCGAAATTATTGTACTGTATGAGTTTGAAGTCTGATGCATGCTCACTCTAAAATATTAGTCTGTTTTTTTCCATTGACTGAATAAAAAATGTGCTATACTGCATTTTATGTACCAGAAAATAAATTACCCAAGATCCCCTACCCATCGCTCATTCCCCACGGGTCAGGAATTTTAGTACCTTCATAACTATATAACTAGCTAACCCCACAAACGTTTTTTTACTCTGTAGAATATTTTTTTCAGTTGAATATTCATCAAAAAACTATTATTATTTTATTTTCTACTTCTTTTTAGTTTGGCTATCTATAAAAGCCACACATTGGATCAGCCATCATGAATTTCCTAATATTGGCATACATATAAAATGAAAATATTATAATCCATTACAAGTCATCAAATTGTGAATGATAGTAGATATGGAAAATTATTCCATTATGGAATATTGATTGTTAACCGAAATTTGACTTTTAATTTTTTGCTATCAATAAATTAAATTGCATTGTTTCAAAACTCGCCCGCCATATTGGTTCCGCCATTTCGAATTTCCAAATTTTGACGAAGGAATCATAATCTCCAACCCCGAAAACTCCCAGATACCAATTTTGAATAGACTCGGTTCATAATCACAAAATCTGCCATATTGAATCCACCATCTTGAATTTACTAATAGTACCGGGATAAAAAGTATCCGATGTCTGTTTCCTGGTTCCAAGCTACCTCCCCACCAATTTTCAAAAAAGTCGGTCCAGTAGTTTCAGAGCCTATTCAATATAAACAAACAAATCTTTCTTCTTTTTAATATTAATATAGATGGCTCTCCCCTACAAATCTACGAAGATTTGGGACTACACGAATTATTTTCCCTATTTTTTGGTCGTTCACTGCACAGCCAGGAAGATAATCAATTTGACAGTGCTGTCATCATGAATTAATACATTTGTATATTGTGTAACGGCATTTGAGAGTTTTGATTAGGTACGTTTGGAGTATAAGAAAACATTGTTAGTTTCATAATAGTGATGCAGACACTGATTATTTGGATTGCATGGCTCTTGATGGTTTATCGACGCCAAGAAAGCATACTGAAGCCAATATCTTCAATACTTCCACGAAAAGTTATATTTTTTTATCCTGCACGAGTGAACTGACAGAAAGTAAAAGCCTAAATTTGATTCAATCAGCAGATAAATATATTCTTCAGCCAGAAGCCAAGAGTTGCCTTGCCATGGCGACATCCATGGATTTATTTTATTTATAATTGAGAACTATATGCATAATTAATTTTTTTCAATAGATAATCCTAAAGTAGAATGAATTATTTTCTCACGAATCTTCTTCTTGGACACCAATGACATCAACAGCTGATTGAAAATTATCATTATCTATACCGGCTCCATTGACATCCGTCAAACTCGAATCCGATTCTAGAAATAGCTTCCTCTTGTCGGACATTTTGGATCTTGCTGAAGAATTTCGAATATGAGCCGATTTAGCCCGTCTGGATCTTGATATCTTCCCCAACAATGGTTGTTCTGAAAAACTATAGGTTAGGTTCCTACTCATCAGAAATATAGATAGTGATAGTGGGTGTTCCAATTAACTTTTCAGGGATCTGATTGCATAATATTTTACTCAGGATTGAAGGACATACAACACATACTTTTAGTCTTCCAGCTGTACAGGGTGTGCAATATACCAATAACTGCCAACATAGTTTTTTTAACATGATCCTATTGGTTGGTCTATTTTTAGTTTAATAATGAAGATGATGGAAAGCCCTAATTTCGAGTGACAATGGAAAATGAAAAAACTCCACCGCCTCGTGTGAGAGTCGAACTCACAACCTCTGGGTTACATGCCCAACGCTCTGCCAATTGAGCCAACGGGTCGTCCGTCGATCAATCGGCAGGGAGGTCGAGTTCTCATCACACACCAAGCGGCAGAATCCTTCCAATTCCCGAAGTCACTCGAAATCATTCACTATACGAAGCATCGCTGGCAGGATGGTACTATACAGTCTCCATATTTCCCCCTCCGTCCTCTGGCATTGTCTTTCCTTGTATACGGAAATGCCCGCAAGCAATCTATACATAGGAGTGGGTGATTATTATATGTATCTTTTCGGTCGAGTAATCGAAAAAAATCATCATACAAGGAAAGACAATGCCAGAGGACGAACGGAGAAATATGGAGACTGTATAGTACCATCCTGCCAGCGATGCTTCGTATAGTGCATGATTTCGAGTGACTTCGGGAATTGGAAGGATTCTGCCGCCTGGGGTGTGATGAGAACTCGACCTCCCTGCCGATTGATCGACGGATGACCCGTTAGCTCAATTGACAGAGCGTTGGGCATGTAAACCAGAAGTTGTGAGTTCGACTCTCACACGGAGCGGTGGAGTTTTTTCATTTTCCGTTGTCACTCGAAATTAGGTCCATCATCTTCATTATTATTTGTCTTTTCGGTCTAGTAGCCGACAAAAATTATCACCCACTCCTATGTATTTTTAGTTTAGACGACTCAACTTGTCTCTGAGAGTTTTAGACTTTAGGAGCTCAAAGTCAAATCTGTGGAACAATAATCAGTTGGAAGTTTGGACTCCTGATGTCTCATTGGTGGTTATATTTATAGTTCAAGTATCGCAATAAAAAATTGTCCGAAAGTCTTTCGGTCAGAGATGTTCTCATTCAAACTTGAATAAGTCAACTATGAAAGGCCATTAAAAAAACGATGCGTGATGATGATGTTATTGACTTAAGACATCCTTTCCGATTACTGAGATAAACATGATTTATGTAACCGAAATTTTGCACCATTCCAGTCACGAATAGCTATACAGGGTGAACAGAAGAAGAATTTATATATATGAAAATTGAACAATTCCAGACATATATTTATAGTAACTTTTAGTCCTAAACCAAGCCCAGAAATCCCCTCCTCTGATATGTACATGACATTTGAGAACACCCTCAGTATAGTAAGAAGATATCCACATTCTTTATCAAGGCGGATATATCCTCGGATATATCAGATGGTGAATCAGCTCTCACTTATACCGGGTGTCAACGAATCTATTAGACAAGTCATAACTTCTAGACCATTAGGTGTATCAAAATGAGATTTGGTATAGGTAAATGGTATGTGAAGAGGAGAGTTTTCACATATTTTTCACTTTCCGGTAACTTTTGGTTTCACCTGAAATGGCTCCGGTTCTAAATTTTTAAATGGAACACCCTGTATATTGTAACATTTTTGGATTTCTGAGACAATTCTGAATCAGAATGTGACATTTTCGAAAGTTTTTATGCCTACTTAATTTTTCCGGAGTCACTTTTGAAATTACATCTAGGTGACCATGATCGGAAGTAAACTAATCTAATAGGACCTCAGGTGATATCAGAAAATTACAATCGCGAAGTTTTAGTGACAAGTATGATAGATATGAATAAGACAAGTTGGCAAACTTACATTTTCGTGTCTAACTATTATTTTTCAAATGGCGACCATTTTTTGACAAAATTTTACCTTCTGCTCTTGAAGCTTACGTCACTGTCATAACCTAAGTGGGTATTTTGTTCTTCCAAGAAGACTTGATCGAAATAACTGCAAAATATTATGCATTATGCCTATCCTCGGCACACTTGACAAAAGTAAATAAATTTTTATGAAGTATTTTCGTCAGTGATATTTAATTCATGTTCTTATTTGTAATCCAATCGCAAATAAATAAGTATAGTTAGATTCGTCAAAATATCCTTATTTCGGAAAGTGCTTGTCAATAAAATGGTCGCCATTTGAAAAATAATAGTTAGACACGAAAATGTAATTTTGCCAACTTGTCTTATTCATATCTATCATACTATCACTGAAACGTCGCGATTGTTATTTTCTGATATCACCTGAGGTCCTCAGATTAGTTTACTTCCGATCATGGCCACCTAGATGTAATTTCAAAAGTGACTCCGAAAAATTTAAGTAGGCATAAAAACTTTCGAAAATGTCACATTCTGATCTCTGATCTAGAATTGTCTCAAAAATCCAAAAATGTTACAATATACAGAGTGTTCCATTTAAAAATTTAGAACCGGAGCCATTTCCGGTGAAACCAGAAGTGACCGGGAAGTGAAAAATGTGAAAACTCTCCTCTTCACATACCATTTACCTATACCAAATCTTGATACACCTGATGGTCTAGAAGTTATGACTTGTCTAATAGATTCGTTGACACCCGGTATAACTCTATAAAACATTGTAGACTTTCACCTACCTACTCAATTGATAATATCGAATTTGAATACTTTTGCAAGATAATATTTATTTGATTATGACATTTATTCGACATTGTGAGCGCCACAAAAACCAAAATACTGCTGTCAGCTGTCTGTCTTTGTCAGATATTAAAATTAGAAAAGGTTTCAGTGGTTTAACCGATCAGCGATTGAACCGCCATCTTCATTCAAGTCAGTGAACCCTTACTATGGCCCTCTATTGAGGTCTACAAGTTTTGGAGTATTTACACCATCTTCCTACACGTTCTGAACCATTGCTTATGTGCAACGAATTGTTAAATTACATATTTCTTCATTGAAAAATGCAGAAAAGAAGTTGACTTTCTTATAATAAAGAATTGTGTGGAAGTATTCTAGAGGATGTATTAGCAATCATACCCTCAAAAAGTTTGAAAGAACCACTTCGATAGTGTGATACCTCCGAAACCTTCGCTGTCGCTTGGGTCTAGAGCAGAGTACTTTTTCCTCAAGTTCCCTTCAACTTTCTTCACGAACGTCTCAGTGCCAGTGAAAATGCCTGCCAGAACTTTCACACTTTTCGTCACTTGACCTTGACTCTTCTCGGCCTCCTCCAATTTCGCCAGATTTGCGGCCGATTGAGCTAAAAATTTCAACTTCTCTGGGTCGGCAGTTTCATCGCTTGAGCATAAAACCAGTTCTTTGAGTGGGTCGTCTATTTTTATTGGAGTCACTGTGGAAGAAATCGTGAAAATGTCTTGCGGTATGGAGGTAGTTTGACTCGGTTGCATCAATCCTTGTGATTCTGTTAATTGACTGAGAGCACCTAGCATGGCAGACCCTACAATTGATTGAACATAATTATCATTGTGATTTAAAAAAACAAAATAAGTGATATTGAGATATTAATATGGAATCAAGTGGAATAGAGTCTCACTTCTTACATGGAATGGCCCGCTAAATAATAATACAATGAAGAAGTTTTCTACTCATATTTTCATTTATCCGTGAGGGCAATAACATCTGAGTGGTGTGTTTAGATAGATGTGACCAATGAGGAGAACCAAACACAACATTTAAACATTATTGTATTTAAATATAGAGAGGTGTGATTACTCTTTCCTTGTCCAATAGTATGTGCCACTGAACTCTTATCGATGAAATTTTCATTTTTCATTTTAGAAATTATTCCAAAATAATTTCCGACTGGAGAGTCGAGTTTATGACTGTTTTTATCTCAATGACAACCTACTTCTGGCTCTAATAATAGCCCAATATGCTCTTATCGTGATTGCAAAAATTGCGCAGTCTAAATCTTCCGAAAAATTTCATAGGCATAAACCTTGATAGGTTATGCAAGAATCTGACATGAAAAAAAAAATCAGTGGTACAGAATAGATTTACAAGGAAATAGTTGTCGGACCTCCCTATATTTTAATACGGCTACGTTGGTAGCACTGAACAGAAATATGGAATTCTGCTCTCTCTCGTTCATGATAGTGAAGAGCTCGTTCATACCAATTTGATACCAGGTCGTTAGTGATTACAATTTGATTGGTTCACACAAAAGATCTCGAAATTAGGCTCATAGAATTTGATTGGGTTTAGTGTCACTCTCATGAGTCTTATGACCAGTAGACATTCAAAAAGCTCTAATATAACGTTTGCGATAACAGCATCCCACATAATTTTGCATAACAATATCTTTCTGTTTTTGTATGCTCACCTGTTATTGCTTCCGAGCTAATACCAGTTTCAAAGTTTATCTGGTTAATAGGCGGAGTATCCTGAAAATTGATGTCCAAAGAAAAAGATTAGGTAATTGTTAACCGTCATGACTTTTTAAAATAAAGTAGAAAAACTTCAAGTCCTGTGGAAGTATTCCCAACAACATATAATCTCCAAAAGTTCAAAATAATTCCAATACCTACCTCCTGTCCCTATCCTCCCTAGGAACGCACGATGTTCCTTGAACATTATAGGGATTCCCTTTCGTGCGCTCCAATCGATAAAAAAAACATTTCGTGCCAATATAGGCCGATTTTCTGTTGAATATATAGGATAGAGCAGTTCATCTAGCTTCGAGAGAGAAAATATGTGTTCCCCAACTGTCCTCGTCTTCAGTGTTCCAACGTAAAATAATGAAAATTTTATATTGGCAACAATGAAAATGAGAAAAACGAGAAAATTATCGTATTATCCTCAATATAACAAAGGGTTAGAATGGTCTTCTCTATTTCTTCTCATTTCCAATCACCAACATACAATTTTCACTATTTTACGTAGGAACACCGAAGGACAGATATGGGGAAGACATATTTTTACTCTCTCAACACTAGCTCAACTGCTCTTTTCTACAACAATTTTAATCTAATTGTAAAAAGCAAACGTTAAGATCAACCAGTTTCATGGAAAAGGGAAAAAATAACCTACATTGTCATTTGTACTAAATGTTCATTATACAGAGGGTGTGGAAAATTATGAACTGAGAATGTGAATTGACAAAACCCAATCACGAATCTGTGATTAGAGCTCAGTAAAAGCACAGTATATTGTGGTAAAGGCAATAGTTCATTATTCAGTTTCATGTTCATAATATATCTGAGAATATTCCTTTTCAAACAACCAATATTATTTTAAAATTGTGGATATAGAAAGCGTAAATTTACTCATTAATAAACTGTGTTATGTAAAATTAAATCCTCTCAACAAAAAAAAATTACCCGAAACATATCAGCGACAGGTCAATGATAAACTGATAAATTGAAAAATGTTTGGTGAATGAATGAATGAAATAAACTGACACGCAGATTTGTATTGAATATAGATAGGCTCAGAAAATGTACCAAGAATCAAAGATCAATCAATCAACTCGTGGGGACAAATAGAGTTTTTCTACTTCTGATCGAACAACTCCACTTGAGATGGACCCTGATAATAATCACCCACCTTTTGTTTGGTATCTTTGGAAGCCGGTTTGACATTTTGAGCCAAATTCAAGCCCTGCGCAGCACCGTTAATGTCAAGTTCGTGCGTGAAGGCCATCACATCTAACGCTACAGTCAGTGCATCTCCAAAGCCGCCTGTCAAATCAGGACCTTGGGGGTTCATCAAAGGGTCTTTTTTGGGCCTGAAAAAGAAGGTTTACTGTTATTATCGATTCGGAAAAATATGACAAATTATGACTGGTTTCAAATTGGACAATATTTTATGATGACATCATTTCATTTTACATTCAAGGTTTATTGGCAGCTGAATAGATTTGTATGTATGGATATTCAATCTCGTTGAGACATTTTTATTTTTTGGGCTTTTTTCAAAGGCCAAAACAATGTTATATAATGTGTTTTCTCGAAATAGCTTTGGCATTTCAGAAATAAGCAGTTCCTTTGCTGAAATAGAATGAATTGATTGTACACTATCAGGCTCATATTGTGATCTATAAGTTGAATTTGAAGCATGATTGGCATATCTGCTGGAGGAATAAGAAACAGTTCGTTTTTTAATTAGGTGTTTTCAATACTTGACAGATATATTTCAATATTCTGAGCTATTCTATAGTCAGGAAAATAGTTGTTCATTTCAAAAATGATTTTATTTCTCGAAAAAACTTGATTATTATCTTATATAAAAAAATTAACAAATAATAGCAGAATATCCCACAATCAGAGATTATATAATATGAAAAATTCACTGTGTATATTATAATAATCGACACATGATAATTAACATTGAATTTGCAAAAAAAACAACAAACATAGGGAATTGAAAATTTGAAAGTTCAGTCAATATCTATACATATCTCGTATATTTTTGACTATTTAATTGAAAGTTTTTGATGATCAGTTCAAGAAATTACCACCTCACTATATTTTGTTCAAATATCCATCTACTCCAAGAATCAAGCTCAAAAATAGCCATCTCTATATACTTACCCTTTAATTTTAATAGGGGTGTTGATTGATTCTCTTCCCCACATCATGCATCTCATCTCTTCTCCAGTCATGCCCTTCTTCTTCAATGCTTTAATCGTCACTTTTCCCACCCTCTGAAAATATATTCCACAATTTGTATGCCACCCTTGACCATTTACACTAAAAAGATGATCAATCCTTATGAGAGCAATGGAGCCAGAAGTTCTATTCAGTAAGTGGTATCTATCAGTGACATAGTGAACTACTTTTTGTTCAGTAGCGTGAGGCAGAGATCGGTTATGAAGAACATATTAATTTTTAGGTGTTTTTATGCAAGGATTGTCATATCAGGGCTGGATAAAAATATTTTATTTGATAGCCTTCAAAATATCAAAGTTAGTGATTCCTGCTTCAGGAAGCTGCTTACTAAAGCCAAATTTGACTTCAACATCTCACAAGGAGGTGGATCATAAAAAAGGCTTTTATTTCCAACAGGTTTTACACCCAATAACAGGAAATGCAGGATACTCACCATAACAGAAGAATGACCAAAACATGATGTATAACTATAACTAGTGCATATAATCTCACAATTTATTAATCACAGCTCTCAATGAGTCATGATATGAATTGGGGATTTCAGCATAATTCTTGTTCTAGTAGCAACATTGTAGAAAATGTTTGATTGTCTACTGTTCAATCTTGGAATGAGAAAGTTTATTTGATTCAGAAGTACGGAGCAATCGATTTGGTTATGCATTAATTTGTAAAGAAATGTCACACTCAAAATTATTCGACGTCTTTCTAGAGAGATCATTCCGAAATTATCCAGAAGAATTTGGTTATCGATTCCTCTAGACGGGTAAGTTCCATACACCTTCATCCACAAATATTTCAAAAATTTTCTTTGAGTAGGTACTTTCAATTCGGTTAGAATGATATTGTGTTGTTGGATACCATATTAGTATACCATATTCAAGTTTAGATCTTATATACGAGTAACAAAGAAGTTTAAGTACAAATATATTTTTGAAATCTCTACAATAGCGGTAAATGAAACCTAACATCTTCGAGGCTGCAGAAATTACAGTGTCGATATGATTGTTGAATGTGAATCTCGAGTCATATACAATACCCAAGTCTTCAGCTTCCTCATTTCGTTTCAGTAAATTATTATTGATGAAATAGTCATATGGAATTACAAATTTCTTTCTGGAATATGACATACTGATGCATTTAGATACATTTGATAATTTCATTCAGGGACTGTTGTAAGTCATCACAGTCATCCAAATCCTCTATAGAACTGAATAATTTCAGATCGTCCGCAAAAAATAAGCTGGGACAATTTATCGATGTTTCCAAATCGTTTATAAAAATCAAAAAGAGAAGAGGGCCCAAATTCGATCCTTGCGGAACCCCACACGAGACTGTATAAATATCCGACTTGAAACCCATATATTCGACAAATTGTTGCCTACCAAAAAGATAGTTCTCAAAAAATGAAATAATCCATCACTGAATCCGACCGTTTCCAACTTATTCAGTAGTACATAATGATCCAATTGATCAAACGCTTTCTGAAAATCTAAGTATATAACATCGACTTGACCCCTATTGTCCACCTCTTGACAAATTAATTAATTGAGACATGCTAAATTGCTTATACACGATTTTTTACTCAAAAACCCGTACTGATTTGGTGAGATTATTAATTTAACACTATTATAAACTTGATTATACATAATAATTTCAAATAATTTGGAGAAATTACTCAAAATTGATACAGCTCTATAATTCTGAATAATACTTTTGTCCCCTTTTTTAAAAATTGGACATACTCTGGCAACCTTCCACCTATTTGGAAACGTTGAACACGACAGAATCATATTGAAAATATATACCAGCGGTTGAGCTAGTACTAGATACAACTTAACAAAAAAACTAACATCTTGTTAATGTAAATAATCAAGAATGTCGCCCCGAAAGAGTTTATGGAAATGATTTGATACCTTCCAGTTTGCCACAGCTCCTTTCCTCTGCTTGGCTCTCGTCTTATTCTTGGATTTGATAACCATCACCCCCCTCTGCTCGGTACTTGGGTCTTCACTCGGACCCAGAGAAATACTGTATTCTTGCAAGTAATGGTGAGCATCTGCTTGGGGTACTGCCCTTTCAAGGGTTATCACAATTTTTGCCCACTGTAAACATCAACCAACTGAATACTCCTTCTTGTGTTCAAGATGATATTTAAGTCACCTGTTTCATCCATTCTTTCTCACTTTGTTCGATCACGTGGGCATATGTATTCCCCATCATGGCTATCAACATGTTAAGCAACAGAATCGGTACAAATACCATGAAAATGGCAAACACACTTTTTGCTACAGCAGGATAAGTAGTTGCGCCAAGTTCTTGATACTGAAAGACTTGTTAAAATTAACCAAATTGAAGTTTTCTATTCTAGACATTCTTACATCGTAGTTCCCTAATGTTATCTGGAATAAAGCCATCCAAGTTGAAGGGTAACTGTGATATAGCGTAGAATTGACTCCTGGATATCCTTTGTATAGAAAGTAGAATGATTGTGAAAAGCCAAACAGCACTATAGAGTAAATCAGACCAAATGTCAACATATCTCCTGTTATCATACTGTATATCATCGTCACAAATGGTCCAGTCAAACGTACCGCCCTGCAGGAACACATCGACATGTCTCTTTGGTATAGGTTGCGTGCAAGAACTGTCAGATGACCAACCCTGTAGGTGAAACATTGAAACACAACCTCACTTTTATTATTTGTTTACAAGTGATTGAAATAGTTTTTCACAATTATTTAGGCATACTAATCGTGTTTTTCGGCTATTCATTAATTCGCACATACCATTACAGTGTGCTGGTACAATGCACAAAAAATGCAAGAAACGAAGGAATCCGGTTGGTAAATTATGATTCAAAAGTAAGTACCTACTATAGTCACTCACATATATAGTTTTCATTTTTGAAATTTGGTAATTTCTCTGATTTCTCATCGGAATTCCTTCTGCAATAGGAGCTAATAGAAATACTCGTGAAATTTCTAAAATAATGCAAGAAGATTGGATTCATGCAATCAAACGGGAGGACTGGTCTGACATGCTGACGAAATATGATCGTATGTGCTGTAGATATTTTCAATCTATTAGCAGTATTAGCTTCTGTTGCAGAAGTGACAGAGAGAATTTTAATAAGAAAAGACGAAATATCATAATGAAAACTATGTGATATTACTATTTACCTTATAAATCATATTCTTTCGTCTCTCGCTGCATTTTTTGTACATTGTACAACAGCACAATATGATGGCATGGTAGCCCAAAAAACACGATTAGTATGTAAAAATATTCTGATATAAATCCTGTGATTCCTTTGTAAAAAAATAAGAAAAGTGAGGTTGTGTTTCAGTGTTTCACAGGAAAGTGAGGTTGTGTTTCAATATTTCACCTCCAGGGTCGGTTATCGTGCACGCGACCTATAGATAATGAGGTACAGGGACGGGCAAAAAGGATTCCACTCTTTTTGATAGTGACAAGATTTGCCATGGCATATTTTTATATTAACGGCTTGAGAAATCATATTTTATAACGATTATCTATGGAATCTAATGATAGCTCCCATGAACCCACAGATTTCGATACATTTCAGTTGAAGAAGGATACTTGTCATTTTGTATCCCTAGTTTCAATACATCTTACACATGACTAAATGAATAATGAAATGAAATTGGAATTCTGGGAGAAACGATGGAACTCAATCCTTGATGAATCGTTGATGAAGGCCTGTTACAATTCAAGGCATATAATTGCCCTTCCCCCGCTGTCCTATGATCGGACTGCATTTATTGTTTTTTTGGGTTACTCGGACATACAAAAATTAGCACTGACATTTATACAATCCTCCATTCACCTTTGTAATGCATAATATACAGCTGGGTATAAGAGGCAGACATTTCATAGAATTCAATTGTTGTAAGATAAGTCTAGTTTAAAAATTCTGAATGTATACTCAGTTCATAACAATCATTTTTAATTATCAAAGTGTGAAGTCGTTTTTGACAGTCCATGTAACGTTTTTTTACCCAGCAAAAAACATCAAAAGGAACCAAGAACCAGGAACAGCGAACAGTAAGATGGCCTCCTCAGTCTTTCTATTTTCCGATAATCTATACGGTATGCACGCAAGAATAAGGAGGTTGGATATCAAAAATATCGTTTTAGGTGGAGAGTTTGACTGAAACAAAATTTAATGAATCTCTGTCCTCAAGTGTGACAGCAGAGTAACTCTACTTGTTGCTTCAGAAATGTCCATAAACCTTGATTGCGAATTTCATCTCCTTGTTGGAATATTACGTAGCTGAGAACACCCAGGAGTGTTCCAACCTCACAACAGTACCTATGGAAGATATCAGTTATGATTGTTCATTCACTTTTGGACACACCAAACCGAGCAATAGTCGTTGGATCGTCTGTCCATTCCAAAAGAGGAACGTCAGGGTCATCAGGCCTCAGATATACCGCTAAAGACAGGAAGATCAGATGCACCACAAGAATGAGCAGTCTTTTCAAAAACTGATTCTGAAAAAAGGAAGATATGAAGTGAAATTCATTTGTCTTTTAATTTTGACATTACTCTCGCGAAAGTTTTCCACTTTTCTTCCAAAAGTCTTTGAATTATGCCTCCATCTAACATGTCTAAATGTTCTTCTTTGGTTCCATTGAGAATGATGAAAAGGGCTGAATTCCAATCTCAAAACAGAAATGTTAAGTAGTTAGATTGTGTTCTTGATTTTTTAATTTGCACTTATGCTGGAAGAAAATTTCCGGCATATCAGATTCCCAATTCGTTTTGAAGTGAGCCAATAGACCAGAACATAATATACTAGCGATGTCAGAGTGAAGACGTGTTTTAGTTGAGCTCCGTTTCAAAGTGAATTTTAGTGATTCGTAACAATCAAATTTTATTGATAGTTTATAGTTTGTTCGTTTTGCAAGTACCTTCAGCTCCCATCGTGAAGAATTGTGAAAAAACTATAGGAGAACCAGTTTTTTCGATTTATTGTGCATTAGCGTAGTTATCAGCAGAAAGTTTCGCCTACCTGTGTGCCTGTATTAAAGAACAAAATGACTAGAGGACGTCAACTGAGTCAAACAAACAATGATGAAGCAGCCGATTCCATAGATGCCATTGCAAATAAGGTCTGTGAAAAGTTTGCTAGTGTAATGGAGGCGAAAATTGATAAGAAACTGAATAGTCTTGAATGCAGCATCAACGAAAAATTCTCCGAACTTCAGTCAACCATGTCGAGTCTCAAAAAAACTGTTTCTTCAAACAGTCACACTATTGATAAGCTTGAGACTCAAACGGAAAGACAAATTCAATATAACCAACGTAGTAGTCTACGATTCTTAGGGTTGGAAGCTACAAATGGAACTGAGGATATAGTACGAACGGTACTTAATTTTTTACAACAGGATCTCAAAATAAAATGTGATCAGCGAGATTTGGATTCAGCTTATCGAGTTGGGCGTGCTATAAGGGTTCAATTCATATCCAATTTGATGTGCAATCAAGTATTCAATGCCCGCAAGTTGATGAGGAACTCCAAAGTTTCTATCTTCGAAGATTTGACTAAGAAAAATTATGATCTCCTGAAGAAAGCAAAAGAAATATATGGAATCAAAGGAGCGTGGTCACTAGGAGGCAAAGTTTTTATCCGATCCAAGGATGATAATACCAAAAAACTCGTTCTCTCTGAAAACGATCTATAAGTGAGCAGCCCGTTCAAATATCAACGCAGATGTTCTTTTTTTGTCTTTTTTTTATTTACCATTCCTATCTGATCCAACTTATCGTTATCGTAAATTATTTATGCTTTTTTGCATGGTGTATTGGTGTTGAATTTCTTCAGACTTCCTAGATGTAGATAACTTTTTTTTTCTTTTTAAATCATTAATAATTATTTCTATGAATCACCATGACATGCAGGACCGTATTATGTTGATTTTGAAAATAAATGTAATCAATATTAGATTGATTATTGTACGTTTATTTTGTGTATATTTTTTTATATATTTCAAACTTGGAGCTCATCTACACACAGCACATTTATTCAGCTACACGTAACTTTATCATACACCTATATATATATACATAATTTTTCCAATAATCTTTTGTAGATATAGCAGATAGAAGGGTTATCATGAAACTGAGAATTTACTATCAAAACTGTAGAGGCTTACGCACTAAAACTAATACACTTTTCCAGAATACTTTAGCCGAAACATATGATGTAATAATATTAACCGAAACTTGGCTTGATGATAGAATATTCGATGCGGAAATTTTTGATGAAAGGTACGTAGTATTTAGGAAGGACAGGAATTTTGCGGAAAAGGTAAGAGCAAAGGTGGAGGTGTTTTAATTGCCATTTTACAAAAATACAACTGTTCTCTGATTGAGGTAGACACTTACTTGGAGGCCATATTCATTAAAGCTAATATTTTAGGAAACATTGTAATATTCAACGCAATATACATACCTCCGAGCTCTAACTCGCTTATATATATTGATTACTCAAACTTATTTGACAAACTTGACGTTTCTACGGAAACACATATTGTAGTATTGGGTGACTTCAATATTCCTAGTGTATGTGGAAAGGATTTTGAATTCACAACCAACAATCTAATTACTTCTGCGATCTCTCAAATTATGAACATTTTTGAGTTGAAATCCTTTAATGATTGTCAGAATGAAGACTTCAGAACTCTCGATTTGGCACTTTGTAACTCAACATTGGACGTGACTGAGGAATCCTCTCCACTGGTCCCTCTGGATAAAAAGCATCCTGCTCTAAATTGTGAATTAGAGCTTGAAAAAAGTAAACAAAATTGTGGAAGAACAAACAAACTTCGAGACAGGTACAACTATAAACAAGCAAATTTTCCTTTGTTACATGAACTTTTGAGAGACACCGATTGGACCCTCTTAGGATATTTCGAGGACGTCAATGATCAGATTAGTTATTTTTATAGTGTCATTTATAGTATACTGGATATATGTGTTCCCAAATTTTCAATCAATAATGCTTACTGTAAGAAGTCTTATCCCCCATGGTTTGGTTCGGACATAAAAAAGAAACTCAAATTAAAAGAAAATTTCAGAAAGAAAAAACATCTCTCAAATTTTTATCTAGACAACTACAAAAGACTCCGCTCTGAAATCAAAAAAGATATAAAAAAAGCTCACAATGCATACATTATGAACATAGAAGCTAATGTACATAATAGCCCAAGCGTATTTTGGAACTTCGTGAAAAACTATAAACAAAAGCGACATCCTGAAATGAAATTTCGGATTGATGATGAGCTAACAAATGACCCCAGAGCGATTTCAAGCGAGTTCGCGAAATACTTTTCGTCAGTATTTGATGGTAATTCTGCAACGTATGATATGATGGAAATAAAAAAACATGCAAATGCGCTTCCTATAGTAAATGCTGAGCACTTGATGTTCAAAAGAATTACTTATAATGATATGGTAAACGCGTTCAATAAGCTAAAATCGAAAAAATCATCTGGTCCTGATGACATACCATGCTATCTGATTAAATCTTTTGAAGAATATTTCATTTATCCTCTCATGATAATATTTCAAAAATCGCTAGATTGTGGTATTTTTCCTAATGACTTTAAAGCTACTAAAATAACACCTATCCATAAAAGTGGCCTAAAAAGTGAATTCTCAAATTACCGGCCAGTGGCCGTATTAAATTGTGTAGCCAAATTATTCGAATTCATTATTTTTGAAAAAATATACAATCATGTGAAGCATAATATTTCTGTTGTACAACATGGTTTCTGTAGGAAAAAAAGCATTGAAACAAATTTAGCAACCTTTGTTGACAAAATTGAAAATTCCCTAACTGCTCGTGACCAAGTTGACGTTGTATACACAGATTTTGCCAAAGCATTTGATCGAGTTGATCATGATATTTTACTATCTAAACTCTTATCTTTTGGTTTGAGTGAGCAGATGGTGCAATTACTGAAATCATATCTGAGTAATAGACTACAAAGTGTTAATTTTCTTGGTCATAACTCACCAACTTACCTGGCTAAATCTGGAGTACCTCAGGGTTCCAATCTTGGTCCCCTTCTCTTCTTATTATTTATCAATGACTTGCCTGATTGTGTATCTTCTGAGAGCTTGCTTTATGCGGATGATTTCAAAATGTTTCGTCCAATCAGAGACATTAATGATTACATTGTATTGCAAGATGATGTTGACAAAATTATAGAATGGTCTAATGTGAATAAATTATATTTCAATTTCGATAAATGTAAAATTATGACCTTTCATAGATCCAGAACCCCTAATTATTTGATGTATACTATGGACAATTCCATTGTTCAAAGATGTTCTTCTATGAGAGATTTAGGCGTTCACTTTACAGAAAATCTGAAATTCATAGAACACACCAATATTGTCAGTAAGGAAGCTTTGAGAATGTTCGGTTTTCTTAAACGTACAACTAGCGAATTTAGAAATATTGATGCAATTAAAACGCTCTATTACTCTCTAGTTCGTAGTCGTCTCGAATTTGCATCCATCATTTGGGATTCAAATCACCAAGTCTCAGTTAAAACATTGGAATCAGTGCAAAACAAATTCTTGAAATTTCTGTACTACCGTAGTTATTAAAGAAACCCACCCTTAGAATCGTATCAACCTATTCGTGACGAATTCAAGATTTATCATTTAGAGCACAGAAGACAATAGAATTGTATTTATTTATAAGTTATTGAATAGCTTAATTGATTGTGAGTACCTTTTATCTCGTGTTATGTTGTTAGTACCTATGAGTATACTTCGTCCCAGGCCTAATCTTTTTCATGTTCCCATAGCAAACCACTGCCTAATGGATAATATGCTCCAACTCTGTAATAAATACACTGGTAGGATGCCTTTAGGTTTTTTTGATATCAAACTAGCCAAGTTTCGGAAAGAATTATTAAATATCTTCAAGTCGGTTCCTTGAGTTAATTTTTTTTTTCTCTTTTTTTGTAGCAATAACGTTTTTGTTTCATCCTAATAATCTTAGTTTTAGCTGAAGCTATTTCGAAATCATAATAGCCCTTCAGATCAGTGATGACTTTTATTCTTATTGGTAATTTAGATTTAAGTTTGAATAAGGAAACTTGTAATTAGGCATGAGCCTGTTAGTTTTCTATTAATAAATAAATAAATAAATAAATATAACAGATATATGAGATGGATAATCAAGAGTTCATATCCTTACTAACATTTTCACTCTGAGAGAGCCTGTTAACAGCAGCACTATGAAGTGGGGACAAAATAATGAAGAGTGGACAAGTGGAATACTTGATTATGCATATTGTATAACTGTTATTTTTTGTGCTGGTTGAGTGACTTCTAAAACCTATATGAGGATAATTTTCTTCCAGATCTGTAATTGGACAGTTTATTATTATTTTAATGATAGATCATGTCAATTATGTTCCTCATTTGCTAAAAGGAGCGAAAAAATAATTATTGCTATTGGTAGCACTCACTCGTACTTCCATCTGGTAGAAGGGTATCCAATGCATTCAGGGTATATGCCGAACAGGTTATATTACTGTAACGCCAGAATTCCTTTGCTGATAGTTCCAACATCTCTCTAAAAACTTCAGCTCGACCTAAACACCGCATAGTAAAAAACAACAATCCTCCATTTGATTATATTTTTTTACCTAGTTTGCATGCCAATGTTAGCGGTGTTAAACCAGCTTTATTGACTATCCCATTTGAAGCTGGTAATTTTGGATGTCGTAAGGCATAACCAAACATATCCTATAAAAAAATGTGAAATAAATTAACAAATTCGGATTTCTTGAATGGTTTTTTGCCCAAAAAAGTTTATATTCCACTCTTGCTTTCAAGAACCAATTAGCTTTTCCTCCTTTATTTTCTGTCAATATTTTTTGTTTACTTAAAATTATCGGATTTGTTATACCACTACAGAAGCCGAATTGACCCACATGTTACCAATCAACCTCGTTTTCCAGCGATAATTTTTTTTACATTTATAACGTCAATTATGATGAGTAGGTATTCATTCAATTTTAACGACACAGATTGCTGACTTATAATTTATTGTCATATTCAATCATGAATTCGTCGATTGACATACTCCAGCTTGCTGCTTTGATTCCGTTCATGATATTGATTCAAAAGTACTCGACTAAGGACGAGTGATCAATAGTTCTTATAATAGTTATTTATTATACAAGGGGAAAAAGTAGTGGTTGTGTGAAATATTTATTGATCCTTTCAACTATCGGTAACAATAGATAGGATACATCGATGTGACATGTCATAAAAGAAAGAACACTGTAATTAAGGAATTGACAAATAAGACAAAACAAAATAGTGAGACGAAATGAAAACAATTACAGTGATGACTAACATGAATTGAGAAATCCTCCGGTATTATTTTAAAATTGAAAAGTAGAATTCGAATTCCTCAACAGTACAAAAGCATTCTCTGACTAGGAGTTCCAAAAAGTTAACACTTGAAAACAGCCGGGGATCCCGTGTTTAGGCTTGCTCAGTTTGATATTATTCTTATTATGACAATGTATGTTGAAAGTTTCATAAAGTAAATTGATGTTACTGTAAGGAACCGTTTTGATTTAAAGACCTGTCTACATGACTGGCGACTACTTATGTCAAAAATTACCCTTATGATTCGTTTTTGAGCAACAAAAATTCTTGTTATATCCGATGCCTGACCACATACTATGATGTTGTATAAAATTGTGGAATAAACAAATGCATAGTAAACCTGTAATCATGAATCCGTGCTCAAAATATTTCTTAGTGTAACCAAAATGTGGAAGCTTTTGTCGATTTTTTAGAAACCATTTGAATTTGATTCTCCCATGTTAAGTTACAGGCCAGGCCAGGAAGGTACCCGTGCGGTCAGAGTGTCAGTATTCTAATCCGCATTCGCTTTTCGGTCGTGGGTTCATTTCCCCGCCACTGCAGAAATTTTTCTGATGGCCCAAGAAAGTGTTTGGGATCACACGTTGGTAAGGGGTAAGGTAAGGTCCCCATCATTCCTTGCTACTCTCGAAGACTTCTGAGGGTTGCTCGTATGGGGGCAACCGAATGACGGATAGAACAATTTTAGAATCTATAAGCGTTCCTAAGAATTTTATGTTCGGTGCTCTGGTATTATACCGATTTTTTGTCGCCGACCCTAATGAGACGCAGTGCTTTTGTACTTCGTACAACTTTAAAGAGAGTGAGTTAACTAGTACCCATTCCCTAAACTGAGCTACTATTCTAATTTGTGATGTACTTACTAATTTATCACAGACGACGACCATATGCAAAATCATGTTCCCAAAGTTATCCTGGTAATCCGGATTAGCCCCACTGTCCAAAAGTAGATTGTACACGCTCTCATTGGCGCAACAAGCTGCCCAAGCTAGGGGATATTCGCCGAGGTAGGCCAATCCCTCGTATTCGGTGTGTTTCGCGGGGCGCGGTTTCTGTTGATCTCTTGGTAGGAAAAAACTACCTGAAATAGGTATTTATCCACGACTGTTGTATAAAATATTCATGATACATCAATGAACTCAATATAAACACCTGGAAGGGAGACTACCGGTTTCTCGAATAGCACAAAGTGTGTCATGGGCAGCTGCAACAAAGATAGCTTGTGTTACGGTAACCTATCTCTTTCACACTCGTGTTGTTAAATGGCGGAATGGATAAACAGGCAAAAAAGTGAAGACAGAACTTCATTGTTTTTTGTTATGTGAAATATAGCTAAATTTGGCATGTTTTGTTTCTTCAAGAGGACTGAATTATTTGGTGTGAATTGATTATTGTTGAAAAGATTTGTGATTTTGAATCAATAAACAATGGTTATTCATATTGTGTTGCCTTTGGATGCAAAATAAGCAAGGTAAACAGAAACTATCTTCCATGGGTGAGTTGAACTGTGTTCAGATTCTTAGAAAAACTGAAGTAATTTATTTTCAGGATGTGTCTGTGGATGTTTATAACTTGGATTCTAATGAGGATAATGTTTTTCATATGGACATTGATTTGCTTGCAACTTCCAGCTCCCATGTAGGTTTCATGCAAAGTTTATTGATAATGAAACCCACAAACTGTTTCATTCGAGAAGGCCCATTCTATTGCAAAGAAAAGTGAAAACACTGAAACAAAAAGAAAACAGGAGAAAAAAGATCTTGATGAGGTACTGAAAACATTTTGAAGGTAAAAACTACAAGTACTTCATAATATCGTCTCTTCAGATTTGCCTTTGGAGCTTCTCCTTCTGCAGGAAGGAAAAAATGAAGGTGTACATTCTCATTCACCTTTAGTGAAATGTTTATGGAAAAACAGGTACTCTTGAAAATTAGGCTCAAAATAAACCTTAGGTACTCGATACCATTCAAGAACCTCCTTTCGAATTTTTTCTATCGCTTTTCTATTTCTTCTGACAGTGCTGATAGACATTGAGCTTCGCCCCCCCCCTTTACAATATATTGTGACATTTGAATGAGAATATATAATTTCAATTTTGTATTCATTTGCCTTCCTAATCCTGTAAGAATAGAAATGGAATTTCACTTTTGTGTCAATAAAAAAATCAATAATTATTTTCAAATAATGACTGATGATTGCAACATTATCCTTTTTCCTGAATGAATATTTATATTTAATCACATATACTCTTGAATAAAAGCAAAAAACAAGATTCCCATTAGCCAGCGTAAGATAGAAAGAGATAGGTGTCCGTAAACACTGCGGGTTGCCTGCCTCACTCGTCGTTCACAAAGGATCCCTTCCAGGTGTTTACATTGAATCATTGTGATACATGTACTTCCTCAAGCAAAACGGTAGCAATTTTTCACACCACTGAATAATAGCAGTGAATAACAATAGTTCACTGGTCTAGAGTTACTAGGGTACGCAAAATATTAGGAACTTTAGACCGGTGAATAATGGTTATTCACCGCTATTATTCACTGGTTGCGATTGTAGGTAATGTATTTAAGAAATTGTGTTGCCATGGTAACGTGTTAAATTTTCCGATCAAATCACAGATCGTCAAACCGTGATTAATCGAAGGGTCAGAACCATTTTCCGGATTTCACTGGAGGATCACCCTGCATAAACTAGTTTAAATCTACTCACCAATGGCTCTTTGATTAACATTAGCTTCTGCTTCCACTAAATCTTGGACCAATTCGTTATTATTATACGCTATGGCCAAATGTAGAGCACCGGCACCTTGAAAAACCAAAAACAATCAATAAACTTACGAGCTCTCTGCAAAAACAAATATTGCAAAATAAAATAATTTCAAAACATACACATGAAACAACCGGTACTGATACTACACTGTTTTACCACTAACCAAAATCGATTTTTTATACGCCTCGACACGTGTTTCGCTATGTTAGCATCTTCAGGAGAAAGTTTTTATCTTCTCCTGAAGATAGATAGATAGATAGATTTATTGTATTGAAAGAATTACAATTCTTATTACAAGGGTCGGGTAATCTGTGATTAATGAATACATGAGAACTAATAGCTACTGGTACTGGTACTGGTGGGGGACGTTTCCACGTCAGCAACTAGTCCCCAATGGGACCTTTTTGCCAACCCCAAGTGTTTTCAATGACTGATGTGGTTCGCTCAAGAGAGCTGGCTAACATCCTTCTCAGGCACCGCCCATCAGCTCTCTTTTCAGAGTTTTTCAGCTGTGTCTTGTAGGCTAGTAATGTACTCACTACCATATGCGCAGTGGCAGGCCTGCTAACTATCCTCGTTAACCCCCGAGACCGAGGTCTACTTAAGCAGCTGGCCCGCTCTCACGCTCAGCTGGTAGTTTTTTCCACACCCACCTACATACACCGTCCTACTTCTTCTCTGACGCTCACAACCACATCATCATATCTTTCTGCGTGTTCTGTGTAGGCTTTGTTACTAACTCCATGCGCCACTTTAGGAGCAGCACTGTTAATTGGAACGCAACAGCGAATCGTGCAGGACTATTTCCAGCTGATGCTCCGAAACTTCACAATAGGTATTTAATTCGTAAATAAAATATTGAAAAAAGTTCCTTGCCCGTGCTGGAAATCGAACCCACGACCTTGCGGTCGTGAGACGGACGCTCTTCCACTGCGCCAATCCCGGCCCGAACTAATAGCTAAAACGAACACGAAAATCCTTCCTGCGGGACCTAGATAGGCATTGAAACAATAATTGATATGCAAATTACTCATTCACAGCAAAAAATCTAAGCTTCAACAAATTGATCAGAACCTGTACTAGGAGTTTCAAGTCAGCTAGGCCACCATAATTCAGAAGATATATTAAATCATCTAGAGATTCAACGTCTTGAAATAATCGACAATCCCTGATACCAGCATAAACTGGACATTCAAAGAGAATGTGTTCCAAAGATTCCGATCTGTGGAGATTGCAAACAGTGCATTCTTCTTCAGTATTTATTCTATACACTATTCGATTGAAGGTGATTCTAAAGAACGACTTACTGCATGTCCTTAGTTGAGCGATAATTCTAGTTATATATATGGAAACGGGCGCTTTGAGGTAATTTTGAACATTTACCCGTAGAGAGAGAGTTTTTCTTCTCCTGAAGATGCTAACATAGTTAGCGTGCAAAGGCGTATAAAAATCGGTTTGGTAATGGTTAGTGGTGAAACAGTGTGGTGTATTATCGTGCCGAACGTAAAAGCCCAAGGTCGTCGATATAAGAAGAGGGGTAATAAGGGGTAATTACCCTCTCAGGACAGGTTATCACCACTGCTTTTTAATAACATATATGCGTCAAAGTTGTTCAGAAACGTTATAGTACTTGAGACGTCAGTATATTACGAGATGAATTAAACTCTAATAATAAATTAATTAAATAATTAATGATGTTTTAATAATGATTTTTTCGCCTTCACGATGTTTTGAAGTAATTTCCACGTGAGTACAACCTTCTTATCTATGGTTCGCCATTTTGTTGTCAGAATTTTTGATTCAATAAAAATTTTGTTTTTTCACTTTTTACCATCAATTACTGATCAATTATCATTGTTTTACTTAAAAATCACCGTTGCTCTTTTATCCTACTGAAATTTGTTAATCAATTCAATTTTGAATTTACAACTGTTGTTGTCTTTTCCATTTCAATTTCTTCTTTATATAAAATCATGTTTGGTTTCTATTGTAGATACACTTTGTTGCTAATTTGACTGAAGATGGCCATTTGAATGGCCGAAACATGTATCAACCTTATTGAAGCAGGATTGACTGCCTCCTTAAACATTAAAATTGTGGAGACGACTTTCGAGTTTTATTTCTTGATCATTCCACTCCACTTTGAGTATGGACTACTACAGAAGATAATATAATAGATAAACATTATAGCTAATGATATTCATGAAGCAAAGGTGCCAAGTCACCAATTATTAATTATAAAGTTATCAAAAGATGTTTGAGTCCTGTCGTTGAATAAAACATAATAGGAGGTACCAATGATATTACAGTTCATTATTGACGTATTCGAGCAACCAGCATGTCCAAATATTTCTTATTCTCCATAACAAGATATTATGTGAATGTTGCAGACTTGGCAACATTGTGCTGAATGCTGAGAACTGACAAGACCACGCCCACAAGTCGTGCGCCGTGTTGTCACGTTCACCGATTCAAATGTCCTCTAGTGTGAATTAATATAATTATTGTTTACACTTTTTTTATAAGCAATACGTCACAAATCATAAGGGAACTTTTTGAGACAATTGCATTTTTATTGCGTATTGGGAATATTACCAATACATAAATGAGTTTATGAATTATTGAATAACTAATATTTCTGAAGTTCCCAATCGTATTTCAACACATGGCAACTGTGCTATGGTCTACCCCTAGTTAGGAAATCGTGGCGGTAAATTTCTAGCAGTTTGAAAATCACCGTGGCATTATTGATTATTTTAGCACCTAAAAATCGACCGATAAATTTTTAAAAAATATGAAATTGAGAGGTATTTGAGTGGTGATTCTATTTAAGAAGTAAAAAAAAATTGTCCAATCGCCTATTGTACTACATTTTCGTCCACAATAACAGTTGGAATGTTCGTCGATAATTTTCAACAACTCATAAATATTGTCAGGGTCGAAATTACAAGAATATAATATGATACATAATTTATTTCATGCAAATAATTAAATGCAGTACTCACTCTATGTTCAATCACCTGTTTTTCAGACAATCTTCACCTATGGATCTCCGCGGATGTCTTTGTTGCTGAAGCACAAGATCACTAGTGTTTCACAATTGTTTATTTCTTGGCATTCGGGCACACTACACAATTTCATTTCTGAGCTATCAGACTGTGAGTATATAATTACTATACAATTCACAAATTGTTTATTTCTAGGCATTCGGGACCATTACACAATTTAGTTCACATTTCTGAGACTGTGAGTATATAAACCCTATTCGAAGGTTACTATTTATACACGATGTGAACTCAACAAACGATGAACGGTTAATGATCCGCTTTGTCTTCAAATATTTTAACATTAGTCATATCACGTAACAACCTGATTCATATCAGCAGAAATATCAAATTAATATAGGGGGTAGTGCGATTTTGTTTCTTACAGGGTCATGATGGATAGAAACATTTTTGTGGAGGGTAATCAAAATACAAGGCGAATTTGAAAGTGAGTTTTGTTTTCAAACAGGATATATCACAGCTATTTAATGGTTTAAAGACTCCAACTATGAAACATTTTGTTTACATTTTCTCTAAAAAAAAGAACGCAAAAAAGCCGTTATTAGAACAGTATTAGATACCCTACAGTTGCATTATTTCATCAGAAAAACTAATCAGGAACCTCTTCTTACATTTTCAACCTATTAATTTTCGTTTTAAAGTGAACCAAAAAACTCTAGGAGGGAAATAAAGCAATAGGCCAAACAACTTATTTTGGCGAGATATATACCCTGTTAAATAAAAAACCCCACTTTCAGATTCACCCTGTATATTGTAGGTGAGATAAAAATAAATATAATGAAATGGAATGAGTAACAAATAATTCAAACATGGAACTATGCTTTGCTAAAGAAATAAATCGATGATGCCATCCACATGTGAGATAAAGTAGATATAGATACATGTATTTGGCAGTCTTGAAGAGGTTTCTGATAAGTTTTTCTGATGAAATAATGCAACTGTAGGGTATCTAATACAGGACTAAAAACAGCTTTTTTGCGTTTTTTTTTAAATGTAAACAAAATGTTTCATAGTTGGAGTAGTCTTTAAACCATTAAATACCTGTACCTCCGTTATCTTGAATATTTTATCAGAGCAATTTTTTGCCAAACAACTTATTTTGGTGAGATATATATCCTGTTTAAAAACAAAACTCACTTTCAGATTCCCCTTGTATTTTGATTAGGCTCCACAAAAAGAATGTTTCTATCAATCATGATATCAAAACCCTGTATTGGCAGATCCCGATATCATCTCCTTATTTTGCACTTTGTTAGAAACAAAATCGCACTACCCTCTATATTTATTTGGTATTTCTTCTGATATGAATCAGGTTGTTACGTGATATGACTAATGTTAAAATATGTGAAGACAAAGCGGATCATTAATCGTTCATCGTTTGTTGAGTTCACATCGTGTATAAATAGTAACCTTCAAAAAGGGTTTTTATACTCACAGTCTCAGAAATGTGAACTAAGTAAAATCGTGTAATGGGCCCGAATGCCAAGAAATAAACAATTTGTGAATTGTATAGTGTTTTTATACTCACAGTCTGATAGCTCAGAAATGTGAATTGATTCTGTGAAATTGTGTAGTGTGCCCGAATGCCAAGTTATAAACAATTGTGAAACACTAGTGATCTTGTGCTTCAGCAACAAAGATATCAGCGGAGATCCATATAGGTGAAGATTGTCTGCAAAACAGGTGATTGAACATAGCGAACATGAGTGAGTACTGCATTTAATTATTTTCATCAAATAATTAATGTATTTTATGCACTAGCGGGCCGTAAAGTGCACTTTACCGCCCGGTTTTGCAGGCGTTAAGTTGCACTTTACCGCCCACGGGTTCATTATGGCCCACGGGCCGTAAAGTGCACTTTACCGCCCGCTGTTCTCAGTTTTATTATATCCACATATCAATTCATGAAGAACCTGTGATCATTTCCTAGATTCTAATATATCCAGTGGTATATCATAAACTTCTAGTTTATCTGATCACATAGTCTCGCTATTATTATCATCACTAATTTTCACTTTTCAATCAGAGAATGACAATTCAGCTTGTACATTGGAAGTATTGCTATAGACATCAACCATCAGCTTGCTTGACAACGTCAAAATTAGGTGGGTATATATACTGGGTATGCATATTGTGAAATTCTGAAGAATGAATCTCTTCTAGGGATCAAATAGTTTCACTATCACGATAATTGTTATATTCGTACGAAAATTTTTATATGTATTAATATAAATCATCCAGGAAGATTACGTTTCTCTTGATTACTGAATGTATAGGTACGTAACAAATCAAATTCGGGCGAATATAAGTTTATCGAAATCTATAGTCATAACTTTTGAGTCAGAAAATGAACCACTAGTGCATAAAATTTTGTATGTATCACGTGCGTGAAATGCGTTTATGGCCTTCAGCGTGTAATGGCCCTCGGCTAGCGCCATCGGGCCATTATTCACGCCACAGGCCATAAACGCCTACTTTACGCCCTTGATACATAAATAACTATTATATTCTTGTAATTTCGACCCTGACAATATTTATGAAAATTATCGACGAACATTCCAACTGTTATTTTGGATGAAAATAATCAATAATGCCACGGTGATTTTCAAACGGCTAGAAAGTTACCGCCAGTAAAAACTGACGCCACGATTTCCTAAGTAGGGGCAAACCATAGCACCTCAGTTGCCATGTGTTGAAATACGATTGGGAACTTCAGAAATATTAGTTATTCGATAATTCATAAATTCTCATTCATGTATTGGTAATATTCCTAAATAGCAATAAAAATTCAATTATCTCAAAAGCTTCCCTTATGATTTGTGACGTATTGCTTATAAAAAAATTGTGTAAATAAAAATTATATTAATTCACACTAGAGGACATTTGAATTGGTGAACGTGACAACACGGCGCACGACTTGTGGGCGTGGTCTTGTCAGTTCTCATCCTTTCGTTGTCAACCTCGAAAGATGTCGAACAGCACTTTATCAAGACTCCTTCATCCATAGAACGGCTAGGCTCTGGAATGCATTGCCTGTGGAAGTATTCCCAACAACATATAACCTCCAAAAGTTCAAAAAAAATTCCAATACGTACCTCCTGTCCCTATCCTCCCTAGGAACGCACGTTCTTTGAACATTATAGGGATTCCCTTTCGTGCGCTCCAAACGATGAAAAAAAAATCAGCACAATGTTGCCAAGTCTGCAACATTCACATATTTTGTTATGGAGAATAAAAAATATTTGGACGTGCTGGTTGTTGTTCGAAAACGTTGAGATGAGCTCTGAAATTCAACAATTTCGAACAATGCATCGACTCATTATGTGCAAAAAAAAGCGTGAGGAGTGTTGCAAGAATTAATTTAGGTTGCTAACGACACAGTGGAGTAATTGAATACCAATAATTCATTATCAGTCCACTCGCCCATTCAAAACAACAATTCAGAGGCACTGCTTGAAATTAGTACTGTTGGTACCACAATTTTATCGAAGAGGGATCTGATTGATTATTTCTAGGTAAAATAAAAATTGCTATTGAGGAAGTATTTGAGATAAATATAACTTTTTTTTCTCAGAAAACATCTATCATTAGCTATTATGTTTATCTATTATGTTTATCTATTATATTATCTATTTACATTATCAGTGTACAAATCTATTTTGTTGAATGAATATTATTATTATTATTATCATTATTATTGTTGATATTATAAGTTTCATTCATCCCGTAATATTATACTGACGTCTGAAGTACTATAACGCGCTGGTCGTTTGAAGGTAGTCGAGCATAGCCAGTGTTGCCGTTTCAATTAATTCATTTAGGTAATTCAGAATTTTCTGAATTCATCAGCTCTTTGCCCTCAAAATTCAGCTGATTTCAACAATAATTCGGTAATGCCATGAATGAACTGTACGAGACAATTTGAAACTCATTTGTTCTGTTTCCTCATATACTGAATTATGATATATGTATTATGATATAGATATTACAGTGATATAAGAATTTCGGGTTTATTGAAATGACAGGTATAACAAAATCATTTCGTTAGATTGTCGATCGTTAGAAATACTCGAGCGAGTCAGATTAAGATATAGTACGTTAATTACATGCAGAAAAATGTGCATTTCAATAATCTGACGATATGGAAATGGGAGAGCCACAAAGTTGCAAAAAAATCGTCCCCTGTACATTCTCGAGCGCGATCAATTTTTTCCTTATTTTGAAGGTTATTAGTCACGGATCACGAAAATAACATAATCTGCCGATTTGCACAAGCCGAAGTAGCGAAAATCATCAATTGCTTCCAGCCACTGGGAACTATGTATGTAATTTTGGTAACGTAGAAGACTAAAAATCACTTCGTAAATTGTTATCAATCAGCTTATAAGAGAAGGAATCTGAAAATGCAATAAAATACAAGGTGTGCTATAAGAAAAAGTATAACTTTGATACGCCACGCATTTTTGAGTATCCCTATATAACGCTGAATATTTCAGAAATGTACTGCTCATGAGACTAGACCATCTCAAGAATGTTTGTTCATCTTGGTATCTCAAACATCAAAGCCGTTATCTCACTTTGCCACACTATTGGTCCACCCTGTATGTCTACATGAGCCTTCCATCTCAAAATTGAGAATTCTTCGTGCTGTTGAAGTCCTGCTACAAAAAACTGACCCTCCCTGTATATTTTAGTTATTACATTCAGTTGACAAAATATCCAACCATTAGATTAAGGTAATCCCTCTACATAATTGTCAGATTATGGGTCGATACGACATGGACATTGAGATGAATCGTCTGTATAATAATCTGATGCGCTCGAGTAATTCAAGGTCACGATTTTTTTTTGTTTTTTTTTCATTTTCAAAAATTGTTCATGACTTTTGGTCGCGTCCAAATCGTCAGTATTTGGAATAGGAGCTACTTGAGGGTTTACTTAACGTCCCTTATCAATATCTTACACGCTTGAATACATTTTTTTAACCTATTCTCTATCCCTTCGTACTGCCACCCTCATCATGCAAACCGGCAGATTAATATTTTTCGGTTATCAGAAACACATGGGGCGCATACACTATCAATATCTGATGCGTTCGAGTATATCTATGTGACTGATTATTTTTACATTTTTGAACACCTGTACACGCTCTCCCCACCAGTGAAAGGTCATATATCATATAAACTTTTTTCATTTCCGCATCTAATCTTCACAATCTGATACGTCCCCACGACGCTCGAGTAAATCCCTATTCAGCCTCTTTGCCTCCCCTACTATCACGGTCTTCCCTACTGATTATTTTAGGAGTTTCTATCATCATTTTCTCAAGGTAGATAGACCTCAAATTACGGTATATTATTCGAAAAACTCACCAAGATATTCTTCACCTTCGACTACATCCAATGCTAGCTTCGGAAAACACTTTATCAGTGTTCTGGCGAGTCTGGTGTGGATTTTAGTATCACACATGATTAAAACATGCAGCAGAGTTTCTCCCAAAGAACCACGGTATTGCATTTGCCAGCAAGCTTCATGGTCTGTCCACTTACCGAGAGGATCATATCTGGAATTCGATAAAATGTACAGGATAATTCCATTTTTATTTTAAAAGCTTTTATTTAACTTGCAATGTAGTTCGTGTAGAATCTTTTAACTCAATTTTAAAGTAGATATCTTCAACCGATTGAGCCGAAATTTTGTATACACGTTTAGTTTGGATGACAATACACGATAAGGTGTGTGAAGTTATTCTAAATCCAATATGGCGGACCTTCCAAGATGGCGAAAGTTATTTTTAATGCACTTCTACAATATGGGTATCAAATGAAAGGACTTGTTGAGAGTAACTCGAAAAATAATGTGACGTCATTTTAAATCCAATAAGGCGGACCATCCAGGACGGCGTAATAGTTATAGAGATAAAAATTATGACATCCGATACCAATTCGCGAGATTCACGAAGTGGGCGACATCTAGAATACGAACTTCAAACTGGGGGAAAACAAACTGTTGTCTATGGATAAAGTGCATAGACTACATTGCATTCAGCTTGCTGTAGCTGTAGTCAAACTTGTCAATGACATAAAGTGTTGGCACTGTTGGTAGTGATGATGATGGTTGAGTTGGTTAATTTTTTCACATTATTACATTTGTATTAGTTCAGTGAACGGGTGAAGAATTGGAGATAGTTCAAACAATTCAAACTAATTATGACGAGCAAATCAATTGATATAAAAAAAAGAACAGCTACAACATGTTTACAATACCCAGATTGTCCTGCTTTGCATAAACAAATACAAATCCATTGTTCTACAGGAGTTCTTCTGGACCCCAACTTCAATTTCACTTCATGTGGGGAAGATTTCATCGCCGAAGTTTGTAGACAAAGTGCAAAAATGTGCCTTTTGTTGAAGTCTTCTACCTCACACAAAATCACATGATTAGCACGGAGAACTGCTTCTCCTTCCACTACTGGTCGGCTTTTTCCATCTAAATATAGCAAAATATCTGTCAAAAGAACATCTACAACCGGCGTTATTAGCATTTTCGATCGAATATTGACAATTAATGTCAAGAAATTTGAAAACTTATCACTCTTATCAGTACACAGTACACAAGCTAATGACACTAATGAGATTGAGTGAGGATTGAGTTTGTTTTCCCCCAGTTTTGACGTGGCTTTGACATGGAACGATGAAAACCGAGCGCCACCTGGTAACATTGATTCCCGCGAATATCATTTTGTTATCAGATGACGGTATAAATCTGCAGCCAGCTCTCCTACTATAACATTCATTGTCCAGTAGTGTTATGCATATAATATATAACCTTTTGATGTTTGGCAGATGATTACAATCGTAATTTGAAAACTGTACCTTTATTATTAATTTGAAACTTACCTGCTGAGAGACGCTTCTATAGGAAGTACCACCTGTTCATGATCTCGAAATTTCCATCGCAAATACTCAGATCTGTTGATTATTTGTCCTTTGCCATCCTGGTACATGAGCTGACCAAATTGTTCTCTTATCAGCTTTTCAACTTCAGCTTGTCCTCCCTTATTGTAAGCATCTATCAATTCTCCACCTAAGAACAATTTATCATCATCGCATCCATCAATTCTGCGGGGCAATTTTACACAAATATTTCAATACTTTTGCCATCAGCCAATTATTCTTACCTTTCTTATAATTTGCTAGTTTATATAATAAACACTGATCTTCGTTGGATGCTTGACTGATAACCCTGTCGAGTATGGACCCTCCAGGTAAGATTTTTTTCTTTTTTCTGCATGGTTTGCAGCTATTTGCTCCCATTTTGCAATCCGCGAAGTTTACTTTGTCTACATGATTGTCACTTTATTTTGATCAATATAAGGTCACGGTGAAGAATTGGTGTCAAGGGTGGGTATAAACGGTGGCAGGTACATCATAGTACAACACACAGAGGGGTTTATGAAAATCGAACTCCCAAGTTTCTTGACACTATTGCGAATTACGAATACCTATACAGGGTTAGAAAAAAGGATGGAAAGAGGTGAACATCTCATATCGGTAACCGTTTGTTAGATTTCTTGAATGTATATACAGGGTGATTTCAAAACGTGACGGATTTGAAAATTGTATCGCTTATGTCGCCACTTTTCCAATTATTCCGGAATTGTTATTAACTTCCTTATTTTAAATAGAACACACTGTATTTTATCGAATTTTCAGATTATCCCTGAAGATCTGATTTTATCAATCTCTATTATATATAGATATATAGGGTGTGAGTTTTTCTGTCAAAACTATTCATTATAGGTCGAAACTTTTGATTTACTATCTACTGATATTTAATTGAAATATATACAGGGTGGTTCATGATTCTGAAATCGGTTCTTCAGAAAAAATCAAAACATTTTTTTTTATCGCTTGGAGCGCACGAAAGGGAAGCCCTTTTTTGAATTTTTGGAGATTATATGTTGTTGGGAGTACTTCCACAGGCTTTGCTTTCTCCTGCGATGTTGTTGCTAATGTGCCGTCGGATTTGGACAGTGGTGGAAATGAACTATTAGTGAAATTTCTTCCGACCGCTTTAGCAAGGGACCAAAACGAACGGGAGCCATTGGGGCAATCTATGAGTTTCGATCTTATCTTGGCATTGTATGTTTCTTTCGAAGCATCTATTGTTTGGCTGCAGTTATTCCTGGCATCAACGTATTCTGCTCTAGTCGCGAGGTTAGGGTTTTTGCGCCAGCGATGGTAGGCTGTTTGTTTCAAGGCAACAGTTCTAGAACAGTTTTTGTTGAACCAGGGTTTCGAAGGTGATGATCTTTTCGAAAAATGAGGTATGTGTGTGTCCATTCCGAGCACGATGATATCGGATATTTCCGCAGCACACTGTGAAGGGTCCTCAGAGTCAAAGCATACTCTATGCCAAGGAAACTCGGAGAAAAACATGCGGAGACCGTCCCAATCTCCTGAATTCAATAAAATGTAGGGAGTTCTATTTCAAATAAGGACGTTACTAATAATTGATTGATTGTCTTTATTACCTCAAGAAACATAGTTGTTTATGATAGGAATACATAAACAATATACATAATGTTATACATACAATTATGAAGTAATAATAAGATATAACAAGTGGAAAAAAAATGCAAAAAATCATGCAATATCAACCTTGTCTTTCATAAGTATAGGTATTCAAATAATAAATGGAATTGGTGATGAGTTGTATTGAACGATTCCTGTATGAAAAATGAATTGTTCGCTGGCGATAACATTTTCAAATCCGCCACGTTTTGAAATCATCCTGTACATACATTCAATACAATCTGAACAGTTACCGAGATTTTCACCTGTTTTCAAACTTTTTACCTAACCCTGTATGTTTGATGCGATACAGATGGCGACAGGCGGCTCGGTGGTCGAGAGCGTGGAGGCGCTGAGTTCGTATGGGGACTTCCACCGATACATAGGTCCGAATCCTAGTTAGGCCATGGATGTTTGTGTTTGTATGCTCACCTAACCTCGCACAAGTTTCGACTTATGGGGCGTTTGGTCCCAGTGCTGGGACCAACGAGGTAATGCAATTGCAAAAAAAAAGATGAGTTATTGCTAACGAAGTCTCAAGAAAGGTATGAGAAGCACTACACGGGATTTTTTGAATGGTGCAATAGTAAAGAAGTGGAAACACCAAATAAAGAAGAAGTATTTTTGGCTCATTTCCTAGAAATGTCTGAAACCTAGAGGCCAAACACCATGGGCATGCTGGCTTCTGCAATAAGCTTACCTACATAATGCTTCAAACGGTACACACAATAGATATATCACTAATAATTAGAAGATAATGCAGGAATAACTGATTGAACAAGTCAGTAAATTTCCTACGCTTGTAGAAAAAATATTGTTCCTAACTCATGCGGAAAGTGTCTTTCCGGCATTCGACTGCTTGCCTGAACTTCGCTTCGCGTCCTTCGGGTCAACGGCATTCGCGTGCGGGAAAGTATCACTTTCCGCACTTGTTAGGAAAATAACTATTTCCCCTAAGCGGCATAGAAAGTAGTTTCACTTCACTCAAGTGAACTTTCGCTGCCTAGGCAGAAATTCATTGTTATGCGACGTTCCAAGATATTTGAATGAAATCGGTAATCAAAATTGACACTGACATTGGGTGAACACAAAATGATTTGAGTTTTCAATGAAAAAATTACACAAAATTGGAGCTACTACATTTTGAGAGTTCATATGTTATATGTTATATTGTTATTCAATTCTTGTTCAAACTATTTAAATTCTTTGTATGACACAGATCATGGATCAATTTATTTGACATATGTTTCAGTTTCAATCATTTTCCTAGGCAAATATGGGTCAAATTATTTAATTCCCAACTAAAGCCAAAGTAGGGAAGGTATAGGTAAGTGAAATACACTTTCTTCATTAAATCAATATTGGAAATTCTCATCTATTTGATATCTTCTTTTAGATCAGGTTGTAGCTTGACCACCTCCCATCCGAGAAGTTTTGGCTCACTTTTTCTACCGATTTTTTTTAGGAATAGGAATTATCATTGATGTGGCTGAATTAAACACAATATAGGTACTATTCAGTGAGTTCATTTTATAAAATCACAAAATTCAACATACAACTCTAACAACTCACACAAAAATTCAACATATTGGAGGAGTGATATAACAATATTGAAAATTGATTCACAAAATAAATAAGAGATCTGCAATAAAGATATTCGAGTCAACAATGTTGTTATTAAAATTGTTCAAACTTCAACAATAATTACTATTTTTAATAGTTTATGATAATTAAAATAATTTTCAATCCAATTGTTAAATTGATAAATTAAAAAGCTACATAATATATGTGTGAGATTATGACCTCAGAGATTCAAATAAAGATAAATATGCAATAAATAAAAAACAAACAACATGTACATAAATAAATAATAAATACCTACTATTACAAACATATAAAGAATATTTCAGGAAAACAAATAATGATACAGAATATGAAAAAAAAAAGAATTACGCTTTTAAAGAAATATTTTTTATATAATTAAATATAATAGCAGCTCAAGAATCTAAATTCATAATATTGAATAATGAAAAAAGAAAGAATCATATTCAGAAAATAGAGATTTGTAAGCAATGAATAAATCATCAAATGTCATTGGTGTTCATTCGATTCATAAAAATAATATATTGCATTAAAGAAGTACAAAAACCTCAATATTCAACAAACTTGAAGAGTTCAAACTGAAAATTTGTTCATAATTTGTAATGGCGAACCCAATTTTGACATATCCCGAGTTGAAAAAAATATAGATATTGCTATCATTACGAGTCAAAGGTTAATTATCGATGGAACTGTATATTTTTAAACTAAACAGGATCTGAACTGGTATGTGGCATTGCAGACGATGAACCCTTATCAAAAAAACATTCATTCACAGGTGAGACTGATGTTCTACCTAATCGGGATGGCTGCGAATGTAAACTGTATCTGGAACAAAAAATATTTTCTTCTGAAAAAAAAAAAAAGTGGGAATACAGGGTGATCAAGTTTTCATGACTGATACTCCAGGAACTGATTGAACATGGTGGAGTATGTAAATTCTCTATATTGAGATTTTTATTTCTCTGTGAAGTTTATGAAAAATATTATATACGTATTTTTTATTTTTTCAATAGGCGACTAAGATTAAGATCGTATCGCCAGAACGGCGAATGTCGGTACTACTCTATGGGCCATTGGCGGGTTGTTTACATTGTTTGGTAATGGTGTTTATGTTCATTTCGTTTTGAGTTTTCAAACGTCTAGCTTTGTTATTTGTCTATTTTCGAACTTTGTATTTTCCAGCGGTCTACTGTGTTTTGATTGAGGACTATATTATCTCTGTTCAACATTAGATAACTTCCCTACCTCTAGTTGAACTTCATATATACCAACATACATAAGCTGTAAGTTTTTATCATTATTGGACAAGAATTCTCATGAAAACCTGTGTGGGATGTTGATTTCCAATTCGAATATATGGCTGGGATATTCTCCTGATGCATGATATTTTTAAAAGAAAATCCAGCAAACTTTTTAGGAATAAAATGTTCTTTCGAAGGTGAATTTAGGTAAACAATTTATACTTGACTTTTTACAACATAATCATCAAAACCCTGATTGATAAAATTCTTTACTGTTTAAATATTCTACTGTTCATGAGTAAAGATATAATAATCAGTGTTTTCTACTCACATAATTAAAATGGCATTTAGCGTACGGATATGTACCATGCTAAATGATCGATTAATCACGGATTGTAGATCTGTGATTTATTCGAAATATTAAACACGTTACCATGGCAACGCAGTTCATTAAACACAGCTTCGGTAATTTGAGACATGTCTGGCCTGTCAATTGTATCAAATGTCAACTGTTGTTTTCAAATTTTGTATCAGAATTATTCAAACAATATTCTTCATCAAAAATATATGCGAAAAGTAGACGAAAGTGAAATCGAAGAGAATGTGCTGGTACTTGCATATCTCCAAGAAGTGTGAAAATGAAGCATACATCTTTGAGAACAATTTATTTATTCTGCGCTTAGCATGACGATAAACGTGAAACAAAGGTTAGTAAGCAATGGACTGGACACATCCACAACCAATATCACTTATACGTGTCTCGCTGGTTGCATGTAGTTGCATGTATTATGTTCTCAATTCCCATTCCTTTCGAATTGATTCGTAGGTTAGCAGGAATTGCAGGTATGTTAATGTAATTTTCGGAGTTCGTAGAAAAATCATAGTATGTAACGCGTTTATAAACTCTTCTAGACACTCGTTTATTAAACACTTGCTCCGCTCTGCTCCGCTCGTGCTTAAAATACTCGTTACTAAAAGGACGTTTATAACACTTGTTACATGATATACTATTAAATTTGTTTGTTTTTTTACCACCACCACAAGAAGTAGGTATTATATTCATAATAGACATACATTTGAAAATATACCTATAGGTATGAGTAAATTTTCAGTGAAATGTAAAAAACAATATCTGTTCAGACACTTTTTCCAATCTTCAAGTTATGAATCCACACCTTTCTCCTACCGATCACTTACTTGTTTCCCAAATTATTAGTTTCAAATACAAAAGACTGTCCTGATTTTTGAAAGGAATGAAAGCTATACTCGGGATTTTTTTGCTCAAGATGAACAATGAGGTACACAACAATAATGACTCATGTTTTTAAACGTTTATAGAAGTTCTCAAACAAAATTATAGACAATTAAAACACAACTACTCCTCATACAAAATACACGCAAACTAATGTAAACAAAGCAATCAATGGCCAATACGTTAGTTATATTAGACAACGGTAGAGGGAGTACTCCTTAGCACGATTCGCCTATAGGCTGAGAATTTCAGCAAATTCAAAGAAATAAACTCCTTCATCATTCTGCCGACGTTTGGGTATCAAGAAATTCTGAATATGTATCGACTTTATTTCGATGCTTACTACTTTATACAGGGTGTTAACAAATAAGTGTCACAACGGAAAACTGTAGATTCCTCATAATAAAAGAAACATTTCTTTCCTCTTCAACATTTTTCTCCGGGCTTCCGTTTTCAAGATACAGGGCGTCAAGAAATCAAAAATGTTCAGTTCAATTAAACACACTTCACACCACTTAATAAATTTAACAATTTGAAAACCAGCATCGAGACCAGCATACTCAAGAACCTGACTATTGATTGAACATATCATTAGACAGTTCTGAGGTATTCATCTCCAGTGGATTTTTAGGCGATTTTTGGAGATACCATCAGGATTTTGTATGTTACTAATCATAAAGAGCCATTTTTCGCGGAAACTGTTCACTTTAGAGCATTGAGACAAGAGGATGTTTTTTGTGTGAAAGATATTGGCGCTTCAGAATCTACTTTGAAAATTACAATTTCTCCAGTGGCATACATGTTTGTGGGGTTAAACCCTTACGAGGCGTTGAATTCTCCTCCACTGACATGTTCAAGGAAATTGATCAAGATCCCTGAAAGTAGTTATTATTGATGATGAAGTGTGTACGAAGGCTTAACTCCGTAGTAATAACTAATCCATCAAGTTGACACTGTATGATCAGAAATGAGTGGAACTGATGGCATTTTCCCTTTGGAATTTCGAAGAAACATTGATGATGGCTAAAAGTAGGTCGAAACACACATAAACCACCTTGTATAATACATGGTTGGATTCAGAATAAAAAAACCTTTCAGAATCAGTGAAAAAATTATCAGGACCGCATTTAAAAAACAAAAGTTGATGATGGTTCCACGAATACGAAACGTCGCATAAAAAAATCAGTATCACCACGTTGGACGTCATCAAAATTTGCTATTAAAAAGTATTCTCAGTTTTGCTGTATCTCTTATAATAACGGAGAAAAAAAATAAAATAGATATTCCAAAAATTCACTTTTTTCGATATATCTCAAAAACTGAAAATAATTTTGAAAATTTTCGAAGGCTCTCGATATACGCCTCCGAATGCGCAACTTTTTCCCCATTTAAACGACTTCGTATCTCCTACCGTTTCCTAGATCCCCATGCTGTTCAACCTTATCTTGGACAGACTGTATATACTTGTATGATACTTGTAATTTGATTTTCTGATTAATCGAAACGTATAATAGTAGATTATACCACGAGTCAATAATGATAGCTATTATTCTCGAGGATTTTTTACGAACCGAGCCGCGTTAGCGGCGAGGGAGTAACATTCCGAGAGAATAATAGCCATTATTGCGAGTAGTATACTCTACTTTATTTGCGACTAATATATATACTTGTGGTTTTTGAAGTATAATGCCATATATTAATCCCGCAGGGAATAATGGCGAGGGATTAATAGTCTTTATTCCCTGCGGGATTAATATATGGCATTATACTTCAAAAACCACAAGTATAATATATTAGTCGTGAATAAACTAAATTATTTATGGATTCCTGATGAAATGACTTATCCGGAAGGAATATTAATAAATATTTCGATAATATCGAAAATACATCCATTACTCAAAGTCGAATCTTGAAATGAATAGAATCGAAATTAAATTCCAACTTGAAGTGATCCTAAGTGGATTGTTTCCAAGAAATTATACCTATCGTCCGCGCCCAAAACCGATTTTACACCAAACCATGCTGATAGCTGCGAATTTATTGAGGTTATGTTCCAATTGTGTTCACGGTTTTTACTCTCTTTTTAATTCACGGTATTGCATTATCTATGCACTGTTTTCGTTGTATTCACACTTGTTGATTGTGATCAAGTTGAATTTCATCTCTATATCATATCAAAATATGCTTTATTGTCACTTAAGAATGTAATCCTTGTAGACAAAGCTGAATAGGTTATAAAAATAAAATAATAAAATAATGTATACAACAATTATCAACATGAATAGAATTTTTCACAAACATGTGCACACATAAGGCTTCGTCTAAAATACTTGTTCATAAAAATCATTAACATTATAAAACACATAAGGGACTAACAAGTTTTTCAATTCCCTCCTGAATTTTTTTATATCCGAGATAGATTTAACAATAGTTGGGAGGTGATTGTACATTTTCAGGCCATTATATAATATGGAATCTTTTATTAGTGAACTGCAGGGCCGGGGAAGCTTCACCATCTCTGACTGGCGTGTGTTGTAACATGAGTTCACGACTTCGTAATTATCTCTGGTTTTGTGAATCAAACACACCGACTCTATAATAAACAAGGATATTACTGTTGACAATCTGTGCTCTCTGAATAATTCTTTACAAGAGGTTCTTGAATTAACTTTGCATACATATCTTAATGCCCTTTTTTGTAAGATGAATGTAGACTGTAAATTATGGTTGTTACAAGTTCCCCAAAATGCAATTCCGTACCTCAAATGAGATACTATTAGAGCGTGATATGCCGTCATAGCAGCAGAATAACCCAACTCGTTTGATATCAATCTGATAGCATAGCATCCTGATGCAAGTTTATTGCATAAGTGTGAAACATGCAGATCAAATTTCAGTTTTTTGTCCACAAAAAGACCAAGAAACTTTGCGTTCAATTTATTTTCTATAATTTGATGATCCAGAGATAAAAGAGGCAACTCACATCGGAATGTTATCAGGTTCGTTTTCTGAATATTGAAAGAAAGTAGGTTCGATTTGCTCCATTGATGGATAATTTCGACTTTCGTCTTTGGTTATTTTAATCTGTAGGGTCTCCACAGATCTATCACTCCATAATATGGTAGTGTCATCAGCGAAGAGTTATTTTCCCGGATATATTCAATTTAGTCATATCATTGATATATAGCAAGAACAGCAACGGCCCAAGAACCGAACCTTGAGGTACTCCATGATGAATATTTGAGGTATCCGAGGTGACATTATTGATACGTACCAGTTGTTTTCTATTATTCAAGTATGAGTTCATCCATTGCAAGCTTGAATCACTAAACCCATAGTAATGAAGCTTCCGAAGCAGTATTCCATGATTAACACAATCAAAGGCTTTTGAAAAGTCACAAAACACTGCAGCGGCAACCTCACCACTATTGATGTTTTCATAAACCTTGTACATGAAGGAGAAAAGGGCATCATTTGTGCTTTTCCCATGTTGAAATCCGAATTGTTCTGATGCCAATATATTATTGGAATCCAGAATATATAGACTAATTAGTTCGTCAGAATTGTAATATTCTTGGATAATACTGATGGTAAGCAACAGGCTCTGAATTCAAATTCATTATTTTTCAATCCATTCATTTTTCAGGATACTGGTTATGAGTAAGTCTTCTGAAAATGTGAAAGAATATTTTCAAATCGATTTTACTCTAAAATGATGCATCTTCAGTGGCTCCATTTGAGGAGGCCGTAGTTCCCTTAGGAGTCATTTAAAGGCTAATTAAGAACACTATGCAGTATTTTTAGTTTTTCCCTCCAAATCCACTCGTTTCCAAAACTACCCGAATCGGACATAGCGTGGGACTTCACATGAGCGTACCAAAATATCTCAAAATGGACAAGAATAAATGAATAAACATAAAATGGAGATTTAATCAAAAATATTTACTATAAATACGGCATCTTAAACACAGGCATTTTACCCGACTTACTCACATAACTGACGTGACAAGAGCAAACTCTGATAGAATTCAACCACACTTATCAGTGACCTCACCTAACAAACCGCTTCATGAACATCATCCATCCATCGAATCTATTCGTGTCTAGAAGTACTATCGTTTTATGTGAAGCAGAAAAGTTTCGTCACCAACGTGTGTCGTTGTTCATGTGTAACATAAGTTGCCTATAGTTCTGTGTTTAAATATCAGTCTAGTCTCTCGATATTTAGGGTCAAGTTTTTATATTTCAGAAAAACCACTGGCGGTACTCAATTCTTTTCGAATACAGGCAGTTCATTTTCGGTATTTGATTAAGTAGCAACCCTGTTGGTATTTGAAATCGCTAATTCTTGTCCATACAATTTATTGTGATTTTTACTTGGTGTTATGTTATTTCAGGTGAGGAAATCTTAGTGATCGTTGTATTTTGTATCATATTCAATGCATTTTATAACTGTGAAATATACAAATTTAAATGTAAAGAGTATGATTTTCGGCACCACGCTTTTTGCTATGAACACCGAAAATCATTTTTTGGCTATGTTATTTCAAACGAAGTTGATACTGACCAATCTCTTGCGAAACTGCTAGTGAATATTAACAGCCACGTCTCTGTCACTAATTCCGAATTATTTTTCCAACCCCTGGGACGTCCCGTTTCACATGAATGATACAATAGTGGGTAGAGAGGGGGTAAACATCGTATATGATAATAGCAGTGAGAGGGAGTAGACCAATGATACTTTTCAACTAAATGCCAGACTTCTATGATAGACGTTGACGTTTTCCCCCTCCCTTGTTGGTATTATTTGACTAGCGGCTGGACTCTAGCTCCTTATCGATCGGTGGTAGTGTTAAAATTATTGAGTTCAACACACACGAATAGAAAACGTTTTTTCCGAACATGTTGACGTTGTGGAAGCTGAAATAGTGTAAGAAAAATACATGTCTCAGGTCAAAGATAGCATAAATACGATGGTGTGTTCTGGAGCTAATAGTAACTACCTACTTTGAGATTGGTGTATATAATCAAGGCTTCCAGTCATCTTATTTTTTTAATAATCTGGAGGAAAGTTGGTGTCACCACTCTACAATTTTTTTTAACATGTAGGTATTTATCAAAAGAAGATAGAGTAGGTCTACAATGTTTCCTAGGGATTTAAAAGAGTGACCATTTAATATATCCACCTCATAAGGAGTAATCAGCTAGTATTACTGTCGTGGAATAAGAGGAAAAACTACTTACTTTCTAGATTCAGCAGTTGACCGTATATCATCCAGAGTGTTATCTTCAGAATCAGAGTAAAGGGACGACACTGGTCGACTGGTTTTCGAATTATAGGTCTGATAACGGTTAGGTACATTGACATAATCGTTCAGCAATGAGGAACTTCTGCTGTAAGGTCTGTAAGATTTCGCGGATTCCTGTTGGTTGAAACTAGATCTACGGGCGACTGGATTTCGTACATCGTAATTCCTGTGATCTAGAGAGCTGTAGTCGAGGTCTTTGAAGGAATTCGGCTTGCGGGTTTTCTTCCTCTCGTTGAACCTAGTGTAAAAACTCTTTCTTCTGATCCTGTCTATCACAGAATCATGTTCATCGCCTGAATAAATATAGCCGTTCGGAGATAATGGCGAATGCAATTCGTTGATGTGATGGAAGTCTGAACCAACTGACCAGGAATCACAACTCATATAGTCGTCAGATGGTGATAGCACAGTTGAACTGTCATCTGTAGTCGTGTATGAGTTTCTGTTCTCTCTAGAAACGCGTTCACAGTTGCTAGTACAAGGAACTGGTTCTGGTATGGTTACAGTTTCGTTTTTACTTGGGATTTTACCAAGGTCCAGTTTCAAATGTTTTCTATCCAGTTTTTTATCATTACTTTCTGTTAGGTTAGAGTTGGTAGGGGTATTGTAGAACTTAGGAGGTTCAGGTAGGTTGTCTAAGTTTAAACTACGTCTAAAGGTATTGACAGGCAACTTCGATTTGGCTTTCAACTCCTTGTTATTATTTAATACAGTATCACTTTTAGCACCATTTTGAAATTGTTTCATTTTATCGAGTAGTAATGAGCGGGGTCGTTCTTTTTTCTCAGAAATTTCTGACAAGCTAGATTCGCTCAAAAGTTCGCTTTTGCTAGCACTAGAATTGACTTTATCGGTTTCCATCACAGAATCAGTAGGTTTTTCACTCTTTTTATCACTACTTTTAGAAGTTTTGCTTTTGGGTTTCTTAGTGGATTTTTTGATATCTTGCTCTTCGTATTTTTTGAAAAGGCCCAGTATTTTGGTAACTGATTTTCTTGAAGCTTGCAGCGGTTTTGTGCTAGATAGATCCTCTACTGATACTGCCCTTTTGATCAGGCCAGATTCCGTACCATGCTCTAAATTTCTGGGTAAACTTTGTTCACGAAGTCGTCGAATAGCATTCTCTACAGATGATTTTTTCTCTTGTAGCTCCTTGATTTCTTGAGGGTCTTTCGAGGTTCTGAATTTCTCCAACTTTTTCTCTATCGACAGGAGCAATTTGTTTTTATGACCTTTCTCTTCTTCGTTAATAATTTTGTTAGCCTCGTTCTTGTCTTCTTTGGTCTTCTCTTTAGACTGTCGAGTAAATCCTTTTCGTATCCTGCTCATCTTGGATTCTTTTTCTGGCGATTCTTTCATCTTTTCTTTCATCAGAGTTTCAGCAGGATAACTTTTAGGTCTCACTAATCTGGATACCTTTCCTTTCTTAGCAATTGTAGTATCATTTACAGCTGCCTTTACATTCACGTAGTCGTGCAGAGCTTTAGATGAATCGGAATTGTCTTTTTGTTCACTTTGCGGTTTCGTGTTATTATTTGAGCAAGACAGATTAACATAATCATGTGCACTTTTCACATTGCTTTCCAGGTTTTTGATACTATCAGAAACATTATTGAGTAAACTGTTAGTATCTTTAGCGATGTCTTCTCTTTTCTTATTATCATCGGCTCCCTTGTCCAGTTGTTTTTCTCTACAGGCTGATTGTTCTCTAAGTCTGCCCTTTCTCTTATCCCTTATCTCTTTCAATACCTTTTGGGTTTCCATTTCTCTTTCTTTTTTTTCTTTGAAATAGACGCTGTCTTCTTTAGGTGTATCATAAAAGTCAGGTCGCAGAAACCTGGATATTTTCCTAGTACTGCACGGCCTTTTCAAATCAGACTTGTTGGTATCTGTTTCCACCAAAGATTGCATAGACTTGTTCGGCGAATACCTTGTATAAAGAGAGTCAGACGAGTATTTGGAGTAAGGTCTCGAGGCAGACGAGTCTGAAACACATTTCGAGCTGCTTTCTAGACTATCATTTCTATTAGATAAAGAGAGGCTCTCAGAAAAACTGGAATCTGGACTTTGGATGTTACACCTGGACGATAAGTATGTCCTGGGTTCACGTACTGACTGAGACTTAGCAACTTTGGGTCTTCCGTATGCAAATCTATTATCACATCTCGGCTCTGCGCCAATACTGGACGACCTAACACTGAATTCGTGAGAAGGTGTATACTCGTCACGTTTAACAGGAAGGAAGGATCTTGGCATGCGCAAATTGGTCTCTTTGGGCCTACCCAATTCGTCTTTCAGAGCAGAGTTGTTTCTCTCAACGGAGAATCTTCGGGGTAGAGTAGAAGATATTCTTCCGACAGGTGACCTTCGAGTGAACTTGGAATCAGTTACCTCTTCTTCTGGGTTATGGGCGGACATGGTACGATGCAATTTTTTTGCTTCAGATGGCGCCAATTGAGCTAGCAATTGTTTTTGTATTCGCTTTGATAGGCCTGGTGTCAAGTAAGATAAAGCTAAAGCATCTTCTTCGGAGAGTTTCAGTTTTTTCAAATCAAGGTCGGCTAAATTGAGGTTTTCGTTCTTCTGGTTATCTGAAAGAACGTTAACATTGAGTTAGTCACCAGATATCCAGGAGAAGTTTTAGAAATGAACATTAATGGAAGCAAATGATCAAAGTGTTATTCAAAAACCAAACTTTTATTGTGAAACGCTTGCCTCCATTAATATTGGTAAAGTATATTATTGCAATCCATGCTGATTAATCATCACACAAATAAAATTGAAATGAAACACCTACCTTCAAATGTCAAAGAATGTTTGGCACAAAACATCTGCTGCAGCTTGAAATAAAGAACACAAACAACAAAAATTAGTATCAAAATCAAATGGAAAAATAAACAAAAAATGGCGATTTTTCGTCTGATGTCATGCAATTAATTTTTTCTAGCTAGAGCATTGAATTTCTCAATTCGGATCAATTAGAGTAGTCTTTTTTATGGTGATCACGAACAGGTTTTCGAATTGAGATGTTTCACTCAAGATCACCTTAATTTGCAAAAATAACAAATTGTATACATCAGAATTGAAAAAAACAAACAACAGAGATATTTTTCCTGCAAACAGAAGAACATAAAACTTCAAGAAACCCTACCGCATACTTTTCAAAAAATTGTGAAGTCTGAAGGTTTTGATGTGTACAACTTGTTTCAATGAAAGTGTTTGCTGTCAACAAAAATTTAGCAAAATGAATAGATATGAATGTAAACTGAGTGACTAATCAATATTTGTGTCGCTAAAATTAACTGATGAACAGCCAAGAAGTATAAACCACTTAAACTACATGAAGATGATGAAAATGGGAATCAACAGAAGACCAATTGCTGTTGAAGGCACTCGTTAGTCAATTAGGTTTCATGTGAGTGGGGCGAATACGACCCCTCCACTGCGACCCCAAATGATGTCTATCGTGGCTGTCAATTACTCAATTCCTTAAATAACCTCTGATATATAACATGATCTGCTGAAAAAACAGTGCCAGTTGGATATGATGTGAAAACCATCAAATCCCTGAAGATTGAACTCTGCCGCGAAAAAAATTTGGGTCATTTATCATTTTTATACAACAAAATAATAATGAGATGTTGTACAAACCGAAAACACAATTGCCAAGCAATTTGACGAAAAAAAAATCCTCTGAAAAAGAGTCCGTAGGACAAGTAATTTTTTCTGGCAGTTTTTTGAGTTGAATCACCTAATAAATGGCAACAAAATTCGAATTATAAATGGCAAAATTACTCTGATGTCATTCGGTAAGATAATTCAATTCATCAAACATTTTTTTATGGCTGGTTGTCATGCTTTCAAAAGTGAGGTTCTGTTATTGTCGCTGGAAAAGTTAGGGCAATCTTTTTTCGCTGTCATAATGACACGCGGCTTATGGGATTTTTCATACATGAATTAAATTGTCATTGTGAATGACTCTTCACCTCTCAAGAACGATAGAAATATATCATGGCTGCATTGAGGAGTACCATTGATGGAATCAACGTTACCTTGGTAACTCAGTCAACGTTAGAGAGGCTCGCTTTCGTTATAATAGATTATTAATGTGTATTCTGAATAACTTCCCAACATTCTGTCTCTCATTGTTGACTCAATTGTATTGTCGTACAGCAACACTCTTCTCTAATTGTAATCTAGAATAATTATACATTGTTTTCTATGAACCCAACATAAAATTTTGTAATATAATTACGTTATGAATTATCACTTTCCCTCACGTTTTCTAATCAAGGCCACCTTCTTTATGAATATCAGTTCTACCACCACTTTCGAATTAAATCGACTAAAGAGTCTTACAATATTCAGGAACGAAATTATCCGGATAGCACCAGCACCTGAATCAACTGTCATTTACGTCTAGGGAGCAGGCTGTTAAAACTGAAGACCAATCAAAATATTCGAAAGTTGATCTTGCGTGGCGATCATCAGAATGCCTTCTGTATAAATCTGTTTTGTACATAATTTCACCAGAAATACAATAGACACAAGCCTATTTCATTTTTATTTCGGGGGATTGAAAAAATACTGATTGATTGAAAAAAAAAAACAGTGGGGGCATTTACTGTAGAGGCCAATAGTGGTTTGCTATTGTAATGATGTTTTTGTTTAGGATCGATCGTCCGGATATTTTCTGTAGACTTGCTAACAAATTCAAATTTACCGCCATATGCAGTGGGCTGCTACCTAGACGCTTGTAAAAATATGCTTCCTTGGAAGAAGTTTCATTTAGGCTGAGTTATGTTGAATCGTTTAGAGAAAGTTCAAATACCAAAAAGGATATTTTCTGAAAAATATACTTTCTATGTCCATTCCAACTAAGGACACTGCATTGGAAACCATAGGGAAGCGTTGACCTTCGCTTTGATTGGTTAATATTGGAAACTACACTTGCTTGATACTATGACTTACTACATGGCGTACAGGTTGAAGTTTTTTTATGAGAATATGTTCACATCATCAAATTGCAATTATTTGTCGTATTATATAAATCCTGATATTAAACTAGAATTCAAAGAGAAATTCAGTCATTAGAATGACCATGATTTAGAATTAGGCATCATATATGTATTTCGTCAGTGTAAACATTCCTTCAGAATCAGCACTACTTACTATCTTTTTATTTGGAATATAAACTGCCCCATATTTGAAGTGAAACAAGCAAACATTTTTATCACTTTCGAAACGTCCTAACTTTGGATTGGATCAACCAAATTTCAATTTCATTCAGGCCGAGATAGGTTAGATTGTTGAGAAAAAGTAGTCTCCCTTCTTATGCAGAAAGGATATATTCCTTCCTTATATCAAAGAATAGTAGGTTAGTCACCAAGAAGCTCCACTTCAAATGCGCGGGAAAACTGACAAATGACCTTGAATTTTTACTACGATCAGATGTCAGCTGTATGTTTACTTTTTGTCAACTAATTTCTTCTCAGAGATTTGGCAAATTTTTCAACAGTGACAAAAGTGGATTTAATCTGCACAAAAGCGATTATTATTTTTATACTTGTGTTTTTCTGCTAAGTTTCAGTGGAATCATCATTATTTTTCGTTTCTTGTTATCATTTTACATAACCTCAAAATATTGTGGAAATAATTTCAAGGAATTTCTTATAAATAATTCATTCTATTTCCTTCAGTAAGACTGAGCAGAATGATTCATCAGCTTATGGAAAAATAAGATGAATTGAAGATGTTCATTTAGAAGATATCCTGAGATCTGTTCCTAACCCAAAATTACAAAGAGAAATTCCACATTGCACATAGGTAAATGATGATTTATCGTTCACAAAAACAAAATATCCTCATGTCCTGCTTAAGTTTCTGATTCATTGGCAAGTCAAAATAAATTATTATTAATTTCTATTATTCCATTGACACTACAATAACACACATGTAAATAAACTATTCTAAGGTAGATTCACAATGACCACCTAATTTTGTAGAATCGTGTTGTGATTGTGTGAACATACATTTACGCGACGGCTGTCAATCTATCCACCAATGAGGATTTGATACGTTGAACGCGGATCGCTCACTTGTAAGTTGTAAGCGCGCCTTCAATACGTATGTCAGTTTCAAAAAATCAATACTTCAACCTGCTTCCAACCAATGAGCGGAGCGTAACCCATCGTGCCAGTTCATTCATATGGGTTATTTCAAGGTCATCATCTAAGTTTCACTATTTCATTCATAAATACTCCAAGTGAAAACTCTTTCCCCTCTCCTCTTTGCTTATATTACGTTAGCACACGTGTTCGGAATTCAGTGAGCCACCGATGTGTCGCGTCGCTGCTGTCAACACCGCTTCGGGTATTTTCGTTTCTGAACATTCCAAGACCCTTATGAAACGGGCCCGTGGTTGTTTACATTGAGTTCATTGGCGATTGGTCGACTGTTGCGCGCGCACAAAAAGCGACGGCGTATGAATAATTAGCGGTGCATGCATCCTACCGGGCGTCTGTATCAGGCAGCAGGCAGCCGGTTAGTGGGTGCCCTTCGGTGTGGCAGGTCCGCAGGGCACATGCACCGTGACACGCACCCGCGCTGCAACCACACAACACCAGTCACGTCACGGCCATGCCTTATAGGTGCATATTTTGATGTACCGCAACCACAAAAAGGGAATGCAATTTCATGGCGGAGATGACAGTGATAGGACAGGTATTGGGCAAACATGTCAAAGCATAGGCACAAGATTTAAAGAGCATATTGCCCTCTTCATATAGAAACGATTCGTGTATTCAAGTGTTTCTACCTTTTGAGACCTGTCAACCTATCACTTCAGATAATTTGAGACTTCATGTACATGTAACAAACAATAGGGATTCATTATTCCAGCTCTTTTAGGATTTTCTCTCCTCGTTACTATAAAATAAAAATATGACTATTATTCCAATATACGTGTAGTGAGGCCGAATCAGATGATTTGCCCCAAAATGTCACTGCGTTTAAAGAATTTTCATATCAGAGAGCCTAAAAGAAAAATTCACAAGCTTGTCAGTGACAATTTGTATTGAAAAAGGTTTGGAGAAGAGAAATAAATGTATATATAAAAAAATATCAAAGTTTTACTTATCTCCGGACGTTTCGGGAGCGAATCTGCCCCCATCATTTTCAATATAAAAAATGGATTTTTGTATGGCAAATTCGTATTCGTCTTGACACCTCTCAGTTCTCAGTGACAGTTGGTGACGTTGGCAATCAAATGGCTGTTTTCATTAATTAATCTTTCAGATTTCAGTAGTGAATTCAGAAGAATGCAAGCATAATCCTTGATTTTTCTCTTCTAGTTGTTATCTTCTTTTCCAATGATTTTAATATTATTCCACTCTGCCATATGTTGTCCATCTTCAGTAAGGATATTTTCAGCTAGTTTCGATTTGTCGATGTCTTTTCTTCATATTGTACTATGTTCCTTCGTCCTTACTGAAAGAGGTCTCTTAGTTTCACCTGTATGAAACTTTCCACAAATACAATTTTATAACGATTTTTCTTCATTTTTCGGCCTTGTTTTGAGTTAGAATTGATCTCATTGTATTTTCAGTTTTGAACACGTGTTAGTGATAAATTTCAAGTGAAAACGAAAACGAATTTGCCATACAAAAATCCATTTTTTATGTTCAAAACGGGAGCAGATTCGTTCTCGAAACGTCCAAAGATAGGTGAAAACTTGATATTTTTCTATATACCTTTATTTCTCTTCTCGAAACGAGGAGAGAAAATCCCAAAAAAATCTGTATTAATGAATGTACCACCTCGGCGATTAACCTACAGACAGCTTGGGAAATATTTACATTAATTGCTATAGAGATCACTTAATTACCCAAGATTTAGGTCCTATCCTCATCAAATTGTTCGGTATACATTGACACGATGTTCAAAGCGAAAAACATTCTTTGAACTGTGAAATGATGAGGTATAAAATAGATATCACCAAAATCAACAATCATTCTCCCTGGTCATTTCTGGAGAATATCCTGGAAGACACTTTCGTTTCTTATTCAGTTCTATTGAGCTCTCATAAATAATGTGATATGTGGGGTAGATTTCAGTACATGAAAAATGAAATAAGATTCATTTGTGGAATACAGGAAGATACTCGTGTAACTTGTCCTATGAATAAGTTGCAACATTGTGCTTTGGAAATACAATTTGACGAACTGTGTATATCAAATTGCTCAATCAAATAACAAACTCAATGTGATCACCAGAACTTCAAAATATTTCCTACCTGATCAAGGCATATTTCATTCAATCCTGATATTTCGTTTAATAAACTCTATGTTCTATTAGTTACGCTCCATTTGGTACATGTTCATAGAGATCCAAATAGAATGAAATTATATTAAATCTGATCATCTCTAATATAGTCCTGAAACTGGAAAAAACTCAATGCAATACATCAAAATATGCAAAAAAATTATATAACTATATATTTACTAATATAAAGATCACAATGAATCTTGGTGATTGCATTCTCCAAGAAAATTATCTTAAGATTTACTATTCCTGTTAGAATGATTGACTGTGTTTCTGTGTTTCTCAAAATGTCTTAAAAAAAAAGACTGAAAACGTGAGTTTCCAATGCTACGTTTCTCGATGCCCTCAAGTAGCTATTTTTTAATCTGCGTTGTACGAAAAGTGGAACATATAAAAACTAACCTGAAACTCTTGTTTGCTTTTTATTTGTGAAATGAAATGAAACTAAGAAGGAGCACTTTTCATGTTAATGGCACCCAGTTCTGTGGGTGGAAATCCCGTTTCCGACAAGCATTTCCTTAGTATTTCTATCTCCTCGAAACAACAAACACTTCACAATTCTTCTTCTTATTTTGTTACTTGCTTTTCTGGCTCCTTGCGGTACCAATTTCACCAGACCAGGCAGGTATAGGATTTGAATTGATTGGTGGAAGTTCATTAGGTTCAATGTTATTAGTCCTATTTCCCCATTAGTCAGTGTAGGTTGATATTATATTTGGGGTTGGTGTTATATAACGTCACAAGTCAATAAGAACAGGACATAGTAAGACATTATGATTCACACATTACGCCATCTAGCGGTTTTTCTGATAAAAATTTCCATTGAAATGATAGATAAGAAAATAATCAAGTTGTCGCTTCTCGAAAACATCGAGAACCTTTGACTGAGATGTTAATCCTCTGAGGATAACCTTTTCAGTTGACTAGCTATACATTAAATAATTATGCATATTCATTGTTTCAAAAGTTAGGAAACGGTCTCGTATTTCAGAAACGCCTTGGATAGGATGGATTTTGATGATGCCCAATTTGATGGTGATATTGACAATGTTGCCAAATCAATAGTTTTTCAGATATTAAAATGAAACATGCTATTTATTTTCATTGCAATCAATAATTTAGCACACTCTCATCACTATGTCTCTAAATATCACATAATGTATTAATGTGGTTGTCGAAATATGACATGACATTTTTGTTGAAATAATATAGTATTCTCAATAGGACTTCAAGAAACTTTATACAGGATGGTTCTTGATGATGCCTAATTCAATGATGATATTTTCAATGTTGCCAAATCAACAGTTTTTCAGATGTTGTCATATTTCAAAAACCACATCAAAAAAATCTTATATTTGGAGACATAAGTAATGAGGGGGCGCTGAATTTATTGCAATGGAAATAAATAGCGTGTTCCATTTGAAAAACTTGAGTATGAGAATATATAATTTCAATTTTGTATTCATTTGACTTCCTAATCCTGTAAGAATAAAATGAAATTTCATTTTTAAAATGAATTAAATGAAAGCAAACAACGGAAAATATTTCAAATAATGCGAGCGCTTCCCATTAGCCAACATAAGCTAGAAAGAGATAGGTATCAGTAACCACTGCGGGTTGCCTGAACAAAATTTTTGCCTCACTTGTCGTCCAGGTGTTTATATTGAGTTCATTGGGTTAACTATTGAAAATATGAGCAAGAACAACTTCTTGGACACTTTGTTTTTCATACTTATTATAATTGATATTGACAAAAGACAATGCAAACGACAAATGGCAAATGACACTCAATTTGACTGTAACCGCTGCCAACAGATCGCACAACAGAACGTCTAATACTTTCCAACACGATGAATTGAGAACCTCATGAAAACTATTATAAAAAGGTGAATAATCAACATCAAACTCAACTTGACACAAATACACTAAAATATTTTGAATAAACAGCGAGGCACGATATTCATAACAGATTTTATTTTAATACTACCGAAGAATCATGATATATGAGGGCTAGATTTATAGGAAAATATTATATTCAATATGTCCGCAAAATGCGAAATTCTCTAAAACAACATTATGATAACAAGAAGTTTCATTTTGCGAAATAGTCAAATGAATAAGTTTATCTCAAAGAGGCGAAAATCAGAAACGCCACATTGGAAACTCACCATCATCGTCCAAACAAAATAAAATCGAAAAACCCAGTAGTTATATCTAATTAAAAAAAAAAGTTATGGGTTGCAGGAAAAATACCTACAAACTACAACGAGCAAAAATAGAAAATAGTAACATTTAACTACTACACAAAACCGATTTCCTCATGACCGCAAACGGGTCCGTTTCACAACAACAAAATCTACAACAGACAATATTTCTAGTTACCTCCGGTGGGACGTTGAACAGGAGCGTTGGCATTGTTGAAGACGCTGTCGATGTCGGTAGCTAAGTCTCTGCTGACACTCCTTCGCCACGGTACCCCGAAACTGTTTCCGGTCGACGTTTTCGATATGGGGCGATCTCTGTTCAAAGTTCTTCCGAAAGAAGAATGCCTACAAGGGAGAACAGTATTACATGGCGCATTTTTTTCAAAGAACATCTGGCAGTCCCTGAATCTTGTCGAGATTTCAAATGAACTATCTGGGTACTGAAAATGAAGATTGATTCTTTCTCATATACATTCTATTATAACGGGTGATTCTTCAAGATGGCTCACCCCTATAACTTTTTGATTGTTGAAGATTAAATAACGACATTTGTGGTGTGTGTATACAGGGTGTTACATAATTCAATACAAATATTTCAATGACATATTCCTGGGGTCAAAATAGGACTTTTTTTTCCTATAAACATGTGTCCTAAAATCCACCCCCTCCAAGCTTCAGACATCGCAAGATGCGCAAAAAAAATCTTAAATTTTGAATTGTGGCTACAATTATGCATCAAATATTTTGAAAATTCACAGGCACTTGTATTTTTAGACGATCTATTCATTTCTTGATTCAAAAATAAGGTAACTCGAATCGAAAGGGGTGAATGAGGGTTGCATACAGATTTGATGGCAAACATTTTCTATTTCCTCCAAAAAAATTTGAATTCAAACATCATCGTTGAATTGGCCACTAAAAAATCATACATTTCAGTCTCTTGCATTTTCTTGAATTAGCTAACCGTTTTAGAGAAAATCGCTAGTAAATGAAAGGGGTGTATTTTTAAATTATTATACTGAAAAAATTTAGTGAGCTATGATTATGTTTGTCTCTGGTAACTAATGATTAATTAATATCTTTTATGCCAAACTGACATTGTGGTATGTCATAACCGTCATGTTACAATCGATTCACTTTCCTCAACTTACCATTACACGCGATGTCTGTAGCTTGGAGGGGGTGGATTTTAGGACACATGTTTATAGGAAAAAAAAAGTCTTATTTTGACCCCAGGAATATGTCATTAAAATATTTGTATTGAATTATGTAACACCCTGTATATTGTGGCATATTTACTTGCTTCATCTTACTTCCGTTTTGACAGGAAATTACCCCAATTTATGATTTTTAAATGGAACTTGTTTGTACTTATTTCGATAGAAATTACATTCTAAATCTAACGATACCTCACTTGTCAATATTTGACGAATATAGTAATTTTCCTAACAAGTGCGAAAACAATATTTTTCTACAAGCGTAGGAAATTTATTGATTTGTTCGATCAATTATTCCTGCAAATAGGCACAACTAACAATAGTGATATATCTATTATGTGTACCGTTTGAAGCATTATGTAGGAAAGCTTATTGCGGAAGCCAGCATGCCCATGGTGTTTGGCCTCAATGTTTCAGACATTTCTAGGAAATGAGCCAAAAATACTTCTTCTTTGATTGGTGTTTCCACTTTTTTACTATTGCACCATTCAATAAATTCCGAGTAGTGCTTCTCATACCTTTCTTAAGACCTCGTTGGCAATAACTCATCTGAATCGCATCTGTAGCTGAAAGTTTTTCATCGCAATTCCACTGGATCGGAAATGACAGTAACGCTCTGTCTGTCACTCTGAGAATTATACTTACTAATTTCTGTTTTGATTGTCATGACAACAATTGTTTCCCACATCAGATCAATTAGAGGCTATAGGAGGATTTATATAACAATCAATTATTATTTTTCAATATTTCTTCATTTTCACAATGAATAGTGCAATTTGATGGATGACTTTGTACAAACTTACTAAATACTGCAACAAAAAAAAAACTAAAATTTTCATATTGTGTCACCCACCACTCATATTTTGCGAGACTATTATATAAATGTTTTTGCCGCACTAGTGTGGGAAACATTTTCTCGCACTACTGCTGGATCGTGTTAATCGCTTCACTCTTGATCAAATAACATGGAAAAATCACGGCTTTCAGGCTTATGACCTCACAGCCGTTTGGAGAATTGTTGAAAAGTCGCAAATATGATTTTTTTTAGTCAGCTTGATTTTTTAAAATGAAAAGGGAGTGGCTCGTTGGTTCTTTGTGACAGATCTATTTCTTACGGATAATTTGAATGTCATTCTCGATCGAAATAAGTAAAAATATATAGGATTTTCCATTTAAAAATCAAAAGTTGGTTTCATTTCCGGTCAAATTGGAAGTACAGCGGAGCAGGTGAATATGTCAAATACTGTAAAATGAACTATAATACACAACCCTCAAATTTCGTTTTTCTATCTTAAATAATGAAAAAGTTATAGGCCACCTTGGAGAATCACCCAGTATATCAAGTCGGCACCACTATTGCCAACTTCGTTATCATATGAAGAGTATATCATACACCTATGGTGAGAAGTGAGCTATACCAATAAGGATATAAAATATAATGTGCGAGGTATATGCATAATAGCATTCCAACCCACTACTAGCTTTGCAACACACCATTATCTATGCTATCTTCGACCATAGAAATCTTTTTTCTCTGCTATTTACTTGTTAATAATCAAATTTACACATAATAATGTATATCCTTCCTGAAATCGACTGAATTTGATTTTCATTCGAAATGTCACTAATCTGACAGCTCTTCACAACTTTCAATGACAACATCAGATATTCACGATAGAAATTAAGCGCACGCCAACTAGCGGGGTTTGAAGCTGTCAAAGCGGTATGTTTACTCGGTTGACATTGGTTTAACATTATTTGTAAAAATTATAATTGAATCTAAACAATTTTGAAAAAATTTGTAAAATTGAACATTGTCGTCGTCATATCCATATATAATTTAGGAAATTTTCTACGAACTATAAAGTAATAGGGAGCTTCGCCATACGACATCCACATTGGATAAGATATTTCGAGAACACAACAGTCAAATCATTTTTCTTTCTTCACCAACGTGATCACTATGAAAAATACCACTAGTTTGGCTGTAGCTTCAATGATAAGGGAGTGGGCAATAGTACCGACTTTATAAAAAAGGGCTAAATTCTACATCGTCTCAAATTAAGTTATTTCATCAGTGACAGCAATACAATATGAAAATAATATTGAGAATACGAATTCGAGTCTGATAATCGTGTTGTTTTCTAATGAACGTGATTTTCTAAGTTGCTATGAATCTACTGAACTTACATTAGTTTTTCAACATCTCTTCTATATGTAATTATACATTGAGTGCTTGTAAAGAGGATTGAACAATATTGAGTATTCAAAAAGTTTGCAGTCTGTACCTTCCCACAATGTATAAAAGTATTCAACGGCATTGAAGTATTTGAGACAAGAAGATGAACAAATTCAGTATTTCTTTCAGAGTAGTTTGGATTTGAGAGCCCAAATTATCTTACAGGCCGAATGGCCGAATATTGTTCATCAGGAGGGTGCAGCTTCTCAACAATATTTTTAGGAAGACTACTTGTTAAACAAAATAATGAAACACGAAATTAACATGTCCGAATATTTTTGCATCGGTTGAATCCATGTTGAATCAGGCCAACTAAGAAAATGTGTTTCTGTTTTGGATCAAAGTTGAATGTTTATAGTAAGAATACCTGGTGAATATCATACCTGAACATCTGGGATTAATAAGGCATGCATTCAAATATTATAAAGTTTATAAATAGCCCAAGAGCCGGCTGCAAATTTCGACAGCCATCTGATAACGAAATGAGATATGCCCCAAAGGCATGTGAAAACATTGTATTATATTGAACGTCACCTGTGTCAATCACTATCCTGAGCAAGATGATTTAAAACTGGCACATTTTTGTGAGGTAATATGCACTAAATTTCGGATTGCATTGTAGATCTCAAAACCCTATCTGTACCAGTGTACCACCCCTTAATCAGAGTCAAATTCACGGCACAAAGATTTTATGCTACCGTTATTCCGGACACCCTTCCGTAACGTGATATCGAATTGAAAAAAAAGTTTAATAAAACGGTAGTCTATTTCGAACTGATCTAAGTTAGTGGCATAACATCAATATTTCTCAAAATATTTCGTCCTTGTTGAAAGATAATATCCATAGTGTTAGCGACTATGTTCAAATCACCCCGTGATTGAGAAGAACGCCTAAGGAATGCCTTATGATCGAAGATTGAAGCAGGTTTAGTCATTAGCTCGTAGCATCAGAACGAACCACTTGTCGATGTTGTTTTTTTATGAACGGTCATCTTTGTACAAGCCGTCCTGAGTGAATAAAAATGTGTTTGAGTGTTGAAATTGTGTCCATCTACGAAGAGATGGGACATAACATTTTACTCATTAAACACTAATTGTATACAATCATACATGCTTCTGAAGTTTCAAAACAGGTTAGAAAGAGATGGCTTCAAAAAATGGCAACGCTGTAAACTTTGCGTCAATTTTTACACTTTCTTCATCAGTCGCGTAGGTTGAGCGAGAGACTAGACAATTTTACTACAATGATAACGCTGTTATACCTATTAGAAAATGTTTCGGTCTAATCTTCGATTTTTATTCCAAATATGCGTAGTATCTTAAGGTACTTACCTAATTTTGATTCATCATTCAGTGGAATTTGAACAAAAAAAAAACAAGATTTCTTGCAATAATTTAGTTAAATAACGTGCGATAACTACACCACTGCTCAAGTTAAAATAAATATATGACTTTGGGGTGTGTATGGTGAACTTTTTCCCCATCCACGAACTGGCGGACCATAATAAGACTTTTAATAATTGTCTTCATATAGTTTCATAACCAGAAAACACAGAAAACCAATTGGAACACAAAAAAGTCCATAAATTGTAACAAACACAGCACATCAACGCTGTAACATCGGATTTTGACATAAGAGAAAGCCTAAAAGAAAGTTATGCGTAACCCGTAGTAAACACGCGAATACAGTGTTGCCATACTAATTTCCATAATAAATTATAATGTAATGATGAAATTAGTATAATTTAAATTATTTCAATAGCATAATCCACATAGTTCCATTACGGAACAAACATATAGAATGAATATACATACAAAATGTATATTATATAATATTGCATGATAAATGCTTTCCTTGTTCTCAAACATAGGCGGTAGATCTAGGACAATCCGCAGGCATTTGTCATCATCGATTTCTGCGATGTGGGATCGGGACAAAATGTAAACAATTTCGTCTCCCCTCTTTCTATACGTCTACGGCAATATCCAATGAACTAGATCATCGTACCGATGGGTAGACTATCAACATTACATTACAGGCTTTTAAAACGTATTTTTACTGATAAACAACTGAAGTTTGATTTAATTTGACTTGGAAAAATGCAATATGCAATGGTAAAACTGAAATCCAATTTCTGGTACACTGTTAATCATCATGTATTGAAGTAAACACAAGTTTAATAAGTGATTCAACAATAACAATAAATATATAACACTTTTTGAGGGGTATAAGGGATAATAAAAACCGCTTACAGCCATCATTTTACTGAAATACAGAGCTTCCTACATATCGTTAATCTGAGTAACTTTAGCCTGTACGTCCGATTTTGAAAATGTGGGAAGGTACCTACACCAATGTTGTTGAAAAATGCTGGAAAGCATATAACTCACCTCGAGAGTGGGTGATCCATCCTGTTCCAGAAATTCGTGCCCTGATCGAAGTGACTCAATAATCGACTAGAAGGAAAGCCCGGTCTCACTCCATCATCGACGTTCAGCCTTTGGGTCAAGTCTCTAACCTTAAAAGGAATTGAATCTTATTTTTTTATATCCTGCGTCTTTCATGAAATCAGTTTAAATAACTCAGAAAAACGGTAATGATGAAGATCATCTTGTGAAAGAAATCAAGTAGGCGGTGTCTCCACGGTTCTATAAGCTTTTTGTGGTGCTGAAACCGTTTTCAGTTTTTTGCCCGTAACTATACATTTTATCAAAAAAACCTCCTCATAAAAAGTTTAAATAGACCAAATTTCCTATATATTATTATATAGGGAGTGATTTTTTCACCGAGGTCTCAATCTGCCTACTCCTCAGTTAATACAGGGTGTAAATTTGAAAACTTTCAATGCGAATATCTCGCGAAATAAAAAAGTTAGAAAAACGCCGCTTGGCAAAAATGCTAAAGAGTTAAGGGGAACTAGAACCACCATATTTCAGTGAAGGGATGAGTCACCCTGTCAGCGCAACACACCCCAACTTCAAAATGTCAAACGGCACTACCTCTTTTGTGATACCTCAAATGAACGGTCTCAGTCAGTAGTATTCACCTGTACAAGACTTTTTTTCCACCCACTACAGGGTGAACGGAAAACATAAAGTCGAATGAAATAAAATGCAGAATGCCGATATATTGATTGATTGTCTTTATTACCCCAAGAAACATTTCTGTTCATGATAGGGATACATAAATACATATAAAAAAATAATAATAAAGGGTTAACTATAATGAATTCCACTCAGTGGAAACGAATTAATATTGTGTCTTATAAGATTAAAGTTATATTTCATTCCTAAGTAATCGAATCATGCCACCTATTTTTCTTTCAAATTGTCCTGAGCAAGTATTTTTTAAGATTGATTTTAAACCTTCTTGCATCATGTATATTTTTCAACTCATTCGGTAATGAATTGTATAAAATTATTCCATTGTGAAAAACAGATTGTTTGCCAATGTTTGACTTGAATGTATTTGCTATCAAGTAATTCAATTGTCTAGTCCCATAATTATGGACTGTATTCCAAGAGATGTGTTCCAAAATGTTAGAATGACATTTGAACATTGATTATACTATTGCTTACAACAGAATGGAATGCATTTTGAACATCTGATCAAATAAAATATCCTTTTAACACAATTCATTTTATTCGACTTTATATTTTTCGTACACCCTGTAGTGGGTGGAAAAAAAGTCTTGTACAGGTGAATACTACTGACTGAGACTGTTCATTTGAGGCATCACAAAAAAGGTAGTGCCATTTGACATTTCAAAGTTGGGGTGTGTCGCGCCGACGGGGTGACTCATCCCTTGAGCGAAATATGGTGGTTCTAGTTCCCCTTTTCTCTTCAGCATTTTTGCCAAACGGCGTTTTTCTAACTTTTTTCTTCCGCGAGATATTCGCATTGGAAGTTTTCAAATTTACACCCTGTATAATAATAATAATATCACGGAAGGTGTGTGACTTGACGCCGGGGTTGGTTCTCTCTGGGGTCTCAATCTACCTACTCCTTCGAGAGAACTGAGAATGTGTGGGTGATGGAACGGTATTTATAGTGGATGTGGTGGTCAGTGAAGCGGATCTAGGGGCGTGGTTTGTTATGGCGCAGGGTGTGGAAAGGCGGGAAATGAGAGGTTTCCAAGTGCTAGAAAGTCTGCGGTCGTCGTCGCGAGTATTGAGGCAATCAGGTCGCTTCTCTATCTCAAAGGCTTCGCGGATTATCCTTGTATGCAGGGTTCTTTCGGTGGCGATTGTTTTGGCGTTTTCGAAATCTATTGAGTGGCCTGTTTCTTCGTAATGGTTGAAGAGTGCCGGGGAAGGGTCTGATTTTCGGACTGCAAGTTGAAGTTCGTAAACTCTGCTGGTAACGCGTCTATTTGTTTGGCCAATATATGTTCTTGGGCACACTGAACAAGGTATTTCATAATTATATGCCCTGAGAATCATTTGATATTGTGTCCTTGGGGGTTCTGAGGAATTTTGAAACTTGGTTGTTGGCCGTGAAAATAGTTTTGATATCATGTTTTCTCAGTCAGTTACGCCTTTGAGAAATGGCAAGAAAACTTCATGTGACTGAATGATTTAAGTTTGCCCAACTCTTGAGAAGATCACAATGCTCAAAATCATTGTGAATTTTTTGGGACATCAAAATGAAAAATGACCAGTTTTCTCGAAAACGGTTCGTTTTACGGCATTCCAACGGGAATGCTTTTTTCATGTAGAAGTGTTTCAAGCATCATAGCTGGTAGTAGAATTGGGATAAATCTTGAAACAAAAAAAAGTTGGGGCATTTTCATAGCATCGGTTACGAGTTTCGTACGTCCATGTATATTAAATCATGTCTTTTGTAGCACAAAACGATTCCTAAGATCAAATCACACCTAGGTACCAAATTTCCTGTTTCTAGAAGGAAACTGCTACCTTCAAAGAGCTCTAGTGCCCTTAAGGAAGCTTTTTAGGACCCATCTTGATAGTATCATTTATTCTTATTTTCATCTGCAGAATTACTTATCAGAGTATAGGAGAGTTAATCTGGACCACCCTGTATAATGAGCCAATTGAAACAAAAAAATGCCGAATCACAAATGTGTATTCTCACCCGAGACAGAAGAGTAGAAAACAGGTTTTCAGCAGTCAATATTTCGAAGCCGTCATCATCGTCTTCTTCACCAGAACTCAAGGAATCTGCATGTTCAAGATTAGACTTTTTGGGCCGGGTGCTCCTATAAAATAGAAATGACGATCAAATAAATCTGATGATAGGTTGATTTTCTTCAGGAGTTGTTAAATATACCTAAGCCTGTGCATGTGGAAAACGTCTCTCTTGGAATCCTCGTTGTCGCTTTCTTTGCCAGTGGAACCGTGACGGCGTAAGGTTGAAAATGGAGAAGATTCATCTTCCGACTCTCTATCGCCGAAGAGAGAACTGAAACAAATATTTCTTTCTGTGACGGGAGTACTTTGAAAATTCATTTCTGTTGACAGGTTATAAAGTGTTACTTTTCATAAAGAATTTTTTTCCCAGTGAGTACTTTTTTTCCCAGATATATATCACATTGTTGGTGGTTTTTGTTGTGCTATAGTTCCGCTAGTCATCGGATCCTTTTTCTCAATAATTGTTTTTTCCGTGCAGTGTTAAACAATATAGGATGTAATCATGGCCTTGTTTTTATAAGCTTTTGATTTATGGTGAGTGTCGCCAAAGTACAGCAGAAGCAGTTTGTACACGGAAAGATTACTGTCCAGAAATCATCCGCGAAAGTGGATCATTGATAAGAGTCCGAAAAATGTTTAAGGTTGAGATAACAAATGAATATCTTAGTTTGGAAAAGAGGCCACTAGCTTGCTGAAAATGTATCGGACTGAACAGACAATCGGGTCGATTCTGTTCGGTTCTTGTTATAACATTGCTTAGATAATAATATTGTTATGATCATAACATATAACAATATTGCTATAAAGTTCTGTATTCTGTTCGCAGAGTAAGTGAAGGATTGGTTGTTATAAGTTCAAGTGATAGCAATATTCTTGAAAAATTGATTTTTGAGCAGCCAACACTGTTCTCAACTCATTTGTTAAGTGTCGATTTTGCCATTATATTATGAAGAAGAAGAGTTCATGATTATCTGACCTCTCAAATTAGTCTGTCCTGCACTGACATTTTACAAAATTATATTGCTCAGATTGACAGATTTTGTATTTGCTGAATCTGGTCATCGTTGTGCGACTGGTGCAAGTAATCAATCATGTCCCCGAAATAAGAAAACAACCGAAAGCTGGATGAAAATGATCGTCATTTTTTTTTTTTTTTTAGAGAACCTGATTCAAATAACTATCCACCAGGTAGCTCAAATGGTTTGCAGGTTTCTCTGATGATATGCCGAAATTGTAGTCTCATATTCCCTCTACAAATTGGAACTTCAAGAAAAGGTTTTCAAGTAGTTGGTCCCACAAGTGAACGTTTCCTATATGTTTTTAATGACCATTCTAAATTTTTCAATAATTCCTCCACAAATTGAAATTTCAAGGAAAGGTTTTCAAGTAGTTAGTTACACAAGTGAACTCTCATATGTTTTTAATCACCTATTTTCTCAATTTTCAAACACTTGGAACAAATTGTACTGCAAAAGAATCCACTACTTGTTATGAGAAAGCACAAGCACAAAATTGATGTTGCCGAAAAATGCATTGAAAAAAAAATTGGGGGAAGAAATGTCCCTAGGCCCACCCATTTCCCACGTCCCTGATCAAAATTTCGTTATCTCAACACAAAGGATTTCGGAAATATTTACAAGAAACCATCATCTCGGACCCTCTTTCTGATGGCTATATAACTCCGCAGGGGCCCATTTCTGGGCTCATGTATATATGAACTGTTTCCACTATTTTTGTTCCTTGAATCTGTGGTTGAAATCTTTCTATGTTTAATAAAATGCTATAAAAAGTCATTCAATTTTGTACAAAAAAGATCCTCCTGTTGATACCCGATAGGACGCTCCGTTTTCGAGCAAAAAACGAGAAGACGAGATCAAACTTCAAATTTTGATCTATGGAAGACTGGAACCTTTGGCACGATAATAAACTACACTGTTTTACCACTAACCAAACCGATTTTTTGAACGCCTCGACACTTGTTTCGCTAACTATGTTAGCATCTTCAGGAAAAGATTAAAACTAAATATCCTATTCTAGTGTGCTGCTTATATACTAGGTATGTTCCTCCAACCGTGAAAAATACTAACCGTCAAGTTAATGTTTGTCATGGTTGAGTTCGCATGTTAATCTTAATTTTTATATTACTAAACTATATAGAGGGCTATATGGAATAGGTCCATTATCCTTATTCACTACTCTATTACTATTCTTAAATATAGCTAAGCTTTCATAGGCGTCTAGTATGCAAATATTATTAACTTGCTTAACTAATTTGGGGTTAGTAATATGTGTGTTATGATTGTGATTGAACATATGATCGGCTACACAAGATTTATCTAACCTGCCATATTTCAAATGGGCCATGTGTTCTTTGAACCTTGTTTTTATGGGTCGCCTGGTTTGGCCTATATATGTTATATGTAATGATTGTGATAATGGTGCTGCAGAAATTTGACATCATTTATGAATATAGCATTAGGCGAGTACATCATTGACAAATTATATCTCCTGTAGAGGTCATCATTCTATGATAATTTTGAGACACTCACTTCATCCTCCTCGACCTGCCGAAGCGACTCTTGCTCCTGTTCGTCATTGTACTCGCCGCGCTGCCCGACTCGCTCGGTTCCAGACTGCCCGCCCTAGGGGTGACGTACCCCCCGCCCTCGACAGCGATGGGGATGATGTACTCCCTGGGCGACTTCTTGATAGGTTCCCCGCCTGACGAGGCCACGGTCTCCGTGTCGGAGTCCTGAGTGGACTGTCTCGACAAGTTGGATCTAGAAGTTCATTAGAAAGCCATCAAAATAGACTCCTCAATAGACTCAAGAATAATAAAGACAATACTTCTGAATTCGAAAAATCAGGGGTATACAAACTCAACTGTGGATCTTGTCCTAAGGTATATATCGGTCAGACAGGTCGTACGTTTAATCAGCGCATTCATGAACATAAGATGAATTTTATGAAAAAGAAAACAAATTCAACATACGCCAACCATATATTAGAAGAAAACCATAGTTTTGATGATCGATTCTACATACAGTTATGTTTTCTGTTTGGACAGTAACTGCAAGTTTGGTTATAATTTCAAATGACTGCAATATTGTTGAAAAATTACAAATTTTTGACTAATTTTAACTCCTTCGACGACTTCTTGATAGCCCCCCCCCCTGAACGAGGCAACGGTCTCTGTGTCGGAGTCCTAGGTGGATTGTCTCGAAAAGTTGGATATAGAAGTTTATTAGAAATTCCTCAAAAAATACCCCTGTTATTGGAATTTACTGTTTTTTGCTTCATGCATAGCCAACACAATGAAAATTATTTTAGGTTATAACCCTGACAACGTTGACATTTAAAACGAAATAGGAATCCTGTGATATAGAACTTACTGTCTTTGATATTCGGTGATTCAAAGAAACTTTGCTATTTTCGGAAGCTTGGAATATGAACGTACCAGAACCACAGAATCGAGGCGATTCTACATAGAATTATGTATTCTGTTTTGACAGTAACTTCAAGTTTGGTTATAAGTTGAGATGACTGCAATATTGTTGAAAAATTACAAATTTTTGACTAATATTAACCCCTTTCGACGACGTCTTGATAGCCCCCCTCCCCTGAACGAGACACTGGTCTCCGTGTCGGAGTCCTAGGTGGACTGTCTCGACAAGTTGGATCTAGAAGTTCATTAGAAAGCCATCAAAATAGACTCCTCAATAGACTCAAGAATAATAAAGACAAAACTCCTGAATTCGAAAAATCAGGGGTATACAAACTCAACTGTGGATCTTGTCCTAGGGTATATATCGGTCAGACAGGTCGTACGTTAAATCAGTGCATTCATGAACATAAGATGAATTTTATGAAAAAGAAAACAAATTCAACATACGCCAACCATATATTAGAAGAAAACCATAGTTTTGATGATAATTTCTAAATTCTACATGTAGAAAATAAAGGACTGAAACTCAATCATTTTGAATCATTAGAAGTGCTGTTTTCGGAATATGAACGTACCAGAACCACAGAATCAAGGCGATTCTACATACAGTTATGTTTTCTGTTTGGACAGTAACTGCAAGTTTGGTTATGAGTTCAAATGACTGCAATATTGTTGAAAAATTACAAATTTTTGACTAATATTAACTCCTTCGACGACGTCTTGATAGCCCCCCCCCTGAACGAGACACTGGTCTCCGTGTCGGAGTCCTAGGTGGACTGTCTCGAAAAGTTGGATCTAGAAGTTCATTAGAAATCCCTCAAAATATACTCTTGTTATTGGAATTTACTGTTTTTTGCTTCATGCATAGCCAACACAATGAATATTATTTTAGGTTATAACCCTGACAACTTTGACATTTAAAACGAAATAGGAATCGTGTGATATAGAAGTAACTGTCTTTGACATACAATTTTTCAAAGAAACTTTGCTATTTTCGGAAGTTCGGAATATGAACGTAGAAGAACCACAGAATCGAGTCGATTCTGCATACAATTATGTTTTCTGTTTGGACAGTAACTGCAAGATTGGTTATAAGTTCAAATGACTGCAATATTGTTGAAAAATTACGAATTTTTGACTAATATTAATTCCTTCGACGAGTTCTTGATAGGTCCCCCCCTCCGGACGAGGCGACGGTCGGAGTCCTGGGAGAAATGTCTCGACTTCGGGAATATGAATATCGGGATTAAAAAAAAATCATCAAAATAATACGTTTCCAATTTTTTTTTCACTAATGAGGCAATTTTGGGTAACAATGTATAGAAACTTTTTCGTTAGTCGTCTTGTTTTCTATCGCATTTTGTACGAAAAACATACACTTGTCAGTCATTTTTTTTTTCAATAAACTTAGAATTATTTCGCGTCATGACGTCATACTATTTTTTCTTTGTTTTTCGTGATACGGTGTTCGGACTTTCTCCATGTGGTAGGCCGTTGCGAAAGTCGACTGGGGTTGCTGCGGTATTTTCCGATTTAGATTTATGTAGGTGTACTTTTTTGTTAGTCGTCTCGCTTCCTATCAAATTCCGTATGAAAAACATACTCTTGTCACTCTTTTTTTTTTCAATGAACTTTATAAGATTCTCGTATTGAATATACATTTTTCGTGGAAACTAGCGGTTGATGTGATTTCGAACTGCATGTGTGAAGAGTGGATATCGTTAACGAAATCATGAATAAATGTGGATATTTTGGAAATAATGGTATTCTTTGGATTCTGAAGTGTTAAGCAATAAATAAATTGGTAATTCTAGCTGGTATAGTACATCATGGTATTTCAGGTAGTGAGATGTACATGGATCATTCTCAGGAATATATTGTACGACAGTATAACGAAACGGTCGACTTTTCCCGCACGAAAACACGTCAGGTACCCTTGCGAGGGGAGTGTACCGGCTTTGGTGACAATAATCCCTCTCTGCAAAGGAGGTTGTTGCCGTGGTAAAGCCAGGTATAAATAGTGTTGTTCGTTTGTTTCATATAACATGTTCAGGGGAAAATGTTGCCTGAAGGCTATCAAAGAACCGTATTTCCTTTGATAAATCTACCTCAAGTGTATGTGTTGCGCCTCCAAATTCCATGGGTCCTATATACAGCTATGAATTACTGAATGGAGGACCTGCTTTATTTTGCGATAGCGCTTTTTTATTTTTCTGGAGTTGAATGAAGATATTGATACTTTGTTGGTGCGAAGTCATCAGGTGTGAAACAGAGACACGTTTTGATTTTGAGAGGGTCTTTCACATCATTTTATGAAATGAACTGATAATTTCAGCTGGTATAGTACATCATGGTATTTCAGGAATATATTGTACGACAATATAACGAAACGGTCGACTCTTCCCGCACGGAAACACGTCAGGTACCCTTGCGAGGGGATTTCAACTCCTTACATCATTAGAATATCCTAATAATAACATATACGGTTCCACCATTTATCATGATCTCATTCTATTGCAGCCGCCCCTATTGACCAGTCGTGTCTTCAGAGCTCATCTGATGAAAAACTGATTGTTATTTGAATTATTTGAAAGTACAAAAGTTACAAGCTATGAAATGCGTCTTTTTCTTTATGCATAGCCAACCTCGGGTGATCCTGAAGACGTTGATATTTCGAATGAAATAGGAATGCTGTGACGTGTTACATAAAAGTTACTGTCAGGGAAAAATACCATAAGTGCTCGCAATGCTATCGAAAGTTATCAGAAATCAACGAGATCAAACTACTTGGCACACAATTTTTTACTGTTTCTCATATCTCTTCAATATCTTCCAATATCGGAACATGAAAGTATCAGAACCACATAATAAAAAATAACAAAATACATGACCAATTTTTCGATGTTGTACTTTTTGGATATCACAAAAATGGATAAATAATGCTTTGAAGTATTTCCAGTTCACCAATTAGAACAGTTCCTAGTCAAAAATTGACTGGATCTACACTCACCTTTGAGAAACGTCCGATCTCTGAGTCTGGAAAGGTTTAGGCATAGGAGGCTTTGCTGGAGGAGATTGCACAGACTCTGGTGTGGAATCTCCCCTTTCAAATGATATCGGTATGATTCTTTCTTTAGAAGTCCCTTTCATCAAACGATTTTGATCTGATGAAACACTCCTGCAAACATAGAAAATGTGAAAAATAAATAACAAATACTTCTTGTGAAAGTGCAAAATGGAGCACCAAAATCAGACAAACAACAAACCCACAACTAATTTTAATTATTCATTTTGACAAATATTCCATTGAAACAAATGAGCTCTTGATGTTTTCAGTAAACTAGGGCCATTGACAGGAAGACAAATTTTGGGTCAGACTGAACATTTGAGGTTAAACAAGCGGATTTTTAGAATCATCATAGCTAAGAGGGGGTCAACCTCAGAGTAACTAATTAAAGAGTTATTTATTTTGCTTATTTCTTCTGCGGAAAAGGCATCACATTCTAAGGACCTCTGTGGAACCGTTGCCAAATCGCCCTAGAACAACCTTCAGAACATAACAATACACCCATAACAACATAATTGTATTCCCGGTTAATAATTATAAACCTATTAGTTATTGTAAAGTAAATACATAACAAAATAAAAAATATGAACGCACAAAGGGCTTCTACATAAACTTTTCCATCTCAATTGCCCAATATATCTCATTTGGATAATAAAAGACTACCTTGAAAACAGGCAGAACAGAATAAAAATCAACTCAGTATTCTCAGACCCCTTTAGTCTTTCACAGGGAGTACCACAGGGCTCACCTGTAGCTCCTTTTCTGTACAATATATAATTTGCAAAAGATACCACCTTGATGAACATGGCAATAACATGCAGAGAATGATGGAAAAATTACAAGATATGGTTAGCAGGTTATCAGAATGGTTCTGCGAATGGAGGCTAACACCCAACCCAAGGAAATGCAAATTAATCATTTTCAACCATAAAATAGTGGACAGTTCACCAACCATCAACATCCTCAATGAAACAATTAATCCTATATCAGAAACCCGCTACCTAGGGGTTATGATCGATAACAAATTGAACTTCAAGAAACAACTGCAATCAACAAAGAAGAAAGTCATTGCCAGAGCCAAACATTTTCGTGGATTGACATTCTAAAATAAAGGTATCAACATCAGGACAGCTACCTCAATTTACAAGACTATATGCCGACCCCTAATCGAATATAGATTCATTCTATTCAGCACCTGCAGGAAAACAGCATTGAGAAATTCAGAAGTAGCAGAAAGAAGTTGCCTAAGAATTATTACGAAAATTCGTCATCCGGACAATCCCTTACACAACCCTTACAACACCTTACTCTATAATTCAACAAAAGTCGAACCCATCCTTCAACGTTTCCACCGACTCAGCAAGTCATTCGCAAAATCTAACTACAATATCCCGATCATAACACCACAAATCATTATTTTATATATTTTGAAATGATAATGTATAAACTTGTGAATAGGCTGAAAGACTTCGGTCGATAGCCTTTTGGGTAATTTCCCAATATAATTCCCTAATAAAGAATTTTCTCTCTCTCTCTCTCTCTCTATCTCTCTCTCTATCTCTCTCTCTCTCTAAATATGAACGTGGCAGTATCGCAAAGTTTCGTAGTCGTTTTTGTTATTATTTCTGGTTTTTCGGCTGTTGTGTGATCAGTTTTCGTTGTTTCAATAACTTATTCAATAGTATCTAAAACAGACTATTATATTATATGAATATATATGATTCGGTGTCAAATATGTTAAGAAAAGTTAGTTATAAAGCTCCTAACCTGATACTCTACAGGTACGTAAAAATTTGATCCTGTGGTGATCTTGTTTGAGGACTTGCTTTTGTTAATGAAAAGATTTTAAAAAAGAGATAACATCAAATACTTATCCTCAGAAAGACGTTACAGAATGACGTATTAGTATGTTACAACACGTGAGAGTTAATTTATCAATGGAAATGCACACATTCATGGAAATCCCGATTTATTAGAAATATGCTCTGACAATTATTTCGCAGAATTATCCCCACCATTCACGCTCTCAATCATTCATAAGTGTAAGGTGTTTAGAAATGTTGGCGTATACTTCTCAATGATTTATTATCTATTATTATTTAGCCTGAGAGTTTTCCTACCTGAACCCAATCGCAGTTGTGGGAGGAGCGACAGGAACGACAACCTCAGTACCGGGATAACTTCCAACGTTGTGCGCCATCTCAGTCTTGAATCCAACTGCTGACGGTTTCGGCACCGGATAATTCAACTTTATTTCGGCTTTGGTCGTTTTCCGCCTTGGCAGGGTCGCCGATTTCAGAGTGATCTCGGCAGAGGAGGTCTTGCTATCGTCTGCGGGCATTGGTGTTTGATCCTCCACCTGCCAGTCGAAGGATTTAGTTATTGTGATGGTTCTATTTCGAATAATCCGCCAAAATTGATAGGCTAAACAACATTGGCATTGGTATTGCAAACGACTTATTGGTATCCTATATAGGTAAAAGAACGCAATGTGTAAAGCTATGCAATGTCCCAAGTGACTGTCTAAAAGTAGGATTTGGTGAACCACAGGGCACAGTACTGGGACCACTCTTATTTAATATTTACGTAAATGCACTCCTATAATTATTGTTAGAGAAAGACTGGTATCTTCTGTTTTGCCGATGATACAGCGGCCATAATGAATGGTACCACCTGAGAAACTACCATAGAAAGTGCGGAAAGAGCGGTGGCAAAAATTAAAGTGGTTAGATGGAATCCTTCTCTCCCTGAATGTAAGTTAAACAGACTGTATGTCTTTCGCTCTGTCAAATCCCTACCTACCAATATGCAAATCCTAAAATACATAAATCTCATTGCACCTTAGAACAACAATGTTCGTGCACACAAAATATTTATAGAGAGACGTGTTAAGTACTTGGGTATTTTTGTAGATGGACTCCTTACGTGGAAAGAGCACCTAAATTAAGTCACAACAAAAATTAGAAAACTAATTTATAAATTCTATGAATTACGTAAGTTCTTGTCTTATAAAACCATAAAACAATATATTTCTCACTTGTAGAGTCTATCACAAATTATTGCATTGTTGTGCGGGGAAATGCCTTCAACATATACCTATTAAAGCTTGACGTATCCCAAAAGTGGATAACAAAAATAATACTCTTTAAAAAAAGCACTATACATCTCAGTAAGTAGGCATATGAAAAAAGTAGATTATTCACTCCAAACCAACTTTACCTTAAAGCAGTTTCAAGATTTATGAGTCAAAGAATCACCCCCTTGAGTATTAGCATGTCTTTGAGGAACACCCTGTTTATGATTTTATCCACGAAGACATACCAATATTTGGGAGCGTCGTTCTTAAAATTGTAATTTAAGTGGTCTATCTCTTGAGTCTCGATCCGAATCAATGTGTTACATGATCTAAGGTTACAAAAGTGTATGCCATGGACAATTATTGACAGATGATTGACGGTATTTGATTTGAATCGGAAAGAAATTAATTTGACACTTCTGTCGTAGTTACTGTATTGTAATTGCATTGTATTTAAAGTTTTGATTCAGTAAAAGTTTGGAATATTAGTAAGAGTATGAGATCATTGGATCATTGACTTCAAAACTAGGGAAACTTTTATTAGTCTTATAGTAGTGATGGAGACACTGATTAGATACTTGTGTAGCACAGATCTTATACATATATCTCTACCAAGGAAGCAAGCTGAAGCCAATTTATTTTGCCTCCCACGGGAGGTAGTTTTTTTGTCCTCCTGTGGGAGTAAATTGACAGGTTGGTGTCCTTAAATGAGGACAAACGCTTACTTCCGATGCGGTGAGTAGATAAAGACTATTACTTGTTAAATACCTGCTTGATTTCCAACTGCTCGAATTTCTGCTTGACGAACGGTTTGGGCCCAGGTGGGGGAGACAAAGGAGACGAAGTGAGCATTCCGATGTTCCCCGAAGCCGACCGACCGCCGACCCCGAACGGCACCGGCGGCTTCCGCATCATGCAAGGCCGCGACTTGGACTTCCTCGTCCCGTCCTTGTCTTTGTCTAAGGCACTGGAGATGATGCTAACAGCGTTCCGCACTAGCTCTTTCTTCTCGTCGTCAGTCTTATTTTTAGGAACTGGCACTTTGTCCTCCTCTGGTTTTTTGTCCAGGATGAGCTTTTTGCTTAAGGCACCTTTGAGCTTTGGCGGAGAAGTGGAGGTGAGACTCGCTTTTCGTTCGAACTCCTTTTTGAAACCGTCCACGCTGACGCCTGGTATTACTATTTTCTTTGGTTTTTCGATGGCTTTCGGCTTGGGTTCGGTGGGGGTGATCATGCTTTGGAATTTTTCCGCTGCTTCGAAGATTTTCGACTTTCTCCTCTCGATTGGTTTGGAGGGGGGCTCCGCTTCAACTTGTTTCGTTTCTTGATGCTCAAGTTTCTCTTCTACAGCGGACTTTTCCTCTGTCTCAGCTAAGTTTTCATTTTTATCTGACAACACTTTCTTCTTCACAGGTTTCTTCTTGACGTTTGTATCAACTGGAACCTGTTTTTCTTGCTCTTCTTCTGGTTCCTGTTTAGTTTCTTTGAGGTTTTCTTTATCCAAAACATCGGCAACATTCTCTTGACTAGGAATCTCATTTATACCTTCCAAAATCTTACTGCTGACACTTGTCGATAGCGTTTTCTTCAACTTCTGAGGTTTCATCTTCTCGGCGTCTGCTAAAATTTCTGCACACACTGCTCCTTCCAGGCATGGATCTATCACTGTTCCATTTTGTTCGACATCCATATCCTTGGAAATGATCTTTGTTGAGCTTCTATCAAGAGGCGCGCTTTCAGTCATGCAGACATTCTCCTGCATGGCTCCATGAACTGTAATGTCCGCAACTGTATTTTCTTTGATGATCTTGTCTTTCCTCTTATCCAAATTGGCTCTGTCTGTGCTCAGGGTTGTTTCCAGCTTCCGCTTAGATGCTACTTTATCGTCTTGTATCAGATTTATTATCCTTCTTTCAGCAGGATGCGTCAGTTCCATCAAACTTCCTACAGATTGGGATCTAGTAGGCGCGATTCCTTCCACCCTAGCACTCTCGTCTTCTCTCGTTACCATGAGCTTTTCGCTTTCCAGTTGCGGAGCTGGTGGGGCCAAAGACAAAAGAACGTCTAGTCGCACCGGGGTCTGATTGGCCAATTCCTCGGATATGTCGAGGCAATTGTCGTTGTAGCCCTCGTTCACCCACCAATGGGTGCAGATTCTTTCGACGTCGGCGCGGTTTCTGGGGTTGACCGTCAACATGTCCCTTATCAGAGGAGAAGCAGCTGAAAATAATCATCAACAGAGCTGTTTTGATCCTCGCTTACTACTAGAGAAGAGTGCCTGGTTAAGGACATCTGACAATTGATGCTTCTTAGAGAGTGAGAGTGTTCTGAAACATGCACAGCTGACAAAAAGTATGAGATACAAATGTATCCATAAATCTATTGTTAATATGTATATTGATTGCATCTTTCCATGAGTGCAAACATATACTGGGTGTATCAAAATTATGGTAAACCCACTTTTTTCTTTTAGTTTTAGAGATGAGTGACTGAAATTTGGAATGACCCATCAACTTGATAAACGTCACGTTTTGATATAAATACGTTTCATTTTCCATTTCCGGTTTCACCGGAAGTGGTATTAATTTTTGATTTCCAATTATATCATTTCACTTTCGAATTCTGCATCATTTTCTGAATCCAATGATACCACATGAATGACCTTTCATACTTCAATATTGATTTTAATTTCATTTTTTATTTTCCAAGTGGGAAGTGACTATTCTGATGTATTCCTATAGACAGGTGTAATGCTATAAAAAATCTAGCCAAAAACTTGAAGTTTTCATATTTTATGGAATTAGCGTTCCTCGTTTCTGTAAATATGTGAGTACTTATTATTTCAAACATTTTTCAAAACAAAATGTCACTGGCAATCGCTATTCTTAGGTTCTCTGATATGATCATTTTTAAATGCAAGGATTGGGGCAAATCATATGATTTGTCCACTACACGTATATTAAAATAATACTCATAATTTTATTTTATGGAAACGAGGAGAGAAAATCACAACACATCTGGAAGAGTGAATATAGTACCTCCTCGATTAACCTACAGACAGTGTAAACTGTCATGATTTATCACCAAATAAAGTTTATCAAAATTGTTTGGAGTACCATAATCCTGTCTTTGCCGGTATTTTAGAGAAGTCAGACATGTTTTTTTTTATCGCAACTTCATCTGGTGACCTAAAAATCCGCCAATAAGAAATGCTAGGAGCGGCTACATATTCTAGTGAATACAAATGTTGCCAACTTTTATGTATTATATCCGGCAGGCGTACGCGTTTGTTTTGAATAAGGAATATTGTATGCAACCATAGACAATCAATAGAGATTGTCTATGTATGCAACCAACAATGAATAGATAATTCAGTTTTGCTAAGGGTTAGTTTCTCCTTCTGGGGATCAGGTAGTCGCGTGGTGGAAGCGTTAGTTTTCTTATCGCGATGCTTTGCCGGTCGTGGGTTCAAATCCAAAATATGGCAGACATATTTCTGATGGCCCAAGAAAGTGTTATCCCAAATACGATCAAAAATAAGCGATACGCTCTCTTGCGGATATTCAAGTAACCAATAGAATTGAATGTTTGTTTACATTCGAGCTTCCATGCATTTTATCGAAAGTTTAGTAGTCATTGTGACATTTTTCGAGTTTGAATTTTTCAGTGGAGTATCTTGAATCATTATTGCTTGGTTTGAAATGTTCATTCGTGAAAGTTTTCTGTATTTAACAGATAATTATGATTTCAATCAGTGTATAATTGAAAGATATTTCCTCAAATACTAGTGAAAAAATGAAATGAAATCTCTGCTCAAAAGCAGAGCACATAATATGTTCAATTTTTCCTACCAGAGGTAGATAAATTATTCGCACATACATCCAGCTTTGAAGACTTTTTCTCTTTCATAGAAGATAATTCGAATACAATATATACATCTCAAATACCCACTCTGTGAACTTCAACATCATATTCATTCCACTTATTTTGAAATATGTATTTCACTTCCGAATGGGAACGATATGCAAACCAACGTAACCGCTAATTGGGGCATTTGTATTTGAAGTAGTGAAACTTTATTGAACGAATATCTGCTGAAAAGCTGCCCCGATTCACAAGAGTACACGAATAAACAGTCAAAAGTGAAGTTTTCTTTGTTCAAATCACTACCACCAAATCACTTTGAACATTGTGGTTATTTCATAGTTGAAATTACGCCAGTCGGGCAACCAGCCACTCCCGTATGGGAAATTTGGTTTTGGAGTGTTTCTTTCCTTCTTTTCTACTCAGATGGCGTTACTCTCATATTGTCTATGGAGGACGCATCTGAGGGAATATTTATTTATTTATTTATTTATTTATTTATTGAACAAATAACTTCCAGACAGAATAGGCTCTGGTATAAGGAAGTACATAATTATATACCTATAGGTAAACATAGCATCATTCAAAATATATCAACAACTGTAAATTGGCAAACAAAGAATAATATTTGTAAATAAAAAAAAATAAAAAAAAATGGCATGATTAATTTTATCCAGTCCGCTGAGAAATAATCAGTTTTTTTACTTCATTTTTGAATATACCTATATTTCTGCAATTTTTTATATTATCAGGTAGTTTATTGAATTCAGTTAAGGCTGAATGAGTGAATCTTTTTTGTCCGATTAGGGAGCTAGCGGCGTCAAGATGGAACAAGTTATATTGTCTAGTTTCATGATCATGAATTTCAGAATTCCGTATCAAAATAATATTCGACTTCAATTTTTTATTTATGATATTATATGATATTTTGAGAGTTTCAATTCTATATATTTCATCTAAAGAATACGTATTTGTTATTTCATACAATTGATTGGTTGGTGTATCAAATGGGAGACGATACAATACTTTTAACGATTTTCTATATAATGTTGATATTTTATTGAAATTATTTTTTGAACAAGATCCCCAAACATTTATTAAATAGTTGATACGACTCAGTATATGAGAGTAGAGAATCATGTTTGCAATTTTAATATCAAGTTTGGGACATCTTCTCAATGCACCAATAATTGGAGATATTTTTTTTGTCAGAACATCAATATGTTTGTCCCACTTCAACCTGTCATCAAACCAAATACCAAGATATTTTATCTGGTCAGTTTGTTTCAAGAGTTCATTTTTTATTTTAAGGTTGAGGTGAATTTTTTGTTTATTTTTTTGGTGAAAAATCATATATTCTGTTTTGTTAGTATTTATCGATAAAAGGTTAGATTGGAGCAATTTTTCAAATATTTTCAAGTCTTCATTTATCATATTTTCTAAATCTGAAGGATTCTTGCCTTCTTATAAAAGTACTGTATCATCTGCATACATGGTATATTCACACGCTAGACCAATTTTACTGATATTTTGAACATAAAGTAAATATAGTATAGGTCCTAAAACAGAGCCTAGGCTACGCTTACTCGGCGGTTTTAGGACTGCTGGCTGGAAACTGCCCTGCACTGATGAGAGTCAAAGAGCACAAAACCGGCCTGTAAGTGTCTAGCGTGGCCTGGCTAAATCGAAATCAATAGGTATTCAGGAAAGAATCACTTGTATCAGTATTCGTTTATACGAGTCGATGCATTTATTTTGGGAGGACGTAATTCAATGTTCTGCGTGGGATTAGACAGGAAAGTAGTTGTTCTTCTCCCGAAAACTACCATTGTTGTTCATTTTATGAACATTGTGTGGAAATGACTTTGAGCTTCTTGTATTTATTTAACTTCTCATTCCACTTCAAGCATTGTGGTTATTATAGTTGAAAATATTGCAGTTATTGTCGGGACAGAATAAACAATTACATATGCATATTGTGATATCTCATGATCATAACAATACTGTTAATTTAGCAATGTTATAACAAGATCCTAACAAAATCAATCCGATTCTCAGATAAACCAATTCAATATTGACAAGTGTGTCTTCACTATCTGAAAAGCATCAAACGTCAGATCTAGGCACGCCGGACTATAGTTCCTAAATGATATGTCAGTTGATACAAATTCATCTAGGCTGCGCACTATACTTACGACTAGGTTTCGCAGGTTCGAAATAATCCCCTTGGGATATTTGTTTCACCAGTCTCTTGAAGTTACTTCCGTCGAAGGGCATCGCCCCGTACACGAGAGTGTACAGGAGAACGCCCAGGGACCAGCAGTCCACCTCAGGACCGTGGTATGGGGTACCTTTAACTATCTCCGGGGAAGCGTAAAGTGGAGAGCCGCAAAACGTGTTCAACAGTCTCTGTTCGTCGAAGACGTTAGACAGTCCGAAATCGGCTATCTGAAATATTCAGGGTGTCTACTTTCAATTGTGTACAGACTATCAATCAATCAAAATATATTATATTAAATCGTAGAAATCATCCACACTCAAAGTGGTCGACCACACTTTATGTAAAAATTAGCCAATTAAAAAGTAATCGGTATCGGCACAACGGCCATCATCAGACTGTAGTACCTAAAATACATGATGAATGTAGAATTATAACTAAATTATAAGATGTTAGAACATCATTGGGTTGACCATTAAGGAAAGTCAGGTGGAAATCAGTTGAAAGCGGAAATATTGCGTCGTTCTGTCATACACTAGTTTTGTTTTATGATGTTCGTTACTTTATGTGTCAGCTTGACAGCTTGTCATGTCACGTCCATTTTTATTATTTCATTCTCTTAGTATATTCTTTCCCAGTCAACATGTGACGATTTGAACTTTTATAAACAGGGTGACCGAGGGTTAAACCGCCAAACGTTTGGGATTCATTTTTTAGGCAAAAATAAGACTTTTTCTTCCTGTAAGCATGTGTCCGAACTTGCTTCATTTTGAAGATATAGGGTGTCAAATTTAAAAAAAAAACAGTTTTTCATTAATTACTCAAAAATCTTTGGGCTGATTTTGATAAAACTTATTACCTCAAATGAGCATGCCACACCCTATATCTCTAAAATGAAGCAAGTTAGGTCACATGCTTATAGGAAGAAAAAGTCTTTTATATGTAGTAGTATAAAAGTAGCCAACCTACGTCTTCCATCTGTGGTTCTATTAATTGTATCAAAACCTCTAAAACCAATACTTTTGGAATGTAATAAAATTTCCGAAATTTAAGGGTGGACTTGTTGAATCCCTCAAAATTTTATTGTTTGATGCTATCCTTCTAGTGAAATAGGTAAGTTTTTTGTTTTCACAAATAATTAGGTAGATATTTCATACTTTCTTGCCGTAGAATCACCTCTTGTGCAACATCTAGCATTAACAAATGAACAACATTTCCTCGAAATAGTGCCACATTTTTTTATTGAAAACCCTAGCTTAATTTATTATCCATTTAGGCCTTACAGAATCAGAAAATCTGTGAGGGGTTCAAATAACCACTGACCTTCATATTAACCACCAGAATGACAGTTGTTAAAATAACCATGCTCTTAGTGAATCGGACCGAGTATCTGGCTATATAAAGTAGTATGAACTTACTTTGGCATTGTTGTTTTCATCCAGCAATATATTTTCTAATTTCAAGTCTCTGTGGCAAATTTTGTGCTTATGACAGTAATAGCATGCTGTAGCAATCTGTCTGAATATCCTTCTGGCTTCCTCTTCTTGTAATACCTTCCTTTCTGAAAGGTAGTCATATAATTCTCCTCCTGCTGCATATTCCATAACTAATACCATTTTTTCTCTATTTTCGAATACTGAAAGAGAGGACATTAAGAACTCGGTAAATAAGGGGTAATTTTGCACTTATCATGCAATGGGTTTTTCTCCGGAGCTTTTTTAAGCCTACGTATTTTTGTCTGTAAAACCACGAATTTGATAATGAAAATGTGAACAAACCATTATTTATTTTTCCGCCTGTTTTTTGGAACGCATTTAGAACAATTTGCCCTTATTTTTTCATCATTGGACAATTTATATGTGACAAGGTTTTTCAATGACACATTTTTTTTATATATGAAAGTCAAGTTGAAGTATGATTTTCTTGTGATTCATCAAAATTTGCTGAAAAGAAGGAAAAATATTTGAAATAATGGCGCGTGTAACGTCATTCAAAAGCAATATTTTGACATTTGACATCTCGTATTTGGAATGATTGATTAAATCGCCGTCATCTAGTAATAGTATGATTGTTTAGTAAACATGAAAAACTCGCCATAAAATAGTAATTTTCCTAACAAGTGCGGAAAGTGATACTTTCCCACACGCGAATGCCGTTGACCCGAACGACGCGAAAGAAATTTTCCGCCTGAGTTAGGAACAATATTTTTTCTACAAGCGTAGGAAATTGATTGATTTGTTCAATAAATTATTCCTGCAAATAGGAACAACTAACAATAGTGATATTCTCTACCGTACCGTTTGAAGCATTATGTAGGTAAGCTTATTGCGGAAGCCAGCATGCCCATGGTGTTTGGCCTCTTGGTTTCAGACATGTCTAGGAAATGAGCCAAAAATACTTCTTCTCCATTTGGTGTTTCCAATTGTTTACTATTGCACCATTCAAAAAATCCCGTGTAGTGCTTCTCATACCTTTCTTGGGACTTCGTTGACAATAACTCATCTTTATCGCATATGTAGCTGGAAGTTTTTCATTGCAATTCCACTTAATCAAAAATGATAGTAACGCTCTGGCTGTCACCCTGTGAATTATACTAACTAATTTGTGTGCTGATTAACATGACAACATTTGTTTCCCACATCAGATCAATTAAAAGCTTTAGTGGGATTTATACATATATGTACATATAACAATCTCAATTATTATTTTTCAATATTTCTTCTTCTTCACAATAAATAGTGCCATCTGATGGATGATTTTGTACAAACTTACTGAATATTGCAACAAAAAAAACCTAAAATTTTCATATTGTGTGACCCACCACTCCTATTTTGTGAGAATATTATATAAATGTTTTGACAGAATAAGAAGAGCAAGTAGCTGTAAATGCATCCAACACAGAGGGGAAAAAGAATGCGAAACTTCCATCTTATTCTTTAAATATCTCGATAAATAGTGTTTTTTTCACATTTTCATTATCGAATTCGTGTTTTTCAGACAAAAACACGTAGATATACGTGCAAAGTGTGAAGTTGTTAGTTAGTCAATTTTACAGGAAATTTACTTGAAATTAAAAAGTCTAATTCTGATACTACTACCCTAAAAGAATTTATTTGAGGTATTAAATTTAATTTACTTGCATGCAATAATACAAGAAAGCTGATAGTATTACTACTGAAAATCATATTAGTAACATAGATGATAGGTACTACTAAAACTAATAATGTATACATATAAAATTCAATATGATTTTTGACACCTAAGACTGGAAAATACATCAAGTCAAAACTATCTCTTTTCTTTCATCACTAAAAAAAAATCGAAGCTTGACTCTAACTAAAAAATCGATAATGTTCTATTTTGGGACTATACCTGTGAAAGTTGAAACAATCATTAGAAAAAGAAGTAGTTTTTTTTACAATGATATTCATAAAAAAATATAGGAACATCTGAAGATTAAGTTCACTGTAGTTAAATCTGCTCAATAGATCTATTCAGTCTCCTCGTAATACTTAATGGCCTTGACAAAGACATACAATCCTGTATGTCTAGTTTATTTTAAGATGCAGTTAATTTTAATTGATTCTTCTGATTTGTTTCTTGATGGTAAGTATCATTAGTTCAGTAAACCTGCAATATTAGTTGACATCTGTTTGATATTCACCTTCATAGATGTGAATTATATTAGGGTGTTGGACAGACGACATAATTTGAATTTCCCTCCTTATCCTCACCAGATCGGCCTCTGATTCTATTTTCGACTTTTTTATTGTTTTTATAGCTACCTCTTGGCCGGTTTCCTTATTAATCCCTAATTGTACCTTCCCAAACGTCCCTTGTCCTAATTTTTTTATTATATCAAATCTGAAATGAAGAATAAATTATCTAATTAGCATGCCAGGCTTATGAAAAAAAACGCCGCGAGGTGTAACCCCGCCATTTTTTTCGAAGAACACTATATAATGAAAGCAAGGCAGAAACATTTTTGTTTATAAATTCAAGAATTTGTTCAAGAATGTATCACTAGTTTATATTCAATATATCAAAAAAACAACTATTTTTTTCCTTCTTATCCGTCTAGAATATTGATAGTGGGGCGATTCGGAAAATACGGTTTCAATTGCTATAATAAAGTGGTTCATTCACACCCGACCTTCCGTGTGCGTCTTGTCTTCCGTTTGAGGTTCAATTTCGCCGATATTCCTGCAGCAATGCTTCAAAGAGTTGATAACTAACTCAGTGTTAAGAGTGTGAGCGGTGCCATTTGGGGGAAACTTAGTCGAAAAACGTGTACATTTGAATTTTCCATTTTAGGGAATCAAGAAAGGAACAAAACTTCGAACCTTTTGTAACAGTCTGCATTTAATGCAAACTTTTAGCAACAAAAGTTACTGGAATAAAAACTTGTGATACATCGTTGAATTCAAGTTGAAAAAAATTACATTATCAACAGTTTGTAGTGATTTTCAAACCATTGAGTAAATTTGACTCTCATTTTGAAATTTTATATAAAATAATGATGTAATATCTTGCGGCGTTTTTCACAAGGCTGTATGGACTTGAATGCGAATAAATTATATTGACTGATATTATTTTAGTTACTGAAAATCAATAAAAGTAAATATAATTTGGATTTGGAAAGAATCCAGCGATAGAGTGAACATGTTTTGTCAAATGTTTCAACCATTTAATGTTCGATTGATGTTTACATGAGGAAGTTTGAACATCACCTTTGACGAAGTTTCTTTTTGTGATTGTGTTGCTTTACTGTTCCTGTGTTTTCTATCCCTCCCATTATGTTGTTTATTTCTTCTCCAACAACCATTTTGAATCTGAAAAAAAAATAGCAATGAACCTCAACTCCAGCATTAACCATTTGAATACAACCAGAAATTCGAATTTACTAAATAATGTCAGTATGCCATTAAATTATCTTTTTTCAGAGTTTATCAAAAATAGGAAGCTACTCAGGAAGAAAATATATGTAAGAATCAAGTTTTTTCAACTGTGATTTGAAATGCGTAGTTTTCAGTTTACAGGGTGGTCAAGGTAATGTTTCGACATAATTGAATCAAGTCTGGTGCATTGATAATTACTGAACTGTTTCCAACCCGAGATAAATTAGTGAACATGTGCATTGTTCAGTGTTAAGTTTTCAACAAAACGGCCCTGAAGGGTCAAACAACTGGTCTCACTCAACATTCCAAATCGATGAATGGGCCTGTTCCAGTGAAAATTTTTATTCCATTAGTTCGAAGTACTAATCCAAACTAAACCACTGTCACAAACCGTGTTAGCATCTTCAACTGTGCAGTCAATGTCTATCATGATTGAGATCACATGCGAATTTTAATCCTAAATCACTGAAATTGTACTGGGGGCTACTTATATGGAATAGGTCCTTAATTCTTATTCATAATTCTATTACCATTCTTAACTATTTCCATTCTCAACTATTTCCAGGATCTTATATGCATCTAGTTGTCTAAAAGTATCAACTTGTTTGACCAATTCAACGATATTGATGTGTGTGCTATGATTGTGAATAAATATAAGGTCAGCTACACTCGATTTATTTAATTTTAAATGTGCGAGGTGTTCTTTGATCCTTGTTTTCATAGGTCGCCCAGTCTGGCCTATATATGTTTTTCCACAATCATTACGACTGATAAATCGGGTGAATTTTTGTCCGAAAGGAATACCTCGAGGAATACATTTATGGGGAAAATTCCTATCCACGTACATTTTGAAAAAGCTATGATTTTTTTCACGAATTTTCGAAATTGGAGTCTTGGGGTGTGATTTTTGACAAAATATTGTGACATTGATGAACAGTTTATAAAGTACCAAGTAGAAAAAACTCCCATCTACTTACGATTTTATTTTATTTTTTTCAAAAAATGGGTCTTGAGGAGTGAATTTTTGCCAGACAAAATATTGTGATTTATACGGCTTCTAAAGTACCCTTGAGGAAATTCATAACAAACTCTCAGCAACAGCCTGTCCCTCGGCCTGCCCTTACGGGATAGCTCACTTATTTTCAAAGATAGATGTGATTATACTGTATGTGGAAAACAAAAAAATGTAAAAAAAATTTGTCGATTCCAGGATTCGACTTTTCCAATTAGAAATAAAAGCGTGAAAAAACGAATCATTCTCCCTTTTCCAATGTACAGTTCGTTTTTCATTTTGGCAGACCTTATACCAACAAAATTCACGTAATAACTATCTGAATATTTTATATTGATACTAGCTGACGTGGCAAACGTTGTTTTGCCATAACATTATTCCTAGAAAAAATGTTTTTACATAAATATTTATCGAAGAACTTTCATTATTTCATTTATACTTCTTTTTAGTTCGGCTATCCATGAAAAAGGGATTCTTTAGTTTTTCAAACTATTCTACTTATTCTCTACTTCTTTTTAGTTCGGCACTCTATATATCTTCATCTTTTCATTTATTTACTACTCACTTTTTTTTAGTTTGGCTATCTATAAAAACATGTTTCATTAGTTTTTCTAACTACTATTTATAACAATAGCTGATGGTGATGGTACACGTTGTTTTGCTAAACAGTGTGTACCACTTACCATGCTCACCATGGGTATCTTTTTAACGGTGAGAGATACGAGGTCGGTTAAATGACACCAAATGTGGAGTTTTTCAAGGCCAACTCTAATGTGAAAAAATATTTTGATAAAATCTATTCGTTTTTGTTTTATACGCAAAAAACAGATTTTGATCATTTTCATGTCTCCTCCGTAACTTCTTTATTAATGAAAATATTCAGATAGGAATTTTGCATTCTCATGGCAGTTTTTCAAAATGATTTCGAAAAAAATATGAAATTTATACCAACTCTTCTAATATTTGAGATATCAGCACCAACTTTAGTTTTTCAAATGTAGGTCATAGCTCACTATGACTTAGTTACAAATAACTTTTTTTTCTCTCACAGATGATGTCACGCAGTAATAGTTTTGTGTTGATAACAACGGAGTTATCGTCATTTATACAAAAACAAAAAATCATTTGGAAGCCGCCATCTTGAATTTATAGATTTTTTTTTCAATTTCAACAAAAATTCCATAATGAATTGTCACCGAAATTATGAACACCTGCCAAATTTCAAGTTAATCGAAGTTATGGAATTTTCGCTGAAATTAAAAAAAATGGCTGCTCCAAGATGGCGGACAAGATTTGGTCCGATTACATTCAAAATTGTTGAGTAGGGGTTTTTGAGGTCGGAGATCATGATTTTTTTGTTGAAATTTATGAATTCAAGATGGCGGCATCCAAATCATTTTTTGTTTTTGTATAAATGACGATAACTCCGTTGTTATCAACACAAAACTATTACTGCGACATATCATCTGTAAGAGAAAAAAAAGTTATTTGTAACTAAGTCATAGTGAGCTATGACCTACATTTGAAAAAGTGAAGTTGGTGCTGATATCTCAAATATTAGAAGAGTTGGTATAAATTTCTTATTTTTTTCGAAATCATTTTGAAAAACTGCCATGAGAATGTGAAATTCCTATTTGAATATTTTCATTAATAAAGAAGTTACGGAGGAGACATGAAAATGATCAAAATCTGTTTTTTGCGTATAAAACAAAAACGAATAGATTTTATCAAAATATTTTTTCACATTAAAGTTGGCCTTGACAAACTCCACATTTGGTGTCATTTAACCGACCTCGTATCTCTCACCGTTAAAAAGATACCCATGGTGAGCATGGTAAGTGGGACACACTGTATACATTTTCTTCTAGAAAATATTTTTTCAGTTGAATATTCATCAGCACACTTTTATTATTTTGTTTTGAACTTCTTTCTAGATTGGATATCCATGAAATCGTGTTTCATTAGTATTTTGAACTACTATAATATATATTTTCTACTTCTTTTTAGTTCGACAATCTATCTCGTTTTTCAAACTATACTATCAATTTTCTACTTCTATTCAGTTTGGCCTCGAGTTTGGCCTCGAGTTTAGCTATCTATAAAAGCGTGTTTCATATTAGTTTTTCAAACTATTATATGTATATTACCAAGCTCTTTCACCATATTGGATCCGCCATCTTGAATTTCCAAATTTTGACAAAAGAATCATCATCTCCGGCCCGAAAACCACCTGATACCAATTTTGAAAAGAATCTAACCATAATTACAAAACTCGCCCGCCATATTGTATCCGCCATCTCGAATTTCCAAAATTTCACGAAAGAATCATAATCTCCGACACCGAAAACACCTAAATACCAATTTTGAATGAAATCGGATAACAATACTCGTCCGCCATATTGGATCTGCCATCTTGAATTTTCGATTTAAAAAATAGATTACGACCGATTCTCATACCTACCACTAACACCGTGACCTCGACAGGAGAATTTTATATATTAGATTATTAAATTCATATATCTGCTATTATTATTTCTTCACCCTGTAGATAAATACGACACTTATTTTGAAAAATGAAAAATCTCGGCCACTAGGCGAATGTAAGTAAACAAACTCGTGAACAAGCATCTTTTCATGCAAATGGTCAGTTCCTAAATTGATAACAATGGAACCAGTCATGATAGGAACCTGCATTTTGAAGACAGGGTTGAGGAGCGAATGATAAATACCGGGTGTCCCAAGTTATCGTATACGAGCAATATCTCGCTTATTTGACTAAATAGTTGAAAAATTCAAAAACTTCAATGAATGGCATTGGACATATTGAAAAATCCATTATATTAGAAAATTCTCTGGCAGTTACCCCCACATTTTATTCTCAATTGGCATCCCTTGTATATTGTCATTGGAAATTACGTGTCATTCAATTTAGAATTCAACGATATACAGGGTGGAGACTTTAACTGGAATAAATTCGCTACAGGACGTCTGAATGAGTTTTCTGAAAATTTGCGAGACCCGAGAAAAATATCAACATTTTGTGACTTGTTTCAAGTAACTCAGTTATCCTTACAAAAATGAAATATTGCTTCCGCTCATGTTTTTTGTTTCAAGAAGCCGATGCTTTTCATGTCATAATAATCTTGAACACTTGATTGTGATTTTTAGTTCATTTTTTGATTCGCATAAAAGCTATTTTAGTTGAAATTCATACCTCATTAAATGTTGCTGTTTTGTTATAATAATATGTATATGCTATCCTTATTCTATTCCTTATAAGATGGCACGCAATTTTTAGTGACAATATACAGGGGGTGCCAATTCAAAAAAAAGTGGGGGATAGCTCCCAGAGAAATGTCAAATGTAATAGATTTGTTTATATGTCATGAAACAGGTATTTCAATGCCATTCAATACAGTTTTTGAATTTTTCAACCATCTTGTCAAATAAGCGAGAAATTGTCTGTATACGATAACTTGAGACACCCAGTATATCGTAAAATAATTTGAGAATTTCACCGAGTTAATCATGAATAACAGGGTGATTTCTAAAAACACGATTTTTTGTCATTTTCATCATCGAAAATCTTCATGATCACCCAACAAAATCATGTTCATATGGTATCAGCTATCTTTGGAGGATAACAATTCACTTTGAATAAACAGGATGTGTATGTATAAGTATAAATCCGAGTATAAATCGGTCATGTGTCACCAACTTCTCAACTCACCCTGTATGAAATGTAAGAATTGTGATTCAAATTGGAATGAGAATTTCATGGATATTTCATTATTATATTGAATTTTCAGACAATCACTAAAATGTTTTTATGTTTCACTCTGTAAACAATTACATAATTTGAACCACCCAAGTTGTATTAAGTAATATGGAGGTACGTTAATGATATGAGCGGAAAAAATTGCACTTGGCACATCTGAATTTCGAGAAAATAATTAAATGAAAATTACCGACTTGTAACTTTAACGCCCTGTATTTCAGAATCTATTCATCAAAGAACTTTATGATCCTGCAGGTTCAATCAATTCATCGAATTCTAGGACATCTGAAAATTCAGAAAATTTCACCAAGAACCATTTAACATACTATATAATACGTACGTACGTCGGGGATATAATGTCACGTATACAGGGTGTTCTACGACGATTAAGACAGGAAATATCTAGGAACGCGAGAGTAGTAGAAAACTGTAAATCTTTGGGGTTGTAAAGCAATCAAGTGTGATAGTTTGTTGAAATCGATTTATCGGGAGAAACAGAAATGAGAGTAGAAATGTCAAATTATACAGGTTGGCCCATTAATAATTTTGAATCTGATGTCACGTGACCGAAAACGAAAAGTTGCACCAATTGCTTCAATTTACAAACCCCAAAATTCTATTTTTCTACTAGCTAATTCCAAGATATTTCCTGCCTTAATCGTCGTGAGACTCCCTGTATACAAGGTGTTTTTGAAATGAGTGCACATATTGAGTACATTAAAATGATACAGTCTAAGGAATATTCCCATGATACCAGATTTTTTTCTAATACTTCTAATTAACGAGAAATTTCATCCCAAAAATTGAACAAAATACGAGAAAAAAATCGGATACGCCACTTTAAAATAATTTAAATGATTGAACTCCTGGTGATTGTGGCTACCACATGGAAATTTGAACAGAGGTGACGTCAGATTTGCTACAGTGTAGAACTTTGGGTGGGAAAAGGGGTCTAACCTCAAATTTTATTTTGATCCCTAAATTTTTTTATTAGTGCTATTCTATAGTACACGTCGAGCTTTCTGAGTGTTTAAAATATTTGCACCTATTTCAATGTCACCCTGTATATTTCTTGCTGCCATTTAGGAAGTTATTAAAAATAATGTGCTAAGAACTATGTCTTACAGAGATTTCTGCGTTGAAAACAGTGGCGTACTCATTTTTTCCGTAGTATCCTGTGAAATTAAAAAATACAGGGTGTTCCATTACGAAATATATATATCTGTGTCATATATTCAAGACCATACATACTCGAAAAAAATATTGAGTATGCACTGGATACTGCCAAAATGATCTGTTAGAGGTATTTCTCAGTCCAACATCATTTCTAATATCTTAGATATGAGTGTCTGAAAAGTATAAATGTTCAAAATCTCCCTGTATTGTATGAACAGAAACAGTTATGCAAAATCTGCTCAGGCCATCTTAAGTTTCAGAAAAAAGTAGGAGAGGAATGAAAACATCCTGATAACCACCCAATAGAAAAAAAATTAAACCACATGGTTCTTTAATAACAAGTAACAACCAAGATATCTGAAAATCTCAACCAAAATAGAATGCACTGTACATTTTGAAAAAGTTACATCTATTTCATGGTTTTTCAAAATGGAAAACAGTTTATAAAGTACACTTAGAACTAGTTGAACTACATTCATGGAAAAAAAACTCCCACCCATTAATGATGTTCTTTTTAATTTTCCCCAGAAATTTTCTAAAGAAGAGGACTTGGGGAATTTTTGGTGGACATAATATTGATATTGTGAACATTTGGAAAAAGTTATATCTTTTTGGAATTTTCAAAATCAGCACCTTGGGGATGAGTGAATTAATGAATTTTTGCCAGTCTGTTTGATCTGTTCATAGGGACAGGTGGTACATGGTGAATATTTTTTGCCAGAGCTGCTCCAGTTGACTGCATGGAAAGACTTACAGAATAATCAAAATCATCCTCAAAATCTGATGACAAATTATTGAAATACCTACATACACATTGGCCACAGTTTTATGACAAATTATACATCACCTAGGTAAAAGTCATTAACCAACTCATGGATATGAATAATACCTATGTATCTAGTTCATTCCTTAAAAGGAAGACCTTGAGAACTATGAAATAGTGAATTGAGTAGTGAATATGTGTCATGAATCACAAATTAATGAGACCATTGCCCACATTATAATATACAATGTTGAAAAAGGAGTGGGTGGAGTCTATTCATTGGGGTTGAGGCATCTTAAGGCTCTATAAGCACCTGTACAATGAATAAGGGTACACATCCTATACATAGGATATAGTAGGGATGTGATATAGGAACTAGGAACATTGAATAAATGAAAGGGTTGATGTTTGACTTTATAGACCAAACCAGTCAAAATGTCTTCTAACCTAATTATAAACCTATGGTATAAATATAGCAATTTGACAACATGCCATTGAGATAAGATTATAAGATAAGGAAGTAAATATAGCATAACAGACTGATAAGCTTCAATACATAAATTATATAAAATTGAATTGGAATACATACCTAAGCTCACCTCCCTTTTTAACTGAAAATACACCCAGAAAAGGATTTAATTAGGGGTTGACTAGGCTGAAAAAAACCTTGATGTGTCTCTACACTTCTTCACTATAAAAATGTACACTAATATTTATGTATTACACTTCATATTATTTTGTTTATCACTGATTCCAGAGCATTTTTTTCGATTTAAAAAGGCAGATACTTCTGCTAGCCGCCATATTTCTTTCATTTAAAAATAGAAAATAGTTCAGGCCATTCGATCATTGGATGATTGGAATGTGAGGCGTGCGACGAATTTTTTGGGAATCTCAAGATTCGCGGGTAATCCAAACTGAATATTTGTGAATTATCAAAAATAGCAGAGTCGCTATTCTATTTTGATTTGATATCATATCATTTTGTACCTAGTCTTTGGTTTGATTCATGGAAAAAGATAATTCATGTACTTATTAATAAGTAATAGGAATATAGTTTTTTTATTGTAATGAATAACGTATTGCAAAAATTGAAAAACATTAGCTTTCTTTTAAGTGCAATATTTTTAATTATTATTATATCAATCAAAATAATAAGAAAAAGTTTGAGTTTAGGGTTTCTGTTTTGTTTACAATTTACACATTTGACATTTCACTTGACAATTTTGACATTTGAGATCAAATTCAAGATGGAAGATGTCAATTGTCAGAATGGCACAGGTCCAAAAAATCAAAAATGACAAGTCAGTTTTTCACAAAATAATGTCAAATGATCACAGAATTATTGCTTTTCAAATGACACTAATGACTGATTCAACACAGGGAAATGGGGAATAGAGAATATAGAGATTTTCCAGGTAACAATATTTGATCATAAAAAAAATGGGTGTATATCGGTATTTATTGAATATCGCTTATATTGGTAAACAGTTCAGGTAAATTGAATGAATTTATGCTTATTTTTAAAACTTCGTGAACAGTTGCATAACCTCATTTTTACAGAGGTGCTCAGAGACAGGTGAAAAGGGGTACCACGAGGGTAGATGACCCCTCAACTATACAAGGGAGAATAGAAATTGCATTGAACAAATTGAATCCAATTAATGACCCAATCGTGTATATGTCTAGTAGGTGTGTAAGTTCTATAAAATGGAATATTTAGGAACTTCTTCAGATAATACTTATTCTTGATACTTTGATAGGACTGATTCTGGTGTTCATGCCCTAAATTCTACCTGTCATGTAGATCTATATAGGGAAAATGGAATGATATATGATCCTTGTTCAGTTACAATCTGTCTCAACAAATATTTTGGAAAGGAGGATGTTCCTATAAGAATTTTGAGAACAAGGATTGTACCAGAATCTTTCAACAGCAGACATAATGCTATATCCAGAACTTATCTGTATAGATTAATGATTGCCAAAGCTAACAAGCTGAATGTAGCACCAAATTTAAATTACATCCCTATAGAAGAATTGAATAGGTGCCTCTTTATTTGGTAAAAAATATCTACTTTCACCATAAATATTTATTTTTGTCTGTATATTTTTAGTACAGATACTTTAGATCTAAACATTATGAATGAAGGTGCCAGAGTATTGGAAGGTTATCATGATTACAGAACCTTTATGTCAAAGCATTCAGGCCATGAAGAGAAAATAACAAGAAAAACTATTGAATATATAAAAATTCTTCAAATGCCCCACCCAGGGTATAGTATTTACAGCTGGCCTTTAGTAGCAGAACCGGAATTCAATGAATATATCTTCATTGATGTCTATATAAAATCTTCAGGATTTTTGTACAAACAGGTAGAACAATATCTATTTTTTTGCCAAATGCAAATGTGTACCTGCATGTCCTAAGGATGAAAAATACAATACATATCTCAAACCCTTAGTTGCCAAAGCCGTAATTGCCCTACACAAACAAGGCATTGTTGGCGGTACTAAAATATGAGTTCAATGTCAAAGTCAAAAATCCAAAAATTTTGCCACATAGCCAGGTCATACCTGCTTTATGGAAAATATTCCAATAAAATCATGAAGAATATTTGAACAAAAAGAAAACCTCAATTTACCGAAAGACGTGAGCCGTCTTACGTTTTTTCACTCTCAAATAATACTTTTCGACCAATTCATTGACCGGAGAACACCCGGAGAAGAAGATATAAGGCCAAATGACACTAATCTCTTCTACTAACCTTACCCCATGTTTTCGTGGCGGGATTTGAGTTTATAATCCTTGGGTTTGGTGGACAAATAATTAAAGTCGCACGGCTATGCTTATAGAACTTGAAATTCTATGGCTGATCCAAGATTGATAAACTATACAGGACTCGTCCAAGATGACGCATCATAACTATTCAAGGTCGCCTGCTAGTGGCACTGCCTTGTCCGCGAAACTAGAGCCTACAGACAGGAGGTAACGAATAATCATCGCGGTGTTTTTTTTATTGTGTTTCAACTGATTTTCATATACTTTTCAGGAGGGTTTATTCATACGACGACGTGTTGGTGCCACATGCAAGGCTATATTAAATCACGGAATTTTGAGAAAAAAAGTCGAAGTTTTGAGGAAAAACGTGGAATTTTGAGAATAAAAAGTCAAAACTTCGAGAAAATCTCGCATCTTGTATTCTGAACTGAACATTGAACCTCATTGAGTAAGGGGTTAAACCTCTGGTGAATAATGTAACTGCCAGGCATGCCGATAAAACAATATTTTATATTGGGGTTAATTAGACGATCATGATATCTTGGAATAGGTACCGACTTATATGACAAAATAAAATTCAAAAGAACGTTGAAACGACGTTCAAATGCTTCACATTCGTTCCGAAGAAAAAACTTGACTATATATTGTGCTGAAAATTTGATTTTTTTCCTGAGATATCAAATATCCACAGGTACGTGGATACAAAATGCACTTGAATATCCTGACTTGATTCAAATTGAAATGCATCTGAATGAAGGCCGTGCCCAGAGAAGCGGGGGGGGGGGGTTGAAGTGTCCGAAGACCCCCTGAACTCTGCCGGAAATTTTCTGTAGACTTAACTCTGCGCCAATCAAGGATATGTATTGGTTAGTTCCTACCAATAAATGAATATGAATAATGATGATAATTATAATATATACATTTAAAATTATTATTGTTTTGCTGCCGCGGTCGCGCGCTGCAACGCTCCGCCACCGCTATGATTATTTGTTGCTCCTGCGCTGCTAGGGTATAAATACCAAACTCGATTTTTTTCATTAGATTTTATTATTTTCCTGATAAAGTCTGCGTGAGCCACGTTGAATTTCGCAACAGGAGACTATACACACATCGTACACTATTTCCAAAACATTCAGAGGTGTCAGTAAACGATAGGAAGGTACGAGGCGGTCTATGTAGTTAATCAATCTTGTTCTGAGACAATTTCCTGTCATTCACTTTTTTCATGTTCTGTGATATTATATGTCAGTTACCGTTGGCAGAACTGCGTTCGTATCTCCGTCTCTTTCTCCTCTAGAAATTTCTTTCGACTTTGAGCTCCTTGAGCGTCGTCTGTTGAGTTTGTGGGCCAAATTTTTATTAAAATCAGAGTCGATCCAGATTGATTGTGCACCGTCATCAGTACCAGCAAACGCAAGTAAATATCCTTATTTCTAATTTAGTAAAATGTATCTTGTTCGTATGTATGATTGGGCAAACATTCCTTGGACTCCTTGGACACGTTTCTTAACCTAGAAGCGGCCGGTGGACTTGGAGGGAAACATTGCAAAATGGCTTCCAAGTAAAGCCGTTCATAAGGTATTTAAGTAAAGCGCTTTTTTTTCTATACAGGTCCGAAGGACAGTAGCATCGCTGGTTGCTTTAGCACAAGGTAAAATCACAATTAGGGATATTAAGTTAATGCTGGAGGTACCGTCTCTTCATTCGTGGTGCCCCCAAATAAAGACTTTGCCGGCGCACGGACTGTACCTTTGCGAAGTAGAGTACGCTAGGGAGGACCTGGACACTTTTTGGGAGGTTTAATTTTAGTTTCAGAATGGTGGGATCTAGAGTTTATGTAGGGGGGCTGCCTTATGGGACTACAGAACGGGACCTGGAGCGCTTTTTCAGGGGTTACGGTCGGATGCGGGACGTTCTCATCAAAAACGGATACGGGTTTGTTGAGTTTGACGATTATAGAGATGCAGATGATGCTGTGTATGAATTAAACGGTAAAAAACTTTTAGGGGAGCGTGTGACTGTGGAACGAGCCCGAGGGACACCCAGGGGTCGAGACCAATGGTCCAATACCAGTAGCAGCAGCAGCAGCCGCAACAATGACCACCGCTCCCACGAAAGGTATGGGCCACCCACCCGCACCAACTACCGGTTGATTGTCGAAAATTTATCCTCGCGCATCAGTTGGCAGGATTTGAAAGATTTCATGCGTCAGGCTGGGGAAGTCACCTATGCAGACGCGCACAAACAACACCGTAATGAAGGAGTGGTCGAGTTTGCTTCTTATTCTGACATGAAAAACGCCATCGAGAAACTCGATGATACCGAGTTGAACGGCAGGCGCGTCCGTCTAGTAGAGGACAAAAAAAGCAAGGGCAGACGTTCTGCTTCTTACAGCAGCCGCAGCAGGTCTCGCAGCCGGTCTGCCAAACGCTCTAGGTCGCGTAGCCGCTCCAGGCGTAGTTCTCGTTCAAAGAGCAAGTCCAGGTCCAGATCTCGTTCGGGTAGTGCTAAAGCAGACCGAGAAAAGGACAAGTCTAGGTCACGTTCGAGGTCGGTTTCTCGCAAGAAGTCCGTCGATCGTTCGAGGTCCACCTCTAGGAAGAAGTCCGTGGAACGGTCGCGCTCCAGGTCTCACTCTCGGACGCCTGACAAGCGGTCCAAATCTCGCGAGGCGTCCAAGGGCCGGTCCAGGTCACGTTCTGCTACCAAGGGCAGGTCAAGAAGTCGGTCCCGTTCAGCCAACTAAAGGAAGCGGTTGTTGCAAAACTGAAGAAATCGGTTATGTGTTTATTATTTTAGGGTAGTTTGTAATATAGAGCCATGTAACATCTTGAGCTGTATTTAGTCCTCAATTTTTCATTACTATATTAGTCCTTTCCATTGGTTTGAATTGTATTTCTCAATTGGCAGAGTAATATTTTTCTTTTTTTTATCAAAATCAATAGCTAGTTGACAAGTTGGTGTTATATCACAAACAATGCTGTTTACTCCATAGTGTGATTAGATTTATTCTAACATTTTTATACATTGAAAAAATAAAATTGATTTTTAAAAATACAATTAATTTCTGAGCACTCTTTGAACATGAGCTTTTTAGATTCCATAAAATTGAAACAAATTAGTTTGAAGAAAACTGAGACTCTAGTAAAAAGAGTTGATGGCAAGATGTTCAGGGAAACTAGAGAAAATCCATTGAAATTTGTAGGACACTATCATGGTTTTATTGTGGATACAAAACCAGATGATATACCTGCCAATGTATTGAAATGTTTATATTTAGGTTCACAAGATTGTTGTACTTTAGAAGTGCTAACATCTTTCAACATCAAATATGTATTGAGTGTGGGAGTTGAGGCTCCGGTGAAGTTTCCTCAGATTGAATATAAATTTGTCAGTTGCTTGGATTTGCCTGAAACTGATTTGAAAATTGTATTGAAAGACTGTGTTCCTTTTATAGATCAAGCTTTAACCCAAAATTGTAACATTTTAGTGCATTGTAATGCAGGTGTTAGTCGATCATCATCTATTGTAATAGGTTATCTCATAGTAAATAAACAGTATACTTACTTGCAAGCATACAATATTGTTAAAAACGTAAGAGAATGTATCAAGCCTAATACTGGCTTTGAAAAACAATTGCAGTGTTTGTGATGTTCTGTTAAGATATTATACAACCGCTTTTTTTCTGCTTGCAAATTCTAGTTTTCTCTGTCATAATGTTTAAGAAGTTAGGGTAAATATATTCTTATGTATTTACTTCCAATACCAATAAAGTTTTATATGAATATTGATCTTCCTTTTTTTGGTGGGATCCTGGTAAAGAGAAATAATCTAATTTTGATAATAAAATCATGAATCCAAGTCAGCTATGATCACACTGATAATTGATTATACAGTGTCATTCATAAAGTCGGCATCATATGGGAAAAACTTTTATTGATGACTTATTTTGGAATTCGAGTTGAACGTTGAGTTTGCTTCAAAAAAGATGAAAAATGATTTACTCAATCGGGGTCACGTGACTTTCGCTACATGTCAAAAGTGACATTTTTTCAAATCAATCGCTGAAAGTAGGCTTATTTGTTCGAATATCGAAAAAGTTTACTTGAAAAAGTTGTTTCTTTTTCAATTTCACACATGCTCTTCGAATTTGATCTTTCTATTGCAACTTTTAGATTTTGATTTTTTTTTAATTTTTCGAAATTTCTGTAATTTTTGAAGAATTGTTAATTCCACGTAACTACTTCATACCAGTAGCTTCTTCATGCTACTTCCTTTCAATTACTTATTATCACTGATTATGGACAGAAATATGATTTTCTTCAGAAAATGATAATACCCGCTTCCAAATTCTGTTATGTTTGATGCAAAGTTGATATATCGTCAAGCATTTAGAAACGAAATTCATTTAAACTGATCTTTTCAGTACTGAAGAAATACATTTGGATGAATCTAGTTTCTAAATGCTTGACTCAAACATAACAGAAATTTAATGTTATATATGTTTGCATCAAACATAACAGAATTTTGAAGCGGAGATTATCATTTTCTGAAGAAAATCATATTTTTGTCGATAATTAGTGATAATTAGTAATTGAAAGTTAGTAGCATGATGAAGCTACTGGTATGAAGTAGTTTTATCGAATTTACAATTTTTTTAATATTACAGAAATTTTGAAATTTTTTAAAAAATATCGAAATCTAAAGAATGTAATAGAAAGATAAAATCCGAGTCACATTGTAAAATTTAAATAGAAACAACTTTTTCAAGTAAACTTTTTCGATATTCGAACAAATAAGCCTACTTTCAGCGATTAATTTGAAAGAAAAAAAAATCACTTTTGACATGTAGCGAAAGTCACGTGACCCCGATTGAGTAGGCCATTTTTCATCTTTTTTTAAGCAAAACTTAAATAATAAAAAATGCAATCTATTAGTTTCCTTCTTTGAATACGTTCAGTATTCTACAGAATATATTGAAAGTATTTTTGGAATCTGAAGAAATAATTGGAAGTATGCAATGAAGTACCGAGTGTTTCAAAAACATTACTTCTCACACCCTGTACCGGGTTCACAAGATAATTTATAAATTGAAAACCTGCTTGGAACAATAATAATAAAGTACCTTCCTAATGAGTTATAAGAAATATTTGACAGCTTCGTGTAACTACCCCTCACTTTTTATTTTCAAATGGCACCCCATGTATTTTGTCATTGAAAATTGCATGGCATTCCATTGTTTTTAATACAATGATAGCACGCACATACTTGGTATTTGGTTGATCAATAACAAAAACGTTAACATTTTGTGGCTTTTAACGTTACTTGAATGAAAAATTTGCCTCCGCTCTTGTTTCTATAACCACAGAATTTAAGTTAATAATCTTCACAGTTATTCTATTTCAGAGTGCAGAACATTAATAATTTTTGAACGGTACCTTTATAAGTGTATAATTAATCTACTTCTATTCTGTGAAGATTTTAAAAACATGGGAGGTGGAGGCAATTTTTCGTTTAGGTAACTTGGTAATAAAATTCACATTATTTTGATGTTTTTTTTTTGTTACTAATAAACAAAAATAACAAGTATGTGCTATCGTTGTATTCCAAATAGAACACGCAATTTTCAATGGCAATAAGAAAAAATTATATATGAAAAGTTGAAGAGGTGTAGTTATCTGATATAAATGGATTGTGAAATAATTATATTCGTCCTAAGTATTCACTATCTTTCATACAATTTGAAATTCCACATTCAGCTTTTCTTATCAGGATTTTAATATTATCTTTTGTCGGATTTATTTTATATTATTTGTTATACATAGATGTCCTTCATCTCCGATATTTCCTCATGTATTAACCAGAAAAGAAGTTCTTCTGATCATCAAAACTTTCGACTGCATCAATTTATTTTCAGTTTAACGAACCTATGGAATCGATATTATTAAATTTCTTCAGAATAAGATTCTACAGGATGAAATTCAACCCTTTATCTATGAATATTTCAGTAATGAGTGAAAATTCAAAGAATTTAAAAACCGTTTTTCACCTCAGAAAAAATTAAGAAAAAGTGTCTAAGAAAATGGATATAAATCAACTCTATATTTACAATTTACTGATTCATATTTTCAAAAATAAAAAAGGCATTCAGTTTAAAAAACATATCTATATGACATAAGAAATAAAAATAACATAACATTGAAATATAAAACAAACAAGTCATTCGGACGTAGAAATTTGAAATTTTTAATTCCTTACCTATATAATAAAATTCCAAATGATATTATAAAAAGAAAATCACTACAATCCTATACAATAAAAATAAAAAACTGGATATTAAACCCCTAAAATTATTTTATTTCTTTAATTAACATTTAATAATATCATCAGATAAATTTTAATAATAATTGTGAATAAGTATATGTATGAATATAAATAATTATGCTTATTGAATGAAATGCTCCGTACACTATATATTATGAATTGAATACTTGTCTCATTTCTTAATGAGACAATTTTCAATTGTGATAACTTGATATTGTTAAATATTTATTGACCTATGTACATTTATTTATTTTTTATCCTTACTACAAGGTTAACTTCGTAAGGTTTTTCCCAGTTTATTCAAATTACCTTTATGTTTATTCCAATATATTTTGTAAACGTTTTTGAATAAACTTATATTATTATTATTAAATAACTGGTAGAATCTCATTCTGAAGAGATGCAATAATTCATTTCCATAGGCTAGTTTGAGGCAGGCGAGTTATAACGAATCAAAATTGATCATAACAATTTTGATTTTACGTTTCCAGTGTTGAGCAGTTTTTTTGTATTTCTCAGAATTAGAGAAAATCACGTATACCATCAAATTTTACCTGTACTTTGTTAGAACAACTGTACTACCAAGTTTTGGGACATTCGATATAAAGAAAAGTAGGGCATGTATTCTGACAATTAATTTAACTTTGTACCACTTTCTCAACAATGAGAATATATAGTCGAATCAAATAAATTTGGTGTTTAGTATACAGAAATATGAATCTTATCTTTCTAGCCTACTAACCCTTGTGTTTTGACTATTTTAGCGAAGCAATATTAATTATCATATACATAAATTATAAGTGTTATGAAATAATGATAAATCTTTGATATTCCCACTAGAAATTTTTGGAAGTTGGTTGAATAATCAAATGGAAAAAGTAACAAAATAGTTTCAAACTATAAAATACGCATTTGACATGAGGCCCGCAATTTTTTAAGTGATGGATATACACTTTACTGACAATAAAATAATCGATCCACTCAAAATATTGATGACAATTGCTTATCATTGAAGTTCTTGATTTGAAGCCTGATTCCATTATTCTTCATAGCATGTATAGGGGTAGGTCATAATGGTATTACACACGTAAATGAGGAAGTACGAAAAACTTGCTTCATTTTTCAAGATGCAAGTATCAATGTTTTCAATCAATTTACAATTACTCAAAAGTATTCGGTAAGATGAACATTCAGATTCAATAACTGGTTGAACATATAGTACAGTATGATGCAAATGTATGGAATAAATTCATTATTTCAGAGATGGGCGACATTTGAAAAAATTCCAAAAACACGTGAGTTTTCATTTTTGAAGCCCCATCTCATGATATTCATATGAGAGATGTTACGTCACCGATGTTGGAGTAATGACGTGATGGACGATTTTTTCAAATACTGAGGTCATGTGACACCTCATTTGTAAGGACTACTGATCGTCTATTCAACAGTCAAAATTTTGTATAAGATGATTGAAATTAAAATGGATTATAATTTGATTGAGTGAATCTTGCAGGGGTCTACTACTGAAAATTTAACATTGAAGGGTCGTCTAGTTTAAAAAATAAATCAATTAAAAAGGTTCTGAACTCTAGTTTTTGGATTTTTTTCGGAAGTCGTCTTGTTTTGAAATGAATTTATTCCATACATTTGCATCATTCTGTATATGGGTCCACATTTTCTGCATTAACAAGAAAACTAACGAAGGCATTGAAACAATTGAAAAACTGAAAGTAAGCAGGACCGTCTTTCACCTATTAGAGGCCCTGGACACATTAGAATAATGGGGCCCCTATGACCTTAATAGAGTATTATTTTGTTAGAATAGACAGATAACGTAGAAATGCAAAATTTTAGCATTATTTTTATGAATAGATTATATCATGTAATCCACACTAAGTAAACAGCATTCACGATTAGTCCTTATACTCCTTATATAAGTATCTATGCTGATTGAAGAGGTACCCTTCTAGATTTCAATTGAGCAAAATCGTTAATAACATCTTCAAAATCTATGTTTTCGAGCATAACACATTCGATTGACATTAGCGACAAACTATTCAATCTCTCTTGAAGCATTGTACTTCTTAATAATTCACTTTTCATTCGTTTTAATTTGGAGAAGGAGCGTTCCCCACTGCAGTCAGTTACCATCATGCTTAGAAAGATTCAAAAGATGATATATAATTCCTGTATATGATCAGTTTTTTTATTTTTACTCTGATCAATTTTCAAGTATTCTGTTGAATGCAGACATTCAGCTCACAGCAAGAAACGGTTTGCAGTGGTGAGCTAGTTTGGGTGAGTTCTATCGAATTATGAAATACATTTTTTTTGTGATATAAGCCCATTAGCAAGGTGGCGATTTTACTAAATATACTGTACGCTAGCACAAACCACGCCCACCGTAATATTTCATCTTCGAAGTACTTAGGCAAAACTCAGAGACTATTTATCCTTAACGAACTAACCTATCCCTGATTGCAATATTTTTGAGGAAGGAAAACCAGAATATAGTGTAGAAACACATTGAATAATAATATATTTCAAAAGTTGAGTTCTTCAACAAAATTGAATAAAATGAGACTGTTTATCCTAAACGCACTAACCTATTTGACTTCAAATATTTTATGAAAAAGGAAAACCAGAATGAAGTAAAAAAACATTGGTGAAAAAAAAAAAGTTCAAGTTCACAGCGATTCGAACCATGGACCTTCAGACTGAAAGTCGACAGCGCTAACCAGTAGACCATTTGGGTATATGAATTTATTGCGTACAAGAGATTGACAACGAGAGAGCTTCAGTCGAATTCGTGTCAAAATCATGAAAAGTGTATTCTTGCGTTGGAGCACAGTATATTTAGTGCGATGTGCTGACTCCGAGTATATCGGTAATGTTTGGAGATATGACGTATTATGGTGGGCGTGGTTTGTGCTAGCGTGCAGTATATTTAGTAAAATCGCAGCAAGGTGACTGGTAAGCGTTAACTTCTAGGAGAGGGGGGGGCTGCCCCACCCTGCCCTTCTGGCGACGCGAAGTGGTGGTTGATCAAAACAAAAAGTATTAACAATAATTTTAATAAAATATATCTTACAAAAAAGCTGGAATGTGTTTGAGTAAAAAAACAAATAAAAAAAATAATACAAAGTAAAAGGAGTATCAAAATATTAACAAGATCATTTTTATAAATAAGTATATGAGATACAAAGTTCCATGAGAAGACTTAATTAAGTACAGCGTGTTTCCAAATGAGCTTCATAAATATTCGAGTTTCTAAATATTCAAGAAAATATGTTGTAAAAATATGAAGATATTAATGAGGAAGTTTCCTTTTGATGAATGTTCATCAGATTCGTTTCACACTTATTACCTTTCTGTTTTTACAATATTTAGAATGCCCATATTGAAATAATTTTTAGGGTTTCGTAATAATTGAACATCCGAACAGTCCGATATTCATAATATTAAAAGTTTCTAAATATTCAAGAAAATATGTTGTAAAAATATGAAGATATTAATGAAGAAGTTTCCTTTTGATGAATGTTCATCAGATTCGTTTCACACTTATTACCTTTCTGTTTTTACAATATTTAGAATGCCCATATTGAAATAATTTTTAGGGTTTCGTAATAATTGAACATCCGAATAAGCCCTAACTAAAACGAAAGGAAAATCTTCTAGGTGAGGAACATTAACAATCAAATAATTCCAATTAAGTTCAAATATTAATCACAATCAACAAATGAATTAACGAATACAGCGCATACAATTAGACCATGAACATGAATAAATAAATAAACATATAACAATGACAAAATAGAAATAAAAATTGAATAAAGGAAACTTCCCCATTACTCACAATCATTATGAGACAAATGTATATACAGGGTGTCCGGAAATTATGCGTAAAAAATCTAGGGGGTGATTCTACATGATGAAATGAGAAATTTATTTTATATGTACGTGGGTCCGGAAATGCATAGTTTTCAACATACAGCGTGTTAAAACTTTTAAAAAAGATCGCTTTTTTATGAATATCTCAAATGTCCTTCCACCGATTTTCTCTAAATTTGGCAATATTTTTTGCCATGAGGGGCTGATATAGCCATAGTTCAATTGGAAATATGAAATCCAGTGGCGTCCCGGGGGGCAACCTACCGAATATTATTGCCAATAAAATGTGCGCCACTGTTTTTTTCAATTCTGTATCTTCATAAAATATTAACCAAGTAAAAATACAACATTTTGGTCTCTTGAATTGTTTTGGTAATCTGTTTCATTTCCATGGAAAAAAAATAAATACCAATTTATCGCATAAATTTGTGCCAAAAAATTTCTTCAAAAACTGGGGTGAAAATAAACGCGTGATCAATGTCCATAGACATAGAATAAGTATGAAGATTCATTTTCTTCGAATATTTCTTGATACATGTTTGACACACTCTACAGTCTGTATATTGAGAACTATGTATTCTCGGTCCAGGAAGACGTAGTTTTCGATAATACAAAGTGTGTCAAACATGTATTATAAAATATTTGAAGCAAATGAATCTCCATTCTTATTCTACGTATATGGACATGGATCACACATTTAATTTCACCCCCGTTGAGGCAACGTTTTGCACAAAGGACCCCGCACCGCGATAGGGGGGAAATTGGCTTTCGATGAATTTTCTCGAATTTTGGATATATCGTAGAACTTCGTGATGCTGATCAGATGTCTCAATTATCAACGCTCTAAATTCAAAAGTTTGGATTATACTTACTATGCTGAAGTTGACTTTTTCAAAATTTCGAATGGCAATTGTGAAGTTTCCTTTTTGAATGCCAAAACCGAATCGAATACGTTTTGTTTGTCCATGTGGCCGGTGAAAATCCACCATAGAGTTCAATGATATCTGCACGTACTCACGATATACAGAGTTGGTCCAAAAATAGCAAGCTCCAGAGCAATTGAGAAACAAGACAGGAATCCTTAGTACGTCAACTCCGAGAAAAATCCACTGCTACTTTCACAACCACCCTGTATAATTATATTAACTTCCTCACCAAGTTTTACGGGATTCCAATCATTCGATGGCTATGGATATCAGGACCGGTGCGGTTTCATGGAAACTTGAACATCTTGTGTATAATATGTAGTCTAATACAAGAAATGCAATTATCATGAATCGATGTTGATATTAGTATACTACGAAATATCCAAAAATGAATTGATTTCAACCGCTCACTTTTTCGGAAATAATTGGAACATTTGCTATTTTTGGACCAACTCTGTATATCGTGAGTACGTGCAGATATCATTGAACTCTATGGTGGATTTTCACCGGCCACATGGACAAACAAAACGTAGTCGATTTGGTTTTGGCATTCAAAAAGAAAAGTTCACAATTGTCATTCGAAATTTTGAAGAAATCAACTTCAGCATAGTAAGTATAATCCAAATTATTGAATTCAGAGCGTTGATAATTGAGACATCTGATCAGCATAACGAAGTTCTACGATATATCCAAAATTCGAGAAAATTCATCGAAAGCCAATTTCCCCCCTATCGCGGTGCGGGGTCCTTTGTGCAAAACGTTGCCTCAACGGGGGTGAAATTAAATGTGTGATCCATTTCCATATACGTAGAATAAGAATGGAGATTCATTTGCTTCAAATATTTTATAATACTTGTTTGACACACATAGTGGATTTTCACCGGCCACATGGACAAACAAAACGTATTCGATTTGATTTTGGTATTCAAAAAGGAAACTTCACAATGGCCATTTGAAATTTTGAAAAAGTCAACTTCAGCACCCTGTATAATCCAAACTATTGAATTCAGAAGGTTGATAATTGGGACATCTGATCAACATCACGAGTTCTACGATATATCCAAAATTCTAGAAAAATCACCGAAAGCCAATTTCCCCCCTATTGCGGTGCGGGGCCCAATTTATACAATGAATTGGTATTTATTTTTTTCCACGGAATCGCAGCGAAATAGCAAAACAATTCAGGAGACCAAAATGTTGTATTTTGATTTGATCATTAGGATATGAAGATAGAGAATTTGAAAAAATCAGTGGCGCACATTTTATTGACAATAATATTCGGTAGGGTGCCCCCGGGACGCCACTGGATTTCACAATTCCAATGTAGTTATGGCTAAATCAGCCCATCATGACAAAGAATACATTGCCAAATATCAAGAGAATCGGTGGAAGGATATTTGAGATGTTCATAAAAAACTGATTTAACGCACTGTATCTTGAAAACTATGCATTTCCGGATCAGAGTATATATATGAAATAAATTTCATGTTTTCTCATGCAGAATCACCCCGTTGATTTTTTGCGCATAATTTCCGGACACCCTGTATTTTTTCACTGAAAATTCACTTCCACTATTATTGGTAGGTACACTCGTCTTCAGTGAACATATGTCGCGGTTGGACGGTATGAGCGCTCTTATTGCAGCGGTGACTAAGAGAGATGACACCGTCCATGTGCGACATGTTTTCTGAAGACGACTGTACATTTTAATATTTAAACGTGTTTCGCGAAAGAACAACTGGTAGATGATTTTTTTCAAACTGACACGGCGGATATTGTCTTTGGTCCTTCTTTTTCGGAGTCATCCTGTTTACATTGATTAACCCAAATTTCCTCAGATATTAACACAAGAGAGCGTGAATTTGAATAAAAATATTGTGTTTCAACATTAATGAATATAATTATAAAGAAATATTATTCAGGTGGTAAAAAAACCTCAGATTCGTATTTGACACACCAAAAAACATTTACAGGGTGAGTCATAACTATTGGGACATAGTATATGGGCGGATTGTTTGGATCAAAATATGGTGATAGGACAAAATATGCATCAATAAAATACTGCTATGGAAAAAGATACAGGGCGTTTCAATCGAAAAAGTATTGACTTGAAATGCTATTCACCAGCAACAATTATCTGACAGTCCAAAGAATATTCTTCATAAATGAAATAATATTTGAAATCTCCTTCCACTTCGAACGGTTCAATTGCGATTTTCTCAAAAACGGATCAAAATATCTTTTAAACTAGATAACCAATATTACGTAGAAATGATGTTTATGTCATGTTTTTATAAAAAACACTAAACTTCAACGCCCTGTATCTTTTTCCACAGCAATATTTTAATAAGGCATATGCCTTTTAGTTATGACTGTATACAGGGTGATTCAAGTATGTGGGCAAAGTTCAAGAATTCACACTTTCGGAGCTATGATCTCTGAACATTTCCTCTTAAGAAACACTGAAAACATCGCCCCTTGATGTTTGGCCACATACTTAAATAACAACCTGTATAGACTATAGAACCACTTCCAATCGATCGAGAACCCGATAGCCATGTCGATGAACATTGGACTCTCCTCCGCTATGGAATGGATTGTTTTCACATCAAAGATCACATGGGACTGCTTTGAAACACTCATGCAACTGGGAAAGGTCAACAAAGTCACACTTATGTGGGTTCCAGGGCATGAAGGAATCAAAGGAAATGAGGCAGCTGATCGCCTTGCAAAAAAAGGTGCAGCATGTGCACTTTTTGGTCCTCCTGAGCCTTTTTGTGGGATAAGCAAATGTCACCTAAAGGGAGAACTCAGGAAATGGGAAGAAATTGAAAAGTCCTCCTACTGGAGAGCAACTCCAGGTCAACGACAAGCGAAAAGGTTCATCAACCATTCGCAGAACCGAGCCAAAAAGCTACTCAGCCTCAGCAAACCAGAGCTCAAACTTATCACAGGCTTTCTCACAGGACACGGCCCTCTGAGGTACCACCTCAAAAAGATGGGCCTGGCGGAGACTGAAACTTGCTATTTTTGTAACAATGCGACCGAAACCGCGGAACACATACTTCGCTCATGTGTAGTATTAGTCCGCCAAAGGCTGAACCACCTAGAACAGGTCTATCTCACCCCTGCTGAGGTGGAAAATTCAAGGCTTCATCAGAAGTCTAGGGTTAGAGGGCCAAAACTAGATAAGGGTAATCACAATAGATCTTCTAGGTCGCAGTGATCGAGAGGTCTCCCAGCCTATACGACCCATCTACAATCTACATGTTTTTCTACGTTTTTCAATGATTGATTGAAAAAAGCCACGTCGATGGACTCCCCTCCGCTCTGGAATGCCATATGTTTTTTTGAAGATTCGATTGAGGAAAGGGAACGAAGGGATCGTTCGGAATGTTTCCATGGACTTGCTAACAAATTCGAATAGACCCGCCAAACTTACTTTGATCTATGACGCAAGTCCCTACATCGCTGTCCGATTAGACCCTATCCCTCTGGCGGGCAACGAGTTGCTCATCTAGGGAAAATAGGATCTTACGGATTTTTTTTGACTTGCTAACAAATTTGAATTCACCGCCAAAAGCATTTTATCTATGACGCCCGACTAGTATCCCACTGGCGGGCAACGAATTGCGCTTCCCCGATAACTTATTGGCGTGCGAATGAGGAACAGATTGTTTTGCCTTACAAATTCGAATTGACCGCCGAAAGTATTTTAATCTATCTTATCTACATCGCCTTCCGATTAGACCCTATCCCTCTGGCGAGCAACGAGTTTCTCTTCTAGGGCACCTACCTGTCATGCGAATGAGCGACCACAAGGCCGAAGAATGGATTGTTTTTCCTTCTTTATAGTTTTTTTATCTTTAAATGATTAATTAAAATGGAAATTGAAAATTGGGATCTTTCGGAAGTTTTCTGTAGGCATGCTACGTACCAATTTGAATTCACCACCAAACGCATTTCAATTTATGACGCAAGCATCTACATTGCCGTCGGACTAGACCCGATCCCTCTGACAACTTATTGGCGTGGAAATGAGCGACACGATGCTGAGGAATGGATCTTTTCGCCTCTTTTGTAGTTTTTTGATTGATTGAAAATTGAAAAATAGGATCTTTCGGATCTTTCTGCAGACTTGCTAACAAATTTGAATTCTCCGCCAAAAGCATTTTAATCCACGACTCCCGACTAGACCCTATCCCTCTGGAAGACAAAAAATTGCTCTTCCCCGGCAACTCCTTGGCGTGCGAATGAGCGACCACGATGTTGAGGAGTCCATCGTTTTGCCTTTTTTGTAGTTTTTTTAAATGATTGGTGAGGAATCCATCGTTTTGCCTTTTCCGTGGTTATTTCAAAATCGTTGATTGAAAATTGTAACTTGGGTAGACTTGCTTACAAATTCGAATTGCCCGACAGACGCATTTCAATTTAGAACGCAAGTCCCTATATCGCCGTCCGACTAGACCCTATCCCTCTGGCGGGCAACGAATTGATCTTCCCCGGCAACTTCTTGGCGTGCGAATGAGCGACCACGATGCTGAGAAATGGATTGTTATGCCTTTTATGTAGTTATTTTTAAATCTTTGATTGAAAATTGTAAAATGGGATCTTTCGGAAGTTTTCTTCTGTAGACTTGCTTACGAATTCGAATTGACCGCCAGACGCCTTTCAATTTATGACGCAAGTCCCTATATCGCCGTCCGACTAGACCCTATCCCGCTGGCGGGCAACGAATTGCTCTTTCCCGGCAACTTCTTGGCGTGCGAATGAGCGACCACGATGCTGAGAAATGGATTGTTATGCCTTTTATGTAGTTATTTTTAAATCTTTGATTGAAAATTGTAAAATGGGATCTTTCGGAAGTTTTCTTCTGTAGACTTGCTTACAAATTCGAATTGACCGCCAGACGCCTTTCAATTTATGACGCAAGTCCCTATATCGCCGTCCGACTAGACCCTATCCCTCTGGCGGGCAACGAATTGCTCTTCCCCGGCAACTCCTTGGCATGCGAATGAGCGACCACGATGCTGAGGAATCCATCGTTTTGTCTTTTTTGTAGTTTTTTTTAATGATTGAATATTGAAAAATGGCATATTTTTGTAGAATTGCTAACAAATTCGAATTCACCACCAAAGGCATTTTAATATATGACGCAAGTCCCCACATCGCCGTCCGACTAGACCCTATCATTCTGGCGGTCAAAGAGTTGCTCTTCCCCGGCAACTTTTTGACGTGCGAATGAGCGACACGATGCTGAGGAATGGATCGTTTCGACTTTTTTGTAGTTTTTTTAAATGATTGAGAATTGAAAAATATTGAATTCACCGCCAAAAGCATTTCAATTTATAACGCAAGTCCCTATATCGCCGTCCGACTAGACCCTATCCCTCTGGCGGGCAACGAATTGCTCTTTCCCGGCAACTCCTTGGCGTGCGAATGAGCAACCACAATGCTGAGACACTGCACCCACTCCTCGGCGTTCTTGCCGTCCTTCGGCTTCAGGATGAGCGTCTGGTTTTCGGTGAAGATCTCGAAGGCTTTCGGGATGTTTCGCGCTCCTCTTGATACCTTCACCGATCGGATTTGGTTCACGTCGATGGACTCTCCTCCGCTCTGAAATAGGTTATACAGGGTGACATTGAAATAAATACAAATATTTCTGTCCCTAAGAAAGTTCGACGTATACGATCGAATGGCACAAATGGAAAAATTAAGGGATCAAAATAAAACTTGGGGTGGGGTGTTTTCACCGGAAGTTCTACACTGTAGTAATTCTGACCTCGTCTCTGCATAATGTTGGTGCGGAAGGCATATTCATGTGGAGTTCCATCATTTAAATCGCCTTGAAGTGGCGTACTTGGTTTTTTGCCGATTCTTATTCAATTTTCACTTACAATTTGCCGAGAGATTTTTTTTGTCGAAGTAAACTTGACGTATCAATAAGAATTTTGTTGCCTGGCAATTTGACGCAAAAAAACTGCCTCTGAAAAAATTGCGAGTCCGTAGGACGAGTGATTTTTTCTGGCAGTTTTTGGAGTTGAATTACCTAATGGCAACAAAATTCGGATTATAAATGCCAACTTTAGTTCGACTAAAAAGAAAAGCTAGAGTGTAATTCGGTAAGACAATTTAATTGTTTATAATCTTTGGTAGAAGTCCATATTGCTCAAAGTGGAGTGAAATATTTCACAGGAAGGAAGGAATGCTCGAAGTCATCTCCACAAATTTTAATGATATTTTTAACTAAATCATGAGGGACATGTTTCGGTCTTATAAAAGACCATCTTCAGCCTAATTGAAAAGTCTACAATACAAAAACAAATGATATTGAAATGAAAGGATTACCTATTTTATGCTAGACTTACTTGGAGTTGAAAAAATTATTTTATTAAATGCTACTATTCCTTGAACTGTCAATGCCCATAGTCGAGAGTTCCAAAATTCTCAATAAATGAAGGGCCCCGTGCCCTGAGAGCGTATAATATGTTTTATTGAAGAACATTTCATATACCCAAAATGGTATATGAAGGGTATTGTCAAACAATTTAATATCTGACAACACCATAAACTGGCGGGTTTTTAAAAAAGGGGTTCCCCGTTCCCTTATGAAGGCGTTATTTAAAGCAAATATCAATGAAATTGATGGGGCAAGCAGCCAGCACGTGTTTTAAATCTAAACTAATTTGGTTAGAAAACACTGAAAATTATGTCAATTGAAGACATGGACAAGACGTTGACATAGAGTCAATGTCAAGGGATAAAACATGAAAATCTGACCATGAGCATAGGCATTTAACAATATCTATTACAACTATTGGAGAATTTGGGTTAAGGAGGAGGGATACATGTAGGAGAGAGTTGAGCAACCTGAAAAATCATTGACTATGAAATATCATAAACTTATATCTCAACTTATTTTATGATATTTCATAGTCAATGATTTTTCAGGTTGCTCAACTCTCTCCTACATGTATCCCTCCTCCTTAACCCAAATTCTCCAATAGTTGTAATAGATATTGTTAAATGCCTATGCTCATGGTCAGATTTTCATGTTTTATCCCTTGACATTGACATTGACTATATGTCAACGTCTTGTCCATGTCTTCAATTGACATAATTTTCAGTGTTTTCTAACCAAATTAGTTTAGATTTAAAACACGTGCTGGCGGCTTGCCCCATCAATTTTATTGATATTTGCTTTAAATAACGCCTTCATAAGGGAACGGGGAACCCCTTTTTTAAAAACCCGCTAGTTTATGGTGTTGTCAGATATTAAATTGTTTGACACTACCCTTCATATACCATTTTGGGTATATGAAATGTTCTTTAATAAAACATAGTATACGCTCTCAGGGCACGGGGCCCTTCATTTATTGAGAACCCGTTTATTCAGAATTTTGGAACTCTCGACTATGGGCATTGACAGTTCAAGGAATAGTAGCATTTAATAAAATAATTTTTTCAACTCCAAGTAAGTCTAGCATAAAATAGGTAATCCTTTCATTTCAATATCATTTATTTTTGTATTGTAGACTTTTCAATTAGGCTGAAGATGGTCTTTTATAAGACCGAAACATGTCCCTCATGATTTAGTTAAAAATATCATTAACATTTGTGGAGATGACTTCGAGCATTCCTTCCTTCCTGTTAATTGTTTATGGCTGGTTGTCATGCTTTCAAAAGTTAGGTTCCGTTATTGTCGCTAGGAAAGGTAGGGCAAACTTTTTTCGCTGTCATGATGACAAAATCACGCGACATGTGGGATTTTTCATACATGAATTGAATTGTCAAGATGAAATTTCTTATTAATTAGAAGAAAAACAAAAAATCTGATATCATGGGAATATTTGATAGACTGTATTGTGAAAACACTTCGTATTTGTTTTTAATCTTGCGTCTCCAATGGGTTCATTGGTAAAAATGTTTTGTAAAATTTGTATAACGCTACTTCGAAGTTGTTCTAAAATCACACATTTGCGTTAAGCCATAAGATCAAATCTCATTCATTAATGATATGGACATTAAATTTTTGAAGGTTATATTGTTGAAGGTTACTCAGAGTAGCCGTTCAAAATCTCTTATGTGAAGGTATGTAAAATAACAAATGTGAAGTGTAACTAATAATTAGGCATTCCAGAACACGTGACATTTGACAAATTTCTAATGGCCGCCTGTAGGCACACAAGTATTTTTTGTTGATTTAGGTAGCAGCAGTATAATCTTTGGTACATATATCGAAAAATAATAATGGTTGTTTTGAATAAAAGTGGATATTTATTATCCTTGGACCGCTATAACAAAAGATATTGCGACACGAAAGTATGTGTGCCTACAGTCGGCCATATTGATTTAGATGGTTTGACAGCATCTTGGATAGGTCAATTTTTTCAGGTTTTGTTTCATGAGGAAAATTTTCATCATGATACGGAATTCCATAAATGAAATATATTCCATATAACTACTACTTTGTCAGCAAATTCACCTTTCTATTTGATAAAAACAATATCTCTGTCAATTGAGTATATACTGTAGATGAGATTTGATTCAAAACATAAACGAACGACGAGGAACAAAACTTGACATAACTGTCAGAGTACATCATTACTATTGTGAATGCATACTTCAAAGTGCTAGAGTTAATTAATGAACTCTTTGGAGTAAGCAATCCTTACTCAAGTTTATGAACGCACTCTGGGAGTTCCTCGGCATTATTGAACATAAACGTTTTCAGGCGAGCAATCAGTTATTCGATGTAATCAACGTTGAAAAAATAAGTGTCGTAATAGCGGTATTAATCACTGGCATAACTACTATTCATCCAAATTGCTCGCCTGAAAACGCTTCTGCTCAACCTCCAAACTGTCGTTCATGACATCAAGTCATGTTGCTTCAGTTGCTTGCTGCTCGGAATTATAAGTAAGGATAAGATAGGATTGCCGACCGGTCGCCACCATTTGGACCACACTTCGACCACAGAGTTTTTGATTGATGGCCACATTGACTGAACTTAAATGGTAACGTTTTTTATCGAAGACCAAGCCGCCGATCCAAGACTACTTCGCCCGGGCTTTTGAGCATCTACATTGTGCTTATATTTTAATAAAAATAGCATTACATCACTGGATGATTCACTTGAGTATATTATTTTTGATATATATAGTTCAAAATTATTATTTCATTCAACAAAATCTGTCTTGAAGAATTCAATGATTCATATAGATGATTCCTAATATATCTGGTTATTAAGATACCAGGTAATGCGTTATTTTCGGTATATAATCAATTGATCAGTGAAGTTTATATGACAGGTCCGAGTTGTGTTGTTCAAGTAAATATACTCAGTTATGAATCCAATTAAAAAAAAGACAAAGAACCGCTGATGTGACATTAATTGGAAACAAAAACTGAATTTCGTTCTAGCAATTTACTTACAGATCCTCTGCATGACAGATGAGCCCCTGATAAAGTGAAATATCGTGTCCTCCATCGCCTGAAAAGTCTCCATCGGCCTTTCTTCTCTTTCAGTTGGCCTTCAATTACTGGTTGCGTATCTCCTGTAATAATTCATTCAATATTTTCATCAACATGTAAAAACATTTTTTCTCTCTAGATTTTTGACATGTTCTCTCTTTGTCAATAAATGAAAATATTAGTCTTTTTTTTAATCGATTTGGCAGTTACTTGATGGGAATCCATAGTAAATGTAAAAAAAATCACAAACGATAATGAATTACTTGACATGTCACATTAGTACAGTAGCTTCTTCTGGTGAAATACTGGTATAAAAAACTTTTCACCACAAGAAGCTACTGTACTAGCGAAACATGTCCTGTAATTTCGAATTTTGTGGACATCTTATCGTTTGTGAAGTTTTTTACATACAGATACTGACCTATCTGAAAGCGGGCGACCTTTTATTATAATAATATGAGTAAGTAGATATAGAAGCAAGACCTCAGACTACTTTACTTTGTTACAATTTGTGTTGACATGCATCATCAGATACTATACAGGCACGAATTCAATACTATACCCGAAACGTGGATGCCGTGCCATATGTATGCAATGCAACAAATACTCCGTGTGGTGAGAATATTCTATCTGCATTTACAGATCAGGTTTATTCAATGTTCAAGGATGTTTGAATTGTAGTTTCAATATGAATACAACCACAGAGTGACTCATTTGTGTATGAACCAGATGTCAGCCCTAATAGCAAATACCGCGGCAGTGCCGGTATAGGAAAAAGACGTGGAAAATGTTAGGTTAGTGAGCATATCAACAATAATAATAGCGATTATTTATTTCTTCCCATACTCCACTGTGTTTGGCTTGGTAATCAAATGAAGGTGAACAATATCGTTGTGTGAGACAAAAAACTATTACTGGCCGTGATTATCCAAAAACAAGTTATCCATCCCGAGAATAACGAATGAAATACAGATCAAGCAAGTATGTGAATCTTGGAGGCTTTCCTGATCAAAACAAAAATACTTAACTATAATATGGTGTATTTATATCTCCAGCATAGGTATGAAATGCCAAATCTGCCGAAATCGGAAACAAATCAGGTACGCGTCTCAACCCGAATAAACAACCGTATAACAATGTTGCTTATTCTTGATGACCTAAGACCTAAAACCTAGCAACATACTCATGTTTAATCTATGGTAAAAGTCCATAGTATCTCAAAGTGGATTGAAGAGATTCATAAACAAGACACACTAAGTCATCTCCACAAATTTATCAACTGAATAATCAGTGTCTAACATGTTTCGGACTATCAATAGTCCATCATCAGCAGAAGCATATCTTGAATGACAATTTGTGGAAGTGAAAAAAGAGAAGGCAATAATAATATTACTTGGTACAATTTACATTGTCACAAATATTAAGGGCAAATTGCCATGGCCCAAAGGGGGCTTTATGGAGGATCCCAACACTTGTTCATCCAAGTAATTGTAAATTGTACCAACTGAATTTATTCATGTTGAATGTCATTCATCAATACCAGTAAAATGTATTCAACTCTTACAAAATTACACCCACACTTAATTCAATGAAAGATAGTTTACAAAAGCTAACTTTGTTTTTCAGTAGGACAGGTTTGAACACAAACATTGCTAGAAATTGAAATCGATAGATTTGACCAGGTTTTCATCAGATTATTTTTTCGAGTTGTTTTTGGAAAAACTACTCATTTTTTTCTCATTTCCAGTTCTGCTTGGCAAATAAATATACAAGGTATATTCATTTATTAACTGACTCTGATCAGATGAGGCTTAAAACAAATTCATAGAATTGATTCTGCAACCTGTAGCAGCGCACAACATGCGCATTCATGTCTACAATTACAGATACAGATTCTTTAATTGGATTCTTATTCACAACCAAATTAGGTAGGCACCAAAACCACCAAAACTTATAGATAGATAGATAGATAGATCATTTATTGTATCAAAAGAATTATAATTCTTATTACAAGGGTTGGAGTTCGAGTTGAAAAACGGAAAAATTATATCAATCTGTTTCCATAATACTATATCTCAAAATTCTAAAAATAAGAGAGTGAAAAAATAAACTGTATACATATATGATGATGAGTTCAAGAACCAATTAAGTGTGAGTAGTGTACAAAAAAAAAGGAAGGAAAATTCGAATAACAATTTCTATATTTATCCCTACGTTTATTCGTTGATAATGAATGACCTGAGTTTCAAAATGCTCATCACTGAGTGAACCAAGGTTTTGAGTTGTAAAAGTGTTCCGTAGCTCAAAAGCCGAGTGATATCTTCTATATTATTCAGATGCTCAAAAAGTTCATTTTCCCGTATGTCTCTATAAATTGGACATACCAACAAGACATGTTCAAGTGATTCGATTTCATGTAGGTTACAAATAGAACATGTTACTTCAGTGTCGAATGAGTAAACTAGGCCGTTGAAGGTTAATCTGAGAATTTTTTTGCTGCAAGTTCGTAATTGAGTGATCAGTCTCACAATATACATGGGCAGAGAAGCTCTCAGGTAGTTTTGGCCATCAAGACACAAGCACAGATCTCGGTAGATGAGGGGATATGAAGAATTCGATGATCTCTCTAAATCATAACGCAGTATAATAATAATAATAATAATAATACTTTATTTTCTGTGTGACATGCAGTTACATGTATAGAATTGGTCAAGGACGATTACTAAAGCTAAAACTAACTAACTTAAATATAACTAAAACTAAGTCTTCAAAATTCATCTAAGGAGTAAAATCCGCCATTTATTAGGTATTTCCTAAGACATTGCTTGAATGCTTTCAATGTAACACATGATTTAATGTCGGCCGGAAGTTTATTGAACAGCCTTTGCCCAGTCACAGTAGGTGATCTGTATAAAAGATTTGTTCTTGAAAATGGCACATGTAGGTCATTTTGCTGTCTTGTGTTGATAGAATGAATTTGTTTGTTAGTTTTAAAAAAGGTTATGTTAGAAAATATAAAAACACATACTTCAAAAATATACAAACACGGTAAAGTTAAAATTTCATAAGATTTAAAAAAACTTCGACAACTAGTGGTACGAGAAACACCAGCGATCTTAGTCGGGATTCGGCCTGTGCATAATATAACATTATCAATTGTTTCTCTGTTAAAACTGATCTCATGTTTCTGAAAATATAGATAACGGAGTTGAGTTTTAAAATAACTGACTCACAGTGTCTCCTCCAGTCAAGGCACTCATCAATGTATAGGCCTAGAAACCTCACGTATGACACATTTTCCAACACTTTATTATTGATGTTTAAATGTATGTTTGGTACTTGTTTTTGTTTTTGATGAAAATGTATTGACTGTGTTTTTTCTGCATTTAGATGAAGTGAATTCATGCAGAACCAATCATACAACCTAGAAAGAACTTCATTACATTTTTCCTCGAACGAATAATTAGATTTTTCCGATATGAGTATGGATGTATCGTCCGCATACAGCGTAAAATGTACAGATGGGCACGCTTTAACGATGTCATTTACATATATTAGGAACAATATTGGGCCCACCACTGACCCTTGAGGAACACCTACACTGATAGGAAGATTATCCGAGTTACAGGCGGTAGACACTGATTGCTCGGTCGCACCTGGAAGACTGACGTATTGGCGACGTGCGTGCAAATAAGATTTTATCCATTCCAGGGCAAGTCCCTCAATACCAATTCTAATCAATTTGTTTATTAGGATATTGTGGTTGACGCAGTCGTAATTTCCTTTGAAATGCTTGCTGCACCAAAACTTATACGTTCTATCAGCACTCACCTCTCAAGAACCCGACCGCCCTCTCGGGATGCGCGCACAGGAAACACCCCCACTTGACCGCCCCCGAGACGGAGTCCAGCGTGTCGGCCGACCCCACCGCACTGGTGGGGCACACCTGAAACACATCGAAGTACCCCGAGTGGCGCAGCTCGTTGACCAGCGCGTCCTGGTCCTTGGCGCAGGGGAACGCGCTCGTCACCACCGTCAGGAAGGTCTTGTTCTCGCTCTTGAGGATGTCCCAGCAGTGCTTCAGGCTGGCCACTTGCGCGTCGCGGGAGCTCAGCGCGTGCGAATGGCGGGCCTGGACAGGATTCATTCATAATAATAATAATAATAATAATATCATTTATTCAAATCGAATCTCTATTTAGTACATAACATAGTAATGATAAAGAAATTATTTATGAATAAATGAACATACTCGATAAATGAATGAACATTTGTTTCGAGATGAAGACGAAAAAAAAAAAAAATTTGATGAGGCCCTTAAATAATACATGCCTTAAATAATATGAAATTGACAATGAAAATATATTAGAATTTGAATTATATTTGTGCGAAAGTATTTTTGTATGATACATTTGCATCACATTGTATAGTAATTAATATTTTACAGGTGATAATCATCATTAGCGTGGAATAATCTGTGATATAATACATTTCCGATTGAATAATTATGAAATGTAAAGTACTATATTATAAAGTGTAATGAAAAATATTATAGGAATGAAGTGAAGTGGAGAAGAAGGTTTTACAAAATAATGATTCTTTCAACTAAATTCGTGTAACATACTTCTTGAATTTTTCAAAATGAATTCCTTAAGTTCTCTTTTGAAAAGTGGAACCCCGGTAATGTTTTTGATTTTATCTGGAATTGAATTATATTATAGCTTTGGAGCAATGTATGAATATGTTCGTTGGCATAGCGTTTTCGACATTCGAGGAACTGAATAATGATGTCTTTGACGGGTATTATAGTAGTGAGATGGTAATTGTGTTATATTTTTGTTCTGGTGATATTTTAGGTTAGACGCGAAATAATGTAGTTAATATTTTAGCTTCGATATATAGCTGATCTGTGGAATATGTTGAGTCCTTAGAAAATATTATTTTGAGAAGCCAACGTTGTACTACTTCAAGAGGGTTCAGATGAGTGTCTGCTGCACCACCCCATACTAATATGCCGTAACGCAGATGACTTTCAATCAAGGCAAAGTGCAACAGTTTGAGCTGAGAAATAGGTAAGATTGTTTTCAGATACTTGAACTTGTATAGTAGAGATTGTAGTTTTTTTCTAACATACGTTATATGTGAATCCCATCTGAGATAGACGATAATAATAGATGATACCATAGTGGAAGGAGAAGATGGTGTGCTTACGTGCATATCATGTGACGTCATCTGGGATACCAATGACAGCTGCTAGTCAAAGACAGATTCAAGTCCCATAGTCGTGCGCTATTAATTCAATTGAGTTTGAAAAGGAATATTCTCAGATAAATTATGAACATACAAAATTGGATATATATTTATATAAAGCAATATATTGAGAATTCGCATTCTCTATGTGATGAGAATATTTACTCTTTCTCAGTTGATTCAATAGAAAACAACTACTTTCCTGGCTATATGCCACGACGAACATTGAATTATATCTATTGAACACACACGATAAGAGTTTGAAAATAAAATATAAAAACTTCTGAAATTGAGAATTTGCATTCTCCTTCAGACAAAAATATGTATATGCACACATCATTCTGAATATTCAACAGAAAACAACTACTTTCCTGGCTATTTGCCTCGTCGAGCATTGAATTATATCTGATGAACATTCAAAAGGAGAACATGAAAAATAAAGAATAAAATCTTCCGAAATTGAGAATTGACATTCTTCTTCAAATCGGATGAATAATATGATGTATAATGATATAGAAATATAGCTTACCAATATATTCAGCATTGAAATGAAAATTGGAATGTATAGGAGAAGTATACTGGCATAAACTCTGATCTTGATGAGCTTGAAAACTTCCAAAAATAATCATTCATAATAGACGATAATAATAGATAATACCATAGTGGAAATGAGTTTCTCGATCTGTCTAGAAATGATTCAATAGGTACCTATTCCTTCGATTATACTACACTCAGTTCCAAAAAAAGTGACGCACTTGATATTTGACCTATCTTCTTGAAAAAATTAATGAAAAAAGGTGAGCCAATTTTAATTTTTTTTTATTTGTTGGAAGGTAATGCATTTGTCTTCAAAAAAAATAGAGAGGTGAAATTTTTTTCAAAGCCTCCTTGATGGTGGTGGAATAACTCGAACCATGTGATTTACTCTTAATTTTTGACTCACCCTGTGTTAATTGAGTAATGGCATAGAAAGTGCTTGCACCCTATACGGAAGAGGCTTCTGCTGTAAAGCTGTAATTCGGAAAATTTTAGAGATAAATCAATGAATAAAAAAACAAAATGCTCGCAAAAACGGCCTCTTTCGTATAGGGTGTAAGCACTTTGTATACCATTACTCAATTAACACACAGGGTGAGTCAAAAATTAAGAATAAATCATGGTTCGAGTTATTCCACCACCATCAAGGAGGCATTGAAAAAATTTTCACCTCTTTCTTTTTTTTTTCAAAGACAACCTACCAACAACAAATAAAAAAAAATCGGCCCACTATTTTTTTTTTTCAAGAAGATAGATCAAATATCAAGTACGTCACTATTTTTGGAACTGAGTGTATTTCATTGATTCTGGAAATTGTGATCTTGAGGTAATTCGCAATCGCAAATATCAAATACATACGAATTATCATGCATTGCCAATCCCATCTGAATGATCTACTACTGTGGCGATTCTGACAGATTAAAATTCAGCACTTAAAGACGTTGACGTTGCTTCTGCTCCGACATCGACAACAGGTGTATCAATTTTTGCCGTTTTGTTATTCAAATCTTTGCTGCAATTTATATTTTGTGAAAAATTAAGAGTTTTGAATTAATTTTCAATTATTTCTGACTTGATATTCGGAAGATGTTCTGTAGGAATGGCATCTTGTTTCAAATATTTGTGATTTTTTGGAGGTGTGTAATTCAAGAACCATGCTTTCGCACTTGTTTGGGAACATTGTGCATGGAAATGTTTTGAAGAAATACGTGCTGTATTATGAATTTGATGATAATATTATAGGTGAATACTTTGAAATGAGGATATAAGGAATATAAGGTAGCTAGGTACCATTATTTGAATTTATATTCTGTCGGCAGCAAGCTCCCATCGTTTCATTAGGACTCCATTCTGTTAGAAACTGGATAATTACACCGCACCACCCTATACATCGATACCTTCTGATTCTATTAGTAAGACATGACTCAGATGGTTACGTTACATGATGAATAAGAGGACAGTTGGAGAATATAGATTATTAATCGTTTATCTTTTGTAGAGCACACATCGTGAATATAAATTGTTAAAATTTGAATAGTGTTTCAATAACCATAGTCCAATAATTCTTGGAAAAGCAGAAAAATTCAATATCTGTGCCTTTTGTATGTTAGTTGAAATTTCCATAACCAGAAACGAAACAAGTAGGCATTTCGAAATTATTTCATTCAATTTTATTACTTATATGATATCTGAAGTTCGAGACATCAATCACGAAAACAAATAATAACAATGACAGTTATATCCCAGCTGACGTCATGCGCAGAACAAGACGAGTTTGAGCTTTCTGTTGAGCACACCATCTTCTCCTTCCACTATGACGCCTAATAACTTTTATCTACAACTATTCGCGATAGAAAATAAGCGTACGCCACCTATCGGAATTCTTGAGAGCTGTCAAAGCGGCATGTAAACTTTGTTTTCATTGGTTCACATCATATACCTACTAAACATATACGGATAACATCCTATGTTTCCATGGTCAAAAGTGAAGCCAGTTTTGAGGAAACAAATGACAGTCTGCGGGTGAAAATACCTATTTGCGCATGCGCGAAATTTGTCAAATTCACGAGTCAAAATGAAGGACGAATTTCATTTGAATTTTATTTATATATTATGTTGTTGAAGTTTCTTATCGATGCCTCTGAAAATAATATTCCTCCGCGAAAATTTTTCCGATAGCAGGAAAATTACGTCAAAACATTGATATTGATGTCAAAGCTGTCAGTGGAATGGGAAAAACAATGAGAGCCACATTCCATTATATGATAATTCAATCATTTTTATTTCGAAATTTCAGTGATTTGAGTGCTTTTGAGAATCGGCCGATGGTGGAAGACGAACAGGTATACAAAGCAAGAATTAATGTCACCACCGTCAGGAAGGTCTTGTTCTCGCTCTTGAGGATGTCCCAGCAGTGCTTCAGGCTGGCCACTTGCGCGTCTCGGGAGCTCAGCGCGTGCGAATGGCGGGCCTGGACAGGATTCATTCATCAATCAACCTTTCAGCAAGCGCGCTGTCGTAAAATTTACGATGAACACGCATAATAACTTCTACAACTTTTATCTATCAGTCGCGAGCATTGAGCTTGGAGCTATGAAGTTTCAGTGTCTCTTCAAACTACAGACGTATCGGGTTTACACTAAGGTTATCCTTTGATATATGGAAGATCGTACATTTTGTGACATGCCCCAGCATATTAATGAATTTTTTTTCTACTACTGCTATAAAAAGTAGTGCATTTCTCATAGCTAACTTAGTTTCAAAACCATGTATTGCTCATACTGTGAGAAATATTTTTTCTCACGGCACTTTGCCAAAACCACATACATTTCCATGGAGAATCAACAAAAATCGAACAAAACTTGGCTGCCGTTCAGCTTTGAATAGCTGTCACAACTGTCAGAAGAAGTTTTTTGAATTCTTTAGGGTACTTCTCATTAGTGATTTTGATAGAAATCGCATTTTCCAACAATTCATAATAAATAATATAATGTATATACCGAGATGTGGCGATTTTGATAAATACACCGCCAGAGACAGAGATAATGGAAGAAGCTGCGAAAGTTGGATTTGTTTCCGGAAATTTCGAGAAAAAAGTAAGAATTGGCATAAACGAAAAACATATGAAATCTAAAAAAATACAGAAATAAAATCTTTTTCGGAAAGTGTACTTTTTTGAAATACTTTGAATAACTAGGAAAGGCGTCTACTCTTTGGTCACAATATTCAATGTGGCATAGTGCCACATTATGAAATGAATACGAATAAGCTACATTACTCGGATTCTTTGGATGAGTGCAGTTGTAGAAAAAGTATAGTGTGCAACATGTGGGGAAAAGCACTTTTCTCACTTTTTGCACAATATGCGCCTATGGCTCATGCTGCAAACTTCATTCTCGTAGGAAATCACTATCATTTCGTGCTTGTTAAACAATATACTATTTCCTAATTTATTCTTCATTTTTCACTGTCATATTGTATTAACCTTTTTCATACCTACACAGCAATTACCCAACATGTATGTGAAAAAAAATACACCATTTACATAAAGAAAACCAGTTGACGTGAAATTTAATCTGCTTGTTTATGGAAATCTACACAGCGAACTTGATGGAAGGTTAAAAAGTATACGTCAACAATCCGAAACGCCAAGCACGGTTGAATGAATAAAATCTCGAATGGTGGGGATAACAAAGGACACTTGTACATTTGCGGGGAGTACTCAGATTGAAAAACAATAGATATATACACCGCGATTCATTCATATATCATTAAAAGTATATGTCAACAATAATAAACGCCAAACACGGATAGATATATATTTCATAGATCTAATGAAACGTGATTTCTAAAAATGTGTGTATGTGCATTAATGAATTGAATTTCACATGTTGTTACATAATAATAATGTCATTTTGTGAAGTCTCCGTGAGGTTATTTGATATTTTCAATATTGATTGAATCATGATTATTATCAATTGATTTAAATTGTGTCAAATAGCTGAGTTTTACTAACCTTGAGAACTACACTTCCCGTATTGGCGGCCATATGCAAGCTAAATTTCATAAATGCATGGTTAGTATCATCACTATCACCTCCTGGGCACAATAATCCCACTTCACTCTATACACGACCAATGTTTTATTGGTACTGACCTGCAAGGAAATGAACATGAGATGTATCCAAATCCTAGGATTCCTCGTCCTCATAGTAAAGTAAGTTTTCGAGTAAAGACAATGCTGCCCTCTAGCCTGACAGGCAAAGTGCAACTTCGCAGATTTCTTCTGCCGCTTCTCCTCTATGGTGCACTTAGCGGGCGAAGGAATCCTCAGAGAGACTTTCTCCATGTAGATCTTGATTTTGTCCAGGTGTTTCTCGCAGAAGTGCTGAATGGTGTCTCGCATCGGGTAAGGTTCGAAGACGCTCATCCTCTGATTGGCTACCGAGTTTTGGTTGATGAGAGTGATGCTGGTGTTGTTGTTCCGCCGCGATATCACCGTGGTCGGACCACTGATGTTTACATTTACGTTACCTGAATTGAGGAAATTGTTGATACATGGCCTTGATTATTTACACTAACAAGATGATCCACCTCCATGTAAAAAGTTGAAGCAAACTTTGGCATTAGTTAAAAATAGAAGCCTGGAGGGGGCAGAAGGACGATATAGCCTTCAGAGCCATCTAGTGGCTAAGTACAAAGGTGTATAGGTAGATTGTTCGACAATCAAACCTTGCGAGTGAGTTGTCTTGCGTCTTTATGCTTACAGGAAGACACCAAGTCACAATTATTCTGTAGACTATCGCAACACCTGAAAATCTTAAAGTGGTTTAATGTTCCACTAACAGATAGTGATAAACCTAGCATCTAAATACTAAGAATCTAGGCAAATTCGTGAATCGACTGTCAGCTAATGGCCTTATAGTTGACTGGTTCGTAGGTGGCACTAGAGAAACTCGCAAAATATGGCCCATTTGTCTATACTCTAGGAATCTGCTCGAGTCTATCAATCTGCAAGTTGGTGCAATATCTAGGAATATCATTCCTGAAGCAGGAAAATCACTAACTTTGATATACTGAAGGCTTTTAAATAAACATATTTCAATCCGACCCTGATTCGACGTTCCTTCTTGCATAGAAACACATATAAATAAACTTCGACTAGATTCTACATTATCGATCTCTACCCTTCGCTACTCAAGAAGAAGTATTTCATCTTGTCGCTCATAGACACCACCACCTACTGAATAGAATTTCTGGCTTCATTGCTCTCATAAGGATGGTTCATCTTGTTAGTATCAATAATCAGGGTATATGGTAATTGTGCAGTGCTTTCATTTCATTTTGTACTATTTCATTTAGCTATAAAATGTTTTGCACAATTTACAATGGCAAAATTTCTGGTGGAAGTTGAAGTACTTCAGAAACTGAAACTATATGTACAGGCTGATTCACGGTGGATGGCACATTAGACGTTTCTGGAGAACGCAACTCAGGTTTATTCTGAAAAGTTGGTGCCTTTCTATCGACCTGAAATATTCTTAGTATTGCGACGTTGCCGCTTATATTGAAAAGTACCAACAACTTTGATTTTTTGAATGACACACCCTGTATATTATTCCATTTTCAGATTCTCCTTGAAGAGCTGATTCTATTGAACCTAGGAGCTCCAACAATGGGGAAGACCACTGAGGGATGAGATACGTCCGAATCCCTTTCAATCGATGAATCATGATTTACATTTAATGTACAATCAATATTATTAGTTAAAGTTGGAGGGAATCGAATCTATAACATTTTGAAATCCGCATATTCCATTCGATATTTCAAAAAGACAGATAGGTCCGCCGTGACGTATTAGTCCAGAGCTGTAGCTATCTCTCTCTGTTACCTCGTCATCCTGCGGTGTTGCAGTGTGATTGGTCAGCTCAAGGACAATAGGAGTGTTGGGACAAATACGTCGCACCAGTCACACCAATGAATTGACACCATTTCAAATGGTGCAGGAAGTGTGTGTTTTGAAATAATAGCTATTTATATATCAAGGGCGGAAAGGTATCCATTTCCTCCCGAGTGTGAAGTTTGATGCACGACGCATAGCGGAGGGGATTAAACACACATGGGAGGAAATGAACCTTTGCTCCCGTGATATATATATGATTTTATCAATGAACGCATTCTTTTAAAGCATCATTCTTGGCATTGTGCTTCAGGTGGTCTATCTCTCGATCCAAATCATTATGCGTTACAATGGTATAGTTTGCCATGGACGTCAATTTGACACTTCTGTCATCATGAATTAATTGGTTTGTATAATTTGTAACTGCATTCCAAAGTTTTGATTAGAAGTACGTTCAGAACATAAAGAAGCGTATGATATCATTGGAATTCAAAAAAGATTTGATCGTTACTTGTTTTATAATAGTGATAAATACACTGATAACTTAGATTGCACATATATTATCGGTATATCGACGCCAAAGGATGCAAGCTGAAGCCTATTTACTTTCCCTCCCACGGGAGGAAAAAAATATCAACATATTTTTTTCCTCCCGTGAGAGTGAATTGACCACTTTGTTTCCTCAAAGAGGGAGCAAACGCCTACTTTCGATTCAGTGAGTAGATAAACAACTATTATAATTTACTTTTTCATCGTCCTAGTATCAATGAAAAAATTTAAAATTATATTTACTGGTGGTTCTTGGTACAAAGCTAACGATGATGTCATTTTAAAAAATCAGTGGTCTCCCCAGTTTCATTTTATAGCCATATAAAAGTGGTAGAAAATAGAAATGAAACAACTGCAAATTTCGTGTAATAATGTGTTTCTTACTTGCACCAGAATTGGTAGAGTTGGAGTTTTCTGGCATGGGCGGAGGTGTGTGAACTATGCTATTTCCTACTGGAATGTTTTGTGTGATGGAGTTGTTGGTAGTGCTGGTCAATATCGATACTTGCCCACTGGAAATGGGGCCAGTATAACCGGAACTCACAGTAACTGCATTGGAGTTTGGATGTGATGATGATACCACTGGACTACTGGATAGCTAAATATTCGGATTTCAGAATTAAAAGGTGATATAATTAACCGAAGAATATTGTAGATTTTTGCATTTTGTTATCATATTTATTGTTCAATAATCAATAGGCCACTATGCTGTTACATGCTAATTGATTTTTACACCAATTCTGTTTTTTTTTGAGGATTATATGCAAAAGGACTAATGATACAATATTTGAAGACAAAGGTGAACACAGGATCTGACATTTTCTTCAAAAATTATATTTTCCAGCAGGTAGCAGGTAGGTTATCTGAAAAGCTTGAAGCAGATGGCAATGGTGAAGTTGGAAGTCTGTCAGTAGTCAATCTTTGCTCATTTATACGCAAATTTGTTTATGAAAATCGTTACTGGAAACAGCATTGTATATTGTGACACTGACACTGATATAACTACTATCTAGACCACTATACTGGTGACACAGAGTATCGGGCCACCCCTCTGTAACATTTGCATTGGTGAACGAATTTTTCTGAAATTTGGTACAGTTATACAGTGTGTCTCACTTCTAATGGAAACACCCCTGTATCTTACGATCTCGTTGGGTAAGAATCCTGAAATTTGCTGGAGCGAGAGATATACCTAAAAATGCAGTCTATGACCAAATTATGTCATCTTCAGTGATTCACACTGCTCGCCAACAGCCACGGAACCACCCCAATTTCCGGAAAATTATATTAGGAGTCGAAATAGGTTGGTTGGGTGTTTCCTGTTCACGAATCTGCAGTAATTTCAAACCTATCTTGTCTGCTAATATGATTTTCCGGACATGTAATTGGTTCCATGGCTGCTAGCGAGCAGTGTATATCACTAATGGTAATTTCAATTGGTCATTGACTGTATCTTCGGAATGTTTCTTGCTCCTGGAGATTTAACAATCCTAACTCGATAATTACGTAAGATACGGGGGTGTTTTCATGAAAAGTGAGATAAAAATGAAATTTTCAGAACTGAAATGTTTTTCGGGAAAATACGAATAGTTAGTGAATTGGGCGTCCTGTTTCCGATTCCGAAGTGATTTGCAACCTATTTCGACTCCTAATATCATTTTCCGGAAATTGGGGTGGTTCTATATGGATGTTGGCGAGCAGTGTGTATCACTGAAGATTACCCCATTTGGTCATAGAGGGCATTTTTGGAATATTTCTCGCTCCAGAATTTCAAGATTCCTTCCCAACGAATACGTAAGATACAGGGGTGTTTCCATTAGAAATGAGACACACTGAATAAGCTACGAATTAGGATTTTATCTCATTACAATAATATGGCGGACTTCCGGTTTTTCTGGAAATGCAAGAAACATTATTATTTTAAATGGAATAACACTCTTTTTATATATGTTTATATACATATTCAAGTTCAACAAGCCACAACAAGTGCATACTCAATGTCAATGTCAATTATGTCTTGGTTTCGTAAATATTTATTATATTTCCATTTTTGCTGATATTTTATCCGACAATTAGAAGTATTTTTCCCGTAAATTCATAATATGATCTCAGATTTTTGATAATTATTATACATGGTGAATTATTCTAACAATGACTCAACATAGTTGAAAAGTCCCAGTCCTGACATAGGTTTAGAAGGCTACTAGTTGAAGCCTCTGAGTTTAATTCATGTACAAAATTTGAACCCAATTGGGTAATCTCTGTATATGGCAGATTGAATTTTTGTCAGAATCCACAAATCACTATGTCAGTAACGAAGCGGTTTTTGATCATTTTGGCAGTCCCTATAACCCACTATAACCCCACAGTGAGGTAAAATCCTCGATAATGAAAACTTCCTCCCAAGGCTGTGTCTCACGGCCCAACAATTTGATCAAACTACAGATCTGAAATGTCATCAGTGACGTAACGTCAAACACCAGCTGAAATTTAGAACTTGTTCTAAATATTTTTCATGTTGGATCAAACAATAAGGTAAGGACGTTTGTTTCCATGTTTTCTTCATTGATTATTATTTTATGTCATAGGAATTTACAAGAGATACTATTAATTATATTATCAATACTTCAAAAATGCCTGTCCTGGTAATTGGACTGAGGACTATTTCGGAAAATTATAGGAATATTTTTGTCTACTCCAATCCCAAAATGCTTGATTGACTAGAGACTTTATTATGATCTCACCTCATTTCTGCAGGTATACGTTCACGCGCATATAAGTATGATGGATTGATAAAAATTTGAAAAATCTCCCATCCATTCTTAGGTAGTTTTGAAATTTACTATGGGATATCTTCCAGTCTGACTTCATCAAAAATCATAGGTAGGACTCCTCTACCAATATTTCTTCTTTGAATCCATTATCTTGTACATATCTCCCTCCTTTTTTAAATCACTTCGTATTACAAACACAACACAAAATACTTACCATTAAATGAATTTTTATTTAATTTTCCTTGTGATTTTGTCCATTTTAAAGAACCTACTTGAACAAAATTTTTGTTCAAAAATCTTCAAATCATGTGACAAAGAATTCTTGACATTTCAAACCATTTGAGTCAAACAGGCAATGCAAGAATGACGAATATTTTGAGCAGTGATAGTGGTGATTGGAGAAACGTTTCTGAGATAGAGAGAATTAATTTTATCTGGAAATGAACATATGGAACCTGTCTTACTTGAAAGAATCTTAAACATGTGAACCTCACGATAAAAATGCCTTCTAAATGTCTTCTACTTTTAAAAAGTTTCGTTTTTCGTCAATCTAATATAATTTTTTGATAACTGTCAACAGTCATTCCTTGTAGTGAGACGGAATGAATAGTAGCAACCGGAATCGGGAAAGTTGCAAATAAAACGACACATTAAAGTGATTCCGGTGGCGTAATCGGATAAATAAAACGCAACTATAGACGTCGAACACTCACCTGATTGGTCTGGTTGTGCATGGGCTGCCCCTGGCTGGCCGGCCGCTGCCCCCTGGGCGGCGATATCGTCGTGACGGTCACGCCCCACTTACCGCCGCCCGTCACGATCACGTTGCTCGAGAGGGGCGGTGTGGGCACGGCGTTGATGTGCTGCGACGAACTCAACCTGAGATTGTCGATGAACATAGCGTTTATAATAATAATAATAAACGCTTTTATTGATATATAGCAAATAACAGGACATAGCAAGAAAAAATAATAAACAGGAAGATTACATTGAATATCTATCAAGAGGCAGAGTTAGCTCTTAAACGTTCCTGAGAGGAACGAGAAAGTGCTTTCTTCCACTCAACCGTAAAAAACCTAAAACTAAACTTAAATACTAGGATGCAGTTGTGAGCATGCAAGCTACACATTTCTGTGAAAAATTATTATGATCATGACAAATAAGGAGATGCAAATCCGAACATACGAACGTATGTGGTGATGAGCGGTACCAATGATATAAAGAGTATGCTGAACCTTAGTTAGAGGCGGAGATTGCCTGACAAAAGTGATTTCTTTAATTTGAGTTTGAAACTGCTCACCTCAGTGATTTTGAGTTCTTCGGGAAGCCGATTGTAAAGCCGGGTTATCATAAATGAAAATGACGATTGATATTGTGCGGTGTTGTGCAGGGGTGGAGTTAATAAAGATTTAAAGCGCGTATTAAGGTGGTGAACGTCTGTGCGGAATGTGATTTTTTGGTATAGGTAAGACGGTTTCCGTGTAGTTATGATTTTGTGGAATAGTGTGCACGATTGAAGAATTCTTCTCTTTTCAATATCAAGCCATCCAAGCTCATACAAAGGTCTGGAGATGTGATCACGTCTACTCAACCCGCATATCAGACGCACGCAAGAGTTCTGGATTAGTTGTAAACGATGTAGATCTCTTTTAGTAATAGCAGGTCCGAAGATAACATCAGCATAATTCAAGTGCGACAGAACAAGAGATTCGCATAAAGTAATTTTACTACGCTGGTCCAAGATTTTTCTATTTGTGTAGATCAATTTCAGATTACAGAATGCTCGCCTTATGATCATATTGACATGACTAGAGAAATTCAGCGATGTATCCAGTATCACCCCCAGGTTCTTGGCACAGGCAGATAAAGGGAGTATGCAGTCCTTGACTTTGATATTCAAAGAATCGATGCAACGACCGCGAGCATCTTTTTTCCCAAATAACATTGCAACAGATTTGGAAGGATTTATTGAGAGACAGTATTTTTAGATATGATGGACGCAAGGTCAGAGTTGAGCCTCTGGTTTGCTTCTAATAATTCACTTTCTAGGAAAGATATGTATATTTGCGTATCATCCGCATAAAAGTGACTCTTACTGAAACGAACTTCTTTGTGAAATTCATGTGTATACAAAATAAACAGTATAGGGGATCCTTGGGGTACTCCGTTTTCCACAACTAGAAAATCAGAACAGCACTGATCAATCCGTACAGCTTGCATGCGATTTAGCAAGTACGCTCCGAGTAAAGATACTGCATCTGCCGAGAAGCCGACATGATGAAGGATAGGTAATAATAGCTGGTGACGGATACGATCGAAGGGTTTGCCCAATCATTACATACAGTATGATGCAAATATATGGAATAAATTCGTTATTTCAGAAATAGGCAACGGGCCTGACTAGTATCGTAAAATGTTACCCTTTTTCAAAGTCAAGTCAAAAACGTTATCCTGACCACATATTTATCGAGAATATCGAACAACAAATGAATCATTTAATATTGAGAAGGAATATAGGTGATTCAAAGTATTCGGGTTATAAATCGATAACTTGTTGCATAATTATTACAGAGGTGTCAGTTTATCAGTTGAAATAATCCGACTGTGAAGCGGGAGATTAGGGCATCGCCCTAGCTTCTCAGGTAAGGCACTAGCCGTTCACGAGGAAGCGGTCTCAGATCCGGAGAAGGCGATAGTGCTTGGGAGACATTTTCAAAGAATTAGTCAAATCGATAAAGCACCCACCAACGAGGTCTAGGCTGACATGGTAGCAACAGCGGCCCGAATAAGGGCACTACCAAACATCCTACCCCCCAGACAAGCCCTGAGTAGCGAAATAACCACACCCAAGGAAATATTCAATATAATCAAAACTCTTAACATGAATGAAGCACCAGGGCTTGATGGACTGGACATGGTTCTACTGAAAAACATGTCTCGTAAATCAGTAGTCCAATTACATAATATCACAAACGCGATTATAACACATCTCTGCAAGTATTAAGTTCAGGTTAACTGGTAAACAGAATGTCATTAAAGCTATTTTGATTTGGGTGAGTAGAGAGTTGTTTTTCACAATAAATCTCATATTATTCAGCCTCCTCTGTCATGAAAGTCACGAGCCGCCACTGCTATAGCTGTGTACATTCTCAACTAATGTATGGCATTCTGTGTTGGGAGTAATAGCTCTGGTTCTGAAAAGGTCTCCACCAGTCAAAAACGGACAATAAGAAGTATATTTGGTATGAGACCAAGGGACTCATGTCGTCAGATATTAATCTCTCGAAAAATTCCAATCATTTACAATATTTACATTCTGACCGCTCTATGCTTCACTCACGATAATCTTAAAAACTCCAAAACATGTGGTGATATTAATCATTATACAACAAGAAATGCAAATAAACTATTTATTCCTCCAGCTTCACCGGCACAGATTAGAAAAGGTCCAGTCATAACAGCTCTCAAAATATATAATCATTTTCATTCAAATTGAAAAATGAAAATTACAGAATGATGAATATTAAAAATTGGCAAATAGGGTGTCTTTGTACTGACAATGTTATTCTCTATCGGAATGAGTACAAATATACCGGGTGTCCCATTTATAATAAGAAAATAAGGGCGATTTCCGGTCGAACCGGGAGTAACGGAAAACAATAGAGCAGTTCAGCTACCGTTGAGAGAGAAAAAAAATGTCTTCCCATCTGTCCTTGTCTTCAGTGTTCCAACATGAAATAATGAAAATCTTATGTTGCCAACACTGGAAATGAGAAGAAATGAAGAAGAAGACCGTTCTAACCTTCTTTTATATCTAGGTTGATATGATATTCTTCTCCATTTTTTCCCATTTCCAATGATGCCAACATAATATTTTCATTATTTTATGTTGGAACACTGAAGACAAGGACAGATGCGGAAGACATTTTTTTTCTCTCTCAACGGTAGCTGAACTGCTCTATTGAATACGTCAAATAATGCATATTTATGTACTATACTTGCACACCGAATTTCATTTGTTCATAATAATAATAATGAATCGTTTAATTATTTTCAAGAAAAAAATATTTAATAATCATATTAAAACAATGAACAAATCAAAGAAGAAAATAATGGTCGGAGTTCAAATTTGGTGGTGAGTCACCACTAACTTGTTCTTCCACTCAACCCAATCTGTACAAACAAAAAAGTTATAGGGGTGAGCCACTTTTGAGAAACACCCGGTATAAAATAAGATAAGGATACCGACCTGGTCATGCTCTTGTGCAGGCCGCCCACCGACCCGCCCCCAGCGTTCAGCCTCGTCATGCTGCGGTGGGCGTTGGCGCCCGGGGCGGGGTGTAGTCGCCCCGTGCTGCGCGAGTCGCCCAGCTTGGCGCGCCGCGCGTACCCGCTCGAAGGGGCGGCGACCGCCGCGGCCCCGCCCACCTTCACTATCGTCACCGGTCCCGAGGCGACTTGGGCGGCGGGGGGAGTGGTTTGGTTCGTACTGGAAAGAAGGCGGAGTCAGTATGTGTCTAACCATTGTCGTTCTAGATGACAACCTAGTTAGGTAGTTAGTTGGCAGGAGCTATAATATTGTCTGTTCATCGAAAAGAAAAATGAAGAAAATATGTAGTTCAGAGACATCTACGTGAACTAAGTAAACTAAGTTATTCATTTTTTATTCTTAAGCCAAACATTTTTCATGGTCCTGTCAAGTTTGTAAATAAAAATCTGTCATGATGAAACCCGAAAATGAAACATCACGAAAGATATTATCGAGTATGAAAACCATCTACCTATACTTGAATGGAAGTAGAAAGATGTTCAGGCAATGCTGTATTAGGGTCACTTATGATGCAACTTGAATTTAAGTTGGAACTGTGGAGACTCATCAGTCCTTTCACACTTTCTCGACATGCAAGCCAAGCAGAAAGGTAGGGGCTGCTTAGTTCCTTCTATATTTTTGATAAGTTACTATATAATTCATGAAATTTCGTAATTTGTCGTGAAAACATGTCTTTAGTGATGTAAACCATGTACACATCGGAATCACTAAACTTGAAAATTTCAGGTACCTACCTACAGCGAAGAATACCTGCATGAATAGCTGTCATAAATTGATTTCACATTGTTGACAGATTCAAGTGGCCATTGGACTAAAATTGATTTTTCATGATCATACCACCAAATAGATGTTGACATCGTCATGAGACCGTATGTTATACTTAGTTTGAAATAAATCAACAATTTTATAGAATATTTAACAGCACTTAATACATGGTTAAACGTATCTTTTGCTGAAATGCCATAATTCAAGTTCAAAAGCTATATATAAATAATCAGCTTGGCAACATCCAGACGTTTTCAACTTTCGAGCGTGCTGGCATCTATGGAATAATAGAGGAGGCGCCACCTTGCTAATTACAGATTTTTTTTTTCGTCAAAATCAGACTTTGACTTTACTTGTTTATTTATGTACGCTGGTGTATTTGAGAATTACCTTGTGTTGTTTCTGTTTCGTACTCCAGCCAGGAATTTGTCAGTGAAGAGTCCAGGATAAGTACTACAAAGTAGGGTTGCCTCTTTCAATAAAGCATTTTGCGAACTTTTATCAGTTTTCGGTAAATATTCCAGAATAAAATTCAGCGCATCCTGAGCCTTGTCCTAGAAATAAGATTGCGAACATCGATATGTTTATGAGCAAGTTTTCCTTGAAATGAGAAATGTTCATGATGTTACTCATAGAAATGGCGCCCAATGAAATTCACGAAACTTTCCATATATCTGTCAGCTTCAGATCAATTTAAATACAGCTCAAATTAAAAAAAAAAACGTAAATGAATCCTAAGTTTTCTTGAGAATGTGAACTACTGGTAATTTGAAGTCATTTTGTAGCAAGTACTGTAGAGCTATTGTAAAATGAAATCGATCCATACGTAACCAAAAATACCGAAATATTGACAATCTCCTGAATTTAATTGTCGGCCATTCTGATGACGTACTTTTGAACATCTTTTCAATATATCTTTATTCTAGCCCAAAAGAGAAAAAATGCTCCCACCACTTATTCAAGAAAGCTGTCAACTCATTTATGAAAAATGAAAGTTAAAAGTTGGGATATGTAGTACCCACATACCAGCATGATTTTCTAGGTATCTGAGGTTCAAATTCAGGAACGCCCCATATTGGGAATGATTTGTGTATTCTTAGATACTGAGATGGCGACATAACAATAATAGTCAGAAAATGAAAATGTTATTATATCACACATACCTAAAGTAAATTCCACTTAAGAATAAAGTAAGTGGCATGGATAGCACCTCCATAGCAGAGCCTCATTCATTTACCATGAAGGGAAGATTAATAACGTCGATAAACTTATCATACTTCAAAGGTTTTTTTGGTTTTCGGGCTTCTTGTGACATATGAAATATCAAAGGAGAGATTTTTATAAATCCTCTAGTGTGCCCACTCTTCAATTGTTTCGTCAGACTAGCTCTCGATATGAACAATTGAATGCGAGTTTGGAACGTGCGGTTCTCATATTCGATGATAGATGGTGAGAAGGATGAAAAATTTCTTTAAAATTTTCAAATTGCGTTTTGAATCTTTGTTATAGAGTTATGAAGTTGATCTAGAGTTTCAAGGATGTGTTTTCCTTCTTTCGGGACCAGAAGAGTCCCGTTGATGATGCACGAATTCAATAATAGCTGAAGCATATAGAGACAGGATGTGGATGCAAACGAGACAGGGCGCAACGCATAATCCGCGCCTAAACATTTTGAAATTGACATATATGTCACGAATGCCATGTTTTCTGCATAATCATTCATGATTTTGTCAAAATTTTAAATAGAAATATAATAAATTAAGAACATTACTAGTTTATTAAACTGGTATTGATATTATATTATTAGTTGAGTGAGTGTATTATGCTATCATCATGGACTCACTGCTGCAATGTGTGAGGATTATTTGAAAATCCGAGTATTCGTTTTATTTTATGTACCAAAATTGAGTGAATGAACTATTATCACAGAATTTCCTTGATTTAGGACTTGTCATGTCATTCATGAATTCACCACTGAAAGTCAAAATTATAAAAAATTGTGAAAATGTCAAATCAAATGAATGTGTCATGATGCCTGTAAATTTGGTTTGAAACTTCGGAAATTTAGCAAGAGTCTCCCACGCTTCCCTATTTTTACAAAGTAAGGGAATACCCAGAGATTTCCATTAGACTTTTTATACATCTATATCATTGGTATGTTCAAAAAAATGTCTAGTGCTCATTCATTGTTCAGAAAGTTTGGAAATAAAATTATGCTGCAGTTTTTGCTGTAAACATTACCTTACTAAGTTTTCCCACAGCCCCAATGATTTGTGCAGCCAGACATACAGTCTGAGGATGGCTCTGAGCAACCTGCTTCATGACATTCACATGATCAGTCAATAAGGCAGGAATTTTCAAAGCCATATGGAGGAAGACTTGTAGTGTTGGAGTTGCTGTTACAGAATTGCTGAGGTATTCACAAAGCTGTGGTACACTGGCTTCTAGTAGCTACAAAATATTGTAGATGTTTGAGAAAACGGTTATTTTTATTATGTAAGGAAAAAAATAATTAGATGTTAGCTCCAGGTTGTTCTGTCTTCTGACCACAGACTCCTGACGCGAAAAAGAGAGCAAAACCAAGAGCTAAAATCCGAGCTGAAATCTAATTTTTGAATATTACACAATTTTCCGAGAAATTTTCTTTTGAAACTGAAAAAACAATGATTTAATATAAAAAAAAAAAATTTGATTATATCAAGGCGAGATTTGAAGTGTTATTGGCGAGTGGACTGATGAATGAATTATTGGCATTCAGGTGATTCCATCCAACCAGCATGGCTTCATACCTGGAAGATCAACCACAAAAAACCTCCTCTACTGCTTGGATAAATGATCAATATCTTGACACCTCATCACCTATTGATATAGTATACCTCGATTTTTCCAAGGCCTTCGATAAGGTTCCTTGAGACAAGCTGTTACATAAACTCGAACACTTTGGTGTAAGAGGAAAACTCCACAAATGGATAGCCGCATTCCTCTCCAATAGGGTCTTCAGAGTGAGGGTTGGTTCGAGTCACTCAAACTCTCACCAAGTTTTATCTGGAGTGCCTCAGGGATCAGTTTCGGGGCCAACATTATTCCTTGCCTATGCATCGGATCTACAAGTTTTGAAATCTGACCATGCATTTTTTGCTGACGATAGCAAGTTTTTTGGAAATCCATTATCCAGTCATGATGATCTTCAATCTGACCTGAGGTCCGTGCAAAATTGGTGCATCACATGAGATATACCTTTGAATATAGACAAGTGTTCTGTTTTGCACAATAGCAATAGTAACCCCGACTTCGTTCATTACTTGGATAACAAGACCATACCTGCAGTAGAGAATCACAACGACCTAGGAGTAATCTTCAACAAAAAACTGTCAGTGTCGAATCAAAGTTGCAGCTGTTGTTAGTAAGGCAGTCGCGCCTACTTACTCAATAAATGCTTCAATCATCCTGAACCAAGGCTCTTCAATCAATTGCATAAATCATACATTCGTCCATACCTAGAGTATGCCGTCCAGGTGTGGTCTCCTTATCTAGTGCGAGACATTCAACATTTGGAAAGAGCTCAACGCAATGCTACTCGAATGGTGAGAGGCTTTAGTGACCTATCCTACGACCAACGTCTATCATCTATCATGCCTGAATCTACCTTACCTCAGTGAGCGACGTATTAGGGGAGACGTCATTATGATTCCTTCTCTGTAGATCTTTCTGGATTATTTCAACTTCAGAATGACGACAGATTGAGAGGTCATTCCATGAAGTTGAAACGAGACAACTTTCGTACTACAGCTAGACAACAATTCTTTCCTAATCGAATATTTTCGAGGTGGAACGCCCTACCTGGTGATGTGGTAACAGCGCCAAGTGTTAATACTTTCAAAAACCGCTATGACTCGTATCAGTTTCAGTGAACTATAGGTATCCATATGTATTGTGCAATATGTATATCATTTATATCCATTCATTCCATACACTATCCTGTACACTTCAATATTCAATTTAAATACTCCACTGTGTCGTTAGAAACCTAGATTAATTTTTGCAACACTTCTCACGCTCTTTTTATGTAAATATCAAAATCGTTGATTTCCAGAGCTCATTTCAAACGTAACGTCATGGCTGCCATTTGGCGACACGTCGAATAAATGGTGACGTCAGTTTTTATGCTGTTTCGTTATTGGTCAGATAATCTTCCATTTCCACTCATAAAGCAAGGTTGTCAATTTACCAATTATAATCAAGTTGTCAAAAAGATGTTTGAGTCTTGTCAATGAAGAAAACATAATAGGAGGAACTCATGACATTATAGAGTTCATTCCTGACTTTTTGGAGCAACCAGCATGTCCAGATATTTCTCATTCTCCATAACAAAATATCATGTGGATGTTGGAGACTTGGCAACATTGTGCGGAATGCTGAGAACTGACAAGACCACGCCCAAAAGTCGTGCGTGGTTTCGTCACGTTCACCGATTCAAATGTAATCTAGTGTGAATTAATATAATGATTATTATTTACACAAATGTATTATAAGCAATAAGCCACAAATCATAAGGGAACATTTGGAGACAATTGAATTTTTATTGCTAATTAGGAATATTACCAATACTCAATTGAGAATTTATGAATAATTGCATAACTTATATTTCTGAAATTCCCAATCATATTTCAACACATGGCAACTGTTCTATGGTCTGCTCCAACTTATGAAATCATGGCGTCAATTTTTACTGGCGGTAAATTTCTAGCTGTTTGAAAATTACCGTGGCATTATTGATGATTTAAACACCTAAAAATCGGCCGAAAAATTTTTAAAAAGTATGAATTTGAAAGGTGTTCGAGTGATGATTCTTTTTAAGAAATGAAAAAAAAATAGTCCACTCGCTTACACTCAGTTCCAAAAAAAGTGACGCACTTGATATTTGACCTATCTTCTTAAAAAAAATAGTAGGCCGATTTTCCTTTGTTTTTTATTTGTTGTTAGGTAATGCATTTGTCTTTAAAAACAAATAGAGAGGTGAAAATTTTTTCAAAGCCTCCTTGATGGTGGTGGAATGACTCGAACCATGATGTATTCTTAATTTTTGACTCACCCTGTGTGTTAATTGAGTAATGGCATAGAAAGTGCTTACACCCGAGCATTTTGTTTTTTCATTCATTGATTCATCTCTAAAATTTTCCGAATTACAGCTTTTTTGCTGAATTCTTGCAGATTACCAACTTTCTGAATTTATCGAGAAACAATTTTTTAATGAAATAAACTGATATCAATAATTTTAAAAACATTTTTATTAAACACAAAATTATAAATTGGGATGACTACTTAATACCGTGTATTGCCTCTTCTAGCAACTCTAAGAACTTCTAATCTTCGAGGCATACTGGAAATTAAGTTGCTTATTGTTTCCATTGGTATACGATCCCATTCTTCCACTAATGCATCTGCCATTTCTGCGAGACTTTCCGGAGACCTCTCGCGAGAACGTACCCTTCTCCCTAATTCATCCCACACATGTTCTATAGGATTCATATCAGGGCTTCTCGCAGGCCATTGTAATGTGGTAATACCAGTAGCTTTTAAGAAGTTTATCACTATTGCTGCGGTGTGTGGTCGGGCATTATCCTGCATCGATATAAAATTATTGCCCACTAACTCTGCATAAGGTAAGACATACTGCTCTAAAATGTCAATGTAAATTTGGGCATTCATCGACTGCCTCACCGGAAAAACATTAAGGGGTGTCTTTCCATTCATTGAAATCCCTCCCCACACCATAACGGACCCACCAGTTCTTCTCCACACTCTTTTTCTTCCATCCACCATGTCAAGGCAAAACCTTGACTCATCCGTAAACATTCACGAATATTCCACTGTCCATAATTTTCAACAAAATTTCTTCTAGCAGCACGATGTTTGGGCAATAATTTGGGACCTTTTGCAGGTCTCCTAGCTTTTAAATTAACTTCTTTCAGACGTCTACATACCGTCTGCTTACTTACTGCAACATCAGGAATTTGGCGAAGATAATGCTGAACATTTACCGTAGTAGTATTTGATCGATTCCGTAAAATCCGCAATCTCAAGAAGCGATCATCTCCTGGAAAAGTTTTTCGGGGGCGACCAGAACCGACCCTCGGAGCGGGTTTGTTCCTACTTGCGGATTACTACGAGCAGTTGCTTCATGAACTCCCACTGCACGAGCGGCGTAACGTTTACTACGCCCATTGTTTACTAACGCAACTAATCTTGCTATGGTAATTTTGCACTAATCATGCGATGGTTTTTTTTCGAAAAATTTTTTTAGTACTTACGTATTTTTGTCTGAGAAAACACGAGTTTTCATAACGAAAATGTGAACAAACCACTATTTATCGGGATATTTCAAGAAAAAGTTCGAAATTTTGCCTTATTTTCCCCCTTGTGTTGGATGCATTTACAGGTACTTGCTCTTCTTATTTTGTCATTGGGCACTTTATATACTCATGATGTACTTGAATGACACATTTTAAGCTAGAAAATTCAACAGGAAATATGATTTTATGGCGAGTTTTTCCTATTTAGTGAGCAACCATTACAGATGACGGCCATTTAATCCATAGGCAATGCAGCTGTCGATGGATTGCTTTGGAATGACATTACACACGCCATTATTTCAAATGATATTCTACCTTCTTTTCACTAAACATGGGTAAATTCACAAGAAAATCATATTTCTAGTTGACTCATATAATAAAAAAAATGTGTCCAACATCGTGTGATATATATAAATTGTCCAATGATAGAAAAGCAAGGGCAAATTGTTCTAAATGCGATCCAAAGACAGGCGGAAAAGAAGGTGAAATTTGTAACTTTATAGTGAAATATCCTGATAAATAGTGGTTTGTACACATTTTCATTATCAAATTCGTGTTTTTCAGACAAAAATACGTAAGTACCAAAAAAAAATTTCAGAAAAAAACCCATCACATGATAAGTGCAAAATTACCATAGCTACAGGATTTATTTGAGGCATTTTATGTAATTTTAGTCAATAAAACAAGACACTTAATTAATGACACAACGATAAATGGTCAAATATGGAGGAATACAACAAATTAGTTGCTATGGCAACGGCATTTGTTTTTTAAAGACAATGTGATCCTACCAGAGTATTTTTTTAAAGACAAATGCATTACCTACCAACAAATAAAAAAAAAAATCGGACAATTTTTTTTTTTTAAGGAGATCGGCCAAATATCAAGTGCATCACTTTTTTTGGAACTGATTGTATTAAACCTGCATTGCTACGGAAATACTTTAAGTAATCAAATATCTGTCAATTTAATTCTGTGATTTGATTTAAAAATTGTAAAGCTAGTGGCTGCTTAGTAGTTATTTTTGATAATGTAGGCTATTCAATAAGATGACTTATGAAACAACATAAAAAATATTTCCTAAGACGTTACAGTTTAATTTCAGTGTTGCTTTTGTTTTCCTTTAAAAAAAAATCTTGTATCCATACAAATGTTTGCATATTCTGGACCATTACAAATGTAGGAATTTTCGAGGGTATTTTGAAAAATTATCAAAGCCTTTCAATAACTAGTTTCAGCCTTACATATATATAGGCCATCTTCAGACAATGTATTATAAACATATGGGATAAAACCAATCAGATATTCTGCTGTTTATCAAGTTTGTTGATATTACCTGGGATATTACATAGGTTCAAAAACTCTTTGTGATTCTGGTATTGGACCACTCCTGGGTATTATTATAATTATGGTCAATTTTCATGACTTAATTTATACTCACAGAGGGATAATCTTTTGCCATTAAAGAAAACAGGTTCAGCAGTGCCAGTTTTTCTTGGTTATCACAGTGAGGAAGGAGAGATACCAAAGCCATAGCATGCCCTGGAAATGGTTCTGGGGACACTTCATAGATGTTTGGCAAAACTCGGCACAGTGGATAATTCCCTGAAAATAGTAATGAATTTTATTTAATGCATGATTGGCAGAAAAGAAAAAAATTTGCAAGTCTGTTTTTCACCTGAAATTATAGAATCCATGATTGGTTGAACATGTGGTGTTAGAAGAGATGCATGTTCCATAGCAGCTAATGATAAATATGATGCCATATTTCTAGATAATTCTTTATTTCCTTTATGTAAAAACTTAACTGCTACTGGCAAAGCTCTTAGCATAACTGATTTTATACTATAATTCTAAAACAACAACTTACTAATGGGGTGATGAAAGAATATTTATATTTTTTAGTTACCAAAAATATACAAGAAATAATATCACTGGAGATCTTGGCATGTGGAGGATCTTCATCTCTTGCAGATATTTGTAAATTGTGATGCAGGCATGATTCCAGGAGGGTGACAAGTGCTTCACAATGTTGTTCTAGACTTCCTGTCTCTCTGATGCAGGATGTAACCCTTGTCACACATATTTCTACCACACTTTGATCATTGTCATTATTCACATAATCAGGTAGGGAAGAAATGGCAGTTATTTCTCTCAACTAAAAAACAGGTACTTGTAAATTATCTGGATATATACAGGGTGTTATTCAATTATGTGGCCAAACTTCACAGGGTGATTCTTTGGATGATTCTAAGATGAAATATGTAAAAAATGCATAGTACAGTGACAAATTAGAAAAAAATCATTCTTTGTGAATCCATCAATTATGGCTAAACTAGTCTCTCACTATACTGAAATTATTACTGAAGAATTTCAACCAAATTGAGTACCTATAGAGCAGGCTTTTTATGATATATATACATATATTGATGATAACACCCTGTATATGAAGTCAACTCTACCAGAGGCTCTACTGCTTAGTCTACTGCTGTTAGGATTTTTGAACATATTTATGTTTTGAAGTAATCTTATATAGGTATTTTGATAATTTTTATTTTTGAATTTCTCACCAACCAGCAGTTGGGCAGTTGGGATTTCCCCCTCCAAAATATTTTTACAAATAAACCAAAATATATATATATACACACACACAATACAATAGACCTTGCCTTTACTTAGAAATCATTACAAAGAATATCATTTGACTTGATTTCAAATATTCATTACCATGATACCCATTATACATTGGATTTTCTTTCTTTAGAAATGGGCACTACATTTTGCATTGACATTGACCAATTTGTTATGTTTATATTGATGATATCCAATATCTTATCAATGATATTGGCACATATTTGGCAACAGTGAATTAACCTGTTGCATATACTTACTGCTAAATATTATTGAATTGTGGACATTCTGTGGTAAGTAATTTATTGGACAGAACAAGGGTAGAACCGAGAGTGGAACATATAAAAGACTATTTTATAATTCTAGAATCCATATCAATCTTACCACATTAGTTATATCATTTACAATAACAGAATCCGGCACAGAAAAAAGATCTCCGGCTCTGGAGAGATCCCTATTTTTCAACACCTGCATGAAAAGTTCATGCATTTTTCTATTTTTCAATTTATCTTCTGCGCCGTTGACACTCATTCTTTTTATCACAGAAACTTCAAAACAAAACAGAAATTATTATAGCGACTCAAAAATTCAAACAAACGGTTCCCAGCATACTGTGAGTTCATTCACATCACATCACACGCACTGAAATAAAACGGTTGCTGCTGCAGACTGGAATTTCGTTAACACAAAACTGTAAAAAATCCAACATATTTATTTCAACTATGGTCAATGACTTTCGTCTGATAGGTGTCTCTAGGAGGTAGGTAGGTTAAATAAATTGGGTTTACATTTCACGAATAGTTTACACTTCTTCACACAGGTGGTTTCACAACTGAGCATGCGCGAGGCGTATTAACTGTAAACTTCTTGAAAACAGGCTTGACAGACAATGACAGGCTAGGCTAGGGCTAAGCTACGGCTACGCTCATGCGTGATGCAAGAGACGCCACTCAATTTACTATTCATGGATTCACGCAACACAAATGCAAGTCTACCAAGAGCATCCGAGACCTATTTCTATTCTATTTTTACTCTATTTTGAGATTTCAGACGTTGCGATGACATAAAAACTACGGGAAAACATGTCTTTCAATCTAAGCCAGGAGTTAGATGTCAGGTTAGGTTCAGACTACATATGACTACATTGAGTAGTTTACAAATGATATCACTGTTATACAGTTTTTTGCGGCCTGAAGACCATAAGTACGACCCCGTCCACTAGGTGGTATTACTTGTCTCATCCTATCTGCAGTCACTGCAAAATGCAATCGCTGTAATCCTAAATCCTATCTACAGTATCTACAATGCTATGACATGTATCTATCGATGCTCTCAAACTTATCAAAGAATTGAAGGAATTTGATGTATAAATAACTCATGGAATAATAACTGATTTGCTGCATTATTTTGATATTCTTCTAGTAGAAAAGCTACATTTTTCAGTGCTGTCTGGAGATAGAAACTAACAATTCTTTCTGTAACTGCTATGATGGAATGAACAGAACAAAAATAACAAATCAATGTAAAATGTTTAATTTATTTTAATATAGTAATTATAACCTAATCATCAGAGTTTTCTTGCAACTGTTTTATCATTTTTTCCAGAGATTTTATTCTCTGATTCACAGTTGTCATTCTCTCTCCCAAATCATCACATAGTGGTCTTACTACTTTTGATACTATGTGAACCATGGCCAGCGTTTTAAAAGAATCATTGTGAAGACTGGCCAATTCATCTTGTGTGTTGTTATCTTTATCATCATGACAATCCACTTCTTCTTGAATAAGAATTCTAGGAAGATCAGCAATACCTATAACAATCTCAATGACAGAATGCATATAGAGGATGCTGGGGATATTAGCTCACCTTCTAAATTGTAATTTTGTAATGGAGAACTTTGAATTACAAGTTCAACTTCTCTTCTTTCGAGTTGTGAGACCCCTCTGCTTGCTTGAAAACATGTTACCTGAATTTGATTTGTTCTCAATCTAGAATCATTCTGGAAAACTGAGAAAATGAGACCAACAAAGAGAGGCTCCATTGTCTGGTACATTCCCTGTGTTCCTATGTCTACAAAGGATGTGGTGTATTATATAAGCAAGCAACACATAAAAGTCATTCTACCAACGTGGCTTGGCCATACTGTTATATGGGGATGTGAATGGTACCATCCAATTACTCTCATTGGCCTGTCTAACTTTGCTTGTAACTGTTCTGCATGCACAGAAGCTGTACACAGTTGTTCTGGAGATATTTCTACTCTATCAGGCTGTTTGTCACTTCGATGCAGAATTACACATGCTGTTATGTGAGATATACATTCCACCTCATCAACCTGAGACGGTTACAATGATTATGACAAAAATTATAAATTTTTTATAATTATTACCTCTCCTAGAAGTAATCCCATAATTTCTTGTTTTTCGGTTGTGAGGGCATGTTGAACACATATTGCATATACATCTGCTGCCAAAATAACTTTTTTGAGATGTTTTTCGGAAATCATATTATCAGTTTCAAAAGATAATTTTTTTGTAAATAAACAAACTGTCAATGTCAGGTTACTAGGTTAGGCTATTGACACAAGCTTGACATTGCTCTTGACTCGAGGACAGGTCGCGTGCAAGAACTGTCAGATGACCGACCCTGGAGGCAAAAACAAGTGATCGAAATAGTTTTCCACAATTATTTTGGCATATGAATCGTATTTTTCCGCTATTCATCAATTCGCTAATGCCATCACATTGTGCTGTTGTAAAATGCACAAAAACTGCAGCGGAAGATGAAGAAATCCGGATGGTACATTATGATTCAAAAGTAAGTACCTAATATAGTCACTCACATAGTTTTCATTTTTGAAATTTGGTTATTTCTCTGATTTCTCATCGGAATTCCTTCTGCAATAGGATCAGCTAATATAAATATACCTGAAATTTCTAGAATAATGAAGGAGATTGGATTCATGTGCAATCAATCGGTAGGACTGGTCTGACATGCTGACGATCGTGTGTGTTGTAGACATTTTCAATCTATTAGCAGCATTAGCTTGTATTGCAGAAGTGGGTAAAAGTGCACTTATCATGCAATGGGGTTTTTTTCGAAAATTTCTTTTGGTACTTACGTATTTTCGTCTGAAAAACACGAATTTCATAATGAAAATGTGAACAAACCACTATTTATCGAGATATTTCAAGAAAAAGTTCGAAATTTTGCCTTCTCTTCCCCCTTGTGTTGGATGCATTTACAGGTACTTGCTCTTATTATTTTGTCATTGGACACTTTATATACTCATGATGTACTTCACTGACACATTTTAAGATAGAAAATTCAACAGGAAATATGATTTTTATGGCGAGTTTTTCCTATTTAGTGAGCAAGCATACCAGATGACGGCCATTCAATCCATATGCAATTCAAATACGAGATGTCAAATGTCAATAGATTGCTTTGGAATGACATTACACACGCCATTATTTCAAATGATATTCTTCCTTCTTTTCACTAAACATGGATAAATCACAAGAAAATCATATTTCTAGTTGACTCATATAATAAAAAAAATGTGTCCAACATTGTGTGATATATATAAATTGTCCAATGATGGAAAAAGAAGGGCAAATTGTTCTAAATGTGATCCAGAAGACAGGCGGAAAAGATGGTGAAATTGTAACTTTATAGTGGAATATCTCCATAAATAGTGGTTTGTTCACATTTTCATTATGAAATTCGTGTTTTTCAGACGAAAATACATAAGTACCAAAAAAATTTTTCGAAAAAAACCCCATCGCATGATAAGTGCACTTTTACCCAGAAGTGGCAGAAGGCAGAAGGAATTTTAATAAGGAATGACAACATTTCATAATGCTAACTATGTGAGATTACTATTTATCTGAAAAATCATATTCCCTAGTCTCTTGCTGCATTTTTAGTGCATTGTACACAGGTGATTCAATAACGGTGACGAGGTAGAGTATCTCAGGAACTAATAGTTTATTAAACACGCCTCCTAGCGAGGGCGGTAAGAACCAGAATGGTATGTATGGATCTTCTTATTCTTCTTCTATTCTTATTATATTCACCAAACCTTCCTTTCTCGAACCATACATTTTGTTAGCAAATTATTAGTTCCTGAGATACAGCTTCTCGGTTACCCTTATTGAATCACCTGGTACAACAGCACAATGCGAAGGCATGCTTGAATTAATGAATAACGCAAGAAACACGATTCGTATGCCAAAATATTGTGAAAAACTATTTCAACCTTTTGATTCCTCTGTAACCAAATAAAAAAGTGAGGCTGTGTTTCAATAATTCACAGAAGAATGAGGTTGTGTTTCAATATTTTGCCTCCAGGGTCGGTCTTCGTACACGCGACCTATTTGAGGTCCTTGAGAATCTTGAGATGAGTCCACGAGTTCCCCGATGAATGAATCATAACAACACCAGACAAACACCACAGCTACAGAACTCTTCTACCGTTCTGTGAAAACAACACAAGAAAGGTGGCCTCTTAATTTGCATAAATCCCATTTGCCCAAACATATGCATAGGAGACCAATCAAAGCGATTTTGGCAATGGCGGTAAAATCAAATCACTGTTGTTTACGGTTATCAAACTTATACCACAGTTTAAGGAAATACCCATTCCTTAAACTGTGCTTATACCATCCAGTGACTCTGATTTACGGTAAATTCGAATAACGAATGTTTTTACATCATGACTGATCCTGAAAACAGAAACATCATTGAAATAGCGAATCACTATCGGCCACAACAGTGTAGTACTTTTTTCGGGGAGGAAGGAAGATATTCCTTTCTGCATAAGAAACATTCTAACCTTACTTGTCTTATATGACCCTCCTTCCGAAAAAGTATGTTTTTTTTTATCGCTTGGAGCTCACGAAAGGGAATCCCTATAATGTTCAAAGAACATCGTGCGTTCCTAGGGAGGATAGGGATAGGAGGTAGGTATTGGAATTTTTTTTGAACTTCTGAACTTCTAGAGATTATATGTTGTTGGGAATACTTCCTCAGGCAATGAATTCCAGAGCCTAGCCGTTCTATGGATGAAGGAGTTTTGATAAAGTGCTGTTCGACATCTTTCGAGGTTAACGACGAAAGGATGTGCTAACTGGGCTTGTCTAGTTCGGAAAAGCACTTTAGAAATCAGAATTAAAAAAAAACACGGCGATACTTCGAAATTATAGAATGAAGAAAGAACTTACATTGGTAGTATAATATGATGAATTGATCATCATTAAGGTCGTGGAAAGAAATTCTGAATTGAGAAAACCCAAAACAGGATTCTAAGAATATTCCTTTTCAAGGATTCCTTTTCAAGAGAGTCCTTTATTGAGTTTGAAAACCTGATCGTTTAAATTTCCTTCGTCAACCGCCATTGCGGCAAACTTATGTTGTGTGGCCACCCCACAGCACCAAGACAATCCTTCACTAAGAAAATCTAAAGCTCTTTTTTTACACGAGAGAGATTTCTCTGAATTACTAGATTTCTGGTAAGAGATTAGTACTTCAGGACCACTCCAGGGATATAAACTCCGTTTGAGAAGAAGCTCCATCTAATTTACTTCGCTGATTAAGAGGGCTTTACATTGTACATCCCCCGTCGTCATTGCATACACTAGGTGATATACCAGCCAGGTTGCCTCATGAATTAGAAGTATTGTAGCTTCGTAGGTCGTCACGATGGCTGGTGATATAATGCTTTCCATGCAAAAGGCACCTGCCGGTACCTCCAAAGGCTGCGGAAGAGCATGACAAGTAGCTGCTACGAGGATGGTAAACCTAAAAAAGTTATCAGCCAAATAACCTATAATCTAATCTAATCATCATCGTCTTTCGATACCTAAGCTGGCGGTGTCCAGGGATCATTTTAGGGGAGTATCCGCCCTACGTCAATCACTTCCTTTTTACTCTGCCGGGTAGGACCTTTGTGGATCTTTAGTCCACTTCGCCGATTTTTCTCAGAACGTAGTAAGGGCTGTGCCACCTCAATAGTAGTTTTTATGATATGCCTACTATCTTGCTTGTAGTAATTACCTTCACCTCACCTCCAGGAGCCTATATATGCTTAAGTCAAACGTTTTCTTATCTTCCTTCTGCCTATCACCAATATTTTGAACCGCTAACCTAACCTGACCGCTATAAACCTGTTCTTGAATTTATTCTGCGTCCAGCAAGGTTGTAGGCTCCATTACACTGGCTTCGGTAGGGAGTACAGGCCCTCTTCCGTAGACCAACATAACGCGGTGATTATTTTGTACTGTCCTGTCTCGATCTTTTGTATGCCCACTTAACATGAGGAAGATATTTATCCCAACCTGCTTGCTCCGTATTGGTGAAAATTTACAGCATATTAGCCTAGGTTTCATTAAGCCTTGCAGGAACTAAGCCTGGGCGAAAAGTTTGGCCTGTATCGCTCAGCGAAATTCGAGGAGAATTGGTAATTATTTTTTCAGTATATGAAGGAAGTGCTGCGCCGTTTCTGCCTGGTTTCTGCCCACCTTGTGGCGTAGTCTGTGGCTACCACAATAACTGTTTTGCCATTCCTGCTGCGTCTGTTATATGATCGAAGGGTAGGGAAGTCGTTGTTCGAAGGAGCGCTTATAGCTCGATCGTATAGCCCAGATAAATATTAATTCAGCGGTATAGAGTGAGCCGGTGGGTTACTCCACTGGTCGTATGTGCTTGCGACCCGTGATCTGTTCACACTTCGCTTGCAGTTCTTATCATTATTATTACAAACGCTGATGCAAAGTAGGTATTATACAGTTTTTACTATTTCAAAAAATCATAACTCATTTAGTTCAAATTGTAGTAAGCATTTTTATTCATGAAATTAACTACAAAATGTGGAAATTCATTTGTGAAAAATCATGCCGTCGAGATGCTATGTCCTCCCACGTGCATCGTCTCCTCCAAACATTCTCTGAAGTTGGCAAACACGCGGACATAGAGTTTTTGTGGAATTGCTCGAGTTTCATCGCGAATTCTTTGCTTCAACTGATTCAGATTAGTAGGAATTTCCGTGTGCACCATTGATTTCAAGAAACCCCACAAAAAAATCCATGATAATCAAGTCGGGACTCCTGGGAGGATAATTGATGTCGCCATTTTTCGATATGACCTTTCCTGGAAACATCCTTCGAACGACCTGCATTTAAAGATTCGTGCATGGTGTGAGCAGTTGCCCCATCTTGCTGAAACCAAGTGTTTTGGTTGAAGCCACCGACATTTTGCAATTCTGGTTCAAGAAAATTTTCCAGCATTAACGGTCAGAGTTAACGATGACAGTGAAAAGATGTGCTTCTTTAATAAAAAAAGGATCAATGATTCCATGTGCAGACACTGCTGCCCACACTGTCATTTTGGGACTATGTAGAGGTTGCTGATATTTTCCCTTGGTTTTTTATCACCCCAATATACGCAATTCTGTTCATTTACGGTCCCGTTTAGGTGAAAGTGAGCCTCGTCACTTAACAGAATGTTATCGAAGGTGTCGAAGTTCTATAACACGTGCTGTCCCAGTCAACACACGGACATTCGATGGACATCCATTGGACGTCCATTTAGGATATTTGGGATATCCAGAGAATATCCAGTGATATCCGATGTATATCTTATGGACGTCCAATGGACGTGCCGAGTGGAAGGAGTTGGACTTCTATAGGATATCCTTCAGGGACATCCATAAGACATTTTTCAGGGATATCCATAAGATATTGTTCACAAATATCCATAAGACATTTTTTAGGGATATCCATAAGATATTGTTCACAAATATCCATGAGATATTTTTCAGGGATATTTACTAAATATCCTTAACAATATAGAACACCATGTATATTATTCCATAATGAATTAGGAACTATTATAACGAATTCAACGGTACCGGATTGGATAGGGTTATTTCAAACGATTACGAAGATATGGCATTCGAAGTTTTCATATTATGCTCATTGAGGATATGGAAATGTGAATATCTTTCTAATCGTTTGTAGAAATCCTATCAAACACAGTATCGTTGAATTCGTTATGATAATCCTCAACCGATTATGGAATAAAATACAGGGTGTCCCGTTTGAAAATGCCATCCTCGGTTAAACCAAAAGTGCGGTAAAGCAAGTAGATATGTCGAATAATATAAAATGAACTATAATTCATGACCCCAATTGACGTTTTACTACCTCATGAAAGAATTCAATTTACCATGACTTTCGACATGGATGCATTTTTAGACCAATCAGAACGATTCTAGCCATGGAGGTTAATTCGAATTGAATTCAATCTTTTGAGAGATAAATAGAGGAGGCGAGGTGGCCAGATTTGAATCGCGTTATCCCTATCGCAACAATGAAGCTATTTTCCGAAATGCTGTTAAGGTGAATTCAAGAATTAGATTCACTTAGATTTTTCCATCTTTCTTTTGGAAAATTTATCATTCACGCGAATGCCATATTGATTTATATTTTATTGCTTCAGAATATTTTATTACTATCCATTGGGAAAATACCTACCCAGTTTTGAATTCAGGGATGCGAATATATCTTCTTATGGATCTCCATCTCAATCCCAAGAAAAAAAATGGAGATACAAGTTATTTCTGAAAAATCATATTTTTGTGCGAAAATGTTGAAGAACAAAAGTTATTTTGACATAAATATGATTTCATGTTTTCTTTGGATATCTTATGGCTATCCATAAGATATCTTCTGATGGATATCCGCTATAAATCCATGGATGAATATCTCATGGATGTCCATCTGAAGACCACAAAAAAGTAAATATATGAGAGCTATTTTCGAGTGATTGTATATTTTTGTACGAAAACATTGAACAACAGAGAAAAATTCCAAACTGTGGTGTTGTTATTTATATGAATTCATATTTGCATCAGATATCTTAATTGTGGCTATAAACATATTATACCTACATAACAATAGTTATATGCTGATGGTAAACTACCTTTGAATTTCTAATAAACATGTGATTTGCATGTGATATTTGTGATGATTCGTATTGTTTTGAACCATTCTCAATTAACAATTTTTGTTCGCTAAACGAACATCTTATGGACGTCCATAGGTGATCCGCATCAGAATATCCATTTGATATCCTCTGACGGATATCCTATGGATATCCATTTCATGTCCCAGGATATCCCGACCTGAAATGGACTTGAGAAGGATATCCATAGGATATCCTGTGTTATCTGGGGTGCAAATGCTTCCACTTTTAATGCTCGCACAATTCGAATTTTTTAAGGATAAAACTTCAGGTTCTTCTTTAAGATAGTGTGAACGGTAGATTTTGATTAAGTTAGGGCGGTAGCGTGTTTTCTCATTGAACACGCTCGATATTTTCCGCACTTAATCTACCGACTTTGGGGCGACCGATATGGTTGTTACAGACTGTTGTGCCTTCTGCTTCGAAATTTGCAACCAGCAATATCTGATTAAAGGACGCGTCGGAGCTCGAATAATGTTTTGTGAATTGATATTTGCACGGTACGAACTTGGACGAAAGAGAATGGTTGTTTTCGTAAAATGCTTTTACACAAAAAGGTCGCTGCAACCCGTGAATCGCTCCGTTGTCACTGAAATTCCAAGAGACGCGCTCACGATTGTAACTGGACAGATCCTCCCACTCCTAGAAGTTCTCGAGAAATGTATGATCTAAGAATATAACTGAGAAATATTGAAAACCGTTTCGGACACCCTGTATTTAGAAAATTTGTTTATGCACCAGCCGCCATAGCCTCTTCGAATTCAATATCAAAACAGTGAATAAAACTGGTGAGTGGTTGATACCAAAGTGATTTAAAAAAAGTTCTATAGTTCTTGTTTTTCAAACAACTGTTTATAATATATAATATAATATAAGTATAATAATTGGAAGCATCCATATACTTCAAATCTCATGGATCGATAAGTGATTATAGCAGGTATATTTTATTTGGTGTGAAACCAATGATAATAAGTAGCCATTTAGCCAAGTTAATGCTCAAATCGAAATTGGCTCAGCAACACATATTCCATTGATATCACAAACTAAACCATCATCACATCGTGCCAAATATGCTCCTCCTCCGATGCCAAATGGTCGACAAATCTGACCCTCCACTGAAAAAAAATTATATTTAAATATAAGTATATATTAATAATGATACACAGGGTGAGTCAGAATAAGACCGACAAACATCTTATCCGGATTCCTAACTTCCCCCAGTTAACACAGATTGATTCCAGAGATATAAGTGGGCATCACATTCATGCCACACAATACATCCGTGACTCGAAATGGGAGTCCCACTGAAATCACAATGACTGCTATTCCGTACCCTTTTGAGTTGGTCAATTTATGATTCACATTATGATGCCAAATGGAACTCACAGTTCGTGTTCGTATTAAGTGACTTCTTATATATTCAACATCAAAATTGATTGAGTCCGTTTTCACTTAAATATAAAAGAATGTGAGGTTCCATAGTGAGTCTCTTGGTTCTTAGGGAGCTTCACAAATTCATCTACATTTTAAGTCACAAATCCATAAAGATGTGACGAATATTGCGAATGATTCGTAAAATAAAGAGTCCCCTCTGGCGATACTAATGATGTCTCCTTGTAATTCGCATTGTTACCTAGCGAGATATGAATCTGACATCCCAGGGATGTTTGCGTTCACTGGGTCATTTTGAGGTCAAAAGTTTCCATCAACGAATCCTCTCTCTGAGATACAGGGTGTCAAAAACACAAAAAATAGTTCTAAATTAATTTCTTCATAACCCATGTAGGAGAAAAATTCGAACTTGATATACTACTCCAGGATTATCGACGTAATTACTTGGAGTTTTCAGTATTGAATTTTATTTACAAGTGGCGTATTGATAGATAGATGAAATATCAAATTGGTTTATGACATCAGTTAGGCTCATCGATATATCTAACCTAAAAGTAATATCATTCCACGTGCGTAAACGTAGAGGTTCCTGAGATATTTGCGAAAAACTAATGGTATACCTTGAGGTAATTGCGTGCCATGACCGCAAAACACTGATCTTGCACGAGCTATCAAAAAATGTCTCAAAACCTCCTGAATATTTTTGAATGTTGAGAACATTGGGAACATAGTAAGGGTGAGTCTGGAGTAGATCCACTACACACTGTTTTACCACTAACTATGCCATCAGCTTCAGGGGATGATTAAAATTGTTTTAATCTTCTCCATCTAGCCATTATAATCCATTTAAAAAATCATAAATTTGAGTTGTATCTGCAAAACCATACCCCGAAGAAAAATTCGAGTGCGCCACTGGATTTTGCATGAAATTCTCTAGGGGATAAGATTTGGATTTAACATTTTCGCAGAAAAACTTCGTAGATATAGAGGGGGTTCAAAAAGTATGAATTTTCAAAATCGCCCTGTATCTCATAAACGCAAACAGTTATGCAAGATCTGATTAGGCCATCTTGAGTTTCACAAAAAAGTGGCATGGGACTGCGAAAACCGCAAGGTTCTATCTCCAAAGATAACCGAGATATCACGCAAAAGCATCGAAAAGTGGACACACTGTACATTGCCCTAAAATCTCTTCCGGTGATGTGAACGTGGCAACACCGCCTCATCTATTTGCTAGTTAGATGCGCGTAGTTGCTGAGTCAGCATCAACTGAATCATTTCAAATATCCATTTCTCTGGTGTAATTACATTTATAAATGGCAAGTAATAATTACAATGGAAGTTTATAATGATATACTTACATAATTTCCTGTAACAAGCGTCGCAGCATCCACAGGTACTTCCATTTTTGACGAAAATTTCGGTACTATCATCACATACTCTTTCCTCGCATCTTGCTGTGTCACAAAAATGTTCAGTACATGCGAGCGCATTTGTATAAGCAACCAAAAAGATGACACTTACAGTGGCAATGACAATGATTTTCATTTTTTATGCGAATAATGAGTACCACCTCAAAACGGCACAATAGTAGGTATAAGGTATAAGCAGTACAACCGAAATGATAATGAATAATGAACAGTGATAACTGTTCAGTTGACTATATTCTGGAAGATTAATAAACCAACTTAACGAACAGGATCGGCTTCAAAATAATACACTTTCACAATACGGCAACGCTGCTGAGGAAAAGTTTTGCTATCATTTAGAAATTGAAAATTAATCCGACCTTGTGACTCATACAACGTGACCGCGAAAAAGTTTATTTTTAGTCCAATGATGTAAAATGTATTCTAAAAGCGTTTTTTTAAAAACAAACTCCTGGGTTTGAATTAATATTTTCTACGCGACCCTTATTTTACAGTGAGTCATATAACTATTGGGACATGAGCTATAATAAGGGCGAATTGTTTGGACCAAAATATGGCGATAAGACCAAATATGACTCAATAAAATATTGCTGTGGAAGAAGATACAGGGCGTTACAATAAAAAAAGTATTGACTATAAACTCACACCAGAGATTATCTCACACCAAAATTTATTCACTGACAAAAAATGTCATTTACCAGCAACAATCATCTGACAGTCCAAAGCACACTCTTTAAATGGTATTTGAAATTCCGTTCCGAAACTTTCGAACTGTTCAATTGCGTTTTTCCCGAAAACGGATGAGAATATCGTGTTTAAAAAACAAGTGTACCAATATTACAAAGAGAGAGAAACCCAAAGTCATTACCACAATAGTTCATAAAATGAACGAAAATGGTGGATAACGAGAGAAAAACAACTACTTTCCTTACTATATGTCACGCAGAACATTGAAAAACATCCTCCCGAAATCTATGCAATAATAATTCGTACAGACGAATGAAATCGCAAGTGTTTCCTTCCTAAACGCCGAGCTGCGCTTAAGTGGTTCAGGAAAGCGTGACTACCTGGAAACCGGTTTCGAGCTGATGGCTTTCATCAGTGCAGGGCTGTCCTAGATAGCATTCTTGACCGCTATCTGGTGCGAACCTGATCCAAAATGTAAACGCATATCAGCATTTATGTCATATTTTCTGATCAATATCACTAAAAAGTTTCCTCAAAAATGTTACCAGTTAATTTCATCATCATGATTCCTGATAAGGTGGCTCCCCCTGTAACAATAAGCTGTAAAATAAAAAATAAAATGATATATTCCTGTATAAAATTATGCATTAGTGCCGATTTTCATAACAATTGATGAATATACTTACAGTGAAATTAATAGCAATGCATATTTTAACAAAAATATTATTATTATTACTTTTAGCATCAGCATCATTGTCCCAAAATTTGCTTAAAATATCCCTAATAGAAATCTAACAGAAAAATTCACTAGCTATATATAGTCTCCCTATGGCACACTTTGTTCAAATCATGTTTGAAGATTTATTGTTTAAGAAATGTTCGGAGGTTTATTGAAAAAATATGAAATTCTACTCATTTTTTGATGTTTTGAGAACATAAAAATGGAGAAAATAGGATGTCCAATTCTAATATTTTTATTTATAGAGATCGGAAGAGAAATCCCCAAAAAATCCAGGGATATGCGTTTATCATGCGTCTGAAATATTGTTGGATCCTTCTCTTGCTGAATATTGAATTGAAGGTCGCTATTATAATGTAACTTTGTGAAAAAATGGGAAAACAAACAATGATTAATCAGTTTGTCAAGTAACGTTATCACAACATTCTGAGTAATTTGTGGCTGACACGACTGCCAACTTATTTATCACTATCTTCTTGATATTAGTTATACATACCTAAAGTGGGTGTACCTATACCATTACAATAATAAAAAAAAAATTAAGTTGGTAAACAAAATTATCATAAAATGTTCGATATTTCCATTTATATATGTGAGTATTTAATAAATATGCATCTAAATTGTCTTTATTTTCGCTGACTTGAATATTTTGAATATTTTATACATATTTTCATGAACGATATGCTCTCCTGAAATATCAACAATTGTTCCTCCCTTGGTAGTCCCCGCGAGATTACCCTGTCGAGTTGAGGCTTCGCACCCCTTCGTGGTCACTTTGGAGACCTGCAGAACATGTCTTTCCAAAGACTCGTTCATCCAACGAACAACGAGGCTCTGTAACACATTGCTAAGGGAGGTGTTCCCCGAAATTTAAGAACAACACCATTTCCTACCTTATTTCCCTTGGTTCTCACGATGTTCTCTGAACATTACAGGATATCCCTTTTCGTGGGAACCAGAATATAAAAAAATGTAAAGCTTGTCCATAAGCTTCATAGATGCCTCTCCACTTTATAGCACAGTTTTAATCATGCTTGCATGAGATTCCAACACAGTTCAGTTAGACTAGGCATTATTATATAAAATAATAATGATGATTTATTTTATTATCAAAGGTAATACCACGAGACCTTGAAATTTTATCGATAATTTTTTCAATTATCTACGAAAACTTTTTTATTTGTCAATAATATGAAAACAAACCGATTGATAAAATCAGGAGTCCGTATAGGACTGACATCAGACGCAAATAGCTACTAGATCTAAGGAGCAGACAGTTTATCAGCGATAAAAAAGGTGCATCCTTTTTACTCACGTCGTCGTCAAATAGCGTTTTCCGTGTAGGAGTTGATTTATCATATCTCAGTTTCTTCAATTTTACAAGAGAGCATTTCAAAGATTTTAAGCATCTTGATTCGCTTTGTTCATGAAAGATAATTTTTTTTTATTTATTAGTGGAAGAACTAAACCTTCTCCAGTTGTATTTCAGAAAGTGTCATTTGTATTCCAGAAGATATCAATTAAGATACAATGGACGCTTTTTGCAATTAATTTGACAATTCTGGAATACAATTGATATACTTTCTGAAATACAATTGACCAAGGGCGTCGCCAGCGGAAAAAATAAGGGGGGGCACCATAAAAAAACTGAAGAGAAAAATCAAATAGAAAGAGTTTAATGAGAAAATCAAAAAACAGAAAAAAATCTATACAGTAAATCAGTTGAAAAATAATCTTCTAGGTTTCTTTGGGAATTCGTTGGTCACTTTTTGACGATATCGTTCAAGTTTTTGAAAATATGTTGCCTGTGTATACTCATCATTGCGAGGCCATTGAGTCGAGTATCATACATGGTGCTACTCAACCAGGTTTTGATTCTCCTAAGGCTACTAAATGACCTTTTAACTGTACAAATCTTACAAGGTAAAGGCAACAAGGATCTTCAGAGCCTTCTCAACTTCAGGAGAAAAATATACTTTCGGAAGTTCTTTGCTCAAAGTGAGCGTTATCATAAGTAATATCACGATATTCTTAATATTCTAGATAATTCTGTCGCCTCATTGTTCACGAAATTGTGTTGCTGAGTAACACCACGAGTCAGGACGAAAGGTAGGGCTGTACGGCAACACAATAGATTTGACAAGGAAATGAAGAATTATGAGAATATATTCAGAACAGAGTGGAGACTATTTCACGTTCACGAAGCAAAGAAGCATTTATTTTGAATGAATGATTCATTCTGACAAGTACAGTCATTATTTTTTGCCAAATTGACAGACTTCGCTTCGCTACCCATGGTTACATCGTTGAAAACATCTAGTTTTCGCGATAAGCACACGTTTTCTCTGGCTTGTGATTGGTCAGATGATGTGATGAATGAAATAGTCGTTCCAATGATAGCAGGGTGACTGGTGAGCGTTAATCGTAGGGGGGGCAGCTGCCCCACCCTGCCCCTCTCTGGCGACGCCCTTGCAATTGACGCTTTCTGAAATTAAATTGATTTTATTGACGCTTTGTAAAATTGAATTGACTCTTTCTGAAATACCTACTGGAAGAGGTGTAGAACTGAATAGCTGTTATGATATGGTGAGATTTGGTGAAAGAATCGCCGAAAACGGGGAAAAAAATATGTTTGTGAGATACGTCACTACGTGAAATCATGTTTGTCAATGTGACCTTAGATACGACATGAAAATATAGTGAATTCTAATAAATATCTGTTGAATATATCTGAAAAACTAAGAAATATATGTGTCAACATGGTAAACGGCAACACTGGCTGTCACTGTCAAATGTTTGTCAGTGCTCTGTGAAGCTCTGTCATACTTAATGTATTCTGTGTGTTCTTTGTACAATAAAGAATGTAGTCGTTTGCTGATGCTCAAAACTAACAGTTGTGTTTTACTTATTGCTTTTCGCCTTTTGTATCCCGCCATTTTATTTCTATCAGGTTATGGGCCCAGCCAAAACGTTTTGGGAATCAAAGGCTTTGATTGTAATTTGGTGTAAAACAAGTTAATTTGAGTGCTACGATGGCAGTTAACTATTTAAGTAGTGTGCCAAAGCTGATGGGACGAGAAAATTACTCCGATTGGGCATTCGCAGTGGAAAACGTGTTCGTTCTAGAAGGTTTATCGAAGTGCATCGATGGCTCTGAAACAGATACCGTTTTAGTGAATAAAGCCAAGGCGAAGTTGATATTGACTCTAGACCCGTCGTTGTTCATACATGTGAAAGACACTAGTTCGGCCAAAGAAGTTTGGGACAAGCTAAAAAAATTGTATGAAGACTCTGGTTTCGCGCGTAAAATCGGTTTGCTTCGGAAATTGATCTCGTTGAGACTTGATACTTGTGAATCGATGGAAGTTTACGTGAACCAAGTGATAGACACTTCTCAGAAATTAGAGAGGAGTGGTTTCAAATTAAGTCAAGAATTGATCGGGAGTTTGATGCTTGCCGGTTTGACTGATAAATTTGAGCCCATGGTTATCGCCATTGAGCACGCAGGAATTGATGTGACAGCAGATTCCATTAAATCTAGGTTGTTGGACATGCACCTAGGTGGCGCTGAGAGTCAATCATATGGCGCGTTCGCGAGTAAAGCTTCTCACAAAGCTAATAGAGATGGCGGCACCAGGAAAACAAACACGAAAACTGACAGAAGTGCAGTGACCTGTTACAAATGTAAGAAGACTGGTCATTTCATGAACAAATGTCCAGAATTAAAGAAAAACAAGGAAAGTTCATCAAATGCTTTCAATGCTGTGTTCCTAACAGCCAAGTTTGACAGTTCAGACTGGTATGTCGATTCCGGTTGTAGTGTTCACCTAACATCAAGAAAAGACTGGCTTAAAAATTCTCAGAATGATGTGAAAGTGAAAGAAGTTACAGTGGCTAACGACAACAAACTAGCAATTGAATGTTCTGGTGATGTAGACATCCAGACATTGGTTGGAAAGGAGGAACATTCCATCACAGTTCATAATGTCTTCTATATTCCAGAGTTGATGACAAATTTGTTATCAGTGAGTCAGCTGATTGAAAACAATAATGAGGTTCATTTTCATGAAAATGGCTGTGATATTTATAACAGCAGACATCAACTGATTGCCACAGCAAGTCTAGTGGATAATGTTTACAAATTGAACTTCAAGAAGCCACATTTGAACTTAGCAGGGTTAGCAGTTTCTGGAGAAATCTGGCATAGACGTTTCGGTCATCTGAATTATAAAGACTTGAATTCGATGAAGAATGGACTAGTAGATAATCTTCAGTGTAAAGGCACTCTGGTTAAAAGTGACTTTGACCTGTGTGAAGTTTGCTGTGAGGGCAAGCAAGCCAGACAATCATTCAGCCATAAAGGTAACAGAGCAAATTCTGTATTAGAATTGATTCATGGAGATTTATGTGGACCCATGGAGGTAACATCCCTTGGAGGCTCCAGATACTTCATGATACTTGAAGATGATTTTACCAGAATGAGTTTTGCTTACTTTCTCAGGAGCAAAGATGAAGCATATGGAAAATTTCAGGAGTTCAAGAACTATGTTGAAAATCAGAGAGGTACAAAAATTAAGATTTTTCGTAGTGATCAAGGTACTGAGTTTGACAGTAATCAGTTCCGAGATTTCTATAAAAAACATGGAATTCTGCATCAACAAACAAATACATACACTCCTCAACAGAATGGTATGAGCGAGCGCATGAATCGTACCATTGTTGAGAAGGCTCGTTGCTTGTTATATGATGCAGACATGGACAAAATTTTTTGGGCAGAAGCTGTAGCTACTGCAGTTTACCTCAGAAATCGGTCTTCAGTGACAGGACTTGAGAAAACTCCATTTGAAATGTGGCATGAAAGAAAACCTGATGTAAGTGGCATTAGAATATTTGGAAGTAAGGCAATGACTCTAATTCCAAAAGAAAAAAGACTAAAATGGGATAGGAAATCAAAGAAGATGATCTTGGTTGGTTTCAGTGACCACATAAAGGGTTACAGATTATATGATCCTGACCAAAGGAAAATAATAGTAAGCAGGGATGTAGTCATTGAAGAAACCACCAAAGAATCTAAACAGATGGCATGTGAACTACAAGAATCTGTAGATTCAGTGGGGGCTGAAGCAGAAGCTGAAGTTGACAAGTCTGATGATTCTTTTCATGACATTTCCACAGATCATGGATCAGAAAGTTCGACTAGTGATGATGAATTTGTGATCAAATTGCCACAAGCACAAGAGAACACAGAAGTGCGAAGAACACAAAGATCAATCAAACCTAAGCAGTTTGAAGATTATGTTACTTATGCTTGTTTCCAAGAATTCAACACTAATGATGATCCAGTCACTGTGAATGATGCAATGTCAAGCACAAATGCTGAGTTATGGAGACAAGCCATGTCTGAAGAAGTTCAGTGTTTTGAAGATAATGATGCCTGGGAGTTGACAGATAACTTTCCTGAATCATCAACAGTCGTTCCTTGCAAGTGGGTCTTCAAGAGGAAAGTTGGTGAAAGTGGTGAAGTGAAATATCGTGCTCGTTTAGTGGCAAAAGGTTGTGTCCAAAAGGCTGGTCTGGACTATGATGATGTTTTCTCACCAGTTGTGAGGCATTCCAATTTGAGACTGCTGATTGCATTAGCAGTAAAATTTTGTCTGAAAATAACCCATCTTGATGTTAAGACTGCCTTTTTAAACAGTCCACTTGATCAACCTGTGTATATGAAGCAACCAGAAGGTTTTATAGTTAAAAACCAGGAAAACAAAGTGTACAGATTGAAAAAAGCTGTCTATGGGTTGAAACAATCATCCAGAGCATGGAATGCAAGAGTTACTGAAGTTTTGTCAGAATTAGGCTATTACAAGTCAAAACATGAGTCATGTTTATTTATGAAAAAGGACAAAACATCATTAACTTTCATAGCTCTCTATGTGGATGATTTTTTCGTTTTTTCGAATAATGATGAATGTTTGAATTTTTTGAAGTCAAAATTGAGTGAAAAATTTGATATAAAGGACCTAGGTGAAGCTAGAAATTGTTTGGGGGTCAATATAACTAGAGATTATGAAAATCATGTTATTTATCTAGATCAAGAGAGTTATGTAGATCAAGTTTTGATTAATTTTGGTATGGAAAATTGCAAAACTGTGAATACTCCTATGGAGGCTAAGGTTGATGTTGAGAAGGTTAAAGATTCAAATTCAAAGAGTAATTTACCATATCAAAAACTTATTGGAAGTTTAATGTACCTATCAGTATTAACTAGGCCAGATATAACATTCACAGTCAATTACTTGAGTCAGTATAACAATAATTATACAGATTATCACTGGCAGTGTGCCAAAAGAGTACTTAGGTACCTGAAGGGTACAAAACATTATAAGTTGTCATTTTCTAAAGGTACTGATTCTATTGATTTAGAAGGTTTTGTGGACGCAGATTGGGCCAATGATCATGATCGAAAATCATATACTGGATATGTATTTAAACTTTCAGGGGGTCCAATTTCATGGCAAAGTTGTAAGCAGAAAACTACTGCTTTAAGTAGCACAGAGGCAGAATATATTGGTCTTAGTGAGGCATCTAAAGAAGCTATTTATTTGAAAAATATTCTAGGTGAATTGATCAATTATAATGATAGTGTTATAATATATAATGACAATCAGAGTGCACAAAAACTAGCTGTGAATCCAATATTTCATAAAAGGTCAAAGCATATTGATGTAAGGTACCATTTTGTTAGAGAGTGTGTCTCAAACAATTTAATAACTATTCATTATCAACAAACTAATGAAATGGTAGCAGATATAATGACCAAAGGTTTGGCAAGAGTTAAACATTCTTATTTTGTTGAAAAATTAGGTTTAATCTCTTAGTTATTCAGGATAGTGGGGGTGTTGAATATATCTGAAAAACTAAGAAATATATGTGTCAACATGGTAAACGGCAACACTGGCTGTCACTGTCAAATGTTTGTCAGTGCTCTGTGAAGCTCTGTCATACTTAATGTATTCTGTGTGTTCTTTGTACAATAAAGAATGTAGTCGTTTGCTGATGCTCAAAACTAACAGTTGTGTTTTACTTATTGCTTTTCGCCTTTTGTATCCCGCCATTTTATTTCTATCAATATCAGATCCTAATATTCATTTTCAAATTGATTGATAACACAGAAATTCATTCGACTTGAACAATACCTCACATCTCTTTCAGTGCCCGAGGTGTTTTAATTTCTGCGGCAAACCGGATTATGAGATACGTCACTAGACATTTTTAACAAATTCAATTACACGTAACCCATTTGTGAGATCATAGAGTACAAGAATAATAATCTCGTATTCCGATTTTTATGAGATACGTCATTACGTGAGATGACCCACGATATGTAATACCACAAGTGATAATATTTTGCCGGAAATATTCGGTGATTGTTACGACAGCTTGTTGCCTATTCGTGAATGATATTGTTATCAAAACTACGAGCCATAGGCGAGTAGTTTTGGATCAATGTCATTAGCGAAATAAGAGCAGCAAGCTGGAGTATGTCAATCGAGATGTCAATCGGCGAATATTTCCAGGAAAAATAGTATTACGAGTTGTATTCGTATGACTATTTCATGATTGAATGAGACATAATATATATAAAAAATAGGAAACATAATATGAGTATATTCCAACTCAAACTGCGAAGAAGAACATAATGATAGTAATGAAATACAGAATTCAGTTTTTTAGAAATTAACTACCTATACTCATAGTTATTCACAAAGTGGAATGTACAATTTTGATAAACAGTATTTTTTTCATTATCTTGGAGATGGTTGCTCTCAAAAGAGTGTATACAATTGCTATCCAATTCAAACAAAATAAATTGAATTTATGTGACATGAAATAATTATAAAAAAATATATCGTCGCCGAGGGGCTCGAACCATCGACCTTCGTATCTTCGCGTAACAACCCTATCAGGTGCGCTACATCATCTGGTAATTATGGTAGACACAATAACTTTGTGATTGAAGAAGATTACTTTGAAAAGGAATTTGAATTCTAGTATTGTTGTGTCAGACCGTCAACAAATATGCAAACTTTTTAAATTACACATGAAACATCCAGCCAGAATAAAATTCTCTCGCTTTTCGTACAAAATGTCTCACTAACGCGAATTATACCATACACGATGTCAACATTTTATCGCTGATAAACGAGGTTTGTTGGTCACGTGTGGGTCAATTCGGCTTCTGTATTGGTAGAGCATGTCCGATAAAATTTAATAAATAAAAAATATCACTAGAATACAGGAGAAACCGTGAAAATGGTCGATTCTGATTGGTTCTCGAGATCAAGAGTGGAATAGTCAATAGTAACGACACAAGAGCTTTTTTTATCGGATAAATTTCTCTTGGTAAAAAAATACATTTGCCGATCAGACGAGAAAAACTGACATGAAAAAATTGCGAGACCGTTGGTCGCGCAACTTTTTCTAATGTCAGCTTTTCGAGAGAGATAACTGATGGAAAATGTTTAAAATTTGTATATCGCTACTTCAAAGTTGGGAACCAACTCCCCAGAAGTCGAAACTTGTGCGGGGTTAGGAAGAGCGGGACTTACAGCTTATAGTGGAATCCGAACCACTTCTAGGGCATCGAATTGGTTTGAATTAGTAAGGAGTTTTATCCAATTAAAAAAAAGTTCGAGTGTTTTTTGGCAAGATAAATCAACGACAATATACAAATAAACAACAATAATGAGTAACTTTATTGATTATTCCGTGTAACTGGTAGTTTTCGGAATTGATTTTTTCATATTTTCGTGGTTTCTTCAGACGAAATTTTCCTAAAACGGCTCATCTTGCTAATTTAATTTTTTTTTGTTGCCGAAATTAGAAGAAAGCGAACTACTATGTGAAGGTATAGGTATAGGTACTTTTTGGAAAAGAATAACAAATTTTATAATTGCTTCATTTTTAAGTGAATTTTTGCAAACAATATTCTGAAATATATAACATATATGAGCTCAAGTAGGTATAGGTATATATAGAAAAGTTGAAATCATTAATCGCACTTATTGTTGACACATTTGAGTCCTTCTGCGCAGATCGTGTTCTGTTCTATTCCACACTCCTCGCCTTTATCTGAAACAAAAATATATGATTAATGAAATGGGAAAAGTATTTCCCGAATTGTATATTCGTTTACACAATCCACCTTGTATTTTTTCAGAAAACTATTCTTCTTCATGCAATTTTTATAAACATGAATGATGAATGCTCACACCCGTAAAAGAAACCAACTATCAAATGTCAATCATTCAATCAACTTATTCAACTTCATTATTCCCAAGGAACATTTTCATAAATAAAGTCTTCCATCCATTACTTTCCAGATGTTTTGAAATATTTTAGAGCGCACGGAACGGAATCCATATATTGTGTTCGAGGAACTTCATACCTTCCTGGGTGGAGGTGTATATAGGAAGAGGAGGTTGATTGTTTTTCAATTTTTAAAGGCTATAAGCTCTTGATACTTTCTTCGGCAAATAATTCCAAAGCTTTGCCGTTCAATAGACGAACGAGTTTTGATATAGAGTCATCCAACATACCCTGAAGTTGATGATAAAAGGATGTGTAAATGTCCGATAAGAGCAATGCAATTATCGTAGGTAATATCCCGAGACCATGACAAATATCGGACTATTATTTTCATTATAATTCTATCGAGAGTAACCTCGTACTTTGACAATTTGATGAGACCATATGAACATTATTATTAATCTCAACTTTATTTGCTAGAATGTCACAAGGAAACAACCCTTGAATTTTTTCAGATTTTCTACTGGCAAAAAAACTTAAATTGTTTCAGACAGACTCTTTACTCTTCTTGGTATTTCCAGGTATTGATTCGCTTACATAACATATCTACTGATTTCTGTAGTGGAAGTTGACCCAAATTAAACGAGACATTTAAATTTTTGAGTGACTTACATATGACAATTTTTGACATTCACCATAGCACTCTTATGTTATCGATCAGAATAGCCGCTCATATTGTTTGTTTACCTAAATAGCCGCTGATTTCGCATATCATGTGACTTCTATCATGAAATTTCATAGGTGCAGCCAGGTGTGAATGAAATAATTGAACACTTTTTACAGGGGTAATTGTACTGCAAAATCATCTATCGACAATTTCTTTATTCGTGAAATATTCCATTGAATTACATTCCTGAATAGATATGACCAGACAATTTTGAATTCAAGCGTGTTATGTTATACAAATTGCATTCGTTTATTTTCCTTCGGACTCTGGCTCTCTCGCCAAAATATGAGAATAAACTCGCAATTTTTAGATAACACGCTTTCTTGCAAACTGTTCATACGTCCATGGTTCATGCACTCGTGCATTTATAACCAAAAGTTCTGAAGAAAATTTCACCCTCAACATTTTCGACCAATTAAAAGCCTGATGTATTTTGTATCGTTACCATAGCAACTGAAAAAAATTCTGGAAATGTTTTCCTCCTCCTTGGGAGAGGGAGCATGAAATTACACTGGAAATTACACTTGACGTTTAAGTATAGCTAAAATGGCATTCACATTCAACTTCAGATTATGTTGAATGCGCATTCTATAAGTTGATAAGTTCCTTGTAGGGAAATACAGGGTGTAAATTTGGAAACTTCCAATGCGAATATCTCGCGAAAGTAAAAAGTCAGAAAAACGCCGTTTGGCAGAAATGCTAAAGAGTTAAGGGGAACTAGAACCACCATAGTTCGGTCAAGGGATGAGTCACCCCGTCGGCGCGACACACCCCAACTTTGAAATGTCAAATGGCACTACCTTTTTTGTGATGCCTCAAATGAACAGTCTCAGTCAGTAGCCCAGTAAACACAGGATATCCGATGGACATCCATTGAAGGTCCATATTTGGTCCACATGGACATGGACTGGAAAAGGACGTCCAATGGACGTCCATTTTGAGGTTGGTATCATAGAGGTCCATTTATGGACATCTTATGGATATCCATGCATGTACATCAGATGGATATTCATTCATGAACATCCAATGGATATCCCATGGATATCCGTGTATTCACGAATAATTTAATTTAGAATTCAGACACATATTTTGCTAGATTTTTGGTTGTTTGCCCTGTAAGTATGTGTTCAATAGCTATTTTAGCTTTGAAAACGATATAACCAAATGAGGAAAAAGACCAGTCACACACGGATTCAATCTGACCTGAAATGAACCATCTAAAGACAGGACACAAAAAGGCAACAAATAGTCCGTGCGGGAACAAGTTTTCGGAAAATGTCCAGCAAATCCTGAAAAAAACATAATTGAAACAGCGAATCACTATCGGATCCAACAGTGAATGCCTTCACAGTATTATTTTACGATAAACGATTAATCACTTCGAAGAAATGGAGAAGTAAGCAATCGTCACCACACGGATTATTTGTGGTATTGCATCCTTTATGGCACTATGCTCCGTTTCAGGTCGGATTGAATTCGTGCTCTTCAGTCAGGGCCAAATGCGGTTGGCCTCACTGATTTTCGATAGTTGGTGTCAATGGCAGTTATACGATTTGACATTTGGAGGTTATTTTATTTCGGTAATTGGGTGTTTCCCTTGTTATTGTTAATTGTGATTATTGTGAACTTTATTGTTAATGGCAAGCTGTGGAAAGTTTTTGCAAACTTGAGTGATGAGTATAGACAATAATAGACATTTATAGCTGGTTGTGTGATTCATTACGGTGTTCTAATAATCACCAGGTAAGCATGTAGAGGAAGGTCGCGAAAAAGATAGTTTTGCACAAAATGTACAAAAGGGCATGAAGAGACGTGCAGGCGTCATGTAATCGAGTACAGCATGTGTATCTAGTCTTGCTTTGCTCCCTCGCCAATCTGTTCCCAGTATATGTTGTGTGATAATTTTGGTAGCAAGTCTGTAGAAAGCAGTGTAGATTTTTTCAATTTCAAAGTTCACAATCACAAACGAGTTTACCGTCTACCTTCATAGAAAATGAAAAATTTGTTTATTGTAATGATTCTGACTCCACATGAGAGGATGACAAAGCAGTTTCATTAGCAGCAGAGCTGACTGTTGGTATTGGGTAGTTACGTTACAAGTCCCACTAGATTCACTCATACAATTTCATCTTCTTTGTTTCAGATATTTCAACATGTTCTTGTTGCTAACTGCACAAAAATGGTATGAAATGGGAATGAGTCCCTACATAATCCAACCTAATGACAAATATTCATTTCAGATGCTAGAAGAGTTGCAACAACTCAAGAAAATGAAATATTCAGCAACAGAGAAGGATAATGAGAATATCTCCATGTCTTCAATATTCCATTTCTTTCCTATATATAATAATGATGAGCAACTCAATGATGTTGAAATTCAAAGGACGAGATGAACTTCACATCTACTGTAAGTTCATCAACAAGATACTCTCTTAATTTCAAATTGAACTTCATAATGTGCTTTATTTTATCAGATAAATGAATTGTCCAAGCTGGGAGGCAGCAATGTCTAGGATTTAGTGAGAAGATGTCTGATTTCCTAATTTCCTGATACCTATGAATATAATCAATTTGGGATGATGAAGAAGAAAGTCTTCAGCAAAGTGAAAATAGCCAAAGTACTGGTTGGTAAGGACTTCTATCTATCTCTTGTAATTCTAAATTTTCAAAAGTTTGTTCTTAATGAAGAATTGAGTTACTGAAATTTTGAAGTTTCTTATTCTCTCTATGGTGTATATTTGATTTCATTTTCTTCTGTAGGGGCATGTGACAAAAGCTATTTGCAGTGTATACATAGGCCACTGAGGAAGTGATAAAGAAATGGCTGAGAAGAGCAAAGGAGAAGAGTGACCATCAACAGAAGACCAATAGTTTTTTGTCTTTGAGAATTTTATTCATATAATATCATTTATTTTCGTGCTTTTTGTTGGACACACTTATTTTGTATATTGTCATGAATATATTTTTACATTGAATCAGTCTTATTGTTGGTTCAACTAACATCCATTTGAGATCCAGATAATATCCAATAAAAGTCCAAAATTCGTCCATGTACGTACAATTTGAGTACAAAAAATGTACATAAATCAATATCCTATGGATATCCATTATAGGTCCAGATAACGTCCATTGAAAGTCCAATGTTGGTCCATTGTGGTACAATTCACGTACAGAATACGTACATATATGATCGAAAATGGATATCCGATGGACGTCCAAGTTGGTGGACAACGGATATCCATGGGATATCCATTGGACGTCCTTTGTCCATTGAAGGACGTCCATAGGATATCCATAATGTTCGTTGAAGATATCCATTGGACATCCATTGGATGTCCTTGTGTTTACTGGGAGTATTCACCTGTACAAGACTTTTTTTCCACCCACTACAGGGTGTACGAAAAATATGAAGTCGAATAAAATAAAATGAATTGTGTTAAAAGGATATTTTATTTGATCAGATGTTCAAAATGCATTCCATTCTGTTGTAAGCAATAGTATAATCGATGTTCAAATGCCATTCTAACATTTTGGAACACATCTCTTGGAATACCTATATCGGCATTCTGCATTTTATTTTATTCGACTTTATGTTTTCTGTTCACCCTGTAGTGGGTGGAAAATAAGTCTTGTACAGGTGAATACTACTGACTGAGACCGTTCATTTGAGGTATCACAAAAGAGGTAGTGCCATTTGACATTACAAAGTTGGGGTGTGTTGCGCTGACAGGGTGACTCATCCCTTCACTGCAATATGGTGGTTCTAGTTCCCCTTAACTCTTTAGCAGTTTTGCCAAGCAGCGTTTTTCTAACTTTTTTTATTTCGCGAGATATTCGCATTGAAAGTTTTCAAATTTACACCCTGTATATTTCTACCAACAGTACCAACTATAGCTTAATGAATTTTTTAAACACTAAGAGATTGAGAAAAATGAAAGGGGACAACACAAAGTCGGTCTACCACACTTTATATAAAAACTTCCTTAAAAAGTTGCCGGTTTCGGCACTACGGCCATCATCAGACAATGGTACCAAACAATATGGGACTCAAAATGTAAAAACAATGAATCATGTACTGTACAAACGATTTTCGTCAACGGGGTGGAAGAATCTCAATTTTTTAAATTTTGCTTCACCCAATTTTCGGAAAAATAATAGCTCTGATCTGAAAATTTAAAGTACCTCCCTACGTAGAACTATAATACGTTTTCAGTTGATGATATTCAGATATACGAGTAAAAACGAATATCATTGGTTCGCAGGTAGGTAGTAGTTGATAATACTCCAGTTTCACTCACGTGATTCGAAATAACAATGTGAACAACATCTGCACCATTCTGGAATGGATCTTTCAATTTGGTTGGAGTTACACTGTACCGCGACACAATTGAATTTCTTGTTATCGCAAAAATTTTGAGAACAACTTTCACGACTACACCATGTTTGATCGACAGCCAAAGCAAAAATTACAAAAATCGACAGGTGAATCAACTGAATTTTCGAAAACATTTTACTCGTAATGAAGGATTACATGAAATACACTGAGATCAACAGAGTGAGAGTAGAGGTATATATGTATTTGTAGGTAATGAATATAAAAATGATAACTATATTCTGTGGTGGGGGTAACCAGAATTTCGCGGATTAAGTAAGTCGAGAGGAAAGATTCAAGCTTAGGTGAAAGATTTTGAATCTTTATATACCTTCAATATATTCGTCATGGATCAAAGTATGGTAGCCCTAACAACACAAGTACAGTCGTCTTCAGAGAACATGTGGCACATTAGCCAGTGTCAGTATCCTAATCCGCATTCGCTTGCCGGTCGTGGGTTCAGTTCCCGCGACTGCAGACTGACTGCAGAAAAGAAGAAAGTGTTTGGAAGGCCCCCGTCATTACTTGCTCGCACAATTCTCTCGAAGACCTCTGACTTCAGGGTTGCTCGAAAAAGGGCAAACGAATGACGAACAATTTTAGAACAATTTTAGAACATGGACGCTGTCAGTTCTCTTAATCACCGCTGCAGTAAGAGCGCTTATAGCGTCCAACCGCGACATGTTCACTGAAAACGAGTGTACGTCCCTTGTACAGGGTGATTCACCATAAATGTCCCCTCTCTAGCTCACTTATACTTGTAACGATTTCAAAATTTGAGAAATCATCTGAAATGATTTGACAGAACGCGGAACAAACGATCTACAGGATACTAGTTGATTTTTTCAAATGGGACATTCTGTATTTCGCTTTAAAGTGTTGTTTTTGAAATTCGACAACTGTCATTTAGGACAGACTCTTTGTGGGCAACCGTATATTATTGTGTTCCCAATAAATACCACTTATTTTTATGTTTAATTTATAGATTTGAACAAGTAGGTGAAAATTACTATATAACCAAATACCTGTTTATACCTGGCAAGCCATCAATAGTTAGACCGGGAAAAATATGGGCAACCCTAATTTTACATATTCTATAGACTTTGTACTCACGGTTGGTGACAATTTTTTTCATTTAACTCATCGCTATAAATTAAAAAAAGTGATTTTATATTTTCCATTAACTATATCCTGGAAAGGATTTTTTCAGGCAATTCATTTTTTCATAGTTTTCAATATGGTGAACTACGTATAATAGTATTTTTTTTATCGCTTGGAGCGCACGAAAGGAAATCCCTCTATAATGTTCAAAGAACATCGTGCGTTCCTAGGGAGGATAGGGACAGGAGGAAGGTATTGGAATTTTTTTTGAACTTCTGGAGATTATATGTTGTTGGGAATACTTTCTCAGGCAATGAATATTCCAGAGCCTAGCCGTTATATATGGATGAAGGAGTTTTGATAAAGTGCTGTTCGACATCTTTCGAGGTTGACAACGAAAGGATGTGCTGACTGGGCTTGTCTAGTTAGTCTGACTGGTATTGCTAGTGAAGGGATGATAGCAGAGATTTCCGAAGAACATTTCCCGTGGAAGTATCGATAGAAAAGTGGAAGGTCGCCGACCTTTCTACGGTGTTCCAATGATGTCAAAGAGTAAGTGAGTGTGGCGTCACCCACCAGGCGAATGGCTCTTCTCTGGATGGAATCTAAGAGCATCAGCGTATGTTTTGGTGCTAAACCCCATATGTGGGAACAGTATTCTAGAATAGGCCGTATCTGCGCTTTGTAGATCATGAGAAGCTGTTGAGGTGTAAAGTAGCTTTTCGCACGGAACAAGAATCCGAGTTTTTGTGAAGCAGCTTTTGCGATGGATCTGACGTAATTATCCCATGAAAGAGTGTTGCTGATGGAAAAACCGAGCATAGATATGGTGGGCTTGGTGGGGATAGTGGAGCCAGACATTACAATATCGACCATACTGAGTTCCGCCTTTCTAGAGAAAATACAGGCTTGAGTCTTGGTGGCGTTGAATTCTACTAGGTTGTTGGTTCCCCAAGCTGTGATTTCAGCAAGGTCTTCATTGACAGCATTGACCTGCCTGCGCCCTGAGTTCTTAGTTTTCTGGGAAGAAATGGGAATTCTGGAAGTGAACGCAGTATGGAGGGTATTATCGTCTGCAAAGCTGTGGATGGGGCAAGTTGTTACTCCTAACAGATCATTGATATGAAGAAGGAATAATGTTGGTGCCAAAATTGATCCTTGTGGAACGCCGGAATTGATGCCAATGGTATCAGACGATACACCATCCACCACCACGTGAAGCGATCTGCCTGAAAGGAAACTCGATAAGAGATGGCATAGCTGAGGTGGTAAGCCGTATCATGGTAGTTTGTGGAGGAGTCCTTCGTGCCAAACACGGTCAAACAAATATTGAGTTATATGTGTTGTAAGAAGCATATTACGCACGAATGGAAAACTTACGCACGCAGCAGTATTATGTACTATACTTTACCTACTGCCATATAGTACATCGTAGTACAAAGTTTGGACAAACAGTTTGAATTATAATTCTTGACAGTTATGTCATCCGCTGTTGACGGCGATTACGCGATCATGACTGGCGGAATAAACGAGAACTGTGCAATATGCTTACTGTGCGTAAAGAGCTACTTACTGCGAGGCGGTATCTCTTGTGTTCTAGCCTACTTTCTATAGTGGTCGTAGGTAAAATAATTTTCATCTATTAAACGGATGCGTGAAGGTTGACATTACTTCGGATCCTCTACTATAATGTTTATGTATTCATAATGAGCAGATCAATGATATCAAGTCGTTACAACATTAGAGACTGTGACTTTGTATGCCCAACAACATTAAGTAATGTACAGGGACAGGGTGCTCCTCTTGAGTCTTTTGTTTTCAGAGATGTGAAACAATGTTGAATTAAAAAGTTGTTTGAAACGACCCAAACTTTCATTTCGAGAAATTGGTTCATATACAGGATCATTTGTTTTCCAGAAAGGACATTACCTTTGATTTTCTCAATGGAACACCCCATATATTTGCTGACAAAATTGAAATGCAATCGAGAAGTTATCATTTAAAGCACTTTCGCGTAGAAAACATGGTTGCGTCTGCCTTGTACTGCATTTATATAAAAAATTCAATGTTTCCAATGAACTTGAATTCGACTATCACTAAGAAAAAAGCCCCAACCATCATCATCGATTTTACACCTAATGTATTCATAATGACATGAACGAAGATATGAGTAGTTAAAACATAGAAGACTGACTTTGTACCCAACACCATTAAGTAGTTATCATCAAAGGTTTACTATCCAATAGTGTTTTCGAGTACTTATCAGTAATTCTTTTGGATGCATGATTATTATACTCTATTATACCCACTTATTTAAGTCTAACGGCTCTATGTAGGAAGCACTCAAATCTCTTCTCGCCCCTTGTTTCCACAAATTGGACAACATCCACAAAAACCTCCTCCTCTTTTCAACATTATTTGAACAGAAAGACACTCTATATCGTCACATGTGATGTCAGTGCGAAAACAAACATTGAGGGGACAATCTTCCAGTTACGTCCCTGCACTTCCTGGTGTGTAAGCAGAACAAGAAGAAGAAGAAGAAACACTAAAGGAGGCCATGACGACAAAGAGGAGTAAACATCCAAGACCTTCTTCATTTCGAATGGCAAATATAAATATAACTGACATGTCAACAAATATTGTTATTGTATAGACACCTATTGCATAAGATGTAGGTAATTAAAATGTATGTGGGAAATTCCATAAACAATAAAAGTTATCATGCAAGTAACAAATAACACGTTGAGAAGGATTATCAAAAATAGTGATGACGCCAAAAAATTCGAAAAATCGATAGTATAGATACTGAACTGTGGATCTTGTCTTGAGGTATATATTGGTCAGACAGGTAGAACGTTTAACGGTCGCATTTAAGAACATCATATGAGTTTATGAAAAATGGAAAATGAAAACATTCTTTGATTTCTATTGAATAACTCGATGGCGGCTTGAGTTAAGTCATATACCACGAGTAAGGTCTCAAAACGCAAAACAAACACAGTCATGGCAGGTCTTGTTTTCAATTCAAGATGTAGATGAAGTAATACAACTTGCTTTTAATCGACGAAGCGTGCAAAGAGAATAATAATTATTTTAGAAGATATAGTAGGGGTCAACAGCATGGTCATATGTTATATAATCTGTTCATGAATCCTAAATTACAATAACAAACATATAATTATTGGTTAGCAGGCAGATCTCAATACTAGATCCTATAGTACTATCCCTAGAACTTGAAAGATCACTTGAAAGAGGCCAATTTTCGTTGGGAAATTCAAAAACTTGAGGTCGTTTTATTACAATGTTGACATTGAGCCTTTCTAGAGATTGTATATTATACAGGATGTTTCAGAGTTGTGATGACAAAAGCCTAGGGGAGATTATTCCTCTCAACAAAATATATGTAGATATAAGGTCTCCAAGTTTAGAAACATGACTTTTTCATTCTTGAATGATCGTATACCTACATTTTAGAGAGGTTAATGAACTTTATGTCTTTTTTGTTTTCATAAATGAAAATGTGCAATGAATTTTTGGATAATATCCAAGCATTTTTTTTGTGGAGTTCAGAGATATGTCGAGGTATTATATTGTTCGTTTTTATCGAAAACGAAGCAAGATACGAAAAAATAGCAGGATACAAAAATGATGTATATTTAGTGGGCTCGATGGGTACACCCAAATCGGCTTAAGCGTTATCAAGATATCAATAGAAAACTCTTTTTTTTAACTTGGACACCCAGTATCTCGGAAACAAAGCATTTTCGGATCCATATTCACATGAACTGTTTTTCATATTTTGTTGGGAGAAATCTCTCCTAGGCTTTTGTCATCACAACTCTAGAACACCCTGTATAAAAGATTCAACGGTTCAGCGGTCCGATAATACTTATTTATGTTAGGACGTAAAGTAGGCTTTTACGGACCGCAGCACAGTCCATAAAAGCAAGTTAGCTTGACAAATCTAGCTTGGCCTCTGAGAATTGGATGCGCAGTAGACCAGTATACTTCCCAATAAAAAGGCGCAGTGGATCATTTGCGCATCTCAGGGGCCAAGATATAATAGTCAAGCTGAACGCCCGAAATACCAACAACATTTTATGCACGACCAGTAAAGTGCCACTTCACGCCAGCAAAACCGGGCGCGGTAAAGTGTAACTTCGTCTTCTGAAAATGATTCATAAAAAATTACATACTCCTAGACTCGTAACACCCTGGACAACAGTCACATGGTCCTTGATGTGTGATATATCTGATATTTTCATCTCGAATCGCTTCACAGTCAATCCAATCACACGCAACATCTTCGCATTCTAATTTAGGATTGCACTTTCCATCTGAGCAATTCACCGAATGCACCAATGAAATGGCTATTACGAGAACCAAACTGATCAGAAACTTCATCTTGCGGGAAAAAGTGGCTGTCGAGGTCTCAACTGTTCTATAGCTCTAGCTAAAGAAGCCAACTGAAACCTTCTAGATCGAGATTCAGTGATGATGGCACCAGAGATTAAACGAATTACAAGGTCAAAAGTCAGACTCAAGGAAAAAAACAGGTCTTCGGTTGACATTGACCCCCAAGAAAAAACGGTACAACATAATATGTTTTCATAGCGATTGGCAAAAGATTATATAAGTGTCTTAGAGCAAACACGATCAACACGGTATACAGGGTGTCCTCTGTGACTCGATGCTTATGTTCTTTTAACTTTCAACAATTTCAAGTCGAAACCCAGCGAGCAGAAAAACATCTCAGAGATGTTAAAAGTATGAGATTTCGAGACATTGAACCTCCACTGCGATGTTCTGTTCACACATGAATAGAACTATTATAGAACAGCCAATGTCCGCCGCAGGCGGCAATTATCGAGATGTCCTCTTGATATGTCACAAAACTAACTTCTCCCTAGTTCTTTTTGAAGCCTTTTCATGGACACAACAGAACATTTTCAACGCATCTTGCGCACATTAAATCGCTGTAAAAAAACATTTTCGAGGTACTTTTCTGAAGCCTTTTGTCAAAATGAACTTTTGCATTAGAGGATTCCATTTCCCTTGAATGAAAAAATGCATTAAAAATAGATTGAACATAAAAATATTTTCTTGATATGAAATATTACCTTCTTAATCGGTTTCTGAGTAGTGCTTACTAAACACAGACATATAATTGGAAATAGGTTTCCCAATTTTTGAAATTTTCTCCACAATGCATAATTTTGCAACTGCGGAGAAGCTGTGTATTGATGAATTCGTACTTTTATATATTGATTACACTGAGGCACCGAACAACACATCTTGCATCTGATGGTCATTATTACAAACTAAATAAGTCTTCTAACAAAATAAACTTCACCAAATTCCTTTCTGTTCGTTAGCAGCGTGAAGTAAGCGTGACACCCTGCAAACGCGAATGCCAATTGCGAACAAGAAGAACAAAATCGAAAACAAATCAGAATTCATCGTATTGTGACATAAGCATGAGACGTTGTAGTGGGGCAAACAAAGAAAGGGCACAAAAGAACAAAAACAATACTTTCAATATCCTTCTAAGACCTCTTTGGAATGTGCATATTACGCCTCAAAAAAACATCCTCATGCCTACATTTCTAAAACATCCCAAAACATCCCATGGATACCTCTCAGTAGGCAAACAAAGAAATGCCACAGAAGAACAAAAACAATACTTCAATATCCTTCGAAGAACTCTTTGGTCAGTGCATATTACGTCTCAAAATATCATCTTCATGCCAACATTTTCAAAACATCCCAAAACATCCCAGGGATGTTTGTGCTCGCTGGGAAGTGCCCAACCGGATCTGGTGAAATTGTTGAGTTAGGATTCTGAAATTTGCAAGAGCGGTAGATATACTAAAAATACACACTATGACCAAGTGGAGTCGTCTCCAGTGATATATACTGCTCTCCAACAGCCATGGAACCACCCACAAAAATGATATAGGTTGAAAATCACTTCGGATACAAAATCAGAACGTCCCTTTCGCTGAAAATTTCAGAACCTCTAATATTTTTCCCGTGTATAATACACTATTTTTTTCTGTGACAGAAGAAAGGACGAATCAATATTGAGAAGATATCACATTATTTTGAAATCTGAAAATTATCGACGTGAAATTTTAAGTTTTTAACAGTAGGGACACCTGCGTTGTAGGCATCTTTATCATTCTTTTGAAGTGATCAAATATCTGATGTCACTTCTTTCAGTCTAATTCTGTGATTTGATTTCGAAAAATTGAGAATTTAGTGGTTGTTCAGTAATATACGTAACCGCGAAGTCGAATATGGAAGATAAAGGACTTGCAGTTCTTTCTCGGAGACGGTATTATTGACTCATTTTTCGGAACTTTAGCACAACAAAAGCCATCAACAGTGTATATATATGTGATATATCCTGGAAAAAAGTAATTTATGAAAAGTGACATTTTATAACCTGCCAACAGAGATGAAATGCCAAACTTTTATCCCGTCACAGAAAAAAGTTTTTTTCTACAAACGTCAAAAAATGACAAGGTTCGCGCATTGATAACAAATTGCGAAGTGACACTTTTTTCAGTTTCCTAGGTTACCATATGATACCTTGCACAAAACAATGCGCTAAGTAAAACAGTGCGCGAAGTTCCTACTTCGCGCATTGTTATGTAAAATATATGAGATATTTATATTTCAACTTCATCCACGAAATCATTTATTTCTGAATGTTCAATCATAGATTTCAATGATAACTTTGTTTTGTCTCTTGAAGCGCACGAAAGGAAATTGCTATGTTCGTGGAACATCGTGCGTACCTATATGGAGGATATGGGGAAGTTCAACACTATTTTTTATATCAAGCTAAGCATATTTTTACTTCAGAAATATATTTTTTAACTTTTGTCGAGATAAATAAGGGGTCAACGACTCGATTAACAAGTCACAACTTCTCGATTATGAGGTGTATAAAAATGAGATATACTATAGGTAAATGGTATGTGAAGATGAAGGTATTCACATATTTTCAACTTCTATTTGGTCACTTCTGGTGTCATCCGAATTGGCTCCAGTTCTGAAGTTGTAAGAGGAATATCCTGTATATTGTAACTGTTTTGGATTTCTGAGACAATTTTGGATCAGATGATTAGAACGTGACATCTTAAAAAGTTTTAGTGCTTCGTTCATTCATTGATGACTTCATGGTATTGAGGAACCATTGATGAAATAAAACTCTAGTGTACGCACTTCAATCCTTTCCTGTTTTACAGTTCCTTGATTTTCGCCTACTTCGACCGAATTGTGACCAATAAAGGTGACACCTTGTAACGATTTTATATGAAGAACCTCATGTTTTGAAGAAGTACGAGATTATAGCTAAAGGACTGGGCTAGCGAACAGTGTAATCCGAATTCAAATTGTTCAAAGCAGAAAAAAGTTATTCATATTTTAACAGGGACAAAATTTTGGGGTGCGACGAAAAATGTGATAATTTGTACTACTGCCAGAAATATTTTCATTTGTAGCTCAATAATTATCACAGATTTTCTCTTGAATGACCTTTATTGTATGAAATCTCATATTGTTTATGTACCGAGAGTGTTTGGCAACAATATTTGATAGATATTTACAGCATGAAGACCGAGCACAACACATTGATCCACTTGTATAGTGTTCGAGATTGAATGACGGCAACTTTTTCCTTGAAGTTGCAGAAAAAACGGGAGTAAGAATATACAGGGTGATATGCCAAGATTGATGGAAGTTTTATGCAAAATGAAACTTTGAGAGTTCGAAAATGTATGTGATATATCAATGAATTCTTACTCATCTCTCCTACTCTTACTCATCATTGGAATGTTGCTCAGTGTAGAATATATGAGGTGATACACAATAACCTGCTTATTCCTCTGATTAGAAATTCTGAAGAAGTTGAATTTTTTAATCAAAAAGTGATAAAAGGCAAGAACTGAGATGTATTAATGGAAAATGATGAAACAATGAGCACGGAAATGAGAAAAAAATCATTGTTCAGTATTTGGTAGGTTCCTCTCGCACCTTCAACACTTCTTCACATCTTCGCGGCATACTTTCTATCAAACTCCTAATGAATTCATGTGGAATGCGCAACATTCCAATGATGATAATTTCCATCAATCTTGGTATATCACGCTGTATATTCTTTCTACCGTTTTTTTTTCTGCAACTCTAAGGAAAGTTGCTGTCATTCAATCTCGAACACTATACAAGTTGATCAATGTGTTGTGCTCGGTCTTCATGCTGTAAAAATATCTATCAAATATTGTTGTCAAACACTCTGTATATAAACAATATAAGATTTCATACAATGAAGTTCACAATAACTAATGCAAGAGAAAATCTGTGATATTTGAGCTACAAATAAGAATATTTCTGGCCATTAGAGTACAAATAAACACATTTTTCGAAAAAAACATATTTTTCTCGAAAATCTGGAGAGATAAGAGAAAAATTGCGAAACTATTTCGAGAAATATGCTCGAGAATTATGAGAATATGTTTGAAAAAAATGTCGATAATTTTCCGTCAAATTGGGAGTATGGAAAACTTTTCAATATTTTGCAGAGGTTTGTTTGTCACCCTGTAAAGCCAGAGGTTACCATGTATTTCCATCAGCGGTCTGTCTATATCTGTCATATTCCCAATGGATCAATCTTCAGAATAAAGAAAACCGCATTCGAATAAGTGGAATTTTCGCGAAAATATTCCACGTTGAATTTAAAGCAAAAATGTGCTGGATGCGGTTCGATTGATCAGCAGTTTAGTTGGCTGAACTGAATATTTCGGTGTCCAAAACATACTCATTATTACTCACTTCTTTCTCTGTAACAGGCAGGACAACAGTTGCATGCCAACTGTTTTCTCACCCACTTCTCGGTATTTCCAGGTTGTTCACAATGTGGCCAACCACACTGGATACCTTCACAATTATTGGGTCTACAATTTTCATCTTCAGCACAATTGACCAAATGCACCGATGCTACCACCAGTACAGCCAATAAAATTGCGAACTTCATCTTGTTGAAACGGGATTGAAGGATTGAAGTCGAGTTGTTGACCGCTGATGCTACAGAATGCAACTATTTGGATTTATAGAAGCATCAAACGATTTATATAGATGGGTTTCGAAGGTTAGCCCACTGCTTCAGCTGTCAACAAGAGATCGCTGATTACGTTCAGAAGATGACCCGCCTATCTTTGAACTCAGATAATGAAATTACAGACAAGAATACAGAGTTATATACTTTATTTTTTCATTTGAACAGATCGATGGCAGTTTAAGTGTCCCATTACTCCCATTTGGACACGGGAAATTTTGATTGGTGGGTAAAGGTCATCAAGGTGATTCTGAATGTACCATATTTGCATAGGGTCTCACAAGTTCTATATTTATCAATTTTGCTTAATTCTTCGTACTTACGAATCACCCAGATTTTTTGGAATTTGATTTTTTTTATGTTCTGGTTGCCACGCAAAGGGATATCCTGTAAGATTCAGAGAATATCGTGAGAACCAAAGAAATAATGTAGGAATTGGTGTTCTTCTCAAATTACTGGAGGTTATATACCTCGGGAACACCTCCCTTAGCAATGTGTTCCAGAGTCTCGCTGTTCGTTGGATGAACGAGTCTTTGGAAAGAGATGTTCTGCAGGTCTCCAAAGTGACCACGAAGGGGTGCGAAGCCTCAACTCGACGGGTTAATCTCGCGGGGACTGCCAAGGGAGGAACAACTGTTGATATTTCAGAAGAGCATCGTCCATGAAAATATCTATAAAATAGAGCCAGATCGACAACTTTTCTACGGTGTTCCAGAGAAGTGATTGAGTTTGTGAGCGAGGCATCACCCACGAGAATTGCCCTTTTTTGTACAGAATCCAACAGTTTCAGGGTATGTTTGGGTGCTGCACTCCAAATATGGGAACAGTATTCTAGGACAGGTCGGATCTGTGCCTTATAGATCATAAGCAGCTGACTGGCGGTGAAATAGCTCCTGGCCCGAAACAGAAAACCAAGTTTTTGGGATGCACTTTCAGCAATTGATCTCACGTGATTTTCCCAAGAAAGGTTATTGCTGATAGTATAGTATATCCAATATCAATTGCTGAATATCCCGCACTGTGCGGCGTCGGCGTATCTGAAGTTTCCTTTGAAGTGACTGCAGGTGCGGCACGAGATTCTGCAATTGTTTTTGGATAAACTTTAATACCAATCATCGAAATGGATGTCTTCAAAGGTATGGTTACTCCTGACAAGCTTATATCTTGGGCATAGTGAGATCGGCTTTTCTAGAGAAAAGGCATGCTTGTGTTTTGTTTGCATTGAAATCCAAACGCATAAAACCTCAAATTCAAAATAAAAAATAATTGCCTCCTTATACCATCTGGCCAATTATTGTTTTATTGAGTACCTAGATAAGTGAGAGTACAGGGGTGAATCAATACAGTATGATTCAGCCTGAACCGAAACATATAGATTAGAAATGTTACTTACTTCTGAGAAAATAACAAGTAGCACAACATTCACAAGGATCTTTATAAAAAATCGACCCTCTTGCACACATTGGAATGGCACAATCAAGCACATTACAATCTTCTGGTGGACATTTCCTTATTGGTACATCAGCCAAAGCTGCTACAGATACCACGGATATCAAAAGAATCGTCGCAATGAGATTCTTCATTGTGAAAGGCATTATTTTAGTATGAGTATTAATGTTCAATAAAGTTCACCGTTCACTAACGATAAGTAGAGTGGACTTATTGTTTTACGCCAGGAGTCATCAAAAACGCATCTAGATGGAAAACAAAAGATAAGTACAAAGGTCAACATTAATCTTTAGATATGAATAAGCAGTGCCAACAAACATTGATACATGGGCCATCACTTTTAGAGCAATGTCACCCCAGTGAACTATCATTGGCTTAAGATTGGCATTTGTCAATGGAAAATCACAAAAATTTCCCACCGGCCGACTTAACGCCAATATTAGCGAAGCAGTACTTCCATTTATTGCTCATTCATTGTTGGCCCAGTGATTACTGACTGACGTATTTTCAGTGCATTCCCAATGTGAATTCAGTGGTTTATTCTTACACAGAGAATTTTGAGGTAATGTATAGAAAATATTAATTAACTGATAATAATGATAATGATAATAATTGCTATACAATTAAACTTCTCCTCTGTTGTTTGATATAGTAATTTCTAGGATATCTGAAAAGTGGCCAACACTCGAGAAATTCGTTCTTCTTTGGTATCTGGAATGAATTATTTGTGAATTTCAAGTTTCCTATATAAATCACAACTGAATACATATCACCTAGACAGCTAGCCTGATGCAACAATATTAGGTGGAAACAAAGAATCAAGTCTGGGGTAGGAGTAGATTCCCTAATAACACACTTATGTCCCATGGATATCCTTAGGACGTCCTGTCGGGACATTCAGGTCGTCCATAGGACGTTCGAATTTGGTCCATTGGACGTCTGTGGGACGCACAAATGTCCCACTTGAGGACCAACTAGGGACGTCCTTGAGGGATGTCCCTGGGACAACTATCGAATACCTAAATCCGACAGCATTCCTCATCAAGCACTACAGAGGACATCCTTAGGACATCCATATGACAACTTATCAGCAACGCTGAGGGATATAAATTGGATGTCCATAGGATGTCCCAGGGACGTACGAATTATTCTTGAATTTGAATTTTTCTGGGTCCCTCTAGGACCAGATCTTGCATAACTGATTAGGACATCCAATTGAGTTGATGGTCCGTAGAAGGTCCCCAAAAAGTTTCCCAAGGATGTCCAATGGACTTACGTGAAGGACATTGATGAGGAGTACTTATAGCCTTCGAGCAATCATTCGTCGGCGAGGTGTAAGTTAACGTTCTCGCAGGGACAACATATTGAAAGTACCGACTGGGACGTCCATAGGACGTTATTTCTAGGACATTAGAAGAGTACAGTTCATGTACCAATTGGGACATCCGACGGATATTCATAAGGGACATTTCGATTGTTATACGATCCTGGAAATATTAAGGGCGTCTGTGCAGAGATATTTGAAGGAATATACCATCAGGGACATTTCATGGTTGTCTAGAAGGGACATTATAAAAGATTTGAAGTCATGCCAGAATATGTACTACTCGGGACATCCGATGGATGTCCCTAAAGGAACGTTTAAAATCATATCCCATCAGGGACATACCAAGGACGTCCTTGCATGGACATTCTACAATATGTACCACGTGGGACGTCTAATCTAAGGGATGCTATTTCTAGGACATTTGAAATGATGTACCAGCTGAGACATTCCGTGGACGTCCATGCTCGGACATTGCATGAGATGTACGGGATGGGACGTCCCAAGGTCACTTATTTTTGGTTCGGGACATTCGGACGTGAATTGTACCAAATAGGGACGTCCCTAGGACGTTGTGTGCTATTAGGGTTGCTTAGGACTGAAACTTCATGGTAGAGGTAGTAACAGAGAGATGATGTTCTTGATGAAAAATATCAGTGTATACAATTAAATTCGTTATTTAGATTTGATGAGATGCATAATGCACTCATACAAGTTTCTATCTATCTATCTATCTATTCACTCCACATATTACAATATCAAACGACGGCTCAAGCGCAGAAGTATACAAAAAACAAAATCGAATACCTATGGAAAACACATCAATTTTCGAAAACAATGATGTCAATAAAATGCATCTGATAGAGGCTCATGAAACAAACATCTCGTGTACGCACTTCAATCCTTTCCTGTTTTAAAATTCCTTGATTTTCGCCTACTTCGACAAGGTGACTTATCTCTGACTTCGATAAACAAACTATTGGCGTGGATGAATCTCGCTAATTTTAGTCTGGTGCCGTACCAAAATTATAGGCATCAATGTGACAATTGTGACCGAATTGTGACCAATGAAGATAGGGAATACATTTCGCGATTTAGCCGCATCAAGGTTGGTAGGACATGGTAGAACTGATGTATCATATAAGTTCTAGGAATCACGAATCACGCCATCTAACATTCAATATGTGAACCGCACGTCATCGTTTGAAATTCAATTGTTTATTTCAAGAACCGTCTGACGAAACAAATGAAGTGTGAGCGCAATGAACATGTACTTTTTCACCACCGAAAAATCCATCGATATAGATCAATGAGCCATTGAATGCATGACGTAGGCCCACTGTATTCATTGGCGTACTAATTTAGGTATTCAATGATGTTTTGTTACTGTTTTTGGGATCTGGAGAGAGGGAATGCGTCTATGCATCCGTAGTGTATCCATGACGAAACATCGGCTTATAAATTTGAGAAAAATGGGATGTGAATATTGTTTTGAATATATTATAATTATTCGATGATATAAACCAATTTCTCGAAACAAGTGATTTACCACTTATTGGGTATTTGTATTTATTTATTTACTGAATTGTTATTATTTTGGCATAATCATTTGTATTTCTGTGAATGAATAAATACATTATTATTATTATTATTATTATCAGGTACCATTACAGGATTTTGCTTTCGTGTGCTCCAAGTGATAAAAAATACTTACATTTTGGACATACAGGACAGCATTCACAAGGGGGTGTAACTGTCTCATCGGTTTTACATACTGGCCGTAAACATGATACAGCAGCACAATTTGCTGGGTAATCTTCAGGACATTTTTGCTTACATACTTTGTCACAGTAAATACCGTAGATTTGTACACAGAAAAAAATTAGCAATAACACGTTCTTCATATTTGCCTACTTAATTTGTTTTGACTAGCGAAGTAGGTTACCTTTTATACAAATGTCTTGTCTTCACTAATAAACCAGGACCGTACGCAGCAACAATAACCCAAATGCAATATATAATACAAAATAAACAATGTTAACTGACGATATCGAATTTTGAATTTATCTCAATGGAAACACAGAGTAGGTTTTTTTCAACAAGTCAACGTTCTGGCAATATATTATGCCATCTTCAGGACTTTACAATAGAATTTTTGACATTTATATAAATTTTCTCTTTGTTCACAATTGCGGAAAATATGGAAACCGGTTGTTTACTTACATTTTGGGCATACAGGACAACATTTACAAAGGGGTGTTACTGTTTCATTAGTTTTACATTCCGGTGGGGAACATAATACGAGGGCACAGATTGCTGGATAATCATCAGGACATCTTTCTTTGCTTGGTTTGTGACTGTATAAAGCGTAAATTTGTGCACATAAAAATATAAATAATAAAACGAACTTCATATTTGTTCAACTGAATAGAACTGAACTGAGTGAAGTATAGATTTCTAATAATATTTGCTATGTTATCAGAACATAACAATCGAATACATTTTCGCATTGTTTCACGAATGAAACAGGACCGTATGCAAGACATTAATGAAGGTTCCTGCATCTTTTTTACTCTTTTGATGAGATATTTCATTCGATATACGTATTGATTTCAATGAAAATAACTACCCACTTATCATGAATATGAACATCAACCGTGGCGTCCCCCAGGGTTCCGTATTTGGTCCAATTCCGAATATTTTATAGATAAATGATTCAACTACCCCACATAAGTGAAGTGGTTTATGTGAAATCTAGTCATTATGTATGTACTTTATCTTCCTCTTTACATGAGTTAGTTCGTTTGTATACATTGTTTTGCTTTGCTAATGAGCTTTTTATTTCTTGGGCGATTAATAAGTGAATTTTGTATTTCACTTGATTTATGGAATGATTGACTTTGAAATTCGATGGTTTCACACAAAGGCTACACGTACTTACTTTTAATGGTATAGCAAGTGAAGCAACAGCCACAAGGCACTCTTCTCAGTTCTTGATTACTTTCAGTGCACGGAGGAACGTTACACTGAATTATCCTGCATCTAGCAGGAGTTGGACATCGAGTGGTGGTACTGGTGCTTTCTTCGCTGCAGTTAATAACCACGAGAAAGCAACTTACGATGAAGAGAATGATGACTGACTTCATTTTTAAAATTGATTAAACGTAGCTGTTGACACGTTGAAAGTATGAACTGTTGTTATTGTCGATTCAGTTTGGGTTTTCCATTTATATATTCATTTATGTTTAATGCATTGGGATTTCTTGAGGGGATTTTTTTCCTATATGAATAATTCGCTTCTTAATCAGGCCAGTGATAACTGTACAGATTGACTAACAAAAACGAGCGCCTAAGCCATTGCACCTTTGTTATATATGTTATATGGTACGATGAACGGAAAAGTAAATGAACTGGCAATAGTATATTGTGTAGCGAGCACGGAATGGTAGTGATTTCACTTCAATTAGCATTCCGTACGAGTTATACACTATAATTTTTCTAAGGCTGTAACAAAAAACAGCGCCAATTCTGATTTCTTTGTTTTGTAGCCATCTGATTTCCTGTCAAGTAATGCTCATCTATCAGACAGAGCTGTCATTGCTTGAAATTTGACATTCCATGAGCGATGAGATTTTTTTGAAATAATAACACAATGGAGTCATTTAGATAAGGAAATCAAATTGATGACATACAAAGTACCTCGTTGATGTATCAAACACAATAAAACAAGATCAATTTTGTGTTATAGCCGTAGAAGATAGTATATTGTGCAATTCCCAGTTGCAACTTTGAATTTTGGCTAATTAGCAACTAGTTGCAACTATTCTAATTACAGGTGCAACGGTAAATTAGGACTGATTAGCAACTAATTCACAGTTACAAATGTGCATAGGTGCAAGTGTAAATTAGGAATAATTAGCAACCAATTCCCAGTAGCAGCTGTGAATTAGGACTAATTAGCAACTAATTCACAGTTGAAGCTGTAGATTAGGACTAATCAGCAACTAATTCATCGTTGCAACTATTCTAATTACAGGTGCAAGTGTAGATTATTAGGACTAATAAACAACTGATTCGCAGTTGCAACTATCCTAATTACGGGTGCAAGTGTAAATCAGGACTAATTAGCAACTAATTCCCAGTAGCAACTGTAAATTAGGTCTAATTAGCAACTAATTCACAGTTGCAACTGTGAATTATGACTAATTTGCAACTAATTCGTCGTTGCAAATACCCCGATTACAGGAGCAAGTGTAAATTAGGACTTATTAGCAACTAACTAGATCAGTTGCAACAGTAGATATATCAGTTCTAATTTACAGTTACAACTGAATGAGGCGTTTTTGCTTGGGATAGCAATGCAGAAGAGTCGCAGTTTTCAGCCTGTGGGAGAAAAAATAGGCATGTTGTTTGAGGCCTTAGGAAAAAAGTTGCACATAACTCGTTGTACAGTATACGTTTCCATCGCTACGCTGCTCCTGCTAAAGGTTTTTCGTGCAAAATATATGGGGTTTTCTATGGTAGAAGTCCATGGTATCTTAAAGTGGAGTGAATAAATTCATAAGCAAGACACACTAAGTCATCTCCACAAATTAAATGTCAGAATTATCAGTGTCTGAACATGTATCAATAGTCCATCATCAGCAGAAACATTTCAAGACGATTTCTACAAAGAAAAGTAGAGTAGTTGGAGTACATAACCTCAGGTATAATTTTTTGTAACTATAAAAAACTTTTCTTTGTAGAAATTGTCTTGAAATGCTTCTGCTGATGATGGACTATTGATAGTTCGAAACATGTTCAGACACTGATAATTCTAATAATAAATTTGTGGAGATGACTTAGTGTGTCTTGTTTATGAATATGGGGTATTATTTTATGCCTTCAATTGAAATTCAAGAACCGTTTTACTCACATTTTATTTCATAACAGGCATCACAACATCCGCAATATCCACCTCCTTCAACCAATTGGTATCCCTCTGTACAATTCGGTCGAGCGCATCTCACTGTGATACAAGGATTTGGTGGACAAGTAGATTTCGTACATTTAGAATGGATTTCGTCGAATGCAATAATTGAGAGTATACACAATGTAACCAAATATAGCTTCATTTCTATCGTCGTATCGTCGACTCTTTATTGTGTATCAGTTATCGTTAACGCAGTGGAAACGGGAATAATAAAATGGTATTTTAGAATAAAATTTATAGATATATTCTGTGTTTACAGGATCGGACTCTTCGTATTTAGTTACCTACCTGTACATGGTGAAACAAAAGTCGATAACTTTTCTGTTCGATATACAATCACCGGCAAGGAAAACAGGCCTGCAAAAAATTTTTCGAAATTGATCGCCTTGTAACTTTTTTAATGGGGAAGTTTTCTAAATTCAGGTTCTCATCTCACTGTGAAGTTTGTAAAAAATTAATATATACGTATTTTTTGCTTTGTTTCCTAAGATCAAATTTAACTTCAGAAAAAAATTAATAAAAGAGGAACTGCGCTTCTCCACCATTCCGATGACGTACTTTCTGAAAATCCACATTCACACAGAGTTAAAATACGATTCCCTGTTCTAGTACGATGTTGCCGTCATCATCAATATGTCTAGATATCCGGAATTGTTCTTTGAATGTATAATAACTATATCATAACAGCAATGGGATATAATAGGTTATTCAATCCTTTTTTGTTTTTTTTTGTTTGTTTTTTTTTTATCGCTTAGAGCGCACGAAAGGGAATCCCTATAATGTTCAAAGAACATCTTGCGTTCCTAGGGAGGATAGGGACAGGAGGTAGGTATTGGAATTTTTTTTGAACTTTTGGAGATTATATGTTGTTGGGAATACTTCCACGGGCAATGAATTCCAGAGCCTAGCCGTTCTATGGATGAAGGAGTATTGATAAAGTGCTGTTCGACATCTTTCGAGGTTGACAACGAAAGGATGTGCTGACTGGGCTTGTCTAGTTCGTCTGATTGGTATTGCTAGTGAAGTGGTGAAGGGATGATAGCAGAGATTTCCAAAGAACATTTCCCGTGGAAGTATCGATAGAAAAGTGAAAGGTCGCCGACCTTTCTACGGTGTTCCAATGATGTCAAAGAGTGAGTGAGTGTGGCGTCACCCACCAGGCGAATGGCTCTTCTCTGGATGGAATCTAAGAGCATCAGCGTATGTTTTGGTGCTGAACCCCATATGTGGGAACAGTATTCTAGAACAGGCCGTATCTGCGCTTTGTAGATCATGAGAAGCTGTTGAGGTGTAAAGTAGCTTTTCGCACGGAACAAGAATCCGAGTTTTTGTAAAGCAGCTTTTGCGATGGATCTGACATGATTATCCCATGAAAGAGTGTTGCTGATGGAAATACCGAGCATAGATATGGTGGGCTACAATATCGGGCATACTGAGTTCCGCCTTTCTAGAAAAAATGCAGGCTTGAGTTTTGGTGGCGTTGAATTCAACTAGGTTGTTTGTTCCCCAGGCTGTGATTTCTGCAAGATCTTCATTGACAGCATTGACCTGCCTGCGCATGAGTTCTTAGTTTCCTGGGAAGAAATGGGAATTCCGGAAGAGAACGCAGTATGGAGAGTACTATCATCTGCAAAGCTGTGGAGTATTATGAATAATTCCCATGAATCTCTCATTTGATGAATGAAGTTGATTACTAATAATAAAGATAAATTATGATATTTTGCGACAGTATCTATAATTTTTAACTATCGTTATATTACAATATGTTATACATAACTTGTCAGTCATTTTTTGCTAATGAGATCGTCCCTTAATAAAACGGATCTATTATCTAGGAAAATTGCTGATTACATCTTGCAACAGCGCCTCTATTACTTCGAGTGCGTCCACTATTGGCGTCCACACCACTCAAAGTGCTGACAGGCACAACAAGAGGAAGGAGCCATGGGTGCCGGCTTCATTTTGTTCTGACCGATAACAGAAAATTAGGAAGGATAGTATCATTGAATGTAGCCGATAGTGATTCATTGCTAATTTCGTTTAGGATCGAGGTCTATTCCAAATATTCCAATGCATAAATAACAAAATCATAATCTGTCAGAATGAAGCCAACTACCCTCTGCATTCCTGCTCAGAGTGCATTTGTGGTTATGTATGTTTTTGTTTACTAGTTTTACTTCTTTAGTTTTTTTTTTCATTCGTTTTTCATTTGTTAGCTATTTGTTAGCTATGCGCTAGCTATATTCTTCACCATCAGGTATTTTCAGACTAGATTCAGAATGTACGTCACAGTTTGCCGTCCCGAAAATTAGAAATTGCTTTAATTTCAAAATGAAAACGACTTGGGCTTCATTGGTTGCCATTCTGTACAGCGTGGGCATAAACTAGAGAGTTCCGAACTCATTTTATGAAAATTTATCGGAAGGAAACTTTTTTCATTCTTGTTCGATTTTGATGAAATTCCGACCAACTCATGTTTCGGGATGTATCCTGAATTTGGATGATTCTCAAAAAAAGCTGATGGCTTCATCATTATACAGGGAGAAACCAAATTTATTCTTTCACCCTCAACTTCTTAAAGCTCTGTGGCAAAGGACAGTGGTTAAACACTTAGCTTCATCATGTTTTGGATTGAATTGTGATCCCTTATTATCACAATGGTGTTTCATTGTGGAAGTCAACTGACAGCTTTGTAGTGTTGAAAAAGATCGCAAACGCCTTCATTCGATTCAGTGAGTAGATTGAATTTCTTCCTACAGAGACATGGACCCTAAAGGACGCCACTGGACATTTGTTTCTCTTGAATAACTTCAGAAGTAATTGATATAATTTAATGAAAATTTGATATGAGGGACACTACTAAGGATTCCTCAAAATAGTGTTCTCGAATTATGATTCATGAACTGAATATGTTAGCTTCCTCAGTTTATCAGAGACGGACTAAGTACTAAGTGATATCCTAATGCTCAAATTTTCAACACACTCAATGATAATGCATAATGTGTGGGTTCATTGGACTTTCAACTACTTATTTGATGTTCAGATATGAAAATGCAGTAAGTCTATAACGATGACAATCCATATTGTAAGTGCAAGTATGGACATCTACTGACCCTTTTTGATTATAGGATACACAGAAGTCTATTTGGATTCATCACTAACTCATTCTTACGATTCCGTCGACGACTTTATATAATTACTTATTCATTCGCATTGCCTATCAAAAATAATTCGAATATAGGGCATTCTTAATTATCGGTCCTTTTCAGAATTACGATTGAGTTATTAATTGATTCATTTATTGACTTCGAAGTTCAAACTTTCTTTATTACTTAGTTAGCTTGAGAGCCTTTTAATTAGATCATGTTAGTAGCTTTGAATGATTGAATAAATCGAGAAACCCATGAGGCTTCACTGTTTGTATCACTGCTACTCAAACCTTGTTTCGTGAAATGCTACCTGATTTGCTCTTGGCTCAAGAATTGAAAACACCAACCCCTATTATTTTATGCCCATTCATTTCCATAAGTGATATCGTAATGTTCTGAATATTCGAGATAATTCTGTTGCTTCATTGTTCACGAAATTGTGCGTTGCTGTACAGCTACAAAATTTAGTTACCAATGAAAGACAGAATTATGAAAAGATATTCAGAACAGAGTGGTATTCTGCTAGACTATTTCACGTTCAAGAAGCATGAAAAGCATTTATTATAAATGAGTGATTCAATCTGACAAGTACAGGCATAATTATTTTATGCGAACTTTGATTTGCTATCCATGGTTACATCGTTGAAATCATGAACGATGTCAGATCAATCGGAATAATTGAAAGACAGCTAATGTTTTCGCGATAAGCACACGTTGTCTCTGGCTTGTGATTAGTTAGAGTATGTGATGATGAGTGAAATAGTCAAAGATATCCTTTCTGGTATGCTTCATTCTCGGCATCATTGTTATGCAAGCTTCTTCAGTACCAAAATTCAGTGTGGTCAGTTACTGACAAATTCTCAAAATCTCCAAATTGAACTTATTTTTGGCTATCGAGTGATCTCTATATGGATGTTTTGAATGAACCAACAATAAGATTTGGATAAATACTAGTAGATCATTTTTTTTAACTAAGATACGAAAAGACTCATGGAACAAGAAAGTTGTATCTTCTATTGTTAAAACGAATGAAATTATGAAACTTATAGAAAAACAGGAAGAACAATCACTTTCACTATAAATATGAATCAGGTAACTCTCTGGGGCGCCACTGGAATAATTACGGCGAGCCTAGTTAGATACAGTACTTTTATACATTTTCATATTACAAAAACACCTTCAAAGTGCGTAACGAAGTTTTTGAGCCGTGAATAAACATCTATTTATGAGTTCTATCACCTTCTGAATTTTCCCGATTACAATCTGAAACACCCTGTATATTAGGAGAATGTTCAAGATCATGAGGGCAAAATGCTATAATTCTAGAAATTCGTCAAAAATACTATGGATGTATAAAATGTTCTGTAAGTATTCAATTAAAATCCGATACAAATTATCAGGTATTCCATTATTTGAACAAGTTAATATTTAACATAATTATTGATTGTGTCTAGTCAAATCAGGATTAATTTATAATCACTCTGTATGATGTTCAGAAATTTCTTGTACAGTAAGATGTAATGAACATGTCGCGGTTGGATGGTGTTAGCAGGGCTCTTATTGCAGGAATGACTAGAGATGCTATCACCGCCCTGTGCTATATTTAATTTGCATCTGACTGCACTTACCCCCAATAACTCATTCTTTGACATTCATGTGAATCAGTTCGATACCTTTCATTGTGAGCAATCTGTTCCAAATATCGAAAAATCTTGCGAAATTTCATAGTTTGTTTTCAATTTTTCATATATAGTATATACAACTCATGTAATTGAAGAGGAATATATTCTCAGATGAATTATGACCCAGCGAGCACAAAAACATCTCAGAGATGTTAAAAGTACGAGATTTCGAGACATTGAACTTCCACTGCGATGTTCTGTTCACACATGAATAGAACTATGATAGAACAGCCAATGTCCGCCGCAGGCGGCAATTATCGAGATGTCCTTGATATGTCACAAAACTACCTTCTCCCTAGTTCTTTTTGAAGCCTTTTCATGGACACAACAGAACATTTTTAACGCGTCTTGCGCATATTAAATCGCTGTAAAAAACATTTTCGGGGTACTTTTCTGAAGCCTTTTGTCAAAATGACCTTTTGCATTAGGATTCCATTTCCCTTGAATGAAAAAATGCATTAAAAATGGATTGAACATAAAAATATTTTCTTGATATGAAATTACCTTCTTAATCGGTTTCTGAGTAGTGCTTGCTACACACAGACATATAATTGGAAATAGGTTTCCCAATTTTTGGAATGTTCTCCACAATGCATAATTTTGCAACTGCGGAGAAGCTGTGTATTGATGAATTCGTACTTTCATATATTGATTACTCTGAGGCACCGAACAACACATCTTGCATCTGATGGTCATTATTATAAACTAAATAAGTCTTCTAACACAATAAACTTCACCAAATTCCTTTCTGTTCGTTAGCAGCGTGATTATGTAAGCGTGACACGCTGCAAACGCGAATGCCAATTGCGAACAAGAAGAACAAAATCGAAAACAAATCAGAATTCATCGTATTGTGACGTAAGCATGAGACGTTGTGGTGGGGCAAACAAAAAGAAAAGGCACAAAAGAACAAAAACAATACTTTCAATATCCTTCTAAGACCTCTTTGGGAAATGCATATTACGCCTCAAAAAAACACCCTCATGCCTACATTTCTAAAACATCCCAAAACATCCCAGGGATACCTCTCAGTAGGCAAACAAAGAAATGCCACAGAAGAACAAAAACAAAACTTTAATATCCTTCAAAGACCTCTTTGGTCAGTGCATATTACGTCTCAAAATAAAATCTTCATGCCAACATTTTCAAAACATCCCAAAACATCCCAGGGATGTTTGTGCTCGCTGGGAACATGAAAAAATGGATAAATCTTTAAAGAAATACATTGAGAATTTCTCGGTTTATTCATTAGAAAACAACTACTTTCCTGGCTATATGGCACGACGAACATTGAAATATACCTATTGAACACACGCGATAAGAATTTGAAAACAAAATTTTCTGAAGTTGAGAATTTGCATTCTCATTCAGATAAAAATATGTATATGCACATGTATATCATTCTGAATATTCAACAGAAAACAACTACTTTCCTGGCTATTTGCCACGTCGAACATTGAATTATATCTGTTGAGCCTCCAAAAGGAGAGCATGAAAAATAAAAATCCTCTGAAATTGAGAATTGACATTCTCTCTCATCAAGATCCGAGTTTATGCCGGTATACTTCTTCTATACATTTCAATTTTCATTTTAATACTGAACATTATTGGTGAGTTATATAATACATCATATTATTTATGCGATTTCACCCAATCAAGGTGTTCAAACTTGAACGATGGAAACTTATGTTTCATTCGACCTTCGATCGCAGATTCGTGATTCGGTTTTTTTCAATTCAGAATTTCTTTCCACGTCCTGTATGATGAATATCAATTCGTCATACATTATAAAACAACAACTCATGTAAGTTCGAGAATCAATGTCCAGATACTAGTACGCCACTGATGAGATTTGTAATTAAATAGCTTTATTAGTCCTCGTTTAGTTTTTCAAGGAAACATGATAATGTAGGTATTGTAGGTTGGTGATGTTGGTATACAGGATGTTAATTAAATATGTAGTCATACTTCGAGGGATGATTCTAAGATTTCTAAGACGAAATGTTAATATAAACTTACGTCCATAAAAATACAGTAGTTTTCAATATACAGGGTATATTTGGAGAATCGATTCATGTGAATCAGTTCGATACCTTTTATTCTATTATATCATCAATCTGTTCCGGATATAGAAAAATGTTTTTTTTTCTACGGAAAAGTTACTTTTCCGTACAATTTTCCGTTTTGAATTCCCCACGATTTTATCGGAGGTAATATCACGAGAGCTCAGATCTAGCCGGATTTTTTTTTTTTTTTGGTTGATTTCGAATACTTATTGGCAATTTAATGAGAGCAACGAGAACAAAATTCGCTAAATTGATTCCAAATGGAGGAATTACTTCTTTTTATATTATCTGGAGTTTTTTAAGATAATTTTTGCCATATCTGCCACGCAAATGTTTCCAAATCTCCACATACTTACTTGAATATCATTTGTTGTTTAATTCTCTTTTTGACATTTACAATGATTGTCAAACTGATGTGACGCGCAACACTTGCTAAACGAACCGTAAATGCTAAGTAGCGTTGTTATGGTATAGTTATTTGTTTAACTAGGCAGCATTCATAGCCGAGCGTAGCGAGGCTAGGAATCCAGCTAAGGCAGTCAATCTACTTTGCTGCCGAGTTGAACATATAATTTTTTCTGCAACCGACACAAAAGTCGTCCATTTTGATACAGAAATTAGCTCTTAAATTGACGTTTCTATTACTGACACAAAAATAGGTATGTTGCTAGGCAACATATTTAGTGCCTAGGAGCTAAAGTTGAATTTTAGTTCCTAGGAGCTAAAGTTGAACTTTGAAGTTGATTTGTTTCCGATTTCAGCAGATTTGGCATATCATACCCATGCTGGAGATATAAATTCACCTTATTATAGTTTAGTATTGGAATTATAAACATCTTAGTTAAGTATTTTTGTTTTGATCAGGGAAGCCTTCAAGATTTAAATACTTGCTTGATCTGTATTTCATTCGTTATTCTCGGGATGGATAACTTGTTTTTGAATAATCACGGCAAGCAATAGTTTTTTGTCTCAAACAACGATATTGTTTAGCTTCATTTGATTACTAAGCGAAAAACATTGTATTATAGAGAGGAGTAAATAATCGCCATTATCATTGTTGATATGCTCATTAATCTAACATTTTCCACGTCTTGTTTCTATAGCTGGCACTGGCGCGGTATTTGCTATCAGAGCACCTGGTCCATGCACAAATATTATGTCACTCTGTGATTGTACTTATATTGAAACTACTATTCGAACATCCTTGAAAATTGAATGAACCTGCTGTTGATGCAGGTAAGATGTTCTCACTACACGGATTATTTGTCAATATTTGTTGCATTGCATACATATGGCACGGCATTGGGTGTAACTCACTATTATAATATATGAGTTCTGTGGTGTAACTTCACATATTTATTTGAGTTGTTTCGGTTGCAGAAAAAATAGCATGTTTCATTCGGATCAAAAGTGACTTTGTTCGACTCGCAAATTTTGCTTTCGCTCGGCTCCGCTAAACGCTCCGCCTCGCAAATGCAAAATTCGCTTGTCAAACAAAGTGTCACTTTTGATCCTAATAAAACAATCTACTATTATTCTCGATGGCCTAGTACATCCTTTTTAGTTCCTAGGAGCTAAAGTTCAACTTTAGCTCCTAAGTACTAAAAGTGTTGCCAAGCAGCATACCAATGTTTGTGCCAGTAATGGGAACGTCAATTCGAGAGCTAATTTTGGTATCAAAATGAACGACTTTAGTGTCGGTTGCAGAAAAAAATCTTTTTTCCTCTCATAAAAATAATATAGACAAAAACGTACGTAGGAAAACATTGTACCTAACTCTTGCGGAAAACGTCTTTTCCACCCTTGACGGCTGGACTGAACTCCGCTCCGCGTCGTTCTTGCAACTACCGTCGCGTACGGAAAACTACTACTTTCCGCATTTTTTAGGTACATTTTCAGTGTAGGTCGAAGGTTCATGTGTGAAATAATCAAGAAGGCGGCATCAGAGCATTTGGTAGCTGGGTCACGTCTCTACTACCGGTTTTCAAAAGACGCAGGGTTTTCCCATGCAACAAGCATTGCATAAACAGGAATAACGTCAACACTGACCAAAACCAATGATGCTATATAGTAAGTATAGTATATCTAGTATCTAGTAGGACTAAGAAGAAGAGTGGTAGTGGTTTCTGCACATATATCAAAAGTGATGATGCGCATCGCGTTGTATCTAAAAAAAAACGTTATCTCGTCCCAACTTCCATTCCGAATAATCAGATTAATATTTGATTGAAAACGGTTCTGCTGTTTCTGACCGCTATATTGGATTGCTTGCCCAGTTTTAAACAGACGACAGTACGTTCAGGTCGCTTTCTGTTACAGGCGCCCTGAAAATTAAAGGAAATGTGTGACGAGTTTATAACATAAACATAACCTCAATAGTATATTTGTTGATCATTCACTAATCTACTTTTAGTACTCACTACTTACTTAGTAGACACTAGACCTTGCAATAGATGAGAACGTATTATTTGTCATTTCTAGGCCTTGGTAGAGCGTGCTCGGTTGAAGTGTAAACAGTAAACAACGGAACTAATATCATCAATAATAATTGGTAAGTACCTATATATACATTCATCAATTTTAATTTGTCGCGATAAAATAAGTAGGTTCCAATCATATTATCGTTATTGTACCTATTATTTCGCCGAAATTGCATACTTTAGTGCATAAGTTTGCAACAGAATAACAGAAAACATAAGAAAAAAAATCAACAACTTCACAAAACTACTATGATAATGAAGTTAAAATTATTACCTCGATGAAGTCGTGCCTATACATACATATTATAATATTCAGGTCTCACAGTCACAAGCTGTCGTAAAATGACTATTAATATTGAAATATATGGACGATTATAGTGATGATAGATAATAGGTACAGATTGTCCAGAAAGGTTTTTACTGCTTAAAATAATTATAACTTATTCAGTTTTCAATGAAGTAAAATTCATTTGTGAAGAATCATGCTGTCGAAAATAGTCGAGATGCTGTCCTCTGTCCTTCAACGTGCTCCGTCTCCTCCGAACGTTCTTTGAAATTGGCTTACACGCTCCAAATCATCGCTAATTATTTGCTGCAATTGATTCAGATTTGCAGAAATTTCAGTGTACACTGGTGATTTATGAAGCAAGCTGATTGTTCGTACGTATCGCTGCATATATTTCGGTACCCACTAAGCAAATTTGGAAGCTATTTTGATGCAAGGTTGTAGCAATCACTGAAACAAACGTTCAGCAATATTGCAAATGTAGATTTTGTGAATGTAACGTTCCATCAATGTCACAGCAACATGTAATATTGCTGCAACGCTACATTATCAAACTTCACCTTTGCAATATTGCTGAACGTCCGTTTCAGTAATTTTTTCAACATTTTGCATCAACATAGCTTTCAACTTTGCTTAGTGGGTAGGATGTAATTCAATGTTCTGCGTGGCATTAGCCAGGAAAGTAGTTGTTTTTCTTTCGTCATCTACCATTGTTTGTGGAAATGACTTTTGAGTTTTTGTATTTATTTGACCTTTATTTGGGGATATTCCCGTCCAACTGGAAAATCGCAAAAGTTCAACCAGTTCCTAAAAAAGGCAAAAAGACCCTACCCAGCAACTACAGACCGATCGCATTGCTATCTATTATTTCAAAGAGCATGGAGAAAGCTATCAACGTCGAGCTCATTAAATACCTGGAACATTCAGGTATTATCAACGATAGGCAATATGGCTTCCGTTATCAGAGATCAACTGGTGACCTGCTCGTTTACGTCTCACATATATGGCAGCAATCTATTGAAAAATATGGTGAATCCTTAGCCGTAGCACTTGATATCTCCAAGGCATTCGATCGAGTCTGGCACCACGGACTCCTCGCTAAGCTTTCATCTTATGGCTTGCCTCCCCAGCTATGTTCTCTGCTAGCTAGTTTTCTCTCAAACAGGTCTCTCCATGTAGTGATCGACGGAGTTTCATCTGACTCTCGTATCAATAATGCTGGTGTTTCGCAAGGAGCAATTCTAGCACCAACACTATTTCTACTCCATATCAACGATTTGTTGGAAGCAACTTCATGTCCAGTACACAGCTTCACGGATGATAGTACCCTCCATACCGCCTTCTCTTCCAGGGCTCCAATACCAACCAGGCAAATCAGAAACAAACGAGGGAGAAATGTTGACAACATAAATATGGACTTGGCAACAATTCTCGAATGGGGATCCAATAACAGTAGAATTCAATGCAAACAGAACACAAGCATGCCTTTTCTCTAGAAAAGCCCATCTCATTGTGCCCAACATAAGCTTTTCAGGAGTAACCATACCTTTGAAGACATCCATGCTTGGTATTACTATCAGCAATAACCGTTCTTGGGAAAATCACGTGAAATCGATTGCTAAAAGTGCATCCCAAAAACTTGATTTTCTGTTTCTGGCCAGGACCTATTTCACTTCCAGTCAGCTGCTTATGATCTATAAGGCACAGATCCGACCTGTCCTGGAATACTGTTCCCATGTTTGGAATGGAGCGCCCAAACATACCCTGAAACTGTTGGATTCGGTCCAAAAAAGGGCAATTCGTCTCGCGGGTGATGCCTCGCTGACAAACTCACTCACTTCTCTGGAACACCGTAGAAAAGTTGGCGATCTGGCTCTATTTTATAGATATTTTCATGGACGATGCTCTTCTGAAATATCATCAATTGTTTCTTCCTTGGCAGTCCCCGCGAGATTAACCCGTCGAGTTGAGGCTTCGCACCCCTTCGTGGTAACTTTGGAGACCTGCAGAACATCTCGTTCCAAAGACTCGTTCATCCAACGAATAGCGAGGCTCTGGAACTTGTTGCCAAAGGAGGTGTTTCTCGAGGCATATAACCTCGAGAAATTTAAGAAGAACACCAATTCCTACCTTATTTTTCTTGGTTCTCACGATGTTCTCTGAATATCACAGGATATCCCTTTTTGTGGGAACCAGAACATATAAAAAAAACCTTCCATTCCACTTTGAGCATTGTGTCTATTTCGTAGTTGAAATTACGCCAGTTGGGCAACCAGCCACTTCCATTTTTGGGTATTTCAGTTTGGAGTGTTTCTTTCCGTCTATGTGGTCTCTAGATGGCGTTAAACCCGTCTGGCACAACTGTGCCCACGGGAGATTCCTCTGAGACCATAAATATTGCCGATTGGAATTAGTTGGGCAGTTTTGAGTTTACGTCTAGCCTGCGGTCATCGGACTGCTAGCTGGAGACTACCCTACACTGATGAGAGTCAAGGAGCTCGAAACCCGTTTGTACGTGTCGTTGCGTTAACCTGGCTAAATCGAAATTAATCGGCATCAGGGCATTAGGTAAAGAAACACATGCATTGGTATTCGTTCATACGTATCGATGCATTGATTTCGGGAGGATGTAATTCAATGTCCTGCGTGGCATAAGCCAGGAAAGTAGTTGTTTCACTCTCACCTACCATTGTTGTTCATTTTATGAACATTTATGGAAATGACTGACTGTTTGTATTCATTTAACTTTCCATACAGGACGTGGAAAGAAATTCTGAATTGAGAAAACATAACGAAATACATTGGGAATTCGCATTCTCCATGTGATGAAAATATTAATTCTTTCTCGTTTTATTCAACAGAAAACAACTACCTTCCTTGCTATATGCCACGACGAACATTGAATTATATCTGTTGAACACACGCGATAAGAATTTGAAAACAAAATCTTCTGAAGTAGAGCATTCGCATTCTCCTTTAGATTAAGATATGGAAATAATATCATTCTGAATATTCAACAGAAAACAACTACTTTCCTGGCTATTTGCCACGTCGAACATTTTGAATTATATCTGTTGAATATCCAAAAAAAGAGCATGAAAAATCAAAATACTGTGAAATTGAGAATTGACATTATCTCTCAAATCGAATAGAGTAGTAATATGATGTATTATGACATAAAAATATAACTCACCAATATTTTCAGTATTGAAATAAAAATTGAAATGTATAAGAGAAGTATACTTGTATGAACTCTGATCTTGATGAGCTTGGAACTTCCAAAAAAATCATTCGTATCAGTGATATGGGAATTATATCTCTTACAAACAGGTTATATGACTTCACTCGAATAAAACTCATTTCGGATATCAAATCCTCATCAGTAACCTGAAGTCCAATTATTCTTTCAAATTCGGACCATTACAATAATATACCCATATGGCATACACTCACTTTAAAAGGTCACTAGAAATGAATTCAGCATTTTTATTATTGCTTAGGGGCCTATTAGAGAGCTTCGGTTCCACCACTGCAGTATTGTTGTACATATTATTTTAGATGATTACGTAGATTACTCTATCCGACCATAATTCACCCTGTAAAACGAGATGTGCTCTTGGTTATAATTATTGGCGGTGTATCTCAAGGTTAATGTGAAGGTCTCCAGACAAAAAATTCCAATGTAATAATACTAAAATACTGTCTGTAGGTTAATCAAGGAGGTGATACACATCCATTTTCCTTGATTATTTGGGATTTTCTCTCCTCGTTTGTATAAAATAAATATATGAGTATTATTTCAATATATGTGCAGTAGGACAAATCAGATGATTTGCCCCAAAATGTCACTGCGTTTATTATATACCTTAAATTTGAAACTATAGATAGGTAAGCGATTGAAAATTTGACTAAACCAACTCATGAGTCATAGCGACTCAAAAATGGATACATTAACCCAGCGAGCACAAACATCCCTCGGATGTTTTGGGATGTTTTGAAAATGTTGGCATGAAGATGTTATTTTGAGACGTAATATGCACTGACCAAAGAGGTCTTTGAAGGATATTGAAGTATTGTTTTTGTTCTTTTGTACCCTTTCTTTGTTTGCCCCACCACAACGTCACAATACGATGAATTCTGATTTGTTTTCGATTTTGTTCTTCTTGTTCGCAATTGGCATTCGCGTTTGCAGCGTGTCACGCTTACATCACGCTGCTAACGAACAGACAGGAATTTGGAGAAGTTTATTGTGTTAGAAGACTTATTTAGTTTCTAATAATGACCATCAGATGCAAGATGTGTTGTTAGGTGCCTCAGTGTAATCAATATATAAAAGTACGAATTCATCAATACACAGCTTCTCCGCAGTTGCAAAATTATGCATTGTGGAGAACATTTCAAAAATTGGGAAACCTATTCCCAATTATATGTCTGTGTGTAGTAAGCACTACTCAGAAACCGATAAGAAGGTAATTTCATATCAAGAAAATATTTTTATGTGCAATCTATTTTTAATGCATTTTTTCATTCAAGGGAAATGGAATCCTGATGCAAAAGTTCATTTTGACAAAAGGCTTCAGAAAAGTACCTCGAAAATGTTTTTTTACAGCGATTTAATGTGCGCAAGACGCGTTGAAAATGTTCTGTTGTGTCCATGAAAAGGCTTTAAAAAGAACTAGGGAGAAGGAAGTTTTGTGACATATCAAGGACATCTCGATAATTGCCGCCTGCGGCGGACATTGGCTGTTCTATGATAGTTCTATTCATGTGTGAACAGAACTTCGCAGTGGAGGTTCAATGACTCGAAATCTCGTACTTTTAACATCTCTGAGATGTTTTTGTGCTCGCTGGGAAGGATAATGAACATTCATGTAGATGGTTACAATTACTAATTTATATACGTAAAGTGAACTAAATAATATATTCAATGTGAATTGCTTGATAATAATGTATCATAAAATATTTATACGTGGTTAAAGGCTCCTTCTTCATCAAATATGTTGAAACGAACCAAATACGGAAATAATGATGAGTCGAATCATCGATTGTCAAATTTACAAAAAGCACGTAACCTTGATGAACATCACTGTTGAAACTAACAATAAGTCAATGACAACATTACCATGCACCATTATGTTTGAAATAAAAAATCCTGAATTGAATGAAATAGTTCCATGCTGATTATTTTTGTTAAAATTGTCATCGCTTTATTTGCTTTCGATATAGATCAAAAATTGAGGCAACATGACAACCGCATATAACACTCCTACATTTGTAATGTAATAATCATAAATGTCATATATACCTAAAAAACTCCTGTTCTGCAGGATACAGTCATTTATTCTATCAAACATTCAAACAGAAGGGACTGCCAGGAAGGCTAGCCTAGCATGTCAAAAGTATATAGGCTCAAAAACAAAGGCAAACCTTGAATCAGATCAAAATATAGCCCTTTCAGACCCAAGGTCAGAAAAACTATATTTTTGTGCGAAATTCACATATATATAAACTTAACCAGGCATGCTATCGAAGGGGCAAATCATGTTCATGGATTCGGAGGACATTCAACAGGATCGCAAGGACACTCACAATTTTGTTATATCGTTACGAACAATGTAGCCTCACATTTGTGATGTAATAATCAATGAACAAGAAGATACTGCCCTCTTGGCTTTGAACAGGAAGGAGCTGAAACTGGTGGTGGGCCTGCTGACAGGGCACTGCCACCTGAACAAACATCTCAGCATGATCGGGATTGTGGAGGATCCTGAATGCAGATGGTGCCTAGAGGATGAAGAGACTCCTACTCACATCCTCACTGAATGCCCGGCAATAGTGGCAGCAAGGGATATCCATTTTGGGAGCAGTATCCTGGACCCAGAGGATGTTAAGGAGATTTGGCCTAGGAAGTTGGTCTCTTTTGCTCGCGAGATCGGCTTTCTCCATGGCTGACTTGCGATCCCAGGAATGTGGGTGCACAATGGGCCCGAAAAGGGAGGCCTAAGTGCGTCAGGTCCCGGACCGCCCACACACATACATACATACATACATACGATACTGTTAAATAATTTATTTATATATGTGAAATTCCATGAAATAATTTTGGTCTTTGCCAAGGCACAAGTACACGTCACATTTACTGAATTTTGTTCTCGATCGACTCCTACAGCTCTCAAGACGACAGTTCAATGGATGCTTCAGGCCTCGCTTCAGGCTTTCAAAGATGGGCCAGTGATCGAAGCAGTCATATCTTTTATCTTTACATGGCATTGGTGCACATCTGGATTTTTTCTCCTCATCTCTGGACCATCATCATCTGATTCATTTGATTCATCTGAACCTGATCTTTCAGAACCCATATCAATATCATTGTCTAGTTGGCCAAGTAACAAAATATCGTCTTCGGGCTCGTCATTGTCGCCTCGGAAATCAGATCCAACTCCATCTAATAAATTAAAAATGGCATCAGGATTATCCTCTGCAAGAAAAAAATTAAATAATCTCAACTTCCACGATATTCCTAAAGTAGTTGAGTCCTGATGCTCACAACTGTGATATCATGAAATCAACCAATCCCAGGAGTCCTAACTATTTACTTTTTTATATCAATCAATGTGTAGGCTCAAATATTGACCTTTATGCCGACCATGTACAATACATGAAGAATAACTTACTTGCTGAATTCATATTTATGCACGAATGTGAACGAAACACTGAGAAATGCTTTGGACAGATCTACTCAAATTGGCTGTTACCAGTCAAATGGTGAAACTGCGGCCTTTTGCGCTTCTATATTTACGTAACCCCTCACCATCATGTGATGGCGGTCTGAACCGAATTCGAATTTGAACATGTACTATGCGGCATTTTATGGACCCTCACAATTGTGACTATCTGGAACGGTGCCAAGTATAGTGCCAATAAGCCGAGCAATAAGACTCAGAGTATAACTAGTTGAAAAGAGAGATAAATGTTGCTTATTTCTTATTAGCTTATGTTATGACACAAACTGGAACAACTTTTATGACATAACAATATAATCATAACAACATAATTGTCAGAAACTCACGTACGATAATAATCAACTTTGTTCGTTTTTGTAAGGTTGCTAGGCAATAATAATAATAATGCGGTGGAGGCATCCCAACACCGCAAAGTTGGCTTTTGTGTGATTAGTTTTCGGTAATCAATATAATAAATAATAAATCACATACAATAATCCTTCTAGTAAAATTTGGAATATCCATGGCCCACTAGCAGAAATTCATCATAATTTCATGTCGAATCGAAACTAGCTGAACATATGGGAGAACATATCCTTTCTGAAGATGGACAACATATGGCAGAGTGCAATAATATTGAAATCATTGGAAAAGAAGATGACAACCAGAAGAGAAAAATCAAGGAATCTGCTTGCATTCTTCTGAACGCAATAGCATTGCTTCCTGTTCAGTTGATATAGATAGATCATGGTATTCACTATTAAAATCTGAAAATGAAAATGATAAATTCAAGATTAATTAATGGAAACATCGTGTAACTCATTTGATTGCCAAAGTCACCAATTGTCACTGAGAACTGAAAAGTGTCAGGACAAATACGAATTTGCCATACAAAAAATCCATTTTTTATGTTGAAAACGGGAGCAGATTCGTTCCCGAAACGTCTAAAGATAAGTGAAAATTTGATATTTTTTCTATATACCTTTATTTCTCTTATCCAAACCTTTTTCAATAAACATTGTCACTGACAAGCTAGTGAATTTTTATTTCAGGTTGACTGATAGGAAAATTCTTTAATCGCAGTGACATGACACGGCAAATCATCTGATTTCTCCTAACTACACGTATATTAAAATAGTATTCATATTTTTATTTTATAGAGACGAGGAGAGAAAACCCCCAAAAAATCTGGAATAATGAATGTACCACCTCCTTGATTAACCTACAGACAGTGAATTCTTGTTTATTATAAAATCGGTGGCTATGCCGTTATTGACTAGAAGTTGATATGATGACGAAAACTACCGTGGTAGAAAATAGGTTCTATAGCTAGTGGTGCAAAAAGTACATATATCTACTATTATTCCAATAATGAATCGAAGTAGTATGTATATTTCAAAATATTTGATATTGGATAAGGTGATATTATTCAGGTCGACTACTTCATTTGCCAGTCTGTTTAATTCATCCTCCTTAAGTCGAATGTCATCAAATCTTTAGCCGTCTAGCCAAATCATGACATTCATCTGATATGAATGTCGCAGGTATTATTGCCATAGATAATTCAATGATTATTTTTTTGTTATCACCATCAAATTATCGATAAATTTGTATAGGTATAGTATTTCCAGAGGCACCAGCGTCGCGCGGCATATGTTTTTTGCTGGAGCTGTTTCAGTAGGCAAGAACAATCATTAAAAAAATACTATATGACGTTTATCCCGATGAGAAAAAGGAGCGGTGCTGTATAAACAGATTATTTAGCTTGTATGAATATTTTAACATTCATAGCTTTCGAGATTCAACTGGTTTCAATAAAGTCAATCTCATATTTCACCTTCATCAAATCCTATATCATAGTCGTCTAACCAATACTGCAAATATACAAATATAATCCTCAGATTATCTGATTCTTCAGTTATTTGTTGTGTTCTCTGTTATCTGCAGTAGGAATTCAGTATTAAAATTTTATTCCATTACACACTGTTTCACCACTAACCAAACCGATTTTTAACACCTTGGCACGTGTTTCTCAGCTATGCTAGCATCTTCAGGAGGAGATTGAAACTAAACGATCTATCCCACTAGGTATATGTCCACCCAACCGTGAAAGACAATAACCGCCAAGTGAATGATAGTCATGAGGCCTGTTCGCTTGTATTGCTAAACTTGCTAAAGTTGATTCTTTTCCCATAGTTGTCTCTGTTCATGGCATGATGTAAACAAAGAAAGTTATAGAAATAAATCAAGTTCAGCAGGTAGAGCAAGGACAAACGGACAAGTCTATGGTTGAGTTCACAGGTTAACCTTGGACTTATATCACTAAACTATACAGAGGGCTAAATGGGATAGGTCGCCATTATCCTCATTCATTAATATATTAATATTCTTAAATATCTTCAAGCTTTATTCATATGCAACTAATTTCCTCACATTATTGACTTGCCTAACTAATTTAGTTAATAATGTTAGATAGTTTTAATTATTGAATTAACGCATTTGTGTTCGTGCCCATTGACTATGGAAAGACTATACTATACCTACTCAATGATCTATTCAATACCTTAATTGCAGAAATTTATTTAATATCGATATCCTGCATCTTCTGAAGGAATTGATGGTTCACTTTCGATTTCAGGAATCATCTGATATAGTGACCGTCAGTAGCGTCGTTAGGAAAATATCAATGTTTTTTATCACGTATTGCACTGATTAAACAGTTATCAATAGGCATCTTTCAAATTTTATTAGAAACTTTGAAAGAATGTTCCGTTTTATATAAAAAATACCGATAAAACGCAAGCAGTTTTTGAGTGAAAACGAAAAAACCAAATAGTTCATTCAAGACCCATTCAAATAACAGACCGAGTGTTGCTTCTTACGACCAATATACTTAGAGAACCTTTATTTTTATTCTTCAAATATATCGATTGTCAAAATTATCTGCATCTATAAATTGGACCACCCAGTAATCTCTATAGGATTTTGAAATCCGATGAACATAGATTTTATCTTGAACAAAAATAACCACTCACAATATCTCTAGTTTATGTAGAAATGTATTTACAAACATGTTTAGCAAAACATGTGTTTTTGGGAATTTTGTGAAAATCCTATATCGTTTGTGATGTTTTCACAATTACTATGGATTTTCATCAAATAACCGTCGAGTCATCAATTCAAAAATCTCCAATAGCAGGATTAATATACAATAGCTTAATAGTAAACTGTCAATCATTTATCTGATCTTAATAAATTAATCATTATAAATTATTCTTCAAGCGAATCTGAAATCTAGTGACGTCGTAAGCTGATGATATAAGCTGGGATTTTTAAGGAATTACCTTGAAAAAGATATCGCAAAAATACTCTATATGATAGTACAACTTTCGACTTGCTCATCTATCCCACTCATTGACAACAATGGAAAATCGCAAATAGATTATCTTTCAAATCTCAGGTTTACATGAAATAATGACTTGAATAATGCTTATCAATCTCGTTATAATTATTAGGTTTTATTATGAGTACTTATTATGATAAAATACCACGCTATTTCATTGTCAATATACGTTTTCAATCTGTTTAATTTTTGTTACAGAGGAAAGATGATGCGGGTTTTCACTAGACGGAAAATATTCCTCTGCAATATTTTATCAGTATTTTTTTGTAAGTATACATAGAAATAGAAATTAATTAGATAATGATTTTACCACCACGTAATGATCGCTATTTTTGTAAGTCCAAACGATTATCCTCAAGAAGAACTGAAGGTATTTCCAATTCTGACATTCATTTTTCTTTTGTTCTCTTTGGTTTCATTGAAATATACAGGTAATTTAGGAATGTTGAAAATATTGTATTTCAGATTCTTCGACCTCAAATACGAAAATATCTCATCATCATCATCATCATCATCAAATATGCTTTATTGTCAGAAGAAATAGTTCTTATCGACAAAGTCATTGTATAGGTATTACAAAGTAAAATATTAAGAATGTTAAAAATATTGAAAATATTGAAAATATTAGAAACATTGAACAAATTGAAACATTAAAAACATCAAGAACGTTATGGTACAAATACAGACATAATATAATAAAATGTGCAGATGAAGCCACAGGATGCAAACATATGAAATCAATCCTAAAATATAGAGGCAAGCGTATTTTAATGCTAACATAAGGGTTCACTACTAAAAAATTCCTCCACGTTGTAAAAAGGATGAGTGGATAGCAATTCTTTTAATTTTATTTTAAACAATCTACATGATTGGATGTCTCGTAGATGTATTGGTAAGCAATTATAAATTTTTAGTCCATTATAAATGAAAGATTCCTTAACAAGATTGTTTTTAGGTAGTGGTAGAGGTAATCTCAATTTGTGCGATGATCGCGTATTATGGTTAGACGACACTATATTATATTTGTGACGATTCTTGTGTATTAAGCAAGTGGTTTCTAAGATGAAAATTGAAGTAACAGTGAGGATTCTATTATTTTTGAAAAGGTCGCGGCAAGAAATACGCGTTTTTACTTTACAAAGAGCCCTAATGGCTCTTTTTTGTACAACTTGCACCATATGTAACAGTTGTTTGTTGCACACTCCCCAGAAAGCAATGCCGTAGGTTAGGTGAGATTCAATAAGAACACAATAAGCTGTTTTAGCAGTTGTAAAGTCCAGTTCCCGTGATATTATCCTAATTGCGTAGCATCCGGTTGATAGTTTTTTGCACAATTTCTCAAGACTCAAATTTTGAAAATTAATTTCTGAAAATAGATTATATGCATCGAAATACAAACGAACATATTGAAGACTATGGTGAAAACCGGTGAAAACATACCAAACAAAACAAAGGCATACTGTCTTCATATTGTGTCTTATACAGGGTGATTCATTAAGAATGGACGATCTCAGAACTACAGATAGTAAACAACAAAATATGAAGATTCAGCCCATAATTAATTCGAAGTTTAAGAGATACAAGAAGTTCAAAGAAAAAAATATTTCAAGATTTCTCAGTAACTTTGATCGACCATTTACTTTAAAATTATGTTTATTGTTGGTGTTCTTAGTGATTATCACCATTGATAAAATTACTGTGTTTTTTTCAGTGTTAATTCACTAACTTTATTATTAGATTGAAACTGCTGTTTTAACTATACGTAAACGATCTTCCATAAAATATAACAGGAGGCCGAGTTTTTATGTACGCCGATGATACTATACTATCATTGTGGTTTCCTCAAGTCCAGACGAAATGGAAAATGAAATAAAAACGGTCATTGATGAATTCGAAGCATGGTGTAGATCATTTGATAAACAATTTGGATAAAACAATGTTCATTCAATTTTCGAACAAATACTATCGCCCACTTCATCTTGATCTGCGATTAGAATTATCAGACTGTACAAAATTCCTTGGAACACAACTGGATTGTAAATTATCTTCCAACAAACATATTATTGAATACCTATGCACAACACTGAAAAAAACGTATTACGCGTTTCTAATATTGAAGTCGAATTTCACAGATCATAATCTACTGGACATTTACTATGCATTGGTATATTCCAAAATAAGTAGAAATATTTCCATTTGGGGACTAGCATCAGATATAAATAGGATCTTCATTATGCAAAAACGTTTTTTGCGTCTGATTTTGTATGTCACATATAGATAATCTTGTAAGAAACATTTAAAAACAAGCGCTAATAAGTTATCTTCATTCAAATTCCGTATCTTTCATGCAGAAAGGAACAGAAATGGTTTCCATTTGACCAAATGTAACTATTTCCGGTATAAACAATGCCCAAATTACTCAGGAACAAAATATTTCAATTTACTGCCCCAAACCATTAAAGAAGAAAAAAAAACATGTGAAATTTCGAAAGCTCCTCAAAGAATATCTTCTATAACAAGTTGCTTTTATCACTCCCTCAAAGAGTATGACTGCCTTTCTTAATATGAATTTGCTGTAATATTCATGTGTAGGTACTTTGTTTGTATTTGTTTTTTTTTTTGTTTTTGACGTGTCATATATACAATTTGTACCAAAAATTACAAAATAAACTTTAACATGAACTTAATAGAAATGTTGAAAGTTAAACACAGATCCTTTCAGGGGAGAATAACGCACAAAAAGTTAAAGCTATATTGACAACTCAAAAAATAGTACATTTTTCATGACAAATTGAACAGTCTTTCAGATATTCAACTGATTTCAACCATTATTTAATGGGCAACGAAGATATCATGTAATTTACTGAACTAACAGAGTGTTACTATAGCGCGCGCTATGAGCAATCACAAAATAAGTTACAAATTCGTTTTTCTCATGTCAGAAAACCAGAAACTACAAAATAAGTCATGTCAGACTGAATCTCAATATTGTGGTGTTTACTGTCTGTAGTTCAGAGATTTCCCATTCTGAATTAACCACCCTGTACCAGGGTAAGCCAGTTTTTTGTAGCAGAACTTCAATAGCTTGAAGAACACATAATTTGAAGAAGTCAAAGGTTGACATTTTTTAAATGTTTTCCTAGTTTTCTCCTACAATGTTCAAAGTAATTAATTGAAATTTGGTACACCTATTACACTCGAAGAAATCAATATTTAGGGCTATTAGGCGATTCATCTGCATGCCTGCTTTCAATGAAACATAAATCTAAATTCTCTGTTACATTTATACATTTGGGGACTTTCTGCTTCCTTATATGTTTTTCTAAAACTGTATGTATTTCGAGATAAATTCCAAAAGTAATTTATTTGTGATAAAACGACTAGAAGATCTGGATTGATCGAAAAGATATGTGGAAAAACTTGACAAACACATAAAAATACCCGTCACACACCACCGATGAAGGGGCTGCTGTATAATATTCACATGAGATTCTTATTTCAAAATAGTATCTTCTTTGAGCTGTTGAAGTCCTGCTACAAAAAACTGACTCACCCTGTAAAATATGGAATGCCTATAAAACGACCTATTTTCTCGCTTCTTTTAGATACATTCATAAAACCATTGAACATAAACATAATCTCCAAAAGTTCAAAAAAAATTCCAACACCTACGTATGCCTACGTCGATTCCGAGGTCGATTCTCTCCCTATTCTCCCTAGGCACAGATTAATCTGTTATACATTCCTATACGCACGATGTTCTTCGAACATTATATGTATAGGGATTCAATTTCGTCCGCACCAAGCGATACAAAAGTATTCAATCTTTGAGACAGAAACTCGTTTTTTTATCGATATATTATACGGTGATTCAACAATTATTGTGAAATACCTAACAATGTTGTATGTTTTTCAGGTTTCCAATGTGTTTTCTGTGATATTAGTATTACCCCACATGACTTAACAATAAAATTGAATGAAATTGACACATTTTATCTCAATATCAGCAATATAAGGTAGGTGAGTTGCATAAACAAAATTACTACAAGATTACATTCGAAGGTTAGGCATTATGTTCAATAGGATGTGGAACAACGTAACATCGAAAAGAACTATTTCACCAAATATCGCCTAAATAATTGTATGCTCACAAAAAAGTTTTCGCCGATTTTTTTATGATGGCCATGATGCGGCCGCATTATTTATTCATTTATTTACTTATTTATTCAATAATACATCCAATACGCCCATTTACAGGTGTACATTCGTCTTCAGAGACCATGTCGCACATATGGACGGTGTCAGCTCTCTTAATCATCGCTGCAATAAGAGATATCGTCCAACCGCGACATGTTAACAACAAGAATTAGTAATACATCGATTATAAAAGATACATGATTAATTTGATGAAACACTGAATAGTTGGCGCTTGAATTGAGACAATGAAAGGATAAATATATCAATACATTGCAAGTTATTGTAATTTCAACACATTGTTGTGAGAGGACAATGAAAATGATGTTGAGAGTTAGGTACAACTATGCGAAATGTTATATCAGATCTCGACACCGAACGAGGTACATTAAAATCAATCAATGAAAGTAATGAGGATGAATCAATATATGGCTATGAATGATTTTGTATATAAAAGTTAAATCAACAATCTCACGATGTTTCCTTAAAGAAATTAAATTGGATTCGTTCAGTAATGAGTCATAGCTATGATGTCTCACAGGATTAGTTCCATGTTTTTTATAAAACGCGAATTTTGAGAACTTACGTTGTACAGTTTTTATTCTCTCCTTATATTTGTAATGACAGGGATTCCACACTACACTGCAGTAATCAAATTTACTCCTCACCAAAGAAACGTTGACAAAACGTAGAGCATCAAATGATTTGAATTCTTTACTGGAACGGATCAAGAATCCTAGAGACTTCATAGCTTTACTTATAATAATTTGGATGTGATTGGAAAAAGTCAACTTTTGATCAAACTTTACTCCAAGATCATTGAATTGCCAACTCGAGATAGATGTGTGGTAGGTTATTCAGGTAATAGTCAAATGAAATTGGTACTGTTTTTCGTGTGAACAGTGAAAGGCTTAACTTTACTTTTGTTAAGGTTCAGAGAGAGTTTATTTCTAATGCACCAATCATTAAGCAAAGTAAGATCATGGTGTAATAGTTGGCAATCTTCGATCGATTTGATTTCTCTGTAGATTTCCATGTCGTCGGCATATAATAGCTTATTACTCTGTATACAATCACAAATATCAGTTATTAGAAAAAGTAAAGGTCCCAAATTTGACCCTTGAGGAACTCCAGAGGTTGCAGTGAAAGTAAATGATTTCACACCATCATATTCCACAAATAACCTTCTATTAGATGAGAATGAATGTAGAAATAATGGAATATTGTATGATATTCCGAAACGAGATAGTTTTTTCAGCAGTCGATGATGTGAAACATGGTCAAAATGCCTTTATACTACTTACATGTTGAACGTTCGCCATTGTTCAAGAAATGCACAGAACCAAATCCACTAGGATACATCATTTCATTAAGACGGTATACCGGGCAGTCCACTTTTGTGCCTATCCATTCTCAATAACTTCCGAAAGAATGGAAAATGGAACGTCGCACCGAGAAAAGTCCAGTTATACATGTCTCTATTCAAAAACTTCTTACAACCGCCAAATGAAACATTTTAACCCACGAAATGTCTTCTGATGAACGTGAAAAGTTCACGTTTTCAACGTGAAACAGGTCACCCTTTCAAATCACTCTTTTCGTTTCAAAAAGGTTATCTTTTAGATTCGAAATGAGACAAGATTATAGTTAAAAGATGGAAATTTGAAGATAATCATTTAAATCCTAAAAGATGTCATTTCACAGTTATACAATTATCATTTAATTTCATCCCTTCTACCATTTTCCATCTTTGTCATACTCTTTTACCTCAATGAGTCATCTCACTCACCTATGAACACTTGTTCGATGAGAATCGTTAGTCGTCTCCGGATTCCTGATATGAAAGGACATATTAGCCCGCGGCAGCTCGTGAACTCTTCTTGCAGAGTGATATTTTTTTTTTCGAAAAAGTGAAGTGGTTGAGAGATCGTCTAGAAATATTAGGGACATATTTGTTCATATATTCCCCAAGATTTGTTGAGGAACTACAGAATGTTGAACTGCCTCTGGGCGTTATAGTGTTTTCACGATATATCGGTAAGTGTATGTATCGGAATGTCTTCCAAATTGGAGAAACTTTTATTTTTTTAACTCACCTCACTATTCACTAAGTGGCAAAAGCTTGGATTTGAACAGTTTTATCGGTGATAGATTGTATTGCGTATACATTGTGTCCAAGATTAATGATTACTATCATGGGGATCTCGAAGACGTCGTAAGAAGAGTCTCTAGACGCTCTTTTGTTAAGCTCAAGTGGCAATAACGGTAAATAAAATAGAACGAAATCTGCGAATGTGAACTCTAATTTACTGACGATACTGTGTAATGACTTTTTTGGCCACTATGTTAACTAATAATCCAATGTACTGACGATGAGAACAAATAGTCCAAATTGGAAGCATTTTTGTCCTACACAAACTGAGATATTGTAAACTGAGTATATCGTCCTTGTGTGCATCAACGATCCCAATGTCCTGTAGTTCCTCAAAAAAACTTCACTTGGGGGTAAGTATATAAACCAAGTATATATGTCTTCAATATTTCTCGAAGAGTTTCAACCCACTTCATTTTTCTGGAGAAAAATGAATCATCCATACTGAAATACCATGCAATCATTTGACTATGAAATTGAAAGCAAATTATATTGATATGAGTATTATTTCATTTTTATAATATCACTATTCAATATTAAAATGCTTTTTATTTGACTATCAAATTGAAAACAAGTCAAATTCATATGAGTATCTTCTCATTTTTATAATATCATCGTATAGCATTGAAATGCTAGTCATTTGACCCCTATATGAGTGTCATTTCATTCTCATATAAGTGATATTTCACAGATGATTTTTTCGAAATGATGAACGTGATTACAGTGAAATGTGAACTATGCTGGCGCCTATTCAATTCAGAAATCTTTTAATGGTTATACAATTTCGTATAACAGCTAATAGATATTTCTCTCGGTGCGGAAACGATTTTTGATAGAATGATTCACTTTGATGAATTCTATAGAACTTGTTGAAAAAAATGCCTCACCTTTGAAAATACCTTGGATAGCTGAATATATTCAAATTACCAATTAATGGATATTTTTTCTAGTGAGCCGTCGAATATCACGAAAGCAACACTGCAACTCATCATACAGCATGATGATATACTCAGCTTGACTGAACCTGCTGTCGATATTATCAATATAACAAATAATTTGCAACTGCCCATAAATGTAACAGCAATAGGAGCAGGACATTGTGAAATTTATGGCAATATTTCAGATCCAATTTACAAGTGAGCAGGAACAAATCACCCAATTAAAAAGAGAACTAACATATATGCATAGTGCAATATTTCGAGGAGTTGAAATAGTTATTCATCTCCAGGTTGTCCCCTATTCCCTAACAGGTCTCTACAAAAACCTACAACATTTACTTCTGTTTGGTCAGAAGAATATGCGGTAGGTTTTAGTAGACATTCTAGGGACACCCTGTATACTATATGTATTCTCATTAATCTCACCTCGAATTATATCTGAAATTTTAGAAATTTTACTAGCGAGGCATACTTGAGGGTTACTGTATATAAAAATGCAGGTTTGGACACATTTTCCGCAGTGATAGGCTGGATCTACTTTGTAGCTTGGTCTGTCTCGTTCTATCCACAGATATATATCAACTGGAAGAGAAAAAGGTTCGTTCGATTGTTTATTCTTGATCTTCATTGGAAAAATCTAATCGATTTTGCATTTTTCAGTGTTGTAGGATTAAATTTTGATTTTATTATACTAAATGTAATTGGATTTACGTTATATTCCATATTCAACCTGGGACTGTATTTCATAACGGAAATAAAGGTGAGTTATAGTATAACTTTATTCTCTCAATATTATTATAGGTATGTTTGATACGACGCGTCTGAATTGCCATCCTACCAAAATTTTATTTTTTCACGAATATTTGCTTAATTTACAGTTGCAACAGCAAATTAAGGCATGTTTTGAAAAATCGAAGCCGATCGAAAGCAAAATTTGCGAATCAAACTTGACAGCTTAATATTATACCTTTATTATATATAGGTACGTATAGAAAGAAGCAATACCTTAGACTATTTTACATTGGAATAGTGGTGGACGATGACTTTACTTTACTACCTTACAATAATTTATGTTGACATGCCTGATACTATAGGCACGAATTAATACTATACCCAGAACGTGGATGCCGTGCCATGTGTATGCAATGTAACAAATAATCCGTGTGGTGAGAATAATCTACCTGCATTTACAGATCAGGTTTAGTAAATTTTGAAGGATGTTCGAATTGTAGTTTCAATATAAATACAACCACATTTGGGTATGGACCAGATGTCTAAAGTGGAAAATGTTACGTTAGTTAGCATATCAACAATAATAATAGCGATTATTCATTTATCTCCACACTCCACTGTGTTTGGCTCGGTAATCAAATGGAAGTAAACATCATCGTTGTGTGAGACGAAAAAGTATTGCTGGCCGTGATTATTCAGAAATCAGTTATCCATCTCGAGAATAACTAATGAAATACAGATCAAGGAAGTATGTGAATCTTGAAGGCTTTCTTGATAAAAACAAAATACTTAACTCTATAACTTCCTAGGATCTATAATAAAGTTCAACTTTAGCTCCTAGGAACAAAACGTGTTGCCTAGCAACATACCTATGTTTGTGTCAGTAATAGAAACGTCAATTCAAGAGCTTATTTCGGTAATAAAATGGACGACTTTTCTGCCTAGTTTACAGTTGCAACTGTAAATTAGAGCCTCATAGTCTCAGTTCTCACAATTTCTCACCAGGCTATCAGACATAAGCAGCTTTCTGTCTCGTAATTTTTGGTAATATTCTCCCAACTTGTCTCAAGGAAGCTATTATTATTTTTCATGTACCAAGGACGAAAAAATGCTTATTGAAGTTTAGCCTGCAGATCGATAGACGAAGACCAGCCGAGGCAGTTGCAACTGTGCCAATTTACAGTTGAAAATGTAAATTAGTGCTAATTTACAGTTGCAACTGCAAATCAGGATATATTTGAAAAAAGTTTCTTCTGCCTAATTTACAGTTGCAATTGTAACTTAGGCAAATATTCGTGAAAAAAAAAGTGTTTTCAGGATGGCAGTTCAGACGCGTCGTAGTTTGGCATTCACGATTCCATTTTCAATGATACCGAATGGGTTTCCTTGCTTCATTTTCTTTATATAAAATCCCTGTGGATCTCGGTCTAAGGTATACGACATTATATTGGTCAAACAAGTAGAACGTTCAATCACTGTATGCACGAACATCGAATGTAGTTTTTTAAAGACTTGAAATTTGGTACCTAGCATTTCCTACAAAATTTTTTTTTTCAGTCTTACCCCACTCTACTAGTTTGAAATTCACGATTCCATTTTCAATAATACTGAATGGGTTTCATTGCTTCATTTTCTACATATAAAATTCCTGTGGATGACATATTGGTCAAACAAGTAGAATGTTCAATCACCGTATTCACGAACATCGTATGTAGTTTTTCAAACACTTGAAATTTGTTACCTCGCAATCCTCGCATTTCCTACCAAATTTTTTTTCAGTCTTTCCCCACTCTACTGGCTGTACTAAAATTCGAATTGCATCGAGAAATTCGAGATTTAGTTCCACAGACTCCTTTATTTTGCGTTGATTTCAGACTGAATATTCGGAAAGATACCCCAGAGGCCTCAACCCAGTGAAAGTAAATGACATAGTATTCGCAGTACATGCTACCATCGCCACCATATTAACCATAATCCAGTGTTTTCTGTATGAAAAACAGGAACAGAGGGTGTCTATCACTGCCCGCTGCATTGTTGCAGTGTTTGGAGTGTTCATTGGAATCAGTATTATATTAGCAGGTGTTAATGTTATCCATTGGTTGGATTTCCTATACTATTGTTCCTATGTCAAACTTACGATCACTTTAATAAAGTATATTCCTCAGGTAAGCTATTATCCGTGTACAGCACCAACATAAATTACTATAACTAGACCGCTAATGCCCTAAGATCTCGCCTAAGATCGAAGCTCAGTCATTTTCGAGATCGAATTTGGTTTCAATGGATCTTGTGCGTTCAGGATCTGTCATATATTTTTCCTACGACCATCTATGAAAGCATGATATACATATACTGTGCTATAGCTTCTAAAGTATCTCATATCACCATAGCAATGCGAAAGAAAAAACGAACAGTGTTGGAATATTCCCGCACGCTCACGTGCATGGTCTCTGTTTGGCTCAACGATGTATGGATGATTATAATATTGATTATGATTGTAAGGTAATGGGAATATCATGTGATAGGTACATGGCGAAAATAAAATACAGGTAATTTCTGTACGAGTAGCTGAATTCGAAAAAATATGTTCCTATCTTTAGATTCCTCAATATCATGAGTTATTTTCGAAGGTTTTCATCTTGACTCAAACAAGCTATTGACAACCTGCAGACATTGATCAGAATATCAAAACATTTTGAATAATATCGGTTTGCTAATGATCTTTAAATTTCAAAGACTACCAAGTGTCGATATATCTCGAATTCATGTAACAGCCAACTTATTTTTTTTGAATGAAAAGCAATTCAACAGCGAATTAAGTAATAAATGCCACTTTGTGATACATGGTTGGATAGAGAATTTCAAGACGAAAAAGATAGACTGAAGAAATGTACAGGGTGACATTTAAAAAAAAGAAGTTGGGATCACTTCCGGTCAAACAGGTGATTGAAAAAAATTGTCGTTAAGTTCGTAAAGTGCGCTACCATTTATTATATACCCCTTGTGAAATTCAAAATTTTATCTCTTCAAATAAAAAAACTGCAGGCTGCTACATGTCTCCTGTGTCACCCGGTATATATAAATATATATACATGTAGTGAAAAACTACAAGTGTGTTGTTATGAGTTTAAAAGCCCAAGAGAGATATACATTACTTTCGGTCACATTTTTAGGGTTGATATGATGTTGAATTAATGTTAAATCGATGTTAAATTAATTTTAATTCGGGGTCAATTTGATGTTGAGTCAATTTTAAGTTTATATTGAGTCAATGTTACGTTAATCTCAAGTTAATATTGAGTTGACAAAACTCGTTGGAAAGTTTATTTCCTACGCTCGTCTCGTTTCCGCACTCGCGCGAAATATGTCATTTTCCACACTAGTCATGTAATATACAATAACTCACTCTTACTCATAATTCCGAATGGCAAAGAGACATGACTCAATGTCATGAACGACAGTTTGAGAGTTTTTTTTTCTATGTAATCATAATATGAATATTGTCAGGATCATAAAAACACTTGATGCTGGTCTAGAAACTCCTTTTCAAATAGTAAACAAAAAAATATATACATTGCCTATAAAAATATCGATTATTACCTGTTTGTGAACTATTTGAGTAGGTAAAGCCTCGAAAAATGTACTCATATTAGACATAATTTAGGATTCACCTTTCACGTTAACAAAAGTGCCAAATTGAATTCACTGAAATATACAGACGCAAAAATTATAAAGTCGAAACATTTTTAAACTTAGTATTAGTTTTTATGTGAAATATATATGAAACATAATTCATATAAGTTGTCAATATTTCCATTAGTTTCTCAATAAATACATGTTTCTTGTAGGCCTACATGAATTATAAAAGGAAAAGTACAGTGGGATGGAGTATAGGCAACATTTTCTTAGATTTCACTGGAGGATCATTGAGTATGCTACAAATGATTCTTGATTCCTATAATTATGGTGAGTATATTACAAAGACAGTGGAATGGTTGTTAATTTTCAAACATTTCCTTCTACTTTCTTTTCAGATGACTGGGTGTCTATTTTCGGAGATCCAACCAAATTTGGATTAGGACTATTCTCTGTGGCTTTCGATATATTTTTCATCATTCAGCATTATATACTTTATAGGCATTCAAATTATGAAGAGAACTAGGTGAATAAGAATAACAAACGCAATCGCAAATCGCAAACGTCATCTAATGACATTGCGACCGCGAATTGTTTTGTTTTTTCAATAATACGACTGGATCTATTGTAATGGAATATATTTTATTATTGCATTCTCTTGAGTTGTTTCTCTAATGGTATGTTCACCCTGTAACTTTTTCAAGCCTTGTTAGATATTTGTGAAATTTCGATCAAATCGTAGATTATTGCTCTGGAATGTTAGCCTGAATATTAGTTTTCGTGGAAAGCTAATGACTTGATCATTATACAGGGAAAACCCAAAGTTACTCTTTCACCCTTTATTTCTTAACGCCCTGTGGCGAAATTGAGAAGTTGAACTTGGCTTTATTATGCTTTGGATCAAAGTGTGATCCCTTTATAACACAATAGTTTTTGATTCAGGTCAATATCTTATTTTTAAGAGAAGATACCAGTGTTTTAAGAAAGTATCGGATTTTTCAACTTTTATTAACAATAATTAGAACCTACATGAACCCAGTGATCAAAAACTTGAAGAATACTTATTTCTACCTCATTTTCTTACTAGCACTTACCGGAATAAAGATCCCTAACAACAAAAAACAAACAGGGAGCAGACGTGTAGTCAATAACGAGTATATGCCCTCGTCAAGGTTCAATTGATCAAATTTCTCAAGTAGTCTTGTAGAGTTGCCTAAAATTCTCCTTGGAGGGCAAAACGTAGGTCTTGAAAAGTCTCTGACAAGGCCGAACGAAAGCGAATGAGCCTCTGGAGTTCATCCCTAAGATGCTCTATATATAGGTTCTGAATTAATGTTGATGAAAATTGAAAAATTCCATACTTTCTTGAAACACATGTACATTCTCTTAAAAAGAAGAAATTGACGTGAATCTAGAAACGTTGTGTTAAGAATGGACGAAAAAGGATCACACTTCAATTCAAAACATGATGAAGCAGAAGGTTGGAGGATGGTTCTGATATATTGTTAATAAAAATAAAATGAATTCATACCCTCTTAACACACTAACTTGTATCTTCCCTTAATAATTTGTTATCGATAAATCGAAAACCATTTGTGTTAAGAATGGATCACACTTCAATCCAAAACATAATGAAGCTACGTTTATCCACTAACCCTCGCCTCAGGGTGTTAAGAAGTTAAAGGTGAGAGAGTAACTTTTGTTTTTCCCTCTGTACCTATGAAGATCAAGTCATCAGCTTTCCTCACAAACTAATATTCAGGCTAACATTGCGAAACATGAATATTCGATTTGGTCGAAATTTCACGTGTATATAGAGTAAATAAATAGTTGAAAGAGATTTCTTTTGCTTTATTTCCTCTCGCACATTCTAAGGAACCAATGTCAAATCGACAATTCAAAGAGGATCATTCGGATAAAATATCTTATTGTTTTCGGATATTAGTTATTGTGAATTACGCAACAAGATAAAAATATGAAATATTTCAAGTTGAACGTGGCAGCACCGCAAAATTTCGTAGTATAGACACGCAATATACTCGTATAGTAAAAAATGTCATTTGAATGAAAGTTAGTTAGAATATATCCTAACCTGACATTTCACAGGTAGGTAGAAATTCGGTTTAGTGGCGTTCTGAACGTTTCTGGCTACTACCAGAGGCGTACGACAGGGGCAAGTGAGAGTGGTTACTTTTTCCCAAATTCTACGCCTCTGGTCCAACAACACTATATTTACGTAAATAATATATCATACTCTTTCTTCATAGCTATTAAGTCATTATTTTTGGACTAAATGAAACATGAATAAGCTGCCCAATTATTTTGATTTTAATGTGCTGTATTAAAATTATGTCAGTGTCTTGAGTATATGGATTGCATTCATTACGAGAATCAAATTCAAAAATACTTATTAACAAATAAAACAAACCTATATACACCTATATACCAACTTAATGTTAGGTATCAATCGAAATTTCTTGAAACAGGAAACACCCTGTAACTGGTATAAAGGAGACACATTTTATCTAGATGATTTGGGTTAATATTTTAAGCTCTGGATTCTATAGTTGAAATATTTCAAATATTCCAATTAGTAGGTGTAATGAAACACCCTGTATATATCGTCTACAGACCATGGTGAGGTTACGAGCCGCCACTGGTATCTGGTAAACTTTTGATATGGTTCTCGGAGTTTAATAAGATCCTTGTAAAATATAAAATTTCAAAAACTTTTCAACGTGTATTTTCATGACATAAATCGATTTTTGAGAAAATTGAGATGATTCTACTTGCAAAAATACCCAGTCCTCAAGATTCTATGAAAAAACACACGAAACACGAATAAAGAGCTCCCCAGGAGGGCTGGAGAAAAAATGTTCATCGTGTATTTCATGAGATGTCGATTTTTGTAAAAATTGAGATCATTTGACTCGTAAAAATACCCAGTCTGCAAGATTTTATGAAAGAACACACGATATAGTAAAGTCCTCCCCAAGGGGGGATGGCAGTGAAAAAAATCAGAAAGTTAATATCGTGTAGTTCGAAAAACAACAATTTTGTTTGCCGGAATTGGCCAGAGATTCCAGTCCTCAATAAATTATATACACACCCCGCTCCTGATGTATATACCGGGTGACACAGGGTATCGGGCCACCCCTGTAACTTCTGCATTCGTCAACGGATTTTTCTGAAATTCGGTACAGTTATATAAGCAATTATTTCGGATTTGATCACATTACAATCCAATATGGCAGACTTCCGGTATTTCTGGAAATGCCAGCAACTTTGTTTTTTCAAATGAAACACCCTGTATATTTTTACATATTCAAGTTCAACAGGTGCTATCTTTATTTCAAATGTCATTTTTTCGAAAAAATTTAAATTAAAATTGTTTTTTCATTTTACCTCGTGGATAAATGAGATGTGGTCACTATTCACAATGAGTCACACATAACAGAAGAACATAATTTTTTCTGAAAAATTATTTTTTGTGTCACTTATCCAGGAATCAATTCAGCCACATCACTTTTGATAAAAAATTATTTTTTTTTCAAATGGAACCCCTATGGGCCACCTACTCGTCTCTCTAGAACATACATTTAAGGAACAAAATGACATATCATTTTTGTATTTCGGTGCAGTAACAAATTATATACATTCAAAAATCAACAACTAGTTCATGAATTTCCTTGCAGTTAGAATAATTTTTCAACTAGGTAGGCTGTGGAATAAATTACATTTGACATTAAGATTGCACTTGTTTTGACCTGTTGAACTTGAATATGTAAAAATATACAGGGTGTTCCATTTGAAAAAACAAAATTGCTGGCATTTCCAGAAAAACCGGTAGTCCGCCATATTGGATTGTAATGTGATCAAATCCGAAATAGTTGCTTATATAACTGTACCGAATTTCAGAAAAATTACAGGGGTGGCCCGATAACCTCTGTCACCCTATACCTACTTTATTAGTCCTCACACTACTCCTAACCTGACTCCCACTTTTAGTCCTATTCGCTGGCACCTATCGGACTTCTTGAAAGTTGTCAAAGCCACTTGTTTGCTTTGTTTTCATTGGTTCATATTGTTTTGTGTTTGTGCTTATTGCTCATATCATCAAAACAAAGCGGTCAGAAGTGTTCAAGTAGTTGCCATTATAGGAGGGGGACGTGTTGTTTTCATATGTTATTTTCTATCGCGAATCCTATTTCGTCATATTTCATCTGAAGGTGTCCCAGAATAACGTCCGTATTTTCTCAACAAATCAACATCATCATGAATTAGGTAACTCTAATAAAACAAAAATATATTACTGAAAATGAAATTTCAATTATCAAGTCGTAAGTTTTTCAGCATGGCGGAGTTTCACGCGCTCAAAATGATTGTGAATGTTTTTGGACATCAAAATAAAAAATTACACTTCTCGAAAACAGTTCGTTTCAAAGGCATTATCAACCAGAATAATTTTTCTATATACCGGGTGTCAATAACGAATCTATTAGACAAGTCATAACTTCTAGACCACTAGGTGTATCAAAATGAGATTTGGTATAGGTAAATATGGTTATGTCGAGAGGAGAGTTTTCACAAATTTTTCACTTTTCGGTCACTTCCGGTTTCACTGGAAATGGCTCCGGTTCTAAATTTTTAAATGGAACATCCTGTATATTGTAACATTTTTGGATTTCTGAGACAATTTTAGATCAGAATGTAACATTTTCCGAAGTTTTTTGCCTACTTAATTTTTTCGGAGTCACTTTTGAAATTACATCTAGGTGGCCATGATAATTCGGAAGTAAACTAATCTAATAAGGACCTCAAGTGATATCAGAAAATCACAATCGCGAAGTTTTAGTGACAAGTATGAAATATATGAATAAGACAAGTTGGCAAAATTATATTTTCGTATATCTAACTATTTTTTTTTCAAATGGCGACCATTTTTTGACAAGCACTTTCCAAAAAAAGGATACTAATTTATTTGCGATTGAATTACAAATAAGAACACCCTAACAACACAGGGATGTCCTAGGTGCGTCCCTTTTTTGTCCCGCGGTACAAGGAAATGATTGGGACATCCAGGGGATGTCCCGCCAGTAGTTGTCCAGTGGACATCCCACCCGGTACATCCCTAGGTTATCCCATTCGTGTCCCTAGAATATCTGATATCCATTCTTCACATCAGAGAGTCATTCAATATCATCAAAATATTGAGTCGAATTTTTTCGAAAATGTATTTCTTCCGGAAAATATTTGTGATGAAAATGAAGAATATAGTCTCAAAACTTCTCAAGAAATGACCATTTTTCGCAAACAGAGATCGTAAATGCATAATGCCCCTCATTTTCAAACACCCAAGAATGATAATAATTATACCCGAATCCTAACAGTTTTATTTATCCAGGTTTCTGTAGTTGTCCTGTTTATAAATCTGTTCAATACATGAATTTTCAGAAGGCATATTGGCCAATGGAGTAAGGTGCGTGCCTGATAAGCTGAAGGTCCCGGGTTCAATCCCAACTAGACCTACATTTTTTTTTCTTTTGTCGAAGGGATGTCCCTGGGATATCCTTGGGACGTCCTAGGGATATCCCTTCTCCAAGGGACGTACCAGGAGGGACATCCCTTGGATGTCCTTTTTGTCTGAAAGCGGATGTCCCTGGGACGTCCCTAGTATGTACTTTGTCCCAGAAAAGATATCCCTGGGATGTCCTTATTTGAAATTAGGGACGTCCCTGGGAAGTCCCTAGGATGTACTCGTGTTGTTAGGGCATAAATTAAATATTACTGATGAAACATATTTATAAACATAAAAACTTTGGAAAATGTCACATTCTGATCTAGAATTGTCTCAGAAATCCAAAAATGTTACAATATATGGTGTTCCGTTTAAAAATTTAGAACCGGAGCCATTTCCGGTGAATCCGGAAGTGACCAGAAAGTGAAAAATATGTGAAAACTCCTTTTGACATACCATTTACCTATACCAAATCTCGTTTTGATACACCTAATGGTCTAGAAGTTATGACTTGTCTAATTGATTCGTTGACACCCGGTATATATAAACGTTCTTGGAAAATATCATATAATATATTATTTTGGTAGAAAAAATGGATCTTGAAACGAAAACTTTTAGCATTGGTCACGGGTTGCATATCTCCCTGTATAATATATGAGTATACGAACGTTATTCTGGGACACCCTGTATAAAGATATCAATCTTTTATGGTACATCGTGTAATCCTGTAGTTTCCAATAAGAAGACGTAAAAAATATAAGAAGAAGAACTGAATGTCAAGTGTCACAATACTTTGTGACACTTGACATTGACACAAATTCCAAATCGAAAGGAAGAAGTTGAACATAACCTAATTTGTCAATTTTTACTTTTTAGTGATTTTACTTTTTATAGTTTCTCAAGACCACAGTCAAGACAAGATAAAAAGTTCATCTTTCAGTGTCTCAAATTATGAGTCATTATTCGTTCTGCCTTCAAGGTAGTAGAAACATTTCTTGAAAAAGTTTAGTTATAAAGATATGTCTGAACAAGAAAGCTATGAAAACATTCCAACTAATGAAGAACTTGTAAATGACGTTGCCAAAGGTCTAGAGAGTCAGTTCTGTTTGAATAATGAAAATGATCCAGAAAACCCCAAAAGAAATGCCACAACAATAGTAGACAGTGACAGAAATATCGGAATTCCAGAAAATTTCGAGGATTCAGACACAGACAACCAGGAAGATCAAAAACCTGAAGATTACATTGATGAAGAGCTTTTGAAAGATTCAGAGTTGTCTCTATCTGATGAAGAGAAAGAAAAAAGATGCAAAGAAGCCTCAGAGTTGAAAAAACAAGGAAATGAAGAATATAAAACAGAAAAATATTTAGAATCTGTCTATACATATACAAAGGCTCTAAGAATATGTCCTCTGAAATTTGAAAATGATAGATCCATTCTGTATGCAAATCGAGCAGCATCAAAAATTGTATTGAACAGAAAAGAAAGTGCAATTGAAGATTGTACAAAGGCTATAGAACTCAATGATAAATATGTTAGAGCATATTTAAGGAGAGCTAGGCTATATGAAGAAAGTGATAAATTAGATGAAAGTTTAGCAGATTTCAAGAGAGTTCTAGAATTTGACAAAGGCAACAAAGATGCATTACAGGCTCAATTGAGATTGCCTCCTTTGATTGCAGAGAGAAATGAAAAACTCAAAACAGAAATGCTGGGTATGTACTTTTAGTCTGTGTTTCAGTCATGAACTTTTAGTGGATAGTCAGCAACACAAATGTAGATACAGAGACCTTCAGTCAAGCCTCCAGTACTTTTTTGATTGAGAAGCATATATTTTCAATCTAAGTTGGAAGTAAAATAATATTCAATTATTCATTATAATATTCTTAGCCTACTTTGTTCAGGTTGTAGGTTATATTAGTTCACATACAGGTTTCTTTCTGAAACCACTAATAATCATGATTTATCAAAATAATATTGACTAGTATTTTCATCCTTTTGAAAAAATTAATTAATCAATTATGTCCACAGAAATAATTTAAGTCAATTCATCTGGAAACAAATTTTTTGAAATAATAATTGAATATAATGAAGTAATATAATGATGAGCAAGCATTTCAAGTTAGTCCAGGTGTATATCTGTATTTTTTTTTTTTTTTTAGGGAAACTGAAAGATTTGGGGAACATGATTTTGAAGCCATTTGGTTTATCTACTAATAACTTCCAGCTGAATCAGGACCCAAATAGTGGTGGCTATTCAGTTAACTTCACACAAAATCAACATTAATGCTTTTTAAAGTCTATGTTGCTTCATATGATCAGGCATATCCTTGATATTGTGATTGTAACTTTCAAACCAAAAATTGAGGAAGGTACTTTGGTATTTGAATTAATAAATCCCACATGCAGAAGAAATTGGACTGCACATATTTTTTGCATAATGTAAATATTTGTTTTGGATGACATGGATCAAATGGTCTCAGCTGGTAAGGCAAGCTTGTGGCAATATTCATAGAGTAAGGGAAATACAGGTCATCAAAACTTTTTTTTATTTTTTTTTATAACAAAATTGCACTCCAAAATGCATCCTCAGTATATCCTTTATATACAATATTTTTAATAATGACAATTTGAGAAAACTATTCTATAATAATCAGCCTTGATGGTACATGGGCAACTAGACAAGAACCAAAAACATGCAAAATTTCCCCAAACTTGGTAATAAAACAGAGGGACAAAGATTCCATGTGATAACATCATTTTCTCAATCTCCCCCAATAATATAAAAATTGATGGCTGAATGAAAAAAAAACTTTGTAATAAAACAAGAGTGACAGTAGCAAAAATATCCATATGATTACATCATGTTGTCCACCTGTCTCCCAATAATGGGATAATTATTATTGGCCTGATGTCTAGATCATAGTGGATTTAAAAACGGTGATTACTAAAAATGGCCACGGGAAGGCAATTATATTCAAGGTATAAGGTGTAATGCTCAACAATGCCGTCACACTTCACAAAATGCAACACTTTGTTGAATAGCAGCAACCTCAGCATCTAGTATCTATTTTTTTTAAATCAATAATTTCAACTATAGCTTAAAGCATGGTTCTATCTCACTCTCTTGCTTGATATTTACTTCCAAAAACTCAGAATGTTAAATGCTGTCACACTTCACACAATGCAAAACTATGTTGATAGGCAGCAGCCTCAGCATCTAGTATTATTTTCTTCAACAATAATTGCAAGTATAGGATAAAGCATCGTTCTATCTCAGTCCCTTGCTTGATATTTACTTCCAAAAACTCAGAATGTTAAATGGCGTCACTGCAATAGTTCATTTCAGAAATATTTCAATGATAATTACAAGAGTATATGGTTGAAAACTTTGTGTTTCTATTACATTTTCCTTAAATCATTCCGAACAAGGTTGAAAATTCGAACGTGGTTAACATAAACACGCGCTGACGTCACGAATATTGACCTTGATGCCTGACTGAACAATCCATGAGCCATTCTTGGTAAATCATTGCTAATTATTCCTGCCCCGCATCCCCCAATATTACACCTCTTCCTGCTCCATTCATGATCCTCCATTCACCAACAACAATAAACTTTGGTGAACAACTGATGTACCTAATCCAAAAATGTAAAAATGTCCAATAATCATCTTCCTATTCAGCCAACATTAATCATAGTTTCATATCAACTCATTAAATCAATTCTAATCCAAATTATCATCTTCTGATGGTTTGGGCGGTGGTGGGGCAGCCCCACCCATTCCTGCTCCAGGAAAACCTGGGAAACCTGGGAATCCTGGGAAGCCTGCTCCAGCGCCTGCTTCCCCAAACCCTGGAAAGCCCATTCCTGAACCGGAAAATTTACTGGACAATTTAGACACCAATGCCATCACCTTTGGATTGGACTGATATTTCACAAAGTTGGCTGGGTTTGTTGAAATGTCTTGGAATGCAGCTGCTACCTCAGGATCCTATGAAATGGGATGATATAATCGAGATTAGGTTGAAATATACAGAGTGACCCATTTGAAAGCACATAATTTTATTATCTATGGAGCGATTTTCACGAATCTTTTTTTAAATATAGAGGGGGGAAAGGTGCGTTCACTTTGCTAAAAAACCATCATATTTTGATGCTGAAAAAGCCAGAATTCATATTAGTGATTTTTTCAGAAAAAAAAACGCGTACACCACTGAAATCGGCGTTCTTTGAAAGGAATCTGTACCAAGTATCATGAAAAAAAATATCCAACATTAAGAAATCTACAGCATGTCTCATTTCAAACAGCTCCCCCTCTGTATCTCAGCTATCAGTCATGCGATCTTTACCAAATTGGGACCAGTATGAATAAACCATCAATTTGATCAGTTGTTTAGAGACGAACATCCTTTTGGACAGTGCCGTGCATCTTTATTCAAATAAAACGATTTTCATGAAAACATTAGGATTTTTTTTGCAAGAAAATAACTTCATATTATTGTTCCTCATGCTTTAAAACCTCCATATGGTCCATAGCTACGGTAGGTAGAAAATCGTGATTTGAAAGAACATTAGTATGATACAGTCTAAGGAATATTCCCATGATATCAGATTTATTCTAATTTTTCACATTAAGAAGAAATTTCATCCCAAAAATTGATTAAAATATGAGAAAAAAAAACAAGTACACCACTTTAAAACAATTTGAATGATTGAATTCTGTGTGATTGTGCCTACCACATGGAAATTTTAACAGATATGACATCAGATTTGCTACAGTGTAGTACTTTGGGTGGAAGACGGGGTCTAACCTCAAATTTGATTTTGATCCCTAAATTTATTAGAGCCATGTCAGCTTTCTCAGTATTTGAAATATTTGCACTAATTTCAATGCCACCCTGTATAGAATCCCCTCCAACTCTCCCAAAACTGGATTAACATAATTTTTGGAGTAAAAAAAAGAAGAGAGCCTAAAAGAACAGGGTTATGCCAGTTTTCAGATGATATGATCTGTTTTTATGACCACAATTTCAGATAGTCTTTTTTTTACCCAACTTACAGTGGCTGTAGCTTTCCATTGAACTTTGATTCACCCTGTATATGATCCATTCAAGATATTCTCAAATACTTGTTGGGAAATGGAATAAAGAATAAATAAATAGAGGAAAAACTATGACAATTGGTAGGGAATGGAAGGGATAAAAGGCTATGAAATGAATGATTGAAACAATGGAAAATATCTCATTTGTAGGAAATTACACCAACTATTCCCTAGAAGATGACTTAAGTTTTGCTGGTACTGTACCTGAAAAGCAGTCATTATCTCAGGATCTTGCAACAATTTGTAGAAATCCCCCATTCCAGGAACACCACCAGCTCCTGATTCAGTAGCAGAAGGCATCTCCTCATCTTTGTGCTTTGCTGCTGCCTCAGCATGGGCCTCTCTTGCCCTCCTAACCCTTTCAAATCTTTCAGTTTCCTCTTTCTCCTTCTTCTTGCGTTCTTTCTTTAATGAATGTTCTTCAATTTTCTTTGCATTTGGTGTGACTTCCTTCAACCATTCATCAATTTGCTCATCAAAATCAATGGTACAAGCTTGCCTGAGATCCTTAGCTGCTAGTTCCCATTCACCCAGCAGTCTGTAAGCTCTACCTCTGAATTTGTAAGCAGTTGCTGAATCACAATTCAATTCCAAAGCTCTTGTGCAGTCTCTGATACATGCATTTGGCTTGTTGAGCTTCAGGTATGCTTGACCTCTCTTGGCAAACAAAAGAGCACTGTTTGGGTTCAACTCAATAGCTTCAGTGAACAATTCAATGGCATTTTGGATGTTTCCCTCTGATAGCTGAGACATGGCTTCAATACGTTTCTCATCGGCTTTATCAGACTCTTCCTCAGTGATTTCCTTGGAAGCATCGCCCATTTTCTGATTGTCATCTAACTTATCTGGTTCCACACAGCCCGTCATGTCCAACTCTAGATCTGACTCGGGATCTGATTCAATATTGTCTTCGAATGATTCTTCAGGTTCTTGTTTGGGTTCTGCTTTCGGACCAGACATCTTGGGCAACTCGGGAATATAGCCACCCAAAGATTGAATATAATCTTTGAAGAATTTCAAATCTGGTAGGTGAAGGATGTCAGGATTTGATTTACATACTTGGATGAATTGTTTCAATTTGTCAATAGCCTCTGAATTTATTGGACAACTCATTTTTGATGATTGTGGAAATTCTCGAAAAAATCTAGAAGCCGGTCAAACTACGTCACAAGTGGAGAAAAACAGTTGGGGAGTTCGGTAATTCGGTAAACAAAAACATAAAACACCTAATTATCTTGCGGACACCTTGTCATGCGTCATGTTGTCAACGACTGTCACATTCAAAATGTCAATGGTTGCCAACATTTGAATAATTAAATTTGGGTGGTGTTCAAGATTGGTAAACTAACTTAACTAACCCCGCACCATGCACTGCAGTCACTGCACAAGTCTCGTCTTCTGCAAGTGCAGGGAAGTTGGATCCCTTCGATTTCCAACTTCAACGTGGCATATTATTCAAGTTTTACAAATTTTCACAGGTTGTGTTGAAATATCGTGATCGAATGATCGTGATATCTCAATCGTGATGATACAGAAATTATGAAACCTCCTGTCTTGACTGTCTATTAGTCACTACCTAATATTATCAATCTCAGTTACTATGGAAACCGCCAATGCTGACAAATTCACAAAATTGGAAATTTCAAATCATAATGGGAGAATTTTTAGGAAGAGCTGGAATTTTCTTTGATGAAGTAGATAGAATATGCATTTTGGAACCTGAAGTATCCAAACTAACCAGTGATCTGAAAGAAGAATGTCAAATATATATAGAAAGTTAGTACGAAAAAAATATGAGCCTGGCTTATTAGAGCCGGCCAAATCGGGGAGAAAATTGAAGCTTGTGCCTCTGCTTCCATGCACTTACATGATAATAAAATTCTGTTGTTTCAGAGATTGACGAATTTCAAAAAATCGTAAATAAATTTATAGCAATGGTTGATCAATTGGGTGAGGCAGTGGAAAGGAAGAAAATAAAAGCAATTGGAGCGCGAAATATCTTACAAAGTATGGAAAAAGAAAAAGAGACTCATCATCATCAATTACAGGTATGTTCCATTCCTCCACCACTAGAAGTAACTAATATTTGATTCACCTTGTGCAGGCCTTGATTGCTGAAAAATCTATGGAGCTGGAACGACTGAAAATTCACCTCAACTCATTACAAAAAACAGAGATGGAGCAGAACGAGGTGATAAATGAATTAACACATTGTTAAAAAAGTATTTATTATTTCAACTTGAATGCTAAAATGAAGCAAGTAACTATACTTAATTTACAACATTCTGATTTTATGAACCATCATATTTCAATGAAAAAGTATGATGTGCTTTTCTGTGAAATGGTCATTTGTCAAAAATATACATGTTTCCTCTTATTTATGACATAAAAATCAGAAATTCAAATAGTTAAATATGGTTCAATAATACACAATACATTAACTAAAATAATTATTACATTCAACATAAAAGTACCTACATTTATGATACAAAACGACCATTGACCACCACAGTTATGTTCAACTGAAGGCACATCGACCTGGTCTTTACATAAAAAGAAAACGTGATCAAATAATTTAAAGGTTGCTATAAAAATAAAATTCAATACAGCATTTGCTCAAGATTCCATATTACATTCTGAGAGCAGATTCATATGCAAGCTCTACATGTCTTGTGTTAATGCACATTGCCATCTGATAGGCTGTAGAGTTGAAAAGCGCTGAGTGTTTATTGGAAGGTCTAAAAACTTCAATTTATTTTCTAGAAGAATAGCATATATATTATTTCGTCAAAAGTTTCACGTTTTGTGGGAAGCCTGTTTTACATGTTTCAGGGTTTCCTTCTCTGATAGTAATAAAATAGCATAAGATATAGTGATCAATTTTTTTTTTTTCGGAAATATACTAGAAATGAAGGAGCCATCTATTATTATTACTTTGTAGAAATGATAAAGAGAAAGAAACCCAACTCAATGGATACATAAAACACAAATAACAGAAAAGGCTTGCCACAGAACGTGAAACTCTGAGAAAATATGTTCTTTTTCCATAAGAAAGTCCAAAGTACTGAACTTTTCGAATACTGACCTTAGAAAGCATATTTTGATTCTAAGGGCAATTAGAAGGCAATGTACAGTAAGCCAAAACACTAAAATATTGCATATCAATCCACCTTGATGCTTCAATTTCAGATTCTCCAATATGGACACTAATTGTTATAATTGTAATACAGGGTGCCCCATTATCCCATAAATATAAGGCAAACATTCAGAATTCAGTAGGTAATACAAGAGAAAATAATATAATTGATTTTTGTTTCCTTAAGCGGTCCATTTCGGAGATACAAAGAGACCGACTTACGGAAACAAAATTGAATCCACAGTATTATCTCCCTTGTACTTCTTAATTTTTCAGTTTTATGCCATGTACTTATAAAGACACCATCTTTATTACGGCTGATCAAAATGGTAAAAGTTACAATAATTATTAAATTGTTTCATGAATAATGAGAATCATACTTTGTGGTTGCTTCACAAACTCGTCCAACCACACGGAATAATAATGAAACCGACCCTAAAAAAAGATAAATAATCAAATTGAGTCTCTATACAGACACCTCCTAAGAATAAAACTGCAACTGAAAACATATTTATACAAAACAACTGAAACGTACCTATCAACTAGCTTAACTTTTCGAATTCGACCCGGTCACACCTTCACACCCCTGTTTCTCTGGAATTTTCCCCAGTCTTTGCTCTTTTCGAATCCTTTTCGAGTAGTTCCGGCGAAGCGGATCTTTTGAGAATGTTCGATTTGAATTGTACTATTATCGCCGTCATGTTATCACAGCCCGTACCGTCTCCCATCGTATTGGGCGCCAAGCAATGGTCGAACATCTGAAAAGGGAGAGACAGGCACGTTCACTTTTGAACAATAAAAATTCGCCAACACAACTGTGATTGCAGTCATTTGACCGAACCTTTATCCTCAACCAACAAAACCTTCATCAAAAATCTAATGTAGTATACCTCGGAATCACGTCTGACATCTCGTTTGATTAAATAAGGATAGATAAACACCGTGATTCATTCATACCATTGAAAAGTATACTCTGACAATCCTAAACACCAAACATGGATAAATGAATGAAAGCGCGAATGGTGGGGATAACTGCGGAATAATTGTCAGAGCAACAGAGGCATCAATACCCAAACAGATATGATGGGGATTATTTCTGAACTGCAGTGAACATACCATCAACGAATCTGAAGTTACAGAAACATCAGAAAAATATGACACCATCATCCTCTTGGTGCACCGATGCCGAGCGACCGGTTGAGGCCCCATCACAATATTGAATATATTATCATAAGCTTACGTCCGTAGAAATTTGTTAGAGGCACCGCACCATATTTACTAAACATCCGTATCACATGGTGGATTCATGCAGCGATCGTAATCGCAAGTCTTAGTCGTGAATCGTAGTCTTAAGAGGAACATTGATTCATTCATGTCATTCCTACTAGAAAATTAATTATACTTTATATATTATTTGTATGAAATGTATCAATGAAGAAAAGAATGTAATGCAATAACTGAAATAAATAAATAAATAAATAATTCATGAAACCGAACAAACACCTAATCGGTTCTAGCGAAGCGGATCTCTTTAAATGTTCGTGCCTGTAGGTTAAGATCGCCCAGTATTAGGGTTGAGTGGAAGAGCAGCTGTCGATTTATCGGCGAGTTGAACTCTGCCTTTTGTTTCATTGAGACAATAAAAGCATTTATTATTATTATTATTATTATTCGAATAAATTGCACTATTATCGCCGTTATGTTATCACATCCCGTGCCGTCTCCCATCGTGTTGGGTACCAAGCAATGGTCGAACATCTGAAAAGGGAGAGACAGGCACGCTCACAGTTGAACAATAAAAATAACACAACGGCAATCGCAGTTATTTGACAGAACTTCTGGCGGAGCTCGAGTAACGACCACGAGTCACGACCACGACTGCAATAGAGAAGTTCAGCTGGGGTTGACAGAAGAAATATTCCCCTTCTTTCTTTGTTTCCAGGCTTCCAACGTGTAATACTGAAAGATTGATGTTGGTAACACAAAGCTCTATGTACGACAATGAGTTGTGAAATAACTCAAGTTATATCTCAGAACAAAACGTTCTTCAGTTGACTACTAGACTGAGAACAGAATTTGATATTTGTGTCGCCAATGAGAACAATATCTGATGTTGCTTCTGCGTGGCGTCCTAATGTAGCCGAGGATCATCTATCATCTACATTAAACAGAGTGGTCCAACGAAAAGTATGCACCTAGATTTTCTCCTTTGTTTAGAATTGAAAGCAAAAATGCTCGGACACGTGGAGTTTGCTTTGGATGGGGACACATTCTAGAGATATTTTTCAACCTGTGCCTAACGCCCCAGCGAGGGGTGTCACAACCCTAAAATTTTAAATGGAAAGTGGGGTCGAGTGATATATCATTTGAACGGGCACAAAATTATCTTTCTAATGATACCCTATTTATTGAAATTCACTCAAACAGTTGATGCGAAAACGGCTTAACCAGATAATTTTGGTGTTAACTAAAAATACAAATAAGTTTTGGTTATTAGGAATCAAAATATTCACAATTAGTAGTACTTACATTTCAATGTTTGTTACTTGTAACAGTGCTTTGTAAAAAAAGTAAACAAGCTGTTAAATTTGATTTGCAGACCACACCAAACGTGTAGGTTATAAATGACATGTCAGGATTTCCAACTTCAGAAACATTATTTTCATACCATTGTTGCCATTCCGTTCTTGAATGTGTGACGAATTGAGTAGTGAAAACTAGATGTCACTAAACTTAATGGTACAGTGCATACAGTGAATAAAACAAAAAAGAACATTGAAAATTCTCAGATTAAAAAATGTCCGGGAAAATAACCAAGAAAAAATCTCACCTCTTCGCAAATGACGGACAGCTTCTCCCTCTCCCCCAGCATAGGTCGCACAAAGTCCACCACCTCCTGGCTGGACATGAAGTTCCAGATGCCGTCGCACGCCAGCACCATGAACTCGTCCTCGCCGGGGTTCACCGTCAACGTTTTCACGTCCGGCAACGCCGTGATCATCTGCTCTCTGTCCGACAGCTCCTTGTTCTGCTTGTAGGCGTGGTCGCCGATAGCGCGCGACAGGTTGAGGCCGCCGTTGACGCGGCCGTCTGACGTCACTTTGCCGCCGGCTTTCACTATTCGGTCGCGCTCGGGATCGTCCTCGGGTTTGTGGTCGAAGCTCATGTCGATGGCGTTGCCTATAAACAAAGATCACTGATAAGTGAGTAGAGCATCACGACAAAATTACAGATCGAGCAGTGTTCAATCTCCAAGTATAGTCCTTCTATTTCTAATTGGAACAGCATGAAAAATATAAAGTATACCAGGTTTGTTCGTTTGTAGATCACCGAATGTGGAATGCAAATATGTTATAATTGTGTTCAATCTGATTAACAGTACTGGTATAATAACCGCGTGAAACCTGCGGTCGGAGCCCAATATTCTGAGTCGAATACCGGCTGTAGAAATATGATGAATTTTAGCTGTGACTGGAATTCGTTATCTGACGCGGATGGTTCTGCTAATTTCTTTCAGTCAGTGTCGTGCGTTTGCGAAACGAACATAAATCTATTATTATATATTGATCAACAAAAACACGCAAAAGTATACAATAAGTCAGGATGGCTTTCAATAATAGTGAATTAGTGTCGAACGAAAATGATTATGAAAATAAGGGCTTACAAGTTCAAAGTCTACGTATCGTTTTGAATATATATGAATGCCTGAAGAAAGCAAATTGCTAACAATCGCAGAACGATATTTCGAAGAGAATTTGCGAGTTAACAACTATCTCGTTCAACAGTTCCTCGAGTGATTGAAACTGGGGATGTCATCGACCACTCTATAAAACGTAAACAAAGAAACAAAAAATTTGCAAAAACTGATGAAGCTACGAAAGATGTTATTCGGCGAATAATCTATAGTTTCTACGAAGAACACAAAGTACCCACCTTGGAAATGATTCGAGACAAATAGGTTGATTATCCTGACTACAATTATAAATGTTTGGAACCACTATACGGTGTATATTATTGTCATGTGGTTTCAAACACAGGAAAATCAATAATCGAATGATAATAATGGAATCTAGAAGAATTGTGAAATATCGGCAAGAATATCTCAGGCAAATAAAAGGTTTTCGTGAATCCAATAGACCTATTGTCTATCGATGAAACATGGTTCGACACGCATGATGTTGTGAAATATGGTTGGGTAGATGAAATCCAGCAATGCACTTTGAATATACACCTTGCTCAAGGGGTAAACGTGTTATCATTTTGCATGCAGGAAGTGAAGATGGTTTCATGACTAACGCGTTGCTTTTGTCGGCTAAAAATATTGACCAAGCATCTGCTGATTACCATGAAGACATGACAGCAGATTTATTCGAAAAGTGGTTCAATGAGCAGTTTCTTCCAAATATTCCACCGAATTCTGTGATAGTATCCTCTCGTATCATTCTCGTCTACTAACCAGAATTCCCAATAGTAATACCAATGTGATGAGGTGTTTCTGGTTAGTCCTCACAGAATCTGCAGGTGTCGTCCTCCTGTAAGCCTAGCTTCCTCAGGTGTTCTTTGAGTCTGCAATGCCCCGTTAGAAATTCTGTTTATCAGTGTCTTAGATCTTTCTCGGTTGAAATTTCCGAGATATTCAGCCTGCCGCAGTCCTGGAAGTCTTCTCCATTGTCTGGCTCTCAAGGCTCCTTCCGCCTTTTCAAGTTCTCCTTGAAGATAGGAATTTCCAAGGCCGCAGAATGGCTCTGGTCCGATCAGTGGTGTTGGAGCCTTGTCGTGTCAGAGTGTCTGCTTGTTCATTCTCCTCCACTTCGATATGCCCTGGCACTCAGAGAATCACTTTATTGTTACTGCCTAGCTCACTAAATTTGTTTAGGCATTCCCATACCATCTTCAAGTTGATGTTAGAAGGGCTCAACGCTTTGATGACTCCTTGGCTATTAGATAAAATTGCGATATCCTTCTTCCGGTATTTCCTTTCTTGGTTGAACTGGATACATCTTTCTATGGTGTGTATTTTCGCTTGAAAAATGCTGGGAAATTGTCCCGTGGATTCGAAGTATTTGGTGCGAAGCCCAAAGACTCCTGCTCCAGTTCCCTCGGATGTTTTAGACCAGCCCGTATACCAAGTATTGGTGTTCCTTCCCAGCGCTTAGATGGATTCTATGCTCCATTCGCGCTTGTTGCTCAGTTCCACTCGGAAGTTCTTCTCAAAACTGAACTTCCTAATGATTTAGTCTGTTGAAACATCGGCGAGGTGTGCAATCTCAGTGGGGGGTGAGCCCCTTGCACTGTGCGTTTTTCCTCCTAGTCCGACCTTGGCCAACCTGAGATGTGCTCCATAGGCAGTTCTCCTCATCATGACATGTAGAGGTCTAGAATGACCTCTAGTGCTGTTGTTGGAGCTGATCTCATTGCTCCTGCTATGCAAATCTGATGTAGAATACCTCGGAATCAAATTTGACACTTCAGACTACATAACAATAGATAGACACCGCGATTCATTCATAAATCATTTGAAAGTATACGCCAACAATCCCAAACACCGAACACGGATAAATGAATAAAATCGCGAATGGTGGGAATAACTCTGCGAAATCAAATCAGTTTGGAGAAGTAGAGCATGGAAGAAACTTCACAAACGATAAGATTTCCACAACATTTTTAACAACACGACACGTTTCGGTATTACAATAGCTTCTTCAAGTGAAATACTCGTACAATAAACTAAATGTCCGAGTATGGATTTCCATGAAGTAACGGCCGAATCAATTCTAAAGAAGAAGAGCATAATATCCAGAACAGAACACCCCAGTTATTGTAATCATGAAAACAGAGGCATCGATATACAAAGAGCTGGGCGAATTCACAACGACAGACACCAACTAGTCACTCTGAGTTTGGCATCAACATGAAGGTCATCTCAATACTAACTCAAAGGAGTATATCATGATATCCATAGCAAAACATTGAGAAGCATTGATATCCGAACAGCTGGGTGAATTCACAACACCAACTGCCAATCCATGATGGAGATTATTTCTGAAATGCAGAGGACACCAACGGCATTCTCGCAATTCCAACTCACAATCGATTGGAATAGCTGTTCTAGACACAACTCCACACAACGTTCAACATTGTGAAAATTTGCTCGCTGTCCGAATGCTCTTTATACTGGTTAAATGCTCTGATGGCGCCCAAAAGGCTGTGAACAAAATTGACACATTTCAGAAAATAAAATAGATGGTACATAAACTCCATTAATGATGAAACAAACAAATGTTTCGAAACTAGACCAGAATCCGGAATTGTTTGATCGTATTCATTCAACAATTGTGAATAACAACTTCAAACGACGACCAGAACCACTCTCACTTTGGACATCGTTATAACTTCTGTGGTTGTACAAGAGCCGTTCGAATTCTGAAGTGAAGCAGTGTCGAGCGCAGTTAGTATGGATGTCCACCTGAGGAAAAACCGCGAAGTAATTACTAAATATATCAATTAGCACAAGTAATAGCTTAACCAGCGGAAGAAGTATTTCGACAATAGGCATTGGATGGAGGCGTTCAATCCCCAGAGCCTGAAGTATCTAAACAATTCGTTTTTGCAGATGATGATCGCAACATTTATATCGTGTACTGGTCACACATTCCTTTCTGCGGTAATCTTTCAGAAGCCAGAGTATAAGTAGGTTCCCAGGCCACAATTGTTACTTGTTAAAGTTGGATTACCAAAGGTTTCGACAAAATTTCCAGTCCGTTTCGGCACGCATGATGGATGACGATCACTTACCAAAACTCCTGTTTCAGACAGCAATTCAATTGGGCCAGGCAAAAACTCTTTTGATTTTGTTAGAGCTGAAAACTTATGGAATTATGCTGTTCTCCACGGCAATATTAGATAAAAGGAAGTATTAACAGAATTCTACAATAAGCTATTTGAAGCTCATACTTCATTACTACAACATAGTACCTTACCTTTCTGTCACTTTGAAATATCTTTAGTTTCTCCAAAGATCCTTAATATTATTTGATGTACCAACTTCCAGTATTATCGCTCAGTTGTGATAAAGTAGTAATCTCAAAATCAAATTTACCTTGATTGGTATGTTCCACTTGTTAGATCCCAATGAGATATGATCAGATTTCAATCACCACAAGCACAAATGTTGCCTAAACTGTTGGCTACTTTTTGGTGGTGCTTTAATTTCTTGGAGAATTGTAGATCCGATATTTTGAAACTCAGGTCATTGAAAATTCGCGATAGAAAATAAGCGTTCGCCACATATCGGAGTTTTTGAAAGCTGTCGACGCGGTTTGTTTAGTTTATTTTCATTGGTTCACACTTGTTTCTTGTTTGTGCTTATTGGTCAAATCCATCAAATGAACCGCTCATAGATTTTCATATGTTGCCATTAGGTGGGGTGACTTGTTATTTTCTATGGCGAATTAACGAGTATATTGAAATAAGTATAGTTTCTCTCAAGTTTTTTTTGTTCGAGTTCAAATTTGCATTTGCATTTACATTTTTTTTGCTTCAGGATCTAACTCTTGCTGTAAAACACTGTCTCAAAAAGCAATAGAATGGTGCGCTTTTCATTACAACATTTTGCATGAATCGAAGAATCCATCGAACTGTTGCAAAATTCCGATGGAATGTTGATGGAAATCCATCAAACTGTTGTAATAAAATGCGCACTTTCAAATCTCTCTGCGAGAATCCAGCGGTTTTAGAGGAGACTGACATGACAAATTTTAGGTATATTTATTAAAAATATTGAGTAATTTTTGAATTTCGTGATTGTTTCAGCTAGGTGTAAATTTTAGTGGACTGTATATTTTCGGTTGTGGATTCAATATTATTGTATCACTTAGATTCAGTTTAAATAATCGAGCACGATTCACCTTTATGGCCTTACCTCGCGTTCTTGATCGGCGGAGACGTTCAAGTAGGCACTGCTTCGGTACTGATCCTGATGAAGTGCAGGAAGAGGGCCCTCTCCTTGTGGATGTAACAGGTTCAACTTTCAACAAGTGAAATATCGCGGATTCAACTAATCGTCACCATTTTCATTCATCATCGTTAGATGTGAAATTACCGGTAAAAATGACGTACATGGTGATGCGGTATTTATTGAAGTGAGGCGAGCTGTCGTTGCTTATCCTTGACTCCCATGCACTTGCATAGGCGATTAAGGATCATCGTGCATATATTAGCGCGAAATTGGAATAATTAAAATACAATAATATTTTCCCTATAAATACATATAAAAAAGATTGAGAACTCCCTAGTTCTCATAGAACAAAAAATGACTTAAAATGATATGCTCAAAATAGTGGATTTCGAACAGTGATTGTTGAGAGATTTTAGAAGATGGAGTAATAAATGTTAATCAATGAAATCGTATCAGCCTCTTCTAATTCTGAAGATACATTGTTCCAACGTTCCAGCATAAATTCCATCAGAACAATTTGTGACGTCACAACAAAAAACCGCATCTATCAGTGCGCACTTACTTTCTTCAATGGAATGAAAAACACGCCCAAAGTGTCAACAATCATTATTATTATTACCATTTCGGCAGACGATGCAACGAGAGTCCCCGGCATTGGCGACGTAAAGTTCGTTGCCCTTCAGCAGGGCCACCACGGCCGTACACCCGCTATCCGATCCCGGCTCCTCCTTCATATTTCTCGCGAACTCCAGGTCCTCCTCATCTTCGATGTCCTCCTCCTCTTCCTCGCCACTCTCTTCCTCCTCCTCCTCCTCCAATTCGGAGCTCGCGTCGTCTCCCGAATCTTCCGCCTCGATGGCGATGTTGACGCCTTCGTCCTCGTCATCGGAACTCGCACCTGGAATTGTTTCATCTCGAGGATTTGAATTGGAAAATTGTGCAAGGGAGATATCCCGTGAGGACATCGAAAATGGAACAGCCTGTACAAGGGATGTTTTCAAAGTTCTGGTAATCGTGCTATAATTAAATCACGCAGAACTTATAGGCAATGTTATTGGTAATGATAAAGATGGAAAGCCCTAATTTCCAGTGACAATGGAAAATGAAAAAACCCCACCGCACCGTGTGAGAGTCGAACTTACAACCTCTGGGTTACATGCCCATTTAGCTAACGGGTGATCCGTCGATCAATCGGCAAGGAGGTCGAGTTCTCATCACACACCAATCGGCAGAATCTTTCCAATCCTCGAAATCACTCGAAATCATGCACTATAGGAAGCATCGCTGGTACTATACAGTCTCCATATTTCCCCGTTCGTCCTCTGGCATTGTCTTTCCTTGTATACGGAAATGTCCGAAGGCAATCATACACAGGAGTCAAGTAATGTTTGTCAGTTACAGATACATATAATGATAAAGATGGAAAGCCCTAATTTCGAGTGACAATGGAAAATGAAAAAACCCCACCGCCCCGTGTGAGAGTCGAACTCACAACCTCTGGGTTACATGCCCAACGCTCTGCCAATTGAGCTAACGGGTCATCCGTCGATCAATCGGTAGGGAGGTCGAGTTCTCATCACACACCAATCGGCAGAATCCTTCCAATTCTCGAAGTCACTCGAAATCATGCACTATACGAAGCATCGCTGGCAGGATTGTACTATACAGTCTCCATATTTCCCCGTTCGTCCTCTGGCATTGCCTTTCCTTGTATACGGAAATGTCCGAAGGCAATTGGCAGAGGCGTGAGTTCGACTTTCGCACAGGGCTGTGGTTTTTTTTTCATTTTCCATTGTCAATTAGAGCTTTCCATTTTTATCATTATATGTATCTTTTCGGTTGATTAACCGACAAACTTTACTTGACTCCTATGAATGTTATTGGTGCCAGACATGTCTTGACATGTTCATGCAATTATCTAGTAACTAATAGTTCAGTCTGATTTAGGTGTTTAATTGATATAGATGCGTTTTCATAGCACTGTTCCAACCACGCAACAGAATCGATTGGTTATAGACGACAAAGAAGAGACCGAATATGTGTGGGTGTTTGAAAGAAGGTAAGTGGCAAGTAGAAAAAAAAAGCAATATTCAACCAGAATATGAATTCTCACAGAAACAGCTGATGTCTGTGAATGTCCAACCAGAATTACTATTGGATATTTTTTTATCAGAAGTGGACATTGTATACTGTGTCCAGGATGAACAGAAGATGGTATAGAAACTCCTATCAAATCCCATGTACTGTTTTTCGGCCAAAGTTCTTGACATACGGCATACTTGACAGGACTCTTTTCAATATCGTGGAATATAGGTCGCATTTTACCCGTTAGATGGTGGCATCTCAACCAAAATTCAGGGTTGGTAGAACTGATGAAAATTGAAATTCTCCAAAATTACAGTTTCATACTTTCAAATTTAATCTCATTTGATTGTGTGTAAGCGCCGTTTTCTGTCATTAAAGAAATCTGTAAAAAGTGTCGCCATCTTGCGGACAACTGAGAACTATTATGCCATTATTGCAGAATCTGTGGTCTAGCATTTTGGGAGAAACAAAACACTGTCTGTGATTACACCATATTGTATCCACCTTGAAAGTGTCAAATGTTCAAGAATGTGAACATTGTTATAAAATATCTCTAGCCATAGTACTTTTGAGAAAAATAAGAAAAAGGAGAGATAACAAAACATTTCATGATGAAAATATGTAAGATTGATTACCATAAGGCCCTTCAAAAGTTTGGTCCTCTTCATCTTCAGTATCTTCCTCACTACACTGTGCAAAATCCAGCAGAGACTTGTATAGCTGTTTAGCATTACGCTTTGGTCTTTCAGATATTTTCGGCGTTTTTGGATGGGCAATGGCCTTGCCTTTACCTTTCTTGGTGATTTCACCATTTTCTTGAGGAGTGGAACTTGTTACATCCTCTTTCGACTCACTGTCAGTCACCTGACCATTTTGCATGGAAGCAGACACAGTTTCCTCATTCTGAGGAGCTTGTTCACTGTTTGTAACCACAGCTGCCTCTTTAGAATCTGAACTGTCTGGAGAGGACAGTTTGATATCAGGAACTGACTTTGAGGCTTCATCTGTAATGAAAATTATTCACACATTTTCACAATAATTCCTAACCTTACCATCAAGGTAAGGTTAGGAATGTGCCTATCTCTCTCATAGTTTTATGACTATACAGGGTGAGTCTGAATTAGACCAACAAACAAATCAATCAATCAATCAATCAGGGTATGGAGAGTATTAAAATTGAGGTTTACATTCTTCTACAAAACTCCTTTCTGCATACAAGACGGCACAAATTGGGTACTCTTCAAAGGAAAACAAAAACTTTAGAGTTACAAGGTGCATTTTTTAAATGTGTTTGTCATATTTTTGGCAGAAAATCTTATTTTTCATTAAAAACATTTCAGAAGCAGTATGTCATGAAAATTGATTCTCAGGCACTGAAATCAGTTTACTTATACCTAGTTCAAAAATAAAACTTGTTCTCATTGAAGATTGCATTATGACATTTTAAATATTTCTTTATGGGGCACTTCCTCTCTTCAAGGTTTTTCTGCTGTAAGGTAGATAATTTGATTTTCAACACCTCATATTTCAATATTTGTTTAGTGAATGAAAGTGTTTGATATCCTATGTGATTTGGAATAATACTGGGTGTCACAAATTGTTCTCTGAGAAAACTAGAATTGAAATGAATACATTGCAATTGAAAAAATTTCTTGATTTTGCACTTTATGAGCTGTATCTGAACCTTAAGAGAAGAGAGATAGATAAAATATTGCAATGAATTATTTTTCAGCAAGGGATGAACATTTGTCCATTACTGTTTGAAAGTGGGACTTTCTCTTTAAAAATTTCCAATTTGGGCAGCCCTGTACACCTACCTGATGAATTCAAATTTGATTTAGAAATTATGACTTCAATACACTGGAGACAAGTAAAAATGAGTACTATAAGAATACTATAAAGTGAAATACCTATACACATTTTCATAATATCAAAAATATTGATTGTAAATAATGGTACCAATAATGTGAGATTTTCAAATAGCCAACAGTTGATAAATTATGCATATGAAATCTATCAAGACAGCATTCATGCTCTACCAAGGTATTTGATTCTAAAGCTCTATGAGTATAAAATGCATAACTATGTTTTTCAAGCAAATATCATTCTCATCACACTGGCAGTGTTTTCAGAGAAGTACTCCTAAGTACTTATTTGGAATTGGTTTCAAAACATTTCTTATGAACTATACCATCATCAATACCACCTTATTATCCAACAAACTTATCATTCAAATGAGAATGGAAAATCACAGCTTGGAACAATATTGTGGTGAATATAAAATATTTAGGTCATAATTGATAGCAGCATTATATTTCAAAGTTATTTGGAATTATATTCCAGCAATTTTTTTAGTGAATTCTAAAGGATATGACATTCAAATATTGAAACATATAACTATAATTATATTAGTATATTATATTGATAATATTCACCTTTGACTTCTAAAGATGTATCTGCACTTTTGGCCTCATTTTCATTGCTAGAACTTACACAATCGGAACCACTTGCTTCTTGTTTTTGGCATTCTGTAGAAGCTCCTACAGAAGAACTGGATGATGTAGAGCCAACATTAGAATCATTTCCTCTTTTGGATTTTAAGTATGGTGATTTTGAACATTTACCTTCCACCTTTTTCACATTATCTAATGCTGGACATACCAGACTTGTATACTTCTCAATAACCTGTTCAATAGGCATTGCAGCTTCTTTATAGAGATTATCAACATTGTCTTCATCTTCACTATCTTCTTCTGCTTGTTTATCTCCAGCAATTTCCTTCAGTTTGGAAACCACTTCTTTGGTACATATTGTTTTATCAAAGCCTAAGAAGCCTTCTATCAAAGCATTATTTATATCTCCTTGCTTATAAGCTTCTGTGTTTTTAATAAACTGGGGCAATTTTTCGGAACAGTAATGGGCCACTTCATGGCCCCCGTGCCCATCATAAACAGCAAAGAATGACGTATTTACATCGAAATCTAGTAGACAATTATGTGCATCCTGTAATAGGAAACGTATAGTAAGATGATTTATGTAAATGGAATCAACTATATCTACCTCTTGGCTGACACGCCAGCCCTGCATTGAACTGGCACCGCAATTAAGCCTATTGTCTGTTTCATCACTAGATACCTTCTCTGTGACTGGTTCTGATAAATAAGAACCCATTATACAAAATTTTGCACGCTTACAAACTAAAACCACAATGAATAACAGCAAAGTTCAAAATTTAACAGCGCTCGAAAGCAACCTAACCCCAAAAAATAAAAGCTGAAAATGTAGGCGCCCTTCAATGTTGCCAATCCTATATGATTGGGCAGTGGGCACACAAGAATCACAAGAATCAAGAATGTCAAGATTGTCAAGAATCAAGATAACTGACAGACAACCGAGTTGGTAAGAATGGGTTAGGGTGAATACACATTACACATGTCATGTACTTGTACAAATCAAAGCACAGACAGGCATGATGACGTCACGCGTGCATCCTGAACCATTACCCCTCGACTCCTTGAGGTTCATCTCATTTTATACTACTAAAATTCATATAGATTCACCGAAACTGAAATCTACCACAGCCTACTTTACGACCGATGAGGGCAAACCATGAATTTTTGATTCTTGATCAAGAACCTCTGCATACGATATATTGTTACCAGTCAATGTTAGATCAAGTCTCCAAAATGTTTTCCATTTGTTCAAATATTCTGCATCACAATTTTCATGAAACAGACCACAGCTTTTAGGGCTATCCGGTAAAATTCTGAGATATTCAACTTTGACCTCAAGTTCTAGTATAGCGCCAACTGGTGAGACTGAAAATCTAGTCATTATACTGGTTGACAGTAAAATATCTGTCGATTATACTAGTTAACACTTCTATCTGTCAAGTAGGCTAGCTATTACCACATACTGCTAGACACGGTATTTGTCAATTATACTAGTTAACAACGCGATAGAAAATAAGCGTTCGCCATCTATCGTAGTTTTTGAAAGCTGTCAAAGCGGTCTGTTTCCTGCTTCTTTGTTTTCATTGGTACACATTTGTTTTTTGTTTCTTCTTATTGGTCACATCAATGATATCCATCAAAACAAACCACTCGGAAGTGTTCAGATCGCGAATCCGAATTCAACTGACAGTACTGAATCTGCTGATTTTTCATTCCGAAATAAAAAAAATCGCCGAAACTGTCATTATTTTAGAGGGATTAGGAATGTCGCATGTAATTCATTATATCCGTTGTATTTTAAACAATGTATTAATTATATTGTCTAATCAATAATAAATTGATAATATCTTTTTTGATATCAAAATACTGCTGATCAACTGCTGCTAATTACTGATGCAAACCGTGGAAACGTGTTCAGAATTACAGCACTGTATGTTTGATTTTACATTTCGGAACGCAGGTTTTCAGCAGTTAGTAGTCACGTCCCAATATTGCTGACATCACTGGCCCCAGTATTCAATGTAGGAACACTAATCAGTAGCAGTTGCTACTGCTGGTACACTGGCAGCAAAACCAATGATCTTCGATTTTCGATGTAGTTAAGTTGGTTTTTATTTTCATCATTCTTATTACTCACGTTGAAATTATGGATGGAGTGATTAAGCATATTATCTAAGAAGACTTATTATCCGATAGTGATTCTGATTCATTAGAAACACCAAGCTCTGTAACTCAGTTCCAGTGATAAAGAAATGAAGCATGTCTATGGTTTCAGCATTTCTTCACCAGTGGCCAACAATAAACATTTTTCAAGGGGTTCCTTGCAATGACACGCTAAAACGTTGCCAGTAAATTTCAGTAAAATCGGAACGATAAAATATACTGGGCAGTACTGTTCGGGAATATCAGAACTGAATCAGCATCTAGATTGTAGATTGTAGTTTTGTAAATGGGTCGTATAGGCTGGGAGACCTCTCGATCACTGCGACCTAGACGATCTATTGGCATTACCCACTGCATTACCCCTCGGATTACCCTTATTTAGTTTTGGTCCTCTGACCATAGACTTCTGATGAAGCCTACAATTTTCCTGACGGTTGAATTTTCCACCTCAGCAGGGGTGAGATAGACCTGTTCTAGGTGGTTCAGCCTTTGGCGGACTAATACTTCACATGAGCAAAGTGTTCCGCGGTTTCGGTCGCACTGTTGCAAAAGCGGCAAGTGTCAGTCTCCGCCAGGCCCATCTTTTTGAGTTGGTACCTCAGAGGGCCGTGTCCTGTGTCCCTGTGAGAAAGCCTGTGATAAGCTTTAGCTCTGGTTTGCTGAGTAGCTCTTTGGCTCGGTTCTGCGAATGGTTGACGAACCTTTTCGCTTGTCGTTGACCTGGAGTTGCTCTCCAGTAGGAGGACTTTTCAATTTCTTCCCTATTCCTGAGTTCTTCCTTTAGGTGACATTTGCTTATTCCACAAAGGCTCAGGACTCGCTAATGGTTCATTTTATCGAGATGCAACAAGTGCACCTTTTCTATGTGAATAGCCCTGAGATTTCATAATTTCATGTCAAAAAACTGAAATTGCGAAGAACAAAAAAATTAGGGTTATTTTTACCTCCTACCTCCTTATTTTGACACACCCCTGTATTTAATTTTGAGTTGATTTTAACTCCATTCAAACCGGCACTAAATAGTGAGTGGATAGACAAAATCTCAGATTTTCATTATACAAGGTGTTGGAGATAATAACACAAAATCCTTCTCCGAGGCCCCCCTTTGAGAAGCTGTATCTTTCTTGGAGGTCACTTCAGAAAAAAATGTTACAATGGTTTCCGTGACTATTTCACCCACTCTATATGCTCCAAAAGTATGACCACCTATTTTATAATCACCTTGTATATGTTGGCACCCCTCAGACCTTTGCTCAGGCACCTCTGGGCGCAAAGGTTGATGGCATGTATTTAATAATAATAATAATAATAATAATGTGTCTTTATTCATCATCAATAAGGAAATTACACAAACAAATTAGAAATATAATACATTAAGATGATGAAAAGGAGAGGTTCAGCTATCAAAGCTGCTTTTAAACCCATCCTCAAGAAGAAAAAAAAAAGATGAGTAGGTAATAATAACATAAAGTTTAACCAAAATAATAATGATCATAATCATATAATATGCTATACTAACAGTAAAATGCGATTAGAATATAAATATATTAATAATGGTGATAATAGTGATGAAAACAATGATGATAATAATCGTAAAAACAAGTTGATAATATCAATGAAGATGGTAAACCAAGTAATGCATACATAACATATCGTCACGCCTGGAGAGAAACTAGCTTTGTATCCAGATAGCAAAATAATATTCATGAGTGATTCTTAGAATATTTTTCGAGAATATTCAATTATTCTATGAATATCCACATAAAAATATAATCATCCAAGAATATTCTCAGATTATAGAAACGGGACACTTTTAAAGGGTCTAAGAATATTCTCAAAATATATCCCTAGACTATTTCTGGAATAAATATGAATAAATATAGTATAAATGATTCATGCAAATATGATAAAAATATTATTGAGTTATCTTGAAAATGTTCATTGAATAATTTGAGATTATACTGATTAAACATTCTCAACATAACACATGATTTATCTTTTTGCCTATACAAAATATTTTTAGCATATTCTCTTCATGTCATATGTTGGTTAACCTAGAGAGGGTAATAGACGAACTCAAAACCAAAACCAAATGGTGGGTCAATATTTCAGGTGATGAATGAGATACGATTCATAAATGTTCAAATATCTATTGATTAACAAGTTTTCCCATAATCAATCTATGTTATTCATGATCTGTCTGAAAACGATGGCACACTATCACTAGTTAATATTGATGAAGTTGGTCGATATTCAATCTGATAGGAAACGATAACATATATGATTTTTCACAGTATATAATAGTTTCTTCAAATATTCTTGTTGAAAAATGTTGTTGTCTAATAACTGAACCAAACGAAATATATGACATAACCTAATATTCTTCTTCTTCTTCTCTTCTTCCTCTTCTCATGTTTGGAACATGTACACAAGGTACCACCCACTTTCACTTTACACCAACCCAACACCATTTTTTGTCATTTATCAATATTCAGCACATTTTTATTCTGAATAAATATTTTTTCGAATACTTATTACTATCAGAATAAAAATATTTTCCAAATTATGTTTCTATCTGCTGTGAAATATTCCTAAAATATTTCCCGAATAATTCTTGCCAGAATATTTTCCAAAATATGTTATAAGGTTAACCAATCGAATTATTCATATATTATTATAAATATATATTTTCAGAATATACCATTGAGAATGTTTCCTAATTATTCCAAGTAATTATATCTGAATTATTCTGAAAATATTCAGATATTCCCGAGAAATCTATAAAATAGTTTGAGGAAATATCTATAGAATATTCGACCAGGAGCTTTTCTGAATATTCTTAGAACATTAGGTGCTATCTGGGTAACCATTATATCATTCCCTTGTAAGAAACAATGCTTTCAATCTCTTCTTGGAATTTTTTAAAGTGAATTCTTTTATTTCTGAGGGAAGGGTATTATATGATTTAGAAGCATTATAAGAGAAGCAACGGGTGAATTGTGCTGTGTGGTGTTTGGGAATGAGTAGAATATGTTTGTTACGGGAGGAATTATTACGTGAAAGTGGGACCAATTTTCTACGTAGGTAAGGCGGGTATCCAGTTTTCAATGTTTTATGGGTGAAAGTTAGCATATGCATCTCCCTGCACAGCTTCAATTTCAGCCAACCTGAATCTTGGAAGGATGTACTAATATGGTCATACTTACGGATGCCGTATGAAAATCGTATGCAGCTATTTTGTATCCTCTGTAGCCTTGTAGCATCTGTATCTAGTAGGGCAGGACCATAAATACAGTCACAGTAGGACAGTCTCGAAAAAATGAGAGATTCACACAGTCTCAACTTCATATTTTTTGAAATCAGGTCCCTACTAGGATATAACTGTCTCAGGATATTGAAAGATAATCTACATAAGTGGTTTACATGTTTAGTGAATCTCATATTAGTATCAAGATATAATCCCAGATTCTTGCATTCATCCACAAATGGTATGACGTTGCCGTCAATACGAATAGAAATAGTGTCACTCACAATATGTTTCTTAGTTCTTGGACCAAAAAGCATGACTTGGGATTTCTTAGGGTTCAGTTTCAAGTTGTGGGCACACGAAACTTCGAACAATAGTTGAAGATTTTCATTGATTTCAACTTCAGCATGTTTTAAGTCATCAAAACTGAAAGATCTATATAATTGTGTATCGTCAGCGTAATGATGTATATTGCCATACCTTTCATACTATTTCAGCTTGGAAGATAGTGGAGGAGTGACCTAAGGCTTCAAATAGCCTACATCCGGGTCCATATACACCCGCGCCTACCCCTCCTTCCATTTTCGAACCATCGGTGTACCAAACTTGGGACCCTCTGTCCAGCTGAGGCGGCTTTTCATAACCACTTCAAAGGTATGATCATTGATCGAAACTGAGCCTAGCTGGCATCATGGCCGATGGTTTGGTTGCATCTAGGATTTATCTTATCGTTCATGTCGTTGGCCAATTGTATCGTTAACGTAACGATATCGTATTTCAACAATAAGTTACTGAATAGACCCCTTCTGTCAAGTATGGTAGACAATGAACTGAATATAGTTGTATTGAGTTCATTTTGATGCTAGTAGGATAACACCATTACCACTCAACTTAAGTGACTGTATCTGTCAATTATAAAAAATATATTGTATGGCAGTATGGCGCTTCTACGCTTTCTTAGAAATCTATCACCAATTTGGAAAGGTAATTACTTAAAAAAAATATATTCATACTCAATCACTTCTTATTTTCTTCATTACAATTCCCATCACATGAGATTGATATGAGTATTTTTTGAGGCTGAGGTGGTCTAGTCAGGGAGTAACATGGAGTCAGCCTACTGTATTCATTGGCATACTAATATATTGACCATTCCAGAACACGTGATTTTGACATGGTTTCTTGAGGGGCAGGGACACACAAACTATCTGTTAGGTTACCTTTGATGAGCATAGCCCTGGCCATCCCTGCCATATCCACAATATAATAACAGTTTCACCAAACAAAATTATGAAATTCTTTCTGGTTCCAACTGGGATTCCATGGAAAACGATCCCACTCCACTAATTCTGGTTTCATATGACAAATCTTGACAAAATACAATGTTTGCCCCTCAGCAACCTGTCAAATGACGTAATTCTGGAATGAGTAATAGGCCATAGGCTTGTAAGTTGAAGGATACATTTTTGATTTTCAATTTTGAAACGTTGTCATCAACATGCCTTCAAATCCTCATCTTTGTTCTCATTCCACAAACTTAATTCATTTGGATTCAACATCAGTTGTTGCTGTGGTATAAATTCCATAGTTTCTGTTTTGATATGTTTTTCAGCATTATCATGTATTTTAATATGCTTCTTCATGCTACTAGAATCATAGAATCTTTTTGAACATATATGACAACCAAATGGTTTCTCCCCAGTATGAATTCTAGTGTGCACTTTAAAGGTTCCAGAGTGATTGAATGTTTTATCACAGTAAGTGCAACTATAGGGCCTCTCTCCACTATGTTGTCTCATATGATAGGTCAGGTGGCCTTGTTGAGAAAATCGTTTTCCACAAATATTGCATGAAATTGGTTTCTCTCCTGTATGAACAAGTAAATGTTTATTGAGACTGCTCTTCTGAGCAAAGGTCTTACTGCAAATGCTACAACTATAAGGTTTAACCCCAGAGTGTGTTTTCATATGTGAATAAAGCAGGTTTTTTGTTGAAAATTTCTTGCCACATTCACTGCATAAAAATTTCTTGTCAAAATGAATTTGCATATGTTGTTTCAGTCCTGAACTGGAAGAGAATGATTTATTGCATTCCTCACATTTTTTATAAGTTGAATCTTTGATTCTTTTTTTATCATCCATTTTGTGCATATTAATATGATTACCTAGTGCATGTTTTGTCACAAATCCTTTTCCACAAATATTGCACATGCATGATTTCTCACCATAGTGGGTGCGTATGTGATCTGTTAGTGTAGGTGCTTGTATAAAACCTCTTCCACAAATATGACATTCATGTGGTTTTTTCTCCATGTGAAGAAATTTGTGGCGCCCCAAACTAGATTTAAATCTGAATGTTTCACCACAAGTTTGACATTCATATGGTCTTTCTTTTGTATGAGAATTTAAATGGTCTTTCAGTTTATATGAGCTAATAAGTTTGTGGCAGATTGTACATGGCTTCTTTCTTCTTCTTTTATCAGCTTCTTTTTTTCTATGGATCAGGTAGGCACTGTAGGTGTCAAATTTGAGATCACAAAATGTGCATGTTAGGTCATTGGGAATTCTTCTTGGAATCTTTTTTCTAGTTGATGACTTTTCTGTATCTGATTCAGTCCTGATTTCATCATTAGAAAGTTCATTGCTTTCACTCAAATCATCATTGTCAGACAACTGGTGAGTAAGAGCCTTAAATTCATCTTCCTTCAAATGGTTCAGTAATGAATTCTTCAGGTATGTCTCTGATACTTGTGCTCGTTTCCTGAAGGCATTGAATTTTATAACAAAGTCTGTGCAATTTGAGCACAACATTCTTGGCAAACCATCAGCTTCATCTAACTGAAAGTCAGTCAAGTTTGATCTTATTATTTTTTATAATACTTTCAAATTATACTTACTTCGAGTAGAGATATTGTTGAATACAAGTCACACAAAGTGAAATCTGCATAGATTGTGAGAAATATATCAGTTATACCCTTATTTTCAAGACAAGCGCGGCAAGTCACTACAAATTCATCAGAAGCAGAAGACAATGAAGACATAGCTGAAAATGTTTAGTTTTAATATTTTATTTTCTTTCACAGAAGCTGTTCAAATTTTTAGAAACAATCCGAAATCCCAACACTACGACGGCGTATTGTTAGGGCCAATGTTACATTTCTATTTTTCCGTTTTTCCGATTGTCACTTTCAATCTGACAATTGTCACTTTTAATCTGACAATTGTCACTTTTAATCTGACCATTGTCACACATTGTCACTTTCAATCTGACAATTATCTGTCGATTTTCAAGAGAGATTCAGATTCATTCTAATGCTACGATTCTGATTGCTGTCACGCGAATATTTTATCTTACACAATGATAATCTTGGAATCTTTTGTGATTTCAAACTTATACTCATATGCATGGTGTGCGTGGGGTTGCTCTTTTGTATCAATACCAACAACAATAATAATGAATAGCCAATTCGAGCCGGCTTAATGTTAATCTTGGCGTTCCCCAGAGCTCCGTATTGGGGCCAATTTTGTTCCTTTTTTATACAAATGAGCTGGATACTTTTTAGCTACTGATGCTCAATTCGTCATAAACGCCGATGATACGATGTCAGTACTGATCAAATAAAGATGAGGATTCTCAAAGACAATTGTGAACAGTTATACTGACATCTACTCATGGTGCATTGCAAACTCGCACTTTTATTCGCAGTTTTCTTAGGATTAACAATTGATGAATGTTTGAGTTGGAAAGTTCACTGCAATAGCATTATTTCAAATTGGAACTCATTCTGCTACATGTTTTGACATCTGCGTGGAGTATTGCTTGAGGAACAATTGATGTTGTATAACGCTCAAGTTGCTGCCAGAATATTATTCTAAAATTGTTTTAAAATTGTTTTTATCCATCATTCGGTTGCCCCCTTACGAGTAACCCCCAGAATAAGTCTTCAAGATACTTCTTTGGGGTGGATCCACATTATCACAGGATTTGTTTATTGCACAAAAAAGGTCCTCAGAATTATATAGTCAAGGTTCCAAAAACACATTCTTGTAGAAAAATGTTTCCGAAAAATAAACTTCTGTCATAGGCATATTTATAGTTGATTTGTGTTTCTCTCTTCAATAATAAGAATGATTTTCCTGGAAATGAGAATATTCCTAATATTAAAGCTAGGCGTAAAGACGAATTCGGTGTTCCATTCATCAAATCCTTGATTATATACTACTCAAAGGTCAAATACAAGGCGAGTTCCGAGTCTCCGTCATACTCTTAGGACTCAGAGTATACAATCATCTCCCGCGTGAGGCGAAAAATATTGTGAGCTTGAATAGTTTCAAATATATTAGGTTGAAACATTTCCTCATCGAAAAATGTCCCTATATACTGGAGGAGTATTTTGCTCCACATGTACAGGGTTACTGTTTTCATTTTATTCATGTTAGTTCATCTCAACCACTTTATGTACTTATAATTTTTGTATCTTACTCTTCATAGTAGGCATATCTTCCTGTATTGCTCTTTTGTATATGTTCTACAATATTTTAGCACTTCCTATATTCATTAGTACCTCTGTCAGGTATATTTGGCTCTTTTTCGACTATTCCTATACATGGAAAATAATAATAATTAATATTATAAAATATAAGGTTTGTGATTTTATAAGGTTCCCAATTGGTAGCTTAAGAAGGTTCCCACAAAAATTGTTTCAGGCAGAGCATTATGCCCCAGTGCTGTTCCATAGTTTGAAGCACATTGCTGGAAAGTTTAATGAATTTGGATCTTTCTCTTTATTCATAAATTACAATGTGATAACATGTTCTCATTATTATCAATCACCTATACATGCTAAATAGGAATATTTTAGCTACATTCTTTTCTTCAAGTCCAATTTATGTTATGTTATGCACTCTGTACTGCACTGATTCATGCAGCTGTTTTTTTTTTCAAATACTGAAAATCTAGTAAGTAGGTATGTATTTTGAGATATTTTCTCTCTTCCTGTTCCTTCTGTATTAATTCCATTTTGAATTACCTTGATACAATCCAATATATGTCTTGGGATTTTTTTGGCAAATAATTCATTCCATAATTTCTATTTCAATATTATCAACTTCTGCAGCATGTACTTTAACTATATGTTTCTTCATGCTGCTTGAATCATAGAATCCTCTTGAACAAATATGACAAACAAATGGCTTCTCCCCAGTATGGATTCTAGTGTGCACTTTGAGGGTTCCTGAGTGACTGAACATCTTATCACAATAAGTGCACCTGTAGGGCTTCTCTCCACTGTGGCGTCTCATGTGGTAGATCAAGTGGCTCTGCTGTGCAAATCTTTTTCCACATAGGATGCATAAAACAGGTTTCTCCCCTGTATGGACAAGAATATGTTTATCAAGGCTGCTTGACTGAGCAAAGGATTTACCACAAACATGACATGGATAAGGCCTAACCCCAGAGTGTGTTTTCAGGTGAGAAGACAGCAGAGTTTTTGTGGTGAATTTTTTGCCACATTCACCACATAAAAACTTTCTTTCACAGTGAGTTTTCTTGTGTTGATTCAATCCTGATTTGGAAGAAAATGCTTTATTGCATTCCATGCATTGTAAATCACTTGAATTGATAATTCCATCTCCATTTTTCATTGTGTGCACTTTATTAATATGGTTATCAAGTTCAAGATTTTCCACAAATCCTCTTCCACAAATATTACACATGAATGGTTTCTCACCAATCTCTCCATAGTGAGTGTGCATGTGACCTGTAAGTGTACTAGCTTGAACAAAACTCATTCCACAAATATGACAGAAATGGGGTTTCTTTCCAGTGTGTTGAAATTCATGGCAAGTCAAACTAGATCTAAATCTGAATGTTTCACTACAAGTTTGACACTTATGTGGTCTTCCATTTGTATGAAAATTCAAATGGTCTTTCAATTCATATGAACCAATTGGTTTCTGGCAGATTGTAACCTGTTTCTTGTTTGTTTCTTGTCTAGCTTCTTTTTTTCTGTGGATCTGGTAAGCACTATGTGTGTCAAATTTAAGGCCACAAATTGTTTTTTCACATGAACTTTCTGTATCTGACTCAATGGTAATTACTTCCTGAAGAAATTGATTTATATCATCATTTTCAGTTATATCATCATGCCCAGTTATATCATTATTCTCAAGAATTATATCATTATTCTCAAGAATTATATCATTATTCCCAGTTTTTACATCATTGTCCCTTGACTGAGCTTCAGCTATGAATTCATCACCTTCCTTCATAGAATTCAATAAAGCATTTCTCAGATATGTTTCTGATTCTTGGGCTTGTTTTCTAAAGGCATTGAATTGTATAACAAGGTTAGTACAGTTGGAACATAGCATTTTTGGCAAACCATCATCTTCATTCAACTGAAATTCACAACATGAGAATTTTGGATAATTTCAATAAAAATCTTACTTCTAGTTGAGAGAGTGTAGAATACAAATCACATAAAAGGAAATCTGCGTGAATGGTAAGGAATAGATCAGTTGTTCCATTATTTCCCAGACAACAGCGGCAAGTCATTTCACATTCATCAGAAGACATATTGCATATTATATACTTATATAGGTCTAGATTAAAATCTCAGTAGTTATAATGTTTTAATATCCTGGGCCTGGGTTATATCAACCACCTGTGACCAATACTAAAAACATTAAACATGATCCTTTTGTTTTTAATCTTTGCACTTTTATATTTCATCATTACATGGACCTAAAAACATATATTTCCACTGAGAAAACAATGCAGAAGACTACTCACTACTAGAGTTCCTTCTTTACTACCTGCCTTAATTCACAATTAGGTATGTACGTCTTGCAGATGATTAAAAATGTATTATTAGAACTTAAATAATTATGAATATAATATAATTCAAACAATGATGAGATGAATATAATCTGAGTATGATAATATTGATAATGAAGAAGATAATATTGAAATGATAGAACGTGCGTCGTGCGTAGAACCCCGTAGAACCGTAGAACCAGCAGAACCACGTAGAACGTCGAATGTTACATTTAGTTTTTGACACTTGACATTTGCATTATTCGCACAAACAGTGGCGTTCCATCTCACGTTCCATTTAGCAGGGTAATAATTGTATATCAGGATCCAATCAGGAAGTATCTAGCGGTAAAAACTAATCGAAAATATTGGCCGGTTCATGAGATATGACGAAAAAAACAAATTCGATTCTCTCGGTATTTTGGTAATCCTTCATTTAATTTCGGAACTATCAAAAAATGTTTTCGAGGTTTTTCATCTGATAGTCAATGGGGTTGTACACGCTAGTCGAATTTACGCCACATACACATTTTATATTGATCATAAAGTGTATCAATAGTATTTGATGTAATCATTTGTTATATATTTGAAAACATCGCATATATTTGAATTTAGATAATTAAATTCGGTGAAAAACGTAAGTTTCGATGACGTCATGAACCGAGTTCTGACTCGGTTAATATCGGCTGTCATCTTCATAGTCAAATCCTTGTTTCATCTAGTCAAGATGCGAATATGCGAATATTCAAATATATTGTGTGTGATTCTTTATATAGTTGTATGTTGTGTTCTCTGTTATCTGCAGTGAGTATTCAATCCAGAATACATAAGTCGAATCTCATAATAATATGGTGTTCTCGGATGAAATTGTGAATTTAAACAATTATTCAAAAAGTTACAGAGCTCTAAGGAAAAACCGGTTTGCAACAGTCGGAGATCAGTCACCGTGACTGATCTCTGCAACAGTGAACTAGTTAGGCTTAGTACTTCTAAATAATGAAATAACATTTTTCACCTGAAACAGGCCCATTCTCTTTACTTTGACGTACAATGTACAAGTTTGAAGGGAAAGTACCTTCTTTGATGTATTGATTTGATTGGTTTGGAGTTTGTCAAGGGGTTTAAGGACAGATACACACAATATGTATGAATAAATATCTACTCATTTGCATGCATTTTTACATTCACAGAGCTTTCGAAAAAGCAATTTTTAAGAATATATGTAAATTATAATTATAAAAATTATACATATAATTATGTACAATTTATCCATTATGAACTCTTTCATAACATTTATAGCCACTCTTGTATCAATACTGGCCAATTATTTGGTGGTCATGGAATGTTTCCACCAATATTTCCATTCAACTCAATGTTTGTGGTGGAGCTAATTCCATAGTTTCTAATTTTTCATCCCTTTCAACATCATCATGTACTTTAATGATATGTTTCTTCATGCTGCTAGAATCATAAAATCCTTTTGAGCATATATGACAAATGAATGGCTTTTCTCCAGTGTGAATTCTAGTGTGCACTTTAAGAGTTCCAGAGTGACTAAAAGTCTTATCACAATAAGTGCAAGTATAAGGCTTCTCTCTGCTGTGTAATCTCATATGGCTGGTAAGGTGGCCTTTTTGTGAGAATCTTTTTCCACAAATTATGCATAAAATGGGCTTCTCACCTGTATGGACAAGAATATGTGTATTGAGACTGCCTTTCTGAGAGAAGCTCTTATTGCATATTTCACAAGAATAAGGTTTGGCCCCTGAATGAATTCTCATGTGGGATGCAAGGAGATATTTATTTGAGAATTTTTTCCCACATTCACTACATAAAAACTTTTTGTCACAATGGATTAGCATGTGTTGCTTCAATGATGATTTTGAGGAAAATGTTTTATTGCATTCTTCACATATCAATGCAGTTGAATCAATAATTCCCTCTCCATCTTTTATTTTGTGCATACTGATATGATGACCAAGTGCACGTTTTGTCACAAATCCTTTACCACAAGCAGAACATGTGAAAGATTTCTCACCATAGTGAGTACGGATGTGGTCAGTTAGTGCAGAAATTTGAATGAAACCTCTGCTACAGAGATGACATTCATGGGGCTTCTTTTCAATGTGCAAAAATCGGTGCCGTGCTAGATTTGATCCATGCCGAAATTTTTCACCACAAGTTTGACATTCATATGGTCTTTCTTTTGTATGAGAATTAACATGGTCTCTCATTTTGTGTACACTGATGAGTTTGTTACATATTGAACAATGTGTCTTTCTTCTTCTTCTATTAGCTTCTTTTTTCCTGTGTATCTTGTAAGTACCATAGGTGTCAAATTTAAGATTACAAAATGAGCATGTTAGGTCTTTTGGAATTTTTCTTGGAATTGTTTTTCTAGTTTGCTTTTCTATGTCTGGGTTAGTTTCATTTCCATCATGAGAAAATTCATTGCTTTCAGTTATATCATCATTGTCAAACAACTGAGGCCTATATTCATTCTTATCTTCCTTAACAAGCTTCAAATTGTTCAAAATAGTATTTTTCAAAGCTGTCTCAGATTCTTGGGCTCGTTTTCTGAAAGTATAGAACTGAATAACAAAGTCTGTGCAATTGGAGCATAACATTTCAGGCATACCATCACCTTCCTTCAACTGAAAATAATTCAAACTCATTTTCCACTTCAATAATAAGTGATAATGATAATACTAACTTCTAGTAGAGAAATCGTTGAAAACAAATCACATATACGGGAATCTGCATGGCTAATAAGGAATATGTTAGTAATTCCTTTATTTTCAAAACAAGAGCGGCAGATCATTTGGAATTCATCAGAAGAGAATGTTGAGCTTCTTTCTTCATTATCAGGCATGATTTTGCGATACACGACAATCCAACAATATCACAATATAATCAAAAAATAAATATTTATAATACTTCCTTGGATTTATGATTTATAAGATCTTTGTTGACATAACAGCAGTGTTGCCGGAGCCAGAATTCAAAATTATCCGATGGCTACTACCAAATTATCCGAAATTATCCGATTTTAAGAAATGTTGTTCAACGTAGCAGGAAGGATACACACTCGGTGCAAAAGCACTGAGTTCTGTGTGCAAAAGCAGAAACAAGCCATCTGTCAACCAATGAAGGATTAAAGTTCAGTATCAATACGCTTAAGAAAAAAGAAGTATAAGAGTAGATTTAGGTGATCAAAAAATAAATATGCAGTTATTCCTGACAAATTATTCTTTTATCTACCCCTACAATGTATAAATACATTATATTGAATATCAAAAATATCGCAGAAGAGACCACAACACATTTTCATCTCAAACTAGAGATACTACATCACAAAACACATGACAGCAGGACAGCACAGGCCCACAGGCCACAGAAACCATAACACATTACGCAACAGTCACATGACAATGGCATTACAGAATCATGAAACATAAAACTGTGGAACTAACATGCAGATATTGATTCGTGTCTTGAGCTAGGAGTAGAAGAAGAAGACAAATCTCAAACCACAATCCTTTGGAAGTTGAAAGTTCCGAATATCATCCGAACTCACTACGAATGATCCGAAATTATCCGATAATTTCTTGGATCCGAAAAGGATCCGCTAGCACCTGAAATTATCCGTAAAACGGACAATTATCAGGCAAACGGCAACACTGCATAACAGTATTCCACATATCACATATCCGTCCCCCCTCCTCCAAACTGCCTCCAGTGCCTCTAAATGTCCTCCAAACTCCAAAGAATCCAAACCAAAGATCCTCTTCTCAAACATCACCTGTCAAAAGTGTCAAAACAAAATAGATCTGTCGTCAAACTTGTGTCAGAATTCAATGTTGCCAAAACTAGCAGCTGTCCTGATCTGATCGATCATCGGTCCACGCGTGGACATCAGCATCAGAGTACCAGACACTGTCAATGCAGTTTAATTTCCGTGGTTGTATGTTGTTTAATTAGTTGCGTTTCAAGTGGATCTGGAATTTTACTCCACTCCTATGAGTTTGCCTCACTCGTCGTTCGAAGAGGATCCCTTCCAGGAGTTTACATTGAGTTCATTGGTTATACATCGATAAGTTGTTGCATAATCACAAAGAGTGTCAGTTTGACAGTTGAAACAATCTGACTGCGAAGCGGGAGAATCCTGTTGAACTGACACGATTAGTAATTATGCAAGAAGTTTGAGATGTATAACCATGAATAATAGTTTGAATTATATTCTTTGCGATTATTTTTTGAGTAGTTCTGAACGAACGTCAAAATTTTACGACGCGATTTGTTTGTAGTCGTCTTCAAAAAACATGTCGCACATATACGGTGTCTGTTCTCAGAGATGTAGTTTGAAGAAGTCGCTGCCACCATTTCATAGTTTCCTGGTTGCGATGTCACCTTGCGACGTTGATATCGAATCTACGTCGATAAGATGTGTTAACGATGCATTTATGCAAGGTTCTTACATCACACAGATGTTGATGTCACACGATGGTTGGCTGGGTACTTACCTGTAGTCTATATAGTGTCTAGTCTCGTCTTTTTCCGGCCTCTGCTGTCCGCTCTCTATTTCCCCAATTTTGATGTTATTAAAATAACAACACATTTCATGTGGTTATGATTCCATCCGAATTCGCAAAAAAGTTCATATATTTCAACTTCATTGCGATATTCGCAGTCGCCATTTCATTCGCATAAATTTTGCGGAATTCGTACAAGCATGAACATACCATTACTTGGCATATTGGTCGATTTCGTTACCGCTTGCCAGCTTATTATGCCTACAGCAGAAAGCTTGAATAAAACGGGCGCACTGTTCACATGAAAAAGTTGGAAAAGTGACAGTGACTGCTACATAGGTCGCGTGCAAGAACTGTCAGATGACCGACCCTGGAGGCAAAACATATTTGTTTACAAGTGATCGAAATAGTTTTCCACAATTATTTTGGCATATGAATCGTATTTTTTCACTATTCATCAATTCGCTAATGCCATCACATTGTGCTGTTGTAAAATGCACAAAAACTGCAGCGGAAGATGAAAAAATCCGGATGGTACATTATGATTCAAAAGTAAGTACCTACTATAGTCACTCACATAGTTTTCATTTTTGAAATTTGATTATTTCTCTGATTTCTCATCGGAATTCCTTCTGCAATAGGATCAGCTAATAGAAATATACCTAAAATTTCTAGAATAATGCAAGAAGATTGGATTCATGCAATCAATCGGTAGGACTGGTCTGACATGCTGACGATCGTGTGTGTTGTAGACATTTTCAATCTATTAGCAGCATTAGCTTGTATTGCAGAAGTGGCAGAAGGCAGAAGGAATTTTAATAAGGAATGACAACATTTCATAATGCTAACTATGTGAGATTACTATTTACCTGAAAAATCATATTCCCTAGTCTCTTGCTGCATTTTTTGTGCATTGTACAACAGCACAATGCGAAGGCATGCTTGAATTAATGAATAACGCAAGAAACACGATTCGTATGCCAAAATATTGTGAAAAACTATTTCAACCTTTGGATTCCTCTGTGAACAAATGAAAAAGTGAGGTTGTGTTCCAATAATTCACAGAAGAGTGAGGTTGTGTTTCAATAATTCACAGAATCACAGAAGAATGAGGTTGTGTTTCAATATTTTGCCTCCAGGGTCGGTCTTCGTGCACGCGACCTATATTTGGTTAAATTTCAGATGTACGTCCTCGAGAAACCACATTTATCACATTTTTAGGAGTGTTTTTCTAGTACTGTTTCCCACACTGCATAATATGATGATATAGCACCAATATGTATTCACTTTGTCAATATTTGTGTGGTTCTGTCAAACGATCAGAGCTTTTTTCCGCAAAAGTCGGACTGAAACCGACTTTCTAGCTTATGACCTCGATAAGCGCTTTCTGACGAATCGGCCAATGAGATGAGGATACGCTGTAAGTCAAAAAGCGAAAAGCCAGCATGTGAACGCGCCATGAGTGGTGACGACTGGTGCTAGTGGTGCTGTCAGCTGTCAGTAGTTGCAGATAACATTTAACCTCAATGTTTGTTTTGTAAGTTTATTTTCAATATTTTCATATTTGTATTTATTTTTAAACTTTTCCCGGTTCAGTTTCATCCCGTTCAGATTAATCCGAAAATAAACACCTCACGTGTTACGAAAGAATCATAACTTCAATCAACACCTCAATGTTGAATGAATTAAGTAGTTTTGTAATTCAAATTATTCAACATCAGACCTCCTACCACAATATCATAAATGGTTGGCCTAATACAAATTGGAACCTGGCAGAAAATTTCGGATTTGGGGTCAGGTGCTTTTGGAATTGTATCTTTATGGAAAAATAATGAAAATGATGATTGTGTTGGTGGGTAATTTTTCTATGAAACTTTGGAACTATGGACACTAATCAAAATTATTTTTTTCAGCAATAAAGAGATGTAAATTCCAAACAAATATCAATCTGTCTCAGAAACAAAAAGAACGATGGCTTAATGAAGTAGATATAATGAAAATTATCAATCATCCAAACATAATAAAATATAAACCACTTCCTCCTGAACTGGAATCTGCTTTGCTCAAACAAAACCCTACCAACCTGCCTCTTATGCCCATGGAATATTGTAGGAGGGGAAATTTGAGACACTTTTTATGCAAACCAAAGAATATTTCTGGGTTACAAGAACAAGATGTTAGGTATATTTTGGAAGATATTTCCAGTGGTCTTCAATATTTACATAGCCTCAAAATAACTCACAGAGATATAAAGCCAGATAATATAGTGTTACAGCATTGTGATAATCGCTGTGGCAATACAATTTACAAAATAATTGATCTGGGCTATGCCAAAGAGTTACATGATAGTATAGTTAGTTTTGTTGGCACTCTCCACTACCTAGCACCTGAAATATTTGAGACTGAACAGTATAACTATAGTGTTGACTATTGGTCAATGGGTATACTCACTTTTGAGATCATCTGTGGGGTTTTGCCATATTTACCACATATTCCACCTTTTGAGAGGTAATGTCTTAATTTTTTGGCATTCATATACTAGGTATCTAGGTATAACTTCAATTTTCTAGGTTTGGGAAGATTAGAGACAAAGGTGCAGATGACATATGCATTTATCTGAACTATTCAGGTCAAATAACTAATTCATCTGAGATAAAGAAAGAACACTTTATATCAAGCACTCTCAAGAGCCATATAGAGATTTGGCTAAGACATGTGTTACAATTTGATCAAAATAGAAGATGCAAGAATTTCCCAGGCAATGTGAAAGTTTTTGATTATCTCAGAAATGTATTGAAAAAGTCTATTGTGAGGGTTTTTTCTGTGAGGAAGTTGGAATTTTATTCCTATGAGGTAAATGAGGGTACCTTAGTGAGTACTTTGAAGGAGTGGATATCCAGGGATATCAAGATTCCAAAAAATGATCTGATACTCTTATTTGAAAATGGAACTTCCTGCATGGAAAATAAATCTGTTCTATTAGACATCCTAGGTGAAGAAACTGATATTTATGTTATTAGTAAAAATTACTTGACTGCTGAAATAATATCATACACTTTTCCTAAACTTATAAAGGAAGCAATGAAGTCTGCCCTGAAATTTAACTTTTCATATCTGAGGCAGTTGAGAGCACAAATGATTTATTATATAAGTACAGAGAAAACAATAGCAAATTACTTCAGAACAAGTTTTTTCTTGTATTTGCGTTATCTCAATAGTTTGGTAAAAGGGCTGAATAAAAAAATTATGTTGACATCTAAAAGTCTTTCAAAACTGTTAATGAAAGTGGAATGCTACAGTAAAATTAGAGAAAACAATGGTTGTGATATTTACTTCAATTTGAGTAATAAAACAGAGTATAATGACTGCCTGAACTACCTGCTGAGGTTGACAACAAGCTTAGAAAGAAGCATTTCTGATTTTGATGGACTGACAAAAAACATCGAAGTGATATTCAAGAGGCAGAAAATTCTGAAACAGCTTCTCCCTGGAGTTACTAAAATACTGAATAAATATAACTTGGAAGAACAGCTTTCCAGGGCAGTAATTTTACTAGAGAAAACTGCAGTACCCACCAAAAATTTTCAGATTAATCCAAAAGATATGATTTCCAGCATAACTACCCTGGTTTCAGAAACAATTAGAGTCAAAGACACATTGTTCAAGGATAAGCACTTCAAGGCATATTTGAGGTTGGTATACAGGCTAGTGCTCCCAAAATTAAGTATTGAGTATATAATGACAAAAAAACAAATGTTAAAAAAAAATGTGCCCTCCTACCCTAATATCATACCACATCTTTTTACTTTTATTGAACGGCGCGTCTGAACTCGCAAAATACTCATTCAAAAAAAATTTACTACTTTTTATTTTTTTTGTTTTTCATTACCTACTTATATACCTACTTCATCTATCATTCAAATTTTGAAATGACCCGTATATCAACATCATAAAGAAAAAAGGGAAAGAATGGAAGAGAAAAATAGAGAAACTGCCCGCGGATAGCACAATGTCATTCATCGAACGTTCATAGAATATTCTCCGAGAATATTTGAATATTTTCAGAATATTCTCACAAGATGATAAGAACATTCTCGGAATGGACTGTTTTGAATACATATTACTAAAATATTCCTGGTATATTTATAGAAGGAAGTAAATTAAAACAAAGCTTTCTCCGGTGGAGATGGAAATCTACATTTTATTGATTGTAGCTGACTCGGCAAACGTTGTTTTGCTAAAAAATCGTTCATTCGCTATTTACATTATTTCTAGAAAATATTTTTACAGTTGAATATTTAAGAACACACTTTTATCATTTTATATTCTACATTTGTTTAGTTTGACTTACCATAAAAGCATGTTTTCTTAGTTTTTAAAACTACTATTTATTTTCTACTTCCTTTCAGTTTGGTAATCTATCCATTTAGTTTCCTAAACTACTATTCATTTTCTACTTCATTTTAGTTTGGCTATTTATGAAAGCGTATTTCATTAGTTTTTTGAAACACTTTTTATTACAAAGCTCGTTCGACATATTGAATCCGCCATCTTGAATTTTCAAACCATTAGATTTGATCTGCCATCTTGAATCTCTAAATTTTGATGACAGTATCATTATCTCCGAACCCGAAAACCCCCATATATCAATTTTGAATAGAATTGGATCATTATTTCGAAACTCGTCCGCCATATTGGATCCGCCATCTTGGAATTTCCACCCTGTATTTTATTGCATTTTCGGATTCTCCTTTGTGAGCTGATTCCATCAATACATCACACTCGGGATCTAGCGGGGATGATTACAGAGATATAGGGTGTTCAAAATCGAGATTTTTCAGCTTTAGGATTTTTTTGTATCGAAACTATTAATTATTGATCAGAACGGCTCAAATGTTCCCATCTTGACTTTTGATTCACTATTCACTGATATTTAATTTGGACTACAGGGTAGTTCGAAATTCAGAATTATCAACCACCCTGTATTCGTTCAAATTAAATATCAGTAGATAGTAAATCAAAAGTTAAGATAGGGACATGTAAGCCATTTTGACCAATAATGAATAGTTTCCACCCAAAAAAATCCTAGAGTTGAAAAATCTCGATTTTGAACACCCTATATCTCTGTAATCATTATCGCTCGACCCCAAGTGTGATGCGTTGATGGAATCAGCTCACAAAGGAGATTCCGAAAATGCAATGAAATACTGGGTGTCCCATAAAAAGAGTACAACGTATTGATACGTCACGCATTTTGGAGTCACCCTGTATAACTCAAAATATTTTGGAAATGTGCTGCTCATGAGCATAGACCATCACAAACATTTTTGTTCGTTTATCTCAAACAGCGAAGCTGTTATCTCACTTTCCCATTTCAATGATTCACCCTGTATAAATAAGAAGATTTAAAAGATTTCATATGGAATTAGCAGATCTCCATATCCATAAAGCAAATGGGTAGGATAATTCTTGTGCATGAATTCCGTTAATAACCTAATACAAATATAGACCTCTTTAAGGCCTAAATTGTATACAGTGTGACCCACTTCTAGTGTAAACACCTCTGTATCTTACGTATGGTTGGGTAAGAATCCTGAAATTTTCTAGAGCGAGAAGAGATATTCCAAAAATTCAGTCTATGACCAAGTGGGGTCATCTTCAGTGATTTACACTGCTCGCCAATAGCCATATGGTACCACCGCAATTTCCGGAAAATGATATTAGGAGTCAAAATAGGTTGAAAATCACTTCGGATTCGGATTCAGGACGCCCAATTCACTAACTATTCATAGTTTTCCTAGAAAATTTTCAGTTCAGCAGAATAAAATTTTGTCTCACTTCTCATGTAAACACCCCCCCGTATCTCACGTTATTATTGCGGTAGGGTTCTGAAATTTGCAGGAGAAAGGGAAAGTCCAAAGATAAAGTCAATTACGTATAAGATACGGGGGTGCTTCCGTAAAAAGTGCGACAAAATTTAATTTTTCCGAAATGAAAATTTTCCAAGAAAAATATAAATAGTTAGTGAATTGGGCGTCCTGATTCCGAATCTGAAGTGATTTTCGACCTATTTTGACTCCTAATATCATTTTCCGGAAATCGGGGTGGTTCCATGGCTGTTGGCGAGCAGTGTATATCACTGAAGATGACCCCACCTGGTCATAGAGTGCATTTTTGGTATAACTCTCGCTCCAGCAAATTTCAGGATCCTTACCCAACGATTACCTAAGATACAGGGGTGTTTCCTTTAGAAGTGAGTCACACTGTAGAACAATAAGTTCAAATGGATGCACGAATTATTGAGGGGTTGATTCCAACATTCCAACCAACCGATAGTAAATTCGTATGCACAAAAAACTATGAAACACTTTTCCCAGTTTTCCCTCTGTGTCTTTTTTTCTCTCCATATTTGTCCTGTCTATTTCTTTCTTTTTCCCCTCTGTTTCTTACACTCAATTACTTACCCTCACTTTCTTTCTACCTTTTTTTTTTTTTTTTTCTTTCAAGAGACATTTATTAGAGATATGGGGGTTGCTACAGAATGATATTGAGATAGAGATATGCATAGAAATGAGGAGGGATTGAGAACATTTGATCACATGTTTTTTTTTATGATGAAAGGTATTTACTATTCCTACTTTTAGTGCCATGAAGATTGTTTTGAATGGTGCTGATAATATATTGGGCTGGATGGAGCAATATGATAGTCATATCCAAGAATTGGAGACTGCATTTGATCATGTTGAGATCATCCATCATAATATTCTAATCAAAGCAGCTGGAAAAGATGACACCGGTAAATATATGAGATAATCTGAATTGAATTACTGTTTGAAATTTCATTCACTCCACTAAATATTTAATATATCCTAAAGAAATGGAGAATAAATTAAAAGTAAAAAAAAACTTTTTAATTAGAAGCTTTCATTTAAACGCTCTAGAGAGAAGAAAATTAAAGTTTTCTTAATAATTTTAACTATCAACTTATAACCTCTTTATACACAATTTATATGATCATAAAAGTTTGTCGCGCGATTCACTTGTGTGAATGAACTAGTACTTATTTAATTATGTAAAATCTGCTGAGATTAAATTTTTAAAATTACAATTTAATTAAATTTTGATCATCGCAATAAGCTTTTATGATCATATAAATTGTGTATAATGAGGTTATAAGTTGATAGTTGAAATTCAGGGTTGGCCGATATATATCAAGTGATATATATCATGATATGTATCATGATATATATCTGATATTTATTCATTGATATATATCATGATATATATCATTTATTACTTCTTTTTAACAAAATAAATACCGGAGCAAAAAGTCCTTGATATTTTGCGTTAAAAATGAATACCTGACAATAATGCGTTTCGTGGTTATAACTTACAACTCGGGGAATCCCCGGTTTTTGTTCACTGCTTGTTAGGTACATGGTACATCAGGCGTGTTCGTTTGTCCTTGCTCTACCTGCTGAACTCGATTTTTTTCTATGACTTACTTTGTTTACATCATGCCATGAACAGAGACAACTATGGAAAAAGAATCAACTTTAGCAAGTTTAGCAATACAAACGAACAGGCCTCACGCATACAATGATTTGGTGGAAATCGGTTGCAATTCCTGACTCCGAATGGCCAAAAAAAGAACTCTTCTTACAACTATGTGAGCAGTTATTCAGTGCAGTAGCGGTAACAGCTGATTTAGAAAGAATTTTTTCGAGTTTTGGAATAGTTCAATCTAAATTGAGAAATCGTCTAGGCAACGAAAAAGCCAGTAAGCTAGTATTTATTTTTAAATGTTTAAACCCAAATACAGATAAAAAAGCCAAAAGCTTGGACTGGATCTCGTCGAATGATGAATTAGTTGCCTTGAGTGAAGATGATAATATTGATAATGATGATTATATTCCTCTTTCTCGGTTTTGCAATCCTTAAAAATTTATCAAACGACAAGTTTTTTATATCACCATATATTACATATTTTCGGAAAAATATTTTGAATTTTGTTTCGTGTTTTGTTATTTCAAATTAAACCGAGAGTTAAACTGAAGTTTGATTTTTGTTTTTACCAAAATAAAGGTATTTTATATTGTTTTTTTTTGGCATATCAGCCTAGGAACAAAATCGAAATTTCTGATATATATCGGATATATATCCGATATTATGATATTTTGATATATATATAAATATCATGATATTTGCCAACCCTGTTGAAATTACTAAGAAACATTTTATTTTCTTCTTTTTAGAGCGTTTAAATAAAAGCTTTTTATTAAAAGTTTTTTTTTACTTTTAATTTATTTTTTAATTTTTAGTTATCGTTAGCTGGATTTTTCGAGTTACTCTCAACGAGCCTTTTCATTTGATACCCATATTGTAGGAGTATATTAAAAATAGCTATTCCGCCATCTTGGATGGTCCGCCATATTGGATTTAGAATAACGTCACATTATTTTTCGAATTCCTCTCAACGAGCCCTTTCATTTTATACCCATATTGTAGAAGTTTATTGAAAATGACCATTCCGCCATCTTAGATGGTCCGCCATATTCGATTTAGAATGACGTCACATCATTTTTCGAGTTACTCTCAACGACCCTTTTCATTTGATACCCATATTGTAAAAGTATATCAGAAATAGCTATTCCGCCATCTTGGATAGTCCGCCATATTGGATTTAGAATAACGCGACACACCTTATCGTGCATTGTCATCCAAACTGAACGCGTATACAAAATTTCAGCTCAATCGGTTGAAGATTTCTACTTTGAAATTGAGTTCAAAAATTCCAACCTACATACATCCATACAAACATACAATGCAAGTTAAATAAAAGTTTTAATTAAAATAGGAAAGTTTGATGGCATAAAATTATTTTCCTATTCAAAATAATGTGAGTTGAAAAAAAAAACGGAGAATGTGGCATCTAACACGTTATAACACCATAAAATAAGAATAAACATAAAACTGTTTTATTGCAGATAAACATCCATCTGATGATAGTTTTGATAAAGACTTATTTTGTGATTTACCTTCATCATATTTGATTAAAGAAAATCATGAGCTGAGATACAAGTAAGTTTTGAATTCTAATATTCTGTATTCTGTATAATGACATATCCTTTTCTTTATTTTAGGTTTGAAGATGTCCTGTCAGCAAGTATCTTAGAACATAAAATGTTCATAGAATCAATGAAGCCATACTCTGTGCCCTGATTTCCTAATCATTATCATCAAAATGATGAAATAACTATATTTATTTATATTATAAAGTTTACCCCACTTTGAAAACTGGAGCACTTTTATGTAATCCATTTTTCATGAGGGACATTTTGGTATCATCCTAATATTGTGGTTTCTGAAACCAATGGTGAAGTCAAAATTTCCCAAAAATTCATTAATTTCCGTAATCCCATACTGTTAACATAATTTAACGGTATTCAGATGACAATTGAGAAGTTATTGTTGAAACAGCCTCTCCGCCCGTTAAGATTCTTTAACGGCGACCGTTAGCTGTTCCATAACAACACGATGTTGGATTTTCCTGTTGAATTACGAGTTTCCTATGGATTGTTCTTTCCTCGAAATCAAAATGTCATCTTTCAGGGGGATTACGAAAATTCTTGAACGACACACCGCCGATACGTAAATTTGCTATACAGGGTGTATCTAAATAACACCGAAAAAATTCAAGAGGTGTTTCCTTGTGACATCTGACAAATAAAGTTTACATAAACATGTGTCCTAACTTGCTCCGTTTTTGAGATACAGGATGTTGATGTTGGAAGTATTTATAATGGTTTATTTATAACTCCCCTGTATAAGCATTCATGGTGCCAAATTTCAGTATGGATGGAGACTGAGAAAGCTACAAAATTTCAAAATGATCCTAATTGGGGTTATTGAGTAATCTCAATGGAAGTCTTGAAAACACCTACATTAAAATTTTGAGTCAAATCGAATTTTTATTGTTTCCTCAAAAACTGAGCTAGATACAAGAATCATACAGAGGATAAAAAAGTTGTTATTTTAATAGTTCAATCTAATAAAGATATAAAACTCAGAAAAACCGGTGGTGTACAATGATATTCACCATCAATATCGATAAATTTACCCACTGTGACGCCACTGGAAATATTATCTGGAATCTAATTGCACTAGACAAAGCTCCATATTACTATTGACAAAACCACAATGTTTTATTGAAATTGATGAAAAGATAATTGAGAAATGAATAGAAAAAAGATTTTTCATGAAAATATTAATACCCTGTATCTCGAAAATGAAGCAAGTTAGGACACATGTTTATATGAATTTAATTTCCTGAAATATCACAAGAAATCACCTCTTGAATTTTTTCGGTGTTATTTAGATACACCCTGTATATCGGTATTGAATAACTAAAACCGTTTATTTCGACATGGATATACAGGGTGATTCATTAAGAATGGGAAATCTCTGAACTGCAGATAGTAAACACAAAAATAATGAGATTCAGCCCAATATGCCTGATGAAAATGTTGCTGGTTTAGGAGATACAGGGTGTTCTAGGGGGAGATTTTATTTCAAAATTTCACAATAACTTTGTTAGTTTTAACAGCTTGAACATGAAATCTTGTAGTTTTAGGTTTTCTGACATGAGGAATATGAATTTGCAACTTATTTTGTGATTGCTCATAGAGGGCGCTAGTGGCACTGTTACTTCGATAATTTACATCATATCTTCTATGTCAATTCATTGATTATCAAAATAAGTGGAAAATCTGAAAGCTCGCTCAATTTTACATGAAAAATATACTCTTTATCAAATTGTCTAAATTCAACGGTTTTTGTGTTATTCGCTCTTGAAGAGATTTATGTTCCAATTATAGCATTTTGATAATTTTATTTATCAAATCAAGAATTGAAAATTCCTGAACTAAAGATAGTAAACACCCAAATATAAAGATCAATTCCTACATATGCCTCATGAAAATATTGCTGGTTCAAGAGATACAGGGTGGCTAAGGAGAAGATATTTTGAAATAAAATCTCCTTTACCACCCTGTATCTCTTGAACCAGCAATATTTTTATGAGGCATGTTGGGCTGAATCTTCATATTTGGGTGTTTATTATCTGTAGTTCAGAGATTTTCCATTCCTAATTTAATAAATAAAATCATTAAAATGTCATAAGTGAAAAATGAATCTCTTCAAAAGCAAATAACACAAAAACCGTTGAAGCTAGACAGTTTGATAAAGAGTACATTTTTCATGTGAAATTGAACGAGCTTTCAGATTTTCCACTTATTTTGATCATCAATGAATTGACATAGAAGATATGATGTAAATAATCGAAGTAAGAGAATGCCACTAGCGCAAATTCATATTCCGCATGTGAGAAAACCTAGAAATACAAGATTTCATGTTCATGCTGTTAAAACTAACAAAGTTATTGTGAAATTTTGAAATAAAATCTCCCCCTAGAACGCCCTGTATCTCCTAAACCAGCAACATTCTCATCAGGCATATTGGGCTAAATCTCATTATTTTTGTGTTTATATACTATCTGTAGTTCAGAGATTTCACATTCTTAATGAATCACCCTGTATATATAACACAAATCAGAGAGAATGCTCCTGGAAATATTTTTTTTTCAACTCTTTGCTAACATAGATGTTTTTATGTTATTAATGTTGAAACAAAATCTTTGAAATTTGCTGTAAAATGTGGATTTTGTAACGGTGCTTCCGTCTTTATAGTGGATCACACGCTACTGTATACATCCTATTTATTTTCAGATGATTATTTTGTTTACTATATATTTTATTATTTACTCTCTAGGTACCCCTCATTCAATTGAGCCACAAAGGCCGAATACGATTTTTTTAATTTATAATTATTTAGAATTCAGTATTATTCAGGGTGTCCCGAAGTTACATAGGAAGATTTCAACCACAGATTCTAGGAACAGTAACAGTAAAAAAAGTTCATATATACAGGGTGTCCCTAGACCAGTGGGACAGTTGAATATCTCCTGAACCAATTGGAATTTTCAAAATATTATAATTTCACATCATATCGCATTATGAGTGCTAACTTCAGGAAAGACTATATTTTATACGAGGTGCGCAAGAAAGGCTCACAAAATCGAACATCAATTTTTTCAAATGGAACACCCTGTATTCCATTGCATTTTCATATTCTCCTTGAAGAGCTGAGTTCAACGACCTGACACACTTGGGGTCTAGCGGGAATGATTTCCGAGATATAGGGTGTGGAAAATCGAGATATTTCATTTTTGGGAATTTTTTGTGTCGAGACTATTCATTATTGGTCAAAACGGCTTACATGTCCATATCTTAACTTTTCATTTACTATTTACTCGTATTTAATTGAAACAAATACAGGGTGGTGTAGAATTCTGACTGAAACTGTTAATTCTACACCACCCTGTATTTGTTTCAATTAAATACGAGTAAATAGTAAATCAAAAGTTGAGTTATGGACATGTAAGCCGTTTTGACCAATAATGAATAGTTTCGACTCAAAAAATTCCCAAAAATGAATAATCTCGATTTTCCACACCCTATATCTCGAAAATCATTATTGCTAGACCCCAAGTGTGTCAGGTCGTTGAACTCAGCTCTTCAAGGAGAATATGAAAATGCAATGGAATACAGGGTGTTCCATTTGAAAAAATTCGATTTTGTGAGCCTTTCTTGCGCCCCTCGTATAAAATATAGTCATTCCTGAAGTTAGCACTCATAATGCGATGTGATGTGAAATTATAATATTTTGAAAATTCCTATTGGTTCAGAAGATATTCAACTGTCCCACTGGTCTAGGGACACCCTGTATATGCATATTACTCTTCATGCCCGATTTGGAAATCTTGAGATATTTCCAGAATTTTGATAGGGGCGTGGAAAATAGGTGGGGCTACGGACATTTCTTCCCCCAAATTTTTTTCCCACGCAGTTTTCGGCACCAGGAAGTATGAAAATATCATAATTTTTATTTAAAAATGATACTCTTGTTCAGTTTCAATAGACTCACAATTTTCGAGATAAATCGATTTCAAAAGTCTGCTGCCTAACAAAAATAGTGCTTATTCCATATTACAGGGTGTCTGTAAAAGGTCTTCACAAAAACATACCACATATTCCTCAGACCAAAATAAGTCGATTTAAGTAAAATTACCCTAGTACAAAGTTGCATCGTTTGGGCTCCGCGCAACTCATTTACTTTGAAAAAAGTACTCTTGGTAAGACTCGATTGCTCTCATGGTTTTGACAAAATTTGCATTTTAGTAATTTTAGAACATAAACAATGATTATTAAAATACAAACTTTGTCAAAACCATGAGAGTAAATCGAGTGTTATCAAGAATACTTTTTTGTAGTAGATGAGTACCCAATCCAAATTTCATACTCAAACCCCTTTTCTGCCATTGGCGTAGAATTTTTAAAAGGGCAATTATTTAAAAAATCAAGTTCTACGCCTATGTATTATTATTAATTTTCTTCGACGTATAAATCTTTGCATGCGTGATGGTGAACATTTTGAACAATTTTTGTAAAATCTCTATTTATTTTGATTATGTTGTGAATAAGTATTTTATGAATAACCATTAATTTGAACAGTTTTTCAGAGACAAACATCCTTTTGAACAGTGCCGAGTTTTTTTATTGAAATAAAAAGAGGTCGATTTTTCATGAAATCATATAGTATAGAGAAACTAACTTCATACATTGTTCCTCACGCTTCCGAACCCCCATAAATCAACTGAAAATTTTGGAATGTTATTCAATAGCTCCGGTATGTAGAAAATGATGATTTGAAAGACAAAACAAGATACAGGTATTTACGTTCGCAAAAATGCTATTCAGATGTGCCAATAGCTGTTTTTTTGAAACCCTTTATACAGGATGTTGCGAAATTCCACCGACAACGCTTGACAAGTGATAGCCCTCGTGATTTCATAATCACTGAGATAGGGACTTCAAGTGTTCAATTCTCGAGATACACAGGGCGTTCCTAATATGATTTCATGGAAAATTGGCCCCTATTTTCATTTTAATTAAAACTCGTTCGTCTCTGAAATAGTTATTTATGTACCAAGGACGAAAAACTGTCTATTATAGTCGAGTCTGCAAATTGATAGCCGAGGCTAGCAATCAGGCGAGACAATAGACAGTTTTTCGCCGAGGTGCATATTAAATTTTTTCGTCGACACATCACGGTCCTATTCACACGTGAAATCTATCGGATTCCGTGAATAATTAATTTGACAACAGCAAATGACAGTCGTTGTCAACTCTCTCTCCGCGCGGACCAGGGTTGCCAGTTCGATTTTTATCCCATCAGTAAATACCTTGTCAAAAATTCAGATTTATTTTATGCTATACGAATTCCAAGAAAGGATAATGAAATGAACCTGTATGACGTCAAAAAACATTATGTGCTTCTACGAAAAGTTAGTTTCTGCGGCTGAAAAGTACTTGCTTTCGGAAATAGTCAGTTTTTCGTTCGGAAATTAAGATCGTAAAACGAAATTTTTTGTAGAGGGCGACGAAAAAACTGTTTATTCGTACATTTTATCAGTCATGTTATCGTACTTATTGAGATTTGATAATGCTTTCCTAAATAAGAAATGTCGTTTTATTTCAAAATTCTAATTAAAGTTAGACTGAGGGGTATACCTATACAATTGTTACAATCGATTTATATTTGTGAATCATTAAATCATGTTATCAGTTATGATATTTGTTTTATTTCACTGTTTATATGTCATACGGCTCATCACCTGAGTGTATAGCATCAAAAAATAAGCAGGTCTTCATTTCAGAAGATTAAAACATGCAGATGTCAGATTTACCTTCAGCTAAAAATGTTCAATAAAATCACTACTGAAATATGCCAAAAGTTTATTCATTAAATTGAATATTTTTTCTATATACTCATCTATATATAAATGTACAGTTTAGGAGAATATATTCTATAAAATATTTCAGTGTGGCCGGCTATTTTGCGGATTTACAAGGTGAACCGGTATAATTCTCAAAATAAAAAGTACCCCGTTACTCGGGGTGTGTGGGGTCGATTCCAACAGAGCTCTAATTCACATAAAAATTCGAATTTCTATTCTAGAAAGGGTTAATTCAAACCATGTAAGTGAAAAAAAATGGTCCATCATAATTGAAAATAATATTTTATTTATTAAAATAAACTTTTTATTGTATACATGAGTGAACAAAATATTCCTCTAACGATGAAAGGAATAACTGAAAGTGAAAATTAAAAAAAAAACATTCTTTCAATTATCGCAGAAAAATACATTTTTTTCTGTGACGGGAAAAAAGTTTGGCATTTCATCTCTGTTGGCAGGTTATAAAATGTCACTTTCCATAAATTACTTTTTTCCCGTGGGAAAAAAGTGAGTACTTTTTTCCCGGATATATATATCACATATATATACACTGTTGATGGCTTTTGTTGTGCTATAGTTCCGAAAAATGAGTCAATAATACCGTCTCCGAGAAAGAACTGCAAGTCCTTATCTTCGATTCGACTTCGCGGTTACGTATATTACTAAACAACCACTAAATTCGCAATTTTTTGAAATCAAATCACAGAATTAGACTGACAGAAGTGACATCAAATATTTGATTACTTCAAAAGAATGATAAAGATGCCTATAGAACGCAGGTGTCCCTACTGTTAAAAACTTAAAATTTCATGTCGATAATTTTCAGATTTCAAAATAAAGTAACATTTTCTCAATATTGATTCGTCCTTTCTTCTGTCACAGAAAAAAATAGTGTATTATACACGGGAAAAATATTAGATTTTAGCTCACGGTTTTTTGTCTCCCTCCGCTACGCGTCGGGAGACAACACAACCTGGAGCTAAAATCTACAACTTTTTTCCCTTGTATAATAAATAACTATTTTTCTAATATCATAATGAAATTGATATCAGTTCTTGACAACATGTTCACAGATTTTGAAGTTGGTACATCCTCACCATCAGGATCACAAACCAAAATTACAGTAACCTTTTTCTACAGGGCACACAAAAAAACTGTTGGAGAATAATTGAATATTTCGCTGTAGTAAAAGAAAATATTAAAAAATTGCCGTGCATTCGAATTCACCCAACGATGTTATTCGTTCATTCGTTTGTTTGTTTATTTATTTATTTATTTATTTATTTATTTATTTATTTGTTTGTTTGTTTGTTTGTTTGTTTGTTTGTTTGTTTGTTTGTTTGTTTGTTTGTTTGTTTGTTTGTTTGTTTGTTTGTTTGTTTGTTTGTTTGTTTGTTTGTTTGTTTGTTTGTTTGTTTGTTTGTTTGTTTGTTTGTTTGTTTGTTTGTTTGTTTGTTTGTTTGTTTGTTTGTTTGTTTGTTTGTTTGTTTGTTTGTTTGTTTGTTTGTTTGTTTGTTTGTTTGTTTGTTTGTTTGTTTGTTTGTTTGTTATGTGATGAATAGGCTCCAAAACTATTTACTATTGAAAACCGACATTATATCCCTGATGAACAAAGGCTATACTTGCAACCGCGCGAAAATGTTTCATTCCTACAGGAAAACCGACGGAAAACGAATAATAATAGGACAACCCCGAGTAGTAAGAATTATCCTTCCGTACTTTATATCTTTTTCACATAACTTCTAAGCAGCTGAAACGATTTGGTCGAAATTTTATATAAGTATTTCGACGGTTTCCTGGTTAATTGGACGCGGTAGGTGACGCTGCTGTAGATACGAAAGATACTGGGAGAATGAAAATAGCAGGTGTATATAAGTATATAATATGGCTATTTTTTTAAATGGGTACACCAACCGTGCGAAGCCGGGCCTGACAGCTAGTTTATTATATACATGTTTTTCCATTTAAAAAGCAGAAAATTATAAAATATTTTTGAAGTAGGTATTCAAATACTATCTCGATAAATATTTGTGAATACCTACATGATGATGGGGTACGTATTTGAATACTTCTAATGAGGTGTATTATTTATTGTTAATCTGTGCTTCAGATATAAATTTGAATACTCCGCGGTAATATCATCGAATATCTACTTGAGATAAATTCCTCTTCATTACAAATCTATTTGCAAATACTAGAATATATAAATATTAATTATATCCCAATAAAAAATATATGTGTAATGTACCTACTTTTGTTAGTTTTGTTTCAAGTTGTATGGGTGTTTTCTATGTAATGAGCTGTGGAAACAGTCACAGAATAGTTGATTATATTACGTGAGGTTGGTTCATCTTTGATTATGGAATTTTGTAATTGCATACCATTACTTAGTACAAGGTCTAATAACTAATTCTACTAATTTCCCATCTGAAACTAAAATGGGCAAATTTTTGATTCAAACTTACCGCTCGAAAAATAACCGGTAGTGACCTTTTGCCGCGCAACCTTCGTATTTCCACGATGATTGGCGAAAAAAGTCGTCCTTTGTTTGGCCGACATTTGTGCTGTCTGTCTGTTGGAAACGCGTGTTGAATGGAATTTTTGATGAATTCCTTGTGAAAAAAAAATGGCAGAATCAATCGACGATCTATTTGAATGCTTCGAAGAGGATGGCAACGAGGGAAACTCGCAAACTTCTACGGAGACTCCTGAACATGATCAAATAGCTAACAGGTTTGTAGGTTTCATAACCTCAAAACACATCGTCGGCGAACTGACAATACCTGCTAAGTGCAATATAGTGCAGAGCAGGTTTTTATACAGGAGATGAATAAAACATAATCTAGTAACAGGTCAAGTCGATAGCAGATATTGTTTTCCTTCAATGAAGTAAACAAAGGATTCATCTGGAGGTAGCAGTTCATTTCAGATTGTGCGCAATGAATATTGAAAGCTATAACTGCATGAAATACCAATATTCGAAAAAAATGTTACTTAGCAGGTATTGTCAGTTCGCCGACGACATGTCCATTTGTGTTCTTTTTTTGCAAACAGTGTTCCTGTTTCTGATGTATCCGTTAAAAGAAAGAACGACAAAGATGAGGAGTCTGTTCCAAAGAGAAGCAAAGCCGATGACGATGTTGACGTAGGCGATATCAAGTGAGTTTCAAAGCAACTTTTCCCACCAAGCAAAACATTTTTTGTCTTCTTTTTTCATAGTTTTGATGAGCTGAAAAACCGAATTATTGTCTATACCATTGATACTGATGCTTGTACACATGAGGTAGCTTGCCCACCAAGGCAAGCTTATGTTCCTCTGCAACCATCTAGAGGTGAACCAGTGAAAAAATACCCCTTTGCACTAGATCCATTTCAAAAAGAGTCCATACTCTGCATTGAAAATAATCAGTCAGTCTTGGTTTCTGCTCATACTTCTGCTGGAAAAACTGTGATTGCTGAGTAAGTGAGATGAATTAGATTGCATCCTTATACCTACCTACCTTGAATATTATTTCTGCTATTTGTAAAATTTGTAACCTTCTTGATTTTTCTTCTTTCAATGGCATGGAAATAATTAGGAACATTCAGATTTGATAAACCTCATACTTATCCCATTTACATTCAATTTATTGTATGCCTGTGCATCTCCTAGTGATAAATTTCATAGGCAGGTACAGAAGTTATAAAAACTGGAAAGGTGAGTCCTGGTAAGTCTGATATTTTGTTTGAATTTGTGTGCACAAGGTTTATTTTAATTTTTTAGTAGGCACACATTCATGCAACTGATAAGTTCTATTTATTTCTAGATATTGAAGGATTCATTTATATTTTCTGAATTATTTTTGAGAAAAATATCTTATTGTTTTTCGTGAATGTGAGATGTTTTGAGGATAATTTTTTTGTTATATTCTCTAACAAGGATTAATAAATTCTGAGAAACAAGTAATTCAAAAGTATTCCATAATTTTTTCATGTTGCTAACATTGCTTATTCTGTGAGAAACAGGCAGTGCACTACTAGAATTGTTACAACAACTTTGAATCTAACAAAAAAATTACTGAATCTCAGCATTTATGCACCAAAATATTTTCCCTCCATTTATTTACTTAAGATCATCAAGGAAGATGCATATACCAACTAATTTTATGAATATTTTTTTGATTTATGGAAATTCAACTGTGTAACTGCAGTATCTGAATAATCTGCAAATCACAGATGTACAGAATGTGCAAAATTGCTTGATTTTGGCAGTTTTCCCTATTTCCAGAACAGCTAGAGAAAAACTGACCTTGATTTTTGTGAAACATTGATTGGTGAAAATCACAATTTCATATCTTCAACTGTTTCCAAGATATAGGTGACAATTGATATTCTACTGATTTCAACAAAATGTCATACTTAACTGTTATTTCTGGATATTTTTCCAAGTGGTAAGAACTTTCTATAGAAGGGGAGTGAAGTGAGCAACATCAGAAAAAACTTATCAATTGTTTTGATATCATAGCCAACTCTGTTATCTTAAATTGAAACCATTGTTGGCTTTGACTTCAGAAAATTGGAAAGAATAGCATATAATATAATTACAAGAAATATACCTATTTAGTTTCAATGATTTGATTGGAAAAGTGGAGTAACAAATGGTCTTCTCATTTATGACAAAAGGCTGAACACCTAACAATACATTGTTATTTTGAAACTTGTGGGGTTTCATAAAAAAACAAATATTTAAAACTATATCCCGAACAACTGAAGAATGGGCACTGATAATGAATTATTGGCATTCAATTCAATGTGTTGTTAGGAACCTAAATTAATTTTTGCAACACATCTCAAGCTTTGTTTATGTAAATAATGTGTCTATGTGTTGTTCAAAATTGTCCGCCATTTGGTGATAGATAATCTTCCATTTCCACTCATGAAGCAAGGTTGTCAAGTCACCAATTATAATCATGTTATCAAAAAGATGGTTGTCATTGAATAAAACATAATAGAAGGAACCCATGATATTATAGTTCATTCTTGACTTTTTTGAGCAACCAGCATGTCCAAACATTTGTTATTCTCCATAACAGGTACCATGTTAATTTTGGAGACTTGGCAACATCGTGCTGAATGCTGAGAACTGACAAGACCACGCCCACAACTCGTGCGCCGTGTTGTCACGTTCACCGATTCAAATGTCCTCTAGTGTGAATTAATATCATTATTATTTACACAAATTTATTATAAGCAATGACCCACAAATCATAAGGGAACATTTTGTGACAATTTAGTTTTTATTGCTTATTAGGAATATTACCAATGCTCAATTTATGAATTATTGAATAACTTATATTTCTGAAGTTCCCAATTATATTTCAACACATGGCAACTGTGCTATGGTTTGCCCCTACTTAGGAAATCGTTTGAAAATTACCGTGGCATATGAAATTGAAAGGTATTTGAGTGATGATTCTATTTAGGAAATAAAAAAAAATAGTCCACTCCCTACAATAGCAAAGAGTGAGAAATGCCATTGCTTGAATAACAACTTTCAAACGTCCAGAAATCAGTGAAGAAGAGATGCCATGTTTGTTTTGACCAAAGTGGTGGACAACTCAAATACTATACTGTCTGTAGGTGTTACATTCATTTTACTTGATTTTTTTGGGATTTTTTCTCCGCGTTTCTATAAAATAAAAATATGCCTATTATTTTAATATATTTGTCCCACTACAAACGAGGCCTGACAATGCCTAGTTTTTTTTTCGATTTTATGAAGTCAACGCCAATTATGGTTTCTCAATACTGTTTTTATTTGAAATATCAAACTTGGCTTCAATAAAATCAAACAATTTATAAGCAATAAATTCTTCATAGCCGAAGTATAAAGTTGTCCTATAACTGCGAGTATAATTGCCAGCAGACCGATAGACAGTTTTGCCAGCTGCTAAACATGAAATGTCGCAAAAAATTGCGAAAAAATCTACTAGAAGCCGCTATAGCGAGCGAAGCGAGCAGAAACACCGCTGCAGGCGATTTTTTTTTAAATCTAGCGACTTCTATTCGCGATTTAGGGACAATTTGGATCATATATCTCCATTTTCAGTTAAAAATCAGGGGACAAATCGTATTAAACTTTATTTATTCAGAATCTGTTCAGAAAAAAAGCACATAAAAAACAAAATAAATACTTATAATTTTTTCTATGAAATTTTATTCAGTACTATATTAGGAACATTGGTAAATCTCAAAATATATTTCTCGGTCGTATATTTGAAGTATTTTTTTGATTAAATCACACATCAATGAACCTGTCAAACCATGTCAACTCATATTTCTAGTTCAACAACATACAGATCTGCGACTTCATTGCTATAAGTCACATTTGTTCCTATAAGTTTCAATACTGATTTAGGCAAAATAAAATCTTCACAAGCATCACAATTTTTTAAATCATATGGAATATAAAAAATATTTTTCAGAAGTGGCACAAATGATGAAGACAAACCCTGTCATATGTCGTTCTCTTCTCTGATTATCTCTTAGTTTTGAATGTTTCAATGTGAATTCATATCGGTTGCCATAAATTCATGTGATCAAAATATCTCCATATAAACCGCTATGACTATGTTGAAAACGCTAGAATTCGGACACGTCGCAAATCAAGTTGAAATGTCACACACCCTAAACACTCTGGTATTAATGACAAAACCGTTAAGGTGGCAATCCTGCCGAGAGAGGCTGGTGTGATCTGATGAACCGAAACAGTACTGTCTTGATCTTGCTGGCAATTGGGACAATTCTATTCTTATAAGATCTCTTATTTAAAGATATATGTCTTTGAATATAAATGATTAGATTCATTTGATCAAAATTTTCCCATGATCCACAAAATGAAAATGAAGCCTTCAGTTTTTAGATTCGACGTTTATTTTTCAGACATTGTTTTTTTTTCATTTTCCATTGAGACTTGATATCCTAAGAGAAATTTTGTTACCTATCTTGTTCCTGTACCTATATTTCACTTGGTTTATCAAACAATCCATATTTCTGGATGTTCCTATTTAGGTAACAAAATTAAAATGAAACTCAGAAATATTGTTCCCAGTGCACTTAGTGTTATGTTTACGTTTACCTTGAACCACTAATATGATATTTTTGGAAAAAATGAAAATAGTCCAATAGTTCAAGATAGTTGAATGTTTTAATTCCCATTGTGTAATTTATTTTGTAACTTAGCATCATTACCTTTTGCCTCCAAACAATTTTTTACAGATATGCTATAGCTACAAGTTTAAAAAACAAACAGCGAGTAATTTATACCACACCCATCAAAGCATTGTCCAACCAAAAATATCGAGAATTTCTTGATGAATTCAAAGATGTAGGGTTAGTTACAGGAGATGTAACTATCAATCCAAGTGCGTCATGTTTGATTATGACTACTGAGGTAAATTATTAAGTGTTGTATCTTTCAAACTTTGATAAAAAATAACATACATATTATAACATAAATACGTTAACAGTGTAAAGATGAGGTTCTACCCGAATCGAACAAAATGGCCAAAAATAAATCGATGAATAAATCATGGAGAACTAAATAATAACATTTATAATAAATATCATTAACCTCACCTAACAACCGCTTCATGAACATTTTTGATGAGTTGCTGGCGCGCTTTCATCGGATCTATTCGTATCTATCTGTCATCGTGACAGAATGAACGATAGTGGGTATAGAGGGGGTAAACATAGACCAATGAAACTTTTCAAATAACTGCTGCTCTTCTGATAGACGTTTTGTCCCTCTCTTGCTACCATTGTACTGTCTCAGTAGCGGCTGGGCTCTATTGCTAAAGTGGTTCTGAGTATAAGTACCTGCCCCTTTCTTACCCAAATATTGTTCATTAGATTTTTTTTTCCATTTGATATTTGGTACAAAGATCTTTTCACTACCCAGCCACAAACACTCGCTCCGCTCTGCTCCGCTCGTGCTTAAAATACTCGTTACTAAATGGACGTTTATAACACTTGTTACATAATATGAATGAATGAATGCGGTACACCGTTGGTTTTGGGAGATCAGAAGCTTTTAAAATCCATAATAAAAAATCTAGGGCCGTATTTACATTAATCAAGTTGATGATGGCAGCTCAAAGACAAAACGTCTGTCTGAACACCATCTCGTAGAACAGAAAAAGTAGCAATGAGAATATGTAAATTGTTTTTGTTGTCATCAATTTTAATAGTCATAAAAAAATTTAAATGAAATCGCGAATATTCGGGTTTTTTGAAAAATCTAGTAGTATCTATTCAAAAATTTTCGAATTTCAAAACGACATTTTGTTTGGCATAAAATTGCGAAACTTTGCCATAATTTAACCGACCCTTTATCTTACGGTTTAGGGGATCCCAATGATAAGGCTCGAATTTCGAAGACTGGAAAGTATTTACGCTCTTCATTTCTCATTTTTGTACTCTTGTCAAATTTGGGAGTAAATTCCAAAAAGTCTATACTACAGGGTGTTTTGATTACACAATGAGTACATTTTTATTCAACTCGGACCTGGATTTCTTCTGAATAGTACGTTAGTCGCTTGGGTAGTGGAAAGAGAGCTTAAAATGAAATTATACTGGATGTTCCGTTGGTCATGATTGTATGAAAAAAATCTTCAAATCATGCTGCATATTGATCATTAAGATTGTTGAGATGCATCGAATGTTATATCCTCTATCCACTGTTGATGTATTTACGTTTCCAAATGCAACACAGGATTCTATAAATGGTTGTAACATCGCGGTGGCCATTGAAATATTTTGTTGATTTGTCGCTGCCGAGAATGGCTATCCCAGAATTCCCAAAACAAATGGATAGGTCGTACAGGACCAATAGAATATGTAGGTACGCTCGTCGGACTTGGCACCAAATGATTTGTTGTTTGGGGGTTATTTGAAATCTGTAATCTATTGAACGGAACCTACTGACCTCAACGATTTTGAAGGAAGAATAAGGATTGAATGCCAGACAAGAGAAACAGCTTCAAATATGCAAATTGACTCTACCACTGGCTACGGGTTAATATGAAGGTCATTTTGATTTTTTTTTTGTGAATACCTATTTGACAATCCTTTCAACTTTGAAGTAGTAATATACAAATTTCACAAACAAAATTTAACAATTAAAATACATACCGTTTGAAAAGGAATATCCCGAGAATGGCTTGTTGCAATTCAAAAAGCTTTCCACTGCTAGTGTTAGCATTGAATTAATTTTGCATGGTACAACTTGACCCTCATTTACTATTCAAATTATAGAGGTGTTGAAGTATGTATTATTTTCTTTCCGTCAAACGGTGTCTCCCTCCAAACAAAAACCGATGTGTTGAAATTGAAATTGAAATTGAAATTTAAATTTATTGAATTGAAATTGCATTACATGGTGAAAATCAGATAACAAACATACATATACATACCCATATATTAGTTACCACCTGGTATGAATTCTAGTTGTAATTTCCATATTTGAATATTCTCAATATGTAAAGCTTCCATTCACCGTGTAGATTCTGCTTGGTGCTTTATCAGTCGTATCATTGGACTACATATTGAAAACACAATATGAAAGAGGCAGAAAGTTTACTTCAATAAAGATGATGAATTGTGAAAAACGCATAGATGGATAGATGGTCGTAGGAAAATAATATCTTAACGGCCACTATGATACAATCATTTATAGACACCCTGTAACATTTCTTTCATTGAAAATTCCACATTAGTTACTTAACCAATCAAATTGTTTTTTTTTTTACAAATTACCAAAGCAAAGTATGTATTCTAGTAATTTTTTTTTCACCAGCAAAATGAATCGGAAATTTCTAGACTAAATTTCTTCATGAAACTCCATGAAAATCAAATGGAAAAATAAATTCTAAAATTACTTAGTTTCCAAACAAAATTTGGTGTGAAATTTTCTTAACGGATACGACACGAGATTAAATTATTCGGATTTCCGGAAATAATTCAACCTCTTGTGGTATTACAAGTAAAAATATTTTAGATCCTTCGAAATATGCTATACAGAGGTTCTGAAATAATGCGCGAAGTGGGTTGGGTCGTATTCGACGAAATCCATTATATGCGCGACAAAGAAAGAGGCGTCGTCTGGGAGGAAACTCTGATCCTGCTTCCGCACAACGTGCATTTCGTCTTCTTGTCGGCGACCATACCGAACGCCAGACAGTTCGTAGAATGGGTCGCCCATTTGCACCAGCAGCCGTGTCACGTGGTCTATACGGACTACAGGCCTACTCCGCTGCAGCACTTCATCTATCCAGCTGGCGGTAGCGGCATACACATGGTGGTGGATGAATCGGTAAGAATCGAGTTCCTTACGTTCGGAGTGCAGAATGTTTTCTTGAGTGTTTTCACCTCTGATAGTTCAATCATTGTCGATCTAAATGGATAAGCTAGTTAGTAGGCTAGTGGTAAAAATAGATAGATAAGATAAACTTTATTTTCATTTTTGACAATTACATTTCAAATCATATGTATAGGAATACAGTCTTACAAACTAAAGGGACATATACTCGTCTACACTATAAAAACAGTTAGGTAACAGAAAGTCTTTCAATCTTCCTTTAAACATAGCCAATGTTTCACAGTTTTTTATATTGATTGGCAGTAAGTTGAAAATTCGTGGGGCCATGAGATTAGGATAACTATATGCTAATTTACATATTTACATTTACCAAATGGGACATATACATAATTTTTTTGCCGGGTATTCGCATTATGTTCAGATTTATTGGGAACAAAATATTTATCATAATTTTTATATACAAACACAATATTGTAACCTAGAGTCACTGCATGGTATTAGTTTGATAAGAGTTCGGACACAGAAATGACAACGGTTAGGGTTTTTGAATGTTTAGATTTATTAAGTAACACACCCTGCATTGTGACAAGAGCACCATAGTCGTCCCCGCGTTTTCATCCAAAATTGTTCGAATTTGACAATTAATTTTATTAACGTCAGAATTGAAATAAAATTTCATAATTATACTTTCGAGAAAAAAGCAGCTATGGAAATCACTTGCTGTGTAATAAATTATGCCAATTCTGAAAAAAATGGATATCATTTATTCAATTTTCCAAATCAAACATCAAGCATTCGCTTATGCCTGGAAGGAAGATATGGAACGGCCTGGGTGGAAAATCAATATGAAGACGAGCAAAATTTTTGAGGTAGGTACTCATTGAAATTCACTTCTTATAACAGCATCTGATTAGAATGAAACTATATTTTAGATCCATATTGAAACAGAAGATTTCAAAATCTGTTTGAGAAAATCTGCTGTTCCATCAATTTACAAAGCAGACGATTTCAAGAACAAAATTCCATTATTATCATCACACAAAATGTAAAACAAAATAATCATGGAAAATGGGGAAAATATCACTAAATTACATAATGAAATTACCCACCATTAGTTTAATATTAATAACTTCATGTTTTATACTTATCACTGGAGTACAGTTTCACATACAATAAGGAATTATAGCTATAAGTTTATCCATATGTGTATATATTTTCTAATATTAAAATGTTGTTACATGCATTCTTTTCATTTATATAACAGTTGCTTGCTAGAAGTTTATCACTATTAATTGAAGTGGGTGTTTGTACCCTATATCCATTGTCCATCTACTGCTATGATTGATTTGACAGAAAATGTAACCTCTAAAATCGTATCTGACAATCAGGCGCTACTAGGGAAATTGAAAAGACAAAGAGCAGGATATATGTCTTATTCTTTTATTCACTTAAACCATTGTATTATAGAAAATAGAAAAGGACAAAAGTTCAGCTGTGTCCGAACTCTTATCAAACTGATACCATCCAGTGACTTTATTGTAACCCAGAGGTTGTGAGTTCGACTCTCACACAGGGCGGTGGAGTTTTTTCATTTTAGATTGTCACTCGAAATTAGGGCTTTCCATCTTCATCATTATATGTATCTTTTCGGTGGAGTAACCGACAAAAATTATGACTTGACTCCTATAAAAACATCTTTCCATTGTGAAGATAGGCCCCAGAAACATAGACCATATCTGATTCTAGAGTCAATCTGAGTATAATACAAGGTCAACAATTGATTCATATTCAAAACTTGTTTTAAGTTTCTCAATTGTTATGATATTGTGTTCAATTACTTTGTTAATGTTGCACAATGGTTATGCTACCCCAAACATTGATCGATAGAGTCCCAGGAAATTGGTTCTTTCACTATCTGTAATAACAAGATCAAAATTTTCCTTCGCCTGGAAAGTCACACTTTTTCTGACGATTGTGATATCGAATCGAAACTGTTTTATCAACATTCAATTAAAGGTTATTTGCAGAAATCCATCTATTCAAATCTTGAAAAACTTGATTGCATTTATCCTTGAGGGCTGAATCATTCTTATCAGAGATAATTATGGAGGTATCATCTGCATACATGGTCATAGATGTATCAATTGACTTATCGAGGTCATTAACATAAAATAGAAATAATATAGGTCCCAAAATTGATCCTTGTGGAACCCCTAAATCAGTTGAAAAGAAGTCAGATGGTATTTTGTTGATTTCAACAAATTGTTTCCTAAAAGAAAGATAGAGTTTATACAAGAGAATGTTATGGTCAACGCAATCAAATGCCCTGCTGAGATCACAGAAAATCCCAAAAGGGCATTCCTTCGCCTCAATACATCTAATTATCTCACTATAATAGAAGTGAATGGCTGTGGTAGTTGATTTGCTGCCCATTGAACAATAGGTCGCGTGCACGATGACCGACCCTGGCGGTTTTCTGTAAAACATTGAATTACAACCTCACTTTTTTATTTGTTTACAGAGGAATCAAAGGACTGAAATAGTTTTTCACAATATTTTTGCATACGAGTCGTGTTTTTTGCGCTATTCATTAATTCAAGGATGCCTTCTCATTGTGCTGTTGTACAATGCACAAAAAATGCAGCGAGAGACGAAGGAATATGAGTTTTCAGGTAAATCCTAATCTCACATAGTCTTCACTATGAAATTTTTTCATTTCTCATTATAATTCTTTCTGCCACTTCTGCAATAGAAGCTAATACTGCTAATAGATTGAGAATGTCTACAACACACATGATTATATTTTTTAGCATGTCAGACCAGTCCTCCCGTTTGATTGCATGAATTCAATCTTCTTGCATTCTTTAAGAAATTTTACGAGTATTTCTATTAGCTCCTATCGCAGAAGGAAATCCGATGTGAAATCAGAGAAAGTACCAAATTTCAAAATGAAAACTATATGTAAGTGACTATAGTAGGTAATTACTTTTGAATCATAGTGTGCCAACCGGATTCCTTCGTCTCTCGCTGCATTTTTTGTGCATTGTACAAGAGCACAATGTGATGGCATGCGCGAATTAATGAACAGCTGAAAAACACGATTCGTATGCCAAAATAATTGTGAAAAACTATTTCAATTATCTGTAAACAAATAAGAAAAGTGAGGTTGTGTTTCAATGTTTCCCCTCCAGGGTCGGTCACCTGACAGTTCTTGCACGCAGCCCATAACAATTATTCATTTTTTATTCATAACCTAAACATTTTTCATGTTTCTGTCAAGTTTATAACCCGAGGTTGAAACATCATCAAAAAGATATTTATCAATTATGAAAATCATCTACCTATACTTGAATGGAATCAGGAAATTGTTTACGCAATGCTATATTAGCTCAATGTATGATGCTATTTGAATTTGGGTAGGAACTGCGGAAACCTCGGCTGAAATTCATCAGTGCTGTTATGAAAAGGCAACGTTACTCTTTGCACTTTTTTGACATCCAAGCCAAGTAGATAGGTAGGGGCTGCTTATTTCCCTTCATAAAGTTACTGCAAAGTCGGTCGTCTAATCGCCTATAGAACGGCAAAGGTTCGGAATTCTTTACCAATGGAAGTATTCCCAAAAAATTGACACCTAACTCCTCTACTTATGAAAAACCACGACAGTTTGTTTGTACACATTCAAACCCACAAACTCTCAAAATCAGACAGTGGCATAAATATAACCTAAAAGAAGCACTTGAAAACGAACAATCAAAATAATAACTACTAGAAGCTATGAACTAGTTTTAGCGACTAGCCAGATGCCGGACGCCCTGTACCATTAGAAGCACAGAGCTACAGTTAGTGGTTACATAAGGTTTAGTCACCTATCTACAAATGACTGTATCCGATCAGGAGGCATTTAGGTTGATTCATTCTTATTTGAAGCGCTGTAAAGAATACATTGTGTTGAGTGTTACTAAAGGTGCAAGGTTTCAGAGGGACTGATTCTGTTCTGTCAACCCTATACCGAGAAGTGCTAATACTAGGTACAAGTAAAACATTTCAGGATTATAGTTGATGAAAATAAGTAAATCATTGTACTTGGAAACTTGGAAGTAACTACTTGTACAGGCAAGCATACAAACCATCAATTTAATTAATAGAGAACAAGCCACACTAGACGAAATCATTTGTTAAGGACCGCATGCCAGCTATTGCAGACGCCACCCCGTAAAACTGAAGCATTCCACTACATTAATCATTTCTTGATTCACATTTGTGTTATATAATTTATACTGGTCGTTTTGGGTAGATAAGACGACAAGACGAGTTAGTCATTATTGTATTCAGTACCGAGAGGTTACTCTTGGAAATATAAGTTATTTTAAAACTTTCAACGCGTATCAATCGTATATATTCCTCTTAACAATTAATAAGATACAATCGCAATTCTAATTAATTGTGAGAAAGGAAGTCAACGGTCAACCAGACCAGAAGTCAAAACTCTAGGTACCAATTGTTACAAATATTCTTCTCGTTTATCAATATCTGTGGTTGACTGGTTGAGTACTGTTTGGAAAAAAAATAGAAGAAGACTACTTCAACCTAAACCGGTGTCACCGACAAATATCAAATCAAAACAAATGAGCTATCAACAGTTTCCTGTACAGTAGCGCCATTGACAGGTCGACAAATTTTGGGAGAATGGACAGACAATACTATACCTCTCGCCTACTAACTAGCCTTTTCATTTAGATCGACAATGGTTTAATCGACGATGGTGGTGGTAGTGGCAACATTTTGTACAGTGTACACATTCAGGATGTTTGTTTTCATGAGTAATGAATTTTTTCTGTTACTATTCAGTTTAAACATCAATTTTATAACATTAAACTCCATTTTTAATACTTCTCGATTTCCTCAACTCCTGTATCTTAGAAACTATTCATTGTAGACGAAAAATGAATTGAAACTTTTAATCGTTACTTGTTTAATCAATCTGAAGTTATTGATATCTCTGTTACAATTAATTGTGGTTAAATGAATGTTTGCTACACTTGATTCATCCAATTTTCCATACTTTAGATGTGCAAGGTGTTCTTTGAACCTACGTTCAATTGGCCACCTTTTTGGCCTACATATGTTTTTTCGCAACTAATTTCCTGAATTCCTAATTTTTCAAGTCTGTTTACTTTATGAAATAAAACACAAAAATGATGATGGTTGTACTCCTATAAGGGATCTAGGAAGGCATAGATGTATTTGATTTTCAAAATGAAGTATACAATTGAATTTTTGTGAAATATTGAGGCCTCCCTGTCTTTATTTCAATAGACAATTTTACGCAGAATGTGGCCCAAGTTGGAACTAATTCGGGATATCAAATTAAATATCCTTTCATTGGGAATACTGACAAAATGTCGTGCACAAAATTTGAAAATGACATGTCACTCTTACAGTACACGTCAAATTGAAAATCCGCGAAAATCACGAACCAATAGATGGCGCTATTAAACGTCAAATCAACGTCAAATTTCGAACTGAGTATGAACAACAAAAACATTGCCGTATATACCCATTGCATTCTTCCACATTTTCCCCAAATATTTGCGTTTGTGGTTTTCTGGCGAATTTGTTCCAGTTAAAGTCCTCACCATGTATATGAGTTGAGCAAGTCAATGCAGGTTAATAATTTTCTGTACGAGTATTTCATCTCAAGAAGCTACTGTGCTAACGAAACGTCGTGGTTTTTTGTGGGAATTGAAAAAGTTTTTGAACTATTTTAGGGTACATTTAAAGATGACAGTTTCAATGCAGCCATGGCTGTTTTGGAAAATTCCGGCGACGCGGCCAAAGGTGACCAAAAAGGCAGACGTGGCGGTTTCGCGAACAAAGATCCCACGCAAACCGATATTTTCAAAGTCGTCAAAATGATCATGGAAAGGAGTTTCGCGCCCGTCATTGTGTTCAGTTTCAGCAAAAGGGATTGCGAGGTGTTTGCTATGCAGATGACGAAACTCGACTTCAATACAAGTAAGAATTCGCCTCGTTTGAAAGGTCTACTGATCGTCTATCCAATAGTCAAAATTTTGCAAAAGAAGATTGAAATTGAAATGGATTATCATTTGGTTAACTGAATCTTGCAGAGATCTTCTACTGAGAATTGAACATCGAAGGGTCGTCTAGTTGAAAAAATACATCGATAAAAAAGTTCTGAACTCTACTTTTTGGATTTTTTTCGGAAGTCGTCTTGTTTTTAAATGAATTTATTCCATACATTTGCATCATACTGTATATATACACTGTTGATGGCTTTTGTTGTGCTATAGTTCCGAAAAATAAGTCAATAATACCGTCTCCGAGAAAGAACTGCAAGTCCTTTTATCCTCCATTCACACCCTATATGTCTGTAATCATTCCCGCTAGACACCAAGTGTGATGCATTGATATAAACAGCTCTTCAGGGAGGATCTAAAAATGCAATGAAATACAGGGTGTTCCATTTGAAAATGATAATTGCAGAAAAATTTGTCCCCCGCCAAATTGAAATCGAACTGTTTGAGCAATTTTCAACTTTTTTAACGACATCGGAGATTAGGGGGATGACAAGCTTTAGCTGGGACACACTGTATGTGTCCGTTATGAGGAATGAGACTGAAGAATTGAAATCAAGAGTAGCCTCAAACGGAAATGATTTTCCTTTCATTTTCACGAACGAAGCATTCTAGATTGGAAACACATTAAGCTTATCAGTGTTATCAAAAGGAGATTTCCCCAATATTATATCAAATGTACAGAGGAAGAGAAAACAAAAATACCTATACTGAGAAACATCATTGTGAAGCCTCCATGAAAAACAAAAGAACCAATCAATCAATTAAACCTCAGAAAATATGCTTACTTTATGAATGGTATGTTTCCTCATCCCCAGTATATTTTGTTTTTGAATACCCAATTTATTTTTATTGTCTACTGACGTGTATAAAGTATTCTCTCTTCTATCGATTTTATGATTTTTTTCATGATGTCATCAAGTGATAACAATATCTAGATATTATACACAATGCATGCTGATAAGAAAAAAATATTTCCAAAAAATTGTATCTAAGCAGAATGTCAAATTTAGAATGCCGTCAATTTCTCAAATTCACGATCACCTCGTATAGTATCGAGATCTTCTAGTAGATTTGAATATCTTCAAAAATCAACGGCTGAAAAAAAAGGTAAGAAACAGCATTCAAATAATCAACAAAAAACCATAGACACATTTTCATTCTTATCAGTATACATTGTGTTCGCTGTAGACTGTAGCTGTTTATATTTCTTGATGATAATTACTGAACAGAATCATAGAATTAATGGAAATGTATTGTGCATTATTGATAGCAGTTCCTAATCTTCATGTAAGTTTAATTTATTTTGAGTTTGCATGATATTCATTTATGTTCATATTTTCTTATTTTCATTTATTTTATAAAGTTCAGGAATTAATACTCGCTCCAATAATTTTATAATTGTATCACCATAGTGGTTAACTCGTTTTTTTTAATGAAATGTGAATAAACCTATTTATCGAGATATTCCATAAAAAATCAAAATTTGATCCTCGGTCAATGCCTTTTAGGCAAACATCCTTGCCTTCATATACAGGCTATGTCACGACGAGCTTACATCTTTAAATCGATAATCAGTCACAAGAAATTTATGAAAATGTGATGCTTATATTTGAGATTACGCTCTCTTCCTTCAAAAAAATTCCGACAATGCAGTGTTGCCGCTTCTACTAAAAAGTAGCAAGAAGTTTCTCATTTCAAATAGAATACCTTGTATTTCATTGCATTTTTAGATTTTTCCTGAAGAGGTGATTTCATCAATAACTTGATAATCTCAATTTGGAACCCCTTTATCTCTCTAATCATTTCCGATAGACCCCAAGTGTGATGTATCGATGAAATCAGCTCTTCAGGGAGAATCTAAAACTACAATGAAATACAGGGTAATTTATTTGAAATAACAAAGTAGTTACTACTACTACTTTTTTAGAGAAGCGGCAACACTGCATTGTTGAAATATTTGAAATGAAGGGAGCGTATTCTAAATTCTCATTTTGGACAGTGCCGTACATTTTTATTGAAATCGACGATTTTTTATGAAATCATATTAGGCATTTTTCACGAGAAAACTATCCTCTTGACATTTTTCTTCATGATACTGAACCCGCATATGTGAATTTTTATGTAATTTCTATAGAGGGTTTCGAAAAAACGAGCACATCTCAACAGCAATTTTGCGAAAATAAATAATTATTTACTCGGAAACGGCAAGTTCAACAAAAGAAAAGTATTTCTTGTTTTTTTTTCAAAACATAATTTTCTACCTAACGGAGCCATCGTACGTTCTAACGTTTGCAATTAATTTGAATTCATTATTTTTTTGAGGCAAGAAATAATATGAAGTTTTCCTGCATAGATTTCGGGAGGATGTAATGGGGAAGACCACTGAGAGAAGAAATCCGTGCAAACCTCTTTCAATCGACGAATCATGATTTACGTTTGATGTACAATTAATATGAGTTAAAGTTGAAGGGAATCGAATCTATATCGTTTTGAAATCAGCATATTTCATTCGATATTTCAAACAGCCAAATATGATGGTGGAGTCGTGACGTATTAGTCCCGAACTGTAGCCTGTAGCTATCTCTCTCTGATACCTTGTCATTCTGCAGTGTTGCAGTGTGATTGGTCAGTTCAAGGACAATAGGCGTGTTGGGAATAAGACGTCGCACCAGTCACACCAATGAATTGACAACATTTCAAATAGCCCAGGAATTGTGTGTTTTGAAATGGACATATTCTAATTTATTATTTTCATCGTCTTAGCATGCATGAAAAAATTCAAAATTAATTCGCTGGTAGTTTTCCAGTATAGAGTTCACGATAATGTCATTTTAAAAAATCAGTGGTCTCCCCCATTCAATGTTCTGCGTGGCATATAGCCAGGAAAGTAGTTGTTTTTCTCTCGTTATCCTACCATTTTCGTTCATTTTATGAACTATTATGGTAATGACTTTATGTTTCTTTTTTTGTAATATTACTTCATTCAGATTTCCGCCATATTTCCCAAAAGCTATTGGAAATACTGACCAGTCATAAAAATTATCACCTTTGTGACATGTGGTCCTACGGATACAAGGTTTTTTTATCAATCTATTCAATCTCGCTGAACCGATAACACGCGAGCATTCATTCCATAGTTTAGCAAGAACCGTGAAAAACGTGCCCTTTTTTCACACTTTTTCCTTCAAAACAAAGTTATTAAATGTATATACAAACTAGATTACTTGGAACCAACAAGAAATCTTTATAAACCTAGGCAATTGTTAGATATAAACTCCATTTACAAATTCAAAATATTGAATTTCATCCATTCCGTCAAATATAATTATAAACATTCAAATCTGAATTTTGAAGTCAATAGTCATAAACACGAACACATAACCAGACAAAAAGATATGTTAACTCTCATCAAAATTAAATCAGATATGGGTAAAAGATCTATTTTATACAATGGAACAATTCTCTATAATGAATTACCTGCCAGACTAAAGAAAAAATTAAGTGTTGAAAAATTCAAAAAAGAACTGAAAAAATACTTATGTCTTTGATTCTCTTCATGTCATCCTGAATCAATTCAAGAAATTATATTTAACAGTCTCTAGAAGAAACAACATTATATGTATTATGTATATGATTTAAAAATGATTATCTGATTATCTAATTTTTTTTTTTTTTAGTTTCTCTTTCATAATTTTCCCTGCTATAAACATGTATGTTTCTTGGGAATAATAATAAAGATAAATAAGAAACAGTATCATGCCATTGAAATTGAGGCACACAACATACATTAAAAAGTGCGCTATTTTTGACAGTCGTAAAAAAAGGTTTTCTGCACACTAAATATTGTAACTCTTTAAGTGTGCATGATCGTAGAAAAACATATTTAATTCAGCTGCGGAAAAACAACTGGTCGACGAGGTCTTCAACAACGCCATGGACGTTCTATCCGATGACGACAGACACCTGCCTCAAGTCGAAAATCTGCTGCCTCTTCTGAGGCGCGGCATCGGTATCCATCATGGCGGCTTGCTGCCCATACTGAAGGAGACCATCGAGATTCTGTTCGGCGAGGGGCTGATAAAGGCCCTTTTCGCCACGGAAACGTTCGCCATGGGCCTGAATATGCCTGCCAGGACGGTGTTGTTCGCCGGGATGAGAAAGTTCGATGGCAGCGAATATCGTTATGTGAGTATATTGATTGATTGATTGTCTTTATTTCCCCAAGAAACAAGGCGGGACAGCGCCCGACTCATGACCGCGAGATCGTTGGTTCAATTCCCAGCCAGAGAGACAGAACTTGAAAGACCTAGAAGGCATGGTTATCATATAATTCTGAAGCCGCCCCTGGCAGGGAAATATGATTTTCTTCAGAAAATAATGATCCGCGCTTCAAATTTTTGTTATGTTTGATGCAAAGTTGATGTATTGTCTATCATTCAGGAGCGAAATTTATTTAAATTGATTTTTTTCAGTACTAAGATGATGTGAAAGTCATTTATCAAAATATCATCAAACTACGTTTCGTATCTAACCAAAGTTTAGCCTTTTTTCACTGAACCAGTCATTGTATGCCTATACAGGGTGGTCCGTTCTTTAATATGTAAAATTCAGCAGCGTATAGTACTCGTTGAAATAATAAAAAAACTTCCTATGAACATATACTTTGAAACGCTTCGTTTTTGAGATATTGGGTGTCAAATCTACGCTTCTGAATATATTTTTTTAATCAAAAGTTAGAAACGGTAGATAAAATAACGATATTTTTCACATATACTCAAGTTTTAAAAACTAATCAGTGGCGGCTGAATCTGGGGTGGCGAAGATAATAATTATACAATATTTTCGGCTAATTATTTTTCATTTAAATTTAAAATATCCAAATCGTTGGATTGGTCGTTCAGGACCAGTTGTTTTGCCACCTATGTCACCACACCTTAATCCTTTGGATTTTCATGTCTGAGGAGCAATTAAAGATAATGTTTATGAAGTACCAATTGCTTCAAGAGAACAATTAGTTGAAAGAATTAATGAAGCTTTCAATCGAATGCAATTAAACCCAATACAAATTTCTAGTGCAGTTAGTTCTATGATAAGACGTTGCAGAAAATGCACAGAGGTTGGCGGACAGCAATTTGAGCAATTCCTCTAATGGATTCCTTTGTTTTCTATTGATATTTACCTAATTTTATTCTTTAAAAGTTTGATTGTTGAACCATAATTTTTTCCTTCGTCACCCCAGATTCAGCCGCCACTGAATATTTTTCATGAATAATTTTTATTTAATCTAATAAAGCTCAAAAAGTTTAGTATCTGTGAAAAATTTCGTTAATTTATCTTGAACCGTTTCTAACTTTTGATTAAAAAACTATATTTATTCTGAAGCGTATTTTTGACACCTTATATCTCAAAAACTAACTAGTAAAAATGTACTAGCTCGGCAACATTGAAGACAAATAGCAGGATATCCACTGCGGTCTATGGCCTGTTGTGGCTCTTCTAATACGTAAATGATTGATTTGCAATGGTTACATGATTGGTTAATGCATAACAATGTTTCTTTCATTGGGTTGTTTAGAGACATGCATAGGTTTGGTTTTTATTTTTCCTTCTGAAACCAACCTATTAGATAAGAAATCTAAGAGGGCAAAAAAATTGTATTTTGAAATGCACGCCCCTGAAAATATGTAACTCATTCATGAACTGTAATAGGTCTAAAAGTTAGCTCATTGATATTTCCACAATAGATGTGAATTTCATCACAATCGGTTATAGCATTTCTGAGAAATCAAGAAATAATCGTTTTTTAAAGAAACTTGAACACCCTATATCTCGAAAACGAAGCGTTTAAAAGTATATGTTCATAGGAAGTTTTTTTATTATTTCAACGAGTACTATACGCTGTTGAATTTTCCGTATTCAAAAACGGACCACCCTGTATATCGACACATTGTGTTACACTTATACTTTTCGTTACACCCACCTTGATACTTTCTGCCCACATTTCGTTAGCCCCACATTTCGATATTCCCACATTTCGATATTCCCACAGTCTCCGGAAATACCCGAAGGGTGCATTGTTGTCATATATACTATGTGCTCTATGCGTAATTTTTCGAAAAATATACATTTTAGGAAGAAGGTTCAGTTGGGTTGGATTAGATTGTTTAGAAAAAGTAGTCTCCATTGTTCCCTCGAGTAATTTATCGAGAAATATACTCTTTAGAAAGGTTCATTTAGGCCAAGTTAGGTTAGATTGTTTTGAAAAAGCATAGTCTCTCTTACTGTCACAAGTAATTTTCAGAAAAATATACTTTCTAGGTAGGAAGGTTCATTTAGGCCAAGTTAGGTTTGGATTTTCAGAAAAAGTAGTATCCTTTCTTATGCATATGAATATTTTCCTTCCTTATATCACGTATTCGAAATTCAGGGAGCCATAGAGTGAAATGCTATGGCTAGACGCTTGTACTAGACATTGTGGGCCGAACGCAGATTGTGTTACACCCATATCTGGCAACAGTGCGTCTTTCGGGTATGTTCGGAGATTGTGGGAATATCGAAATGTGGGGCTAACGAAATGTGGGAACAACGCGATGTAGGGGTAACGAGATGTGGGCACAAAGCAGTGCACACCCCTGAATCATCTAAGGAATGAATTATTCCCAGCGATTATCCTTGCAATTTCACCACAGAAATTGAAAACTGTAAGATTTGAATCCAATGGTTGATTTAGTCTTACTTTTATAAGGTGGTGTTTTTTGTCTCTCTATTTTATTGATTTTATTTGCAGATTACATCTGGGGAATATATCCAAATGTCAGGAAGAGCCGGCAGGAGAGGATTGGACGACAAAGGTACTTGAAATAATTTTTATAATTATATGAACAGTAGTGTGGATATGGAAAATAATATTCAGTTGGTTTAAAATGCTGTGATAGAGATAGAGCTTTCTATATTCTTCATGGATTGCAGCTATGAAAGTACATCTAATTTTTTTTAGAAATCGATGTAGCTCCGGTTTTTTCATAACTTAACATTTCCCAATCCCATGTGTTCAAATTTAAATACACTTCTCTGAATGTTGAAAATGCTGACACAATTCTGATGCTAACAATTTACTACTTGGAGCAAAATACCGATCGCCAGTTTGAATATTAAAATATTTTGATAGTACTCTCTGAAGTTACATGGAGTGTTGAAATATCTCACTGTTTTGGAGATAATGATAGTGGACTGTATGTGAGAATTTGAATTCGAGTAATTCGAAAATACGCTTTTAGAGAGAATACAAACAAACAAAAAAAACGAGGCCGTGATTTTCCTACCTGGTTGATCCGATGTTTCTTCTGACGTCTGGCAGGACTAAGTATTTGCTGAATCGTGAATCCAGTTGTACATAAGAGGAGATTGCTGATGAGGAAACTGATAGGTTTTCACTGGCGCGCGAGACCGGTAGAAATTTTCATATATGCGAGAGAATACCGAATTTGCCGGTATTTCGAATCGATATCGATCGCGATCAATTTTCGAGTGCCTAGGTGGATTCGACACGACCCGTCCCAAAAAGTTACAGCGTTGCCACGTGTCGTATCCATATTTTCTTCTTTCTTGAGATTAGTATGGAAAAGCACGACCATGATCGCGATTTGAGACTCAAAGAGAAATATGAATGTAACTTGAAATAACTAATTAAACGAAACTCGAAAAAAGGGTCATAGGATCGATCTGTAGATTGAACTATGTAATAAGGACGCTAATATCTGAAACATATCAAATTTTCAGAAAAATTAGCTGAAAGCCATTTTCCGTACTAAATTTGCGGGGTCCTTTCCCATCTCATATCATAATATGAGTCTTTACGATACTCGTATCGTAAATATCTATTTATGACAGTTGATTAAAGCATCAAATTGATGATTGATGTCGCACTTTGTAGTGAAACAAACTGAATATTTTTTTCTAGGTATCGTCATTTTGATGGTCGACGAAAAAGTTCCCCCCGCCGCTGGCCGGGACATCGTTAAAGGTTTGCCGGATCCTATAAATTCCGCGTTCCACCTCACCTACAACATGGTGCTCAACCTATTGAGAGTGGAAGAGATCAATCCGGAATACATGCTGGAAAGATCGTTCTACCAATTCCAGAATCAAACTGCGATTCCTGGATTTTACGAGGGTATGTGTTGATTCTTTAATTCCAGTTATTGCATTCAAACTTTCAGTGTTACCCTTGATTATATGGATTGCAGTTCTGGGGGAACTCGGCACATGCAATAATAGATATTTATATATCAAGGGAGGAAAGGTATCCATTTCCTCCCTCGTGTGAAGTTTGCTGCACGACGCGTATCGGAGGGCATTAAACACACATGGGAGGAAATGCACCTTTGCCCCCATGATATTATATAAATGATTTCATCAACGAACGCATTCTTTTGAAGCATCATTCTTGAACAGATTTTATATGTTTATCGACGTCAAAGGATGCATGCTGAAGCCAATTTGTTTTACCTCCCACGGGAGTTAATATTTTTTTCCTCCCGTGGGAGTAAATTGACAACTTTGTTTCCGTAAATGAGGGAGCAAACGCCTACTTTCGATTCAGTGAGTAGATAAAAGTACTCGAAAAAAAAAGTGATGAGTTGTCTAGCTGGTCTATATTACAGAGAATCATGTAAGAGTACATTCATCGAGCTGGCCATACTGAGTTTACCCTGCCTCTACATTTGTATGATTACAATGGACATTAAAAAAAATCAAACTCAACATAACAAAAATAATATGATCCACATCTACAATACTAGAAGAGGTAATGAACTAAGATTACCTTATTCTCGTTTGGCGCTGGGACAAGACGCGCTAAAACTTTTTGAAGACTTGGGAAGCTTCAAATCAGCACTATACAATCATATCTAGTTCAAAATGCATTCTACTCTGTTGAAGAATTTCAACAATCTAAATCACTATTCAATATTATACAACTTTGAACTTTTAATTTCTATCTTAAAATGTTAGTGTTTGTACAAACGTTTTTATTCCTGTTCTTGACTAGTCTGGTAAAATTTCATAAATTTATGTAATACAGTTGTAGAATTTTCAATGATGAATAAATTTCCATTCTATTCTATGAAATTCAGCAAAATATGGCCGATTTGTCTATACTTTTGGAATCTGCTCGAGTCCATCTATCTGCAAGTTGCTGAACTATCAAGGAATGTCCTTTCTGCAGCAGGACCATCACTAACCTTGATATTCTGAAGGCTTTTAAATAAAAATATTTTAATCCGGCTCTGATGCGACATTCCATCTTGCATAAAAACATCTAAAAATAAACTTCGAATATATTCTGTATTACCGATCTCTACCTTTCGCTACTCAATAAAAAATAGTTCACCTTGTGGCTCATAGATACCGCTACCTACTGAATATAATTTCTGTATAAAGAGTATAAAGAGTGATTCAAAATTCGATATGAATATTTCAAGGACATATTGTTGGGATCAAAATAAAGACTTCTTCATATGTGTCCTAACATGCACTCCCACCAAGCTAAATTTACAGTAAGTTAGGCAAATAGATTACCTAAAATTGTGACGTATCGCCGAATGGAGGCCATGACGGTTCGTTTGAAATGAGCTCTGAAATTCAACAATTTTGAACAATGCATAGACTCATTATTTTCATAGAAAACGGTGAAAAGTATGGCAAAAATTAATTTAGGTCCCTAATCACACAGTGGAGTAATTGAATGTCAATAATTCAATATTGGTCCACTCGCCCATTGAGGTTTAAAAGGTGTCACCAAAATCACCCCAAAGTTTCATAGAGGTTTTATATTAATGATATGGAATGATTTTGAAGAATATCTAGTCATTGTCTTTCTAAATGAAAACTACGAAAAATGCAAAAATCGTCCTTATTGACCTTATTTTCAGTAAGCTAGTGACCTATTCAGAACTGAGTTATTCATCTGTTATCCTAACCCTAGAAAATTTTCAAGTTCCTGTGACATTCACTATGGGTTGCGTGCAAGAACTGTCAGATGACCGACCCTGGAGGTGAAACATTGAAACACAACCTCACTTTTCTTTTTTGTTTACAAATGATTTGAATAGTTTCTCACAATTATTTTGGCATATTGATTGTGTTTTTCGGCTATTCAATAATTCGCGCATGCCATCACATTTTGCTGTTGTACAAGGCACAAAAAATGAAGTGAGAGACGAAGGAATCCGGTTAGTACATTATTATTTAAAAGTAATTACCAACTATAGTCACTTACACATAGTTTTCATTTTGAAAATTGGTAATTTCTCTGATTTAGTCATCGGAATTCCTTCTGCAATAGGAGCTATACTCATGAAATTTCTAAAAGAATGCAAGAAGATTGGATTCATGCAATCAAACGGGAGGATTATTCTGAAATGCTGACAAAATATAATCATGTGTGGTAGACATTCTCAACCTATTAGCAGTATTAGCTTCTATTGCAGAAGTGGCAGAAGGAATTTTAATAAGAAATGATAAAATTTCATAATGAAGTGAGATTAGTATTTACCTGAAAAATCATATTCCTTTGTCTCTCGTTGCATTTTTTGTGCATTGTACAACAGCACAATGAGAAGGCATGCTTGAATTAATGAATAGTGCAAAAAACACGATTCGTCTGCCACAATATTGTGAAAAACTATTTCAGTCCTTTGATTGAAAAATGCAACGAGAGATGAAGGAATCCGGCGGGTACATTATGATTTAAAAGTAAGTACCTACTATAATAGTATAGTTTTCATTTTGAAAATTGGTAATTTCTCTGCTGATTTCTTATCGGAATTCCTTCTGCAATAGGAGCAAATAGAAATACTCGTGAAATTTCTAAAAGAAAGATTGGATTCATACAATCAAACGGGAGGACTGGTCTGACATGCTGACGAAATATTCATTTTCAATCTATTAGCAGTATTAGCTTCTATTGCAGAAGTGGCAGAAGGAATTTTAATAAGAAATTACATAATTTCATGATGAAAACTATGTGAGATTATTATTTACCTTCGTCTCTCGCTGCATTGTTTGTGTGCGCAAAAACATGATTCGTATGGAAAGATATTGTGAAAAACTATGTTAATCCTTTGATTCATCAGTAAACAAATGAAAAAAGTGAAGTTGTGCTTCAATGTTTTACAGAAAAATGGGGTTGTGTGTCAATATTTTACTTCCAGGGTCGGTCATCGTGCAGTTTAAACATTTCAAATACTCACACAAATAAGGAAAGCAGGATACACAAAGAAGAAACTGTTGATCATGCAGTGATAATAGTAGAATGCTTTATTAGGTTCCAAGTGAAACTTTGTTTGACAAGCGAATTTTGCATTTGCCAGGTGAAAGCAAAATTTGGAACGAATAGCTTTTCCACAATTTTCCGCACTTGAAACCATTGCAGAAGTATAGGTCTTGCTTGAAAAAAATCACTGTCAAATTGACATACGGACAACAACGATGGAAGCTACCTCGTCAAAAAATGAAATTTCTTGAAGTAAACTGTTGTGACAAGTTGATATCGCCCTTAAAAATGAACCAGTGCTCTTAAAGACCTGAAGCAAAAGTCAAAATGTAGAGAAGGAGCGGTACCTAAAAAAATTTTATATTTAAAGAATTGGATAACGAACCACAGGGTGTTTTGAAATTAGGGTCATAGAACAACCTTTCAATTAACACTGTATAATGACCAATCTGCCAACATTTTACAAAATACTGGATACACAAGTTGAAATTAGTCATTTTATTTATTCTCGTTGTGAAATAAAAGAAGTGTTAATCACTTCACAAAGTTATTGAAATTTTTTTTATCTGGTTGGAAGGACATTGATCATCGATCAGCTTGTTAATGTTTTTCAATCGCATCTTTTTTACAGATTATCAGAAAAAGTTGAATGAATACAATGAACTTGAAGTTAAATCTGAGGATATGATAGCTTCATACTATGGTATAAGACAGGAATTGGATTATCTAGGCACTCAATTCAGAATTTTCCTTACGAAATCCGAGTACTTGATACCCTTCTTGCAACCCGGAAGATTATTGAAAGTCAGTTGATTTTTTTTCAATCCTTAATATTTCTAACATATGGAATAATACGGAATAATACGTTTACGTATTGAATTCCAGATAAAAACTCCCGATGCTGAATACGATTGGGGCGCGGTTGTTAATTTCAAAAAAGTCAGCGAAATTATACCAGGCCGTAAAAATAAACAAGGCCAATCTAAAACGCAGACGAAAGTCAAAATTGATCTTTTATTGCTCGTTATTGCTGATAGCGATGACGGAGGAGCCATACCAAAGCCATGTTTTGATAATCAGGTGAGTGTTACTTTTGTCGTATTACATTTTCAATAGTGACATCACGATGTTCTGAAGAATATTTGAAATAATTCTGTCGCGAATGCTATTTTACTAGATTATTTCACTAAGCATAAACATTAATCATAAACATAACCAATCCATTATACACTCACCGGCAAAATGAACCGGCCACCAAAAAATTTGCCCAAATTGTTCACACTATGAAATATAGATCAAATCTGTTCCGGAATGTTAGCCTAAATATTAGTTTTCCTGAAAAGCTGATGACTTGATCATTATACTGGGAAAATCCAAAGTTAGTCTTTCACCCTACAGTGTGTCCCACTTTAGGCAGCACCACCTTCGTATTTTCTTATACATCACTGACCGATTTCAAGAATGTTTTCTTCAACATGTATATACTATAACGCCCTTTGGCAAAATTACGTGATGGAACATGGCTTCATTATGCTTTGGATTGAAGTGTGATCCCTTCTATACACAAAAGTTTTTGATTCACGTCAATACCTTATTTTTAAAAGAAGATACGAGTGTTTTAAGGAAGTATGGCGTTTTTCAACTTTTTTTACCAATAATCAGAACTTACATGAACTTATTGATTAACAACTTCAAGGATTAATATCACATATTTCTACCTTACTTTCTCAGCACTTACCGGAAAATCAATTACAAAAAAACAAACAAGAAGCAGACCTGTAGTATGCTCTCCTCGATATTGAATTACAGCATTCAACCGAAGTGGCATCGAATTGATCAAATTACTCAAGTAGCCTTGAAGAATTGCCTGAAATCCTCCTTGAAGGGCGAATCTTAGCTCTTGAAGAGTATCTGACAAGGCTGGGCGAAGGCGAATGAGCCTCTAGAGGTCACCCATGAGATAGGTAGATAGGTTCTGAATTATTGTTATTGAAAATTAAAAAAAATCTATACTTTCTTGAAACACTTGTATCTTCTCTTAAAAAGGAGATATTGACGTTATTCAAGAACCGTTGTATGAAGAAGGAACAAAAGAGGATCACACTCCAATTTAAAACATGATGAAGCATTCAAGTAGAAGGATGGAGAATGTTTCTGAATTATTGTAAATAAAGAATCCATACTCTTGAAACACTTGTATCTTCCTTTAAAAAATGGTTATCGACGTGAATGAAAAACCATAATGTAGAGAAGAGATCACTCTTCAATCTAAAACATAATGAAGCTAAGTTAAACCACTCACCTTTCCCACAGGGCGTTGAGAAGTTAAGGGTGAAAAAGTAACTTTCGTTTTTCCCTGTATGATGATCGAGTCATCAGATTTTCTTAGGTACTAATATTTGAGCTAACATTTGGAAACATGGATCTACGATTTGCTCGGAATTTCACCAAAATCGGACCAGAATTGAAAAAGTTACAGAGCAAACAATTTGGCTAAATTATTTGGTGGCCCGTGTTTTTTTTTGCCGGTGAGTGTATTTAATAAACACTGCTTGACAAATGGAGTATTCCACCTGAATATTTCACCCAATTTCGGAATCGAAAATTATAAAATAATACTAGTTTGGTTCTGGAACAGTTCGAGAATTAGATGATTCACCTACTCTGTCATAATGTTGGTGTTTTCCGAAGTTATCCTAATCATTTTACTTGCTTATTTGGGATTTTCTCCTCGTTTCTGTGAAATAAAAATATGAGTATTGTTTCAATATATATGTGTAGTAGGACAAATCAGATGCAAATCATCTCAAAATGTCACTGCGTTCAACACATTTTTCTGTCAGGAAGCCTGAAAGAAAAATCCAATAGCTTGTCAGTGACACTTTGTTTGGAAAAACGTTTGAAGAAAATGAATATAGATTTATTGAAAAAATATCGAATTTTTACTTATCTATGGACGTCTCGGCATGTTTCGGGAACGAATCTGCTCCTATTCTCAACATGAAAATGCAAAATTATTTTTCTTTGAAAGTTGTGCTCTAATAGTTTGACATACTGATGTTGACCTATGAATGAGAGAGTATACAAATGAGTTACAGGATGTTTTCATCAATTGATCTTGAATCTACCATTTTTATGTTCAATTTTCAGATGTTCTATCTATATCAACTGAACAGGAAGCAATGCTATTGTCTCCGTTCAGAAGAATGCAAGCGGATTCCTTGATTTTCTTCTTATGGAATCATTTTCGGATTTTTTTCTAGGACATATTATGATTGCTCGATGTGTTTTCGTATGTGAAGCCCTGGTTTCTCTGACCAGATCGGCCCCTAAATATTTCGGTGATATAGCACAGAAAGTTCGTTAGCGTTTCCGGTGAAACCAAGCGTATTTGTAGTACGTAGTGGCGGTTTGTATAAAAGATCGGACCGAGATTTCGGGAAAGTGAACGGATAGCAGTTCGTCGAAATCAACCAGTGTTTGATTTGAACGATTTCAAAACGGCACAGTTCGCCGAAATAGTGTAGTGTGTTTGTTTTCAGACCTAGACAAACATTAAACGAAAAAATTCTTTGAATTTTGTATCATTATCCGAAAGATGCTTCAACACTAACAACTCATCAACACCTTCTTTGGCCCTTTTCTCAAACATGTTCAAAACTTCATTATTTTTAGTACATACTCCTAATAGCGCATGCTCATCATCGTCATCATGTTCTTCTTCTAAAATCATAGCGATAAAAAAATCCATTTTTTACTTTGACTTTGTCGCAAACACTCTACGAGAAGACTGAAATATACATATAGGAACGAAAATTTACGAATTTTCTTCAGACAAACCACACATAGACGAAACTTCTGAACGAACTGAATCCGGAGGAATATCCACGTTATGTACGCTATTATTCGCCGAAATATTTCGGGCCGATCTGGTCAGAGAAACCAGGCCTTAATACAACAAGTGTAATGATGATTATCGAAATAAAAAATCGCTTCGATCTTGAGAAAGAAATTATGTTGGTATGTGGTTGTCTGAAAGCCTTAGTAAGAGTAGCATTATTTACTAATTTTAAGAAATAAAATTGACATTTCAAAATACAATTGAAAAGGTATTTCCATTTGTGACAATACTCATATTTTTGTTTCGATTGTTGTTTTGACCGAACTTAATTCGCTTACGTCAGCCAGATTCTCATCATAATAAGTGCACAGATACCAGAAAGAAAAGCCCAAACTGATAGAAATATTTGAAAATTCCTAGTATTTCTGTATCAGTGCAGTTGAAAGCATTATCTAGCTAGAATCATCATTGGTTCTACCTGTATTCTTTAATGATTTCCAAATAACATGTAATTAGAATTATGAGGTGTTGGGTGAATGTTGTCCCCATTTACTTCAAATTTGATTATACAGGGATTATAGAGCAGGTACATAATTAGAATAATATTTTCTGATGGGGACTTTGAGTTATCATGGTGATTATGTTAATTTTTGTACATGGAATTACTGTCAACATCTGTTCTTTCTTAAAAAAAGATGGAAAAACGTAATCTTTTTACTTGATGTGGATTGAACCATACTTGCCAAGTTTCTTTAGTTTCACCCTAAGTAATAATATTGAAACGGTTTGTTGTGTATATGAAAACATAACATGACCAATTCCGTGAATGTTGTGAGAACAAAAATGCATAACAGTTTCCAAAACACCTTCTATGTTTTTTCCTGAATCATTTTTGCAATAAAGAAGTTCACATGTCGATAGAGGAGAATTTTTTTAAAATTTTTCTGAAGGTTGCACAAAATTGTACATTGTTGCAAAAAAGTAATTTTTTATCAATAAGGATAAGAAATCTACAGTGTTCTTCATGAAATTGGCATCATATGGGAAACAGTTTCAATAATAATCTATTTTGAAATTCAACTTGGGCATTAAGTTTTGCTTCAGAAAATATGAAAATTGGCCTAGAGTCATGTGACTTTCGCTACATATCAAGACTTGATATTTTCAAAATAATTGATGAAAATTAACTTATTTCTTCGAATTTCAAGAAAGTTTAATGAGAAAAGTAATTTTTCATTCCAAATTTACACACGCGTCTCTAATTTCAAGGTTCTATTGCAACTTTTAGTTCTTGATATTTTTGTATTTCGTCTAATTGCAACTTCGACAAAACAATTCTAAACTTGATTAGATACGTAAAGTAGCTTGATGATATTTTGATAGATTTAATTTCGCTCCTGAATGTTAGACGATACATCAACTTTGCATAAAACGTAACAGATATTTGAAGTGGGGATTTTTATTTTCTGAAGAAAATCATATTTTTGTCGATAATTAGTGATTGAAAGTTACTAGCATGATGAAAGCTACTAGGTGTCAATTTTCCATATTTTTTGAAGCTTAACTTAACGCCGAAGTCGAATCTTGAAATAAATCATCATTAACAGTTCTTCCCATATGATGTCGACTTTATGAATGACACTGTATATCAAATAACGTTCACCGTCATGTTTTTTTGTCATTAGAGTACGGTACACAATATTTTTCAATTCAAAACTGATTCCTGGAGTTGTTTAGATACTCTAGTTTTGATGAATTTTCAGTTTTGGATAATGGAACATCTCAAATCAAAATATTGTGACACAAATTCGGACAAATATCATGTTTTCGATTTTTTTTAGAAAGGAGAAGTAGAAGTTGTTAGTGTTGACTCTACTTTCGTCACACACATTTCCTCTGTCAGATTATTCTGTCCGACTGACTTGAGGACGAAAGACAGCAGAAAAGGCATGTACAAAGCCATCAAAGAAGTGAAAAAACGTTTCGAAGAAGGCCCACCTTTGCTAAATCCCGTCAACGATATGAAAATAAAAGACCCAGAGTTCTTAGATATTGTGGATAAAATTGAGAAATTAGAGAAGAAGTGAGTTAAAACTTTCGGTAATAGTAATTTTCGTAACAAGTGCGGAAAGCGATATTTTCCCGCACGCGAAGGCCGTTGACCCGAACGACGCGAAGCGGAGTTCGGGCAAGCAGTCGAATTCGGGAAAGACGCTTTCCGCATGAGTTAGGAACAATATTTTTTCTACAAGCGTAGGAAATTGATTGATTTGTTCAATCAATTATTCCTGCAAATAGGAAGGACTAACAATATGATATAGTCTCTTTCTTCTAATAATTAGTGATATATCTATTGGGTGTACCGTGTGAAGCATTACTGCATTATGTAGGTAAGCTTATTGCAGATGCCAGCATGCCCATGGTGTTTGGCCTCTAGGTTTCAGACATTTCTAGGAAATGTGCCAAAATACTTCTTCTTTATTTGGTGTTTTCACTTTTTTACTATTTCTTTAGACTTCGTTGGTAATAACTCATCTGTATCGCATCTGTAGCTGGAAGTTTTTCATCACAATTCCACTGAATCGAAAATGACAGTAACGCTTTGTTTGTCACTCTGAGAATTACACTAACTAATTTGTGTTTTGATTGACCTGACAACAATTGTTTCCCACATCAGATCATTTAAAGTCTATAGGGGGATTATTTGTATCTCTTGGAGCGCACGAAAGGAAATCCCTATAATGTTCAAAGAATATCGTGCGTTCCTAGGTATTATAGGGACAGGCGGTAGGTATTGGATTTTTTTTTTGAACTTCTGGAGATTATATGTTGTTGGGAATACTTCCTCAGGCAATGAATTCCAGAGCCTAGCCGTTCTATGGATGAAGGAGTTTTGATAAAGTGCTGTTCGACATCTTTCGAGGTTGATAACGAAAGGATGTGCTGATGTGTATATATATAACAGTCAATTATTATTTTTCAATATTTCTTCATTTTCACAATAAATAGTGCAATTTGATGGCTGATTTTGTACAAACTAACTAAATACTGCAACAAAAAAACTTCAATTTTCATATTGTGTCACCCATCACTCATATTTTGCGAGAATATTATATAAATGTTTATCCCGCCTTAGTGTGAGAAAACTTTTCCCGCACTACTGCGGGAAAATGCCACTTCCCAAACTAAATTGCGTACTGGTATAGGGTGAATCATGCACGCTTGTAGAAAATAGTAATTTACCTAAGTTCGAAAAAAAATGTACCGGAAGTATTAATTGTGTACACTATTTTTTCGGAAACCGTGTGGAATGGTCAGTAAACCACTTTTCTTCATAATATTCTTTGTAGAATAGAATCCTGTTTGAAATTTCACTATTAGAAACCTATAAGAGAAATTTAATCCAGATAGGTGTTTGAAGAGAAGGAATTATCAGTATGATTCATGAAATATCAAATTTCTACGAAGCATTTGCTCCCGTTTTCCATATACCTACATTTTGTATTTTCTCATTCAATGACTGATTTCAAGTTCTGTTTATCTCAACGACGAGTTCCTATACAATGCATTTTTTTATTTGGAATGATATATTTTCCATGCAAAAATCATTCTTCTGTAGTTATTATATACTTACTGAATGTTGTTGTTACAAGGGAATAATTATTTTTCAAGTTATACGTGGATATTTTAAAACTGAACTTTGAAGAGAATATTCAATCGGCTATTTTTCTTATAATATTATTTTGATTGTATCCCTGACCTCCCATTCTCTTTGAGAAATTCTTCCAAGAGACGTAATTTTGAAAAATTTATATTTTTCTATCAGAATTGGAATGTATTCCTTGAACTATCATTGGAGTAAAAAAAAATTAAAAATCGCATCCGTTCAAAAGTAAACTAGTGGATTACTTTACGGCCGTGTGAAAAGCACAATGAGAGAATTGAATGAATTTTGAATTGGTCAAAGGATGAGTAAATAGAAGTGTGGTACACTCTGTCACAATTCATTGGATATTCTAACACAACGATGTAATTCTCCCAGGCCTAATCTGGAAAATACGCACTTTCCGAGCTAGGTCGTAAAAATTCTACTTCCCCACAAAATGATCGTTCTGTTGTCGATACCAACCTGACCGGTGAATTTTTAGAATGTACGATCATAGCATGCACAAAAACCCGATTTTGGAAAGCGAATATCCCATTTACGAGAAGAAGGTCGTGGCGAAAGAGGAACTGAAAGTTGCCAAACAGAAATTGTTGGGAGCCAAATCGGTTTTGCAGTTGGACGAGTTGAAATGCAGGAAGAGAGTGTTGAGGAGATTGGGGTATTGTACCAATACCGATGTCATTCAGTTGAAGGGGAGAGTAGCTTGCGAATTGAGCAGGTAGGATATAAGAGGTGACATAATCACAAATAATTCTATGCCTCAGAAGTAAGAACCATTGAAAAAAATCACGGATCAAAATGGAATTTGTGGAAAATACATTCTACCCTGTAAAATTTCGCGCGGATTGCAATCATTCAAATATGATTTTTTTATCACTTGTCAAAAACTGCTGAGTATCTACCGATTTTTTATTAGAAAATGTCGAATCTACCACTGGATTCGAAAGGAAAAATTCAATTGGAAAATTTTAATTACCAACAGAGTTATGACAATATCAAATTCAATATTATTTTTAGACACTTTGTATGAGAAATCCAGATAAAATATGTGGCTACTTTGTCAATGGAAGTGTATAATCTTGAGGTTTTTGACAGGAATTCGAAGTCAGAGTCAATGGATGGTATTAGTTAGATAAAAGTTCGGACACAGAAATGACAAATGTTAGTGTTTTTGAATGATTAGATTTATTAAGTTACACACCTCGCATTGTTTTTTTTAATGTTCTGGTTCCCACGAAAAGGGATATCCTTTAATGTTCAGAGAACATCGTAAGAACCAAGGGAAATAAGGTAGGAATTGGTGTTCTTCTTAAATTCCTGGAGGTTATATGTCTCGGGGAACACCTCCCTTGGCAATGTGTTCCAGAGCCTCGGTGTTCGTTGGATGAACGAGTCTTTGGAAAGAGATGTTCTGCATGTTTCAATTTGACAATAAATTTATGTACGTCAGAATTGAAATATAATTCCTTGAACTATTGAGAAAAAAGCATAAGTGGAAATAATGTCCTGCTGTGTAATGAATAGCGGGAATTGTGAAGAACATGGCGATTTAATTCCTTTGATTTTCCAAAGGAAATATCAACCATTCTCTTATGGAAGGAATGTATGAAACGACCTGGATGGAAAATTTATTTGAAGACAAGCCAAAATTGTGATGTTAATACATTAAAATTCACTTCCTATAACAGCAGATTGGAATGAAACTATATTTCAGGCCCAGTTTCAAACAGAAGATTCATAAGATTCGTTCGAGAAAATCTGCTTTTCCATTGATTTACAAAACAGACTATTGAAAAAAATTTCAATGTTATCATCACACGAAATACAAAACAAAATTATCATAGAACAAGAGGAATTGATTGCAAAACTACGTAATAGATTTAGATTTAGAAACACTTATAATCAGCTTCTCAGTAATACCACTTGTCTTTACGCTCTCTAGATGAATAATGATTAATCCTACCTTATACCGTTTACATTACATAAAACTATATTAGTCACTAAGTATATGAGTCGAGTCAGATGCCTTTCCATAGGCGGGTACTGCATTATTGAATGGCGTTTTCAATACCGACCAAATTCAAAATTTATCAGTGATAAGTGAATGCAGCAAAATGTTTTAAACTTAATACTCGGGTACAGTTTTACATACAATAAGGAACTAGCTATAAGTATATCCATATGTGTCTATTTTGTCATATTTGTTCTGTGAAAAGTGTATCGATATATAAAGTGAAGTGGGTGCTTATACCCTATTTCTATATTCCATCTACGACAATGATTGATTTGACAGAAAATCTAACCTATAAACCGCTATTTTTTCAAGACAAAGAGCAGAATATATCTTATTCTTTTATTCACTCAAATCATTGTAATATAGAAAATAGAAAAGGACAGAAGTTCAGCTTATCTAACAAATACTATCCAGTGACTCAAATAACAGTCATACCAGTCAGTAAGTTTCAATAACATTTTCGCTAATGTATGTCGTATTCATCGTGATTCAAGTCTTCCGTATCCGAGTTCAACGAAAATTTTTATTCACATCATATTGGGTTCAAAAATCATAAGGGTCAAGCTGAATTTCGAAAAATCATTCTTTCAAGGTGTAAAGGTACTCTATAATTATGCTGGTGAAAGTTTATTGATAATAATTTCATAACTTCGCTATATTATCAAGACGAAAGAGCAGAATATATCTCTTATTCTTTTATTCACTCAAACCATTGTAATATAGAAAATAGAAAAGGACAGTAGTTCAAGAAGTTCAGCTGTGTCCGAACTCTTATCCAACAAATACCATCCAGTGACTCAAATAACAGTCACACCAGTCAGTAAGTTTCAGTAACATTTTTGCTAATGTATGTCGTATTCATCGTGATTCAAGTCCACCCCATAATTAATATAACTGGAAGTGGGTTCAAAAATCATAAGGGTCAAGCTGAATTTCGAAAAAAATCAAACTTATGATCATACTTTCAAGGTACAATGGTAATCTATAATTTTGCTGGTCAAAGTTTATTGATAATAATTTCATAACTTCGCTATTTTATCAAGACAAAGAGCAGAATATATCTCTTATTCTTTTATTCACTCAAACCATTGTAATATAGAAAATAGAAAAGGACAGAAGTTCAGCTGTGTCCGAACTATCTAACAAATACCATCCAGTGACTCTAATAACAGTCATACCAGTCAGTAAGTTTCAATAACATTTTCGCTAATTCAAGTCCACCCCATAAATAATATAACTGAAGTGGGTTCAAAAATCATAAGGGTCAAGCTGAATTTCGAAAAAAATCAAACTTATGATCATACTTTCAAGGTAATCTATAATTTTGCTGGTCAAAGTTTATTGATAATAATTTCATAACTTCGCTATTTTATCAGTTGATTATACAAATACTAATATTTTGGCAGTTGTAACTCTAGTTTTGATTCTGAGTCACTGCTCTATGTCTCATTTTCGGAATTACCCAGCTAGCTACAGAATGTTCTGGAACTAATCCTTAGTAGTAAATATTTATTGCAGGGGCAGATAATCTCTTGAAGGATTTTATTATACAAGCCAGCTTTAATTTTAAGTCCAGTCAATAATAGAATCGCATTTGAATTTTCAAGAAGTTCGTTAATCTGAAAGAAATCTTGTTCTTTTACAGCGCAGATGAACTGTTGATAACCGAAATGATTTTCAATGGCGTTTTTGGTACCTTGGCGCCTGCCCATTCTTGCGCGCTTCTCAGTTGTTTCGTGTGCGATGAAAAAAGTTCGGAAAATCCGAAGTTATCTGAAGAGTTGTCAGGTCCATTGAGACAAATGCAGGTGAGTTTGAATTTCTTGTTTATATAGATGAAAGTGTTATTTTGAATATTCTTGCTCTGGAAAAGTGGAAATATTCAACAATCGAGTTTCCTCGGTATGTTTTTGTTTTTCAGTGTAACTTTTATCTATGAAGTTTTACACCACGCTCAAAATCAGATATATTTTGTTGTTAGTGGGGTTCTTGAAGGTGTTCTCGAATATGTTTCATAATATTTGAAGCATTGAGCATTGTCGATCAATATGAAAACCTAGTTAATCAATCAATCAATCAATCAAATCTTTATTCCTTTAGACAATAATACATTGTGTCGGAAACGTCAAAATTTTTGAAAAATACATAAAACACACAATTCATAGATATACAGAAACGAAATACAGTACAAAATAAAATAAAATATCACTGTACCGGACAATCCAAGAAATCTTGCACAGTATAAAAAGAATGTTGCACCAAAAATGTTTTGAGGCGCGTTTTGAAAACTTTAAGTGTTAAGCTTGATTTAATATTCTCAGATAAATGATTGAAAATACGTGGTCCTATGAAATTAGGTGCATTTTGGGCTACTTTGTATTTTCCAATTTGTGTATGAATTAGGCCTTTCTGTCTTTATTAAGTTTGAAATAGGTTATGTTGCAATAAATATAACATGCAATCTCAAATATGTATAAACTAGCGAGAGTCAAAATATTACTGGATTGAAAAATTTGTTTGCAAGTTTCTCTACGAGGAATGTTAAAAATGCACCTCATAATTGCCTTTTGAGCAATGAAAACATCTTTTGACTTGGTAGAGATGCCCCACAAGCAGATGCCATAACGAAGGCGCGATTCAATTTGTGCATAATAGATATTTACGAGCTGGCCAACATCTAGTACTGTTTTTAAGTTCTTGAACATGTAATAGGATGAGTGTAATTTTGAGATTAGCCCCTCACAGTGTGACACCCAGTTGACGTGTTTATCGAAGTAAATTCCAAGAAATTTAACTGTATCTTTATCGGACAAGACTGTTTTATTGAAATCCAGTTGAAATTCAACTGATGGTTGTTTATAGTAGTTATGAAAACGAATTACTTGGGTTTTCTTACCGTTGAAATATAGATCGTGGTTATTGAAAAACTTACAAGCGGCGGCTAGTAATTTCTCGGTTTCTTGTTTCAATAAAAATGTATCAGTTGATGACTTTAAGATGGATATATCGTCCGCGTACGCAACGAAATCTGAGTGGAGTATATTAGCTTCAAATCTATTGATGTACAACAAGAACAGAATCGGTCCCAATATGGATCCCTGAGGAACACCCATACATACCGATCCTATTTCTGATGTCACTAGTGATATCGAATCATTATGTTCAAATCTTAAAGCAACACATTGGCTTCGATTCTCAAGAAAAGTTCTCAACCAACTATGAGGCTTTCCTCTGAAACCGTAAGATTCTATAATATAATATTAGTAGGCGAGAGATGTAATATTGTCTTTTCAGTGAGAAAAAATTGCGAGAATCTTAGTGACCACTATTCCAAACTAAGTTATTCATTTGTTATCCTAACCCTAGTTCGGAACTCTCCAGTTTTATGTCCACGTTGTACAGAATGGCGACCGATAAGTCCAAGTCGTTTTCATTTTCAAATTAAAGCAATTTCTAATTTTCGGGGCGGCAAACTGTGACGTACATTCTGAATCTAGGCTGAAAATAGCTGATGATGAAGAATATGGCTAGCGAAACAAAAACATACATAACCACAAATACACTCAGAGCAGGAATGCAGAGGGTTGTTGGCTCCATTCTGACAGATTATGGTTTTGTTATTTATGCATTGAAATATCTCGAATAGAGCTCGACCCTAAACGAGAATATCATTGAATCAATGAAACACTATCGGCTACATTCAATGATACTATCCTTCCTAATTTACTGTCATTGGTCAGAACAGAATGAAGCCGACATCCATATGGCTCCTTCCTCTTGTTGTGCCTGTCAGTATTTTGAGTGGTGTGGACGGAATTGAAGTGTTGCAAGATATAATCTGCAACTTTTCTAGTAAATAGAAATAGAAAATATGGATAACATATTGTAATATAACGATAGTGAAAAATTATAGATACCACAGCTTTCAAGAACTCCAATAGGTGACGTGCGCTTATTTTCTATCGTGAATAGTTGAAATATCATCAATTAGCAATGAAACACCCATAATGTTACGTAGTTTGAGGTTTTCCTGAAAATGTGTAATTAAAAAAACACTTCCTTTCGATCGAGGAGGGTACGATTCCACCATTCACCGTTTCATCGTTTAACTCGTGTTTGGTAGCATTTTTTATTTAACTCTTCCGTGTTTTACTAATGAAGCGCGGTGTGCCAAAGTGAGCAACAAAACGCGACTCCTATAGAGGAAGACACGCACGTCGAAAAGTTCAAATCCTCGTGGACGTGGTTTTCTCCTGGTTCAACGATAGCTCCTTCCAGGACCTCTGTGTTCTTAGCAGAAATCTATAGTCAGTCACGTACATACGTACAGTTGGAAAAATTGCGATCTATTATATTCGTCAAATATATCAATTACATGTCCTAGATTCTCTGCCCAGGATTCCACCATTCTCCCTTTCATCGTTTAACTTGTGAGGTTTTTTGTAAGGATTTGACGAGGCGGTTAGTCAAAGTTGGAGTTGTTTGTTTTGACAAAGTTTGTATATTTGGAATACGGACACTGGCAAGTATTGACAGTCTCAGACAATCCCACTCGAAGAGAGGCTCTCCCACTCGAAGAGAGGCTCTCCCACTCGAAGAGAGGCTCTCCACTCTCAAAAATGAAAGACAAAGAAAGTTAGATATATGGATGTACTCTTTCCTGAACATGAAGAAGAAGGAAAATACGAAAAGATTTTATCTAAGGAACAACATATTCATGTTCTTGTTTGTTGAAACATTTGATCTGCTTCATAATAATTTGTGGTTATGTCTTCACGTCAAAACAGAAGTGTCAAGTACATTAAGGAAATCTAGTCGAAGAGAACAACGAAGAGACTTCTAAACCAGGAATATACGTACATAAACTTTCATACAGTTGCAAAAATCGCCATTCATTATATTAATCGAATATCTCTATGGCAAGCTCTGTTCCCTGCCTATGATTCCGCAAAGTAATCCCACCATTCACGATTGCATTCAGTAATGCGTGTTTGGCGTTCGGTGTTGTTGTTTATGAATGATTCTTGTGTATATCGTTATCAAGTCTGAGGTTCTTCTAAGGATTTGGCGAGGCGGATAGTCAAAGTAAGCAACGAAGCTCGACTGCCTATCAAGGATGACGTGTACGTCGAAAAGTTCAAACCCATCCTTATGGACGTGGTTTTCTCCTGGTGCAATAGTAGCTCCTTCCAGGACCTTTGCGCCATAATATAAATCTATAGTCATTCACGCACCTACATACGTACAGTGAAATAATCGCGATCTATTATATTCATCCTAGGTTCTCTGCCCAGGATTCCACCATTCACCGTTTCGTCGTTTAACTCGTGTTAGATAGGATTTTTGGCATCATTCTAATCTAGCCGTGTTTTACTAATGAAGCGAGGTGTGTATTATCTATTGTTATCAATTCTGAGGTTTTCACTAAGGATTTGACTAGGCGGTTAGTCAAAGTTAGAGTTCCTCAATGTACTCGACACTTGTTTTGATGTATTTGTATATTTCGAGTATGGACACTCTAGCAAGCATTGACAGTCAGACGATCCATCTCGAGTAAAGACGCTATACACTCTCATTCAAAAATGAAATACAAAAGCAATATGGATGCACTCTTTCCTGTGAACATGTAGAACAAGGAAAATACAAGAAGCTTTGTTGTGGTTATGACTTCACGTAACAACAAAATTGACAAGTAAATTGAGGAAGTCTAGTCAAAGTGAACAACGAAGAGACTTCTAAACCAAAACTTTCACACAGTTGCATAAATCGCCAGTCATTATATATCGAATATCTCTATGGAAAGCTCTGTTCCCTGCCCATGATTCCGCTAAGTAATCCCACCATTCACGATTGCATTCATTAATGCGTGTTTGGCGTTCAATGCTGTTGTTTATGATTGATTCTTGTGTAAGTATATCGTTATCAAGTCTGAGGTTCTTCTAAGGATTTGGCGAGGCGGATAGCCAAAGTGAGCAACGAAGCGCGACTGCCTATCGAGGAAGATTCCTACGTCGAAAAGTTCAAGCCCTTCCTCATGGACGTGGTTTTCTCCTGGTGCAACGGTAGCTCCTTCCAGGACCTTTGCGCCATGACAGACATTTTCGAGGGGTCGATAGTGAGGTGTATGCGGCGACTGGAAGAGTTATTGAGGCAGATGGTGCAAGCCTCGAAGACGATCGGCAACACGGATCTGGAGGACAAGTTCAATGCCGCCATCAAGTTGATCAAGAGAGATATCGTGTTTTCGTCGAGTCTTTATTTGTAAATTTGTTTTCTTCGATTTTTTCTCGAGTCTTTGAATTTTGTCGCTGGAGTTTTCTTGGGTTTTTGAGTTTGATCTTGAATGGGAATATAAAATTTTGTATAGTTTCCTTCGAGGTCGGGTCTGTGGCTTTTTCAGTTTTCAGGCAATGATTTCAAGGGCTTTCCAGCAAATATCTGGCTATACAGTGTGGAAACAAAACTACTCAAAATTTCGATTATACGTTGGAGTGTGGAGCAGTTTACTTCATTCAACTGAACTGGTCAATTTTTATTTTGGAGATGAAGTATAGGGTGATTGTTTATATTTACTCAGAAGCTATCTCAGTTACTATTGGTCTTACAAATACGTTCAAATTAGCAAAAGTGCAGTATTTTTCTGGTAAGGTAAATATTTCAAAAACAACTATTAGGCTGTATTTTTCGAAACAGTGACAAGCCTATTCGATTGAGGCATAGCTGAAACAATTCTGAAAGTCGCCATTGAATAGTTCTCTATTTGTTCCATTCTGGTAACGGTGGAGAGAACAGAATGCCGTTTACAAATAAAACGAGAAACTTCATTGATTGAAAAATTGAAAATTAATCAATTCCTATTTGAAGCAGTGATTGTGGTGCTTGGAGAAATTTCTCTGAGATCGAAGGAAGTCATTTTATCTGGGAATGAATACATGGAACCTGTCTGACTTGAAAGAATCATAAACTCGTGATCCTCAGGATAAAAATGTCTTCTAAATGTCTTCTATTTTCAAAAAGTTCGTTTTTCGTCAGTCATTCCGCGCCATTCTTTGTAGTGAGACGGAATGAAAAGTAGCAACCGGAATCGGTAAAGTTGCAAATAAAACGACACATTAAAGTGATTCCGGTAGCGGTATCGGCTAAATAAAACGCAACTATTAACTAACATCCTATAGAAAGTATTGTGTGAAAATCTTTTGAGGGGGAATTTCAGGCTAGTCACTGTTTCGAATAAATGCCTAGTAGTCGTTCTTGAAATTTCGAACCCTTCAACAAACAAGAGTAGACCTGAATATTTCAGATTTGTCCACTTTTTTTTTAATTAGTGGACGGGTTTCAAATTAGATTGTACACACTGTATATACTTTATTGAGGTTATCTTTCTCAGTTCTCGAAAACTATAGATTCTAAGGCATCTTCAGAACGCCAGAAATTGCAGCATTGTCGTCTGGCGTTCAAGACCTGCATTAGACCAAAAAATCTATATTTTTCGAAAGTTGACGGAGGATTAACCTCAAAAATATAATTATAAACTAATTGAAAAAATCCAAGGATATTTTTGAACGCGAACGACAAAATTTCTTTGTTGTACAACTTTTGAAATTTGTATTTTGTTGCTTCTAAGTTGGGAACCAACTCCCTAGAATTCTAAACTTGTGTAGGGTTAGTAAAAGCGCGACCTACAGCTTATAGTTGAATCCGAATTTCAATTCATAGCAGAAACAATATCCTCAACCTTTTTCGATTAGCTTATTTGAAATCAGAAGAAAAAGCTCTGCCGTTTAGAATAATAAAATACAGGGTGTTTCATTAAAAAAATAACAGTACATGTGAATTTTTTAGGTTTACGATGCTTTTTTGTATTTTATAGTACTAGATCCTGAATGCCCATTAAATATACTCCAATTTTGCCGATTTGAACGTTTCTGTAGGACCAATATAAACTGAGATATCTATTGAGAAAAATACAAACAATTACCTTTTACATATTTCAAAAACCATTATAATATTCAGGATGACTCACTCATGTGCAGCACAAAGAAGGTATGTACATTTGAAAGGATCATATTTTTGTGCGCCTGACAGAATCTTCCCTTGAAAATTTTCAAAATTTAACCCTACATGAATCTTTGAATGATGGATTGAACCCATAAATGTTTCAGGCCGTTGAAATGATTTTGAAAGATGCAGAAATACAGGGTGATTCATTCAAAAAAATGTGCTGCATACGAGTGATTATATTTCCATTATTGATCCAAATATGTCACTTTCAAAACAGAAATAGACCTGTAGAGCAGCGTTTTTTGAGATCACATATAAAATTATTTCCTCCTCTAATTGATTTCCACATTGAATATATTGGAGTGGTAAATACAATGGGATATTTTATGAGTCACAATGGCACTCAATAAAACTATAGAAAATTATCAAGAAATGTACGCTTTCACTTACTATAACGTCCGGCAACATTGCCAAGATTATTAATATTCCCAGTGCTTTTAACCTCGTTGAAAGAACAAGCTCGGGTTCTGCTACTACTCCTAATCAATGATTTGCAAACACCAAATCGAATTGTTCAGAGAAATTTTTTTTATAAAATCACCTATTTCATTTATCGCTATGATTTTGGAAACACCCTGTATAGACCCATCATGGAATCGTTGATGGAAGATTGAAAAAACTCCATGGTTTTGATAGCATCAAAATTCAAATGCCCAAGCGAATACGAGTGGAATATACAGGGTAATTCATTATGAGCTTCGTTTTTAGAAATTTGTTGAGGACTAATGAAATGAGAGAATGATAAATTGTGAGAACAACTTTTCAAGTGTATAGAGTACTTTTTGTCACCTTTGTGTTATATCGGGAGTAGATGTCAATACATTGTACTTCCAAATGGAACATCCTGTTGTTTTATTTGTATCCATTTAATAATAAAATAGAAGCTGATCGTGAATGACCCTGTATAGATCAAGCATCCGGTTGCTGTTTTTGCTTTAATGTTTTTATTTTATACATATTTGCTCTAGATTGATTTGATTGATCAACCTGTCTTTAGAATTTGATGAAATAAATCAAAATCATGATTGACATTTTTTATGTTCACCCAGCCAACAAGTCTGTCGATTTCTTTTTTTTCAAGAGAAGAAAACGTAGTTTTTTTACTTTTTCTATCATTTATTTAAATTGAACCTCTAACAATGTATCATGTTTTTCCTTTGTTTCTTTTCAATACCTTGTTTCCTTTGACGTGTCTGAACTCCAAAAAAGGAGCGAGTTCTGACCCTGGATGTTAATTCTTACTTCTACACTTTCAATAGTGCTCTAATTTTAATGCAGATGTAAAAATACAAGCAAACATTCGATGTTTTAATTCATTTCACCAAATTCTAGAAATTGGACAGGATAACATGGACTAGCCCTGTGCATTTTCCATGATATATTATTTGTTGACAGGGATGGACATTTCAGAAAGCTCTTCACCTTTTCAGCAATAATTATACTGCTCTATAGGGTACCTACTCATCCAAACATTACAATACAAGACTTCTTTTTACTCTAGAGATCGAATGCGTCTTTGAGATTTTTTTTATAATTTCTTTGGCAAATTTCATTACTGGAATTGTATTTTACCTGTAGAAGAAGAAAATTCTGAAATCGATAGCAGCCATCGTTTCCTAGTAAAGCTTGAATAAAAAACAACGTGTTTAAATGACTCAATTTGATGCCGATTTCATTAACCAATACAAATAATTATGATCAAAGAGTATTTATATTTTCACTTCAAACAACCTGTATTCCTGAATTGAAGGGAGTAAGGACACACATGTTTATGTAACTTTTTTTTGTTCCTTTAAATGAGTAGGTACTTCAGTGTACTAATTTCTGATATACCCTGTATTACTTATTTCTCTGGTTCATTTTAAATGTTCCTCGCTATTTAATAGCTGCAATATGTCTCAAAATGTCCATCCCTATTTTGTATTCATTTCACAGTTTAGAATAGTATTCCTATTCCTATAAAGGGTAGTGTAAAAACCATGGTTCATTATTGGGCGATGGGATCTTAGATGATCTAGGATGTCTCGAAATTGTGTAAAGAAAAGGTTATTGAACATCTTAGTTGTTGTTCATCAGTTTTCCTCGGGATATTCACAACATGGCTATTTTTTTTAGATCATGGTCATGAAATTCAGTAACTTTTTCGTATCCCAATAGGTGCCATGGAATGCTCATTGCCCTGTACAGGAAGATTCCATTTACAGTTTATGGACTTTTAATTTCGATTACGTACTTAAAATTTGTTTGGAAATGTATCTGGGGCTTCAGTGAATTGAATAATATATTCATAGTCCTTAAATTACAAATCACAAATCACTTATCTTTTAATACCTTACTTTTCATGCCTCATGTTATCGGGATTAGAAAACTCTGTGTACCTGCTGACTTTCCGAGAACAACCCCCCATTATCCCTTGTCAAAATCCCTTCCTTAAACCATTATAAAATAGAATCCTAAATAGTTTAATTTCAGTTGATACTTCAACTTCATAGTTGATGCATTGTTTCGAAGTGTGTATAGCGTGGTGCATTGTGCCGTGTATTTCTTGTACTGTATAAAGTTTTTGAGTAAAATTTTTATAGTTTTAATACTTGCCGCGGGATTTTCTTGTACATACTGTATTTCAGCCAGTAGTACGGAATAATCTCACGGTGGGTGTTGAATACCTACGAAACATTGGACGATTTGGTAAGCGATATTTTTGGGGTGATAGTGCAATGTTGCTGATGTTCAACATGTTCTCGTCCCCCAATCTTTGGTGATCTAGCCGTGTGATTTTTTGTTTGTCACAAGGTTGATTCATCAAGTTCGGGTGGCGAGATTTCTACGAGAAAAAATGCCGAAGTTGAGTGTTGGCCACTGAACAACTGCATGACTGAGGGATTTTCTTTTCAAAGCTTAAGGTCAAACTAGATATAATCACAGGCCAATTTGATAATAGTAGATTGTTTCATTAGGATCAGATGTGACACTTTGTCAAGCAGGGTCATGTCCGAATGAAACACAATTTTTTCTGCAATGGAAATAATTGATATCTTATTAATAAAATACGAGTGAAGTTGCCACTATTTTGAATCACTTGAGCACGTCAGTGTCAAAGCTATCATATCAGTTGTAATCCGACACACTTTTGGCTCCTAGAAGTTGAACTTTAACTTTGGCCCCTAGACATTAATCGTATTGCCTTGCAACATACATTTCAATGTGTCAGTAAGAGAAACGTCAACTTCAAGAGGTAATTTTGGAACAAAGATGGCCGACTTCTGAGTCGGTTGCAGTCGATTTTAGATATAAAATGATCATTTTCTTGATAAAAACGAAGCCGAGTCAGTGATATCCATTCGAAAAGCATGAGTTTACTTCAAAGATTTAACTATATGTAGTTATATTGGCGGTATGACATACCCATATCGACTACTAGACCATGTTAACGCTAGCATTCCAGTGTTTACTATGATTCATGGTCTGTTCATAGAATCTCATTTATATTTAATTTATATTTAATTCAATTCAACAGCTCTATTTTCCATAAGGAATGGACTAAATTAAATATAAGTTAAATGACGTTCGATGAACGCATCTTAGTGAAAGGAATGCTTGAACTCTTGAGATAAGTTAAAATTAAATATAAGAACTGACCATCAGACGTGATGCCTATTCATTTTGTGTCAGTTTATTTTTAGTTTTTGTGGTACTTTTCTTTGTGATAGGCTCACTGAATGGCTTGAAACAGTAGGTGCCGCCATTTTGACAGATTTCATGGTTTTTCGAAATTATTAAAGCTACTTGGTCCCGTTAACGCTAGCAGTCCAGTGTTTACTATAATTTTGAGGTGATGCCAATTCATTTTGTGTCTGATTTTTAATTTTTGTGATACTTTTCTGTGTAATGGGTTGACTGAATGGCTTGAAACAGTAGGTGCCGCCATTTTGACAGATTTCATGGTTATTCGAAATTATTATAGCAACTTGATCCCGTTAACGCTAGCATTCCAGTGTTTACTATAATTCAGAGGTGATGCCAATTCATTTTGTGTCTGATTTTTAGTTTTTGGGGTACTTTTCTGTGTAATGGGTTGACTGAATGGCTTGAAATAGTAGGTGCCGCCATTTTGACAGATTTCATGGTTATTCGAAATTATCAAGGCGTGAAGGTGTACTTCTGATTCTGACTATAATGCAAGTACCTATTTGCGGTGAGCTTCTGTTTTTTTTTGGTGGTTTGTGCGGTACTTTTCTGCATAATGGACAGACTGAGTGGCGCCATTTTGACAGATTAATATTCCATTTTATCATAGCCATCTTTGATTTTTTGGAGCGCACAAAAGGAAATCCAAGAACGTCGGGGTTACTTAGGGAGGGATCGGATTTATTTTCAATCTTTTGAAGATTGTGAGTTCTTTGATAAGATATTGAGGCGTGACTAAGATTTTAATGACATATATGTTAGGGCAAGTGTAAACTGTGTGTGGTGGTTATGGTGAAGGAACTATTGGTGTGATTTGTGGTTTCGAAGCATATCACAGCCATTAGTTACTTCATTATGGCTGGTCCAATTCTGCGAAGGTTCTGATGTCATCTTGGACAAGTAACTATTTGTTTTTAATTCAGTTTTCTACGGGTGTTCGGTTACAGTCACAGAAAATTTGACGTGTGACTAGATCGAACATTCGCAAGGAATATGGATTTGTCTTCTGTTTTTGTAATTTTTTTGCAGGAAGGGGGATGTGTCATTTCATCCGTTGTTGATTTAGCTTTAATGGTGTCGTCAGTTCCATAAAGCTTTATCAGCAATTAATGACATGCCACTTATCTGCGAAGATAAGAATAATTTCTGCTACAAATATTTTTATATGTATATCGGGTGAGAATATCATTTTATGTGCTTAAGATCCGACGTTTACAGCTTTTTTGACAGTTACGACACACTTGTCACTACTGACATCGAGTTGTCATAATTTCTGAATATATAACATCAATTGTAAATGAAGAATTGTTGTTTGTCTATGTAAAAAGCATCGAACGTCAAATCTTCTATGTAATTTAGTTCAGTCAAATGTGGCCATAAAATGGCAAATTACATAAACACCAATTTCTTAGTAATTAAATAATGGTGGTTGTGATATTTCTCGTGCCATGGCTTCCATGTGTATACAGGGTGAGCGAAACTTGATGTCTCAGCTCAATCATAGGAAGGGGAAATACGATCGAAGAAATATGGAAAGAGCTTTTTAAATGGGATTGGGTGAGCCAAATTTGCATATTCGTTCATACTGACGTTCCTTGGAAGGGTAATGGATGAAAACAAGTTAAAAATTTGAAGATATATTGAAAATAGGAAGTTGGTATCCTAACAATAAATGCCCAACAAATAGTTAGCAATAAAATTAATTAATTAATAAGTGCAGGTGAATCTGAATTCGATTCTGCAAGACGATTAAGTGACAAGTAGTAAAAATTGAAGGGTTTGTAGACATAATGAAGAAAGTTCGAATGAGTGTTTCCTGAAAATGTATGGTGTTTTGAGTATCGGCACAGGGGACAGGTTTCTTATTACATCTTTTCAAAGTGGAAATAAGCAGAGATTGGAAACATTTTGGTTTGAACATGAGTAGTCTGGATAATGTTTAAAATTTTTCATCACTTGCTGGTAACCAGACTATTTTTTTTATTTCTTGGATCGCACTAAAGGGAATTCCTATAATGTGAATGAGCTTGTTACATTTGGATAGGGCGCATCGTTTTCGTGAAAAAATGTCTCCAGTGGTTGTTTCGATGTAATAGGATACGTTCAGTGAAGCTTTTATTTGAACTCTCTTCATAATTCGGCTTTTTATATGATACCTTCAATTCACTGAATCATCTTGTATATTTGGCACAGCTTTCAAAAAAACTATAACAAAGATGAACTATTTATGCTTTTATATTTCCCGATGACATTCTGTGTTAGATTGCGGTTTTGAGGTGACTTCTAAGCTGTAAAATGGTATGGGCTTTTCAACTTTGACTTATATACAATTTTCATTTTGTATGTGTATAAAGAGATTTAAATTTGGCAGAATAACATGAGCTGAAATTAAAAAATCTCATTATTTCATCCGTTGAACCAGACCATTTAAACATGCTGAACTTGAATGTGTTTGTATATTATCAATATTTTAGACATTCGGTTTGTGCATTTTGTCATTAGGTCTTTGCTGGGTAGTACCAATAACCCTTCAGAGAAAACCTACCTCACATGGCTGTAAGATAATTGTTGAAATGTTCCTCATTCATTATTATTTCTTTTATTGGCTTTGATAAATGTCAATAATCTGAAAACTTTAGTTACCTATATAAAAACTGCTAAGGGACAGATTCACAGAATATGAATATTGCACTTATTAAAGGTGGATTTATAATGGAGGAGACCACTGATTTTTCAAAACATCATCGTGAGCTCTATACCAAAAAAGTACCAGTAAAAATAATTTTGAATTTTTGCATGCATAATAGGACGATAAAAAAATAAATTGAAATATGTTCATTTCAAAACATATACTTCCTGTGCCATTTGAAGTTGATTCAATTCATTGGTGTGACTGGTGTGATGTATTTGTCCCAACACGCCTATTAATTGTCCATGAGCTGACCAATCACAGAACACACGCTGCAGAATGCCAAGGTATCAGAGAGAGACAGCTATAGTTCCGGCCTTTCAAAACACTGTAGATCATATTCCCTTCGACTTTAACTCATAATATTGTTTGTACATTAAATATAAATCATGATTCATTGATTGAAAGAGGTTTGGATGGATTTCATCCCTCACTGGTCTTCCCCATTATACAATATAAGGTAAAAGATGGATCCTAGGAAAATAATGTTCATAAATAACTTAACATTACTCCCAGTGTAATAGTTGAGAGAAATTTATTGTGCTCATTCCCTATGTAGAAAAGACATCCATAATCATTTAGTATTAGAAATTTTTCAGCCTAATTACAAAATATTTTTTCACAGGTACAGTCGCATTCAAAAAAAAGCGTACAAGTATATTACAGAGACAAATTAACGTCATCCTATTCTGCATAAAACGGGCTATCGGGAATGATTGTTCACCAAATGTTGACAGTAAAGTTGTCATAGGTTCTCGAAAACACAAAGCATTGGCTGAGCCAGTTTAACACAAATAGAACTAGGATCCCGAAATCCTCTATATTAATGCTGCGCCACCCGTTGTACCCCCTTTACAAATTTCAATTAAACTCTAGTTTCTGTCAAGTAACGCCCTAAATACATCCACAAAGTGTACCAAATTTGGTTGCTTTAAGCTCAAGAATAACGGAGATATTGATTTTTTTCAAAATTTATAACTTCACTTTCAAAGCCTATAACTCCTTAGGGAAGCAACTTGGTATAGAGGTAAGTTGCGTTAAATTGCCATATTTTGGGACCCCCTACATGCCCCTGCTCTATGTCGGTTCTCATGTGATTCACCCTGTATAACGACTTACATTAGAATGCGTGATAGCAACCTAATTTATTAGGTATCGCACATACACACATTTATAGAAATCAGGATTTATTAGGTTTATCAAATATATCTATCAAATACAGGGTGTTAGTGAAAAACTGCGACAAACTTCAGGGGGTGATTGTGTTATTTTAGGAAATAGTTTGAAGTATTAATTGTTTTTATTTATAACGCCCCTGTAGCTTTCACGGTGCCGAAATTCATTATGGTTGGAGACTGAAAGAGTCCCAATATTTCAAAGTGATTCTTATTGAGGTTATTGAGTAATCTCAATGAATGTTTCAAGAGCACTTACATTAAAATTTGGAGTCAAATAGAATTATTATTGTTTCCTCAAATACTAAGCAAGATAAAAAACACATAGGATAAGAAAGTTGATATTTCAATCGTTCAATCTAATAAAAATATGAAAGTCAGAAAAACCAGTGGCGTACAATGATATTAACCGTAAATATCGATAAATTAACCCACTGTGACGCCACTGAAATTAGCATTTTGAATTTAATCACATCAAAAGAAGCTCCATGTTACATTCAACGAAACCATACCAAGTTTCATTGAAAAAAAAAGAAAAAATGAAAGACATTTGAGTAATGATTAAAAGACGATTTTTCATGGAAATATTAATACCCTGTATCTCGAAAACGAAACAAGTTAGAACACCTGTTTTCTGAACAATCACAAGGAATCACCCCCTGGAGTTCACTTATTCACTAACACCCTGTATATTAATCAACCATTCATTAACAAATCGCGGTCTCAAGTCTGAATGCTAATATTATTATGACGTTAATTTTTTGTTTTTATCAATGGAAGCTTTCAAGTCGTAGTGACGTTGAATTTTATTTCTGTCCAACAAATTATTTCCATTGAAAACATTTACATGACAAATCACCTACATGCTAACGCTGCTCGAAACAGATACTCTCTGTTCATAGTGGAAGGAGAAGATGGTGTGCTCAACAGAAAGCTCAAACTCGTCTTGTTTTGCGCATGACGTCAGCTGGGATATAACTGTCATTGATATTATTTGTTTTCGTGATTGATGTCTCGAACTTCAGATATTATATAAGTACTAAAATTGAATGAAATAATTTCGAAATGTCTACTTGTTTCGTTTCTGGTTATGGAAATTCCAACTAACATACAAAAGGCACAGATATTGAATTTTTCTGCTTTTCCAAGAGTGGAGACCTAATGAAACGATGGGAGCTTGCTGCCGACAGAATATAAACATCAAATAATGATACCTACCTTATATTCCTTATATCACACATATTCACCTATTATATTATCATCACATTCATATTACAGCACGTATTTCTTCAAAACATTTCCATGAAAAATGTTCCCAAACAAGTGCGAAAGTACGGTTCTTGAATTACACACCTCCAAAAAATCACAAATATTTGAAACAAGATGCCATTTCTACAGAACATCTTTCGAAAATCAAGTCAGAAATAATTGAGAATGAATTCAAAACACTTAATTTCTCACAAAATATAAATTGCCGCAAAGATTTGAATAACAAAACGACAAAAATTGATACTCCTGTTGTCGATGTCGGAGCAGAAGCAACGTCAACGTCGTTAACTGCTGAATTTTAATCTGTCAGAATCGACACAGTAGTGGATCATTCAGATGGGATTGGCAATGCATGATAATTCCTCTGTATTTGCTATTTGCGATTGCAAATCACCTCAAGATCACAATTTCCAGAATCAATGAAATAGTAAAATCGAAGGAATAGGAACCTGTTTATATAAATTGAATTATCAGACAGATCGAGAATCTTATAGAAATATCAATAAACATGATTGAATTCATTGCGCACGCCCATGGCAACGGTATCTGTCTGTGACTAGCAGCTGATATTGGTATCCCAGATGACGTCACATAATATGCGCGTAGGCACACCATCTTCTTCGTCCACTATGTCTCTGTTTATAATACTCGTTCGGTAAACTCGACTCTCACTAATTACACAGTCATTGTATGCATATTTTTCGAAAAAAGTCTTTGGGCTAATCACTTTTCCAGCGTCAGTGGTGTAACGTGATGGGAGGCAGGTGGCTCCCGCACTTGGGGAACCCTGGGGGAACTGGTGGAAGGTCTGATTGGGTCCCCACATGAACCACCAGATTCATGCCTATCACTATGTGGAACAGGAAGTGGCAGTGGAACAACCAGAATCCTGAAATTTCAAAGGGTGAGTCTCGGAACAACGCAGGTTATAACATGTTGTAAACATCTAGTGGCAATGCTCTAAGGTAGGATCCAGACATCGCGACACACACGGTATGGCGCTGCCATCTATAGTCACACGTACAGACCCTTACGTTTATACGCTACAGAGTGGTACTACAAGTAAACCACTCTGCTGACAGACACTACCTGACATACTTGAGTGGATTTTTCCACCACCTTAGAGCTTTGCCACTAGATGGCTATAACTAGATGTTAAACAAGGAAAGATTTATCGGATCTCTCTATATTTCAATGCGGCCACGTTGGTAGCATTGAAGAGAAAGATGGAGGAGGAGAAAACTGTCCTCTCTCTCGTTGAAGGTAGAAAAGAGCTCAATTTAAAATTGGGTCCTGAAAATATCAATAGGAAAATGAAATGATTGAAAAAACGTTACCTGGATTATCTGCTCTAAACCTGAATACAACGTATCCATTATTTGGCACTGCGATTGTATCTTTGGCAGGCGGCAAGTTGTATTGCCTGTGTAGAAGCCCTCTCCTATCCAGATCCAGAGCATGTTTCAGGTTGATCTTTTTGACATTTTTATCGGGAGATCGACCAATTCCTATCACGTTGAAGGAATACCCGTGAAGGTGGAAAGGATGACTCAGATTTGGCGATTGTACTGCAAAAAAGTGGAGGTTTGAAACTTTTAAACAAATCAAACGGAGAAAGCGTTTTCGGCAAATATTGTTGGGGTTTCCAAAAAATATTTTGTATGCAGACGTAGTTATTTATCTAGGTGTATTGAAAAAATAACTTTCAATGATTTTTTAATTGAATATTCCACTCGTGTTATCGAGAACCAATCAGAATCATCAATTATCGGACTTGCTCTAATACAGAAGCCGAATTGACCCACAAGTGACCAACCAACGTCGTTTTTCAGCGATACAATTTTTGACATTGTTAACGCCAGTCGTAATTAGTTTTTAATTTTGATGGCACGGATTTCTATAGTATCAATTATTGTCTGATCAATCATGAAATAGTCATACGAATACAAGTCGTGATACTATTTGTATGGAAATATTCGTCGGTTGATATACTCCAGCTTGCTGCTTTAATTTCGTTCATGACGGTCCAAAATTTCTCGAACAAATTCGTTTTTTTCGGACAATAATACGTAATTGACAAAAAAAATTACCCGCTAGCTCCGTCCTTCAGCTATAATATCGTACTTCTTTGAAACATGAGGTTCTACACATAAAATCGCTACAGGGTGTTACTTGAAACTGTGAAAAATTTCGGAATTGTCAGAAAGGATCCCAAATGTGATTGAACTTTGACAGCGGAGGCAGGTTGATGATCTCATTTCCATGTGACATTCGTCGAATGAGGGCTAAAACAGGGTAATTCATGAGGAACTGTACATATTCTCACCACGAATAGAGGCCCTTGAGGGGAATACCTAACGACCATCAGAAATTGTCTTCTTCTTTTCTTTACCAATATATAGGGTTAATTAATTATGAGATTTGGCAAAACATCTTTTGGTCATAACTTTTCAACAGCTCCTTTGATTCGTCTGATTTATTCACGAAATATTTCTCTACTAAACCCTAATTGACTGACCTATTCAGAATCGGGAAAATCCAGGACCATTTTGAAAATTTTCAATACTTTAGTTTTTATCAAAAAGTTCATCCTATATATGGTTTTTGTGAACTGTGACAAGGAATTTTCAAAGCATACAAACGAGCATCAAAAATAAAATTTCGAAATTCTCACACTTTCACAGAATTTTTCAAAAAACGATAAATTATAAGCAAAAACGAAAGTTTGATAAAAAATTTTATCCATTCGAAAATGTTTACTTATAATAATGAAAGTAAGACTCACATTCTCAATGCTTCAGCCCAATGGAAATCCACGTGTTCTTTCATGTCCAGGCCTCGATTTCATGGGTTGCGAAGTATTAATTTCCAAATAAATACATGTCTCGCCAAATTTTCGTTTTTTCATATAATTTATAGTTTTTTTCAAACTGCAGTGAAAGTGTGAGGAAAATCTGGAATATTTTATTTTTGATGTTTTTTTGTGACCTTTGAAAATTTCCTGTCTCATTTTACAAAAACGATATACATGATGAACTTTTTGCTATAAACTAAACGATCAAAATTTTTAAGACCAAGACAAGACTGGACTCTCGGTCTCGCGGAGCCCCACTATTGCCCTAGTTAAGGAATATCAAATTCGGGAGTTGCTATCGGTAACGCGGCTGCAAAGTTGCACATTGCGTACTGTGTAGAGAACGCGAAGTTGGTATTACGATTGCACGAAAAAAATCTTTTTTTTTAACTTAGACCCTTTCTATCTTCCACTCTTCAATTACTTATCATTCCGAACTTCATAGTCGTACCTTCGTCCACCAACACCACTTCCACGATGGCGTTGAGCGGGATGTCCACCATATGTGTGCACATGCAGTTCTGGCCGCATTCGGCCGGTCGGTTGTCCCCGTTGCAGAACTGGTCCTGGTCCATCTCGTCCAGCTGCGACAGAGGCGGAGACGAGGGGAAAGCGAAGGATATCTCGTCGATGAGGCTGATCACGTGGTCGCCGCCAGGGGCGACTGCAAAATCAAGTTCGTAAGTTTTCACAAAATTTTTATTGATTACCAGTTGACCAGGCAAACGTTGTTTTGCTAAATACATTAATTCTAGGCAATATATTTTGAGTTGAATATTTATCAACACACTTTTATTATTTTATTTTCAATTTCTATTCAGGTTGGCTATCCATAACAGCGTATTTCTTTAGTTTTTCAAACTACTTTTCAGGGGGCCAGGGGCCAGGTAGCCGTGCGGACAGAGTGTCTATATTCTAATCCGCATTCGCTTGCCGGTCGTGGGTTCGAGTCCCGTCGACTGCAGAAATTTTTCTGGTGGCCCAAGAAAGTGTTTGGGATCACACGTTAAAAGGTAAGGCCCCCGTCATTCCTTGCTCGCACAAGACTCTCGAAGACTTCTGAGGGTTGCTCGTAAGGGGGCAACCGAATGACGGATAGAACAATTTTAGAACAATTTTTTTTCTACATCTTTATAGTTCGGCAATGTATGTACATACCTCTTTAGTTTTTTGAACTGCTATTTATTTTTTACTTCTTTTCAGTTTTGACTATCTATAAAAGCGTTTTTTATTAGTTTTTACTATGTATCACGAAGCTCGTTTATCCATATTGGATCCGTCATCTTAAATTTACCAATTTTCAGGAAAAAAAACTATAATCTCCGACTCCAAACATTCCCAGGTACAGATTTTGAATTGAATCGGATCATAGTAACAAAACTCGTCCGTCATATTGGATCCGCCATCTTGAATTTCCCAATTTTGGCGAAAGAATCATAATCTCCGACCCCTAAAACCCCCAAATACCAATTTTGAATGGAATAGGTTCATAATTACAAGAATCGTCCGTCATATTGTATCCACCATCTTGGATTTTCACGAAGGAATCATAATCTCCAACCCCGAAAACCCGCAGATATCAACGTTGAATTGAATCGATCCATAATAATTACAAAACTCGTCCTCCATATCGAATTCGCCATCTTGAATTTACAAATTCTGACGAGAAATCATGATCCCCAACCCCGAAAGCGTATTTACTAAATATACTGTACGCTAGCACAAACCACGCCCACCGTTATATCTCATCTTCAAAGTACTTAACTTAGGCAAAACTCAGACTATTTATCCTCAACGAACTAACCTATTCCTGATAGCAATATTTTTGAGGAAGGAAAACCGAATGGAGTGTAGAAACACATTGATTAATAATATATTTCAAAAGTTGAGTTCTTCAACAAAATTGAATAAAATGAGACTGTTTATCCTAAACGCACTAACCTATTTGACTTCAAATATTTTATGAAAAAGGAAAACCAGAATGAAGTGAAAAAACATTGGTGAAAAAAAAAAAGTTGAAAAAAAAAAGTTCAAGTTCACAGCGATTCGAACCATGGACCTTCAGACTGAGAGTCCACAGCGCTAACCAGTAGACCATTTGGGTGTATGAAATTACTGCGTACAAGAGATTGACAACGAGAGAGCTTCAGTCGAATTCGTGTCAAAATCATAAAAAGTGTATTCCTGCGTTGGAGCACAGTATATTTTAGTGCGATGTACTGACTCCGAGTATATCGGTAATGTTTGGAGATATGACGTATTATGGTGGGCGTGATTTGTGCTAGCGTGCAGTATATTTAGGAAAATCGCACCCTGAAAACCCCCAGATTACAATTTTGAATAAAATCGGATTACAAAATCCGTCCGCCATATTGGATCCGCTATCTTGAATTTCCAATTTGAACAATAGTTGACGACTGATTCTTAGACCTAACGAATATGCGCAAGAGAATTGGCGACAAACACTGTGACAGGGACAGGAGAATTTTATATACAGGGTATGTCACGACGAGCTTACACTATCTGTATATCGAGAATCAGTCGGGAGAAATACATGAAAATATGCATCCTTATATTTTAGAATACGCTCTCTTCATTCAAAATAATTTCATAAATGCAGTGTTGCCGCTTCTATCAAAAAGTAGCAACAACTTTGATATTTCAAATCGAATACCCTGTATTTCATTGCATTTTTAGATGCACCCTGAAGAGCTGATTTCATCGATACATCAAACTTGGAGTCTAACGGAAATGATTACAGAGATATTGGGTGTTCAAAATCGAGATTTTTCAACTATGATCGATGTATATATCGAAACTATCCATTATCGGCCAAAACAGCTCACATGTCCCTATCTCAACTTTTGATTTACTATTTACTGATATTCAATCGGAGCTGATACAGGGTGATCAGAATTCTGAATCTTGAATTGGCATAAGTGACATGAAGGGAAACCAAAACGCTGCGACTAGAGAAGCGCTGATGTGCCTGTGAATTATTTATTGCAGGCACGTATGTATATGACGGCACTCCCCAACGAATACCTCATTAGGTCTATTCAATTAATTCATTATGATATATGATATATATTTTGATATGAACCAAAGTTCAGTTCAGAGACAGTCTCAAAAAATATGGAGAAATTAATATTCCACCAGCTCGATATACCTACAGACTGTATTTATTTATGATAGATTTTTGTGAGAAATGATACCTTACCTAAAAATTTATTGTACGTGTTGGGATGGAACAGCTGGTCTGGTTTGTAAAATAGGAATCTGAATGGCAAGAATATTTTGACGTCGGGTCTCTCTTGCAGAAGGGCTTGATCCACCTTTTTGGCATTCCTCAGTTGACTTACGCAAATAGCATCCTTTCTTGGTTTGTCGCAAATTGCGTCCAATGGGTTCATGACCTGTTGATAATCATTAAAAGTTAATTTATAGTCGTGGTAAGAACGAGAATACCTACCGTATTTGATTTGAAGTATTCTCACTAAAGCCTTGTTCAAAGATATAGAGTTTGTTCAAATTGTTCATCAAATGTGTATATTATATAAAGTGTGGAGACTTTAACTGGAATGAATTCGTTAGCGGGAATGTGAATATTTTTTCTGAAAACTCCCGGCATACGCCAACCATTTGATGTATTTACTCACCTATTGCAAGCAATATCGTGAAAATATCCCGCCAGGGGTAGCTGCACCACCCTCAACATGATTTTTTTCAAATGTAACCCTGGAAAGCTAGTGGAAAGGGGAATCCAGCGTACTAGTCAAATTTTAGTTTCTCATACTTTGAGAGGTTGCATACAAGTGAAATGTAATTTTGAAATTATTTTTTCTTCAACGTATCAATCGGTCGGCTATTGTATTCTAGTGTTTTTATAGAGCCGGAAAAAGACATTTTTTGTTTTTTTGCCGTATTCACAGTTCGAAACGAAGTGTTATTGTGAACTGTTGGAGATATATCACTGTCACACAAATTTTGATGAAAATACGTTGATAATATATTAGACTTCAAAATTATATTTTGATTTTTTGCGACCTCCAAACGTACCGCAAATATGATGACTGAATTCCTCTTTCAACCATCTTTCCAATGAGGGGTCGCAAGCCATAGGGTTGTATTTGAAAAAAACATGTTGTTACCCCTGAAGGGTTATATTCTCCATATTGCTTGCCAAATCTAGGTAAATACATTTAAACGTTGACGTTTCAGAAAAATCATTCACTCCCCTAGTAGCGAATTTATTCCAGTTTAAGTCTCCACCCTGTATAATATTATTTTTTCTAAATTGGTTGCGTTTTTCTCTTCAGATGATTTGCACCAAAATGTCACTGCATTTGCGGAAAAACTAACATAATGGCAACACTGCTGACATTCGTTATGAATCCGGCGTATTACCTATAAACTGAGTGTACCAAAAGTTGTTCTGATCTCTCAATTCGGTACATACAGTATGTCCTGAATAAAATTCTCAATCTTCTCATGAAGAACAATATCATATATGGTTTTTCATTATCAGGCATCAACTTCGATTAATGCGACATCCTATATGAGAATACTTTCTCGAATTTCCCACGAAATACTTAACGTACAGGGTCAGCTAATACTCTTACTGAAATAATTCCCAGATTCTTCATTATATTTTGTGATGAAAAGTTTCTATCAATGTATGTAAACATTCATTTTTATTCATTTCATGGTAACTCTTGCCATTTTATCAAATATATCTGTCCAGGGATATACAATTCCAACTTCTTAATTTTGTGTAAGATTTAGCTATTCTATCAAAATGTTCCAAACACAAAATTTTATAGTTAGAAAACCTGAATTGAGTGACATTACAATCAGAGAATGGGCTTATATCACAAAAAAAATTTATTTCATCATTCGATAGAACTCACCCAAACTAGCTCACCACCGCAAACCGTTTCTTGCTGTGAGCACCCTACTTTTTATAAAAAATTATTGAAATCCCCGATTTTTCGGACCTCTGAAAACGAGGCGATGATGTAACGTCAAAACCCCTTATACTGAAACAAGACTATTCCAGACAGAGATGAATGATACATGATTTCTGACAGAGTGAATAAGCGGGAGATCACAGTTGAAAGAATTAATATATCAGTTGCCTCAGTCTCCGTCGGGCGTTTGGTAAGCTTCTATTATTTATGTCCAAAAATAAAATATTCCAGTTAATTTTTCGATCGAATTATGTCGTCAATCAATATTTATGTATAAAAGGATCATTATTAACATGGTTTGAGTTGAAAGTTCTACTAAGGTGTACACGCCCATTGTTTGAAACATTTTAATAAGCCCAAAAAATATTTCAATTTATTACAAAAACAAACTATCCTCGGAAAAAATAAGGAACATGAAGTTTTCTACTTTTTTGCCTAAGAATCCTTGGAACACGTACCCAGTGTGATTCATTCAGAATGGACTTGACTACAGATAGTAAACACTAAAATATGAAGATTTAGCCCAACATGCCTCAACATGCCTCAGTAAAATGTTGCAGAAATATTGTATTTCAAATGTCTTCACAACTTTGGTCAAACATTCACTTAGAAATTCTGTTTGTTGTTGGCGTTGTTTGTGATTGTCATTATTCATTAATGCCTCTTTTCCTTTGTCACTTCGCTTACTTTATGATTTAAGATAATAAAAATGTTTTAAGTGAGACACAAACCTCTTCAAGAGCGAATAACGCCTAAACCGTTAGAGCTAGACAATTTAAAAATTTTGATATTTTATGTAAAATCGAACGGGCTTTCAGCTTTTTGAATTATTTTATTCATCATGTAATGGACAAAAGATATATGAAGTAATTTACCGAAGTAACAGAGTACCACTAGCGCTCTCTATGAGCAATCACAAAATAAGTTACAAATTCGTGTTTCTCACCTCGAGAGTACAAAATATCATGCTCATCCTGTTGAAACTCACAAAGTCATCAAGAAATTTCATAATGAAATCTTCCCCTTGATTACCCTTTATCTCCTGAACCAGTAACATTCTTATTATACATGTCAGGCTTAATCTTTATATTCTGGTGTTTACTATCTAGTTCATCAGAGATTTCCCATTGTTAATGAATCACCCTGTATACACCAAATCGACATTCTGTCTCTGTATATTTGTCATGAACTGAATGAGACAGAAAATTACTAGAAAAAAGTACGCCGGAGCTTGACTTCTACAGTTTAACCATTGAAACGCCACTTGCGTCAATGTCAATCAAATCAGCAATGCTGAAAAAAAAATGATAGTCTTGTTGTGATTTCTGTATCTCCAGGTCTTAAAATGAGACAAACTTTCCTGACACAAATATTATATCACATCTATTTCAGTTCATAAGTTTTAATTTAATTGAGGGCTGGAGAAAATTGCTGATAAATACAATTTTTGAGCTGCTAATCGTGTTGCAAAATTGCTAGAACTAGCCATGAAATGTCCGAAATGGCAACATTGCCCACCACGCCGTTCCTGGAAAACACTTCGAGCCAGATCAATGGTACTCTGATTCAACGTCGGAGTATTCTAGCGTATTCCGTTGTACCTGTCGAAAAAGGAAACGTAGCCCCATGTGACGGCAACAATTTGAACACTTCGGAGCAGTTTGTTGTGAACCAATAAAAACATAGTAAACATACCTCTTTGACAGCTTTCAAAAAGTTATATAGGTGGCGTTGCCAATAATGAACTTGTCAGTGGGACATTGAACGAACTTGAGATTCAGGTGTTGTGATAGTCAGCAGTGTTGTGACATTTTGTCTCTGTAGAGCAGACGTACGGATTTGCGATCTACATATACACGTTTGCACTTTCAACACTTGATGGTGCTGATGCTTCTCCCCCATTTAAGCTTATATTGAAGTTCCCTTCGTGAATTTATTGTCAGCTGGCCTAGTGCAACTGATGATTCTTGGCAAGCCGAAACAGTATGTTTTGCATGAGCTGACAAACAATCGATTCACGAAATTCTCTATGAATCACCTTGTCTTGATAGTCTAGTTTTCTCTATAACAAGCTTGATGAAACGAAACTTGTGTTTTATATCTTTGAACAAACCTTTTTCTATCCATGTATTTTATACTTACAGCTATTTACATACATTTTCATGTACATACCAAGGTATAAATACTCTTCCACTCTTCATTCAACCATTTCATATTTTACATTGAGCATTTTGAATTGTTTTTGAGTATTCATTCTTTTGTGGGAATGATCGAGCTACCATTTCTACAGTTTGCAGGACTTTGGGAATAATATACACACCAACACCAAAATTATATACATTATACACATTTTATTTTATATAATATACACAATATTTATAAAACAGTAACATGATAATTTACAGACTATCTGTTATAAAAGACTGTGAGGACTAGTACAATCTTAAATAACTACACCTATATTGTGGTCCATTTTCCAATAATACATAACGTCTGTACAACAAAATTTCTGGATACAGGGGACTGTTAAATACTTAAAATTACATAAAGAAGTCAAAAGGAAATGAATCATAAACCACTGATTATTTGACTGACTACGGATTATCCCAAATAAAAAACAACATAAATTTGACCAGTTTCAGATTATAGAAGAACAAAACAAAACTCAGATTTGAGTAAACAGTGAAGTTGTTAGATAATTTAAACAGAAGCTGATGGAATATCGTTTCAAAGTTTCACAGAATGGACAGGAGATGCTGAAATAACCAAGGAAATTTTGCCATATATACAGGGTGTTCATTTCAGGACTTCCCACCCTAATTTTCTCGAAATGTGTGTATGTTTTTGAAAAATCCCGAGACACATCAACTACATTTTCGAGGGGGACATGGTTCTGAAATATTTTCAGCCCCGCGGCGTTGCCGCTTCTAACGAAAAGAAGCAACAACTTTGTTATTTCAAATGGAACACCCTGTATTTTATTGCATTTTTAGATTTTCCCTGAAAAGCTGATTTCATCAATGTATCACACTTGGGGTATAGCAGGAATGATTACAGAGATATAGGGTGTTCAAAATCGAGATTTTACAACTTTAGGATTTTTTTGAGTCGAAACTATTCATTATTGGTCAAAACGGCTCTTATGTCCCTATCTCAACTTTTGATTTACTATCTACTGACATTTATTTGAAACAAATACAGGGTGGTTCAAGATTCAGACTTTTGATCACCCTGTATTTATTTCAAATAAATGTCAGTAGATAGTAAATCAAAAGTTGAGATAGGGACATGAAAGCCGTTTTGACCAATAATGAATAGTTTCGACTCAAAAAAATCCTAAAGTTGTAAAATCTCGATTTTGAACACCCTATATCTCTGTAATCATTCCTGCTAGACCCCAAGTGTGATGCATTGATGGAATCAGCTTTTCAGAGAGAATCTAAAAATGCAATAAAATACGGGGTGTTCCATTTGAAATAACAAAGTTGTTGCTTCTTTTCGTTAGAAGCGGCAACGCCGCGGGGCTGAAAATATTTTAGAACCATGTCCCCCTCGAAAATGTAGTTGATGTGTCTCGGGATTTTTCAAAAACATACACACATTTCGAGAAAATTAGGGTGGGAAGTCCTGAAATGAACACCCTGTATAATTATAATAAATATATACAAAATTTCAGCTTCTCAACAGCTCCAAAATTTGTGCTACTGTGATGTTAAATTTCTTCTAAAAAAATGAAAAATGTTAGTAGGAAGGAGGTAGGAGTCCTATACTTACCTTAAATAATTATGGCGAAAAGGAGACCATCATAGATAAATAATAATATAATTTACAAAAAGTAGAATAACAAAAAAAGCAAACCAATTTCTTTCTGAATGGCAAGATCAATTTTCAGCAATCGGTAATCCGAATTTGGTCAAGGTAACTGAAGTCAAAGATTTCTTCGAGAAAATTCCGAAATAAGATGGCAACTCAAAGAGACAATGGCGTATTCAACAATAAGAATAACAATGAAAATAAAATTCGAATATACGCTATTTTTATACATTCAAAATTATAATTCACTATAATTCTAAAACTGAAACTTGAACTATACTCAATATTACTTACAATCAGAGTTTCCACATATAAGCTGAAAATTATGAGGAAAGTAACATTACCAGAGTATATACAAGGTGAGTCAGAATAAGAATGATCTTTGTTTCCAGATTCCTCTAAAAAGGTTCTATCAGCATATATCCTAAAGTACATCCTGACCTGCATCCAGGAAATGTGGGAGCACAATGGGCCCGAAAGGATAGTCTTAAAGGAGGCCGCACACTATCGTGGAACGGACTGGATAGCAACGGAAAGGAACGGAATGGAAGGGAAAGAAATAAAAATTTTGAACCATCGTATGTTATCGCGGAATTCCACGCAAAAAATTGTATATGAGATATGAGTAAGTTTTAGCGACTTGCTATCCCGATCTAGTTGTATTAGTATTACGCAGTGAACAGTTCAGACGAAGAATTTGTGGCGATTAGTGTGTAGTTTTGGAAGAAGAAACAGAGAAAAAACAATAAAAAGCGCAAATAGATCCCTGATATCAACCTGAAAATTCAACACTTTGGGGAATTCCATCATCTATTCCCAGATCTTTTAGAAGACGAGCAGGAACTGTTCAAGTACTTCAGAATGTCGAATAAACGAGATACAATATTTCGAAAAGCTATAGGCGATAGTAGATACGGGAAATTCCACGGAATTATGTAAACTACTACTACTAAAGATCAGCTTCTTTACTAAAATTCATAGGAGAGGAATGAATAAAAAAATTTTCCGGTAAAATGTAGGGTCGCAACTGAGACATTAAAGGTCTAACGGGACTAAACAGCACCTAAAGGTCTAGAAGTTGAAAATCGTTGAATACCCCATCGTCTGTCGGAAGCATTAAAACAATAATCAGTCGTAGAGCCACCTTACCAAAGAACTCTCTCGAAGCCATCGGAACCGAAAACATTAAAACCAAAGATTATACACTAGATAGACACGTAAATGTAAGAACGGGCAACGCTCACTAGGGACGTAACTGATCGGAGGGTAAACCGCTGTGTACGTCTATTCATTAATAAGCCGTGGATTTTACCGACTTCGATAAACCCAGAAATCTCTTACCGTCCTATTAAAAGGACGCCACATTTTTTAAATTTTTTGATACGCCCCTGGATCATATTGCGGCTGCGTGATACGTGGGTGTGATTCTAAATACTTCTGTTGCTTATGATTGCGTTGGAGTTAGTTCTATTTAGTGTCATTGAATATTTTCTAGAGATGAATTCAAGTAGTACGTCAGGAGTATCTAATATTAGAAATAGAATAACTTATTTGGACGTACGGACATTATAAATAAATCCTTCGAAATCTACTGCTGAAATGAAGAAGTCTGCAACTTAATAAGCATCTGACAGTCAATTTTATCCATTTGGTAAAAAGGTATAACCAACAGAAAATAAAATCAGTACAAGTTCCACAGCCTTTCACGATGTAACTGTACAACAAGAACATGGGTGGCATCGACAGAAATGATCACTATACCGCACTGGAATTATAGGCAAGAAATGGTACTTTTGTATGTTTGCCCATTGTACAGGGTGGGGTATAGGAACCAAGTGTTTTTGGTTTGGGTAGTACTCGGCTATTACGGCAGTTTATTAAAATCCATTCCTCGACTCGTAGCATTTCACTTCCTCAGTTGCCGCTAGAGCAACGCATGTTCGTTATTGTTTTTCCACAAACACTTGATTCCTATGCCCCTTCTTTCAGAAGTATGCAAGAGAAACACACTGACCAAAGTTCACTGAGAAACAAGTGGAAGTAAGACATGCTATTTTCCTAACTGAAGCTCCTGAGAGGTGCGATAGAAGACTGTACGTAAGTTATTGTACAGAGTAAGGCAGAGGAATCAAATGTTTGTGAAATAACAATAACGAACACGCGTTGCTCTAGCGTCCATCGCTCTATGATGGCAAGTGGCAATTGAGAAAGTGAATTTCTTGGAGTTAGAGGTATGCTGGGACAAAATATATTCTGCTCTGCAATGGGCTTATGATTTCTGGTACGACGGTTTATTTTCTCTCCCGCCCCATATAACTTACTCATATTGGTCTTTGGAATCATATGTTCTAAGCTGAAGCGAATTAAACGATACATTATTAGTAAATAGAATGAACTCGAAACTTGTTCCGTACGTTGTGTTTCTCCTCTCGAATTGCGGCTGCAAATTTCATGCTTATCATGTGATTACATTTTTTGTTGCATAAAATACCATCTAGGCAACATAGGTGAGCTACTTGTTATATTTTTCCAACTTATATGTTTATTTTTCGTTCACAATATGTGAAAGTCGACGCTGTTTGAAATTTGTCCCACCATATAACATAACCAAGACATTTTTCAAGGATAATGATGAGGAAAATTATGTCGAATTCAATTTTAACAACATACTGTCGGATATGAATATCGAGACACCAGTACTTATATATGGATACATGGGACCCAGAAGATTTGGTACTCCTATCGCGGAGTTGAAACCATTGTGGAATGGATGAGATCGTACTGCCAAAAGATTTCAATAGAACCTCTGGAGTTGCTCAAGATGGATAATATCTTTCGTCAGTTTATCACGAACAAATTATTGAATCACATAGTTTTCCAGATCAATCTATATACTGAGCAGAATTACCAGTCGACTGGAAAGACATATAAAGGAACATATATTCATGAAATCTTTTTCTTGGATGCCGCTGTAGTCAACTGATTTATTCTTCACAAATTACTGTATATCTTCCAAAGTTATCAATGAAAGATGTGATCATTTAGTCGTCAATAAATATCAGTATCTTCATCGAGAAAATCAACGGAATGGACGATTCAAATAGAGAAAAACACTCAGTCATAGCCCGGTAATGAGAGAGTCACACAGGGTGCTCATCAACCTATCCGAACAAGTCGAAGGAGATAATGCTATTTGCAATTCAGGAGAGTTTGAAGTCGGAACAAACTGGTTGTGTGTTTAACTCTATCTTGCAAAGAACAAAACATGTTTGCAGACGTTCCACAGTGATTTGAAATGAGTCGATTCTCATGAAATCTTTCACCTTATATGTAATGGTGGGTTAGATTTTGACCCAACGTTTTTTTTGTCAAAATTGGAAAATTCTGAAATTATTTTATATTCGTTCGTATCTTTCGAAATATTTGTTTTGAATCTCTTGAAAATCTGAAGAAAAATAAAGCTGTACATCTAGGGGGTGTTATATTTCGAAATTCCTGTACCTGAAAGAGTTGAACCGCGCGCCCCGTCATTTTCTAATGGCAAATACTACCCAAACCATAAACACTGGGTTCCTATGCCCCACTCTGTATTAATATGGCAATTCTGAATGCGTGTCAACTTGGTCTCTTTATTGGGAATACGATGACCAAACTGGACACACTGTACAACGAATCATCACAGCCGATTAGCCGCCCGTCTGTTACGTCCGTAAAGTAGCGTTGCCAATTTTTACAGAGTCGTTGTCTATCCAGGGTGCATATAATCTCCGTTAAAACGATCACTTAAGGTAGTTGCTGTGGAAGTCCGCCGTTATCTCGGGCGTGTGGTCCCCACACGTGGGGAAGTTGGGCGGCACGGGCGGCAGATCTGCGTGGCTGCCCACTTGGACCACGAGGTTCATGCCGATCACGATGTGGAAAAGGAAGTGGCAGTGGAAGAGCCAGAAGCCCGGGTTGTCCGCCCTGAACCTGAAATAGATGTTTATGGAACCAGTTAGGAAACGGCGCTTGTTTGGTTATACAGGGTTTCTATTTTCTCCATTTGCCGCCTTTCATTTATGGAGATTCACACATTCGAATTTAATTACTGACTCAGTTTTTCGTTAACATTTTCAAACGATTCTGTTTTCTACTTCGTGATTGTCGTGTTGAAAAGAGGGATGGCTTATTCCTCGGAGCAGAATACATTTATTGTAATGTCTTATATTGTCGAAATGGCACATTCCTGGCGAAATATCCTAATGTACAAATTCAAGAATCTTCTTTGAAAGCCCACATCAGGACAGTGATCAACAGATTTATCCAAACTGGAAACGTTAATAAAAAGGAATCAACAGAAAGGCCCCAAATATCGGAAGAAGTTGTCGAAAATCTAAGGGCGCGTGTTGAGCAAAATCGGGTCCATATACATCATCAGAACGTATCGACACAGACCGTCGATTAGTAGGAATTTATTTGACTAGAATAGTAAGAAATCAGAATAGCAAATCATCAGAACCATATTTCAGCGACTGCAATATGTACAACCCGTAATTTGTCGAACCGTACTTTGACAGACTGCATTATGTCAGAATGCATAAATCACAATAGTATATCGAAAGACTGCCATATATTCAGAAGTGTACTTTGCCAAACCAGTAAATGAAATACTCTTCATGTCGTCAGAATCATAAAAATATATAATCGTAAAGTCATAGAACCGTAAAAGCACAGACTGTAATTCAGCGACCCGTACTCTGTAGACCACCATTTCTTCAGAATGAACATTCCCGACCAGCAAACTGGCAGAATTGTGATGTACAGAATCTGAAAATGGCAGAATGCGAAAAGTTCATACCCGTAAAAAGACAGACTGTCGATTTTTGATACCCGTAAAATGAAAGATCCGTACAATGACAGACTCGTAAAAGCACAGACTGCCAATACTCTAGATCCGTAAAATGCAAGAACCGTACATCGACAGACTCATAATCCATCGGACTACCGGAATTTCCAATCCATAATTCATCAAAACCGTAAAACGACAGACCCGTAGAACAGCAGAATCGTAAAATGACAGACTCGTACAATGGCAGAAACGTGCAGCTACCAAACCCGTAAATTTTCAGAATTTTTTGGATTAAGACCCGTGAAATAGTAGAACCGTAAAATGGCAGAACCGTACATTGACAGACCCGTAAAACATCAGAACCGTACATCGACAGACCGTCGATATACCAGAATGTGTGAGACGCGTGGAGACTCGGAACAAGCGGTAGCGCATTGTTGCCAAGTTGAATCGATAGAAATTCCTTGCTATACCTACTCAAATCTGATTCAAACTGTTTTATGAAGAATTCTAGAGGGCTGAGAAAGGTTCGTACATTGTAGTATTTGTGTTTGATAATCTGTTTGATCCGAATCAGGAAGATATTGACATGATAATTTGATTGTATCAAGATAAATAAGTATATATCATTCTTTTTGTTGAAAAATTATATAACAAAACATCAGACATGTGAATATAACGATGTTTTCTATGTATAATAGGTGAATCTATTCTCGGAGATTCTATAAGGCAGAAATGGAATCATTGTATGTCCATTTCTGAACATATAAATATTGGAGAAAAACATCAAACTTTCAAACTTTTCTATAGTCCAATGGTCTGAGATTTGGATCAGAGTGTATACCTTTCAATTTGATTCTCCAATTAAATAGTAGATAATATAAATAAAGAACTTGTAGCATTTGTATATCGCTATTTCGTTTCGGGAAACCTACTCCCCAAGAGTTTTCGAATCTAGTGATTTCTTATTGTCAATTGTGCTTAAATCCCTCACATGACTTCAGTTATAGATTATATATAGGGTGTCCCAAAATTGCTCTACTTGAAGTAGAGGTCAAAATAAGTTGATTGGACCCAATTCGTTTATATACCAAAATGTTCCGTTCGTCAATGGGGTACTTTGTATGTGATCAATGAGGTACTTTGTATGTGATCAATTTCATTTGCGTTTCGGATATCATAATGACTTCATTCATCTTCCATGAAATGTCAAATCTCAAGCAATGGCGGCTCGAAATACCGCCTGTTGGTTGATCGAGGAGGTGTTACATACATTTTCCTTGATTATTTGGGATTTTCCCTCCTCGCTTCTACAAAATAATAATATGAGCATAATTTCAATATACAGTGCACTCAGAATAGTTGCAAGTCAAACAGCATACAGGGTAGGTGAAAAGATATAAAAAGTGCTCAGGAGTAAAGTACCCGTATTTCAAAAAATTCAGCAGAATGTTATTGAGAAAAGTTGTTCACAATTAAAATTCATACCTAAATACCAGAACATGGCTTCCTAAGACATTCTTCAGTTCTTCAATTCCTTTCGTTAATAAATTCCCATTTTTTTTTTCAAATTCAAGCATATTTTTGCATTCAACTTGGATTTCAATTTTTTTAGGAAATCGCAAACTTCATGTTTGTTGCAACGATATTCAGCTCAACTTTGAAATTTTGCGAACCCTATGTTCAACATCATTAATGATAATATGCATATTCAAAAACCTTCATTTAATGTGAACATTTTGTATTTGAAATGTTTATGAAAAAGCTGAACAAATTGATCGACAACCATGATATCTTTTGAAAAATCACGGACACCCAAGGAACAGAACAAATGAGGGTTGACAGTAAATATTGAGGCAGTTTGGTGACATACTCCTTATCTAATGATATTTCACCTTGTTGAAAATATGGTTTGCGAAATCTCAAAATTAAGCTGTATATCGTTGCAACAAAGTTTGTGATTCCCTAAAAAAATAAAATCCAAGTTGATTGCACAAAAGTGCATTAATTTCAACAAAAGTATGATCAACTGATTTTTTTATGATCAAATTATGAAAGTGTTTAGGGTGAATATAAAAAAATACAAATTGGGAAGTTATTAATGGAACAAATCGAAACACTAAAATATGTCTTAGGAGGCCATGTTTTGGTATTCAGGAAAAACTTTCAATTGTAAAGAACTTTTTTCCATAACAGTTTGCTGAATTTTCTGAAATAAGGGTACTTTACTCCTGAGCATTTTTTATTTATTTTGACCTACCCTGTATGCTGTTTGACTTGCAACGATTCTAAGTGCACCTTAAATGATTACCGAACATGCACCAACCTTTGACACTATCTGTATTTTGGTTGTGCAATTCATCAAAAAAATTTCCATATGTTGCACACTGTACAAGTACAGAGGATTTGCCCCAAAATTTTACTGAAATTCAAATGGCACTCTGTATGAATAATTTTACGTAAGTCGATAGAGCGAAAAAATACCTTTCAAATGACATTTGTTTTCAAAATGGCGGATCATGCAGGAACCTTTTTGTCTGCAATCATCATGTACACATTGTGACGTCATCCGTTCGAATTTTTGGCAAGCATCCTTATAAAATGAAAAATTTACGAAGCACTTGGATTAGTTATTTATGGAACATATTTTTCAACGCTTGAAGCGAACGAAAGGAAATCCCTATGATAATTTGTTTTTATTAAGTCATCATTTCAAACAATTCTCTTAGTCTCAAATTCCCCCCAGGAATGTGAAATAGGAATGGTACTTCATTCAAGGAAAGTTCAGTATAAAGAGGTCATTATGTTGTTTTTATAGGAATATTGAGGAATGTTAAATGAAAAAGTTGTTTGAAACCACCCAAACTTTTATTTTGTGTAGTTGTTTTATACACAGTGTCATTCGTTTTTTCGGGTAGGCTATAATAGCTTTGTGTTTTTTTTTTCAATGGAACACCCTGAATTCAGCTTTCCATGAAGATTTCGAGAATTCAATAGTTGATAGGATGTTCCATTCGAGAAATTGTCTATTATAAATGTGGAAATTGAGAATGAAAATCAACCTGTTTCAGGATATCCCTTGGAAATATTGAGTTTGGCTCGAAATTCTTTTTTATTCAATTTGACATGTGATGTGGAACTTCTCAAAACTACGGAAATATTGAAACTTCTCACTTTTCGTATAACCTGTGGTGTAAAGTGAAAAATAACATAACTGGTTTAACTGGTGATGAAATATCATTCACTACAGCACCAGTTACGTTATTGAATATGTGGTTGGACGAAAAGAATAATGTATTTCAAGCTGCTTTCTCAATATCAGTTGGAAAAACTGAACTTGAATCAGCCATTTTTCACTGATGGAAGTATCGAACGAGTCTTTTTCGTGAATTTGGTCACTAATTTGCGACCATATTATTTTATGACGGATAGTCGGATACTTCGAAGTGACGGGCGGAGTCGACTTGCCTATACTCAATTTTTGTACATAATCGGTAGAATTCATGTAGAAATGATGGTCATTATATTATCTGTTCGAGCGAAATTTTCTAGCAAAATTAGAAAAAAAATTACACGTAATACGTTCGTTCGTCTCGCATAATCCCGTCGTCAAACAAAATGACGCGTTTCCTAACTGGTTACGTATAAAGCACTGTACATTTCACACTATGTCGACCATCTCCATATCAACGAAGTTCCTCAGTGATGAAAAATGCGATAATGACTAATTGAAATTTTATCTCATAGAGAATGTCACTCAGAAACTAGTGGCGCACTCATTTTTTTTTTCGGGGTAAGTATATGATTTTGGAGATAAGTACGCATCAAACTTATGATTTTTTCAGTAGAACACCCTGTATTTCATCCGCTCATCAAATACCTTGTTTTCTTTCCTTTCGAATTATGTATAATGTTATGAATATAAAATTTTCAAAGATGCTCCAAAATCAATGAAGCATGGACTTTCATAGTGATATAGATTTTTTAAATAAAAAAGTTCCACTTGAACTTTTGATTTTACCATGAAGAGAAAAAACAATTCAACACTGAATAACTAACACAAAACAAAACGTAGGTATCAAATAGCAACAAATAAATAGTAATATATAAGAAGTATACATAATGTTGAATAAGCAGCTGTTTCAATATTTACTAAAACAATTGAATTTCGAAATCATTCAGTAACTTATTCATTGAATTATTCGAATTGATGTCCCTTTTCTCTATCACACAATTGACACAATTCCTCAACAGGTACAAGTACACTGGTATGCAGAAATCATGTCGCAGAAAAAGGAAACAAATTTTAATTTTCTTCTAAATCCTGAAGAAAATTTAAAATTCTTTTTTTGCCAAAATTAAATTCTGGTACAGATATATGTAGATGATTGTTTGGTGCTTTATGATGGTGATCCAAATGAAGTTCATCTACTCCTAGATTTTCTGAATTCATTACATCCGGCCATTAAATTCACAATGGAAATTGCACAAAATAACACTCTACCATTTCTAGATTTATTAATCACTAAAAATGTTGACAAATTTAGTTTCGCTATATATAGGAAACCCACACACACTGACTCTGTAATTCCTTTCTCTTCTTGTCACCCTAATTCTCATAAATTTGCAGCTCTCAATAGTTTTTTCCATAGGCTTTTCAACATTCCACTCTCTCCTGAAAATTTCATTGCTGAATTGAACATTATTAAACAAATAGCACATAACAATGGTTTTCCCTTTCATTTAATTGATAAAATTTACAATCGCCATTTAAACAAGTTTGCTAACCGTAGTTTACTACCAACTACTAATCAAAGGAGATGGTTTGCTTCAATTCCATACTTAGGTAAAGTTTCTCGAGATATCAGCAATATTTTTCTTAGATTCTGTGATGATCTGAACATGTCTTTCTACACCACAAACTCGATATCACGTATGTTTGTCAATGATAAGGATACAATTCCCCCTCTCCATAAACCAGGTGTATATAAATTATCTTGTTCACATCCCAATTGCAATTCCCAGTACATAGGCCAGAGTGGTAGACGGATTCAAACCAGAGTAGATGAGCATATTAAATACATAAAAAAAGCCACTTTTCCTCCCCCTCTGGGTGTATTTAAAACTGGTAGTTCCTTTTCTGACCACGTTCTCAACCCCAAACACAGTTTTAACGTTGACAATAGTTTAGATATCCTACACATATGCCAAAAAGGCCGTTTATTAAATCTTTTGGAAACTTATGAGATGAATTTGTCATTAAATAATAATAATGTAACTTCTTTGAATGAACAAACTCAATATGATTGCAACAAATTTTTCAATTCATTGAATTTTGCTAAATAATTGTCATTTGCCATGTACACTTTTTTCTAGATTTTTGGATTGTAAGATTTCTGATTGTACCAATCTTGTTTTCAGTTTTGTTGCCAATCTGACGTAGTGCTGTGCTATGGTGTTGCCCCCCATCACCTATTCTGTCTATCTATGTAACTAGTTGTTCCATGATCTGGTTGACTTGACAGTTGACAGCAAAAAATTTTACTGTTCAGTGCTTCCGCACATGTGATTCTTTTCTTGGTTATTTCCGAAGCCACATCTTTCTTATTATAAAAGATTGATATTTTCAAGTTTAATTACCACTTATCGGTGATTTAAGGGTACCGTGGGCCCTTATTAAATATGTTCCCGACCCCCAACCTTCAACTTTATTAAAAAATTTTAAAAAACATTTTTATCATATAAACAGTAAGTTTCGCTCATATTGATATTTTTTCAAAAATTTTCACTGTTCCTTTTCCAGATCATGGAGCAATGGCTTTTGCTTGCTCCGTTATTGCTTATTGTATACACATTGCAACATTTTTCACTTCAATGTAAGTAAAATATTATTGTATCATACCATAGGTCAAATCTGTCCTTTTTTAGAACTTTACATTTTCTTGGCTGATGATGGGCTTATATTAGCCCGAAACATGTTCCCTTATATGATCTATGATCATTAAATAAAAGTTGTGGAGATGACTTTGGGTTTTCATCTATGAAATAATGGTAGGTTTTATAGCTAGTGGTGGAAAAAATAGTATATATACCACGGGACTGATATTAGGATAATAAGGAATACGAACAAACTGAAAGAAGATCAAGAAGGAAATAAATTTGTTTCATCATTCGTAGACCGATGTCATTCGATATTCTCTGGTTCTTTCAATACGTGTATGAATGAAGGTATAGGTGTACCAGATTTGTACCTGTTCAGTTTCTAAAATCAATGAATATGTTTTCCATTTAAATTTTTTGACTCATGATTTTGGTGAAAATAATCACTTATTCGAAGGGTAGGAGAAAATCCAATTCTCATTTGACCTTGAATAAGGAAAAAAATCGCCTACGGCACTCTCCTTATTTATTATATCACTCAATACTGAATGTAATCTTTTTTTTATTTTCGAAATCTATATAGCCGGCCAACTCTGGTCGAGCTACCAACTTTTCGCATCGGGATCAAAAGTACTACAATTTTGGTTTCATCCAATTTCTCGAAAGCCTTGTTCAATTCTGTTGAAAAAACGAGTGACACCTTGTTTTGAAGAATGTTTGAGGAAGAATACCATAAAAATATTGGGTACATTTTCACATTGACGTTTCTGGAGCGAATTTGCTTCCGTATTCAACATAAAAATGGAACATGTTTTAGTACGGCAGACGGTGCGGTCTATCGTTCAATAACCCAATCACGGGTTATAACTTAATTGAACATCAAGGACATTTTTTGTCATCATCATCCACATATATAATGAGAAATTACGACATCGCCCCATGGTCGAGAGATTTTCTACAGGGAAAAATGTACGAAGATCGCGTTTTTCAATATGTCTGAAAAATAGCAGCCTAACAATAATGGGGATGAAGCTAAAAAAACATATGAGGGCTCATTTTGTAGCCTGAAGTGTAATCAATCGAATGGTGTATTGACAATTCATATTTTATCATCCGAATATCTAAAAATTTCACCACTTTCAAAAACTATCCTATATAATTTTTCAATATTTCATTAATCTTCAACAAGCAAGAACTCGATTATTTTCCAAATGAACTACATCATATTTTCCCATCAAAAACTGCGTAATTTCATGAGGAACATTTCATCTCGATCAATGGTATGGATATTCCTAACAGTTTTTGTTCTGCAATTAAATGTTTAGGACAGCGCACCACAGTCGAGGCGTTTCGTCGGAGCAAAAATGTAAAATCAATAAACCATTCTAAGCGTAACGATCGATGAAACTTTCACTCGTCGCGCGGTTAGACCGTATTCTACATCAAAATATGCTCATTTTGTCGAAATGGAAGATATGGTGAGCAATTTATATTTAACTAGATATCTTCGAATGTATAGTTGATTGTCACAAATGCAAATTAGGCGGTTTTTACAAGAAACATCTTACAGAAAAGTAAACAATGTACATTTATTGATGGTCTTCGTCATCGGATTTTTCAATATTCTTACAATGAGCGTTACATTTAGGTACATTCAGTACAACAAAATACATCCTCTGTTTTGCAAATGCACTTCTGTGTTGAACATGTTTTTTCTGTACGCAGTAAATTCATACACCCAAATGGTCTACTGGTTAGCGCTGTCGACTTTCAGTCTGAAGGTCAAATAGGTTAGTGCGTTTAGGATAAACAGTCTCATTTTATTCAATTTTGTTGAAGAACTCAACTTTTGAAATATATTATTAATCAATGTGTTTCTACACTCCATTCGGTTTTCCTTCCACAAAAATATTGCAATCAGGGATAGGTTAGTTCGTTAAGGATAAATAGTTTCTGAGTTTTGCCTAAGTACTTCGAAGATGAGATATTACGGTCGGCGTGGTTTGTGCTAGCGTACAGTATATTTAGTAAAATCGCAGCCAGGAAAGTAGTTGTTTTCTGTTGAATATACTGAGAAAGAATTGATAATTTCATCACATACCGAATGCGAATTCTCTATGTATTTCTTTATATCTAAATAAACAGGTGCGGAAAAGTATGACTTTCGGCATTTGTTAGGTAAACTACATTTTCGTCTAAACTCGACAATGCGAAGATCAATTATTGTTTTATTGATTGTTCTATCTCAGATTCACAGAGGCTGTTCAAAAAACTGCTTAGGAACTGGTGATGGGTTCAGTTTTGACGAGTGGATATGGTCAATATCATGGAAAATTAGTCTTCAAGTTCTGTATGGTTGGAGATGACATTTCGAGAATTACACAGATTAATATTAGCTTTGAGTATTCACACTCAGTTTTCATTCGTAGGTTACCCGATTTCATCTTCGAATTTTGTCCGCCCTATATCCTATTTTTATCTGGTGGCGCCTATGGTCCAAGATCACCTGATATAGATCAGAATCAGAATCAGATAGACAAGAACGTTTATTTAATAGCTTCCATAGTGAGTTTTACAAGAACGTTTATTCAATGGCTTCCATGTGTATGTATGTATGTATAAGCATTTTTTCATCAATCCCTATCTACAGCACCGCACTAATTATCGTTAATAAAGAATTCTCGAAACTAAATTCCGTAGCTGAACTTCGATTTCAATCTAGTTTCGTATCACCTTCTTCCTTTTTCTAGAAATATGAGTACAAAATACAGAATGAATGAATTTGGGTATGACATAGATTCATATAAAGAACATCCAATATCTTGTATCTATAATCAAACTTTGAAAACTCCAAAGTTTGTTGTAAAAAAAAATTGTAAAATTGTTTCATCCGTCATTTGGTTGCTCCCTTACGAGCAACCCTCAGAAGTCTTCGAAAGTCTTGTGCGAGCAAGGAATGACGGGGGCCTTACCTTTTAACGTGTGATTCCAAACACTTGTAACATGCCAAACACCTATTTCTCGAACCCTTCTCTCAACTGACTTCAAGGAATTGTAGTTTTTAAGAAAATACTTCAAATAAACACTTTCTTCTCCATATAGCAAAAAAGTTGGGTGACGTTCATATATTTTATATTGAAATGTGGTCATTCATCACTTCATATCATATGAACGATCTTATTCTCGAGTGTACAAGAGCAATAGGAACATAAAATCAGGTCGAACTGAAAGTATACGTAGAATCCCCACATGACGTGAGAGCAGGCAACACTGTGACCGGCGTTCGCTCTGCGCGTGGCTGGTAGGCCTCTCTGCAGTCTGTCATTTTACGGTTCTGCTGCATTACATTCTGATGAATTACGATTCTGACAATGTACGGTTTTGATTTTTTACGGTTCTGCTGACGTACAGTTCCTATATTTCACGATTCTGTCGATGTACGGTTCTGAATTTTTACGATTCTGTTATTTTACGGATCTAACATTTTACTATTCTGCTGAATTACGGTTCTGATAGTTTACGATTCTATCACAATACAGTATATGACATTACAGTCTGATGAAGTACATTCTGTCATTGTACGTTCTGATATAATATGATTCTGATGGAATACGGTCTGTTGTATTACGAGTCTGTCGATGTACGGTTTTAGCATTTTACGATTCTTTCAATTTACAGTTCTGATATTTTGAGATTCTGTGAATATGCTGTTCTGATTTTTTGCTATTCTGTCAATGTACGGTTCTGACATTTTACTATTCTGTCGATAAACGGTCTGTTGTATTTCGATTCTGATAAAGTACGGTCTGCTAATGTGTGGTCTGTCATTCTGCGATTCTGACGAATTACGGTCTGTGTTGTTATGATTCTGACGAAATATCATTCCGCTGTGATGTTGGTTTGTTAGTTTTCGATTCTGTATATTTGCGGATCTGCGATATTGCTATTATAGAAAAATACACATCTGCGCATTTGCAATCTGTTATTGTCTGGTATGCTCATGTACAGTATACAAAATACGGTTTGAGGGATTGCGGTTCTGTGCATCTACAGTAGAGATAAATACGATTCCTATAAAATATTGTTCTGTTAAGTTACTGGTTTGAAAATGTATATTCTGATGGATTACGGATCTGCGATTTTACATTCTGGTGATTTGTGTGTTCCCAGCAAAATCCCCAAAAGTCATTGAAGAGATTGCCTTTACAATCTGGTGTGCCACTAAGTACACCTAGCTCAAAGAAAATATTGCATATGCACCCTTACAAGACCAATGTACTACAGCAACTTCTGCCAATAGATATCTCAGGTCGTCTGGAGTACTGCCAATGGTTCCAAAATAATCTCAACGATGACCAGCTATTGGACCTAACATTTTTCAGCAATGAGGCTTGGTTTCATTTGTCGGGATACGTGAACTCACAAAATCTTAGGTTTTGGAGATCTGAGAATCCCCACAATTTCATTGAGACTCCACTACATTCTCAAAAAATTGGAGTGTGGTTAGCAGTTTCTCGTAGGCGAATATATGGACTGATTTTCTTCGATGGCACTATCAATGGTGAAAGTACTGACAAGTGATGTTAGAACCATTCATCAATCAACTTGATGATGAAGAAATTCGAATTGGCTATTTTCAGCAAGATGTGGCCACTGCCCACACCACACGTGCAAATTTAGAATATTTACAAGAATTTTATGACAACCGTGTGATAAGTCGAGAAGTTAATCCTTCTTTTCCAACACGTACACCAGATTTGACGCATTTGGATTTCTGCATTTCTGGATATTTGAAAGACGAAGTATTCAAGAGAGACAATAATAACTGTGAAGAACTGCAAGCCTCAATAACACATTGCTGCCAAAGTATTGGCCCGGAAATGCTGAGGAACATTTTCTACATTTTTGATGTAGGTTAATGAAATAAACCGTTATTTATTACTTATTATTAATAAATATTTTTGATTTGTTCCATTATTTTCCAAACTCCAATATTGGAATCTCCTTTCTTTGAGATACATTTCCAAAACGATATAAAAAAGATCCTGTATATGATCACTTCCTCTCTTTTTGGTCGTTAAATGTTGTTAACAGCATTAGTAGAAAGCGGCAAATGGAAAAAAATGTCAACAGCCACTACGGTGTTACGAATGTTACTATCATTTGTGGAAACCCTGTACAACATTGCGTTTTCTAATGTGTCATGAAGAATATTCGTAGGTAAAATTCGGAGACCATGACAAATAGCCGACTACTATTTTTCTAATAATTCCATCAAGAATACCTTGTATTCCCAGGAAGCACAGTGACGTCCTAAGAAGGTCCTAATTTGGTCACAAAACAGACCAATTGACGTCAAAAAATGACGCCTTGAAGTCCTCGAAAATACGTCGAAATGTCACAGCCATATGACGTCATATTAAGACGTCAGAATGGCGTCTTAGAAATGGCCTATGAAGGACTATATTATTAAAAAAATCTAGGGTATATAACGTCATGCACTTGAAATTGTTGCAAGTCAAACAGCATACAGGGTAGGTCAAAAAATATTAAAATTGTACCCTCATTCCAGAAAATTCAGCAAAATGTTAATGAGAAAAGTTGTTTGCAATTGAAATTTATGCCAAAATATCAAAACATAGCCTCCTAAAATATTTGAGTTTAAAAATTTTTTTCGTTAATAATATCCCAATTTGTAATTTTATTTATCTTCACCCTAAACACTTCCATTAGTTAATCATAAAATCAGTTGATCATACCTTTCTTCAAATTCGAGCATATTTGTGCAATTAACTTGGATTTTAATTTTTTAAGGTACCTATCACAAACTTTATGTTTATTGCAACGATATTTTGCTTAACTTTAAAATTTCGCAAACCATTTTTTCAACATGGTAAAACATCATTTATGATAATTCTTCCATTCAATGTAAACATTTTGTATTTGAAATGTTTATGAAAAAGCTGTACAAATCAATCGGCAACCATGACATCATTTGAAATAATCACGAACACCAAGGAACAACACAAATGAGAGTTGACAGTAAACATTGACAGTTTGGTGACATCAACTCCTCATATAATGATGTTTTACCTAGTTAAAAATATGGTTTCCAAATTTTAAAGTTAAGCTGAATATCGTTGCAACAAACATAAAGTTTGTGATTCCTTAAAAAAGTTAAAATCCTAGTTGATTGCACAAATATTCTTGAATTTGAACAAATGTATTCTCAACTGATGTTGTTATGATTAAACTTATGAAAGTGTTCAGGTGAATATGAAAAAAACTGGGAAATTACTAACGAAAAGAATTGAAAAATTAAAAAAGTGTTTGGGAGGCCATGCTTTGGTATTTAGGCATAACTTTCAATTGTTAACAACTTTTCTCAATAACATTTGACTGAATTTTCCGAGATATATGTTCTTTTCTCGTGAGCAATTTTAAAATTTTTTGACCTACCCTGTATGCTGTTTGACTTGCAACCATTCTGGATAGAGCATTCAGTTTTAATCTTCTCCTGGAGATGCTAAGAGCGAAACGGTAACACGTCATTACATCCACGGTCATTATATCCGTGACGCTATATCCGCGACATTATATCCTCGCGACAATATATCCGTGGCGTTATATCCGCGACATTGAATCCGTACATGCTTTCATAGTAGCCCATCGTTTCAATTTACGTTGGGAATTGTTTCTTATTGTCTGTCGTACCGAGCATATCGTTATTTTTATTTTGTCATTTACACGTGCGAGAGCGTTCGAGGGTTCGATTTTTGATAACAATGCCTTTGAAATTCGTACAGTCGCAGTATGGTAATCCAATGTTGATTCATGATGGATATGTTTATACTAAAAAAAGTGAAAATGCTTCTGGCACCATCACGTGGCGGTGTAAACAGTATTCCAAGCATCCCGTTATTCTAATAAGAAAACAGGTACCTAATTGTGTTTTAGAAGTGCCTATATCTTTCGAACCATTTCCATCACGTGATATGTTGTGATTCGTGTTTTTTGAAGATTATTTTTGCAATAAAATTGTGGAGGCTGAGTTTGGTCAGGGAGTTTAATTCTGGTCCACTAATAGCATGGCGTCAGCCCACTGTGATCATTTATGTAGTGATTTAGGCTTTCAAGAATGTTTTTTCTTCCTTCCGAGCCCCGGAGGAGGGTCTCCTTAATAATAATAAGTTTTTCAATGAGCGAATGCGCATGCGTCCATAATGTATCACGTAACCAATCTGACAATGGTTTGGGAATGGTTCGAAAACTTAAGGTTCTCGTTTTTCTGTTTGTTGTAACTTTGCAGGTTAGGTTAATTTTGTGTTTTTTTTTTATTTAATTAGGATCAATTGTTGGTGACGTTCCTAACCATCATCATTCTGCCGATATTTCTTTTGTCGAGGCTGCCAAATTCAAGGCAAATTTAAGGAAGCGTGCTAGGAAATGTGGCGATTTAGAAAGCAACGCTGTATATATTATTATGTATTGTATAGTGTCACGGATATAATGTCGCGGATATAGTGTCGCGGATATATTGGCATGCGGATATAATGTCGCGGATTTAATGTGGCGGATATTATGTCCGCGGATAATGTGTCGTAGAAACACGTGTCGAGGTGTAAAAAATCGGATTGGTTAGTGGTAACACAATGTGTAGTGTGGAGATTCTATTGAATTCTTACCTAAGCACCACGTAGCCATTGTTGGGCACTGCTATCGTGTCTTTGCCAGGGGGCAGGTTGAACTGCCTGTGGAGCAGACCTTGCCTGTCGAGGTCTAGGGCGTGTTTCAGGTTGATCTTCTTCACATTCCTATCGGGCGATCTGCCGATACCTATGACGTTGAAGGAGTACCCGTGAAGGTGGAAGGGGTGACTCAAGTTCGGCTGTTGAACTGAAAATAAAAATCATGAGGGGTCAGTGATTGGTTGTGGCTCGAATCACATATGGCAACACTTGTGAATAACTATTTTCCAACACGTATATTAGTATATTATTCAACAAGCATATAATGAGGGCTATTATTGACGAAGGTAAAGATACCTGTTAGTATATTAATTATTTGTCTACGACTGTTTCCTCAAGCAAAACGATACCTAGCCATTTTTCACACCAGTCGTGGGTAAAGACTTATCAGTTTTGAGTAGCTACGTGTGTCACAAGCTTTTAGTAGCTAAGTGAATTAATCAGGGAGCTTTTGAGTACCTAGGTATTGTGACAATTTTCAATCGAAAACCTCAAGGCATACAATCCACGAAAGACACAACTCGCCATCAGACTGTGGCTTTGTGTTTCTCTCTCGACTCTTGAGCCTCGTGAGTCACAGGACATTAAAAAGAATTGAATGAATTGAGATTGAGACAGATGATCACCATTCTAAAGATTGTGCGTGTAGAGTCAGTATTTTTCGATTCTTGAATGCAACCGGGAATGATGATTTTAATATTCCTCTGATAAAACTATGTTGCCCATTCATTATAGAATACATCACTTATATAACAAATTTCAGTCTAAGAAAAAGTGTATTTCCAGAATCATGGGGTAGTGCTCTTGTAAAAGTATTGCCTAACAAATCATACCCGACTGAGTATAAGGATCTGCGCCCTATAAGTATACTTATCGAGTTTCAACTTTTGGAATATGCTGAGAAATATAATGTTCTACCCTCTGTTCAATCTGGATTCAGAAAAGGGTTCAGTTGTGCAACAGCACTGCTTCATGTTGTAGATGATATTGTCAGAGCAACAGATGACGGAAATTGTACCGCTCTGGTACTACTCGACTTCAGCAGAGCCTTTGATACTATAAATCATAAGTTGTTGGTATCCATATTACATTACATTGGCTTGTCAGCTGCAGCTATAACATTGATTAGAAATAACCCCAATAATAGAACTCAAAGAGGTGAGGTGCTCTCATCTTTACTTCCTGTTCAGCGGGGAGTACCAGTGCACATTTACGCAGAAGACACCGAAGTTCATGACAGCTTTCCTCCTCAAAGTTTAGAAGGTTCCTGTGAAATAATTAATTAAATTCCGAATGAGTTTGTTAATACTGCCACAGACCATTGTTTACTTTTGAACTCTCGTAAGTCTAATGTGTTACTGTTTGGACCCAAAACCAAACGATCTGAAGTACTAGAATGTGTTGATAATCTTTTGCGCCGTGCATAATCTTCGCTGAAATCTATTTATGGTGGTAGGCATCATGTTCTTCCTATTAAATTGAAAGTTATTATGTGTGAAACTCTCGGTTTATCACATTTTTAATCACGCCAATTGTGTCTATGGGCCACATTTAACAAAACTTTACAAAAATAAGATACAGAAGCTCCAAAATTAATTCTTGAGACTGATATATGGAATAACAAGAGGCCAAAGAATTTCTCATAAGATGAAAGATGCTGGTTGGCTGACTATGGAAAACAGGAGACTACATCAGACCGCTAACCTCTTTCATAGAATTATCATCAATAAAAAACCTTCCTATCCATAAAATTCATCCATTGTTTTCCTTACGGACGTTCACAATGTGAATATTAGGTTTAGTGGAATACTGTCTCCTCCCCCTTTCAAAACAGAACTTTTCCGAAGATGCTTCAGTTATCAGATATGCCATATTTACAATAATATTCCACATCAATTAAAATCAGCAGTGTTTCATAAATTCGAAACGAATACATTTTCACATCTGTTTAATTCAAATCAATAACACATTCCCTATTTTGTTCCCATTTGTTTATCAGTAATTATCATGTTATCATCCATATGACACTATTTTTTCACTTTTTCTAATTTCTTCCTTAGTTGTTCCTACATGTTGAATTGTAGAGATATTTGAGGATTAAGTGCTAGAACGAACAACTCAGTGGACACAGAGTCATCTAGAAAATGAATTGAACTTCGCCCTTTGCTTCTGAAAATCATTATCCACCCATAGTTTTTATATTATTTGCCATTCAGAAGTAATAAAGATGTTTATTATTATTATTATTGAATACCAAAGTTGAAACTCACCACAGACTAGGGAAAATATACTATTGTACCAGCACAATAATAGTGCAACATACCTACGTATTATATGATTGCAACTGAAATGGACATGTACTTTATTATGATCACCGAAATATAGTGCCACCAGTATGCCATCGATTAAATCAATGGCTTTGTCATGTTTGCTGGGCAGATATTTTGTTTGCAAGTATTTTCATTCGAAAATGAGAAATCCAAGACATATCACGCACTTTGAGAAATTAGGAAAGCCAGAAGAATTTTCGACTTACCTTCATCTACTAGTACTACTTCAACGATGGCGTTCAATGGTATATCGACTTTGTGCGTGCACATGCAATTCTGTCCACAGTTTGGAGGCCTGTTGTCCCCATTACAGAACTGATCCGGACTAATGTCATCGTATTGGGATATCAGTGGGGCAGGTGCTGCCATGTACGAAATTTCATCTATCAAACTGATCACGTGGTCTCCATTGGGAGCAACTGAAAAAATATCATTAGTAGGATTATTATAACAAGTGTTTCGAGAACTGTGGACACTTGGTTGTGACGGATACACCAACAATCCCAAACGCGAAATACGGATGAATGAATGGAATCACGAATGGTGGGGATAACTCTGCGAAGGAATTATTGCCGAAGAATCAAATAATAGATCTAATTGATACTTCTTATGAATCGGAATTTTTATAAATGTGTGTATGTGCACAAATACATAACTGTCACGTCATGTTGTAACATGATAATTAGTCATTTTGTAACGTCTTAGTGTGGTGATTTGATATTTTAAATTCTTTAAAAACGCGTGATCTCCGTTGGGAGCAACAGGAAAATAACATTAGGATCATTTTATATCAAGTATTTCGAGATCTGTGGACACCTTAGTTGTGACGTTTCAAAATGTTTGAATGTTAAGTGGTGCTTGACTCCATGCTAAATTACAATAGATAGACACGGCGCTTCATTTATAAATCACTAAAAAGTAGGTATACACCAACAATCCTAAACGCGAAATACGGATAAATGAATGGAATCACGAACTCTGCGGAGGAATTATTGCCAGAGAATTAAATACTAGATCTAATTCATACTGTTAATGAATCGGAATTTTTATAAATGCTTGTATGTGCACTAAGACATAACTGTCACGTCATGTCGTAACATGATAATTAGTCATTTTGTAACTTCTTAGTGAGGTGATTTGATATTTTTAATATTTCGAAAACGCGTGGTCTTCGTTGGGAGCAACAGGAAACTGACATTAGGATTACTATAACAAGTATTTCTAGATCTGTGGACACCTTATAGTTGTAACCTTTCAACATGTTTGAATGTTAAGTGGTGGTTTACTTCAGGCTAAATAACAATAGATAGACACGGCGCTTCATTCATAAATTACTAAAAAGTAGGTATACATCAACAATCTCAAACGCGAAACACGGATAAATGAATGTAATCACGAATGGTGGGGATAACTCTGCGGAGGAATCATTGCCAGAGAATTGACGACTAGATCTATTTTATACTTCTTATGAATCGGGATTTTTATAAATGTGGGTATGTTCATTAATAAATATCTGTCACATCGTGTTGTAACATGATAATTAGTCATTTTGTAACGTCTTATAGTGAGGTTATTTGATAATTTGAATATTTTACAAACGCGTTCAATCAAACAAAACCGTCACTGTACCAAATTCCTACATAGCTATTATAAGCGATCCGAAGGAACGACCCTGTATTTCATGTTCGTTGGGTGTTGATTCACTATGGGTTATGTATAAGGAATAACGGCTGGAGCGAATGAGCTGGGATGGAATTTGGGATGATAAGAGGCGAGTCAGTATGCTCAGCGCAGTCAGTCGGTGTTGAACTGTAATACCTATTTTTGCTATTCTATATACTTGTTCATTTACGTTTTCGGGATTTCCTGAGTGTTAGTCCAATTTAGCTGTTTATACTATATGTAATATGAGGTTAGGATATTTGTGACTAAATGTACAGATTTGACACTGCCGTACCATATTTATTAAAAAAAAAAAGATTTATGATATTGAATGTAAGTTACTGAAACACCGAAAACTGATCACACAAAAGCCAGAAAACCATTAATAACAACAAAAACGACTAATAATATTTCTCACTACGATCAAACTTCAAACGAGGAAGGAAATGGATACCTTTGCTCCCTTGATATACCGGGTGACACAGGAGACAGGTAACAGCCTGTAGTATTTTTAATTGAAGAAATAAATATAAATATATTTATTTAGCCTATCTTATTTGCCTTGAAATTGTCTATTCAACTATGTAGCAAAATTTGATATTCATTTATTAATTGGCTGTTAAATTGCATTTCATTGAAATACATGAAGTTGGCTGTGGCTCGAATGCGATGACATTTCGATGCTTGATAGGTTTAGAAATCCAAACATCATTACTTAGAGAAAAATTGAAATAACTGACAAGCCAGAAAAGAAATTTCCGGCCTACCGAGAATTGAAACTGGACCACCAGCGTGGCAACCTGAGCTTTAGACCTCTGAGCCATGTACGATAAACTCTGTAATCAAATTGAACATTACTCATTGATGCAATAAAATAAAGATACACTGTCTTTCTGATGACAACAAAGAGTTTAAATATAAAGTATAATTCATCGTTTTCAACACATATGCTTCATCGGGAGCTTCTTGTAGAAATTTGTTGGTATATATCTTCAGCGGTGAATGGTCTGGATTTTTCTCGCTTTATATCCAATAGATTGTTTCTTGAGAGATGCCATGAGTTGATGACTTCAAAGTCTTCGATTTTTTACCAAAATAAGCCAGTAAAACGTTTTCTGAATACATATTCACCATCTCGGAGTGGCACCAATTTATGAATGTATCATATTGTAATTCAAATTTCTTCCTTGATTTCTCCGGTAAGAGATTCAAACTCTTGCGCTTTCTGCTATATCATCAGGAAGGAGGTGTGTTTGATGATTCACTGTCACTATTTTCCATCATGACAGAAATGGGGGTTTTCAAGAATAGATAAGTATAGGTTACAGAGATGTGCGAGCGTTTTTTCAATATTTCCGCTCACGAGCGCGAATGCTGTCAAAGAATGACATTTCTGGGAATACGTCAACTTTGTGCTGGAATTTGAAAGCATCAAAGGCTACTTCGTTAAGCGTTTGTAGACAAAATATTTTCCATACACTAATCGGTCCCAGAAGATTGCCAATAATTTCATTGAGTTTAAAAAAATCATCCGAAAATAACTCACGATATTGAGAAAACCAAGATAGAAACTCAGTTTTTTTTATTTGGCTACTTGTGAAGAAACTATTTGTCTTTAATTTTTGCCATGTAGCCATAATATATCATATATATCATCCATTTGGATACATGAAACTGAATTTGTTTTAGTTATTGATGTATCGTTCTAATATCGTGAGTTATTTTCGGATGATTTTTTTCAACTCAAAGAAATTATTGGCGATGATCTTTGAATTTCCAAGCCTATCATGCATTTCAATAAAAATGCAATTTAACAGCCAATTAATGAACGAATATCAAATTCTGATACATATTTGAATAGAGAATTTCAAGGCGAATAAGATAAACTACAGAAATAAACGGGATGCCATTAGAAAAAAAAAAGTTGAGTCTATTTACAATCAAACAGGTGGTTGAAATAAATTGTCATTGGGTTCAAAGGAAGCGTCATCATCGATAATATAACCCTAGTGAATTTCAAATTTGTATCTCTTCAACTAAAAAAACTACAGGCTTTTACATGTCTCCTGTGTCACCCGGTTTGAGTAGCTTTATTATCCGATAAATCCACTCGAATTATCGATTTGGCAGAGGTTCCACAGAGGTCCTTAGAATGTGATGTCTTTTCCACAGAAGAAATGAGCAAAATCAATCAATTTTTTCAACTAGTTACTCCGAGTCCTTGACTTACCCAGATGTCTGTTGTAGGTGTTGGGGGCAAAGAGATCCTCAGGCGTGTAAACGTGGAATCTGAATGGCAAGAAGATCTTCACGTCAGGCCTGGGTTGCAAAATTCCTTTGTCGATTTCTTTGGCATTTTTCAATTGACTCACGCAAATAGCATCAGCCCTAACCTCGTTACACCTTGCATCCAAGGGGTTAAGAACCTGTTGACATTCTTGTTAAAGCATCTATGTACACTGTACAGCAACTCGATAATTTGCCTGGGAATGGACTAAACTTTGATTTCTTTACAAGTAGGTATACTATACAAATACTAAACTATATCGGCCTATACAGATTCTGTTTCACTATGTCCTGGTCTCCCCTATCCTTTGAGAACAAAAAATAGCAGCATAATCAAAAATGATGTTTCTTTTTCATTCCACTGATTCATATAAAATTAACTGATGATGACGAAAAACAATAAAAACATTTAACATTTGTATAGTGATATTCAGGTGGTTTAGCACGTATGATGGGGGAGATAGGCCTACTATATCAGCAACTATTATATAGCAACTAGGTATATTTATACACGAACAACCACCTTCTGTTTTCTATTTTTCTTTTTACAGAAAAAGCTTCGGAATTCGAGTTGAAATTCTCTGATCTCGAATTCATTGAAATTATAATGTGACGTCACATTATTTTAGAATACATCATCTTCAGTACCGCAGAAGAAACTATAAGCTGATTCTTACAGTGTCGCCTCTTCATATATACACTAAAACGCATTTAACTCACTAGAAAACACACTAATCTATAATTCTGTATGGTATTTACATTTGCTTATGATCTGATGGTCAATTGGACTTTCTTGTTTTCTATTCATTTTATGAAACTGTATAATCTGTTTGGTTCGAACAGTAAAAAATACGAAATCTCACCACCTCATTTCCATCAGTCATCAATCAATTGATGATATTGAATGGAATTGTGCCTTTCGAATTGAGGAGCCGTTTCTATGGCGTTCTTACTGATCTTACTGAATCTTGACATAATATTTGTGAAAAGTGATACCAAAACTAACTTTGACAATGTTACATTAATTTCTCCAGTTCGTCTTTGGATTTTTCTTTATACTATGTCATCTTGGAAAATTCCAATAGAGGTACACTCGTCTTCAGTGAACATGTCGCAGTTGGACGGTATGCGCGTTCTTATTGCAGCGGTGATTAAGAGAGCTGACACCGTCCATGTGCGACATGTTCTCTGAAGACGACTGTACATTATCGCTAATAAATTTCAGCGATTTACAAATAATCATTTTTGAAATATTGGTTATGCAAGTTATGACATTTCCACATGTAATCCTGTATTTTCTTTATGGATTGCGCAAAAACTTTTCACATGCATTCATCAACTCGTTTTGATTTTCTCAATTCACTATTTGGCACTCCCCATGAATCACCCTGTTTGAAGCAAATCATAGCATTTTGATATAATGAGAATATCAGAACATACTTTACTGAAAAAGTATCTGACAGATTTTTTCCAAAAATTTCGAAATTACCTATAAGATTTTTTTTGATTTTCATGATTATGCGTTATTTTTAAGTAACAATGATTTAAATAACTTTCTAATTTTATGTGCAAAACCTGAAGCAACTTTCCAGTTGTAATGTTCAATTGACCATCATTTCATTATCCCACAGGCGTTTGACTATACATCGATCTCGAAACGGACTACTCACCACTCCCTGCGGAATACCGAAGTCGTAGCTAGGCGGCGCTGATGTCGGTTGGTATGGACCTCTTGCGTACCTCAGGATAGCCAACTGTTGTACCCTATTCACACCGCATTCGCCCAATCCTCTGAGTTGCATCCAGTAGGCTCCTTGTTGCTGATTCGCGTTGATCACGAAATCGTATCGTTCCCCTACAACCGATAGAGAGAGGAGTCAGACGTGAATAATAATTTTAGGAAATGCAATATAAAAGGCATGTCAATCTATGCGTTACACAAAATTATTATTACACTCCAGGGATGGTGAAATAGATTGAGAGTGGGGCCGTATGAAATAACACACCGCTTTGGCGGGCTGAAAATATTTTATTACAATTAACAATTATTCAACTATTGTTTGGAAGTCGAAAGTTGGTGTGACAAATGAAATATTGATTGTTTAATAATCATTTCATCGAAATTTGGCTCTATTTCACTCGAACTGATCCGCAAAACACATTCAAGATGTTCGTTAGTCATCTTATTTCGGGGAACATTTTTACGCAGCTTCATTGTAGAAAATACCTGCTCACATATGTAAAAAACATGGACATGATTCTCTAAGCCTGTTTTATTAGATTTGGGATTTTGGTAAACTTTTATAAAAATCAAACTTTCATGAGGTGTTGAATAGCTGTTTCAGAGTTGCATCACGTTGTAGTTCGATTATTTCGAGTTGGAACTCATACAGCTGCAATGTGCTCACAATCAACGGCAAATGGATGAGAATATTTTCAAGTCATTTTCTATATTCTTGAAGTCTCCGAATTTTCTTAGGAACTCGTTTTACAAGCGATTGAGTTGACTTACATAAAAATTAACTTCATCATTAGTCTATTCACCAACGGTCTCTAACCTGGAAAAATGGGCGAGATTTTTTTGTGTAATTTGCGTTGAAGACAAACGAAACTACAACTTGAACGCCTTTATTTGGGTCCAGGCTTGGTCAAGCAACAGATTCTTGCCTTGAATGCTTTTATTCACTTTGTTTAAGTATTCAAGTAAATCTGTGAAGAATGCGAAGTCCGAAATCCATTGTGAGTCTTCAATTATTTCCAAGTTGTCCATCTTCGATTGTTGTCGCAAGAATTCAATTATTTCATTTCTCACAGGGCAATATTGTATTCGACGGCTCGTTCTGATCGCGGGCCGCCATTTCCCCATCCCTGCACTAGACACTGTTTTAGCACTAATGAAACCGATTTTTTACACCTCGACACGTGTTTCGTGTGTTTTTCGTTTGCTAACATAGTTAGTATCTTCAGGAGAAGATTTAAACAGTTTCAATTTTCTCCTGAAGATGTCAACATAGTAAACGAAACACCCTGTATTTCATCACATTTTTAGAGCTGATTTCATCAATACATCACACTAGGGGTCTAGCGGGAATTATTACAGAGATATATAGGCGGGTGTTCAAAATCGAGATTTCTCAACTTTAGGATCTTTTTTGTGTAGAAACTATTCATTATTGGTCAAAACGATTTGGAGCAGACACAAGATAATCAGAATTCTGAATCTTGAATCACCCTGTGTTGATAAATGCCAGTAGGTAGTAAATCAAAAGTTAATATGGGGACATGTGAGTCGTTCTGATAAATAATGAATAGTTTAGACACAAAATAATCCTAAAGTTTGAGAAATCCACCCTATATCTCTGTAATCATTTCCGCTAGACCTCAAGTGTGATACATTTATGAAATCAATCAATCTTATTTGAAAAAATCAACTAGTACCCTGTAGATCGTTTATTCCGATCACCTTGTATTTTCTGATGTAGCGGAAACATTTTTATGAAAAAGCATTTCAGATGATTACCAAAATTTCGAAATTGGTTCAAAAATGAGTGGACTAGAGGGCGTGACATTTATGGCCCTGATCACGATGTTCTTTGAACCTATTATCAACGGGTCTCCTAGGTTTACCTACATAGGTTTATACGTAACTGAATTTGCAAATCCCGGATTTTACAATGTGAGTACTTGGTGTTTGTCAGTAAAATTCAAGCAGCTATTAATGCCCCCCCTGATTGTAGGAATATGAAGAAAATGTCCTACTGCCTTGAATCGAAACATGACGGTATATCAGAAATCAATGATATATAGGTATGAATGTGAGATCATTTTCGCAATTCTATGAATAATTGGTAACAATTTAAACGAATATTGAAATTCCCGTAAAATTAGAATAATTATTGGTAGAAAGCATTATTTTCGAGATCTTTCGATTTCACATTCTTGCAGAAGTACTCAACAATTATTTCGAATGATATATCAGAAGGCAAATTTGCTCTAATAGGTAATAAATTATAACATATTCAACTGAAAATAAATCGTTGTTTCCTGCTATTATAATTTATTGTGCAACTCTTGAGAAACACTATTGTGACTTTTTATTCATAACCAATATGGAATTTCCTGTTGGGAAATGAATAAGAACAGAATGTGACTTGAATGGATTCACGCAACATGAAACATTAAATCTTCATAATGATGCTTTAAATTTCATTATTTCTCAAATATACCAGAGCTCGTTCACGCGGTACCGAATTAGCTATAGTTCACCTTCAAATTAATCGAAATTTATAAAAAAATTCAACCACATTGAACATAACGAAAACTACCTGAAATCTATCGGTATTCAAAACATTCAGAACCTAAAAATAGATATGTAGGTAGGTACCTACTCAGAAAATCGAATATGGCAAGTCACTGAGATGCACAAGCAAATTATACAGGGTGTATCTGAATAACACCGAAAAAATCCAAGGGGCGATTCAATGTGATATTTTAAGAAATAAAGATCGTATGAACGTGTGTCCTAATTTGCTTCGTTTTCGAGATACAGAAGTAACATATTTTTGAAAAATTCTTGCATATGAGTTTGCTTCTGTACATCGCAGCTATGCATCATGCGTGATATCGCATTGTTGCCTCATCGCGACATCTCAGAGATGTTATATATGTCGTAGATGTGTTTGCTTCTGTAGATCGCAGCGATGGAACTTTCGTAATATCGCAGTGTTGCCTCATCGCGACACCTTAGAGATATCATGTCGCAGATGTGTTTGCTCATGAACATCGCAGCGATGGAACATTTGTGATATCGCACTGTTAACTAAACGCGACATCTAACAGATGTCATGTCACATAATATGTGTTTTTGTAATTTCTACGAATCCGATTCGACTTACCAGAAAACGAGATGATGGTGTTGACCTTGACAGGATGTACTGGCTCCCCATCGGCCGCTATGAGTGTCAGATCGTGCCCTTGCACGGTCAGCTGGGCAGGGCATACCGAGGCCAACGAGTTGATCATCCTGAATCTGTATCTTTTGCCGGGCGTGATGGTGAATACCTCCAAGGGCGTGTTGGTCATGAAGCCTGTGTTGGGGTCTCTGAATTGCCCTTTGCCGTTGATCAACAAGTTCTCAGGGTGTTGGCCTGTGTTTACCTGAAACGAGCATTGAAAACCCTGTATAATGTATATCTATAGGCAATCTACAGTTATGAGTCCGCCGTAAAAACTTTTTGCTCGTTCGAAATACAGAAGTCATTTCAATACTCGTAGAACTACTATTATTACCTATTATGAGTATTGAATACCGTGAAACGTGGTTACTTTACCAGGAATATCGGGTTTTTCGCTAATAATTATTGAACGGTGATGAATGATATGTATTCGCCTAAGAAGTATGTTCAATTTTGACTCTTTCTTTATGCGAATAATAGATCTAATCTGAAGTAGGCATGGAGAGAGTATTTTATCTTCGAATTTTGAAATTGGCGAAGTATCCACACAACATGTGCCTCAAGGATCTCATCTGGGGCCACTATTATTCAATATTTATATCAATGATATATCTCAATGTTTTCGATTCGATGATAAAAATATGCCACTCAATTTCCGATGCTGACGACATCAAACTGATGATGCAGCAGGACATCAATAGTTTTCATGATTACTGTTAGCTAGATAGTCTATACATTAACTTTGAGAAGTGTTACAACATTTCGTTCGAACGCGGGAAAACATTTTGAATCACTCACTTCAAATATCTTCTCGTTCTTCAAAAATTGTTACAGCAATTAAGGATTTAGGAATAATATTCGATTCTTAAATGCTTTTCGATAATGAGGCACAAACTAGATGTTAAACAAGGACAGATTTATCGGACCTCTCTATATTTCAATGCGGCTACGTTGGTATCATTGAAGAGAAATATGGAAGAGGAGAAAACTTTCCTCTATCTCGTACGTATGTATTGCTGTTTAATCCTTATGCTGTGGTAATGTTGTACCATGTCACCTGTCACCTGGTGTAAATGAAGGTACTCACAGCCAATCTTCCGGGGAACCTCTCGGCCGCGTCCTCGTGCAGCCAATCACTCAACAACATCACGTGCGTGGTCAAATCGTAGTCGTAGAGGTGACTGTTGGGATCTTTAGAAGGCGGCTGCCGGATCACGATGCTGCCGTATAAGCCGTCCATCTTCTGCAGTCCGGTGTGCGCGTGCCAGAAGTGAGTTCCGGCATTGCCGGCTATCCATTGGTATCTGTGAAAGTTAGGGAGGATTGAAGAAGTTTAAGTTTTGATAAGTAGTGAGAACCAGTCTCGAGCATTATGGAATATTTTTCAACAGTCATGAACATTCTGGAATGTTATTGATGCTCCTGGATTATCCTTCAACATTCTGAACCATTCTATAACACTCTTGAGGATCATAGAAAATCCGGGAAGCTTTTCCAATATTTGCCACATTCTCTGCTAACAATCTAAGATAATCCAGAACGTTCTGACCTATTCTGGACCAATATCCAACACTCTTCATAAGACATTCTGGAACATTTTAGCAACAACCATACATTTTTACAGAGATGTTCGCATTAAACTCGACCTTAGATTTCCAATGAAGAGTACCGAAAGGCATTCCACCCGTTGAAAGTCGAATGCTCGAAATTGTCTTTTATCAACGCACTATCAGATGCATTCTGCCCGATCTCAAAACAAATAAGGCTAACAGTCCTAATGGAATTGTTTTCAAAAAGAGTACACCGATCCTCTGCTAGTTATTTATCATCTCGTACAAGTCGGGGATTTTTCCATATTGCTGGAAGATAGCTAGAGTCCAACCAATCCTCAAAAAAGAAAACAGAAGTCTGCCCAACAACTATTCCTGTTATCAGTCATCTCCACAGTAATGGAGAAAGCCATCAACATTGAGCTCATCTAATATCTGGGAAGCTCGGGAATCGTTAATGATGTATGACAATGTAACGCTTTTGCCACCAAAGATCAACTCTGGAGATTTACTTGCCTACGTCACACATATACAGCAAAAGCTACATTACAGGAACATGGGGAATCTTTAGCTGTGGCGTTGGATATATCGAAGGGCATTCGACCGTGTTTGGCACCAAGGACTGCACCACAAACTGTCATCATACGGCTCACCATCTCAGCTATGCCGTCTTTCATCCAGTTTTCTTTCAGGCAGATCACTCCATGTGGTGGTGGACGGAGTATCGTCTGATACCATCGCCATCTATTCCGGCATACCACAAGGATCAATTTTGGCCCCAACATTACCCCTATTTCATATCAATGATCTGTTGGGAGCAACCATACGTACCCTATCCACAGCTCTGCAGACGATAGTATACTCTCCGTACTGCGTTCTCCTCTAGAATTTCCATTTCTTTTAGGAAACTAAGAACTTACGCTGTCAATGACGATCTTGTTGAAATTACTGCCTGACGAACCAACAACCTAGTTGAATTCAATGCCACCACAACGCAAGCCAGTATTTTCTCTCGGGAGCGGAACTCAGTATGCCTGATATAACAATGTCTAGCACCACCATACCCACCAAGACCACTATATCGATGCTCGGTATTTCCATCGGGCAATACTCTTTCATGGGAAAATCATGTCCGATCCATCGAGAAAGCTGCTTCACAAAAACTCGGATTTTTATTCCGTGAGAAAATCTACCCTACACTTCAACAGCGTCTCATGATCTACAAAGCACAGATCCGGTCAGTTTTAAATACTGTTCTCACATATGGGGCTCAGCACACGAACATACGCTGATGCTCTTAGATTTCATCCAGAGAAGAGCCATCCGCCTGGTGGGTGATGCTACACTAACTAAATAACTAATAGTTCGACTTCATCAGAACACCGTAGAGTAGTCGGCGACAGAAATTTGTTCGCCTATACAACTGCAAAGCTTAAGAACCTCTAAAAGTTTTTGTGCGAATTTTAGGTGCTAAAATCATCAATAATGCCACGGTAATTTTCAAACGGCTAGGAATTTACCTCCAGTAAAAACTGACGCCACAATTTCGTAAGTGGGGGCAGAGCATAGCACAGTTGCCATAATAAACTATAATATCATGGGTTCCTCCTATTATGTTTTATTCAACGACAGAACTCTAACATCTTTTTGATAACTTGATCATAATTTGTGACTTGACAACCTTGCTTCATGAGTGAAAATGGAAAATTATCTGACCAATAACGAAACAGCATTAAGACCGGTTTCACCATTTATTCGACGTATCGCCAAATGGCGGCCATGGAGGTTTAGGTTTGTTTGAAATGAGCTCTGGAATTTAACAATTTCGAATAACGTATAGACTCATTATTTACTCAAAAAACCGTGGGAAGTGTTGCAGAAATCAATTTGAGTTGCTAACGACATAGTGGAGTAATTGAATGCAAATAATTTATTATCGCCCATATATTCCAATATTAAAGAACTGGTGATTTCCACTATTTCCAGACATTGCTGAGTTGGTATGAAATTAATAAACCTATATTGTGCACGTTTCCTTCATAACTTGGGAAAAGTGCCCGTGGAAAGACGATTCTAAGCGAGTGATTACATTTCAATCATTTCAACATTCAATATAACATCCCATTATGAAAGAACTGTCAAGCTCGAGACAACAACTGTCATTGATTTAATGTTTCTCACATTTTAGCAATAAAAACGAGATATACCTTCGTGTCAAATTTTATTTGACATCAACGCAGAATGGGTCGTAGAGTTTTAATCATATCAAAAGCAACTCCAATTTTTGGAGTTTTCTTACTGAATCTCCCACGCAGCAGAATTAATATCCGATAATTATTTTCTCAGTATCACTCATGTTTTTGTTGATACATACAAAAACATTCGTAACCTTGAAAATAATTATCGGCAATAATTTTGTTACTAGGAAGATTATAAGTGATAATCTGACTATTGAATAATAAATATAGTTCAATATAAAACATAGAAACTATTCTGCGTTACCGATCTCTACCCTTTGCTACTCAACCAAAAGTAGTTCACCTTGTCGGTCATACCATTACGGTACTGAATAGACATTCTGGCTCCATTGCTCTCATAAGGATGGTTCAACTTGTTGTGATGTGAATCAAATCAAGTATAACATATTTTAATGGTCACTATGATGCTTCGATCATTTTTTTATAGGGTCCCTGCATGCTAACCTGAATGAGTTTCCTTGCTGGATAGGACATTGCGTGACAAACGGTACTCCGTCGTAGTACTGGCTTCCGCGCTGCCAGATTCCGTGCCAATGGAGGGTCACCTCCATACCCTCGAGGTGGTTCTCCACGTCGATCACCACCTACAATCAATCAGTCAGTCAGTTGTTAATCGATATGTGCTGTCTAGTTTTCGGACCAAAGGGATGAAACATAAATACAAAAAGCTCAAAGTCATTTCCACACAATGTTCATAAAATGAAAACCAACTGTAGATTTCGGGAAAAAAACAACTACTTTCCTGGTTAATGCCACGCAGAACATTGAATTACATTCTCCCGAAATCTATGCATCGACTCGTAAACACGAATACTGATACAAGTTATTTTTTCCTGAATGCCTATTGATTTAGATTCAGCCAGGCCACGCTAGACACCTACAGATCGCTTTCGAGCTCTTTGACTCTCATCAGTGCAGGGCAGTCACCAGCCAGCAGTATTAAGACCGCCGACTAAGCGTAGGCTAGCCAAACAAAAATCAAGTCGGCATTATATTTCCTCAGTGGCGTCCTCCATAGACAATATGAGAGCAACGCCATCTGTAAAGGAAAGAAGGAAAGAAGCACACCAAAAGCAAAAGTCCAATACGGGAGTGACTGGTTGCCCGACTTGCGTACTTTCAACTTCGAAATAGCCACAATGCTCATAGTGGAATGAAATGTTGAATAAATATTAAAAAGCTCAGTGATTTCCACAAATGTTCATAAAATGAACTACAATGGTAGATGACGGGATAAAAACAACTACTTCCCTAGCTAATTCCACGAAGAATATTGAATTACATCCTCCCGAAACCTGTGCGTCTATACGTATGAACGAATACTAATGCAAGTGTTTCTATTTCTAATGCCGATTGATTATTTAGATTTAGCCAGGTTATAGCGACGACACTTACATACCTAAAAACTAATAGCATTGACAACAAGATCGAAAGTTATAATAGTAGAAGTATCAAATCTTTTTTGATGAATTCATCAAAATGTTTTCAACAATGAAGAAGATTGTTGAAAGTGACAACTCAATGTACAGAGAAATATATTGCGAATTCGCATAATCTTTCTGATAGACATACTAGGTTTGTTGTCGTTCGAAAAATATACAATCCGAAACCAGCGGAAACATGCGCAGTTCCACGGAACATGGAATAGTAATCTTCCTAACAAGTGCGGAAAGTGATATTTTCCCGCACGCGAATGCCGTTGATCCGAACGACGCGAAGCGGAGCAGTCGAGTGCGGGAATGACACTTTCCGCATGAGTTAGGAACAATATTTTTTCTACATGCGTAGGAAATTGATTGATTTGTTCAATAAATTATTCCTGCAAATAAAAACAACTAAAGATAGTGATATATTCTCTATCTTCTAATTATTACTGATTTATCTATCGTGTGTACCGTTTGAAGACTTATGTAGGTAAGCTTATTGCGAAAGCCAGCATGCCCATGGTGTTTGGCACCTAGGTTTCAGACATTTCTAGGAAATGAGCCAATAATACTTCTTTTTTACTATTGCACCACTCAATAAATCCCGTGTAGTGCTTCTGATGCCTTTTTTGAGACTTCTTTGGCAATAACTCATCTGTATCGCATCTGTAGTTGGAAGTTTTCCATCGAAATTCCACTGAATTGAAAATGACAGAAACGCTCTGTCTGTTACTCTGAGAATCACACTAACTTATTTGTGTTATGATTGACATGACAACAATTATTGTCTTCTACATCAGATCAATTAGAGGCTATAGGGGGATTTATGAAACAAATAAATAGTGCGATTTGATGGATGATTTTGTACAAACCTAATAAATACTGCAACAGAAAACCCTACAATTCTCATATTGTGTCACCCACCAGTCATAATTTGCGAGAATATTACATAAATGTTTTTCCTGCACTAGTGTGGGAAAACTTGTCCCGCACTACTGCGAGAAAATGACACTTCCCAAACTAAATTGCGTGAGGGTATAGGGTGAATCAGGTACGCTTGTATAAAAAATACTAATAGTTCTGTTAAACTGCGCATGCTCCTGATGGTTTGGGACTGTTAATTTCTCGAACGAGAATAGACCTATTGACTCTTTCTCGATCATCAATTCATCATATACATCCAATCAAAAATGGTGGTTCAGAAAATCAATTGATGAAAAAAAGAGGTCGTACCTTGTCGCCCTCGCACACTTGGATGCTGGGCCCGGGCAGCATTCTGTTGGCCGAGAGAATGCCCCTCTCGACCCCATCGGCTAAAACGCACTGGCAGGAGGACCACACGGTGTTGGTCGCGTTGGGGGTGCAAACCTGGCAGGCTCTGGGGGACAAAAATGAAAGTTAGGTTAGGTTACAAATGCAAATGGAGTATGTACACTGCGATCTTCATTATATTATTTCGACAAAATAGTACATTATATATCAAGGGACAGAAATGCAAGATTTTTTCCAAGGTGCGATTTGTAGCTCGAGGGCGAAGCCCGAGGTGTATATATATACATTTGTCATATTTATATTTGTCATAATTAGTAGAAGTTTGTGGAATTCGTATCTTGACAAAATGCATCTTGTTGACAACCCATGGTGACAGCAAATATCAAACTGAAAGTTATGAAAACAGCTTTCAGAATGGTTAACGGTTATGGAACAAGAAATCGAGGGAAAACCCCAAGAAACTACCCAGCGTGCACAAAAACATCTCAGAGATGTTAAAAGTACGAGATTTCGAGACATTGAACCTCCACTGCGATGTTCTGTTCACACATGAATAAAACTATTATAGAACAGCCAATGTCCGCCGCAGGCGGCAATTATCAAGATGTCCTTGATATGTCACAAAACTACCTTCTCCCTAGTTCTTTTTAATGCCTTTTCATGGACACAACAAAACATTTTCAACGCGTCTTGCGCACATTAAATCGCTGTAAAAAAAACATTTTCGAGGTACTTTTCTGAAGCCTTCGTCAAAATGAACTTTTGCATTAGGATTCCATTTCTCTTGAATGAAAAAATGCATTGAAAATAGATTGAACATAAAAATATTTTCTTGATATGGAATTACCTTCTTAATCGGTTTCTGAGTAGTGCTTACTACACACAGACATATAATTGGAAATAGGTTTCCCAATTTTTGAAATGTTCTCCACAATGTAAGCGTGACACGCTGCAAACGCGAATGCCAATTGCGAACAAGAAGAACAAAATCGAAAACAAATCAGAATTCATCGTATTGTGACGTAAGCATGAGATATTGTGGTGGGGCAAACAAAGAAAGGGCACAAAAGAACAAAAACAATACTTTCAATATCCTTCTGAGACCTCTTTGGGAAGTGCATATTACGCCTCAAAAAAACATCCTCATACCTACATTTCTAAAACATCCCAAAACATCCCAGGGACACCTTTCAGTAGGCAAACAAAGAAATGCTACAGAAGAACAAAAACAATACTTCAATATCCTTCAAAGACCTCTTTGGTCAGTGCATATTACGTCTCAAAATAACATCTTCATGCCAACATTTTCAAAACAGTGAGATCTAGAATTCTGTGTGATGCAGCTTATACTCGCTTCAGAAAAGGTTGTTCCGAAAAGAAAGCGCAGAGCCGAGCGCAGAGCTATACGGAAAATGAAATGCTGGTATAAACTCCCTAGGGAGAAAATATGTCACATTATCTCCCTAGGGAATAATACGAGACTTCTGACCCTCTTTTATTACCAGAGAAACTGACTTCTATTCTCGCCGGCGTAATATATTGGATTGTTTTATAAGGATCAAAAGTCAAACAATGTCAATTTTTCTGCAACTGAAAGAATTAACTAAAATAAATATGTGAACCACCAATGCCGTGCCATATTTATGGTATTCAACAAATAATCCTTGTGATGAGAATATTCTACTTGCATTAACATTCAATTTTAAGGATGTTCGAATTGTGGTATCAATATAAATACAACCACAGAGTGACCCATTTGTATATGGACCAGGTGTCAGCCCTTATAGCAAATACCGCGCCAGTGCCAGGTTATCGAACAACAAGTCTGAAAGTTGTTGTTCGATGGCCAGGTATAGAAAGAAGACATAGAAAATGTTAGGTTAAGCAAAGTGTGCTCACCGGTGTCGGTGATAAGCTTCAGTAGCAGAAAAACGCCGACGTTGAAGAAAGAAGGAAGAAGAAAAAACAACAATAATAATTGCGATTATTTATTTCTCTCCATACTCCGCTGTGTTTGGCTCGGTAATCAAATAAAGGTTAACATTATCGATGTGTGAGACAAAAAACTATTGCTGGCCGTGATTTCTCAAAAAAAAGTTATCCATCCCGAAAATAATGAATGGAATACAGATCAACCAAGTAGGTATGTGAATCTTGAAGGCTTTCCTGACCAAAACAAGAATACTTGACTATAAAATGGGATATTCCAGCACCTCGAGAAAATCTCATTCTCTCATCAAATAGCTCGCCTCCCATTGCCCTAACTGGCGTTCATGCCAGTGAATAATGATTCTTGGTGTTCAGAAACACAAGTTAGAGTAAGATATAATGACAGGTCCTCAATGCGCATGAATTAAGTTCTCCAACTCGATCTTTTGAGTGGCGTAGCTCCTTTCTCATGGCATCAGCGTCTAAATAATAGTTTATCGTTTATCTCAGTGTATTATACTCGAAATAGTGCGAAAAGTTGAGACTGTTTAAAGGGGTGACCTCTTGCACGAGTGTAAAAAAAAAACGGTTTTTTTCTGCAACCGATAGACAAGTCGTCCATATTTATACCAACATTAGCTCTTGAATTGACGTTTCTATTACTGACACAGAAATAGGTTTGTTGCTAGGCAACACTTCTAGTTCCTAGGAATTGAAATTGGACCTCAGCTCCTTGGAACTAAAAATAATGATATACTATGTCATCAAGAATAAACAACACAGGTTAGTATTTATTATATTCAACAAGGAACTCACACACAATGACATACCTAGTCAATTCGAACATCCTTGAAAATGGAAACAACCTGATCTCTGAATTTCGAATTGATCACTTCGAAGAGAGAAGAACAAATGAAAAACAAGTTGCTGGATTGCGGGATACGATACATTCTCTGGCATATCAGTTAAAATGAAAATGATGAACCCTGTATATTTCATGGACAAAATAATCTCAGAATAGTTATTCGTTTCACTAGGTGGAAAAGTACAAGATTTAATGCCGCGGCAGGCGTTTCATAGCCTAGGCATTACATCTTCTCTCCTGCCATGTGAAACATAAGATTTTTTCTCTAAATTTCTTTCAATTTCACGCAAATCCAAATAACCCATCAGTTTCTGTTCACCAAAAGTCATTGTCAATTTTGATTATCAATTTGATTGAAATTACTTGGGACGTTTCATAGTAACAAACTTTTCTGCCTGTGGAGTGTTATTCAAAAGACACTTTCGATGTCAGTTGGAGAAGAAATGATTATATCCTATTCATACCATGTTATACTTACGCTCCTAATACTGTGTAATACTCCAATGTGAAGTGGTAATAACATATTTTTGGTGGTTCTCCTTCTCTACAGGCTCTAGCGCACTCGTCAGGAGCTGACAGTGAAGGATTTCTTCTCAATTCTGCAGTCGAGGATGTCCTGCAAACAAAAATCATAAACAATAACAATAGGACGAAATACGAGAAATAACGGAACATTTAGAATTCATGATTGAATGATTTTGTCACATTTTTTGTCCTAAGGAAAAGAAAATGAATAATCAATTATAAGGACTCTTCCCACTAATAATTAATTCTCAAATGATACGTAAAACCACAATTTTTCATGTAACATACAATTGAATTTGAGGTAGGTACCTAAGATGAGAATTATAATAAATAAACCATTACTTGGTCCAATATGGTACAATATACCATAGCTATGGCTGAATTCTCAAGAAACGTAGAATAAAGCACTTTTAATATCAGCATACATTCATGAATTATCTCAAGTATTTTTTTTTTATATGGATGAGACGGTTTTTTGTTTCAATACGTTTGCCACCGAGTCCGAATTCGACATTCTGCAGGTAGAAACCATTTCTATCTATCACCGGTGATACAAAAACTGTAGATCCTAGCTGTACTATAATTATGTGCATCACCTGTAATATTGATCATGTAATTCCGTAGCTTTTACTAAAATCACGAATTGGGAATGAAAACTTCGGATACATCCACTAATGGTTCAACAATGAATTGAGTACCTAGTCCTGTAAATAGTTTTATCTGATGGCATGTCATAATGACAACGTTATGTCACTCAATTTTGATGACATAAGGAAGCTCATTATGGGACTAAGTACCATAATGAATTCATTATGGTACTAAGTACCATAATGAAATTCTATAAGGAAAACATGTAATGGTTTGATCAAAAAAGTTTATTCAAAATGCATAACTATGTACAAAACTATTTATTATAAATGGTAAAAGAACAATTACTACAATTTGTAATATTAATATAATGGCAAAGCACAGCTCACTCACCTACTAATATTTGAAACTACACAATACTTACTCCTTTAAAAATAGTTGTCATTGTGACATGTCGAAAATGCAGTTTTTAATTTTTCGAAAATGTCTTGATATAAATGCCATCAGATAAAATTTTGTATGTAATACGAATCATAAACAATCATTATGGCACACGCCGTGTTATCGGACTCGGCTACGCCTCGCCCGATAACATTCACGACTTGTACCATAATGATCGTCTTTATGATCCTTATACATAAATAACTATTATAGTTGCTTTGACAGGGTAGTATAGTACAGAAATAAAAAAAAATTCATTTAAGCGATAGAATATCACAAAAAAAGTCCCTCCTACAAAATTTGAAAGGATATAGGTATAGGTAGGTACTCAAGATCGTTTGAATTCGCCGATAAAGTACTTTAGGGTTAGGTACCTACTACTGAATATACCTTCTGAGTAAGAATTTTTCATTGTTGTGAATGAATTAATCCCAAAGGAAAATAGTGGTTATCTTGAAATTGCGCTTTTGAGGTCCTTGTGACGGTCTGAAACGCGGCCGGAGATTATTTATATTTATACCGTCTTTTGAATTTTTGGCGAAGGCACTGATTTTGTGCTCCTTCATCAATAGTAGGTACAGTGCTTCCGTAAAGTACTGAATAAATTAATTTTTAGCCAAACTATACATTTATGAGATCTCCTGAAAGAAGTCGATTTTTGTTCACAATTCGTCAAATTTTGATAGAAAAATTTGATTTACAGGGTGGTCGGTCCACTTGATACAAGAATAACTATTTTATCAGGTCGATAATATATTTATTAAACCAACAGAATGCACCTGTCATCAGTTGAAATTCGATTCAATCTGGATAATGGGCCAACATAATTTGTGTTTGGAATATAACTATTTGTTTTGTTCATCGAATTAATTTTATACCGCTAATTCAATTGAAATGCTTCCTTGATTAAAACAAGTTGAATCTTTGAGAGGATTATCTATCTAGTTGATTCAAAAATGTACTCACAAAATTAATCCAAACACAAATTATTTGTTGATGCAACCAATTCTTTTTTTCCTGTTTCTCTTTCGTGATTGTTCTTCTGAGCAGAATAATTGAGATGTTTTTGGCTTTGTGAAAATCAATGAGACAATCGAGAAATCGAGCTTGCTCAATTTCAGGATCAATTTTAGTAGGGCACATACCTATAATCCAAATGTTTCACTGGTCCATGTGATCTTCTCCCACTGTTCCCGGGAAGCAAACCAGGATGGGTCTGATAGACACCTTGGGACGAGAAGAAATCATTGTTTTCAGCGAGTTGTTCTGATGATGACCACCAACTAGCTGCCGTTTCTTGGTCATTTGCAGCAGCTGAAAACAAAAACGAAATAAAAATTACAGCAAAATCAAACCCGTCTAGATCATTAAGATTTTCGTTAACTATATATATGGTTTCAGGAGAATATATCTGAAAATACAACTGATTTATGTTGACCTAAATTGTTGTTTGAAACACTAATAAAACCTGATTTTATACAGTATATGTTACAATTTGCTCCACCCCACCCCTGTACTTTCGCATTTCTATTTGGACAATTCAAGATTTCATTTCTCATGATATACTACTCAAAATTGTCTTCTTCTTCTTCTTCTTCTTCTTCGAAGCATTGGTGGGTGGGTGAACCCCCTGCACGTAGGCCCATTGTGCGCCCACATGTTACGACATACAGCTGGGTATGCCCACTGCCTTGGAGAAGTTCAGCAGCTTCCTCAGCTGAATCTCTTTTACGTCCTCTGGCCTCAAAATTATGTTGCCAAGGACAGCCCTCCTCTGATGCGTCAGTGCTGGACACTCAGTGAGGACATGTGATGACGTTTCGTCATCTTCCAGGCACCATCTGCAAAGGGGGTCATCCTTGATCCCAATAAGCTCTAGGTGCCTATTGAGGTGGTTGTGCCCCGTTAGGAGCCCCACTACCATTTTAAGGTTTCGCCTGTTTAGGAATGAAACCTCTTTTGCGAACCTCTTCGAAGGTTCCTTTATGTGGAGCTTCGATTGTCTCATTCCTGGTGTGTCCTTCTATATTTTGAGGAATTGCTTTTGCAGCTGTTGCTCTATGGAGGACATTGCCAGGCTATTTGGTATTCCCAAGATTGGTTCCGGTCCGACCGAGGTCCGTCCTGAACCGATCTTTGCCAGTCTGTCTGCCTCCTCGTTTCCCGGTATTCCCGAATGTCCCGCGACCCAAAATTGTCTACTTTGTCACGCAAAAAAAATATCAATCACAATTTCTAAGCCTAATGATATCAAAAAACTTCATCAAGATTAAAGAAAACAGATTAGGATTCACAAAAAAAAGTTCGATAATGGCAATCGATTTGGACTGGCCACAAAAACTCCAACATAGATTAACAGTATGAGGAGTGTTTGTTATCAACGTAACAATTCCTGAATAACTGCATTTTTCAAGTCACATAATTCTTCCAAGAATTTGAATATTACCCGACATGAAGGTAGTCCCGATTAGATCATTTGGCTTACAGGGTAAGAAATTCAGGCCAAGAAATAGAGGAGAGATATCACCAGAAGAACTGGGGAGAGTTGGAAAGAGATATGAAAAGTGTATAGAGAATAAAGGATTTCATCGAGAATACAAAAATCTGAACTTGATGTTTTTGTTGCTGATGTTATTTTTCGATTGGTGTTATTTAGTTTTTTCTCCTTATTATTATTTATTTTGATCTTATTCGTTATTTATCTCACTCTGTAGACAGATGACCTGACCACCAACATGCCTGGTATCGTTCAAATTCTCATAAGAATCATTATATACGGTGACTTGGAAAATGCAATTATCCAAAAATTGTTACGTTAATAAAAAATACCCTTCATGAGATATTGTTCTGAAAATTGATATTGGAGTATTTGTGACCAGTCCGAATCGATTGCCATTATCAACATTTTTGTTAAAAAATGCCTACTCCGTTTTCTTTAATTTCGCTGAAGTTTATGTGATCGCAGTAGACCAAGAAATTGTGTTTGATATTTCTTTTTGCTGGACAAAGTAGACAATTTTGAATAGTATATTATAAGAGAAAAGGAAATTCAATTTGCTTTAGGAATACGAAAGTACAGGGATGGGGCAGACCAATTTTTTTTTTAATATCGCTTGGAGCGTCCGAAAGGAAATCCCTATAATGTTCAAAGAACATCGTGCGTTCCTAGGGAGGATAGGGACAGGAGGTAGGTATTGGAATTATTTTGGAACTTCTGGAGATTATATGTTGTTGGGAATACTTCCTCAGGCAATGAATTCCAGAGCCTAGATTGTATATATCCAAAATGAAATGAACAAATGATGATGATGAGTGTGTTATATGATAAATACACAACATATAGAAAATACTGATAACAGAGTTGCTAAAATTTTCTATGTTGTGTATTTATCAACACAATTCACCTTTTTTAAGTTTGCCTATTTATAAAATTGTGTTCTCAAATTTTTTCAAACAACAATTTATTTTCTATTTTTTAGTTCAGATAGCCGCAAGAGCGTGTTTTTAGTTGCTGTGGAAGTGGATAATTTGAGAGTCTGTTGCCTTCCTTGGATGTTGTAACCATTTATCAGGCTCCCTCTCGACAAAATTTCATTTCATACGAGTACTTGGTGCAAGTAATTACCGTCTCTATGGATATAACTACTTTCATATCATACGAGTGTAAGTGGTGCAAGACATTCTGTTGTCTTTGCTCAGCCTGAAGATCCTGATGTAGCTATTGATAAGAGTACTTGATATAAGACCATGACGGCGTGTTTCTGGTTATGCAAAGCATTGTTAAAAGTATTCCAAGGAACAAATACGTACATTTGAAATTTTGGTGAAGGAACGATTTGAAAATTCACCATTTTATTCTAGAAAAAATCAATCTCTCATTGAGAAGATACTGATCAGGATAATGCAAGAAGAAACAAAGTATTTAATCATGCTTTGTCATACAAAATCATGTTCAAATATTCCGTTACATGAAAACATACATTCCAAGCCATCGAACATCCACAGTTGGTAATAATATTAAATCCTCCACCAAATACACCTTAAATATGCATTTTTTTCTATAGTTATGAAAAATCAGAAAGCATCCAAAAAATGTCCATTCCATATGAGTTGTTTCTGTGACCTATACCACACATGCATGATTCGGTTTTTATTTATTTTCTTGTGTTTCCTGTTAGTTAACGAGCTAATAATTTAGCAATGAATTAATTCATAAACTTTCCTAATTATAAATATGAAGCTGGTAAATCGACTGATTTCACTTTCAATATAATCAATTTACAAGGTGTTTCGAAATTCGATATTGTGCTTTCAGGGGCCTATTTCTCAGGTCGAAATACATTTTTTTTTCTATAAACATGTGTTCGCGTACACTTCATTACCGATCTACAGAACATTGCAGTTTAAAGATCCTTAATTTTTTCTTCATATTCTCTTTATATTTCAGTTTTTTTCGAGTTAGTTTAGTACATAGGTGACGTTTTACGCCCGGTTTTACGTTAAGTTAAGGATTCCGATCATAATATTATCTCGTGCATTATTTGATACAAATTACGGTAGAAACGGTTAGGTATAAGGTGGTATTCCAAAGGAATTTCAGGGCCTTCACGAAGTTCAAAATCATTAATTTTTTTTGAACAAAATGAGTAAACAGCTTTAATTCAATTTTCATTTACCAAGACATACAAAAGGATTCGAAATAAAGTACAAATATTGAACACGTTAATAAAGGAAGGCGTAGATCGGATATTGAATACCTTTTTCGTTAATTTCGAGTCTGAATTCAAAATAAGCACTTCCTATCAATATGATACATTATAATGATAATATTCTCAAAATTTGAGATTTTCCCTAAATAGTCTAACGTCATGACCTATTATACTTCTTCTTACGAGTTAAATATCCTCAATTCTGTATTTTTTCTCCAATATCGATTGAAGCATGACGAATTCACAAATCACAGCAGGTCTCTATATAGGATATGATGGACATATTATTGTTTTAATTTTGGCAACATAATTACCTACTTGTATATATCGTACTAATCGTAATACTTGTGGAATAGAAAAAAAAAAGTTTATTTATAATCTCCGAAACCTTCAGTTGAGTATAATGTAATGGCTCAATTAGCACTCATTTCAGTCATTCTCAAGAGCTATAACATCAACCATAAGATTCGAAATCAAGTCTTGTAATATTTTAATGCACAAGCGCCGGTATAAACGATGACTATCGTTTATCTTTCAGTCAATTTAAATTCATGATTATGTATATAAGATCTGATGAATATTGAATATCTCCGTTAATAAGCTAATATAATTTAGCTATCTTTTCTTCCTCGAGTTCAGCGTGTTATAGTTTCGTTGATATTTGCAAAGAAAAAATTAATTCACATATATACTCATCACATTATGTATATACGCGCCTTTTATCAGTTTACACATTTATCATGTATATGTATACTCACATCAATAATTATGACGTAATTTTGATTATAATTACCACTAATTCTTCACTGATTTGGTTCAGAGGTGATGAACAGATAATAACTATTTCACAGTTTAGCGCTTAGTTAAACATACAGGGTGAATGAATATGTGCAAAAGAATGTAGGAGGTGATTCCTTTACTTTTCATATTTCATAAAAAAAGCACATGCAAGCATGTGTTCTAACTTGCTTCGTTTACGAAGTACCGAACAGGGTATCCATGTTTTCATTTACTTCATTGCTTCGTTTACAGTAACATGTAGCTTCTTTTGGTGTAATCAGATTCAGATTATTAATTCCATTGGCGCCGCAGTGGGTTATACTTTCTATCTATTTATTTATCAGATTGAACAATTATTGATATTGTCCCTTTCGTAATCCCGCTTACTTTTTGAGGAACCAATTGACATTCGATTTAACTACAAATTTTAATGTCCCTCCAACTTTCAGAGGTCACTATCGTGGTAAAAAAAAATCCATGAATTGTATATGTATACAGTATCTCTCAAAAAGTTGACATCGTGTAGGAAATTCGACTTGGACGTTAAGTTTTGCATTGAAAAAGATGCGAAATGGCCTAGTCACTAGTCGGTCTCGAATTAAACGCTGAAAATGGACTCAATTATCTGAATTTCAAAAACGTTCTCTGAGAAAAGTTGATTCTATTTCGACTTTCAAATTTGAACGTTCCATATATAGCAACTTTTAATTCTTGATATTTTGAAATTGCTACGAAATTTCTATAATATTGAAGAAATTGTGAATTTGACAAAACTGACTAAACTCACGTTGGAAACGTAAAGGAGTTTGATGATATTTTGATTGATGATATTGGCATCCTAACTGAAAAAATCCATTTACATGAATTTCGCTCCTAAATGGTTAAAGATACATCAACTTTGCATCAAACTCAACAGGAATTTTAATCGAGATTATCATTTTCTAGAGAAAATTTCATTATTGTCGGTGATTAGTGATTGAAAGTTAGTAGCATATAATGAAGCTAGAGGTATGTAACAATTTTGTTAAAATATTTCCTGCATTGAAATTAAAAAAAAAAAATGTGTAAAATCGAAATTAAATATCTCTTCGCAGTAAACATTTATAAAATTCAAATAAATTCATAAACCCATTTGGAAAATGTTAATTTCGTTATGTTGCAAAATTCACGTTTCATCTGTTTTTAAGCAAAACTTAACACAAGCGGCGAATTTCGACATAGATTATTATTGAAAGTATTTCCCAAATATGATGCCAACTTTCTTGAAGACACTGTATAAAGAACCTCAATAATTATTTCATTCACTATTCAATGCACTATGCAGGGTGTCCCTAAATTAGACTGCCAAACTTCACCAGTGGCTTCTACGAATAAAAATGGGAAGGAAAGTTTCGATAAACATGAGTCGAAAAATGTCTCCTGAAGGTGATATTCCTTTAATATTTCCGAAAAGCCATGTGATAAAATGACGCAATTCGGTACAAGAACTAAACTTTCCATGCCCACTCCAGTGAACATGCGAAATGATTCCAAATTTGCATACAGGAGTGTATAATACAGGGTGGGACTACATTGAATATTGCTTTTGGGTGTATGATAAATTGACATTCATCATACAGGGCGTGGAAAGACATTCTGAATTGAGACTCTATCACGAATCTGCGATTAGAAGTCTATAAAAATCACAAGTTTCCATCGTTCAAGTTTGAACCCCCTGATTGGGTATGAATTGCTTTATATAAATATATATCCATTTTTGTATGTTCATAATTTATCTGAGAATATTCCTTTTCAATACATTGAATATTGCTCGAACTTTTTCGTATGCATATTCTCCGACATTTCAATCTCGGATTATGAAAATCCACACCTCGTTAAAAGAAGTGCTCTTGTTCCGTATCTATCAGATGTACCATTTTCGAGAAAAATCGATTAAAAAATATTGTTACATCACAGATATTATTCATAATACTGCAATAAATCGTAGTGAATATGGAGAAAATAATGCACAAAAATTGAAGTAATTTTTATCATCATTTTCCCATTTCACGCGCCTATATAAAATATTTTGGTGAAAAAAAAGTAATTGACTTTATTTTAGCCACTATGATTTGAAAACTGGCAACGTTATGCATGAGATGTGAGTGAACAATATTTTTAAATCGATTCCACTCGAAAATGATACAATTGGCGATAAGGAACAGAAGCAAATTATTTCTGTAAAACGGTGTGAATTTTCATAATCCGATATTGAATTGTCGAAAAATATGCATGTAAAAACGTTTAAGCGATATTTAATGTTGTCTCACCCTGTATTATATACTCCTGTATGAAATTTAGAAATTATTTTATTTTAACTGCACTGGGTATGGTAAGTTTAGTTCTTGTACCGAATAGAATCATGTCATCATATGGCGTTTCGAAAATATTCAAGAAGGGAGCCACAGCTCCTTCCTTCTTATTTTTGGTCCTACAAGCCGCTGGTGAATTTGGCAGGCTAATTTCGGGACACCCTGTATATTCACATCATCCGGGAGATTGCTCACTCATGAAATATTTCAATTTTGGTAATTTTGCTCTTATCATTCCAACCAATTCATGTTCAGGAATTTTATGAAAATTCTGTATACTCCACTGGATTCAGGATGTCTTGAAATATTACTGATCACAGTTTCATCGAAATCTGTTCAGTAATAAAAATTGATGGGTTGATTAAACGGCATATTTTTCAAATTTCATTCCTTTATAACTTTTTTATTGATTGACGCATTTCAACGTAATTTACATGTTACCCATTTGAAAATGTCACAAATCCAGAGGTGTAGTCAGATTTTTTCTAAAAAAATCGCTAGTAATTTTTTTAGATTTTTGACCTTGAAAAATCAGATTAGTTGGCCCTGGAAATGGAGATTTATTCATGATATTTGGTGTCCTAATAGACTTTTTGAATATCTACCTAACAAAAAAAAAATCATTCCAATCGGTTGAAAAATGTAAGTTTTATAAGGGTGCTTCCATCTTAAATGGGTCACACTGTATATAAATTGTCCAATGATGGAAAAAGAAGGGCAAATTGTTCTAAATGCGCCCCAAAGACAGGCGGAAAAGAAGATGAAATTTGTAACTTTATAGTGAAATATCTTGATAAATAATGGTTTGTTCACATTTTCATTATCAAATTCGTGTTTTTTAGACAAAAATACGTAAGTACCGAAAAAAAATTTTCGAAAAAAAACCCATCGCATGATAAGTGCAAAATCACCTCAATTTTTAATTGGAGTAATATTAGAGTGATATTTTCTAATATCAATAATCGGAGATAAAATAAATTCTCTTAATCGAAACAGTTCACTGTACTGTGAATTTTAGTCAATGTCAAGGATATCCAGAAATTATAGGTGATCACACTCTCTCATCTCATCTCGTTTACAAAGGATATAATTTATTATGCTAATGAAGTCGAATGAGAAACGGCTTCTCAAAGAGATCAGTATCTTGTTAAGTAGCTGCCACCATGCCATAAAAAATGATTTTTGGTGAAATCGCCAATAAAATCACTAACTGTGAAATGTTTTTTATTTTGAAACGGAACTTCGTGAAAGCTGTTTAATGGCACCCGCAGAATAGCAAAATTACTATAAAAACTCGAAAAACGAGATAGAAACAGAATAATCAGCATAGGTATGTATATGCGACCATTTCTAAAAATGGTCAAAACACGAATTTTCACTTATATTACCACTAGTGGTTGCATTATCTCCGTAATAATTCAACACTACATTAAATTGGGCAAGGAAATTTCACACCAGAATAATGCTGAATGAGTACATAATTCTCTGAAATTATCATAATTGATATCACGATGTTCTGAATATTCACTTATTGTAATACCACTAGAGGTCAAATTATTTCCGGAAAATTCTTCGAGGTCATGGAGGTTTGGGAAATTATTTACGAAATACTCATGAACGAGAAAAATTGCCCGGAAAGTAATTGGACCTCATGTGGTATTCGGTAAGAAAATTCACACCAGAATGGTACATTCCTGGCTATATGCCACGATTATATCTATTGAACACACACGATAAGAATTCGAAAACAAAATCTCCTGAAGTAGAGAATTTGCATTGTCATTCATATAAAAATATGCATTCATTCTGCATAATCAACAGGAAACAACTACTTCCCTGGCTATTTGAAACGTCGAGCATTAAATTATATCTGTTGAATATCCAGAAATAAATTTTGTTTTCAAATATTTATCGTGTGTGTTCAATAGATAAAATCGAATGTTCGTCGTGGCATATAGCCAGGAAATTAGTTGTTTTCTGTTGAATAAACCGAGAGAGAATTAATATTTTCATCACATGGAGAATGCGAATTCTCAATGTATTTCTTTATACAGTATGATGCAAATGTATGAAATAAATTCATTTCAAAACAAGACGACTTTCGAAAAAAAAAAAAAAAACTAGAGTTTAGAACTTTTTTTTTCGACGTATTTTTTTAACTAGACGACCCTTCGATGTTCAATTCTCAGTAGCAGACCTCTGCAAGAATCAATTAATAACATGATAATCCATTTTAATTTCAATCTTCTTATGCAACATTTTGACTGTTGAATAGACGATCGGTAGACCTTTCAATCAAGGTGTCACATGACCCCTATTTGTATTTGAAAAAATCGTCCATTACGTCTTTACTCCAACACCGGTGACGTAACATCTCTCATATGAATATCATGAGATGAGGCTTCAGAAATTAAAACTCACTTGTTTTTGGAATTTTTTCAAATGTCGCCCATTTCTGAAATAATGAATTTATTCCATACATTTGCATCATACTGTATATATTTCCAGTTTTTTTGGGTTCATAAATACATCTGGGAATATTCCTTTTCAATAGTTTCACCCAATCACCTCAATCGCAGATTTTTGTTTCTGATAGAAGTGGCTACACTGTATCGATGGAAATGTTTCAGACGGATAGGGAATGTTCAATTATCAAAGCATCCCAATTTTCAGAATGTTCTGTCTTTTCGTTCTCCAGATACTTTTAATAGGCCCATCCACCGTGGATCACCCTGTATGTATACAAACTGAATTGATATCGAAAACCATCATCATTAAAACACTGACTCGCCCTGTATAAGTGGTGCAAGATTATGTATTATTATAAGCTTGGGGGGATGCTAATGTGAATAATGGGAATAATAAAATATATATCGTATTTTTAAGAATTTGGTAGAAATATTTTGTTTGAAGTATTTTTATCTTCATTCCATTAATGGTGATGAAAATTGGAGAAGTAAAACAAAAAACAATTGAATTTCATCAGGGTATCACCTAAAAAAATTATGAATCTGTGGATCAAGGTGATGCTTCAAAATTAAAGCATTTCATTGGTTAGAAAATGAAGGTGTGAAAATTCTGTAGAAGAGAAACGACATTCCCATCCATCTCTTATTTATAATAATCATTCGAACACTATCATTATCTCTACTTAATGATGATAATACACACAGGTATACATCAATATCACATAGCTTGAAATCGAAAACGCCCTGAACAAATCGGTGTATTTTTCATTCAATATTCAAGGCCTCTAGTGATCCGAATGATTTCATCCATAAATCTATTGAGAGGGAAAGTATATCTTGGACATTAGAATCTAACCGGAATTAAATACAGGTAATTGTTTGACGGCTACTAGAGCATGAAATTATATCACAAGTTTATTTATAAATTTCTCCACATCACTGGATTGATATTTATTTATTGGAATACGGAGTTTCAACAGCACCATGAATAAAAGATGGTGGGCAATTAATACAATTAACAGCTATATCCACTTTCCTTGATATAATGTCCATCCACCCGAGTTTCATTCAACGATTCATATATACGAAATCTTGTTGCAAGTGTAAATGTCCAATTGAGATTGAGTTGAATCATGTATACATATTACGGTTTATCACAAATGGAGCATCAAGCCATTTTAGCAATATTTGGTATCTGTAGGTGTGGATGGTGCTGGTACCTAGGTTTTTTTGTTTATAGCAGCCCCTCATTCTAGTTCTTTGAGGAATTCAAGGGTATTTGGGGATCTGTCTGTGATATTTTCCCCAAAGTCAGCTGGTATGTTGCCAGTATATTCGATCCCTTGTGATGTACTGCACAACACTCCGCCAAGATGTGGAGGGGTGTTTCTGGATATTCCCTGCAGAATTTGCAGGTGCGGTCTTCCTCTAGGCCTAGCTTCCTCATAATAGTTCTCCTCACCATGATATGGAGTGGTAATGGAACACAATGCAAATGTGGAATTGTATACTATCATTTTTTATTTCCTACTCTTACAAAATATTCCGAAGAACTTATAATCTCCAAAGGTTCAGAAGCCATTTCAATAACCTCCTCTTCCTATCCTCCTTAGATACGCACGATGTTCTACGAACATCATAGCGATCATCCTGCAAAATGTCTGTTTCATTGTTCAAGACATTTTGCAAACAAAACACAAGCATGCCTTTTTCTCTAGAAAAGCCGATCTTACGGTGCCCAACATAAGCTTGTCAGTAGTAACCATACCTTTGAAGACATCCATTTCGATGCTTGGTATTACTATCAGCAATGACCCTCCATGGGAAAACACGTGGGATCAATTGCTAAAAGTGCATCCCAAAAACTTGGTTTGCTGTTTCGGGCTAGGAGCTATAGTCAGCTGCTTATGATCTATAAGGAATACTGTTTCCATATTTGGAGTGCAGCACGTAAAGATATCCTGAAACTGTTGGATTTCGTCTCGTGGGTGATGCCTCGCTCACAAACTCCTTCACTTCTCTGGAACACCGACGAAAAGTTGGTGATCTGGCTCTATTTTATAGATATTCTCATGAACGATGCTCTTCTGAAATATCAACAATTATTGTTCCTCCCTTGGCAGTCCCCGCGAGATTACCCCGCCGAGTTGAGGCTTTGCACCCCTTCGTGGTCACTTTGGAGACCTGAATAACATCTCTTTCCAAAGTTTCGTTCATGCAACGGACAGCGAGGCTCTGGAACACATTGCCAATGGAGGCATATAACCTCCAGAAATTTAAGAAGAACACCAATTCCTACCTTATTTCCTTTGGTTCTCACGATGTTCTCTGAATATTACAGGATATCTCTTTTCGTGAGAACCAGAACATAAAAAAATATAGTGGCAGTGAAATACTTTACCTCATACGTCTTCACTATCTACGCTTATGTTCAAGTAGTACTAGAACTATTAGGTGGATGTGATATTCTATCGTCCTCAAATACTTTCTAATCTAATCGATCAAATCTTGTAATTTTCAACATAAATATGTATGAATCTGTAACAAATATGTACATTATTATGACACTACTATATTTGAATAGTATTAAGAATACCAACCTATAGATAGTATGTGACCAAGTACCTATTATTATTTTTATGCTTTCACTTTTGGGCGTTTCATATCAGACATATCTTTTGGATAGACCTTCAGGTTGAAATTCTTTTTGGGAGGACTAAGCCATTTCATCACGAACTTTCAATTTGATATGATATGATATGATATAGCTCTAATGGATCCTATAAAATTTCACTGATAATTTGAATATCAAGGAGCTGGTATTGGTGTGAACATGATGAATTGAGACAGCTATTAGTAAAGTCGTAACATTAGATGATTAGGTGACAGTAGTGTAGCCTTGGGGTAATTGGGCTTGGAAGACATTGAACTAGAGGAGATCGAAACATGAAGCTATACAGGTTTTGTAGAAAAGTGTTGAAAGAAAGAAAGAGCTGGCAACTTTCTTCTTAAACTATTGATACTGATATTTAAATTGACATCTCTTTATCCATGGTATGTTTCCAGTTCATTTGCTGATGAGTTAGAAAAAACTGCAACACTTTTTTTCAACAGTTATCGGCGTGATTCGAAGTAAATTTTGTTAAGAACACAATCCCAATCAGAACATAATGATAAACATTGCTTCGCTCAATTATACGGGAAGGCCTTAGTATTCAAGATTGAAAAAGGACATTGTGTTTCTCCCAGTATAATAGTCAACCATCAATATTTCTCGAGATCAAAAATTCAGGCTGATACAACGACAAAAATGTCAATAATCTGCTAGAAATTTGATCAAATCGGAAGACAATTGAAAAAGTTACAGCGCAATATCGAAACTTATTTCTCTCTCACACTCATGCATTGAAATAACCCTTATAATCAGTTGTAATAATCTCTATAACCGATTAGGTAATAAGATACAGGGTGTCCTATTTGGAAATCGAGAATGAAATGAAATGTGAGAAAGTGCCCTCTAGTGAGCATATTCGAAGTTCCAAATTTTAGAAATATAGCTGGAAAATCGAAGGAGAAAATAAGGAATATACCATGAGTCTGTGTCCATTCTGTTACCCATCCAGAATCTCAATAAAATTGCAGTAGAATGATTAAGTAGATGGGCTGGAAAGGTTCAATATAATTAATTTTTTGAATTGAATATTCATGAACAATATGAACGAGCCTGATTTATTTATAATGTATGGGATCTCCATATGCCCATTCCGGCCCATTCTGCTTTCTTGATTTTCTTGCTATTAGTCGACTGTTTCTTATGTTCTTGTGATAACATATTTCATGTCTTCCATTCACCAACTGTTGTCAAGAAGATTATATTTACATACATATTTTAATTTGAAAAGTATCTGCGATATTTTCTATAGTTTCTTTTTTATATAGGTACCTCGTACAATATTGTTTTTTTATATCAGAACAATTTATTAGAAGATGTGGAGAGTGACATATTTCGCACGAGTGATATACCATGACGCCGCATATAGCATGAAATACACTTCTCAGCGAGTTGTGTACACTATTTTTCCATGAATATAAAATTCAAAACACGAAATACTAATACAATTCCAATTGATTTCAATATAACTTGCTATATGTCTTTTATCTACAGTGTCATCCATGAAGTCGGCATCATACGGGAAAAGGTTTTAATATTCGAACTGGGTGTTGAGTTTTGCTTCGAAAAATATAAAAAATATGAACTACCCATGATATTATAGCTCATTCTTAACTGTTTCGAGCAACCAGCATATCCAATTATTTCTTATTCCCCATAAAAAAATATCATCTGAATGTTGGAGACTTGGCAACATTGTGCTGAATGCTGAGAACTGACAAGATTACGCCCACGAATCGTACGCCGTGTTGTCATGTTCACCGATTCAAATGCCCTCTAGTGTGGATTTATAATTATTATTTGCACAAATTCATTATAAGCAATTAGCCACAAATCATAAGGGAACATTTTGAGACATTTGAATTCTCATTGCTAATTGCCCTAATAGCACACAACGTCCTAGGGACGTCCCTATTTGGTACAATTCAAGTCCGAATATCCCGGACCAAAAATGAGTGTCCTTGGGACTTCTCATAATGTTCATCTCATGCAATGTCTGAGCAGGAACGTCCACGGAATGTCCCAGCAGGTACATCATTCCAAATGTCCTAGAAATAGCATCCCTTAGACGTCTCACGTGGTACATATTGTAGAATGTCCATGCAAGGAAGTCCATGGCATGTCCGTGATGAGATATGATTTTGAACGTTCCTTTTGGGACCTCCTTCGTCCCGAGTAGTACATATTCTGGCATGATTTCAGATCTTAGACAACCATGAAATGTCCCTGATGGCGCATTCCTTCGAATATCTCTGCACAGACGCCCTTAATATTTCGAGGATCGTATAACAATCGAAATGTCCCTCAGGGACATCCTTCGAATGTCCCTTAGGGATATCCGTCCCAATTGGTACATGAACTGTACTCTCCCAATGTCCTAGGAATAACGTCGTACGGACGTCCCAGTTCGTACTTTTAATATGTTTTCCCTGTGAGGACGTTAACTAACACCTCGCCGACGAATGATTGCTCCTAGGTTATAAATACTACCCGTCAATGTCCTTCACGTAAGTTCATTGGACATCCTTGGGAAACTTTTTCAGGATCTATTGGGGACCTTCTACGGACCATCAACTCAACTGGATGTTCTCATCAGTAATGCAAGATCTGGTCCTAGAGGAACCCAGAAAAATTCGAATTCAAGAATAACTCGTACGTCTCTGGGACATCCTATGGACATTCAATTGTGTGTGTTGCTGATAGGTTGTCCTACGGATGTCCTAAGGATGTCCGTAGTGCTTGATGAGGAAAATTTATGATTTAGGTATTCGATAGTTGTCCCAGGGACATCCCTCAAAGGACGTCCCTAGTTGGTCCTCAAGTGAGACATTTGTGCGTCCCACACAGAAAATCGACTCTGAAAAATCCCTAAAGAGTATGAAAGTGAAAGGTATTTGATTGATGATTCTATTTAAGGAATTAAAAGAGAATAGTGAACTCGCCTATCACGATAAGAATTTGAAAACAAAATCTTCTGGGGTAGGGGGATGCAAATTCTCAACTCTCTTCCGTACGCCCAAAAGATAAAAAAAGACTGATAATTAACAATTTTGATGGACAATGCGGTATAGCTTCTCGTACATGAAACATCAGTTATGATCATCAATTTGAGTACGTAAGTCACCATAAAAAAAATTCATTCCTATCTGATTATCCATTGCTGAGCAATTAGCTAATGGTGAATAATTATTGAATACTAATTAGAGTAGTAGATATCCAATATTATTCACCTGATTGGTTCATTAATATGGAAAAAATTACGGCCTTACTTATGCATATAATTGATATAGAATAAGGTATATTATTGCAGGAATGAGAATGAAGTCACAGACATCAGATATGTGATGTTGGCATAGGAATTTCACGTCATAGCTCATTATGAGAGTATGAAAAATCAATGATCAAGATAGGAATCGTTGTACAAAATATGTAGAAATTTGTGAATAGTTCGAGAACATACCAAAAATAATGACTGGGTGTGAAAATACGATTTGAGGGAACTGATTGCTACTTTGAACATTCTGAAACGATATCAGTTATACTCACTAAAACTGTCCGGAAAATGAAAAACAAAGTTTATTGTTCGAATGACCTTCATTTCAACAAAAATATTATCATATCTCTATTTTTCCGGGTCGTCATTTTGACAACATTTCAAAACGCTCGGTAAGATCGGTTTAGTTGATTTTTCATAGTTTAGGATATTTTTGTGTCAAAAATGTTCATCATGGGTTGGTCGAAAAGGCTCACATGTCCCTATCTCAGGTTTCGATTCACTATCTATTGACATTTAATACAGGGTGGTTCGAGATTCAGAATTCTGATTACCCCTGTATCTGTTCCAATTTTATGTCAGTAAGTGAATCAAAAGTTGGGACATCGATATGAAAGCTGTTTTGACCAATAATGGTTAGTTTCGACACAAAAAAATCGTGAAGTTGAAAAAATCCCGATTTTGAACACCCTATATCTCTGTAATCATTTCCGCTTGACCCTAAATGTGATATATCGATGAAATCTACTCTTCAGGACAAATCCAAAATACAGTGAAATATAGGGTATTTAATTCGAAATAACAAAGTTGTTATTACGATGTTCCCCTCGAGAATGTAATTGAAGTGTTTCATTGTTTTTCGATAATCCGGTTCTGACGACCTACAGTACATCTGTTTAGTTTTCAATGGGCAACTATGTATGTCTATTCGCTTATTTAGGTACAGATTATTTGAAAGGAAATCGATTGGAATTCTATTCCATTAGTTGTATTCATGCACCCACGTACAGTCGTAAGCAAAGAACATGTCGCGGTTGGATGGTGTTAGCAATCTTATCGCAGAAGTGATTAGAAGTGGTATCACCGTCCGTGTGTGACATTCTATCTGTATCCGACTGTACGTATAAATCAATCAACATAGATGTTTGTCAATCAAGATAAAATGCAAAGGAATCTAAAAAACACGAGTAAGTGAGAGTCAACTTCCAAGAATTAGCGAGAAATCAAATTGTAGATATGATTTTCATTCGGTTAGGTATTCTATCAAATAACAGATTAGAAAGTGTATTATTATTCATAATAATGCCAATCTCCTTGTAAATTGTGGAGCGTGGTATTATTAAACTATAATATAATGTGTCATAACATATAAAGTTGCGGTTGTCAGGTTTCCTATATAATATAGCAACTACCTACTACAAACATCTTTTTCTATCAGAGTGAAACACAAACACCTTGTCAAGGATATGATAAGATACAGTCTCATTAACGGGATCGAGTGACAACGAATTCTTTACAAAGTCAACAATTTCAATGGTATGAGATTCAAACTTGGCATCATTATTAAAGGATTTGAAATTTCGAAAATTGTTCAACAATCTTGTGTAGCCCCTACAATATCCGGATCTGGTTTCACTAAATCAACAACATTTTTGGAATTCTGGAGGTGCTTTTGAATATGATCACAACTTGTACGAAAATTAATGTTAGAATAAGGAAGAATTATTTCAAGAGAACATGTTGGCTCATATCTTGGAATGTTCATTCCAAGAATTTACTATATTCAGTTATATTGTATTTTTTCTGTGACGGGAAGAAAGTTAGACATTTCATCTCTGTTGACAGGTTATAAAATGTCATTTTTCAAAAATTACTTTCTTCCCTTGGGTTTCAGAAAACTAGCTACTGTTTCAGGTACCTTATGAAACTGATTTTTACCCATGTTCGGTAAAATTCAATATATTCTTCAGTAACTACAAAACTTCTGTCCACATCATTCTTTGTTTGCTTGAGTTTCACAATTGATATCGTTCCTGAATCATCAATATCATCTAATGTTACCTGGCTGATTTCACCTATTCGACAAGCTCCTGCAATTCCGAATACAACAACAACTTTGGCCATTAAAATGAAGTTCATCGGGAGCTTTATTTTGAAATTCACCAATTTGTGTACTCGTAAAAATCGCTGCTTTCTTGAGATCGTAACCTTTCCCATTTTGTTTCAGGAATGTAATTAGTTTGGGATATGTTGAAATGTCTACATTATTATTGGATTGTAACATACTTTTGATCATGACCACGCTTTCGATGGCTTTTGTTGCTGTACCAGTTCAGAGAAATATAGGTCAATACCACCGTTTCCGAGAAAGAACTGTATGACTTTTCCATTCCATGAATCTTGAATACGCTGTTTCGTAAATTTTCCGCGATTCTGCTGGCAATAATTTTTGTGACGCTACTTTCGCTGCAAACTCCGGTGGGGTAAGAGAAAACTCGAATTCCGACATTTTCAAATCAAACCACAGAATTGAATTGACAGAATATGACAATAGAACATAGCAACAAAGATGACTACAATGGAGGTGTAAAAACTACAAATTTCACATTGATAATTTTCTGACTATTTGTAATATCTTTTCAATATTGAAGCGTCTTTCTTCCTGTCACAGAAAAAATAGTGTATTATACACGGGAAAGATATTAGATCTTAGCTCACGGTTTGTTGTCTCTCTCCGCTACGCGTCGGGAGACAACACAATAAACTGGAGCTAAAATGTACTACTTATTTTCCTTCTATAATAATATAACCATTTTTCTGATATACACATACATACAAAAAATAAAACTTATATAATTTGTTGGTGACAAAATCTTGAATTACTTCAGCAGACGACAAAAACATTGCAACAAAATTAATGTCACTATTTCACATCTCCACAGAATAATGTCTACGTAATTATTAAGAAAGATTTTGTTTCTTAAAAAAATTATATCTTGAGTGCGATCATCACGATCAGAAATCAAGACCTCAAAGTTCGTGACTTTGCAAGCATTAATAATTCTCATTGTTAGTTTTGGGTAATAATTGTCGGTATAAAACTCACTATATCAGTCAAGATTACGGTAATTACCTGTACACAAGCTTATAATTTTCGATATTATCTGATCACCTTATATTCTGGGCACCTATTTTGGTAAAAGTAAACGTATTTATGGTTAATTAGGGATTTTTGCTTCCATTATCTGAAACAATAAGGTGATAAGTCTTAAATAAAATCATTAGCAACTAATATATTCACCATACAGTGTGTTCATAAAATCTCTTGCATAGTCAAACCATATAGATTAAAATATATGGTCAAACGCATCATCGTTGTAAGTTTCCATTTGATCTGTTATCAATTTCAATTCATTCCATGAAATAGTTTCAATATACAGGGCGAATCATAATTTTGGTAAAAGTAAACGTATTTATGGTTAATTAGGGATTTTTGCTTCCATTATCTGAAACAATAAGGTGATAAGTCTTAAATAAAATCATTAGCAACTAATATATTCACCATACAGTGTGTTCATAAAATCTCTTGCATAGTCAAACCATATAGATTAAAATATATGGTCAAACGCATCATCGTTGTAAGTTTCCATTTGATCTGTTATCAATTTCAATTCATTCCATGAAATAGTTTCAATATACAGGGCGAATCATAATTTTGGTAAAAGTAAACGTATTTATGGTTAATTAGGGATTTTTGCTTCCATTATCTGAAACAATAAGGTGATAAGTCTTAAATAAAATCATTAGCAACTAATATATTCACCATACAGTGTGTTCATAAAATCTCTTGCATAGTCAAACCATATAGATTAAAATATATGGTCAAACGCATCATCGTTGTAAGTTTCCATTTGATCTGTTATCAATTTCAATTCATTCCATGAAATAGTTTCAATATACAGGGCGAATCATAATTTTGGTAAAAGTAAACGTATTTATGGTTAATTAGGGATTTTTGCTTCCATTATCTGAAACAATAAGGTGATAAGTCTTAAATAAAATCATTAGCAACTAATATATTCACCATACAGTGTGTTCATAAAATCTCTTGCATAGTCAAACCATATAGATTAAAATATATGGTCAAACGCATCATCGTTGTAAGTTTCCATTTGATCTGTTATCAATTTCAATTCATTCCATAAAATAGTTTCAATATACAGGGCGGATCATGAATTTACGAAAGCGACATTTTTTTCGAATGCGGATACCATTTTATTAATTATTTTTGATCTTCACGGAATACCAGATTGTTCACTTATATTGAAATTCTAACATAATCTGACCAAGCACAAAACAATGACAACTGGTATCATCTAGATTGTTACACTCATTTCAGATAGCATGGTATGTTTTCTATTATGTATTTCGCTTCCTCATTGGTAGTTTACTCAAAAATGAAACCAAAACGACTCACCAGCAGCAAGCTCATGATAGGAATTCTCTACTAATTTGTTTCAAAGAATTTTAGACCAATTTTGTCTACTGGGCATTTCAAGGAAACACTTTTTATATCAATCTAAACTCATGAGTGAACTGCTAACCTCTTAACTATATCATAAATGCTAACGATCACATGCCAGTCAAAGACATGCCAAGTTGACAATCGAAATTCTTCCTATGTTCCGTTAGTTGCATAACGCAACGACTGCAAATGAGGATACGACGTAATCACACCGATTTGTCCGCTAACCAGAAGAAGATCAGAACTGAGTCAAAAAATAATTGTTCTCCAGACGTCAGAATGATTCGATTTGGTTATGATGGATTGTTCCTGAGTATATAATAAATACTTCTTATGCTTCGTGAACTCGTCTTGCAGAATACCGCTCTGTTCTGAATATTGTATTGAAAATAATTCTTTCCGTCATTCGGTTGCCGTTCTACGAGCAACCTTCGAGAGACTTTTTGTGCGAGCAAAGAATGACGGGGGCCTAACATTTCAACGTGTGATCCCAAACACTTTCATAGGCCATCAAAAACATTTATGCAGCGGGAAATTGAACCCACATCGGCAAGCTAACGCGGATTAGAATACTGACGCTTCTACCACGAGGATACTTGGCCATAAAAAATAACTTCTTATTAGGTATACTATATCTTATTGTCGGCTCAGTTGTTTTCCTAGTGGACTTGAGATTTTGCTATAAGCAATACAATCGTAATTATTACCTGATGAGTTTCTATTTATCTATCAACCCCATCAATGAGGGGGTGTATAATTTGCTGACCAAAATTGAAGTGTGCTGTTCGAGCATATTATATAGATATATAGATGCCACCAGTGGAATTATTTTGATCCACCCTTTCAGAGGGGTAGATTGTAGATTGTAGATTGTAGATGGGTCGTATAGGCTGAGAGATTTCTCGATCACTGCGACCTAGAAGATCTATTGTGATTACCCCTATCTAGTTTTGGTCCTCTAACCCTAGACTTCGAATGAATCCTACGATTTTCCTGACGGTTGACTTTTCCACTTCAGCAGGGGTGAGATTGACCTGTTCTAGGTGGTTCAGCCTTTGGCGGACTAATACTTCACATGGACTAAGTATGTGTTCCGCGGTTTCGGTTGCATTGTTACAAAAGCGGCAAGTGTCAGTCTCCGCCAGACCCATCTTTTTGAGGTGGTACCTCAGAGGGCCGTGTCCTGTGAGAAAGCCTGTGTTAAGCTTTAGCTCTGGTTTGCTGAGGCTGAGTAGCTCTTTAGCTCGGTTCTGCGAATGGTTGATGAACCTTTTCGCTTGTCGTTGATCTGGAGTTGCTCTCCAGTAGGAGGACTTTTCAATTTTTTCCCATTTCCTGAGTTCTCCCTTTAGGTGACATTTGCTTATCCCACAAAAAGGCTCAGGACCAAAAAGTGCAGATGCTGCACCTATTTTTGCAAGGCGATCAGCTGCCTCATTTCCTTTAGTGTTTCAAAGCAGTCCCATGTAATCTTTGATGTGAAAACGAATGATTTTAGGGCTTTTAGTGCGGCTTGGCTGTCTGAGCAGATATATATGTTGGCACCCCTCAGACCTTTGCTCAGGCACCTTTGGGCGCAAAGGTTGATGGCATGTATTTCAGCTTGGAAGATAGTGGGGGAGTGACCTAAGGCTTCAAATAGCCTACATCCGGGTCCATATACACCCGCGCCTACCCCTTCTTCCATTTTCGAACCATCGGTGTACCAAACAAGGGAACCTCTGTCCAGCTGTCAGAGGGGTAGTTCATTTTTGCAGTTTTTCAAAAATCCTTGCTGACCGAGCATTTCTGGTTCGTATTTCTCCGTCAAATCACATATTTGAATATCTCATATAAATATATAGATGCCACCAGTTGAACTATTTCAATCCACTCCTTCAGAGTGGAAGTTTATTGTTGTTCAGCAAGGATTTTCTAAAAACAGCAAGAATAAACTACCCCTCTGAAGGGGTGAATCCAAATAACTGCACTGATGTCATCTATACATTTATATGAGATATCCAAATATGTAATTCGATGAAAAAATACGAACCAGAAATGCTCAGTCCGCAAGGATTTTTGAAAAACTGCAAGAATAAACTACCCCTCTGAAGGGGTGGATCAGAAATATTTTACTGGTGGCATCTATGTATCCATATAGAATATTCAAATATGCAATTTGAAAAAGAAATCGGACCAGAAATGCTTGAATGGTATGTGTGAATAGTGTAAAACAGCAGCAAAGGAATAAACAGATTTCAGAACACACTCTTCCGTTCGTGAGGTTCCCAGATTCATCAAATTTTAGTATAATGTCGAGTTGAACAAAACCTATCAGATAAGTTAATCAGACCATGACACGTGAATGAAATGTTAACGTTAAATGAGGTGAATAACTGTACTTTCATTATCAATCAATGAAAGTAGTTTGGTTACAATAAAAACGGAATACCTAACTGAATCTCTCGCGAAATTCGAATGCCAGGAAACAAAAATGATTTTAGGTTTTTTAATTGGAACGATTCCGCGAATTAATTTGTTCAGAAATATGCCACCGGCATACGAGAATTAAAACGACAAATTTCGGTTAATTATGGTAAGTTCCCAATGCAACGTTTATGCCTTGGTTTTTGTTTTTCGTCGACCGTCATGCATCCTCATTGGTGACGCTGAACAAGGCCGTGCCAGGGTTTTTTTTTCGGGGGGGATGGGGTCCAAGAAAAACTGCTGATTTTTTATTCCGAACTAAAGAAAAAAGAAAGGATTTGTGCTGTCATTTTGGGGAAGTTCGGACTCTTGGCACGTCCTTGATATCATTTCTACTACCAGAATATGATTCCTCGCACACTCCTACATGGAAAAAGGAATTCTTGTTAGAATTACCTACAATGAACCGTTTTCGAGAAACGTTTCATTTTTTTATTTTAAGGAGTTCACAATGATTTCGAGCTAGTGTTCTTATGATTAGTGATTCACACGAGACCAACGAGACGAGACTTTTATAAAGTCTCGTCTCGTCTCGCCGATAAAATATGAAGTCTTGTCTCGAGTCTCGTCTCGCAGCCCCGAGTCTCGTCTTGTCTCGCGTCTCGTACGAGAGTCTCGCAAATGTATCGCAATTTCGACATGCATAATCTTGTTCCAGTCTAGTACGGGATATTCACCTTTTCTTTCGAAAATGTCACGATCTGATCTAGAATTGCCTCAGAAATCCAAAAATGTTACAACATACAGGGTGTTCCATTTAAAAATTTAGAACGGGAGCCATTTCCGGTGAAACCGGAAGTGACCGGGAAGTGAAAAATATGTGAAAACTCCCCTCTTCACATAGAATTCACCTATACCAAATTTCATTTTGATACACCTAATGGTCTAGAAGTTATGACCTGTCTAATAGATTCGTTGACACCCGGTATATTCGAAAGTTGAAAAAATAAAAGTAACACGTATATTCTAAACAAATAAACAAAACAAAAACTTTAATCCAACATTATTTTACCTATTTGGGAAAAAGGCATCTAAGAAAATATTAATTTGTGTTACTAGGCAGAAAAGTAGCCAATCTACATTTGCTGCCGTGTGAAACATAGAATTGTTCCTCCAAATGATATAAAACCAATTTTGTGTAATTTTTTCATTGAAAACTCCATCATTTTGTGTTCACCCAATGTAAGTGTCAATTTTGATAACTAATTTCATCAGAATTTCTTGGAACGTTGCATAGCAACAAACTTTTTGTGCCTAGGCAGTAAAATTACACCTTTTCTGCCTGTTATGCGGCAGGAAGAAGCCACTATCCCTGCCGATTGGAGAAAAAAACCCTTTATCAGTCAGATCAGCCTTCGCGATCGCAAATGTTTTTGTTTTTCACCCAGTAGTTAAGACATAACAAACATCGTGAAGATTCATTATTAAGGCGATTCCAATGTTTTCTTATAGAATTATATCTAAATATGTTTTATTATGAATGAAATTCTCAAGTCTGCAGTCGGCACGCAGAAATATTAAACTGCGAGACTCTCGCACGAGACACGAGAAGTCTTGCACGAGACTCGAGACGAGACCAATAAAAGTCTCGTCTCGTCTTGTCCGAGTCTCGTCTCGAGTCTTGTCTCGAAAACGAGACGAGACCATGCGAGACTCTCGAAAACGATACTTATGATAAAAAAATAGAACTTGATCGATATTTGAAATTTCACAGTTCCAGTTAGTTTGATTTTATTTGAGCTAGAGTCCCTGTATATACCATCAGCTTGAAAGGATCTCAATCAAAATGGGCCTTAAATTCATCTTTTTTGTTCTGTTTCTACTAGTAAATTTGAATATTTACCTCACATATTGCGGATTCCTTGAAATTAATTTTCCATTCTGGACGTCTCATTGCATTCTTCCATGACATTATCCTTAAAGGATCATTCGGAAAATTGAATAACCTGAATCCCTTTTCTAATGAATTGTTGAAATAATGTATGCAGCAGGACATTGAAATAATTTGAAATGCTAAATTTTGGCGGTCATAAAATTTCAAAGTGACAGTGACAAAAATTCGAAATAATTAAAAATAGTGGGCGGGACGACTATGGTGTTTCGTCACATTGTCAGGTGGGCAAACCAAATGAAACAAAATAATAAAAACCCCAACGGCTGTCAGTTTTGTGTCCGGACTCTTGTCTAAGGTATATACAAGGAATCTAATTTGATGATGCTTCGTTGAGTAAATATCGGCCATGGATATTGACTATAAATTTCATAAACTTATTCACTAGGTGAAACGGTTGGTTTTACGGCATTGTCGGCATTCAAACAAGAATACCTCTCTCATGTCAAAGTGTTTGAAGAATCATATCCTGCTAGTAGAAATGAGATAAATATTGAAACAATAAAACTTGGTGATTTGTATAGCATCGGTAGAGAGTTTCGCACCCCCCTTTATATTGAGTCATGTTCTTCGTACCATGAAACGATTCGTAAAAAGGAATCACCGCAAAGTACAAAATGTCGTAATTCTAGCATCAATGATAACAAAGATGATTGAAGAAAACCGCATTCGAGGACCAATCTATCTTCAAAGGGCTCTAGCGCAATTAGATTGGGCTTTTTTTTCTTATTTTCATCTGCAGAACCATGTCCTGGAGTATACGAACGTTATCCTAAGACACCCAGTATATTCAAATCTGTCCATAGCGATTAGGTACTTTTTTCTGCAACAGACACGAAAGTCGTCCATTTTAATACCAAAATTAGCTCATGAATTGACGTTTCTATTACTGACACAAACATAGGTATGTTGCTAGGCAATAGTTTCAGTTCCTAGGACCTGAATTTCAACTTTAGCTCCTAGGAACTAGAGAGGATTAGAATGAACAACATTGTTACGGTTGGTTATTTGGGTTGGGACGCATACCTGATTTGTTTCCGATTTCGGAAAGCATCTTTGTTCTGATCAGGAATGCCTTCAAGATTCACATACTTGCTTCATCTGTATTCCATTCGTTATTTTCGGGATGGATAACTTGTTTTGGAATAATCACGGTCAGCAATAGTTTTATGTCTCACACAACGATATTGTTAACTTTATATGATTACCGAGCCAAACACAGTGGAGTGTGAGGAGAAATAAATGATCGCTATTATTATTTTTGATATGCTCACTAACCAAACATTTTCCACTTCTTTTTCCTATGCCTGTCACTGTCGCGGTATAATCTACTCTACTATATTGAAGCGCCTTTCAATTTGAAAACGGATAATTCATTCAATTCTATCATTTTCATGACATGCATACTCTTGAATCTAGGTCGAGATCATGGAAATCTGAAGAAAATGTTCAACGTTGAATATATCGAAATCAATGAGAGTTCACAAACAATCCAATAGTAGAGAATTATATAGGGTGTATACTATTTGAAAATTTATATCAGTTGCCCATACCTTTCTCTTGATACCGAAATCCCGGAATCCTCGGGTTCTTATCAATTCGATCCCGGAATCCCGGGATGTTATTATTACTCCGGGATTGCAAACTCTAACCCAGTGGTATTTTGTAGACTATGGCGAGAATTTCGAATCAGTTATTCAAAAGCAATTTAAACTTAGTTTCCTCATACATTTTTTGCTGAAATTATGTACGGTTTTTATACGTATCTATCGTAATAGTACTGAAATGATTTCTTGATACAATTAGAATGCGCAACCTTCGATACCTCGATAGAAATTATATTGAAATTCATTACATTACAGATAGAGCATGCAGCCGAGTTAGAAATCTTTGTTTTTGTTCAAAGTTTAGCCAATTTGGATTGAGATAAAAATGTTCAAGTAAACAATTACGATATTTTAACGAAGAAAGTGATCTCTACAATACGGAGACTTTCAATGAACATAGTGCGTATATAAACAGAGTAATCAGTTTTGTTATGTAATTTCAGCCAATTCAGGTATGCTGATGTGGTATGGTGTTATGGTTTTAGGATTCACTGATCTCACTGGTAGAATAAAGCCGATAACACTGTATTGAGACACAGTAATATTTTTCTACGGCAATAACACAAGATTGCCTTGTTTTACTGTATTCGATACATCAATGAGGTACTTTGTATGTCATCAATTTTATTTCCGAATCTGATATCACAATGACTCCATTGTGTTATTATTCCAAAAAAAAACTCATCGCCCATGGAATATCAAATTTCAAGCAATGACAGCTCTGTCTGATAGATGAGCATTACTTGACAGGAAATCAGATGGCTACAAGACGGAGAAATCGAAAATGCCGCTGTTATCTAATAGAGCCATAGAAAAATTATAGTGTATAACTTGCACGAAATGATAATTTCTTACTCGAATGATTGCAGCATTCGCCTATGGCTTATGATGCAAACTTCATTCTCGTAAAAAATCACTATCATTCCGTGCTAGGTGAACAATATACTATTTTCTATGGCTTTAACACAAAATTGCTCTTTTTTACTGTGTTCGAAACGTCAATGAGGTACTTTGTCATCAATATTATCTCCGTATCTGATATCACAATGACTCCATTGTGTTATTATTTCCAAACAATCTCATCGCTCATGGAATGTCAAATGTGAAGCAATGACAGCTATGCCTAATAGATGACCATTACTTGATAGGAAATCAGATGGCTACAAGACGAATAAATCGAAAATGCCGCTATTATCTATGATAGCCGTAGAAAAATTATAGTGTATAACTTGCACGGCATGATAATTTCATACTCGAATGATAGCAGCATTCGCCTATGGCCCATACTATTATGGTTTGAAATGCATGCTTGAATTGAATAAATTGTTACTCTGGATAAGTATACGGGTGTTCTTCAAAAGTGGTTCATCCCAATAACCTTTTTGTTTATTTCTTCTGATACAAGAATACAACATGATGTGTAATCCTCTTCAGGTTTGACCAAGAATTAGGTAAGGCCATGTTAAGTTATTACAAGTGAGTGCGGGGTCTATTCAGCCCTTCACTGCGACCCGTGGATTACACCAATTTATACTTCACCAAGTAGATCAAGCTTCTTAATGAAGCCGATTAGCTTACTTGGTGAGTGATCTTTCAAGTCCGAGGACGAGAGTTAAACCCTGCCAAACAACGAAAACCTGATTCGGGATGCAGCAAGACAGGCTCAGAGTACCTACATGGTCTGCTGTTTCATCTATCGACATCCTAGGTCTTGACATGTGATGATTCAGACGACAATGGCCTGTAAGAAGGCCTGTTAGACAGCGTAGATCATCCCTACTGTATTCTAACATTCGTTTGGTAACATTCTTCGAAAGATGTATAAATGCCTTGGAATGAGTAAATCCTAGTAGATTCTGCCTGAAGCCTGAAACTCTTCTTGCGGTCCAGGTGTTCAGTATATGTTTGGCAAAAGTTGATGCGATTCCAATAGCAGGTTCTGGTCCAATGAAACTACTTGCAAAATAATCTGCCGTTTCGTTACCTTCCATACTGGCGTGGCCAGGAACCCAGACCCAGAAACAATTTATTGATTCTTTCAATCGCGGAGAGTTTTTTGGCAGTTCGATACCAGTCTAAGACGTTGCTCGATTTGAGCTAAATATTTTCAGAGCCGCTTGGCTATCCTAGAATATTTTTATTGATTTATGTGTGAGGTTGATTTTCTCCAATCTCTCCACAAATACACACGTATAAATGCCGTGAATTTCCGCCTGAAATACTGTTGCATAGGACCCAAGACGTCTGCGATCGTATACATCCGCACCAGAGCCTGTGGGTGTTTTTCAACCATCAGTGAACCAACAGCTGTCTGCTCTTAGATGTCATCTCTATTCGGATGTTGGACGGTGTGAGGCAGGTCGTAGGTAACTGTTGAAGGCATTATGTTTCCAGAATGCTGTGACTTTCTGTGTCCGCCAGCAGTCTGCTGCGCTCACTGTTAGCCTGATTTGTGAAAATTGCAATTTTGTATGTTGTCCATCTAGCTTCTCCCAAATTCTATAGGGGAAAAGGTAAGCTACTCAGGAGATCGAACTGGTGAAACTGATTCATGCGCATTTGGTATCGAAAGAAAAAGGTTGGGAGGGGTCTACTATGGAAGCAGGCTGATAAACCATACATAAAATAGTGGGAAACGAATGAAATATGCCGAATTCAGGTCTCATAGCTTCCAAATACTCGAATTTGAGAACTTAAAAAAAAAACGACGAATTTGCATCAGAAAGTTATCTGGCATAAAATGGTCTGAACATAATAATTATCCTTACTGAGTGGCTAAGGTCCAATGGTCACCTAATAGCCTCAAAATATTCATTTCTCTCATTCTTAAAGGAAATCTAGAATCATTATTGAATGCGTAAGCATTCAATCCGAAATCTTCTGAAATAGATGAGCAGGTTTGGCATCTCAAGCCTCATCTCAAATACTCCACAGCTGAATGAATATACAAAACATATGCATGATTCCATTCGATTCAAATACTAGCTCAACTGATGAAAGCAAAGCCTGTCTTTGTATGCTAGAGAACTTTTCTTGTGGCGTTCACTGTGAGGTTTTCAGCCACTTAGCAATCGTTCCATATGTGATCATTGGCCCGATAATCATCATATATATCCAGTGGATTTGTTGGGCCATAGGTCCTAGGTAGGTAAGATTTTCCGAAAATAATTCGACATGTCCATAAGGATAAACTAGCTTTGTGAAGAACCTTTTGGAAGTAAGCGTTTCACGTGAGTTTCTTATCGAGGATTATACCTAGATATTTCTCTTCCGCTGCAGATGGAATAACCTCACCATTGTAGGGAAGTGGAGCTAGATCCTTCAGGTTCTTTTTTCTGGTAAAGGGTACTATAACAGTTTTGCCATGGTTGACAGACATCTGTTTCCTCTGGCACCAACTGTAGACATCATCAATGTACCTAGGAGGAAACAGACATGGGAAACTATACATTAAGGAACCAAGTCATAAACGAACTGTAGACCTGCTCAACTTGAACAGAGCACAGATAAGAACTGTTACGGGACTCATGACTGGCCACGCGCCAGTAAAGGAGCATCTCACCAGAATGGGACTGTACAATGGCGACCCAAGCTGCAGACTATGTGGCAAGGAACCAGAAACAGTAGCACATATACTGTGCCGATGTGGGGCATTGGACCGCAGAAGACAGAAGATCTTTGGGCAACCAGTTGGCGAACCAGAAATATTCAACTCACATTCAGTGAAGGATTTGTACAGACTTGTTCAAGGTACAGAGATGATGGAGTGGGCACGATAAAGAACATTAGGTAAGATACAATGGGCCACCATAGGCCTAAGTGTCGTCGGAGACATGGTCAGACGAGCCTACAAACGGGGTGGAGTTTTTAGTGGGTAAACCCTGGCTAGAGTCAGGGGAGTCCCACACTACCATATGGGGGATAGGACACATAATATGGTGTCCATAAAGGATTTAAACCACCTCGACAAAAAAAAAACCTAGGAGGATATAAGAGGCTACCCTTCCAGTCGTGTTCCTTGCCAGATTGACAAGGTCGTCTGCATAAGCTTACAGCTCCACCCATTTGGTAACCAGGAATTGACCTTACTTATTTCAAATGTGACACCCGTTTTTATTCCCACTTATCAACTCATTACAATAGAAAATAGTATAATGACACCACATTTGTCCCTTTTCACAGGAACTCGAGCACCCTGTATCTCGGAAATAAATGGTTTTCGGACATATGTGACCCAAAAAATATGACCTCGAAGTTTTGTGCAATATTGATAAAATAATCTGATGTATAATAACTTTTATTAAACATCATATTGTTGTGCTGTACATATACTTAACATACTTCTACTACCTATACTCCGAGCTATACTCTCCTAACTACTTATGTGTTTAGCTGATTCAGATGGAGATTGATACACAGACTGAAGGAGCATTATTTTAATTATAATTGGTCAATCATGACCTTGAATTATTCATTTTACACCAGTCATTGAACACGCTCCTTCATTCTTTCTATTTAGCTTAAAGCTTCAAGTAGTATGATTATTAGTGTAATAATGGTTGTGATGTATATTTATTCACACTAACAATGTTTTCATTGAAATATTAATATCAAATATCAGATACCATAATTAAATAAGTAAGGTACTTACATACACTATCATGCAATGATGGAATTCTTTGTCAAGAACTTAACCTAACCTAACCTCCAAAAGGTAAAAAAAACCAATACACACCTCGTCTCCCACTTTATAGAAATTTCCATACGTGCACTCCAAGAGAAAATTAAAATACAGAGGAATGCAAAAAAAAAAACAGCCAGGACTGTAACTTCTGAATCATTCTTCATATTTAGAAAATTGGTGGCAAGTCAGTATACCAAATTGCCCATTCATTGACAAAACAATGTTTGTTGTATGACTTCAGGTTTCACTGGAAACTACCCCAACTCTTGATTTTCAAATACGCGAATGGACTAATTTCTTTTTATTTATTATTATTTTCTTGATTTTTTGGTCGATTTTGAGGTGTCAAAATCATCAATAATGCCACGGTAATTTTCAAACGGCTAGAAATTTACCGCGAGTAAAAACGGACGTCACGATTCAGTAGATAGGGGCAGACCATAGCACAGTTGTAGTGATATTTCTAGTTAGCATTAAAAAATCTATCGTCCCAAAATGTTTCCTCACGTGTTGTGGTTTATTGCCTTATTGGTTATAAAACATTTGTGTAAATAATAATCATATTAATTCACACTGAAGGACATTTGAACAGGTAAGCGCTCGGGTAAACGTGACAACAACGGCGCACGAATTGTGGGCGTGGTCTTGTAAGTTCTAAGTATTCAGCACAATCTTGCCAAGTCTCCAACATTTTCATGATATTTTGTTATGGAGTTTAAGAAGAAGATTATCTGACCAATAATGAAACAGCATAAAAACTGATGTCACCATTTATTCGACGTATCGCCATGACGGTACGTTTGAAATAAGCTATGAATTCCAACAATTTCGAACTACGCATATAGACTCATTATTTACATAAAAAAAGCGTGAGAATTGTTGCAAAGATGAATTTAGGTCCCTAACGATACAGTGTAGGAATTGGATGTCAATAATTCATTATCAGTCCACTCGCTCATTGGACACTCCGTATTTCATCCCATAATCGGTTAGGGATTATCATAACAAAGTCATCGATACCCGGTTTGATAGGATTATTTCAAACGATGACGAAGATATTGGCGTTCGAAGTTTTCATATGCTCCATGGGTGTGATGTCCCAATATCGAAACTTCTTTCTCTGTCACACTCATTGAGCATATCGAAACTTGGAACGCGAATATCTCATAGCGTTTTCAACTCGTCGCACTGGCTTTGAAACTTGCTTGTGCGTCGGTGCGATACACAACCTTGAACATTCGAGTGGAAATTTGAATGATTATGAATGTCTCATCGAAGTTCATTGTGAAAATTTTCGAAATGTTGATTGGGATACAGAAGTGCTTCGTCACGAAAAAGAATTTATCGAAAATTCAAAATTATTACCTAAAAGTTATCATTTATTATTGATTCAGTAATGATGAAAAGGGAACATGTAAAAATAGAAAGTCATAAAAATAATCAAGTTCAGCAGGTATAGAGCATGCACAAACGAATAGGCCTAAGGAGGATGAATCCATTTTATGTACAGGGGCCCTGTGCTACGATAAAAATCATTTTTGGATGCCTTTTGGCAAAGATTACTGAAATAGATTATCTTCTGTAGTCTACGCTTTCGGCCCCCTAATGTGGCGATTCCACTGGCTCATCGGGGCGCAGGGCCCCTGTTATCACACAAAACGTATTTTCTGTTTTTGAAATTTTCATAAAATAATTTTGTAACTTCATGTGATTCCAAAAACATTTTTTCTGCTCCATCATTATGTTCTCAATCGGCTGATGATGAATACTCTATAGATCAGAAACATGTCCCCTTTCCATTTTTTTATGATTCGATGATGTATAACGTTCTGTAGACGACTTGGAGTATTATTACTATATATATTAATAAATTGTGTTTTCATAATTCATAAATATTATGTCATTAAATAATAAACAATTGCTTGATAATCTTTTATGGTTTTGTATTACTAATGATGCATTCAGAATGAGAACAATTCATTTATGTGGGAGGTACTTCGCATTGAATAATGTGTTAGACAGGTATTCTAAGTGAAATATCCCAGTGTCTAAAACCAAAAATAGTTCAGCATCACGTGATGCTTAACTAAATACTTAGTGATAACTAATTACTGAGCTAGTGGTAGTGAATTGTTATGTAGGATGCACTGAATATTCAGCTGTCTGTATAGCAACTTATTTTATTTGCTGAAACAACTGAATTTTAGTGCTCGTTGCAAGATATCTTTTTTTCATGTTAAAAAAGATGCATCGCCTCTGAAAACACCTTATATAATGTTACAGATCAGGCCTGTTGCATTACTCTGATTGAAATAATTGTTCTATACTTCACCTGTTACATCTTGAGGAAGTTGTACGCCAACATACCTGAAACTGAAAGAAATCTGATATTAGTAAAAAAAAGTTTAAAACTAAGTAGGTATTATACATGTATAGGAAGATAGTTATCGCATGATACTTTGATATTATCTGAATCTTCGAGATATTGTTGAAAGTACAACGCTTTCCATACACTACAGATTTATTTCAGAGATATTGCAAAACATTTATACCAAATTCCGGGAGTATACCTATTGCAGAAATACCGGAATGTCCACGCTCAAATCTAACATAATAATATAGAATGTTGCATATAATATTTTGTAAAATACTTCCAACAATATTGCCAAAATAATATGCCTAATACCAATGAGGTCTTCAACGTACCACGTGAGCTAATTATTGTGCCAAAATACTAAATGAATGAATCTATCGGTGGAAACAGTGTGCTATATATTCACTTTCATGAAAGACAATTTGGTCTCTCATTCACCTACGTCTCTATGTTTTCAGTATTCAATATTGCTGCAACATTTCATAGAGATTACACATACAATATTGCAAGTATCATCGAAGAAGCATCAATGACAATAAACATATATAATGACATCGCAGAAACATTTGTGAATATTGGAAAATTGGAATTACAATATGCAAATAAGATGTTTCTGCAATATTTGTAGATTACCGCAAATGCAACTGCACTATTGTGAGATTGTGGCAATATTTGTTGAATATATCTTGATATTGATGGGTTTCATTTAGTGTGATTAGCAGCCAGGCAAACTATCACAGTTCCACAAGATGATATGGAGTAAGATAATCAAAATTCTCTTCAAAGGCGGTAACGCGGAAAAATAACAAACCTGTCAATTCACTCCCAATGGAGGAAAATAATATTAACTATTCCGTGGGAGGTAATATTATTGCTTGAACTTGATTATTTAATGAATATAAGGGTTGGCAAGTTTTCGAAAACTTGGAAAAACTAATCTAACTAACTGAGTTTTGGCAAGAATTCAAAAATCTAGTATTGGAGAGTGCCCTGTCCTGTGTGAATACTGAGTGTTTTTGAATGCTGTGAATTGATTGAGAGCTCGATTTAGAGTCATCTAGTATATTCACTTACGACACGACAATATTATCCGTAGTTTTTTAGCATTTCAATATTAAATGCTGATATTATAATATTGGAGAAATACTCATATGAATATTACTTGATTTGAGTCTCGATTTGAGTTCAATTGTTGAATGAGCTCTTCGGCTACACATCAGGAAATCGAGGAAGACTGAAGATTAACTGAACTAGTGGTTATAAGTGAACACGATGTTTTTCGAACATTATAGGAGATTTCTTTCGTGCGCTCCAAGAGATAAAAAAAAGATAAATAGTGGTGGAACAGACAGTTATATTTTCTGAATTGAATGTCACTTGTTTATCAAGGATTCATCAAAGACCATTTTGTGATTAAAATGTTCCAATTGCAGATTTTTTCGAAAATAATTTTGTATAACTATAGTTCAATGAATAAACGGGTTGCAGAGGATATGAAAGAGGACAGTTTTTTTAAAACTAGAGATATGTTCGGAGTAGATAGGAAGTGAAAATTCCAAATGTCCTCTTTACTTACAAAGTGATCCAAATGCAGGGGACGACGTAGAAGGTTCGTTTTTTTTAAATAATTAATTGTTCATATCTCAAACACGGTACGTCACAGCAGAAAAGTCAATATATTTAAAATTTTAGATGGTAAAATTACTTACAGAATTGTATCAGTAAATTTCTGTAAATCGCTATTTTATCTAGCGTATTCTGGTGGCTCAACTCTCAGATTTTCACCAAAGTCTTCGACATGAAGGATTCAATAAACATCGAAATGTTATGTCACAAATGTATTTTATATATTTATATGTATACAGGGTCGCTGATTTGTATGGAAACATGTGAATATCTCGGTAACCAGTCGTTGGATTTTTTTGAATTTATGTGCAGTGTGATTTCAAAATGTGGCGGATTTGAAAGTGTTATAGCCAATGTTGCCACTTTTTCAGTTATTCCGGAATTTTATTAACTTCCTCATTTTGAACAAAACACCCTGTACTTTATTGGATTTTCAGATACTCCTTGAAGAGCTGATTCCATCGATCTATCACACTTGGGGTCTAGCGGGAATGATTACATAGGTATAGGGTGTTTAAAATCTAGATTTTTCAACTTCAGGATTTTTTTGTATCGAAACTATCCATTATCGATCAAAACCGCTCTAATATTCCTATCTTTACTTTTGATTTACTATCTACTGACATTTAAATGGAACAGATACAGAGGGTGATCAGAATTCTGAATCTTGAACCACCCTGTATTTGTTCCAATTAAATGTCAGTAAATTGTAAATCAGAAGAAAATATAGGAACATTGGAGCGGTTTCGATCGATAATGGATAGTTTCGACACAAAAAATCCTAAAGTTGAGAAATCTAGATTTTAAACACCCTATACCTATGTAATCATTCCCGCTAGACCCCCAAGTGTGATAGATCGATGGAATCAGCTCTTCAAGGAGAATCTGAAAATTCAATAAAGTTCTGGGTATATCATTCGAAATAAGGAAGTTAATAAAAAATCCGGAATAACTGAAAAAGTGGCAACATTGGCTATAACATTTCCAAATCCGCCACGTTTTGAAATCACACTGTACACATAAATTCAAAAAAATCCAACAATATGTTACTAAGATATTCACCTGTTTCCATACATATCAGCGACCCTGTATACGAATACACTATGGCCATGTGGAGTCATATTCAGTGTCAATGATTAGGAGGAAAGATCACTTCGGATTCGCAATGAGGACGTCCAATTCACTAACTATTCATATTCTGCTTTTGGGTTTATGATAAATTGACATTTATCGTACAGGGGGTGGAAAGAAATTCTGAGAATATTCCTTTTCAACATATTCATATTCTGCCTAGAAATTTGTCAAATTAAATATATATGATTTCATAGCGAATATCTTGATAACTATGAAAGATAGGGAAAAAGTTGCTGATACAATTTTGAAGACAATTTCAACAGCTACAATTTTGAATGAATTGACTGTTTTTTTGTGACGTGCCGTTATAAAGATATGAATGATAAATAAAAAAAAGGGATCTTGTACTTTACCTCCCGCACTTGGCTGACCTATCTACTCCGGACATATCGCTAGTCACAAGAAAACTGTCCTCTTTCATATCCTCTACACCCCCTTATTAGGCGTTCATAGACTGAAGTGAACTAGATTTTCTTTCCTCTTCTTTTATTTCTTTTTTGATCTGCTAAGATGAAACATATTTTTGCTGTTTTCGAAAGTAACGAAGAGCTAACTGTCAGTCACAAATCTAATAATGGGGAAAGAATGCAATGTGGTGGAGATAGACAGGCTGAAAGTAAATGGTATTCTATTCCTTGATTTGTTCTCCTTCTGGTGCGGATGACTTACTGACTAATTCAGATCAACCTATGAACATTTATATTTTGAATATTCCAACCAAGGAAGAACGAAATAATTTAATGATGGTATTACTCGTAAGTTATTATGTCAAGTTAACTCACGTGCTGATTCGTTTTGTTGTACAACTTTTTTATACTCGATTCGCGAGCCTTCGAAGCTGTCACGGAGCCAAAACGAACATCATCATCATTATAAATTAAAGCGAAAGACATATATCTTGATAAACAGTCATTCAGTGCAGAATTTTGATCGTGCCAGCAGAAGGTACGAAAGAATGACGGGGTTAAGAAATCTAGGACATCGACAGATGGTCAGCCGAGATAAAAAGTGGAAAGGCATTGATGAATCAGGCGGTTTCATTTTGAATTTTGCACCGATGACTGATGCGTTCATTTTCAACGTGGTGTGTAAAAAATTGATACAAATTATCACAAGACTCTGAGTTGTATAGTAATTATTTTAAAAGATGTAACATCAATGTCAGTATTCAATATTAAAAAAATGTAACATAAATAATCACAATATTACTTCCTCTCAAAAGGTTGCGACACAATGCGAAATAATAAGGAATAAAAAATAAAGAATCAGAAATTCAGAGCAGGAAATAATCCCCACACATCTGGTTATATCTTGGAACACACAATACATCATGAGGAATAAGGAATGAAGAATAAATGTTATTTCCATTATTATTTCGTCCATTTTAATACCAAAATTAGCTCTTGAATTAGCGTTTCTATAACTGACACAAACATAGGTATATGTTGCCACACTTTCAGTTCCACATTGGTGTTTTGGGTTGGGACACATACCTGATTTGTTCCCGATTTTGGCAAATTTGGCATTTCACACTCATGCTGGAGGTATAAATACACCATATTATTATTCCATTCATTCTCGGAATCTGATTGATTGAATGACTATAGTGTTTGAATAGTCACAACCAGCAATACTTTTTTGTCTCACACAACGAAATTCTTTACCTCCATTTCATTACCGAGTCAAACACAGTGGAATATGGTGAGAAATAAATAATCGATCTTATTATTGTTGATTTGCTCACTAACCTAACATTTTCCACTTCTTTTTCCTATACGTGGCACTGGTGCGGTATTTGCTATTAGGGCAGATACACCTGGTATAAATGAATTCATCGATTCATCGATTTAATAGAATACAAAAATGTGTCACTATAGTATTGAATTCGTGCCAGTATCATCTGATGATGCATGTCAACACAAATTGTAACAAAGTAAAGTCATCGTCCACCAATATTATAATATAATGTAGTCTGAGGTCTTGCTTCTATCTACTTACCCATATTATTATAATGAAGGTATCATAATATTCTGTCAAGTAAGTCACATTGGTGGTAACTTCACATATTTATTTTATTTAATTCTTTCGATTGCAGAAAATATAACATGTTTCATTCGTATCAAAAGTGACTTTGTTTGACTCGTAAATGCAAAATTCGCTTGTCAAACAAAGTGCCACTTTTGATTCTATTAAAAAATCTACTATTCCGAACATGACGGAATTTTTATTCCATAATCTTATTCCATCAACCATTTGACCAATCAGAACCAATCAGCACAGTGTATACTCTCAATATAACACACTATGAGAGCAGTAATCTATTACTATTCGTTATGATAATGGGTTTTGTTTCATAAATATAGGTATCTACTCGAAAATACTTCTTGATATGAGACACGCTGTGGATTCTTCAATTGAATATTTCCTCATGAAAATTGTTACAGGTCCATTTCAGAGGACGCCGATTCCATTAGTATACGTGGATTTTTTCTAAACAATCCCAAATATGGATTCTGGATTTTTCAGCCTCTAAATGGATCTAGTTGGCCTCGGTTTTCAAAAACAGTGAACGTCGCTTAGCTCCAGAATACACCTTTCCTCCTTCTACATCTCAAAAATAAAAACGTGAAAACCCCTTCTTGAATAAAAATATTTTTCAAATGGGTCACTCTGTATATGTATATTTTGAGGAAGTTATTCCTCGATTTATTTTGGAATGGAGGTTCGTGTGACTAATGATTCTGAAAATTTCGAAATTATTTCTAATGTAGTTGTCGAGTAATCTCAGTGATCATAAGTGTATAATCGGTTCTCCTTCAAATATTTTCTGTGGTTAATTGGTGGAGTGAAATATATACATTACTCCAGATTTTTGAGATTATCTCTTTTCGTCTCTATACAGGGTGATTCAAAAGTAAGCGGCATCCTTTCAGAGGCGTATTCCTTGCTTGAAAATAAGGCAAAAAGTTCCTATTGATAAGGATCCGAAAATGCTTCCTAAGGGAGCTACGGCCCTTTGAATAGGACACCTCAAAGACGGTTTTTTCTCTATAACTTTAAAATCCTTCACAACAAATTTTTAAAAATTGGTGTACGGCATAAACATTCGATGGTAAATAGGACTCCGTATTCGAAATTTCAGAATTTCATTCAGGGGCGTCACATGCGGGAGAGGGTAAGTGTAAAAATATCCCTTCTTCTCCGGATATTCAGGTTACTGTGATTTCGTTTGGAAATTATTTCGAATACGGAGTCCTATTTACCATCGAATGTTTATGCCGTACACCAATTTTTAAAAATTTGTTGTGAAGGATTTTAAAGTTATAGAGAAAAAACCGTCTTTGAGGTGTCCTATTCAAAGGGCCGTAGCTCCCTTAGGAAGCATTTTCGGATCCTTATCAATAGGAACTTTTTGCCTTATTTTCATGCAAGGAATACGCCTCTGAAAGGATGCCGCTTACTTTTGAATCACCCTGTATATAGATGAAAATATTAGTAATATCTCAATATGATATACTCCGAAATGACACGCCGCTAAAAATTTTCCATTAAAAACCTGAGTGTAAACTTGAATCACTAGTGACTAATAGTGACATCTTTGTTTGTAATATGTTCGACGAAGAAGAGAGTATATATAGGTGTATTAGAAAAATTATGAAATTCTACTTATCTTAGTCTGTTTTGCAAACGAATCTGTTCCTATTTCTAACATAAAAATGGAAGATAATTCTTGACAATGCCTATGGAAATGGTAAATTGTAGATCAATTAGAAAAATGCCCTGTGCACATATTCTTTGACAACTTTCGTAACTAAGAAGTGAAAAAATTAAAAAAAAAAACGAATAGTTCATCACCTGTTATTTTACACTCCTCCTTTTCAAAGCCAGTATACATACTAAATTCTCGAAAGCAATTGCGATGTTCAATTGTTGAATTAGTTTGAAAAAAATAAATCAGTCCGCACACGTGAAAGCCATTGAGATAAGTCAAACCTCGAGTCAAACGCTTCAGTTGTTTCAAGAACCTAATGGCGGAGAAAGTTTAGATTATTACCTTCAGCTGGACACTCTTATAGCACGGAAGATTCACTTAGTCACAAGAATACAAGAATGCAAATCTAGAGACATCGACATTTGATGTTCAAATCTCGTTTTTCTATACGACTTAGCTGAAAATTTCATACCAATCAATTTCAACCAATGAGTTGCTTCATTTAGGCATTGTTACTATAGTAACCAGCGAATTTTTTTAAAATTTTTCATTCACATGCGATGAGCATGTAGACGTAAAATTAATAAGTGGAAATTTCCTGGCATATGACAGCTACCATATAATTAGATAAAACTGGAATAACTTCGAAAACATTTTTTATTTTCCGGAAACCTGGTAAGAGAATCATATAAAATCAATTATCTTTATATAATAATGTATCTGATACTATAAATTTTATTTCACAAGGGTACTTGGAGAGTAAATTTTCACTCAATGTTTTGTTTTCAAATGTAATTCCGGTATGAAATTTTCTCACCGAATCTCTCACGTCCATGAATTAATTGCGAGAAATTTTTCTCGTACATGGATTTTTTTTTAAATGATCCCTCGTCGCTTCGTGCCTCTTGATAATACTCAAAAAGTTCATGTACTCAAAACATTTCTGGCAATAATTCATTTCCTAGGGGGATTATAAGTGAAAATTCCACACCAAATTGGTATTTTTTGATGAATCACCATAGCAACGTATGTAATAAAATCGGAAATGTTTTGACGTTTTAATGACAGAATAATATTTTGTCGTCCTCAAATAGTGATTTTGATGAGTAGAAATAAACAATTAATAGGCTAGGAATCAATTGGTGCCCAAACTGCATCTATTATACAGTATGGTATGTTTAATCCTCGGGTTTACCACTAGCTGTGCTGGTGTAATACGTTTGGAAGGCTAAAATTTATAATCTTTGGTGCTGATAGTGCTGATAAGCTTCAGCATCACCGATTGTATTTAAGAATAGTCGATTGAATTTCAGAAAGCATCAATTATTATATTTCAGAATGACTTAAATCAGCTAATACTAAAATTCAACAATTCAAGCTCCGTCTCTGGATAGTTGTAAAATAATCTGACGTTTCTGTTAGTCTCCCTATATAATTCGACATCTTTGTAATTGTCAAGGTTCCATAATTTGTGTAAGGAAGGGGACTTTTGAGAAGCACATAGGTTGAAGTATAATATCAGACACCTTATATAATATGTTCTGACTTCAAGAACAGATATTTTGATATAGGAAGCATTTGAAATAAATTGATTATGAAAATATACAAAAAATATACTCACTAAGTTTGGGCATTTGGTATTTGTTAGCTAAACTTTTTAGGTACATACTTCCACGAATAGAAAAAAACTTTGAAAAATTGAATGCACGGTGTTTGATAGACTTTTGAATAGTCAAAGAAGATTATTTCGTCAAGAATTTGAAGACGCCATAACTTATATATAGCCTCCAATATTCTATTCTATATATTAAACTCAGGTTGATTATGCAACTCGCTACGCTCGTGACATAAACTTAACCTTCGTGAATAAATTCCCTCATTAAATGCTTGTTGAATAATATACTATTAAATCGGTTCATTTTGTCAGGACTATGTACTATGATTATGTACAGACCTTTCAGGGAAATTAGCGAATCCTAAAATGTTCGGACACCCTGTATGTATGTGATGATTTCGAACGTCATTATCGAGCGGTACATGTCGTGTAAAACTGTAATTAATTAGTATTTACCTTTAGGAAAACAATAGTTCGTCCTTGAAGGTCGTTCTAGTGAACGGTTATGTTGTCGGTTGTTGTAGTAAGGTAGGTATGTCTCAAGGCGGATCAACCTCTAATTGCTTTGAATAGGTATCGGTAGTTTCAATTTTGATTGTGACTGATTTTTTTTTAATTTTCGATAGATAGGTAATGGATATTTAGTTGCTTTGAATAGGTATCAGTAGTTTCAATTTTGATTGTAACTGATTTTTTTTTTGAATTTTTGATAGATAGGTAATGGATACTTACGAAAGCGTAGAGAGGCCACTGTTGTGTGTATTTTATATATTTTTTTATTTAGAATTCTTTCTCTGAATTTAGACTTCCTATATGTGATAGATAATTGGAGTCGATCAATTCTTTCAAGATAGTTTTACATTATTAGAATTTGTTCCAAACATTTGTATTATCGCAGCATCCTCCTATCCGCAAATTCAAAGTACAGTTTGTCGAACTTGCAAAATTAACCCAGTTTTATGACAAGGCTCTCTGGTTCTTAGTTCATTTCTTTAACCTATAATTCTTCCTTGAGATGTAGAAGAAGATAACCTAAAAATTGACCAACGTGTTTAACGTTAAGAAAGTATTCAATGTCTTAAATTGTGACAAAATAATTTGCATTAATGTAAAAATTATGTAAGAACCGTTTTTGTTCGTCTTCAACAAGCATTTTAAATGTTTCGTGACACGTATGTCAAAAAAATGTTACTTCGATTATCAAAATTTCCTCTTAACATCATAGTGATCATCCTCAAATAGTGTGAGTACCCTTTGAACATTTCATTATATTGCTGTCATTGTACACATAAAAAATCTATTGTAGTAGCCCCTGAAGATGGAAATATACATTTCCGAAAGCTCGGACAAACTGTAATGAGTTCACCTTCACTTTGCTGCAATCCCCACTAGCAAGCTAGTTTTATCTCTAACGACTTCCATTTCTTATAAATATACCGGGTGACACAGGTTATCGGGCCAGCCCTGTAACTTCTGCATTCGTCAACGGATTTTTCTGAAATTCGGTACAGTTATATAAGCAACTATTTCGGATTTGATCACATTACAATCCAATATGGCGGACTTCCGGTTTTTCTGGAAATGCCAGAAATTTTGTTTTTTCAAATGGAACACTCTGTATATTTTTACATATTCAAGTTCAACAGGTCAAAACAAGTGCAATCTTGATGTCAAATATCATTCATTCCACAGCCTACCTAGTTGAAAGATTATTTTAACTGCAAGGAAATTCATAAACTAGTTGTTGATTTTTGAATGTATACAATTTGTTACTGCACCGAAAAACAAAAATGATATGTCATTTTGTTCCTTAATGTATGTTCTAGAGAGACGGGTAGGTGGCCCATAAGGGTTCCATTTGAAAAAAAATAATTTTTGATCAAAAAGTGATGTGGCTGAATTGATTCCTGGATAAGTGACACAAAAAATAATTTTTCAGAAAAAATTATGTTCTTCTGTTATGTGTGATTCATTGTGAATAGTCTTGACCACATCTCATTTATCCACGACGTGAAATGAAAAAACAATTTTAATTTAATTTTTTTCGAAAAAATGACATTTGAAATAAAGATTGCACTTGTTTCGACCTGTTGAACTTGAATATGTAAAAATATACAGGGTGTTTCATTTGAAAAAACAAAGTTGCTGGCATTTCCAGATATACCGGAAGTCCGCCATATTGGATGTGATCAAATCTGAAATGATTGCTTAGAGAGAGAGAGAGAGAGTTTATTCATTGTAAATAGGTACAAGAATACAGTCAAATTTTAACATATAAACACAAAACATGTAAAATTGAAATTATTTAAAATCTTTCAACAATGTTACTGACGACATAAAACAATGAGATAAATAAAGTAAAAATAAATAAAAATATGAGATATAAATTTCAGTGAAAATCACTGTTCAAGAACTCATCAATAGAATAGCATGCCAATTCTATAAGTCTATTGTTTAAAAGTATATTGAACTGTGTCTTCGTCAATTCGATGATCTTCTGAGGAAGCCGATTGTACAGCTTGGCACCCCAATAGTCTATGCCCTGTTGTGTTTTTTTCATCCTGTGGTGTGGTATTTGCAGCTGATTTCGGTTTCGAGTTGCGTAGCAGTGATTGTCTGCGTTTTTTTGGAAGCGCTCCTTGTTTGCATGTACATATTTGAGGCAAGTTAGAATGTATATTGATGGCACCGTTAATATTTTTTCTTTCCTAAAATGCTCTCTACAAGTTTCATTGTAGCTTAAAGAGCATAGTGCTCTGATGGCCTTTTTCTGTAAGATGAGGATCTTATCTGAATCTGTTGATGTGCCCCATAAAAGAATTCCATAGGAAACTATGCTGTGGAAATTAGCGAAGTATGCTACTCTGGCAGACTGATGAGTAGAGATATTTTTTAGTCTTCGAATGGTATAAATGGATGTGCTGAGTCTTTTACTTAATTTTCCTATGTGAGGTTTCCAATTCAGGTTGTTGTCTATAGTTATACCAAGCAACTTGAGTTCATTTATCTCTGCATTTCTCGATGATAGAGTAAGGCATTGTGTCTTGGCGTTATTTTGACTCAGTGAGTTTGCTGAAAACCAAATATTTGCTTCAGCTAGGACTTGTTTTTTTTGTTCTATCAGATCTTCTATCTTCTTTCCCTTTGTTATGAATGTAGAGTCGTCTGCATATATACCTGCTCCAAAACAATGAACGTTGGATGTTAGATCATTTGTATAAATTATAAAAAGTATAGGGCCCAAAATTGATCCTTGTGGTACACCTTGGATCACATCGACAGTTGTTGATTCTTCTTCATTCCACCATGTCGTCTGACGGCGATTTGTCAAGTAATTTCTCATAAGGTCGTATGTAGTACCTCTTATTCCGTAGGATTGCAGTTTATATAGGAGCAATTCGTGATCAACGGTGTCGAAAGCTTTGCTTAACCTTTTCGCGACGGGGTTCGTTTGGCGCACGTGAGCCGCCACAACGGGGTTCGAAAGCGCGTTCGCATTTATGCGGGTCCCGTTGTTTGAGCCCATTTTCAGAAAATATTTCGCAATGATACATGATGAGAAAAACTCTATTCGATTTATAATTTAGTATATTTTGAACGCGAACAAGCCTATCAGTAAACAGTGAACACAATACAGAATGCCTAGTGGCCGGAGGCCGCTTCCACCCGCTTCCTGTCGTTGTAACATGTGTTGTTATCCGATCATAGACAACGTCAGAAGTGTACGAGAACCCCCCGACCAAAACCATCTAAAGACGATGCAAATGAAGGGGATGAGACGATAGCGCGCGGTTCCCGTCGTTAGAACACTTCTCCGGTTGATTGAAAATATGCGGCTCCCGTGTATCAGATGCTTCAGTGAAATACGCATATATGCGTTTCCCGTTGCGAAAGGGTTAAGTCACAGCACAATAATTCGGTGAGCTCTTGATTTTCGAAGCAAATTAGAATATCCTCCACGATTTCCAATAGAACAGTTATAGTTGATTTTCCCGTACGATATCCATGTTGATGTTTGCAAAAGTGTCCGAATTTCTCAAAGTAGGAGATAAGTCTGTATTTGATCACTTTTTCAAAAATTTTTGAGCATATTGGTAAAATTGAGATGGGCCTGTAATTACTGGCGTTGTTGACATCACCTTTTTTAAATATTGGTATTACTTTTGCGTGTTTTAGTTCATTAGGAAAAACACCTTCTTTTATACATTTGTTTATCAAAATTGCAACAGGTTGAGCTATTTCGTCAATTACTTCTTTCAATATATAAGTTGAAGCTCCGTATATGTCTTCAGTTTTCTTATTCTTTATTTCTCTAATTATATTTTTTACTTCTTCTTCATTTACATCATTAAAGAACATTGAGTTTACATTTTTAATTTTCATATTCTTCAGGAGTTCATTGGAAGTAGTCTCTGGTTTTGTGATAGCTTCAGTAGTTTTAGGTCCCACATTTATGAAAAAAGTATTCAGTTCTTCGGCTGTCAAACATGATATGACTTGTTTGTTGCCTTTTTTGTGTTTATTCTCTATTTCCGTATTTATTACTGTCCATATGGCCTTGGTTTTGTTCTCGGCGTTAGTAATATAGTTTTCGTTTTTCACCTTTTTAATATCCATTGCTTTTTGGAAATAGTCCTTTTTAAAGATTTTATATGCTCGCTCAGATTCATCATCTTTTCTCACCTTTCTAATGACATCCAGTGCTTCAAGCCTATTTTTCATCGTTCTCATTTCTTCATTTTCCTCTGTTTTTATAACTGTACCGAATTTCAGAAAAATCCGACGACGAAAGCAGAAGTTACAGGGGTGGCCCGATACCCTGTGTCACCCGGTATATATAACGAATATGATGGACAATGGAAAATATGAACTATATACAGATATTTCAATCATCAGAGATACCATAGTTGTTACATGCTCAGTTGCAATGGGAAACACTTCAGAATTGTCGCATATACTGTTTCACATATAATAATGTGTAATACTATTGCCTAATTAAAGAACTAAATCCATTACGTATAAATACTTAATTAGATCAATTTGTGAGCCTGACATATAGACTTATACGTTCACTAAAGAGCAGATAATTGGATAAGTGAAATTTACGCTAGCAACTGAAAACTAGCATGTCAAATATTTTCTTGCATATTTATGTGTATGTTTCACCAATACAAACTGGATTTGAAAGATGAAATTTGTATAACCTTGGTTCTTTATCAGGAGGAGGAGAGTTGTATTAACAAGTTTTATTTTTAGAGATCAATTCTAACTCAATCAAAACCAAAGAATGAAGCAGAATCGTCAAAAAATGTATTTACAGTATACCTTGTATTCGTGGAAAGTTTTATACAGGTGAAACCAAGAGACCTCTTCCAGTATGGACGAAGGAACATAAATATAATATAAAGGAAAGACACATCGACAAATCGAAACTAGCTGAACATATCCTCACTGAAGATGGAAAACATATGGCAGAGTGGAATAATATTGAAATCATTGGGAAAGAAGGTAACAACCAGAAGAGAAAAATCAAGAAATCGGCTTGCATTCTTCTGAACGGAGACAATAGCATTGCTTCCTGTTCAGTTGATATAGATAGAACATGGTACTCACTACTGAAATCTGAAAATGAAAATGATAAATTCAAAATTAATTGTCAATTGTGACTGAGAACTGAGAAGTGTCAAGACAAATACGAAATTGCCATACAAAAATATCGATTTTTTTATGTTGAAAACGGGAGCAGATTCGTTCCCGAAACGTCCAAAGATGAGTGAAAATTTGATATTTCTTCTATATACCTTTATTTTTCTGATTTCTATATTCCAAAACTTTTTCAATAAAAATGGTCACTGACAAGCTGTTTTCATATCTTCGAATATTCAAAATTACCAAAATAACAATTATCAGTCATTCGAATGAACAAATCAAGATAAATATTTTCGATGAAAACATATTTTATATGCGTATTATATGAACTAGAAAGAGAAAAAAAAAGAAATAATCTCTCAATTTCACCATTAGATAATATAAAGATTTACATAGACTAATTCGATATCAAAATGAACGAATCTGTAGTGGAAATTAGGAAATTTTGAAAAATGGAGACGTAGTAGTCTACCGGAGTGCTCCTATTGGCAAAAAAGCGAAAAGCTGACTTTGAGCGCCGAAAAACTATCTGTCCTACGGGCCTGATTATGGTCTCATTTGATTCAGCGGGTCAATTCCCACTGGAGAGGCGATAATTCGCGGTGATTCCTGAAATTTTCTGGCCCTTTAGGCCGTCCGAAGATGGCTCGGTGACTATATCGTATGGAAGTCTTAGGTGGGGATATGAAAATTTTTATTTGGCCTATTAAAAATCTGAAAAAATTCACATAGACTGGATCGATATCGAAATGAACGAATCTGTGGTGGAAATCGAGGAATTTTGAAAAATGGAGACGTAGTCTACCGGAGTGCTCCTATTGGTAAAAAAAAAACGAAAATCTGACTTTGAGCGACGATATCTCAAAAACTATCTGTCCTACGGGGCTGATTATGGTCTCATTCGATTCAGCAGGTCATTTTCTACTGGAAAAACGATGACTCGCGTCAATTTTTGCCGTTTTCTTGCACTTTCGGCCGTCCGAAGATGGTTCTGTGACTATATCGTATGGATGTCTTAGGTGGGAAAATGAAAATTTTTATTTGGCCTATTAAAAATCTGAGAAAATCCACATAAACTAAATCGATATCGAAATGAACGAATCTGTGGTGGAAATCGAGGAATTTTGAAAAATGGAGACGTAGTACTCTACCGGAGTGCTCCTATTGGTAAAAAATGCGAAAAGCTGACTTTGAGCGACGATATCTCAAAAACTATCTGTCCTACGGGGCTGATCATGGTCTCATTCGATTCATTCGTTAATTCGCGTTAACTGTTTTACTATTTTTGTGCTTTCAGGGGGGGGGTACTGTCCCTCAATACCCCTCCCTTATCTATGCTGGTGCCACCTCCTCGATTAACCTATATACAGATAGTAAATAAGAATATAATGTACTCATACTCTCTGAACATTGCCTCACCTAAGTAAGGTGACACAGTTTTTTTGAGGAAATGTAGCAATCTCACAACCTGACAAAAGAAATGTTCCAGCGGACGCTTATAGCGTGATCGATGTGATTTCAAGTATCTTGGCAATGTGTTTTCTTAATTATGTGTTATATTAACGTTATAAGGTGTGTGATGTTCGAGCTTATGTGTGATATAAAGCGTGACAGGTAGTTTTTAAGTAAATCTACATATAATTGGAGTATTAAAAATGAAAGCGCAAATAAAACAGAAAGGAAATTGACGAAATCGATATCACGATAGGTGGCTCAAAAGATGTTAAAAACGCACAACCAAAATATTTTCATAAGTATTGTCCCTCTCAACAGTCACAACAGTTTCACAGAATAATTTCTATACAGGTGACATAGGGACATACGCAAAGGGCGGATTATGTTTGGACGAAAATATGACGATATAGGACCAGTGAAGCCTTAATATAATATTGTTGTGGAAGAAGATACAGGGTGTTTCAGTCGAGAAATTATTGACAACAAACTCGCACTGAAAACAGAAGTAAATCACCAGCAACAATGGGCGTGTACACCTTAGTAGAACTTTCAACTCAAATCATGTTTATAATGATCCTTTTATACATAAATAATGATTGACGACATAATTCGATCGAAACATTTACTGGAATGTTTTATTTTTGGACATAAATAATAGTACGTTCTGAAAACGGACCCTCTTATGACGTAGAAAACTCATCTCGCCATAGTTAAAAGAAAATACCGAACGCCCGACGGAGACTGAGGCAACTGCTATATTAATTCTTTCAACTGTGATCTCGCGCTAATTCACTCTGTCAGGAATCATGTATCATTCATCTTTGTCTGGAATAGTCTTGTTTCAGTATTAGGGTTTTGACGTCACATCATCGCCTCGTTTTCAGAGGTCCGAAATATCAGGGATTTCAATAATTTTTTATAAAACGTAGGGAGCTCACAGCAAGAAACGGTTTGCGGTGGTGAGCTAGTTTGGGTGAGTTCTATCGAATTATGAAATAAACATTTTTTGTGATATAAGCCCATTATCTGACAGTCCAAAGCACACACTTCATGAACAAAATGATATTTGAAATCCCCTTACGAGACTGTTTTGAAATTATGTCGCTGTGTCGATTTGATATCAAATGATAAATATACAGTGGAATTATTAGCAAAAAACTTAAAAAAATATATTAAACTCCCACGCCCTGTACCTTTTTCCAAAGCAATATTTTATTTTATTTATCCCTTGCAGCGCACGAAAAAAAATCCTATAATATTCATGGAACATCGTGCTTAACTCGGAAGAATAGGGGAAGGCGGTAGGTATTGGAATTTTTTATAAACTTTTGAAGGTAATAAGCTCTTGGGAATACTTGCATTGGCAAAGAAATCCTAGGCTTCGCCGTTCTATAGAAGAACGAGTTATGGTAGAGTGTTGTTCGACATTTTTCAAGGTTAACGACGAAGGAATGTGCAGACTGGGCCTGTCCAGTTCTTCTGACTGGTATCGCTAGTGATGGAATAGTAGAATATATTTCAGAGGAACAATTATCGTGGAAGTATGTGAAGAAACGTGAAAGCTGACCGACTTTTTTACGGTTTTCTGATGAGGTCAAAGAGTTAGTGAGTGTGGCATCACCCACCAGGCGAATGGCTCTTCTCTGGATGGAATCTGAAAGCATCAGCGTATGTTTGGGTGCTGAATCCCATACATGAGAACAGTATTCTGAAACTGACTGTATCTGTGCTTTGTAGATCATGAGAAGCTGTTGAGGTGTAAAGTAGATTTTTGCACGAAACAGGAATCTAAGTTTTTGAGAAGCACCTTTTGCGATGGATCGTACATGATTTTTGCCATGAGAGAGTATTGCTGATGGTGATACCGAGCAAAGATATACAGGGTGATTCGGAATTTGAGGTAAATATTTCAAGAACATGTGCCCTAAAATGCACCTCTTCGTAACATTGCTCCCCTCCAACTACCACAAATCTGGGTTGACGTAATTTTTGAAGCCAAAAAGAGGAAGAGTCCATAAAAAACAGGAGCATGCCAATTCTCAGACGATTCGATCGGCAATTTTAGGTAATCTTAATAAACTTACAGTGACTGTAGTCCGAAGGAGTGCCTTTTAGGACTCGTGTTTTCATAAAGAAAAATGCCTTTTTGTTATCCCAACAATACGTCCATGGAATATTCACATCGAATTCTGAATCACCCTGTAAAGTGATCTTGGGAATGGTAGATACCAGTCATTGTCATATCAGGCATACTGAGTTCCGCCTTTTTAGAGAAAACAAAGGCATATTTGGTCATATCGCCATATTTTGGTGCAAACAATCCGCCCTCAGCCTATTTCCCTGTATACAGGGTGAATCATATTTTTGTAGCAGGACTCTGACAGCATAAAGGAGACATTATTCCAAAATATTCTATAACATACAAGCGTGCCAGCTTATACACGACCCCAAAAGTGTCCTGTAGGTATTCAAAAACACTTGATAGCTCGAAATATTGCGTTTTCGAAGTAAGATAGGTGTATCAAATTTAAATGCATTATTTTGAAATTTGTATACGAGGAAATTGGAAAAACACAAACAAAATCTCGAACTATGAAACCCTGTATAGCATGAACGAAGCTCCCACCTATATATGTTTACATAGAATTTCCATTTTGAAAAAATGTCTTCTCCCAGCTGTTGAAGTCCTGCTTCAAAAAACTGACTCACCCTGTATAGTGGTCCGTTCTCATCAGTTATGACTGCTATCACATTCAGTACTCGTTGAAAAATGTCGTAGATTTTTTTCGAAAAATGTTACTGTATGATTTTGAATCTTGATTGATTGGTCAAATAAGCAGTCTCATTGTAGCAAGCAGTGCATTTTTGTAGTTTTCTTGTTTACTTGTTTCATCTTGAAACATTTCAAAACCATGATTTTGTAACCAGTGAGATAATTTTCTGGCTAATCAAAAATATTGCACCGCAAAAAGCTGGATTTTTCATTAGAAGGTGAAATTATACTGGACATTTTTTTGTTAGAAGAATAAACCTATGTATGTATAATGATACCGCAGTTTTTATCAAGGCCGTTTGATTAATTTCCTCCTGATGTGTAAAACTTTTATAAATCTCATGATAACTTACAATGTCATTCGAATGGAGTTATCATATAGGTAGCCGCAGTAGCGATTTTTTTCAATGAAAATTTACATATGAGTTCGCAGTCAACTGTATAACAACTATCAGCAGACATAGACATTCATTTCCCTGCGAATATAATGAAATCGAGTAATACGTGACACAAATGCTAATCACCGTCCACTTCACTGGTTCTAAAGTAAGTAGAACCATAAAATATTTTGTTGCAATACCGGTAAAATCCCACATAGCTCAGCTGTAAGTATACCTTTCATTTTGAAGCAGTAGAGCCATGCTAACAAATCGTTCCAAACGAACTGAAACTTTAATGTCAGAAGGCAATAAAGACAAGATATATAACAATGTTAGAAATTCGTTAATTTACTTCAAATGCGCATCAATCCTCATTCGCAGTGGCCTAGTGGCCATTCTGCTTATTTAGGCATACAGGGTGATTCAAAAGTAAGCGGCATCCTTTCAGAGGCGTATTCCTTGCTTGAAAATAAGGCAAAAAGTTCCTATTGATAAGGATCCGAAAATGCTTCCTAAGGGAGCTACGGCCCTTTGAATAGGACACCTCAAAGACGGTTTTTTCTCTATAACTTTAAAATCCTTCACAACAAATTTTTAAAAATTGGTGTACGGCATAAACATTCGATGGTAAATAGGACTCCGTATTCGAAATTTCAGAATTTCATTCAGGGGCGTCACATGCGGGAGAGGGTAAGTGTAAAAATATCCCTTCTTCTCCGGATATTCAGGTTACTGTGATTTCGTTTGGAAATTATTTCGAATACGGAGTCCTATTTACCATCGAATGTTTATGCCGTACACCAATTTTTAAAAATTTGTTGTGAAGGATTTCAAAGTTATAGAGAAAAAACCGTCTTTGAGGTGTCCTATTCAAAGGGCCGTAGCTCCCTTAGGAAGCATTTTCGGATCCTTATCAATAGGAACTTTTTGCCTTATTTTCATGCAAGGAATACGCCTCTGAAAGGATGCCGCTTACTTTTGAATCACCCTGTATACCCATCTATATGTCACAATGCATTCCAACTATTACTAGGTTGACAATTGGTATAAAGCAGGAAGTTGAAAGTTTTTGTGTTTTCTTGCAAATTTTTTCCACACCTGATAATCTGTGTATAGTTTTGGAATAGGTGATAACAGTGATTTTCTTGTAAAAATACTACACTCAGTCCCAAAAAAGTGACGCACTTGATATTTGACCTATCTTCTCAAAAAAAAAACACAAAAAATAGTAGGCCAATTTTCAATTTTTTTATTTTTGGTAGGTAATGCATTTGTCTTAGAAAAAAAATAAAGAGGTGGAAATTTTTTCAAAGCCTCCTTGATGGTGGTGGAATAACTCGAACCATGATTTATTCTTAATTTTTAATTGAGTAATGGCATAGAAAGTGCTTGCACCCTATACGAAAGAGGCTTCTTTTGCGAGCATTTTGTTTTTTTATTCATTGATTTATCTCTGAAATTTTCCGAATCACAGCTTTTTTGCTGAATGCTTGCAAATCACCAACTTTCTCAATTTATCGAGAAACAATTTTCTAATGAAATAAACTGATACCAATAATTTCAAAAACCATTTTTATTAAACACAAAATTATAAATTGGGATGACTGCTTAATACCGTGTATTGCCTCCTCTAGCAACTCTAAGAATTTCTAATCTACGAGGCATACTGGAAATTAAGTTGCTTATCGTTTCCATTGGTATACGATCCCATTGTTCCACTAATGCATCTGCCATTTCTGCGAGACTTTCCGGAGACCTCTCGTGAGAACGTACCCTTCTCCCTAATTCATCCCACAAATGTTCTATAGGATTCATATCGGGGCTTCTCGCAGGTCATTGTAATGTGGTAATACCAGTAGCTTCTAAGAAGTTTCGCACTATTGCTGCTATTGTGGTCGGGCATTATCCTGCATCAATATAAAATTATTGCTCACTAACTCTACATAAGGTAAGACTAAAATGTCAATGTAAATTTGAACATTCATCGACTGCCTCACCAGAAAAACATGAAGGGGTGTCTTTTCATTCATTGAAATCCCTCCCCACACCATAACGGACCCACCATTAGAACTTTCGCATTCTGTTATTAAATTTGGATTAAACCGTTCACCAGTTCTCCACACTTTCTTCCATCCACCATGTTAAGGCAAAACCTTGACTCATCCGTAAACAAGACATTCGACCATTCAGGAATATTCCACTGTCGATGATTTTCAACAAAATTTCTTCTAGCAGCACGATGTTCGGGCAATAATTTGGGACCTTTTGCAGGTCTCCTAGTTTTTGAATTTACTTCTTTTAGACATCTACATACCGTGTCTGCTTACTTACTGCAACATCACGAATTTGGCGAAGATCTTGCTGAACATTTACCGTAGTATTTGATCGATTCCGTAAAATCCGCAATCTCAAGAAGCGATCATCTCTTGGAGAAGTTTTTCGAGGGCGACCAGAACCGACCCTCCGAGTGGTGCTCCCTGTTTGTTCGTACTTGCGGATTGCTCTACGAGCAGTTGCTTCATGAACTCCCACTGCACGAGTGGCGTAACGTTCACTACCCGTTTACTAACGCAAATAATCTTGCTACTTGTTCAAGATTTATTTGAAGCATTTCGTGTAATTTTAGTGAATAAAACAAGACACTTAATTAATGACACAACGACAAATGGTCAAATATGGAGGCATACAACAAATTAGTTGCTATGGCAACGGCATTTGTTTTTCTAAAGACAATGTGATCCTACCAGAGTACAACCCAATCAATTTTGAGTACTCTGATCATTCAATAAATTCAATTCGTGGGATAAGCGTAAGCGTAAGAAAGCTGTAATTCGGAAAATTTCAGAGATAAATCAATAAATAAAAAAACAAAATGCTCGCAAAAGAAGCCTCTTTCGTATAGGGTGTAAGCACTTTTAATACCATTACTCAATTAACAGACAGGGTCAGTGAAAAATTAAGAATAAATCATGGTTCGAGTCATTCCACCTCCATCAAGGAGGCTTTGAAAAAATTCTCACCTCTTTATTTTTTTTAAAGACAAATGCATTACCTACCAACGAATAAAAAAAAATTAAAATCGGCCTACTATTCTTTGTTCTTTTTAAGAAGATAGGTCAAATATCAAGTGCGTCACTTTTTTTGGAACTGAGTGTATTTCAAGTTCATCAAACAGAATTTGAGGTATCTATACTGAAATGGCAAGTAGGTATACCATTGTATAAATTTAGCTATATTATATGAACGTATAATTAAGGATTAGATACTGAACTTTGTTGCTGATGATTGAACCTACAACCTGTTACAACCTACTCAATTAGTAATAATTATGCCATAACTATAAACTTGTATAATGAGGAAGTTTTTCCAGAACGAATTATCATAGTATTATTATTCAACTATTATTAGGTTTCTGATGTCTGAAATGGCAATATTCACATTATTCAAATTATTTTATTTTTTCAGAATATAGCAATTTAGAATCATTAATGGAGCAGTCTATGACCTACTGCCTAGCTAGGTCTACAGTGATATTTTGGTGATATTATTTGTCTATACGTATATATTCCCAAAAATAAGTTGTCAGTATGGTTCATTGTTATTGGTCGGTGTTCGCGCCAATCAAAAATATTCGCCTGTGTTAGAGAAAGAGTCTGATTTCGTCAAATAATATCCGCTCGTTGGAAACATCAGTGTTTATCAACTTTTTCTGATTGAATATGTTGAATGGAGATACATTTACACTGCAGGAAAATTATATGTCAATATGTCACTTTGAAGATCAGAACATCTCTTTCCAAAAACTCGTTCATTCAACGAACAGCGAGGCTCTGGAACATATTGCCAAGGAAAGTGTTCCCCGAGGCATATAACCCACAGAAATTTAAGAAGAACACCAATTCCTACCTCATTTCTCTTGGTTTTCACGTTGTTCTCTGAACATTACAGGATATCCCTTTTTGTGGGAACCAGCGAATATAAAAAAAGACTAAATACAAGAATTCTTCTTGAAATTTTTGTTCTATGTTCAAATGTTCAAAGAATGGAACAACAGAGCAGCTATTTCGTCATTTAGCTCAGTGATCAACCTTTGAACAAAAATTCAAATTAGAATGAGCAACCTCAAAAAAGAGCTGTCAGCATCTTTGTCATTTTTTATCGTAATGAAGTGTTTTTGACCAGCTTCATCACTAGACTGGTTTTGACTAATATCTAAGTAACCTGAGACTGATTCTACTTGAATTTCACTTGTTCGAAAGCTCGAAACCTGAAAACCTGAGAGAGCTGAGTAATGCATTGATTCCTGACTTCCCAAAGCTTTTCCTGATAGTTAACTCTGATAAACATCATTACAACCCTAAAGACTTCAATATTTTTCAACCCTTTGCTTATTGCTTTTCCTCGAGAAATCCTCTCCTGTGCATCCGGGTTTCTGTGCTTTGTGTCCCGTCAGGCGGTGATCTATGTTTCATGAAATTTTGACATGAATGCATGAATGGAAAATATAATTTACCTCACTAAAATCCCGAGATTGAAAAATTAGAAAACCGAAGGAAAAAGGAAGATAAATAAAAATTGAATCTGTTTAATTCGTTTGGAACTGTGTTTCCGATTCTCCAGGTAGAAATGATGAAATAGTTTGAATAAATGCACGCTGCCCCAGTCGTTCTTTCTGCCCCAGCTCACTTGTGGAGTGAATGAAGTGGAAAACCATTATTTATTTATTATGTTATGTTTATATGTTTATTCAATTTGGAATATATTTATTTATGTAAAAAAAAAAAATGATTCTCTAGTCCTAACCTCAAAATACCAGAGAGTCTCGAAAGATATTTGCTTTGATTCCTGTAATTATACCGACTAAAAATAGCAACCAGTATTCCAGGCTAACCCCAGGGTTTGTACTTGAAGCCCACACTCCCTTGGCTCCATATTGATTCCAGGTCGATTCAATAACATTGGCCCCTGGTTTATGCTATAGGTACCGAGGTAGGTATACCTCCTGTACCCTTCTTCACTGTTGCTGATTTGGGCCTCTGTACAAACACATTCTGTGCAGAGCAGGTAGAGTAAACTACCTCAAAAACAATCTGGTGCTCGAGAACCCCCTCCTGTCAAATACCACAGTAGTCTCCACCCTGAACAGAGCGCCAAAGTAACGGCCACAGAAACAAAGCCCGTTACAGTACATAATTGTATTGTCGTCAATCCTTGTGCTATTCTAACATTCCTGTTTCGTCCATAATTCCCATTTCAACAGGTATTCGGTACATAATTTCAAGATACAATCTAATTTCCACCCATGCATGTTTATACAAGGAAAAAGTCTTATTTGCATCCCAACAATATGTCCTTGAAATATTCACACCGAAGGATATAACATCATCTTGACAGTAATGTATAGGAATGTTTGAACGTTCCATGAAATTGAAAGATATTCAAATGGTATTGTTTGAATTATTACAGCATATATTCAATCAAAAATTTGGACCCCTCAATTATAGGTATTCATATCCATTATGCGAGTACCATTATGTTAATTGCGAGTTAATTGAGTACTTGAATTATTTTTGAATACCAGATAGTATTCAATTAACATGAAAAACACTAAAAAGGTTTGCTTTCTCCAATCTACATTTCGACGACAGTTGTGGTTCGGTTGTAGAACAGCGGCTGCCTATATAGGCCTACGTAAAAAACCGTTATATAACTTGGTAACCCTCTTTCTGACAGCGATCTTGTCTTTGATCTAGATAAATCTCATAGGTCTGCATTCGTGCTGGTAAGAACAGACACACCGACCGTCGAAAGTGAATTTTGTTCTCATTTATATAAGCATGATCTCCTACATTCCTGAACCGTGTTTTAATAATAATATAGCGGATTAGGTTTAGTATGGTAGACAGGGACGAACTGGCCCTGCAGACCAGGCAGAGAAATTTTCGCAACATAACTTTTATTGTTTTCAACTGACTGCCTTTACTTCACGAAAATACATAGTATAATATACACTAGTCGAATATATGCCACACACCTATTCAAATTGATCATTGCGTGTAAAAATAGTATAATCATTCGTTATTATTATATATAATTAAATTCGGCGACTTCAAGAAACGCCAGGTTCGATGACGTCATGAACCTAATTATACTAGTAATTACCTTATTAGATTCAATATGACCAATGGCAATAGTATTTACATTAACAGATGTTATAATAGTTTGACCTGGTCCCTAATAATCACTTATATACTTGCAATATGCTTCAGAGTATTCCTAATAATGATCGAGATTTTATTGAATCCCACATGATTCTATGGCACGGGCAACAGAGTGTAATGCATAAGTTCCAATCGAGGTTCCAATAGAAATACAAAAAAAGACAAAGACGAACCGCACTGTCAACCTAACTTTCTGACGTTGATATCGGCTATCACCTACATCGTCTTATCCTCTTTTCATCTTGTCAAGATGCGAATATTCAAAGATAATCCTCATATTATCTGATTCTTTAGCTTTGCGTTATGTTCTCTGTTATCTGCAGTAAGTATTCAATACAAAAAATGTATTTCATATTCTGATTGGAATGATAGTCAGGAAAATTCTTGCACTTTTCTATCAGAAATAGAGAATTGATATACGTAAGTCGAATCATATATGGTGTTCTCGAGAGAAATATCGTGAATTTCAATAATTATTATAAAAAATACAAAGCTCTGTTGAACTGACACGATTTAGAATTATGCAGGAAGTTTGAAATGTATCACCACTCGTATAATAGTTTGAAGTTCGAATTGTATTTGATGCGATCATTTTTTGAGTATTTCTGAACGAACGTCAACATTTCACGGCGCGCTGCTTCATTTGTATGTGACCATATGAATTGGTTACTATGGAAATAATTCTAAATTTTTGATTGGCGGAGTTGCTTTATGTATAACCTCGTATATTCGAAATCAAGCTTAACTCGATTGAACGTTCTGATTAATTTGGAAATACGAAGAAAATAATCATCATAATGAAACTCGAGCATGAACCATTGAATAAGAAATACCTATATCATTCCTGTATGTATGTCTTATGTAAGGTATAATGTGACCAAATTTCATTTATTCCAAAATTCAGTGTACCCTGTATGCTTCCAGCGTGTTTTTATCTTTTCTTCTAATCCGCAAAAACAACGTGCGATCGAGTGACGGCCGAAGTAGGTATGTTCGCGGTACCGGAGAAATAGAATTTATTTGTGGCAAGAATGACGGTGATCTGTGAAATATGTGATAAGTATCGTTTCACGGATTTCTTCGAATTGTTCGCCGAATGAAACAAATTTTTGGGATATACGTTATTATATTATGGAAAGTGATTCGTCTTATTGATGCCTAAGGAGGATTTATAAGTTGATAGCATAATCAAAACGTCTCTGAATGCTTGGGTAAACTGCTTTGAAGGTGAGTTTTTTTTGTTTCAGAACTGGTACTTTACTATCATTATTTTTCTGTTTTACCACTAACCAAACCGATTTTCTAAACGTGTTTCGCTTACTATGTTAGAATCTTCAGGAGAAGATTGAGTTATAATCTTCTCCTGAAGATGCTAACATAGTTAGCGAAACACGTGTTGAGGCGTTTATGTCGTTCACGTTCGAAAATATCCTTGATTTTTATCGATCAAATTCACTTTGAAACGGTTCATTAATGGCGAGGGGTAAATCACGTAGATATTCCTGTGTACCCGAGACGGGAATTCCTCTAGTCCGGGTAGTCTTTGGGAAAGTCCGGGAATTCATTGGGTAGTCCAGGTATTATTTGGAAAGTCAGGGAATTCCTTGGAAGTCTGGGAATTTTTGGGTAGTCCAGGTGGTCTTTGGGAAGTCCGGGAATTCTTTGGGTGGTCCTCAGAATTCCTTGGGTAGTCCCAGGAATTCCGGGAATTCTTTTGATGAAGGAAAGTCTATAGTGTACCCGAAATTGGCCCGTGATCAACCCCTCGATTAATAGGATATATAGGGTGTTGAAGTTCGAATTCTATCGAAGAAAATCATGAATAATTCAGTATTCATAATATTGTATATACGAGGTGTTTTTGAAATGAGTGCACATATTCAGCATATCAATATGATACAGTCTAAGGAATATTGCCATGACATCAGATTCCTCGTCAGATTCTTTGTAATTCTTTCAATTCACGAGAAATTTCATCCGAAAAATTGAACAAAATAAGTGGAAAAAATCGAGTACGCCACTTATTTCAATGACACCTTGTATATAGCCTTCAGATTTTGTAATTAGATGTAGATGATACTCGACATGAAAAATAATGATAGTACCTATGTATCAACAGCATGTAAAATCATTCTGATTCACACAGAGAGTGAAGGTATAGGCAAATTTTTCATTATGAGAACTTTCAGTGCTACTGAACATATGTTATCAATAAGTTTTGTGATTCTACCATTATTGAAAATCTACATTTCTGCATTGTTTTTTACGTTCGCATAATTTTGATGACGTTCTGAATTATTAAATTCTTGCAGAATATCTTCTTTTTTCTTCATATACGGAATTCATCATATCAATAACACAGGGGTGGTTCAAGAATCAGAATTCTGATCACCCAGTATCTGTTTCAATCAAATGTCAGTAGATAGTAAATCAAAAATCAAGATACGGACAAGTGAACCATTTTCACCAATAATGAATAGTTTCGACCCAAAAAAATCCTAAAATCTCGATTTTGGACACCCTATATCTTTGTAATCATTTCCGCTAGACCGCAAGTGTGATAAATCGATTAAACCAGCTCTTCAGGAGGAATCTGAAAATCTATTGAATTACAGGGTGTGTAAGGAAGCCAATAATAATTCCGAAAGAACTGAAAAAGTGGCAACATTGGATATAACATTTCCAAATCCGACATGTTTTAAAATCACTCTGTACCTAAATTCGAAAAAATCTAACAAACGGTTACCGAGATATTTGCTTGGTTCCATACTTCATCCCAACCCTGTATATTGTAACACATGAGTTGCAGTTTGTGGTCTAACCACCTACTCAGATCTCTAAGCTGTATCAAGCTTGATACTTTACAATGGGTGAGCCACCAAATATTGGAATAGATTTTGACGAACATTTTCAGATAGGGATGAATGATCTTCAATCTCTGCTTCTATACAAGGTGTATTTGAAATGAGTGCACATATTCTGCACATCAATATGATACAGTCTGAGGAATATTCCCATGATATCAGATTTTTTCCAATTCTTCTAATCAACGAGAAATTTCATCCCAAAAATTGAACAAAATACGAGAAAAAAGTCAAGTGCGCCCGAGAGTGCGCCACTTTAAAACAATTTAAATGATTGTGCATACCGCATGGAAATTTGACCAGAGGTGACGTCAGATTTGCTACAGTGTAGAACTTTCGGTGGAGAAAGGGGTCTAACCTAAAATTTTATGTTGATCCCTAAATTTTTTTTTTAGTGCCAATCGATAGTACACGTCGAGCTTCCTCAGGGTTTGAAATATTTGCACTTACTTCGATGCCACCCTGTATAATCTCAAGTCAACATGATTTAGCTCGGGATATAGTGAAGAATTGAGTACCTTATAATTATCAATCTATGTATATATTAAAAAAGTATAATTTCACCAACACGTTCAAGTTTTTCAGGTATTCCAGAAATTTATGGTATATTATATTTTCTGTTATATCGATGGTTGTTTTTGCTTGTCTGTTTTCAATTTGGTGTTTAGCTCTATATCAATGAAGTTACTCGGATAGGAGTTAGTTGAAGAACGTTTTTGATGTGTTAGATTTCAGTATTGAACATTTTTTTGTGTCAGATGATATGGATCTGGCTCTATCATGAAGTGATTATATTTGTTTAGTCGCACCAGTTTTTCTTTGAAAAATGAAGGTAATCCAGTCACATATACGATGCACCATTAGGACATTACCTATTTATTTATTTCACCTGTGATCGCTGTTAATCCAAAATAATTTTATCCAATATTCAGGACAAGAAATTCAATCTATTTATAAATGATGATGAATTGAGAAGAGATCAGTGTAACCTTATATACCTTAATTCCATCGCATTTCAATATATATAAAAATTATTGAATACGTAATGGAATACGACATTATGATCCATACTCTTACACTATGATTATTACGAATATTCTGTAATGAAGCAATCTAATGAACTATACAGGTATAAATATATATAATTCGAAATATATATAGTTGGTATTCAACGAAATAATTATTTCTGTCCTTACTAATATAATGATCATCCCAATAACCTAATAATGGTGATATAGGTGATTATGAATAAATATATATACATTTATTTTTCTGAGAAATTAAAAAAATTGAGTACACTCAGAGAAAAAGTCGGTAGTTGATAACAAACGTTTAGTAGAATAGGTGTCAGTCACTGAATTCATCGAATAATACCACAACAAAATTGTATCAAACTATATTATAAGTAGTGGTAATACTTGTTTTAGTATACTATTATACAATTTTCTTGTGGTATTATCAGATGAATGTAGTATGACTGGCGCCTACTTTGCTAAACGTTTGGTATTTACTACCGACTATTTCTTTCAGTGTATTTTGTAGAAAATTCGGACACATTGACTAAAGATGAACAGTCGATGGACAGTGTGGATAATTTACATTTTGCGTGATTCTAATAGCAAAAATTATTTATGATTGCTCAAGATATTACTATTTTTCAATGCATGGAAATCTCCGAGGAAACCTCTGAATATAATAACAAAACTGAAGAATCGATATATATTATGTATATATATTTGATTGATTTGATTAACATTATAGGTATTTCCTTTCGTGCGCTTCAAGCGTTAAAAAAATGATGATGAGGAACACGAAAATGAGGAATACGCATGATATATTTCTGTCACAAACATTTTAACTGTATATTGGCATTCTTCGCTTCGAAATGAATAAAAAATTGTATATAATTCTCACTCAGAAGAATTCCATGAATAGTTTCACAGTTATGCTGCTGAAAGAATGTGAGAAATTGTATATATAGGAGGGCTCGTAGGAGGGTTATAGATATACCTCCAACAACTTCTTTCATAATTTCAATATTCACCATTCGGCAAGTAAAAAATGCATTTTTTCAAATATTCCATCCAAATACAAATAGGTATAGGAATGTGTTTCATTTACTCTCATTTGGATATTGATTATCGTGATTTGAAATACACAGGGAGATATGTTTGTAGTGCAGAATACAGTTATTTTAATGGAACCCCTTTATATCTTGAAATTTTTTTTACTTGATCTGCTGATCACAATACCTCCAGGATCTGAATAACACAGGGTGATTCTGATGAATATTTATTTTGTAAATGGAATATGGATTACTGTTATTCGAGCTGTTATTCTTCATTATTCCATCATGTATCTACATTATTTCTTGCAGAATGATACCTTGTCCATTCAAAAATGCGAAAAATACCGAATATACCGAGGAATATATACTAAACATTAAGCTATTCACTCGGCTATTCCCGAGGCTATTCCTAAACAAATAAAGCACAACTTTTTGATTCGCAAAATCAAAGTAGGGACATGTTTCGAACATATATAGGATTGTTATCCTCAGCCTACACTATAAATAAGTCGAGGGTATGAAAAAAACAGGTTAAGTTTCGCGTATTGATTTTGTATAGAAACGCTAGTTACACAGTGTGTCCCGGTTTTCATGAATACACCCTGATATCACAGTTATTAATGATGCTATTCTCTTGAAATTTTAGTGGTGATTGTATGTTGGAACAATGAAGTATTTAGCAGAGGGAACAGTTTCATTCACCATTGGCGTGCAATGTTGAGGGGTGCAAAAATGGCCATTATTCGTAAAAAAGATATTAGGGCTTATTTTAAATAACTGTTATCAGATTCAGAATCAGCACCCCCAAAAAACCCCAATTCATATTTTCGAAATTTCAAGAAATATTCAAAATCCAGTTTTTCATGACTGCGCCCCAAAGTCTCAGTTTTTAATGATGCGATTTTCTCGAAACTGTGATTGTGATTGTATATGTTATTTTTCTAACACACAATCACCATCAAAATTTCAAGGGAATCGCATCGTTGATAACTGAGATTTGAAGGTGTTGTCATGAAAAGCGGCATTTTGAAATATTTTTGGGATGCTGATTATTATTCTGATAAAAAAAAGTTAATTCAAATGAGTCCTAATATCCTTTTCCCAAATAGAGGCATTTTTGTACCCCTAAACATCACACGCCAATGGTGAATGAAACTGCTCATTCTGCTAAATACTTCTTTATTCTAACATAGATACACTTAAAAAATTTCAAGAGAATCGCACCATTAGTAACTGAGTTATCAGGGTGTATTCATGAAAAGTGGGACACACTGTATATATTTTTTCTACACAAAATATTTATTTTCCAAACAGAAGAAACTCAACCTCTTTTTTCATACCCATGACTTTTTAATAGTTTAGGTTGAGGATGGACATCTATCTTATGTCCGAAACAGATCCCTAATTCGATTTTTCAAATAAATTAGTCGTGGAGATGCCTTCGTTCTTTATCCATTTATGAATCCTATCACTCCACTCTGAGCAACGATGGACTTCCATACCAACAATTGAGCATTGCCACTATGAACTTCTCGTCAAGCGCAAATCCTTACTACAAACTACCATTGAGACATCGATCCACACAGCAGGAATAATCCTCCGTTAGCAGTACCACCACTTTTCCACTTAAACACCACAAAATAATCCAGGAGTTCGTCACACAAACTCACCTTTCTTTTTCGCTCCAACCCTCACCGCATCATCCCTGTCCACGAACAGAAGAAGAACAACAAAACAAACCAATGTAGAGTCCATTGCCAATCACTACAGAGTCACCGCAGTGACTTCTTCGCGCCAGTGGTCGATCGACACTGCCCTAAATTTTTGCAGCGCGGTACTACTCTTTCTTTACGTTCGCTGGCTTTATAAAACCTTGCAGTCCTCCACTACGGCGGCTGAAGGCGTCCTCTGGCGGTTGATTGAAAGCGTCAAGGCCATCGGGTGGTCCCGGAACGGACTTTTCGGTGAGTGACCCAGGTGCTGCCTCTGGGGCATCGCCTCATTCGCAAGGACTTTTTCCACTGTGACGAAGCAAATTTTTCCTACCGGAACGTTCATTATTGATGCATGGACTGATTACATTCAATTTTCCAGTTTTTTTGTTACTATTCAACGCCTTTGAAGGACTGTTTCATTTTTACTGTGTATAATGAAACAATTTCATTTTATGAACATATTTTTTATGCCATTGGTGTGAAGAAGTTTTCACAGCTGACATTTTGGAACAGGATTGTACCGAGTCAAGGTCATCAGGTGGTCCCGGAACGGACTTTTTGGTGGATGACCCAGGTACTGCCTCTGGGGCATCGCCTCATTCGCAAGGACTTTTTCCACTGTGACGAAGCAAATTTTTCCTACCGGAACGTTCATTGATGGACTGATTTTCTGATACATTCAATTTTCCAGATTTTTTGTTACTATTCAACGCCTTTGAAGGACTGTTTTATTTTTACTGCGTATAATGAAACAATTTTATTTTATGAACATATTTTTCTATGCCATACCGAGTGACAAGTTCATCAGGTGGTCCCGGAACGGACTTTTTGGTGGATGACCCAGTTACTGCCTCTGGGGCATCGCCTCATTCGCAAGGACTTTTTCCATTGGTACGAAGCAAATTTTTCCTACCGGAACGTTCATTGATGGACTGATTTTCTGATACATTCAATTTTCCAGATTTTTTGTTACTATTCAACGCCTTTAAAGGACTGTTTTATTTTTACTGCGTATAATGAAACAATTTTATTTTATGAACATATTTTTCTATGCCATACCGAGTGACAAGGCCATCGGGTGGTCCCGGAACGGACTTTTCGGTGAGTGACCCAGGTGCTGCCTCTGGGGCATCGCCTCATTCGCAAGGACTTTTTCCACTGTGACGAAGCAAATTTTTCCTACCGGAACGTTCATTGATGGACTGATTTTCTGATAAATTAAATTTTACAGATTTTTTGTCACTATTCAACGCCTTTGAAGGACTGTTTCATTTTTACTGCGTATAATAAAACAATTTCATTTTATGAACATATTTTTCTATGCCATTGGTGTGAAGAAGTTCTCACAGCTAACATTTTGGAACAGGATTGTACCGAGTGTCAAGGTCATCAGGTGGTCCCGGAACGAACTTTTTGGTAGATGACCCAGGTGGGGCATCGCCTCACTCGCAAGGACTTTTTCTATTGTGACAAAGCAAATTTTTCCTACCAGAACGTTCATTGATGGACGGATTTTGTGATACATTCAATTTTCCAGGTTTTTTGTTACTATTCAACGCCTTTGAAGGACTGTTTCATTTTTACTGCGTATAATAAAACAATTTCATTTCATGAACATATTCTTCTATGCCATTGGTGTGAAGAAGTTCTCACAGCTAACATTTTGGAACAGGATTGTACCGAGTGTCAAGGTCATCAGGTGGTCCCAGAACGGACTTTTTGGTGGATGAACCAGGTACTGCCTCTGGGGCATCGCTTCACTCGCAAGGACTTTTTCCATTGTGACGAAGCAAATTGTTCCTACCGGAACGTTCATTATTGATGGACTGATTTTCTGATACATTCAATTTTCCAGTTTTTTTGTTACTATTCAACGCCTTTGAAGGACTGTTTCATTTTTACTGCGTATAATGAAACAATTTCATTTTATGAACATATTTTTTTATGCCATTGGTGTGAAGAAGTTCTCACAGCTGACATTTTGGAACAGGATTTTACCGAGTCAAGGTCATCAGGTGGTCCCGGAACAGACTTTTTGGTGGATGATCCAGGTACTGCCTCTGGGGCATCGCCTCATTCGCAAGGACTTTTTCCATTGTTACGAAGCAAATTTTTCCTACCGGAACGTTCATTGATGGATTGATTTTAAATTAAATTAAATATCTTGGATCAATCTTAGATAGCCACCTCAGATGAGACTTACATATAGGCTACAATTTAGGAAAACTGAGATTTGTGCTATGTAAATATCGGCAGCTGACTGACATACTCGACCTGAAGCAGAAAAAAAAGTACCAGAGCTTAGTTGAGAGTCACATCACATACGGAGTTGGGATGGGGAGGTTTATCAAAAACTCATTTGCGCCCTCTCGAAGTGATTCAGAAGCGCTTCCTGGAATTGATGCTTTCCAAAAATAAAAGATACCCGAGCGAGCTTCTTCATCAAGAATTGGAAATACTAGACATTCGACGGCTGACTTTCCAAATCATCAATATTCGTCAACACCAGAATAAAAGTAACTTGGTATAACACAGTCATGAAAATAATACAAGACATCAACATACATTTTTGTGTCCTCTTACATCCAAAGCAATAGGACATAAATATTATTCATACTTAGGTCCAAAATCTTTCAACTCGCTACCGACTTCACTTCGGACAGAAAAGAGTAATATGCTATTCAAAAAAAAACTTACTCATCACTTAAAGAATAACTCCCGTGCACTTATACGTGTTCTTTTCAATTGAGTTTTGATAGTGATTATCCCTTTGTGTGCATCATTCTGGAAAAGTGACATATTATACATATAAGTACCTATATGCAGGTGTTGCAGAAACAATTCAATCAACCTCAATTCAAATATATGTTCAACTATAATTTCAATGATCATGTACATTACTTTATATGCATTTTTATATTGTAACACTTTACTATTATTCTTTAGGATACTTGAATTTTAAATTTGAATACGTTTTTCATGTTTTTATGTTTCTTCGTCCTCTGCGACTATACAGTTTGTTGTTCACTATTTTCAAATTAATGTAGGTACGAATTTGTTTTTTTTTGCTCACACACAGGCTGAGGCCTCTGTGAGTTTCCATGTTTATGTGTTAATTTCTTTTCTGATGCAACTTTGTAAACGTAGTCTTATTAGCAATCAAACGATTCTATTCTATTTCATTCTATTCAATTTACCAGATTGTGTCTTACTATTCCATGCTTATTGAAGAACTGTTCCATTTTCACTGCGTATAATAAAACAATTTCATTTTATAAACATATGTCTACTATGCAACTTCGCAAAAATTTTCGAAATAGTGATACATAATCATATCCAAAAATATACTGTCAATATAATATCCACATATCAACACGGTTTTATGCCAAAACGCTCAACTAATACAAATCTAGTTATCTTCACTCAATATGTGTCTGAAATAATGGATAAGCAGGGACAAGTAGATGTAGTATACACTGACTTTTCTAAAGCGTTCGACCCTCAGACGAATAAAATTCGTCTGAGGTTCGACCGGATTGATCATGATATTCTGCTGAAAAAACTTCATTATTTTGGATTATCGATCAAAATGATATCTTTCTTTCGCTCGTATCTACATAAAAGGGAGCAGTATGTTACATATAACGGACATGCGTCTTTGCCATACACAGCCAGCTCTGGAGTTCCTCAAGGATCAAATCTTGGACCCTTACTTTTTCTCTTGTTCATAAATGACTTGTGCGCCGCACTGACGTGTGAGAAGCTAGTATTTGCAGATGATTTGAAAATATTCAAAAATGTACAATCAGCTGATGATTGTTTGGAAATACAAAACAATTTGAATATTATCAGTGATTGGTGCAATTTAAATAGACTACAATTGAATGCGACAAAATGTAAAACTGTATCATATAATCGAAAACAGAATCCAGTTCTATATCTTTATGTAATAAATGATATAGCAATAGTTCATGAGAATTCTACTAGGGACTTAGGAATCATATTTGATAGTAATTTAAGTTTTATCGAGCACATAGACAATAAAACTAATGAGGCTCTTAAAATTCTTGGATTCATAATCAGAAGCTGTTGATCATTTACGAATATGCAAGTAATGAAAACATTTTACTATTCTTTTGTAAGATCGAAGCTTGAATACGGATCCATGATTTGGAATCCACACTACCAGGTTCATAGTGATAAAGTAGAGAAAGTACAGAGAAAATTCTTGAAATTCCTAATATACAAAACTACTGGTGTATATCCACCTAGGGGACAAAATTATAAGAATACACTGGAAATTTTTGAATTCAGCAGTCTTGAGCTTCGCAGAATAATGATGTCAATAACATTTTTATACAAAATAGTACACCATGAAATTGATTGTCCAGATATAGTTTCAAAAATAAACTTTTATGTTCCACGAATTGGGTCTCGTCAAACTCAAAAATTTCTATGTAGTCGTGCAAATACAAATTTAATGTTGAAGTCACCTGTAAACATTATGTGTTCAAATTTTAATAAAATATGTAGAGACTGTGATATCCACCATAGTAGTCTGGGACAAGTTTTGACATGCGTCAGACAAGATCACAGGAGGTTTGTAATGAATTATGATACCTGATCATATATACGTATATTTTTTTGTGATGTACTCAGCATATTAGTAGTTGTTAGTGCAAAGTTATTGAATTTTTTTATCTAGTATATTCGTTATGTAAGTAAGTATATGCATATATATATATATATGCATGTATTAAATCAATCTATTAATTTGTTAGTTGAATGAGGCCTTGTTTATTCTGGTATTAGTTGATTTATACACTTGTTTTATGTTTAAGTTTCCGTCCTGTAATTGGCGCAAGCTGTTGGACGATGTACCCTTAAATAAATAAATAAATTATTAAAAAGAAAAAAAAAAAAATATGTTCTGGAACAGAATACTTTTCGATGGGTGACCCAGGTGCTGCCTCTGAGGCTTCGCCTCACTCGCAGGGACTCTTTCCACTGTGATAAAGCAAATTTTTCGTTACCATCCCATGCCTATTGAAGAACTGTTTCATTTCACAGCGTAAAATAGAACAAATTCAGTTTATGAACATATTTTTTTATGCTATTGGTGTATAAAAGTTCTCACAGCTAACAATTGAGAACAGAATTATATCATGCGTCAAGGCCATAAGGTGGTCCCGGAACGGACTTTTCGGTGGACGACCCAGGTGCTGCCTCTGGGGCATCGCATCATTCGCAAGGACGTTTTTTCACTGTGACGAAGCAAATTTTTTCTACCGGAACTTTCATTGAATGTGATACATTCAATTTTCCTAATTTTTTTTACTATTCGAGGCTTTTTGAAGAACTGTTCCATTTCAACTGCGTTTAATAGAACGATTTCATTTTATAAACATATTTTTGTATGCTATTGGTGTATAGAAGTTCTCCCAGCTCACATTTCGAAACAGAACGGTATCGTACGTCAAGGCTATATAAGGGGTCCCGGAACGGACTTTTCGGTGGATGACCCAGGTGCTGCCCCTGGGGCATTGCCTCATTCGAAAGGACGTTTTTCCACTGTGACGAAGCAAATTTTTCCTACCGGAACGTTCATTGAATGTGATTCAATTTCCCAGATTGTTTGGTACTACCTATTCCATGCCTATTGAAGAACTGTTTCATTTTTACTGCATATAATTGAACAAATTCAGTTTATAAACATATTCTTTTATGCTATTGGTGTATAGAAGTTATCACAGATAAGACGAAGCAGATTTTTCCTACCAATATGACCATTGGAAGTGATACATTCAATTTTCCAGATCTTTCGTTACTATTCCACATCTCTTGAAGAACTCCGATTTTCACTGCGTATTATAGAAAAATTCCATTTCATAAACATATTTTCTATGCTATTGGTGTATGGAAGTTCTCAAAGCTATGCCTTGTATTTCAGAATCTGTTTATGGAAGAATTTAACGATTCTGCAGGTTCAGTCAGTTCATCAAATTCTACAACAAACTAAAAATTCAGAAAATTTCACCGAGAAAAAGTGTGGGGTCCTTTACTGAGTTGCGAATATAGCTTTATAATAGCATTCAAATCAAAATGATAACCTATTTTTCTTTGAATATGACATCTCATATCAACAATAGTAATACACTCAATTTCACTAACCTCTAAAAATTTTGTTTTAAAACCATTTAAATCGAAATGATTACCTATTTTTCTTGAATTGTTGTATTGACAGTAGATCAAACTTAATTTCACAGATAGTAAAATTTATCTGAACCTCTGGAACATCCAATGATGGTGTATTACTCACTATCTATACCTTTTGTTTTATTCATTGCAATTACAGGAACCTGAAATTGTGATTAATATCACATCACAGAAAAATTCACTCGAATCAATTCTCTTCCTTGAGAGTAGTTATTTTTAAATAATGACATGAAGTGTTCTCTCTTGGTATGGTCTAGTTGAAATGAGAATTTTTACAGTAATCATCGATTTCAAGCTTTCTATAGAATAATATAAACAAAATATCTTAATGAAGACGTTTCTGGAATAACAATATTTCATTTTACATCGTGTAATGAATTGGAAATATACATATAATGTTCGAATTGGCTGTGAACTTTTACTTCCATAAATTAGAGCATTCGTCATCGTAGGAAATCCAATATTAATTATTTTTATGGAACCATCAAACTGTCCGAATAATTAGGTATATACCATATTGATATCTCGTGAAAAAAAGCCAGCAAATGATAAATATAATTATACTCCTATTAGATATAGTATGTGTTTTTGGGATTCCTTCCGAAATTAGCTAATAATGAACATTTCAATGGGCTTATATCACAAAAAAAAATTATTTCATAATTCGATAGAACTCACCCAAACTAGCTCACCACCGCAAACCGTTTCTTGCTGTGAGCTCCCTACGTTTTATAAAAAATTATTGAAATCCCCGATTTTTCGGACCTTTGAAAACGAGGCGATGATGTGACGTCAAAACCCTAATACTGAAACAAGAGTATTCCAGACAGAGATGAATGATACATGATTTCTGACAGAGTGAATTAGCGCGAGATCACAGTTGAAAGAATTAATATATCAATTTCCTCAGTCTCCGTCGGGCGTTTGGTATTTTCTTTTAATTATGGCGAGATGAGGTTTCTACGTCATAAGAGAGTCCGTTTTCAGAAGGTACTATTATTTATGTCGAAAAACATTCCAGTTAATTTTTCGATCGAATTATGTCGTCAATCATCATTTATGTATAAAATAATCATTATAAACATGGTTTAGCTTAAAAGTTCTACTAAGGTGTACACGCCCATTCGAACTATTCCAAAACCGTATTCCTCCTCAGAGCATGTCAAGGAACTTGATGTTGAATGAGCAGTACCAAGTTGTGATGAAGTTGAATGATTTAATTTTTTCTAGTGAATAATTGTTATTTATACACCAAGGTATATATAACATTTTTTTCACCCCTAGCAATATATTTCAATCATCTCAGTTCTGTCATACTGAAATGAGGACCTATAAAAACGCTTCTTTTAAATTGACATTGAATATTGCTCAAACTTTTTTGTATGCATTATTTTGACAATTCAAACTCGGATTATGAAAATCCACACCGTTTTTTGAGTGGAATCGATTTAAAAATATATTGTTACACCCTCATATTATGCATAACGTAGCCAATTTTCAAATCATAATACCCGAAATTAGATTGCTATACTTCAACAGCAGGTTCTTCGATCAAAAATAAGGAAAAAAATTCCTTTATATACTTGGATCGAAAAACAGAGCTACAGCCCCTTAAAGGTGAGTCCCTGAAGATGTTTTTCATTTAATATCTCCGAAACCAGTTGAAGCGAAATTATGAAATTCTGCACATGCTCAGAAGATTGTATGCCTTATAGGACGGGCTGGAATTTATTAATAGTACATTGTTTACCGGGTAGGAAAAGCTTAACATTACTGGGCGACTGTGAAGATTGCTAGTCGAGGCGCAAGCCGAGACTTAGCAACACAGAGTCCAGGAATGTGGCTTTTCCTACGAGGTAAACATACTATTTTTCCGCAAATCGTTTAAAATTCGACAGGTATTGATTGATTTAAAAAAAAAACGCGATAATTTTATTCCCAAATAAATGGTGCTTTGAAATTCCTGATAAAATTACTTGGGTTACTATGGAAACGTATTGAGGTTGAATTGTCAAACTTTTTATTTATTTTTTTATTTATTTCAGTTATTGCATTACATTCTTTTCTTCATTGATACATTTCATACAAATAATATATAAATTTAATTGCTGGTGTTCTCGAAAGTAAAATGATAAGTGATGATGAAATTTCCATTCCTGGGACTCCTCCAGAGCTGGTTGAGGCAGTGAATACTGCTTCATTAGAATTATTGCCAAAGAAATCAAGAGAAAAGTACGAAAATGCATACAGACGTTTTATGGATTATCGCATGAGTAAAAATACGAGTTCTTTCTCAGAAAATGTTGTAATGGCATACTTCCTAGACCTTTGTTTAAAGATGAAATCTTCAACATTATGGGCCAATTATTCAATGCTGAAGTCAACCCTTGCAATTAAACACAATGTAGATATATCTACATACTCAAAACTTCGTTCTTTATTGAAACGGCAAGCTCAAGGTTATAGGGCAAAGAAATCTAAGATTTTAACGAAGGAAGAAATTGAAAAATTCATTCAGGAAGCTCCAGATAAAGAAAATTTAATGATTGAGGTAATTTATAAGGTTTTAATTTCTATTTAGATTATACCTTTATTTATTTTTTAGGTGGCTGTAATATTTGGTATTTCTGGGGCCTGTAGAATGGATGAGTTAGTCCGAATGACTGTACACGATATAGAAGACCTAGAATCTAAGCTTTTAATCAGCATACCTGATTCGAAAACCAACAAACCAAGATCATTTGTAATTAATCAGATCTACTTGAATGTTTATCGAAAGTATGTTTCGTTAAGACCAGAAAATATGAACAGTGACCGATTTTTCTTCAAATATCAAAGCGGAGAGGGTTGTAGACAAGTGGTAGGAATTCATCAATTTAGAAAAATGCCCAAAATAGTTGCTACTTATTTGAACTTGGTAAATCCGACAGAATATACTGGTCACTGCTTTCGTGGGTCTTCTGCAACAATATTGGTTGACTCTGGTGCCGACATAACTAGTTTAAAGAGGCATGGCGGATGGAAGTCATCAAACGTTGCTGAAGGATATATCGAAGAATCGCTTAACAATAAGGTTGAGGTGGCAAATAAAATTTTCACAGTAGAAAATATTCAACAGAATAACCCTACCACCCCGCATGTTGTCCAAAATGTTTCTCATAGTTCTGACAGTGTTCCTCCAATGTTCAATAATTGTACTAACTCTCAAATTACTGTAAATATAACAAATTGATCTTAAAAATGTATTCAGCAATGACTTGATGTTTTCAAAATATAAATTAATTCCTTATAAGCAATGTGTTTTCAATCATTTATGTAGAACACTAACAACAGTACGGAAATATCATTTCCTTACAGTAAGGAAATGACATTTCCTTACAGTAAGGAAGTCCTGACTTTTTCTTCAAGAAATTTTGACAGGAATGTCAAAATTTCCTAGCGATTTGCGGAAAACTATTTTACCCGTAAGTTGGAGGTAGGGAAAAACTACCCCGAATTTTTTAAGCATGTTTTTTCCAGATTTTATGCAAATTCATAAAATTTCAGGTTGTTTTACAGAAAGGAGGTGCTTCTTATAAACAGCACCGTTTTCGAATAAAACCATCTTCAGGAACTCACCTTTAAGGGACTGCAGTTTCATTATGAAGCAATTTTCGACCCAAGTATATAGGAAATTTTGATTCATGCACCCTCAGGAGAAACGAAAGGTTTTTGAGTAATTGATGAAAAAAATAATGTTTCTGAAACTTTCTGAAACCATTATATTTCGAGAACTAGGCAAGTTATCAGAGATGCGTACAGGAAAACACGATGTTACCAGTGAAATCATTCAAATAATTTCATAACCTGGACATTTTTGCTCACAATAAGTTTTTAGGCCACATTTTATAGAGAAGTTCTGACATTTGACAATTTTAAAGTTTCATGGTACCAAAAAGAAGAAAATGTCGAATGTGAAATATTTGAATTTCAGTCGAAATACCTCGAAAAAATTCACCTTTATCATTCCATCAATCCTGGTAATAACTGAGGCACTCAGATCTACGAAAGCACTGAAAGGGACACAAAAGATTTCTTTATTTATTTCAAAATGTTTCCATTTTATATTTGGATTCAGATTCAGATTTTGAATAATGAATTGAATTCAAGAGGGGAAGTATTCGTAACTGTCGTGTCGTCCAGATTGTTGTCCTATACATGGATTCGCATCAAGAGCCCAACTGTGATGATTGATCAAGCTAGATGTCGGACAAATGCTTATATAGAGGGGCACAAATCAGCAAAATATCGAATAACGATAAGTAGCCGGTCAATAACCCCAAGTAGATTCGTCAAATATTATTTTCGTGCTAGACAGTTGTATTATTGGTAGTAAGTGCAGTTCTATGCGATGAACCTCGCAGCCACAAGCATTCACACAACTCACTAGTAGTAGTTCAGCTAGACAATTATAAATAAAAATCATGCTGTCCCAGAGTGGCTGCCTGATAGCGAAAGCAGTATACCTTCCTATGGCAGGATATTCACTTTCAGCAAAGTCGTTATTGCTATCATGGGATTTCAAGGTGCTGCTTCTATTTGAAAATATATAACGGTGATATGATTTCTTGTAATGGTAGCAAGAAATATCTCAGCAAACACTCGAATAGTTTCCTCAGTGTAGAAGAATCTGCTGTCGAAGTACGACAGTCTGATTTTCGGGACACCCCGTATAGTTGAGTGGTAGGGCAAATTACTATTTTCACAAATGATTTGAACGCTGCCATGTAGCATAAGCATTTACTCGCTTTGAAACACGTGAATATTCGATTCCATATCAGGCCAATGAGAGCAATTATTATTTTTATTGAAACACCCTATGTGATGGAAGGTTATGAATGGACTTTCTTCTGCCTTTTCTTGACCTCAGATCGAGGGCGGGCCAAACGCAAATTGGGAATGAATTATTGAACGATATAAAGTTATTCAGAATTAGTGGATTTCGTAACTTATTGAAACAATGCGCAAGGTTAAATATTGAAATAAAATATGATTATTGTATTTAATTTGAATGAAAATTAATTAAGCAGGAACTCACGCACTTCAGGAAATACATTAATAAGTGACTGATTGAAACATCGAGATTACCAACATTATATACACACACGGTCCAAATAATCGTTTCACAAAATATTGATCAAGTTTGCTAATTGATAACTTTTTGAATTTATGTCCAATTAGATCATTCTTTTCATTATAGCATAAGTTAATCCTCACCATTATATTCATGAGGAATTTGGAAAAAATTTGAAATATCAGGAAATATACAGATTATGAGTTTGTTTTTTATCTCTTGTAGCGAACGAAAGGAAATTCCTAGAATGTTCGGAAAACATTGTGCGTACTTTGGCAGAATAGGAAGAGGAGGTGGGTGTTGAATTTTTTTAAAAAATTTGGAGGTTATAAGTTCTCGGGAATATTTCCATTTGCAAAGAATTCCAGAGCTTTGCTGTTTTGTAGACGAACAAGGTTTGGTTAAGTATTGCTCGACATATTTCAAGGTAGGCAACGGAAGGATGAGCTGACTGGGCCTGTCGAGTACGTCTGACTGGTATTGCTAGTGATGGAATTATATATTATAGATTTCTGAGGAACATTTTCCGTGGAAGTATCTATAGAAGAGTGAAAGGTCGCTGACTTCTCTACGATGTTCTAATGAGGTCAAAGGATTAGTGAGTGTGGCATCACCCACCAGGTGAAAAGCTTTTCTTTGGATGGAATCTGAGGGCATCAGCGTATGTTTTTTTTATTTTTTGTTCTATGTTCTGGTTTATACGAAAAGGGATATCCTGTAATGTTCTAAGAACATCGTGAGAACCAAGGGAAATAAGGTAGGAATTGCTGTTCTTCTTGAATTTCTGGAGGTTATATTCCTCAGGGAACACCTCCCTTGGCAATATGTTCCAGAGCCTCGCTGTTCGTTGGATGAACGAGTCTTCGGAAAGAGATGTTCTGCAGGTCTCCAAAGTGACCACGAAGGGGTGCGAAGCCTCAACTTGACGGGTTAATCTCGCGAGGGCTGCATGGGAAGAACACCGTCACCCACGAGACGAATTGCCCTTTTTTGGACAGAATCCAACAGTTTCAGGGTATGTTATCAGGGTGCTGCACTCCAAATTTGGAAACAGTATTCCAGGACAGGTCAGATCTGTGCCTTATAGATCATTAGCAGATGACTGGAAGTGAAATAGCTCCTGACCCGAAACAGAAAACCTAGTTTTTGGGATGCACTTTCAGCAATTGATCTCACGTGATTTTCTCAAGAAGGGTTATTGCTGATAGTAATACCAAGCATCGAAATGGATGTCTTCAAAGGTATGATTACTCCTGACATGCTTATGTTGGGCACAGTGTGATCGGCTTTTCTAGAGAAAAGGCATGCTTGTGTTTTGTTTGCATTGAAATCTACCAAGTTATTGGATCCCAATTCGAGAATTGTTGCCAAGTCCATATTTATGTTGTCAACATTTCTCCCTCGTTCGTTTCTGTTTTGCCTGGCTGGAAATTGTGTGGAAATCTTATCGTTTGTGAAGTTTTTATATTTGCCATGGATTTCCATCAAGTAGCGGCCGAGTCAATTCGAAATACAATTTATAGTGATGACGTCAACGAAAAGATGAGTAGAACAACAAATGCGCATCTGAAGAAGACAATCCAATGGATCGTATGTGGTAAAATCAATAGGTAGGTTCAATGGGTGAACATACAGATCTCCATATACTACGGAAGTGATTCCTTCGAAGATTTCAATATACTTCGAAAAACAAAAGACTCCTAGACACTAGGAGGAGAAAAATCAGGAAATCCCAGATACAGATCGAAGAGGTCTGGAATCTGGCAAATCACCCTCATGAAGAAGATTGTGTAGAGGGAAGATACAATAGATCTGAAAAGTGAAGGCTATAATTATGTAATAGCCTGTGAATCCAAGTGTAATCAATTCTAAATATACCTGGATTTATAATGAATTGTTGGTCAAGTGATGACAAACGTAACAAATACCCTCGCGAACATAACAGACAAAAGTGATAGTCACGATTTGGAGACTGAATATTAGGTAGTAAAGGTGACTATGGGTAATTTCCTAGCAAGTTGCAGGGTTACTGATTATTTCAAGGTCAATCAAAGATGATGACCTAGTTGGCAAGGAAGGTATTAAGACCAGTCAAAGACAACTTGTGAAAATACTAGCTGTCTTGCAATTCTGATACAGCGTTAACGTTTTCAACGTTCTTACTATGAGTATAGCAGTGCGAAGTTTGCCAGTTTGACATAAAATAATCATAGCTGTGGATGTAAATCGCTTCGATTATATGGCTTGTTCATTTACTCTAAATCCTTTTATGCTTCGTCTAGCAAAATACCACTCTGTTCTGAATATTTTCTCATAATTCTGTCTGTTTGGTAACTCCACTGTCCTGACGGACTCGTCGTGTTCCATGGCAACACAATTTCGTGAAGAACAAACCGACAGAATTATTTCGGATATTCAGAGCACCGTGATCATTTAACTTATCATGAAATTCTCAATTGATCTGACCAATTACAAAATTACAAAAAGACAACTTGTATTATCGCGAAAATATTGACTGTCTTCCAGTTCTGATTGGTCTATGAGCGTTGGTGTTTTCAACGAAATAGCCATTGATAGCGAAGAATGTATTTTGGCTCTGTAGATTCCGAACAATATTGGAAGAGATCTAAGTGACAGTACTTAATACTGCATTTGGAATAGAGTCATGGGTCATGATATCGATTCTAAACGTTCAGAATGATATTCCAGGCACGTATCTGACATTTTTCTCGAATTCTCCATTCCGATAAGAATTTATTGGTGAAACTTGTAAAAATGAAACTGAAAACGTAGGAATCTCTTAAAATTCTCGAGTATCGTCCAGTGAAACTATTCAAGTATGTCTCGATTTTGTAAAAGATGAGCGTATTTTCTTTTTTTCGAATAAATAATGAAGGATGACTGCAGAATTTGTATACGTCGTTAAGGCTATCCGTGTGTGTCGTCTTCCTCAATTTTGTATGTTGCAACACGGCGAGGAAAATTTCTAACTGGTTGTCTGCAACTGAGCTGATTAGTAATTAAAGGAAACGGAATAATCACAACCGGTTTTCTCATCACAAATGCCTATTTGGAATATCTACGAAACTTATATGCCTACTGTTTGGAAATTAGTCATTTGCCGTACACTTTAAACGAGAATGTCCGCATTGATAGATCACGTGGTGTGCTGTTCGATGATGAACTCACTTTCATCATATGTAATACCACGACTGATACTATATTGCCAGAAATATTCGGCGATTATTAGGACAGCTTCTTGCCTACTAACTTCGCCAATGACATTGTTTACCAAAACTTTCGAGTCGTGGGCGAGAAGTTTTCAATCAATGTTATGAGCGAAATTAATGCATCAAGCTTGAGTATGTCAATCGACGAATATTTCTAGGAAAGTAGCATCACGAGTTGTATTCGTATGAATATTTCATGTTTGAGACAATAAACTAGCGACTCGCGACAGTTGCGATTGCGCATACTACATCCATGATTCTGGCTTCGTTATAAATATCAGAAATTTTATCGCTGAAAAACGAAGTTGGTTGGTGGAAATATGGTTGAGAATTTTGTGGAAATCTTATCGTTTGTACCAGCAAAAGGCTGTTGATAGTATTTTCGACAGTGAAGCAGTCATGAGTGTGATAAAATCTTCCTATTCAGGAAAAGATATCACTTCAATCAAAATCGCGATAGAAACTCACTTTTAATTTGTATCGAAGAATTTTAGACAATCTTTGTTTGAAGATAAAGGTAAAGTGTTGTTCGACATATTTCAAAGTTGACAAGGAGAGGATGGACTGCTTGGGCTTGTTGAGTTCGTCTGAGTGGTATGGCTATATACAGTGTGTCCACCTTAAGGACTCACCACCCCTGTAAAATTGTTATTACCTGACCGATTTCGAAAAACTTTTTTTTGTTGGATAGGTATTTGAAATGTCCATCCAACAAGAGAGTGATTTTACTCATGAACTGTAATCGTGGCCAACTGATGCGACCAGCTTTATTGATCCATATTTGAGAAAGTACTATTAGGGATTTTTTTTCACAAAAAACAATGATGGATTCTGAATCACGATCACTTGAAAAACACCTTCACTGATTTTTATCATCATAAAACACAGGGTGTCCGGAAAAACGAATTATGTTTTTTTCTAATAGGTGATCAGAAAATGTAGTATTGTGGTATTTTTGAGAAGAATTGATGACACATTATTATATTGAGGATCACTTTGAACATATCTGTACCGATTTTCATCATTCAAAAATACGATGTGTATGAGAAAACAATTAAAAAGAAAAAGTAGGCAATATTTTTTCTTCAACTCAAAAAAAATATTAATTGGATTTTTCGAACACCCAGTATTTGATGATGATGAAAATCGGTACAGGTATGTTACAAGTGATCCTGATTCATCTTTTTATTTTGAGTGAAGAATTATCAGGATGAAAAATATTGCTCACCTATCCTTTTTAATTTTTTTCTCAGACACATTGTATATTCAAATGACGAAAATTGGTACAGGTATATTTGAAATAATCCTCAATGATAATTTGTGATTATTTCTTTCTTGAAAAACCACAGAACTACATTTCCTGATCACCTATTTGAAGAAAATGATGATTCATTTTTTCGGACACCCTGTGTTTCATGATGATGAAAATCGGTACAGGTATATTTCAAGTGGTACTGATTCGGAATCCATCATCAAGTTTCGTGGAAAAAAATCCCTAATAGTACTTTCTGGAATATGGGTCATTGAAATTTGTCGCAGTTGGCCACGATAACAGTCCAAGAATTAGATCACTCTCTCATTGGATGGGCATTTCAAATACCTATCCAACAAAAAAAGGTTTTTTGAAATTGGTCGGATAATAACGATTTTACAGGGGTGGTAAGTCCTTAAGGTGGACACACTGTATATAGTGATGGAATGATAGCCGAGATTTGCGAAGAACATTTCACGTGTGAGTATCTATAGGGAATTGAAAGGTCGCCAACTTCCCTTCGGCGTTCCGATGATGTCAAGGAATTAGTGTGTGTGGAATCACCAACCAGGTGGATGACTATATTCTGGAAGGAATCTAAGAGCATTAGCCATGTTTGGGTGCTACATACGTCGAAACAGTGTGGGATGAATTTGTGTGCTGTATTTGTGCTTTGTAAATCATGAGAAGCTGTTGAGGTGTAAGGTAGCTTCTCGCTCGGAACAAAAATCCGAGTTTTTGTGAAGCAGCTTTCTCAATGGATGTGATTGAATAATTTTGATGATGAAAATTATGAGCATAAGTGTGGTGGACTTGTTGGGAGTGGTAGTACCAGACATGGACTTCGGCTTTTCTAGAGAAAATTCCACATCAGTGATTTTCCTACAGTTAAATTGGGTTTTTATGACAAATTACCATATCAACCATTCCATACCATAGTATGTATTCAAGTGGAAATTTTTTTTCTCGTGGGTACCCACCAGCGTATGAAATCAGAAATTTTTTAATGACGTTTTGATGACAGAATAATATTTTGACTTCCTAAAATGATGATTTTTTTCTGTGACGGGAAAAAGTTTTGACATTTCATCTCTGTTGGCAGGTTATAGAATGTCACTTTTCATAAATTACTTTTTTCCCGTGGGCAAAAAGTGAGTACTTTTTTCCCGGATATATATCACATATACACGGTTGATGCCTTTTGTTGTGCTATAGTTCCGAAAAATGAGTCAATAATACCGTCTCCGAGAAAGAACTGCAAGTCCTTTTATCTTCCATTCGACTTCGCGGTTACGTATATTACTAAACAACCACTAAATTCGCAATTTTTCGAAATAAAATCACATAATTAAACTGACAGAAGTGCCATCAGATATTTGATTACTTCAAAAGAATGATGAAGATGCCTACAACGCAGGTGTCCCTACTGGTAAAAACTTAAAATTTCACGTCGATAATTTTCAGATTTCAAAATAATGTGATATCTTCTCAATATTGATTCGTCCTTTCATCTGTCACAGAAAAAAATAGTGCATTATACACGGGAAAAATATTAGATTTTAGCTCACGGTTTTTTGTCTAAACCTGTGGAGCTAAAATCTACTACTTTTTTCCCTTGTATAATAAATAACTATTGTGCCACTTCAATTCGGTAGAAATCAACAATTGATAGGCCAAGAATCCATTGATACCCTACCTGCATCTATTATATAGAATGTCATACCACTACCTGGGCCAGTGTTAGGCTGAAATTCGAAATCTCTGGTACAGATACGCTTCAACAGGATGATCAAATTACTAAGGTGGACGGACATATTGACCTTCATCAGAAATCCACGGAGGTTCGAAAAGGAGAACTAGGAGAAGGCTAACTGGGGCTTACTTGCTAGACCCTTTCTCAACTACTACTAGTGTGTACATATACCTATGAAACATTAATTGACAAAATTATAATCTTTAATCAATTGTAGTATCCCGAAATTAACATAAAATTGAAGAATATAATATGTTACATTTTGACATCCCAACAGATTATTGATATGGCGTAAAATAGTAGATTGTTTTATTAGGATCAAAAGTGACACTTTGTTTGACAAGCGAATTTTGCATTTGCGAGGCGGAGCGTTTAGCGAAGCCGAGCGAAAGCAAAATTTGCGAGTCGAACAAAGTCACTTTTGATCCGGATGAAACATGCTATTTTTTCTGCAACCGAAACAATTAACTCAAATAAACATGTGAAGTAACCACCAATGCCTTGCCATATGTATGCAATGCAACAAATATTGACAAATAATCCATGTGGTGAGAATATTCTACCTGCATTAACAGCAGGTTAGGTTTTCTAGGATGTTCGAATTGTAGTTTCAATATAAATACAATCACAGAGTGACATATTTGTGTATGGACCAGGTGCTCTAACGGCAAATACCGCGCCAGTGCCAGCTAAAGGAACAAGACGTGGAAAATTTTAGGTTAGTGAGCATATCAACAATGATAATGGTGATCATTTATTCGCCTCAATACTACACTGTGTTTGACTTGATGATCAAATGAAGCTAAACAATATCGTTGTTTGAGACAAAAAAACTATTGCTTGCCGTGATTCAAAAACAAGTTATCCATCCCGAGAATAACGAATGAAATACAATTCAAGCAAGTATTTGAATCTTGAAGGCTTCCCTGATCAAAACAAAAATACTTAACTGATATGTTCATAATTCCAATACTTAACTATAATAAGGTGTATTTATATCTCCAGCATGGGTATGAAATGCCAAATCTGCTGAAATCGGAAACAAATCGGGTATGCGTCTCAACCCAAATAACCTAAACCGTCACAATGTTGTTCATCCTTGATGACGTCCAGTAGATCCTTTTTAGTTCCTAGGAGCTAAAGTTCAACTTTAGCTCCTAGGCACTAAAATTCAACTTTAGCTCCTAGGAACTAAATATGTTGCCTAGCAACATACCTATTTTTGTGTCAGTCATAGAAACGTCAATTTAAGAGCTAATTTTGGTATCAAAATGGACGACTTTTGTGTCGGTTGCAGAAAAAGAATGTTGGTGCCAAAATGGATCCTAGTGGGACGCCGGAATGGACGATTATGGTATCAGTCGATACTCCGATAAAGAGTGTCCCTGAATTTCCTGAAGTAATATCTTGATTATATGAAGATATAGAAAGTAAAACCAACAACTATTGTGAATGTTCTAGGCAACCCGACATGTAAAATTGATACCGATGATAAGTCAGGTATTAGTTATTAGATAATTGTAATGACTCTAACATGAAATATATCAGGCAAACACGTCGAAGCATTGGCACAGGGTTCAAAGAACATATTGAATTGGAATAATTCGAACACTCTATACAGTATACTAGGTAATATTATTTATCCATAGTCCATGTATTCTCCTCTCCTAATAGCACATCTTGTGAGTATAGAAATCAAGCTTTCAGAAACGTATAGAAGTTCTTATTTAGTAGTGGAAAAATATCAAGCTATGAAGGCTCATTAAAAACATACATAGACACCTACTACATAGTAGGTCGAAAATCAGAGGTCTTGAGATATAGATAACCTATAATTAAATAGAAAAATACATGCTTTATGTTGAACAAGCCAGCAACTGATATATAATTAGAAAAAAAATCAGGTAAAAGTTGTGCTGCGAGTAAAATATAATTTCACACAGTTTCCTATAAATAACCAGACAAACATGCTCTTCTTGTATGCTCAAATTAATACCTGAACAATATCTTGTTTACTTATTCGTGAAAGTCGAAGAAAAATGTGAACATGGCTCATTGTCTATAAATACAATATTGAGAATCTCCAGCGGTATTTTATTGTGTCAAAAATTTAAATAATAATTGGCCGTGTGATGATTGTAACCTTCGACCATTTAGATTCAAATGTAAGACATGAGAAAAAACAATACGATTGAGATGTTTACATATACAAAATTATGAATACTAAGTTAAACAATATTAGAACATGCGAAAGACTACTTGGAAAGTGTGACATACCGGAAGAAATTTGTCGATTGTTGTGACAGCTTGATGTCAAATCATTTTGCAAATGACGTTTGTCAAACTTCCGAGTCGTAGGCGAGAAGTTTTGGAACGTCATGAGCGAAATTGAAGCAGCAAGCTGGAGTATATCAATCGACGGATATTCCCAGAACAAATAGTATTACTAGTTTTATTCTTATGACTATTTCATGATTGAATCAGACAATGAATGATAAAACAAAAATCCGTGCCGTCAAAATTGAATACTAATAATTATAACTGACGTCAAAAATTTCAAATTCAGAAGTCTGATCACCCTGTATCTGTTCCAATTAAATGTCAGTAGATAGTGAATCGAAAGTTTAGATACGGACATGTGAGCCGTTTTGATCGCGATAATGAATAGTTTAGACTAGACACAAAAAAATCCTAAAATTGAAATATCTCGATTTCGCACACCCTAACTCTGTAATTATTCCAGCGACACCCCAAGTATGATGCAATGATGAAATCAACTCTTCAGGAAGAATCTGAAAATGCAATAATATACAGGATGCTCTATTTAAAATAACGAAGTTGCTAGGTGGTTCTGATAGAAGTGGCAACACTGTATCGATGAAAATATTTTGGACGGATAGAGAATGTTCTATTATCAGAGCATCCAAATTTTGAGAATGTTCTGTCCTTTCGTTCTCCAGATACTTCTAATAGGCCACCCACCGTGGATCACCCTGTATGCAATCGCAAAAATCTAATTGAAATTTATGAACGCAATAAGTGGAAAAAAATAATATCAATGAAATATTCCTCGGTGATTCTCCTGGTCGTGTGTATACCTTCATCTCGAAAGCGATTAAAATCCTTCATGAAAACCACTAAGGATCAATCCCTGCATATAGAAGTGCGACGCGCACGATGCTATATCTATTCGCGGGAATCAATGTCACCAGGTGGCGCTCGGTTTTCATCGTTCCATGTCAAAGCCACGTCAAAACTGGGGGAAAACAAACTCAATCCTCACTCAATCCCATTAGTGCCATTAGGTTGTGTACTGATAAGAGTGATAAGTTTTCAAATTTCTTGACATTAATTGTCAATATTCGATCGAAAACGCTATAGCGTTATTATTATATATCATTATAATAATGCCTGTTGTAGATGTTCTTTTGGCAGATATTTTGCTCTATTTAGATGGAAAAAGCCGACCACTAGTGGGAGGAGAAGCAGTTCTCCGTGCTAATCATGTGATTTTGTGTGAGGCAGAAGACTTCAACAGAAGGCACATTTTTGCACTTTGTCTACAAACTTCGGCGATGAAATCTTCCCCACATGAAGTGAAATTGAAGTTGGGATCCAGAGAAACTCCTGTAGAACAATGGATTTGTATCTGTTCATGCAAAGCAGGACAATCTGGGTATTGTAAACATGTTGTAGCTGTTCTTTTATATGTCAATTGATTTGCTTGTCATAATTAGTTTGAATTGTTTGAACTATCTCCAATTCTTCACCCGTTCGCAGTTCACTGAACTAATAAAAATGTAATGATGTAAAAAAATTAACCAACTCAACTACCAACAGTGCCAACACTTTATGTCATTGACAAGTTTGACTACAGCTACAGCAAGCTGAATGCAATGTAGTCTATGCACTTTATCCATAGACATAGTTTGTTTTCCTCCAGTTTGAAGTTCGTATTATGTAACTTAGATGTCGCCCACTTCGTGAATCTCGCGAAGTTTTTCAGAATTAGTTTCATTATAATTATTGTTTCGTCGACCACTACAAAAAATCACATTTTACGTTCAAATTTCCGAACGAATAACCGACTATTTCCGAAGAGAAGTACTCTTCGCCTTCAGACACTAACTTTTCGTCCGCTAACACTTTTCGTCCGTTGCAGGGTTGCCAGTTCTACAAAATTTTCAGTAGATCTCCTGATTTGCATATTGATCTACTGATCTTCTGATCTTCTGAAACATTTCATGATCTACTGAAACATATTTTGACACTCATTTATTATTATAATAACCTATCATTATCAATATTTAGTTAATCACATACACTTATAAATTGCATGATATTTTGACACGCTCTGTTCAAGTTAATTTTACAAAATGAGTAATGAATGCGAATAAATATATAGGTACTGATGATATGTATAGCCCAAAAACGAGCAATACTTTATCTTCTTTATCGACTTTATCAGATCAAATTCGATTTATTGTTTACCTCTGTTATAACAGTTTCTTTCTTACGTTTATATTTCTCATTTGATTCGTATTTTTGTTCGTTCCTGTTTGGCAACAGTTGACAACAACTGTCATATGCTGTTGTCAAATTAATCGAACCAAAGAATATTTTTCCTTCTTTGGATTCTCAGACTTTTGCTTTTGAACAAAAGGGTCAAACGCGCTACAAAATTCGTGGAGATTTGCGAAATCCCAAAAGTTCTTTGCTTTTGTCAAATGAATCCGAAGCAGTAAAGTGGGATTCGGGAATCACCTTAACCCAATGATATTTCAGGGTGCAATGTGTGAGCTTTCAACTTTCCGGGTCTCATCAGTTAGGTGAACAAGCCTAAGAGCTAATTTGATTATTAATTCAATCTAGTTGGTTCAAGAAGTAGTTCTCAAACGCAAAGAACAATGTTTGTTCATGTTGCCAAAGACACAATAGTCCAATAAATGAAGGAGGAAAAAAAGGCGAAGTTAACGTTAATTACGCACTATTTTCATCTTCCGGTTGGAAATAGCTTTTGGTACCTCATTAAACATGAGACAAAGTTTGACTGGAAAACGCGTGCGATGGCGGAGAAAATGGCCCCAAAAGACCAGGAAAATAGGTTTTCAGCCAATATCTCCTAAAATATGGCAGTTAGAGATTCTCGGTTCAGATAAAAATTGAAGTTCAGTTAATTTACTACAAAAATGGTCCTTATCATTTTTCTCGAAAATTCGCCCGGTTTCGAAAAAAACGGCACGAAGCGCACCTCGAATAATGAGCTTCTGTTGTATGCCGGAGAGCACAGTCCGTGTATTTACACATCGGCGGGAAGACAAATTATTCAATAACTTTGTTAAAAATGCATATTTTCTCATGATTCGAAGTTCATGTGGAAGAGGAACTCTGCTGCTATCATACCGTGCGTGGCCGCATGGTTTGTAGCAGACGACCCGAGCGCCACGTAGAGCACACACGCGGCGAACGACGGAGGAACGAAAGTAATAAATTATAGCGTGTACATTTAGATATACTGGTTTTTTCCCGGGATATCAGAGGTATGACTTATATACATCGATGGAAAGGTGGGAATTCCCCATTTAATCTAGTTAAGGTGTTAAAATGTTAGAAATAAAGAGCACGGGGACAAAAAATCACCGAAAAAAAAAGTGCGTTTTTTCCTTGACCCCGCTTTTTCTATTTTTATTGAAAAATGGACGACTTCGTCTAAAAGAGTAATTGCACAATCGAAAATTAGACCTTCTTAGCTTTCAAATGATGTATCATAGAAACCAATCGGATCATGTATAAATTTTTGATTCATGGTTGTTCGCAAAATTTCCCCGCGCTCCAAAAACAGCAAAAAATTGGGATTCAATAAACAAAGATTAGATGAAGATTTAAAAGAATTAGGGTATACAAATTTCAGGGATGACAAAGGACCTTATGAGGACCCATAATCAAGAAAATTTTGAGTAAATTAGTGCAATACGAAAAAAAATAGGAACAAATTCCTGGCGAGGTCATAATTGACCGGGAGCAGAAAGTTTGACCCATGTTCCGATATGGCCAAAAGAGTCAAGCGTGACTCAATTCACAGAGTATGATAGCAGCAGAATTCCTCTTTCACATGAACTTTGAATCATTAGAAAATATGCATTTTTAACAAAGGTATTGAATAATTTGTCCCCTTGCCGATGTGTAAATACGGACTGTGCTCTCCGGCATACAACACAGAAGCTCATTATTTGAGGTGCGCTGCGTGCCGTTTTTCTCGAAACCGGGCAAATTTTCGAGAATAATGATAACGACCATTTTTGTAGAAAATTAACTGAACTTCAACTTTTATCTGAACCGAAAATCTCTAAGTGCCATATTTTAGGAGATATTGGCTGAAAACCTATTCTTCTGGTCTTTTGGGGCCATTTTGTCCGCCATCGCACGCGTTTTCCAGTCAAACTTTGTCTCATGTTCAATGAGGTATCAAAAGCTACTTCCAACCGGAAGATGAAAATAGTGCGTAATTAATGTTAACTTTTTCCTTTATTTATTGGACTACAAAGGCTGTGCCAGTATCGGCATCTACGGAGTTCTACAATTTCGAGCGACTTTAGTCTTTTGTGCTATGCACCTTTGACTTTTGTCTTTGCTCAAAACTATTCTGCAATATTGTTCAACTTTAAGTAATGGTTACTCAATTTTGTTACCTATACTAATTTTTTCACAATCAACTGAAATAACGCAGTTAGAGAAAAACTGAAAGTTTTTTCCACAAATGTTCAATGAAATTAACGACAATAGTAGGTAACTGGATATAAATAAGCAGTTTTTCCGCTTATGCCAAGTAGAATGTTGAATTACATCCTCTCGAAATCTATATATGCGTCGACTCGTATAAACGAATACTGATACGAGTAATTTGGGAGTTATCATACGTTGAGTACGTCAATATTAGTCGGGGCTAAATTCCAAAAAAAGCCCTCCGTTACAATCCTAGAAGCATTTCATGTAACAATTGGATAAATGCTGTTAACCCCCTATTTTGACCCCGCTGAATCCGAAAATACCGTTTATCAAGTCGAAATTCCAACCGGAAATGAGATATTCAAGATGGCGTCCAGAATACCCCTAAAATCAAAGTATTTTCTACTTTCGGTCAGCTATACGATTGAGGTGCCGATGTCTATGTTTTCGGGGGTGTAGAATACGATGAGACACTCAAAAAATGATTTGGAGCTTTGAAAGTTCATCGAATGATCAAATTTTGACGAAATGGGCCAAAATTCCAAAGAACTTGTGAAAACGTGTTGTATAATGTACATGCTTGCATACGTTTTCGAGGGTGCTCGATACGTTTATGAGCCAAAAAAGCATTTGAACATTGTCCAAGCCTTCATTTCTTATATTTAAAAAAAAAAGTTCACTATTAGTAGTCTCCCTCATCTTTTCTGCTCCATTCGGCTCCCTGCAGCCACACTGCTTCGTGCCGCAGTGGGCGCAGAGCCCCATGCAGCCACAAGCTCCAAATTCGGGACATGACTTGGGAATAGGTAGCAAAGCCATCAAGATTGGGACTTACCGTCCATCACCAATTTTCCAGCCGCAATTAATCGGGTCTGGTGAATCAAGATACTGATCATGGGCGTTAAACCACACACTAGTACCTAAAAAGAAAACAGACTAAAATTAAAATCCCTCGATTTTTTCTATTTTCTCTTTCTTCTTGTTAATTTTATCTGGAAGTGGCACCGAAGAATGTGTTGATGGATGGCATCAGTGGTAGATGGCAAAAATCATTCGCACTGTCCCAAAAATTGCAACACGGGCTGCGTCTGCCGTTGTAATGTTCGGTCCAAATTGAAATAAAAATTATATTAGTATAAAACGGCTAACAGTTCTAATTCACCATGTGTCTTAGAAAAGGGACGCAACAAACCTTGTATAAAGCTGGCACCACAAACTGTTCAACCAAACGGAGATCCTCGGGGGCTATATCAGGAGTCTTTCCAAGCTGACTGAGGAGTTTACAGTAGTTTTCTTCAATGTACTGCTTCCACCGTCCTGTTTTTGTGGCAGACCCTCATCAATATTTAGTATCACATTCGGTGATTGCGTGGAAATCCATCAGGTTTTTGATCTGTTGTGATGCGAGCTTTCTACATAGTTCATGAATTGGAATATACTTTCTACCTCGGGAAGTACCACACATTACCCAGCATTCCTTGCATTTCATTCTTTCAAAGTGATAGATGAATAATGAAATCACACTAGTGTCTTTAACAGAAACAACAACAGCCTCTCTTTCGGTTTTTACGCATGGAGTATATTCCAATTCACGAACTATGTAAGAAACTTGCACCACAACAGATAAAAAACCTGATGCTTTCTACGCAATCACTGGATGTGATACTACATTTAAGTTAGCGTCAGTCACAAAAACAGAACGGTGGAAGCAAGTACATAGAAGAAAACTACTGTAAACTCCTCAGTCAGCTTGTAAAAACTCCCGATCTAGCCCCCGATGATCTCCGTTTGGTTGAACAGTTTGTGGTGCAAGCTTTATACAAGGTTTGTTGCGTCCCTTTTCTGAGACACATGGTGAATAAGAACTATTAGCCGTTTCGATACTACTACCATTTTTATTTTGAGTTGGACCGGACATTACAACGGCAGACGCAGCCCATGTTGCAATTTTTTGGACAGTGCGAATGCTTTTCGCCATCTACCACTGACGCCCTCCGTCAACACATTCTCCGGTGCTACTTCCAGGTAAAAGAAAGTTGAACAAATCGAAGGATGTTAATGTTATGTTCAGATACTAGTGTGGATTAAGGCCCATGATCAGTAACCTGATTTATAAGACCCGAATAATTACGGCTGGAAAATTGTTGATGGACGATATGTCCCAATCCTGATGACTTTGCCACCTATTCCCAATTCATTTTCCGAATTTGGAACTCGTGGCTGCAAGGGGCTCTCTCAAAATATAAGAAATGAAGGCTTGGACAATGTTCAAATGCTTTTTTGGCTCATAAACTTATTGAGCACCCTCGAAAGCGTATGCAAGCATATACATTATGCAACACGTTTTCACAACTTCTTTGGAATTTTGGTCTATTTCGTCAAAATTTGATCATTCGATGAACTTTCAATGCTCCAAATCATTTTTTGAGTGTCTCATCGTATTTTACACCCCCGAAAACATAGACATCGACACCTCAATCGTATAGCTGACCGAAAGTAGAAAATAATTAGATTTTAGGGGTATTTCGGTCGCCATCTTGAATATCTCACTTCCGGTTAGAATTTCGACTTGATAAACGGTATTTTCGGATTCAGCGGGGTCGAAATAGGGGGTTAACGTCATTTATCCAATTGTTACATGAAATGCTTCTAGAATTTGACTTTTCGCAAAACAAGCCCCGACTATATATGTTATTCAAGATAAGGAATAAGCATTAGTATTAATAATTATGGATAATATTGGTTATCTTCAAGTAATAGAGGTACTTCCTTCTGTTACTTAAATGTTCATTAGAATGAACGACAATGGTAAATTACGGGAGAAAAACAAGCAGTTTGTTTTGCTTATGACAAGCAGAATGTTGAATTACATACTTTCGGAATTTATGAAATGATTCGTTTGAGCGAATACCGATTGCTAGTGTTTCTTTCCAAACTGCCGAATTGTTTTCAAATCGAAGTCAGGTTACGCCTTTGGTACTACCTGCAGACATGTTCATGGATATTGGCCTTGTCAGTTCAGGGTAGTCACCAAAGACTACAGTCACTGTTAACATTTTATTCCACTTCGGGTACCAATTTCATTTCAAATAATTCGAGCAATTCAATAAAAATGAATATTCAAGTATAATATAGAATGAAAGGGTCAGAAAACACGGAATCATCTCTACAATGTTTCGGACAGTCATATGTCCATCATCTGTATCTAATCATTATTTTATGTCGTGTGGTACTTCTGGTCGTCCACTGTTCTTCATCTACGGAAACTTGACATTTGTCACTGTCATATGTGTCTTGTCAACACAGAAATTGCGTTTTGAGTTTTGTGGATTGCTAAGAACGTCACTTGTCCTTCATCATCTGATGATGTTGGTTTGTTTTCGAGTAACCATTCTGACTCCACCGTTTTTTCCAAAATGGGTTTTGCCATTAAATATTGATCATGTACGTCCTCATAGGGGCACAGGATTCCTTTACAATCAACTTAACCCTCAACCGGTTCTTTGCACAATAATTTCATTCAAAGTTTTTCATAATGTTTTTTTTTCTTCTCCACGTGAGTAAATTCTCTATTTCATATATTTTTCATGATAAACTTGCATCATATTAAAGGACCTTTGTTTTGTGAGGATTAAGGCTGATGACGGACACATATTATACAAATGTTCGAAATGCGCACCTCCAACTATCATGCAATGATACAGATTTAGTTGAAAACGTTCTCGAGCATTTTGGAGCAAGTTTGGGGTGATTTGGCGACATTATTCTGTGATTCTTTCCCGTAAATCTGCTAGTGATTCTGGTGGTGTACTATAAATTGTGCTTTCCGAATGACCCTACAGAAAGAAATCTAAGGGAGACAGGTCTGGTGACTTGGGGGCCATTCTATAGAACCTCGCATACCAATCCAATGACCAGGCAAGTGTTAATCTAAATATCGTCGAACAGGCATATCATAATGCGGAGGAGCACCATCTTGTTGAAATATCAACTGATCTCCCAGATAATGATGGTCAATTTCAATAATATTCGTTAACATTAGATCAATTGTGTCTTCAAGAAGTTCTACATACATTTCCCCTTCTATTGCCTTCTAAGAAGAAAGGACCCACGATACGATCCCCAAAAATACCAGCCCATACGTTTGATTTTCAGGGATTTTGTGTATGTACCTCATATGGGGATTATAATCAGCCCAATATCGACAATTATGGCGATTTATTATGCCATTGAAAATAAAACGAATATTCATCACTGAAACAAATGTTGCACAGACATTAAGGATTTGCAATCGCCTGCTCACTTAGAACTTCACAAAATTGTAAACGCCGATCAAAATCATCTTCATTCAGTTCTTGTGTTAATTTAATTTTGTAAGGATGGAATTTATGAAGTTTTAATATACGCTGAATGCTACTTCTTGAGATACCGGAAACAGTTGCTAGCTGTCTTGTACTCAAAGTATGATCAACCTCAACATGGCCCACAATTTTTGCCACTGTTGTCGCCTCATTTCTTACTGGCGGTTCGATTTGACATTTTTTATTTTGCACACGAATGAAACACTTTTTAGTACCTACGTGAAAGACAGAAACTGCATGCTCTATCTGTTTGTTCTATTTTATTACAATATTTTCATTGGTACCGCGAAAAAAACTGAGCAAAAACTTTTACAGTATCGTTGCAAATAAATGCAAGATTGCAAAAACATGCAAATGAGTGTTTCAGAGACGTACAAGTAAGTTCTTAACTATCGTACAGGTTTATTCCTCAATTTATTTTTTCCCAAACGGTTCATTCCAACTTCAGAATTGGGACGCCGTTGGATAGAGAACTTAGCGGGCTTTCAAAAGATGTGTCACTCCACCATTATTCCCTATTCAAATTTTAGGGGTTGTTCACCCCACAGCTCGAGTGTTGCAGCGACCCTAGTGCATGTAGGAGAAAAAAATTTCCCCCTCGAAACTAAAATCGACATGTCCGAGGATTTTTCCACATCTGCGATATTATCACCCAAAACCCCGATGTCAAGTTTTCGATGGCCCACCCTGTAGAATATTGATTAATTTCCTAATGAGGACATTGTATAAAGGCAAAGTATATCTGACACAAACTTTCATCAAGATCAACTGAAACGTTGTGCAAATAGAAGAATAATTATACCGTGATATTTTTTCATCAAGAAAATCTCCAAGTAAGTAGTTTTTGTTGTGATTATCGTGTGTCAAATATTGGTTTCTGATCCACATTTCATAAACGCTGCACTAGTGCTGGTTATTCCTAGAGACTTATAATTTGAATCGATTTTTTATAACATTTCGTACATAATCATATATCAAAGAACTTAATTCGACAATTTTTGCTCATTACTGCGTGAAATTATTACCTTACGTAAAGTTAATTATGTAAGTTGCAGCATTTTTCGGTAGTTCCATATACACTATGTCATGCCATTGCTTCTATTTGAGTAAGCGTTTGCTTTTTGAATTATGTATACTTGAAAGAACAAGTACAACAATTATTATAGAGTTATGTTCACTTTTTGCACTTTCCTTTTCATTCATGATTGGATATCAGGAATTTTGCAGTCTACAGGAATGGATATTAATTGAGGAAATGAGTACGAGTCACTAATTGTTATATTATAATAATAAGGGCAGCTCAAGGGAAATGGTATTTAATAAAAGCACAGGGGGGAATTCAGGTGATTCGTGAGGGGGGCCATAGAAAGATATGATGTCAGCGAATATCACGCAAAGCCACCTTTTCGATTTATGGCCTACTTAGTATACAGGGTGTTCCGTTGGGAAACGGAAAAACTTGAACGGTGGATAGAGGTGACCATGCAAGGTGGCTCTGAATATACCATATATGTTTGGTCTTACATGTTTCATTATGGAGATATAGAGTGTTTTATCAATTTTGATCATTTCTTTGAAGATTCCACCTGATATATTTTTTTATACTTGGTAGACGTGTTTTCTCACTGCTACCCCATCGACTTGTATATCCGTCAGAAAAAAATTCTAGACCCGGATTAACAAAAATTCAACATATTATTGGGTCCTCGAAAAAACACCCTGTATGTTTGAATTTACAAAATCTGCTTACAAACCTAAAAGGGCACAAAATGTTGAATGGATTTGTGTACTTTTTATGTTTCCGCATGCTATTTCACTACTGAATTTCTGAAGCTGCAATGAAGGATTTGTGAATTTCAATAGCTTGAAACGGAATATTTTCAGTTTTCATATCGAATTATAGGAATGCTGCAATTTTACTACTCATTTCATTCCATTTAATAGTCGTTGTCTGCATTTTTATGCCAGTGTATATTCACAGGTCCTTACTTTATTCATGTACCTATTTATTTGTTTGAGACATATTTCCATGTATGTGGATTCACATATTTCAATATTTCTATTGTTTTGATGTAATAATTTCACTTACCTATTCGTGGAAAAAATTGCAACAAATCTTCTTTCTCATAGGAAATCACATCATTCTGTGCTTGTTAAACAATATTCTAAGATATAAAAACAGCTTCAATAAAAGTTGAAGCTAATAAACCACCATTTTGTGTTGATTTATTATACACTGCAACGCGTTGTACTACTGGGCAACCCCCAAATTATAATTTAATTTCCGCTACTGAGTACCCCCCTTAGAAAAAAAAACAAACCTACGCGCCTGAGTGAATACAATGTTCTGTCTATATCAAATGAACAAGAAGCACTGCTATTGTCTCCGTTGAGAAGAATGCAAGCAGATTCCTTGTATTTGTATTTGTATTTATTCAAAGTGTTACTACATTATAAAATGTTTACACTCGTCAATATATATAAAAAAAAATCGTTTGATAATAAATAGATAAATGAAAAATAATAAAGAAAATAGAATGAATAACAATAAACATGATCACATTGGTCAAACAAGCATATACACTTAGTTCTATAAATATCACATTTCAGTGTTGGTAACTAGAAGTTTTATAAATCTATATCATGTCATATGTCAATAAGTCTGTGAATTCCTGAATAGGGTAGAAACATTTTCTGATCAGATATTTTTATAATTTACATTTGAAGGGCATTAAATTTAATTTCTTCATATCATCAGGTAATTTGTTGAAAAAACTCGGACCATAGAAATTGAAACCTTGTTGAGATTTCTAAAGTCTATTTGTAGCAATGACAATATTATTGTTATTTCTCGTATTATGAGAATGGATATCAGAATTTTGTTTGTATTCAGTCAAGTGTTCTTTCACATAAACCAGGCATTGATAAATGTACATACTAGGCAAACTAAGAAAATTATATTCAATAAATAGGTTGATTTTCTCTTCTGGTTGTTATCTTCTTTTCCAATGATTTTAATATTATTTCACTCTGAACGGAGACAATAGCATTGCTTCTTATTCAGTTGATATAGACAGAACATGGTATTCACTACTAAAATCTGAACATGAAAATGGTGAATTCAAGATTAATTAATGAAAACCTCCTGTAACTCATTTGATTGTCAACGTCACCAATTGTCAATGAAAACTGAGAAGCTTCAAGACAGATACGACTTTGCTATTAAAATAATCTTTTCTTATGTTGAAAACGGGGGCAGCATCAGTCCCGAAACGTCCAAAGAAAAGTGAGAATTTGATATTTTTCCTATATACCGTTATTTCGCTTCTCCAAACTTTTTTGAATACAAATTGTCACTGACAAGCTAGTGAATTCTTCATCCAGGCTTTCTGATATAGGGAAATTCGCAGTGACATTTTGGGGCAAATCATCTGATTTGTCCTTACTACACGTATATTGAAATAATATTCATATTTTTATTTTAGAGAAACGAGGAAAGAAAATCTCAAAAAATTTGGAAAAATGAATATAGGTACTATTTTCACAGCTCCATTGACTGAAAACAAACTTGATAGAAGAAGGCATAGCTGAGGTAGGTAGTAAGCCATTTGACTGGAGCTTGTGAAGAGAAGTCCTTGGTGCTTGAATACTGTCGATATAAACTTGGAGTTGATAAGAGTATGATTGTCAGAAATACTCATATCAAGAACGGAAATAAAAAGATCACGAATCCTGAAAAATTGTACTGTTATAGGGAGTAAAATTTTTATTTTCAATACAATTTCCTGTTCAAGATACTGAATCAAATTCACGAAGAAAGCAATCGTAGGTATTTGTATACCTATTGACACCATTCTGAAAAAATGTCCTTGATCCAAATAATGGGGTCACCGAGTGATATCAATAAGTCGGAATTTGAACGGTCTGTTTCATCTTAATTATTTTTATATTGATCGCTTGAACTCGTATCAAAATTGGTAATTATAAGCATTAGAACCATTAGAAACGTAAGAAATGTGATTCATAAAATGAGAACGTTACGAGTCCAATATGGTCACAAAAAGAAAATAATGTTATTGGAATATAAATAATCACGAATAATATGATCAATTATTTCAATTGAATCGCGTATAAGTTGTTCATAATGTAGATACCAATAGGGAAAAAACTCCATACTCAGCATCGTAATGATACTTGGTTCGGCAGAAAGCCATCACCTTTGAAATTGCATGATCAGAGGCCAATTTTGAATGTCCGTTTTTTGGGGTATATGAAGGACCTTATCGCAGCTGTTAATATTTTGTCGAAACTTGCACCACTTGATAATTGTATGGCACGAATATACGATAAAAAAGTGAAACATAAAAAAACAGAAATATTTATTGACGTATATTTCCGAAAGCTTTAACGCGATAAATTGTACCTAGATTATTTTATTAGGATCAGAAGTGACACTCTGTTTGACAAGCGAATTTTGCATTTGCGAGGCGGAGTGTCTAGCGAAGCCAAGTGGAAGCGAAATTTGCATTTACAGATCAGGTTTATTCAATTTTCGAGAATGTTCAAATTGTAATTTCGATATGACTACAACCAAAGGGCAAAGAGTGGCCTATTTGTGTATTCTATTGTATTGATAAATTCATTTGGACCTGGGGTCAGCCCTAATAGGACCAGCCTGTACCAGGTATAGGACAAAAAAGGATAAAATGTTGGGTTGGTAAGCATATCAGCAATAATTACCGCGATTATTTACTTTTCTCTATATTCTACTGTGTTTGGCTCGGTAATCAAATGAAGGTAGACAATATCGTTGTCTGAGACAAAAAAGGTATTGCTGGCCGTGATCATTCAGGAACAAGTTATCATATCGATCAGATCCCGAATCCCGAAAATAACGAATTAAATACAGATCAAGCAAGTTAGTGAATCTTGAAGGCTTCCCAGATCAAAACAAAAATACTCAACTATATGTATAGTGTATCTCCAGCATGGGTATGAAATGTCAAACCTGCCGAAATTGGAAATCGAGCAGGTATGCGTCCCAACCCAAATAACCAATCGTGTTGTTTATTTTTGATGACCTAGTACATCCTTTTTGGTACCTAGGAGCTAAAGTTCAACTTCAGCTCCAAGGAACTGAAAGTGTTGCATGGCAACATATACCAATGTTTGTGTCAATAATAACAATGCCAATTCAAGTGCTTATTTTGGTATTGAAACGGACGAATTTTGCGTCGGATGCAGAAAAAAATATATTCTTGTTTCAGAATTATAATCGCATGATCATTCTGTGAACTTAGCTAATTGCAAGAATTAAATACTCTCATCAGAAGGTTCTTCTTTGAGATTTTCTCCTCGTTTCTATGAAATTGAAATATGAGTATTATTCAAATATACTTACATGTAGCGAGGTCTCTGTTTCTGTTCGGTGAGAGTGTTATTGCATTAGAAGTTTTACTATTAATCCCTTCCAATCCATGTATCCAACATATGGATATTTGGGATATGCCTCACAGGTACGATGATATCTATATACGGATATTAGGGTATATTTTGTTCGTTGGTATGTCTAGAGGTGGACTGGCTAGATCTGATGTCTCATTACGTCTGGTATGGTGAATAGATACATTCCTCACCCAAACTATGCAATTCTAGGATATTGTTTTTTTGCTCACTATCGATCAATATCTATCTAGACACATACATACATAGAATGTATTATTTTGTATTCAATTATCTCTTCTTCGATATTTGTATTACCCAAAATATAAATAAAATATTCTTACATCATAAGTCATGTGGTAGAAAATAATGATATCCATATGCGGATATACTGGTATATTGTGATTTTGAACGCTATGCCTCCATTTTGTTTTTGATTTTTCTATTTTAAAGGCAAAACGCATTACAAGATTTCAGAAGAAAACCTTGTCTGGTATGTGTGAAAGGCGTTTCTAAATGCAGCTGGGATGGAAAAGGTTATATAAACAGCCTGAAAGAAGAATTCAATTGATTGTCAGTGACACCTTGTTTTGAAAAATGATTGATGAAGAGAAATATGCACTTATCTATCGAGATAATATCACATTTTCACTCATCTTTGGATGTTTCGGAAACAACTCCGCTTCCGATTTCAACATGAAAAATGGAAAATATTCGTATTTCAGTGATGACACTTCTCAGTAACGAATGAGTTACATGATGTTTCCACCAATCAATCTTGACTTCACCTTTTTTACTATCCAGATTTCAGTAGTGAATACAAAGTTTCATTTACCTGTATACACTGAACAGGAAGAAGCAATGCTATTGCTTCCGTTCAGAAGAATGCAAGCGAATTCCTAGAATTTTCTCTTTTGGTTGTTATCTTCCTTTCCTAAGATTTTTCGCACATGTCTTTTCAAATGCGGTGAAAAAAAAGTTAATTCAATGTTTATTATTCAGACAAGCCCAGAAGAATGTGATTGTTCTAGTTCCCTACTGATCGATGGATGAAAAAACTCTTAATAGGTACCTGCTTACCCAAAATATTATTCAAATTGAGTTAGGTGGATTTATTATACGAAATTGGTGCCATGACTCATGAATATCAATTTTGTACTTTCACTCTGGCTAGCATACTAATTTCCAGATTATTGAGGATTTAAAACTAGTCACATCATTCGTAAGAACATCATAATACAATATAATGAAAGAATAATTAGAGTATACATCTCATGCATACATAAAAATTTTGCAGATGTTCTATTTCTGATGGATATATTTCTTCCTGAACATTTTTTTTTATGTTCTGGTTCTCACGAAAATGTATATCCTGTAATGTTCAGAGAACATCGTGGGAACCAAGGAAATTAAGGTAGGAATTGGTGTTCTTCTTACATTTCTGGAGGTTATATGCCTCGGGGAACGCCTCCCTTTTCAAATAATAAAAAAAACATGAGATCTCCGACCAAGTTTTCGAATTATTGTTTATGTCATACTTATACCTATTATCTCACACGTTCTGGGAATATATAGCCAATTAATCATCAATAAATGACAAACTTGTCCACTATCTTCGGATTCTCAAGTTCCTATAAGCTGATGTAGCTTCAATACTTCATATTCAGCAGATATACATACTGATTCACGCGAATTCGGAGAAAAATGAATAACTTGCCATATTGGAGACGCCATCTTAAAATCTTTATTAACAAAAGTGTCGAACTGTATTATCGTTAGTTCGACGATATAACCCTGTAATTATTTTTTCGTATATGATGGTATTTGCACATCTTTTCACCTGTTATAGTTGTGCTCCAGGATAATCATTTGGGCCAACGACATTCTTATCACCTGAATCTTTATCATTATCCACTTATATATAGCAATTTTCATTCTCTATCGAAATAGTTGGTATAATAAATTGCAATTTGTTCTATATTGTCGGAATTTTCGGAACCTTTCGAAATAATACTATATTATTTCACCCTATCCAATTCGTTATAGATTATGGAGGATAATATCGAGTTTTCAAAAGAGATATTTCTGAAATTCCATTCGACCTTTGAGTATTCAACTCAAATCTTTTGACAATAAAACGATCATTACTGCTGATGAAATGAATAAAAACCCATTTGACGTTATTCATTGTTGGACTGTTCGACAATTAAAAGATAACTACGAATATGTGCTGCAGATTTTTCTGACCGTTTAGTGTGCACGAAAGGGACTCCCTATTATGACGTTTGCATGAGTAACATTCCGTACATAGGAAGGATATACCGGGTGACACAGGGTATCGGGCCACCCCTGTAACTTCTGCATTCGTCAACGGATTTTTCTGAAATTCGGTACAGTTATATAAGCAATCATTTCGGATTTGATCACATTACAATCCAATATGGCGGACTTCCGGTATTTCTGGAAATGCCAGCAACTTTGTTTTTTCAAATGAAACACCCTGTATATTTTTACATATTCAAGTTCAACAGAATGAAACAAGTGCAATCCTTATTTCAAATGTCATTTTCTCGAAAAAATTTAAATTAAAATTGTTTTTTCATTTTACCTCGTGGATAAATGAGATGTGGTCAAGACTATTCACAATGACTCACACATAACAGAAGAACATAATTTTTTCTGAAAAATTATTTTTTGTGTCACTTATCCAGGAATCAATTCAGCCACATCACTTTTTGATCAAAAATTATTTTTTTTCAAATGGAACCCCTATGGGCCACCTACCCGTCTCTCTAGACCATACATTAAGGAACAAAATGACATATCATTTTTGTTTCTTCGGTGCAGTAACAAATTGTATTCATTCAAAAATCAACAACTAGTTTATGAATTTCCTTGCAGTTAGAATAATTTTATTTTTCAACTAGGTAGGCTGTGGAATAAATGACATTCGACATCAAGATTGCACTTGTTTTGACCTGTTGAACTTAAATATTCAAAAATATACAGGGTGTTCCATTTGAAAAAACAAAATTGCTGGCATTTCCAGAAAAACCGGAAGTCCGCCATATTGGATTGTAATGTGATCAAATCCGAAATAGTTGCTTATATAACTGTACAGAATTTCAGAAAAATCCGTTGACGAATGCAGAAGTTACATGGGTGGCCCGATAACCTGTGTCACCCGGTATAGTCAGTGAAGATATGACGATTCGAGTTAGGGATGAATGTAATGAAATAAATGAATAAATGAATGATGAAACTATTTTGAGTTTTTGGATGTTATTTGAGTTCCTGGGAAAACTTCCATTGGCAAAGAATTGGCTTTCTATAGTATACAGTGTGTCCCACTTACCATGCTCACCATGGGTATCTTTTTAACGGTGAGAGATACGAGGTCGGTTAAATGACACCAAATGTGGAGTTTGTCAAGGCCAACTATAATGTGAAAAAATATTTTGTAAAAAAAAATTCGTTTTTGTTTTATACGCAAAAAACAGATTTTGATCATTTTCATGTCTCCTTCGTAACTTCTTCATTTATGAAAATATTCAAATAGGAATTTCACATTCTCATGGCAGTTCTCCAGAGTGATCTCGAAAAAAATATGAAATTCATGCCAACTCTTCTAGAATTTGAGATATCAGCACCAACTTTAGTTTTTCAAATGTAGGTCAAAGCTCGCTATGACTTAGTTACAAATGACTTCTTTATTCTTACAGATGATTTGTCGCAGTAATAGTTTTGTGTTGATAACAACGGAGTCATCGTCATTTATACAAAAACAAAAAAATATTTGGAAGCTACCATCTTGAATTTATGAATTTCAACAAAAAAATCATAATCTCCGACTTCAAAAACCCCCACTTACCAATTTTGAATGGAATCGGACCAAATCTTGTCCGCCATCTTGGAGCAGCCATTTTTTTAAATTTCAACAAATATTCCATGATGTACTGTCACCGAAATTATGAACACCTGCCGAATTTCAAGTTGATCGGAGTTATGAAATTTTCGTTGAAATTTAAAAAAATGGCTGATCCAAGATGGCGGACAAGATTTGGTCCAATTCCATTCAAAATTGGTAAGTGGGGGTTTTTGAAGTCGGAGATTATGATTTTTTTGTTGAAATTCATAAATTCAAGAAGGCGGCTTCCAAATAATTTTTTGTTTTTGTATAAATGACGATAACTCCGTTGTTATCAACAGAAAACTATTACTGCGACATATCATCTGTAAGAAAAAAAAAGTTATGTTTAACAAAGTCATAGTGAGCTTTGTCCTACATTTGAAAAACTAAAGTTGGTGCTGATATCTCAAATTCTAGAACAGTTGGTAAAAATTTCATATTTTTTTCGAAATCACTTCAAAAAACTGTCATAAGAATGTGAAATTCCTATTTGAATATTTTCATAAATAAAGAAGTTACGGAGGAGACATGAAAATGATCAAAATCTGTTTCTTGCGTATAAAACAAAAATAAATAGATTTTATCAAAATATTTTTTCACATTATAGTTAGCCTTGACAAACTCCACATTTGGTGTCATTTAACCGACCTCGTATCTCTCACCGTTAAAAAGATACCCATGGTGAGCATGGTAAGTGGGACACACTGTATACAATTGATAAAAGAGCTTGATGTAATCAAATTCGTATTCCGGTAAGGCTGATCAGCCTCAAAAAGCTGCCTTAAAATTTGAAACTTGGTAAATTAGGGACTATTTCCTAGAAAACACTTTGGAAGATGATGACACTGCGCGACTCATGAAATAGTCTTTGCAAAGTCGCTCGAGACAGCTTGATTGGGAGAGATCAGCCGCTCCTTTGGTTCTTAAATCTCTTGGAGCGCACGAAAGAAAATTCCTATAATGTTCATGGAACATCGCGCGTACCTAGGAAGGAGAAGGAGAGGAGGTAGGTATTGGACTTTTTTTTAGCTCCTGGAGATTATTATTTGAGATTATAATTAAGCTTTGCCGTTCCATAGTGGGTTTGTCAGCGAGTCATCACCAACGATACGAATTGCTCTTTTTTGGACAGAATCCAACAGTTTCAGGGTATGTTTGGGTGCTACACTCCAAATATGGGAACAGTATTCCAGGACAGGTCGGATCTGTGCCTTATAGATCATAAGCAACTGACTGGAATAGCTTCTGGCTCGAAACAGAATACCAGGTTTTTGGGATGCACTTTTAGCAATTGATCTCACGTGATTTCCCCGAGAAAGGTTATTGATGATAGTAATACCAAGCATCGAAATGGATGTCTTCAAAGGTATGGTTATGGTAGAGGAAAGGCATGCTTGTGTTTTGTTTGCATTGAAATCTACCAAGTTATTAGATCCTCATTCAAGAATTGTTGCAAAGTCCATATTTTTATGTTGTCAACATTTCTCCCTCGTTCGTTTCTGATTTGCCTAGCTGGTATTGGAGCCCTGGAAGAGTAGGCGGTATGGAGGGTACTATCATCTGCGGAGCTGTGTACTGGACATGAAGCTGCTACCAACAAATCGTTGATATGGAGTAAAAATAGTGTTGGTGATAGAATTGATCCTTGCGGAATACCAGCATTTATGATAAGAGAATCAGATGAAACTCCGTCGATCCCTACATGGAGATTCGATGCTTGGTATTACTATGAGCAATAACCTTCTTGGGTAAATCACGTGAGATCAATTATTGCTAAAAGTGCATCCCAAAAACTTGGTTTTCAGATCCGGGCCAGGAACTATTTCAGTTCCAGTCAGCTGATATGATCTATAAGGCACATACCCGACCTGTCCTGGAATTCTGTTCCCATATTTGGAGTGCAGCACCCAAACATACCCTGAAACTGTTTGATTTTGCCCAAAAAAGGGCAATTCGTCTCGTGTGTGATGCCTCTCTTACACACTCACTCACTTCTCTGGAACATCGTAGAAAAGTTGGCGATCTGGCTCTACTTCATAGATATTTTCATGGGCGATGCTCTTCTGAAATATCAACAATTGTTCTTCCCTTGGCAGTCCCCGCGAGATTTACCCGTCGAGTTGAGGCTTCGCACTCCTTCGTGGTCACTTTGGAGACCTGCAGAACATCTCTTTCCGAAGACTCGTTCATCCACCGAACAGCGAGGCTCTGAAACACATTGCCAAGGGAGGTGTACCCCGAAGCATATAACCTCCAGAGATCCAAGAACACCAATTCCTACCTTATTTTCCTTGGTTTTCACGATGTTCTCTGAACATTATAGTATATCCCTTCTGGTATGGGAATCAAAACATAAATAAAAATTGAAAAAAACTCTCAACTTCAACATCCTGTATCTCAAAAACGAAGCAAGTTAGGACACATGTTTATATTAACTTTATTTGCTAGAATGTCACAAGGAAACACCGCTTAATTTTTTTTTTGGGTTATTCAGATACATCCTGTACAGTGGACATTGGAAGGTACAAAAAAAACAAACAAAAAACTAAATCCCGTCCCAATAATATATAACACCTACCAGTTAGAAAGTATAACGCGGGAAATTATATCATTTTTATTTTTACAATCCCATACTATCAATTAAAGTGCTGATAGATTCCATAATATGTAAATTCCAATCACAAGTGACCACTGATGGGAGAGTACGATTTTTATTTTCCGGCGATGTCAACTGATACAGTGGCGTGTACCCAAAAGTCTCCGATCGAGTTTCGTCAAAAATGCATTGTATTTTGAATGTTTGAAGCGAATACCCAATTTTTCAAAGAGAATCATTATAGAAAAAGGTAGGTATTAGATACTTCACTGTTTCATTTACATGAACATGATGTGTGCAGACAAAATGACCGATATGAGATTAATACTCATATCTACTGGGTGATATCAAAATTCATATGCATATGTAAATAATTCAAACCCCAAGACGGTGCAAGGTAGGTATATCTATTATAGAATGGCACCATGAAAAATACAGGAACCGAACTGAAATTGGGGAAAAAACTTTTCTGTCTGTACAAATTACCATGATTGATTTAGTTCAATTTTATATCAATTCCTATGTTATCTAGAAGATTTAGAAAAAATCTTATATTTTGAAAATATTTGTTAAACTGTATAATATTTTATGATGTGTTCAATATAATGTACAAAAAATGTGAAATCACCTCACTGTATAACTCAAGCTGTTGTAGTATATACATATAGTATTAATTTGTATTTTTAGAATAAACATGGTGGTCCAAAGCTGTCTTTCGATATTCCTGTGGCTGATACTAGGTCATGAAACCAATTTTTTGTTCCACTAAATGATTTACAAAATTAGGGAGATATACCCCATAGTGAATATCGGTTTCGCTGCAGTACCTTCTGACTTGACTAGCTTGGATTAATATGAAATTTATACTCCAACTAGGTCATCTATAAATAAAGCCGTTACTATCAGTCAAACTCTCACTTCCCTCACGGGGTAGCAGTACATTTTCGGGGTACCCCACCCCTAACTATTTTATGATTTGAACATATTCAGAAAATACCAAGATCGATGAATTATTATCACCTTATTATAGATGGCGAATGTTCTTCATTACCTTTCAATGAACCAAGCTGTTCTTCAATAACACTACTATACACAATAGTTTCCATCCAAGAATGAAGTCAACAGGTACTAAGAATGTTCTTAAATTGTTCTAATTTTGTTATAAAATTGTTCTTATCCATCATTCGGTTGCCCCCTTACGAGCTACCCTCAGAAGTCTTCAAGAGACTTGTACGAGCAAGGAATGACAGGGTCTCACCTTTCAACGTGTGATCTCAAACACGTTCTTAGGCCATCAGAATAATTTCTGCGGTCGTTATGGAAATCGAACCCACCTACCGATAGAATATTGACACTTCAACCACGAGGCTACGCTGTCCACTGTCATGATAGTATAAATAACTCCATTTTGGATTGTGAAGTGAAAGAAAGAATATGACGTCATATTTTCATCACGACGTATTATGATTATTTTTGCATAGTTAGGTATCGAAAAAATTAAAAATGACACATAATACTCTTTCATTCGTACCTACTGATTTGTATCAAGACAATATTCATTTGAGTATATTAACACAAAGCACATAAATGCCTCAAGCGTATAGCATTTTTTTCATAGATGAATTATTTTTTCGTGTGTACGATCTGCCACAAAAATATCGGGGGACAATTTCGAACCACCGTGCATGTAGTCATAAATTTTATAATATCTGTTTCATAGGTTGATCCTATGCCATTAGATGCAATATTGACATACATTGTTAGAGAGAACGCGGATTCATCTTCAGCCATGGAATCTCCATATATTTCAGAATTATATGGGCTAGAGAGTGGAATAATAAATGAAAATGTCATGCTTCCATCTTCATAACCAGAAACCAATGTTGATGTGACAATAACTCCAAACTGTCGTGTCTGAGGCCCACCTTTTGCTGCGCCACTGAACTGGTAGATTTATGTTGGAAAGTGAAAACAGTTGACTTGAATACATCAGCCTCCGTGTTTATATTAATATGAGAATTCAAATTAAGATGATTGAAATAGATTTGTTAACTTATTATGAGTATTCACAAGATGCTTAGAGAAAGTATTGAAGATATACATTGGATTCATCATCTGTATCAGGAATTCCAAATTGGTCAATATAGTAATTGTCAGGTCATTAATAAAGTACAGGGGGTTTGATCAAGGTCGACCATCGATTTGCAATTATGAGACACAGGCTAGAGTCCCACAGGGATCAGTGTTTGGCCCAACATTATTTCTGATCTATCAAAATGATATTTTTTTTGTATCTCTTGGAGCGCACGAAAGAAAATTCCTATAATGATCGTGGAACATCATGCGTACCTTGGTAGGACAGGGAGAGGAGGAAGGTGTTGGTATGTTTTGGAACATTTGAAGGTTATGAGTTCTTGCATGGAATTTGGTAGTGTGTTGTTCAACATATTTTGAGGTTAACGACGAGAGGATGTGCTGACTGGGTCTGTCGAGTCCGTCTGACTGGTATTGCTAGTGATGGCATTATAGCAGAGATTTCTGAGGAACATTTCCCCTGGAAGTATCTATAGAAAAGTGAAAGGTCGCCGACTTTTCGACGGTGTTCTATTGAGGTCAAAGAATTAGTGAGTGTGGCATCACCCACTAGGCGAATGGCACTAGTTGACCCATTATCCAGTTCCAAAATGCTGCCTAGAGAAATAACTAAAAGGAGTAACAAAAATGTGTCTAGCAAATAAACTATGTCTGGACTATATTCATGATCATAATTATAACATTTAATCTAGACCTGCATAAATATCGATAATCAATAAACCGCATTCGAAACTATTATACACTCACCGGCAAAAAAACTGTCCAGCAAAAACATTCAGTCAAATTGATCGCCCTCAAATGCTTTTCATTCCTTATTTGAAATTTCGACAAAATCGTATATTTTTGTTTCGGAGTGTAAGCCTGATGGCATGATCATTATACTTGGAAAACAAAAGTAACTCTTTCAACCTTGAATTCTCAACCCCCTCAGGCAAAAGTGAGTGATAAAACTCACCTTTATTTTGTTTTGGATTGAAGTGCGAGTCAATTGATATAAGTGATTCAAGTAAGTATACAATTTTTCAATTTTCAATTCCATTTTTGATGACAATAATTTAGAACCATTCTCCAACCTCCTGCCTCTTCATGTTTTAGATTGAGTTGTGATAACTTTTCTTCCCTTCTTAACACAATGCTCCTTGATTCACATCGATATCTTCTTTTTAAGAGAAGATACCAGTGTTAAAGGAGAGTATGGAGTTTTTTCAAATTTTTGCAATAAGCTTCACAAATATAGTGATTCACTTTTGTGATGTACCATTGATCATTCTAGAACACGTGATTTTGACATGGTTTCTTGAGGGGCACACAAACTATCTGTTAGGTTATACCTTTGATGAGCATTGCTCTGGCCGTGCCTGCCACATCCACAATATAATAACAGCACAGATAACAGTTTCACCAAACAAAATTATGAAATTCTTTCTGGTTCCAACTCGGGTTCCAAGGAAAAAGATCCCACTAATTCTGGTTTTATATGACAAATCTTGACAAAATACAATGTCTGCCCCTCAGCAACCTGTCAAATGACGTAATTCTGGAGTGATTAATTGAAAATTGCCAATAATATGACACTGCGGTGACATTGCTTGAAAAGTGATGGTCCATGACACAAGCATGCCTTTTCTCTAAAAAGCCGATCTCACTGTGCCCAACATAAGCTCTTCAGGAGTGACCATACCTTTGAAGACATCCATTTCGATGCTTGGTATTACTATCAGCAATAACCTTTCTTACGAAAATCACGTGAGATCAATTGCTAAAAGTGCATCCCAAAAACTTGGCTTTTTGTTTCGAGCCAGGAGCTATTTCACTTCCAGTCAGCTGCTCATGATCTATAAGACACAGATCCGACCTGTCCTGGAACACTGTTCCCATATTTAGAGTGCAGCACCCAAACATACCCTGGAACTGTTGGGTTCTGTCCAAAAGAGGGCAATTCGTCTCGTCGGTGATGCCTCGCTCACAAACTCACTCACTTCTCTGGAACACCGTAAAAAAGTTGGCGATCTGGCTTTATTTTATAGACATTTCCATGGACGATACTCTTCTGAAATATCAACAATTATTGTTCCTTCCTTGGCAGTCTCCGCGAGATTAGCCCGTCGAGTTAAGGCTTCGCACCCCTTCGTGGTCACTTCGGAAACCTGCAGAACATCTCTTTCCAAAGACTCGTTCATCCAACGAAGAGCGAGGCTCTGGAACATATCGCCCAAGGAGGTGTTTCCCGAGGCATATAACCTCCAGAAATTTAAGATGAACACCTATTCCTACCTCATTTTCTTTGGTTCTCACGATGTTCTCTGAATATTACAGGATATTCCTTTTCCTCAAGTTCAGATGATAACAAATGTTTTTGAACATTTCACCTGCTGGAAATCCTCAAGATCAATCGACAGAATGGTGATTTTGAATGATTCTGTACCCGGATTAAGAATTCAGGTATATCAGTTTTGGTAGGTATAAACTACAAGTGAGGGAATATCTTAGTGAAGAAGGTTTTTACGATTGAGTCTCTCATGTCAACATCAACATAACCCTAACGTATACAGGGTGTCTTTAAAAGATCTTTACAAAAACATACCACATATTCCCTAGACTAAAATAAGTCGATTTAAGTAAAATTACCTGAGTACAAAGTTGCATCGTTTGAGCTCCAGAGGGCCTTGAAGTTACAATTTTTAAATCGTTTTTCCAATATAAATTCTAAACGGCATATACGATTTTGCTGAAATTCAGTATATTGATAGAGTTTTATGTGTTTCATGCTAAAAAAATGGAGTTGAAATTTTGTCCGATGATAATACATAGGCGTAGAACTTGATTTTTCAAATAATTGCACCTTTAAAAATTCTACGCCAATGGAAGAAAAGAAGTTTGAGTATGAAATTTAGATTGCGCAACTCCTTTACTTCAAAAAAGGAACTCCTGATAAGACTCGATTGTTCTCATTGTTTTGACGAATTTTGCATTTTAGTAATTTTAGAACATAAACAATAATTATTAAAATACAAACTTCGTCAAAACCATGAGAGTAAATCGAGTGTTATCAAGGGTACTATTCTGTAGTAAATGAGTACCCAATCCAAATTTCATACTCAAACCCTTTTTTTGCCATTGGCGTAGAATTTTTAGAGATGCAATTATTTAAAAAATCAAGTTCTACGCCTATGGCAGAAAAGGAGTTCGAGTATGAAATTTGGATTGGGTACTCATTCACTACAAAAAAGTTCCCTTGATAGCACTCGATTTACTCCCATGGCTTTGACAAAGTATTTATTTCAATAATTATTGTTTATGTTCTAAAATTACTAAAATGCAAATTTCGTCAAAACCATGAGAGCAATCGAGTCTTATCAAGAGTACCTTTTTTGAAGTAAATGAGTTGCGCAATCTAAATTCCATACTCAAACTCCTTTTCTTCCATTACCGTAGAATTTTTAAAGGTTCAATTATTCAAAAAATCAAGTTCTACGCCTATATATAATTATCGGTCAACATTTTAATACCATATTTTTGGCCCCATAAAATTCTATCGATATACCAGATTTCAGCAAAATCGCATATTCTTTTTAAATTTATATGGAAAAAACGATTTAAAAATTGTAACTTCAAGGCCCTCTGGAGCCCAAACGATGCAACTTCGTACTGAGGTAATTTTACTTAAATCGACTCAGTTTGGTCTAGGGAATTTGTGGTATGTTTTTGTAAAGACCTGTTACAGACAACCTGTATTGATAGATAGATAGATAGATATCCTTCATTATTTCCTTTAAAATACCTTTTCAGGTGTAGAACATGTCAATATGATCAAGTATATAATAATAAAAATAATAATAATAATAATAATAAAAAACAATGAATTGAAATCATGAATATCATACATTAAAAAAAGAAGAAAATGTGAGTATATAAATAAGCTTGGTGATGAATCACTGATTGTCTACATCTAAAGGTGAAAAAAAAACAAAAAAAAACAAAAAATTGGATAAGAGTGTCATCACAGTCATAAAAGTACTATAACTTATATATAAAATGAAACAGTGTGCTAGAAATTAATAAATATCTACTCTAATGTATCTGTGAAATACTCGCCAAGTGTATAATATGCTTTTTTGAAAAGCAGGTTTTTTAATTCAATTTTCAGCTTTCTAATGGGCTGTGTTCTAAATGATTCAGGTAATTTGTTATATATGTTGATCAATGAGGAGGGAATATTTTTTTGTATATATGCAAAGTTGGGCCTGATATTCAGAAGAATGTTTTCAGTTACAATTATGACTGCTTCATAGATCAATAAACTACTCAAACTAAGAATCTTCTTATCCACGAATAAAGACCTACAACTACTTCTTTGTGAAACATTGAAAATATTTCGTAGGCAACGTTTTTGCAGTATGAATATCTTCTTGACATCCATAGATTTTCTCCAGAAAATTATACCATATCTAATATGACTTTGAACGTAGGCATAATATGCCAGCAAAGCTGCATCTATGGATATATTTTGTGAGATGACTTTCAAAGCATAGCAGTATCTCGATATTTTTTTAGAAAGTTCACTAATATGGCATTTCCAATTTAGCTTCTAATCAAGCGTGATACCTAAGAATGAAAGTTTAGATACGGAATACAAGGAAGTTGTGCCATGGTTGAAGCTGTCCTCATCAATTTTTTGTGTGAAAGGAATTATTTGGGTCTTACTATTATTCAGCTTCAGATTATGCATTGAAAAATATTCCTCCAGTGTATTCAAAGTTCTAGTGATATTGCATCGTATTGATTGTCGATCATCAGAGCTGAATATAATCGAGCAGTCATCCGCATATTGAACCATATATTCTTCAACAACTTCAGGTACATTTTCGGCATAAAGTAAATACAACAGGGGGCCCAGTACTTACCCTTGATCCACGGGAGTCAAGCTGTGGAGTCAAGACACAGCATATTATTTTCGAGAAAGAAGACGCGTTGTCGTTTATATGGTTTCAAAACTATCCCAGATTTGTTTCGGATTTAGTTTGATGCGCACCTGATTCTGCGCAGTCCATGGGCCGTTTCATCAACTTGAAACAGGAACAAACTTCACGAATACAGTAAGAAAAACTATGCTGGAAAATCGGGGTTCGCCGAAATTGCCCACAGCCACCCGCTGGTTCGCCATCGCTTTATGGAGTGAAAGGCCTCTGGTCTAGTGGCCGTTAGCCGTTGGTGGTAAATCACCAGCCGACTAGATCTCTGTTGCACGTTTCCTCTATGACAAGGCGTTCACTCTGGCGGGCAAGGACGCAGGACATACCAAATTCATTGGTTTCGGAATGTGGAAATTATTGTCGTTTTGTCGGCTCAATGCCGAAACTTGCTATATGTGAAAATCTCCCAATTTGAATTGCAGATTATCGGATCGTTTCGAACTCGCATCTTATCGGGTTATTAATGAGTGTTTCTGATTCGAATGTCCTAGATGTTGTCTTACGTAAACAGTGCCTGCAAAATTGGAATCTGCATTAGGAGAAAATACCTATTTGAAAACTTTTTTCAATCACATATGCTTATTGAAAGTGTAAAAGCATGAGTGACATCTGTTAACTTCTGCATAATGACTTTATCATTAGAAAGTGACGAATTCCTAAAAAAAGAAAAGTATATTCTCATTATTGCATAATCCCTTAGAAACACATGATTTCAGGATTTTTTTTCAAAAAATATTCAAATGGCGAACAGTAATACATCGAAAATATACTGAAGTGAGATGAACGCACACCCTGATGTACAGGGTGGCCAACTAAGACTCCAGAGTTCGATTTCTCTGTTGTCTTGAGAGATACAAAAAAAAAATCATGAATCAAAATTGAAGTAATAACCGAGCTTCACATTTCAGAATTCCTTTGAAATACACAGGGTGTTCCGTAAGATCACAGCATATCAAAGTTATGTTTTTTTCATAGGAACACCCTATATTTTATTTCATTTTTGAATTCTCCCTGAAAATCTGATTTCAACGACCCATCATACTTAGCAGTGAAAGTTACTGACATATAAGGTGTGCAAAATCGAGATTTTCCAAGTTCAGGATTTTTTTTGTCGAAACTGTTCATTATTCGTCTAAACGGTTTACATGTCACTATCTCAACTTTTCACTCACTATCAATTGGTGTTCAATTGAAATTGATACAAGGTGGTCAAAAAATCTAAATTTATAATTTGTTTCAATTAAATGTCAATTGAACACCAATTGATAGTGAGTGAAAAGTTGAGATAGGGACATGTAAACCGTTTTGACGAATAATGAACAGTCTCGACAGAAAAAAATCCTGAACTTGGAAAATCTCGATTTTAAACACCCTTTATGTCAGTTACTTTCACTGCTAGACGCTAAGTATGATACGTCGTTGAAATCAGATCTTCAGGGAGAATTCAAAAATGGAATAAAATATAGGGTGTTCCAATGAAAAAAACATAGCTTTGATGTGCTGTGACCTTACGGAACACCCTGTGTATTTCAAAGAAATTTTGAAATGTGAAGCTTGGTTGTCACTTTGATTTGAATGCAAAACTTTTTCTTGTATCTCTCAAGACAACAGAGGTATCGAGCTCGGGGTTCTTAGTTGGCCACCCTGTATATTATCTAATATACCTAATATACAGGGTGTCTGTAAATGGTTGGGACATGGCTCGGCTGTGAACTCCTGGGATGAAAACAAGTTGATTTAGGCCAACTTACCTATATCCAAAATCGACTCGTTTAGTTGGTACAAGGCGTTGCAGTTGATTTGGAAAAAAATAATGCTGCTCATAAAAAGAGTTGGCTGAGATAGATTTTCATAATTTTTGGCATGACATGTTTTGTTACTGTAAGTCACGTTTTGAGATGTTTTTGATCATCCTCAGTGGCCTGCAAGTGTTTCAAACAACCATGTTGTCGTACAAGTTTGGTGAAAACTTTTCAGAGATCAGACTGGAAACTTCCAGTTTTTTTTTCAGAAAGATATTCCCTTCAGAAATATTTTTTGTATCGTGTTAAGTCTCGAGGTTCATTTGCAAATAGATTATGATCTGTTCTGTTCTGATGCATCATGCGCATTTTTGAAAATTAATCTAATTAGTCGAACTGTTTATTGATCATGGCTACAATGTATTCTTATTGTGAACAAACTGAGATGTTGCTGGGTCCTCGCGGGCTTTACAAGAACTCTCGCGTTACTTTATTGATAACTATTTAGGAACTTTAACGCCATGTACCAACTCAATGAAACGATTTTGGATATGAGTAAGTTGGCTAAAATCAACTTATTTCTATCTCAGGAGTCTACAGTCAAGCCATGTCTCAACCAGATTATAAAAAAAAATGCATAAGATGCCTCAGATCAGATGTTATTTATTCGCAAATGAACCTCTAGACTTATCAAAAATTAACACGACACAAAAAATATTTCTGGAGGGGATATCTTTCTGAAAAAAAAAAACTGGAAGTTTCCAGTTTGACCTCTGAAAAGTTATCACCAATTTGGTACGGCAACATGGTTGTATGAAACACTTGTAGGTCACTGATGATGATCAAAACCATCTAAAAACGTGACTCACAGTCATAGAACATGCAATGCCAAAATTTATGAAAATCGATCTCAGCCCACTCTTTTTATGAGCAAAATTATTTTTTTCCAAAAAATCTTCTACGCCTTGTACCAACTCAACGAGACGATTTTGGATATAGGTAAGTTGGCCCAAATCAACTTGTTTTTATCCCAGGAGTCCACAGCCGAGCCATGTCCCAACCTTTTACAGACACCCTGTATAGACATATACGTCATCAGAAATTATGGTTCACACTCCGTTTGATACCAACAATGACTTCACAATAAGAAGTTTAAATCCGTAATCATAAATATTATTGACAAACAGATAACTATGACCGGACATTTTTTACAATTCCGACGATGTAAATTATCTATGGATTGTAGGATTGTTCATGTTGCAACGATGTATATCGGAAAAGAGGGTCACTGTCAGTGTCAATAAAATTTGTCTAAGTGTTGTGAACTATTCTTTTGTGTACAGAGTAATACGAAAGAATGAAAACCTTCAAGTATATATCAGTAACTATATTCTTGCATGATCGATACTACACTCAACGAAAAAAAAAACAATCACCAAAAAATGTTGACAAATCATTGGCCCTGAAACTTTTTAAATTCTTGTCAGATTTTGGTGAAATTTCGAACAAAACTTAAATTCATGTTTTGGAATGTTAACCTTGAAGCTAAGATTTTTATTACATTATGTGAGCCCTACTGCAACTATTTTTCCCTTGTGTAAAAACACAAGCTCTATCACATAATGTAATAAAAATCTCAGCTTACCATTAAAAGAATTTGTTGATGACGTCATGACTTTGACAACTTTGACGTGTTATTTTTGTAACTTATGTCAAAAGATGCGGAATAAAAAAAACAGCGTGTTTTTGAATTTTTTTCAAAGGTGATCGTTGTAAGTTTTATGGATTTTGTGCATTACTTTATCATAACCCTCTATACACTGTTGATGGCTTTTGTTGTGCTATAGTTCCGAAAAATGGGTCAATAATACCGTCTTGAGAAAGAACTGTCCTTTTATCTTCGACTTCGCGGTTACGTATAATACTAAAAAACCACTAAATTCGCAATTTTTTGAAATCAAATCACGGAATTAGACTGACAGAAGTGACATCAGATATTTGATTACTTCAAAAGAATGATAAAGATGCCTACAACGCAGGTGTCCCTATACTGTTAAAAACTTAGAATTTCACGTCGATAATTTTCAGATTTCGAAATGATGTGATATATTCTCAATATCGATTCGTACGAAGGCCTGGAAGGGACACATAAAATAAAAAAAATAAAAACTCTTCAAAATTCTGACTTATAACTCGGAATTTTAAAATTCCGAGATATAAGTCGGAATTTTGATGTAAAATTCCGAGTTATAACTCGGAATTTTAAAATTCCGAGTTATAACTCGGAATATTGGATGTAAAATTCCGACTTATATCTCGGAATTTTAAAATTCCGAGTTATAATTCGGAATTTTAAAATTCCGAGATATAAGTCGGACTTTTAAAATTCCGAGTTATAACTCGGAATTTTACATCAAAATTCCGACTTATAACTCGGAATTTTAAAATTCCGAGTTATAAGTCGGAATTTTGAAGAGTTTTTATTTTTTTTATTTTATGTGTCCCTTCCAGGGCTCCGTAGTACGATTCGTCCTTTCTTCTGTCACAGGAAAAATAAGTATATTATACACGTGAAAAATATTAGATTTTCAGCTCTCGGTTTTTTGTCTCCCTCCGCTACGCGTCGGGAGAAACAGAACCTGGAGCTAAAATCTACTACTTTTTTCCCTTTCTCCCTAAATAACTATCTCCATTACATCGGTGTGTAAATATCTATTTTTTCCGTAGGAGAAAAATTATTTATGAAAAGTGACATTCCAAAATCTGTAAACTTAGATGAAATGTCGAACCTTTTTCCCGTCCCAGAAAAAATATAATTTTCTGCACTAGACGCAGAGGAAATTACTCATGAAATCAATAGATGGATATGGACGAGAACATGAAGAATAATAGTTGTTCTGATCATAATTTTTTTCACATACCCACACATGCACATCTTATTTATTATTAATGTTAGGTAGTTGATTGCTCCTGGGACAGTACTATTAGATGAAGATACATCGTACCCACCCGTTATCGGTGGTAATGACCCACCTCACTTATATTGTCTTACATAACCGTCCAGCTGCATTTTGAAGGATTCAGAAAATACTTGGTATATTCTACTATCTGGACTTCTTCACTAAACAGGAACTTTGGATCTTTGCATGAGACATTGTGAATTATTACAATTGCATAAAAAATTTCACTCTCAACATATTATGTTATCTGAGTTTGTCATTTCTTGGAGCGCACGAAAGAGGATTCGTATATAATATTCGAAGAATATCGTGAGTATCTGGAGGATATGGGATAATTCCAAATCTCTACCGTTCCATAGATAAACGGGTTTTGGTGAAGTGTTGTTCGACATATTTCTAGGTTAACAATGTATATATGATTGGTATCGCTAGTGATGGAATAAAATCAGCAAAATCTGAAGTATATTTTTGCTGAAAATATCTTATCTAAAATTGAAAAGGTCGCCGACTCTTCTGCAGCTGTTACTGACAGGATGTTTTAGTCCTGTTGGATTCTAATGGAGTAAGTACATCGCTGGTTTGTTGTTCGTTATAGTTTCATGAAAATAATAGTACAATTTTGTCTACTCAAAATAAACTCATTTGACTATAAATTCTTCGGGCCTTCCTTACTCCGGTCAAAAGTAAGACATCAGTTGATAGAGTATTGGTACAAGAAATACAAAACATAAATATACCTACATATTCTTGGAAATATTTCCGAGAATATTATTATAGAACAGTCACGAAAGCTTCCCCTTGTTAAATATACCTACATATGTAACTGCATTGATGGTCGACAGTGATTTCGAATATTATTTCCATAATTCTTCACTAAACAAGAAATATGATAGATGAACAAAGTGTTGATATCTTCAAGTTAATTTTCTCTGAATTCATCAGAAATTTCAATATTGCAATAACTTCCCAAAGTGACGAATTCCTAGTTAAATTTCAATACCTTCATAATAAAGAAAAACAACAAAAACATGCACTAGTAGGTCGACCACAAAATTATATTAGAACATCATGGGTGTTTCGGCTCAACAATCATCTTCAGAAACAATACAGAATACCAATGCTGATGCCATGTCAATGAAATGAAGTGAAAATTAATATGGGTCGTTCAGTTCCAAAAATCAGTCTATATCAACTGAGGATATATTCTTTGATATGAAAAATATTCTCAACGTTATCAAAATGAGACCATTTTTTGGCGATATCAGACCCGACTAGTATTAAGACTGATATGTTTTTTCGTGGGCTTCCCCAACTTATAAATAATGAATGGGATGGCCCTTCATTGTTATGTGAAACAATGCTATAGGAATGATTTATATGATATTGTTAAGGTACTCATCTCAATGAAACAACAACAAGAAGCAGTCAACATATAAGTTTGTGACTGTTTGTTCTTTCGGAATTTATGGTCATCCTATTCTAAAAGAATCCATACTCTTACAAACTCTATGTTCAGGTAAGAACACCGCCATATAAGAGAAATTATAATTTTTCGAAAAATGTGACATGGCACTTTCAGTAACATTTCCAATCGATCGATCCTCAATTTTCTGCATGATTGCTGAATCTGAATCAAGCTCTAGTTAGATAATGAAGTGATTACGATAATTCCACTATTCACACTACCATATTACAGTTTAAGTAGATTAAATATTCGATTTACTTTTAACCGGTTGCTAATCAGTACCTTTAACACGATTAAATAGATAAGACACATTCCAGCCCAGCTACAATCCCATTTAGAGGTCATTACAAGTGTTTCGAAATGATCGGTCACCCAATAAGGTCAATCACGAAGACCCATATGTAACAATAATAAACTCACATCGAGCTATGATTATGAACGAAATCGTGACCTAACACTTTGACCAAGCAATAGACGATAATGAAATAGTTTTTCAAAATCATTACTCGACATTGACTTGTTTTTTATCGTGTGTGGGTGGTGTAGTTGTATCCGTTCCAAATATTGAAATTGCTTTGTCAGCAGTCTTAGTCAACAGACTATCAATCAAACATAAACGTCACTTTATAAATTGATGCATTGCAATCTAGAAGATCCATTTATACCTTCCTACTATCTGCTTCCCACTAAAAGTAGCCTTAGTTGGCAACGTTCTGTTAGGTTGAATTGCATAAGACATAGAATTCTTCGAAAAAAGTCACCAAACAATTGTTAGACCTCTGTAGGGCAGACCATTGTCAGCTAAATAATAATATGGAGAAAAAATCTAGTGAGCTGGAGTATTTGGTCTGCTCTAACAAGGAAAATCACCTACAGGGTTCTGTGGCCGATACAGTAGCACCGCCATACGGTCAACTCGAGGAAACACTTATTTCAATTGTTTTCCTGTCAAACCGACATAACCTTGAAAATCTTACATGAGTTGAGCCTCCCTCAGCGGTGGCGGTAGTAGTAGTAGTAGTAGTAGTATCGATAATTAGCTTTTGAGGGCTATGATTTTCTTACTTGTAATGATCCTGTAACACTCAATATAGAATGTATCCACTTATGTTACAAAGGAATATCACTTGGAAATCAATGAATGGAGACGGTTTCACACTTTCTGGTAGGCAAAATAAGAGGAGACAGAGTTTGTTACAAATTATTAACAGAATTTATAACACTGGAAGCACAACACAAAACTATATCTATGAACTAAAGGAATATTAGAACAATGAGAATTGAAAAAGTATGATATTTAAGGAAAAAATACAAAACAAGTCACGATGGCAAGAGAGCTCTTTACACTGACAACTTACATAAACACAAATTTCGAAAATTTTCTCGAAAAACGTGAAGATCATTTCGTCCGATACGGCAACACCCTCTAGTGGTCATACACTCAACTGAGCTATAGTGAAGACCAGTAGTTCCAGCTGACTAGATTTCTTCTCCATATTTAGCAGACAATGGGGCAGACCAATGGGCGAGTGGAATGATATTGAATTAATGGCATTCAATCACTCCACTGAGTCGTTAGGAACCTAAATTAATTTTTGCAACACTTCTCACGCATTTTTTATGTAAATAATGTGTTTATGCATTGTTCGAAATTTGTTGAATTTCAGAGTTCATTTCAAACGTACCGTCATGGCCGCCATTCGGCGATACGTCGAATAAATGGTGACGTTAGTTTTTATTCTGTTTCATTGTTGGTCAGATAATCTTTCATTCCCATTCATGAAGCAAGGGTGCCGAGTCACCAATTCTAATCAAATTATCAAAAAGATGTAAGAGTCCTGTCGTTGAATAAAACATAATAGGAGGAACCAATGATATAGTTGATTCTTGACTATTTCGAGCAACCAGCATGTCCACATATTTTTTATACTCCATAATAAAATATTATGTGAATGTTGGAGACTTGGCAACATTGTTCTGAATGCTGAGAACTGATAAACCACGCCCACTAGTCGTGCGCCGTGTTGTCACCTTGTCGAATGTCTTCTAGTTTGAATTAATATAATTATCATTCACACAAATGTATTATAAACAAAAAGCCGCAATACATGGGGGAACATGTTGAGACGATTGATTTCTTAATGCTAATTAGTAATATTACCAATACATTAGTAATTGGAAATTCATGGATTATTGAATAGCTATAATGTCTGAGGGTTCCAATCGTATTTCAACATATGGCAACTGTCCTAAGGCCTGCCTCTACTTACAAAGTCATGACGTCAGTTTTTACTCGCGGTAAATTTCTATCCGTTTGAAAATTACCGTGTCATAATTGATGATTTCGGATCCTTAAAATCGACCGAAAAATTTTGGAAAAATATGAAATTGAAAGTTATTCGAGTGATGATTCTATTTGAGAAATAAGAAAAGATTTGTCCAGTCGCCTACGGGCCATTAGCAGATTCACACTCTCGTCGTCAGACATGAAATATCACTCAGCCATGATGAGATAATCGGTTTCACTGAGGAGTAGGTGAAATCTGAGTACGTACTCAATTATAACCTATATGTGCTTGGCTACCACCACAAGTGCACTCGCTCGTTTTTTTTCTCTTGTAGATCTCTTCGTTAATATGTATATCTGCTTCTTCCATCAGTATTGTGCTATAATGCACTATAGAGTTCAGGTTTAATATAGGTACAGGGTGTATCTAAATAACATCGAGAAAATTCAAGGGGTGATTCCTTGTGATATTTTAGGAGATAAAGTTTATATAAACATGTGTCCTAACTTGCTTCGTTTTCGAGATACAGGGTATTATCCAAGAAAAATCATTTTCCCGCATTTTCCTATTCATTTCTCAATTGTCTTTTCATCAATTCCAATGAAACGTTGTGGTTTCGTTAAGAGTAATATGGAACTTCTTCTAGTGCAATTCGATTCGAAATGATATTTCCAGTGGCGTCACAGTGGGTAAATTTATCGATATTCATGGTGAATGTCATTGTACACCACCGATTTTTTTGAGTTTCATATCTTTGTTGGATTGAACTATTGAAATAACAACGTTTTTATCCTTTGTGTGATTCTTGTAATCTAGTTTAGTTTTTGAGGAAACAATAAAAATTCGATTTGACTCCAAATTTCAATGTATAGGTCTGAACCAGAGAGGTAAACAATGGTATGTCCATAAATAATAAATTTCAGTAAAAAATAAAATAAGCTGCAGGGCTTAGTTACTTGAAAATTTGGATAATTCTTATGATACTGTCCAAGCTGTTATCATGATATGCTACTCAACTTGATGAGCAGTTTTCAAAAGCATTACTATTATTTCGGCCATACTTACCTGTATCTAGATTTTGGACTCACGATTTTTACCTCAATTCAAAAACACAGGTATTCATAAAAATATTAGTCTTATATTGCGAAACCAGCTTTTTTTCTTATGGCTTACATGATTATTATGTAGGAAATATTCAAGAATAGAATTTTTTTGAAGCAGATGTCTTAGACATAAAGCATATGATTTTTACAAGGCAAAATTCGTTCGCTGTCTTTTTCATCGAAACTATCCTGACCTTTCGTTTTATAAATCGGAATGTTTTTGTAAAAATAATGAAATTCCAAACATTTTTTCAAGTAATCCAGCTCCTTCTTTGTTAAATCCTTCTGGTTATTACGCAGACTAGTTAATTCATCAGGCAATGGCCTTGGGTTTCGAACAGATCGAGTTACATTTGGAGTGTTAAACTCATTATCAAAATTTTGCTTGTGAAATATGGTGTTGGGATGAGACGCTTCAACTTGAAAATGTACAACTTTAGGTATCAGGAAGTATTTTCCTTCTCATTAATAAAAGGAGCATTAGGTTGATTATATACACATACTATGTCTTTCATCACTTTCCATCATTTTAAAACACTAAAAACCCTCGAAAAAATCAACAACACTCCGTTCCGTGGAGTTACTACTGTTCACCGCTGAAAACTCTGATGATGGAAAACATAACCAACAAAGGACATACTACTCTTCACCACACTAATACATGGAGTTACTGCCTCTTCAAACTAAAAATGCTGGCAACCAACAAAGAACGACTTACGATGTTTTGTCACAATAAAAAATTGAAAGCGTGGACTCTGAAAACGATATTAACTCAATATCACTTGGGAGTGGAGTTACGACTATTTACCTCTCTGCTACAGAGGTGTTTTTAAGACTGCCATTGAGATTACTCAATAACCATGATTAGAATCACTCTGAAATTTTGGGGCTTCCTCAGTCTCCCTCCATACTGAATTTTGGCATCATCAGAGCTTATACAGGGGGTTATAAATAGAAACAATCAATACTAACAATTTCAACATCCTGTATCTCAAAAACGGAGCAAGCTAGGACACATGTTTATATGAACTTTATTTACTAGAATGTCACAAGGAAACTCCCCTTGAATTGTTTCGGTGGTATTCAGATACACCCTGTAAATATCTGCTTCTCTTCATAATTCTTCCATCAGTATTGAGATATTATTATCATAGAGTTCAGAGGTTTCAAGAAATGTTTTCAGACTGTTCAGCTCATCTTTGCATGTTAGTCTGCTGCTATATCATTCCACTTTACTCCAGTGTGTTCTGGCACCTATTGGAGGGGGACAATTATTTTTACCTCATTAATTTTTCAGAAGTGTTTTCAGACCATCTGAGAGCAGCTTCTTTGCATCTATTTTTACTGAATGCTCAGTTACAAGCAACATGTTTGCTTTAATTACGCTTTGGAATAACTAATTCTATGATGTTCCAAGATCAAGATATATCCGATCCTGAATTAATAATTAACGCATTCGCTAACTTCTCAATCGACACCTTCGAACAACTTGATGGATGAAGTTTATAAAGTACCTTATCTCGGAAGAACTTGACTCTAATGCCTGAAACGGCTGAAACCTAAAATGACCACCGGGCCAGATGGTATTCCATCATTCATTGTGAAGGACTGCGCCATAATATTCGCTAAGCCGCTTACAAAAATGTTTAATCTTGCGTTATCAACGTGCTCATTCCCTGACATTTGGAAAGATGGTAAGATTTGCACTATTTTCAAGAAAGGTAACAAAGGTCATATTGAAAATTACAGACATTCTCTGTAATTTTAGCAACGCTTTTGAGATGGTTATCTCTGAGTTTTCATCAGCGCATGTTAATTCACAAATAGTGCCTTGTCAGCATGGCTTTATACCAGGCAGATCAACAGTCACCAACTCGAGATCACATAATTTATTTCCGATAATTTGAATGATTCAGGACAGGTTGATGTCGTTCACACTGATTTTTCGAAGGCGTTTGATCGGCTTGATCATGGTATTCTCCTCAAAAAACTCACCTGTTTTGGTTTTACTCGCGATCTCATCTAGTTCTTTTATTCTTATCTCACCAAGATAACTCTTAGAGTGGTATACCATGATTACCGATCAACCGAAATAACTGCAACTTCCGGTGTCCCGCAAGGCTTTGTTTTGGGCCCCTTGTTATTCATAATATTTGTAAATGACATCGGACTCAAACTGAATTGTAATCTTTCACTATACGCGGATGATTGTAAATTATATGGCCAAATCGAAAACTCAACTGACAGCTTGAAACTGCAAGAAGATCTGAGTATTCTTCATAATTGGTGCGAGTTCGATCTACTTCCTTTAAACATAGGAAAATGCAACATTGTATCTTTCACGCGCAAGAAACAACCAGTTATTTTTGATTACGAGATTGATGGCACCAAGCTTGAGAGGCGCACCAACTTCACTGACTTAGGAGTCAAATTTGACACTAAATTAACATTCGTTGAACATACTTTCAATATTGTTTCGTCTGCTTATGAAACTATTGGCTTTGTGATCAGGAATTCCAAGAAGTTCACTAACCCTAATACTCTCAAGCTCCTGTTTGACGCATTTGTGAGAACTAAACTTGAATACGCCTCCATTATTTGGTCTCCAGGCTATAATGTCTACTTGAATAATATCAAGAATGTACAGGACTAGTTTTATTAATGTGAACCCCCTTGCATCTTCTTTGTTTTTTATCCATTGAAGAAGATTCAAACCTGATTTTTTCACGATATTCCATATTGGTTTCAATCATATTGAGAGAGTGTCTCAATATCTCTTCAAATATACAGATATAGATATAGATCTACCAATTCCACTAATAAATGTTGGAGATCATGCATTCAGTGGAAAATCATTACACAAACTCATACATATCAATCTGCAAATATATCGTAATAATAAGGCACACACTTGTAAAAGGCACTCTAATCAATATTTGCCTTTCTAATTGTCTCCATAATAATATAGTCAAATGGCTAGTAATAGAAACGTATATATCCATATGTAATCTATACATTTAGCATGGCAATTCAATGTTTACCATTATCTACAGATATTTATGTATGAGAATACGAAGACATCTGCTATTGAATACGATTTCATTTTCTCTTATTATATATATAACAAAGATGTTGCTGAGAATCTCTTCATGAAAAACAAATCGCCGCAAGCTGTATCTCTGCAACTGAGCTCTTACTGTTATCATGTCTGTTCCCTAACAGTTACTCACCCGCACTATGCGCGGTTAAAAAGAGTTTTTTTCATGTTTTTTAAGTAATCTTTTTCCACCAATAATGGTAAGTGCATTCAGATTTTTTATCAATTCTCAGAAACTAACATATGCGTTGTTTCTTCTTACAGATTTTCTTTTTATAAATTTGCTGATCCTTCGAAACATGTCCTTATGTCCTTGAACGTTGGTGGTGGAGTTGTGACTGTAAGTTCTTTCACCCCCTCTTGATGAACTAACTTTCTTTTTAGCAGCATCTGAACCTGATCAATAAAATTTGACTTGCCGCGCATTTTTGTTTTTTTCTGAATTACCCAGATCATTACCCCGTATGGACAATTCCAGCCTATGGACGCCCATGATTTAAAATGACATGACTAAGGCAATAAGAATCACATGACTAAGACTCGAAGTACCTACCTAGTGCAAATCAGCTGATAATCTAATAAATCAGGTTCTATATTAATTACTATTAAATTAATATCGCATGATCAATGAACCCTCAACTTACACGGATCTTGGCTGAAAAGTCGTGTATCAGATATCATTGATAATTGAACTAAATTATCTTTATCAAATTTGGCTAGAGCGCGAAGTGTTTTTTTTTTTCAACATGACGCATGAATTTTGCTCCAATTGGTATCCTACAGAAATGCGGATATACGAAAATGATGGATCAGGACTAAATCATGTTGATATAAGATTTATTTCTATAGACAGACATAACTGAATGGACTGCGATTGACCCTCAGTCGTGTTTTTTTACTGAACAAACCATAAACCTTTCACCAAAATACTTGCTTCCGTGCATTCTAAGTTTATTTGGTTGTGTCTAATGATAGGTTTTTAATAATTTTCGTGCGTGATCAAGCGGGTACCTTTTTTTTTCGAATGAATCACAGCTCAGATATAGTGGTGAAGGGCAAACTTCGAGTGAAAAAAGCTATTACACGAACACGACTGAAACTTCATATGATAAAAAAACTTCTTTTCTATAATAATATAGGTACTGCATTGTGAATGGTGTACTGTAGCTGTATCCACCCACATTCATTGTAATGGTAGTATGCTTGCTCAGATTATATGTTCTACATTCTACAACCTCGTTCAACAGAAATAGTATCAATCACAAAAAAACAGGCAGGATTTTATATGTGATGAAGTGTTTATCAGGAGTTTTATAAATAATTATAATCGTGACACTTGATATCTTCAACGCATTCGATCGAGTCTGGCACCACGGACTCCTCGTCAAGCTTCCATCTTATGGCTTGCCTCCCCAGCTGTTCCCCCATGTTCTCTGCTAGCTAGTTTTCTCTCAAACAGATCTCTCCATGTAGTGGTCGACGGAATTTCATCTGACTCTCTTATCATAAATGCTGGTATTCTGCAAGGATCAATTCTAGCACCAAGACTATTTCTTCTCCATATCAACGATTTGTTGAAAGCAACTTCATGTCCAGTACACAGCTTCGCAGATGATGGTACCCTCCATACCGCCTTCTCTTCAAAGGCTCCAATACCAGCCAGGGAAATCAGAAATAAACGAAGGAAAAATGTTGACAACATAAATATGGACTTGGCAACAATTCTCGAATGGGAATCCAATTACTTGGTAGATTTCAATGCAAACAAAACACAAGCATGCCTTTTCTCTAGAAAAGCCGATCTCACTGTGCCCAACATAAGCTTGTCAGGAGTAACCATACTTTCGAAGACATCAATTTCAATGCTTGGTATTACTATCACCAATAACCTTTCTTGGGAAAATCACGTGGGATCAAAAACTTGGTTTTCTGTTTCGGGCCAGGAGCTATTTCACTTCCAGTCAGCTGCTGCTTATGATTTATGAGGCTCAGATACGATCTGTGCTGGAATACTGTTTCCATATTTGGAGTGCAGCACTCAACCATACCCAGAAACTGTTGGATTCTGTCCGAAAAAGAGCAATTCGTCTCGTGGGTGATTCCTTGCTCACAAACTCACTCACTTCTGCAGAACATCTATTTCCAAAGACTCGTTCATCCAAGAAACAGCGAGGCTTTGGAACACATTGCCAAGGGAGGTGTTTCCCAAAGCATATAACCTCCAGAAATTTAATAAAACAGCAATTCCTATCTTATTTTCCTTGGTTCTTACGATGTTCTCGGAACATTACAGGATATCCCTTTGCGTGGGAACCAGAACATAAAAAAAGTTATTTAAACTTGGGGGAGGGAAACAGCACGTTGGAGAGTTGATCATTACACTGTAGAAAATTCCTCTGAGTGAATGCATATGTGGTTGTGAGTGAATTTACTGATTGACATTTTTGAGTGAATTCTCAACTCAAACTAGATATTTCATCAAGTTCTCATATCAATGAGAATGTTTATAAAAAATTTGATTGAATCGGTTCATGAATTACCATTTCACACAGTCGAGTAGGGTGCAATTTCAACTCAATCGGGCGTGGACCGAAATTGACTCATTATTGAGTGGACCTTGAGTGAAATTTCACTCAATTTTTTTGCGTGTGAAAATATTACATAAAACTGGTGCTTATATGATTATCATCCCATTGTTTATCAACCATTTTCCAGAAGAACCATGCATCTTTAACATAATATAATGAACAACCAAAACGAAATTCATAAGTATTCAGCTAATATGAAATATAAGTCATAATAATCACCTACAGCAGTTGTTCAGAATGTGATCTCTAGTATGAAGGTGGTAATAAAAAAACACCCATCTACTCATACATTTTCTTATCAACTTCTGTCACTAGGAAGTGTCAGATAGCGAAGCTGAAAAAATCATTTGCATGAATAATTCCCCATTTTTATGATACAGAATCGTTCTCCGAACGATTAAAGCTAAATGGGAATTTAATATTTATCCGATGTAAAATTTTTCAAAACAAGGTGTCAATGACTGTCAATACATTTTTTCTGATAGTGACATCTTCAAACGCAATAACACTTTTGGGGCAAATCATCAGATAAGATCATATATCTTGAAATGATACTAACATTTCTATAAGAAACTAAGCGAAAAATTCTCAAAAAATCTATAAAAATTAATATTCCATCGCCTTGAAACAAACAGACTTTATTATCAACATTCAGGTTCAATATCAGTTAGACATGGGTTCAAATTCTTTTTTAACAACAACAATAAGTAATGGTGATACTATATCAGTATATAGGTACTCAAGAAAAATAATACCCAGTATTGCTTTGACGTGTTTATCAATATTGAATATTCATGTTGTCCATATTGAGAAAAACTGTTTACCGAATTCTGAATCGATTGCTATCGTTTCAAGAGGTATTGAAAGTTTATTTTTCGTTTTGAAAGTTGTACTATTCCGTACGATTATACTTTTCCGTATTATTTTTATTTTTACGCACGATTTCGAAGGAAATACCGGGAGACATGTGGTTATAACTGTTGGCACAACAGTCGATATAAACTGACAGTAGTGGCAGTCAACAAATAAGCATTTCAAGCGTCATTTTGCCGTGTACGTTATTCCAATTGAAAATGCACAACTCAGGAAACTTCCAAAATCCCCCCCCCCCCCCCCCCCGGAAATAATTCTTTCTCGGTTTATTCAATAGAAAACAACTACTTTCCTGGCTATATGCCACGACCGACATTGAATGGGGAAGACCACTGATTTTTTAAAACGACATTATCGTGAACTCTATACTGAAAAACAACCATTGAATCAATTTCGATTTTTTTCATTTATGCTAAGACGATGAAAAAAATAAATTAGTATATGTCCATTTCAGAACACACAATTCCTGCGCCATTTGGAATTTCATCAATTCATTGGTGTGACTGGTGCGACGTCTTAGTCCCAACAAGCCTATTGTCCTTGAACTGACCAATTACACTGCAACACTGCAGAATGACGAGGTATCAGAGAGAGATAGCTACAGTTCGGGACTGATACGTCACGCCGTCACGACTCCACCATCATATTTGACTGTTTGAAATATCGAATGAAATATGCTGATTTCAAAACGATATTGATTCGATTCCCTTCAATTTCTACTCATAATATTGATTGTACATAAAATATAAATCATGATTCGTCGATTGAAAGAGGTTTGCACGGATTTCTTCCCACATTGGTCTTTCCCATTACATCTATTGAACACACACGATAAGAATTTGAAAACAAAATCTCCTGAAGCAGTGAATTCGCATTCTCCTTCATATGCACCTATAATATCATTCTGAATATTCAACAGATAACAACTACTTTCCTGGCTATTTGCCACGTCGAACATTGAATTAAATCTGTTGAACATCCAAAAAGAGAGCATGAAAAATAAAAATCCTCTGAAATTGAGAATTGAAATCATCAAATTCAAATAAGAAACGATGTTTTTCGAGATGTTGCGGCATCTGCTATATTACAGCATGCAACAAACCCACATTGCACTTTCAATTTCAATATCTACCATCGTTAATGTTTTAGTTATTGCCATTTAAATGTTCTTCAAATAAGTTTCCTATTATATCGATGAAAAAGAATCTATTTTATTCTTTTTGAGTGCATGGAAATATCGTGCGGAAAAGTTGATTTTCTGCACCATTTTTGTATTGTTGAAAATAAGGATATTTAGGACTAACTAAATGATCCATGTATAACTATTCTGTCTTATGTGTCATTTTGTAGCATTATTATAAAATATTGTTAATCAAAAACCTTTTTTTTCATAAATGATATGGACAAAAACACTAGCAGGAAAAACTTTGTACCTAACTCTTGCGGAAAATGTATTTTATCAACAAGCGTGCTTGATTCACCCTATACCCGCACGCAATTTAGTTTGGGAAGTGTAATTTTCCCGCAGCAGTGCTAAAAAATGTTTCCCACACTAGTGCGGGAAAAACAATGGTATGATAATACGGCAAAATATAAGTGATAGGTGATGGAATATGAGAGTTTGAGTTTGTTTGTTGCAGTATCAAGTATGTATGTACAGAATCATCCATAAAATTGCACTATTTATTGTGAAAATTAAGAAATATTGATTATTATAAAAATCCCCCTATAGATTTGGATTGATCTGATGGTAAACGATTATTGTTGTCATGCCAATCAAACTTCAAATAAGTTCGTAATTGTCGAAGTGACAGACACAGCGTTACTGTCATTCTCGATTCAGTGGAATTGCCACAATGTGATCAAAAACTTCCAGCTATAGGGATGCGATACAGATGCGTTATTGCCAACGAATTCTTAGGAAAGGTATGAGAAGCTATACACGCGTTTAATTGAGTGGTGCAACAATAAAGAAATGAAAATACCGAATAAAGAAGAAGTATTTTTGGCTCATTTCCTAGAAATGTCTGAAACCTACAAACCAAACACCTTATGGGCCTGCTGGCTTACGCAATGAACCTACATAATGCGTCAAACTGGGTAATTTTGCACTTATCATGCGATGGGTTTTTTTTCGAAATTTTTTTTTGGTTCTCACGTATTTTTGTCTGAAAAACACGAATTTGATAATGAAAATGTGAACAAACCATTATTTATTAAGATATTTCACTATAAAGTTACAAATTTCACCATCTTTTCCGCCTGTCTTCTGGATCACATTTAGAACAATTTGCCCTTCTTTTTTCATCATTGGAGAATTTATATATATTACACAATGTTGGACACATTTTTTTTATTATATGAGTCAACTAGAAATATGATTTTATTGTGATTTATCTATGTTTAGTGAAAAGAAGGAAGAATATCATTTGAAATAATGGCGTGTCTGTCATTCCAAAGCAATCTATTGACATTTGACATCTCGTATTTGGATTGCATATGGATGTGATATGGATTAAACGGCTGTCATCTGGTATGCTTGCTCACTAAATAGGAAAAACTCGCCATAAAAATCATATTTCCTGTTGAATTTTCTATCTTCAAATGTGTCAGTGAAGTACATGAGTATAAAAGTGTCCAATGACAAAATAATAAGAGCAAGTACCTGTAATTGCATCCAACACAAGGGGGAAAAGAAGGCAAAATTTCTAACTTTTTCTCGAAATATCTCGATAAATAGTGGTTTGTTCATATTTTCATTATCAAATTCGTGTTTTTCAGACAAAAATACGTAAGTACCAAAAAAATTTTTCGAAAAAAAAACCATCGCATGATAAGTGCAAAATTACCTCAAACTGTGAGTTCACAATAGCTATTAGTAATATAATTAGTAGATAGAGATTATATTTCTCTTCTTAGTTGTTTCTTTATGTAAATTTTCTAGGCTTGTAGAAAAAATATTGTTCCTAACTCATGCGGAAAGTGTCTTTCCCGCACTCGACTGCTTGCCCGAACTCCGCTTCGCGTCGTTCGTGTCAACGGCATCCGCACTTGTTAGGAAAATAACTATTAGGTCGAAACGAAAGAACCAGTATGTATTATTTGAAGTTCTTCTATCGATTGTCAAAGTTAGACTGGTTAAATGCGAAACACCTTGTATAATAGGGATATCGAAAAATTCAGTCTATCCTGCAATCAATTATGATCGCTGCTAATATAGCAGAAATGTCAGATTAGATACACGATGTTTACTTATCTGTTTTCGCTTAGGTCATTAAAACTAATTGAAAATTCATAATTATTATCACAATTATTACAATTATTAACTATATCTTGAAGTTATTCCATATCTATGGTCAATTACCTATATCTACTTTATCAGTTTATTTTTCAATTTTTGATTATCGAATCATTACCGTATTGGTTATTTGTTTCAAAATGCCTAAATGTACAGGATGAATCGAAATAATGTTCGCCTTTTTAAACGCTACCGATTATCATTGTAGGTATTATTTTTTCAATCGCTTGGAGCGCTAAAGGGAATCCCTATTATTTTCGGAGAACATTGTGCGAGTACCTATAGGGAGGATAGGGAGAGTAGTTAGGTATAGGAATTTTCTTGAACTTTTGAATCAATTTGTTGATAAGAATAATGGAATACACGAAGACAATATTCAACATTATACAAATTTGAGCAAATCCGGTATGAAATTCATATTTTTTGAACCAGTAACTTTCTGCATGAAGAAATATTTATTTCTGTTCATACTGAATGAAAAATAAGAAGTATCTTATGTAGTCGGTCGAGTAACCGACAAAAATTATGTATGTATTTCTATTCATGTGGCAATAATAGCTATTTATGTAATAAGGATCATAAAGACGATCATTATGGTACAAGTCGTGAATGTTATCGGGCGAGGCGTAGCCGAGTCCGATAACACGGCGTGTGCCATAATGATTGTTTATGATTCGTATTACATACAAAATTTTATCTGATGGCATTTATATCAATACATTTTCGAAAAATTAAAAACTGCATTTTCGACATGTCACAATGACAACTATTTTTAAAGGAGTAAGTATTGTGTAGTTTCAAATATTAGTAGGTGAGTGAGCTGTGCTTTGCCATTATATTAATATTACAAATTGTAGTAATTGTTCTTTTACCATTTATAATAAATAGTTTTGTACATAGTTATGCATTTTGAATAAACTTTTTTGATCAAACCATTACATGTTTTCCTTATAGAATTTCATTATGGTACTTAGTCCCATAATGAATTCATTATGGTACTTAGTCCCATAATGAGCTTCCTTATGTCATCAAAATTGAGTGACATAACGTTGTCATTATGACATGCCATCAGATAAACATAATTATTATTATTATCATATTATGAATAGAAAATATTTCAAAATATATTTGAGTATTGTGGGAATTTGAATTTGTGATAAAACCCCGATTACCTTCAGAAAAAAGTTTGAAAACGTAATAAATTGTAGTTGACCAATGTTTCACCAAAAGTCGAAAAAATTTGCGATAATGGCCTGACCCAATTCATAATGATCAATTAATCAATTTCAATCCTTCATAATGAAGATATAAGGACATTTCAAGATATCAGCAATAATTAATAAACCCACCTTCAGATGCATTTGAGACAAATCATCAGACCAATAAAATATATTAACATAAAAGAATTATTATGTTGTAATAATTATCTCAGATTTCAAGTTATGCCCGGGGATATTCAATATATAGATATGGAAGAAACTTACCGCCATATAGGATTCAGAAGCCAGTCGGCCAGCACAAAATATAATGAACATGAAGTGATCAGAGAAACAAATGGACCACTTGAACCACTGAGAAGAGTAAAATTTATTTTCAGGCCAGTCGTTGGTGATTTTGACCTGGAAATAAGTCCGGAAGTTTTGAAACTTTGTTGGTTTATAGGTTCGGAGATCTAGACCTAAAATTCACAAAATGCACATTCACAAGGTTTTTCCAAATATCTCGGAAACTGTTCGTTTTAAAAAATATATATATTGTTAGAAAAATAATAGAAGAGAACATTTCCTTCAAGAAATTGGTCCAGTATATTTTTGCTAAAGTGAATCGTTCAGGCTGATTTAATGACTACATATTCTGTAAATTTATACAAACTGCCTCTTACTATCTTCATATATGCGTATACATTAATCTTTTTTCATAAAACGGACTATTCAATTGGTTTCTCGTTATATTTATAGCTTGCTGACTGGAAGAAATTTCCTATAATATATGTTCCTAGTATATTTTCGCTAAAGTAAACCGTTAAGGCACAAATGCCGTCACCAACTTAAAAATTTTGCGTAAGTCTTCATATCATATTATATCTTCAATTCTATTAATCGATTATTTCATCATTTGACCCATGTTAATAATTCATGATCAATTAATTTCGAATTTGGATGCTGTATTCGTTTTTAGACCACCCAAGAAGAAAAGTACACGGCGCGTTTTTTTAACATGGTTTCCCCTGTATGGCTAATCCACTTAGGTTTTTTTTATCGCTTGGAAGGCACGAAAGGGAATCCCTATAATGTTCAAAGAACATCGTACTGAAATTATTTTTGACAAAGGCCAGACAGACCTGGTCTGTTGATTTTCATTTCTTCAACAGGGAAAATAGTTACCTCAGCTTTAGAATCGATGTCAATTCCCTTCAACTCGTCGGATTCTTCTTTTGCAGTCGGTAAAGAGCAGCAATGGAGGTCTTGGCTGATACCGGGTGACCAGTTATATTCTGACCCATTTCAAATGCTTATATATCTCTGAAACCATTCAAGTTATCGTTGTGCAGTTTGGACTAGTCTATTTTGATATTTTTCAAGTTTTTTTTGACAGGTTCACCTTTTCTCTTGAACATCCGCTTCTACCGGAAACAAACTAGCCATTATTCAGGTATAGGGCAAATTTTTCATTTCATTGAATCACCCTGTATATTTTACAATGTATAACAAGTTATGTTTTATTAGAAAACTATGAGAGTTATAACTGTTTGAAACAACTACTGCATGTGGAATGGTTTAATGAGATTTTGCAATGTAACCAAAGTCGTCTCTGGAAATCCTGATCACAACACATGAAATGCCAGATCAGATGTGTCAAATGAAGATTGTAGAGCATATGTACTTTCTTCGGGTTGAAAAAATGTTTAATTTGACTGAAAAAGCAAATGAACTCATCATAAATCTGCATCAGATTTATACTCAATATACGGTAATTCAGCATTTCAGGATAACATCCTAATATGCAGTAGATGCTTCAAGAGTTATAACTCTGATAGTTTTCTAAGAAAACATAACTTGTTATACATTGTTAGGAAGAGAAAAGACCAGTCTTTCTGAATGTGCAAAAATATACAGGGTGCTTCGATGAAATAAAAAAGTTGCCCTATACCTGAATAATAGCTAGTTTGTTTCCGGTAGAACCGGAAGTTCAAGAGAGAAGGTGAACCTGTCAAAAAAAACTTGAAAAATATCAAAATAGACTAGTCCAAACTGCACAACGATAACTTGAATGGTTTCAGAGATATAACCATTTGAAATGGGTCAGAATATAACTGGTCACCCGGTATTTTCATAAGTTTTCCTATTGCAGACACCGCAAATCATTGAACATCCCAATCCTGCTTTCGTGCATCCCCAATTTCTACCACAAGCTACCTTTCACTCACAAGATAAAAGAAGTAAGTAGTGTTTTGAAAGCAGAATCTTTTAAAGAGTAGTGACTGGAGTGAGGCCAGTTTGCACTATGCATGGATCCAAAGACACAAATGATATCAATCTTGATCAAAATCGATACCAGTATTTTGTGAAGTCGGTAACAAAAAGTAAATTTGATTTGGCGTCCTACCCATCAACAAGCGCAGCAGCACCACAGCATTCATTTTTTTTATGTTCTGGTTCCTACGAAAAGGGATATCCTGTAATGTTCAGAGAACATCGTGAGAACCAAGGGAAATGAGGTAGGAATTGTTGATCTTCTGAAATTTCTGGGGGTTATATGTCTCGGGGAGTACCTCCCTTGGCAATGTGTTCCAGAGCATCGCTGTTCGTTGGATGAACGATTCTTTGGGAAGAGATGTTCTGCAGGTCTCCAAAGTTACCCCGAAGGGGACCCTCAACTCGACGAGTTAATCTCGCGGGGACTGCCAAGGGAGGTACAATTGTTGATATTTCAGAAGAGCATCGTCCATGAAAATATCTTTAAAATAGAGCCAGATCGCCAACTTTTCTACGGTGGTCCAGAGAAGTGAGTGAGTTTGTGAGCGAGGCATCACCAACGAGACGCTTTTTTGGACAGAATCCAACAGTTTCAGGGTATGTTTGGGTGCTGCACACTAAATATGGGAACAGAATTCCCGGAGAACATACTACCAGGTTCAACTATGGTGTGGCTGTCCGAAATTAGTTAAAGAATGGGGTTGGAAGAAAACACGAACTGGCCACACTGAGAAAAATGGTCGGCAGTAAGTCCCAAACGTTTAGTAAAATAGGCGCCAGTCATTACATTCATCTAATAATAACACTACAGAATTGCATAATACCATACTATATCAAATATTACCACTACACTGGACGAATCCGATGATGAAGACGTCCATTCGCTGCTTGATGATTCTTTATCGACTGCAGATCCGACGAATTGAAGGAAATTGACATCGATCATGAAGCTGAGGTAACCATTTTGCCCGTTGAAGATATTGAAATCAACGATCCAGGTCCGTCTGGCCGTTGCCAAAAATAATTTTTCACGCCGGCGGAACTGTTAGTTCCTCTGGTATCAACAGAGGGGCAGAAGTCTCGTATTATTCCCTAGGAAGATAATGTGACATATTTTCTCCCTAGAGAGTTTATACCAACTTTAAATTTCCCGCATAGCTGTGCTTTTTTTTCAGAACACCCTTCTCTGAAGCGAGTATAAGCTGCTTCATACAGATTTCCAGATCACATTGGTGATCTATATGCTGGTAGCAAGTTAAGAATCACTGCAGAAGCAGTATCATAGTTTTCCCTTGTTCCATAATCTTTAACCATTTTCGAAGCTGGTTTTATTGATTTTTGTTTGATATTTGATGTCACCATGGGTTGTCAACTAGATGCATGTTGTCAAGATACTAATTCCACAAACTATACTACTACTAATTATGACAAAACACTTGACCAAATTTTCATTCTTTCATACTTTTTGTGTTTTCGCCAGCGTTAAACAAAGTATATACACCTCAGGACAGAATGCTATTTTTCCCTGGGTGCTTTGTATCTCTCGGGCTGTACTATTAGCCCTCATTGAAATGTACGCGTCAAAGTTGACAGTTTGCAGAATGAGTGACAACCGAGAACAGAATAGATTCGCGACAATTATTATAGGTATACGCCCAACCCTTGCAACGCTTGCTTGTTATACATACTCCTAATGAATCGTTAATTCAAGGAATATTCACTATTTTCGATTGAATAATTAAATAATTCCATCACTAGCAATACCAATCAGACAAAACGAAACAGGTCCAGTCAGCACGCCATCTTTTCGTCGTTAACCTTGGAATATGTAGAACAACGGTCTACCAAAACTCGTTCATATATAGAACGGCGAAGCTTTGGAATTTTTTGTCAATGGAAGTATTCCCAAGAACCCATAGCCTCCAAAAGTTTTAAAAAATTCCAACACCTACCTCCTCTTCACCAACATTATATGAATTTCCTTTCGTGCGCTCCAAACGATAATCGATGGGTTATCAAACTCGGCATTTGGCTTCATTCGACAACTTCCCCACCTCATATGGTAATGCGTCTTTACGATACTTGTATCGTAAATATCTATTACATGCCTTTGGGTCATAATAACTCATTACGTTACCAGATAGATGACTGTCGAAATTCGCAGCAGCTCTTGGACTATAGGTTTTATATACTCAGTCTCTATAACTGTTTTTGTTTTGAGGACAAATTTACTCCATGTGAGGTAATGATTTCAATCAATGTTTCAATTACTGTGTTATATTCATGAACATGTCCATCAGACAGAAGTACCTACTTTATCAGCTATCCCATTGATAATGCTCCATTTACATGACGTGATGAGATAATTTCTCACGCTTCCATGCCTAATTAATATTCCAAAGATTTCCATTCTCTTTGCAGAAACCGATATTAGTAACGAACAATTCATTCCGCACCTACATAATTTACTATTTCCAACAATTCATTCGCCTTTTGAACTTGTGCAGAACACTCTTTCACTGGCTAGCAGAACATTATAATGACGAGGGGTGTTCAAAAGTATCTACAATAACAGTTTCGGAAAGCTTATTGCAGTTTTATTTCCTAACATATTTTCTTTAAACTGTGCCCGTATAAAGTCCGATCCCCCCTACTAATTTTTGAACCACTTGTGATATACACAACGAAATTTGGAGGACTCAAATAGGAAGTAATGGTTCAGCGCCCTAATGGAACACGTATATCATTCAATTTAAAAAATCTTCTCATTATTCTTTCCAGTTTCAATTGATACACTTTACTCCTGAATTCGATAGTTTTTAAGATATCAACGTTTGAAAAAACTGACATTTTGGTCATTTGAAAAAACCCAACCAGAAACTCGAATGTTGCCCTCAAACAAGTTTGCTTTGGAAGAAAATCTTTGTTGCAAACTCGAATGATTTCCAGAGGAAACTTGGTTGAAGGAACATTCAAAATGTCACTTTTCAAACGTTAATAACAAACAATTGAATTCTGGAGTCAAGGGTATCAGATGGAACTGCTAAGAATTATGAGAATATTTCTAAAATGAAGTGAAATACAAGGTGTGTTCCTTTATAAAAAAATAACTCAAGATAGCTCCCAGCCGCCATTTCACAATTTTGACCTGATATTTTTCCGTGACACCCAATTTCGTAGCGATATACCAGGTGGTTCAAAATAAATGGGGGGGGGGAGGACTTAAGACAGGCACTGTCTAAACAGGATATGACTTCATATAAATGATGGAGCATTGTTTTCTCATTGTTTCAGATTTTTTGGGATTTCCTCTACTCGTTTGTATAAAATAGAAATAGGTATGAGTATCATTTCAATAAACGTGGAGTGGGATCAAACCAGATGGTTTGCTCCAAAATATCAATACAATATCAGATTTTTACTCAGCTTTGAACGTTTCGAGAACGAATCTGCTACCGTTTTCAACATAAAAATGGAAAAAAATTTCTCGCAAATATGTCAGGCATCAGTTTGGACATGCAATTGAGTTACAAGATGTTTTCATTAATTTATCTTATTGATTTTACAATTATATTGTTCAGATTTCAATAGTGAATTATATGTTCTATCTATATCAACTGAAGAGGAAGCAATACTATTGTCTCCGTTCAGAAGAATGCAAGCGGATTCCTTGATTTTTCTTTTCTGATTGTTATCTTCTTTTCCAATGATTTCAATATATTATTCGATTCTGTCATATTATGTTGGTGTTCGTTAGTGAGTATATGTTCAGCTAGTTTCGGTTTGTCGATATGTCTGTTCTTAATATTTTTATTCTTATGGAAAAATCAACGAATCCGCTTGCACTCTTCTGAACGAAGGCAATAGCAATGCTTCCTGTTCAATGGATATAGATAAAACATGGTATTTACTTCTGAAATCTGAACATGAAAATGGTGAGTTCAAGATCAATTATTGGAAACATCGTGTAACTCATTTGTTTCCCAACGTCACCAGTTGTCACTGAGAAGTGTCAAAAGTAATACTTGACAAATTTGCCAGAAAAATATTTTTCATTTTCATGTTCCCGAAAAGTCCACAGCTGAGTGGAAATCTAACATTTTTTCGATATTTTTCTTTCCGGATCTCTGATAGATATAGTTTCTGAACGCAGTGAAATTTTGGGGCACACCATCTGGTTTGTCATCAGTACACGTATATTGAAATAATACTGATATTTCTATTTTATGGAAACGAGGAGAGAAAATCCCAAAAAATCTGGAATAATGAATATAGCACCTTCGTGATTAACCTACAGATAGTATTGTGTTCTCATTTATAAAACAAATTTTGAAAAAGAGTATTTTTTGGCTATCAAGAATCGGACATTTCGTGATTATTTTGCTTGATGTACTGTTTTTCAGTTCCTACCAATTTTAATATCTTTTTTTTTTCTCACGTTTTACAAACTATAAATAGCTGACAGTCTGTATAATGTGATTTCCATCACAAACATTCCTGTTACCCTCGTACTTGGAATGTAAATCAAATCATTTTTTTATGGACTAATAATTATCGAGAATTCAATAGTTGAAGCTGGTGAACTGAGTCATATACAGGGTGGTCCAGGTAAAACGTCATTAATTTTGATGGGCGATAGAACAACGGGAAAGACGACGGACGAAAAACCTTTGATCAAGAATGCTGCCTAAAGGTATGGTTTCCTTCACGCCGTCAGCGGCTGCCGTTGGAAGCATGCCGCTGGAGGTTGCCGCTGACGGTTTGATTGGCTGGTTTCCCCTACACCGTCTACAGTATAATTATATTTTATCTTTAATCAACGTCCACGGATGGTTGTATTATGTCGCCGGGGTGCGAAATGAGGAATGATCAGAAAAGGGAAGCTATTTGCCTCGTTTTGCTACAAGAGGAGGAATTGGAGCATTAGATTGGCAGAATAGATATGTACCTCGTTTGTCAACCACATAAATTGTATGTGAATAACCTACAGACAGTATGTAAATAAGTAAATGAACATTTGCAAGAACTAAATTTTCATCTTCGCGTGCCGAAAATTTCAGTGTAGACATTTTATTGAGTCGACTACAAGTTGAAACACGCCGCGGCGACTTTGCGTTGCGTTTTGACTCCTCGACCAGCAGTGCAACCGTAGACGCACGCTGTCGGCGGTCGCTTCTAGCGAACGCGCTGCGTCGAGGAAACCGTTTGTACGTATTTTCAATTCAAGTAGTGGATGCGTTTAGCGGCATACTTCCAACGGCAGCCGCTGACGGCGTGAAGGAAACCATACCTTAAGAGGTGGGATTTATAGTGCATCTGTATTCTGTATACAACAAGTATACAACCATTGATTATACAACCGTTTTCCTAGAAGCGGCGCGACTCGTTGTCCCAAACGTGCAGCCGTCAGCGGCTGCGTCTCGACTGCTCAAAAACATGTCTGGACGCGAATGTAGACTCCAGATGTTACTGAATTCAGAGCAGAGTGATTGAAAATTATTATTCGAAAATGTCTCAAAAATTTACCCATGACGACGATGAATTATTAATCGATCAAGTTCGTGAATTTTCATGTATCTATGACCATGCAAACAAAGATTTCAAAGATCATCAAATTCGGGAAAATGTGTGGAACCAAATTGGCACAGTTTTGTCCAAGAGTGGTAACTGTTTCAAGATTCTGCATAGTTTTTAGTTATTTTCAATGAATAAATACAATGTTTTTTTGAAGTAGAAAACGTAAGGCATAAAATAGTTATTTATGCAACAAGTGCAAAAAGTGAATGTTTATAAACAATTTCTGCACGAGTTGCAACAACAACATTTTTTCTACGTTCATGCAGAAAGCAAAATAGATTTATTGAGGTGCGGCACTAGGTGTAGGAAAATGAAAAACGCAACTTAATTTTTGACTGACGTTTCTATAACCACAGTTGCAATATAAAAAATGTTTGTCATGATGACAGCACGTTGAAGTAGAATGACAGATGAGTGCAATAAAAACTTTATTGCACTAAGTGCAATAAAGAACCTATTTTTCCACTTAATATAGTTCAATAAAGTTATGCTGAATGTAGAAAATAGTTATTTATGCAACAAGTGCAAGAAGTGAATGTTTATTGCACTCGACGTGAAATTGTCCGACAGTTTTTGCACGAGTTGCATACAACATTTTTTCTACGTTCATGCAAAAAGCAAAAAATGATTTATTGAGGTGCGACACTAGGTGTAGGAAAATGAAAAACGCAACTTGAATACTTTATTATTAATATCGATTTGCATTGAAACAGAAACTAATACGTTACGAATAATTCAACTCAAACTTCATTTTTACAGAGAATGAACAATTGGTGCAATTTTCAATATGAATATATGACGTTTCTATAACCACAGTTGCAATATAAAAAATGTTTGTCATGATGACAGCACGTTGAAGTAGAATGACAGATGAGTGCAATAAAAACTTTATTGCACTCAGTGCAATAAAGAACTTCTTTTTCCACTAAATATAGTTCAATAAAGTTCTGCTTCTTGCATGAATGTAGAAAAACATTATTTGTTAATCACTTTCACAAAACACTGGCTCTGAAACTAGCAAAATTCATACATGTGCATGATTGAAATAGCATAGCTACAAAAAATCAGAGTACCTATACACAACTGAAAGTTCTGAAAACTCAGTTGTCTTGCACCTCTAACAAAAACCTATCAGTACAGGAAACAAGTCTTCAAGATGAATAAACAATTATTCATGAACCTGATGCGAGCTATTTTGATCAAAGTTTTGGCCATATCATTATGTACAGTAACGTATGTTTTTACTACCAAGGTAGTTTTCGACATTTTATTAACCACTAATCAATGAAGACATGGCCACCAAATCAACCCGAATTCACTTTTCCTATGCGATATTCGCAGGAGTGACACCCGAATCTAGTAGGTATTTATCAATAACGACTTATCATATGCTCTCACGGTCATGACTACTAGATTTTGAATAGAATTGGAAAGAACTACTTTTATAGTGACAATTGGTTCATATTTCAGTTCCACAGAACTAGAATATTATAGTTGGTGGTGAATCATTATTCTTCAATGAATAATAACACAGAGAGTACTGAAATAAAAATATCAAAAAAGAGATACAGCAGATGCGAAGGACATGTCGCAGTTGAATGGTGTTAGCGCTCTAATTTAAGAAGTTTATAGAGGTGGTATCACTGCCCATGTGCGATATGATAATTGCATCTGACTGGACCTAAGTAAAGGTATGTTTATACATACACTGTTTTTATATTCTTATTCAGTCAGTAAGGATACCTATGAAACTCAACTTTAAATTTTTACGCTTCTTTTTGGTTTCGAACTGTGATAGTAAACTAGATTAGGTCAGCTATATAGTACTTTCAGATGATGAAATGAAATTCAATCGAGGTATATACCCTAGTCACCCATATATTTTTTAGTTCTATAGCAATAAAACTTGCAACTGTTACTGCATATTTCACAAGAGTACAAGTATTTCCTTATTTGATTATTGATCAAAACGATAATTGCTACCATTCAGACAATGAATTTCCCTTCACTCGTTAAAAAATATGTTTTATCAAGTTTATCGTATCCGACTGATTGATTATTTGATAATAGTATTCTGTATCTGGAGTAAACGAATAGTTCAGTATTAATGGAGTTGATAATGATTAATGGCCTTTACGCAGTGGCGGCAGTACCATGAAGGAATGTGGGATCGTGACCCACGCAAAAAAAAGACAAAAATCGGAAAATAGTTACATTGAGTCATGAGTTACACTTATTATTGAAGTGACTATCTCTGTTTCCCTATCCAATCAGGAAATTTTTCGATAAAACTAGATTTCCACTATGGAAACCAGAAGGGTGTGCAGCAAATCATTTGGTATGGTCTGAGCAGGATAAATATCCAAAAGTAACCCCCACCACAAGATCAGCTACAGGGCAGAATATTCAAATAAATGTATTTAGAAGAACTTCATACAAAAAAAAACTACTTTTACTATGGATCCAAGCTATTCAACTCACTGCCCGTTACCGTGTGGTGGTCGGATTAGAATAACCCCACGGTAAGTCCTGCCTGTCGTAAAAGGCGACTAAAAGGACGCCTATAGGTGGAAGATGGTTAACGCCATCGCCCGGTGCGATACCACCACATCAACCATAGGCACTGTGAAATGGGTATACTTACCCGTGTTTCAGTAGCTGGTTGATGTTCCGGCCAACCCAACCCAACCCAATTTCCTTTTCCTTCCACGCCAACCTCCCTTCTACATACAGAATACGCGATGATGAGTTCTCCTCAAGTAAAATTATCCGGAAGTAAAATACCTCTCCATTCGGATTTCCGGGCGAGAGGTGCTAGAGGGGGTTCACCATCGGATGAAAAAGTCCTCAAGATAGACCTATGTAACATCCGAGGTCTAAGTAAGAACATCAACGATGTCCATCGACACCTTCAAATTGAGAAGCCAGACATATTGGCTCTTACTGAGACACAGGTCAATTCATCCACCAATACGACCTATCTGCTCTGTCCTGGGTACGAACTCCACACACGTTTCAGATTCAAGGGAGGTCTCTGTCTCTACTCTAAAACGAATCTCTCATGTCAACGAGAAAAAACTTTGGAACCAAACAAGTTTGATGTCATGTGGTTCAAACTCGATAGCCAGAAACAGACCAAATACCTTTGTTGTCTCTACTTATCACCAAATGATCCATCCTATGAAGAGCTCTTCGAATTCTTGTCTCTGAAGCTTGACCAAATTCAACAGAACCATCCAGCAGCAGAAATCATTATCATGGGCGATTTCAATGTACACAACACTGCTTGGCTCGTACACTCTAACAGAACGGATGAAGCTGGGCGACAAGCCGAAGCTTTCGCCATCTCTCACGGCTTAGAGCAGCTTATCAAAGAACCCACACGAATTCCCGATGCCAATAACCATTCAGCTAACATACTTGACTTATTCCTCACTAATAATTCAGCACCCTACACCATAGATGTACGAGCTCCACTTGGCAATTCTGACCACACACTCATCTCCACAACCTGCCCATTTTTCATTCCATCAACTGCTCCGGCACCTCCACGTCTTATATGGCATTACAATTCAGGAGATTGGGACGGTCTCCGCATGTTTTTCTCCGAGTTTCCTTGGCATAGAGTATGCTTTGACTCTGAGGACCCTTCACAGTGTGCTGCGGAAATATCCGAGATCATCATGCTCGGAATGGACACATACATTCCTCATTTTTCGAAAAGATCATCACCTTCGAAACCCTGGTTCAACAAAAACTGTTCTAGAACTGTTGCCTTGAAACAAACAGCCTACCATCGCTGGCGCAAAAACCCTAACCTCGCGACTAGAGCAGAATACGTTGATGCCAGGAATAACTGCAGCCAAACAATAGATGCTTCGAAAGAAACATACAATGCCAAGATAAGATCGAAACTCATAGATTGCCCCAATGGCTCCCGTTCGTTTTGGTCCCTTGCTAAAGCGGTCGGAAGAAATTTCACTAATAGTTCATTTCCACCACTGTCCAAATCCGACGGCACATTAGCAACAACATCGCAGGAGAAAGCAAATATTTTTGCAGAGATGTTCGCAGCAAACTCTACTTTAGATTCCCAAGGAAAACTGCCGCCAGACATTCCACCCGTTGAGAGTCGAATGCCCGAAATCGTCTTCCGCCAACGCACTATCAGACGAATTTTGCTTGGTCTCAAGACGAATAAGGCTAACGGTCCTGATGGAATTCCACCCATTATCCTCAAGAAATGTGCACCAGAATTAACACCGATTCTCTGCAAGTTGTTTACCATCTCGTACAGGTCGGGTATTTTTCCATCATGCTGGAAGACAGCTAGAGTCCAACCAATCCCCAAAAAAGGGAACAAGAACCTGCCCAACAACTACAGGCCCATTGCCCTGTTATCAGTAATCTCCAAAGTGATGGAGAAAGCCATCAATATTGAGCTTATCAAATATCTAGAGAGCTCAGGAATCATCAATGATAGGCAATACGGCTTTCGCCACCGAAGATCTACTGGAGATCTACTTGCCTACGTCACCCATTTATGGCAATCTTCAATAGAAAAACACGGGGAATCTCTAGCTGTCGCGTTGGACATATCGAAAGCATTCGACCGTGTTTGGCACGAAGGACTCCTCCACAAACTACCATCATACGGCTTACCACCTCAGCTATGCCATCTCTTATCGAGTTTTCTTTCAGGCAGATCGCTTCACGTGGTGGTGGACGGTGTATCGTCTGATACCATTGGCATCAATTCCGGCGTTCCACAAGGATCAATTTTGGCACCAACATTATTCCTGCTTCATATCAATGATCTGTTGGGAGTAACAACTTGCCCCATCCACAGCTTTGCAGATGATAGTACCCTCCATACTGCGTTCTCTTCCAGAATTCCCATTTCTTCCCAGGAAACTAAGAACTCACGGCGCAGGCAGGTCAATGCTGTCAATGAAGATCTTGCTGAAATCACAGCTTGGGGAACAAACAACCTAGTTGAATTCAACGCCACCAAAACTCAAGCCTGCATTTTCTCTAGAAAGGCGGAACTCAGTATGCCTGATATTGTAATGTCTGGCTCCACAATCCCCACCAAGCCCACCATATCTATGCTGGGTATTTCCATCAGCAACACTCTTTCATGGGATAATCATGTCAGATCCATCGCAAAAGCTGCTTCACAAAAACTCGGATTCTTGTTCCGTGCGAAAGGCTACTTCACACCTCAGCAGCTTCTCATGATCTACAAAGCGCAGATACGGCCTGTTCTAGAATACTGTTCCCACATATGGGGTTCAGCACCAAAACATACGCTGATGCTCTTAGATTCCATCCAGAGAAGAGCCATTCGCCTGGTGGGTGACGCCACACTCACTCACTCTTTGACATCATTGGAACACCGTAGAAAGGTCGGCGACCTTTCACTTTTCTATCGATACTTCCACGGGAAATGTTCTTCGGAAATCTCTGCTATCATCCCTTCACTAGCAGTACCAATCAGACGAACTAGACAAGCCCAGTCAGCACATCCTTTCGTTGTCAACCTCGAAAGATGTCGAACAGCACTTTATCAAGACTCCTTCATCCATAGAACGGCTAGGCTCTGGAATTCATTGCCTGTGGAAGTATTCCCAACAACATATAATCTCCAAAAGTTCAAAAAAAATTCCAATACCTACCTCCTGTCCCTATCCTCCCTAGGAACGCACGATGTTCTTTGAACATTATAGGGATTCCCTTTCGTGCGCTCCAAGCGATAAAAAAAAAAAAAAAAAAATATAAAACATTTTTTCAAGAAACAAAAAATTGCTCTTACAGTGCCCTGAGAAATTTGAGTTATTTCATTAATACCTACATGAATGTTTTCATCCCAATTACTATTATTACTACCAACGCAAATTGTAAAATAAACTGCCATAATTTAATCAACACCATAAATTCCATTTCTGTTCCTGCCATTCATCCATTCACTCTTGGATGAGAAACAATTGAAATAAAGCTCAATTTCCTAAATGAAAATGGTCCTGCTGAAGGACTTCCACAATACAGGTACATTTTCAATATCATAATATGCCATAATTGGAATAAAAACAAAAAAATATCAGTCGATTCCAGTAGGAGTCTGAAAAAACAATGATCAGAGCCTACTCATATATGATTTGTTGAGTAATTTTCTTCGCGTTTTTGTTTTTTAAAATCGGATAGTTATATTAGCGCCGCTATGGCTTTGGGCGGTTTTTCTCACCTAGCCTGTATCTTTATGAAATATAGAATCAATCTAAAAAAAAGAGTACATTTTTTCAGAAGGCATCAACGAAACTTCCTTTCTTTCTTGTTCTTCTCAATGAGCCGTGACTTCCTATGCCCCGCCCCCTCGAACATCGCCTGGATCTGCTCCTGGCTTCGTAATTATTATTGAATCTATCGGTGATGCTCTGGGTTATTGGAATGCATCCATTACGCAAATGAAATTTCAATTCGTATTGCCAAAAAAAACATGAATTACCCTGTATCTCAGACAGGAGACACATTTTATCTACATGACTTGGGTTAAATTGTCATATTTAGAACTCAGGAGTCTATAGTTGAAATTTCTTCAATTAGTAATGAGATTATACTGAATAGAGAGATCAGACACCTGATAGACTTTAGTCCTCCGAAGGACATAGTTATGTAAAGTTAATACAAAGTCAATTTGATCGTCTCACCCATCAAAAGGAACTTTAAATCCAACGATAACGCACGGTGCGGTATAGATACTTCGGATAGACTATACCTATTTAATTTCTTGTTATCAATTTTTCCACGGCTATACAGAGTGGGCCTTTGAAAACGAAACAGAGGCTCTGTAGGTCGCCAAAACCGGATTATCAAAAAAAACTGAAACAGGTCAACTACATTTTCGAGGGGGACATCTTTCTAAAATATTTTCAGCCCTGCGGCGTTGCCACTTCTAAAGAAAAGAAGCAACAACTTTGTTATTTCAAATGGTACACCTTGTATTTTATTGCATTTTTAGATTCTCCCCAAAGAGCTGATTTCATCAATGCATCACACTTGGGGTCTAGCTGTAATGGTTTCAGGGATATAAAGTGTTCAAAATCGGGATTTTTATTCAAATTTAACATTTTTTTGTGTCGAAACTATTCATTATTGGTCAAAACGGCTCTCATGTCCCTATCTCAACTTGTGATTTACTATCTACTGACATTTATTTGAAACAAATACAGGGTGGTTCAAGATTCAGAATTCTGATCACCCTGTATCTGTTCCAATTAAATGTTAGTAGATAGTGAATCACAAGTTGAGATAGGGACATGGGAGTCGTTTTGACCAATAATAATTAGTTTCGACACAAAAAAATGTTAAAGTTGAAAAATCTCGATTTTGAAAACTTTATATCCCTGAAATCATTACAGCTAGACCCCAAGTGTGATGCATTGATGAAATCAGATTTTCGGGGAGAATCTAAAAATGCAATAAAATACAAGGTGTTCCATTTGAAATAACAAAGTTGTTGCTTCTTTTCGTTAGCAGCGGCAACGCCGCAGGGCTGAAAATATTGTAGGACGATGCCCCCCTCGAAAATGTAGATGACGTGTTTCAGATTCTTTTCATAATCCGGTTTTGGCGACCTACAGAGCCTCTGTTTCGTTTTCAAAGGCCCACTCTGTACATATAATAGATAACAACAGCATTTTCGATTTCTTCGTCTTGTGCCATCTGATTTCCTCAAAGTACCTCATTGATGTATCGAACACAGTAAAACAAGAGCAATCTTGTGTTATAGCCGTAGAAAAATGTATTTTAAATAAAGTTCCTCCTGCCTATGTCATTGCTGTGTGGTTGTTACATATCTACATCATTCCAAATCAAATTCATTCTGCATTCTCTGGTATTGTTACATAGGCATTGAATTGTTGTATAAATATTTTTATATACCAACAATATCATAATCTGAGCTTCAGGGGTGTGAACCTACATTGACAAAAAAACATCTGACTCATTTTTCATCACCATCAGTTAATCAAATTTCAAGATCCGCAAATACACCTAATTGATTGCTGTCTTTACTAATCATAAATAAATGTTATGATTTGTAACAGACACTAGATACCTACCGCAGATACACTCCCTCAATATCTAAGTAGCTGTACCAACAGACGATGATTCACCTCTTTACGTGTTGAAAATGTCTTTCCATTCATCTCATTCGGTTCCAAGGTCAGTATAAACGCACTGGAACCCAAATTGGGTCTCAATTATTAACTGGACGCTTGACGCTCAGTGTTGCCAATAGACAATATTTAAAACGGCTAGATGATTGTTGCAGAAATGCTAAATCATGGCTACAAATGAAAGTACGCTGCAGGCGATACATTTTATAGGAATTTTAGACCTATCTAGCCATTTTCTGCAAAAATCTGACCATAGACTACGATTCTGACATTGAAAGTTCTAGGCTATATTCCGAATTCAACTGACAGTACTTGATCTGCTGATTTTTCATTCCGAAATAAAAAAATTCATTGAAAGTGACAGATCCTTGAGAGCAGACATACTATTCATTTCAAATAATTCGACACAAGTTTCTGCTGAAATTGCTGACCATCAAAAGGTGGAGTAGAGGGAAAAGGAATGACACATTTATCACATTATTTCCGTGTTTTTTAAACATTGAGTCTTGTCTTTTATCGATAATAACTTGATGATATCATTTATAATATCAGAAAATGTCTGTGATTCAAATAATGGACGCCGAGAATAACATTCGAAATTCACCAGCTGATCAATTGCTGCTGATTACACAAATTTTCTGCAGAGTCAGCGGTTCTACTGACAGTACTGACCAGTTAAATTCGGGATATAGCCTCCATGTCTAGAGTTTGTCTAGAGCAAAGAAGATTAACGCTGTGTAGCGTTAATCTTCTTTGTCTAGAGCTCAGATCTAGAGCTAGACTACTGACTCCTAGTAGTCATTGAGCTCTTTTCAACCTTGAACGAGAGAGAGAGGAAAGTTCTCTCCTCTTCATCTTTCTCTTCAGTGCTACCAACGTGGCTACATTGAAATATAAAGAGATCCGATAAATCTTTCTTTGTCTACCATCTACTCTGCGCGCCACTGAACTATTTTCGAAGTTATAATGATGTGATATGTCTTTGTCATAAATGTAATTGACTGATGACTTTCTAATTTTTTGAATGGAATTTATTCGAATTGTATCCATTATTTTGATAATATCGTTAAATTTGACTCTGCTGAACTCAAGAATAGTTCAGTGGCACAAAACTAGATATTAGACAAGGACATATTCATCGGATCAGCAGAGATTCAAATTTAACGATATTAACAAATGATGTCAAAATATAAGTATGATATGATTCGAAATTTCATTTGAAAAATTCGAAAGGGTATTAGTCAATGACATTTATGACATAGACATGTCACATCATTATAACATCGAAAATAGTTCAGTGGCGCAGAGTAGACGTTAGACAAGGAAAGATTGATCGGATCTCTCTATATTTCAATGCGGCCGCGTTGGTAGCACTTGGTAGAGAAAGATGGAAGAGAAGAGAACTTTCCTCTCTCTCGTTCGAGGTAGAAAAGAGCTCGATTGACGTTGACGTATGGTGTTAAATTCGACTTATATTAGAACGTGAATATAATGAACTATCTATGGGAATATTATGAAAAGATCGTGAATATAATGGGAATATTATGAAAATGAGAATATTTTTATAGAAATTCAGAAAAACAGATTGCTAGAACAAATATGGCTACTCGGCTAGATGAAATTTTTAGTAGCTAGATGAGTTCAAAAATGGCGAGAACTATCCATGAAATGGCTGAGTTGGCAGCACTGTTGACGCTTTTAACAACGTCCTGCTGGACACCAACTAAATATTTCCTATGATCTACTTCTTCGAATCTTAATGGCGTGGTGTAATTTCACTTTTTATAACCTTGCTGGCGTGAGCTGTGCCCTGTAGCTATGGACCCGACCTCCTTTAATGAGTACGTTCAAAATCTATTACTATTACTTGACATGATATGGCCACGACTGCTTATGCAATTCCAAAATAATTAGATTGAATGTGCCAAAAGTTTGGGACCGCTTGGGCGGGGTCAGATTAATGTGTATATGGTATATGCCATTTGAATCAATGTATCAATGAAATAGTTTCATTTATTGAATATTTCCCAGTTAATGACAATCCTCACTCTCGTGAATTTGGATAATAATGACATTCCATGGTAATATTCATTTTCTTTCTGTGACGGGAAAAAGTTTGGCATTTCATCTCTGTTGGCAGATTATGAAATGTCACTTTTCATAAATTACTTTTTTTCCGTGGGCAAAAAGTGAGTACTATTTTCCTGGAAATATATCACATATATATATATACTGTTGATGGCTTTTGTTGTGCTATATTTTCGAAAAATGAGTCAATAATACCGTCTCTGACAAAGAACTGCAAGTCCTTTTATCTTCCATTCGACTTCGCGGTTACGTATATTACTAATCAACCACTAAATTCGCAATTTTTGAAATCAAATCACAGAATTAGACTGCTGTTAAGAACTAACAATTTCACGTCGATAATTTTCAGATTTCAAAATAATGTAATATCTTCTCAATATTAATTCGTCCTTTCTTCTGTCACAGAAAAAAATAGTGTATTATACACGGAAAAAATATTAGATTTTAGCTCACGGTTTCTTGTCTCTCTTCGCTACGCGTCGGGATACAACACAACCTGATGGAGCTAAAATCTACTACTTCTTTCCCTTGTATAATAAATAACTATATTTATTTAATAAGCATGGTCACTCAACAGACAGAACTTTAGAAGCACGTCCTATAACAGAGTGACACAATATATAGTATATATAAGTAGATTGTTTCATTAGGATCAAAAGTGACACTTTGTTTGACAAGAGAATTTTGTGCTTGGGAAAAAACGAAAAAAAAAAAAAAGTGATGGCATCGTAGGTATCGAAAAGAATGGTGAGAAAAAAAAACAGAAGGAGAAATGAGGAAAGAAGAGAATTATTAAGCTTAGGGCCCAAGAATACATAGATCCACTCGCTAGATATAGTTGAATATGAATTGATAAATTTAAATTGAAATTTCGAAGACACTTCGGCTCATGTTGCAATCTATATTACATCATTGTATGTTAGATTCTTTGAGTGAACACCACGTGAACAGTTACAGTATAGACATTTATTTTCATGCTCAGGATATTCCATTCACATAGTGAAAATTGACCACCTTGTTTATATATACAGGATCTAAGACCTATTTAATGGTAGAGTGCCTCGCACTTTCGCAATCTAGCATAACATTCAACAAAAGGAGCAAAACTTCTAGGCGTGTCCTTCGTCTGACCACTCTTTTCGATCTGTTCCAGTGACAATAAAGACCAATGTTACACGATAATAACCCACGTAGTAGGTACTCACTAAACTTTATCTGATTCAAGTAAGCATGCATTATACAATGCATCATGAGACTGTCAATATAATCATTGTTCGATTATTGTATTGTTGCATATTCGATCAGTGTTCATTGCCAACTAAAAATCCTATCGTTGATAACTTTCGATTTTTGTAGTGACAGATGGAAATGTGTCAGAGATGCAGTCGATAAATCAGTGACATATAATAATTATGATGATATTCAGCCCAGACAATATGGTACACCATAAACAGTCAATCAGGTCGATTTTGTAAACCATACTGCATGTATGATTGTTAGTTATAACAATACAATCACGAAATATTCCATTTTGTTAGTCATTCAGTGCAACATTCGCTGTTAATTCAATTTGTAACATATCGATCCTATGAAGTGACAACTCTATAAAAATCTGAAAAATGATTATAACAAATCAGTTGTGATAAGTAATAAAACAGCATAATATATGATTGATTCATATACGAACACGATTAAAGCAAGTTGGGAAGTAATAAATTCTGGAAGCAATGAAAAATCTGTTCCAAAAATTAGTAATTCAAGAAATGCAAAAGATTTCGATTACTTTTTCAGTACAGTGGATGATAAAATAATTATAAACATTCCACATATTTCTAATAGTAGTGCCTTTAAAATTGCAAAAGTTGTATCCATACATAAAAAAGACGATGCTGGTGAGGTTGGTAACTATTGGCCAATATCTATAATTTTTGGTTAAAGTAATTGAGATACTATTGAAAGTCAGATTATTGAATAATTTTCAGAGGTTTGAACTTTTTCACCCAGCCCAATTTAGCTTTCGAAATAATAAATCTACAACAAAAGCATTCCGTCAGTGTGTCCTTCCGAAGCCTTCGACTGTGTTTCCCATGAGCTCTTGTTAGGAAAACTTGCTTTTTATGGCGTAAGTGGCACGCCAATGGAATTATTCAAGCCTTATTCGAACGGTAGTCAGCTGCTTATGATCTATAAGGCACAGATCCGACCTGTCCTTGAATACTGTTCCCATATTTGAAGTGCAGCACCCAAACATACCCTGAAACTGTTGGATTCTCTCCAAAAAAGGGCAATTCGTCTCGTGGGTGATGCCTCGCTCGTAAACTCACTCACTTTTCTGGTTTTCTGGAACACCTTAGAAAAATTGGCGATCTGGCTATTTCATAGATATTTTCATGGACGATGCTCTTCTGAAATATCAACAATTGTTGAGTTGAGGCTTCGCACCCCTTCGTGTTCACTTTTGGAGACCTGCAGAACATCTCTTCACAAAGACTAGTTCATCTAAGGAACAGCGGGGCTCTAGAACACATTGCCAAGGGAGGTGTTTCCCGAGGCATATCACCTCCAGAAATTTAAGAAGAACACCAATTCCTACCTTATTTCCCTTGGTTCTCACGATGTTCTCTGAACATTACAGGATATCCCTTTCCGTGGGAACCAGAACATTTGAAAAAATGAATATGATTCGATCTCATGAATGATAGTTTGAATCGTCGTTAGTTTACAGGCGACCAATTTGGACTAATAGTTCATTTCTTCAAACTATATGTGCGTACATACAACTTTTTGGGTCTGGTGTCGAATTGTTCTAATCTGAGGAATATGTCGTATTATAGGTTTGTGTGTATACCTTTTAGGAGCATCCTGTATATCTTGAGATATGAAAACGATGTCACATTCAAAATCAAAAGTTGATTCAGTTCAAGCGAAGCGGAAAGTGACCTAGTGAGCAAAATGTAATTGATGAATTCAAAAGCAGAAATCTAAATTTTTCTCAAATATATCTTGAATGACCCAAACGTTACAGGGCTGGCACCGATTTCGAGGCCACTTCAAAGATTCAAAAGCAGCACTTTCTCTACTGAAAAATAATGTCGTCTACTTAGCATGGGCAGATAAATTTTGCTATCCTGGCAATCGAAATAACGCAACTTTTGTGAAATAGAGCATTTACATAAATTGAAATAGAATCATTTTAGCAGGTATGTGCCTCTGGCCATTCTATAGAGATCAACATTTTCTAACATTTTAATGGCCATATCATCAGAGCACGGGTTCTTAGTTACCCAATTTCTGAATGATTAGAAATCAATTTCGATAAACACATATAATTTGCTGGTTACTTATGACTATTTCATGATTTATCTTCAGACAAAATTACAATTATCAGTAATCGGAGTACGTGACTTTGATCTTGAGAAACAGAAAGTGTATATTGCTTCGAGGAAGGTATAGATAATATTTGAATTCACCGTAATTATATTCGTGACTTATAAAAATGGATTATATACTTGAAAAATAACGAATATTTATGTAGGTATGGTAAATCGACTTTATTTTTTGCCAAGCAATAATTTATATAATTAATTCACTGCGTTCATGCAAATACATACATTATGTTTTCAATTCACTATAATATTTTCTAATCTAGTGGACGACATTTAGATTTCAGGAATGTAGAACGTATATACCAAAGTAGTATCAGAGGTTGATATGTGATGACATGATTGCAGTTTTCATAACACCCAACGAGATTACTTTACTTCCTGCAAGTAAATAATTATTAAGTGTTGTTGTTTATAACAAAGAAATTACGGCACTGAATTATTGACCTGTTGCAACCCCTATACTTCTGTACATTAATGTTCATTCCTGCCTAATATGATATTTTGTTGAGTAATTGTTTCTTGGTAAAAAACGTCATTTAGATTGTAAGTGATAGTTTGGATTACTTATATAACAGATTTCAGCTACCAATACCAAATCTTAGCTTTTACCAAAATTTGTTAACTCTTGTGTGAAATTCGCCGTTCTTCGTAATTTATTTTCATTTTCACGGTTTTATCAGAATACACAATTGGTCCTGGTTTGGAGCGACACTCTAGACAAGGCATTATTTTATAATGGTAGTTAATTACATGCTGAACTATTTGTTACATATTACCTTGAGTACGATTTGTTAATAAAAGTACTCTTGAATCACCTTGCGAATGACTGCTCTTCCATCAACAACACTCAATATAATATATTGCTATCGATGCATGAAAAGGAACTGTGGAAAAATTTATGAAATCTCGATGAATATACTCAATTTTGAGTTTTTTTTATTGTTGTCGACAGAACAAGTTTATTACTTTACTGGTGAATTCACTATCAACTAAATAGTTGCAATCACCTATTACCAATGACTTTTTCTCAATGTACAATACACTGTTTTACCACTAACCAAACCGATTTTTTAACGCTCCGACACGTGTTTCGCTAACTATGTTAGCATCTTCAGGAGAAGATTAAAACTTTTATTTAATCTTCTCCTGAAGATGCTAACATAGTTAGCGAAACACGTGTCGAGGCGTTAAAAAATCGGTTTGGTTAGTGGTAAAACAGTGTAGTTTATAATCGTGCCAAAGGTTCCAGTCTTCGATATATTTTTTCAATGTGTCAGAATCAAGGAGAATAGTATCCTATATACAGTGCTTTTCTTTCATCTCCTTACCCTCCCCTCTTATTTTTTGAACGGGTAAACTCAAAAAATTGAAACTTGGGATAATGAAATCGCAAATTGATGCAAGAATACTGTATTTTGAAGTGAACTTAAGAGATAAAAATTTCAGGATGGCAACTGGGCGACAAGTAGAAAACTATTATTTGGATGATACTTTTCCTGGTCGTTGGATTGGCCGTCGAAGTCCTACGGAATGACCAGCCTGCTCGCCAGATTTGTCACCTCTAGACTTTTGTTTATTTGTGTATTAGGAGCAAAAGGTGTACGAAACTGAACCTGCTTCAATTCAGGATATACGGCAGGAAATAATCAAAAGCCAAAAACGTGTTAAATCCACGTTTTTGGCTTTTGGCCCCATCAATTCTGAATTGATTTTTGATATTTAAGTGCGCTCTCTCAAGGGTACGGGACCCCTTTTCCTGTAATATACCAAGATGGTTATTCAGAGCACCTTGTGTGCTCGTCAAGTTTCCCTTCTGGGACTCGACTTTTGATTTTATTTCACAAGTGCGCGTTCTCAGGACACGGGGCTCTTCATTTTAAATGAAACCCCGTTTATTCCTTTCAATTATTTATAAATATTATTATCAATGACATTATGATGGGAGACATCGGCAACTTTGTTAAAACAAATAATGTTCACCTCCATGTAAGTAAAATTTTTTCTTATAACATTTTGTATATTTTCACATGTCTTTACTTGTATAGTTATTTCTAAAATACAGCTGAAGATGGACTTTTATAAGTTCGAAACATGTCCCGTTGAATAACTACATTAATATTAAAGTTGTAGAGATGACTATGAGCTTTTCTTCCTCCATTTTGAAATATTATATCCTAGGTATCTCTTTTCATTTGACTGACTGCATATGCTGACTGTGAAGCTTGATGGAAAATACAAATAATGATAGTAACATCGTAGTGGCCGTTGAGGTGTTCTTTCAATTTACCATCTCTTCCACTCAAAGGAAATCCAACTGTATCTATCATATTTGTATTTCTAGTCTGACAATGAATACTGTCAGAGTTGATAGCAGGAAGCAGCAAATGAATCAAATACTCCAACTGTCACTTAACGATGACAAACTCATTTATAGACACCCGGTATTTTTCACTCCGCGAAAACACAATCAATACCAGTAGCTCAGTTGAATTTTAATTGTTATTAATAACTAGTTGATACCATGTCAAAATGTAAATAAATAATAGTTTATTATCCATCTAATTTACTGCATCCATTATAGAAAATTAAATGCTAGTTCCGTTTGGATGGACATAAACATTACCCTCAGGGAATCCAATAAGTTAAATTCAAATAACTTGGGTATTAATTTCTCTACTTTCCATTAGATTTTTATATGTACAATAAATGAACATACTTTTTCAGTTATTGTACAGGACGACCGACAATTCTGTATTGACTGTGATGAGACTCTGTTGTGATATTGGCTAGTTTTACTTACTTCAGTAGAATCATATTTTTGTAATCCTGATTTTCTGAATAGCTGAGAAATATGGAGAAAATTTTTCGCCCAATTAGAATGTGACCACTGATGGTGAACCTGTCCTACTGATTCCATTTCCGTCAGGAAATCAGTCACGACGAATATAATGACGTCATAATATTTTTCATTACAGCTATTTATTCCTTTTTATATAGTTTGCTCTTATCCTAATTGACTTCTTCGAAGTTAAAAACATATTGGAGGATTTTGATTATATTCAGGATAATCATAACAAAGTTCGACAGGATTTGCGCAGTGGACGAGCGCTCGACTCGTGACCGCTATGTCGTGGGTTCGATTCCCAGACAGGGCAAGGTACTTTTCCAAATTTTTAATTTACGAATTGTATATTGTATAGAGTTTTGGAGCATAGTCCTGCACTATTCACTGCTGCGTTCCAATTACGATAGTGGAATATGGAGCTAGTAACAAAGACTGCACTTTTAAAATAATTCCAGTTCACTTTGAACTGGAGGACATCAATGGAGGTCCATATGGCCAGTTGATATTGACATACCTCAACGAAGAGTACATAATATACTATACTACTACTGCTCATAACAAAGTAGAGCCTGAAAAATTGATAAATCAAAGGAATTATCACTTGTAAATGTTTCACCCTGTATTGATATTGAATTTTCATGTGAGAATTCAGTAAATGAAAATCAAAAATCACTCTGTCTTGGGAATTCCTATTGGAATGGAATGATTCATTCAGCTTGAAATTGATTCATTTTTTATTTTACGAACGGAACACTAAATTCAGTTGGCCACCGATTGGTATCTATCAGTTTCATGGATAACTTGATGTAATTCATTTCTCGAATCAGCTCAAAAAGTAATAAAAAAAGGTGGAAAAAATCCAATGACGTCATAACTCGTGAATGGTTCACCCAGTATATTGTCACGAGGATTTTTACTGAAATAGTATGTTTCTCACGAACAATAGATGAAATTTTTTTGACCACAAAGTATTGCTCGACTTTTTTATGTTGGAAACGGGAGCAGATTCGTTCCCGATAGGTCCAAATCTTGGTGAAAATTTGATATTTTTTCTATATACCTGACAAGCTAGTGAATTTTTCTTTTGGGCTCTCTGATAGGAAGATTCTTCAAACGCAGTGACATTTTGGGGCTAATCATATGATTTGTCCTTACTACACGTATATTGAAAGGATATTCATATCTTTATTTCATAGAAACGAGGAGAGAAAATCCTAAAAAATGTGGAATAATGAATGTACCACCTTCTCGATTAACCGACAGACAGTATTAATAGTAGATTGTTTTAGCGAAGCCGAGCGAAAGCAAAATTTGCGAGTCGAACAAAGTCACCTTTGATCCGAATGAAACATGCTATTTTTTCTGCAACCGAAACTATTAACTCAAATAAACATGTGAAGTAACCACCAATGTCGTGCCATATGTATGCAATGCAACAAATAATGACAAATAATCCATGTGGTGAGAATATTCTACCTGCACTAACAGCAGGTTAGGTTTTCTAGGATGTTCGAATTGTAGTTTCAATATAAATACAACCACAGAGTGACATATTTGTGTATCGACCAGGTGCTCTAATGGCAAATACCGCGCCAGTGCCAGCTATTGGAACAAGACGTGGAAAATGTTAGGTTAGTGAGCATATCAACAATGATAATAGTGATTATTCATAGTGATTATTCATTCCTCTCCATACTACACTGCATGTGTTTGGCTTGATAATCAAATGAAGCTAAACAATATCGTTGTTTGAGGCAAAAAACTATTGCTTGCCGTGATTATTCAAAAACAAGTTATCCACCCCGAGAATAACGAATGAAATACAGATCAAGCAAGTATTTGAATCTTGAGGCTTTCCTGATCAAAACAAAAATACTCAACTGAGATGTTTATAATTCCAATACTAAACTATAAAAAGGTGTATTTATATCTCCAGCATGGGTATGAACTGCCAAATCTGCTGAAATCGGAAACAAATCAGGTATGCGTCTCAACCCAAATAACCAACCGTCACAATGTTGTTTATTCTTGGAAGTTCAACTCTAGCTCCTAGGAACTAAAATTCAACTTTAGCTCCTAGGAACTAAATATGTTGCCTAGCAACATACCTATTTTTGTGTCAGTAATAGAAACGTAAATTTAAGAGCTAATTTTGGTATCAAAATGGACGACTTTTGTGTCGGTTGCAGAAAAAATAACTTATTTGTTATTTCACGAACTATTCAAGAACATTTTTGGCCACCGAGTATTAGTTTGAAGCTCGGTTGGAAGCAACAAGGTTTTTTCCAATTCAATCAACCTATAGGTATTTCTTCAAGTTGTTTATACACAAAGGTACAGTTGTATTGAAAAAAAGCGTAAGTCTATTAGAGAGAGAAATTAACGTCATTCTATTTGCGTAAAACGGGCTATCCAAAATTATTGTTTATCAAATGTTGACAGTAATGTTGTCATAGGTTCCCAAAAACACAAAGCATTGGTTGAGAGAGTTTTTCACAATTAGAACTCGACTGACTTGAACCTTTTTTAAATACTTATACGCTTTTTTTATTGAATACCACTGTAGATATATCTTACGACACAATGTTTATAGATTTTTTGAAACCAAAAACCACACCCCATTGTGATCATTATAAGTATTTTTTTCGGTATCACGCTTTCACTGAATCAGGAATTTGGAGAATGGTAAAAAAACAAAATATAGCGCAAGAACAATGGCCGTCAAATATGCAAGAACTGAATAATTTGTCTCTGCATTTGGGTAAAGCCTCCGAAAAAATCCGTATACCATGCGTTTTATTAACGATCTCTTCGAGTCATTATTCTCCAAGTACCTGTCAGCTGTCACTCTTCCATGCAATCCGATACGTAAAAAACAACCAAGACTCACAAAAAGCGATGTACAGTTTCGATATCGGTGAAGCAAGATTTTTTTTTTCATCGAAAAAAATCCGAAACAGTTAATTAAGATTGATGATTGCATGGTGGCTCACAATTGGCGAATAAATAACTACCTACGTCGGATTTTTTCATTGTTCTTTCAAGAAAGTCATGAAGCATCGACAGGGCTCTTTTGTTTCAAGGATGTCATAAAGTTGTTCTTGTGGGCAAGATCAGGAAATCCATAATTTCGAAGAAATAAGGAGGAATATAGCATGAGTTTTCTCATCCATTCAGTAATGATTTTTACATGTTCAGTAACTCTATTTGAAGTCTTCCTACCACTTTGTCCAACATATTGAGCATTACAGTTTGGATGTGAACAAGAAATACTATGAACTCCAGATTTATGATTCAGTCGTACTTAATCTTTAGTTGAATACTGTCTTTGGGAAAATCCCAAAGAATCAAGTAAAATGCGAATATATCTTTAGTGTTAACAAAATTTTTTGAAATTTTATCAACTGTGTGAGAAAAAAATCATTGAAAAGCCTGAGAATTCACCCCCTCTTTCAGATGAGTATGACCCAAAAAGTGTCTTTGCTATCCATATCTTGAATTCACACCACAAATTTGATATTAATCAAGACCTCAAAATTCTGCATGTCTGCCAAAAGGTAAGGTTGTTGAATTTATTGGACATTCTCGAAATTCATTTTTCCTCAAATGATAGTTCTGTTTTGTATCTCAATGAGCAAACACATTTCGATTGCTTCAAATTCTTCAATTGTGTATAGGTCCCAACTTCTTCCCAATTTGAAGTCGTTTTCATGGAAATTATTTTTTCAGGTATTGCTCTTCTCCTCCCCACGTGTATCCTCCTGCGACATCAAAAAACAATTGACAAATATAGTAATACACAACAAATACATACACTGACGCAACATCTCTTTCTGCTAATTATACAGGGTGATTCACATAAGAACCGACATAGAGCAAAGGCATGTAGGAGGTCCCAAAATATGGCAATTTAACGCAACTTACCTCTATACTAAGTTGCTTTCCCAAGGAGTTATAGGCTTTGAAAGTGAAGTTATAAATTTTGAAAAAAAAACAATATCTCCGTTATTCTTGAACTTAAAGCAACTAAAGTTGGTACACTTTGTGGATGTATTTCGGGCGTTACTTGACAGTAACTTGAGCTTAATTGAAATTTGTAAAGGGGGTATACCAGGTGGCGCACCATTAATATTCAACAGAATTTGGTTAACCCCCGATGGATTTCAAGAATATTTGCTCTGTTGTGTGGGCAATCCAATTCTAAAACTTTGCTTAGTCTAGTAATTTTTCGAAAAACCTCATCATTTTCATCAAAAACTTGAATAACTGAAAATGCGCGCTCTAGGTGTGTTATTTAAAATCATCGAAAATTCAAAAGTTGGCTTTGAAAATGAAGGTACAACAAGAAAGTAGGTCATTAATTGTGATCAGTAGAAATTGGCTGGCAAATTATTATTTAGATACGTAACAAAATACCTACGTGAAGTAAGGACAGATACTAAAATGTGAAAAACTGGGATTAACAACTAACCAAATTAAACACAAAAAACTCAAACAACAACCATAAAAAACAATTGTTTATCGATAAAATACTCAATTGAACAAATTCCTTGCATCATTGTCAAGTTTGACGTTTATTTTCATAGCCAACTCTTGAATTTTCGATGATTTTAAATAACACACCTAGAGCAGGCGTTTTCAGTTATTCGAGTTTTTTATGAAAATGATGAGGTTTTTCGAGAAATTACTGGAGTAAGAAAAGTTTTAGAATTGAATTGCCCACAAAACAAGGCGGAGATTTTCAGAATTCTTCAAGGGTTAACAAAATTCTGTTGAATATTAATGGTGCGCCACCCGGTATACCCCCTTTACAAATTTCAATTGAACCCTAGTAACTATCAAGTAACTCCCTAAATACATCTACAAAGTGTACCAAATTTGGTTGCTTTAAGTTCAAGAATAACTGAGATATTGATTTTTTTTCAAAATTTATAACTTTCATTTTCAAAGCCTATAACTCCTTAGGGAAGCAACTTGGTATAGAGGTAAGTTGCGTTAAATTGTCCTACATGCCCCTGCTCTATGTCAGTTTTTATGTGAATCACCCTGTAAAAAAACAAAATACAATATCACAAGATCGTACATGTTCATCCTAAGAGTAAAAAACTTAAACTTCTAAAAATACTGTTGGGGTTCATTAGACACGAATTCAGAAAAATAGTTCGAAACTCGGTGAATTATTTTGATTTTTTTTCATCCTTTAGAGCGCACGAGAGGGAATCCTTGAAAGGTTAGGAAGAGGAGGCAGGTCAGTGATTTTTTGTTACTTTCAAGGATTATAATTTCTTGAGAATACTTCCATTGCCAAAGAATTCCAAAGCTTTATAGGTCTTCTGCAAAATTGATATTTTTTATCTTGGTATGTTACGCTTAAATTTTCCGATAGTGAAGGAATTTTTTTTATGTGCTCATTTTGTATTTTCAGACTATCACCCCTGATGGATTTCATGTTTGGAGTGAGAATTTTGTGTATTCCTCGTAAAATTTCTCATTTCAGGCAATGTTATTATCGTGTGAAGATTGGGACCTGTATATTCGGACATACAAAAGTAGATATTCGCCATATAACCTTTCATGATCGTATGGTGTAGATGAAATATCGCTAAATATATTGAATAACCTCTCTGATAATGCACTCGACATTCTAGGTGATTCAATAAATATTTCATTTGCTACTGGCAAATTCCTCTCATGTCTGAAATTGTCTCTGGGGATTACCAATCCATCAAATTTTCGCCCAATCTTCATTTCTTCAACGCTTCCAAAAATTATTGAGAAATTAGTTGAAAAACATCTGTGCAGCTTTCAGACGAGCAAACTATTTCATCATCATGTCAATTTGGTTTTCAGAACTCCAAAGACATATATGATGCAATTATCACATTGCTAGAAAATCTTTATTTGAAGTTCAATTCTGATGAGGTAGCTGCTGCAGTTTACTGCGACTTTTCAAAAGCATTCGACTGCGTAAATCATAAACTGTTTTTGGAAAAAAACTGTGCAGATATGGATTCAGGAGTATATTTTTGGATAAGTTCGGTTCATATTTGTCAGGACGCAATCAAATTGTGCGCAGCGACGGTAAATACTCTGCTAATAAGAACATTCTCCACGGTGTTCCTCAAGGCTCAGTTTCAGGTCCATTACTGTTCTGTTTTCATTATATATCGATGATCTATCCACAGTAAAAACTCATGGTCATTTTACTGTTCTCGCTGATGACACCGCACTGTTATGGAGTGGAAAGGAGGAAGATATTCTGAAAAAAAATATCACTTCTGATATTGACAAGGTGACGCGATGCAGATTTTTCGTGTTTCAATATAAGTAAAACAAAAAATGGAACTTTCAAATTTGACTTCAAGGATCTGGTTTTGGGAAATCAAACTATACTCAATAGTGAATGTAGTAAATACCTCGAACTACACATTGACCATAAATTGAAATACGTGGAGCATATTTCAAATCTGAACAAGAAATTATCATCAGACTGTTTTGCAGTTCGATTAGTATTTTGTAAACTGAGTTTAGATTCAGCAAAAATTACCTGTTCGGCGCTTATTGAATCCTACATTATCGCATTTTAGGATTTTTGTAGTTCTTAGTTGATGACTTTGGTCTTTGTACGGCAAAAAAATCAGCACTAAGAAATTTGTGTGGTGTAAAATCTAGAGAGCACTGCAGGTTACTGTTCGTGAATCATCGAGCACTGAAAATCACCTGTCTTATTCTGGAAACTGGTTGTTCAATTCATAAAAAATATAAAAATGCAGTTTCTACTAACAGATACAATACAAAATACAAGAACTTGTTCTCATATTCATCATCCGATTCCAAGATCTGCATCAACAAAGAATTCTTCAATATATGAAAATTTCAAAAATTATTGCTGGCTGATCTCAAAGATATATGATGATAGACAATTCAGAAGAGCTCTGAAAGTAGTGCTTCTCACTTAAGCATATTATAATATGAATGAATATTCCTGTGATGATTTATAAATCTTCATGTTGTGTCAATCTTCTCCTGAAGATGTTAACATAGTTAGCGGAACACGTATGGAGGTTTACAAAATCGGTTTGGTTAGTGGTAAAACAGTGAGTAGTATCTAGCTATATTTATTTATTTATTCATATACAAATTTAGACAATGGATTCAGAGGATTTGATTTGATTTGAAGTAATTGTCGGTTCAAATGAGGATTGGCTGAGCTTTTTTCTTGAAAATGTGTGATTCATGGTTGTAATCCTGGCAATACCTCGATGCCCTAGAAGTTGTGCAGATTCCACTATAAGCTGTTAGTCCCGCTCTTCCTAACCTTGCAGAAGTTTCGACTCCTGAGGATTTCGTTCCCAACTTCGAAGTATAGCGATATAAAAATTTATAATATATAAAATAAAAATTTATGTTGAGAAGTGTGAATGAGAAGTCATGCATTTACTCCAAAAATCGAAAAAAAAAAATCTTCGTAATATCAGCAACGTTCTGTTGGACTATTGGAATACAAAATTGATAATTATATTAATGTTACCTAGCTTTCTCGTCGACTTATATACTTTATTTCATTGCCTATTGTCTTCACTTATTTTATGGATTAGTGCTTCGCAATTTGCATTAAAATTTTATTCGACAATTTGAACTATTAACACTCAATAATTCGGGTAATACAGAATTGCTACTTCAATCGAGATACTATTATATTATTTGTCACGCTTATATAATATAAAATTGATGATTATGCAATCCTCTCACGATTTATCTGTCAGTTGCAATTCAACAAATTAAAGCATGACAAGCCAACAGTATTTTTTGATGGATTCAATTCTTTTCTTCGATTTATAGATAACAGCGTCAGATTCAGAGTGAAATATTTTGCCAGTCACTTATGGAATTAATCGAGTGGGTTTGTCCGAATTCAATATCAATTTCCCTAATTTCTAATTCAGTACATATCGAACACCATGGGTGTCATGTTATCACTGTGTCAATTATCCTAAGCAAATGAAACGCACTGTTGTGTCAATTTTTTCAGTGACAAAATTCCTTTCACGAAGAAATCATCCTACGTCTGGTTCCGAAAGTCCTTGCGGAGGAACTCACCTTCGTCGGGTTGTATATTTAGATTTGCTTTCCGTTGGAACCTTGGAAGACAAATTGTTTGATGCAAAATAGAAATGATAGAGTTTCTGTAAATAAAGGTCGCTTCGTTTGCGATATATCAGAACTTAGAAATTGAACATGAAAAATGAATTACGGTGAATTAGTAGACTTAAACTAGATGGCGTCAACTGAAGTGTTAGCAATTGTTTTAGTTTATTTCAAAAAAACAAACAAATGTAATGGTATATTTATTTTCATATGTTTGAAAAGAGGATATATTTCTCTAAAATTTGATGAAAATAATTCATCACCTTTTTTTGAACCGTTAACGCATTGTCAACTGTCATCTGCCATATTTTAAGTTGATCAGACGAATAGAAGTAGAGATTTGACCTAGATACTTAAACTTAAGTACATACCAAAATCGCAATTTGAATGAAATCTTGAAAAAATAAATTTTATTCGCTAATAGTTCATTTTATCGAGATGCAACAGGAGTACTTTTTTTATGTAAATAGCCCTGAGATTTCATAATTTCATATGAAAAATCTGAAATTGCGACGAACAAAAAAGTTGGGGTTATTTTTACCCCCTACCTCCCTATTTTGACACACCCCTGTATTTGATTTTGAGGTAATTTCAACTCCATTCGAACCGGCACTGAATAGTAAGTGGATGGACAAAATTTCAGAATTTCATTATACAAAATCATTCTCCGAGGCTCCCCTTTGAGGGGCTGTATCTTTCTTGGTGGACACTTCAGAAAAAAATGTTACGGAGGTTTTCGTAACTATTTCACCCACTCTATAGGCTCCCAAAGTTTGACAACCCATTTTAGAATCACCTCGTACATGTGATATATATCTGGGAAAAAGGTACTCACTTTTTTTCCACGGAAAAAGGTAATTTATGAAAAGTGACATTTTATAACCTGCCAACAGAGATGGAATGCCAAATTTTTTTCCCGTCACAGAAAAAATAATGTTAGTCGTCATTGCCAAATAATTCACGTTTGAATCTTATACACACAAAAAAAGAATCTCTTGTATTGAGCATGACTGCATTGGTCCAAGAAAATAATTTGTTTGTATATAACGAAAGAGATGATATTCTTGTTCCGAAACAATGATTTATTCAACAAGTCTCTTGTAGGAAAATTAAGATATGCATGATTGGAGACGTCTGTTATGTTGAAGTGAGAATTGAATTAATTCATATTGACAAAACCATTTACTTATTTCAAGAAAACCATAATTTTGAGGTGAGAAATACATCCACCAAGTGAAAACAATCATTTTCCTAATTTGCAACTATGGATTACTATTATTGAGAATTGTTCTCTTTCATTTCAAAATGAACGATTCATTCTAGTCAAAATTCTGTCAATCTTCAATAAACACATTGATATCTTCGATCCGAATTTATGAGTTTTTCATAATGAATATTTAGCTCATTCTCTCCAATGTGACTATTTTTCGTTTCAAAATATTGACTGCTTATTTGAAAATATAATAGTGTTTTTGATTCAAAACTGTGAATGATTCCTAATGAGATAATCAAACTCCACAGGATATTCGTAAAGAAATATATTTTTATGTCTTTAGTTGACAATAATTCCATGTGTACATCTTGGATCAGTTTAGTTCATCATGACCCCAAATGGTTATAGAATAATCCCATGCATGCATTCATTTCGTCCTCTTGAATTTTTGCTGAAAATGATAACGGTCACAAACAATGACATAAGTATTATAATTGATTAAAAACTCACCTCTATATAATAATGTAATATCGTGACTCTAGTAATATCATGCCTTCTGGAAGATATCGAGTATATAGATTCGAGATACTCGGCAGGAAACTTTCTCTCACCTAATTTCAAGGTTCTTTCAAGTCTTTGCAATACCTCATTTGTAGATAATACTTCTTCATTCATCAACCAGTCGTCATTTTGCTACAAAAAAATTTCGATAATACTGAATTCCTGTTATTTTGATTGAAAATTTGTTGATTCACTCACAATGACTATACCGAAATTTGCAAATATCTACTTACCAAGGGAATTCAATGTTGTACCTTCACCAGCTCTCTACAAGTTCAGGATTTGTTAGATATTTATGTTCTAAGACAATTCACACCTATACACACTCAATATAAAACATTCAAAATTTTCAAACTACGCAGCTCAATGCCGTTTCGCCGCTGTGGGCCTGTCATAATGATGTGAGCATTGTCAATAATGATTGTAGACTGGGGACTGAGTTTTGGCAACAGGATTGCTTACCCTTGATTTTCGAGGCATATTATTTTCATTCAAAGAAATACCTACTCATAGACTTGAATCAAGTAAATAAAGTATTGAATCAAAATGTTGCTTCTTCAATTAGAGAGAAAATATTAATATCATCAAGTTGAAGATATTAATTTGAGGAAATTGATATTCATATTTTTGAATCAAGTAAGTATGACATAAAATAGAACTATCAGAAGTCTTCTATTTGATGAAATTGTAATATCAATATGATGAAATTAGAATGCTTCATTTGAAGAAATAATTATTTATATTTTTGTATCAAGAAAATTACGTATTGCATTTTTGGTTTGAGAATATATTTTAATAATATGACACTATTATCTTGAACTTACCAGATTTTTTGACTCAAAAGAATATGCTCAATTCAAAGCAGATATACCATTGAATTTTCAAAAGAATGGGATTTCTCATTCGAAGAAATTTTTTTTCTGTGTGTAGGTTATTGATTCATAAGAATACTTCAATAATTTAATGACAAAAGTGGCATTGATATGAGATCAATATCAATGACGAAAATTTTATTTATACCCGCATATAATTATAACAACCCATGAATTAGACCAGAACTCAGATAAATAGTTTCTTCAACATTTTCAAATGCTGTTTAGCTAAAAATCAATAGAGGTTCTTCCAGATATTAAAAGTTATCACAAAATAAAACAGCTCAGTTGACCGTCTCCACTTCATTGTTTCTTAGGTTATTGTCGCTCACTCTACAATCATTTTTCTTCGTTATTTGCAATTTTTTCGATTGTCTTACACGACCTTTAAACTCCTTTGACAATAATTACTCTATTGCAATTCGACGGGAATGCTTGACAATGGTATATACTCCATTTCTTCATTTCATTTTGAAACAATATAGCTGCAATAATTTCCTCCCACGATTAGACTCGCTGATTTTTTCAAATTGGACTTTTTGTAACGTATTTGAGATATTTAACTCACTGCTGACTATATTCAAGTCAACATTTTAAATTTCTATGAATGTGACTTGTATAGAATTGCATAGTAAAATTCCACCAGACATATTATACCGGTAATTCCAAAATATCTATCAGTAGATGAATAGAGTGTCTTCACTTGGATAGCGGGACATCTGTACTAGTATTGAGTATGTTTCATCAACAGCTGAAGGTGATGATCTCTATGTTAACAAGTTTTTGATTTTATCATTGAGTATTCACACTAGTGTAAATAATCAAGGATTTTATCTACAACTATCGAGTTAATCATCTATTTTCATAAGTTAATTTTAGTAATTTTATAGTCAAATTCAAATAGAAGGGTATATTTGTTCTACTAAAAAGCACAGCATTATATACTACTGTTTGTGAAAAACGCGACTCACCTTATTATTTTAATTTTTTCAATCGCCTTTCTACACATACACAGAAAAACAGGAGAATATTACAATTTTCAAATACCTACTTCTGAACTTTCAATTATTTATATGTTCACCTGTCAATTTTGAAATTTACGCAAATTTTTGGAATTCGATGTGAAGTAGAGAAATCATGTAAGCGGTCGAGTGATTTTTCTTGAGTTTTCAATGTAAAAATGGCCGAGTATGCGCACCATCTACTTATTTCCATCTTTGATTTTTTTTTATCGCTTGGAGCGCACGAAACATTAATTTTCTCGCTTGTGGTTAGGCCATCTATGCTAATATAGCTGATTTTTGGGAAAATATAAACTCCGTCATTCCATACGCAGGGCATCCCATATTGTGTCTAATCTGTGTGGCCTACTAGCTGAGGTAGAAATGAGCGAGATTTGACAAAGAGGAGCGAGAGAGTGACCTAGTGACAAAACGAGCGAGATCTCGCTCAATCAAGCAAGCTGTGGCAACGCTGGGAAGCAGTCACAATATTTGGTCAACAGAGATATTGGCGACTCTATTTATTTCTTCATCTAATACTCACTCTTTCGCACTTAGCAGAACCAATGATTCAATCTTGTCATTTTGCATACTTCACGGTACCTGTAGAACAGTCAACCTTCAAAGGATTTACATTCTGTTTCTGATTGGTCTTGTTCCAGAACAATAATTGCCTTAAAGTGAAAGAGAATTATGATTGTTATTATACCCACTAGCGCACTAGATACACAATATTTGAGCCTAATCTGATCGATCAGCAAACGTTATATCAAAATGTGTTTCGCCTTCCAATTTGTTAATAAGGTATTATTTATTAGAATGTATCTCATAATCTGGTAATGAAATGACCATAATTACTTATAATTATGCCGTCTAGGTTATATTTATTCAGATGATGTTGTAATATGAAACATATATCTAACAGGTCTAGTCTAGTGGCTGCCAAAGACAAATTCTGGAATTACTGACATTTATATATTATAGAAAAACATAGAACTGTATTCAAATGAAATATGGAATCTCTTAATACGGTCATGATTATCATCATCATTATTATCATCATCCTGTGTGTGGATTTCGTCATTCGGATCACTCATTATAGGTATTATTTATACTTCCCATTTGTTTTTTAACTATTGAAAGTATGGAGTACAGATGACTTTTTTTCTAATAGTCTTTATCTTCATGGAATATCTATACATTCTCTACTTCAAGGGACTTGTAGACTTTTTATAAACTCCAAGATAAACATGTGACATTTCCCAACTGATGTTCGAAAATTACCTAGGGTAGGGGAAGGTTGATTTATGGTGTATATATATATCGATAGGGAGATGAGGTAGGTGTTGAAATTTTTCTTGAAATTTTGGATGATATAAGTTCTTGGAAATGCTTATTCCATTGGTGAAGAATTCCAAAGCTTTATTCGACATATTTCAAGGGTGACAACACAACGGAAGGATGTGCTGACTGGGCCTGCCGTATTCGTCTGACTGGTATTGCTATTGATGGAATGATAGGAGAGATTTGAGGAACATTTCTCGTGGAAGTATCTATAGAATGAAAAGTCGCCGACTGTTCTAAGGTGTTCTAATGAGGTCAAAGAATTATTGAGTTTGACAAAGTGACATCACTCACCAGGCGAATGACTCTTCCCTGGATGGAATCTAAGAGCATCACCATATGTTTGGGTGCTGAGCCCCATATGTGAGAATATTATTCTAACACTGGACTATCTGTTATAGATCATGAGAAGCTGTTGAGGTATAAAGTAGTATTTTGCACGGAATGAAAATCGCGTTTTTGTGAAGCAGCGACAGTTCTAAAAAACTCCCCTGTTATGGAGGAAAAAAGTTGTGTTCACATATATGAAGCTTTGCAGCTTCGAAACATGTCCCTTCTTTGAATTGCTTACATTAAAGTATAGTTTTGGTGGAGTGGACTGGATGAATTTTCGCCCTGTCATACTGAGTTCCGCTTTTATAGAGAATATACAAGCTTGAGTTTTGGTGGGGTTGAATTCAACTACGTTGTTGGATCCAGCAGGATCGTGATTGACAGCGTTGACCTGCCTTCGTCATAAGTTCTTAGTTTCCTGGGAAGAAATAGGAATTCTAGAAGATAACGCAGTATGGAGAGTACTATCGTCTGCAAAGCTGTGGATAGGGCAAGTGGTTGCTCCCAACAGGTCATTGACATGAAGTAGGAACAATGTTATTAGTGCCAAATTTGATCCTTGTGGAATGCCGAAATTGATGGCAATGGTATCAGACGATACCCCGTCCACAACCACATGAAGAAACACTCGATAGAAAGATATCATAGCTGAGGTGGTAAGCTGTCTTCGATATTTCCAACGCCGCAGCTAGAGATTCCTCATCTTTTCCTAAAGAAGCTTGTCATGTATGGGTGGCGTAGGCAAAGCGAAAGCCATATTGTCTATCATTAGTGATTCCTGAGCTCTACAAATATTTGATGAGCTCAATATTGGCCTTCTCCATCATTTTGGAGATGACTGATAACAGGGCGATTGGTCTATAGTTGATAGGCAGGCTTTTGTTGCCTTTTCCGGGAATTTGTTGGACTCTATATGTATAGCTATATTACAGCAAGATGGAAATATACCCAACTTGAACGAGATGGTGAATAACTTGCAGATAATTGGTGTCAATTCGGATGCATACTTTTTGAGAATGATTGGTGGAATTTCATCAAGACCATGAGCCTTATTCGTTTTCAGACCAAGCAGTATGCGCCTGATAGTGCATTGACGAAAGACGATTTCGGGTATTCGACATTTAACGGGTGCAATGTCTGGCGGCACTCTTTCCTGGGAATCTAAGGTGAAGTTTGCTGCGAACATCTGTGCAAAAGGGTTCGTTTCCTCTTTCGATATCGTTGCCAATGTGCCGCCGGCTCTGGAGATTGGTGAGAATATAAGTAAAATTCCTTCCGATTTCTTTAGCGAGGGATCAAAACAAACGGAAGCCATTGGGACAATCCATGAGTTTTGATCTTATTTTGGCATTGTATGATTCGTTTGATGAATTTATTGTTTGGCTGCAGTTATTCCTGGCTTCAACATATTCAGCTCAAGTCACAAGGTTACGATTTTTGAGGCAGCAATGATAGATTTGTTACAAGGCAACAGCTCTGCAACAGTTCAGGTTGAAACAGGATTTCGAAGGTGATGATATTTTCGGAGAATGAGGTATGAATATGTGTCCATTCCATCCGTGATAATCTTGGAAAATGCCGCAGCACACTGTGAAGGATACTCATAATCAAAGCATATTCTACACCAAGGAAACTCGGAGAAAAACATTTGGAGCTGTCTTCGTCTCTGGAGTTATAATGCCATACAAGACGTGAGGGCGCTAGAGCAGTTGATGGAATGAAAAATGGGCAGGTTGAGGAGATGAGTGTGTGATCAGAAATATCAGAGTTGCCAGATGGAGCTCGTATATCTATGGTGTGAGGTGGTGAATTATCGCTGAGAAATGAGTCAAATGTTTGGTTGAGGAATAATTGACATCGAGAATTCGTGTGGGTTCTTTGATAAGCTGCTCTGAGCCGTGAGTAATGACGAAAGCTCCGGCTTGTCGCTCAGCTTCATCCGTTTTGTTTCAGTATACGAGCCAAGCAGTGTTAATTGTGTATATTGAAGTCGCCCAGGACGATAATCATTTCTGCTGCTGGATGGTTCTGCTGATTTAGGTCAAGCTTCATCAGGGACAAGAACTCGAAGAGCTCTTCATAGCATGGATAGATCATTTGGTGATGAGTAGAGACAAGATATTATAGGTCTGTTTCTGGCTGAGGAGTTTGAACCACATAACATCAAACTTATCTGGTTCTAAAGGTATTTGTTGATGACATGAGAGATTCGTTTTAGAATAAAGGCAGAGTTGTGTGGAGTTCGTACCCAGGATAGGGCATATAGCGCGTATTGGTGGATGAAATGACCTGTGTCACAATCAGGGCCAATGTATGTCTGGCTTCTCAGTTTTTACTTAGCGTGGAAGGAAATTGAAATAGGATTTTTTTTATCGCTTGGAGCGCACGAAAGGGAATCCCTATAATGTTCAAAGAACATCGTGCGTTCCTAGGGAGGATAGGGACAGGAGGTAGGTATGGGAATTTTTTTTGAACTTTTGTAGATTATATGTTGATGGGAATACTTCCACAGGCGATGAATTCCAGAGCCTAGCCGTTCTATGGATGAAGGAGTCTTGATAAAGTGCTGTTCGACATCTTTCGAGGTTGACAACGAAAGGATGTGCTGACTGGGCTTGTCTAGTTCGTCTGATTGGTATTGCTAGTGAAGGGATGATAGCAGAGATTTCCGAAGAACATTTCCCGTGGAAGTATCGATAGAAAAGTGAAAGGTCGCCGACCTTTCTACGGTGTTCCAATGATGTCAAAGAGTGAGTGAGTGTGGTTTGGGTTGTCCGGAATTGTCAACCAACTACCGAAACCTCACTGTCATATAAATAGATGTGGTAAACAATCAAAAATAGTTACGGCGTACAAAAAGGACCATTATACTCTAGTGAATGTTAATTGTTAATAATCGTCCATTGGATTGTGTGAAATTCGAACAAAACAAACCCTCAACTGGACCTATTCAACAGATGTAATTAAAACACGCGAAAGAACGGCAATTATTAACTAAATTAAGTGTAAATTGTTCCTAATTTATTATTCTTTATAATGGGTGGCGTAACGTGAAGTGGAATAATTGGAAGAATTGAGTACAGAAAAAAAAGCAAGAACAAATTGGCATTCATTCATATTCAAGCACCTGTGAAAGTGTGGATTTGATAATTGGAAATCAAAATTGTTTATGGCAACACTCCATTGTTGGTAACAGCATATCAAGTGAGTTGAAGTATTAAAACAGGACCTTTTTGAAGAATGATATAGAACATTGGTCCTTCAGCCTGAAAATTATCAAAATGAAACATAACTAGGTAATTCTCCAAATAGTTCTACAATAACATAAACAGTTTTCAATATACATGGTAGTTGAGCTTACACAGTCGCAAGAGATTTATGAAAATGTATACTTGCTTATAAATTTGAAATTACGTCCTCTTCGTTTACAATATTTTCAACAGTGCAGGGTTGCCGCTTCTACTAGAAAGTAGTAGCAACTTTGAAATTTCAAATAGAACTTGCTTATAAATTTGAAATAACGTCCTCTTCGTTTACAATATTTTCGATAGTGCAGGGTTGCCGCTTCTACTAGAAAGTAGTAGCAACTTTGAAATTTCAAATAGAACACCCTGAATATTCGTGTAACTCAACGTTTTGAGGAATAATAAGTGGAACCATCAAAGTACTTATAATTATAGTTACCATGTTCTTATATAAACTCATATTAAAAAAATAGTGATTTATACTCCAAGGTAGTGAAGAATATCATTTTTACCCAGGGACTAAGATGATGAGGGTATGAAGGTATGAAGGTCCCGTGGTAATAATATTCTTTACCTACGACCATTATAGAAAGTAGGCAAGAACACACGAGATACAGCCTCAGTAAGTAGCACTTTACACACAGTAAGCACATCGCACAGTTCAGTCTGGAGCTAAAATGTACTTCTTTTTTCCCTTGTATAATGAATAAATATTTCTCACGGCACTTCGCCAACACCACATACATTTCCACGGAGAATCAACTTAATTCGACCAAAACTTAGTTGGCTGCTGATCACCTCTGACTGTCACGATAATACACCGGAGATAATGGAAAATGCTGCAAAACTTTGATTTGTGGCCGGAAATTCAAAGATAAAAGTATGAATTGGAATACGAAAAATTCATGGAATGTATATTGACAACATAAGTACATAAGAATTTTTTTTTCATAAAGTGTACTTTGTTGGTATACTTTGAGGGACTAGGAAATGCGTCTACTCTGGTCACAATCAATTCAATGTTGCGAAGTACCACAGTAATGAATAATCAATAAGTTACATAACTTGTATTCTTTGAATTTTTGCAGTTGTCGAAAAAGTATAGTGTGCAACTTGAAGGGAAAAGTACTTTTCTAAATCGTGTATCCGCAGCACTCGCCCTTCAGGCTCGTGTCACAAACTTTAACGATCGTGAGGAAGGTTTCACTTTCCCCACTTGTTCCACAATACGGTATTTTATATGTAAACTCGTTATCAATAGAGAATAGAAGTACTTTCGGATACTAGAGAGTTAAGAAAGTGACAACTTCTGATGTTTTTTCAATTTCTATCAGCAATCGGTAGATGCACTAAACCAAACCCTATACATATACCTGTTAATGACTAATCAGTCATAACCAAATGACTTATATAGAGGAAGTCAAGGCGAGTAGGTAGGTATATGTATACATGAAAAATAATATAATTTGCTGATGCACCACAGTACAGGGTATTTCAAAAATTTGGCCTGAAACATTATAAACAATATTCCACCACGAATACAAAAAACTAGGGAGATGATATATAGCGATTATTATTATCAAGAGACGATATATAGACATATGAAAATGTTGCGGTGATGCTTAGATGATTCAACCAAATCAAATCTAATATAATCGAAATACCTGTGAGCAGATTACATATAAGTATTCATAATATCGCAATTGGCTGTGACGAACGTACCTGACATTCCTAATAGCGTGATGATTCTGAATAACAGTACAACAGTACATACCTACCTACATTTGAAGAACAATAATTGTGCCAAAGGTGACACATTCACATAAATATCAAGGCTGGCCGATGATCTCTTGAGATTGTTTCATCTGGAAATAAACAAACTAGTCTCTTGCTTGGCAGACGACTCGTTCTAGACGTCCTCGCTATATACTTTTACAGTTTCCTGTATTCCTAGTCATCTTCGGATCAAGTTCAACTTGTTGCAGGTGTTTTGTTTTGGTTGTTAGGGGCAACGACTGGCCTACTGCCTACTAGTTACCGTTAAGGATTCGAGAATAAACGTGATCGTGTTGGTGATGTTTCGTGGTCCGATGGTTGAAGCAGATGAAGATGTTATTGATGCGAAACATGTTATTTGATTGCTGAGGATTGGAAAGTGATACGGTCTGATGCTCCGACGGGTTTCTGATTTTTATCTGCAAATTCATTTCAGCAAATTCATTTATTTGCTAGATGAAACAATGAACGTGGAAGGAGTTTGACCAAATTGAATGGATTTGGTTTTGTTTTGTTTGAAAAAGCAGTAGATTGATTCCGATACAGCTTTCTTCTATTAAGAATTTATTAGTAGGAACTTATTTCAGGAAATGCGTACTTTCAATTTCCTCCTAGAACCCCTTTGAATACCAACCATACAGAGTGTTACTAAACTCTACCGAAATCTCTTGTGGGGGACTCCCATGACAAAAATAAGAACATTTTCGGCTATGCAGTGACTTCTACCGAGGGCAGCTGTAAATTAATAAATAGAAACGAAAGTCAGAAGTTGGAAGCTAATATAGCTGAATTCTTGGAGCTGCCAAATTCGAAACTCTATACTGGCTTTGAGCATTGTTTTTATCGTTTTTCTGCTACTTTATCGGCGGATAGTAGTGCCAATCTGACAACTATCAAGCCACATGGAGATTGGACATTTTTGTCAGGATAGCAGATTGTCAGACAACATTTTACAAGTATTAAAAGCGGAATCACTACCTGCCTGATAAAAGTTGAGCATAATTAATTAGAAAATAATGATTTTTGTATTTTCCTTCTGCTGAATTAATGTAGGTATACATACCCAATGCAAAAGCAGAATAATATATATTTTTCATTTTGAGCAATAGTGCTAAAATGACATTTTTGATAAAGACAATTAAACTTTCAATAGTGTTTGTGGAGAAACTCGAATTGATTAACGATGAGACTAAAAGCAAGATAGATGGAGTACCTCCTGTAAAGAATATGGCTTGTTTTTATGTTCCTCATGCTTTTTCTTTTTGGTAAGACAACTTTTGAGCAATATCTGTATAATGCAAGGTATAATATTATGTATCACTCGATAGTGATCAGAGATATAAGTACGTATTCATTTCATATAATTTTTATGACTGCTACATTATTTCCTAATTTTTATTAGATCGATTCATGGAATGTCGCCGATAGGTATTTTTAAATGGCGGTCCAGAATATTGATAGACGCTGAATATTCGCGCTATTGCAAGATAAATTGTTTCTAATAGCGACTGTGTTTTTGTATACCTCGTATGCCCCGGGTAATGCAGCTCTATTACCGTGAGTTATTGGATTTTTTTGTACCTAGTTTCGATTCTTATGGGGAATTCGTGACCACTAGTGATCTGGAATTGCATAATATTGAAAGAGAATAAAGTGTGCTTGATATGGTATGTAGCCACTATCTCCAAGAGAGGACAATTTATATACCTATGTATTTCGTGAGGAGTTTATGTACAGGGTATCTCCTGCTATAGACTAAAGCTAAAGTAGGTAAGTATGAGTAGCTCGAATTCGCAATTAGCAAACGTCAAATTTTGAAGTGAAGGTGACCAACAAACATTTCTCATCAATGTAAATCGGTCCTTTTTGAAATCTATATTTTAGGAAACCAAATCATCAATCTGATATTTTTGACGACGAACTATTGATCAGCGTTTAAGAAAGCATAAAGCACTTGGCACAAGTTTTGTTATTTTGTGTTCAAAATACCTTTTACCACCACCTCTACTAAATCAATCTGGAAGGAGTTATCCAAGTATAGCAAATACCTTGTTTCTTATCACTTCCAACTGCTTTCTGCTTCTATTTTAGAAAATAAAGATAGAGGGTTAGGATTCGGTTTATGTTGAAAGGAGCAAGTGATTTCATGAGACATTTTGAAGAATAAGAAGTTGTCAAAAGGCTGGAGGTGCTCGACAATTTACATTTATTCAGGAAGTCAGTATGGCCGATATAACAATTTCTGGTACCACCATATCTATGCTCGGTATTTCCATCAGCAATACTCTTTCATGGGAGAATCATGTCCGATCCATAGCGAAAGCTGCTTCCGTGCAAAAATCTACTTTATGTCAACAGCTTCTCATGATCTACAGAGCACAGATAGAGCCAGTTTCAGAATAATATGTTTTCTCATATGATGTTCAGCACCCAAACATACGCTGATGCTCTTAAATTACATCCAGAGAAAGTCATTCGTCTGGTGGGTGATACCACACTCCCTAGTACTTTGACCTCATTAGTACACCTTAGGAAAGTCGCTGACCTTTCACTTTTCTATAGAAACTTCCAAGGAAAATGATCCTCAGAAATCTATACTATCATTCCATCACTAGCAATAACAGTCAGACGAACTCAACATGCCCAGTCAACACTCTACCAAAATGGTTCGTCTATAGAACGTCTTTGGAAATCTTTGATGCAAGTATTCCCAAGAACTCATAACCTACAAGAGTTCAAGAAAAAGAACGATATACTTACTTACCTACTTCTTTCACGATGATTTTCGTGCGTTCCAAGTGATAAAAGAAACTTGAATTGTGTAGGTTCATCAATCTTGACCAAGATAAATTCTGTTTTCTTTTTCGCCTAACATATACACTTGATCAGAATTCTGAACCTTGAACCACCCTGTATCTGTTCCGATTAAATATCAGTAAATAGTGAATCAAGTCGAGATTGGGACATGTGGGCCGATTTGTCCGATAATGAATAGTTTCGACACAAAAAAATCCTAAAGTTGAAAAATCTCGATTTTGAACACCCTATACCTCTCTAATCTTTTCGATAGACCCCAAGTGTGATATATCGATGAAATAAGCTCTTCAGGAAGAATCTAGAAATGCGATGAAATACAGGGTGCTCTTTTTGAAATATCAATGCTGCAACTTCTTTCTTGTAGAAACGGCAACACAGCATTATCGAACATATTTTGAATGAAGAGAGCGTATTCTAAAATATAAGCATGCACATTTTCATGGATTTCTCCCAAATGATTCTCGATATAAAGATAGTGTAAGCTCGTCGTGACATACACTGTATACATTAAATAATATGTAAGGTGTATTGAAATTATACCGTATTTTATTATATTCTTCCTTGGTGAATAGATTTGGAAAAAGGACGATGGTCTACCTGAGTCCGGACACAGCTATACTTCTGTCCTTTTCTGTTTTCAAAAAATGCATTGATGATTGAATAAAGGAATAAGATATATATATCGAGCTCTGTCTTTTCAATTCCCCTAGAATCAATGATTGTCAGAAAAAATTTCGAGGGTTAGATTATTTGTCAAACCGCTGTAGGTAGAAGTGAGAAATGGGGCTATTTTGACTAGAATAACTATGAGATTTACAAATAATAAACAATAGGGTGTTCAAATTTCGAATCGATAATTTCCATAATCAATTCCTTAGATGGCTATTGCAAATTTACGTCATCAGATATTTCTCCACTTCATTAGATATAGGAAAGATAATTTAAGTGTTCTACGTGGTATCACATATAGCCAAGCAAATATAGTTGTTTTCTGTTGGGATATAGAAAAATGGAAGATAAATAATTGTTTCAATATAATTTTAATTGTGTCGGTTTCCCACCTCTTCCTGCAGTCTACATTCACATGTAAATTTTATCTGAATTGAAAACACCGTGGACTGATGACATAGCACATTGCAAATTCTCTATAAATCTTCTAGTTTTGATTTCAAACTTTCAGTTTCTTTTCGCATAATCTCAGTCTCATTTTCTTTCTCTGCGATCGTATCATTCAGTAATCCCCAATACGATGACGACGGAACTCTTTTTTTGAACGTCTCTATTTTATAAATTGACGACACAGCAGACTCTTTCAATTTGAAATCCATCAGCTTGAAAGAATCTCTATCAAAATGGGCCTAGAATTCATATTTCTTGGACTGTTTTTTCAAGTTAATTTGAATATTTACCTCACATATTGCGGATTTCTTGAAATTAATTTTCCATTCCGGACGTTTCATTGCATTCTTCCATGACATTATCTTTAAAGGATCATTGAATAACTTGAATCCCTTTTCTAATGAATTATCGCAATAATGTACTCAGCAGGACATTGAAATAATTTAAAATGCTAAATTTTGGCGGTCATAAAATTTCAGTGACAGTGACAGAAATTCGAAATAATTGAAAAAAGCGGGCGGGACGACTTTGGTGTTTCGTGACATTGTCAGGTGGGCAAACCAAATGAAACAAATTATTAAAAACCCCAATGGCTGTCAGTTTTGTGTCCGGACTCCTAATTAGGTATTCCCCCCAAGGTCCTCTATTCGTGGTAGGAGTATGTACAGTTCCTCATGACCCACCCTGTATACTGAATGCTGGTCTATACATGTATATTCTCCATAGGACTCCGAATTCCTTATTTTCTGTATTCTGTGGAAGAATATTTTCGTATGCCGTATTGTATTGTATTGGATATGGACAACATCCATTTTATTGTCATGCATAAAACATAATAAGTATTCCTATTGCATAAAAAATGTCAGCAATTATCACAAAAAAAATAACCGAGGAATAACCGAGGAATTGCGAGGAATTGCCGAGGAATTGAGAGGAATTACGAGGAATTGCGAGGTATTATGAGGAATTGTGAGGAATTGTGTGGTATTGTGTGGCATTACGAGGAATTACGAGGTATTCCTATTCAATATAGTGAATTATGAGGCATTATTTTGGCATTGAGGAATTAGTGTACAAAATTTTGTTCAGCGAAATGCCCCTCGGTGGAATCTCATTGAAAGTCTACATCTTACATCAGATAATCTGTATATTCTACGTTCAGTTCAGTTACCTATAAATATTCATATATCAGAGACTTCTGAAGCCATTGAAGAATCCGCAAAGAACATAGCTCATTAGCTGTGTTTCAACTTTCATCTGAACGCTGATATAAAATAAAATCAAATTCAAAATTATCGATGTCTATTTGAGGATATCAGATTACACCAGGATCACTAGCTATATAGTAATTGTGCAAGATTTCATGAATAATTCACGAGAAATAAATTAGTGTAGAGCAAATATATACATAAATGTGTTTTCACATTCTAAATGGCCCTGAGGTCGTGAGCAATGCTGCGTTCAGAAAACCACGTTACATTCACGCAGTCATTTCAATGCGAAAAAAATGTATAACAGTGACGAAAGATATATACGCTTAAATACTTTGGTTTTGTACATTTTTCGTTCTATGATCAAAATTGCTTTGTACGACGGCTCTGAACTCTGCCATTCCCAGAACGAAACTTTTTCTTCACGTCTCTGCCTTATTTACAGTTGAGTAGCACCTATACAGGAGTTTCTGAAATTGGAACGCTAAATAATAGTAATAATAATATTATAATTTATTCATATCTACATTCATGATTACAAATTGAGTGTATAATATAATAAGTACAATATATGTACATGTAGAATGAATATGTTGAGAGATATGTAGAGAAGGAATAAATTGGTAGCCCTACAGAAGATCAAGGCTGTGCGTAGGAAGTAAGTAAGAGATGTGTATAATATTAAAATGAACCTAAACTGAAAGTAAAAATAACAAATAATGTGGTTTCTAGTACAAACACGTTCTATAGTGCCAGTTGTGATTGTGTGATAGTGATTGTTGATACATTGTAGTCTTGAGAAAACATGATTTGCGTATATCTAAAACCTTCTTTTGATTGTGTTTTCATACACTTTAGCTAGACTTAATATAAGCGAGATAGGACGATAGTTTGCCACATCCAGCTTCTCTCCGCTTTTGTATACAGGACTTACAGCTGATTTCTTGAATACCATTGGACAAGTTCCTTTTTCGAATGACTTATTGAAGAGGTATGTTATTGGTGCAGTTATATCGTTTATTATTATTTTTACATGTTCCGCCCTCAGGTTATCCAGTCTCGGTGTCTTTCTCTTCTTAACGAATGAAGTGTGTAAATGAAGTCGAGAACACCAAATAAAAGTGGAGTAACGAAAACAGATTTTGAAAGACATCAAATTCATAAAGATTTGCCCTAAATTTTTGCCATTATTATACACTCATGGCCTGGACTAGTGTAATCGGTGAAATTGACGAACCTTTTCTATTGAATCAGCCTTTTCCATTCCAGGGATACTTGATGATTCTTCTCCTTTCATATGAATCGCACGAAAGAGAATCGGTATTATGATTGTGAAAAATCTTGCGTGTCTGAATTGACACTGCTTCTCTGCAAGTTATTTACCTTCTCTTACAAGTTAGGTGGATTTTTTTCTATCTTGCTGAAAAATAGATATAGTCCAACCAATCCCCATAGAATAAAATTGAAACAATATAGTGTTGGGTTTTAAATTCAGGCAGAGACAGAGACAGATTGGTATCAAAGTTCTAGAAAGACAATAATATTTTCATCATTTTATTTTATCCTCCTCGGGCCCAACACAAAACTATTGTTAATTTATTGATGCCGAACGAAATATAGGGATTCATATGGTGGTTAAAAACACTAATTTCCATGAATACATTCGTTTCCCAAGATTGCCATTCTCTGAGAAGTATGATATCTGTTATGATGTGATTCAATTCATTTCCGAATTCAATAAGGATATTCCATCATCATGAACACTTCGATTTTTTTTCGGAAATAAATTTCTAACCTATAGTTTCATATTTGGAATGTTACAAATACTATTATGTTGATTCATTTTCAAAATTTGAATACCCATTTGATTTTTCATCCTATCTGTTCACTGTTCACGATAATTCTCAATGATATACCAATGATACCATTCAAAGCTATCTTGTTGATATCTGTGAAGAAAGTATTCCCTGAGAATATCTTGTGAAGGTCCTTGATGAATATATTTTGGATATCTGTGAACAATATCTTATGGATATTCTTGAAAGACATTTATGAATATCCCTGACGAATATCATATAAAAGTCCAGCTATTTCCACCTGTTACATCCATTGGACATCCATAAATTAAACATCGGAATCAACTGGATGTTCTCTGGATATCCCAAATATCCAAAATGTACATCCGATGCATATCCGTTACATAGCCGTGTGTTGACTGGGTAGTTCCTTCAGTTGTCAGCTGAATTATTCTATAACATTTCGGCATCCTCTGACTGTCCTATAATTTAGAAAAAGACATATATGAATATCCCTGAAGAATATCATATGGAAGTCCACCTATTTCCACCCGATACATCCATTGGACATCCTTGAATTATACATCGGAATCAACTGGATGCTCTCTGGATATCCCAAATATCAAAAATGAATATCCCATGCATATCCCTCGAATAGCCGTGTGTTGACTGGGTAGTTCTCGGCTGAATCATTTCATAACATTTCGGAATTCTTTGAATGTCCTACAATTTACAAACCTATCGCTTCACTATTTATTGGCACGGTATTGTCGCAAGGTCTTTTATTTTTGCCCAATGATAGTGAACGAGTTCAGGCATGCCAAAGTACAAGAATCAAATCGGCGGAAGATCATAATATATTGATGTGTGTAAAGAGGAAACGATATGGAGGAAAATTATTAATGATTGTCGATTAGCATTCAATTTGGTCATTGCAAACGGAAACATTAACTCTTATTTATTTTTATCTGTGTTGTATGTTAATCATGGGAATATAAAATGCTTTACTATCGAATTAGTCCGCTTTCATTTCCACACGTTCCAATAATAATTTTTAGTTGATACATTTATGTAACGTGCCATATCTATGACTCCAAATTTTGTAAAATCGACAAATTATGTCATTTCATATAACCCACTCGATCGATTGACGAATGAGGTTTTAATTATTATAATCGTTACATAACGTGTTTGTAACATGCTCTTGATAAGATGACTGTTCATAAATTACTGTAGAATTATTATTACATCACCATACTTTGCCTTTGGTGACATTTCAAGCATTCCTTTCTTCGAACATTCTTCAGTGATTTCCAAGTTATCAAGGAAGGTTGCAATGACAGACGATTGAATATTTGTTGACACCAAAAATGTAGATATTAGCTCCAGGTTGTGTTGTCTTCCGACACGTGGCGTAAAACTTACACTTCACCATGGAATTAGCAGTTAACAATTCTCTCCCATTCCTAAACTTACTGATTAATACAAAAAATGATGAATTCACCTTCTCCATCTATTGAAAACCGACTCACATTTTTTTTTATCGATTGGAGCGCACGAAAGGGAATCCCTATAATGTTCAAAGAACATCGTGCGTTCCTAGGGAGGATAGGGACAGGAGGTAGGTATTGGAATTTTTTTTGAATTTTTGGAGATTATATGTTGTTGGGAATACTTCCACAGGCAATGAATTCCAGAGCCTAGCCGTTCTATGGATGAAGGAGTCTTGATAAAGTGCTGTTCGACATCTTTCGAGGTTGACAACGAAAGGATGTGCTGACTGGGCTTGTCTAGTTCGTCTGACTGGTATTGCTAGTGAAGGGATGATAGCAGAGATTTCCGAAGCACATTTCCCGTGGAAGTATCGATAGAAAAGTGAAAGGTCGCCGACCTTTCTACGGTGTTCCAATGATGTCAAAGAGTGAGTGAGTGTGGCGTCACCCACCAGGCGAATGGCTCTTCTCTGGATGGAATCTAAGAGCATCAGCGTATGTTTTGGTGCTGAACCCAATATGTGGGAACAGTATTCTAGAACAGGCCGTATCTGCGCTTTGTAGATCATGAGAAGCTGTTGAGGTGTAAAGTAGCTTTTCATTGACGTAGTAATCCCTTTTTTTTTTCATGTCATCCGATATCCCAAATTAGCTGCTTTTAACTGCCTCTTTCATAGACACTTCAATATTCTTCAGATTTCAACAAAGAATTGGACATCATAAAATAAATTGGTCACAACAATGGCTACCCACCTCACCTTATTGATAGAATTTACAATAGACATCGACATCAACCATAGTTTAATACCACTCAATAGTTCTATAACCTTTTTCTCTTCAATTCCATTTTTAGGTAAAGTATCCAATGATTTGAAGAATATTTTTCATCGTTTCAGCACAGATATAAGCATTTCCTTCCATACTTCAGACACAATTTCTCATAATTTCGTTAATACTAAAGACAAATTACCACCTACGTCTCTAAGTCAGGTGTATATCGAATCTCTTGGTCGAAACCCGATTGCCATGCACAACATATTGGTCAAACTGGTAGGAGAATTCATACGAGAGTAAACGAACATGTGAAATGTATAGAAAAATTTAGAAATACTATTATTGACGAAGATATCAATACCCAAAGTACATTTGCTAACCATGCTTATTTTTCGGAACTGTAGCACAACAAATGCCATCAACAGTGTTATATACAGGCGGATTCACGGTGATTCACTGGAGAACGCAACTCAGGATTATTCTATATAGTTGTGTTCTATCGACCTAAAATATTCTCAGTGTTGCGACGTTGCCGCTTATATTGAAAAGTAGCAACAACTTTGATTTTGTAGATTCTCCCTGAAGAGCTGATTCTATTGACCTATAACATTTTTGGTTGCTCCGCCTCGCAAACGCAAATATCGCTTGTCTAACAAAGTGTCACATTTGATCCTAATAAAACAATGTACTATTCCGCATATCTCTATGATACTTTGACCTTTGACGGTAGGAAAAAAGGCCCACATGTCCTCCCTTTTTTGTTGAATCTCTTCGATAGATACTTAAACCATATTTCCTCAAAGTTAACCACACAAACCGGGTTAACAATAAGTTAACCAAACAATTTTCCTCGAAGTGTATTCCAAACTATGACGTAATAGTTAATCAACCAAACAAACCAGCTCACTGAGGTAGTTCACGTAGTAGTTGAGGCTTTTGATTGGGCAATGGATTGAGCTCTTGATGTTGTTCTAATCTGGAGATTATATAATTGATAAGAAGAAATAATTATACTTCTTAAAGAGATAATTTTGGATTCATTTGGAGTGTTTCTCAATGAGATTTCTCATTATATTATTTATGAAAATGAATATTTGATTCATTCTAAATTTGTACACAGATAATTGTTTCCATTATTTTGACCTAGTTCGTATCTATGATACATTTTTGTTATTATACAGATGATGAATTTCTTTTTCAATATGTCAGTATCACTACTAAAAGCCTTAGCCACAAAATTAACAAAAACAGCTGATAAACTGGCATCTGTCAAGCTCGACAAGTAAACCGTGACGTCATAATATAGTCACCTTGACGCGAGCCTTGACGTTATCATATAAAGTTTTGCTGGTTTGCCTGGTAAGGTTCCAGGAAAAATGTCTTCAGAAATGAACGGTTTCCTGAATAGCATTAACTTTTTTATTTGGTTGAAGATGAATAGATATACCTACCATTGGCACCATATTGCGACATTTTATGCAAGACTACCTGTATATCTATCAAATAATACATTCTGAACGATCAGAAAAAAAAATAAATCCCGTTGATATATAGTTAATAAGGCAAGATTAGAAAGTTAAATTGGATTCATTGATAACCGCTTGTCTGTAAATTAATTTGTTACAGTTATTGAATATTATATAATGGCTCATTGTTTGTCTATTATATTAGTTAGGTAGGTATACGTATAAACATTGGAACATTGCACAATTCGATCTCGAACCAGGTTAAATAGATAAAGTACCTATTGAATATTATATAGAAACATACGCACGAGAATAAACATGGTAAGTAAGTGTACTTTATTGGTATGTATGTACCTTACGAGAGGTCTCTCAGCCCATATGTGTTCTGTGTAGGCTTTGTTACTAATTCCATACGCCACCTTGGAGAATTGTAGCCGACTCTTGGACTGGTGACACATGCAAATATCTTGTCAGTTCGCGGAATTGTAGCTTCATATACTTGGCTGGGGTTTATCACACTCCACATTACGAAAGCCGAGTTGAAATTGATGTTTCAAAATTTGTGAATATTTTGTCGACAGTTATAATGATTCAAATTCGATCGAAAGTTTCCGATTTTAGGTTTGTAATGATGATCAATTCAGAATGCTATTATACAGGGTGTTAAGTGAATGAGTGAGACAAACTTCCTTGTGAGAGTTTAGAAAATAAAGTTTATATAAACGTGTGTCCTAAATTGCTTCGTTTTCGAGATACAGGGTATAAATATTTCCTTGAAAAAACGTTTTTTCAATCATTACTCGAATGTCTTTTAACACATTTCAATGAAACTTAGTGGTTTTGTTGAATGATGTGGTTAAATTCGAAATAATATTGTCAGTGGCATCACAGTGGGTTAATTTATCGATATTAACGGTTAATATTATATTGTACGCCACTGGTTTTCCTGACTTCCATATTTTTTTAGATTGAACAATTGAAATATCAACTTTCTCATCCTCTGTGTTTCTGTTGTATCTGGCTTAGTAGGAATTGGAGGAAACAATAAAAATGTGCTTGAATCCAAAAAAGTTTGTCGCACTTATTCTCTAACACCCTGTATAGTTATTATTCCTAAATAAGAATTGAGATTTTGATACTGTGAGATCATTCATCTTAGAATAACGTTGCAGTATTTTTTTTATTATAATCTTTGGGTATCTATGACACCATTATCTCGAAATATGTATCATGGATTTTAATGACTTTGAAAAATCCCCATATAACACATCAATTAATGAAGCTATGTATGTGCATGTGAACAAGACATCAAAAAACGAGAATGAATCCGAGACAAACCGTGGAAATTTACATTAAATTAGCATTGGAATATGAATATCATCAAGCAGAATCAGGTGAAAACAACTTTTCTGTTTTTTGAACCTACTTATTCTTATATAATTCTTCGCATGATGTGTGGCCAAATATAAAATAATTGAATCGGTCAAGTAGAAAGTTACATCAGTAGTTTCCTGATTTTATCACTTTGAGGATTGTATGTTATGCTCAGTTACAAAAATAATGACAGACAATTTTCCGCCCATTCATTGAACTCCGATACCTCATGATTACCTATCCTCTATACCTTGCTTTTCATTATGTTTTTATTGAAATCTCGTTGAAGGATAGAAGGAAGAATGATATTATTTCTAGAATGTCGATATTTTGTTTAAATAATTTTTTTTCAATTTTTTTTGTGTTCTGGTTCCTACGAAAAGGGATATCCTGTAATATTCAGAGAATTCGTGTTCTGCTAAAATTTCTGAAGGTTATAAGCCTCGGGGAACACCTCCCTTGGCAATGTGATCCAGAGCCTCGCTGTTCGTTGGATGAACGAGTCTTTGGAAAGAGATGTTCTGCAGGTCTCCATCTGTCCAAAGTGACCACGAAGGGGTGCGAAGCCTCAACTCGGCGGGTTATTCTCGCGGGGACTGCTGAGGGAGGTACAATTGTTGATATTTCAGAAGAGCATCGTCCATGAAAATATCTATAAAATAGAGCCAGATCGACAACTTTTCTACGGTGTTCCAGAGAAGTGAGTGAGTTTGTTAGCGACATCACCCAAGAGACGAATTCCATTTTTTTTGGCAGAATCCAACAGTTTATGGGTATGTTTGGGTGCTGCACGCCAAATATGGGAACAGTATTCCAGGACGGGTTGGATCTGTGCCTTATAGATCATAAGCAGCTGACTGAAAGTGAAATAGCTCCTGGCCCGAAACTGAAAACCAAGTTTTCGGAATGCACTTTTAGCAATTGATCTCACGTGATTTTCCCAAGAAAGGTTATTGCTGATAGTAATACCAAGCATCGAAATGGATGTCTTCAAAGGTATGGTTACTCCTGACATGCTTATATGTTTGGCACAGTGAGATCGGCTTTTCTAGAGAAAAGGCATGCTTGTGTTTTGCGTGCATTGAAATCTACCAAGTTATTGGATCCCCATCCGAGAATTGTTGCCAAGTCCATATTTATGTTGTCAACATTTCTCTGGAGCCCTGGAAGAAAAGGCGGTATGGAGGGTACTATCATCCGCGAAGCTGTGTACTGGACATGAAGTTGCTTCCAAAGAATCGTTGATATGGAGTAGAAATAGTGTTGGTGCTAGAATTGATCCTTGACCGCAGCATTCATGGTAAGAGAGTCGGGTGAAACTTCGTCGACCATGCAGAATTACTTGCAATAGGCCCAACTGCCTATTAGGTAGATACAAAAATGTTGATGGGTCTTTTCTTGAAGAACGCTAAATTGTGATTCTCTGAAAAAAAAAACGTCCGTTTTCATTGGTAAAGAATTTTGAAGTGTCGATATAAACAACAAAAGGAGAAACTCTTGTCTATCAAGATGGTCCAGACGTTTCGATTTCAATGCATATGTTCGTTATATGATCTCCTTCGGAGTTTCCATGTGGCCATGTTCTCTATTTTCAATTAATTCAATGATTTTTTGTACGATTTCAAAGTTCAAGAGTTAAAAAAACTAGTGATAAGTCGTTGAAATTCAGTTTCATGTTTCATGAACATCACTCTGTCACGTTGGATCCACTACATTTTCAGATTGTTAACGTACTTTTTGAAATGTTAAGCCTGCTAATATAAGTATAACGTTATATTCTGCTGTTCCTGTAAAGTTGTCGTTTCAGATTTTCATTCAATTCATTTGGAACTAGAATTGCCCTAGAACTAAATGATACATTCAACTAATAAATAACGTCATACTTAAGTGCTCAAAAAAACAAGTGCGGACCACTAAAGTTTTTTGACTTTTTTTAGATACTTTTTTGGAAATTGAGCGATTTTCAATCGGAAAGCTGTGTTCAAAAGATGTGTCCTTTCTGTTTGAAATGCATTATTCAAAACTCCAAGTGGTCAAAAATAGTGTTACATAATCGAAAAAAGTTTGGGAGCTGCCATATTCCCCGGAATTTTTTTCATCCTTTTGCGAATTATATTTCTCGTATCTTCAATAAGTTAATCTCTTGTAATGGTTCTGGAATTTCCTACCTTCCTCATACAGAATGCGAGATATTAATATTTTTCAAGATTCTGATGACATCGATATTCAATTGTGATACGATCGAATTAATTCCAGAAGAAGACATCCATAAATGGTTTTGACAGCAGCAGAAATTTCGACAGCAACAAAATAAAAGTTTTTCAGATAATTCATGAGTTTATGAAATTATGAATCTTATTCCGTGCTTTTCTAGATGAGTCCATTCTTCGATTTTTTTATTGTGTCAGTAATGTTTTGTATCTGTGAGCTGAAACAGTTCAGAGGTGGTTTCAGTTTGAAAAAATTGTGGAGATAAAATTAAAAAATATATTTTGAACTTCCGGACTTCGATCTGATAATAATTATTGATTGGGTTAATATAATAATCAAAATCCATGAATACAGCAGTTTTGATTAAATAACTGGAATAATTTCCGTTTCCTGAAGAGCTGTTAGTGCAATGAAACACGATTTGGTACCTGCCTTTTTGCTCATTTGCATCTTCTGCTTTATTTTATTATAACCATAATATAAGCAATCATGGATGAAAGTGAATGATTTCAGTAGTGTGGGTTTTATAAATCGAAGTTTAGAATTGGAAATGATTGCACTACGTTACTATAAAAAAACTAATATTTGTTAACTGATTGGAAGCTACTTTTACAAAGACACATAATTACGATATCTAGTCGTATACTTCTTTTCCTATATGTCACGTAACATATAGGTAGGTAGGTAGATAGGTAAATGTGTCAAAAGCTTCACTGGACTTCTGAAAGAATATACAAGTAATTTAATTGATTGCTGAAAATATAGGATATGGTTTTCAGCTCATTTCAAGAAGAAACATTCATAGTAACGAACATATGCCCTAGACTTCTTAACTTTCTACCTATAAGATGTTACAATTATAAGAAAATATTCGTTTTCTAATGATAACTTCAGAACTGTTCTAGATGATTTCATGAAATTTGCGTCTACTAAGCACCATTATGAATTTTTTTATATTTCTACCAGTGGCGTCCGTATGGGATGTATAATGGAGATTTTTCTACCAAAATATGGTGCGCCCTTGTTTTTTCCGAAGATCAAAATCATGTTTGGAATTCTCATTAATTGAGATTACATGGAAAAAATAAGACAAAAACACATTTCACTGCTTAGTAACTGCATGTCAGATTGCATAACAAATCTAACAGTATTGAAGTTATAATACGGAAACGAATTTTGTCTCAAACCTTTAACACCCTATTGCTTTAAAGTTGAGAGGTTTAGGACACATGTTCATAATATATAAACTTTTTTTGTTGAAATGACCTATAGGAAACCCTATCCTATATTTCAAGCCATCCATTGATTCACACCTTGTATATGATTGAATGCAGATAAAAAAAAATCAAGAAGAAGGAGGTCAGGCGGGGAGAAAGGGTAAAATTTCGGGATTATTTATAATTTCCAGCTTTATATAGTTATTTATGTACCGATGAGGACGAAACATTGTCTATTTTAATCGAATCTGCAAATTGATAGCCGAGGCCTCAGCCGAGGCTAGCAATCAGGCGAGACAATAGACACTTTTTCGGTGCATATTACACTTTTTCGTCGACCTCAAACATTCATATTCACATCATGGTCCTATTCACAAGTCAATCAGATTTCGTAAATAAATAATTTGACAGCAGCAAATGACAGTTGTTGTCATCTCACTCTCTGCGCGAACCAGTGTTGCCAGTTCGAATTTTATTTCATCAGCTAATACTTTGTCAAAAATTCAGATCTATCTTATGCTGTACGAATTCCAAGAAAGAATAATATGTAATAAACCTATGACATTAAGTACTTCAAGTAAACAGAAAATGTATCTATTTCCAACAAAAAACATACGAACAGAACAAACATTCTCATACAAAAATAATCATATTCCTAATTGTCAATTCGAAAATACTCACGAATAACACAAAATACAGTTAGGTACCTACTCATAAAATTTGAGTAAGAATCAACAACGAAAATACATAACGAATCAAAACATTGAAGGAAGGAACAAACTGATGTAACAGAGGTATATACAAAATTGAACTTGATCTGAATCAGTATCGTCCTTTTTTGGTTTAAAGATATCATTAGTATCTGGGGACCGGAGCCTGCACTGGACATAACAAGAAGCCAAACTTCGTCCGCCCTTAACAAATGGGCGGACGAGGCACTAGAAGGATATTGGAGGCGTATAGGCGGCTGCAGGCAATCGAGAGACCTGGTGGCCGGTCCAAGCAAGCCAAAGACGGCTTGGTTACTGGGCAGGGATCGCCACCACGCCCCCCGAAAGGTTGAATGCCCAGGATCAAGTGCCGCCATATTCTAGCTTACGTTATATGATAGCTCCTCATCCCCATGTCCATCCACCCCCACTCACTAACGAGTGGACTTCAACCTTATGCATTTGGCAATCTGCATATGTTTTATAAAACCCCTTACTTGATTTCAGTCTTCCGACTTTTAAACCTTTTTGTCTAATGTGTGTTTCCTAGCCTGACTTTGCGTGGTGGTTCCCTACCCTAATGGGAAGCAAAATTGAGTTTATGTCTTATTATTATTGGTTAACTTTTTATAGGGTATCAAAGGAGAGACTCTTTTGTTCAATTATCTGATGATTATTATGCAACTTTCATTGATATTGATTTAATTCCGTTCTTTTATCTTATATTTGATGAATTGGGCGCCTGTACTTTATTCTTCCGAAGCGCGGGTCTTGATTTAATTGTCTGTTGGTCAGGTCGTGCAGTAGCGGGTTCTCGTGGGTTTCCGTTCTTCCGAATGTAGTATCCGCGTGTTGTCTTATGTAGTTGTCTATGTAGTCTGGATTTATGTTCATAGATAAATCTATTTGGGATATACCATGGTGCGTTTACTGCCATTCTCATTGAGACATTTAGAAATGCCTGTATTCGCTTTTTGTATGTTTCTGCGCATTGGCCCCATGCACTTGATGCATACAAAATTATTGGAAGTAGAATGATTCTTATTAGGCGCAGCCTCAACTCTAGAGCCATGTTGCTTCTGCGACCTATTAGAGGCTGTAGGTTTTGCCTTGCGGCTTTACCCAGGTTTAGTCGTGTTGTAATGTGTTTTCTGAAAGTGAGTTTGTTATCTAGGGTTACCCCTAGAAATTTTGCCTCGTCTGCCCATGGGTATCTGTATGTCGTTTAGTAATTCTTATAGGGGTACTGACAGGGCACAACAGGTTACGCAGACACCTATCACTCATAGGTGTGGAAGATAGTCCCACTTGCCGTGAATGCGGAGAAGATGAGGAGACATCACTTCACTTCCTCGGAGAGTGTGAGGCGTATGGAAGGATGAGATTCGAAATCTTTGGAGTAGATAAACTACAACAGGAAGATTTGGCCGAATTAGAGTGGACGGACATCCTGACCTTCATCAGAAGGACGGGAAGGTTCGAAAAGGACAACTAAAAGAGGGATGTGTAGATATGTGGAGAGCAGGGGTTGGCAAAAAGGCCCCATGGGGGCCTACTTGCCTGGCTACAGCCTCGCCACAATACTACCACTACTACTATCATTAGTACCTAATATATGTATATCAATTACATGTTTTGTGAAATCAATTTGAACATTGTCGTTCAGAAATTAGAACGTAAAATGTGATTTTTTTTGGGGTCGACGAAAAAATATTGCTATAGTAAAATATAAGTTCAATTAAATAATGTTTCCTTCTTTCGTGAAATACCTAACTTATTGTTGAAGAGCAGATACCAAAAGTTCATATCCTATGAATCATAGGTTGACGATGTAATATTCACCTTTTTGTTGATGAAGAAGAAAGAAGATAAATAATTGGTTATCAAGTTTGTTGATCGAGGGTAATATCATTTGTTTTCCTGAGAACACCACGATGCATGCCGAATATAAAAAAAATCGATCCATTACACATGATATTATGAGCACATCGATATTTTTTTTTTCAACCAGCATCATACTGAATTATTTCTTCAATAATTTCCATAATATAATTTTCATCAAAGTTTTTCTTCATTTTCTTTAAATTATCAAGAACATCCCGTTATGATTTGATTGATTGATCTATGGAAAACGATCCATTTCAGCTAACAAGGAGATTTATAACTCAGTACTATTAAATGTGACCCGGTTTTTTTTCTATAAAATACCTAGTTTTTATTCACATTGAGACTATCTTCTATCGATAGAAAATCGACGTGATTAGTGAAATTTTTTACCCTCATGCCATTTAGTCACGGGAGTAGAAATATGAATAAATCATGTTTTAGCTTTCTTTTGGGACCAATGTCTCATAAATCGGTCAATGGAAATCACAGTTGTGACAAAACAAGAAAGTGTCATTTCAGAATGGTTACACCTACCACCTGGCGTATACCTGTGTACTAATTAGAAATGATAAATGTTCCAGAGGTCTTTTATCTTCGAGATCTAAACAAACAAACCAATTGTTTTTTAAGGAATTAATCGATTATCTAACAAAGCATAAAATCGACTGAAGTGTATAGTAACGCATTCTCATTCTGCTACCTAATTCAACATTGTACAATCAAATTAACCAGGTATATATTGACATCTATAATGAAAAAGTTAATTTGAATAGATAGAATGAGGGATTTTATGTTCTCCGTTTTTTTCGAACATTCTACCAAACAACTTTCATTTGTTACACATAATTTATTTGTATGGGCGTGATGAATGTGTTTCCAAATTCAAATGATAGGTTTCGTTTTTGTTGTCAAATTCCCAATTTTTTTTTAATGGGGTGATTATATAAGATGAGTACTACCTACATATTATGGCTAATGAATAATTGTCCTCTACTTAAATTAGAAAACCGTGATTTTATTCTTTAGAATCGCTGTTCTTTCGGGAAAGTGTTTCTGACAGCCAAGCCAACTTATACTGCTGTGTTTATAAATCATAAACCCTCTAGAAAATAACACCCTGGCAACTAAAACACTGGAATTTCAAGTGAAAACAACCCTACTTGCAACTCGTCATTTCGAAGCCCTTTTCATCGCTATAGTACCTACCTACATCCAATAGAATAACTTGATATCCATAATTACTAAGGGACCCTAGAAGAAAGTCCATAAGATATGAAAAATACCTAATTGAATCAAGGTTTCAAAATACGAATATATTTCAAATAAAAAAACTCGTAAAATAACAAAATCGATCAATAATTAACCATATTTCACTTGGAGGATAAGCCATTTTGTGATATTTGTTGGCTATACAAGGTAGATTACTCAATCTTATTCAGATGAAGACTAATCGACTAAATAACAAAAAGAACAAATCAATAATGCAATTCAACATCGGTTATTCGCGGGAATCAATGTTACCAGGTGGCGCTCGGTTTTCATCGTTCCATGTCAAAGCCACGTCAAAACTGGGTGAAAACAAACTCAATCCTCACTCAATGTACTCAATCCCATTAGTGCCATTAGATTGTGTACTGTGTACTGATAAGAGTGATAAGTTTTCAAATTTCTTGACATTAATTGTCAATATTCGATCGAAAACGATAATGATGCCTGTTGTAGATGTTCTTTTAGCAGATATTTTGCTCTATTTAGATGGAAAAAGCCGACCAGTAGTGGAAGGAGGAGCAGTTCTCCGTGCTAATCATGTGATTTTGTGTGAAGCAGAAGAATTCAACAAAAGGCACATTTTTGCACTTTGTCTACAAACTTCGGCGATGAAATCTTCCCCACATGAAGTAAAATTGAAATTGGGGTCCAGATGAACTCCTGTAGAACAATGGATTTGTATTTGTTCATGCAAAGCAGGACAATCTGGGTATTGTAAACATGTTGTAGCTGCTCTTTTATATATGTCAATCGATTTGCTCGTCATGATTTGTTTGAATTGTTTGAACTATCTCCAATTCTTCACCCGTTCACTGTACACTAAACTAATGAAAATGGAATAATGTGAAAAAATTAACCAACCCAACCATCATCACTACCAACAGTGCCAAGATTTTTTGCCATTGACAAGTTTGACTACAGCTACAGCAAGCTGAATGCAATGTAGTCTATGCACTTTATCCATAGACAACAGTTTGTTTTCCCCCAGTTTGAAGTTCGTATTATGTAACCTAGATGTCGCCCACTTCGTCAATTTCGCGAATAGCAGGAATTGAAAATTTGAAATTATAAATCAAAATTCACAAACAAGAGTTTCATCATCACTGGTGGCCATTTGACAACAGCCAAAAGCAAAGAATAGATCACATCAGAAACTGCAAAATGACATGACAGGATGACATGACAGAATACATGACAGAATGACTGCGTGACAAGTGATACAAACCAAATGAAAGTACTAAACTGTATGACCTAACTGATATTGAACAATGAGAAACTATTGTAGCTAGAATATTACAGGTATGAGGTAAACAATATATTAATTGTGAAACGATGAAATTAGAAGATGAGGAACACGTGATTGAGGTTAGATGGTTCAAGAAAAGGAGTGTCCTCTTTTATGCAGGAGGAATATTCTCCTTCCTCCCTGTAAAAAGTATACTGTGTGGAGTGTGGAGGCATTTACTGTTGAGGAAATGTCTCGACGAAATTATTGTCTAGAGACAAGGTTTCTTCCATGTGAATTCATGAAAATGCTATTTCCTTCTTTTTGGGTTATTCTATCAATTCAAGATCATTGAAGTACTTTCTTCCTCAAGTTACAGAAAATCAGCACAATCCGGCAACATTGATATGACTGATACGGGATTACGCGAAGTCCCCACCACTGTTCCATTTTATGACGCAGACTCCGCAGACACAGGTTACGAATTGTCACAATAAAATTAGTCCGGACCCATTTCTTGTAAAAAATCATATTGATATTCATCAACACGGTTTCTTCAAAAAGCGCTCGGTGACAACAAACCTTGTTCCATACATTCAAGATATTTTAGAAGATTTCGGGAAGGGATCATCAGTGTGCTCTGTGTACACCGATTTTTCTAAGGCCTTTGATAGAGTTCATCACCCAACTCTCATCGTAAGGCTCGAAAACTTCGGTGTGCACGGGACACTATTGAAACTGATCTCATCCTACATATCTGAAAGAACTGAATATGTGGCCTTAAACAATGTCAACTCTACAAATAAAGATGTTACCTCCGGGGTGCCTCAAGGGTCACATCTAGGTCCCTTATTATTCAGCATCTTCCTGAATGACATAGGATCATAGGAAGATGTTTTCGTTTCAGTAAATATTGTATCTTTGCAGATGATTTGAAGATATACAAAGAGATCAAGTGTGACCGTGACTATGAGCTACTGCAGGATGACATCACTGCTTTTTCTGAGTTTTGTATTAGACACAAGCTGCTCGTCAATCCTGACAAATGTATGATGATTAATTTTTCGCGCTCTATCACTCCTCCTCATAAAGAAATACTGTTGAATAACACTTGTATCAAATCATCGGAAAATGTGAAAGACCTAGGAATTATATTAGATGTGAAACTGTCATTCGAAAATTTATGCTATTGTGCGTAAAGCCATGAGGAATCTTGGATTTATAATGAGAATGAGCAAAAACTTTCAGAATTTGTCAACTATCTCAACATTGTATAATGCTATTGTTAGACCAATATTGGAATTTTCCACGATTGTCTGGAATCCATTTTATATTAAATACACTTCACGTATTGAAAGAGTGCAACATAAGTTGACAAATTTCATAAATTACAAATTTAACAAGTAGCGTCACTATTATTCGTATAAGTCAAACCTAACTTTTTATAATCTCAACTCCCTAGAAGATAGAAGGATATTTTTTGATGTTATTTTCGTTTACAGGCTGGTCAATAATATGGTCGACTCTGAATATTGTCTTCAGTATTTTGAGTTCAATTGTAGTCATTTTGGTCTTCGTAATAGAAATATTTTTTTGATAGATAGGTATAGGTCTAATTACTTATTAAATTCGCCAATGCTGCGTTGTTGTCTAACATACAATAATCTTGTCAGGAGTAGTCAGGATATAGATTTTTTTGGTCAGAGTCTCAGTTCGTTTAAACGGATTGTAAAATCATATATTTTTCGCTCAAATCAGTGAAAATTTATATTCCTTGAATTGTTACATTAAATTAAATTGTTACATCATCTCACTAATTTAGCTAAGTAGTTATAGTTGTAGTATAGACTTTCGATTTGAAAGAATTATATTATATTTTTGTTACTAAGGGCGGCCTTGTAATAGGATAGCATATGCTATCTGTTGGGCAGCCGAAATACTAAATAAATAAATAAATAAATAAATAAATGCAACGGAAAATGTAACTAATCTCAGCACATATTTCTTTGATGAAAATAAGCCGATTCAAAACAACTTACCTCAGTCTGAAATTGGTCCGTTGCCGAGATACAGGGTGGTCAAGATGAAAAATGGAAATCGACAAGTACAGTCGTATTAATGAAAAGCGTACAAGTATATTGGAGGGAGAAATTAACGTCATCCTATTTGCCTAAAACGGGCTATCAGGAATGATTGTTTACCAAATGTTGACAGTGAAGTTATTGTCATAGGTTGTCGAAAACACAAAGCATTGGCTGAGCCAGTTTTACACAACTAAAACTAGGATCCCGAAATCATCTCTTTTTAATACTTGTACGCTTTTTCATTGAATACGACTGTACATTCCAAGAAAGTATTTTGGAGAATCTACAGTTACCACTTCATCATACTTCATCATTTTCAAATCGAAATATTCCGAAAACGGAACACAGTATCGAGTTTTACCAAAAGTACCTTTTTGGTGTGAAATTGAATGATGTTCAAGTTCACATCAAATTTGGATTGAAAAATCTAACCTCAAAAAAGTTATGTTCAAAACTACTCGGTACGAACCGTGTAACTAGCGCCCTCTATGAGAGTCAGATATAAAAACAAATGCATGCGATATGTGAAATTCCAAGAAACATCCATACAAAATTTCATCACAATGTTGCCAGTAGTTTCAACATAATCGTAAAAAATGTGCACAAAAAATATTGTTTCAACACCTTGTATCTTGAAAACGGATTACGTTACGGCATTTTTTACAGAGCAAACCCAACTCATTTTGCAATGTTCTACCTACCCTAGCAAGGGGGTTAGGTTTTTTTGAAACACCCTGAATAGATCAACTTTGCATCAAACATAACATGATTTGAAGCGGGAATTAGTATTTTCTGAAGAAAATCATATTTTTGTTGTTGATCAGTGATTGAAAGTTAGTAGCGTGATAAACCTACTGAAATAAAATAGACATTCCAGAGTTGAGGAAAAAAATATCAAAAACTTAAAGTTGTTATGGAACGTTCGAACTCGAGACACATGTGAAAAGTAGCGAAAGTCACGTGACCCTAACCGAGTAAGTAGTTCATTTTTCTTATTTTTTTCAAGCAAAACTTAACGAACAAATGCTATTTCAAAATAAATTTTCATCAAAGTTTTTCCCATATGATGCCGACTTTATGAATGACACTCTATAGTATTCATGCATCAATTTCATTAGGTATAGGTACCCCATTTTTTCGACCCGTTCAAAAAATAAATGGGAGGACATTAAAGAATATACTCACTTATATGTTTATCAATTTCCAATTTCCTGTGCAATAAACAAGGTTTGAAGTACGTTGCCATTGATTGATAGGTCCCTATAGAAAATATAGTAGGTGTAATAGGTGACGTAATTTGAAATTAATTTCTTCCTTTACATAAACAAACGTCATATATTTCACTTAGATATGATACATCGTAATGGATATTACTCCTTAGAAAGTAGTTTCACTTTGCAGAGATGTATGGTAGTTTTTTTGTTTTAACACAAACGCGTTATTGTTATAATGCATACTATCCCATTGTGTGAAATAACAAAAAAAAGCTTCCATTTCCGCACTCCTTTTATTAGCCATTATTGAAAATATTCCATCTTTATATCATCGTGCAATTTAACTTCCTATTAGATTATTTAGTTTTCAGTTTACACTGTACCGACTACTAATACCAATAACGACTAGGGTAAATGCACTGGTTCTCGACCAGTTAAAGGGAATCTCAACTTTGAAGATAAAAAATTCATGCAAAAGCTTATAGAATTTCATTTACCTAGGTTTTTTCTGATTCCTTGATATGTTTAGAATGATTCGTGAATGTTTTTTGAGCTTTCTTTGGCATTAATAAACTATCGAAATATCGATAAAAGGGAAAAATCTACAATTTCACTGGTTCTTGACCACCCCGCAGAGTTCTCGACCATTTTCATGTCGATTCTCGACCACCACCCATCTGAATGATTCTCAAAGAATTCAGATAATTGAAAAACACTTGATATATAAAACTTTTATTTATTAAATCATTTCATGTAAGTAAACAACAAAAAACGTAAAAATAAACTTGTTTTTCTAAATAGGAACTTAGTAATTGTTTTTGATTTGTTAAATCTATAGGTACGAACAAGGATAAGCTTAACATAAATCATATTTGTAATCTTTGGCAGCTGCAATAGTGTATGGTATATTATGAAACTCAGTACATTTTTTATGGAACCAATTCTCACAAAAATCGCAGCCAATATCCTTTTTGTCTTCATCTTCGGTGTTACTGTTCAAATTTGCATGGCGTAAGGCACAGGGAATCTTTTTAATTTTTGCTGAGGTTTCTGCAGGAACTTTTCTGACATTTTCTCTTTTCTCGTTGGACAATTTATCTTGTAGTCGGCTTTCTTTGAGTCGCTTCCTGTCCTCTTTCTTTTATTGAATTTCCATACTTCTTTGATGTTTTTCACTCTCTTTCGTTTTATAGTATTCCCTCCATTTATCACAGGAAATTGCACTTTGTGCATTTCCCATTTCCTTTCTATTTGTGTTTTTATTTCTCTTGATAGGATCAGGATATACGTTGAGTGGTTGTCAAATGCTTGACTGAGGGGTAGTAGATGTGGTCGAGAACCAAAAATTATTTCAAACTGGTTCTCGACCACCAGCGGTCGAGAGCTGAAGATAATCAAATTGGTTTTCGACCATCAATATATGAATTGCAAAAATAAATATCATTTAGATTTAATTTGATGGTCGCGAACTGATATTTAATAAGTAGATATGTAAATTAATCAGTATATGAAGAAAAAATCAAACATTTTTCAAAAGAAGTATATTTTTAGGAATAATCAATTATTCAAGATAGACATTGGTTCTCGACCACTTCGGTCGAGAAATAAAAAAGCTAAGTTTTGTGATACGGGTCCGCGACCACCGAATAATTAACGAAAAAATAATATTTATGTGTTTTTTCTGGAAATATAGAAAGAACTATATCTACTTGTTACTATAAAACAAAATACATATGCCTGATTCATTCAAAATGAATCTTACTTACTATTTCGTATCCTGGTATCAACTAGCACTTTCTGAACTTGAGCGAATACGCAGCCTCTCTCAACGGCAGACGGTAATTGACTGATTTTTGGCGCGAAAAGCTTGACTGTTATGCCCACTTTGCCGGCTGTTTCGAATTCGGAGAAGTGGTCGAAAACACATGTAATGGTCATTTTTTTGAAACAAGGAATATATCTCTTATTATTTTGTGTCAAATGACAGAATGGTCGAGAACCAGTGCCGGTCGGTTAACCAGTGCATCTACCCTATACCAACCGCACGACCATGTCAACTTATTTTTGTTGTTTAAAACCTGTCCAGAACAATAATTAACATTAATTCTCGTCGCAACTTTCACTAATACATAATTATGTTATGATTTAATTAGTGTCGATTGGGTATTTTATCATTTATTCGCATTTGTCATCATTTATTGATAGTATAATTTTCGACACTCAAAAAACACTCCGAATTTGAATTATTTTACGACAACCTGTATTTTCCGAAGGATTGGAGCGATTTATGGTGGATTTTTGCTTCAGTTTCGAGTCTTAATATGAGCATTAAGTCATAAATTTTAGACAAAAAGTTTTGTGTACGCCGACGGCTCCTGAACTGCCATTCTAGAATACCTTCTATTTTCACCTATCTCTGCCTAATTTACAATAATTGATACTGTAATTGAGGGTGATAGGCAGGGGCGCAACTAGCTCGGACATTTCGGGGGGGCTACTGCCCCAGGTTATCAGAAGAAATGATTTAGTGAGTCTGAAATATCACAAGGAACTACCACAGAATTATAATTTTGACTATTCCACTCTTGATCTCGAGAACCAATCAGAATCGACCATTTTCACGGTTTCTTATTCTGTATTATAGCGATATTTTTTGTTTATTAAATTCTATCGGACTTGCTCTACCAATACAGAAGCCGAATTGACCCACACGTGACCAACTAACCTCCTTTATCAGCGATAAAATTTTGACATCGTGTCTGGTCAAGATTGCTTTGTATTCAAATCTGACACAAGAGACAATAACCTAAGTACCTACTTCATTTTATTTACTTATAATTCGCGTTAGTGAGACATTTTGTACGAAAGGCGAGACAATTTCATTCTGGCTGGACGTTTCATGTGTAATTTAATAAGTTTGCATATTTGTTGACGGTCTGACAACAATACTAGAATTCAATTTTCCATTTGAAGTAATCTTCTTCAGTCACTCAAGTTATTGTGACCAACAAAATCCAGGTGATGTGGCTCAACTGATAGGGTTGTTGCGCGGTGATACGAAGGTCGGTGGTTCAAGCCCGTCGGCGGCAATAATTTTTTTTTTAATTATTCCATGTCACATAAATTCAATTTATTTTGTTCGAATTGGATAGCAAATGTATACACTCTTTTGAGAGCAACCATCTCCAAGATAATAAACAAAATACTGTTCATCAAAATTGTACATTCCACTTTGTGAATTACTATAAGTAGGTATTTGATTTCTAAAAAATTGAATTCTGTATTTCATTACTATCATTATGTTCTTCTTCGCAGTTTGAGTTGGAATATACTTAAATTATGTTTCCTATTTCTTATATATTATATTGTCCCATTCAATCATGAAATAGTCATACGAATTCAACTCGTGATACTATTTTTTCCTGGAAATATTCGTCGATTGACATACTCCAGCTTGCTGCTCTAATTTCGCTCATGACATTGATCCAAAACTACTCGCCTACGGCTCGTAGTTTTGATAACAATGTCATTGACAAAATTACTAGGCAACAAGCTGTCGTAACAATCACCAAATATTTCCGGCAAAATATTATCACTTGTGGTATTATATATGATAAAAAAAAGATAGCTTAATATAATCAGCAAACTGAAAATGAAATGATTAATTATTAAAGCTAACTCAACTAACGTGACAAATTTATTTTTCTCTCTTTTGCCGCATATCTATTCATTACAGTATTAAGATCAATATACAGGATGTTTCAAAAAAACTTAACCTCCTTGCTAGGGTAGGTAGAACATCGCAAAATAAGTTGGGTTTGCTCAGTAAAAAAATGTCGTAACGCCATTTGTTTTCAAGATACAAAGGTGTTGAAAAAATATGTTTTATACACATTTTCTACGATTATGTTGAAACTACTTGCAACTTTGTAATCAAATTTTGTATGGATGTGTTTTGAAAGTTGACACATCGCATGAATTTGTTTTTATATCTGACAATCATAGAGGGCGCTAGTTACACGATTCGTACCGAGTACTTTCAAACATAAATTTTTTGAGGTTAGATTTTTCAGTCCAAATTCAATGTGAACTTGAACACTGGATATCTGATGAATGTTGTCTGGATATCCACTGGATATCTAGTGGATATATCAATTGAATATACAATTATATCACTCCATCAAAAATACCTATTGCAATTTCCAGCCTAAGTATTTTATTCATGATATTTGATGATATTCTATCATAATGATACAATATCGGTTTTTTTATCGAATATCCATGAATTATATCCAATGTATATCCATTAGATATCTTTCATGGATAGGAACGTTCAGTGGATATAGGGCTATCCAATGGATATCTAATAGATATTGTGTGCTGTCTGGGGAGGTTGGTAGAATTTATGATTTATTTGTGAAGGAAGGTTTTGCCTCGATCGATAAGTAAATTTACCAATCCAGCTGTGATCTGGAATTATACATACATTTATTTCTATGATTTCACATGAAATTTTGAATGCGATTACGTCACAAAGTACCCACTTTCCCCTCACCGCACGTTTTCTGATCGTGGCGACCTTCCTAGTTCCCCTTAAAATAATCATCACTTCTACCACCTAATGTTTTATGTGGAATTATGCTAATAGTAATAAAAATTGAGTCCCATTTCCAATTATCGAGCCACATCTAATCGCAAACAATAGTTCCTAGCTATTATTTTTTGTTATTTTCACGCGAAATATCTTGGAAACCTAAGAACTTTTACGATATACTTACTTTCTTGAAGTATTAGTCATTATATTTATCATAAACGCTAATTTATCAAAATATTACGAATTAATTGAAAACCACACTGTATTTACAGTGTTAATATCAAATAAATAATAAGTATCTACCTATGCATATTATGATTTAACCAACTGAACGAGATTAAAAATGTAAATGCATGGATTTCCTATTATTGGAAGAACCGATTGTTCAATATACTTTCCAATATAGCGTGCAAGTGAATGTTCCACCAAAATCAAATAAAATATATAATATATCTACCCGGTGAGGCAGTCATCAGGACCTAAAACAGATATACAATAACCCATCACGATATATCGTTAAACTTCAACCCTTTATTTACGCATATTTATAATTATTATACTCATAAAATGGAATATTCAGTACATACAGTTTTTCATCAGGGGCGGATCCAGGCGATGCTTAAGGGGGGGGGGGGAGCATAGGCACACTATTGAGGATAGAAGAAAAGATGAATTTTCATTGGTATAAACCTCCAAAGAAAAATGTTTTTTTTTAATAAAAGATTGATTCTAGTTTTTTTTTTTGTAAATCGGTCGACAAGTTCCACATTAGAAGAGTGTTGCGGGTTAAGATCGCACAAACTGTATATTTTGGGAATTCAAAACAATTTCGGGAATAATATATTTTACGAATTTTCTGAATCTGTTCTTACCTCTGCTTCATATATCAACAAAATACAGAGTGACTATGTATGGAAAAAAAATCATTCGATAATAATTTGTGAATAAAAATATTTGAATTCAGATTGACGAGCTCCATCGAATTATGAAGCAAAATATGGATCATTTCATTGGAAAAAATGTTTTTCCTGAGCTACCCTGTAATTTGTTGACATAGAGAAAAAGAAAGCACAGATCCAAACAATTCGTAGAAGAGATTATTCAATAAGATTCTGAATGACCAAAATATGTTGAGAATTACGAGGATAAAGGGAGGTGACACATCTAAAGTGGGAAGCAATATCGAGAAAATGATTTTAAAAAACTCAAAATTTCAAGGAATAATCAATTCTTCACCTTGGATTTCCCACAGAAAGTTGGTAGGGATGAGGGTGTTGGGATAAGAAAAATAATAATGGTTATATATATGTATATTGTTGGATTACATATTTTAGGAGGCTTGAAATATGGAAAATATGATTGAAAATATCACAAAGAACTTACTTATATAGCTCAGGAGAAAAGCGATATGGGGGGGTTGTGATAACCTTTCCTCACGTATTTTTATGCGGCGGATGAAATTTCGATAATTTTATATAAAAAAATGCATTATATACTGAGGGTATAAACTACGCTAAAATAAACCGTTCTCGAGGCATTTGACTCGAAATAGGAGCTTACATAGATGTTCTTTGTCTTAGTCAATTCGAGTAATTTTCCAGATACCTCTACCTATGAATTCTATATCTACTAACAAACAAACAAGTAGGTAGGTACATGTAATTCCACATTCCTCATGAATTTTCGTTCACCATGAAAGACACCTTCCCAGACAACACAAGTGAATCCATTGGACAACCAATGGATGTCCAGCTATGGATACCCTGGACATCCATTGGATAGACGGCATTGTCCAGTATTTGTCCAATGGACATCCATTGGATAATACATGTCCAACAGTTTGGACATACATTGGAAGTCCATTGGCTTTCCATTAGACATCTGATGGATTTCCATTGGACATCCAATATTTGTCCTTTCCATTGGAAGTCTATTGGATACTCATCAGACATCCAATGGATTCCCAATGAAGATCCATTGTATGTCCATTACATTTGAAATACCATTGTATACACATCAGAACTCTAATGGATGTCTACCAAAAATCCAACTTATGTCCATTCCAATGATAAGTTTATCGGATACTCATCAGGAATACATTGGATTTCCATTGGATATCCAAATTTTGTCCAGCCAGAACGTAGAAATTAAAAAAAAGTTGTTTTGAGGGGATTGAACTCCGGACCCCGCTCTCGTGGATCACAACGCTAACCTCTGGACCACTGAGCTGTTATAAATAGTATAGCAAGTATTTCGTATTCACGGTATTTCACATCGAGAGAAAATGCAATTTGCTGAAGTTTAGTGCCGCAATAAAGCTTTTACACGGCCCTTATCAAAAGTGTTACAGGGTGATTCATCTTTTTCGGAAGAAACCCGCCGTATAATATTTGCCCATATCGATCTTATTTGCACGGCCTAAATGGTTTAAAATTGAAATTGGATGAAAATCAACTTCAAAATAAGTACCTACCTCTATATAGGTACGTAACCTACAAAAATGATGAGACGTATAAAATCTTGAAAAATAGTACCGAGTGCGAAGTTGTCCGTGATTAATGTTCATATATATATTATATATTATTGGTAAAAATATTTCAATTGAAATAGAAGAGTCATAAATGACACATATATACTTTGCGAAACGATTTCCATTGGATATGTATGATGGATATCCATTGGCTGTAAAAATTTCGTTGTCCATTGTACAACTACAAAATGGATGTCCATTGTATGTACAAATATCTATGTCCATTGTACATATACACAATGGATGTCCATTGGACATCCATGGACATCCGGCTACCTAATGGATTCAAAATGGACATCCAATGGATGTATGTGTGTTATCTGGGTTACCAGGATCGATATATCGGCATCTATTCATATTCAAAATATTCGATATTTATAAAGGGTAGAAAAGTCAGGGGGGCCACTTCGCTTGTCATGCAGTTTATCGAAATATTAAAAGAAAAGTTCCCGTTCTATAAGTCATCTGGTATCTGTTGTTCATAGTAGTCAAATAAAACTCGAATATTTTAAAAGGTGAAAAGAAGAAAGCTGTAAGCGTAGATCTAGCGATACACTTCACCTATATTCCTGAAGAGGGCGATACACTGCGCCAGTGTTGTTATGGTCTGCACCTTCGATCATACTGTTCAGAGGTCTGCACTAGAGATGGAAAACTATCGGTAGTATCGATAGTTTTTTAGAAATATGCACTATCGATAGTTTTCAAAAAAGTATCGATAGTGGATGGATGTCAATGTTGTCGAATTTCTTCATCTAATAAGCAATCTAATGAGTATTTTTATTTCTTACTTTTCGAAATCGATTCGTCTGTCTGCTGTCACCGTCGATATCGAATCGATAGTATCGAGTTTTTTTTTAACCATCGATAGTTTGCCACCCCGGGTCTGCACGACATTTCCATCCCTTCCAATGTTGAGCGGCAAATTTGAATTGATAAACGTTCATTTTTAGAATTTGTTTCCACTATTTCTCTTGATTTTTTGGTCATGCATTGACATTTTGGGGAAAATCCATGGCAAATTGTTTGAGTTGGCCTTCTTCATAATGAAATATGTTGAATTGATACTCATAAGTCTCAAAAATTCTACATAAATGAATATCCCATTCCCTCAATTAACCTATACAGTATACCAAGATAAGGATATGTCTATCATGGCGATCGTTTTCATTTTTTTGACGTTATTTAAAAAGATATAGGAAAACAAAAGACACATCATTATTGCCACTTTTTGAGCCCTACAAAAACAGCGTTGAGAGATTTTCCGTACGTTTCGTTTTGGAGAAACCATCATCACTATATATATACCCCGATGATTGACATCTTTGTCTTGGACACCCCATATATATAACAAAAATATTTCATTCACCCAGTATTTGACAAGAAAAGAAAACCATAATTAACACTTCCTTCTGATCGATCTAAACAATCACAGAACAATATATAGAAATTCTATAATTATGTGCGTGTGCTGTGTTCAGGTCACAAAATAATGGCTTGTGGAACGTCAACTATACAACTATCGTCGTTTTTCTTATTAATATCAAAATCTCCCTCTCAAACAGTCTTTTTCCAGAATAATCCCTTTTTCCATCAACGGTCCGAAAATTCCATCGAAAACGCACTGCGCTCAATGATCTCAAGCAGTGATTGATTTCTGAACTAAGTAAGCAAACATCAGGTCGCATAATCTAGAACTTATAAAGAAGGTGAACTTGGAAAAATGCGTTGCTAAAACTATATCCTATGCGCTGTTTTCCAGTGAAAACGAAAAAAACAAAAAATATGACTACAAACTTTAGCACAGATTAACAAAGTGACTTCAGTGTAGGAAGGGTGTATTTTGAGTCCGACCAGCAGTCTGGCAGAAAAATAAATGAAATAAACTTTTGAAAAAAACTTTTATATTTCAAAAAAATATCAAATAGTCAGAACCTAAAATGTTGAAGTAACAATTAGTCAGATTGGAATCCCCAAACTTTCAAGCTCCCTGCGTCTCGTTTCCTGTCATAACTGTCTTTATCATCACACGCATATGCCAAGAGGTACAAAGAAGGATGCCAAGCGACTGTAAAAGTGGCTGCTTCTACCGAAATATCAGCGATTTTATCACCAGACTCGACGAATCCTATGTCAATGATCAGATCTTCTGAGGCAGATGCCAAAAGTTGTCCATCATGACTGAATGATATGGTGCGAACAGGCCAGTCCATTCTGATTAAAAGGAAAATGGTATTTCATATGGAGTTTCTAGACAAAAATGAAACAGCCTCCAGGAGATTTTTTTTTAAAAAACGCCAAAAATATCTTTTGTCATCTGATCCATGGAGGAACCATTTAATCTCATCCTCATCTATTACTTCCCTGAATTTTTGTAACCAGAAGAAAATTGAATTTGAATAAGAAAGGCATTATGTACTGAATGGCAGATAATTGAGAAAGTAATTCAGTGGAGAAAATACTTATATTATGAATATTAGTGAAGTTTCTTATCATTTCTAGCATCCTATTGTTTGACACTTTTTTTGACGTTGATTTTATGAGTTATTCAATGCATCAATAATATAACATAACAATATCAGAGATGGACATGAATAATTTTAAAATGATGCTGGGCTTCAGTGCATCATGGCAACTTTGTTCATTTACAATGAATTATACCATCTCAGGTATTATGATGAATTTTAATTACTGCATGATGGAAATATCAACAGAGTATATAAGCTCTCAAAAAATGTATTGTCAAATATTGGGTTCCTGATTGGACTACATTATTTTATTACCATAAATTGGCCCTAACATAACAAGAAACCTTTCTTTGTCATGTCTTCATTGAATTAGCTTTTAAATTTTGGACCATACATGGTTCTTTTCCAATTGAAATGTAATTGGCCTATAAGGTAAAGGATAATGGCATGTGTGACAGATGAGGATAGTTAAAAAGGTGTTCCAAGGGATTTTTAATTCACTAAGTACTTCAAGCTAGTATTTTATCAATTTTTTAAACAAACATTCTCCTGGGAGCTAGGCGTTCATTTTTCATGGGACACTTATGATAAGCTCAGTTTGTCCCAAAAATCATGGTAGTTCTTGAAAATAGAAAAAGAGATATGTTGTCATATTCTAACTAACCTTGTGAATACTCGCTGACAAGCCAGCTCATTTATGTCCCATAAGGAAACTAAAGCATCAGCACTTCCTGTAGCAAAATATTTTCCTGTTGGATCAAATTCTATGCAAATACAAGTTCCTGGATGGGCTTTCAGAATGTGTTGCCTTTTCAGATCTGGATAACTGTAAATTCACATAGTGTCATCCAAATAAACTATATATAAGCTGATTAATAACAATGGAATCATAAATAGGTATATCTAAGTAGTTGATTTTTGAAGTATACTATGATGATATTCTCCTCAAATTTTTATATCTACAGGCACTTCAGACAAGTGAAAAATTTGGATTTAAATGAAATTTTAATTCTATAGAATGAGCAAGCAATTATTTTAATAAGTCCAACAACTTCATTTTATTAAGGAACACACTCTATACAAACCCAATGTGTGATATATTTTCAAATTCAGCTTTCCATTTTGAAAACTGAACCCTTGAAATACTCAAAGATTGAACATAATATTGGGTGTTTCATTTGAAAAAATTGGAGCAGAGGACATTACTTGAATTGGATCACCCTAAATATTCAATTTTCATTTAAAAAATGTAGCAAATTAGAATTGAAAATCAACCAATTTCAAGTGATTCTTCAGAAATAGATAGTTTGGATAAAAATGAATTTATTCAATATTTTACAAAAGCACTGATGTCAGTGACAGTGGGAAGATAAGTATGAATTTCAAGAACAATAATTCTTTATCACAGTAGTTCCATTCCTTTACAAAACAAAAAAAGAATACTGTCTGAGTAAGACATCACCAAAGAAAGTGACTGTTTATGTAAGTAGGTAGCAAGGTAGATAGGTACCACAAAAGTTATTGATATCCAAACTGTGTTTATTATTTCAGAAGGTTTGCAGAATTTTGATTATTGGAAATTTTGCAATTATTCTTTAGGAACTAATTGGAAAAATTTAGGGATATTGCAAAGGATATTGTCTTTTTGCTATAAATACATTTTTCTGAAAACAATGTGGTAGCCTCTTGTATAGCTATTGATATCAATTTCATTTGAGTAAGTTAAGGATTATGTCTTTCTGCTATGGACATTTTTCTGGAAACAATGTGGTATATAGCTATTAATATCTATGTTGCCTTTGAAAACATCTAGGAAAACATCATTAACTTTTTTCCACTAGTTTATGTCATATCACTGAAAAAATAGCTCTACTTATTCTCAAATTTCAGATTCTGAATTTGAAAATCAGTTAAAGTGAGATTACTTACTTCTCAATAATTCTTTATACTTATTACTCATTTCTCATTTGGGAAAACATGAAAAATCCAAAGTAATGGCAATCAAATTCTTGAAACAACACAACAAAAATCCCACAAGAATGAATACCACCTGTTTTTGATCAAACTTTGATAACCTGATTGAGAGTTGTTGTTGTTAGTATTATCTGAAATTATGGAAATCATATACTTTTCAAGCCTGAATTTGAGATCTACTTACTGAATACTTAGTATAAAGACCATTGAATTTGAGTTTTTTTGTAGCAGTGAGTACCTATTAGTCCTATTCACAGTCCTATATTCAAATAAAATCAATCAAGAGAAATTGAAATCATGTTATACCTACATTCAAGGCACTGTTTCAAATTATTACTTGGTAGAATTTTGAATGTAATTATTTTTAGCGAAAAACAAACCTCAAGATATGAACACATCCTTGTCCATTTGTAAGGAAAAACAAATCACTGGTGTTATTCCAGGATATTTCATTAACCTCGAAATGAAACTGTTCCTCTGCCTCAATCTTATGTGTCCTGGCATCAATAAATGTAACAAGATCTTCTTTATTGCCCACTGCAATGGCTTGACCATTTGGAGACCAAGTTATGTTAATGTTTTCACCTTTGGTGTTGATAGTTGCAACTGATTTCTGAATTCTAGTGTCCCATATTCGGACAGATTTGTCTCCACTGGCAGTACTGAGAAGGTCAGGATGAGTTTGGTGCCAGCAAAGCTGATCCACTGACCCTCCATGTCCTTTGAACGTGTGTTCTTTGTTCTGAAATTATGTGAATGAGAAGGCAATTCGATTTTGGCAAAGTAGGTATCCTCACCAGCCTATCTCTATCTAGGGTATAAACACAAACTGATTTATCAAAGGACCCTGATGCTAATCTTTTCCCATCACAACTCCAACCCACAGAATGAACTTTGGAGGTGTGTGCTACATATTCTTTGAACTTATTGTGACTCTTGAAATAATTCTGCAGCTCCTCAATCCTTTCTTGATATTTCTTCATATTCAAATCTTCAAAACCAGAAATAAACAAACATAAAACGGTTCACATGAACCTAACCTAACTAAAAATTCTTCTTCTTATTTTAATCAATTCGTTGTCTTATTATTTATCATTCTTCTTCTGCTACTATTCGCTGTCGCCAAAGTCCAGCCATATACTTGTGTCTAGGGAGTAGGGGTCACAAATTGAAATGTATATGGCGGTAAATTCGAATTTGTTAACAAGTCTTACAAATGGAAGCACAAGTCTCGTGTTGCCGATAATATATTTCAGGACTTCGAGCTCTTCAACTTTTTATTTGCCACCAGAGTTATTCAGAGTTGATTTCTACTTGTTGGAAACATTCTGTAAAATGTTGAAATTATTGAATACATCATCAGTACATTCGCAGTATGGTGCAAATGAAGGGAATAAACTTATGTCTAGCCAAACTGTCAATTTTTTAGAGATATCCTGAAACAGGTCGATTTTTAATTTCATTTTTCCACATTTATAACATAATACGGTTTTGTATACAGCGCGTCCGTTGAATTGACTCTGGTACTCGTGAAATAGTGGATACATTCATTTTTAGCCGAACTATATCCAGGTTGATTTTTATTTATTTATAAAAATTGGCTAGATCCGCTTTTATCTGCACCATATATCAATATATGCTGTATGTTGCTAATTTTGAATTATGAGGTATATGTTCAGAGGGTATTCCTGGATTCAAATGACTGCAAGGAGCATATTTTGGGAAGATATGACGACCTTTCATGAATATAAGGAATTATGATATAAAATATCTAGAAAGAAATCAAGAAGTTGTTTTCAATTCGTTTTTCTAATAAAACAACGAAGAGTTGAACTTGGAAAAAGTTAACTGGGTATTATATTTTGTAGAAATATTTCAACACCTCGTGTCTTGAAAATGAAACCATTTTCGGAGATATGGTATGTACAAAGTGTTTCCAAAACTTTTATCAAAAATTAAAAGGGACCTATTTATTCTTTTTCTCATCGCTTGATGCGCACGAAAAGGTAAATCCCTATAATGTTCGAAGAACATCGTGCGTTCAGTTATATTAAAAAAGCGCACAAGTATATTTTAGAGAGGGAAATCGATGTCATATATCCTATTTGCACAAAACAGGCTATCGAGAATTATTGTTTACCATATGTTGACAGTAAATTTGTCATAGGATCTCAAAAACACAAAGCATTATTGGCTGAGACAGTTTTACCATGTAGGATGACATAACGATTTTTTTTATTGTATATATCACTGTACCTATCGGGGGAATAGGTAGAATATGAATGATACGATATTCCTGGATATATATAAAATGAATACATTGTACACAGGGTGTACTAAAATGATCGTGAAGTCACGGGTACCAAATGGTATCCGTGGGCGTTTGATGATAATGAAATACTCATCATTCTAGAAAGGGTTTTTGCTTTCGCAAGCTTCTGATATGCAAAATGATGATGAAGACTTCCTCTAACAAATTCATGAGAGATTTCTGAAACCACCGGATCCTCTAAATGACGACACAGAGATGAGAATTATGCTGACGAAGTTGAAGGAGGCATGATTTATAACCTTATTGGTACTCTTGCCACATAATTATTTTCACCATTTATGATTTTTGGTATGTAGGTCGTCAATTGAGAGATTCTGCAGGAATGAAATAATTGTTCAATTATAGAAGAATTGAAGAAAACACTCAGAATGATGAGCCCGGAACTGTAAGTGAACGTTTTTGTCTTCAGGACGTGAAAATATACGCGTTATATATATTACTTTCAAGGATTTTTTGGAGGTATTGTGAAAGTGCCTTGAACTTCGACAACAAATAAAATGATTTGTTGCATTTTGAAAACAGAGAGTAGATTGCCGATCGTCTGAATGAAAAATTTGATCCAAAATAGATTTCCGGTGACATTCAACCGATGGTTCGAAAATTTCCTGAGACAGATTTTTCGATGTATAACGTAATGTCGCTAGTTGAGCTAATTCAACTTTTTTTTCGTAGATGGAATTTTCCAGTACTTTGAATGAATGAACATTATGATCAATGGATCGATAATTGAAACATATAATGTCAGCTCATCTCATGTAACAGACGTAGATGTGCTGGATATAATGTACATCTTCAGGTAGAACAATAAACAATATGTGCCAGAAGTGTATGACGACGGTCTTTGTATCAACTGCTTCGCCTCTCATCACACCAAATGAGGAATATATTTCGTATTATAGCATATAATAAAGGTATGTATATTTGTCTGATTCCGTAATGAAAATGCTTTCAATAGCCCACGGATACCATATTATGGTATCAGTGTTTTTTTTTCAACAACAATAAGGAAATATTGAAAATTGTATCATTTCTTAGCACAATCGACTTTTGTTCTCTCAGAACCCTCGGAAAAAATACGGAAATTGAAAAAAAACTATAATTTGGGCGCTAATGGGTAAACACCCTGTATCTCGCAAACGACGCCTTATTCTACAACTTTTGTTTATGGAAACTTTTTCATTTTCTCCAGACGCTTCTCAATGTGCGTCCCAGATATTGTGTGTATAGTATTCGAAATTGAATGATAGGAATTTTCCTCTAGAATCCACAAAAACTAGAGAACGAGTATACAGGGTGATACACCGAAGTCGATGGAATTTGTTATCACATAAACTTCGCGAGTTCATAGGATTTCGTGATAAATTCATGCTCTTTAGCAACAATGACTTCTTACTATAATCATTGGAATGTCGATTAGTGTGATATGATTTCATATGAGTATATGTCACAACAATCTATCCAAGAGATTATTTCTGAGAATCGCGCTGCAATGAATAATGTTTCTCGTCAGATTTTCGAATTCTCATATTTTTCGATGATTCTTTTTGAAATCTTGGAAATATGAAAGGGAATTGTATAATTATTTAGGGAAATGTGCTTGAGCATTATGAGAATAAGATTGAAAAAATCCCATGATCTTGTCAAGTTGGGATCATGGAGAATTTTGCAATATTTCCCAAAAGTTTCTTATCTTCCAGTATAGATATCACAATAAATATTCATTAGCAGGAATATGTGGAACTTTCGCGATAATATTTACTGTTGAATTTAGTGCAAACATGTGCTTGTTGCACATCAACAACCTATAGGACCTTAGAGTTCTCATTCATACATTCATACTTAATTGAACAAATTCTCAATCTTTTCAATATATTTTTTTTCGCCAGGGAGGTGCAAGTGCACCCATGTATACAACATTTTTCAGGCAATGTATCTCTTTATTTCATTTATTCCTTTATGGATTTGACATAATCAAAATACAATAAATTATATATCATAAACAACCATCACAGCAATTCATCCAATCATCATGGCTTTGAACTCTGTAAGAAAACAAAGAAATTCATTGATATAATTAATAAAAAAAATCAAGGGGATTGAATATTCCTGAAGATTTCTTTTTTTTTTCAGAAAATCTCAGGAACATGTCGCGATCGCCACAAATCCTCAGCAAAAATAAGGGGAAAATGGTAGTATGGTGAGTTCAACATGGTTTAACTTATTTAAAGTATGTATTACTAAATTCTGATGGTGTAATGGGGAGCAAGGTGTACGCAAATTTCAATGTTTGTATAGGATAACTAGGTCGGTATCGAACAATGCTGGAGATATACACGGTAAATGGCATTTCTCCTCCAATGGAAATGATAATTTAAATTGATAATAGTTATTGATTCTTCTGTGTTAGTATTAGAAGAAATATTATATAAACCTCGAGTGAGGAATCTATTATATGCTTGCTATATAATAGCTCACTTCTAGGTGTATTATATACTATTTTCCACCAAAAGCTATAAAACCTACCAAAGTGTGTTTTCATTACCAAGGTAGTTTTCGTCATTTTATGACCACCTCTGTTCTAATGAACCCAAATGCCAGATATTCGCAGAAATGGCGCTGTAATCAAGTATATATAGGTATGCATCAATAACGACTTGTCATATTATATGCTCTGTCACAGCGATGGCTATAAGAATTGAAAATAAGTGCTTTCATAGTGACAATAGGTCCATATATCGGTTTCACAGGACTAAAATGATTGGAATATATTGCTAGTGGTGAAAAAAAAGTAATATAAAAAAAATTGATTGACATTCTCAAATGTCAATCTGTTTCTTTCGAGAAAAGAATCACTGGTGAAAACAACATTTCTATCGTTTTTTGTTTCTGAGTCAAAAACAAAAGTTAGACTTTTATAGACATCTGTAAATACCGTGGTTAGGAGAAAACAACTTTCAACTTCTTAATAGACTATTTCTGCTATCAAAGACTCATTCTAGTGATAAGCGGTATACATGGTCAGAAAGAGAAAAATAGGACGTTCCAGCTAAAAAACATAGCCCACTTCCTGTTGATAGGATGAAACTTAATTCCATGACTCAAACTGGCACGCCATTTAAAACTTCATCAACGTCATTGTCAAATAAATAATATAGAGCCTCAAGAATGTGAAAATTATCTTTTATACAAACTTTACAAACAACCACGATGTTCTAAAAGTCAAAAATCGTTTTTTTGTTCATAATTCGAATACAAATAAAGGAGATAATAAATTGTTGTATTCGCGGATCCGCCAGAGAATTTGTCCCAAAAAGAGTGATCGGAAATGTCTGACCTCTACTTTTTGTAGGTATTTCTCATAGTGACCACATACGAATATCTAAATTTGTTACCCTGTATATCATGAAATAGAGTGACTGATCACATTGCAAAGGTACTTTATGAATTTTTACCTTCCCAATCAACTGTCCCAGAGTTATCAGTATCAATTTCTTTGATCATTTCGTTGAGGTCAGCTGGTGTTAGATTTGGCTCCAATTCTCTCAGTATATCTCTCAGTAGATCTACACCAATGTACCCTAGCCCTGAAAAAAAAATTGAGTTAGAAATGTGCGGGTCTATAAAAATGTTTACATTCGTTGAAATCGTTATTGGGTTTTAGGAATTATAATACAAAAAGTGAAAAATACGGTTCCTATATTATCTATTTGATGATGTCATTCGAACATCCCATATTGGTACTACCGATGTAAAAGAAACTCCGACTTCGAATATCAAGATCTTGTGACCTATGAAAAAGTTCACGAATTCTTCCTTCATTGTTTTCACAAACTCATATCATTTCACAGAAAATCGTAATCAACGAAAAGAGAAGTCACGACATTGTTCTCGAATGCAATGGGTTGAACGCTTGCATACGGAGGTGATCGTATCTTGGAACTTTTTTTCTATGTTTTGGTTCCCACAAGGAAGGATATCCTGTAATGTTCAGAGAACATCGTGAGAACCAAGGGAAATGAGGTAGGAATTGGTGTTCTCCTTGAATTTCTGGAGGTTACATGCCTCGGGGAACACCTTTCTTATCAATGTGTTTCAGAGCCTCGCTGTTCGTTGGATGATCGAGTCTTTGGAAAAAAAAGTTCTGCAGGTCTCCAAAGTGACCACGAAGGGGTGCGAAGCCTCAACTCGACGGGTTAATCTCGCGGGGACTGCCAAGGGAGGAACAATTGTTGATATTTCAGAAGAGCATCGTCTATGAAAATATCTTCAAAATAGAGCCAGATCACCAATTTTTCTACGGTGTTCATGAGAAGTGAGTGAGTTTGTGAGCGAGGCATCACCCACGAGACTCATTTAAGACTGCTATTTCGTGAGCGTGCACTAGAATACTTGCATATGATCACAATTTTAGGTTACCTTTTTTTTACCCAACTTACAGTAGTATAGTGCCTACGAGCCCAAAAATGGTCAGATACTTCCCCTTCTGAGTAAAAGCAAATCCTTCTGAACAGGCATAGAGTAAGTAGAAATAAAGAGATTCAGGGGCAGACCCACCCCTGAAACCCGCGGAGACACCCCCACCCCCTTCTCGAAGGGGTGGTGCGCACAGTTGCATATAAATATCATTTTCTCAAAAACGGTGAGAGATAGAGATTTGAGATTTACGCCATTCGAAAGAAAATTGAATTTTACAACTGATAGATATTTTTTGATTGATCAAAAATATCAATGTCAGCTCTCAATAAAAAATATTTGGGAGGAGGGAGTTCTAGGCTGTCATGTTTTTCCTCATAACTATTGAACGGCCCAAAGAATCGAAAAATTTGACGAGAGAAAAAATGGAGCTTGTAGTTTTTTCTATCGAACGATATATATAAAGTTGAAGATATTTATATAAAGAAGGCATCTAGTGGCGTACGAACACATGCGCGCTTGGTAGAATAATGTGTGAAAAATGATAAAAAATACCTACCTACCTACCGTTTGTGCATGCAACGTGAGAAATGAACATTTTACTATATGACGTGAGAGGCAGAAGTTGATTCACTCATCACACAGACTAATAAATATGTAGGATACTACTTGGATTCAAGAAGGAATGTGGAAAATCTAACAATAAAGATAGAACAATTTAAACATTTTTATTGTAATAAAAACAATCTAAAAGCATCAAAATTGACTCATCAACTCCGAAAACTACATAAAACAATCTGAGAACATGAAAATTAACTCATCAACTCTGAAAATTAAATAAAACAAATATAAAATCAGGTATGTACTACAGCGCTAATTGCAGCATTCTTTACAGGTACATAATTGTGTACATTTTAATTTCCTCAGGAAACATTTGCATTTATGATCACAAATTTTACATTGGCATTTAATCATTATATCTGTTTCCAATCTTTCGTTCTTGATAGTTGTCCAGAGTGGTATCCATTTTTCTTCTTCCAATGTCCATCCCCATTGGGAGGGACACGGTAATTCCAAATTAGCAGTAGCTAAATTGCCTCAAATATGGCCACCCTGATAAATGCATCTTCTGGCGTGTAATGAAAGTGCATTGAATGTGGGTGGCAGATTCTCAATAGACCTATTTTTGTAAATAAGTGCATTCGACAAACATCTCAGACTAAGTTTTCCGCTTCTGAATGTTTATCGTACAAAAATATGACATTCTTTTCTAATATAGGTATGTAACTGATTTTCATCAGGTTGTTTAGAGCGAAGTGTCAGCTCTATGAATACATCTGTTACGGCAGAAAAAACATACCATGCTTCCCAACATTTCCTTTTCCGAAGAAGGCTGATGTTACATCGCACCCAGTGAATGCGTGAAACATTGGCAGACCCAGGCATTTCTCTTTCAATTTATCAGAAATTTCTACGCAAGAAATGTACTTCATATTCTTTCCCGTACCAAACTCTATCCAAATATCCTGCTCTTGATGCTGATACTGATAAAAAATTGCGAGAATGATAACATCAGTATCCACAGTTTTTATCCAGATTCTTTTCAAATTATTTTCCATACAATTTTGAGTATGAACAAAAATCCGAATATCAGCTTCCTCATGGTTGCAAACACTAGTTATTTCATTGATTCCTAGGGATCCACTATTGTGAAGTGTTTCCTCAATTGTATTACATACTACTACTGTATTCTCGGGTAATGGCATGTCTTTGAGGTGGTTGGAAATTAAATCGAACAATTGTTTCTTATTTTCCGAGTCTCTCAAGAAGTCATTCCAATTTCGTGGAATGCTGGTGTTTTCTCTTACCAATTTCCTGGTGAGAATGGATAAGGAAGGATGTTTCTCAAATTTGAAAAAAAATTTCAGGTCACCATCTCTATTCTGTGACACAACGTAAAGTCTATTGAATAAAGTAACATCTGATTTTAATTCTTTCACTTTACTTGATTTATTCTGCTTATTTTTTTATCCTTGAAGGGAATGTTATTATTTTTAGTGATTGGTTCAGAAATTGATTTTTTCGAGTGTATCAACCTATCATGGAAAAATTCTCTGCATTGATGGACGCCTTTATCTAATAACAGTCTCAAACATTCGTCATTCACGACAATTCTACTATCTAGAGCTAATAATTCAGTTGAGGTTTCCTGGAACGGATTACCATATGTTTTGAAGGTATCTGATCCCAATGAAGATGGACATTGGAAGAAGAATAATGGATACCACTCTGGACAACTATCAAGAACGAAAGATTGAAAACAGATATAATGATTAAATGCCAATGTAAAATTTGTGATCATATAATATGCAAATGTTTCCTGAGGAAATTAAAATGTACACAATTATGTACCTGTAAGGAATGCTGCAATTAGCGCTGTAGTACCTGATTTTATATTTGTTTCAATTTATTTTCAGTGTTGATGAGTTGATTTTCATGTTCTCAGATTGTTTTATGTAGTTTTCGGAGTTGATGAGTCAATTTTGATGCCTTCAGATTGTTTTTATTACAATAAAAATGATTAAATTGTTCTACCTTTATTGTTAGATCTTCCACATTCATACTTGAATCCAAGTAGTATCCTACATAATTATTAGTCTGTGTGATCTTGATGTGTCTTCCTCTCACGTCATATAGTATAGTAGGTAGGTAGGTATTTTTTTATCATTCTTCACACATTATTCTACCAAACGCGCATGTGTTCGTACGCCACTGGATGCCTTCTTTATATAGATATCTTCAACTTTATATATATCGTTCGATAGAAAAAACTGCAAGCTTCATTTTTTCACTCGTCAAAATTTTCGATTCTTTGGGCCGTTTAATAGTTATGAGGAAAAACATGACAACCTAGAACTCCCTCCTCCCAAATAATCTTTATTGAAAGCTGACATTGATATTTTTTATCAATCAAAAAATATCTATCAGATGTAAAATTCAATTTTCTTTCGAATGGCGTAAATCTCAAATCTCTATCTCTCACCGTTTTTGAGAAAATAATATTTATATGCAACTGTGCGCACCACCCCTTCGAGAAGGGGGTGGGGGTGTCTCCGCGGGTTTCAGGGGTGGGTCTGCCCCTGAATCTCTTTATTTCTACTTAGTCTATGCCTGTTCAAAAGGATTTGCTTTTACTCAGAAGGGGAAGTATCGACCATCGTAGGACCTTAGCTACAGTGGCTGTAGCTCTGAGTAGGTGCATTTTAGCGTTGATTGATATATTATACGCTTAAGGGTAATATATCAATCAACGATTTTAGACACCTATTTATATAAAGCAAACGTAGAATTTATAATACGATACTCTCGGACACCTTGTAGTCAATAGTCATTACTATTTTTGTATCAATTCATGAAAACTACTGTATCTATAATTATGATATGTGGCTATATATTCAGATACCTAATGAAGTGGTGATCTTTTTTCGATAGAAATATGTATGGGGTGACAATTATTAAAAAAGTCATTGAAAGGGTATTGAGATGCCAATGAAATGAGTTTCCGAATAATTTTTCTCATCTTTTTGGATAGATGAGATTTTGCACGGAATATTTCGTACACCCTGTATTTACAAATATAGGTGTTCCAAAATATCGCAGATAAGGTACATACACCATCTACAATAGGAACATACATAATATTCAATTTTTTGATAATTCTGTTGATATTTTAGGATCTATAGGAGTCTTGAGTGGTTTTTTATAAGGAAGTATTAAACCGAGCGAGTTGAATTAAATTTTGTATAGACATGGGTCATCGAAATATATACCAGCTAAGTGTTGTTTTTCCTGGTAGGAATTGCCACTTCGGATAACCTAAAAAATAGTTCTTTCTAAAATAACATATGATATATGTATACGTGAGTACAATCTATCGCATACTTTGATAAAACGTATGTACTTTACCCAATTTCATCCAAATCAGTACAGTAATTGCTGAGCACAGCCTTTAGAGATTTATAATAATGTTTTACCTTCTTTGTCATATAATCTGAAAGCATCTTTCAACTCTCTCAGGATAGCCTCAGTATCTTCCTCTTCTTCAACTAGAAATCTAGCAGCTAAATGAGCGAATTCTTCAAAACTCATCACACCATTTCCATCTTCATCAATTTCTTTGACTATTGCCTGAAATTGTTATGTTCTGTATGTTTTTATGAATGAACCTCCACAATATGAATCTCGAAACTCAAAATTAGGCATTTTTAATTGTATATTATAATGATACCATGGATGCTATTTTATATCTGTGAGACGGCCTTCGAAACAAATAGTTTATTAAAATTCGGTACAAAATAGCTGAAGAAGAAATCCGATGCGAAGGCGATACGGTACCTATCAATAGTAAGGATTTGATAGTGATTTATATACCGGGTGTTTCAAATTTGGTTCATCGATTTGATTCAATAACTGTATAATTCCAGACCAAGTGCATCTAGATTTTATAATTTCAAATAAAGAGTATATATTCTTTTCTGGAAATAAGAATTCAGTTATATCGAAAACTGAAACCTTTGGCACGATGATTCACTACACTGTTTCACAGCTAACCAAATAAATTCTTATACTCCTCGACACGTGTTTCGCTAACTAAGTCTTCATCTTCAGGAGAAGATTAAAACTGTTTACAATCAACTAGCTATGTTAGCAGCTTCAGGGGAAGATTAAAACTGGAAACAGTGTCGAGGTGTATAAAAAATCGGATTGGTTAGTGGTAAAACTGTCTATCGTATAAGAATTCAGTATAGAATTACCATACCAACGATATATATCACAATCATACTTTCAATACCCGATTTATTCATATAATTGAGATTTTATAAAAAAAAATACTTTTTGTATTCCACATGTAACTGAACATTTTTATGAATGTTTGCTATGGATATAATAAAACAACAGCATATGACTAAATTGCTGTCAATCATTTTACACAATATTCTTTATGTACACTAACTATTTTTCACAATTCGAATTCTTCTCAATTGTTCAACACCAATAAACTCATTTTTTCAATGCTATCATGGAAATTTTTGAGTTGTAACTCCTATACATATTGAAATACAAAATAGTACATGATTTCAACTCTCTATTTTCCATTTAGTTTTAATGATGATAATCTACATGCTATGCCTATACTTACATTTGTATAGAACCACTAAACTTCAAATTAGTTGGCTATGATATTGATATTATGCTATGGGTCTAGAATTATTATTGAAACTGCAAAATCGTACGCTACAAAATATTTGATTTGAGTAATTCTCCTAAAATATCAATTTTATGGATAGATTGTAAATCGAAAATATGATTGTGATATAAATCGTAGGAAAGGTAATTCAATACTGAACCGTTATTTGGAGAAAAAAAAACTTTGTATGTAGTGATGGATGCACTTTCATATTTGGTCTGAAACAGCCATACAAAATATAAGCAAATTATAATGTGTCCAAAGTCAGGTGGAACCATACCTGCAATTCCTCTGCTGTCAATCTATGTCCCAGCATGTCAAGAATCTGACCAATCATGTCCACAGAAATTTCTCCTTTTTGTTCGAGATCGAATGAATCAAATATCTGCTTCAACACTGCAAATTGAAATCATTAATCGACAAATTGAATTATAGATTTTTTTATCATTAGATCAGACAAATATTACGAAGATATTTCAAAATTCAGTATGTAGGTTCATATTCGTAATTGGAATATTCTCTCTAGAATACCAAGTGAACACACTTGTTATATTTACATACATTTGCCGTCAATTTCATATAACGAATGTTCCATAACTCAATTCTCTCAAATTGACTTCAATGTACTGTCAATGTTCAATATAACAGTGATACCTCATTTATCTAAAATTCTGACATTTATTTATTTATTTATTCATCTATTACATTCAAAATGCAAAGCCCAGTTACAGGTCTAAATGATGATATGAGAACTAAATATGATACTAAAGATACACACTACTGAAAACGGAAATAATGTACGACCAATGGATAAGCATTGTACAAAATTCATTACCCAATGATGTTGATATAGTTTTTTTGAATAGTGAAAGAGTCTGGAAAAAAATGTCAACACGCGTTTGAGATTATTATAATTTTTACACGTCGATGTGAGAGGACAATGAAAATGGTGATGTGATTTTGGTACATCTATATGGAAAGTGATATTAGATCCTGAAGTTATACGAGGTACATTGAAATTGAGTGATGATGGCAAGACAGACGAGTCAATTTGGTTATGTATCAATTTGTATATGGAAATAAGGTCTATAATTTCCCGATGTTTTTTCAACGAAATGAAATTGAATTCTCTTGGAAGTGATTCATAATCATAACCTCTGTTCGGATAGAATCCATGCTTCTTGAAGTTGGAAAATTTTAGAAATTTTCTCTGAAGTGTCTCTATGGCTGTGACATACTTTGAGTAGCATGGATTCCATACAACATACACTATAGTATACTAGTTTACTCCTAACCATAGACAGATAACTACTGCGGGGCGCCTCGAGGGAACTAAACTCTTCACGATTTCGGATAAGAAAACCCATCAGAGATTTCATTGCGGATGATATTGTTGCCTCAATATATGTTACGAAAATGATAATAATTTTTGATCGAATGTCACACCTTGGTCTTTAGTTTGAGTGACTCGCGTCAAGCTCTTGTCTTCCAACATATAATCATATTTTACATATTTCTGTTTTCTTGAAAAAGTAATAATTTTGCATTTTGTGACATTCCGTGAAATTTTGTTCATTTGACACCAAATACTGAGTAATTCAAGATCATTTTGTAACAATATACTATATCATCAATATCTTTTATTTCCCTATGTAACTTCAAATCATCAGCAACCAAAAGATTTTGTGATCTCAGATTGTCGCCTATATCATTGACAAATAGTAAGAAGAGTAATGGTCCCATCAGGTTAGAACTAGCCGAAAAAGTGAAAGATTTAACACCGTTATATCAGATAAAAAGAAACTCAAAAGAAATTGTAGGTTTTTAGCAATCACAAAACTATTCATTTCCCGTCATTCCTTGCTCGCACAAGACTTTCGAAGACTTTTGAGGGTTGCTCGTAAGGGGGCAACCGAATGACGGATAGAACAAATTTTAGAACAAATTTTTTAGATCAGAAGTTGTTGATGTGATACACGATCTAAAGCCTCACTAAAATCCGTATATATCACATCAACATGTTGATTATATGACATATGCATCATTACATGATGTCATTTATTCAACATGAATTTTTTTACAACAAACTTATCTCCAACAATTTGACAAGACAACAACTAATCAAAATGTATTATCTCTCAAGTTTTCGCGAACGACCACGAACGATAGAGAGGGACTCGTCTAGTCGTCTCAAGTCGTCTCAAGAATCTATCGATTATGTCATGGTGAATGGATAAGAATAATTGAAGTAAGGATAAGAGATTTCCAGTTTGAAACTCACTTTTCAGTTGGTCTTTGGATATATCCAATTTCGAAAAAGCCTCAAAGTCAAGTTCCATATCCTCAGCAGGAGCCTTCAAGCAGAAACAAATTTGGAAATAAACAATGAGCATACTTAGTATAATTATCTATGTATTACTATTATTGATTCAAATATTGTAACTTACTTTAGCCACTTTGGCCATTTTTGAATCTATACGAACCGAACAATATTTTTGATCAACTGCACATCAATCTCCTGTCGAATTTCTGGTTTTATAAAGTTATCAATAGGCCATTTCGTCATCGGTTGTCATCAATAGAGGGGAAACAGAGGAGAAACAGTTGACAAACAATAGCAATTCGTATAACTATTCACACCTGCACACGCTTAGGAGGGTTCATTGCCAACAGGACGAAAATAAAAGATCAAAAAAGTTTTTTATATCACACAAACGGCAGGAATTATCACTCGTAATACCAAGAAGAGGAATAATCTTCTGAATATTCATGATCGAGAAAAAAATCCCGGGAAATGATTCAACCTCGTGTGGTATTCGGTAAGAAAATTCACACCAGATTGTGTTTGGGATGAACCTATTTACTCATTCGATTCTCATATATGTTTATGAATAAATTCAGTTTGGGTAGCAGTTTCGGCACCAATAATATAGTTTCCTAGCTCATACAAATTGCTAATAAGTTCAACCTATTGTAGTTGCATGAAGATGCCTTTTTAGAATGTAACATATTATATTCTCTCATTTTATATCAACTTTGGGTTACTATACAAGTGATAGACAATTATAATTCTACCAATTTTTCATAGGTAGATATACTAGAAGTATTAGTACTACTAGTACTAGTGCGGGCCTCGAGGACTCCTTTTTGCTCACCCCTGCTACACACATACCTACCCTTCCTTCTCCTATAATTCTCCATTTCGAACCTCCTTGACCTTCTGATGAAGGTCAGTATGTTCTTACGTCCACCTTAGGTTTTAGATCTTCCTGTTGAAGCGTATCAGCAGTATCAGCACAAACATTTCGAATCTTAGCATTAGCATTCCATCATACGCCTTACACTGGCCCAGGTAGTGATGACATTCTATATAATATACAGTGTGTCTCACTTCTAATGGAAACACCCCTGTATATCTTACGTAATTGTTGGGTTAGGATCCTGAAATCTGCTGAGGCGAGAGATATACCGGAAATGGACTCTCTGACCAAGTGGGGTCATCTGATAATCTATTCGATTGCACTAGTTCTGATTGTTATTTTATTACCCCTGATGAGAACTGACTTTATGATTATCAATTTCCAAAACAACCATGGAGGGAATTTTCCGATTGGGTAAATTTTTCCTTCTGGAATGTCGGTGGTTCTGTGGCTGCTGGCGAGCAGGGTATCATTAAAGATGATCCTACTTGGTCATTGGTCTCTTTGTTACTCCTAAAAATTTTGGACGCCTACATCAATAATTACGTAACATACTGGGGGTGCTTTCATGAAAAGTGAAAAAAAAAATGAAATTTTCAGATCTGAAATTTTTCTCAGGAAAAATATGGATATTTACAGAATTGGGCATCCTGATTCCGATTCCAAAGTTATTTTCAACCTATTTTGCCTTTTTATAATATATCATTTTCCGGAAATTGGGCTGGTTTAATGGCTGTTGGTGAGCAGTTTATATCACAAAAGATGGCCCCAATCGGTCATATAGTGCATTGTTGATATATCTCTCGCTTCAGCAGATCACAGGATCCTTACCCAACGAATACGTAAGATGCAGGGGTGTTTCTATGAAAAAGGATACAGAAATGAAATTTTCAGAACTGAAAATTGTACAGAAAAATATGAATAGTTAGTGAATTGGGCGTCCTGATTCCGAATCCGGAGTGAAATTCCACCTATCTTGCCTCCTAATATAATTTTCCGGAAATTGGGGTGGTTCCATTGCTGTTGGCGAGCAGTGTATATCACTGAAGATGACCCTACTTGATCATAGAGTGCATTTTTGGTATATCTCTCGCTCCAGCAAATTTCAGGATCCTCAATCAACGAATACGTAATATATACAAAGGTGTTTCCATTATTGATTTCTATTTATTGAAGTATAGCACAAAATCACTATTTTAGGACGTCTTTCGAATGACGTTCATTATGTATACAGAATGCATGTCAATTGATTCAGTTCAGTTCAAGTGAAATGTGTCAGTTAGTTCAGAATGAAAGAATATCACATTGGTTAGGTAAACATTACTGGTGTGGAATTTTCACCAGGGTTCATTTTGACACGTACAAGCATCAGCTTGCTCTAAAATTGTTCTAAAATTGTTCTATCCGTCATTCGGTTTCCCCCATACGAGCAACCCTCAGAAGTCTTCGAGAGTCTTGTGCGAGCAAGGAATGACGGGGGCCTTATCTTTTAACGTGTGATCCCAAACACTTTCTTGGACCATCAGAAAAATGTCTGCAGTCGACGGGGATCGAACCCACGACCGGTAAGCGAATGCGAATTAGAATATAGACACTCTGTCCGCACGGCTACCTGGCCTCCCAAGTGCATCTACTTTACATTGCATTTTTGTTGACGACTCCAAGATTTACTCTTCTGGATTCAGTTACATTATTTGTCATATGTGTCTCTTAATTGACAATTAGAATATCCTGTACTTTTTGAGATATTGAGCATAATTTCTTGGTTGCTTCGTAGTCTTTTATTGCTGTATTCGAAGTTGAAAAATTTGAAATCAATGAACTTGCTGAGAATAAATCTCCATAAAAATGACACCGGTTTCATTAGACAACACTTAATAAATGTTTGAAAATCATTCATCTCGAATTCTAGAGATGATTTCTAGTGAAATTGAAATAGTAGTGGAATAATAGTGAAAAACTACATTATTTTATGTGTCCCAACCACCTGAAAATGTCTTACATTTTGACCTCATCAATTATTATTGATGTGTAAATTTGTATATTCCAGCTGCATGAGCAAATAAAATAAACAACGTTTTGCTTGATGCACTAAAATAATAACTGGACAGGTTTTTTGGTAATCCAGTTCAGGCATAGTTCACTATCAAATTGGAGAAAAAAAAAAGGAAATCATCTGCTATATACTTTTATTACTTCGCTATATATATTATAGTATAAAACAAACTATTGGAATATCCTACGGTATATTATAATAGATGATGAGATTTCGATTTCTTGAAGATGATAAATGCTGATCGGATAGTGCCTGCTGAGAAGTATTCAGCCAATCATCACCGCTTTAAATTCTGAAACAGGAAGACTAAGTATACAATGTGATCAAGATGAGGTTATACAACAGGAAAATCTATAAAATAGTAGGAGATAGAAACTCAGTTAAATGGGAAAGAAGTTGCACATTTACAGCGTCTTTCCAATAGCTTTCAAAAATTCCAGTTACTCATATATCGAAAAGAGTGATTTTTCGTAAAATCAATTTTTTGTTCTACGCTATCATTAATGGAGAGACATAGAGTCTGGTAATTATTCTTATGCGACTTTCCGTATTCGCAGTATCATCACCAACTCTTTTCAAATAATCGGTAATGATTATTTGTTCAGAGGTTTCAAAAGCTTTTTCCATTCTGACTCTAAAAATATATCACACAAAGTGGTTTTGAATGTGTTTCTGCATTGTTTTAGCCATCATAAATGTTGTTTCGATATTTCAGAGGAACAATATCATCACCCCTGATTTTATCCTACATATTCAAGTTTTCCATCGAACCAGAAGTGTTCCATTTTCGATACCTCTATTGAGATTGTAGGATTTTTTTGTCTTGAACACAATGATTTACACATGATGATTTTTCACATATACAAAAAATATGGCAATTTATAGCTCCTATAATGAATGGTATAGTTATTATATAAATAACTGATCAATTCTGATTATATATAGCCTCCTGAATAAATTTTCTCCTCCGAAATATTCTGTGCATTATATTAGTAGATAATTAATTACGATGATCTATCATTTCCCAATTTCCTGCGTGAAGATTGAAAATCACCCTGTAGATACCTTCCCAATCAACAGTTCCAGATCCGTCAGTATCAATTTCATCGATCATATTGTCCAAGTCGTCTTCAGTCAAGTGTTCATCCAGTTCTTTTAATATTTCCCTGAGAACTTCGATGGTTATGAAACCATTTCCTGAAAAAAATCATTGTTATTGTCTTGCACTGTATTCGCGGTGACCAAGGTCATTGGATGACGTAATGATCACATTTAAAACAATGGGAAAACAAGCCTAACTCTCAATCGATGCCAGCACGAAAAAAAAATTGTTTGAATCACCGAAAACTCTGAAAATTCAACAAAATCTGAGTGTCATATATCCACCACAAAATATTTTGTTACTTCAACAGAATTGTCTTGTCAGTTTTCAACTTGAAATTCATTTGATGTATTGAGTTATTGATTCAAATCAACGGCAAGATTCAATTGAATGAACAGAGACTACTTTGTTCCTATAGTAGAACTCATTTAGAGCTGGTGATTACTTCTGTTCAAGCGGAAATATTTATCGAATTAGAAAAAATATTGTACGTAACTACTTAGGAAACCTATCTATTTTGTGTATGTCGCTCCACCCTTGTGCTTCACGTCCTTTTGCTTTTCACAATCGTTAAAAATCAGAATTTGTTTATGAATCTTCTATAGAGTAAAAGTTGACAGAGTTTAGGATTTTCTGGGGAGCATTCGGAAATTCTGATACATATATAAACCAGGTTCAATCGAAATTCGGGTTTCACTGACTTTTTCATCAAATAACATTCGGCTCAATGACAAATAATTGCTCACCATCCCTATCATAGAGTCTGAAAGCCCCTTTCAATTCCAACTGGATGGCTTCTGTATCTTCTTCATCTTCTACAAGAAATCTGGCTGCCATAGAAGCAAATTCTTCGAAACTGACTTCACCATTCCCGTCTTCATCTATTTCATCGATGATATTCTACAAACATTTATAATTCATGTGAGAAAACTGACGAATCGGTTTTTGATAAAAGACACACTGCTCCTCATAAAATTTTGATTGATATCGGGACTGTTACTGTTGAAATGTTAATATTTTTAGATAATTGAAATGAAAAATCTAAATGGAAGGAAATCATAGTGTATTTTATAAACAGGGTGCATCAAAATTGCTGGGACCCAGAGCTACCACGTGTAATACAGTTCAGAATGAGTTAATTGTACTCAACTTATTCATATAAAAAAATGTACCGTTTGTCCGTAAAACGAATTCAGAGTTCACATGTGAAAACACATTTCTGTTAACCCGAAAAAAAAAAAACTAAACGAAAGTTTTCGAAGAAACCCGAAAAAAATTGTAGAAGGGAAATCACCCTCACCACCTGACATTTTTTTCTGAATATTCTAGGGGTGATAATAATGTTCTCAAATTTTTTAAGCGGGATGACTGATTAATTGACTCAATTTTGTTACTTCTTTGGAAATTTCGTATTCCTCATAGTTTAAAAAAAATTATTTCTTAAAATAATGTCAACAGATATATTACAAGTAAAAGTTTGATAACATTGTGATACAAAATTAGTTGTTAGTGGAAACAAAGGAATCGACATTCGTATTGATGGAAGTGGACGTCATATTGAACATTCATTTGAGAAATAACGTTCTACCTCTGTTTCCACTGTCAACTGATTTTTTTGTCATGATGATATCAAACTTTTACTAGGAATACCTGTTAGCATTATTCAAGGAAATTTTTTTTCGTCTAAACTATGCAGTATACGAAACTTTCACAAGAGTAACAAAATGAAGATAATTGATCAATCATCTCGCTCAAGGAACCGATTATAACCTCTAAAATGTCAGGGGGTTGGGGTGACTGTAACCCTTCCACGGTTTCTTTTGGGTTTCTACAATGTTTACCGAAAGAAGGGCGATTTGCTAAAATGCACTTCTGTCAAAAATGTGTTTTTTTATGTAAACCTCGAACTCGTGTCACGGACAAACGCTACATTTTGTTATAACAATAAAATGGATCCAATCAACTCATTTTGACTTGTATCATACCTGGTAGCTCTATGCCCCACCAATTTTGGGACACCTCATCGACTTCAAGTTCATGAAGCATCTAACTTTCATTAATTTTTGGTCTATGAGGATTCCTGATTGAACCTATACACTTTCGAATTTATTGAAATTTATATCATTCGAAAAATCTTATCTAGTAAATGCTTACTTCTATTTCTTCAGTTGAAACGTGTGTTCCGAGCATATCCATGATGGTTCCAATCATATCGATATCGATATAACCTTTTCTGTCCACATCAAATACATCAAATGTTTGTTTCAGCACTAGACGTAGAAATTGAAATGAAGTGAATATACGTATTGAATTCGAATTTGATAGTTGAAGTACTTACTCATCAAATGTTCGTTGTCTAAGTCTTCCTGGAATATGAAAATCATTGATACATTTAGTTTCATGCGTAAGATGAAAAAGGGGACCAAAATTCGATCAATTCTCAGAACATTTTCATCGAAAAGATGTTTATAGACTACTATATAATAAGTAGAATTTTTCTCATGGATATTGGTCTGAAATACTCTGTATACTAGTGACACTGGATATCGAATGTTAATTTCTGACAATGATTATTGAACCTATTTTCGAAATTACAGTGGATCATTAGATGAAATTGTGTAAAATTATGAAATTTTCCTCCGTTTTCTTTTCTACTATCATTGTCACTATAGGTATATTGAAAAAAATACTCATATTCTCATTCATAGTGACAAAGAGTTGATCCCAAATACTCAGAGAAAAGAGCATATTATACCGATAAATCAACTCAAAAGTTTAAAGAGATCTTAGAAAGAAGTTGCATCAATGTTTTTGAAGCGAATACTGGTATCTTTCAACTTTGAACGTTGATTATAAATATTATCAAGATAAATCTTGTAGATGTGGAGTAAAGAAAGATGAGTAATTACTCTTTTGTACATTCTTTGAACTGACGAAAAATGAACATGTAATAACAAATGTATTATTCATGAATTTTCTAAACAGTTGAATGATATTGTGTTTCGTGCTATTCGACTGAATGAAACGAAACATTTGTTTTCTATTCCATCATTGAAAAAAATATCCAACATCACTTACCATGTTGACTTTACTTCTAAATCGCACTCAGGAATAACAAATAAGAACTGTAGATAAACAGTTCATCACTGGAGAATATATCTTTTCATAGAAAGGTATCGAGAGGGGATACATAGAAGAAAATACTTGGAAACTTTTTCTTTTATTGACTTCAATTCACGTACAGTCACTAACATGCCATTGTTCGAATTCTTTCGGTACAGCTTCAATCAAAGTATTTAAAAATAGATTCTTAGGGTGTTGTTGTGTTGGATTATTTTCCTCTATTTCCCAGTCAAATGATGCTGACTGCTTCATAGGCATTAGGATCATAAATTATTTCTAGACATTTCCTAGTCATCTCCACCTGTCATAACTTCCATGAATTCTGGAAATTATTCAAGAAAATTATTAGTCAAGGGTTTCTGCAGTTACGAATTGGAAACATTATCCAACATAATTGCAAAAATTCTCAGTTATGAAATCACCAGTATGTATTGTCATTTCTGAAAATATCTTAGAGGTAGGTATTTGTCAAAATTGCCATATCCAACAAAGAAAGTAATGAAATAATTCTAGTCAGCGTCGTTTATAGTGGGGAAATGGCGACGTTCCTCAATTCATTGAACAATTTATATGCTAATATTCAAGGGGGCGATTTTTGGACCCATTTCAAGACTAAAACTTTATATGAACGTGTGTCGCAAAACGTCCTAACTTTTGAAATACAGGGTATCAAAGTTGAATATGTGTATTTATTAATTTTTTGGCCACCCCGTATAGCTTTTTGTGATGAAAAATTTTAGTCTGCTATGTTACTGCAACGGTGTTGAAATTTCAGAATGTTACATACTGATCTAGTTTTCCCGTTTTTTCTTGAAAACGAAGAGTCCTATCGAGTATTGACAAAATGAATTTTTCTGTACAGAATCGAATGCCATTTCATAGCATTGCATGAAATTTGTAAAATTTCTTTCATTGCTCACTTTCAGGTAAAATATAAACAATAATATCCCCCAAACGTTGGCACTGGTAATGGACATTTATCTACATCAGAAAATGCACCTTGATGCATAGAAGACATGTATCAAATTTCATGAAGATGTCTACAATATTATCCCAGTCATTATTGAAAAAATGATTTTTTTTTCAAAAGTTCATCAAACTGTATCTCAAAAGTTGAGACTTTTAGGCTATACGTTCATAGAAAGTTGTTTTCCTGAAACGGGTCAAACAATCACCCCTTTCTATAGGCCAGGCGGCCAGGTAGCCGCGTTTCTACCACGTTCGTATTCTAAAGGAATTTCCTTTCGTGCGCTCCAAGAGATAGCAAAAATCGCGATGGCTTGCCGGTCGTAGGTTCGGATCCAAACGACTGCAGACATTTTTCTGATGGCCCAAGGAAGTGTTTGGTATCACACGACAAAAGGTAAGGCCCCCGTGATCCTTGCTGGCACACGTCTCTTGAAAATTTTTGAGATTTGCTCGGAAGGGGGCAACCGAATGACAGATAGAACAATTTCAGAACAAACAATACACTATGACTGCGCGTTCACATGCTGGATTTTCGCTTTTTGGTCTCATTTCATTGGCCGATATGTCAGAAATTGCGTATCAAGGTCATAAAGCTAGAAATTCAGTGCCAGTCCGCGTTTCCACGAAAAAAGCTCAGGCTGTTTGACAGAATCACAAGAATATTCAGAAAATAGATACGAAATTGCTGCTATGTCATCATCAGAGATCAGTCAGTGGGTGACTGATCTCTGGTCATCATACCCGAAATTCAACTGAATGTGGGAGTCACTGTCACTGTCTCAATTTTTCATGTGAACAGTGAGTCCGTTTTAGTTAGGGTCCCTTGATGGAAATTGACGTTGAAGTCATTTTAACAGGGTACGGACAGATCCTCGTCTCCTCTCACTCTAAAGTGTTTGTGAAACAGTTATATATTTCCATCCTTATTCAATTCTAGGGAAAAACACTAGATTTTTGACATCCGTTGTTTTTTAGGTTATATTGAGGTCACTGGCGTATCATACGTAATTTCCATATGGAATTCCTGATTCAACTATACCAAGATATAGATGAACAGTCCTCTAGATTTAGAGTTTACTACTCCAGCATAATCTTTGCGAGGTAGGGAACATATAAATTGTACTGAAAGCTTAATAAATTTCACTAAGAGAGACTGTTCTTAGACTGTATACTAGGGTTGACTGAATTGACTGAATGAATTCTGATTTCAAACTGAGCAGAAGTTTATCTATCAGCATAATGAGCTGAGCCTTGTGATTTAGAAATGTTGGAAACCGAAACTACTGTACTTATTCATGTGTGCTCAATATATTTTTGGAAATCCAGCTCGGTGAAGAATTTATGGAGTGCATGACTAATATCACGTATATCATGTATAAAACTTTGTCTAGGACGAAAAGTAGGCTGATAAAAAGTAATACGTAAAATATGCAGGAAAATAAAGAATAGAATATACTTTACCCCCATGTTATACATATGATTTTTCCGTCCCCCTCAAATCAAAAGTCATTTTCGAACAATTGATTGATAGAAGTAACAAAGATGTAGGTATACGCAGTATAACTTATAGTCACGTTATTTTCACTCTTGCATTATCCTACATATTTTCTATTTGTGGTAGAGTAATAATCATATAAACTAATGTCTTTCGCCATATCGAATCCGCCATCTTGAATTTTCCAATTTTGACGAAACGATCATTATCTCCTACCCTGGAAACCCCCAGATACCAATTTTGAATAGAATCGAATCTCCATTACAAAACTCGTCCACCATAATGGATCCGCCATCATGAAAATTCCAATGTTGACGAATTAATTATAACCTCCGACCCCGTTGACAAAAAATCATAAAGTTCGACCCCGAAAACCCCCAGATACCAATCTTAAATAGAATCAGATCATAATTAGAAATTTCTTTCGCTTTACGGGCTGATTCACGGTGGTAGCGCTGAGAATATTTCAGGTCGATAGAACACAACTAATTATTCAAGGCACCAACTTTTCAATTCAGAATAATCCTGAGTTGCGTTTTCCAGAAACGTCTAATGTGCCATCCACCGTGAATCAGCCTGTATATGGGACTGGTCATCTTGAATTTTCCAAGTTTGACGAAACAATCATTATCTCCAACCCCGGAAAACCCCAGATATCTTTCAATTTTGAATAGAATCGGAGATCATAATTACAAAACTCGTTCGCCATATGATCTTCAACAAGTAAACACCCTGTACATACCTATTATCGAAATTTTGAATGATTTTCTGTAGCGCCCATGGATGTGATGTGACAGCAATGTCAGGGATGCCAGTAGACAAAACTAAAGTCTCTAGATCATTAAAAAAGAATGCAGCTATGATCTGTCCGTACCCTGTTAAGATGACTTTAACGTCAATTTTCATCAAGGGACCCTAGTTTTAGTTAGGTTCCCTTGATGTAAACTCACCTATTTGTCATCTAACAAGGTACGGAACGATCATAGCTCCTTTCTCTTTCAATCATCTAGTGACTTTGGTTTCGTGTATTGGCGTCCCTGACATGACATTGCTGTCACGTCACATACATAGGCGTTAAAAGAGATCTCACAAAATTTTAATTTCATACTTGATCTTAATACGACATTATTCAATTCTGTTTTGGAAGGATGGTGAAATGTGCTGCGTTAGGCTGTATCAAACAGTTGGACGGCAAATTTGAATGTGTCAGCTTTCCATCAAATGCAAATGAACTCAAAATATGGAAAGTGAGGTGACCGAATGGAGAAAATTGGTAATTACATCAGCAGAATATTCGAGGTGAAACTAATACGAAATCACATACTATACATTCTCATTGTGCCTATAATTATCCACTCCACAACTTTATGAATGCATTTTAGTAAAAACAGTTTTGATTAAACGGAGGATTCAAAGTAGAGGCATATGCCCTACCATTCAAAAAATTATACCTACATTCAGGAAATATTAAGTGAAAAACTGCAAAAATGATTCCCAACATGAATATATACAGCACACATGACATATGAGCACTTCAGTTTGAATACCTACATAACATTTTCCACCATTTCTCCACCATAAGGCTTAGTCTGAAATCAAAATTCATTTATTGATAGGTACTGCCTAAGAACAGTCCCATTTGGTGAAACGTATTAATCTCAATGCCTCACAAAGATTATGCTGGAGTTGAAAAATCAAAAACTCGAAAATTATCATCATCATTTGGATATAATATGTTGAGTTGAATGAAAAATTACATGTGGAAATTACGTATGATACGCCGATGTCCTAAAAATAACCTAAAAAACAACAAATGTCAGAAATCTAGTGTTTATCTCCAGAAATGAATAAAGATGGAACTATATGTATAACTGTTTCACGAACACTTCAGAGTGAGAGGAGACGAGGATCTGTCCGTACCCTGTTAAGATGACAAATACGTCAATTTACATCAAGGGACCCTAGTTTTAGTCATAGTGGAAGGACAAGATGGTGTGCCCGACAGGAAGCTCAAACTCGTCTTGTTCTGCGCATGACGTCAACTGGGATATTTGTTTTTCTACAAGCGTGCGTGATTCACCCTATACCCGCACGCAATTTAGTTTGGGAAGTGTCATTTTCCCGCAACAGTGCGGGAAAACAAAGATATGATAAAATCGCTAGTAATATAAGTGGTTGGTGATGGAATATAAAAGTTTAAGTTTGTTTGTTGCAGTATTAAGTATGTATGTTCAGAATCATCCATCAAATTGCACTATTTATTGTAAAAATTAAGAAATATTGAGAAATAAAAATTGATTATTATAAAAATCCCCCTATAGATTTGGATTGATCTGACGGGAAACGTCAATTTGTCATGCCAATCAAACCTCAAATAAATTTGAAATTGTCGAAGTGACAGACACAGCGTTACTGTCATTTTCGATTCAGTGGAAATGCCACAATGTGATCAAAAACTTCTAGCTATAGGGATTTGATACAGATGCGTTATCACCAACGAAGTCTTAAGAAAGAGAAGCTATACACGCGTTTCATTGAATGATGCAACAATAAAGAAATGAAAAAACCGAATGAAGAATAGGTACTTTTGGCTCATTTCATAGAAGTGTCTGGAACCTAGAGACCAAACTCCTAATGGGCCTGCTGGCTTCCGCAATGAACCAACATAATGCGTCAAACTGTAAGTTCACAATAGCTATTACTAATAATTAATTTCCTACGCTTGTAGAAAAAATATTGTTCCTAATTCATGCGGAAAGTTTCTTTCCCGCACTCGACTGCTTGCCCGAACTCCGCTTCGCGTCGTTCGTGTCAACGGCAGTCACGTGCGGGAAATAATCACTTTCCGCACTTGTTAGGAAAATTACTATTTCGTGATCGATGTTCTAAACTTCAGATATCGCAAATCACAAGTTCGCTTGTCATACAAAGTGTCACTTTTGATCCTATAATAAAACAATCATGACCCAGTAACATTCTTATAACTTCTCAGGATAATGGATGATATCTATGCTATATCGAATGTGTATCTATAAGTAATAAAGTGATCTGAGAGATGATAAATGAATATTTCCTTACCATCGAAATCAACTGTTCCCGATCCATCAGCGTCAATTTCATTTATCATGGCGTCTAGTTCATCTCCAGTTATGTTGTCATCCAACTCTTTCAGAATTTCCTTCAAAGTTCCAGTTGTAATATACCCATTGCCTGCAAGCGAATTACTATCACAATGAATCGTGAATTCCAGGATTTATTTCATATAGACCTTCTTTATCATATAGACGGAAAGCTTCCTTCAATTCTTGTTGCATAGCTTCAGCATCTTCTTCTACCATGAATCTCGAGGCCAACGTTATGAATTCTTCGAATTCTAGTTCTCCAGACCCTGAAGCATTCCAAAATTAAGTGTTCGTCATCGGTAACTTCTATAATTTTGAAATTACGACATTGAATGAATTAGCAAACTTATTATAACATGCTTTGTTTTGTAAGGTAATAATAGTAAAAACAGAAGAACGTAGCATTAAGTTTTCGAGTTAATAATATAAATAATATTATTTTTAGTGAAACACACTGTATATTCGTATCTCTCTGAATTTCAATCAAAATTCTGAGCATTCTTCATTTAACGTGCCTAGGCCGATTTGACAGTGAAAACTAGTCAATTTCACTAGTTTCAAGGATTGTAAAAACCATCAGTTTTCCATTTTTCAACTGACATCTCGTAAATAGTTGCTTATTGGGCAAGTGCGTATATTATATGAGGAATACTTAGAATTTCAACCAAAAAGATGCTAATAGCTTGCTGATTTAATCGATGTAGTTCCAATATAATATAAAAATTACGAATGACACCTCATTTGGATAATTCTGTATACATTCATTTTTTGAGAATGAATCCAATGTGATCAAATCAATAGATGGAAATTATTTGATATTACAAAATTATTGCCAATCAACTTTATTTAGCAAGCTTTATTCAACGTTACACGTCACTAGAATTTGTTACTATCTGACCTGTTCTTACCCGTGAAAGTATATACAATTTGAGCTATTGTCATAGACCAAGCACAAACATCTTTTTGTTTCCTAATGTTGACATGCAATGTGACTCTTCAAAACTGACAGAAATTTTGATACGTCTCACTATTCGTTACTAGCTGCAGAAAGTGAAATATGACATAACTGATGTTGAAATGTTCAATACAACACCATCAGTTACGTAATGATAATAAAAATGGACGGAGAAACAAGTGCATTTTGTGCTGCTTTCTCGATATCACTTGGAAAATCTGAATCAGTCATTTTTCACTAATGAAAATATCAAACAAGTCTATTTCGTGAATTTCGTCGTTGATTTATTACCATATATTCGTTCGACGAAGACTTCATAGTGACAAGCGAAGTCAACTTATTGCCTACTAAATTTTGTACATAATCGGTAGACTGGTCAAAGAAAATATTGTACGTGAATCGTTAGGAACCGCATTTTGTGTGACTCTCTGTCCCATATTCACACAAAATGACATTCTAAATGATCTGATGACATGATATTTTTCCTTGAAATCAATCAGGGAGAAACTATCAAGCATCAAAGCAACAATGTTATACTGATAAGGTCTGAATCCTCGTATCTACCAAAGATTTGCCTTTCATTGAATGTAAGCAACTTGTTCATTTGTTGTGATGAAAAATAGAAATGGAAAGAATAGTGAAAGTTCCAACATAAGTTTTGAAATATTTACGATATTGGTAAACTTTCCTTGAAAACCACTCGGGAAAGTGGGAGTCGAAAAGATTTGAATTGAATAAAACCCCAATAATTTTATCAGTGAATCATAGATGAAAAATTCGTGTGTGATAATTTATGTATAGTTATACTGGATAAAGTTGGAAATATAAAAATCAATGAGTTATTAAAAATATGAGTGGAGAATGCGTCAACGTCAAACCATAACATCTACTGAGATGAAGTTGTACCAAATTTAATGATGATGCAGAGAACTACATTGGATTGGGGAGGTATATCCCCGATATGTGAAATCATCCGTGCTGCCAACTCAGCAATTTTTTTTTGAATCCATCTAGCTACTGAAAATTACATCTAGCCATAGAGCCGTTTCTTCTTGCTATTTAATATTCAGAATTTCTATAAAAATATTCTCATTTCTATAATATTCCCATTAGATTCACGATCTAATCTAAGTTAAATTCAGTCCAGTCTGTATTTCAATGGATTTTGTACTCCATACCTTCAAGTTTGTGCTCTTTCGACAAACTGGGTGCGCATGAATCGAAGAAATATTGATGTATGTCAATGACGTCAACACATCACGTCATACGTCAACGTCAGTCGTCAATACTACTAGAGTCAGTAGAGTCATCTTGAGAGTAGATTCTAGCTCTGAATCTAAGCTCTAGACTTGAATTTTCATTGTCAGAATCGTAGTCCATAGTCAGTTATCTTGTTTTCGCTAGATAAATTGCAAAAATTGCTAGATGAACCAGAAAATGGCTCATAAAATATTCGCCTGTGATGCTCGCTCGAAATTAGCTGTTGGGAACACTGGAAATTATTACCATCTGCATCAACTTCGTCAATGATCTCTTTCAACATCGAATCTGTGGTTTGGATTCCCAGCATGCTCAATATGGTACCGATCATGACAGTACCAATACTACCTTTTTTCTCGACGTCGAAGGTGTCGAAAGCATTCTTCAGTACTAAAAAAGAATGAACAATTATGGTTTCAAAAGTAACGGCCAAGGAACAATATACCTATATAGATATAGCTTTTTCTCAGTTGAAAATGCTCACAGATGAATTCGACATCACTGTTTCGTTTCGAGTGTATTAAAATATATTTATAATATTTTTTTCCCTAAGCACAAGTTATTCTACTTTGGGAATCCAAATTCGCACCACTTGAATGTTAATCAATTATTGTGGAGTTAAAAAATGGATATCCTAATTATTGCCTTAATGATGAAATCTGCCAAATCATTTATGAGTTAGTGCTAGGAATAGTTTGATATCAGAACGGTTAATTTCTTAGTGAATCAGAAAATGTTCCGGCGGTCATGATAACGGAAAATAAAGTTTTCAGTTTTTCTAAATAAGCACTAGAATTTGACAAAATCCAATTATGGTAATCAACGACCAAAAATCAACACTACTGTCATTTTTCTTCAACTATTCAAACATTTTGAGATTTTGACCCTCTGTGAACACCTTGAGAATTTTAACTTCTTAGTAGTTGATTGAATTGAATCCTCTCAAAATCTATGCTGAGATTCGAACTGATAAAAGTGGCTCTCACTGCAGAGCAATCACTAGACAGATATCCAATGACCTCCATCTGAAGCAATACATGACCCAATGACAGCACAGTCGAGCATTTTTTGCCCACAAAAGATTACACGGGAAAAAAGGATCTGTTGCATCAACAAATTATTTATGCTCGAGTTATTTTTGTTGGACTGAGCAATTTTTTGTTGAATCAACCACATAATTATTCCATGGAAGCAGCTTGTTCAAATCAAGAATGTAGTCTAATTGAATCAACAGTATAATATCAATTCCATCAACAAAATATATGCTTTCTTCAAAAACAAATTATGTCGATCCAAAATAATGTCGATGTTGATTCAACTATAAACATTTCGTTGATTTGATCAAATAATGATCATTTTGATGAGAATATATCTTTGAAACAACATACAAGTTGTCTTATTCCGATGTGTCAATGAACTCGTTTCGAACGGATCATTTGCTTGAATAGAGCAACGAAATATGTAATATCAATGAAATATTTCGTTCATTCTACATCAACTTGAATTTTTGCCTCTAGATGGCGATCATTTCGCCTGATTCTTCGTGTGTTTCTCTTGAATCAACAAAATATTCCATTGAATCAACCAAATATTTCATTGAATCCACCAAATTGATTGATTGTCTTTATTACCCCAAGAAACATAGTTGTTTATAATAGGGATACATAAACATTATACATAATGTTATACATACAATTATGAAATTATAATAAGATATAACAAGTTAAAAAAAAAATGCAAATAATCATGCAATATCAACCTAGTCTTTTATAAGTAGGTATTCAAATAAGAAATGGAATTATCAAAGTCTCTGAAGCAGATATTTTTTTGAGTTAATTTTGAATCTAGTTGCTTCCTGTATATTTCTTTGAATCAACCAAATATTTCGTTGAATCAACTAAATATTTGATTGAATCAATATATTGTTGTTTTGAATCAAACAAAATGTTTGTTTGAGTCAATTCAATATCTCTTCATAAACAATTCATGGATGTGCTTGATTGAAGAAGATCCAGAGTTCATGCAAGACATATTTACTTGATTCAAACTTCAAATTCGCTCTGAAACAAGATATAGATTTACTCATTTCAAGATTATATTTTGTCGTGCATATATGACACATTCATTTGCTCTATTCAATTAAATTCTGCTTGATTCAACAATTCATTTTTTTCCGTGTAGCAGGAGATGTGTTTGAAATTAACTATCGAAACACTCCTAGATGAATTCAGATATCACAGTTTCCTATATTCATGCTACTTCTATTGTGTGAACATTGCAATATAGAAAACTCATATTCAGCATCCTGTTCAAGTTTACGTGAGATGAAAATAATTTCTGTAAGATTTGACTGATAAGGAATTGATTTTTCATTAACAATAGGTAGAGTGCCTCGAAAATCTCATTACATGCCCTTCAAAGTGTGGACACGCTTGTCAACACTGACATTTCTGAATTATCATCATCCTCAGATTCAAAATGTCAGTTCCGAAAATTGGATAGGCGTCCCCGTGAGAACGATACGATAACGAATTGCAAAAATTCTGAGAATGATGGTTGTTGTCCAAAGATGAAAAGACATGCAAGTGTTTGTTGATGCTTCAAATTCCAATATTTATTCCTTGGCAATTCATTCAATGATGTTATATCGATATATAACTTCAAAATGAGCAGTATGTGCCTTTGGTGTTACGCCACTGTTAGGGTTTCGAATAATAATGTCTGCACCCTACCCTTCATACCGCCTTCTCTTCCAGGGCTCCAATACCAGCCAGGAAAATCAGAAACGAACGAGGGAGAAATGTTGATAGATAACAAAAATATGGACTTGGTAACAATTCTAGAATGGGGATCCAATAACTTGGTAGATTTTTATGCAAACAAAGCACAAGCATGCCTTTTCTCTAGGAGAGCCGATTCCACTGTGCCCAACATAAGGATGTCAGGAGTAACCATACCTTCGAAGACATCCATTTCGATGCTTGGTATTACTATTAGCAATAACCGTTCTTGGGAAAATCACGTGAGATCAATTGGTAGAAGTGCATCACAAACACTTGTTTTTTTGTTTCGGGCTAGGAGCTATTTCACTTCCAGTCAGCTTTTTATGATCTGCAAGGCACAGTTCCGACCTGTCCTGGGATACTTTTCTCGCTCACAAACTCACTCACTTCTTCGGAACACCGTAGAAAAGTTGGCGATCTGGCCCTTTTGTGGTCACTTTGGAGACCTGCAGAACATCTATTTCCAAAGACTCGTTGATCCAACGAACAGCTAGGCTCTGGAAAACCAAGGGAAAAGTACCCCGAGGCATATAACCTCCAAAAATTCAAGAAGAACACCAACTCCTACTTCATTTCTCTTGGTTCTCACGATGTTCTCTGAACAATACAGGATATCCGTTTTCGTGGGAACCAGAACATAAAAAAGAATATTTGTGACCCACGACAAGTGTGTCCAAACCCTTTGAAGGGCGTGAAATGAGTTCGAGGCACTCTAACAATAGGTATACTCACATGCGATCTGATCTTTGCTTAGTTCTTCCTGGAACACAGAAGTGATGAAAATCAAATGAAGTTAACATGATTATAGTTGATAGAATTCAAATAACTTACCGCTGACATTTTGGGTATATTTTCCCCGATATATTCCAGACACAATGGGATTCGGAAATGCGAGGATATTGAAATTGTACTGGCATATAAAACTTCAACACTCTTGAAATAGATTTCATAATTATTCCAATTTTCGAATAACCAGCTATTAATTATGAATTAAATATAGTTCTGGGTAAGCCTCAATGCAGAGTCGGAGCTAACAACAATTTGTCCTTGACTTCCTCCTCTGCTGGATGCCTGCACCATAGTATAATTACAATTTTCTTGTCAAATTGTATGATATTCCTTGTGTTTATCAGAGGGGTTTCGAAAGGAAGATAGCGGCATTTGTTTTTGTTTTTTACCTACCTACTTTTTTATTTATATCTTTTGGAGTGCACAAAAGGAAATCCCTATTATGTTCGAGAAGTATCGATGTTATTTTCGCTTTGAAACTCTGAAAAAACATTGATGATGGCTAAAACTAGTTCGATACACATTCAGACCGTTTTTATAGTATATATAAGTTTGTATTCAGGATGAAAAAAATGTTTCAGGATCTGTGAAAACGATCTACGAACTACGAATACGAAACGTGGTATAGAGAAATCAATATCATTAGTTGAGGAAGCAATAATTGTTGATATGGAGGAATATCCTCAGATTATATATCACTGTATCTTTAATGATAATGAGGAAAAAAATGGAATATGAATACTCTAGAAATCAACATTTTTCCGATATTACTGAAAACCTATAGATACTTTTCAAGATGCAACAAGTTAATACACCAAACAAGTCTCATTGTTGAAAAAATAACTGAAAAGGCATCTATACATATAGTTATTTCATTTCAAAAAACAGGAGATGGAGAAGTAAAGCTTTGATCAATTCGAAATCCGGCCCTGGATTTATAGGTATGTCTGCGATTATAAAAAAATCATCTGGCACAATGGCACGGAAGTCACGTGATCCGCTTCGGTGAATTTTCTACCCGATTTCGCTATTTGGCAGCCATCCAGATACGTCACTAATCTAGTAATTATCGAGATAGTTTTAAACGACTGTAATTTTGATATAGTTGCCTATCTCGCTATAGCTAATCATTGCTTTGAAAATCAAACATCATGTTTACAAATATGATGTTGATAAAGATATTTCAATCATTATCCGGAATGTTTCATTTCTATTTTGGATTTGTGTTCTTCTGGATCGTACGAAAGGGAATCCCTATTTTTTCCGTGGAAAGAGGGAAAATATGTATTGTAGGTACAGTCGTCTCCTGAAAACATCGTCGCACATGGACGGTGTCAGCTCTCTTATCACCGCTGCAATAAATTCAACCCCTTAGGAGGAGTGGATGTAACCCTAATAACCTCATATGAAACGGGGATCAATCACATATAATATACAAGGAGAGAGAACATCCAGTGCTGAAAACTTTTAAGCCCGTTTCGAAATCTTGTCAGTAGATTGAACATGGTATCTACTACAATAAGTGCAAACATGATGAAAATCTCCTCTGTAACTCATTTGTTTACATCATCATCTGTCACTGAAATCAGAAGACATTTCGAGAAGAATAATATTTCCAATTCTTATGTTGAAAACGGGAGCAGATTCGTTCCCGATACGTCCAAAGCTAAAAATTCGACACCTCTTTGATATATCAATATTTCTTCAATTTTTTGAGCACATTTCAGAACAAAGTGTCACTGAGAATCGATTGGATTTGTCTTTTAGGCTTACCAACAGAAAAAGTGAAGGCAGTGACATCTTACTCATATATATGTACAGGGTGTTTCTTCAGTACGTGTAGAAAATTCAGGAACATGTTGCTGACGTCAAAATAAGAAGAAAAGTTTGTATAAATAAATGTCCGAAAGTTATTCGTTTCTGAGATACAAGAGTGTCAAAGTTAAATTCTTATTTTTGATTTATCAATAAACTTTAATATAATCGTGATATTAGAATGTTGTTTGGTACCGGGTGACCAGTTATATTCTGACCCATTTCAAATGCTTATATCTCTGAAACCATTCAAGTTATCGTTGTGCAGTTTGGACTAGTCTATTTTGATATTTTTCAAGTTTTTTTTGACAGGTTCACCTTCTCTCTTGAACTTCCGGTTCTACCGGAAACAAACTAGCCATTATTCAGGTATATATATTTTTGGACATTCAGAAAGATTGGTCTTTTCTCTTCCTAACAATGTATAACAAGTTATGTTTTCTTAGAAAAGTATCAGAGTTATAACTCTTTGAAGCATCTACTGCATATTAGGATGTTATCTTGAAATGCTGAATTACCGTATATTGAGTATAAATCTGATGCAGATTTATGATGAGTTCATTTGCTTTTTCAGTCAAAGTAAACATTATTTCAACTCGAAGAAAGTACAAATGCTCGACAATCTTTATTTGACACATGTTATCTGGCATTTCATGTGTTGTGATCAGGATTTCCTAAGACGACTTTGGTTACATTGCAAAATCTCATTAAACCATTCCACATGCAGTAGTTGTTTCAAACAGTTATAACTCTGATAGTTTTCTGAGAAAACATAACTTGTTATACATTGTTAGAAAGAAGAAAGACCAGTCTTTCTGAATGTGCGAAAATATACAGGGTGATTCAATGAAATAAAAAAGTTGCCCTATACCTGAATAATGGCTAGTTTGTTTCCGGTAGAACCGGATGTTCAAGAGAGAAGGTGAACCTGTCAAAAAAAATTTGAAACATATCAAAATAGACTAGTCCAAACTGCACAACGATAACTTGAATGGTTTCAGAGATATAAGCATTTGAAATGGGTCAGAATATAACTGGTCACCCGGTATCTCGGGGTATTTTTCAATGACAATATCAAATTTTCTGTTAGTTTGTCTCTTTCGTGGGGGTGGCGCCACCTATATGTCTTTATTGAGTCTTGAAATGTCATCTTTTTTTGTGCGTACCTGTATCACGTTTCATAGTAGAACATTGAATTTCTAGAACAATTTTGTGTTAAATATATATTCCTGGTAGAGGTCACTGCGAGTAGCTGTTTTCGAGTTGGGATTTGCCATAATCAATGCAAGTATTTTGGAATGACAAGAAGTTGGAATTCGCAATTGATTTATCATATGAAATGATAGTAATTGAGACCAAATTGATACTTGAATATTTGGTTGAGGGAATTGATTGAAGTAATCGTTCAAAGTGGTCAAAAAAGTAGCTTATTGCGGAAGCCAGCATGCCCATGGTGTTTGGCCTCTAGGTTTCAGACATTTCAAGGAAATGAGCCAAAAATACTCCTTCTTCATTTGGTGTTTCCACTTTTTAACTATTGCACCATTCAATGAATCCCGTGTAGTGCTTCTCATACCTTTCTTAAGACATCGTTGGCAATAACTCATCTGTATCGCATCTGTAGCTGATAGTTTTAAATCGCAATTCTACTGAATCTAAAATGACAGTAATGCTCTGTCTTTCACTCTGAGAATTACACCAACTAATTTGTGTTTTGATTGACATGACAACAATTGTTTTCCACATCAGATCAATCATAGTGGAAGGAGAAGGTGTGCTCAACAGAAAGCTCAAATTCGTCTTGTTTTGCGCATGACGTCCGCTGGGATATAACTGTCATTTCTATTATTTGTTTTCCTGATTGTTGTCTCGAACTTCAGATATAATATAAGTACTAAAATTGTATGATATAATTTCGAAATGCCCACTTGTTTCGTTTCTGGTTATGGAAATTTCAACTAATATACAAAAGGCATTTTGAATATTTCTGCTTTTCCAAGAATGGAGACCTAATGAAACGATGGGAGCTTGCTGCCATCAACAGAATATAAACTCAAATAATTGTACCTACCTTATATTCCTTATATCCTCATTCCAAAGTAATCTCCTATCATATTGTCATCACATTCATATTACAAGCATGTATTTCTTCAGAACATTACCATGCAAAATGTTCCCAAACAACTGCGAAAGTACGGTTCTTGACAAAAAATCACAAATATTTGCAACAAGATGCCATTCCTACAGAACATCTTCCGTCGAATATCAAGTCAGAAATAATTGAAAATGAATTCAAAACTCTTAATTTCTCACAAAATATAAATTGCAGCAAAGATTTGAATTAAAAAACGGCAAAAATTGATACTCCTGTTGTCGATGTCGGAGCAGAAGCAACGTCAACGTCGTTAACTGCTGAATTTGAATCTTTTAGAATCGACACAGTAGTGGATCATTCAGATGGGAATGGCAATGCATGATAATTCCTATGTTTTTGCTATTTGCGATTGCGAATTACCTCAACGACACAATCTCCAGAATCAATGAAATAGTAAAATCGAAGGAATAGGTACCTGTTTATATAAATTGACTTATTTATAAACAGATCGAGAAACTCATAGAAATTTCAATAAACGTGATTGAATTCATTGTGCACGCCTATGGCAACGGTAATGTCTGTGACTAACAGCTGATATGGGTATCCCAGATGACGTCACATAATATGCGCGTAGGCACACCATCTTCTCCTTCCACTATGAGATCAATTAAAGGCTATAGGGGGATTTAAATAACAATCAATTACTATTTTTCAATATTTCTTCATTTTCACAATGAATAGTGCAATTTGATGGATGATTTTGTACAGACTTACTGCCATAAAGAAGCCTGAAATTTTCATATTGTGTCACCCACCACTCATATTTTGCGAGAATATTACATAAATGTTTTGCCGCACTAGTGTAGGAAAATATTTCCCGCACTAGTGTCGGAAAACTTTTCCCGCACTACTGCGGGAAAATGACACTTCCCAAACTAAATTGCGTGCAGGTATAGGGTGAATCACGCACGCTTGTACAAAGAATATTTTATGATATCGGACTAAGGAGGGTACCAACATGGGTAAATATTTCAATGAATAACATCTAAGATTAACCTACTGTACATAACTATTTATAACATTACTTCACATGACAACACCATCAGAACACAAAGACTGGGCAAATTCGTTCACCAGGAATGCTTTTAGATCTGGAATAATGAGAGTAAGGATGTTTATTCCGTGAACTCCCATCTCTCCTAGATACCGATTTTAGAGAATTCGTTCTTCTAGGAGTAACCAAACATTCGCTAGTAATCCACTTCTCTTCCCTAGTAAAATCACGTGATCGATATGGAGGTAATGGAGGTAACTCATAATTGAGACTGTCATAGTTACCGACTTGTTCGAGATTATTGATCGTCTCATACATATTGGCAATAAGATAACCGTCACTCATGGAATACAGTGATGGTGCAGTACTCTTTTTGACTAGGAAGTTCTGATTAGGCATATACTTCCTGTATTCTCTTATCAGTCTAGGCTTTTTCTCAAGGGTCAGTACGACGGCTACAACTGTCAGGAGTATCACAGCTAGAATAACAGCTAATGTTCCTCCGATTGTAGCATATTTGAAGTCATTTGGGATCCATGTTCTAGCTCCCCACCTGGGAGGAACCACGAGGGTAGTACAGTCGAACGGATTAACCTTTCCTTCACTGTCATTCAGCAAACACAAAAAGTAACTCTGAGTGTATTCCAAGACATCAAGCTCTATCTTGTCAGTGATATCACTTATGCAGCCATATTTTTCCTGACGTTGACTGTCAATCCATAAGAGAACCCCATTTGGAAGTGCATTTTTAATTTCCACGGTATAAAATGGAGTATCATCCATGCTCTCAAAGGTGTAAATTATCTTGTCCCTATCAGCTTCTCTGATTCCACTGGGATGAGAGCTATTCCACGTTGGAAATTGATTCTGTTCAAAAATTTCGCAAGATAATTCTTTACCGCTTGGTACTGTTGATGTTGGTTGGGTACTACTGCCACTACTACTACTACTAGGTTGAACTGTAGATACAGCTGTTACAGAGGATGTGGTAGTTGTCCCATTAGTTACAATAGTTGTCCCATGAGTTACAATAGTTGTCCCATTAGTTACAATAGTTGTCCCATTAGTTACAATAGAAGTAGTCTCAGAACTAGGATCAGTTGTGATTGGTTTATAGGAATCAGTACTACTGGTAGTTGATGTTGCTGGTTGTATAGTGTTAACGGTTTCTGTGACTGTTGATGTTAATGGTTCTGTTATTGATTCTGTGTCGGTATTGATAGTAGATGCAGATGGACAGAAGATCACATCCGTGTAGTTTCTGAATGTTCCATGGTCATGGCATAAGAAAAGCTCGTTTCCATTGTCGAAATAGGATTCCAGTTTTTCTATGTACAAATGTCTCATCCACTCGAGTGTGCAGTTGCATCTCCAAGGATTTCCGTCTATTTTAATTCGACCTGAATAAAGATTAGTTAAGTTAATTCTCAGTGTATTGAACATTCACACCCAAAAATGAATAAGTGTCTCGCCACTTTTGAGAAACTGATAACCAATGTGGGAAATTAAGATCAACAAGTGAGAGATTATTTGTCTCAGAAATATGAAGAACTACTCCCAATCCTTTTTTCGATAGCTACTGATTGTTAGTTACTTACATACATTTTTGGGTCTTGTACATATTATAAAGAAAAAATTATTCGACTGCTAAGAAGAGATAATTTATCTTATGAATATACTTTACGATAGAATCCGGAAACAGGCATAGTAAAACCTTCACCCCCTAAGTAGGGGTGTCACCCCAATTTTTTTTTTCAAATCCGAAAGGTGGTCAAGCGATACCTCTTAAGAAGGGGCTTGTCATTCCCTATACAGTGCTGCTTAGATTTTTCAAATCGATCTACTCATTCAGAAAACATGGAGCGTTGAAACTCCAACCATCATGTGGGACGAAAAATACAAAAATCGGTTCAATTGTACTTTATTGCAATAAGTTCCTTCAAATGAATTCGCTATTTTTGCCGATTCGCTGTTTTTGCGATGCACATATTTATTTAGGCTCATTTTAGAGAATAAAAAATGAATAGGATTCATTTCTTCACGTTTGAATTAGGTCGAGTAGTTGCTAGATACCTGTCGTGGTTGAAGTGTTCACGAATTATTGACTTCAACATCTATTATTATGGTGTATTCAATTGCAGACAGAGTGGGAATAATTGAGCTTTTTTTATGAACGATGAATGTGGAAATCGGGTCGCGGAGTTGTTTAACCAACGACATCCTGACATTCATGCCTCTGGAAAAATTGTTCGCGAATTGGTGAACGAATTTCGCTAAACTGGTTCAGTTCATAACAAAAAGAGAGATCTTGAAAATCCAGTACTGAATGTGTGTCTCATACCAGTGTCCAACGGGTATTGAAAAAATACAAATTGTATCCTTGTATACAAAATTCGCTTAGTGCACGACCTGAATGAAGACGATTTTGATCGTCGCTTGCAATTTTGCGAAATTATGAGTGAGCGAGCGTTACACAATGGTAATTTTCTACTCAATGTGTGTTTTTCGGACGAGTGTTCCTTCTTCCTCAACAGTTTAGTGAATCGCCACAATTGCCGGTACTGGGCTGACACCAATCCAAGGATTTTCCACGAAACACACACGCAACACCCCCAGAAGTTAAATGTGTGGGCTAGTATTGTTTGAAATTCCATTGTAGGATCTTTTTTCCTTCCTGGAAATTTAACAGGCGATATGTACTTGGATCTACTACAAAATGCCATCGACCCAGCTCTAACAAATATCATTGAGACGATCCCGCATTCCATGAAGAGGAACTGATTTTCCAACAAGACGGAGCTCCTCCTCATTATTCCCAAAATGTGCACAATTATTTACATGACACATTTCCAGGACGATGGATAGGACGACGGGGCCCAATAGAATGGCCACCTCGGTCACCCGACTTAAGTCCTTCAGATTTTTTGTGTGGGGACACATCAAAAGCCTTATTTACAAAACACGACCAGACACATTAGAACAGTTGCGTCAAAGAATCATTAACGTATGTCGCGAAGTGACACCCCAAATGCTCCAGAATGTGTACGACAACGGTTTGAAAATAGCTTATACCACTATATGCAGGTTGACGGACAGCATTCCGAACATTTACTTGACTAATGAATGAGTTCTGAGGTACAATGGGGGAGACCACTGATTTTTTAAAATGACATTATCGTGAACTCTATACTGAAAAACTACCAGCGAATTAATTTTGGTTTTTTTCATTCATGCTAAGACGATGAAAATAATAAATACGAATATGTCCATTTCAAAACAAACAATTCCTGCGCTATTTGAAATTTTGTCAATTCATTGGTGTGACTGGTGCGACGTCTTATTCCCAACACGCCAATTGTCCTTGAACTGACCAATCACACTGCAACACTGCAGAATGACGAGGTATCCGAGAGAGATAGCTAATACGTCACGACTCCACCATCATATTTGGCTGTTTGAAATATCGAATGAAATATGCTGAGTATATAGATTCGATTCCCTTCAACTTTAACTCATAATATTGATTGTACATCATTGCATCATTGCACGGATTTCTTCTCTCAGTGGTCTTCCCCATTGAACCGATTTTTGTATTTTTCGTCCCAAATGATGGTTGGAGTTTCAACGCTCCATATTTTCTGAAAGAGTAGATCGATTTGAAGAATCTAAGCAGCACAGTATAGGGAAGGACAAGCCCCTTCTGAAGAGGTATCGCTTGACCACCCTTCCCATTTGAAAAAAATGTTGAGGTTGAAGGTTTTACTATGCTTGTTACGTCAAAATATGTCCCCCTGACAAACAAACTTGACTTGTTTTCGGATTTTATCGAAAAGTTCTTTCCCAGCCTGTAATGCCTTGCGGTACGTTTCCGATGGGCCACCCTGTATAAGAAGCTAGGTACTCACAATTCTTCTCTTTTCTATCCATACTGATTGTGAGTTCCTCACAAACATTTTTGAGTGTAAAGCATACAGAAAACATGTATTTTGAGGTACCAACCGGATATATCGAAGCCGCTGAATACTCCTTCATCCATAGTTTGAATATCGTTGTTGGCAATTGTTAACATTTGCAGAGATTTCCCAAGTCCTGAGAAAGCTCTTTCTTCTATAATTTTAACCCCAGCGTCAGATAGATAAAGTGAAATCAGTGATGGGATATCTATGAAAGACTCATTTGCTATAACTTCTAAAATGTTATATCGCAAGTCTACTACTTGTAGTTTTACCAGAAGATTATCGCCAGTACCTGTCAGATTCCGTATTGCCTAGAAAATAAAATTCAAATACTCACTTAATGTTCAAGAGATTGAATACTGTTTTGCTGAATTAAATCGAAACGAACAATTCAGAAAAAATTACCTGAATAGAACATTTTTCGATTAATGCAAAACCGTGACTTGTCTTTATTTGAAGAAAAGTGCATGTCGGAACTCACTATAAAATCGATTTTTAATTAATCTCATGTTGTTGAACAGGTTTTTCCTGACATGGTTTTCGTTTTCTAGATACATAGTGTTGAAGTTTTGTGCACGAAAAATACTACCCAGTTGATATGCTTTTCGAAATTCCTGATGTTTTTCAAGCTTTATCAAAATCAAACTGTTTTTTGAGAAATGGGATGATTGTTTCAGATCTCTTAATCCTAAATATTAGTATTCGAAATCAAAGCAAGATAAGTGTAATAAGAAAATCGTGAAACCAAAAAGTTATGAATTTAATTTCTTCATTCAAAAGTATGAAACAAACAAGAGTTGAAAATCTGCTGTTATTTTTCGTGCATGAGGCCATCCCACTGGCTCTACGATCACGCCCCTGTGAATACTGAGTGACCCCTGATAAGAGAATCAGAAGATACTTCATTCAATTCACAACAAACTGTGGAAATGTGTCCTTCACATCGATGAAAGGGTTTGTAAGGAATCAGAGGTTCCTGTATATGGCTCGAGATGACGGAGATTGTTTTTTGTTCCTATAAAACGTATAGATTCTGTACTAGTCTGACTCCTTCACCATACTCATAACAATTCTTCAGGCAAACAGGACTCTACCAGGGGAAATAACATTGCTGCATACTTCTTGGCAGTTACTCCTAAAGTTTCCAAAGATTGTAATTGACATTCGAGTTTGTCATGAAGCATACCAATATTAGATTTCACTTTCATATTGCTCAAAACTAGTTTCAGAAGCTCTCGAACGTGTAGAATTCTACCAATAACTCTTTCTTTCCAAATCTAGATTTCAAACTTACAATCACTTCATCATAATTTTCTAGACAAGGAGGGTAGCTTCCCACCAGTTGGCGTGCGCGAGACTTCGGAATAGTAGCTAGTATAAGGTATTGAAACTTATTTTCTGTGTCGATATTGTCATCGCAATCGATTCTCTTGAACTGACTCCAGAAAGGAATCCAATCTTTTATTTCACTACCATATTCTTTAAATTCAACACGAGGAAGATTCATTTTTGTTTTCGAAGACGAAGAACAACTTGCTCCACTTGATAAATGACCAGAATCATGATTTGACCCTTTTACGAATCTCTTGTCAACTTTAAACTTGAGCTTGTTATATTTGCTAGCAACTCATCAGCTTTCAACACTTGAAAGTCAATATCTTTTTCACAACTATCGGCATCTAGCAGGAAATCAAGCATCTGCTTATCCAAAACGGTAATTTCCTCAACTTTCTTGTCAAGAAGACAAATATTGCCTTGTATATCAGCGAAGTCAGGCTCGATAGAATCTAATTCTTGTATAATATCATTATATACTCGCTCGAATGCTACTCGGTGAATCATCAACATTCGTTGTGTCTTCTCCATTTGGACCAAGTCACTGTCCTGTCACGGTCACCAAAATAAATGTGATGAATGTATCACCTACATGGTGAGAATTCAGTTACTTCAGAATATGGACAAGATGGAGATGATATAATCAAAGTACCAACGATGTTACAATATATAATCTCGAGCCATATACAGGAACCTCTGATTCCTTACAGGGTTGTTTACTAAACTACGTAACACTAATTCCGTCGCACCCCGAAAATTTGCCTCTGTTGAAATATGAATAACTTATTTCTGCTTTGAACGATTTGAATTCGAATCACACTGTTCGCTAGCCCAGTCCTTCAGCTATAATCTCGTAATTCTTTGGAACATGCGGTTCTCCACATAAAATCGCTACAGGGTGTTACCTGAAACTGTGAAAAATTTCGGAAATCTCAAAAGTATCCCAAATGAAGGAAACTTTTTGCTCAACTTTCACAGTAGATGAACTTGAGTCAGTTCTCGAATGTCTCCTTATATATTTTATTCACAAAGTAATCACGAGAAATTAACATTTTGGTTCTGCAGTCATCTGTAAACAAATGAGATAAGAAGACGCTTTGAAAAGGTGATGGGGTAATCTTCATGCCTCTGCTGTTGAAGTTGAATAAAAATAGTATATTATGTATATGTAACAAGTTTTATAAACGTCCTTTAAGAAACGAGCATTTTAAGCACGAGTGGAGCAGAGCGGAGCGATTGTTTAATGAACGAGTGTCTAGAAGAGTTTATGAACGCGTTACATACTATGCTTTCTCTACGAACTCCGAAAATTACATTAACATATACCTGCTATTCCTGCTAACCGACAAAATAATTCGAAAGGAATGGGAATTGAGAACATAATACATGCAACTGCATGCAACCAGCGAGACACGTATAAGTGATATTGGTTGTAGATGTTTGCAGTCCATTACTTACTCACCTTTGTTTCACGATTATTCTCATGCTTAGCGCTGAATAAATAAATTGTCCTCAAAGATGGATGCTTCATTTTTACACTTCTTGGAGATATGCAAGTACCAGAATATTCTCTTCGATTTCACTTTCGTCTACTTTTCGCATCTATTTTTAATGAAGAATTCTGATACAAACGAATATTGTTTGAATAATTCTGATACAAAATTTGAAAATAACAGTTGACAGTTAATACAATTGACAGGCCAGACATGTCTCAAATTACCGAAGCTGTGTTAAATGAACTGCGTTGCCATGGTAATGTGTCTAAGAAATCGTGTTGCCATGGTAACGTGTTTAATATTTCGAATAAATCACAGATCGACAATCCGTGATTAATCGATCATTTAGCGTGGTACATATCCGTACGCTAAATGCCATTTTAGTTATGTGAGTAGAAAAAACAAGTTTTTATTCATTTGGGATCCTTCTGAAAATTCCCAAATTTTCACAGTTTCAGGTGTTTTCCTGTAGCTATTTTATATAAAGAACCTCATGTTTCAAAGAAGTACGAGATTATAGCTGAAGGACTGGGATAGCGAACAGTGTAATCCAAATTCGAATTGTACAGGGTGAGTCATTAGTGTGGCAAAGTGAGATAACGGCTTCACTGTTTGAGATAGTTGGACAAAAATTTCAGAGATGTTCTAGGATCATGAGCAGTACATTTCCAAATTATTTTGCTTCATAAAGGGTGACTCAGAAATGCGTGGCGTATCAAAGTTATACTTTTTCATGAGGGACACCCTGTATTTCATTGCATTTTCGCATTCTCCTTTGTGAGCTGATTTCATCAATGCATCACACTTGGGGTCTAGCGAGAATGATTTCAGAGATACAGGGTATTCAAAATAAAGATTTTTAAATTTTTAGGATTCTTTAGCGTCGAAACTATTCATTATTGGAAAAAACGGCTTTCATGTCCTCATTCCAACTTTTGATTTACTATCTACTGACATTTAAGTGAAACAAATACCGGGTGGTTCAAGATTCAGCATTCTGATCACCCTATCTGTTCCAATTAAATGTCAGTAGATTGTAAATCAAGAGTTAGGTTAGGAACATGGAAGCCGTTTTGACCAATAATAAATAGTTTCGACGCAAAAAAATCCTAAAATTAAAAAAATCTTGATTTTGAATACCGTTCATTTCTGTAATAATTCTTGCTAGACCCCAAGTGTGATGCATTGATAAATCAGCTCACAAAGGAAAATGCGAAAATGCAATGAAATATAGGGTGTCCAATAAGAAAAAGTATAACTTTGATACGCCACGCATTTCTGAGTCACCTTGTATAAAGCGAAATAATTTGGAAATGTGCTGCTCATGATCCTAGATCATCTTTGAAATTTTTGTTCATCTATCTCAAACAGTAAAGCCGTTATCTCACTTTGCCACACTAATGACTCACCCTGTACAAAGCAGAAAAAAGTTATTCATATTTTAACAGAGACACAATTTTGGGGTGCGATGAAACTAGTGTTGCATAGTTTACTTATGTTAATTTTCACTATTCATCATGTTGAGAAGGAACCGTTTTGAGACATTTAAATAAGAATATTTCTTCTTATTTTCACATAAGGAGTCGGTAACACCCTGTATAGCAAATAATGAAGTGATTCAAAAAGTGCTGATGAAAGTTGTTGTTGGCCTAAAGTCAACTGGTACAACTCACTTGTGGCTCACATATTCCATTGTTTAGTTGGAAACTTGCAAGAGACATTGCTAGAGGATTGAGTACACCAGATTCGATCCTGAAATACTGGTGTGAATCAAACCTCAACTCTAAATAAACAATCGTGGCACCAAAAAAAGTGTCCTTCCTCAAATAACTGATTCCGTTTCCTTCTATTATCAGATATTCCAGTGCCTTGAAGGGTTGACCTGCAAATGCTGCATCTCCAATGTCAAATATTCCATTCGATGAGCGGATTTTCAGCTGTGTGACATTTCTGGTACAGCCTGAGAGCCAACCTCTTTCGATCGTGTGGTTTGCGAAAGATATATTCAGGAATAGATTCATGGTTGAAATCTGACATACCTGATGAAAAACAATACAGTGATTCAACAATGCAATCATTTACTTTCGAGAGTACATTTTTTGGGCTTCGCGAGACCAAGAGCAAGACCAAGATCATGAAAGTCTTGGTCTTGGTCTCAAAAAATGAATGTAGTCTCGGTCTTGGTATTGGTCTTAATACAATTCTCAACACACTAAATGGACCAATCATAATTTGACTCTATTTCGAAGACCTGTATTCTGTATTTTTTGAAAAAAATTACCGATATTTATGCGGTTCTCGATATGAGATGTGATGTTTCATCGGCTTCAAAGAGAGCTAGAACACTCTGAAAAAGTCTGCAGAACAAAACTTAAACACGGTGTAAAGTGGAACCATTACACTATGGTCTACATTTCCAATGCTGCCAGAACACGAGAAATTTTTTTCTGGTCTCGGGACATTTTCGTGATTTTTCGTTAATTGGCCATCGGAACGAGAATTCGATTTTATTTTTCGAAAGTCTTGCATTTCTTGAATATTTTTTCTAGAACTCCACTCGAGCTGACTATTGAAAAGAACTGTTCTCATGTTCTGTGGAGGACAATGAAAGACGAAAAAAGCACTATTGTGGAATATACAGGATGATAAGGAAATAGGACAAAATCTCATTTCAGTAAAAAAATCAAAAATGGTGACTAAAACCATGGCCCATTCGATTCAGTATATTCAGAAAGGGCTTTCTCGATATCCATTATTTATATTAGACTCGAGACATTTTCGAAAATTCGCCTCTAATTGAGATACAGGATGAAAATTCTCAATTCAAACTTGTTTCCTGATATCGATGATTCTTATCAACTGATTTTCAATATTTATTGCTCCAGTATGTTGTTGTTCAATATACTGAGTGTTTCACAACTTATCTGACAAATTTCAACCACAACTACGATATTACATAAGGAGTCTATCACATAAAAAATTTATAGAAGTAAAACGAGATGGAAAATAAAATTCATCTTTATATGTAATAAAACTATTCGAAATGGGCTCTATTGGCGAAATATGACATTACTGAATTCTTCAGCATTATGAAGATCCCACTAGAAAGTCCTATATCCTAAATTCCAGTACTTGGTAGGGCCTCCCCGATTTAACAAAACCTCATGAAATCGGTTTGGCATAGATTCTATGAGGTTGTTGATGAAGTCTATTGATATTGCCTCCCATTCTTCTGATACAGCTTGGATGAGGTTGTCATTATTTTGGGGTGCCTCTCGCCTTCTCGATAGGTTAAGTTTCATTCGGCTCCACACATGTTCAATCCATTTCAGATCTGAAGATAATGCGGTCGCCACATTCTTCGAACATTATTGTTTTCTAGAGTTCGTAATTTGTCAGATATGTTGTGAAACACTCAGTATATTGAACAACAATACTCATCATCATCAAATCAGTTGATAAGAATCATCGATATCAGGAAACAAGTTTGAATTGAAAATGTTCATCCTGTATTACAATTAGAGGCGGATTTTCGAAAACGTCTCGAGTCAATAGCCTAATATAAATAATGGATATTGAGGAGACCGTTTCTGAATATACTGAATCGAATGGACCATGGTTTCAGTCACCATTTTTCATTTTTTCCACTGAAATGATATTTTGTCCTATCTTCTTATCATCCTGTATATTCCACAATAGTGGTTTTTTCGTCTTTCATTGTCCTCCACGAAACATGAGAACAGTTCTTCCCAATAGTCAGCTCAACTGGAGTTCTAGAGAAAAAATTCAAGAAATGCAAGACTTTCGAAAAAACAATCGAATTCTTGTTCCAATGGCCAATTAAGAAAAAGCCACGAAAAAGTCCCGAGATGAGGTCCCAGCGTATCATAATATGATTGACTTTTGATCAGAAAAAAATTTCTCGTGTTCTGGCAACATTGGAAATGTAGACTATAGTGTAATGGTTCCACTTTACACCGTGTGTAAGTTTTGTTCTGCAGACTTTTTCAGAGTGTTCTAGCTCTCTTTGAAGCCGATGAAACATTATATCCCATATCGAGAACCGCATAAAGATCGGTAGATTTTTTCAAAAAATACAGGTCTTCGAAATAGAGTCAAATTATGAGTGGTCCATTTAGTATGTGGAGAACTGTAGTCTTGGTCTTGAACCAAAATGTGTTCAAATTCAAATATCCAACAGTTTATATGCATATAATAAGTATTTCGTACTACTACTACTATGTGGAACGTCAAAATACGCATCACGAAAGTGACAGTCAAAGGTTTCTAGATAATGGAAAACTACAAAATCGTGTTGTTATGAGAAATTGTGGTCTACGCGAATCACACTATATATCGATAGTTTTATTCTAAACCTATATTGATGATTATCATGATTGAAATACACAGTCATTTGAAATTGAAATTTGTTTGACACGTACGCTGAAATTTAGGTGCTTCAAGTCTGATCCAACAATTAGGTCTGTGGTATTTTGACAAGTCACCATACATGTCTGGATAGACCAAGTTAACTGACACCTATCATTAGGACTGCGACTACCCAACAATTTTGTTTTGACTGTATTTTCATGAATTCCAGTTTTGCTGAAGTTTTTGTTCGGCTCCTTGAAAAAGTCGTATTTCGCATTTAGAGCTACCAACATGATGATGGCATAAAAAATCAATGGATAGGCCATGAATCGCCAGTTATAGATGGTGGTCGTGTTTTCTTGGTTTGATTTTCTTCCACTAAAAAATAAGAGTGATTTGACTTATTTGATCCGATTCAGGTACTGAACATATGACTAATCCATTAAAAAAGTTATTTCGTGAAGTTTAGTAAATAATGAAATGAAGATATTGGATCATTCAATGGGATGGGAGAATACATACCTTGATTCATTATACATAGCTTTATGTACACATATATTACTACACTGACAGAATACCAATACCTGACTGTTTTTTATTGCAAATTAGGAACATTTTTTATCCAGATTCGATCTCGATGTAAATATCCTCTTGATTGACTTGATTCGATGTATAATAATTACTATTTGTTCAGATAGATAAAGAGAAACATGGTATCTACAAAGCAGAAATTCGGATTTGCAGCTTTTATTGAATGTGCAGTTTTGGATAATATGATACGTGATATTTACTGATTGATTTGGCAGACCCTACAATGTTCACGAGTAAATTTTCATAATGTATCGTGATTCACCAATGTTCTTATCAATGGTCCAAAATTATCGAACTTAGCGAAACGAATTTTATTCCATTGCAAAGAAACATTATTCAGGAATGATATGTTATAATATGTATGTATAAAAAAGAGTAGAAAAGAAACTTCCAGATGAAAATATTAGAGGGGACAAGAAGAAAAAAACTAGGGGCTCAAAGTCGGTCGACCACACTTCAAAGTGAAGTGTGGTCGACCGACTTTGAGCCCCTAGTTTTTTTTTTTTTTTTTTTTTTTTTTTCTTCTTGAAAATACTGTGGACCACTTTGAGAAAATGGATGATTTTCATGATTTATTAGAGGGGAATCAAGAAAATTCCAGATAAGCGTTGATGGTCATCGAGTAATAAGAGAAACATACACAGGCTTCAATATATCAAAATTATGAGTATTATTTCAATATACGTGTTGTAGTAGGACAAATCCTATGGAAGCAAACCTCAAATAATCAAGCAAAATAAATAAAATACACAGGCTGACTGACGAAAAACGCCCAAAGCCATTGGGCAGCTATTAATCATCCAATTCCGAAGAACGGAAAAGCTAATGGAATGTCTCATCTGGTACTATAAGTAGACTCTGATCATTATATTTTCGAAATTCAACTGTAACGTAAGAAACTGTCCACTTTCTCGCCCCGAATGGCACCAGATGTTTTAATAGATTTTTTTCTGAACGAGATTTGTCACTGAAGCCAAGAATATATGATGAGTTGACCTACAGTGTGACCCATTTAAGATGGAAGCACCCTTATAAAACTTACATTTTTCAACTGATTGGAATGATTTTTATTTTGTTAGGTAGATATTCAAAAAGTCTATTAGGACACCAAATATCATGAATAAATCTCCATTTCCAGGGCCAACTAATCTGATTTTTCAAGGTCAAAAATCTAAAAAAATTACTAGCGATTTTTTTAGAATAAATCTGACTACACCACTGGATTTGTGACATTTTCAAATGGGTAACATGTAAATTACGTTGAAATGCGTCAATCAATAAAAAAGTTATAAAGGAATGAAATTTGAAAAATATGCCGTTTAATCAACCCATCAATTTTTATTACTGAACAGATTTCGATGAAACTGTGATCAGTAATATTTCAAGACATCCTGAATCCAGTGGAGTATACAGAATTTTCATAAAATTCCTGAACATGAATTGGTGGGTTGATTAAACGGCATATTTTTCAAATTTCATTCCTTTATAACTTTTTCATTGATTGACGCATTTCAACGTAATTTACATGTTACCCATTTGAAAATGTCACAAATCCAGTGGTGTAGTCAGATTTTTTCTAAAAAAATCGCTAGTAATTTTTTTAGATTTTTGACCTTGAAAAATCAGATTAGTTGGCCCTGGAAATGGAGATTTATTCATGATATTTGGTGTTCTAATAGACTTTTTGAATATCTACCTAACAAAAAAAAAATCATTCCAATCGGGTGAAAAATGTAAGTTTTATAAGGGTGCTTCCATCTTAAATGGGTCACACTGTATATGGACAATATTATTTGAAATTGAAAAAGAATGATCAGTTGACAAGAAATAGATATTTTCATAAAATTTGAGATGTGTATCATCGAATGTTGCAGTAAATGTCTCTGGAATACATGTCACTGTTCTATTCGTCAGATATTTCGAATCTTTGAAGATAACATCTTCTACGGCTATAACACAAAATTGCTCTTGTTTCACTGTGTTTCATGAATCAACGAGGTACTTTGTATATCATCAATTTCATTTCCGTATCTGATATCACAATGACTTCATCGCGTTTATTATTTCAAAAGAAAAATTCATGCCCTATGAAATGCCAAATTTCAAGAAATGACAGCTTATCAGGAGAAAATCAGAGTCTGATACCGTCTCAAAGACCATATATTTCCACAGCTTCACAACCAAAAAGCTCATAGATATTATAAGCGTTCAATTAATAATTCTCGAGATGATGTACTGTTGTTTGTATGTAAATAAATTGTAAGTATCGTGAAATAGTACTGGAATGCAGTCATTGTGACGTTTTTGTGACAAGGAATGTATGTGGTTGTGAGCTATACATATTTAGAACGTTTAAAAGAGTACGTACTGTCCTCATGTAATGTAGTTTTATCAAAAAGTTCTACTTGGTCGTGATGACCACCATGTGAACGTTTTTGTTGGTTATGTTTTCGATTTCATAACAAAAATAATTATGCCAAAGCAAAACAAGCGAACAGGCACATTTCGAAACATTCTGAAAAAATATGCAGAGGAAGTACCTATTCAAATACTCAAAAATTATCAGTAAGAATGACAAATCTGCCAACTCCAGTGAGGATGCAAGATAATGAAGAGATTCGTCCAAACTTGAAGGAAAATGTACAAGAAAAAAGTTTTCAAATTGTACATACTGGGCATCATCGACCAATCACTGAAAGTGTAGATATCGCCAAAGGGAGTGATTCTGAAGAAGATATAGAGGTGATGGCAAAGCTGGTATAGAATACTTAGAAATATATTATAACTTCCAAGAAAAATTGAAGAACTGGGCATTAGATCACAATAAGATTCAAACAAAGATGAAAGACATCATATACTGTGAGGCAATTTAAAATAAAAGTCAGTTTCAAGATTACATCAGTTTAGAACAAAGATAGGCTCAAGTTTCGTTTAGCTGAAATCAGTTATGGAAAAACTATTGCCATGGCAACGAACGTCATGGTTACGATTCCCGTGGTGAGGAAAAGTGTGGTTCCCAAGTTGTATCGGGGAAATATTGCTTCAATCATCAATTTCAAAAACATCCTTCAATGCAACCATCCGTCGCGTGCCAAGCTATTCGACAAAATCAGAAAGACACAGCCATTTTGGAATTTTCAATACGAGGTATCGCGCAGGATATACGGAAAGAGACACAGGTACTGGTTGCCTAATACAGATGGAAAAGCCGAGTTAGGTTAGATTGTTTAGAAAAAGTAGTCTCCTTTTTAGTGCAGGAGGGATATTTTTCTTCCCCTCTGAAAAAAGTACCTACTGTCGTCTTAGGAAGAAGGTTCATTTAGGTCGAGTAAGGTTAGATGGTTCAAAAAAAGTAGTGTTTATGCAGGAGGGACATTTTCCTTCCTTTCTGGAAAAAGGACTGTGGAGGCATTCACTGCTGAGGAAAGTTTCGGCAAAATTATTTTCGAGAGTAAAAGGTTTGTGTTGGCTGAGTTAGATGGTGTTGTTTCATAGAATGGTGATTTTAGGTCAGATTAGGTCAAGTTAGCAGACTCAAATAACCCATGAATATCAACTACTCAATAAGAGATATGTATTGGGACACAAAATACTTACTTGGATTCTTTCTGAGGAGACAAGTTGCTATTTTCAATCCATGTACATTTCACCACTGGAATATCTTGTCTACATTTTCAAGATTTAGAACAATAATATATTTCCAAATCTGTTTCTCTGAAATAACAATGGGAAAATGGCTCAACCGGATTCTTGTGGTCCTTGGTTTTTGACTTGCAATGGGGTCATGCTGGCACCAAACCTTGACTCAGAAGAAAATTCATAACTGTCTTTCTGATTCCTCGAGTGTTATAAATTTTCGAAATGAAATAAAATATAGAAAACTTGGCAACCACGCATTTACCCACCACAGGAATCATTGCTTGAAATTTGACAGTCCATGGGCTATGAGTTTTTTTGAAATGATAACACAATGGAGTCATTGTGATATCACATACGGAAATAAAATTGATGACATAGTACCTCATTGATGTATAGAACAGAGTAAAACAAGTGAGGTACGTAGTTTTTGAAAGGTATCAGATTAGTATAGATGTAGTTTTCATTAGGTATCAGATTAGTATAGAGGTCAGATAATTTATATGATATTTTATCATTGCCTAATGTAAGATGGAAGTAGAGGCCATGGCACCATATCATGAGCATATTTTTATATTGAAACTATCATTGGGCACCAAAGATGTGTAAACGACGCTATGAAAGTTCAGAGAACTAGAGATTTTTCCCACAAACTACGTACTTAGCCAACTCGACTGTCTTGGTTTTTCCACACAAATAACGTACCTAGCCCACTCGAATGCCAATAGGGACTAAAAAAAACAAAAACAAAAACAAAAGAAAGTTGAAACAATGCCAACATATTTCTTCTTTGTGGGAAATCAAGACAGTCGAGTGAGCTAGGTACGTAGTTTGTGGGAAAAAATCAAGACAGTCGAGTGAGCTAGGTACGTAGTTTATGGGAAAAAAATCAAGACAGTCGAGTGTGCTTTTTTTACTTTCTTTTGTTTTTTGTTTTGTTTTCTATTGGCAAGTGATTATCTAGGAACTTGTAAATTTTTTAGTTTTTTCAATAGGCATCGTCTCTTCCTGATAGAGTTTTTTTTCACAAAAAATGAAATCGATCGGACCACTTTTGCGATTTGTAGAGTGGATACAAGAAACTCCGGGTGAAAAATCGAAAAAACCCGGAAAAACCACCTTAGAATTTTCCGATTCCCTTCATATTTTGATGACATGATATTATTTTGAGTACAATAAGATGGCGAAATTTCAAGTCGATATGTCAAAGGGTTCCGGAGATATATCGATTTATGATTACCACAGAGTACAGACAGACAGACAGACAGACCACACACAAAAACCAAAGTTGCTCAAAATTCGATGGCGATCTTTTTCTCCAAAGTAACTATACCTCTATTTCTCTTAGTTTCCGAGATAGCATTTTTGGCAAGGCCGTAGTATACTCCACTATATAGGTATAGCGTCGTATAACAAGAGCAATCTTGTGTTATAGCCGTAGTAAAATATTTTATTCATAGTAGCGCATGCGTATGAAAAAATAATCTGAATACAGAGTGATATTCAAACAACTTGCGTTAGTGTCAGCATAAACTTCTTTATTGAATTACATTGATATAGAATAATACATTTGAAAACATTGAATTTGATAACATGAATACATGATGACACAATTTTACACAACATTCCCATCCAAAGTATGGAATAGGTAGACATCAACCACGAAGGTGCTCTTATACAGATACATTGTATACATATAATATGGTAAAGAGTAAAAAATGTGGGTGTGTGTGGGCTATCTGCGTCCCTATGCGATAACGACCTGACACTAGAAATTTTAGAAAAATATTGCAAATTCTTTGCATTGAGCACCCATAAGGACGCAGAAAATCGCTCCACCTCAACCGGATATGTCTCGAAATGGTCTGGCGGCAGCCATTTTGGAAATGGCGCGCCTCAACATTGCCACAAAAATACTTCCATTTATCAATTGCACAACTTTTCCCTTCTTAGCCTAAACTTACAATACCAAGATATGTAACTATCGCAATAGTCCAATGATATGTTTCAGATTTTTTTCACGGTCTCGATCTTTGAATAGATAATCGATATTGCTGTTTTATTCAGAGCTCATCGAAAAGTGTATAGTTTCTTGCTTCAAAAACTTTGCACTCCTTCTTAATTCCATCAGGTGTCTTCATGAAAATTGTTACGAAATACTCCAGATTTCATCATGGCAATGTACGAAGGATCTGATTCCTCCTCCCAACATTTACTATTACTAGGGCTTTTTAGGTACGAGTAGAGCAAAATTGCATGAAGTAGGAATTCCAAACATTTCGTGTTCACACTCAAAGTGCATTGACCAATGTTCTAATGTAGATAATTATCTCTTAAATATATAGGTACTTTAACAATGATATGGTTACTCGAAGCTCACATTTTTTATGGTAAATATAGTATAGTTATACTCTTAAATCTAAGCATGCATTGTTTGACTCCCTAACCTATATATTACAAAAGTTTCCTGATGAAAGGGCTCGAACTTTTCTGCACAATCCCTCTGGGAGCAATTGTGCTGTCTCTAGAAAAGATCTATCCTTTTTCTGGAATGTTTCCTCATATAAAATAGGTTATATTACAATTAATGCGGCACCTCTGATATGATTTAATTTTTCATCCACCTTGATATGTAGGCCAATTTGTCCCTAATTGAAGATATATTTGCATTTGATGCGCGATACTAATATTGGAACTTAATTAGAAGAAAAATATGGAATGTCAATAACGAAATACCTCAATGATCTCTTAAACACATCTACACAGAATCTAAAGCTACTCAACATTATTGAACATCAAGATCTAGAGAGAAAAACGGTGAGATGTGAATGAATTACTCAGTTCACGTTTCAAAAACATACAGATAGTAAATATAGAGATACGAGTTTATAATGGTGAATTGATTCTTCTTTCAAGTCTATATTCTGATATGTATGGATTAGTACCTCAGATCGCCTAGGCATTTTTCTTGAGAGAGACACAATCAATAAATGGCTAGATGTATGGAGCCTATTTTCTCAAAAAAATTGCCTGGTCAATCCTTATGACTCTCACAAACTTCTAGCCTCGAACGCATTTGCAGTTTGAGTCGAATTCATGTTTTCGTAAGAGATAGTATATGAGAAGAAATCTTGACATATTGATGAAGCTAAGAAGCAAATTGAAGATGCTGGAATACAAGATATGCTCTATTATCTCACATTTACTAGGAAGCGCCTCACCCAGTGTACAATCGGAGCACACAATATTTCAGAAGGTATTCTAAGAACGAACTGTTCCATATTTTCATCAGAACTTAAATGACCTCGTTTTCAAACATCTACCAAGTCAGTTGACCACGAAGCTTTAATAATTATTATTTTCCCGAAACTATTGTTTCTCTAGACCTCCTACAGATTCAAATTACTCTGTCTGAAGGATTGTTTTTTCTGCTTATTTCAGCATAATGCTTTTGACGCTGGTAATTCAAAGCAGTTTGATTGATTTCAAAACGTGACCACGTTTAATTTGGATTTCAGAAGTATTCTGTGCTCGATACCTTGGTTGAAGCTAGCCGAACTGCAATATAAGAGAACTCTATGAACTTACAAATATAAAACTTGTCGCTAAGTGTTACAATATACTCACAAATGAAATATCACTAGTATCGCTAAGAAACCGTTAAAATTGCTATAGATAAATATACCTAGCTAATACGAATGCGCCAATAGCAGTTTGCTTCAGAACACTCCACCTTGCTTCATTGGCTGCAGATTTATAGCTCTTGATGACACACTCCATTTTTTCTAGCGGCAGACTTTGCAAGCTGTACTCTCTGTGCTCGTACTGCATTGTGCATACTGTGCGTTTCTTCTGCATCATCTCGTCGTCTTTGTCTTTCAAGTTGCTCAACCAGTTCTTGTACCATTGCAATTCGCAATCGCACAATAATGGATTATCTGAAACATATTCCTAATCAATGATAAGCCAGAATTTTTTCCTCTCTCATGATGAGTAAACACATACTCGTTTAATCATCATCTATATCCCAAAGTGATCCAAAGTAATTTCAAAAGAAAAAAAGAAGCAACACAAAGATGGTCGATCACAATTTATATAAAATTCTTCAGTAAAAACCACCAAACAATATGGGACTCAACATGTAAAACAATAAATCATGGTACTATACGATTTTCGTCAACGGATTGGCAAACAATAATAAAATATTTGCATTATATTGAAAGTACTGTAGCTATCGTTAACCATATGATACATCAACAAATCAATTATTCGAAATAATGAAATTCATGATTATCAAACTAGACAAAATGGATTATTTCATGTTGATATCGCTAATTCTTCTATGGGTCAAAAATGATTCCCATATGCTGCTGTGCTCGAATATAACAAATCACCAGATAATATGAAAAATTGCAAAAATACAATGAAATTCGAATACGAACTTAAACAATTTATCATTCCTGAACGAAATAGATGATTTTTTTACAACTTTTGATTTATATTCAAATTGATCGTTGCTCACCAATATGAAATGAAATAGTTTCGGGTATTATTGTTAACTATACTTCCTCATACCAGAACTTGATTCTGACTGGAAGTCACATTTTCAATAAATAAATGAATAAATAAATAAATAAATCAGGAAATTTACGTATTCAATGACTGTTTTTTCAACGACTTTGAAGTTTGATAATTCTACGGTTGAGATACTGAATAATGAAATGTTTTTCCCAATATTGAAAATCTCCAATTATATACAGGGTGGCTGGAATTAGAGCCTGATAATTGGGATCTCTTGAACCCTAAAAGATACAGAGTCGATTAAATTATGGCAGATTCATATAGGCAATGTCATGCCTGGCAAAATGCCATTTCAAAACTTGGAGATTTCGGAATGCTTACGGAGATCTAGAAAAAACTTGATTTTCTGAAAGCTTCATTATTATTTAGTTTTCTGAAGAAATAATAGATAGTGCCTATAGAAAAAGAGAGAAGGATTGAAAACAATACATACGGGTGAAACAGAACCAACTTATGCCGCAATCAAATCAACTGACATGGTTGGGAAAAGTTGAGAAAAATATATCGATGATCTGACGCAGTAATGATATTTCAAGTCTCAACTCAGTAAAGGTAAAATTGTGGGTGTGAAACCTGACTCTATACCTCTCTATTTCTGAGAACTGAATATGTTTCCAATGATTATAAATGGATTTACCACGTTGACATCCCAAAGTATACCTAAATCGCGACTTAGGTGGGAAGAAACGATTAGAAAACTGAATATCATCTTCACTACGTTTGATAATCTAAAGATTGTTTCTGACAGATATGTAACCATCATCATTCTGTAATCCTTACATACCAAAGGTCCTATGATATGAATACTAGATAATATAAATAATCATAAAACATTCCATATTGAAATATAGAATTTACTCACGTGAGAATGACATGATGTCATGAACAAATCATAGATTGAAATTTGTCTGCAAAGCACCGGTTGAAGTGTCAGGTTGATTGTGATAGGCCCTGTGCCCTGAGTAAATCTTCTATTTCATATATTTTTCATGATCAATTGCATTCATATTATAGGATCACCGGTTCGAAAGGATTATTGAAGGCTGATGATGAACAAATGACTGTCCCTGAATAATCTTCCGATCATCAAACGTTGGGGAAATGATTGTGTGTTTTCCAACCCTCTCATCATTACACTCTAGAGAAACTTTTGGACTTCTACATAAGATTAGGTCAGAAAGATGGTGAAAAGCAACTAATGAATTCGATAAACGAGAAAGAGGCAACAAGCAACTACCAACTGATGGTTGGGTGGAACCTTTTGTTCTTGTTGCACATGCATATCTATATAGTCCTTTCTCTTTTTCATGTGATACTATACAGTGTGACCAACATGAGGTGAAACATTCAATTGATGTTTGACACTGAATGATCAGAAATTGAATTTCAGAATAACATTGATGATGGCTAAAACTAGGTTGAAACACATTCAAATCACTTTAAGTAGTACTTGGTTGAAATCAGAATAAAAGTCCGTATTCAAAGAAAATTGATGTTCCTTCGAATACGACGCGTCGAATCCTATCAAAAGTGCTTTAAAATTCACTGTTCCTGATATAACTGAAATATTATAAACAATTTCGAAAATTTTCGAAGGCCGTTGGTATGACCCTCAGAGTGCGCAGCTTTTTTTCTCATCTAACCGATTTCGTATCTCCTTCCGTTTCCGAGATCCCCATGCTGTGCAATATCATCTTGGTCACACTGTATATAGTTCGTGAATAGGAATATTCATTTTCATGTTCTTACCCATGATGTCAACAACTCTGAGAGTATCTAATATTGGCTCCATAACGTCTTCTGGAACATGCATCAACTTGTTGTTTTGCAGATTCAGAGTTTCCAAGGAATTCAGATTCTCGAATATCATTCCGTTCAGCGTCCTTATACTGAAACAAAAATAAGATATGAATTCACCAGAGACAAATTTCGATATTTCATCAAAGGGTATGAGTTTCCTGAAAGACGATAAAATCAGAGCTTGAAGAGGAGTTTTGTAATTAAATACGCAATACTATTAATTAATGAATTGAGAGTTTCATATAACAGAAATAGGTATTCGGGCATTTTTGATACCTTCAAACTCTTGCACTTCTACCATTTATACTCAGAAGTATTCATTTATACTTATCGATGCATACATTTCGTCAAGATGTAATTGCATGTTCTGCGTGGCATTATAGCCAGGAAAGTAGTTTTTCTCCCGTAAAATCGACCATTGTTGTTCAATTCATGAACATTCGTGAAAATGACTTTGAGCTTTTCTGGATTTATTCAGATACAATAGCTTTTTATGTACCAAGGACGAAACACTGTCTATTATAGTCGAGTTTGCAATCAGGCGAGACATAAAAGACAGTTTTTCGCCGAGGTGCATATTATTTATTCCATCAGTAAATACCTTGTAAAAAATTCCGTAGGTTTCAATAGATCTGTTTGAGATCTATTTTATGCTATACGAATTCCAAGAAAGGGAAATAAACTAAACTTATGACGTCAAAACATTAAATACTCTTTGTGAACATATAAAATCAAGTCGGCATTGAAATTACGCCAGTCGGGCAACCAACCACTCTCGTATGGAAATTTCAGTTTTGGAGTGTTTCTTTCCTTCTTTCCTACTCAGATGGAAATGCTTCCATATTGTCTATGGGGGACGCCTCCGAGGGAATATAATGACGAATTGATTTTGTTTGGCTAGGCTACGCTTAGTCGGCTGTCTCAGGACTGCTGGCTGGAGACCTCCCCTCACTGATGAGAATCAGAGAGCCCGAAATCGGTCTGTAGGTGTCTAGCGTGGCCTGGCTAAATCGAAATCAATAGGCATTCAGGAAAGAATCACTTGTATCAGTATTCTTTTATACGAGTCGATGCATAGATTTCGGGAGGATGTAATTCAATGTTCTGCGTGGCATTAGCCAGGGAAGTAGTTCGCCCGAAATCTAACATTGTTGTTTATTTTATGAACATTGTGTGGAAATGACTTTGAGCTTCTTGTATTTATTTATCATTTCATTCCACTTTGAGCATTAGCTATTTCGTCGTTGTTCAAGAGCAAATCGAACCGTGTGAAAAGAATAAAGGTGTCTGCTCTTTATAATAAGGAAGTTGTTTCCGACTGTTGGCTCATCCTGTAAAGCTGAAGAAGTAAAATATTTCAGGTGGGTTGGAAATTATCGATTATAACAGCATACTACTTTTCAAGATTTTCATCCATTTTCTAATGTGTGGCCCACGTAAATCACCCTGTATATTGATATCTGGGCAATGCAGCGTTACTTACTCGTTCTTTTGCAGGTTGAGGAATGTGATGGAATCTCCATATCCAAAAAATGCATCCTCCGCGATGAAAGTGATGTTGTTAGATCTCAGATCTAGATGGCGTAATCGGTGCAGTCGTTTCAACGCGTCGGTAGGTATGGTGTGTATATTGTTATCACCAAGTCGAAGATATTGGAGATTCTCTGAAAAACGTAGACAAAATCATATTTATGTCGTTAATAAATTATATGTTGAATAATAGAGGACCAAAGTTCGACCCTTGAGGTATAACCGAAATAGCAAGATATTCGACTGACCTGTGACCACGGCACTCGACATATTGCCTTCTTGATATGAATATGATGAAAATAATTCGACTAAATGGGAAGACAAACACATTTTAGAAAATGTATTCAATATTATACCGTGATCTAGTCTGTCGAAAGCTTCAAAGAAATCAGTATTAATTACGTCTGTTCGGGAGTGATTATCCAGATTCTCTGCTATTTGCGTAATGACATTTAATGAGTTGGATGTAAAAACTTAATGAACGATAGGATTTCCACAACATTTTGTGGAAATCTTATCGTTTATGAAGTTTTCACATTCGCCATGGATTTTCATCAAGTAACGGCCGAGTCAATTCAAAATAAGTTGGATGTTGTAGAACCACTTTTCATAAAATCGTATGGTTAAATAGATAGACTTTCTTCAACTTGGAGGTAGATATTTTTCTTTGAGAGGATTCCAGATACTTACCAGCAATTTTTTGAATATTTGGATTTATTAGAGTTGCTAAGGGAGTGGGGGTTGTGAGCACTAGTCGAATTTACGCCACATACCAATTTCATATCGATCCTTCTATTCCCTAATAACACACTTATGTCCCATGGATATCCCCAAGACGTCCTGTCGGGACATTCAGGACGTCCATAGGACGTTCGAATTTGGTACCGTGTCCCACTTGAGGACCTACTAGGGACGTCCTTGAGGGATGTCCCTGGGACAACTATCGACAGTATTCCTCATCAAGCACTATTGAGGACATCCTTAGGACATCCTTAGGACATCTTTAGGACAACCTATCAGCAACGCTAAGGGATATCAATTGGATGTCCATAGGATGTCCATAGGATGTCCCAGGGACGTACGAATTATTCTTGAATTTGAATTTTTCTGGGTCCCTCTAGGACCAGAACTTGCATAACTGATTAGGACATCCAGTTGAGTTGATGGTTTGTGGAAGGTCCCCAAAAAGTGTCCCAAGGATGTCCAATGGACTAACGTGTAGGACATTGACGAGTAGTACTTATAGCCTACGAGCAATTATTCGTCGGCGAGGTGTAAGTTAACTCCTCGCAGGGACAACATATTGAAAGTACCGTCCATAGGACGTTATTTCTAGGACATTGGAAGAGTACAGTTTATGTACCAATTGGGACATCCGACGGATATCCCTGAGGGACATTCGAAGGATGTCCCTAAGGAACATTTCGATTGTTATACGATCCTGGAAATATTATAGGCGTCTGTGCAGAGATATTTGAAGGAATGTACCATCAGGGACATTCCATGGTTGTCTAGAAGAGACATTATATAAGATCTGAAGTCATGCCAGAATATGTACTACTCGGGACATCCGATGGATGTCCCTAAAGAAACGTTAGGAAATCATATCCCATCAGGGACATCCCGTGGACGTCCTTGCTCGGACATTGCATGAGATGTACGGGATGGGACGTCCCAAGGACACTTAATTTTGGTTCGGGACATTCGGACGTGAATTGTACCAAATAGGGACGTCTCTAGGACGTTGTGTGCTATTAGGGTTTATCATCTTTTTTTTATACTCAAAGTTGTATTCATGGCTCGGAGAGACTTGATAAAGATATTTCGAGTTCATAAACCGAAATGTTGACTGTCCTAATTCCAAACGATCTTCTACTTCCTAAATGCATTCGTTCCCGTAATAATAAATTTGGTTGAGGCCTCGTGTTCAATACAAGGTTATACAAGAATACATTTTTCATGTTGAAAACGGGAGCAGATTCGTTCTCTGAACGTCCAAAGATAATTGAAGATTTGATATTTTTTCCATATACCTTCATTTCTCTTCCCCAAACCTTTTTCAATACGAATTGTCACTGACAAGCTAGTGAATTTTTCTTTTAAGCTCTCTGATAGGAAAATTCTTTAGACACAGTGACATTTTGGGGCAAATCGTCTGATTTGTCCTCACTATACGTATATTGAAATGGTATTCATATTTTTATTTTGTAGAGACAAGGAGAGAAAATCCCGCAAAATTCTGGAATAATGAATGTACCACCTCCTCGATTAACATACAGACAGTATTTAAGTCAGTAGATATTGAATACAGATGTGAAATATAAATATATGACAAACACTTTCATAAATAACGAGAGAGCATAAAAACAAACAAGTGGGCAATTAATGAAATGTCTTAAGGTACGCGCGCTTCCGTGACGCGAGTTTTTCACTCCCATCCCAGAACGTGCCTAACGGGCAAATAGAAGTTGTCACTTGAAAAAATTCAGTGTGAGTTTCGCTGATCTTTCACTCCCTCGTAGCACATCATGGAAGAGTGCGAAATATCAGATTAAACCACCTATTGATTTCTCACGAGCACTTCGTGCTCCCATTATCGTTCATCTTATTTCGGGGCCTTGCAAGTTGCAGGTGATTTCCACCGAATTTCAACCATGCGCTTCTACCGACCCTCACCTTAACTGAAAATCGATACTTCAAAAAGATATGGAATTACTAAAGTTTGGGGGTGAGGATTCGACGGGACTCGGCATTCGAAGCGATGCTGGTGAGAGAGGGTTAGGAAAGACCCTGCTAGATTCTAGGGGTAGATTATATCATACACTGCTTTGAGAAAATTTCATGTTGATGAAATACAGGTTGGCCGGAAAGGTCATATCGTGCACTGAGAAAAACTGGTTAATTAAAACGTCTAGTTGGTATTTTTTTTAGCACCGGTAATTAAAAATATTTGGAAATTCATTAACAATGACAACGTATCCTTATTTCCTACAAATGACTTTTCTATTTTTCGCCAATTATTTGTCATCAATAAAAATACTATTTGTGACAGAATTATCACAGTGTTGTCTATTCAGTCAATTAAAATGTCATATTGGGGTTAAAAAACCTAATTCTGGGGTTACTAACAACAGCTGACTATTTGCCACAACTGATGACACATTTATCGTAAAAGGTTTATTATTATTCATAGCAGAAATTGTTTAGCCATTTTAGTTGTACTGCGTCGTTCGGGACCGCCTCGTGTCGCTTCGGGACCCACCGGAAAAATTGCATCTTGCATCTGTTTGTCTTTCTGTTTCATCATTTGAACTTGTATCTTAATAGTGGATAGATCGCACGATCGTCGAGCTTAGACAAAATAAATAAAATAATTGTCTAGTGTAGCCGGGAGCGTCGTGTTCTTGCTGGTTCACTGCTCTGTGTGTTTTCAAATCACTGTTTTGTGTTTTTTTGCACTTCGCGCTGAGCCATTTGGCATTTGGTTGGCGAAATAATAATTCGCAGTTCACCATCGTTATCTGTGCGTCACTAGCTATCAGGTTTAGGTACCTATTCACAATTCAGTTCAGTTTACGACGGGCGACGGTGAGAAACGTCCAACTGACGTCACGTGTACAAGGTGTATATTTATAATTCCCTCTCTTTTGCTGAGCTGTGGCCTGTGGCACTTACGACGGTGTGTGGTGTATTCCTGTTCACGATTCCATTGGAAATTGGAAGGAAAATGGCATACAAACTGTTATTATTAGAATGGGGCTTTGATTTTAATTGATATAAAACTATTAAGTTGCCAGAATAAATAAATTATATTTCTAACGTTACTGAATCACTTTTAATAGTAACTAGATCCCATTTCAGTCACAATTAAATATTTAATTTGCAACAACACACTCACTATTAACGTCAGAAGAAATGAGTAATCGCCCCAACTGGGTTAATTTCTGTGATAACAAACATATATTGAAACAGTACTAACAATCTAATTGTCATAACTATGTATCTTGATTGTGGCAAATAAAACTTGATATTATTCCTTAAAAAGGCTTATTAGTTACCACAACAACGTCGTAGATGACTCAACTAAACTTTTCATTAGAGGCAAATAGGCGTTTCCAGAAAAACAGAATTAGTTATGGCAACAACTAATGCTTGCTGTCCGTGTCCCCTATTGTACTAAAAACTTTTCTGTAGTTACTAATTTTTTAGTAACGGCTACAATTTTTTTCCCTCAGTGTGAATGATAGGGCTATGGGTCGCCAAGACAAGACTTCTTGTCTTGATAACAACTTCTTGTTTTGTCTTGAGAAACAGTCAAGAAAGCTCTAAAAATCTTGACATATTATTTCTTGTCATCACTCAAGAAATTTCATGATCTTGAAATTTCGTGATTGACCGGTGACACCGTACAGGGTGGGCAAAATTGGGCGTTTTCACCGTCTATCTCAATAACTAGAGGAGTTATCGAAAAACCGATATACATGTTCCGGGTTTGATTTTGGAGAAACCTCGAATGGCACAATCAAAATTCAGATATCTTCATTCGTTTTAGAGATACAGGGGGAAATTTAAAAATTGCCGATTTCGATTTTATTTTCTGACTACTTTACGGTGAGAGGTATCATAAAATTTCAAACGTATATTCATACAGTATGATGCGTGGAATCCATTGGCATCATCAGAAATGTTATACAGGGTGACGTTGAAAAGATACGGCAGCCAATTATGTTTTTTCTAATGGAACACACCGTATATTTTGGCACAGTTGAATAGTCCCAGGCATTCTCATTACAAATATATATATAACCCTACCTTTTCCTTCCACAATTTCAGATATATCCGCAAAAATATATTCAGTGTGTCACATTTCTTATGGTTACACCCCCGTATCTTCTATATCTGGAATTTGGACATCTTCTATAAGGCTATATTTTTCAACGCAACCTACTGATTTCCTAATTGAGTAAATTATTGGTCTTATTTCTGATGTATCTCAAATGTCTTGATAACAATGATATGAAATCGAATAATTTCCCATTTTATTTCTCACCAAATATCCATTTGTCTGGAAATAACATTCCCTATGATATTCATTTTCCACCTTTGGTGAATATATACAGAGTGTCATTTTCAACCTCGATTCTGCCTGTTGATAGCATCATTATCCAGGAATATCGATGATTCCATAGCTGCTGGCGAGCAGTATGTTATCATTGGAGATGATCCCACTTGGTCCATGACTCCATGAGTGTATCATTTGTATGTTTCTGACAGTTGCGAATTTCTGAATCCTACCTCAATTATTTTTACAGAAGATACGGGGGTGTAACCATAAGAAATGTGACACACTGAATATATTGTTGCGAATATATCTGAAATTGTGGAAGGAAAAGGTAGGGTTATATATTTATTTGTGATGAGAACGCCTGGACTATTCAACTGTGCCAAAATATACGGGGTGTTCCATTAGAAAAAACATAATTGGCTGCCGTATCTTTTCAACGTTACCCTGTATAAAATTTCTGATGATGCCAATGGATTCCACGCATCATACTGTATGGATATACGTTTGAAATTGTTTGATACCTCTCACCGTAAAGTAGTCAGAAAATAAAATCGAAATCGGCAAATTTTCAATTTCTCCCTGTATCTCTAAAACGAATGAAGATATCGAAATTTCGATTGTGCCATTCGAGGTTTCTCCAAAATCGAACCCGGAACATGTATATCGGTTTTTCGATAACTCCTCTAGTTATTGAGATAGACGGCGAAAACGCCCAATTTTGCCCACCCTGTACATGGTGATTCCCGGGCGAACTTTTTATTGCGTTGCGTGCCAGGGTTGCTATTTCGATATTTCATCAGTCAGAAAGTCAGTAGATTCCAGTAGATTTATTTTATGCGGTACAAATTTCAGGATAATGAAATCAATCTAAAAATAAAAAAAAATATGCAATTTTTTGTGATGAGTAGAAAGTTTGACATTTTATCTATGTTCACAGGTAACACAATGTCACTTCACAAAAAAATACTTTTTTCCCAAGGAAAAAGTGAGTACTTTTTCACCAACGTATCAAGCGCTCAGACCCATTCGAATTTATAATTAGTGGCGCCAGAATATTCAATTATAGAGCGGGCCCAAATATCACCCAAGATATTATGAGTGTATGTGATTAACTGAAGATTAATAGGAGATCATAATAATAAATGAGTATCACAATTTTTTTCAGTAGATTATGAATGTTGAAGTAGATCTCCTGTATATCCAGTAAAAGTGGCAACACTGTCACGTGCTAACACGGCAATCTGGTGTTTCCCCGTTCTTCATTTTTGACAAAATATATTTTCAGCCTATGTAAAATTCTTCTATATCGTTAGTGATTTTGGAAAAAAAATAGCACTCGTATACAAAATATATCTCCCCCCAACCGTTCAATTTTATTTTCATCATTCGTCATAGATAAATCATTTTTTGTTCGGAAATTAATCGGTTGGCAGCATGATTCAACTTATTAGTCATTCATTCGGGACCAGGTGGCAAATCAAGACAGTCTTATATTAGATGTCATCACGTACGGCCGAATTTTGTGATCGACATCGAAAAATACGCGAAAGGAATTATTTATCGTTCCAAACTGAGTGTTCCCTAAAAACTGAGTGATCGTATATAGTGTTTTTGTATTCCTCATTCGATTCAATAATAATAATGCCGGGATCGTGTGTTGATCTAGTTTTTCGTGATGTTTCATCAAAGCCTCATTTTTTTCACGCTGGTGAGTGCAGAGAAATTCTCTCAATTTCTCCTCATATTTCCCTGTATTCATTCAACTTCATTACTATACAGTGTGTCCATTTAGTGCGTAATTCTTCGATATCTCGAAATCCATTATCACTAGAGAAAAAATTTTGGGAACAAATTTCTTCCGTTATTGAAGGTTCCATTTCAAAAATATTTTCAACAATACTGGGTGTTTTAAAAAAGCGGGAGGACTCGGAGTCGAGTTTTTTCAAATAGAACACCCAGTATTTTTTATTCAAAATTGATTCCGCTACGGTTTAGCTCTACATCGATGTGAAAAAAATTGGATTCGGTTGAGGCGTTGCCAAGTTATAATTAATAAACCCATTTTTACTACTATTGAAGGGTCATGTTGAATTGGGTATGGTATATTCATTTATGAAATTTTTAGAAGATTTTTGGCATACAGTAGAAGCAAGGTCTCACGTACACCAATCCAGTAATTTTGCGAGATTATGCTTCACAGGGTGCTAAAATTTACACTCTGAATATTGTAAGATTCAGACGACGTTCACTAGAATTTTTCGAATGGAACACCCTGTATTTTTCATCACAGATTTATTTCGACATCATTCGCCTTTTTATCGCTGAAAAAAAAATTGAAATCGGTTGCGGGGTTTTCAAGTTATGAGTAATTTCCTTATGTTCATCACTATCTCAGGGCAACTTATGAGACATGGTTCCTTTATTTGATTTGATTGTGGGAATATTGCTTGCCACATGACATTCGAGGTCCTACATAGATCATTCAGGTATCTTTGCGATATAAGAATTGTCAAAATTTGAAATATTCCGTAATCTTGTTACTTATGATTTAAATAATATGTACCTATGTGAAACAAACATGCCAAAAGCAAAGCGCCTGCCATTAAAACAACTTCTTCAATACAAACAATGGAGATTTGAATTGCGAGAATGAGGACAATTTTTTGAAATTTGGACCACTTTTATTGTCGTTATTCCCAAAACCAAATCTCCATCAAACTTGAAGAAGGCAAACTCTACATAATGATACAAACAATATTTCTTTACTACGCGGGTTTCGGAAGAGAATTCAGCAAAATTTCAAATAAATTCAAGATATATTGGATTGTGACGATGTTTGACAGGTCATTACACGAATAATGGAAGTGTACTTCGAAAAAGTAATTTGTTGTCTGCAAAAAATCTGTGAAAGTAGCATTTTGGATCAATTTGTCAAATCCACTCTGTTTTAAATTCAAACTTGGAGAAGGTGCAAATGTTCCTATTGTGAAAAAATATATGAATGGTCAATGAAGAAATTTGATTATTTGAATGGAAGAACTATGACGTAAAAATAATACTCCGAAATAGTAGTAAAAATAAGGAAATTATCCATAACTTGACAATGCCGCAGCCGATCATTATTTTTTTTCAGCGATGATAAGGTGAAAGATGTCGGAATAAATTTGTGAAAAAAAATACAGGGTGTTCCATTTGAAAAACTCTAATGAATGCCATCTGAATCTTGCGAAATTCTAAATGCGAAATAGAGCACCCTGTTAAAGAACATGTCGCAAAATTACTGGATTTGTATAAGTGAGACCTTGCTACTACCGTATGCCAAAAATATTTTCATAATTTGAATAAATGAATATACCATGCCCAATTCAACATGACTCTTCGAAAGTGGTAAAAATAGATTTATCAATTATAACTCGGCAACGCCATAATCGATTTCAATTTTTTTCACAGCGATGTGAAGGTAAACCTCGGCGGAATAAATTCCGAATAAACAATACAGGGTGTTACATTTAAAAAAACTCGCCTCCGAGTCATCCAGCTTTTATAAAACACCCAGTAATGTTGAAAATATTTTTGAAATAAGCAACTCAAGTAACTGAAGATGTTTTTCCTTCAAAGTTTTTTTCTATAGGTTATGGCTCTGGAGATATCGAAGAATTACGCACTAAATGGACACACTGTATACAGGGTATGTCACGACGAGCTTTCACTATTTTTAAATCAAGAATCAGTCGAAAGAAATCCATGAAAATGTGCATGCTCATATTCTGGTATACGCTCTTTTCATTTGAAATATGTTCGACAATGCAGAATTTCCGCTTCTACTAGAAAGTAGTAGCAACATTTATATTTCGAGCGGAACACCCTGTATCTTATCGCATTTAAAGATTCTCCCTGAAGAGCTGATTACATCGATACATCATACTTGGGATCCATCGAAAATAATTACAGAGATATAGGGTGTTCAAAATCGATATTTTTCAATTTTAGATTTTCTTTGTGTCGAAAAAATTCATTATCGGTCAAAACAGCTCACATGTCCCTATCTCAACATTCGTTTGTTCCACTATTTACTAATATTTAATCATGTTTCGTACCATTTGTTGTATTTTCTTCAGTCAGTGTCAGCATTCAGCACATTGTTGCCAAGTCTTCAACATCAAAATGATATTTTGTTATAGGGTACATGAGACAAACAGTCAAGAATGATCTATAATATCATGGCTTACTCTTATTATGTTTTATCTCGTGTTTCATCCAACGAGAGGACTCTAATCTTTATAATGAATTGATTATAATTGGTGACTTGACAACGTTGCTTCATGAGTGGAAATGAAAGATTATTTTTGCAGTATTGCAGTATCATTGCAGAAAAAAGTGTTGTTTATCTGCCTGCCTCGTCTTCATTGAGATAGTTTATGAATTGATGAATTACAGAAATATATCGGCGACCTTTCTTTTTTCTGTCGATACTTCCACGGGAAATGTTCTTCGGAAATCTGCTATCCTCCCTTCACTAGCAATACCAATCAGACGAACTAGACAAGCCCAGTCAGCACATCCTTTCGTTGTCAACTTCGAAAGATGTCGAACAGCACTTTATCAAGACTCCTTCATCCATAGAACGGCTAGGCTCTGGAATTCATTGCCTGTGGAAGTATTCCCAATGACATATAATCTCCAAAAGTTCAAAAAAAATTCCAAGACCTACATCCTGTCCCTATGCTACATAGGAACGCACGATGTTCTTTGAACATTATAGGGATTCCCTTTCGTGCGCTCCAAGCGATAAAAAAAATATCGCGTTCCAGTTACGAATGTTGAAAATATTATCCAGGTATGTTTCATATTCAACATCCATGTTTCGCCTTTCATGAGAATCAGTAATAATTTTCAGGGACATCGATATTTGATATCATGTTCATTTGCAGATCTGAGATTCAAAGGCAGATCTGAGATTCAAAGTGTTTGATATTTGTCACTGAATCGGAGAAAACCATCCAGTCACGACAAATCGAACAAAAAATGCGCAAAGGAAAATGGCCAGAGAATACTCCACAGGATTCAGATCCTTATAATCGTACGGAAAGCAATATATTGATATCCTTTCCAGATTCTCAAGAACACATATGAGACAGATATTCACCTTTATGTCTCTATGGAAACACGACAGGTACCCTCACGAGGGGAGAGTATCAACTCGGCGCTTATAAACCCTCTCTGCAAAGGAGGTAGTTGCATGGTGGGTTAGGTATATACAGGGTTCTTCATCGCAAAGAAAATTGTTGTTTCTCAGCCTGTCTCTTCGTCATTGAGATAGTTGATTAATTGATGAATTACAAAAATATATCGCGTTTCAGTTATGAATGTTGAAAAAAATATCCAGACTTTTCATAGATTCATATTCTATGTAGATCTCACATGATTCAAATTTGAAATTGATACTTAGTTTTCGATCTGAGCAGCACATTGTTTGGCCTTCAAGGTCCTTAATATAACCCACGTAGTTGAACATTTGGAAGATGCCTACTGAAAAAACCACCAGACGGAAAGAAAGCGGATATGTAGCAATTCAGTAACGGACGTTGAAAATACGATTCAGGTATATGTCACTGATTCAAATATATTTCGATTCAAATGTGATGTTTTGTTGCAGATCCAAGAAGCAGTGTTTGATAATTGCCACTCAATCGATGAAAACCATTCAGCAAATACGGACCGAACAGTAGAACCTCAAGGAGAACTGACCAGAGTATACTTTACAGATTTCAGATCATTATATTCGTACGGAAGGCGATATATTGATCACCTTTCCAGATTCTCAAGCAGACAGATAGACAGATATTCAGCTTTATGTCTCTATGGAAACACGACAGGTACCCTCGAGAGGGGAGAGTATCAACTCGGCGTTTATAAACCCTCTCTGCAAAGGAGGTAGTCGCATGGTGGGTTAGGTATATACAGTGTTCTTCATTGCAGAGAAAATTGTTGTTTATCTGCCTGTCTCGTCTTCATTGAGATAGTTGATGAATTATAGAAATATATCGCGTTTCAGTTACGAATGTTGAAAACAATATCAAGACTATTCATAGATTTATATTGTATGTAGGTCTTTTGATTCAAATTTGAAATTGACACTTAGTTTCAGATCCGAGCAGCATATTGTTTGGCCTTCAAGGTCCTCAATATAACCCACAAAATTGAAAATGTGAAAGATGCCTACTGGAAGAACGACTATTCGGGAAGAAAGCGGATATGTAGAAATCCAGTGACAAACGTTGAAAATATTATTCAGGAATGTCACAGATTCAACATCCATATACTTCATCTAATGATATTCATTTTCTGTGTGAATGTATTCCGATTAATATGTAGCAATCCAGTTACGGACGATGAAAATATCATTCAGGTATGTCTCAGATTCAACATCCATGTAATTCATCTGATGATATGAATTTCCTGATTTAAATGTACTTCGATTAATATGTGATGTTTAGTTGCAGATTTGAAAAGCAGTCCATACGAACCGAACAGAAGATTTCGCAAAGTGAACTGACCAGAGTATACCTATGGTGACTATGAACAACTCAAAGTCTTATAATTTGTATCAATTGTATCCACAATTAGGTGACCCCGACGTGAAATATGTATCATACAAATTTTGAGACATTTCAACATCCATGTTAGTGATTCTATAGAATTTTCGGATATGAAAGAAATGCTGGCAGAGTACATTAAAAAAACTCATAAGGGCCAATTCCACGAAGCCGACTACAGAAGCATTCATTCAGAGATTTCAGAATCATACCGAATGATGTTTCTAATACTATTTTTCAGACGAAGATCGATAGGTTTATTAGGATCAAAGGTGACACTTTGTTTGACAAGCGAATTTTGCATTTGCGAGTTTGAGTCGTATCTCCGAAACGATACCCTGAAAAAAAAAAAGTTGAATAGACCACTGGATTCTGCGTTAAATCCTCTATGAAATAAGCTTTTAGTTTCATATTTCCGCTGGGAAACCTCGTAGATATAGTGGGGTTATATAGAGTATAATTTTTCAGAATCTCCTTGTATCTCATGAATGGAAACAGTTATGCGAAATCTAATAGGGTCATCTTGAGTTTCAGAAGTTGCATAGGACAGCAGAAACCGCGAGGTTTTATCTCCAAAGATAACTGAGATATCACCCAGAAGCATCGAAAACGGTACACACTGAACACTTGGGGTGGAGTGGTGATAATGATTCTTATCAAGCAAGATATACTGACTAAATAATCAACTGCTTTCTTGATTTTCAATATTTTCACCCCAGAAATCACTGATACGGTACTCATCATGTTCGTGATGCTGAATAAAAACTTCGTAGGTGAATAAAACATTAAATTGATAAGCTATTTTGTTGCTATTTTCAACGTGCTGCAGGCGTCAATTTTTATCTTTACATTCAAGGATTTTTAGGATTTGGAATTGATATAATTATTTGTTTTCATTCTAAGCGGAAATCCCTAGGGGGTGGCAATCACTCCCTACATCCTCCTCATCAACTCCCATGAGCTCCGTTGGTGAGTATTCCGAAGTGAAAAGGGAAGGAAAAAGACACAAAACGTCATTACATGCTATGAAAAACTCCAATACGTATGGAGATTTGATAATACAATAAATAAAATTTTGAAACGGTCCCGAATTCTTTTGTTGTTTATTCATCAAAATAATTGGCGGAAAAATTACTGTTTTGTGAAATATTTTGTGTTGTGATCGGCGAAATAACAATGCCTTTCAAGTGTTGTGTTCCCATTTGCCGGGGGAATTATGTGGGTGGTTCAAAAGTTCATGCTTTTAGTTTCCCGTTGGACGAGGAGCTATCGAATATGTGGGTATATGCAATTCACCGCGAGGATTCTACTCCATCTAAGTTCAGTAGTGAACAGAGCTTAATTTATAATGATGAATTAATAATGAAAGACAATTACTCTCTCATAAAAAGTATAAGTAGAGGAAAAATAGAAAAGCTTCGATTGTGCAGTTAGTTTTGTATTCGTATATTATAGTCAACAAAATCATCTCTGAATTCGAGGAAATTTTCTTGAATGTTCATAATAAGCGGGCATTTTTAATTCTCATTCTCAAATTTCTTTCTGAAAACGGTCATTTGCCTCGTGGCAATGAATACAGAATTCATTCCAATGATCAAATTGCAACTATCATATTAACATGAACTACTTAAAAAGGTAAAACTGCATTTATCATGATATTTATCATGAAGATATTTGACAAAAAAGTTCAAAATTTCACCTTCTTTTTCAATACAATAAATAAATTCATTTTATGTTGTCTAGACATCTAGACTCGAGTTGAACAACCCATGGTCATTACATGCAACTGAATATTGAATAACCTAGAAACTCTGTGGCATGATGTTTTTTGGAGTGCTAGCACGGTTTTACGGTTTTTATAGATAATCATATCTCCACGCGAGCAAGTTTATCACGTTATCAGCGCAACGTTATTAGCGAAATCCATTTCAAAAATTACCACAAGTATTGCGTAGGTGGCGTTTAGTCTATTTATACCAACCCATTGCGGATATGGAAACGAAAGTCATCAAAGAGATTAGAGATTGGATTCGATCCTGGGATTTTTTCCATCGAATTATTGCGAAAAATCATATTTGACCTTGTCAATATAAACTCCTCCACTCGCTACATCAATTTCCGATTGCCAAAGCTAATTCCCCATTTCCTCTCTCAGTCTTCTGGGTTTAAAAGCTTCGGAATAAATTACTACATGACAGTGAATACCTGTCGATATTTTTAAAGGGCTCTTATTGAAAGAGAACATTCCGAACTGGGAGTTTCAAATTGCTCCAAACTTGAACAAGGGTGAATTGAAATTCGATGTGAATATTGCGAGGAGGTTTTGTTGGGATCAAAATGAGACTTTTTCTTGCCCTGAAATGCACCTCCCTCAAGCCATTGCGTAGGTTGATTAAACCTGAAATTATAGTGCACGCCTCTGGAAAAGCAGTCTCGAATGCGTTCTGACATACGATCACCTCCGTATGCAAGATGCAAGCGTTAAACTTATTGCGTACTCACGGGGCGCCTTCGCAATTGGGGTCTTGAAGGTTATATAGGGAGTCACATTTTCAGTCACACCAGTCGGTTAGGTCTATTTGGAAATGCAAATTCACCGAATTTTGCCGTGGGTATAGACCTGGAGGCTTGAAGGTTTTCATGTCCAAACATTTGTAGAAACTAAAGAAGTGTTGAAACTGAACAATCGTTACTATCCTCATAATTGAAGTAGAATAAATAATCAGGAAGATTGGGTTTCACTAAAAAAGGTCTGTCAGATGGTCTATAAATTGATTCGATTATCCACTCCATGGCTTCCTGTGATTGAAATCACATCAGAATCAGAAAACGATGAAAGGCATCATTTTATTTTCTATTCTAGCAACCTGTTGATAGTTTTTACAGGTTCTTATTGTGAAAGAGACTTCCGAACTGATGGGAGTTCGGTGTTTTGAATTGCCTTAAACTTGGGTAATGAAATAGATAGTAGGGGAGTTTTGCCTGACATGGATTAGGATTATTTAAAGATACTAGGCTTATTCGAAAATTCGCACCTTGAATAGAACTCGAGCGATTTTATTGAAATGAATAGGGAACAAAAGTCAAGTCAACAGAGTATTCAAAAATGTTTCCATCAATGAATAGATATATAACAAGAGACGACCCATATCGAAACGCATAAATCAAATATTCATAATATTACGATTGGAAAAAATATTGTCCAGTTTTCCTGCTATTTAGTTGTGAATTGGATATCAATTATTTTTTGATATAGATATATTTTTTTTCTGTTATGTTGATATTTTTTATACATCATCGTTATTTGTTTTTGACAAGGACTCGAAATAATCAGGCCATGTCAACATACTATAAGCTACACAGCTGAAAGGGCCTATACAACTGAAGAGATGCGAGAGCTAAGCTTCCCGCCAGACCGAAATTTGGATGAGCATATGCGGCGTTGTCATGGTTACAAGTGGAAGTTACTTCTACCCTGCTGTGATCACTATTCACTACACTCCTTCTGGCCAATTATCCACTTTGGAATCCAAATAAGTTAGCTGAAATATTGTTATTTTCAGTTTCAATAATAAATTTGATGAGATAATGATCTGTGTCGCCATATAATATGCCTCAGGAATACTATTACCATTTCTGCGAATGGTGCAAGTTTTGTTTTCATGAAGGTCGAAGGGTGATGTGTGAAATCAACGATATATTTCTTCCATGTATGAACATAAACAATCTTTTTATTTGTACATGAAAGATAGATACATAGCTGAATGTAATGGTATGGAAGTTTTATTGTAATGTCAAACAATTTAGAATCAAGGAAATTTCTTGATTCGAAATGTTCTGCCAAATATCAATATCTGAAAACATTTCAAAATGTTTTTTCCATCAAGAACAATTTTTCAATGTATTCTACGGAGACTAATACACAACTAAGAAAATTTCTGACGGTTTCGATGGTGACAGTTGCCAGAGTATAGGAATGTGTTGATTGAAAGCGAGGTAGATATTTTTTGGGCAACGGGAAGTGAGAAGTGCTCACTTCTTCTTTGAGAATGTAACATTTTTCCAGCTCAGTTCGGAAAATATCACATCGTTGTTGTCTTTTCTCCTATGAAAATCTTGCTAAATATGGTTTTGGTGAATGCAGATGATCATCACCATAGCAGCACTATAATGTCTAACAGCTATTTGACATTTTGATATTTGAGAATTTGGTTGCTTTTTCGCAATAAACTATCGAAAGCAGCAGCGATAGTGAATTTGCAAAAGTGCATACGAAATTTCCAATATATATCTGTTAGAGCAGATATGGGTATTCTGTTCAAATTTCAGTATTTGATACAAGTAAGAATAAAAATGTTCGAAATTTCATTCAACAAATGAATATGAAATGGAAATGTGTCTCATTGATTTTCCATTCAACATAATTGCCAAAAAAATAGTGTACGTAGCACGTCCTGAAACAGTTCTTTTGTACTCGCAGGCTTCTAGGAATCGTCTATGGCTCGGCCTAGAATTTTGTCAACTCGTCCATAAAGACAGTATTTTTCGGACTTGTCACGTAAATCACTATAATACCGCAGTATCTACTAACGTGATTTCTACCCCTTTCAAAACGTCGAATTGGGCGAATTAAGTTCTGCCACCAAAATATTAAAATACTCCATCACCAGAAGTTCAAAATGCTCCTTCACCAAAACTTCAATTGTTCGTTTTCATTCCGTCGAATAACTTACAATTCTATTATACATCTAGAGACGTCTTCAAATGGTACATCAAGTGATATAATGAGTTTAGTTCAGGTTTCAATGATACACAGTATGTTTCGAAATTGAGATTCTTATCTAGTTCAATACCCAGAAATTTCACTGCATGGCGGTAGTAGAAAAATAGAAAAAGAAACTAAAAAAACAAGACGAACTAATTAATATACAACATTGAAAATATGAGCACCTTCGTCATCAGTATTTTCAACACACTTTCATTTTTATTTCTACCCCCATAACTAAAATGGCATTCAGCGTATGGATATACGCTAAATGATCGATTCAGAACGGATTGACGATCTGTGATTTATTCAAAAAATTAAACACATTACCATGACAACACAATTTCTGAAACACATTACCATGGCAACACAGTTTGAATACACCTTCGATTGTTCGACTCCTGTCCAGCCTGTCAATTCTAGGAACTGTCAACTGTCACTTTATAATTTGTTGCAATCGGCCACAATTAGATTTCTTCAAACATTTTCTGTTTGTATCAGAATTCCCCATTGAAAATCTATGCAAAATGTAGACGAAAGTGAAATCAAAGATAAAGTTGTAGGTACTTGCATATTCTCAAGAACTCTGTTTGAAAATAATTGTCGCATCCATGTGGGCAATTCAATCTTTTGTAAGCATGACGATAAACGTTAAACACAATATTTGTGTGAGAAAAAATTATGCAAAGTTATCTTCATCCCTGAAACGCACATCAGAATATGAATACAAACCTGAGAAATCTAAAAATTTTGACACCCTAACGAATCGAAGAGATGTTATCTACTGCGTCAGATGGAATCTTATTCACAAAGGTAAGTAAACAAGCCATTTTCATGTATTTAATGGACAGCACACATACATAATATAACCAATATATAACTTATACGTGTCTGGTTGGTTGCACGTAGTTGAATAGTATAATGTATTGTGTTCCCAATTCCTATTCCATTCGAATTATTTTGTAGGCTAGGAAATAGGTTGATCTAATTTTCGAAATAATGGGATCATGTATGAGAGAGGAAATATGATCGCGTTCTTCTAGACACTCGCTCCGCTCTTCTGTAGTCGTGCTTAAAATACTCGTTACTGAATGGACGTTTATAACACTTGTTACATGATATACTATGATTATCTGTTTTCTAAAAATTAAGCGTGTTTTATATTTTCAACTATCAATTTATCATCTTTGGAAATTGGATAAATGTCTTTGGTTCCTAGAATAGACGTATATTAATCAAGATAACGAATTTTCAGCCATCCAACATCAAAGGCGGCATCAATGCTTTCGCATCTGTATCTGTATTTATTTCGGTGATCTGAAGCTACGATTACCCTATTATGATATTATGATGTTTACCTTCTAGACCAGCAAATGCATCAGAATCAATCGTATCGATGTTGTTGCCGTCCATCTCGAGAGATGTCAGCAATGTCAGATGGGAGAACACTCTTGGTGGGACCTGCCTTATCTTGTTGTGGGCTAGTCCTAGCGAATCGAGATTTTTCAGACCTACAAGAATATGTTGAACTTTTATTATTATTATTATTATTATTATTATTATTATTATTATTATTATTATTATTATTATTATTATTATTATTATTATTATTATTATATGAAATTTTTCCGTCGACCTCGTATTAACGAGTAAGTTTAATGTTCATGAAATCGTTCATTAATGATAAATTTGTCTATTAATGCACGATTGTTTCATAGGCAACCAAACATACACCATGTGCATTCAATGTTTAAGCTATAACTCACGGAATCTGCATTTGAATCGAAAATATGGATTTCATCGAAGATTTTCCGTTAACGGGTTCGTCTTTCCAAGTTTCTGAAACGATTTTAATCCCTGTTTTCTAACACAAGGAATTTATTTTCTATATTGATCATTACGACAAATGTCATATGTCACTAATTTCAGTAAAAAAGCTACTGGGTGAATTTTACTCGCTTCGCTCGCATGTTAAAATATCTCGATCATTAATCGCCCTCATTAATACACTAGTTGGTTAAATAACTATTAATATGTAGCTTTGTGATAACATGATCACCATTTGAAATCTCGAAATATCAACAATACGTTATGATCATACCTACTCAATTTCATTGTTTTGATATTATGGTATATAGTATATTATGTCACAATTAGCTTCAGCAACCCTCGCTTCGCTCGTGCAGCATGGAAGCCAAAGGTTGCTTAAACGTTTTCTGCATGTGTGACACACAACTGTTTTTGGTCCACCAGAAACACATTGAAAAAACGGAAAATACAACAAAAATCTTTGGTTTCATAATTATTGCTCTCATGGTAACATCACTTTCGGTCACATTTTCAGGGTTGACATGATTCATTTTCGTATTTGGTAGGCGAATAAGTATACTCGGATGATTCACATGAGTTTTGTAGAAATACCTACATATACCATCTCGGATGGGAAATAAAATACTAATTCGGTTGAATGATAAAGAAGTGGCGCATTCAGTCATACCTTCGAATATTTCCTAAATTGTTTTTAAACGTTGGGAGAAGTCCATTGTAGCTCAAAGTGCAGTTACAATGGACTACTAGTATTTGTTGAGCCGCATCGTCGTCAACCATACTTTGATTTCTTTCTGTTTGGGAGTTAGGAAACCTCTTTTATGAATACCCAAATATGGAACATAACCTTTTCATTTCCATGACTTCTTAGCATAGGCTGAAGATGGACATTGCATATGTTCGAAACATGTTCCTTATTTGATGTTCTCAAACTGAAAAGTCGTGGGGATGATTTTGAGCTTCTCTCATTGAATATGGAAAAAATTGTTTCTATTTGTGCAGTTATATCTGAGAAAGTGAATTTTTGGAAAAAAATTTGTTGTCTGCTTCATTATTAGAGTTCTCTACGCGAAGTTTTCTATTCGTGTAACCATCATCAACTTTTTTTCCCAAATGTGGTCCTAATTATGTTTCCACAAATTCTGAAAGAATTTTACATTCTGAATGCAACCATGTATTATACAAGGTGGTTTGAATATGTATCGACCTAGTTTTGGACATCACCAATGGTTTTCAGAAAATCCATCAGGAAGGAAATACCATCAATTTCACATATTTCTCATCATTTTGTTTCGAACATTGATGTACCTATTTATTCAATACTGATATTCAGAAAAAAACTCACTAAACTATTCAATGCAGCGTTTCGGATATTATTCCTTGTAAATGGATTCTTACACGTATCACTCTGATAACTGATGAAATCTGATAAGAATATCATTCATAAGAAATGTTTGAAATTATAACCATAATTTTCTGAACAAATATATTCTCTTGATACAGTTGCTTCTATGATATTTCTGAGTAGGTATATCTGCGGGGTATTACTGTTGCATGCTTCGAAAACAATGTCCCTTAGTTTTCCTTCATTATCAAAATTAACAAAGTTTTTAACAGATCCCCAAAGAAAAAACCCAGCGGTGTCCAATCAAGCGATCGCGCCAGCCAAGGGACTGTAGAATAAGTTTGGTTATCAGTAGTAATATCCCTAGGACATTGATAATAAACGAGATAATTTTAGGACAATCGGAAGCTCGTTCCTTGGTTATCACATAACAGGAATATGTCCGGAATAATAGCAGCAAATAAATCGCTGTACCGTGGATTCGGCTCAGGCTGAGGAGTGGCACAGGTTTCTGAAATATCCCTTTCGATTGGTATCGGATGGCATAATTCTTATCTCGTTATCGAATCGCGATTTCGAGTGCAAATTTCCGCACAGGAAAGTGCAATTCCTCAATCAATTTGCGGCCGGCTCTTGGTCTATAAGTATTCCTACAAAACCTATGTGAAATTTTTGAATCAACTTGCTCACACTCTATATGCTCGTTATTCAATATTCATGTCCATACAGGGTGATCAAGTTTCAATAACTGATAGTCCAGAAATCCATAGAACTAGATGAAATAACCATTATCTGTTTCATTGAATATGAAAAATGCTCTAACTAAAACACGCATATATTTCAACGAGAACGGTCAAACGTAGTAAGTGATTATGATACATTTTTACAAATCTCAACACTCATGAACTCACCTTCGAAGTCTCCTTCCCTGATTTCGCTGAGCCGGTTTTCTTGCATTTCCAACTTTTTCAGAGTTTCGAGGAGCGCCAATGATTTTTGTGGCACTGACGTCAATCCATTGCCTCCTAGATTCAGTCGTTTCAGCTTTCTGCAAAATCATATTAAAATGGAAACAAAACACATAAAAGGCTCATAATCTGTTCAAATAAATTATTGAAGTTCTTCATGATTATTTCCTTTCAATATCTCATCATTGAAAAATATTGACAATGAAGATTTTCTGTAGTAATAGCGAGATTCGCTTCATTGAAGAGGGGTTTCTTTTGATTATCGTGCATGACGTTTTCTCGCAAATTCTCTTCCACTCTGAAGGAGACTTTGTCATCAGTTTTTATACACGATTGAATTACGATCAGCATTCTCCATGCAACAAAAATGTGATTTAGTTGACTTGATTAGTGATATTCTTTCAATCCGAACTAACTGAAATATTCCACTATAAAACTGCGATCTTTCGAAAGACTTTTATCAGATTGAATGCATGTTAACTGATTCAGTTCAGTTCAAGTGAATCATGTCAGTTAGCGAACTAAGGAAAGAATATCACAATTGTCAGCAAGACAAACTGGTTGCTGATAAGTATTTTGAAACGAGAATCCATCAACCACCATCATTCAAATTTCAATAAACCTATCCTACAAGTAATAATTCCTGATGAGCATCTTTGTATATAATTCAGAACATCATGGTTATAATTGATATATCTGAGATGCAGAATAATATAATCGAATCCAGAAATAATCTATCTATGAGAACAGATATTAACCGGAAATAATCACTCCTTTCTCATGTATTTCTATCGCAGACGTGGTATAAAACATGGAGATCTATAGTACTGTTATCTCCATCTAGTGACATAGTTCAAAGGTAGGTCCCGCCATACGTAGGACGCTGCCATTTATATTCAACACGTGGAGACCCCTACGTTTTCAAGTTACAGAGTGGTAGTACAAGTAAACCACTCTGCCCTGTATATCTAATTTTCCCATATAAATGTGGCAACTTTAAATGGAAAACCGACCTGCTGCCTGAGGAAGATTCCTCAGAAACGGCTAGGTTGGCTGAACATGAATGTATTCAGTACTTTACGAAAACACTTATTTCAACGAATCGACGCACTGTATAAAAACTATTTGTGTAATATATTTTGAGTTCATCTTTTCATGCAGATTCTATCAAGGATAAAAATCGACTTGTTCCAGGAGATTTCTCATAAATGGATAGTTTTGCTCTAGATGAATTTATTCAGAACTCCACGAAACCACTGTATACAGGGTGTCCGGAAAGGTCATGTCGTAAATGATAGAGCTGATGGAGTAAGCCAAAATAATCTCAGTGCTTCATATACACAAAATGTCTATAGGGAGTAATTTACCTTGAAAGTTCAAATAAAAAATATATACAATTTTTGAACGTGAAATTCGATAATTGGGCAGCTGAATCAATTCATACTGATGCTGTTTTTGATATGTGAACGGCTGTTCAGTGATTACGTTTCATAGAGAATGGGACGAATTTTTTCCGTTTGATGTAGGCATTTTTGACAAAGGGGACATTTTGCTTTCACCGTTTGAATTCCTCCATATCTGTCCTAAAAAAATAGTATACTTGTACCGTTCTGGAGAAAGTCGCAATTTGAAATCATACTTCCCAACCGTTTCAAAGGTTGCAGTCATTGCCATAATTGACATCAAATTATTTCGACAGTATTCTATACATATGTAAAAACTCCACAAACGATGAGATTTCCACGAAATTCCTAATCACACGACATGTTTCGCTAACACAGTAGTTTCATCAGGTGAAATATATACTGGTACAATGAGATAAACTAACCTTGGCTTGCCTAATTTATATATATCTTACTTTACCAGCCTGAAGGATTAGAATTACCTGTGGGAAGGTTCGATAAACTTTCATTTCCGGGAAATGGGAACAATATGTCCATTAAAATAATATTGTATAACGGATTAACTTGAAAGGGCTGATAGCGAATACATATCATTATCTACTATGAAAACAAATCCAACAGAAGTGATCTATTGAGGTCTATTTGATCGTTAAGTTGAATGTTTACTCAACGATCAACTAGACCTCAATAGTTCATCACTGATGAATTTGTTTTCTTCTTGCTATGGATATCCATCAGGTAACGGCCGAGTCAATAAAAAAAAAGAAAGTATTCAATACTTTGGTAACACCATGAAGGAGTTTAGTAATGATTATGGAGTATGCATATGAGTAGCAGAGCAAAGAGAGTACGAAATCACATATGGCGTTACGTGTTGGGGATTTCGAATCACTGATCTGGAATTCCCAACAGGTAAAGCCATATGTGAGTTAAAATTCTGCTTTTTGACAAAATCTCAACAGATAAAGCCCTATATAATTTCGTACGCGCGGCATTTCATAACAGACAGATGTATACAATACCAACTCACAAAGGGGTTTACAAGTTAACATTTTGTCAAGGAGCAGAATTCCAACTCACATATGGATTTACCGGTTGGGAATTCCAGATCAGGTATTTGGAATTCCCAACACACAACGCCCTATATGATTTCGTACTCTCTTTGCTCTACTACTCATATGTAATGACTTACAGAAACCTTTGAGGTCAATAACTCCGTAACGTAGTGCGATAATCATTTTCTTACATGAACTACTAGCATTATTTTGGCTCTATATATATATATCTCTCTATCAATTACGATACAACCTCTCTGGGTACCCTGTATATAAGTCATATAGTCTATCTGCGCCTTATCTGTCCTCGACAAAGCGTAAATTTTTGTGGTGAAACCTCATATATTGTGATCGCTTTTACACCATTATCTAAACATCTCTTTGACACTATTCGTCAAACATCAACCCTTATCGATATTGTTGTGTTCCCCATCTACAAACATAGAACACTCCAATCAAACCACCTGTAATGTAACTCAGTTCGAATCCGGGAATTCTTCCGGCGGAAATTTCCTTACGAATTGCGGAAGCACATATATTACGTCTGGATGATTTTCTCCATTCACCGAAAAGGCTAATATGGCGAATATCAACGTTTGAAATGCAAATATCGAGGAGGATTGTATAATTATCACAATGGAACGACGAGTCTGGAAATTGTGAGTTCATTTGTGTTTTCAATGGCAACGAATATTCAATTTGAATGGTTTGGAGGCATTCGCTTCATGGAAAACTACCAGACCTATACGAATAGGTAGTTTTTTATGAATAAAAGACCAGGAGCACACAACGTGTTTTTTGTGTTTCATTTGTTCACACTCAGCAGAATAAGAACCCCTCAAATTTCACCTTCCACTGTACGGATATAGGTCGCCGAATAAAAAGTGTGGACCAAATAATGGTCTCCGCGTGGGTGAAGTTGTATTTTTTAACCCGGGGTCTCGAATTATTACATACCATTCGGCATATGTCGCATGTTACTGTAATTGAAACAAATGTTTTGGCGGACGGCATTGCTGAAAGTGTAGGGTGGATACAATACGCAGGGGCGCTTTATATTGTTATTAACAATCTTTTTATTGACAGTTGTCATTTGTTTATATTCGACATTTTGTGAAATCAACCAACTATTCACAAATACTCGAGTTGATATGATCGCCGAACATTTTGATTAGATCGGGAGTCAACTACCCCTGCGTACTTTAGTCTTTAGGGTGTAGCGAGTGGGCGATAATCAAACATTAATGTTCGGCATTGATTTTAAATGATTTCTAAATGGAAGGAAGGATGAAAAATATATACCGAATAAGTCCATTGGATATTGACCTTCGTACCTAGTCTTAAAATCCAATTTGCGTTAACAATATCATTTGTTAACGTTCGGCGATGCTGTTTTATGATAATTATTAATATAATAGATGTAATTTTGTAACGCCTCAATGAAATGATCGGAGCTGTTATATGAAAGTGTCGAAGAAAAGATGAAATCGTCGTCATAACAAATTTTCATAACAACAGAATGAACGACGAATGTATTTTCTCTTCGTTAGTTTCATAAAGAAGGTCCAATCATTCTGTTGGGGTTTACATAATAATATCTATTATAAAACAACATCGCTGAACGTTATCACATGATATTGTTGAAGCAAATTGGATTTTAAGACCACAAATAAGCAAAAATAGAGACGAAAATTTCACTATAATATTGAAGTTTCATTTATTTGGTAATAAAATAGTTATATATGCACTACTTTTGACTCGAGAAATGGATCACTAGTGCATGAAATGTCGTATGCATCACGTCCGTAAAATGCGTTAATGGGCTTCAGCCTTCAGCTTGTAATTGCCCTCGGCTGGCTCGCCCAGTCGCCATCTTGAAATTTTCATCCGTCAATTTTACTCCTACTACATACCATCAAGTTCCAATTTTTACAGATGACCCATTCAATGAATGAAATGGAGGAAAATTAAAAAAAAAGACATACAAACAATAGCAATAAGTACTTGCTCTCATATCATGATAAACTTATTGATGACACAGAGCTGTAAGAATACCTATATAAAACCAGATAAACGATAAATATTTGTTCTGTTCTTCCAGGAAGGAAGTCAAGTGGAATTGTATGAAACATGAAATTCCCTCTGAGCACAAAACTAATTGAAAGTCACTCTCGAGAGAATTATTCCAATCGTGGTGAAGTATTTTATTTCGAAATAGTGTATTATCTGATTGTGCTAAACTGAAACTCTAAAGCCTTCGGCATGAGGCAACAGGAATATGACAACTGGAAAAATAATATCTCTGATTGAAAACCAGCAATTACATTTCCTTGCACATGGTTTGATGCAGATATTATTCACTCCACTCAGAATACGGTTCTGTTTTTGCTATTTGAAAGAGAAAACTCTGAAACAATAATTTGAATCAAAGCGGTTGTAACTAATTTTCCCAGCGTCAGCATTGACCTGCCTTCGTCGAGAGTTCCTAGATTCCTGGCAAAAATCGGAATCCTGGAAGAGGACGCAGAATGGAGAGTACTATCAGTATTACCAATGAAAACTACTTTAGTAAACTACTCAAATCTAGACTGGTCAATTGAGATCAAGAATATTCTGAACAATTTCAAAAATTAAATACGATTCACAGATTTGGCAACCCACTTCGGCAGCCATCTGGAGTACGTTATCACATCAGCTGAATATTCGCCCCGAACATTCATCAAGGAAAATACTCGATCTATAATGAATTTTCCGTTATCCAACAGTTTTGGTATGTTTGTGAAATTCTTAATGATAGGTACATGACTGGGTCTTCATAACCCACTAGTCAAAGAAATACAAAAAACTGCTCTTTTCTACAAACGCTTAACAAAGTAGCCTTTGACGCTTTCAAATTCCAGCACAAAGTTGACGTTTTCCCAGAAATGTCATTCTTTGACAGCATTTGCGCTCGTGAGCAGAAATATTGAAAAAACGCTCGCACATCTCTGTAACCTATACTTATCTATTCTTGAAAATCCCCAATTCTTTCATGATGGAAAATAGTGACAGTGAATCATCAAACACACCTCCTGATGATATAGCAGAAAGCGCAAGAGTTTGAATCTCTTATACCGGAGAAATCAAGGAAGAAATACGAATCACAATATGATACATTCATAAATTGGTGCCACTCCGAAATGGTGAATATGTATTCAGGAAACGTTTTACTGGCTCATTTTGGTAAAAAATCGAAGACTTTGAAGTCATCAACTCATTGGTCTATATATTCGATGGTACGTATATACATGCTTGAATGTTAAAGATAATATTGGAATCAATAAGTATCTGAAACTTATCGCATTTCTCAAGAAACAATCTATTGGATATAAAGAGAGAAAAATCCAAAACATTCACCGCTGAATATACCAACAAATTTCTACAAGAAGCTCCCGATAAAGCATATCTGTTGAAAACGATGAATTATACTTTATATTGAAACTCTTTGTTATCATCAGAAAGACAGTGTATCTTTATTTTATTGCATCAATGAGTAATGTTCAATTTGATTGCAGATTTTATCGTACTATGGCTCAGAGGTCTGAAGCTCAGGTTGCCACGCTGGTGGTCCAGTTTCAATTTTCGGTAGGCCCGACATTTTTTTTCTGGCTTGTCAGTTATTTCAAGTTATTATTTTTTATTTCCTCTGGACATATGGGATAATATGGATAAGAACTTTTTCAACTATTTCAATCGCTCATACTTTCAGGGCAGTTATTTCCAAAAACTGCGTTAGTAGAAAAAATCTCGTTTGTATTTCGAGCACAAAGTGTTATTGCCGCTCTCCAAAGATTACCGCGCTCCGCTCCGCATCGCGCGGTAACTTTCTTTGTCGAGCGGCAATCTATCACTTTGCGCTCTAAATACACAAATAGCTATTGTAGCGGAATACCAGTTCATAAATTGCATATGGTGGAAAAATGTACTCACTTTTCTAATCCAACGAAAGCATCAGCATCGATAGAAATGATTTTATTCTCGTACAAGGTGAGAATTTCCAGAGTGTCCAGTCCTTGGAAAGCCTTGGCATGCAAACTGTTGACTTTGTTGTGGTTCATATTAAGAATGAGGAGGTGGTGCAGGCTCTTGAAAGCTGCCGAAGGAACAAGGGTCAGGCTGTTCTGGGACACATCGAGTTGGGTGAGGACTTTACCTAGAAAAAAAGGAGGATTTTCTTTTCAGTAAATCGATAAATATAGGTACCCATAGTTTACAACAAAACAATGAAAATCTGAAAATCATTAGGGCCTACCATAAATAATAATCGTTCAGCTGACAGTGACCAACAAATACAAAGGCGCACGAGAAGGCATACGATGGATAGATATATACAATTAGAGGAAGCAATCGTGACTATTCAATAGGGTTTATTCTCGTTTTTCTTTCGCGCTGATGTTATACAGCTTTTTTTGTTTCAAGTGTTGATAATGAAAATGAACATTTTCGAAAGCTCAACAAGTAAAACTAAGAAATCTAAATGGTATTGGTCACAACGACTGCTTCCTACTGATATTTCCCCGAATATAACCTATAGAACAGTCACGAACGCTACCTACCTCTTATTGAATATAAGGCATGGGGTTTTTTCAACATCGATACAGACTCTAGTGTTAGAAATCTCAAGACATTGACCAAACTCAACATCAAATCAAGGTGCAACAATTAGAAACAAAAGATTATATCTACTGAAATGCAGACAAAACAGAATATTCCCGAATCATGTTAGTATTGGGGTAAGAAACACCAATATGTTATTGGATCATAACACATGAAGACTTGGCCAGCAGGTACAAAACTTCAATCTCAATTTAAATACAGAATTACTACTTTATTCATAAACATATGATTATTTTTTCGCTGATTTTATTTAGTTTTTCACGTTTTAAGTCTTGATAAAGGTAATACACATTTCAAAGATTTAGGAGTTCTTTTTGACCAAAAGTTGACATTCTCCACTCATATGGAAAGTTCAATAGGCAAAGCTATGAAGTCTTTGGGATTTTTGATTCGTACCTGTAAGGAGTTCAAATCATTTTGTGCTTTGCGCAGTATCTATACTTCTCATTGGTGAGAAGTAAATTAGATTACTGCAGTGTCGTATGGAACCCATGTCATTCCAAATATATCGAAGCCATTGAATCAGTGCAGAGAAAGTTTTTAAAATATGCATACTATAAAAAATATGGCGTGTGACCTCTTTTCTCTCGCTGTCTCAATTCAAGCATAGACTATTTAGTGCCTTGAGGGACTAGTTTCACATATCTTAGTTTATATTCTTTTCGAGTTATGTATATATATAGGTATATATTTTTAGCTATCCAACTAATACCCATGTATTATTACATACAACCTGTAAATGGGCGTGAGCCTGCTGGATGTATTAATATTAAATGAATAAATAAATAAATAAATAAATGAACACGTGGTTACGTCAAATTGGAATACACCAAAGAATATATGAACGCAGTTTAGTCCAGTAACTTTGTCGCCTGAACATATGGAGGTAGTATGCGTCAAATCCGGTAGTTCTGATTTTTTGCAGACTTGTTCATGATGTTGGCCTAATGAATGCTCCAAGTTTGTGACCTCGAGCACCGAACGTAACCATGTCAAAAATCAAAAAAACCGCGAAAAAATCGTAATTTTTTCAAATTTTGGCGATTATAACCCTGAAGGACTAGTTTTTGAAAAAAATCTCTCAGGACGTTTTTAAAGTAGATCAAATTTGCTACAATATGATTCAAAAACTGTCTCTGTAGACCCAAGAGTTTTCGAGATTAGGCCTTTCAAAGTTTATAATTTTTTTCGCAGTTTTTTGCAATGTTTTAGGCGTCACTCGAATATACTCTAGCGGGATGAAGTTTCAATTACCTTCGACGGAGTGTGCTAGTACTGTTCGTGTGAAGTCACGAATGCGACCTACCTGTAGCACGTTTTCAAACTTTTTAGGTAATCTAAACCACAGGACATATAATAAGTATTGGTTTTCTCTCAGGTACCTGCTACACATCCTTTGGTTTCTCATGATTGATTCTGTTGTTAGATCCTTTCTCTTGATGGCTGCTATCCACATTTCTCTTCTTATTCTCGATAGATCTTTTATCTGTGGAGTTTTTCACAGAATCACAGTGAGAATGTGAAAAAACTAAGCAAATTTTCCTGATCTGCACGACTTGCACTATCCACCACAATACGCGTTACCCGCATTTTGCCAATAAAATCATATTGAGTTTTCATCATTCACAATAAATCTAACCAAAACTGAACAAAATGGTACTCTTGTGGGCAAAAGACGTCGACGATTCATCACCATCCCCTGATGATATGGATATGCCATCCCAATACGTCGATCCAGATCCAGACGAACCTCAACCGGGACCTTCCAAGAGGACTAAATTAATCTAATTTTTTGATCTTTGATATCACTCTATTTCCTAACAAATAAACTCATTAACTTTTGTTGTATTGTAGATGTTGTGGTGTAGTGAATAGATGTATTAAATTTGAGCTCTTAATAATCAGTTTTCCTTTGAGTACAACCCCATCGATTCATATCGTATTGTTAGAGGTTTTTTATGAATATTCTTGCTCTGTCTGATTTATCCGTTTTTCAGCCAATTTGTAGCTAGAAGTTCTTGTAACTCACCAATGGAGCTAAGAGACGCCTCTTCCACCACTGACAGGCTGCTGTTGTGGATGGTGAGATGGCGTATGTCGAGGCCCAGGAAGACGAACCCGGGCAGCTTCTTGAGGTTGTTGTGGCGCAGCTTGAGGTAGAAGATGACGAAGGGCTTGCCCTTGAGCACTCCCATGGCGTCGCTGATGCGCTGCTGGTCGGTGAACTCGCAAAGCACGTCCAGGCCGTTTTTCTTCACGCTGCAGGAGCACGGGGAGATTTCTCCTCGTGGAGGACATTGCTGTTGCACCTGGAAGAAAGTGACACAAATTTGATGATAACGAAATGATATACATTGTATTTCACGACGAGCTCACACTATCTTTATATCTAGAATCAGTCGGGAGAAATTCATGGTAATGTGCAAACTTATATCTCAGGATACGCTCTCTTCATTCAAAATATTTTCGACAATGCAGTGTTGCCGCTTCAACTAGAAAGTAGTAGCAACATTGATATGTCAAGTAGAACACCCTGTATTTTATCGCATTTTTGTATTCTTACTGGTCTATCGGAAATGATTACAGAGATAAAGGAAGTTCAAAATCGAGATTTTTCAACTTCAGTTGAGTATTTTTACAGGAGTGTTTAATTTCCGAATATTCTCTGGGTCCCAAGTCTACGAATTTTCAGGGACATTTTTTTTAAAAACATATATAGAAATTTGATATTCACTTCCTGAAAAAACTGGCCTTAATATAAGTCAGTGTGTTGCACAAAAATTCATCATTTGAACAACTATGGACTTCCATTGAATGACATCTGATTCCATTCCAATAACCCTGCACATATGGAGTTGAATAAATTCAATATACAATGTATCTTCACTTAATGACCTAATTCATGAAAATCAACAGTCAATATTTCTCTCCATGAATATTATGAACAGCAATGTATTTTGTTGATTACTCTTGTGTAATGTGTAATGTTGAAAGTTTGAAAAACACTCAGAATCATAAGAAAGGTAGGGTCTATATGAGTGCATAACATTAATTTATTCACCAATTAGTATGTGTTCGTTTCTTGAAAATATTCTCATAAATATATATACCTATATTGATAATGTGAAATCAATTCAACATGGAAAAGAACTTATTTTGAGAAATTGTTCCACAAGATTAAGACTCAGAATACCTACCAACCCACAATTTAATTTTTGTATCAGATATCTGAGGTAGATCAATAGGTTAGTATGGAGATGAGCGCGCATTCGCACTCCAATATTACATGGGTGGCAGTTTCCTCCTCCTCATTGCATATTCTGCATATGGGTTCGTCTGTATAGATGCCCATTTGATGCATATGTTCCCTCAAGGGGCAGTGACCGGTTATTAGTCCCGTCACTTGTTTGATCTGACCTCTGTTTAGGCTCAGAATGTCGTTAGTCACTGTTTTGGACAGTGTTCCAACCATCAGTTTACTGTGTCTTTGTCCTGGGACATTGTTCCAGTATGCCTGATGTCTTTCTTGCATCCACCTTGCCAGCCAGCCGCGTATTGAGGTTTTGGGGATACCGAATACAGGTTCCGGTCCCATAAACAACGTCGCAGACCCTTGCCCGGCAAGAGCGTCAGCTGCTTCATTGCCTTCAATTCCCTTATGCCCTGGCACCCATTGGTGGAGTTACTCTATGTCCTATATCCACGTATATTCGAAATCATACGGTAGCTTAATTCAATTGAACATTCTGATTGGTTTGAAATAAAACGAAGAGAATAATCTATCAACTATCAGCTATTCATCGAATTTTTTTTGTCAGAACTGACAAAATGCTAGCAATTAAGCAACCCCAAATAATATCAAAATCATACCCTTTTCAAAATCCTCATCACTGATGCAGGTTAGTCGGATTCCAATTAACTCAGTTTGTTCATTGTTCTCGCTGCCCTTCAGAAACAGTTAGATTAATCATATCATTTATTCAACTCAATGAATTAACTATAAGAACAGCAATGCTGATTTTGTTTGTTTCGTGTTTTGATATATTCTTTTCTCCTTCTGAATGCCATCAATATTACTCCAGTTATGAAATTTCGAGTAATGAAAGAAGTAATTGAAGTGAGTAACTTAGCCCTCGGCACCATAGAGTTCTGTGTTGCACTATAATAAGTTATTACTATTGAATAAGTATAGATCTAGATTGATTCATTGTTCTAAAGAATGTCTCTTCTCGATATTGAGCTCGTAATATTCAATGTTTTTGCAGCGTTGTGATATTTCCATGGGGTGTGACTGGGCAATAGTATGACTCCTTCCAAGTTTAATGTATTCAACCAATCAGCCCTCTGTTGAAAAATATTCTTGTTTCTTTGTCAATTTTCTTGAGATGATGAATCAAACAAATAACTATTGATTGGGACTCTTCCTATTGCTTTCTCAGAACTATGCTATCACCTAAAATGTGACTTTCTGGTAGCCATAGAACGGTTTTTTGGTGCGGAGAATGCGGAGAATGGTATCACAGCTTCATCTTTCGCAAGTGAAATATAACACCACAGCTGAATGTTCATAAATTCTCTTATGTTCGGGTACCCAAATACGATAAGTCAGTCCATTACCATTTACTATCTATTGATTCAAGGATTTTTGGCAGCCAAGATTATAGACTTTTCGAAGCATCCTGGCTGTCAGAAAGAAGGTCTGTACTATGGTCTGTAGACATTTATTCTAAAGGGATTTCCTGAGCACATGTCTACAGCTAGGGTTTTTATATGTATATTAGCAATAACAGGAGTAGATAACACATATACTGCTTGAATAGAAGCAAATGATACTATTAATGGATCATACTACGATGGTAAACACCAAATAGTAGATACGAACAAAATATCAACTAATGCAACTTTACATTATTGTGTGAGCAAAAAAGTACAACTGGAAATCATTATATATACTTCGGGTGTCAACCCGAACTTCTCACAGGAGATTCAAGCTCAATAAACATATCACGTGTACGAATAATAGTCTGAATAGAAACAAATAAAGCTACAATCATGATTTGCTACTATGAGCAGGACTTGTCAAGACTAAGGTTCGGTTTTCTACGAAAAAAATTGAAGAGCTCCCTGATAACCGGAAGATCTGAAAGCTAGCCGGTAGACTTTCATAGGAAAGACGAGGCTAGCAGAAGATCTCTAAATGACATCGAATTCAGACATAATAATTCTGTAAAGATCGCAGTGCAATGGCCAAAAATAGCCATGCAGTCTGATAACATTTAAATCAAGGCTCCCCTTCCTACTCTTGGATGTGTCTGACGGTCAGTGACGATTTTTTATACAATGACTATGAATATATGGTAAGCATGGTGTATAAACTCTATATAGTTGGATTATCTCGAGAATCTTCAGTGGCCCACATTATACTCTCCTGTTTCTGGGTATAAGCAACATCAAATCAGCGTTATCAATCATGGCATAACACATCAGTTTTCACACGAAAAGTGTGTATCTGATTAAATACCTGAATGATTGATTACAGTGTTGACCACACACGTTTTCCGTGTTTGTTTGATAATATATTCAGCACGTTAATGTGAATAATAATAAAATTTCTCATTAACGTGAAACTAAATGTGACAATTATGTTTCTGGATTGTTGACCAACCCATTAATAATGATTGCGGTATCAGTTCGACAAAATGGCTATCGGAAAAACAATTCGTTTTTGTGTGGAGCTGATCGACCATGAAAACGTTTGGAAATGTTGATTAAACAAACTTGATGATGACATGCATATTCATGAATATGATGCGAACAATACTGGCAGGTTGAAAATTTGATTACTCAAAAATAATACAGCTATAATGATGTTTCATATGTATTTATTTCTATCGTCTCTATTATCACATTTTTTGCCGCCATATGAATATGTATGATCTGTTTGCCCCTATTGAAGAAATCAAAGGGAGTTAAAATGATAATCATGAAAGAACTTTTCTGCAGTACTATAATATAGATCCGTTGAGGTGCAATTGTGGACATTCTGCATCAACATCATCTTCTGCCATGAGTTGTTTCCTTTGTTATCATATATCCGGCTAACACTCAGGTTTATCACACTTTTATTAGATAAGAACAGTGAGTGCTAGTGCTGAATGAGCAGTAAGAACTAGCAGGTGTTTCGAAATTCGACTGATTCACAGGTGATAGCCTTCCTGATTTGATTTGTAATGAAATATGGTCGTAAGGTCCTTGAGTGTTCAGTTTTGTGGTACAATGTAGATATTGCAAAATCGAATGGGTTTTCCGGGAAAAGACAAAATGTCCATAAACAAAAATTGAACATACGAGGTGAATGTATCCCTGTATCCCGTAGTCATTGAAATATTGTTCCAAATATTCACGATAAGGAAACTGATGACGATACAAATAACGAGCTGCATTTGAATAAATATGGATTGTTTCATAAATGAGCAACATATAACTTGGAAACAACTCAACGTTTCAATGAACTGACATCATCTGCAGAAACTTGAAACACTATTGAAATAAACTAAATTAATAGGAACAAAAATGATAATACGAACAGATTATCAACATGACATTGAAGCATGATAGAATTGATTTCGGTCTTATTACTCTCTGCCCTAGAATTCATCAACAAAGCCTCGAAAAACAAACAATTCTGTAACTCAATGATCTTTCAAATTGTCAGAAACAACTTTTCAATGCAAATTTTCCTGACATAAATGTTGAATACAGCAGGTGAATCCGATTGATGAAAAATAATCGTTTACAAATTCAGATCGGTTAGAAGGATGATGTAACTAATTAGTCATTGAGATGGCGAATCAAACATTAGGCTATACACCACTCAGTCTCATATCAGAAATCATCGCGCACAGTCGATAAAAGTGGTTTGAAAAAGAACCCATCATTTACAAGTGATAAATCATAATTCCTTCTCCATTTTCGTGATTATATATCGATAGTGTGTATGATCAGCGACTGCTACACTACTGGATTTTCGGCAACGCTGGTCCTACTAGTGACTAAATATGAATAATTTCGTTTGATGATACCATCACATAATGAAATTTTTAGTGAGAATATGTGGACAAGAGACAGAGAGAAAACAGAGTTAAGCTTTCCGAAAATTGATAGTAAGATATGATGACTATCAGTTTTTCTGCAATACCGTCTGAATGCATTGAAATATCAAATTCCAATTACATACAGTGTCATTCATAAAGTCTTTATCATACGGGGACAACTTTCGTTAATAATTCATTCCGAAATTCGACCTGAGCGTTAAGTTTTGCTTGGAAAAGTATGTAGAATTGTCTACTCGATCGAGGTCACGTGATTTTCGCTACATGTCAAGTTACATTTCTTCAAATTATTCGCTGAAAATGAGCTTATATAATTGAGATTCGAAAAATATCGCGAAGAAAAGTTGTTTCTATCGCAATGTTTGATATTTTTCTCGAATTTGAACGTTCTATTACAACTTTTAGTTTTTGATGTCTTTCCAAATCCCGAATTGGCTCTAACTTGAGCCACATTCTGCTCAGGATGGTTCATTGTATTCTCCTACCTTGATATTATTAACTATTATTACTGACAACTACGAAATAGCCACAATGCTCAAAGTGGAATGATATGTTAAATATTATATATATATTTAACATATCATTCCACTTTGAGCATTGTGGCTATTTCGTAGTTGAAATTACAGCAGTCGGGCAACCAGTCACTCCCGTATGAGAATTTCAGTTTTGGAGTAATTCTTTCCTCTATTCTACTCAGATGGCGTTACTTTCATTCTGTCGATGAAAGACGCCTCGGGGTGGATAAAATGCCAAATTGATTTTTGTTTGGCTAGGCTTCGCTGAGTCGGCGGTCTGGAGACTACACTGCACTGATGAGAGTCAAAGAGCTCGAAACCGGTCTGTGGTTGTCTAGCGGCCTGCTTAATCGAAATCAATAGGCATTCAGGAAAGAATCACTTGTATCAGTATTCGTTTATACGAGTCGATGCATAGATTTCGGGAGGATGTAATTCAATATCTTGCGTGGCATTAGCCAGGGAAGTAGTTGTTTTTCTCCCGAAATCTACCATTGTTGTTCAGTTTATGAACACGGTGTGGATATGACTTTGAGCTTTTTGCATTTATTTATTATTACTGACCTCGCATGTGGCCAGAGCGCACAATCCAGCCAACACTGCCCAAGTCCATCTGACCATCCGCACTCTGGCCATACTACCGTCCACCCGTGCCTGTGCCTTTGCCGGCTATGCCATCACCGCCTTCTTGCATGTAATCTGAAAAAAAAAATGATCATCATACAGGCTGCTATCGAAATGAATACATTGGATGGCCAGCGTAGCCTCGTGGTTGAAGCGTCAATGTTCTATCCACGTTGGATTGCCGGTAGTGGGTTCGATTCCCACCACGACCGCAGAAATGGTTCTGATGGCCTAAGAAAGTGTTTGGGATCACACGTTGAAAGGTGAGACCCCCGTCATTTCTTGCTCGCACAAGTCTCTTGAAGACTTCTGAGGGTTGCTCGTAAGGGGGCAACCGTATGATGGATAAGAACAATTATAGAACAACAACAATTTTAGAACAATTTTTAAGAAGACTCAACATGTACTATCGAATGGCACCATTGAAAATCATATAGCAACCAATTCCCAAGAAGAAATGAAGAGCCTGCCCAACAACTATTGACCAATTGCTCTGTAATCAGTCTTTTCCGAAGTGATGGAGAAAGCCATCAACATTGAGCTTGTTGGTTTTGCCATGAAATGGAAGTATATTGTTCTACTTAGTTCAAAAGTGCCACTTCGTTTGACAGGCGAATTTTGCATTTGCGAAGCCGATAAGACATTATCAACAATAACTTCGTTAACCCACGTTGTTTGGTTCCTCTTTTATTTCGTAGGTAAGTTTATAAGGATTCTCACTCACTCACTCATTCACTCAATTCTAACTTGATGATGACACTGTTACACTCTACAGGGTATTTCATATTTCATGAAAAAAATACGCTACAGTCGCTACACCCGGTATTCATAAAAAAAGGTTTATGCGAATACATCAGTTTGTACGCCAATATTCAGGAGAATATGAACTGTAATTCGAAACAGAAAACGTCCAAATCGGATGAGTAACTTATCCAGAATGTCATACTTTTGAATACTTTTTGGTTGGTGCGTTAGTTTCTTGTAAAAGTGTATGTACTCATCTCAGAATTTCTCTAGTTGAAATACATGAATGAAAATCTGATACATGAGTCAAGACATACTAATAAACACTAAGGACAAAACACAGATGTGTCTATTTTTACAACTTATATTAAATACACACAAATACACACATAGTCATCATTTAACGAAACATAGATATACATACTTGGGAATATAAACATTTATATTTTTGCACATACTTTGCAGCAAACATAGCGAGCATGTTCTGGTTCAAACTTGCAAAGGAAAACACCTGATATGTTCAGTGAACTCATAAACTGAATCAAAACAATGTTGCAGAAAAAAATTTTAATTTTTTTTCTTGAATAAAATTGGATTGTTGGTAACATAAAGATCGTAGTCCAAAGAATTCTTCTGGGAAACAGAAAGCCGGTATTTTGGTGACCTAAAGAAATTTGCTTGTCTTGAATTGTAGCCATGTATTCGAGATTGTCTAGTCAACACACTTCCCCACTTGATTGTTTATATATTTCTCCCAGAGAAAGCTCGATATATATTGACGAAAACGGTAGTATTTTGAATTGAAGAGAGGGCGACAGTGTTCTCTGAAACCACAGTTTGCCGAAATTCTCAGAGCTTTTTTTGTTGTCGAAATTTTTTTACAGATTTAGAGCAGTCGCCCTAAATACCAACGCAATATGTTATATGCGCATGAGATAATGCAAAATACGTACCTTTCAGAGTTCCTATATTGACGTAGGATTTGAGCTGACGAAGTAGAAACAAAGTGCTCGATTGTTTTTGCTTCAGTTGCTCGATATGATGGTTCCAGTTTAGTCTGTCATCAATTATCAAACCCAGCAGCTAAACGCACTTCTCATCGAGTACAGAAGGGTTGGTCGAAAAAGTTATATTTAGGGTTTTATTATCATTTAGCTGTGATCTGTTTACTTGGTATCCGTGCTGTTCTCTTTGTTGAATATCTAGGGACAGAGTTTCTAATTGTACAAGGTCATCGTGAGAACAAATCAACGTTGTATTGTCAGCAAAAAGAGTATACTTACTGGGCAATAAGAATTGATGTAGAGCGTTTTTATATATTATAAGAAGTAGAGGGCCAAGTACCGAACCTTGTGGTACTCCATGAAAAATATATTTCATCTCAGATGTAACATTTTTTCTTCTACAACTTGGGAACGATTTTTCAGATATGAATTTATGAGATGTTGGGATACCCCCCTTACTCCATAATAATTCAATTTTTCAGAATAATGTCATGAGAGACACAGTCGAAAGCCTTGAACAGGTCGCACAACAACACAGATGTGTGAAGGCCTCCATCCAAAGCCTCGACAATGTCACTCACAACATTCATCACTGCTCGAGATGTTGAACAGTCGTTTCTAAAACCATATTGTGATTTATGGAAAAATCCAGTTAATTCGAAGTAATTCGCCAATCTTGTCTCAATCAATTTCTCCAGGATTTTGGAAGAAACACAAATTATAGAAATTGGTCTAAAGTTGTCCACCAAAGTTATGTCACCTCTTTCATGAAGAGGTATAACTTTGGTGCCTTTCAATACATCAGGAAAAACACCTGTCGAAAACATCAAATTAATGAATTCGATTGATATTGGCATGATAATGTACATGGTATCTTTGACAATCTTTTTGTTCAAACTATACACATCCCTGCAATTCAAGTTTTCCAAGGATTTAACGGTGTCAAGAACTTCCTGAGGGGTTACTGGGACGAAAAAGAAAGAGTTGGAAACCTTTTGAAATTCAGTAACACTGTGTTTGTTATTACTGGAAGATATGTGTTACAACATTCAGCTTCACCTGAGGATGAGAGATGCAAAATGTCCCAAAGGCTCACTCTCTGGATTGTTTTCATTTGAAAAACTCATACTAAATTTGCAATGAATATTATCTTCATGATTTACTCATTTCATCCCAGAGACCATCTTCGCCTCAGGAAAATAATTATATCCGTCCAATTCCGTTGAGCTCTATTTTGTTTGGGAAATACACAATTCCGTAGACCACTTTTTCATTGAAATTTATCACCATGGCCATCGCAAAAAGAACGCTTCCATTTATTTTGTTCTCGAAGAAGATGCTCTACAACTCGTATATTTGTTTAGAAAGAAATAAAGGAATTGCTATCCCGCAGAACAGATTCCGATGTCATAATTTTATTTGAAAACTTCAATGAATACACAGTGGCTCAGAGATGTTTCCCAATTCTAATAATACGGTATCTTGCAGGCCATATCCCACTAATAGACGTGATTTCGCCCAGTATGCCTTGGATGGTATCATTATGTATATATTCTGATGTTGAAAAATGATACATGAAAGAATCCTTCTGCGTTCTCCATGCATTAAATAAAGCATGTTTTCAAGGTTTAGGTACTTGGACATGCACAAACGGTATGCCATTTTTTCCGTAACATATCATGGACATCTCACGTAATGACGTATCTTATAAAAATCGGAATTTGAGATACTTCGTCAAGTGCCTTTTATTCTTGTACTCTATGATCTCACAAAGCGGCGTAGCTCAATGTTCAATGGTTTTCGTGTAATTATTGGACTATCAAATCTCACAAAGTGACCTAACTATAGGAGTTACGTCAGTACGTGAGATATATTTTTATCATTTGTTGAAAATATCAACAGTGACGTAAGTATCTCAGATCGGGTTTGCCGCAGATATTAAAATATCTCTGGTGACGTCTCAAGGTACTGAAAGGTATATTGTGAAGTAATGTACGAGTCGAAAGAATTTCTGTGTTTCTATCAATAAAAATGAATATTTCGATCTGTTATTCATTTGGAATCATTTTATACTCATGGGCGTATTTAAGGCCGCATTAACAAACATGATCTCACGTAGTGACGTATCTTACAAACATATTCATTTTTCGGTTTCGTTGATGCTTTTTCGAAATCTCACCATATCATAACAACTAATTCTAGTTCATTCACTGATGAGTGAAAAAACAAAGACCTTGCATGAACAAATCTCTGCGGTAAAATTAAGAAAACAGAGATACGTCCCTACGTGGAATGACAGTCGATATATAGCACAAACATACGTATATTCATTGAAGGTAGCCTGTTTTAAAGCGAGGAAAATGATGTTTTTAAATTGAAACTACACCTGACTGATGTATTTTCAACTTCGTACATCACTTATATTTCATTTTGGAACACAGGCAGCTAGAGTGAAATCGTATCCAGAAGCTTAATTTGCGAACAAATAATGTTAATTAACTTCCATGCTTAAAGAACCCAGGAGGCAAGCACATGTATCATATTTCAACATCAAAATATATACATAATGATACCCTCCAAAATGGAGGAATGTCACGTCCAGAAAACTGTTACTCCCTGCCGGTCTATAAGGTTTGAGACATACCAAACAAAAACATTTTTATATGTCTTTTCAACAAACAGTTTTATGCATGGAATTGTATTTCTTAGATACTAACTACAATATTGAAGCGATAATGCTGTGGAAATTCCATACCAGTAATGTTTACCTGACCAAAGTTGGTTTCTTTTTATTATACATATCACCGTAGCAACTTATGTATTTTAGTTGAAATTTTTTTCTCGTGGGTACCCACCAGCGAAATAAATCGGGAAGTTTTTTCAAAGGAAGGAAGGAATGCTAGAAGTATTCTCCACGTATTTTATTAGTGTTGTTACACAATCAGAACGAACATGTTTTGGTCTTATAAAAGACCGTCTTCAGTCATATTGGAAGTTCTACAATACAAAAAGATCGACGTGAAAGAGTTACATAATTTGTTCTTGACTTACTTGGAGTTGGAAAAATGTGATTCTACTAGTTGTGAAATTGTTGTCATTTTCCATAGTCGAATAAATCGAGTTTATAAATGAAAAAACGGGTTTCCAATGAATAAAGGGCCCCGTGCCTTGAGAGCGTATACAGTTCATCTTATCGAAATTTCATATACCAAAATGGTATATAAAGGATGATTTCCAAATGGTTTTGTTATTCTGACAACACCAAAAATTAACGGGTTTTCAAAAAAGGGGTTTCCCGTGCCTTAATGAAAGCGCTACTAAAAGAAAATATCGATAAAATTGATGCAGCAAACAGCCAGCACGTATTCAAATCTGAACTAATGTGGTTAGAAAACACTGAAAATAATGTCAAATAACGACGTAGACAAGACGTTGACATAAGTCCAAGTCAATGTCAAAGGACACAACATGAAATTTCGACAATGAGCACAATAAGCATGTAACAATAGCTGATACAACTACTTGAAAGATGTGGAGGTATCAGGAGGGATGCATGTGGGGGAAAGTTGAGCAAACCTGAAAACCATTATCGATGAATATATCACGAAATAAGAGTTGAGACCAAGGTAGATGAACTAACAGCGATCAAGATCCAAAGCATTGAAAAATTCAATACAGTCAAAATGTGTTTTGAATTATCATCTGAGGAAGAGTTAATTTCAGAAATTCCCATTTAATTCTATAACCCACTTTTTGAACGGAAATGTAGAATTTGGAGGTCCTGATTGGGATCAAAACTATGGCGTGAATTTAGGATATGGTTTGCGAAATAACTTTGAGTATCATATTCATCGAACAAAGGGGGTGTATTATTGGATTCTTCAATGATATTTACATGTTTTGTCACCCTGTTTGAAATTTTTCTGACGTTTTATATTTTGATGTCCTGAAATGTTGATTTTGTGCAACTACAATCAGTAGGAATCAACAATAAATAAGCAAAGAATCCATCGGTGCCAAAGTGCATCTATTATATAGAATGTATAGAAATCAACAAGCATTCACAAAATATCATCAATAATACTCATTGATCTATTATGCATGAAAGAGAGCTTTCAAAATCACTTTGATATATCAGGTGATCATCAATGAATCGAATCACAAATTTCTCTATTTAATATGAAATATTGAGCTTTATGAAGATAATATTCATCATCATCCATCAACCATCCCTCGAATACCTTCTTTTTACGATGTAATTAGAGCCACAGAAATATCGAGAGACAATGTTGGACAACCGTGTATAGCCACTAATTTTCATCAAGCCATCTATTCGTCTTCAATAATGAAGGCAATTATGGAATCAGTATTAACGAGTCTCTGTTGAATGTTTCAAGATGAACATTACCACAAGGTTTTCTGCCGATGAGAGAAATTCATTGTGATACCAAAATATCGAATTTCTCATTATAGAGACCTGGAAACCAAAGAAGACGCAGCATGTATTTTTCGTAGAAAGTTCATTGCATGAAATTGAGACAGATGTTGAAAGGTGTCTACCAACTTTGCGTACAGAATGTAACTTCTTTCAATTTATACCAAGTAGAAAGTTGTCTCAATTTTTTCCATTATATATCATTCCAAAAACATCTCACAGAGTATTGACCAAATAATTCAGATCCTCCTATATGATTTTGTAGAAGAGATTATTAGAGTATTATTGGCTCTTCATCAGAAACTGGAAATTGAGTACTTGTTGAAGCTGGCTTCTGTTAATTGGGAAAAAATACATGTTCAAAATATCGTTCACAACATGGAAACATAAATTATTTTGATGAATACTGAACAAGACTGCACACCCAAAGGAAGTCACAAGTTTTGTTAATGAATTTGATCGAATCAATGCCCAAACTACTAATATTGTGCCATTTTTCTGAAATTTAACCAAACCAAAAATTTAAAACCGACAGTTGATCATGTATAATCATAAATGAGATATTAACAATTTGAAAACCTCATGAATCATATATTTACTGAATATACCGGGTGGCAACTGAAGTATTGCCTACGGAATATCTCAGTTATTGTGTGAAGTAGGTTTGTGAAATTTGAAGCGTCGATATAACATGACATGAGAGCTAGAATTTGAGCATATTGACATGGCGAAGTTAACTTCCGGTCTGACCGGAAGTAACATCAACTTTCTTATTTTAAATGGAAATCCTATTCTTTTTTCTTTTCGCTTTATTCAGCATTCAATTCTCCTTCTAATGACATATCACAAGTTGGTATCTAACCAGAAACTAGATCAGAAAAAAATTATTATTGAAATTCACCGAGTAGGCCGTGGAAGCAAAATGAAAGCCAAAAAATGACTTTCTATTATATCATTAGAAAGGAATGGTTATGCTGAATAGTACAGACGAGAAAAAGTTGTATGTTCCTATTTAACTACAGAGTATTGTTTTTTCCCAATTTTTCCGATATTTTTTTGGCGGCTTTTTATAACGCCGACGAATGAAAATAAAATATCACAGTAGTAGCAACTGTTACCAAGTGACGTATGGTTTCCATAGCCAACTTTTCAATTTTTGGCTTTCATTTTGCTTCCACGGCCTACTCGGTGAATTTCAATAATAATTTTCTTCTGATCTGGTTTCTTGTGATATGTCATTAGAAAGGGAATTGAATGCTGAATAAAGCGAAAAGAAAACAAAAAAGGGTTTCCATTTAAAATAAGAAAGTTGATGTTACTTCCGGTCAGACCGGAAGTTAACTTCGACATGTCAATATGCTCAAATTCTAGCTCTTATGTCATTATATCGACGCTCCAAATTTCACAAACCAACTTCATACAATAACTGAGATATTCCGTAGGCAATGGATGGCAGCTATGGACCATGAGGTCAGTCAGCGATGGAAACTGATTAGGTATATCAATAATCATTACGGAATGAATCAGTAACATACAGGTTGTCTCATAATTAGCGTGTCATACTACACCAGCAGATTTCACGATCAAAAATAAGAAAACAAGTTCCTATATAGACATGAATCGAATAATGTTTCATAAGCCAGCTACACCCCCCTAAACGTGGTAACCTGAAGATGGTTTTAATGTTCTTTCTTCGAAACTGTTGATAGCAAAATCAGGAAATTTTGGAAGTTTCTCAATATTCTAATGTCTAATAATATGCGATAATAATAATCTCGAAATGTTATCATCCAAAAATGAGTCAAAGTGTGAGGGGTGGAGAGTAAAATCACCAAAACTCTTTTAAGGGTAGTTTTTTGCATTTTCAACATGGAATTATGGAACTCTGATGCCCTTTGCATAGCAAGGTTGAATTTGTTCAACTTCGATAAACCGATTTTCAAAACCGATGCACCAAAGAATTTGCAATGGAAAGGGCTTTCTGATAATGTGTTGAAAGTAGGGTAGTTTCCCTTGACATTTCAAAGTTGGCGTTGCTAGGGGTAGGGGGATGAACACATCAAGTTCATTAAACTATCAAAAATGCTTTCTCCATGTATGAAAATCGACGACTCCTGGGATGGTCAAGTTTTCGGTGGACCCTGTACTATAGCTGAGTCAATATAGCAACATAATTTACATGCCGGAATGGCAGAATTTTAGTGCCAGTTCCAAGCTTGTTTTTTTTATTCCCGTTGGAAAAAAAGATGCTTTGCTTTCATCAATCTAAAATGAGATAACATGACGTGGATAATGATCCAATGAAACACTTTTTATATGAGTATCAGAAACTTACTTCCAAAGAAATGAACATCAAACACAATATTCCCCCTTCTAAATATCCAGTTTTGCACTACACTAAGACCATTTTAATGAGGAAACAAGAGTTATGAACAGTTTCATACAGTAGCAGCACCAAGTTCTTTACTCCACAAATTCGCATCAAACAAGAAAGTTTCTGTCCAGAAGAAATTGCCGCGATCAAATCATTTTCGAAAAAATATCGAAGTTGAACTTAAGCAAAGATGAAGGTCGCACTACTGTATGCTCGAATCGTTTCAAACATGGTGTCAGACTATAATAGACTATTTCCCGTCAATATTGTATTATAAAAGTCGACCAACTATTCTCTTGATTGTATTATGTCTTGAATTCAATGGACGAAGTTACGATGTACCAGGTCGCATCGTCGATATCAAATTGAGAAATTATGACGTCAGAAATGTGGGGTCTTTGTCATCTGCACATACGTGTTAATATAGGTTATTGAGAAACTAGTTTCGGGTATATGCATATACCCATCATCAGTCTCATATCGAGTACATGAAGCACTGTTCTATGATCAATAGACTGTCCACAAAGAACTAGATTTTATAATGCATCGATGCATCTATATTTTCAACAATGGCAAATGCAATGGGGTTGTACAGGGTGAACAACTAAGAACGGCTGTTATCAATCATTCTTCCAACTTTGATCGTTAATATCTTCCGTTAGCGAGAAGCTATCATGTTGCGGTCTTCGTTGGCCTGTTGAGATTTAATTTCTTTATTTCATCGTGTAATAATATGCATATCAGTACATTTGTTTTTTCTTTAATGACGATATCCACTGATACTCTAGATCTTGCCCTCTAGCGGCAACTGTAATATGAATATAAAACCAATTCAAATCACAATTGATAGAACAGGAAGAGGCTTTGACAACAAGATTGTTGAATTCTGTTGAAGATAACTAGAACTACAGACGTTTAGAAAATACATAACTTCACGTTCCCCACCACTCCATTTTTTGAAATCGGGCAAAAAGTGTGAAACAAAAAAAACTAGGAACTTATCACGGATCAAACTGCATATATTTCCAGTACACTTTGTTACTACTAAATACGGAGACAATACCAATTTTCTCTTTACTCATAGCCTAAAAATATTTTCCAGCAAAATTTCAGGGTCACCTTTCTCCAGTTTTTTTTTCTAAGTTGTACTATCATATGCTGAGATATGGCCGACAGCCGTTCTTAGTTGTTCAGCCTGTACACATTAGTCGAATTCACGCCACATACCTATTTTATATTGATCATCCCGTGTATGAATGATGCAATCATTTTTCATTTTAAATCATCGAAATTTTTTTCTCAATGATTGAATTCGGCGACTTCGAAAACCGCCAGGTTCGATGACGTCATGAAACAAGGACCACATATTTCGACGCTGTCAGATTTGTATCCAGAAATAGCTATTTGTGTATTTAGAGCGCAAAGTGATAGATTGCCGCTCGACAAAGAAAGTTACCGCGCTCCGCTCCGCATCGCGCGGTAATCTTTGGAGAGCGGCAATAACACTTTGTGCTCGAAATACACACAAGATTTTTTCTACTAACGCAGCTTTTGGAAATAACTGCCCTGAAAGTATGAGCGATTAAAATAGTTGATAAAGTTCTCATCCATATTATCCCATATGTCCAAAGGAAACAAAAAGAGAAACATTGAAATAACTGACAAGCCAGAAAAAAAATGTCGGGCCTACCAAGAATTGAAACTGGACCACCAGCGTGGCAACCTGAGCTTCAGACTTCTGAGCCATAGTACGATAAACTCTGCAATCAAATTAAACATTACTCATTGATGCAATAAAATAAAGATACACTGTCTTTCTGATGACAACAAAGAGTTTAAATATAAAGTATAATCATCGAGAGCTTCTTGTAGAAATTTGTTGTTATTCTTCAGCGGTGAATGTTTTGGATATTTCTCGCTTTATATCCAATAGATTGTTTCTGGAGAAATGCGATAAGTTCCAGATACTTATTGATTCCGATATTATCTTCAACATTCAAGCATGTATAAGTACCATCGAATATACAGGGTGTTTCGAAATTCGACCGACAACGCTTGACAGGTGATAGCCCTCGTGATTTCATAATCACTGAGATAGGGACAGACGGTCTTGAAGTGTTCAGTTCTCGAGATACAGGGCGTTGAAGTTAAGAAATTTAAATAGTTTTTTCGCAATATCTCAAGAATAATTTAATATAATGCATTCAAATTCGGTATATGGTTTCATCTTTCACTGATTAATTTCTTGACCAGAAAGACATTCCGAGAATTTTATCCAGAGATGCGCTACAGAGGGTTGTGATAACTTTTCCTCCCATATTTTCTACGCCACTGATGAAATTTCAATTATTTCCAATTTCTCGAATTGTTTGTTCAGTTATGTTGAAAAAATGCATCACCTTCAACTGAGCTAAAATGAACAGTTATCGGGATATTTGACCCAAAATAGAAGTATGCATAGTAATTTTTCATCTTCCTCGGTAGTAAAAAATTACGAAAATTTTTGTTTTCTCTTCATGTGTGGAATAACTATTTCTGTTCAGCTATGGAATGAGATCTGAATAGTATCTAATCTACTCAACACCAGAAAAATATTTTTGCAATTTTCTACTACTGAAAATGATGAAATATTACTATGCAATCTTCTATTTTGGGTCGAATATCTCGAAAACTGTTTATTTCAGCTCAGTTGAAGGTGATGCATTTTCTGAACAAAATTGAACAATGAATTCGAGGAATTGGAAATAATCGAAATTCAATCAGTGGCGTAGAAAATATGGAAGGAAAAAATGCCACAACCCCCTGTAGGGCACACTTGGACAAAATGTCCGGAATGGCTTCCAGGTCAAAAAATGGCCCATTCAAAGATGAAACCATATACCGAAGTTGAATGCATTATATTCAATTATTCTTGAGATATTGCGAAACAACTATTTTCATTTCTCAACTTCAACGCCCTGTATCTCGAGAACTGAACACTTGAAGACCGAATGTTCCTATCTCAATGATTATGAAATCACGAGGGCTATCACCTGTCAAACGTTGTCGGTCGAATTTCGAAACACCCTGTATAGACCAATGAGTTGATGACTTCAAAGTCTTTGATTTTTACCAAAATAAGCCAGTAAAACGTTTTCTGAATACATATTCACCATCTCGGAGTGGCACCCCAATTTATGAATATATCATATTTTAGTTCATATTTCTTCCTTGATTTCTCCGGTAAGAGATTCAAACTCTTGCGCTTTCTGCTATATCAGGAGGTGTGTTTGATGATTCACTGTCACTATTTTCCATCATGAAAGAATTGGAGGTTTTCAAGAATAGATAAGTATAGGTTACAGAGATTTGCGAGCGTTTTTTCAATATTTCCGCTCACGAGCGCAAATGCTGTCAAAGAATGACATTTCTGGGAAAACGTCAACTTTGTGCTGGAATTTGAAAGCGTCAAAGGCTACTTTGTTAAGCGTTTGTAGAAAAATTACCTTGTGAAAATCAATATGACCAATGACAACCCAGACAGCACAGACTATCCTATGAATATTCTGACAACGTTCAAATATACTTATTGTAGACTAATTTTATAGGATGTTCTCAGGATGGTCATAGAATATTCTCATTCTGCAAACAATATTCTATGAACATTCTATTCGACATGTTCTCAGAATATTCTTTTTGAATATGCTGAGAATATTATTCTTTCCAATTTTTTTGAGAATATTGAGAATCGTATCAAAATATATATTGGTAATTTTCCTATACTTTCATCAATATTCATAATGTTTACCCTGACACAACCTATTATTCTCTGGCCTCAATGCTGATTATCCTACTAATATAGTGTTGTCATCGTGCTTATGATTTTATTTATCAATTAGGTTCGTGGCGAAGTGGTAAGGTTTCAGGTTCGAAAATGCAATCACAAGATAGTAGGTTCGAATCTCCACCAGAGCAGTTCAATATACTAGGAATATTCTCAAAACATTCAAAACAGTCGATTCCGACGGTTCATGGAACGTCCATGGAATATGTGTATCACATTGTGAAAATATTTTGACATTATTCAAATATTCTATGAATGACATTGTGCTATCTGGGAATAGTATTCACATTCACAGAAGTCAATAGTTTTTTCTGGTTCCTAATAATAACTTATTGAATACTTTTATACTCGCAAGATGCTTCAGTGCTAATGAAAATATCCTAATATTCTCAATAATGATCAAGATCCTATTCAATCCTGAAATATTTTGAGGCACGGGCAATAGTGTAATGCCTAGAAGAAAAACTACATTGTCAAGCTAACTTCCTGAAGTCAATATCGTCTGCCGTCTGTCACCTTCATCGTCAAATCTTTGTTTCATCTAGTCAAGATGCGAATATTCAAAGATAATCCTCATATTATCTGATTCTTCAGTTGTGTGTTTGCTTCTCTGGTCTCTGCAGCAGGTATTCAATCCAGAAAATTCCTTTTCATATTCTAATTGCAACGACAATCAGAAATATTCTTGCATTTGTCTATCAGAAATAGAGATGGATAGGAAGGTAATTCGAATCTTATGATATCATCGACTCGTTCACGGATGATTACGTCACTCAGTGTCCCGCGATTTTCATGTTATAAAATATCGTGAATTTCAATAATTATTCAAAAAAGTTACAGAGCTCTGAAAAAAAAAACGGTTGGCAACAGTGAACTAGTTAGGGTTAGTACTTCGAAATAATGAAATGTAATATTCCAATGAAACAGGCCCATTGAAGTGAATGTCATACGTCAACTCAATTATCGTTTTCCGAATCAGTGAACTAATTAATCATCTCATCAGTTGTTTGGTAGGTATGAACATAAAAGCATAACAACATTATATATGTATTAATATTCTTTCCATCATGTGTGCCATGTCGAGTATAATTGGATTGAAAATGAAATTATTCAGAGTGGACATCTAATTTATATTACAGTAGGAATATTACGACAATCCTCTAATTCAACAGAGCATCCAGTGGCTCAGTTCATCAAATTTGAACAAGAAACAAGAAAATAGGAAGATGAGAAACCATCAAATTAAAATGCCACTCAGGTTTATCCACTGAACTATTTATCACAATATGATGTTTTCCGATAATCAGACAGGTTTTTATTCACGTTTCATAAGATACAAAGTGAACAGATTATATACAGGGTGTCCCAATATTCCAACCACAGATTTTGGGAACAATATTATTAAAAAGATTTTATACAGGGTGTCCCATTGGAGAACGGAAAAACTTCAACGGTGGGTAGAGCTCATCGTGGTGGATCTGAATATGCCATATTTGTAGGGTCTCACAAGTTTTATATCCGAGATATAGGGTGTTTTATCAATTTTGCCCAATTCTTTGTGAGGACATAACTTACGAACCACTTAGTATATTCTTTTGCAATTTGGTACACAATTCCTTCTTTTTCTACCAAAGCGACTCACCTATCAGTCAGGGGAAAAATCCAGGTCCGGATTAACAAAAGATGATAATATTTCTGGACACCAAAAAGAACACCCTGTATTTTCGAATTCTCAAAATCCGCTTATATATTTGGAAAGTACACAAAAAGCTGAACCGAATGATATACCTGTCATTTTTCCGCATGCAATTTCACTAAGAAATGTCTGATTTTTAATTCGAGATTTTATGCATTTGGATAGGTAAAAATAATATGTTTTAAGTTTTCCCAATCGAAAAACAACAATTATCGCGAACCACCCAGTGTATTTTGGACTTTGGTACACGAGTTCTCCTTATTCTACCCAAGCGCCTCACCTTTCATCCACGAGAAAAATACAGGTCCGGATTAACAAAAATTGATCATATTTCTGGACCCCAAAAAGAACACCCTGTATTTTCTAATTCTCAAAATTCGCTCATATATTTGGAAAGTGCATAAAATGCTGAACCGAATGGTGTACTTTTCATTTTTCCACATGCAATTTCACAAAGGAATTTCTAATTTTGAATTCGAGGTTTTATGCATTTGGATACAGGTAAAAATAGTATGTTTTGAGTTTTCCCAATCGAATAATATTATCACGAACCACCCAGTATATTTTTTTGGAATTTGGTACACGAGTTCTCCTCGATCTACCCAAGTCCCTCACCTATCATTCACGAGAAAAGTCCAGGTCCGAATTAACGAAAATTGATTATATTTCTGGGCCCCAAAAAGAACACCCTGTATTTTTGAATATCCATAACATGTTTACATATTTGAGAATTGCACAAAAAGCTGAATCGGATTGTCTACTTTCTATTTTCATACCAATGCTATGTCACTTCTGAATTTCTGATTTTGAATTTGAGGTTTTATGCATTTGGATATAGGTAGAAATCGAGGTGAAATGGAAAAATGGAAAAATGGAATGGAAGCCATAGGCGAATGCTGCAATCATTCGTGTAGGAAATTAGCATTCCGTGCAAGTTTTACACTATCATTTTTCTACGGCTATAATAGATAACAGCGACATTTTCGATTTCTTCCTTTAGTAGCCATCTGATTTCCTGTCAAGTAATGCTTCTCTATGAGACGGAAATGTCATTGCTTGAAAATTGACATTCCATGGACGATGAGTTTTTCATCAAATAATAACACAATAGAGTCATTATGATATCAGATACGGAAATAGAATTGATGACAAACGAAGTACCTCATTGATGTATCGAACACAGTAAAACAAGAGCAATCTTGTGTTATAACCGTGGAAAAATACAATTCCGGTACAGTTACACATTCTTCTTGAAGACAGCTATGCATTTTAGCTTATACCTTACAATAAGAAAGCACAAGGCCCCAGGGTAACACCAAACAATACAGCGTCCTATTTGTTCGTTGGATGAGAGGCGTTACCATCCATTTTCTCAAGCTTCACCACTTAAGCCTTCAAAGTTTTTCTGGGAAGTAAAAGCTTCACGCTTAGAAATCTCTTCGGAGTTCGCCGTGGCAGTCTTGATTTTAACGTTGCATGATGGTTTTATTCCGTAGTTTCTTTGTTTTGGCTGAAAGGATGCATTCCCAGAAGGGTGTGTGATGTTTTGGAATCCAAACTTACTAGTTGACTTATTGGAGAAATGCATACTGTGAAAATAATTGAAGGGATTATTGTGAAACAATGATATGCCTTGGGAAGCTGAAAATGGGATATTTGACTTTGAATATTTGAATTAATATATAAAATCAAGTAACAACTTCAATGGTTTCAATTCTATACAGGTCGATGCGTCATGTCGTATGAAACTGTAGTTAACAAGGATATTGATGAAATTACTTCGAACTTGGGAAAAAACAGGATCCATTTGAAAAATATGTGGCTTGTTACATTTTCACATTTAGAATGATTATTCAAACTTACATATTGTTGGGTCCATTCAGGATCTATTCAGTGACTTATCGTTAGAATACGATATCGTCAGCTTAACGATACATTGACCAACGACATTTTGAACGATATAACGATATGGGAGAAATCTGGGAACATGGTAATAAAAGGATTTGGTGAATGTTGATAACAGTAGGTTGATGTTCTGTGGCTAAAAACGCGCGAAACTTGTTAGAGGTTAGAAAGAAGGTAATTATATCCATTATTCCAGATTATTTTGGGAGTTTTTCTCCTTGTCTCTATGAATAAAGATATGAACAATATTTCAATATACGTGTAGTGAGGACAAATCAGATGATTTGCCCCAAAATGTCACTGTGTTTGAAGAATTCTCCTATCAGAGAGCCTGAAAGAAAAATTCACTAGCTTGTCAGTGACAATTCGTATTGAAAATGGTTTGGAGAAGAGAAATAAAGAATTTTTACTTAGCAGATTTGTTCCCGAAACGTCCAAAGATAAGTGAATATCTGATATTTTTTCTGTGTACCTTTATTTCTCTTCTCCAAACCTTTTTTAATACAAATTGTCACTGACATTCTTCTGGCTTTCCAGTCGTTTCAAAAGTCAGTTCGAACTGATTCTGCTATATACGACCTATTTAAAAAATATTTAGTTATCCAGTTATTGAGAATCTTGAAAGGAATTGGAAATTGGTTGATGTAATCCAGAGTTATGATGGTTCGAAAATTATAGAAACTTTCGCTTGTCTCACTCCAAATGTGGGACAGTTTAGTTGATCGAAGTCAGATGTTAAACTCTTTGCGTTCTTGAATGATTCCAACTGATTAAGTGCCATTCCTTCATTTTCTATACGTAAAATTTTCAAATTTTCATCAATAATACGTTTTTCTGCTAAAATAATATGGTAAAGGTATGTTGAGGTTATTTTATTTTTCAAGAGGTGATTCACAGTTTAATTTGTATGAGTACTCCTAATCTTTCTGTTCTGTCCATATTACTTTTGATTGATCTTCCCGACGTATTGTTAGTCCACAAGCAAATCTCCGATCTTGATGTGAACATGAAGCTAATGTTTCTGTTTATAACGCCATAATCGAAATGGGTTGAAGTTTCATAATTTCAATTATTTCATTGACGAGAATGAAGTGGAGTGAACATACAAAATTTGATGATTCCATCTCTAATTGTTTCGAAAAGCCTCTTCAATAGGCTGTAGTTCACATAGGAGCAATTTCTTCATCTTTCTCAGAATTTCTTCTGGTCGTGGTATCTATTCTACCAAAATATTGCACGATAATTATCATTATTATATCTACTAACTATAGCATTATCATTACAATTATTATAATTATTGAGCTTGAGTCAGCTACCTAAAGAATTCACCTATTCCTCAACGAGAAAAAATAATTTTTAATATTGAAACAAATTTTGAATTCACATATCAGGAGAACTTGCTGAGAAAGCGAAATTATTCAAGAAAAATAAGAATGTGCAAAATGTCAAATAATCTGGGAACAAATGGCCAGGAAAATAAAGAGTCAATGGAGCAGATATACGATGTTGATTGTTATTTTTTGACATCATTTTATCTTCACTGTATAGAGCCCACAAAGTCTACAAACAAAGAATGTATCGAACCGAAAGACAAATATCGAATAAGGGGCAGATTTTTCTCCCCTATACTTCGTTCAGGGTGAATTTCTTATAGCAGCATAGACATTATATTATATGAGTCTTTTATTGTGTTCCATTCAAAAATTCGAGAGATAACTCAAATTTTCCTTACTCTGTTCATCTTAGTATTTTGGGAGTTGCTCTATACATCAGCATAATCACATGTTTAATAAGGTGTTTCCCAGAGAACTTCACCGCTGAAATTACCCCACAATAAGTCATTTGAAAACATCCGCCCCAATTGGGTACAGGACCGGTTCTAACTCTCCTGTAACAAGTCTTTGACACACCCGGAAAATAATCTCAGATTGATTGGAGGATGCCATGCCCAATCATCATTCCCTACCCCCGAGAAGAAGAGTGGTTAACCCTTAATTACTCGCGCTGGTGTATTTTGTACACCAGTGCCAAATTTCTTGCTACCATCGAACGTAGAATTTTTTTGTGGCTCTAGACTCCCACCTAACCTATGTCTCACATGTCTGGGATGTGATGAGATCAGTTTTGTGTGTGTGTTTGTACGTAAATTTTGACGTGGGCGTGGGAAATAGGGTAAATTATCTAAGAATCCAATATTGTATACAAACACGTTAGTTGTGTATTATATGGACGCACTAAAAACAGAGTGACTTTTTTTTTTAATTGCATTTCCTTGTTGGACCCAGCACTGGATCCAACGCCCCATAAGTCGAAACTTGTGCGGGGTTAGGAAAGCATACGTTTTTGTTTCACCTAAAAACAAGTCAAATTCATGGTGGTGTACAAAATACACCGCGCGGGAAAAAGTTCGAATTAATTAGCGCGAGTAATCAAGGGTTAAAATGCTTCAGTTGAATAGCCAGTGCCGGAGGTGTGACTATGCATTGTAGACACTATATGAATGTTTGTGGAAACAATTTTTCCGGATTTTTCTACATGTATATGAATATTGAATGTTCTCCTCAATAATTTTGGTTCTAGGTAGTGATTTTGTAACTGGGGTCCAGTTTTCACGGAGAGGGGAGTTATGAGGGTTTATAAACATAAAATTAATCAAATCATCTGTTGATATTGAACTATCCATACTGACCAAGGAACTCCCATGACAAACATGCAAGTCTAATAAAATGATGTATATTATGAATATTGGATGTGAGGGTTCCGAAGTTAGTCAGGTCTGGTGCTACTCTTGACTTCACAAGAACTTGTCGTAATGGTCATTATACTGTAAGTTGTTATTAGGTCTTTTTATACATTATTGTTTATTCATATTTGTCAGCGCTACCCATGATGTTTCATGCATCAATAAACATTGTTATGTTCGAATATAGTCTCGTACCTTCAGCTACCCCTGAACTATTAGTGCCTATTTGAATATTACCTCTCGCAAACCTTGTAGCCAAGCATACCCCTTATGAATGGGGATGATACCTTCATATCGTGACAATATTTCAGGTAAACTTCTGCATTCACCGAATCACAACTGAATAACTACTTTATGAATCTGACATGGAGTATATACGTGACTATAATTTACATTCATCGGCAAAAAAACCGGCCAGCAAAAACAATAGCCATCGTTCTGTAATTTTTTTAATTCTCGTCCGATTTTGGTGAAATCCTGACCAAATCGTAGTTTCATGCTTCGAAATGTCGATGAAGAGTCTCTGACAAGGCCAGATGGAGGCGAATGAGCCTCTGGAGTTCAAGATGCTTCATTTATCTTGATTATTTTTCAATGGAACACCCCGTATATTTTTACATTTCAGAAATCTTCTCATTATTCTCAACGAATTCATCTTCAACTCCTGAATCCAATTGTTTTCGAAATATCATCGTTTGGAAAGTGACATTTTGAATGTTGCTTTCAATCAAGTTTGCTCTAGAAAAAATCATTGTCGCGGTGATTGAAAGCATTTTTTTCCAAAGAAAACTTGATCGAATGCATCATCGAGTTTTTGGTTGGGTTTTGAATGACCAAAATGTCAGTGTTTTTAAAGGTTGATATTCTGAAAACTATCAAATCCAGGAGTAAAGGGTATGTTAAGAATTATGAGAACATTTCTAAAATGGAATGATATACTTGTTCCATGATGTCGCTGAGCCATCATTTTTCATTCAAGCCTTCCAAATTTTGTTGTGATTAGCTGAATTGAATTAACTGTGTAAAAATCAGTAGGGGAGAACGAACTTTAGACGGCACAGTATATTATTATTATATTATTCGTTGTCACGTATTATACCTTCCTGAGGCCAACCCTGCGCGATCAGCATCCAGTTTTCGGTGTTTATATACCTACTTGTTGTCGTATATAATATAATACGCAGAGTGCTCATAGCTATTCAGGATGATAAATATACATAATACTCCATTTCGAACCTGCTTATAATTCAAGATGGAGGTTGACTTTGTTTTATAATGTATGCCAGGACTCTCAGGAAATAATGCAAATGTTGCATGTATATATTTTGCAGAATGATATTGCTGTTAGGGATGAAATTTGAATGGAATTATTTCCCAAATAACATTTGAAGAAATTTCAATAGACACTAAAATGCCAATATGAAACATGATAACTCTATTAGTCCAAATTTAGATTTACTTAGGACATATATTAGATACCTATCTAATGACTGATTAGCGAGATAAAGAGCATGGGGAAGATATTTTCATTGTGACCCTGTACAGTGTGTCTTTGAATTGGAGAAACGATTCTTGTACACACAAAAATATTCTTTCTCTAGTCAATATTTTTTCAATATGCGAAATTTGAATTCCAAGAAAAATACTTTTAGGATGGAGAAATGTTTTCTATATGAGGGTTGTTTCACATATTCCTCGTTCATCAAAGAAATAATCAGTGGCGTATTTACAGATTTGCGGCCAGTTGGCTGTTCAATTTTTTCCGCCCTTACTGACCTCTGAAATTCAATACAGCGATCATATCAATTACGTCATTTATTCTGTCAATAACATTGCATCTTGATGATTTGTGCTCTATCCTCTCCATTACATCCTCTTTTTATTTCGGTATTACCTATAGTATGATTTTGAACTAGGGTTTCATTGTTAGTTTCTAAATTATTTTCACAACCCAAGATTTAGTGAAGTTCAGTTGAGAAATAGTTTTTGGGTATATTTCTGAGCTTAAAAAAGTCAATCATGATCTCATTATAAGGCAGGGTGAATTATACCTTACAAATACGTAAACCGATATGAACACAGCTAACACAAAATGATGTGCACTGAGGAAATAAAAGAAAATTTGTATAACTAAATGTAATGGTGGTTTCGAATGAGTTTCATCAAACACAACACATATCCGTAATATCACTTATTTGAGTGATCAATACTCAGACAAACCTATTGAATACCACCTTCGAATATTAATAGTTCAAATTATTATTCATCACTACATCAAATAACATGTTCCATATCCAGTAATTGATAAATATCTCTTATGTAGTGGTATTAGGATTGTGTTGAATGTTACTCCCCTGATATTTGTTTTAACCACTACGTATTAGTGCGTACGGTAATAGTAATATGTTTACTTTTTGTGTTTTGAACGAGTGAAATATTCATGAGCTGGTCGATTGGATGAGAACAGACGTAAGGGTCTGTACGTGTACTATAGATGGCAGCGCCATACAGTGTGTGTCATGATCTCTCGATCCTACCTTAGAGCTTTGCCACTAGATGGCTACAACATGACGAACCGTAGAGTTGTCCCAGTTGTCAGCAGACCGAGAGCTGCTGATGAGACCTGGTGGGTCGAAACAGTACTGTCTCGCTCCTGCTGACAATTTGAACAACTCTGTTCACCAAGGATCTCTTAGGTTTGAGACCTAGCAGTTGAATAGGTGGTGGAAAAATCCACTCAAGTATGTCAGGTAGTGCCATCTGTCAGCAGAGTGGTTTACTTGTAGTACCACTCTCTAGCGTATAGACGTAAGGGTCTGCACGTGTGACTATAGATGGCAGCGCCATACAATGTGTGTCGCGATCTCTGGATCCTACCTCAGAGCTTTGCCACTAGATGGCTACAACATGACTATATCTTCATGTTATACCCTGCATATCTGAGAATATTGCTTTTCAATGCTATATCCAATGTTGAATAAATATTCCCTGAATTCTGTTTTACCTAGTGTTTTTAATGGTCCAGAATCTGGTTTCATCAAAATTTGTTGGGCCAAATTTACCGCCCTTCAAAATCTGCCGCTCTAGGTTTCAGCCTACTCAGCTTTCTGGTAAATCCGCCACTGGAAATAATGATTGATTCGCAGTATATCCGTATCTGGAGGAAAATTTCCCTAATGAGAGTTGATTTTTCTAATCCTCACGTAACTCTACCCTACCTTCCGTCTCTATCGTAATTGCTCCGCCATTTTATTGCGCTTACGTCGCCTTGAAAGGACTATGAAGAGGATTTATTGACGTCATTAGCGAAAATTGAAAAATCCTACAAGGTAGTAAATCCTGAGAGCTAGACCAGAGTTTTTATAGCTTCGCTATAATAAATTTTGTGATGTTAAACTCTAGCCGAGGATATAAGTGCAGCTTAAATAATCAATTAGTCTATGAGCGAACTGTAGTTGAAATAGTCTCAACAAAAATGTATCGACAAATTTTCAACACAAGTGGTGATGCCAATGTGTCACTAGGGCAGAAAATGAGCTTTAGCAGCCCGCGGCTATCAGCTGCGCGAGCGGAGAGAGTACTGAGGAAAATTTCCATTAACTATAGTCAGAAATCGATTTACCCCAGCAAGAAACTCTGATAGCATTGGCGACAAGCATGTTATCACCTGTGATAATAAAGACGACTCTGCTGATTATAACCCACCTGCGATTATCAGATATAGAACCTTGCTACCACTAGCGAGTGCAGCTGTATATTGCTATTAGACGATGTTTCTGTACTAGGTATCTGACTTTGCTACCGCTAGTGAGTGCATCTAATAATGGGAGTAGGGCAATGTTATAATCGTAGGTAGGGAACTTTGCTACTCTTGATGGGTGATCATATAGATAGTTGCATGGCCTTCTCACTGTAGTTATTCAGTTATTTTCCAGGATTGTTGTCATCAAGAAAGGTGAGATTTTGACAGATATCCAATTTCACTTCCCATAATTTCCACCCTGATGTTTGGTATGAATAGCAATTCATTGATTCCTAAGGAAAATTTCGGACCAATGATCTTTGAAATTCAATAGATCAATTGATTCATGCACCCTCAGGAAAAACAAAAGGTCTTTGAGTAATTGATGAGAAAAAGAATTTTTCTGAAACTTTCTGAAACCATTGTATTTCGAAAACTAGGCAAGCTATTACAGATGCATACAGGAAAACACAATGTTACCAGTAAAATCATTCAGATAATTTCATAGCCTGGACATTTTTGCTCACAATGAGTTTTTAGACCACATTCTATAGAGGAGCTCTGGAATATATTTGACAATTTCGAAGTTTCCTCTTAAAGACATAGGCGGAATTGATAAATCACCCTATATATCAGTTATGAAGGGTCCATATACATCATCAGAACGTATCGACACAGACCGTCGATAAGTAGGAATTTATTTGACTAGAATAGTAAGAAATCAGAATAGCAAATCATCAGAACCATATTTCAGCGACTGCAATATGTACAACCCGTAATTTGTCGAACCGTACTTTGACAGACTGCATTATGTCAGAATGCATAAATCACAATAGTATATCGAAAGACTGCCATATATTCAGAAGTGTACTTTGCCAAACCAGTAAATAAAATACTCTTCATGTCGTCAGAATCATAAAAATATATAATCGTAAAGTCATAGAACCGTAAAAGCACAGACTGTAATTCAGCGACCCGTACTCTGTAGACCACCATTTCATCAGAATGAACATTCCCGACCAGCAAACTGGCAGAATTGTGATGTACAGAATCTGAAAATGGCAGAATGCGAAAAGTTCATACCCGTAAAAAGACAGACTGTCGATTTTTTATACCCGTAAAATGAAAGATCCGTACAATCACAGACTCGTAAAAGCACAGACTGCCAATACTCTAGATCCGTAAAATGCAAGAACCGTACATCGACAGACTCATAATCCATCGGACTACCGGAATTTCCGATCCATAATTCATCAAAACCGTAAAACGACAGACCCGTAAAACAGCAGAATCGTAAAATGACAGACTCGTACAATGGCAGAATCGTGCAGCTACCAAACCTGTAAATTCTCAGAATTTTTTGGATTAAGACCCGTGAAATAGCAGAACCGTAAAATGGCAGAACCGTACATTGACAGACCCGTAAAACATCAGAACCGTACATCGACAGACCGTCAATATACCAGAATGTGTGAGACGCGTGGAGACTCGGAACAAGCGGTAGCGCATTGTTGCCAAGTTGAATCGACAGAAATTCCTTGCTATACCTACTCAAATCTGATTCAAACTGTTTTATGAAGAATTCTAGAGGGCTGAGAAAGGTTCGTACATTGTAGTTTTTGTGTTTGATGATCTGTTTGATCCGAATCAGGAAGATATTGACATGATAATTTGATTGTATCTAGATAAAGAAGTATATATCATTCTTTTTGTTGAAAAATCATATAACAAAACATCAGACATGTGAATATAACGATGTTTTCTATGTATAATAGGTGAATCTATTCTCGGAGATTCTATAAGGCAGAAATGGAATCATTTTATGTCCATTTCTGAACATATAAATATTGGAGAAAAACATCAAACTTTCAAACTTTTCTATAGTCCAATGGTCTGAGATTCGGATCAGAGTGTATACCTTTCAATTTGATTCTCCAATTAAATAGTAGATAATATAAATAAAGAACTTGTAGCATTTGTATATCGCTATTTCGTTTCGGGAAACCTACTCCCCAAGAGTTTTCGAATCTAGTGATTTTTTATTGTCAATTGTGCTTAAATCCCTCACATGACTTCAGTTATAGATTATATACAGGGTGTCCCAAAATTGCTCTACTTGAAGTAGAGGTCAAAATGAGTTGATTGGACCCAATTCGTTTATACAGGGTGTCCGGAGATAAAACCGACAAAACTCATGAGGTTATAGGGACTGTCGATATGATTGCAGAATGCCATAAACGAATGTCCAAAACCGCTTCGTTACTGAGATACAGAGTGATTTGTGGATTTTGACAAAAAATTCAATCCGCCATATCAAATACAGGGATTAACCGATTAGATTCAAATTTGGTACACGAATTACACTGAAGAGCATCAACAAGTAGCCCTTTGATCGAAACCAATATCAGGACCGTAATAATATTTTCCCCCTATGTTGAGTTATTGTTAGAATAACTCACCCTGTATAATAGTAACCAAAAATTTTACCTAAGATTCGCAATCTACGGTGAAAATTGTATAGGAATTTGTTGAAAAATCTCCTGGCACTATCTCAGTTATTCCGTAATTAATTATAATTTCAATTTTTTTCATTAAAAAATCAATTATTTTCGGATGAAATACCACCAAAATTGGTAATATAATAAATATTTACGAAACCATAACATGAATGTCGTTATTTTCTTCAATCAGTTCATAAATCGAAGTGAAATGAAATATTTTCATAACCCGAAAAAACTGAAGAATAAATTCGTATCAGGACTAGAATGAGTTTTTTGTTTGTTTATGTTAGCTGACCTAGTACATCAATAGTTATCAATAATTTGATCTTAGATTCGAAATCTTAAAAAATCGTATAAGAACCTGTTGAAAAAGGATAAGAGTGAAGTTTTCGTAAGTTATATTCGCTCACTAATGAATTTGACTTTATGAAAATACTACACAAAGAACAATAACTGTTTGTAATGAACATAGCAAAACCAATGAATTCGTAAAAAACTTTCACTACCCAGTATTACAGAACATTTTCGAAGTGGAGCCCTCCAGCATCAATACATTTTTGAGATCTTGCTACTAGATGATTCACTGACTTGCGAATTATTTGAGGGTTATTTCTAACACTATCACAGGCAGCAGTAATTTTCCATAATACAATTTCTCTCATTCAAATTTCTTCATTATGAACTTCTTACTTCAAACGACCTCATAAAAATTAATCTAGCTGAGTTAGATCAGGGGATAGCGGTGGCTAATTTACTGAACCACCACGGCCAATCCATCTATTGGGGTAATGGGCATCGAGATGGTTTCTAACTGGAACTGAAAAGTGAGGTCTAGCACCATCATGCTGGAACCACATACCCCAGGTATTTACACCTTGCAATAGACATTTAGATAAACATCACCAGTTAAAGCCCATACAAAAATAGAATATCTGCGTATTCCTCATTAGTGAGATGAAACGGCATCATAAAAACACTCTCAGAACTATAGTTTGATCCTAAAAACACTGGAATAATGAATGAACACCAATAAAACAAACGCTGATGACAGCTGAACAATGGTTTTCCGTAATGAAATTCTGAATTTAACAACAAGCCTAGTATTCTTTATACACAAACATTATAAGGTACTGATACGGATTTATTATTTGAAAGTTCAGTCCGATCATTTTTCAACAAGTTTTTAACTTTTCTCAGTGCATTTCGAATCTGCGATCAGATCATTGTTATACTAGATCATCTATTCTTACAGGAATATAATCATAGACAACCTCATTCCAATCCTAATACGAATTTAGTTTTCAATTTTTTCGGGTCATGAGAGTAATTTATTTCACTACGATTCACGAACTGATTGAAGAAAATAACTATATTCATGCCATGGTTTCGTTAATATTTATTTCATTACCAATTTTGATGATACTTTATCCGACAATAATTGATTTTTGAATGAAAAAAATTAAAATGATAATCAATTACGAAATAACTAAGATAGTGCCAGGAGATTTTTCAACAAATTCCTATACATGAAGATTTCGAGAATTCAATAGTTGATAGGATGTTCCATTCGAGAAATTGTCTATTATAAATGTGGAAATTGAGAATGAAAATCAACCTGTTTCAGGATATCCCTTGGAAATATTGAGTTTGGCTCGAAATTCTTTTTTATTTAATTTGACATGTGATGTGGAACTTTCCAAAACTACGGAAATATTGAAACTTCTCACTTTTCGTATAACCTGTGGTGTAAAGTGAAATATAACATAACTGGTTTAACTGGTGATGAAATATCATTCACTACAGCACCAGTTACGTTATTGAATATGTGGTTGGACGAAAAGAATAATGCATTTCAAGCTGCTTTCTCAATATCAGTTGGAAAAACTGAACTTGAATCAGCCATTTTCCACTGATGGAAGTATCGAACGAGTCTTTTTCGTGAATTTGGTCACTAATTGGCGACCATATTTTATGACGGATACTTCGAAGTGACGGACGGAGTCGACTTGCCTATACTCAATTTTTGTACATAATCGGTAGAATTCATGTAGAAATGCTGGTCATTATATTATCTGTTCGAGCGAAAATTTCTAGCAAAATTAGAAAAAAAATTACACGTAATACGTTCGTTCGTCCCGCATAATCCCGTCGTCAAACAAACTGACGCGTTTCCTAACTACTGGTTACGTAGAAAGGACTGTACATTTCGAATTCACACTTCTTGGACTACCTCCATATCTACGAAGTTCCCCAGCGATAAATGCGCTAATGCCAAATTGAAACTTTATCTCATAGAAAATTTCACTCAGAAACTAGTGGCGCACTAATATTCTTTTCGGGTATGATTTTGGAGGCATGAACTCTGATAGTGATATAGATTTTTATATTTATATTTTATATGACCAAGGTATGGACATGGATCGTGAAGTGTTCAGTTCTTGGGATACAAGGAGTTGAAGTGTTTTCGCAAAAACTCATCGAGAACGATTGAATATGACGAACGACGTATAGGATTTCTACTTTAAATACAGTTCATCTCTATTGAATATTCATCACCTGATCAGGAAGTCATTCTACACGTTTTATTCAGTGATGTGTTATACAGCTCTACGACGGATTGTGTTAGTTTCTTCTTCCATCATATTTGTTACGCCAATTCAAATTTTTTTTAATAATCAATCTCTTGAATTTTTCTTCAAATTTTGTTAAAAAGCGCATAAACTTCATATGAGCTGAATCAAACTGTTCCCTCACCTTGGATAGCAGAGTATCACAAATACATTTTATGACTATATATAATGCTTTGATGAGTCGTACGTCGTACTTCTCAGTTTCTTTCTAGTAACGTAGCTGAAAAGAAATAGTTATTTCAGGTAGAAATTAAAAAACAAAAATTTTTTCCATAATGTAGGCGCATACCTAGAGTTTTGTTTTACATATTTTTGAAGATCAAATAATCAGATAGGTGACGTCCCCCATTTTTTCCATACAAGGAGTGAACCGATTTCTTGCGTTTGTAGTGACTATCCTAATGCCAGAATAGCAGGCGTGAAGTTGGTAATTTCTTCCTGGATGTTTGGTCTTCAAATTTTGGGGTTGTGACTTCCGAAAACGGAAGTCACAACTTTCTCATTACTGATTTCAGATACTGAATGTACGGGGGGGGGGTTACCTTCCATATAGCAAAAATTCCTGTGGAAGTCACTTAGACCCCTCTGTATCTGCAACTCCCGATTTTAGTTCCCGCGTATATAGTTGACGCTGTCATCGCACAAAAATATGTACGAGCAATGCACTATAACCTCCGCATTGTTGATACTACGTAGTCACTTCCAAGTGTTGTTACCATTTCGCGCCAAATAATCAGTTGTGAAGTTGAAGAACAAAAACCCTCTAGTTTAATAACTTCATATGTGAGAATGATGGCATCCAGAGGTAAAATCATGCTAGAAAATTCAATTATGAAAATATAGGTACATACACCCATCTAGTTCGCGTGACCAACCTTAAAACATGATTCGGCATCTTTCGATCCTCCAGCAATGAAAAGAAACTTTCCTCCTGCTAGCCTCTTGAAGGAATCCATCAAATACTGGCTCAAAAATTTTATGAGTGCAATTTTATTTGGTGTTGATTTCAGAAAATTCCTGTAGTTTAGCACTGGTCGACTTCCTGTAATACTGAATATTCCTAGAATATGATGTCCACGTCTCTCCATGTCTTTTATGGAATCCTTGATATCATATCTATCGAATACCAGAAAAACTGAATCACAGCTAGAATATTTTTTGAAAATGAAAAGCATTCTTTGAAGTATCTTCTCTTCCAAATCGTTGAGAGTCTTGAAAGATTTCTCATTCACTTCATTCAGAATGACCATTTCATCTATGAAATAGAAACTAGTCGTTGAACAAGTATGTTACAATGTAGATATAACTTTATGGCAAGATGTTCTTCTCATAGTCCTATCTTCATGAAAAAGAGAGAGTGGGACTGGTGTGAGTTCGTAGGGTAAAATATTAGTGAAATCTGAATCTTGGAACTGAGCTGCACTTGTAATTCTTCTGAACATAAACTCTGGATTTATTTTACTATTCTTTCCTGACTCCTTATAGCCAATTCGATCATCAGTGAGGTTTGACATTTTGAAAGGACTGACAGTTTTCCAGAAACTAACAGTGCGTATTTTGGCGAACCTGTCCTCTCGACCATGGGGCGATGTCGTAATTTCTCATTATATATGTGGATTATGATGACAAAAAATGTCCCTGATGTTTGATTATTGTGTCCTGTTTAAGTACGGCAGACTGTGCGGTCTATCGTTCAATAACCCAATCATGGGGTATAACTTATAGTCGGTGGTATTTCCTGGAAACATCGTCTCGCATACCGGGTAGCGGACGGTAGTTACAGGTGTACTTACAGTAAAACGCTTATATCGAGAAATCTGTTCAAGATAGATCTTCATAATAATCGATACGAAATGATCGTTATGAATTTCAGCAGTTTTTGATGTGAAAAAAAAGTATCGTTCATTGGTCGAATAAGCAATTTATTGGTTGTTGAAGCAAACTGGAATGTGATGAAAGAGTGTTATCCTCTTATTCTTTTAAATTTTTAACATATTCCCAAATTTCAAAAAATAAATATACCTATATCAAAATTTAGTCGAATGTTTTCTCTATAATATGGTAAAAAAACTCATTTCCCTATCTCCTATCATAGTTGTAATATATCAACCTAATCAGAGAAAACAAGAAATTAAATTTTTTTGACATTCATCCCAATATTTTTTCTCTAGACCAATGGAGAGTATCGTAAATCTTCAAAACACATGTGAGAACGATGCATATAATATAATTTCAAGGTTCCATCAAGTTATACTCCATGATTGGGTTACTCGATAAATAGAAGACTTTTCGCAAGAGATCTGCTGTTTTGCTTGTCTTCAGATTGTGAATGTGTGGATGCGTTCGCCTGGAAACGTTCCACCCCGCGTACCATTCAACGAATTACGGGTTGCCTAAGAGGTCCAAATCCTCAGACCTCAGATACTGGTTGTTAGGTATACGAAGAAGTGATTCGCTATATCAGTGAAACTCATTGTGTGGTCGATCATACATTTATTCCGGTTCTGAATACCATTTACTTGAATAAAATGTTCTTGGGGTTAAAAACTTCTAACTCTTTCTCGGTCAACGGACGTCTACTCAATTTTTTTGTTCTAAGAGAACGAAAATTACAAAACTGTCGGTACCTATCTATAACACAATAAAAACCGAGTGGTATACATATGTGTACTATATTGAAATCATTCATATGTGATCAACTATTACATACCTTATAGACCACACGTTTTCGCAAAGTTTATATGACAGAACAATCACAAATATTTTTCAAAGAAACATCAAAATTTCACGAAATATACACAGTCCCATTAATAATTATCGAGAACATAACCTTATAATATCGGATTGGTGTATTTTCTGCTTGCTTGAAACGAATAAAGTGACTCAGAATTTTTGCAGCATATGTGGTACATATTAAGTGTACCGTTCAGACTGAAAGAGGGAATGATTTGGGGCAGAAAGTGCAAATTTTTGTTGGTCTCACGAAAGGCAATATCCCAATTTATTAAAACTTTTGGAAGTTTTTGGGAATACTTCAAAGAAGTTTTGATAGAGTTGGTCGACAAATATCGAGGTAGACTACAAATAGATGTGCTGTACTAAGCTTTTTGTCGAGTTCGTCTGTCTGCATGGCATTGCTAGTGATAGAATGTTAACCGAACGTTTGAAGAAGATTTTCCGTAGAAGTTTTCATGAACAAGTGAGAGGTCGCCGTTGTTCCAATGATGTCAAGGAGTAAGTGAGTGTGGCATCACCAACTAGTTGAATTAGTTTGATGTTTATATATCGACTATGTGAACTCCGTAATCATCAAAGATACAACATTTTTGGAAACAGCAACTACTCCAACATAATTTTCTTTAATATTTGAGGTGACCTTGGACCATAGGCGCCACCAGATAAAAATAGGATATAGGGCGGACAAAATTCGAAGATGAAATCGGGTAACCTACGAATGAAAACTGAGTGTGAATACTCAAAGCTAATATTAATCTGTGTAATTCTCGAAATGTCATCTCCAACCATTCAGAACTTGAAGACTAATTTTCCATGATATTGACCATATCCACTCGTCAAAACTGAACCCATCACTAGTTCCTAAGCAGTTTTTTGAACAGCCTCTGTGAATCTGAGATAGAACAATCAATAAAACAATAATTGATCTTCGCATTGTCGAGTTTAGACGAAACTGTAGTTTACCTAACAAATGCCGAAAGTCATACTTTTCCGCACCTGTTTATTCAGATATAAAGAAATACATAGAGAATTCGCATTCGGTATGTGATGAAATTATCAATTCTTTCTCAGTATATTCAACAGAAAACAACTACTTTCCTGGCTGCGATTTTACTAAATATACTGTACGCTAGCACAAACCACGCCGACCGTAATATCTCATCTTCGAAGTACTTAGGCAAAACTCAGAAACTATTTATCCTTAACGAACTAACCTATCTCTGATTGCAATATTTGTGGAAGGAAAACCGAATGGAGTGTAGAAACACATTGATTAATAATATATTTCAAAAGTTGAGTTCTTCAACAATATTGAATAAAATGAGACTGTTTATCCTAAACGCACTAACCTATTTGACTTCAAATATTTTATGAGAAAGGAATACTAGAATGAAGTAAAAAAACAAAAAAGTTGCAAAAAAAAGTTCAAGTTCACAGCGATTCGCACCATGGACCTTCAGACTGAAAGTCGACAGCGCGAATCAGTAGACCATTTGGGTGTATGAATTTACTGCGTACAAGAGATTGACAACGAGAGAGCTTCAGTCGAATTTGTGTCAAAATCATAAAAAGTGTATTCTTGAGTTCGAGCACAGTATATTTAGTGCGATGTGCTGACTCCGAGTATATCGGTAATGTTTGGAGATATGACGTATTATGGTTGGCGTGGTTTGTGCTAGCGTGCAGTATATTTAGTAAAATCGCTTCCTGGCTATATGTTACGACTATTTGATTATATCTTTTGAACACACACGATAATAATTTGAAGATGAACTCTTCTGAAGTTGAGAATTTGCATTTTCCTTTGAATAAAAATATATATGCACATAATATCATTCTGAATATACAACAGAGAACAACTACTTCTCTGATTATTTGCCACGTCGAATATTGATTCATTCATATCTGTTCAACATCCAGGAAGGAACATGAAAATAAAAATTATCTGAAATTGAGAATTGGCATTCTCTTTCAATGTTTTTTTTCATATTTTAGTTCCTTTGTTGATATTTTCTTCTGACATAAAGACTAAAGGTTTGGTTCCTTGAACAATTTTCTATCATCAATAATAACAAAGTCATCGATGGCTGCTGACACTAAACTTGGATTACCCTGAAGAGTATCCCTTGACACGTGGGATTCACAAGAACGTTTATTCAATAGCTTCCATAGTGAGTTTTACAAGAACGTTTATTCAATGGCTTCCATATGTATGTATAAGCATTTTTTCATCAACCCTTAGCTACAGCACCGCACTAATTATCGTTAATAAAGAATTCTCGAAACTTAATTCCGTAGCTGAACTTCGATTTCAATCTAGTTTCGTATCACCTTCTTCCTTTTTCTAGAAATATGGGTACAAAATGCAAAATGAATGAATTTGGGTATGACATAGATTCATATAAAGAACATCCAATATCTTGTATCTATAATCAAACCTTGAAAACTCCAAAGTTTGTTGTAAAAAAAAAATTGTAAAATTGTTTTATCCGTCATTCGGTTGCCCCCTTACGAGCAACCCTCAGAAGTCTTCGAAAGTGCGAGCAAGGAATGACGGGGGCCTTACCTTTTAACGTGTGATCCCAAACACTTGTAACATCCCAAACACCTATTTCTCGAACCCTTCTCTCAACTTACTCCAAGGAATTGTAGTTTTTAAGAAAATACTTCAAATAAACACTTTCTTCTCCATATAGCAAAAAAGTTGGGTGACGTTCATATATTTCATATTGAAATGTGGTCATTCATCACTTCATACCATATGAACGATCTTATTCTCGAGTGTACAAGAGCAATAGGAACATAAGAGCAGGTCGAACTGAAAGTATACGTAGAATCCCCACATGACGTGAGAGCAGGCAACACTGTGACCGGCGTTCGCTCTGCGCGTGGCTGGTAGGCCTCTCTGCAGTCTGTCATTTTACGGTTCTGCTGCATTACATTCTGATGAATTCCGATTCTGCCAATGTACGGTTTTGATTTTTTACGATTCTGCTGACGTACAGTTCCTATATTTCACGATTCTGTCGATGTACGGTTCTGAATTATTACGATTCTGTTATTTTACGGTTCTAACGTTTTACGATTCTGCTGAATTACGGTTCTGATAGTTTACGATTCTATCACAATACAGTATATGACATTACAGTCTGATGAAGTACATTCTGTCATTGTACGTTCTGATATGATATGATTCTGATGGAATACGGTCTGTTGTATTACGAGTCTGTCGATGTACGGTTTTAGCATTTTACGATTCTTTCAATTTACAGTTCTGATATTTTGAGATTCTGTGAATATGCTGTTCTGATTTTTTGCTATTCTGTCAATGTACGGTTCTGACATTTTACTATTCTGTCGATAAACGGTCTGTTGTATTTCGATTCTGACAAAGTACGGTCTGCTAATGTGCGGTCTGTCATTCTGCGATTCTGACGAATTACGGTCTGTGTTGTTATGATTCTGACGAAATATCATTCCGCTGCGATGTTGGTTTGTTAGTTTTCGATTCTGTATATTTGCGGATCTGCGATATTGCTATTATAGAAAAATACACATCTGCGCATTTGCAATCTGTTATTGTCTGGTATGCTCATGTACAGTATACAAAATACGGTTTGAGGGATTGCGGTTCTGTGCATCTACAGTAGAGATAAATACGATTCCTATAAAATATTGTTCTGTTAAGTTACTGGTTTGAAAATGTATATTCTGATGGATTACGGATCTGCGATTTTACATTCTGGTGATTTGTGTGTTCCCAGTTATGAAGACAGTATTGATATAAATATAGATTCAGAATCACTCTCTGGGTGATCTCTATCTTATGTTGACATATTTCAGTTTTCCAATAGAACACCTTGTATTATGTGTAGGAATATTCCACTATACAATTTCCGTAACGATTAAAATATCTCTCTCTTCAATCTATTCAGATACCACCCCTGCTTTGCAAAATGGAGCAAAATTACCCCTTTTCTGTGAAGTTATATTTCACCAATGTAAACACGTAGGTGTACCGATAAGATTGAAGTTTGTACAAACATGTGGATTTATGGATCGAAATCCATGGCCATTCTGCTGAGGTATTTCTGTTTTTTCGGTACATAAAAAAAGTTCAGAATAAATTTGACGTTCTGCTGACATAGCTGGATCTCACACAATAATGTGATGCCAGAGGCGGATCAAGAGTATATTGCGCCCCAAAATTTGCATTCCTGCCCCTCCTTTGCTTATTTGTCTTTTTTAACAAGAACATGAATTATGAAGTGAGAAAACAAAACAATCAAAAGAAGAAGAAAATATTTTCAAATATATGTTTGTTCCATTACATGTCACAAAACGTGAAATAGAAATATTTTCTTTATCACATAACAATCATATTATAACTATTAAATAATGTGCAATTGAAACAAAACAAGCCGTCAATATATTCATATATATTCTATAGTTTTATATTCATCCTAACAAAAGCGCTCTGGGCTCAGTACTCGTGCAGTCGTACATCGTACATGCTACGTATATTCTATATTCCGACTTTTCAGACTTGCGGAGATATTTTTTTGCCATTTTTGAGATTTTTACTATTTTATGAACTATGATTTTGCGCCCCTCAAATCTTGGCGCCCGAAGCGCTCGCTTCTTTTGCTTCGTGGTTAATCCGCCTCTGTGTGATGCTAATATCCCGTCAACGTCGAGAATACGTACAAAAGTGTTGAATTTTCCTACAGACACTGTTTCTTCTTCACCTTGTGAAAATGGTATTATCTTTCTTCAATATTTCAATCATCAAGATCACATAATATACGAATGAAATAATGAACACGAGAAATATATACATCCTCAGATCATACATCTAAGTATACATCACTAATAAATGCATAGACAAACACGCGCGAAATAATTCTAATTAAACTAGAATTGGATTTGAGTTGACCTCATATCAAGCAAAAGGCTCACATTGATGAGAATTGAATCAAAAAGTAGGTAACTCTTGATACTCAGGAGTATAATTTACTCATCGATAATTTGAGTAAAAATTAACGATATCTCACGCCATATATGATCAAAAATAGTTGATGAATGAAGTAGTGACAACGTCGTAATCCTCAGTAATATGTCAATTAAGATATTGACGAATTACAGCCTGGGAGACCAAAAACGTATAGTTGAATTCAACGTCCCCAGAACTCAAGCTTGTTTTCTCTATCTATATAGAAAAGTGGAACTCACAGTATTGCTGATATAACGTTGCCTGGTTCCACTAATGTCAGATCCATCGCGAAAGCTGCTCCACAAAAACTAGGATTATTATTTCACCAAAAACAGCCTTATGATCCACAAAGCCCAGATATGACCCGTTTTAGAATACTGTTCCTACATATGTGGTTCGACACCAAAACATACGCTAATGCTCTCAGATTCCATCCAGAGACTAGCCTACTGGTTGGTGATGCCACTACCACTAATTCTTTGACCTCATTTTGAAATACCGTTGGAAAATCGGCGACTTTCCACTTCTCTATAGATACTTCCACAGGAAATGTTCTTCAGAAATCACTGATGCTATCATTCCATTACTACCAATACCAGTCAGACGTACTCAACAAGCCCAGTCAGAACTCGTTGGTACATACAATGATAAAGCTCTGGAATTTATTGCCAAACGAAGGATATGTTCAAGAGGATTTCCAATACCTACTTTTTCTTCTTATCATCCCTAAGTACGCACGATGATCTTCTCTCATGCCAAAAGATGCAAAATAGGATTAAGAAGTCAATCAGTTATTATATAGGTGAAGAATAAAGTAGCGAAAACTTCAGATAGAAACCACAGTTATTACTACAAAAATTATGGATAGGTACTGTGAATTCCTCTTGGGGGGATTAGCTTCATCAAAAAAATGTATTTGAAGTTGAGGAAACTCAATTTTGAGTCATCAAATCGGTTGATAATGAAATATGACTGAAAGTAACAAATTCGTTTTTGTCTAATTTCACAAAGAAATGATGTTTCCATTTTGTAACTCAGACAATTACAAAATATCGAAATGTCTTGAGTAGACTAGCCTATACAAAAGTTTTTTTCTCATATATAATATGGAAATGTACTCTAGGGAGTGAGAAACCAAGAGATGAATCTATCTATCGACTTGTATTCGATTTGTTAGCAAAATTGACTAGATTCGACCAGCGAGCCGCTCTGCTTTGGAAATGAATGAAATGAAGTTTATTTGGTTTATCTCATGATTGATCTAGAGCCAGTGGTCAAGAGCCCAACCCTCCATCAAATGGATGGCCCGAAAGCACGAAGCAGCATTAATCAAATCTCTTTCGTGTGACTTTTTCAAAATAACAAAAAATTGATCGATGTACTGGTGGATATTGAATGCTTATCGATATACTGGTATTACACCTTCTATATTATCAGTATGTTGTAGGTACTATTATAGGAGTGTTGTTTTTAGAATTACTTCGCTTCAAGTCAGATAAGAAATTGAGTAATAAGATCCATATTTTTATTAGGGTTATAAGACTAGCGAGAACGTTTTCAAAAAAGCTGTGTTGTGATTCAGAATTGTTAGTAATATTTGGGAAAGTTCAACTTGCAATTGGTTAATTATGATTCAGAAAATGTTACATGTGATTCAGAAAAAAATATATAATTCAGAAAGTGAAACTTGTTATTCATGGATTGCTCAACTATAATAATGATTGGATCATATTGGGTGGTTTGAATAAAGATGAAGTACCTGCTAATACTAGAAGTATCAGGATTTTCTACATAGTAAATACTTCAAAACTAAGAAGGAACTACATTTCGAAGTAGCGTTGTATTTTTTCCGGATGCTACTTATCAAGTAGCACTCTCGTGGAGATGACTAAAGTATTTACTACACTTTGAAGTATCGACTTCTCACAGCAGATACTTACTTTAATTCAAGAAGAAATTGCAGTATGCGCTTGACTTTTGCGAAGTTGGTCTGATAGCAGATTCAGTGGGCATTCTACGGTTAGATTTGTTCGGAAACGGATGGAATATGCAGAAAAAAATTCGAGTAACTGTGAAATGAGGTTTAGCTTTTGTCGAGCGAAGCAGATGGAAGTGTCTTTGGGGAGTCTATAGATATGCTTGCATAAAACTCAATTGAATAGAGAAAAATGAAGCACAATAAATAAAATGAAGAGGAAGTAGCACGGTGATGTTATGATGGTATTCGAAGAAAAAAAGAGGGATGTATTCCAAGCGAGAAGATTCATTCAATGCGTAGCATTTTGAATTCCCTGTCAATTTTGGTGTATTGAGGCTATGAAGATGGAAATCAAATGTGCCAAACTGACGTGTTAGCTTCAATGATGACTTGGGCTCAAAGCGTTCTGCAGTCTCTCACGCATATGTTGACGTATATACTACGGACTGAAAGTGAAACAGTGTAGTAAATACTTTGACCTTGGGCAAATACTACCGACTAGATGCTTCGTGATAGAGTAAATACTTTGAAGTGGATGCTTCAATTTGTAACATCAACATTTACTTCGTTTTTATTCGTACCACCCATTGTATTCATTGCGAGTGAATACACTGCAACCTGAAAGATCTATTGTGCCCCATTATTTTGTTGTTTTTGTTGTTCTTCGTAGCTGTAGCGATTTCTCTAGTCCCATATCCATCATATAAGTTCCAGGATATGAGCTGGTTCTAGGTAGGATAGCTCCTCCTCTATTATGTGTGGTCTTATATATTTCTTGACCTTGGGTTCTGTAAGGTTACACATTCCTTGAGTATGTGGATATAAGTTTCCACTACCTCCTATCCACAGACGTTGCATTCTACTTTCACTTCCAAGCCGAGCTTCCTGAGATGTCCCTTCAACCGACATTATGCCCTGTTAGGAAGCCCGTTTGTACAGGGTGGCCAACTAAGACTCCAGAGTTCGATTTCTCTGTTGTCTTGAGAGATACAAGAAAAATTCATGGATCAAAATTGAAGTAATAACCGAGCTTCACATTTGAAAATTTCTTTGAAATACACAGGGTGTTCCGTAAGGTCACAGCACATCAAAGCTATGTTTTTTTCATCGGAACACCCTATATTTTATTTCATTTTTGAATTCTCCCTGAAGATCTGATCACAACGACCTATCATACTTAGGGTCTAGCAGTGAAAGTTACTGACATATAGGGTGTGCAAAATCGAGATTTTCCAAGTTCAGGAATTTTTTCTGTCGAAACTGTTCATTATTCGTCAAAACGGTTTACATGTCTCTATCTCAACTCTTCACTCACTATCAATTGGTGTTCAATTGAAATTAATACAAAGTGGTCAAAAAATCCAAATTTATAATTTGTTTCAATTAAATGTCAATTGATCACCAATTGATAGTGAGTGAAAAGTTGAGATAGGGACATGTAAACCGTTTTGACCAATAATGAACAGTTTCGACAGAAAAAAATCCTGAACTTGGAAAATCTCGATTTTGCACACCCTATATGTCAGTAACTTTCACTGCTAGACCCTAAGTATGATAGGTCGTTGTAATCAGATCTTCAGGGAGAATTCAAAAATGAAATAAAATATAGGGTGTTCCGATGAAAAAAACATAGCTTTGATGTGCTGTGACTTTACGAAACACCCTGTGTATTTCAAAGAAATTTTCAAATGTGAAGCTCGGTTATGACTTCAATTTTGATTCAAGAATTTTTTTTGTATCTCTCAAGACAACAGAGAAATCGAACTCTGGAGTCTTAGTTGGCCACCCTGTACATAAGGTATTAGTTCATTTCTCTGCAACCCACAAGAGAGTCGTCTATTTCTATTCCAAAATGAGCTCTTGACTTGACGTTTCTATTACTGACACAAACATAGGTATGTTGCTAGGCATCACTTTCAGTTCATAGGAGCTGAAGTTGAACTTCAGCTCCTGGGAAATGAAAAGGATGGACTAGGTCATCAAGAATAAACAACATTGTTACGAGTTGGGACGAATACCTGATTTGTTCCTGATTTCGGAAAATTTTGCATTTTCTACCCATGGAGGAGATATAAAATACACCAAAAAATAGTTGAGTATTTTTGTTTTGATCAGGAGAGCCTCCAAGATTTACATACTTGATTGATCTGTATTTCATTATTTTCATGCGTTATTCTCGGGTTCTGATTGATTGGATAACTTGTTTTTGAATAACCAAGGCCATCAGCTATCCTTTGTTTTGGTCTCACACAAAGATATTATTTATCCTTATCTGATTACCGAGCCAAACACAGTAGAATATGGAGAGAAATAAATAATCGCTATCATTATTGTTGATATGCTCACTTACCTTACATTTTCTACTTCTTTTTCTCAATCAATCCATCGATTCAATAAAATACACAAATCACTCTGTGGTCGAATAAACCTGATCTGTAAATGCAGGTGAAATTCATGTAGAAATATTACCACCACACGGATCATTTGTTGAATTGCACACATATATGGCACGGCATCCACGTTCCGGGTATATTATTGAATTCGTGCAAGGTATTATAATAATCTGTCAAGTAGGTCACATTGGTGGTAACTTCACATATTCATTTGAGTTAATTGTTTCGGTTGCAGGAATAATAGCATCTGTCATTCGGATCGGAAGTGACTTTGTTTGACTCGCAAATTTTGCTCTCGCTCTTCTGCGCTAGACGCTCCGTCTCGCAAATGTCACTTTTGATCCTGATAAAAAGATCTACAATTTTCTAGATTGAACTTTCGCCTGGAATATGCTTGGAAATTCACCATAGGCTTCCAATGTAACTACTTGGTACGAGGCCCGTAGACTTCTACTCTACATATTTCCATCTTTGGTTCTGGAGCCATTCGTGTATACACCTCTATGGCTCGTTGTTTGATCTCAATACACATAGATTCACTATTGAATTCCTTTTTATGAGCTCAGCCTCATAGTGAATTGTATTGTGAAGTTGTACGTTTCCTTTATCTCATCCTGGGGAATATCCTGGATTTACTTATTAGGTAGGCAGATTGCCCTTATAAAACTCTCATGTTTATGAACGACATTTTGTCAAACAATTCAAATAAGTGGAATATGAATCCCCGTAAACTGAAAATGTAAAAAATCAGATAGCGTTCATATACGGATTTAATAGAGAATCTCAGAAACGTGTGTAGATAAGGTATACATTAATTAGAAATTCCAACACGCAGTGTTTTCCAGTTTGATTATAATGAGAAAATCAATATCTCAATTATTTCTTTGTTTCGGCATTGAAATTACCTACCTCACCTGTTTCAAGCGCATGTACATTTTGATGAAAACGCTTCATTCTTGAACGATATTTGGTTACTTTAATTTTTGAGGATTGGTATGCTTGCAATAACTTACCATATGTGACCGAAATTCTAAACTTATATCCGATTCCATTGAGTGCTTTTGCTGGTAATCAATTAATTACTTGCTGCATACGCTGTCAGCTTTTGCAATTCAAAACTGCATTATTCAAATGAATATAAATCCTCCATTTAGTGAGAAAACAAATCAGTGAAATACAGCATACGCCAAAACAGTTCATGAATGCATCAAACATATTATGAATATAAAATGTTACAATTAGTAGATATCGAAATATCTGAGGACTACAATTATAATCATATACAGGGTGATCCGAAAGTACTTTGACAAACTCCTCGAGGTGATTCCTCAGAATATTCTAATATAAATTGTCCAAATCAGTATATGCACGAAATCGATTTGTCTTATTTTCATTTTCGTTTTTCTCAAATTAATTGAGAAATAATGACCTCAATTGAACGAAAATTGGTATTGAGAGGTGTCGAGTTCGAACCTGATGTTATTGATGCTCTTGCACCTTCGAATCTTTTCATTTTCTGAAGATTCATGACTTTCTCAAGCTTACTTCTAGTACATTTCAGCAAAACAATCGATTCCTCTATCATATCTACGTAAAAAAGCTACCCCTATTGGAATTAGCTCTAAGCAATCGTGTTATAGATATTTGGTCTTGAAATTTTCAAGTCGATTATTTGATATCATCATTATTATTATTTCACATTTTTCACAAGTATGCTTGAGAAATCAATTTGACGATTGAGTGAGTAGTTTTGGTAATTAGACAGTTAAACGTTTTGCTTGAGTTTTCAAAGGTTTCAAAATACTAATGGAGGAATTAAACCTCAACACAGCTCAAAAACGAAGCGTTTCCGGACATATATTTATTCGGAAAATACTCATCAATAGAATAGTGAGAGGAATCACCTCTTCAAGGTCGGCAAAGTATACTTTCGAATCACCCAGTATATTTAATTTAATTATAATTGAAGTGCTTAGATATTGCGCACAGAAATGTTGGTTTTGAGAAGTTTTTTCGAACGTTTCTTACCAATCCCTTACCTCCCAAAGCTTGTGAATAAATGTGTATATATTATGTATATGCATAGTCATATCCTTCTCTTTATTTTAACATCTCTTCTGTGAGGAAACCATTGTTATTTGGTTATTTGGGTTGAGACGCATACCTGATTTGTTTCCGATTTCGGCAGATTTGGCATTTCATACCCATGCTGGAGATATAAATAAACCTTATTATAGTTGAGTATTGGGATTATAGACATCTCAGTTAAGTATTTTTGTTATGATCAGGGAAGCCTTCAAGATACAAATACTTGCTGGATCTGTATTTCATTCGTTATTCTCAGGATGGATAACTTGTTTTTGAATAATCACGGCAAGCAATAGTTTTTTGTCTCGAACAACGATATTGTTTACCTTCATTTGGTTATCAAGCTGAAAACATTGTATTATGGAGAAGAGTAAATAAGCGCTATTATTATTGTTGATATGCTCTCTAACCTAACATTTTCCACGTCTTGTTCCTATAGCTAGTACAGCAGGAACTGGCGCGGTTTTTGCCATTAGAGCAATTGGTCCATACACAAATATGTCACTCTGTGATTGTATTTATATTGAACCTGCTGTTGATGCAGGTAGAATGTTCCCACTACACGGATTATTTGTCAATATTTGTTGCATTGCATACATATGGCACGACATTGGTGGTAACTTCACATGTTTATTTGAGTTAATTGTTTTCGGTTGCAGAAAAAATAGCATGTTTCATTCGGATCAAAAGTGACTTTGTTCGACTCGCAAATTTTGCTTTCGCTCGGCTTCGCTAAACGCTCCGCCTCGCAAATGCAAAATTCGCTTGTCAAACAAAGTGTCACTTCTGATCCTGTCCTGTCAGTAATAGGAACGTCAATTCAAGAGCTACTTTTGTCGGTTGCAGAAAAACAGAATTTTCACGTATACAATATCTCAGAGAAATTGACTTTTTAATTGATGCGGCTCGTAAAGTGATCAATCTTGTTTTCACTGCTATTCTCTGTAACCGTGCTTTATGGAATGCAAGTTATTATTGTTATTTCATTTTTGTAAGTATATTCTAGCACAGAGTTATGCAAAACGTGAATTTTTCTGATTCTAGTATTGAGCAATTCCCAGACGATAATAAAAAAATTAATTATTCCTCCTACAAAATGAAGACCTTCTCTGCGAGCAAAGCGAGTTTTCATAGTTTTTCTTTTCATGGGAATTAAACTCGCCGTAAGTAGGTTCCTATTACGCTTCCATTCCAGGAGTGTATACGGATTACAGAGTAACTACGCTCTAAAACAGAATTAATGACTTCCAAGCACTCGTTTTACCTTACTAATTATTTTCCTCCTATATCTGAAAGCACCCCTCTTTTACTGTTCATTTTCACTGTTTCCTACGAATATTTACCTAGAATAAACCTGGTTTTCAATCCCACGGGCATTTTTCTCAACAACAAGTAATTTTATATTAATTAGCACACTGATTTATAGATTCAAGTTGGACGAATTGTTTGAAATTAGGCCATCTATCGAAATAATACCTGGATTAGCGACAACACTACGATACATATTATTGTAGCAACCTATGGAAGTTAAGTCTCATCCGCAACATGTTCACTGAAGACGAGTATACCTGGATGCCAATGAATACAGTATAATCAGCAGAATAACTACTGAATCACTAGTTCTCCTGGCCAGCATGCTTTATTTGAAGACAGCCTATACAGAGTGATTTTTATAATGTACACAGAACAATGGTACAATGGCCTATATCAGTATTACTTTTTTTAATTTTTATTAACTCATTACCAGACTGTGTCAAATACTCATCTAGTCTTATTTTTGCAGATGGTTTTAAACTTTTTAAAACCATACACACTTTTAATGATTGTCAACAATTACAGGAGGACCTTACTTCAGTTATAAAGTGGTTTAAAGAAAACAAGATGGTCTTAAATGTTGGGAAGTGTGGAGTTATATCATTCACCCGCAAGATTAACTTCATCCAATACAGATATATGATAGGTAATGATGATATAATTAGAAAAACTAAGTGTAGAGACTTGGGAATAAACCTTCAGGCCAGCATGAAATTTAATGACCATTATACCGTTATTGTTAAAAAGGCCTACAAAATACTAGGATTTGTGATTAGAAACTCAAAGCATTTCAGCATAAACACAACAATCCGTCTGTATAATGCCTTGGTCAGACCAAATCTTGAATATGCATCAGTAATATGGGCCCCTGAAGCTGAAAGTAACATCACTTTGATTGAAAGGGTACATAAAAGATTCTTGAGGTATTTATATTTCAAGAGATATAAAGTGTTTCCTTATCTTATGCCAACTAATAATCTGATTGAAATGTTCAACTTCCAAACATTACATCAAAGACGAAATATGCATTGTGTCTTGTTCTTGCATAGTGTTGTGAATAATTATAAATATAAAACATGCTACTTAATAAACTTCTTAGAGTTTCATGTACCTACCAAAGATTAACCTTAGAATAAACAATTGTGATCTCTTTTCTTGTAGTCCTTTTAATAGTTCTCCAATAAATTATATTCAAAATCAGTGCAATATTCTATCAAGGGACTTTAATTTAGATTTGTTGAACTGTACAGTTCTGGATATCGAAAAGTGTTTTAGGTAGATTTGTATGGACAGGTTTTAGTTATTCAAGATTTACTGTTAGTGTTATTGTGTCTTTTTTTGTGTCAGGCTAGTGATAAGCACTCACTTACATTTAAATACTGTTTAGATGGTGTCTGTAAGTTGTATCTATAAATAAAAAAAAATAAAATAAAATTTTGCAGTACTAAACCAAACTTGTTCACTGTCGCAAACGTTTTCTCCTCAGAACTCTGGACATACATTCTATAATTATTGAAATTCACGATATTCCATAGCTTGACGTCATATACCGTTATCAATCTCAAATGTGGAAATATTTTCATTGGTTGTTGAGCACCTGATTTCAAAGCTAGGTTTTCGAGTGTTGATTATGTCGGTTATTGAAAAAAAAAATAGTAATGATTTTAGATAATGGATGAATATATGGCGTAAATTCGGCTAGTGTGTATGTTTACCCGTTCTCAGAGATCATGTCACACATGGACGGTGCCAGCTACCTTGATCACCCTCCAACCGCGACATATTCGTTGAAGACGAGTGTACAATCCCAGAGGCCAAATATGACTTTGGTTAAATGTTCATAGTTAACAATTCACAGGGTGATACAGAGTATTTCATTTATTCTATTACTATTGTTATCAATTATCTAATGAAATGATAGGTACACACACATATTTTCCCGCAATGTGTCCACTGTTGTTAATGTTCGATTCAAAACCAGAACGATGAATTATTAATTGATTGATAGATTAATTGATTGTCTTTATCACCCCAAGAAACATATATCTGTGTCCTATAATAAAAGGTTAGGTAACTAATGAATTCCACTCAGTGGAGAAAAATCATACTTTCTCTTAAGATGAAAGTTAGTTTGAATTCCAATTCTGAGTGATTTAATCATGCCACATATTCCTCAATCAAATATTCCTGACCATCAGGTATTTTTTGAGATCGGAATTTATCAAGTTGAATTAACGATACCTGTTTGATTATTAATAAATTTATATATTCACGAAATATAATCCCAATTACAAACTGACAAATACAGAAAAATAAGTAATCAAGAATAATAGTTAACAACAATTGCGTAATACAAAAAAGCAAGATCTAATTTGCTGGATAGTTGTATGAAAAATGTCAAAAGCAGTGCAATGATCATTATAATTTTCACAGATTATTTGTACTGGAGAGTTTCTACATTATGTTCGTGCGTGGAGTTGGCAGGTAAGAGGCTCAATTCACCAGGAACGTCATTCCTGGAACGTGAAATTGAATTATTTGCGTCAAAAAATGGGAGAATGACATAAGTTATTGATTGTGTTGAAAAGGGTTACTTTTGAATGGTACTCTCTTTGAGTCTGTAGAGTGCTGAATTAATGAATCTCGAACTCTATTTCTCAAATATCTAGAAAACATTTTTCAATATATCGATATATCTTCCTTCATATCATATATTATAATATGAATATTCGAAAAGTTGTCGCTCACTGAAAAAAAGGATCCTTCCAATCAGAGAAATACTTACTTCATCCAAAGGAATTGTGATCTTGGATATGGCCAAGTGAATGTTCACTTCAAAAACTATCAAAATTCTCTTTCTATAAGATTGTCAAAATAAGTTACTGGAAAAAATAAGTATTCGTCTCAGGAATATAATCTTTAGGTACCTTATACAATTTGAATTCCCTCAATAATTAGTCATTATAATTCACATACCTGAAATGTTTCCAACTTTCAACAAGTGAGTCAGCTTGTGAATTGAACTCCAGAAATGTTTGCAGTTGGTGGAACTATCTTTCAAATTGATAATTGACGATCATTGTATACACAAAATATTATAAACAAAACAAAATACGGATATTCACACTACAGAGTACTGAGGCGTTGATTGATATATTACGCTTACCCAGCGTAAGCGTAATATATCAATCAACGACTGAGGCTCAACTGATGTTTCGTTCGCTACTCGAAGTGTCCTATCGAGGGCGCTGTGTATCGCACGAGTTTTTCATAATATTCACGGATATTCCACCAAGATTTATGATTGTTATTCCAAGAAGCAAGAGCTGAATAATTGTGGGATGAGAGAATGGTCCTGTGGCAAGAGGAAATTATCCTATAATTGAAAGAAATTTCATTCAAGCGAAATTTCAGAAAATATCAAGAATCATTGATTTATCAGAACGAAGAAATATTTCTCCATGCAAGATATTCACTCTGTATGAGAAAAAATATATCAAGATCATAGAATATCTTGATCAAAGTCGAGCTGTTATTCCAGTCTGACTATATATGAATTGAATTTGTTTTTCAGGTTTCATATACTGAAGTTTTATGTGCAGTAACATTTTGAGACAAGTATATGGAAATAAGTAAATCGCATATATTTTGATGAATATTCTACCCCATCGATTAACCTACATACAGTAATCTTCTTCATTCACTATATTCACTTGAAATATAACAACGATAGTTCCTAACATACACAAAGGTTTCCTTAATTTCATTTAATCAGTTTTTTTTTTTCACAGGAAATAGAACCTTTGATCTCTATTCACATTTTCCGTGCAAAGTATACGATACTTCATCTCCAATTTTCCCCAATTATCGGAAAATTGACCCGACATTCCCGACAATTTCAAAGGGGAATTCAATGAAGAAAACATGAAAGCTATGAAGGCTGTCCAGACTCTGTGTGTGCAACTTTCATGTCAGTACAAAGAGAATGGAATTGAATTTGGATAGATATAGATTCTATATAAAATCCTCGTTAACTGATTTTAATAATTTCTACTCCAGCAGAAGAATCATCAGAAGTCTGAGTACCGCTAAAAAATGTTAGCTGGTAATTTAGCACTTTTTACTTATTTTTACATATACACATACAAAATGAAAGGCATGATTGATGACTCACTTTGAACTAGGTAACCTAGTTGTCATTATAAAAGGATAATTATTATTCGTGCCAGTAAAAGTATATCAAAATGGATTTCAAACTGGATTAATGAAAAACAACTTATCAGATATTTTCTTGGAATCAAGTAACTAAACAAGGTATAGATGCCCAGTTTATATTTCATTAACTATATGCAACAAGCAGCTTCAGGTTGTTGAAGTTATTGGAGTTATTGGAGTTACGGAGTTACGGAGAAATAGGATCATTCTGAAAATTTGGTATCTCAAGTAGTTGCTTTTAGTTTATCGATCTGAAATATTTTTCGCAATGCAGGGTTGCCGCTCATACCAGAAAGTAGCAACTTTGATATTTCAAATGGAAGTCGTTGGAGATCTGATTTCATCAATGTATCACATAAGGAGTCTAGCAGGAATGATTTCAGATATATAAATTGTTCGAAGTCGAGATTTTTCAATTTTAGGATTTTTTGTATACAGAATATTCATTATCGATCAAAACGGCTCTCATGACCTTGATTCAACTCTTGAACTAGTACCTACTGACATTCAATTGGTGCAAATACTGATAATAGATAGTTTCGACACGAAAATATCCTGAAGTTGAAAACTCTCGATTTATAACAATCTATATCTCTGTAATCATTCTTGCTCGACCCCAAATGCGATGAATTGATGAAATCAGGTCTGCAGGAATAGTCTGTAGATGCAATGAAATATGGGGTGTTTCATTCGAAATATCAAAGTCGCTACTATTTTCTGGCGTATGCGGCAACGCTGCATTGCTGAAAATATTTCAGATCGATAGACCAGGAGCAACTACTTGAGTCACCAAATTCTCAGAATAATCCTCTACCCTTCTCTCCGTAAACATCTAAGGTACCATCGGCCCTGTAATGATGACAATACTAAACTAAGTATGTTTTTGGGCCTAATTGTATAGATAGATAGATAGATAGTTTTATTGATCCAAATACGAGCTTATAAAGCTATAGGACAGGTCAGCACAAAGTACATGTATAAATAAAATGTTTCTTAAAAGTTAACAAACAATAGGAATGTAGATTAAAAGAAAAGGAGAAAATATCTGAACAATAATAATTATCGATGATAAATTTCAGGTAAAATATTCTTCATAACAATAAAATAAAATTATTGAAAATCATACATCAAAAATGTTCAAAGTATTCGTCAAGATTGTATGGAGTAATACCCAGTAAAAAACGTTTGGTTGTTTTTCTGAATATATGCACTTGTTCAATTGCTTTGCTTGTATAGATACAGGGTGTTGATGTTGGAAATATCGTTAGACTTTTTCATTATTGCCCTGTATAATAAGTTTTCATATGGCCAAATCGTACCAGTATGGTCGGTATAACTGACAATTTCCTGCTATTCCTCCCTTATCTTCAATCTATAATAAAAAGCCGGTGATCATCAAGTTCCGGAAATTTTGGGTAAGTCATTTTCCAATTTACTATTAATCAGTTTGAATTATATTTCCCATGTAACAGACACTTTATTCCATTCTTTCTTCGAAAATTATGTGAACCCAGTTTAAGGAGAGGGGGGTCGTAACTTTTATTGGCCGAGATGGGGTTCATTCCAGGACACATGTTTATATAAAGAAAAAATCTTATTTTGATCCCAACAATATACGTCCTGGAAATATCCACATAGAATTTTGAAGCACCCTGTATAACAGCGATTCTGGATATCCTGGCATATCTAGTGCAGTCATTAGCATAATTCTCGTTATATTCTACATTGACCCGGCGGCAATGCTGTCATAACCAGCTTTAATTAAAGTTGAGGTAGGAAAATTTCTTTCCATTGTGAGAGGGTTTAGGGCACGATGGCATATTCTCAAAAGATTTCCTGAAATTATTTATTATACAACGCGCGCAAAGTTTCTTTCCAGAAGATTGATATAGGGTAATTAAATTCCACGACATTCTTTTCTCTCAAGAAATATTTCCACGATTCCGACAAATATAAAGGGGTTATGAAATGAGAGATTATCCAGGGAGGAAAAATGCAATGTTTCATAGCCTGCAATATGACAGAAACATAAAGTACGATATGGCTATAATTGAAGTTATGAAGGTCATTAGGAATACTCTTTGTCAATGAAGAAGATGATGAATTTAGTTGTATGACCATTATTCCATATTGCCATCATCAAATATCAAATAATATTATCTCTTTATGGAACCTGGATATAACAATAATAATTATAAAACATAGGAGAACAGAATTCTATAATACACAAAAATGTAAAATTTGATTGTGTTTATACTAATGAAGGAGGTGGAATTTTCATACCACTAGATTTTTGGGATTTTTTTCTCCCTCATCCCTCTGAATAACTATAGTGGTGCCCGCGAGAGTCTCGTTTTCGAGAGTCTCGCATGGTCTTGTCTCGTTATCGAGACAAGACGAGACGAGACTCTTATTGGTCTCGTCTCGAGTCTCGTGCAAGACTTCTCGTGTCTCGTGCGAGAGTCTCGCAGGTAAATATTTCTGCGTGCCGACTGCAGACTTGAAAATTTCATTCATAATACAACATATTTAGAAAGAATTCAGACCATTTAGCACAGATAGACGAAACATTTCATCCATAAAAAGGTACTTCAAAAATACAATCCATGATTGTTGTAAAACGACGTAATGCGTGAAACGAAAACGGACTATTCTCTGTCTTACGGCGGCGGGATATAAAGTTAATTCTGCAATAACGACAGATCGCAAAGTGAATGACTACCTGAAAATCTATAAATAAGTCATTCTGTGCTGAATGGTCTGAGATAAAGAATAACTTTATGTCTTAACGACTGGGTGAGAAACAACAAAAACATTTGTGATCGTGAAGGCTGATCTGACTGATAAAACTTTCGAATATATAATGCTATGTTTTTTTCTTGTTTAGATGTATGATGTAAGTATGTACCTATTCAACTCGAGACAATACTTTATATTTCATCGGCGAGACGAGACGAGACATTATGAAAGTCTCGTCTCGTTGGTCTCATGTGAATCACTATGAATAATAGTGTTCTCTTGAAACGCAGTGACATTTTGGTACAAGTCATCTAATTATTCTCACAACACTGTATATCAAAATTCTGCTTATAATTTCATTCATAATGAGCACGTAAAGGTTGGAAACAAATTTTTTTTCAGTTGCGCATTTTTTGGTCTACTCATATTTTTGATGACGTCATCATTGTTCGAGTTATTTATTGGCAATACCCTATTTTGAAGATATCTTCAAAAAGATCGCATTTTGTTTATGGTCGTCATATTTTTTCTCAATTTTTTCTCATAGACATGACATGACTTCACTCCTCAGCGAATAATGTACTATATAGGACTATTCAATTGATTCAATGTGACATATTTTTTCTCTCTTTTCACGTATGCACATTGGAATATCGATTATAAGGAGATTGAATTTCTTTTCTGCATAACCATAAAAAAACGAGACCACTTTGCCTAAACATTCTAACCTGAGTCGGCCTGAATCAACTTTCTTTCTGGAAAATATATTTTTTTAGAATTCACGTGAGAAAACAATTTGAAGATTGAAAAAAAGTTGCCTGGCGAAGGTAGATCCTGGGTCGCCAGCGCAATCAAATTTTCTATTGTTATATGTATATTCTAGAATTCTGTTCTCTGATGTCATAATAATTATTGTTATTGCCAGGTTTCATCAACAGATCATATTATCCGATATTTGATGATCGCAATATGGAATAGTATAGTCATACAACAAAATTCATCATCGTCTTCATCGAGAAAGTGTGTTCCTTCTATAACTTCAATGATAGCCCTATCGTATTTTTTTCGTTTCTGACATATTGCAGGCTATGGAACAATGCATTTTTCCATCCTGAATGATCTCTCATTTCATAACCCGTTCATATCCATGAGAATCGTGGAAATATTTCTCGAAAAAAAAAAAGAATGTGGAATTTGAATACCCTATATCAATCTTCTGGAGAGAAACTTTGTGCGCAGTCCGATACACTGTGGCAAGCGCTTACTCAAAAATTCATATTTGAAGAGACAATCACATCCAGCAGTTCTCGTGTGTTGTAGGTGATATCATTTAGGTACATGTATGAAATATTTCGCATGCACATCAACGTGCCTATAGTCACTGGATTCTGAGAAACGGAAGAGATTTAATTAAAAATAATGGTACTTGATGACGTCATCAAATATATTGGGAATAAAGCTCAGCAATGATGCGATAAAAACCTGAAAATAAAAAATCATCGATTTTCAACATCCTGTATGAAGAATATGGAAAATTACAAAACCGTTTCGAGATATTGGCTTGAACGTTCGGAAAAAACGCTTAAGAGGGGCGTTATACCAAGGTCATTTCACAATGGCTGGAATGCAGACCTCTACTATGAAATGACTTTCGGCGTTACCAAAAGTCCGATTGCCAAATAGATTGAATCATCATGAAGACGAAAGTTCCGACTCGGGTTTGAATAGTTTTGAAGGCAAATTTCGTTCGATTAAGAAAGCTGCAGAAGATCAAAAAGATGTGAACATTGTAAAATTTTGTGTCTCAGAATAACGTTATATTCACTCATACCCAGCGTTATTTTTTTGGGCAACCCACACTAGAATTTCAGCTCTTGAAATGTAACCATTTAGATGAAAGTCTTTTTTATATACAATTTATGTAAACAATAGGCCTATATATCTTGCATGGATAATATCTTCTCTAAATTAGATGGTAGAAAACTTGAATATCGTAGTTCAGGTACTCTCTGCTAGATGGAGGTACCGTCCTAGTACATTTTGCGCGAACTGGATGATGTACCATTAGATGGAGCTCAAAATGTGAAAAGTTTGTTATTTGTTCAAGAATGCCTTTGCACGTTCAAGGTTGTCGAATATTGAGCAATAGCAAACATTTATCACTCATTTTTTAATTCACGAATAGGTATTCTGGGTTATCCTTTCTTTAAGTCAGTTCTTGTTTTAGTTCAGTAATCAGTTCAGTATGGTCGTTGATTGAAATATTACGCTTATATCAATCAACGACTGAACTATGTTGAAAATAATATGATTCATCATTTATTCATCTATCGGCTGGAATTGTAAGTAAATGTTCTGTCAGCCGTCATCCGTCATAATGTTTTGTGCCCTGAGCGCCCTAGGTGGTCCAATCGGCAGTCGATTTGAATTGTACTAGATCGATGCAGATTTCTGTACTGATATTAGGCTTCGAAAAATTGAAGAGCTCTGCATTGAATTTTCAAGATGGCGTTATCAATTTATGATTTCTTCACCGTAGTGACATCTTGCGAGAAGGTCAGCGTTAAAATGTGGAGGCCCGTCTTAATAGAAAAATCAAAGGAATTCCCTGGAATACGGAAGCGTTTGCATTCTTTCAATTTCGTAATACTTTTTTCGAACACTTGGTGTATAATGACAGAAAAACTCCCGACGAGTTTTGAACAAGGAACCTTGAACAGAAAGATCGCATCTTCCAAACACTGCATTCGGATTGAAAATCCATCAATTTTTCAAAAAGTTATGACAGTTTGAAAATTGTCGAGAATTTCAGTGGTCCACTTGTTTCTTTGAGCACTTTAGTACGGAAATAGGAATTTCTTTTCAAAAGTGTCCAATTTGGCCCACCCTGTAAATACATGCCTTTGCTTATATCGATTTGTGCCTGATCGCGAGTTTAAGTTTCGCATCAAAGCCGGCATTCAGAAGAATGTCATGTCAATTGAAGTTAACTTGTCAATTTGTCTTCTTGAAAAGTTGGGCAACAAGTTTGTAACGACATAATGAGCAATAGTCAAAAATTGCTATCCTTTCCCTTCCATAACTTTGTTTTCGGTTGGGAAGTAAGTATAAAGGAGAATTGAACAGGAGATGCCGAATTCAATATACTTCTTCAACCCATCACATATTCCTTCCATAGTGAAGCTATGTGAGAACATACAGGGTCTTTCTTATTTCAAACGGGATAATCAATAGGCCATAGAACTCGTGAGAATGCAAACAAAACAATCATTTTTATCTGGCAAGTTCATATATCTATGTTAATCATATAAACTGACCCTAACTGTTTACATGATGATAATATTTAGTCTGCTCAACATAATTGGTCTCGCAGTTGGTCATTTTAGCACTGAAATATGCCACTGTTGTTTCCCTTGATTCCACTAAAATCACATCTGCACTGCAAGGGTTCTTCTTAATTATGCTTTGTTGGTGCCAGAGCATTAATTTATTCGTTAATGACGAATATTGTTCGGGATTATTCCAGCTGTAATTACCCTAGAGAAATCCATAATGATTTATGATTCACAGTAGAAAATGGATGACACTGTAGATATATCGAAATAAATACCGTTCTGGTTATTATTGTACCGAAAATTAATCACGTCTTTTATTCACTGTCAAATCACAAGCAATGAATATTCTATACTGATGGCAGCTATTAAGTTGAGATAGTATAGTAAAACATGTCAAACAATCATATGAATAGCAGCGAATGTAATGCTAGTATATCAATAATGTATGTGTGAATATTGTGAATATTGTATTTCCTTTTCTAAAATGATTGAGAATATCGTGAAGCAGTTATTTAATATTCAATCACACAGGGAGAAAAGGCGATTGCATATCTATGCACAACATTGTGTAAAAGATGTTTGTGAAGTATTATTTAACATTTGTTCAAATAATCACTACAGTTATTTCGTGAAATGAAACAAATGTTTGTGTATATCAATTTGTGAAATATTTGTACATTTCCATGTAGCAGAAAACTACACAAAAATATGCACATCATTCCATGCACACAATTGTATTGACTAAATACACCGCTTTTGAAATAATTACACTATTTGTGCACGCGGTCCTCAATTTGTACATATTATCCAAATAGCGGAAAATTACACAAAAATCTGCACATCATCCAATGTACAAAATTGTATTGACTAACTACACCTCCTTTGAAATACTGTCACTATTTGTGTAATATTTTGCCACAGGTGTGCAATTTTCTTCCACTTGGTAACGGCGTCCTATCCCTTTCTCCTTCTACCTACTTATATCTCAATCTCAATATTCTGAATTCGCACTTGACCTGTAGATGTGTTACAAGAAGGTTACAAGTGTGTATGGTGCAGAATGTAGAACCTTCTCATTTATTATTGTCTGGCGAGTTGGTGAATGATTGATGATTGTACTTGATGACCATAGGTATAGTCCTTCCGCAAAATTATTTCTCGTTTTCTTGTGCCACAAAGTCAAAGATGTAATAAGATGTATCAACAAAGTGTCGAAGACATTCTTCATTGTTGGGAACTGCTTGAACTCTGGTATCTAAATTCGCCGGTAGGTTATTATTTCAATAATACCTTCGACTTTAGCTTCGACTTGCTTTCAATTTCAGCACCCATTGAAAGCAAGTCGAAGCTAATAGGTAATCATTAGGTTTTAATTAAAATAATTTACCGGCGAATGTTGATACTAGTTCAGGTAGTTCCCAACAAAGAATCGACATTTTGTTGATACATCTTATTACATCTTTCACTTTTTGCCACTATAGTAATAATTTTGCGGAAGGACTACCTATGATCATTGAGTACAATCATCAATCATATACCACCTCGCCAGACATTAATAAATGAGAAGATTCTACAGTCTACGGAAGTACACATACTTTTGTATCGTTACGAAATTTGTGTACAAGAAATACACAAATTTTGTTTTATTTGTAAATTGAATTGTGAACATTTCCACAATTTTGTAATGCACCCACTTACACAGTTTGTGCACACATATCAAACAAATTGGTGATATTTGTCGAACAAAATATTGGATGATTTTATATATTTGGTGTCACGAAAGTACACAAATTTTGTTTGGTTTTTGAACAAAATTGTTTTGAAAATTACAAAACTAAATTGTTTGGTTATACACAAAATCTCTCACACAAAATATTGCGCGAAACATACACAAATTGGTGCTGTCACCATTTTAGAAACAAACTGGGTAAAAAATCTACACAAATGTGTAAAAAGCTTACACTAATTTCTCTCTGTGCAATATTTCAATTGTGAATGATGAATTCTGAATGGCATTGAATTTGAATTCCATGTTATTTTTGTTGTTGAATGATGTCATTTCGTAATCGCATAATATAATGTCTGATCGGTAGGTAAAGTGAAGTGTATAACTCTCACGGATGGCCAATTTCTCACTCGTATGATTCGCAGTATTCTCCTATATACAGCTCATGTTGCAAACCTATTAAAACCTATCTGATTGTCCTCGTTGAACAATGAACAATTTCGTGCAAGAGAGTATTTCCTGTTCTTCACACGATTCGGCTGTTATCCATAGCAGTGGTCGCCAAGCCAAAGCTCACTTCCGAATTTTACATTTTCAAACTACGACAATAGAATTGTCAAGAACTGTCAGAATATTATCTATACATCCAAGCATGTAATTTCCATACCAATGCTGTGACTTTGTTGAATAAATAGAATTGCTGTTGCTTTGGAAGCCATGATATATTTATTTGTAATTTTCGCAGCCTAGAGATACAAATCAAATTACTATTTCAGGGCACCTGAACATTCCGCCAAAATATGATGTATAATTCGCTCTCACCAATTCGTAAAAGTGTGTCCGCCATTTTTTCAAGCCAACACATCCATTTCAATCAGGCTCATTCAGGACGATGACGATTTTCCGTCCATAAAGTTTATTTAGATATTCGTAAAATAATCTAGGGTTCCTTTTATATGGCAGGTATACTGGAAATCAACATTTTATACTGAATTATCAATCATTACACCACACTGTTGCTATGCTTATGCCCAATAGGTTGGGCATCTTGATTTTTCCATATTTTAAAACCTTGAATTTTTTAATGCTCTAACAGTTTTTATATCGTCTCTTTTTATATTTAGGGAAAGTGGTTAGAGCGAGTTTGGTCTAAATACGTTTGTGAACGATGTCATAGCTACTTGTTGTAGAATACAGGGTGTCCCATAAACATACCGACAAACTTGAAGGGATGGTAGAGGACATCAAAATAAACATTTTTGCTCGATAAACATAAGTCCGGAAACTCTTCGTTTTCGAGATACAAAAAATGATTAAAAGTCATTGATAATAATTAATGATTAGTTAAAAAAGTTATTGGAAGTTTTATTAGTTCTTCAATATTTCAATAAACGCATTGGTATTAAAATATAAGGTATAATTTTGAAGCATTTAATTTTTTTTTTCATAGATGTAAGAGATATGTTTTTTTTTTCTTCAAAACGAAGGTAGATACGGAAAAATTTCAAGGGACAAAAAAGTTGCATTTTCAGTTGTTCATTTAAAAAAAATTACCATAATCACAAAAAATCTACTGGGCGATATTTTTTTGCGCAAAAACTATCCGACATAGCCCGTGGGCACGCCCCTGAAATTATTGGGCAAATTCTAATAGCTCCAAAAGATACCTTATGGATGTATCAATAATCTGTAGGAATTTCATTGAATTCAACTGAATCGTTTTCACGATATTGATAAAAAATCGTTTTTTTTTTCTTAATTTCAACACCCTCTACACTGAGAAAAACTGGTTAATTAAAACGTCTAGTTGGTATTTTTTTAGTACCGATAATTAAAAATATTCGGAATTTTATTAACAATGACAACGTATCCTTATTTCCTACAAATGACTTTTCTATTTTTCGCCAATTATTTGTCATCAATAAAAATACTATTTGTGACAGAATTATCACAGTGTTGTCTATCAGTCAATTAAAATTTCATATTGGGGTTAAAAAACCTCATTCTGGGGTTACTAACAACAGCTGACTATTTGCCACAACTGATGACACATTTATCGTAAAAGGTTTATCATTATTCATAGCAGAAATTGTTTAGCCATAACTAATAATTTTAGTTGTACTGCGTCGTTCGGGACCACCTCGCGTCTCTTCGGGACCCACCGGCAAAAATTGCATCTTGCATCTGTTTGTCTTTCTGTTTCATCATTTGAACTTGTATCTTAATAGTGGGTAGATCGCACGGTCGTCGAGCTTGGACAAAATAAATAAAATGATTGTCTAGTGTAGCCGGGAGCGTCGTGTCACAGGTGGTCGTGTTCTTGCTGGTTCACTGCTCTGTGTGTTTTCAAATCACTGTTTTGTGTTTTTTTGCACTTTGCGCTGAGCCATTTGGCATTTGGTTGGCAAAATAATAATTCGCAGTTTACCATCGTTATCTGTGCGTCACTAGTTATCAGGTTTAGGTACCTATTCACAATTCAGTTCAGTTTACGAAGGGAGACCGTGAGAAACGTCCATCCGACGTCACGTGTACACGGTGTATATTTATAATTCCCTCTCTTTTTGCTGAGCTGTGGCCTGTGGCACTTACGGTGTGTGGTGTATTCCTGTTCACGATTCCATTGGAAATACAAACTGTTATTATTAGAATGGGGCCTTGATTTTATTTGATATAAAACTATCAAGTTGCCAGAATAACTAAATTATATTTCAAACGTTACTAAATCACTTTTAATAGTAACTAGATTCCATTTCAGTCACAATTAAATATTTAATTGGCAACAACACACTCACTATTAACGTCAGAAGAAATGAGTAATTGCTCCAACTGGGATAATTTGTTGTGATAACAAACATATATTGAAACAGTACTAACAATCTAATTGTCATAACTATGTATCTTGATTGTGGCAAATAAAACTTGGTATTATTCCTTAAAAAGGCTTATTAGTTACCACAACAACGTCGTAGATGACTCAACTAAACTTTTCATTTAAGGCAAATAGGCGTTTCCAGAAAAACATAATTAGTTATGGCAACAACTAATGCTTGCTGTCCCCTATCGTACTAAAAATGTTTTCTGTAGTTACTAATTTTTTAGTAACGGCTACAAATTTTTTCCCTCAGTGTATCTAGAAAACGAAGAGTTTCCGGACTCATGTTTTACGAGCAAAAATGTTTATTTTAATTTCCTCTACCATCCCCTGAAGTTTGTTGGTATGTTTATGGGACACCCTGTATAGTATTCTGTAATATGTTCTCTTTTATGTTAACTATTGAACAGTATACCAGAACAACTGCAGAAAACAATATCACCGGCTATTTCAGTCATCTCATAATTCCCACATAATCTGACTAATCCCAAGCCAGAGACAACTCATATTATCACGAAAACACTGCCTGTCTGTCGATTCTGATTGGTCTATCAGCTTTTGTGTTTTCAACGATATAACCATGGACAGCGAAGAAGAAAAGTCAGTTCGACATAAAACAATACTAGTTGTAGATGGCAGAATGAATCACTTTGGTTATATGGCTTGTTCTTTCACAATAAATGCTTTTAATGCTTCGTGAGATAATCTAGCAGAATATACGACTCTCTTCTGAATATCTTCGCATGATTTCGTCTCTCACTGTTAACTCAAAGCGACAGTATTGTCTCTAATATCCAGAACATCGTGATATTGTTGACAATCTTACTGATCCCATAATCTGACTAATCACAAGCCAGAGACAACGCTTGCTCATCGCGAAAACATAAGCTGTCTTCCAATTTTGATTGGTCTGACTTCAACGATGTAATGGATAGCAAATCAAAGTCTGGATGTAATCATGAAAAACGAAGCAAAGTCTGTCGATTTGGCATGAAAAAATAATGAATGAATCACTCATTTATATTGAATGCATTTTATGCTTCGTGAACGTGAAATAATCTAGCAAAATACCACTCTGTTCTGAATATCTCCTCATAATTCTGTCGTTGACTCAATTGTGTTGCCGTACAGTAATACCACTCGTCCTGATGGACTAGTGGTGTTGTTCGGCAACATAATAATACTCATGAGAACATTATCGTTACTTTCTAGGTGTTTTTATTTCTAGAATTCGGGCTATTTTGTGATTCCATCATCCATACCTGTGACTGCCTCTGTATATAACTGAAAAACGATAGGAGTTATTGAACATTCTTCTTGCTACATCTCGACATCATAAAATCATAGAAACTTTCAGCAATGAATGAATCATCAGTTTCGTCTGCCAATTTGAAAGCTTCAAGATGCCTCTTTCTGTATTATAGCATCTTCTGAATCAACTATTAAATACTACACCAGTATACCAGCTGTGAACAATATCACAGACGTATTCCAGGCGACTCTGGCTGAACACAATATATTTTCCTTTGTTTCCCCAGTTTTCGCCTCTCCCATTTTCCATGACCCAAATTATATCGAGCTCTGTTTAATTTCCTTCCACACCTATGAGCTCCTCCAAATATTTGTTCATACGACTATATTTCATTCCTTAAAGGGCTAAAATACTCAATTTATGGCGCTTTAGGTATAGTATGCAAAGATCTTCATAAGACTTTTATAAAATATGGGTACACAAAAGATGATCTAGATCTCAGGATAATTATCGTCACACCGATCGCAGAAGATTATATCAGGATCTCAGGTATTATTTTTTCATTAAGACGTGCTAGAATAAAGTTAATCACGAGGTGACACTGCGAGCACAGAGTTGTGGGAGAATATTTTCATTGAAGGTTCTCTAATTGTTATTTCTCTGTAGATCCATATTGATTCGTGATGCATTACACAGAAAAAAAGGAGGAGAAGAATTCAACTATAACAATAATGATAATCATGAATCGACTTTATTCATAGAACGGAAAGATGTGTTTGGACTGATGAGCTGGGAGTTATCTCTGATGGTGGAATAGCTATGTAGATCTTTGTGTCTGCTATAGCAGTGAGAACATGGTCATATATTTCGACCAAACAATGATACACATACCGTGCAGGAAGTGTCAATATCTCCAATATCCTGAATAAGGGTCTACGAGAGTCTTCATAAGCTTACTTGGCAATTACCCTGACTGCTTTACGAATTGATTATTGTTAAGTTTCGGAGCATCGGCTGGAGATAGTCCTGCACGATTCGCTGTTGCGTTCCAATTAACAGTGCTACTCCTAAAGTGGCGCATGGAGTTAGTAACAAAGCCTACACAGAACACGCAGAAAGATATGATGATGTGGTTGTGAGCATCAGAGAAGAAGTAGGACGGTGTATGTAGGTGGGTGTGGAAAACTACCAGCTGAGCGTGAGAGTGGGCCAGCTGCTTAATAGACCTCGGTCTCGGGGGTTAACGAGGATAGTTAGCAGGCCTGCCACTGCGCACATGGTAGTGACTACATTACTAGCCTACAAAACACAGCCGAGAAACTCTGAAAGAGAGCTGATGGGCGGTGCCTGAAAAGGATGTTAGCCAGCTCTCTTGAGCGAACCACATCAGTCATTGAAAACACTTGGGGTTGCAAAAAGGTCCCATTAGGGACTAGTTGTTGACGTGGAAACGTCCCCCACCAGTACCAGTACCCTGACTGCTTTCTTTTGCTGAATGGAGGCATGGTTTGTGTGGATCGAGTTACCCCGTAAAATTACGCTATGACTCAGATGCGAATGGAACATTGAGAAGTATGATATCCTCAGAACCTCCTCATCAACAACATTCTTCAACCGCCTGAGAATGGAGGTTTGACTTGACAACTTTTCACATAATATGTCAATGTGTTCAGCCCATCTACATTTGCTGTCTAAGGTGACACCTAACAGTTTAACTGTTACATTTGTTGAAACGACCGTATTGAAGAAAAATGTGATCGATTGTCTTCTGGTGTCATTTTGAACCAGGTTGTTACGGTGAGCCACTCACTGATTTTGTTGGAAGCTTCAACGTCATCCATATGGAGTTCTGTTGAATTGAGGGCGGAATTGTGAAAATTCATATCATTTATGGATAAAATGAATAGCAGTGGCCCAAGAAATGATCCTTGGGACACTCTTGATGATATCGGCTTACACGTTGACGTATTGTTATTGTATGCCACATACTGAGTTCTCCCGCATCTATATGTCTCGAAAAATGAGTAAGCTGTCCCTCGTACTCCATGAAGCTCAAGCTTCTCAAGTGAACTTCGATGAGGTACGTAGTCGAAGGCATTGATGAGGGCACATAAAGGTACCGCAGTTTGTTGGCCATTTTAGAAACCCTCGACTATATCAGACACCAATTAACGAACGATTTGTATTGTGGAGCGGTTTTTCCTGAATCCAAATTGATGATTATTTCTGTAATAAGTGTTGAAGTCGAAATACGATGTCAACCTGTTTCCAATTATGATTTCAAAAATCTCACCAATATTTGGAATTATCGAGAACGGTCGATGATAGTTTTCTGGTAAATCGACGTTGCCTTTTCTGAAGGTTGGTATTGATTTGATTTTTCAAAAAACGTCAGGAATACTCCCCTACAGAAACCTAAATTGAATAAACCTGTAAGTGAGTCAGCCATTGCATCTCTCATGTTCTCATGCCTTGGTAGGCTTGGTAGCTATCTCGCAAGCAGGTATGAACAGAAGTGTAAGTCAATTTAGATAACTCAACCGATATAATAAATAAAGTTGGTATTAGAAGGAAGAATATTCAATTGCAAAAATAACAGTTTAGGCTTGCCTGCAAAAAACCGTTCAAAGAATATTATTGCCATTCTCGAAAAATTTTATCAGATTCAGAATGATCAGAAAAAACACCATAAGAACTGCTCTTCAATTTGTACGGCCCACTCAGTTCGATTCAATTAAAAAATATGGAGCAAAAACGTTCGAATGAATTTTTCTTGATTATTGTCTTCTCTTGATTATCGTCTTTTTTTTCATGATTATTATCATTCTCTTTTGATGATTTCATTATCATTCTGCCAGATGTTGTCCATTTTCATTGGAAATATGTTCCTCTAATGTTTTTTGTCGATATGCCTTTTGGTCATTATGTTCTTAGGTCCTTTATTACTTACTGATAGAGGTTTATAAGTTACTCCTAAATAATACTTCTCATGAACACAAGACACAAGGTACTTAATTATACCATATATACAATAATAATTGTTTGATAATTGCTCTCCATTTCTATGATTTGTTTGAGTATGTTTTGATCTCCTTGTTTTAGACAGAGTTACTGAAATATAGGGTGTGAAAAGTCGAGATTTCCCAAGTTCAAGAATTTTTTGTGTCGAAACTATTCATAATTGGTCAAAACGGCTTACATGTCCCTATCTCAACTTTTGATTAACTATCTACTGATATTTAATTGGGACATATAACGGGTGATCAAGATTCTGAATTCTGCACCACCCTGTATTTGTTTCAATTAAATGTCAGTAGATAGTTGATCAAAAGTTGAGATAGGGACATGTGAGCCGTTTTGACCAATTATGAATGGTTTAGACACAAAAAATTCTTGAACTTGGAAAATCTCGATTTCTCACACCTTATATCTCAGTTTTTATAACTGCTAGACACCAAGTATGATGGATTGTTGAAATCAGCTCACCAGGGAGAATCTCAAAATGAAATAATATATAGGGTGTTCGATTGAAAAAAGTTCAACTTCAGTGTTTTGTGATTTTTGGGGACATCCTGTATGTTTCAAAATAATTTCAAATGGTAGCCTATGTTGACATGCAACTTCCTAGAGAGGAAGAATTCCAAGAAGATAAGTGGTTAGCCTTCTAGAGACCGAGGCGTTACTGGTGGCCCACCCTGTATATATACGCAGGATAAGTGGAAGGGTTCATTTTCTCATCATATTAAAAGCAGATCCAATATGCGAAATCAATTCTCGATGATTTTTTTCTCGGTCTCACCCATGTAGGACCGTGAAAAAATTTTTCGATAATAATTCTGCAGCTAGGGAGATAATGAGTGAACATATCATCTAGTAATTCTTTGGGTCCGTGAGATGGAACATTCACTTTTTACAAAAGCTCGCAACATTAAAAATTCCATCACGTTTCTGGGACGAGAGACACGAAATAATTCAATCTGTGGACTTCGCTCATTTTCACTTTGGCCCTAGACTGTTTATTACCAGTGTTTTCATGTGGACTTCGAAATTGGCTCGTGGATATGGCTAGGTGCCAAATGGCATTATGATTTCCTGATTGAACAGCTCGAATGAAACCAAGGGAATTGTGGAAGGTATCAACTTTTGAAATGATAAAGTACTGAAAAATATTCCATAATACAGGGTATTTCGTGACGAGCTCACACTATCTCTATATCCAGAATCAGTCAAGAGAATTCCATGAAAATATGTGTGCTTATATTTTGAAATAGGCTCTCTTCATTTAATAGTACATTGTTTACCGGGTAGGAAAAGCTTAACATTCCTGGGCGACTGTGAAGATTGCTAGTCGAGGCGCAAGCCGAGACTTAGCAACAAAGAGTCTAGGAATGTGGCTTTTCCTACGAGGTAAACGTACTATTTTTTCGCAAATCGTTTAAAATTCGACAGGTATTGATTAATTTAAAAAAACGCGATAATTTCATTCCCAAATAAATGGTGCTTTGAAATTCCTGATAAAATTAATTGGGTTACTATGGAAACGTATTGAGGTTGAATTGTCAAACTTGACGCTTATAAATTTAATTGCTGGTGTTCTCGAAAGTAAAATGATAAGTGATGATGAAATTTCCATTCCTGGGACTCCTCCAGGGCTGGTTGAGGCAGTGAATACTGCTTCATTAGAATTATTGCCAGAGAGAGAGAACATCTTTATTAGGGATATACCCCAAAAGGCCATTGACCGAAGTCTTTCAGCCCAATAAATTGCCAAAGAAATCAAGAGAAAAGTACGGAAATGCATACAGACGTTTTATGGATTATCGCATGAGTAAAAATACGAGTTCTTTCTCAGAAAATGTTGTAATGGCATACTTCCTAGACCTTTGTTTAAAGATGAAATCTTCAACATTATGGGCCAATTATTCAATGCTGAAGTCAACCCTTGCAATTAAACACAATGTATAGATATATCTACATACTCAAAACTTCGTTCTTTATTGGAACGGCAAGCTCAAGGTTATAGGGCAAAGAAATCTAAGATTTTAACGAAGGAAGAAATTGAAAAATTTATCCAGGAAGCTCCAGATAAAGAAAATTTAATGATTAAGGTAATTTATAAGGTTTTAATTTCTATTTAGATTATACCTTTATTTATTTTTTTGGTGGCTGTAATATTTGGTATTTCTGGGGCCTGTAGAATGGATGAGTTAGTCCGAATGACTGTACACGATATAGATGACCTAGAATCTAAACTTTTAATCAGCATACCTGATTCGAAAACCAACAAACCAAGATCATTTGTAATTAATCAGATCTACTTGAATGTTTATCGAAAGTATGTTTCGTTAAGACCAGAAAATATTAACAGTGACCGATTTTTCTTCAAATATCAAAGCGGAAAGGGTTGTAAACAAGTGGTAGGAATTCATCAATTTAGAAAAATGCCCAAAATAGTTGCTACTTATTTGAACTTGGTAAATCCGACAGAATATACTGGTCACTGCTTTCGTCGGTCTTCTGCAACAATATTGGTTGACTCTGGTGCCGACATAACTAGTTTAAAGAGGCATGGCGGATGGAAGTCATCAAACATTGCTGAAGGATATATCGAAGAATCGCTTAACAATAAGGTTGAGGTGGCAAATAAAATTTTCACAGTACAAAATATTCAACAAAATAACCCTACCACCCCGCATGTTGTCCAAAATGTTTCTCATAGTTCTGACAGTGTTCCTCCAATGTTCAATAATTGTACTAACTGTCAAATTACTGTAAATATAACAAATTGATCTTAAAAATGTATTCAGAAATGACTTGATGTTTTCAAAATATAAATTAATTCCTTATAAGCAATGTGTTTTCAATCATTTATGTAGAACACTAACAACTGTACGGAAATATCATTTCCTTACAGTAAGGAAATGACATTTCCTTACAGTAAGGAAGTCCTGACTTTTTCTTCAAGAAATTTTGACAGGAATGTCAAAATTTCCTAGCGATTTGCGGAAAAATATTTTCAGCAATGCAGTGTTGGCGTTTCTATCAAGAATTAGCAACAAATTCGTCACTTCAAACAGAATACCCTGTATATTATTGCATTTTTAAATGCTTCCTGGAGAGCTGATTTCATCGAAACATCACACTTGGGGTCTATCGGGAATGTTTACACAGATATAGGGTGTTCAAAATCGAGATATTTCAACTTTAGGATTTGTTTGTGTCAAAACTATTCATTATCGGCCAAACGGCTCACATGTTTTTATCTTCACTCCTGATTGACTATTTACTGATATTCAATTGGAACAGATACAGGATGATCAGAAATCTGAATCTTGAACCACCCTATATTTGTTCCGATTGAATATCAGTGAATAGTGGATCAAAAGTTGAGATGGGATTATGTGAGCCGTTTCGACCGATAATGAATAGTTTCGACACAAAAAAATCCAAAAGCTGAAATCTTCTCTTAAGGGAAAATCTAAAAGAGCATAAGAATGCAGGGTGTTCCGTTTGACATATCGTTGTTGCTACTACTTTCTAGTAAAAGCAGCAACACTGCATTGTCGAAAAAAATTGAAATGAGGGGAGCGTATTCTGAAATATTAGAATGCACATTTTCATGGATTTCTCTGGACTGATTCTCGATATAAAGAAAGTGTAAGCTTGTCGGGACATACCCTGTATACTTGATTGATTGATGATCAGCTATTGATTGAGCTTTGGTGGTAATATCTTCAAAACTATTATATTTCATAAAAAATTTCTGAAGGTTTCCGATAATTTGTGCACTTCAATATACAGGGTGTTCCGTATTCTGATCGGGAAGATTCAATTGACGATAGAACTCACAAAATCTAGAAGAAAATTCATCTAGATACTTATGTTTTGGAGAGAGGAGTTTTGAGATATCCAGAATTGGTTCAATCGAATGAAGTCCTACAACCCATTGGTGAGACATGTATCCCCAACAGAGTTTATGTTCGGTGGTAATACGGATGATTTTTGGAAGCTTCAAGCTCTACAAGATCGGAGTGTTTACAAGTATAGCTACATTTCAATTTTAATTTCGATACTGAATATATACCTATTGGTGAGTTATCTTTTTATATCATTTCACATGATATTATCAATCCGATTTGAAGAAGAATGTCAATTCCTTATTCCAGAATACTTTTATTTTCATATCCTCATCTTGTGTGTTTAACAAATGTAATTCAATGTTCGACGAGGCAATTAACCAGGAGAAAATTTGTGTTCTGTTGAATATTCCGAATGGCATTATATTCATGTATTTATTTATTTTATCAATATTTTGTCATGTTCTTGATATATCTGGGAATATTCCTTTTTGATAAAAAAATATAGTTTCTTATTCACAGCTCGAATTATTTTTTCAAAAGACTATTGTTCAACTTACCAGGCTTGTTCGTATCATGGAATGTATCTTTTTTCGAAACTACATCCATGATAATTATAAAATAATTGTTTTTCTATATTTCTATTCGATTTCCAAATCGATTTTTATGATTTTGACGTTAGAAAGGGAACACTTTGGGTATGTGACGGGTTGAGAGGAAACTAATATATATTCCAAATAAGAAGATACTATGTGGCCATGCTTCTGACGCATAATTCTAACTCATGTTATTTCTAATGACTGAATTCCACTTTCAATTCGATTTGGATCTCAGGATAGGAACATGAAAAAAATACGACAAATTATCTAAATTGTATAATATTACAATTTTCTCATGAAGAAAACATCAACCATTACGCCACGTCGTATGTCATAATATAAGGCAAGTATAATATTGCTTACAATATTATTCAATCAAAGCGAACGTTAATGCTCCTCTATGCTTTTCAATGCTCTTCTCTCAAGTCGGAATGGACTATAATGGTGGGCGATAACGACTGATAATCAACGAAAATTTTGAAAATTATCGAAAATTATCGATATCGAAATTATCGTTTTCATCGATATAATTAATGGTATTGATATTATCCATATTATCGATAATGATCGATATATCGAGAAATTTGCCTACCTCTACTTGCTACCCATCTTGTATCAAAACCCGACCTCGAATAATTCAGGAGTTATATAGCACTGGCGTTTTTGTTGAAGAGAAGATAAACTATATGATTCGATCCTAGAATGTCATTGCGTTCGAAATTCCCCTATCAGAATCCTCGAGAAATTCAGTATATTGAAGGCATATCAAATCATCACTTATCCCAATTGGACGTTCCTGGCACGAATTCGCTCACCTTCTGCTGTGTCAACACACGAGAACAAAAGGAACAATTGCAAGGTTCTCCATTTCCATGTTGAAAACAAAAGCAGAATCGTCCCCGAAATGTCCAAATGAGATCAGTGGAAATCTGATATTCTTTCAATGTTACCTGTATAAAAATGATCCTCCTCGTCGAACAATTTCTGTCACTGACAATCGACTGAACTTCACTCTCAGCTTTCTAATGCTGGCATTTCAAACTCAGCGATATTCTTGAGTGAATTATCTGAATTGACCTTTCGGCAGACATATTCAGAGAAAACTGATAATTTTATTTATAGAAACAGAAAGAAAAAATCCCAGAAATATATAGAAATGAATATTCCACCTCCACGAATATAACCTACACGTAGTATACGTACTGGCCACCAATTTATTACTCTATCTAGACTGCTAGTATAGTCATATCGCAGCAACCCGAAAATGTGGGGTCAGTTGCTCGCCTGAAAACGATTCTGCTCAACACGCAAGTGGTATCGAAATCAACCTACTATCCATTTTGTTCATAGGTGACGGCAAGGTTGATAGCGTCGTCTCAAGTGTTTTATTTATGTCAGTGTTTGGCCTAACGAAAGTATAATATCAAAATTAAGAGGTGATATTAATTTAATCGCTTCATTTTATCCAATTCTAAGAAATTTTGAGTGGATTGTTCTTTGGTTTGAGAATTCCATGAATAATAATTAGGGTTTCACGGGACTCTCGAAATTCGAGATTTCTCGTCTCGTCTCGTCTCGATTTCGAGACGAGATCGAGACGAGACTTACTTTTTTTTTCGAGACGAGATCGAGAAAAGCACTTCGAGATTTTTCGAGATCGAGAAATTGTTTCGAGATTTCTCGATCTCGAACTGCAGACTGCAACTTGCAATATATCTATTCAATTAGTTAGGTCTATTACGGCTTCGTTTCTTTCATAAATAACATGAAAACCCAGTGCCCTAACACGGCACGGACTGTACTGACGGATTCATCACATATCACATAATTCCAAAGATAAGTAAACAAACAACCCTTCTGCATCCCGCTACTGAGTGTTGTCAGTGTGAGGGAGAAATGAGAATGAGTTCAATGAAAATCATTATATTTTTATTAGATTCAAACAAAAATTTTAAAGTTTTGTACAATGCCATTTTATATTTCTTTATTACTATAATTGAAAGATAATTATTATTATTATCAGTCTGGCCTTTCAGAGTAAAGAAATGCCATGAAGGAAAAATGGCATAAATTCAACTTTATTTCTATTGTATTCTTTAAAAATTTTGGTCGAAGCTTATTACTATATCACTTCGGAGGATATTCTTATGGCAGACTTATGGCACCATTTTTGCATATATTTCACTATGCAGTACTTCGACCCCTACTATTGAGATAAAATAATTTGCTAAAAAATTTTTTTTTCGAGAGACGCCTGTTTCGATAAAAAAAAATGAGTTTGTTGCTGTTGCTGTTACATCATTCTTCACGAACGAATAAACAATTTTAAACTTCTACCTTTCGTACCTAGGTAAATTTAAAAGTATGGATGAAAGATTAGGTGAATTGAAACATCATGGATTCGTTAAATTTTTATTTTTTGGAACAATATTCTTTATTTTTGTGCTGATGCTCGGTTTTTTTTATACGTGGCTTTTAGTTCATAGCATATAGCCTCTGTATTTTGACGTTATTTTTTTATAGAGAAAATTCAATACCCTGTATTTTTGTGCAGTCTTATAACCTATACATAGCATTTTTTAATAACGTTCAGTTTTTGTTCTCGAGACTCTCAAAATTTCGAGAGTCTCGAATCGAGATCGAGAAATTGTCTTCGAGAAAAAGATCGAGACGAGAGTTTGTTTATTTCTCGTCTCGATGATCGAGACGAGACGAGAAAGTGCCTTCGAGACGAGATTTCTCGTCTCGATGAAACCCTAATAATAATACTAGAAGGTATTTCTCTTCATCACTAAGTTTGTGGGCAATGAATAATTTATAATTTTAATTTGCTTTCTTCAGTTGATCAAGGATTCAGATTGCATGGAATCATTCATGTTCTGTATATTCATTCAGCTGTGAAGAATGTGAGTTCAGGCGTGAGGTGCCATACCTGCTCATCTATTTTGGATTGAAATTTCACTCATTCAATGATGACTCTGAGGATGAGGGAAATGAATGGTTTTAAGCTATAAGGAGACCATTGGATCTTAGCCACTCAGGAATAATATGTTCAGACTATCCACACCAGACAGCTCCCTGATGCTTCCAGGCAAGTCCAAGACATAAAATCCATATGCGAATTCGCCGTTTTTATAATAGAAGTATACTCAAATCTGAGTATTGGAAGCTATGAGACCTGAATACTGCATATTTTATTCATTTCTCACTATACTTTATGTATGGTTTAAGAACCTTCCATAGTAGACCCCTCCCAACCTGTTACCTTCGATACGCCTATGTTCCTCGAGTTCATATGAGTGTAACATAACAGATCCTAAATGAGCATGAGTCTCACCAGTCCGATCTCTGAGTGGCTCACCTTTCTCCTTATAGAATTGGTGGTCTAGATTAGTCTATAAGTCGGTGCCTAAGAATAGTCCCATTTGGTGAAACGTACTAAACTTTCAAAGATTATGCTGGAGTTGAATGATCAAAAACTCGTGAATTATCATAATCATTTGGATATAATATATAGAGTTGAATGAGAAATTACATGTGGAAATTACGTATGATACGCCAATGTCCTCAATATAACCTAAAAAACAACAAATGTCAGAAATCTAGTGTTTATCCCCAGAAACGGATAAACATGGAATTATAATAACTGTTTCACAAACACTAGAGGAGACGAGGATCTGTCCGTACCCTGTTAAGATGACAAATACGTCAATTTACATCAAGGAACCCTAGTCTCTATGAGAACTGTCCTTCATATATGGGGACATGATCGTTCAATTATCTTCTGAATGATATAAAATCTCGAAGTAGCCAAAAGGGCAAAAGGTAAAACTAGAAGATACTGTTTGTAGAAATTTTGATCAAAGGTTGTTATCTACAGTACTGATGTAGATAATGTAGAATTGTAATGTTACTAATTCATGTTCAGAATGTTTGTGTATTATCATCTGTTGCCCGACGTATCCTATATCATTTTTGATCATGAAGGACTCAATGGATTTTCTATTATTATTATTATTATTATTATTTTTGGTATATTCCAGATGATATTTCAATATTGTTCAGTGTAAAATCTCAGATTTCTTCTGACACTCGAGTTAACCATCATCATAATATCTAGCGCAACTTACCTGTTATTCAAAATCAATGAAAATATTTCCAATTGAAACTGATTTGTTAGAGGGAGCTTTATTTTTTTTGCGTGTAACAAATTTTATACGCTCCCCTTGTGTATACTTCTGCTTACTCTATCAACTCGAGAAATATATTCATGTTACTCGAAACCACCGATCCAATTTCGTAAAATGGAGCCATTTTGTCGAGATAAACTTGTCTGAATAATAAAGTCGAGTTCATGCTACATTTGTTTCGCCTGCTGAACATCTGGATGGAAATTCTTTCCAGAAATTGAAGAATTATGTTTCGATAGCATAATTTTTATACTACACAGTGAAAAAACAATAACACCAGTTCACACCAGCTATCATCCTTTGGTGTCTCCTGAGATCCTGATTATTTAAATGAGAATTAACACTGATATTTTCAACACCATCATAGTGATAATTTGATCGGTTCGTGTTATTCAACACCAAAGTGGTGTACTATACAATCATTTGGCGATTATATTTTGACACTGTATCTGTCGCCTTCTTGGCTTTTACTGATAATATTATGATATGCGAATATATTTCGGATATTCTTCTGTTGTGGAAACACACTTATTGAGTGTTTTCACGCTGAGAAGCGGGGCTTTCTTGTCTGCAGTGTTGAATAACACGACTCTGATATACTAACATTAGTGTTCAGTATATGAAAGGATCCATTGTTGTGAGAGTTGAGACATTTCAAAACATCTCTGAGCTGATACTATTTGAAGGCTGTCGAGAGACGAGCGTCGAAAGAGCGCTAGTGTCGCCATCTATCAAGATATTTACTCAATATTCTTACATGCAAAAAACTTATACTTTTATATTCGATTTTATGTTTCAATCTGGTTCGATATAAGTACTCTATATAGCTTCGCTATCATAAAAATCACATGTAATTGATGAATCAACTTGAAATTTATTCAATGCATTATTATCACAAAATCATCCGTTCTTATGGTCACCTGTCAATCTGGATACCAGAATACATGGATGATGATATACCAACAGTTTTTATCCATTCTTCAATTGGTTGAGATTTTTCAGGTGGTTATTTCAACATCAGCAATATTATTTATTCACATGGAAGAATGCAAGACGATGAGTGAATTATTTTAGCCCCAAATCTCATGATTCATACAAGGTTTTGATTTATTCGTGACTGCTCAGGGTGTTACTAGGTGTTAATTTCATATAATATGTGTATTTTTTGCGTTAACTTGAATAATACCACTATCGAAAGTAATTACTTCTCATCCTTTTGGTGTTTCTTTTGAATGGATATTTCAGAACCGCTCTAAATTACCACATCCGTGTGATTTTTCACTATAAAGGTATGAATTGACACCACTGTACACGGTATCATAAAATTTTCAATAACATTGATATAATATTGCTAATCAAGTGTTGATTCAATCGGAGTTATTTCTGGAATTCACTCGATTGAAATTACAACCCACAATATTTCACTGTGTAGATATCACAACTTTTCAACCTTCAATATTAGAATATATTTCTATTTGACCTAGGGAGTGTTAACAATCATAAATTATTTTGATAGGCATCCAGAAGGGTTGAGAAATATGAATTAAACGAATTGATTTTCGAGTTCATTTGTAGTCATAAAGAAACTGATTTTGACGAATATTATTTCTCTTATTCTTCACCAGGTATGCAATAGGAATAACGCTTCTTCTCGAAAATCCTTTGGTGTTAATTTGGAAGCAGTAACTTTGAAAGTACTACTGTATAACTTAAGGTGAGCTCTCAATTCCGCTTTTTAGCTTTTCGCGTCACGCTGTCTGATTGGTAACGCGTAATTGAGAATCGCTGTACTGTTTTTTATTATTTTCTTCATCAGTTCCTGATGAGAATACTCATCATTATCTGAGTATACTGAAAATATGAGATACCTGCAAATACAGAGCTGTATTAGATAAGTATTTCATTTGAAAACGGCAATAGCTTAGTGAAAATAGAAAAATTAGGTGATACTGCAATAGTTTACTAACCATGAGATTACTCTCAGAAATATCTCCATTTTCATGAAAAATCTTGTGTTGTAAGAATTGATAATGAATATTGAGGTTTCTGGAACATAACCTCAACTCAACACAATCAGGATGCATAAAGCAAACGCTGCATTGAGACCTCACCTTTAGAGAATTTGATTCAGGTATATCCAGAAATCTCGATCATTGTGTGAAATTATTTAAAAACAAGAAGACTAAGTACGTATACGTAATCGAGAAAAGCGGATGAAACAAGAAACATATATGCACACTTGAATAGAGAATCATTCCAAATACCTACAAGAATATGAATTTGTTTTATCTCTTGGAGCGCACGAAAGAAAATTCTATAATGTTCGGAGAACATCGTGCGCTCCTAAGAAGGATAGGGGAAGGAGCGTAGGTATTGGGTTTTTTTAAACTTTTGGAGGTTATTATTTCTTGGCAATACTACCATTGGCAAAGAATTCGAAAGCTTTGCGGTTCTATACAGACGAACGAGTGTTGGTGAAGTTTTGTTTGACATATTTTGAGGTTGACAACGAACGGATGTGCTGACTGGGCTTGTCGAGTTCGTCTGACTGGTAACGCTAGTGATGGAATGATATCAGAGATTTCTGAGGAACATTTCTCGTGTAAGTATCTATAGGAAAGTGAAAGGTCGCAGACTTTTATACGGTGTTCTGATGGGGTCAAAGAACTAGTGAGTGTGGCATCACTCACCAGGCGAATAGCTCTTCTCTGGATGGAATTCAAGAGCATCAAGCATTCGTTTGGAATTTTTCTTCAGGAAAGCTTTGTACAGTAGAAGGATGAAGGCATTCATAGAAATATAAGGATTGAAAAAGTTTCTTGCGTATTTTCATGAAGAGCGTCTACTTTTGGTTGAAACATCATATTTATTTAGAAGGAATGCATGTGCTCTAGTCTTGTGTTACTAAAATCAACAATTATTATTCTTTCATAATTTTTCATCACTTCAAAATTGACACTTTTGTATATGTGAAATGATTACAATTCTCATAAAATCACAAAAGATGTATTAATCAATTACCAGAAACTATGTTGGAGAATACCACAGATATTATTCGATAAATGAATGAAAATTCATTTTGAATTTGCAGATATTTTCAGGAAATTAGCATCATTTCTTCGTGAAATTCGACAACAAAAAGATCGAATTAACAAACTTCCGATTAGAACAAAATTACATTTTTCACTGTTTCTAACACCCTGTGCATCTACATGATTTCCACATTCAACAGTTTCCTTCATTGTACAAGAAATCGACCTCAAACACCTAACGGAAGCAAGAAAACGGGGAGTTGTTGCCGGAGAGAACGTTATAACTCACTTTTTTGGCACTTGATTTAGCTAAGGGCGGATATCTCTCGACCCTTCGAGAATTACATCCTCCTACAAGTGGTTTATGACCTCGATAGTGCCCTTTTCCCATTTGTTGCCGCATAGCGTAGAGATTTCCAGTTTCTCAGATTGCGGTCGGTTTCTGATTAAATGCTAAGAAAAGGCGGATTTGAATAATAACATAACTCTCAAAGCGATATTTCATTACTGCTTCTCTGAGAGGACTGGCGAGATATGCAGAGTCTCGCTTCTTTTTGTTTTGACATGAATCATGAGCTGGAGTCATGCAATACAACTTGAAACTCATAAGAAAAGCATATGCCTGAAAGACAAATCTCAATTGAGAGTGATATATTTGTCCACCCTCTTATTGTTATAATATATGCAAAGAAGACGAATCCTTTTCCTGAAAGTATTTTGATAGAGAAATTTCAATGAATAACTCGAATTCATAAATACTGTATTTTTTTATGTTCTGGTTCCCACGAAGAGGGATATCCTGTAATATTCAGAGAACATCGTGGGAACCAACGGAAATAAAGTAGGAATCTTCTTGAATTTCTGGAGGTTTATATTCCTTGGGGAACACTTCCCTTTGCAATGTATTCCAGAGCCTCGCTGTTCGTTGGACGAACGAGTCTTTGGAAAAAGATGTTCTGCAGGTCTCCAAAGTGACCACGAAGGGGTGCGAAGCCTCAACTTGACAAGTTAATCTCGCGGGGACAGTCAAGGGAGGAACAATTGTTGATATTCCAGAAGAGCATCGTCCATGAAAATATATCTATGAAATAGAGCCAGGTGGCTAACTTTTCTACGGTGTTTCAGAGAAGTGAGTGAGTTTGTGAGCGAGGCATCCTCGGAAGCATCACCCACGAGATGAATTGCCCTTTTTAGACAGAATCCAACAGTTTCAGGGTATGTTTGGGTGCTGCACTTCAAATATGGGAACAGTATTTCAGGACAGGTCAGATCTGTGCCTTATAGATCATAAGCAGTTATCTGGAAGTGAAGTAGCTCCTGGCCCGAAACAGAGAACCAAGTTTTTGAGGTGCACTTTTAGCAATTGATCTCACGTGATTTTTTCAAGAAAGGTTATTGCTGATAGTAATACCAAGCATCGAAATGGATGACTTCAAAGGTATGGTTACTCCTGACAAGCTTATGTTGGGCACAGTAAGATCGGCTTTTATAGAGAAATGGCATGCTTGTGTTTTGTTTGCATTGAAATCTACCTAGTTATTGGATCCCCATTTGAGAATTGTTGCCAAGTCCATATTTATGTTGTCAACATTTCTACCTCGTTCATTTCTGATTTGCCTGGCTGGTATTGGAGCCCTGGAAGAGAAGGCGGTATGGAGGGTACTATCATCCGCGAAGCTGTGTACTGGACATATGTAGGTTAATCGAGCGAAACATAGAAAGAACGTTATAAGAAACAGTATAAGGAAACATGAATATTAACTAGAACTTGCGGAAGAATTAAATATCACTGGATTCCAAATATAATTACATAAAACCAAATATTCCATAAAGAATCAGATGAAAGTGAAAGTCTCATTATGAATACTCCCTATTTCTTAGGAGAGCATAGTAATATCACTCTTGTTATACAAATGATATTCTCTTCGATGCACTAGTGCTGAAAAGTTACTTTCCCGCAGGATATTTTTATGCACTGGAACAGCGTTACTGTCATTTTCGATTCAGTGGAAATGCCACAATGTGATCAAAAACTTCTGCGTTATCACCAACGAAGTCTTAAGAAAGGTATGAGAAGCTATACACGCGTTTTATTGAATGGTGCAACAATAAAGAAATGAAAAAATGGAATGAAGAATAGGTATTTTTGGCTCATTTCATAGAAGTGTCTGGAACCTAGAGACCAAAATCCTAATGGGCCTGCTGGCTTCCGCAATGAACCAACATAATGCGTCAAACTGTAAGTTCACAATAGCTATTACTAATAATTAATAGATAGAGAATATATATCTCTTGTTAGTTGTTCCTATTTGCTTGAATAATTAATTGAACGATTCAATCAATTTCCTACGCTTGTAGAAAAAATATTGCTCCTAACTTATGCGGAAAGTTTCTTTCCCGCACTCGACTGCTTGCCCGAACTCCGCTTCGCGTTGTTCGTGCCAACGGCAGTCACGTGCGGGAAAGAATCACTTTCCGCACTTGTTAGGAAAATTACTATTCCGCACGCTCCTAGGAATATAATATATTTGTTGTTAAAAATACCGTATGTGGGTTAATCGAGCAAAACCTAGAAAGAAAGTTACGGAAGACGAACATAAACTGAAACTTTTGGTGATATAAAATATGGTTAGATAATAATCCTCACATTTCAACGGACTTCCAAACAAAATGACATAAAACTTAATATTTCATCAAGACCAATCGTAATAAGTTCAAGTGTATGTTGTACCATGTTAAAATTGAGCATGCCACGCTGTATATGTAATGCAATTTCTTTGGATTTAGAACACAGTTTTTGTTGTATAGTTTTCGAGTTGATAGCAAAAACCTGGCGGTGACAATGAATTCATTAGGTCTACGCCTACGCGTGTGTAGTATCGTCTGCGTTTTATATCGATCGCATTTTTGAATTCGGAAGCAGTGTTTCTTTCCGAAACTTTTCAATGAACAATGCCTTTATTTAGTAAACATTTTGGGCTGTGATTTGTGATTGTGATTTGTTTCTCGCCTGTATCTCTGCATCACACCGAGAAAGAATCAGAACTACTGACCGTAGTGTTATTTCTAGAAGATAGTGTGGAATACCCAGCCCCACCAATAAGGTTAAGGGTAAGTCTTTATTTGTTGTTTAGTTTTGATAATTTTGCACTTTTTTTTTGAAAATTTTTTTTTGGTACTTACGTATTTTTGTCTGAAAAACACGAATTTGATAATGAAAATGTGAACAAACCATCATTTATTGAGATATTTCCGGATATTTCACTATAAAGTTACCGGTCTCGCAATTTTGTCTAATGTCTAAAAAATACATGTCAGCTCACCTTGGAAATCTATCTCATCCTGTAGTTCGTTTTCGTAACTTTTTTTGTTTCTCTCATATTCAAACCGTAATTCATGGACTTTCATCCACTAATGATTGATGACATGAAATTCTGTTAGGGCTTTGTTCTCTTAATTTACTGGTTTAGAAGTAAATTGCCCCTTGTTTCATATTATGAATATAAGTGGAAACAATGGCGTTTCTTCAATTCAACGCTCAAGGAACACCAGGGAAGCAATTAATTATCTAGAAGAATGATTTCCCTTGGAAGTATGATAAAAACGGGTCTCCAATCTCCTGAGACAGGAGGAATCCTAATACTTTAATAAAACCAATTCTCCAGAATGCAGATGCATCTTGCAATAACTATACATGGTGATCCACGGTGGATGGCCTATTAGAAGTATCTGGAGAACGAAAAAACAGAACATTCTGAAAATTGGGATACTTTGATAATTGAACATTTTCTATCCATCTAAAATATTTTCATAGATATAGTGTTGCCACTTCAGAAACAGCTAGCAACTTCGTCATTTTAGATGGAGCACCCTGTATTTTATTGCATCTTTAGATTCTTCCTGAAGAGCTGATTCCATCAATGCATCACACTTGGGGACTAACAGGCATGATTACAGAGATATAGGGTGTTCAAAATCGAGATTTTTCAGTTTTAGGATTTTTTTGTGTCCAAACTATTCATTATCGATCAAAACGGCTCACATGTCCCTATCTCAACTTTCGATCCTCTATCTACTGACATTTAATTGGAACAGATACAGGGTGATCAGAATTATGAATCTTGAAGCACCCTGTATTTTTTCTAATCAAATTCCAGTAGATAGTGATTTAACAGGTGAGATAGGAACATGTGAGCCGTTTTGATCGACAATAGATAGTTTCTACACAAAAAAATCCTAAAATTGAAAAATCTCGATTTTGAACACCCTATATCTCTGTAATGATGCCTGTTAGACCCCAAGTGTGATGCATTGATGAAATCAACTCTTCAGGAAGAATCTAAAAATGCAATAAAATACAGGGTTTTCCATTTGAAATAACAAAGTTGCTAGTTGATTCTGATAGAAGTGGCAACACTGTATCGATGAAAATATTTTAGACGGATAGAGAATGTTCAATTATCAAAGCATCCCAAATCTCAGAATTTTTTGTCTTTCCGTTCTCCAGATACTTCTAATAGGCCATCCACCGTGGATCACTCTGTACAACTTTTATTTTACTTCATTTTATGTTTGTTAACGGAGAGACAAGATTAATTGGAACAACAAAATATGTCGTAATCTATATCTATATTTTAGTCATTTTTTCTTGTTGAACCGTGCTCAAGATTGCATTTTTCCAAGCGTGACAAAGTAAATCATTTCCTTCAAGAAAACAGACCATTTTGAAATTAAAGCTGTCAAAATCAATGATTGCTTGCTGACATTTATATTTTTTCAAATTGACGAATATCTGTGGAATGTGTGACAAAAAGAAACAATTGTGATGGAATCATCAAAATGACTCAGTTTTTTCAAATGGAAAATATATCATCAACAACAACCGAAAAGGTTCATCAATCATTCGCAGAACCGAGCCAGAGAGCTACTCAGCCTCAGCAAACCAGAGCTAAAGCTTATCACAGGCTTTCTCACAGGACACGGCCCTCTGAGGTACCACCTCAAAAAGATGGGCCTGGCGGAGACTGACACTTGCCGCTTCTGTAACAATGCGACCGAAACCGCGGAACACATACTTTGCTCATGTGAAGTATTAGTCCGCCAAAGGCTGAACCACCTACAACAGGTCTATCTCACCCCTGCTGAAGTGGAAAAGTCAACCGTCATAGGAAAATCGTAGGCTTCATCAGAAGTCTAGGGTTAGAGGACCAAAACTAGATAGGGGTAATCACAATAGATCTTCTAGGTCGCAGTGATCGAGAGGTCTCCCAGCCTATACGACCCATCTACAATCTACATCACTCATTTGGAAAGTAAGGACACTTTTCCATTTATCTGTGTATGAGTTTTAATATATACAGTGTGTCCCGCTTTTTCTGAATATACCCCAATCTCTCAGTAATTAATGCTGAAATTTTGGTGGTGATTGTATGTTAGAACAATGAAGTATTCAACAATTTCATTCACCATTGGCGTGCAATGTTGAGGGGTACAAAAAAAGACTTTATTGGACAAAAGGACATTAAGGCTTATGTCCAATAATTTTTATATCAGATTCAGAATCAGCATTTCATGATTGTATGCTATTTTTTTAACATACAACCACCATCAATATTTCAAGAGAATCGCATCATTATTTACTGAGATTTTAGGGTGTATACTTCTAGTCATAAAAATCAGGATTTTGAATTGGGGATGTTTTTGGGAATGCTCAATCCGAATCTGATGGAAAAATTTATATAAAATAACCACATATATTCTTGTCCCCCAAAAAAAAACCTTTTTTTAACCACTCAACATCGCACGCCAATGGTAAATGAAAATGTCCACTATGCCAAATACTTCATTGTTCTAATATACGTTCACCACAAAAGATTTAAGAAAATCGCATCATTCATTACTGAGATATTCATGTATTCATGAAAAGCGGGACATACTGTGTATACAGGGTGTAAATTTGAAAACTTTCAATGCGAATATCTCGCGAAATAAAAAAGTTAGAAAATCGCCCCTTGGCAAAAATGCTAAAGAGTTAAGGGGAACTAGAACCACCATATTTCAGTGAAGAGATGAGTCACCCTGTCAGCGCAACACACCCCAACTTTGAAATGTCAAATGGCACTACCTCTTTTGTGATACCTCAAATGAACGGTCTCAGTCAGTAGTATTCACCTGTACAAGACTTCTTTTCCACCTACTACAGGGTGTACGAAAAACATCAATTCGAGGGTCTTAATTTGAAAACTTTCAATGCGAATATCTCGCTAAATGAAACAGTTAGGAAAACGCCGTTTGGCACGCATACTACAGAGTTAGGGGAAACTAGAACCACCATACTTCAGTAAAGGGATGAGTCACCCCGTCGGCGCGACACACTCCATCTTTGAAATGTCAAATGGCACTACCTCTTTTGTGATACCTCAAATGAACGGTCTCAGTCAGTAGTATTCACCTGTACGAGACTTATTTTCCACCCACTACAGGGTGAACGGAAAACATAAAGTCGAATAAAATAAAATGCAGAATGCCGATATATTCCAAGAGATGTGTTCCAAAATGTTAGAATGGCATTTGAGCATCGATTATACTATTGCTTACAACAAAATGGAATGCATTTTGAATATCTGATCAAATAAAATATCCTTTTAACACAATTCATATTATTTTATTCGACTTTATATTTTTCGTACACCCTGTAGTGGGTAGAAAAAAATTCTTGTACAGGTGAATACTACTGACTGAGACTGTTGATTTGAGGCATCACAAAAAAGGTAGTGCCATTTGACATTTCAAAGTTGGGGTGTGTCGCGCCGACGGGGTGACTCATCCCTTGACCGAAATATGGTGGTTCTAGTTCCTTCAAATTTACACCCTGTATACTGTTCTCATATACAGTGTGTTCCACTTACCATGCTCACCATGGGTATCTTTTTAACGGTGAGAGATACGAGGTCGGTTAAATGACACCAAATGTGGAGTTTGTCAAGGCCAACTATAATGTGAAAAAATATTTTGATATAAAATCTATTCGTTTTTGTTTTATACGCAAAAACAGATTTTGATCATTTTCATGTCTCCTCCGTAACTTCTTCATTTATGAAAATAATCAAATAGGAATTTCACATTCTCATGGCAGTTTTTCAAAGTGATTTCGAAAAAAATATGAAATTTATACCAACTCTTCTAGAATTTGAGATATCAGTTACAAATAACTTTTTTTTCTCTTACAGATGATATGTCGCAGTAATAGTTTTGTGTTGAAAACAACGGAGTTATCGTCATTTATACAAAAACAAAAAATTATTTGGAAGCCGCCATCTTGAATTTATAAATTTTAACAAAAAAATCATGATTTCCGACCTCAAAAACCCCCACTTACCAATTTTGAATGGAATCGGACCAAATCTTGTCCGCCATCAATTAAAAAAATGGCTGCTCCAAGATGGCGGACAAGATTTGGTCCGATTCCATTCAAAATTGGTAAAAGGGGGTTTTTGAGGTCGGAGATCATGGTTTTTTTGTTTAAATTTATAAATTAAAGATGGCGGCTTCCAAATAATTTTTTGTTTTTGTATAAAATGACGATAACTCCGTTTTTATCAACACAAAACTATTACTTCGACATATCATCTGTAAGAGAAAAAAAAGTTATTTGTAACTAAGGCATAGTGAGCTATGACCTTTATTTGAAAAACTCAAGTTGGTGCTGATATCTCAAGTTCTAGAAGAGTTGGTATAAATTCCATATTTTTTTCGAAATCACTTTGAAAAACTGCCCTGGGAATGTGAAATTCCTATTTGAATATTTTCATAAATAAAGAAGTTACGGAGGAGACATGAAAATGATCAAAATCTGTTTTTTGTGTATAAAACATAAACAAAAAGATTTTATCAAAATATTTTCCCACATTATAGTTGGCCTTGACAAACTCCACATTTGGTGTAATTTAACCGACCTCGTATCTCTCACCGTTAAAATAAAGATACCCATGGTGAGCATGGTAAGTGGGACACACTGTATAGGGTTCAGGGTTCAGCACCCAAACATTCGGTGATGCTCTTTCATTCCATCCAGAGAAGAGCCATCCGCCGGATGGGTGATGCCACACTCAGTAACTCTTTGACCTCATTGGAACACCGTAGAAAAGTCGGTTACCTTCCACTTTTCTATGGATACTTTCATGGGAAATGTTCCTCAGAAATCTCTGCTATAATTCCATCGATAGCAATACCAGTCAAACGAACTCGACAGGCCCAGTCAGCACATCCTTTCGTCGTTAACCTTGAAATATGTCGAAAAACACGACTATAACAAAACTCGTTCGTCTATAGAAGGGCGAAGCTTTGGAAATATCGGCCAATAGGAGTATTCCCAAGAACTGATAACCTCCAGAAGTTCAAAAACAAAATCGAACACCTACCTCCTCTCCCAATCCTTCCTAGAGATGCCAAATGTTCAGTGAAAATTATAGAAATTTGCTTTCGTGCGCTCCAAGAGATAAGAAATAGTATATTACACACCGAGGTGAGAAGTGATTCATTCCTGTCGTGAGATTAGTAAGTTAACCGAGACGCAAAGCGTCGAGGTTAGCTATATTTTCGAGACAGGAATGAAACTTCCTACCGAGGTTTGTATACCATTTTATTTGCAACCATCATATTTTGATCAAAATCAATAAATCTATGTTTCATTCTGAACATACCTGAAAATCTATCATCTATCTGTACTAAATAGTCTAAGATAAAGAATAAATTTGGTTTGACGGGAGTATGGTTGCAGGAGCTTCAAAAATATTATTCTGTGCCTCGGTGTAATAAAAACACAGATATGGTGGATAATTCATGCTTCTGAATTTGCATTCTAAGTTTGATGGCACGAGCATATCGGCTACTTCAGTCCGGGCGGAAAGATTATTCTCACGTGCTGCGGAAACATCGGAATCGCCTTAATAATAAATCTGCACGATGTTGAAGAACAAATGTTTTTTTTTCTGTTGTTTAGATTTATGATGTAAGTATGTACCTATTAGGTACTTACTATTCAATAAATAATGTTATTTTTGTTGTAATATTGTCTTCCTACATCTACATTATACCTAGAAAGAAGGTAAAGGTAAATATCCCGTACTAGACTGGAACAAGATTATGCATGACGAAATTGCGATACATTTGCGAGACTCTCGTACGAGACGCGAGACAAGACGAGACTGGAGGATGCGAGATGAGACTCGAGACAAGACTTCATATTTCATCGGCGAGACGAGACGAGACTTTATGAAAGTCTTGTCTCGTTGGTCTCGTGTGAATCACTACTTTGAATAGGCCGAGCTCTTACAATAATGAAAATAAAAACCTTCAAATAACGATCGGCTCGAAGATGAAAATATATGTCGTGTTTTCTATTCCGAAGATATTTATTCATGCTCCTCCGAGCTATGGGGTTTTCACGTTTCTCCCATCCTACCAACTAATCATACCTCTTGTCAATATTTTATCATATTCTTGAGAACAATTGAGAATTCCATCATTTCATCCAGCATTGATAAATTCCGTTCGTTGCGGTTCTGTGAAAATTATTACTCAGGTGAAATGAATTCTCGTCGATTCAATTTTCTATCCTTCATTTCTATGATATATGACGTATCGAATCAATTCTGTATTTTCAAGATGAAATCACGTTATCTACAATATCCTTCTTCTACTGTAACCTCATATAGGAAATCCCATCTGATTGCTTGGAGACTCATATAAGCCACCTGTAGCTCAAGTTGATGGAAAATGAAAACCGTATTTATTGAAGATTTCTGTGGGGTCATACACATTCTTATCGTGTGTGTTCAAAAGATATAATCCAATGTTCGTCGTGGCATATAGCCAGGAAAGCGAATGTTTTCTTTTGAATAAACCGAGAAAGAATTGATATTTTTATCTAATAGAGAATGCGAATTCTCAATGTATTTCTTTATATATACATTCTCTATTGTGTTCATAATTTTATCTGAGAATATTCTTTTTCAATAATAACATTCGACTTCACCCACTCAAAAAAACTTTACAACTAACCTATACCGGCCCTGCAAACGTGGCTATCAACATTTTTAACAGTTTGCCAGGAAGTGTCAGGAGTTGTACCACTCATCTCAAATTCAGGAATAGCCTGAAACCACTTAGCACTGAAAGTATGTTTTACTCACTTAGTGAGTTTTTCGACTATGTTCCATTAACTGTTTTCAACTTTCGACTATGTTCCATTAACTTTTCAACTTTTTTGATAATATTTTATCCAAAATTCTTGAAAAACTCATATTGTTATTGAGAGTAGGTACTCATTAGTATTTTCATATTTATTGTAGATATAATCCTGACGAATTGTATACAAGTATTAATTCTTATCGATCATAATAAACTCATTCCACTCTATTCTATTTTAAGATAAAATCCGATGGACCAGTTAAAAATTCGACACGTTGTTTGAATACTTGTAGTTTAGTTGCAATTTTAAAATTCTTGGACGATTCTTGTTTTGAATGTTGGCGTGCAATTTTATTCGCATGAAAACTTTCGTTTTATGGATGCCCATCTTCTTAGGAAAGGCTGAAGATTGCATATGTCCGGAAAATGCTCCTAATTTGATGTATTCAAATTGAAAAGTTTTTGCCGGAAGTATTCGGCGTTTGTTACGACAGCTTGTTGCCTGATCATTTCGCGAATGACATTGTTCATCAAAACATTTTAGCCCTAGGAGAGAAGTTTTGAATCAATGTCATGGGCAAAATTTGAACAGCGAGTTGGAGTATGTCAATCGACGAATATTTCTAGGAAAATAAGCATCCCGAGTTGAATTCGTATGAATAGATCATGATTGAGACAATAAACGAACGCCTCGTGAGAGTTGCGAATACTAGAATAGAAGAATAGAATAGAATTTATTCAGTATTAGGGACAGCACATTACATTATGTTTAATACAAGTCAAATACATACAGTAGAATACAAATAATTATAAAAATCAAGAAGCCTCTGAGAAATGTACATAATTTCCTTATCTTCCCTTATTGTGACAAAGGGATATAATTACTTCATTGATATCCTCTATTTTATAAGGTTTTATTGTGACTAATATTGATTTTATGGTTTTTTTGAAACTAGTGAAGGTTTTGATTTGTTTGATATCGTTTGGGAGCATATTATAGAACCTTAAGCACTGATAACAACCTTTCTCAAAAAGGGATGTCTTATGTAGTGGAAATGAAAATGTTTCTTTCCGCCTCATATTGTGAGAATGATTATGTAAGGAATCATTGAAAATATGTTTGTTTTCGTATAAAAAATTGACACATTCAAGGTCAAGTCAAAAGATTGAGATTTTTAAAATAGCCACGACAAGATTCTGAAGTTTTCAAATAAGCCAGAATACGAATTGACCTTTTTTTAATCACAAATACTTCTTGACTATGTGAACCACCCCAAAAGATTATACCATAAGACATGATTGGATAGAGATGTCGAAAGTAAGCTGCCTCGAGAGCATCGTGATCGACAACTGTCCTAAGTGCTTTCAGAGCATAACTGGCCTTACTGAGTCTACCACAGAGCAGTGATACATGGTCTACCCATCCCATATGTTTATCAATGGTAACGCCAAGAAATTTCGCAGAGTTAGCATATGAAATAGCACTATTATTCAAATTTATGTTTTCTGGAAAAATCTGTGAGTTTCTGCTGTGTCTGAAGAGGATGCAATTTGTTTTAGTGATGTTTAATAGTAGAGAGTTCTCATGAAACCAGTTGGAGACTTGAGACGTAACTTCTACAGTTTTTCGACTTAATTCTTCAAAACACTTGTCAGCAATCAGAATGTTTGTGTCTTCTGCATAGTTCGTTGATTTCATAGAAGGACACTTGACAACATTACCTAGATCATTTACATATATGATAAACGATAAGGGACCAAGCACACTGCCCTGTGGCACTCCTATAGAAATGGTTTGTGTACCTGAAAAATGATCTGTTGCACCATTTTTGATACATACTTTCTGCGTTCTATTACTAAGATAAGAAGAAAACCACTGCATCCATCATACTGGCTTCCAACATAATTGACGTTGTAAATGTCAAAAAGTTTATCGCTACGAATCGTATCGGTCAATTCGGCTCCTGTAATGGTCGAGCGAGTCTCATAAATTTAGTTAAACAAAAAATATCGCTGGAATACAGGAGAAATCTAGAAAATGGCCGATTCTGATTGGTTCTTGAGAACAAAAATGGAATGGTCAGAAATATTCTTTCATGGAAAAATCATGTCTAAATCGATCGGAAAAGCTGTTCCACAAAAATGTCTCATCTCCTGCGAGAAGCAAAAAAAATTAATCCGAGTGCTACCTTATTACATATAGAATTTTCTGCTTTCATTTGAGGTTGTATACTTAGTCCTCGAACCTTTTCAGGAGGATAATAAAAGGAATCAAAGATGAGGCTAGTAGCTAATGATTCAAGTGAAATCAGTGAAGGAGAATAAGTGAAGTTGATTCAGGCACTTAGGGGAGTTTGGAAATGGATAAATCTTCCGAAGTATTTCGTTCTAAAAGTGGAGAAGATGATGGAGAAAGCAAACTCGAGAAAACAAACTCTCGAAGTCGCCTACACAAGTTCAGTGTAATGTAATATGCATTAAATCTTGCTTTATCAGAGTTTGATACTTATTTCAACAAGTCAAATGGCCTTCATCACTTCACCGTTCAGAAAGCAATACAGAGAAGTGCACAGAAACTGCCAACTTCTGAATCATTCGAGACTGGATGTTGAAACTAGGTGGGTACAAGTGAACCAAATTGCTCATTAATCGACAAAACGATATTTCGACTACGAATCAATCTACCATTGTTGTTCATTTTATGAACATTGTGTGGAAATGACTTTGAGCTTTTTATATTTCATGACCATTTCATTCCACTTTGAGCATTTTGGCTATTTCGTAGATGAAATTACGCCAGTCGGGCAACCAGCCACTCCCGTATGGGATTTTAGTTTTGGAGTGATTCTTTCCTCTGCTCTACTCAGATGGCGTTACTTTCATTTCGTCGATGAAAGACGCCTCGGGGTGGATATAATGCCAACTTTATTTTTGTTTGGCTAGGCTTCGTTGAGTCGGCGGTCTTAGGACTGCTGGATGGATACTACACTGCACTGATGAGAGTCAAAGAGCTCGAAACCGGTCTGTGGTTGTCTAGCGGCCTGGCTAAATCGAAATCAATAGGCATTCAGGAACGGAATCACTTGTATCAGTACTCGTTCATACGAGTCGATGCATGTGGTATTGCGTGGTATTAGCCAGGGAAGTAGTTGTTTTTCTTCCGAAATCTACCATTGTTGTTTATTTCATGAACATTGTGTGGAAATGACCTTGAGCTTTTTATATTGGAAACAATATTTGTTCTGTTACTTCTGGTTTCACCAGAGACCACCCCAACTTTTGATTTTTCAATGACATTTTTGAATGACACACCCTATATTTCATGTAGTAGTAGAAGTAGTAGTTTATTTAGCAATATTCTGCTACTCATTCCATAATCGGTTAGGGATTATCATGATGAGCTCAGCGATACCGGGTTCCGTATTGCAGCGTTGCCACAGCTCGCTCTATTGAGCGAGATCTCGCTTGTTTTGTTACAAGTTCACTCTCTTGTTCCTCTTTGTCAAATCTCGGTCGTTTTCACCTATTTCAGTAGAAATCAACACACTCAAAAATTCTGACATTTTACTTAACGATCAATTAGACCCCAATAGTTGACCACTGTTGAATTTGTTTTCTTAGTAGGAATTATATGTATTTGTCATCAACCCTTTCATTTCAATGTATTTTAATGTAGACATTGTGCATAATTTCCGAAAATAAAGGTTAATCGAACCTGTCCAGAGGCAACTAATCCTCTTTGGTTCATTGTACTAGTATATCACCTCTTCAAGTAGGCCACACCGATTAGGTGCGATATATTTTTTTTATGTTCTGGTTCCCACGAAAAGGGATATCCTGTCATGTTCAGAGAACATCGTGAGAAACAAGGAAAATATGTTAGGGATTCTTCTTGAATTTCTAGGGGAACACCTCCCTGGCAATGTGTTCCAGAGCCTCGCTGTTCGTTGGATGAACGATTCTTTGGAAAAAGATGTTCTGCAGGTCTCCAAAGTGACTACGGAGAGGTGCGAAGCCTCAACTCGACGGGTTAATCTCGCGGGGACTGCCAAGGGGGAACAATTGTTGATATTGCAGAAGAGCATCGTCCATGAAAATATCGATAAATTAGAGCCAGATCGCCAACATTTTTACGATGTTTCAGGGAAGTGAGGTAGTTTGTGAGCGAGGCATCGCCCACGAGACGAATGGCCCTTTTTTGGACAGAATCCAACAGGATATGTTTGGTTGCTGCACTCCAAATATGGGAACAGTATTCCAGGACAGGTCGGATCTGTGCATTATAGATCATAAGCAGCTGACTGGAAGTGAGATAGCTCCTGGCTCGAAACAGAAAACCAAGTTTTTATAATGCACTTTCAGCAATTGATCTCACGTGATTTTCCCAAGAAAGGTTATTGCTGATAGTAATACCAAACATCGAAATGGAAGTCTTCAAAGGTACGGTTACTCCTGACAAGCTTATGTTGGCATAACTAAGTTTGTATTTTTCCGAAGTTCAGCAATATTGGCATGCATAGATATGGCCTACATAAGCAATAAATTCAATATTTCTACCAACTTGACAATCGACAAAATAGCCTGGTTATGGGCAACCGAGGTCCCTTCAAAAATCATAATTGATCAACTGTTTGTAACTCTTCAATCAACTATAGCATGCGTTAATGTGTTCAACATATCATTTATTGAATTAGTTTCATAACCATTGGGGATAACATTTTGTATGTAAGTACACTGAATCGTTCACCTACTTTCCATTTGGATATGGAAATGTAGAAAATTATTCAACTAAACATTTTAGTTTTCTTCTAACAATTAGATTTTTATTAAAAAGTGTACCTATTACATGAGAGCGGAGAGATATATTCAGCGTAATTATAAACGACCTTTCAGAACATTCATGCATGGAACATGAATAAACATACATTTGTATTTGCACCATTCAAAACGAATTACTCGAAAACTGTAGCTTGCAAACTTTTGTTTGTGCAACATCCAACATGAGAGGAACTCTTCCTTTTATCGCGAGCCTTTTGTTGATAATTCATTCAGACATAGGGAATAATATTGCATGCTTCGAACAAAGGAGTGAATTATGGACCAGTAGGGAATACAGATTTATCAGAGTTAGAAATTATTTCATAATGCATGGATTCAAGAGAACCATTAACGTAGAATAATACTAGACTGCCTACAGTAAATTGAGCTGTGAGGTTTGGAACAATCAGGTGTGGACACAGACCATACTTAGGATCAGGGTGAGCAAAATCTACATTGAATCAGAAATATTTCCACACGAAAACTGATACTTAGTATCCGAAATTCATACAGTCATTATAGGACTGTATGCATACAGTCATTATAGGACTGTAACGCGTTTCTGTCATTATACTACGCGAAGGCCTACTCCAAATATCCTCTAGCATCGTGAATCCATTCCTCTATCATATATACAGTGTCATTCATAAAGTCGGAATCATATGGGAAAAACTTTCATTAATGACTTATTTTGAAATTCGAGTTGGACGTCAAGTTTTGCTTCGAAAAATATGAAAAATGGCCTACTCAATCGGGGTCACGTGACTTTCGCTACATGTCAAAAGTGACATTTCTTCAAATTAATCGCTGAAAGTGGGCTTATTTGTTCGAATAACGAGAAAGTTTACTTGAAAAAGTTGTTTCTATTTCAATTTTACATATGTGACTCGGATTTTATCTTTCTATTACATTCTTTAGATTTCGATATGTTTTAAAAAATTTCGAAATTTCTGTAATATTAAAAAAATTTTAAATTCGATAGAACTACTTCATACCAGTAGCTTCATCATGTTACTAACTTTCAATTACTAATTATCACTAATTATCAACAAAAATATGATTTTCTTCAGAAAATGATAATCTCCTCTTCAAAATTCTGTTATGTTTGATGCAAACATAACATCAAAATTCTGTTATGTTTGAGTCAAGCATTTAGAAACGAAATTCATTTGAATTTATTTTTTCAGTACTGAAAAGATCAGTTTAAATGAATTTCGTTTCTAAATGCTTGACGATATATCAACTTTGCATCAAACATAACAGAATTTGGAAGCGGCTATTATCATTTTCTGAAGAAAATCATATTTCTGCCCATAATCAGTGATAATAAGTAATTGAAAGTGAGTAGCATGAAAAAGCTACTGGTATGAAGTAGTTTCGTGGAATTAACAATTCTTCAAATATTACAGAAATTTCGAAGAATTAAAAAAAAAATTAAAATCTAAAAGTTGCAATAGAAAGATCAAATTCGGAAAGCATATGTAAAATTGAAATAGAAACAACTTTTTCGAGTAAACTTTTTCGATATTCGAACAAATAAGCCTACTTTCAGCGATTAATTTGAAAAAATGTCACTTCAGACATGTATAGCGAAAGTCACGTGACCATGATTGAGTAGGCCATTTTTCATCTTTTCTGAAGCAAAACTCAACGTACAACTCGAATTACAATTCTCATATGATGCCGACTTTATGAATGACACTGTATATAGTCACAAATAATGATGAGATTCTTCAGCGTATAGGCACAGTTCGCACTGTCCTACAAAATCCGATAACACCCGTGATTTGTGCATGTATTCTCGTTCTTTAGAATTGGGATGATCTGTCAACCTATACCAGGTGTCAGTGGTGTCACAGAATATCTATTCCTTCGATCATCGATTCCAATGAAAAATATCATTCATTTAGAAAATTAAATAATGGAAAGTTCCACGATTTCATATCAACACAAGGATCTATTATTTGAGAATAATCAACATGGAAAGTCGATCACTTCCGGTTGAACCAACCCTGAAATTTCAAATTCCGAATGAAACCTTGTTTTTTCAAGTTCTTGAAATCTTTCCGGAATTATCTCCCTAATGATAACACTCTATTATTCACTCGAGATGGAAAAGAAACCGTTAATTGAAATATAAACAAATAAATTGCTCTTTCCTTCAATAGCTCGAAATCTGCATTCATCATTTGATGAGAAATATTTCTCGTTATATACATATATAAGAATGTCTTTGAAGTACTTAAATCGAAATGAATGTTGAACACTCTCAGAGCTCTGGAATAATTTCGCTTTGAACTTTCTCGTCTTACATCAACTTGATTGTGAAATTATTTTGAATGACATTGAGAAACTGAGAAAATGTATAATGATCCATCACTTGAAAAATGAAATATTTCTAAAATGAAATTACCAATAATGTTTATATTGAATCAAGAATATTTACTCATTTTTTCTGCAATGAATAGGATATTCCGTTGGAACATAACCTGGAAATATTATCTAAGCTGCCATACTATCGAACATCCAATCGCCTTGACGATCCAGACATAATTACAATCATGTGACCTGGCGATCCGATTCCCTCAACATTCCAACTGCAAATGAATAAGTAATATAAGTATTACATAATACAAGAATGCAAACACAATGACCACAATAAAGGCTTATTCGCTTCGTGTGTCATCGTAACGGATTCGTTCCAAAATCACGAACAAGTATTCTAAAATAGGAAACCAGCATACTATTACAACCCAGTGAGCACAAAAACATCTCAGAGATGTTAAAAGTACGAGATTTCGAGACATTGAACCTCCACTGCGATGTTCTGTTCACACATGAATAGAAGTATTATAGAACAGCCAATGTCCGCCGCAGGCGGCAATTATCGAGATGTCCTTGATATGTCACAAAACTACCTTCTCCCTAGTTTTTTTAAAGCCTCTTCATGGACACAACAAAACATTTTCAACGCGTCTTGCGCACATTAAATCGCTGTGAAAAATCCATTTTCGAGGTACTTTTCTGAAACCTTTTGTCAAAATAAACTTTTGCATTAGGATTCCATTTCCCTTGACTGAAAAAATGCATTAAAAAAAGATTGAACATGAAAATATTTTCTTGATATGAAATTACCTTCTTAATCGGTTTCTTAGTAGTGCTTACTACACACAGACATATAATTGGAAATAGGCTTACCAATTTTTGAAATGTTCTCCACAATGCATAATTTTGCAACTGCGGAGAAGCTGTGTATTGATAAATTTGTACTTTCATATATTGATTACACGGAGGCACCGAACAACACATCTTGCATCTGATGGTCATTATTACAAACTAGATAAGTCTTCTAACACAATAAACTTCACCAAATTCCTTTCTGTTCGTTAGCAGCGTGATGTAAGCGTGATACGCTGCAAACGCGAATGCCAATTGCGAACAAGAAGAACAAAATCGAAAACAAATCAGAATTCATCGTATTGTGACGTATGCATGAGACGTTGTGGTGGGGCAAACAAGGAAAGGACACAAAAGAACAAAAACAATACTTTCAATATCCTTCGAAGACCTCTTTGGGAAGTGCATATTACGCCTCAAAAAAACATCCTCATGCCTACATTTCTAAAACATTCCAAAACATCCAAGGGATACCTCTCAGTAGGCAAACAAAGAAATGCCACAGAAGAACAAAAACAATACTTCAATATCCTTCAAAGACCTCTTTGGTCAGTGCATATTACGTCTCAAAATAACATCTTCATGCCAACATTTTCAAAACATCCCAAAACATCCCAGGGATGTTTGTGCTCGCTGGGGACTGGCGTCTATTCTACTAAACGTATGGTATTCATTGCCACACTATTTTTTCCAGTGTGGATGATAATTAGATGAACGAGTACATAATTTGATACACTCAAGGGGTGTAGTTAGACGATGTTTCTCAATTGCCTGATAACTGATAAAAGAAAGTTCTCAGTTTCTTTGACGAATGCATTACCAAGTCATCTAATATAGAAGATACCAAGAAACTTGAATCAAACTTGTCTTATACTCACTTTCTTTATCTGGAAAATTCGATGGTCACAATCAAGATTTTCACTGAACCGTCAGTGTGTTGAATTGTGAGAGACCAAATACCATTGACGAGCTCAATAAGTAGCACAATGCGTCCGGCATTTCCCTGTCAAATTAACATATCCACTTTGTATTGAATCTAGTAATATTTATATTGACCTATGTCAAGCAAGGAAAATGTTTCTGTTAGATGTACAATTCAGGGAAGGATATCCGACCTTCAACTTAACCCACAGACTTTCCGAAGGTCTCTTCAATTTATGATGTTCTTCCCTTTAAATGTACCGTAGGAAGGTAAGAACTTTTTCGCGACTTCTTTAAAATTGAATGAATTCTTGCATGTGTAAGTATACGATATTCCCGAAGGTAAACCGCAAAAACCAACAGACTTTCTAACTAATAAATTACTTCGCAGATTCCTCTCGTGAAAACTCCTGTTCAACAAACCGCAATGAAACCGCATGGATGGGATGAAGGAATTTCTGAGATTCTCATTTCGATTTACTTTCATTCATTGGGTGAATGTCGAGGTGAATATTTTTCAAGTTGAAGAACCATTCATTCGTCCTGTTGAGGGATTACTAAGGATGAACCATATATTATAGAATATCCGAAGTAGAAAGCTATATTATAGCCAAGACCGATTTCAACCACATCCTTCAGAATATGTCCCGATGATTAATGGATTCATTATTTCTCAAAGAGAGTTACAGAATAGCTATTTGTTCACAAGAAGGCGAAAGGTATTTTCAATCTATCTTGTGACCGAAAAACAGACAAGGAATGATCGAAATATTGATGGAATAATTTAGACTTATTTGTTTAGGAAAATAACACCATTACCTATTTTGGAAAAGTCCTGGAGATGCTATATACAAATAGTTCATCAAGAAGGTGTTCAAAAAGAATTTCATTTGAACAATTCTAATCGAATTACTATATAGAATTATTTAAACCAATTACTGACAAGGTCCCTTATTTTTACTTCAAGTACTAACTAAATTCTGTCGCTTTCGGGTTTTAAACCACATCAACTTCAAATGTGATGAAATATTAAGTATGACTTCATTCTTATCATTCGAGACCTGCATTTACTATACATAGAAACTTTGAATTGATGGTTGATATAATTGGTATACATGTTTGACACTAACTTATTGTTCCATTATACAGGGTGTTTCATAATTGGATGTCAATATTTGGAAAGGCGATTCTTGGACCCATTCTAAGAAGAAAGTTTCATATGAACGTATGACCTAAACGTTCTAACTTTTGAGATACAGGGTGTTGAAGTTCTCAAAATTTAATAGTTTTATATCAATATCTGTAATACCACTTCAGAATTTTCAATGAAATTTGGCATACATGTACTATGTATCAAGAGGCATCAGTTAGTGTACTACATTTTGTTTGGTTGCCACCAGTGGCGTTCGTATGGAATTTCATATACCTATTTTGGCAGACATTGATAGTACGCCACTGATTCATCTCGAAATTGAAATCATCCCTGAAATTCCCAATCATTTCTAAGCAAATTTGATCACCACAATTTTTTCAATCTGATGCACGGTTTTCGCCTAAAAAATAAAATGTTTACTACATGATAATGGCAATATTGTTAACATGACATCACAAAGTAGAGAAAGAGATTTCATTTTTTAGATAACATTTCAGAAATACAATTCATAGTTTATGAACTTCGTATTCGTATTTGGTATTTTGGAATTATAACTTGATTGTAGTAGGCTATATTAATTTTTGAGAACTTTACCACCCTGTATTTCAAAAGTTAGGACGTTTAGGTCATACGTTAATAATACGTTCTTAGAATGGGCCCAAGAATCGCCTTCTCGAATATTGACATTCAATTATGAAACACCCTGTATATCGCTTGCCTCCCAAAGCTATGTTCTCTGCTAGCGAGTTTTCTCTCGAACTGGTCTCTCTATGTAGTGGTCGACGGAGTTTCATTTGACTCTCTTATCATAAATGCTGGTGTTCCGCAAGGATCAATTCTAGCACCAACACTATTTCTACTCCATATCAACGATTTGTTGGAAGCAACTTCATGTCCAGTACACAGCTTCGCAGATGATAGTTCCCTCCTTACCGCCTTCTCTTCCAGGGCTTCAATACCAGCCAGGCAAATCAGAAACGAACGAGAGAGAAATGTTGACAACTTGAATATGGACTTGGCAACAATTCTCGAATGGGGATCCAATAACTTGGCAGAAAAGCCGATCTCACTGCGAGCCCAACATAAGCTTGTCAGGAGTAACCATACCTCTGAAGACATACGTTTCGATGCGTGGCATTACTATCAGCAATAACCTTTCTTGGGAAAATTGCGCACTTTTAGCAATTGATCTAATCGCTAAAAGTGCATTCCAAAAACTTGGTTTTCTGTTTCGGGCCAGGAACAATTTCACTTTCAGTCAGCTGCTTATGATCTATATGGCACAGATCCAACCTTTCCTGGAACACTGTTTCCATATTTGGAGTGCAGCACCCCAACATACCCTGAAACTGTTGGATTCTGTCCAAGAAAGGGCAATTCGTCTCGTGGGTGATGCCTCGCTCACACACGCAAACCCACTCACTTCTCTGGAACACCGTAGAAAAGTTGGCGATCTGGCTCTATTTTATAAATATTTTCATGGACAATGCTTTTTTGAAATATCAACAATTGTTCCTTCCTTCCAGAAATTGAAGAACACCAATTCCTAATTTATTTTCCTTGATTCACACGATGTTCTCTGAACATCACAGGATATGCCTTTTCGTGGGAACCAGAACATGAAAAATACAAGGTTGCTTGAAGGCAATAGTTGCCAACTAACAATAATTATCGATATTTCCCCACCATATCGTGGTAGGTATATACTATTAGCAATGCATTGTTCGTAAAACAGTTTCAGATTTTTTTTCATATCGAGGGACACATAGGTAGTTTGCATTTCAATTGATTCTACTGGCAGTAGAAACGGTTTGATGATTGATTGTAAATCACCTTATTAGCTATTGAAACTTGATCACATTCGAAATATTCAACCAGTAATTCCTATAGCAATCAGATCATTATCAAGTCCACAAAATGTATATTGTTGGCTACTAACAATACTATAGTTGACAAAAAAATGTTGAACTAATGACCAATATGACCTGGTCTATAGACTCTGTATTAAATGACCTCAATGACATAATTGGTACCTACCAAAAGTCATCACAGAAATACTCTATATTGATCTATCATTCAACTCCGATCAATAATTTGTCAAGAGCAGAAGCAACATGAACAGAATGAACATGTAAAGAGTATAAACATAAATGGTCATAGAAAAAAATCAGTAGTTGAGCAAACACAAACGCTTTTTGGTCGATTATCAATTATCGCATCATCACGAACAAGATCGATTGATGTCTATAATAACATGACATCGGAAAACAATGGAGAATCATTGAACTTTGTAAACAAGGTCACGTGAAACAGTGTTCTGTAAACGTTGCTATTAAATTAATAGACACCGGCAATCCCTGAAGATGACGTATGGGTAGGGGAACTTAATTGGTATAGGTTCGATCAGGATTTATGATGTGATAAAATGGGAAATTTGGGTCAATTTTATCTGAAAATATCCTGGGTGAGCTCAAAATTATCAGCTATCTATGATCTATAACATTATAATTGATATTGATTTTTAATTGATGGAAGTTTTATGATCAATTTATGTGAATAATTCAGAATAGATATTTGGTATCGTAAGCAATAATTTCAACTTTATTTTGGAAAATTCCATATTGGTCGACTAATTCATGCCTTCTCATTTCAATTTTATAGTGACTCGTTATAAAATGCATAAATCGTCCAGAAAAAGTCTTATTATAGAGGGTGACTCATCTAACTTGAGAGTACCGTGTATAGGTGCGAAACCATGTATTTCAGAAACAAAGAAAACTCGTAAATGAAACTTAATCACCTAAAATTCACAACTTATTTTGTCGTAAGCACTTTTACATGTCCATTTCCACTTGAGTAGAACGACCTCCCTCACAGCTGGTTTGACATTTCATGTCTTTTTTCAGTTTTTTGACATTGATAACGTAGTAATTGTTGTTTTCATCATTTTTTGTGATTTCAGTTACCTGTATTAGTATATTACACAACAAATGTTGTAATAAGCGAATTTCGCACGAATTGAAATATTACGAACGCTGCAGCGTAGCGGCGAGTGTGTCCATGAGTAGGTAATTGTTGATGTGTGTATACGTTGGCCATTGACCGTACGAGAGGTCATTTCAGCCCATGTGTGTTCTGTGTAGGCTTCGCTACTGACTCCATACGCCACCTCAAGAGCAGCAGTAATAATCGGGTAAAATAAATAGAATTAACACAATTGAAAAAATGCCAAGAATCATTGCAGAATATCTTGAATTAGTAAAACCCTGAGATTTTTACAGGACATTGTTTTCGGCATTTCATTGTTTTCCATTTAGCGAATAGAGGCGGTGAAATCCTCAGCAGTTGCTGAAGTTTACATAATATTATGAGATTCTGTGAAGAAAAAAGTTGAGTCAAATGTTTAATTCTCAGCCTCCAACTTTTACAATACGTACGGAAAAGGCTGAGATTTGAAATCTTTGGAGTCGACAAACTCCAACAGAAGGAATTGATCATATCAAAGTGGACGGACATACTGGCCCTGATCAGATGGTCAGGGAGATTCCTAAAGGAAATCTAGGTGAAGGGAGCGTAGATATGTGGAGTTAGCAAAAAGGGCCCATCGGGGACTACTTGCTTGGCTATTGCCTCCCCACCTACTACTACTCTTACTACAATTACTACTACTACCATTACCAACTTTGAAACAAGATATTCAGCGTGTCTTAATAGAAGTCTACGCTATCGTAGTAGTGTAGACAGGTTGTGCTACGTCGATCGACTCTGATACAAACTAGGAATATTGCTTCGCATTCACTCCTATTTCCCGGTGAATCCTTCATCTTCTGTCTTCCTCGAGCAAATGTAGTTTGCAAATTTTTTATCTCCTTTTCCACATCTGCTTTATCTATTGCCAAGGCCACCGCTATTTCCATCATCATATCATGTCTTTTGTTTTTGTTTCTGTATTCCATTTGAGTGGGGTCCCTTTTTATTTTATGAATTAAACAGATGAGACTCAATATAACACAATCCCTTCCTGAATCACATTCAAATCAACACTGACGTACCAAACTGCCAACTCCTCGTTCGACGTCTATCACAATCCGTCCACATATTTTTCATTCGACCAATATCCTTTGATGAAAATCGACAGTTTTGGATTCTCAGTCGACGTCGATCGATGTTGATCGACGTTGACTGGAATGTCGATCAACGTCGATCGATGCGTCTATACATATTCAACTTTTCAATTCAACCATATCGATCGACATCGATCGACGTCGACTGATCATAATAGGATACACGTCCGTAAAGTGACTTTTTCGCTGACGCGTCGCTCTGAAAAGTATCACTTCCCGCACTTGTTAGGTAAACCACTATTCAATTCAGCTACCGCGCTTGGGCGTGACGAAATGCTTGTGGAGAAAGTCGACCTTGAAATGTTTGAAACCAAGTTAGGAAAATTCCCAAATTTTCACCAGTGAATTGGCTATTGGTAATTACCAGTGAGCAAAAGATCAAGAACCTCTATTAAACCATACATTTATTGATAAGCGACTAGCAAGTTATAGCAATCACTCAGTAGTGGGTTGAGATCTCGGATCAAAATTCTATCTACCATTCCAGTGTTTCACAGAAATATTGCTGACGAAACTAATAACCGTGTGAAAGAGAAATAATGCACCCCAGGAGTTATAAGGAATTGGAATTCAAAGAGCGACACGTAGCAAAAAAGAAGAAAGGAGAGTAATCAAATAACTTCTCATTTACTTCAAAGAAAAATATCTCATTGAAAAAGGACATTCATCACTGCCGCCTTTTCCAAGAGGAACGAGGGCTAGAGAGAAAAACAAAGACATATAAGAGTGAGAATGTTCCACCCCAACATCAGGAGATAGCCCAAAAACATACCAGTGAAAAACAAGTAGGTGGAGAAGACAAATGACTCCTAATAACATCTTTGTAAAAGTGACGTGAACGTATATCCAAAGGATACGGCCGTTTGTTTCGTTAGGAGTAATCTGCATCAGATATTCAGATGTATATGAATTTTGGCTTATTTTTTCTACTCGCATAACTTGAATGACATTTAGTGTACGGATATGTACCACGCTAAATGATCGATTAATCACGGATTGATGATCTGTGATTTATTGAAAAAATTGAACACGTTACCATGGCGACACAATTTACTAAACACATTACCATGACAACAGAGCTTTTTAGACACACCTCCAGTCGTTCGAGTCCTGTTCGGCCTGTTTATGGTAGGAGCTGTCAGCTGTCATTTTCAAATTTTGTTGCAATCAGAATTATTCAAACAATTTTTGCTTTTGGGTGTATGATAAATTGACATTCATCATATAGGGCGTGCGAAGAAATTCTGAATTGAGACTCTATCACGAATCTGCGATTAGAGATAAAAATCACAAGTTTTTGGAAGTTTTCAAGCTCATCAAGATCAGAGTTTATGCCAGTATACTTCTCCTATACATTCCAATTTCCATTTCAATGCTGAATATATTGGTAAGTTATATTTCTTTATCATTATATATTATTCATCCAATTTGAAGAAGAATGTCAATTCTCAATTTCGGAGGATTTTATTTTTTATTTTGAATGTTCATCAGATATAATTCAATGTTCGACGTGGCAAATAGCCAGGAAAGTAGTTGTAAAAAATCAATTGTCTCAAAATTCTCACTCATGTGTTGTGGCTTATTCCTCATACTACATGTAAGTAAATGATTATCATATGAATTCACGCTAGAGAACATTCGAACTAGTAAACTTGACAACAAGGCGCACGAAATATCTTGTCAGTTCTCAGCAAGCACAATTTTACCAGGTCTCCAACATTGAATACCAATAATTCATCATCAGTCCACTCACCCATTGTCACTTCAATGTCAGAAAACGTCAATTGACACTTTCAGAAATTCAATTGACTATCCTGATATGCAATCGACGCTTTCTGGAATTGAATTTACTATTCTGGAATACAATTGGAGCTTCCTGAAATTCAATTGACTATTCTAAAGTACAATAGATTAGTAAATGAAGGAATGGAACTCAATCATTTTGAATTATTAGAAATTAACACACTAAAAAAATTTTACATTTCACCTAACGAACAATTATTATAACTCAATAGTTACGACTGGAAAATGTGCTGTATCAACTGATAATGAGACTCATTAATAATTTCCCTTCATTCTGCTTGAATGCACATTTTTTTTTCCATTACATCCTCCAATGAATTCGATGAATCCAGGTTTTGATATATACGATGATGAACACGACAAAAATTAATTATAAAGAAATGAACCATCAAAATTCCATACTCTTTCTAAACTACCGATTCTTAGATATCATTAAATATGATAAAATTTCTAATGAATAACTCGAGCAAACATAACCTGGAATTCAAATTCAATCTCGGTTTGCACAATCCTCGGGTTTCACCATGGACTGAACTACTCTTCCCTAAAGGGTCAAGTATAAACTTGAATTATTAATAAGTCAATTGTGCACCTACGGATATGACGACATCGTCAATTTCCTATCCGTAATTGATTGTTATGATTTAACAGGATACCCATCATGAATATAAACAGCTCAAAATTCATTGGAATGAGATTCTTCCCTTCTGATTATACATATAATGGTAAAGCCACAATAGACCATCACGGGTCGATGTAGAGGGCTGAATAGATATACTCACTTGTAACCTAACCTAACCTATATAATGGGACAAAGGAGTATACGTCCAAAACTCAGGAACAAACATAGTACAGTAGAATGTTCAACATTCATTGTCTCTTGTTTTAACAGAGGAAGCAGTGATTTCTACCAAAAGTTGCTATAAATGCTCGATACTGAGTTGGTGATAGAAGAAGACCAAATTAACCTCAATATTTTCTCAATCTACGTTGTTGTTGTTGTTGTTGTTGTTTAGTTAGTCTAAGGTTGAGAGTAATAGACTGGTTTCACAAGACCTGCATTTTCTGAATTTTAAAGAAATATTTTAAGTGGGTACGTCTCGTCATAAAAATTCGTGATACAATGTGCATAATGGAGGCTCAGAAAGGCTATAAAATCTCGAATTTCCTTGTTGATATATAGGTTACTTAATGGCGAGGTCGAGGTACCTATTTCATATACGAAGGATCCTTCTGGAAAGGAAGAATCGATGTTCCATAAAACTAGTGGTTATGGTAGCTATATATCACTGTGATATATTTTTCGAAGAAATTGGAGGGAAATATCTATATAGGATGCGAATATCCAATTTAGGTCACGAATACATGATGCAGGAAGAATTATTTTCATATACAGTGTCATCAATAAAGTCCGTAACATAATAATAATATAGTATGAAAGTTTATTATTGGAGTAATGACATTTTTTTCTCAGGGATCTATTATGCATGTTCGATATTTTGGAAATGGATTTCGACAATCGTCACGTGATAACTGATGGTATGGCAGTATTTTGTAAAGAATGAATAATAGAGTGGCAAAAAGTGGCGTTAGATTGCAAGGTATCGAAAAAAATTTGTTGAATATAAGTTCCACTACAAAATAGCGTAAATTTCGTAGTAGAGATTACGCCAGTCGGGCAACCAGTCATCGTATGGGAATTTTCTTTTCGACTCAGATGCGTTGCTCTCATATTGTCTATGGAGGACCCCTCTGAGGGAAAATAATGCCGACTTGATTTTTGTTTGGCTAGGCTACTCTTAGTCGGCGGTCTTAGGACTGCTGGCTGGAGACTGCCCTGCACTGATGAGAGTCAAAGGGCTTGAAACCGGTATGTAGGTGTCTATCATTGCCTGGCTATTCGTTTACACGAGTCGATGCATAGATTTCGGGAGGATGTAATTTTATGTTCTGCGTGGCATTAGCCAGGAAAGTAGTTGTTTTTCTCCCGAAATCTACCATTGTTATTCATTTTATGAACATTGTGTGGAGAAATCTTTGATATTTTTGTATTTATTGAATATAAGTTTCTAGAAGAAATATTTCTGATACTCTACTATGGAAATGTATGGCTAAGCAATAGCAATAGTTTATGCTAGAGAAAATTCGATGGAATCCGTATTTTTGCTTCAATTGCAAATTCCGTTAGTCAAAATGTCAATAGTGAAACGACGCGGTGCATGTTTGGTTGCCTATTCCATAATTGATCATTGATAGACAAATTGATCGTTAATAGGGGTCATAACCGATCAATTTCGTGTACACTGATGAAACTTGTCAATACGAAATCGACGGAAAAATATCTTTGAAACTGTTTTATGATTTACATAACTATTAGGTTGGGTTAGGTTTAAACGTGAGTGAAACCATGTCAGGCACTCCACTGTGGCCAATGGCCTATTGTGGCTCACCCTATGGTGAAATTCCTCACAGTATATCTAATCTTTTGACGAAATTAAGGAGTACGCTGGGAGAACAATTTATCTGGTTTACTGGCCCTACTGTTGTATTGCCAAAGGTTGACAATCTGATTCTGGCCGCTGCAGGGCATGTACATAAAATGTGTTCAGCTTTCATCCTCCTCCATTCATAGATCGCACTCTGCATCTTGTGTAGGTCCGATTTTGTGCATGTGGTGTTTGGGTTTGCAGTGGTCAGTGAGAAAACCTACTATAACTCTGAGATGTGCTCTACTGAGTAATAGTAGTTTGTTAGATTCCTGTTTGTTCCTTGTACAAGCGATTAATGCTTTGGAATGGGATAGGCCCAGTAGACTACGCCAATACTCGAGTCTTTTGTTGTCCCTAGGATGTTATAACATTCTTGACAGTGATATATGCTATACCGATCACCGGTTCTGGGTAAGTGAACGATGTTTCAGCCCCTCCCCCATTTGCTAGGACGTCCGCTGTTTCGTTCCCTTCTAGGCCCGAGTGACCTGGTATCCAGACTAGGTTAACGTTATTGCGTTGTGAGGATTCTCTGCAGTTCCATACTGCTCTGGATTCAAAGCAGTTGGATACAAGTGCATTCAGTGCTGCTTGACTATCTGAAAATATTTTTATTGTTTTTCGTGTGTGGTGCTTCCTTGCACATATTTCAATGGTGTATACCTCTCTCAAAGTTTTGGAGCCTTCGGTATATCAACATTCATTTGCCCTACATAGGTTTTAGTTCCATTCCGAACCTATTGTTCTCTTTCAGGGAAGACCACAGTGTAGGACGTGTGAAGGTTGGTAGTTCTGAGCGTGATGTCTGAAGGCTTTCACAGAATGTTTTGAGCTATTATACCCTCCAGCATTTTGCTGCTTTTCATGACCACTGCCTTCGATAGACGAATGGCCGTTTGATGGAGTCTGTATGTTGATCATCATGCCTCTCTCTCCAGCATTATGTGGAGAAGAAGTAATCCGAGGAAGGCTCTGTAGTTCGTTAAGTTTAGACTGGGCCATTTTTTGTTGGCCTTTGCTCCACCAGACTACAGAGCCATAAGTGATTATTGGTCACGTACAGCCAGTATACTTATTTTGGTGACATGTCCCACGTTTTACTATATAACCTGAGGCATGTCCAGAATGAGAGGCTATATATAACTAGTACTGGCCAGTTGATGGGCTGGAGTAACTGATTTTTGATTTTTTTCTAGACCAAGCAAAGGATTCAACTTGGTATAATCATGGATAATAGTCTACCTCTCAAAGTACTTTCCTGACATGACCAATCTCTGGATATTGTGCATCTATGTATGGTAACTTCATTTATTGGTGGCAAGTCTACATCTCGAAACAGGAGAACAACTTCGCATTCAGTTCACGCCCTATCGAATCTTCATCAAAATTTCGATTCTTTTAGTGATTCAGTTGTGAAGCATTTTCTTCAGTTTGCAACAACACTAAGTTTCGAAATGTGAATACGGCTCAGAAACTACATTTTCATGCGGATGTCTATAAACACTGGCGAAAACAAAACAAATATAAGTTATGGTGGAAAATTGCTTTGATTTGTGCAAGGGATATCTGAAAATCAAAGTCAACACACATCTTGAGCAATCGTTATGTTGAAAATAAATTAAACTCTAGAGTTTTGTCTTGATTTCAAGCAACCCTCAAAGGTACTTGAGAATGAAATTTGATTCATACGCTGGATTCCTCTTTCCACCAGCTTTTCAATGACGGGTTGAGAAGTATCAGCTACCCTAGAGGATCGATATTCTTCATATTGCAAAATATATGTGAATACACTAAAACGTCGACGTATCTCAAGAATTTTCAGGAGAATTATTCACCTCACAGCTAGCTAATTTATTCCAGTTGAAGTATCCACCCTGTATGGATCAGTACGACGTGATGATCCCGCGGGGGTATATCTGTTAGAAAATATCCTGACAGGCATGTATGGATCTATGTACAGCATAATGCTCAACAATGAAACATATTTTTCATTTCCTTCTCATTTGTCAATCGCATTCCTTCAACTTTCGTTAGTGAATCACGTTGCATACAGGGTGTAGCAAGAGTTCGTTAAAATATTCAGGTATTCCTGAGACAACATAAAAAAGTCAATATAAACTTGAATCCGCAAATGCTTCATTTCGGAGATACAGGGTATAGAAATTTGAGTTTTTTGTTTGCATTTTAGAAAGAACTTTTGCATCTGCACGAAATTTGGTAGCCAGGTTTTCTCTTTGTGGGGTGTCATGATTTCGTATCAATTTTCATGTGACTTTCCAATTTACGAATGGCTTAGATGAATCTCAAACACGATTTTGAACTATCTGAATTCTTTCACAATCTTTCTTATCAAAACACGGTCCATAAACAGCATCGCAGTAATTAAAGGGGCTCAGCACCAGTGGATCTGTTAATTTTATTTGACTCTGACAATAAATGGCGGTTAGGGTATAACATTTTCAAGCTACCATTCGTTCGTTGGATACATTTATTAACGTGCGGCTTGAAACGTAAATCAGTATCAAATTCGGGACCAAGATTTCTTGAATTTTTGGAGCACTGCAAAGTATTATCTTGAATTTCAACACTGAACACCGATTCTACCAACTGCTTTTGTCTACCAAATATCAATACTGATGACTTTGATGCATTCAATTGTAATTTATAGTTATGTTAGAATGCGATTAATCGATTTGAATCAGAGTTGATTTCATCTGAGCTAGCTGTTTATCGCTTGGGAAGAAAGAAAAATATAATTTTGTGCCGTCTGCATATAAATGAACAGAACAATGCATCAGGTACGATGTTAAAAACGAGTGTATACACCAAACTAGAGAGGTCCAAGTCTTGAACCTTGAGGAACTCCGCATACTGAATGTTGTTTCGTTGAAACACCTTTGCTGGTTTAAACAAATTGAAGCCTATTTTTCAGATAATCCCTCATTAATTCGATCGCACCCTCAGAGAATCCAATGGAATGTAATATAGATATCAACAAGAAATTATGCAAGGTATCAAATGCTTTCGAATAACCAAGAAGCACCAGAGCTGTTGATTTTCCCTAATCTGTTGCTCTTATGATGTCATCAGAATCTGTGATATTTAGTAAAGCAGTGGTTCAAATGAATCCTGGTCTGAATCCTGATTGATTTTGTATCGTCAAAATGAATAACTTCCTTCCTATGAAATGTTTATCGGAAAAAGAATTTGTTTCACAGATACAGATATGGTTCAAATCTTCCGAAACATTGTTGGTTTTTGTCATGGATTATCCGCAACTGCAGTTATTTTTATCGAACTTTATACGCAGTAAACCTGGACAGACTTACTGCTAATAAATGTTCGCTGTCACATTTTTAACTATTCATTGTCCCACGTCGAAAAACCCTGGGTACCAAATTTTGTGCAAAAAACTTATTTTGTGCAAAAGTTATTTTCGAAAAGCGAACCCGAAAATCCAATTTCAACACCCTGTATCTCCGAAACGGACCATTTCCGGACACAAGTTTATGAGTATAGAATTTTTTCCTTGAAATTGACTCAGGAATTCGTCACTTGAATATTTCAACGTACTTATTTTACACCCTGTATAAGAGTGTTATTCAAAGATAAATAATAATACTCAATGACGAACCTAATTTTTTTTCTGCAGAACCCCCAAAAAATCCCCGCTTGTGATACGACGCGCGACAGGTACTCTCCCCTCCTAATTTATACATGCGAAAGTCCACTCACCATTGATTCGACGCTCTTTCGAAACTTCCGCACAAAGGCATCTCCTTGCGACCGCGGTATAGGCGCCAACTGAATTCCGACGCCGACGCCGCCGACGTCCTCGCGACGCCAGCGCCGGTAGCGGCGTCGGTTCCTATCTCGGCTCGGTCAATACTGCGACGCTGTGTAGTGTATGGACCCTCCGGTCTGACTCACCTGTGTTTTTGTAGTTTCTCGCCCCCCTCGAACGGGACCCCATTGGCGGGGCTAGGCGTGGGCCGATTCCCCCTCCTCTACCCGTGGGGCTTGCGAGATTTGGCCCCACCCTCGCAGAAGACAAAAAAATCACGTAAAAGACCGGTAAAAACATTTTGAGAGTAACGGTTGATTCAAAATGATCCTGCCCTCTTTCTCCTTTTATTTCTCTTTGGTGTTCATGTGATGATTTCAAATCTTTTAACCAAAACGTTCCTCAGTAACAACTCAAGTGTTCCTTCAGGTGTTGTTGGGGAATAACTGGACAATAATTTCAAAGAGTTCAGGAACAAATACAATGACAACATCTCAAACAAGATCAAGCCTGTTTTCTATCATGAACATGTTCGCCTCGTCTAAGAATCTTGTAATTATTTCGGAATTCTCACTGTGGCTATTGCTGATGCCTTCTCTAGATATTTGTGATTCACCTGTGGATGGTTCTGAACTCAAATCAAACAAACTCACATTGAATTCAAATTTCCAGAGAACTAATACAGATGTTTGATTGCTGACTCACCTTAGCTTTCTATTCTCATTTCCAGCTATGAATTCCCCTACAAATATGTAGGTAGGTACTGTCATTAGACTTTCTAGCAAATTTTTTTGACAAAAATGTGTGAGAGAGTACGGAGAAACTGAAAAATACCTCCTGGATGCAATGGGGTTATATCACAAAAAAAATTATTTCACAATTCGATGGAACCCATACTAGCTCACCACCGCAAACCGTTTCTTGCTGTGAGCTCCCTACGTTTTATAAAAAATTATTGAAATCCCCGATTTTCCGGATCACTGGAAACGAGGCGATGATGTGACGTCAAAACCCTAATACTGAAACAAGACTATTCCAGACAGAAATGAATGATACATGATTTCTGACAGAATGAATTAGCGCGAGATCATAGTTGAAAGAATTAATATATCAGTAGCCTCAGTCTCCGTCAGGTATTTTCTTTTTACTATGGCAAGATGAGGTTTCTACGTCATAAGAAGGTCTGTTTTTAGAAGGTACTATTATTTTTGTCCAAAAATGAAACATTCCAGTTAATTTTTCGATCGAATTATGTCGTCAATCATTATTTATGCATGTATAAAAGGATCATTATAAACATGGTTTGAGTTAAAAGTTCTACTAAGGTGTATACACGCCCATTCTCAATGGATTGTTCATTTGATAGATCTTTTGAAAAAAACCATCGCTCGGGTTATAGGCACATTAACTATCAAAAATAATCAAAATCTGCTTGAATCAATTATAAAGTTCATTCTAAATTATTTTGTTAATCACCTTCGAGAAGGTTCTGGAGTACGACACCAGAGACCTCACACTTTGAAGTTTGAGGTTTTTTTTACATGAACTTAATTGATCTTGGTCAATACTGATGCGACGCTGTGTATGGACCCTCCGGTCTGACTCACCTGTGTTTTTGTAGTCTGTGCCCCCCCCTCCCCCGAACGGGACCCCGTTGGCGGGCCTAGGCGTGGGCCGATTCCCCCTCTTCTACCCGTGGGGCTCGCGGGAGTTGGCCTCACCCTCGCAGAAGACAAGGAACCACGTATAAGACCGGTGAATATATTTTGAGAGTAAGGGTCATCCAAAATAATCCTGCCTCCTTTCTTCATCAACACACTTTTCCTGTTCATTTCTTTTTGGTGTTTATGTGATGATTTCAAATCTTCTCCTCAAAATGTTCCTTTGCAACAACTCAAGTTTTCCTCCAAATGTTGTTGGAGAATAATGGAACAATAATTTCAATGTGTTTAGGAACATATACAATGACAATATCTCAAACAAGATCAAGCCTGTGTTCTATCATGAACATGTTGGCCTTGTATGAGGATCTTGTGATGATTTCGGGATTTTTACTGAGGCTATTGCTTCCTTCCCTGGATATTTGTGGTTTACCTATGGATGGTTTCGAACTCAAATCAAACAAACCCACATTGGATTCAAGTTTCCAGAGAACTAATGCAGATGTTTGATTCCTGACTCACCTTAGCTTCCATTCGTAACATTCCCAGCGATGAATTTTCCTACAAATATGTATGTAGGTACTTTCATACTTCCTAACAGAACTTTTTGACACAAATCTGTGTAAGAGTACGAAGAAACTGAAAAATACCTTATGGATTCATCTCTTAATGGATTGTCCATTTGATAGTTCTTATGAAAAAAAACATCGCTCGGGTTATAGGCACAGAGACTTCACACTCTGTATTTTTCGCGAATAGAAAGTATTCTACTCAGAAGATTTATATGATTTTATAGGTAAGGTAACCCCCTCCTTCATTGTGTTTCTAGCTTTATCGCTTCTGTATAGGATAACACATTGAGTGAGTGCATGAAGTTTTTTTTTCACATAAACTTGATTGATCTCGGTCAATACTGCAACGTTGTGTAGTGTATGGACCCTTCGGTCCGACTCACCTGTGTTTTTGTAGTTTGTACGACCCCCCCCCTCCAAACCAGACCCCATTGAAGGGGCTAGGCGTGGGCCGATTCCCCCTCCTCTACCCGTGGGGCTCGCGGGAGTTGGCCCCACCCTCGCAGAAGACAAAAAATCACGTATAAGACCATTGAATACATTTTAAGAGTAACGGTCCATTCAAAATAGTCCTGCCTTCTTTCTTCCTTCATCAATGAACTTTTCCTGTTCATTTCTTCTTGGTGTTCATGTGATGATTTCAAATATTCTGACCAAAATGTTCCTTAGCAACAACTCAAGTGTTCCTTTAAGTGTAGTTGGGGAATAACTGGACAATAATTTTAATGTGTTCAGGAACAAATACAACATCTCAAACAAGATCAAGTCTGTGTTCTATCATGAACATATTCGCCTGGTATAAGAATCTTGTAATAATTGCGGAAAATTTATTGGGGCTATTGCTTATGCCTTCTCTAGATATTCGTGGTTTATTTATGTATGGTGTTGAACCCAAATCAAACAAACTCACATTGGATTCAAGTTTCCAGAGAACCTTAGCTTTCTATTCGTAACATTCCCAGCTATGAAGTCCCCTACAAATATGTATGTAGGTACTGTCATATGACTTTCTAGCAAAACTTTTTGACACAAATGAGTGTAAGAGTACGAAGAAACTGAAAAATACCTCGTGGATTCAAGTCTCAATGGATTGTTCATTTGAAAGTATTTCTGAAAAAAAATATCGCTCAGGTTATAGGCACATTAACGATCAAAAATTATCAGAATCTGCTTGAATCAATTATGAAGTTTATGCTAAATTGGTTTGTTGATCACCTATGAAAAAGTTGTGGAGTACGACACCAGAGACCTCACACTTTGTATTCGATAGAAACTATTTTACTCAGAAGATTTAGGTGGTTTCATAGGTAGGGTAGCTCCCCCTCCTTCATTGTGTGTGTTCCTAGCTTAATCGCTTATGGGTTTTGTACAGGATAACACATTGAGAAAGTGTATGGAGGTTTTCGTTTTTCACATAAACCTAATTGATCTCGGTCTATACCCTCCGGTCTGACTCACCTGTGTTTTTGTAATGTGTGCATCCCCCCCCCAACAGAACCCCATTGGATTGGCAGGGCTAGGCGTGGGCCGATTCTCCCTCCTCTACCCGTGGGGCTCGCGGGAGTTGGCCCCACCCTCGAAGAAGACAAAAAAATCACGTATAAGACCGGTGAAAACATTCTAAGAGTAACAGTTGATTCAAAATAATCCTGCCTTCCTTCTTCTTCCATCAACACACTTTATCTGTTCTTTTGTTTCTGGTGTTCATGTGATGATATCAAATCTTCCAACCAACATACTCCTTTGCAACAACTCAAGGATAGTTGGAAAACAATTGAACAATAATTTCGATGTGTTCAGAAACAAATACAATGACAACATTTCAAACAAGATCAAGCCTGTGTTCTAACATGAACATGTTCGCCTCGTATAAGAATCTTGTAATGATTTCGGAATTTTCACCGAGGCTATTGCTGATGCCTTCTCTGGATATTTGTGGTTTATCTATGGATGGTTCTGAACTCTAATCGAACAAACCAACATTGGATCCAAGTTTCCAGAGAACTAATACATCGAGAATAATCAAAATCTGCTTGAAACAATTATAAAGTTCATGCTCAATTGGTTTGAGACAATTCTGTATCCAAAGAAGGAAATCTGTGTGATGAAACAATATCCATACACTAGGTAGAGTACAAAGAATCAAATAAACTGAAATACACTTCCTGGATTCAACTCTCACTGGATCGAAACAATTCCTTAGGTTACAGGCACAAAAAATATCAAAATTTGCTCGAAACGATTATAAATTCTATGCATAATTGTTTTGGTAGTCACATTTGGGAAGGTAAAATACGACACCAGAGACCTTCGTATTTTTCGCGAACAGAAACTATTCTTCTCAAAAGGATCAGGTAGTTTCAGGTAGGGTAATACCTCATCCTCTATTGTGTGTGTTTCTAGCTTTATCACCCAAAGATTCTGTACAGGATAACACATTAAGGGAGTGGATGAAGGTTTCCTTTTTTTTTTTTCTCTACAGAATCTGATTTGATCTTAGTCAATACTACGACGCTGTGTAGTAAATGGACCCTCCGGTCTGACTCATTTGTGTTTTTGTAGTGTGTTCCCTTTTCCCCCCTTTGCCTCCTCGAGCGGAACCTTCATTGGCGGGGATGATTTTCTCCACCTCTTCCCATGGGGCTCGTGGAAGTTGGCCTCAGCCTCTCAGAAGATAAAATCCCTTTATAAGACTAGTGAATACATTTTCATTGTACGATTCCAAATAATCCTGGATTCTTCCTTCATTCATCAAGATACTCGCACACTTTTCCTGTTCATTTATTCTTGGTGTGCATGTGATGATTTTAAAATTTCCACCAAAGTGTTCTTTTGCAACAGCTCAAGTGTTCCTTAAAGTGTAGTTGGGGAATACTGGACAATAATTTCAATGTAATGAGGGACAAATACTTACAATGACAACAACTCAAACAGAACATGTTGGCCTCCTTTAAGAATCTTCTAATGATTCCGGAATTATCACTGAGGCTATTGCTGATGCCTTCTCTAAATATTTGTGGTTCACCAATGGATGGTCGTGAACTCAAATCAAACTGAACCACATAGGATTAAAGTTTTCAGACCTAATGCAGAGGTATGATTCCTGACTCACCTCAGATTTCCATTCGTATCATTCCCAGCTTAGAATCGCTCTACAGAAATGCATGTGTTTTTTTTGTCGAGGTGGTCGTGGAAATCCTTTATGGTCATCAATGGTCATTATTTTGGGAGTAATTGGAAGTCGCCTAGCTCTCTTATATTCCTTGGTGCATGCAACCTAACCTGACATGAATAAAATATTCATAATCCACCACTTCTCTGTAGTGCATGTACATAGAAACTGACAGACGTCTACCAATCTTACTCATACGATCATTTTTCCTTCCATCCCGTATGCATTTTTCATGTGTTTCGGTGGAATTTGCTTTACAAGTTTTCAGCAAATCACCGAAACTACGCTGATATTATTCAGGATAGTTCACGGGAAATGGAGAGTTGATATTTCCTCGAGAAAGTTACCTACATAATATGTATAGTATCCTCCACAAAGCATGCGGAGGATATAGGGAGAGAAAGTACGCATTGGATTTTTTCCTTAACTTCTGATGGCTGAAGATATTGGAAATACTTCATTAGCCCAGGAATTTTGAAGATTTGGCTTCCATTAGAGAAATAAGCTCTGACAGAGAGTTTTTCGACATATCTTGACGACGAGAAGGATGCGCTGACTCGGCTTGTCCATTGCCCATAGAAGTGTCGATAGGGAAGTGAAAGGTCGCCGACCTTCCTGAGGTGCTCCAATGATGTCAAATAATTAGCGAGTGTGTTCATTAACCTGGTAATTGGCTCGTCTCTGGGTGGAATCTGATAGCGTCATCGTAGGTTTGGGTGCTGAATTCCATATAAGGAGACAGTATTCTGAAACGGAGCCGGATTTTTGCTCTGAAGAGAGATAAGAGACTATGTGTGAAGTGTGAAAAAGCCTTCCGTTCTAGACAAAAGTCCGAGTTTTTCTAACTTAACTTTCGCGATGGATCTGACCTGATTTTTCCATGATAGGATGTTATTGATGGAAATATCGAGCATAGGTATGGTGAACTCCGTAAGAATTTTGGTAGCAGACATTGATATTTCAGTTATACTGAGTTGGGCTTCTATAGAGAAAATACAGGCCTGGGTGGAATCTAAGAGCTTCAGCGTAGGTTTGGGTGCTGAATTCTATATAAGGAAACCGTATTCTGAAACGGGGCCAGATTCTTGGTCTGAAGATCATGAGAAACTATGTGTGAAGTGTGAAGTAGCCTTTCGCTCTATAGATAAATGTCCGAGTTTCTCTAACGTCACTTTCGTGATGGATCTTACATAATTTTTTTACGATAGCTTGTTACTGATAGAAATATCGAGCATAGGTATAAGAGTTCGGCTTCTCTAGAGAAAATACAGGTTAAGGTGTTGGTGGGGTTCATTTCAACTTCCCATGACCAAGACCAAGACTTGACTTTCGAGTCCAAGACCTAGACCAAGACTCTCTTCCAAGAGTCTTGGTCTTGGGTGAAAGAAAAATAATGAACTTAAATCTACTCAATATTAAGAAATATCTGATGGAAAATGTAATGGCATTTTATTTCAGATATTCATTCGTCATTTTGTAGGTTTTTAATAATTATTGTTCACTCAAAATCAGAAATACATTTTTTAAATTCAGTATTGCAGTTTTGGAGTTTACAATAAATAGGTAATCAGTCTTGGTCTTCTTCTCGCGAAGTCCTAGACAAGGATGACATGTTGACATGCCTACAACGTGAGTTCTTAGTTTCCTGAAATGAAATGAGAAGACTGAAAGAGAACGCAGAATGGGGAGTACTGGCATCTGCAAAGCTATGGATAGGGCAGAAGATTATTTCCAACAGATCATCGATGTGGAGTATGAACAATGTTGGTACCAAAATAGATCCCTGTGGACCTAACACCTCCACGATACTCCGTTTACTTCCACATACCGGACATTGTATTGAAATTATGTTGAATATTTCCAGCACTTCAGTACTTATACAGGGTGAATTTGAAAGTGAGGTTTATTTTTACAAGATATATATCTCCCCAAAATAAGTTGTTCGGCAGAAAATTGCTCACATAAAATATTCAACATAACGAAGGTACAGGTATATGGAGCTTTAAAGAAGACTCCAACCATCGAACAGTTCGTTTACATTTCCCCAGAAAAACGTGAAGAGGCATTTATTAGTCCCACATTGGACCCTACAGTTGCATTATTTCATTAGAAAAATCAACCAAAAACTCCTCTTTACATCTCCAACCTATTAATTTAGTTTTGAAGTGATTTTCTCGTCATATTTGATCTAATGAATCTTAGATTGATCATATTTCCTATGTGTTAAACCTTGAAATGCCTTGTACCTCCGATCTCTTACATGTTTTACCCAAACAATTCATGACCAAACAACTTATTTTAGCGAGAAATATACCCTGTTGAATCAAATATCTCAGTTTGAGAGTCACCCTTTATTGTATGAGAGTTGACTGCGCTTTTGGATTGTTGGGATATGACATAGAACCGGTCTGTTATAGGTAGTAGTAGGTATATTTATAACTCATTTCAAATATTTTTTCTTCAAAGACTGAGACCTGAGCAATGTTTTTTTGCGAACCCTGGGTAAAACAACGATATGGGGCTAAAGTCATATTTTATTGGAACATACTGTATACTATACAACGATGGTGATCTGGATATTAGAGTGAAATAATGAAATCGTGAGAACGCGAGAAATAAGAAAACAAAGAACGAGTCCAAACTTATGGTATTAAATCAAGACGATAAGAAAAACGTTTATGAAATTCATTGTTTTCCGTCTACAAGATAAATAACAAAAATCGGATTGCTTTTATCTCGAAAATGGTCTCCATTAAATTAATGTTAGAGAGAAAAAGACTGTCACAGAATGTCTCCTTAAACTAATGAATAATTGCCGTGATTATATCAGATCGTGATCTTTACTTAGATTATATTTTTTTTTAATGATTAAGTTGAAGGAAATACGCCTACAGAGGGTTCTATAACACAGTGAAAAGTCACAGTGATATTTTTTATAGGTATGATGTCTGTTATGGTATTCACGAAAATCTGGAAGAAATGAATGGTGTAATGAAGTACTTTACCGCACTAGTGGGAATGTTTTCGCTCAATCAGTATGTTGCATTGTTTATAGAATTACTTCTTGGGTTCTCCAATCAGATACGAAGGAAGCTGTTGAAACAAAAAATACATAACTGTACCTGTTCCACTAGTGCGGTAAAGTACCTAAATAATGATTGATAGAAGGTGAAATAGTAAACTGTCCCACAGTGAACCACTTTTGTTTATAATGAACACCAATGATCTAGTTTTCATTCAAAAGAATTCCATATATTTTTCTGAGTATTTTATGGTGTCGGCAACGAAATCCCAGTCACAGTTATCGAATCAATCAACAATAAAGTGGAGTTTTTTCTCATAATAACATGTCAATTGGTTCACTGTGTACCGTCTTATGGAAACAATGAATCAGTTGATGAATTGACAGTGGACTAGTTGAAAAACAAGGTGAAAACATCCAAAATATATATTTTCGAAATAATACAAAAACTTAAAAATATGTGACAGTTCACACAAAAAGTAGTACCATAAATAAATCGATAGTTGGCTACTTTCATAGATATTTACTAGATGACCATTATAGAACACAGTGATCCAGTCAATACACCCAGAATCATATGGTTCACTGTGTACTGGGTATGGATAACTGTTGAATTTTAGCAAATCTGAAGAATGAATTAGTAAATAAATATACGTGAGACAACTTGAAACAATGTTTGAATGCTGGAAAGACATTTTTAAACAGACGATACCTATATAACATCGCCAAATAATTACGCAAATAATGAAAAATTGTATCGTGAACACAATAATGCATATTTATACAACTAGATTGAACCACTATCTCTCACTGCGTGTTATATGATGAACTGGAAGACGGAGAAGGTTGATGATACTAATATGGTGACGTAATAGATTGTACAAGAAAAAAAAAGGAAAAAAAAACATCAGTGTTTCTCTCTCACTAGTTATAGGTGTGAAGTTCAAAATGGTTCACTGTGTACGGTGGTTCACTGTGGGACAGTTTACCTATCCTCGATAGGTATATGAGTTTGAATTGACAGAAACCATTCATATGGTATGCCTGAATGAACAAATTTGATCGAAAGTGGAACAACAAAATGAAAATTCATGGATACCGAAGATGATACATCATCTGTTTCACAGTACCTTTTCAAGTTATACTCATTTCCATTAGAAAATAATGAAACATTGTCGTGATTTCACTGACGAAACTGTTGTGATCAAAGAGATGATCCAATTCGGAATCCACTATGAGCTGAAGGTCCAGCTCCTAACCCCAAGTTTCGACTTTTGCGGGGAGTTGGTTTCCAACTTCGGAGTAGCGATATATACATTTTTCTCCACCAATAGTTATAAAACCTACCATTTTTTACACTTATTCTAGGCGTGAAGTGTATTTTAACTATACCAAGACAGTTTTCGTCATTTCATGAACTACTAGCCAATAAAGACATAACCACCTCGATTGTAATTAACCTGTATTTACTGTTCTTAGTACTGTTCTCAAAAGATATTCATCAATAAAGAATTATCACAGGCTGTCATGGTCAGGGCAATAGAAAAAATGTGTTCTAAAACTGTTTTAAAATTGATTTTATCCATCATTCGGTTGCCACCTTACGATAAACCCTCAGAAGTCTTCAAGATACTCGTCTCACTTTTCAAAATGTAATCCCAGACACTACCTTAGGACATCAGAAAATTTTCTGCGGTCATGGTGGGAATCAAACCCACCTACCGGCAATCCAACGTGGATGAAATACCGACGCTTCAACCACGAGGCTATGCTGGCCAACTAGAGATTTCAATTAGAATTGAAAAGCAGTGCTTTCATAAATCCATATTTCAGTTTCACAGAACTCGAATGATTGAAATGAATCGCTAGTGGTGACAGAAATTCAATATACACCTATGTGTATAATTGTATATTATAGGTATATATCAAGAGACAGAAATTCAAAATTTCTTTCGAGGGATAATAGCATTCTGTCCTGAGGTGTATATACCATTTTTCACTCTGGCAAAAACACATAAATTGGAAAAGAATAAAAATTTGGCCCACGTGTTTTGTCATAATTAGTAGTAGTATGGTTTGTGGAATTCGTATCTTGACAACATTCATCTTGTTGACAACCCATGGTGACAGCAAATATCGAACTGAAATTTATGAAAACAGCTTTGAAAATGGTTAACGGTTATGGAACAAGAAATCGAGGGAAAACCCCAAGAAACTATTGAAATTGCTTCTGCAGTGATTCTCAACTTGCTACCAGTGAGATCTAGAAATCTGTATGATGCAGCTTGTACTCGCTCCAGAGAAGGGTGTTCCGAAAAGAAAGCGCAGAGCTATGCGGAAAATGTGAAGTTGGTATAAACTCCCTAGGGAGAAAATATGTCACATTATCTCCCTAGGGAATAATACGAGAGTTCTGTACCTATTTTGTTACCCGAGAAAGTAACTTCTACTCCCGCCAGAGTAAAAATAACAATTTTTTAATGATTTTTGCACCTCCCGTCACTGTCGCAAGCACTTATCCGTAGGAGTTCAAATCCTCTTTTCTCTGATTGCCATCAAGGCGGATTCCAATGGACACAACCGACACATCTACCAATATAAGATTAGCGCAGTCGGCACAGTGTAGGAAAACTTGATCGGTATAGATGGATTTTCTTGGTACGTGCCTCGAATTGTGAACTCGTAAATTATATCCCGAGGCTATGATACCTTCTGGTTGGGATTTTTCATGGCTTATCAACTAAGAGATGAGAATGGGATGGCGCTTTTTCTAGCAAACTAATGACTAATGAAAGTGAAACTCGTCAAGATATACTCGTTATCCTAAACTGTCTGGAGTTATAACTTAAAACTAGTTTTGCACCAACTGTCTGAGTTCTAATGGAACACAAGCTCAAAGTATATGTAATTCCACAACTAATAATCTCAGTGAATCAGCTAAGCTCTTGGGCACAGATTCTTGGTTGTGTACTTAGGCTCGAAGGTAGCAAAAGTGATTGGGAATACCTGAAAAATCAAATTTTCAAACCAATCAATTCTTCACCTTGATTTTATCACAGAAGAATCCTTGATTTTTTGAATTCAGGGGAATTGAGCATATTGAAACGTGATCCTACTAACTCATTACATTACCAATTACATATAAAACACTTTTTGAAAAATTCACAATCGTCTTCTGAGGAAAACAAAAATTTTAGATTAACTATCATGAATCCTCAACCTCCAAAACTTTATTCTCATCAAAATACACAAACAAAATTATCCTATTCGCCCGGTAGTTTCATTTGTCACAGGTCCTTCAAATAAACTATCGGAAAAATTAATAACGGTAATAAAGAGCTATTGTAATCTCCAATCAAAATTCAGCTTGAAGAATTCCTAAGATTTGATGACTGAAATTCAAAATTTCGATTTTGTGCTTCACTTTTTACCATCAAAAACTGATCGATTATCATTGTTATACTTATAAAAATCACTGTTGCTCTTTTATCTTACTGAAATTTGTTAATCAATTCAATCATGTTTGGTTTCTATTGTAGATACACTTTGCTATTTTGACTGAAGATGGCCATTTGAATGGCCGAAACATGTATCAACTTCCAACCTTATTGAAGCAGGATTGACTGCCTTATTATACATTAAAGCTATTAGCTGCAGCTATTTTCGTTTATATGCGGATCTTGCCAATTGCATTATTCATTCATACTTGATTAGCATCGATCGATTCGGTATGTAAACTAATGGTCCAATCAGAAATACCCGTTAATTCCATCAAGCAGGATCGATGGATAGAACAGTTGAATATCCTTTCGAAAACTTATGGTGAAATTGTAAAACTCTACAGAAATGCCTCGAGACACTTCTCTGTTTATTTCTTATCTACTTAACGGTCTTGAGTCACTAAGAAACCTGATATTTGACATTTCTGTGACAATTTTCAGATCATCTATTTACACGTTCAGAAAGTTCGTATTGGATGAATATTCTTGTCTACATTTGTAGTGTGTGTCGTTTAGAGTCCAGAGAATTGAAAGACGTTTCAAATGTGTTATCGTACTACCCCCTTATATTATTTCATTTTAAAATTCTTTGAAAGTGGGGTCAAGGGTATCCTAGTATATAACAGCCTCCAATTTCAGAGTAGAATTGACGCTTTTTATTCAATATATATAATGGATATAATATTAATAATGATTTATTCACCAGGATATAATATGAATTATGTACAAGAATTTTTCATAGACGAAAATTATCATGAAATTATGAAACCTACATCTAAATCATCTAAAATCATCTAAATACATCTGGATGCCACTTAACGTAAACCTTGGAAATTGTGCTAAATTCATGTCGTCTGATACCTGTATGTTCACAATTCAATAGCAGATAGTCTATTAATTGAGTTCCTTTCGAGTACTATTTTGTTAAAGAATTATATGAATCATTCATTCTACTTCACTCTGTATGTACGTATTCTTCAGGGCAGTATATATTTTCTATATTTTCTCAAAAATTCATACTGATGACTTTCACAGAATATAAGTTTCAGTATATGAGATCATTTGAGCATGATCTTTGGCATGATGTATTCCACGAACGTACGTATATCGAATTTCCTATGGGTTCAAGGAAGCCAGGAAGGAATAAATTGGGGCGGATGTTGAAATCTATGTTGAACGAGGAGTAACTCTATTTCACTAGGCAAATCGAAATCTCCAGTATTCTCCTTCGAGTACTGTATCGCCATATCGTTATTCACCATAATTTCCTCTGGACGCTTATATATTTCCTTTTATTCTTTGAGAGTATTGCGATACTATGCGTTATATTCAGAAGAGACAAAGGAGTTTATGAACAAGACATATCCATTGAATCTGTCGATATGAGTGCAGCTTAACCATTCTAGCTTGGCCTCCGAGATTTGGATGCGCAGTAGACCAGTCGGCGGAGTGGGGCGATATATCATTATTGTCGAGGAACTGGTTCAGTGAACATCGGTTAGAACGGTACAGAACGATTGTTCTCTCTAATAAAAAGGCATAGTGGACCTTTCTCGCACACTAAACATCTCTGTTTATCGTTTGCGCATCTCAGGAGCCAAGCTAGAATGGTCAAGCTGTACATACTCGATCAGAATATAGTCATGGCACACTCAGATGCAAAATCAGAAATGTAATTAAAATCAATATCGAAGTTATGAATATCACTTATGTAGTTCCATTGGATTCAGAATTCGAAAATATGAAGATAAAGAGGGTGTTCCATTCGGAATTCAGAAATTGGTGAAACCGGAAGTGGAAATAAAACATATTCAAGTGAAAGTATGACGTTTATTAAGTTGTTCCAAAGTTCAATCACCATGATCCTGTTTCGCCCGGTATATACTAGCGGCGCACTACAAAAATAGTATATGGAACGAAAAAGGCCTTGATCCCTGATAGAATATCTCCTTGTAGATTCTCACAATACTCGGAATACTGTATGATGTAAATCCTAAAACGTAACCTTTGTTCCAATTGATATCTGAATCATTCTGGATCATTCTCACCTGAAGAATGAGGCCCTGGAATCTTGATACCGAATTTTGAAACACCCTGTATATTTCCAGCTGTTATTCTGATATTCATATTGATAGTTATCAGAGATATATTATGAGGTCATGAACATGACAACTCAGAGATGAACTATTTAGTTTGGACATGAATTGGACAACAGACCACATTGCCACGATTTCTTTTTATATACTATATCTACGTGTGATTCGGATGGCATAATTTAATGGACGATATAATTTCCCCATAAAAGGGCACTAGTCTTTGTTATTTCCAACGCCTGCTAGGAAATAGGTTCTTTTATATCCTCCATATTTTTATATTATCCCGAGAGACGTATTTACCGGAGTATATAGCAAAAATGCTGAAATACACTGAAAAATTGCATGTCATATTATTTGTGACTGAGAGTGATTTGTAAGCTCATGATAAAGACATACTCACAGGGGTTTTTATATGAAAATTTCCTATTGACAAAAAATCTGAGCGATGGGATATGAGTGAATATGGACAATCAATTTGAAATATCGCTATAGTGGAGTACAGCACTTCCGATTCGAACATAAACTTCCGTATTTTGATTGATGGAGCACACTGATGTATTTTTATTATTCGACCAATTTTCATTCACTACCTATCATTTTCAAAAGATCTTTCGAAAATAGGGACTTTGAAATATGATTCAACTTTGTTCATCTTATTTCCAATCAAAATACACTTCTCCAAAAAATTAACGCACCACCAAAAATTTAGGATACATAGGAACATCAGGAAAATAGATGAACTAACTGCCTCATCATCGCACATCAATGTTTCAGAGATCCTTTGTTTCCAATTCAATTCAACTTTATAACCTTCCACCTGAGGAATTCAAACTTGTAAATGAAATATAAATACAAACAGTTTCTCTTTACCAATCTATGAACACATATTCACCCACGCCACTGGTGGAACAGCCCAAACTAGTGAGCACCACTACCTACCTTACTCGCTGATTATTATCACCTCTGAATTCTGTGATTCATCATTTTTTTCTATGACGGGAAAAGAGTTTGGCATTTCATCTCTGTTGGCAGGTTATAAGATGTCACTTTTCATAAATCACTTTTCTTCCGTGGAAAAAAGTGAATACCGATACCGTCTCCGAGAAAGAACTGCAAGTCCTTTTTTTTTCATTAGACTTCGCGGTTACGTATATTACTAAACAACCACTAAATTCGCAAGTTTTTGGAATCAAATCACAGAATTAGACTGACAGAATTGACATCAGATATTTGAATACTTCAAAAGAATGATAAAGATGCCTACAACGCAGGTGTCCCTGCTGTTAAAAACTTAAAATTTCACGTCGATAATTTTCAGATTTCAAAATAATGTCATATCTTCTCAATATTGATTCGTACTTTCTTCTTTCACAGAAAAAAATAGTGTATTATACACGGGAAAAATATTAGATTTTAGCTCACGGTTTTTTGTCTCACAACCTGGAGCTAAAATCTACAACTTTTTTCCCTTGTATGATAAATAAATATTCCTTGAGATTTCTTATTGAATTATATTTTCTTGTATCATTACATTGTATTATATCCTGTGACCTGATTTGGTTGAGTTTGGTTAGCTATTAGCAAAGCTATTAGCTAGACTTCGCCAAAATCTGAAATTGTATTTATCCCGTTAATGAAGCCGATTTTTTATTATTATTATCATTTCTCACAACTCGGGCGGCAAGCATGATCTTACATCAACAAAAATCCTTACACTATATTATGGTTCGAAAATCACCAATATGTACCTTTCAGTTGTAAGGCTTTTATTTATAATCAGAAATTCCATGCGACCAATCAGAGAAATGCATTCCCATGCCATAGCCTGCTACTTTCGTGCCAATTGAATACAATAAAATCATGTTATGCTATGAAATTGTGTTTCTGGAGAAATAGAAAAGATAATGTAGTAAATCCAAAAAAGGAATGTTAAAAAAAGATAAGGTTGAAATGTACTTTCAATTTCAACTTTATAAAGTAATTGTTACACTCTATAGGGTTTCACAAATTTCATGAAAAAATCACGCTATAATTGCTACACCCAGTTCATATGCGAATACAGTTTGCACGCTTGTATCAAGAAGAAGAAAACCTTCCATTCGAAACAAAAATCGTCCAAAACGGACAAGTAGTTGTGACAAAAATGTATCCCAAACTTCTGGATTTGAGAAAGTTCAGTATAATAAATGATCTTCAGAGTGAGAGTACAGATTCTATCAAAAGTTACGCAGTGTATGGAACGCCGTGTATGCAAAATATAATCACCATACAGAAGTTTTTGAAAACTCTAAAAATCGATGATGGCTTATTTTGATTATGACCTGAGTTGGATTACCTAACTCCAAAGCATGTCATATTTTGATTATCTCGATTCACTATTCAATACCATCAAACACAAATATACAATTCCTAGGTATATCTGGCATCTGGTACAATCAATTAATGTGAAGTTGTCCACGAATTTCTGGCCACGCTTTATGACGTAGGGACTATCGATATCGGGATGGAGGAAAAATAGCGCGCGACGTTGCCAAATATAACCAGCCACGGTTTAACATCTTTTTCATCAATATATATTTGTTGATAGACATTGTTCCTTCGTGATTTTTCCACTTGAACCTATTGCCAGGCAATTATATCTTCTAATTAATTGATAATGAGAAATTGAACAACTGGTAGGAGCGGTGTGAAAAAATAATTCACTTCTCTCCGTATTTTGGAAAATGATCAAACTTGATGCTTGACAAATCATACAGGGCGAGAAAAAAATTGAAAATGGTGGAAATATATTTTTTTCCTTGAAACGGTGGTGAGTGCCTCGATGAAAATATCAGCACGGTGTTTTTCATGGGTTTCTCATACAGGGTGATAAATATTTGATGCTTGACAAATCGAACAGAGCGAGAAAAAAATTTAGAATGGTGAAAATATTTTTTTTTTGAAACGACGGTGAGTGTCTCGATGAAAATATTAGCACGGTGTTTTTCATAAGTTTCTCATACGGAGTGATCAAAATTTGATGCTTGACAAATCATACAGGACGAGAAAAAAATAAAAAATGATGAAAATATATTTTTTTCTTGGAAACGGCGGTGAGTGCCTCGATGAAAATGCCAGCACGGTGTTTTTCATAAGTTTCTCATACGAAGTGATCAAAATTTGATACTTGACAAATCATGCAGGGCGAGAAAAAAATAAAATATGATGAAAATATATTTTTTTCTTGAAAACGGCGATGAGTGCCTAAATGAAAATGTCAGCACGGTGTTTTTCATGGGTTTCTCATACGTAGTGATCAAAATTTGATACTTGACAAATCATACAGGGCGAGAAAAAAATAAAAAATGGTGAAGATAAATTTGTTTCTTAAGAACGGCGGTGAGTGCCTCGATGAAAATATCAGCACGGTGTTTTTCATGTGTTTCTCATACGGAGTGATCAAAATTTGATACTTGACAAATCATACAGGGCAAGAAAATAATAAAATATGATGAAAATAAATTTTTTTCTTGAAAACGGCGATGAGTGCCTTGATGAAAATGTCAGCACGGTATTTCTCATGGGTTTCTCATACGTAGTGATCAGAATTTGATACTAGACAAATCATACAGGGCGAGAAAAAAATAAAAAATGGTGAAGATATATTTTTTTCTTAAGAACGGCGGTGAGTGCCTTGATGAAAATGTCAGCACGGTGTTTTTCATGGGTTTCTCATACAGGGTGATGAATATTTGATGCTTGACAAATCGAACAGAACGAGAAAAAAATTTAAAATGGTGAAAATATTTTTTTCCTTGAAACGGCGGTGAGTGCTCCGATGAAAATGTCAGCACGGTGTTTTTCATGGGTTTCTCATACAGGGTGATAAATATTTGATGCTTGACAAATCGAACAGGGCGAGAAAAAAATTTAAAATGGTGAAAATATTTTTTTTTTGAAACGGCGGTGAGTGTCTCGATGAAAATATTAGCACGGTGTTTTTCATAAGTTTCTCATACGGAGTGATCAAAATTTGATGCTTGACAAATCATACAGGACAAGAAAAAAATGAAAAATGATGAAAATATTTTTTTTTCTTGGAAACGGCGGTGAGTGTCTCGATGAAAATGCCAGCACGGTGTTTTTCATAAGTTTCCCATACGGAGTGATCAAAATTTGATACTTGACAAATCATACAGGGCGAGAAAAAAATAAAATATGATGAAAATATATTTTTTTCTTGAAAACGGCGATGAGTGCCTAGATGAAAATGTCAGCACGGTGTTTTTCATGGGTTTCTCATACGTAGTGATCAAAATTTGATACTTGACAAATCATACAGGGCGAGAAAGAGATAAAAAATGGTGAAGATATATTTTTTTCTCAATAACAGCGGTGAGTGCCTCGATGAAAATGCCAGCACGGTGTTTTTCATGTGTTTTTTATACGGAGTGATCGAAATTTGATGCTTGACAAATCATACAGGGCGAGAAAAAAATAAAAAATGGTGGAGATTTATTTTTTTCTTAAGAACGGCGGTGAGTGCCTTGATGAAAATATCAGCACGGTGTTTTTCATGTGTTTTTCATACGGAGTGATCAAAATTTGATGCTTGACAAATCATACAGGACGAGAAAAAAATAAAAAATGATGAAAATATATTTTTTCTTGAAAACGGCGGTGAGTGCCTCAATGAAAATATCAGCACGGTGTTTTTCATGGGTTTCTCATACGGAGTGATCGAAATTTGATGCTTGACAAATCATACAGGGCGAGAAAAATATAAAAAATGGTGAAGATATATTTTTTTCTCAAGAACGGCGGTGAGTGCCTCGATGAACGGTGTTTTTCATAAGATTCTCATATAAAAAACACCGTTCATCGAGGCACTCACCGCTGTTTTCCAGAAAAAATAAATTTTCATCATTTTTTATTTTTTCTCGCCCTGTATGATTTGTCAAGCATCAAATTTTGATCACTCCGTATGAGAAACTTATGAAAAGCACCGTGCTGGCATTGAGGAACCCATGAAAAACACCGTGCTGACATTTTCATCAAGGCACTCACCGCCGTTTTCAAGAAAAAAATATATTTTCATCATTTTTTATTTTTTTCTCGCCCTGTATGATTTGTCAAGTATCAAATTTTGATCACTCCGTATGAGAAACCCATGAAAAACACCGTGCTGACATTTTCATCAAGGCACTCACCGCCGTTTTCAAGAAAAAAATATATTTTCATCATTTCTTATTTTTTTCTCGCCCTGTATGATTTGTCAAGTATCAACATTCGATCACCCCGTATTAAAAACACATGAAAAACACCGTGCTGATATTTTCATCGAGGCACTCACCGCCGTTCTTAAGAAAAAAATATATCTTCACCATTTTTTATTTTTTTCTCGCCCTGTATGATTTGTCAAGCATCAAATTTTGATCACTCCGTATGAGAAACACATGAAAAACACCGTGCTGATATTTTCATCGAGGCACTCACCGCCGTTCTTAAGAAAAAAATATATCTTCACCATTTTTTATTTTTTTCTCGCCCTGTATGATTTGTCAAGTATCAAATTTTGATCACTACGTATGAGAAACCCATGAAAAACACTGTGCTGACATTTTAATCAAGGCACTCATCGCCGTTTTCAAGAAAAAAATATATTTTCATCATTTCTTATTTTTTTCTCGCCCTGTATGATTTGTCAAGTATCAAATTTTGATCACTCCGTATGAGAAACTTATGAAAAACACCGTGCTGGCATTTTCATCGAGGCACTCACCGCCGTTCTTAAGAAAAAAATATATCTTCACCATTTTTTATTTTTTTCTCGCCCTGTATGATTTGTCAAGTATCAAATTCTGATCACTCCGTATGAAAAACACATGAAAAACACCGTGCTGATATTTTCATCGAGGCACTCACCGCCGTTCTTAAGAAAAAAATTTATCTTCAGCATTTTTCATTTTTTTCTCGCCCTGTATGATTTGTCAAGTATCAAATTTTGATCACTCTGTATGAGAAACACATGAAAAACACCGTGCTGATATTTTCATCGAGGCACTCACCGCCGTTCTTGAGAAAAAAATTTATCTTCACCATTTTTTATTTTTTTCTCGCCCTGTATGATTTGTCAAGTATCAAATTTTGATCACTACGTATGAGAATTTCATGAAAAACACCGTGCTGACATTTTCATCGAGGCACTCACCGCCGTTCTTAAGTAAAAAATGTATCTTCAGCATTTTTTATTTTTTTCTCGCCCTGTATGATTTGTCAAGTATCAAATTTTGATCACTCCGTATGAGAAACTTATGAAAAACACCGTGCTGGCATTTTCATCGAGGCACTCACCGCCGTTCTTAAGAAAAAAATATATCTTCACCATTTTTTATTTTTTTCTCGCCCTGTATGATTTGTCAAGTATCAAATTCTGATCACTCCGTATGAGAAACTCATGAAAAACACCGTGCTGGCATTTTCATCGAGGCACTCACCGCCGTTCTTAAGAAAAAAATTTATCTTCAGCATTTTTCATTTTTTTCTCGCCCTGTATGATTTGTCAAGTATCAAATTTTGATCACTCTGTATGAGAAACACATGAAAAACACCGTGCTGATATTTTCATCGAGGCACTCACCGCCGTTCTTGAGAAAAAAATTTATCTTCACCATTTTTTATTTTTTTCTCGCCCTGTATGATTTGTCAAGTATCAAATTTTGATCACTACGTATGAGAATTTCATGAAAAACACCGTGCTGACATTTTCATCGAGGCACTCACCGCCGTTCTTGAGTAAAAAATGTATCTTCAGCATTTTTTATTTTTTTCTCGCCCTGTATGATTTGTCAAGTATCAAATTTTGATCACTCTGTATGAGAAACACATGAAAAACACCGTGCTGATATTTTCATCGAGGCACTCACCGCCGTTCTCAAGAAAAAAATATATCTTCACCATTTTTTATATTTTTCTCGCCCTGTATGATTTGTCAAGTATCAAATTCTGATCACCTCGTATTAAAAACACATGAAAAACACCGTGCTGATATTTTCATCGAGGCACTCACCGCCGTTCTTAAGAAAAATATATCTTCACCATTTTTTTTTTCTCGCCCTGTATGATTTGTCAAGCATCAAATTTCGTTCACTCCGTATGGAAAACACATGAAAAACACCGTGCTGATATTTTCATCGAGACACACCGCCGTTCTTAAGAAAAAAATATATCTACACCATTTTTTTTTCTCGCCCTGTATGATTTGTCAAGTATCAAATTTTGATCACTTCGTATGAGAAACCTATGAAAAAAACCGTGCTGACATTTTCATCAAGGCACTTACCGCCGTTTTCAAGAAAAAAATATATTTTCATCATTTTTTATTTTTTTCTCGCCTTGTATGATTTGTCAAGTATCAAATTTTGATCACACCGTATTAAAAACACATGAAAAACAACGTGCTGATATTTTCATCAAGGCAATCAGCGCCGTTCTTAAGAAAAAAATATATCTTCACCATTTTTCATTTTTTTCTCGCCCTGTATGATTTGTCAAGCATCAAATTTTGATCACTCCGTATGAGAAACACATGAAAAACACCGTGCTGATATTTTCATCGAGGCACTCACCGCCGTTCTTAAGAAAAAAATTTATCTTCACCATTTTTTATTTTTTTCTCGCCCTGTATGATTTGTCAAGTATCAAATTTTGATCACTACGTATGAGAAACCCATGAAAAACACCGTGCTGACATTTTAATCAAGGCACTCATCGCCGTTTTCAAGAAAAAAATATATTTTCATCATATTTTATTTTTTTCTCGCCCTGTATGATTTGTCAAGTATCAAATTTTGATCACTCCGTATGAGAAACTTATGAAAAACACCGTGCTGGCATTTTCATCGAGGCACTCACCGCCTGGCAATAGGTTCAAGTGGAAAAATCACGAAGGAACAATGTCTATCAACAAATATATATTGATGAAAAAGATGTTAAACCGTGGCTGGGAATATTTGGCAACGTCGCGCGCTATTTTTCCTCCATCCCGATATCGATAGTCTCTACGTCATAAAGCGTGACCAGAAATTCGTGGACAACTTCACATTAATGTACAATCAATAGTTAATTCCTGAAGGGATACATTTCAGCTGTCAAGATGTATAGATATTTATATATCTAGTAGGTAGGCACTGACCCATATACTGAAAGTTGTCGCTCTCCATCTTTCGCTACTCCTGGGTCAATCAGTGGCACATATAGGATATCGTTTCAGAGAGGGGGAGTAACAGTTATGAGAAACGGATGAGAAACAGGAAATGTTGATGAAAAGTCACCAATCTGGTGAGGTCAAGAAGATTTTTCAATTTGCTTAGATGGAATATCCGTTTTAGTAAGTATATAATATCCCTAACTACACCTTTTTCAATTGTAATTCAGAAAGTGTAACTTGTAATTCAGAATAGTAAATTGTGATTCCGAAAACGTCAATTGTAATTCATATCAGTCAATTGTGATACAGAATGCATAAGATGTAATTCAGATTAATGAAATATAATTCAGAAAGTGTAACTTGTAATTCAGAATAGTCAATTGTAATTCATAAAGCGTAATTTGTAATTCAGAAAGCATCACTTGTAATTCATAAATACTATGGAATCATAAGTGATACTTTCTCAATCACAAGTTATGCTTTCTGAATTAAAATTGACGGTTTCTGAATTACATTCCACTATTCTGAATTACAAGTTACACTTGCTGAATTACATTTGACTAATCTGAATTACACATTTCGCTTTCTGAATTACAATGTACTAATCTGAATTTCAAGTTATACTTTCTGAATTACAATTAACTATTCTGAATTACCACTTATATTTTCTGGATTTCATCTTATACTTCCAGAATTACAATTGAAAAAGGTGTGGAGAGAATATTTATATCAAAAATTGGTTTTGATATTAGTTCATCATTATTCGTATTCTGAATAATTGGATGGAAATAAGCTTGAATGACAAGAGCAAATGTTCTTCACCACCTTGTGAAAATGATAAAATACATTTTAGATATATTCTTGTTTTTTTTTTGGGCGCACACAAGGAACAATTAGGTCTAAGTGTCGTCGGAGACATTGGTATTGGTATTGGTAGGTTGGATGGTGACAGATGCGCTGCGACCCAATTAGATCTATTGTGCCCCATCTGCTCCTGCTGTATCAAGGATTTCTTGTTCATAGCAGCCCCTCGAGATTCAATTCCTTCAGGAATTTGAGAATTTTGAGGGGGTCTAGCTGTGGTATTTCTTCCACAGTCAGCTGGTGTGTTCCCAGTATGTTCAATCTTTTGTGATGTACAGCGTCACACTCCATCAGTATGTGATGGGGTGTTTCTGGTTCTTCCTCACAGAATCTGCAGGTGCCGTCCTCCTGTAAGCCTAGCTTCCTTAGGTGTTCTTTGAGTCTGCAATGCCCCGTTAGAAATCCCGTTATTGCTTTGAGACTTCCTTTGCTGAGGTTTGTCAGTGTCTTAGATCTTTCTCGGTTGAAATTTCCAAGGAGATCTTTAGCCTGCCGTAGTCCTGGAAGTCTTTTCCATTGTCTGGCTCTCCAGGCTCCTTCCGCCTTCTCAAGTTCTCCTTGGAAATAGGAATTTCCAAGGCCGCAGAATGGCTCTGGTCCGATCAGCGGCGTTGAAGCCCCTTGTCGTGCCAGAGCGTCTGCTTGTTCATTCCGTCGGAGAAATCGGTCGGACAAGTCTACAAACGAAGTGGAGTGTATAGCCGTGGCACTTGATATCTCCAAGACATTCGATCGAGTCTGGCACCACGGACTCTTCGCCAAGCTTCCATCTCATGGCTTGCCTCACAAGCTATGTTCTCTGCTAGCTAAATTTCTCTCAAACAGGTTCCTCCATGTAGAAGTCGATGGAGTTTCATCTGACCCTCTTATCATTAATGCTGGTGTTCCGCAAGGATCAATTCTAGCACCAACACTATTTCTTCTCCATATCAACGATTTGTTGGAAGCAACTTCATGTCCAGTACACAGCTTCGCGGATGATAGTACCCTCCATACCGCCTTCTGTTCCAGGGCTCCAATTCCAGCCAGGCAAATTAAAAACGAACGAAGAAGAAATGTTGACAACATGAATATGGACTTGGCAACAATTCTCGAATTGGGGTCCAATAACTTGGTAGATTTCAATGCAAACAAAACACAAGCATGCCTTTTCTTTAAAAAAGCCGATCTCAATGTGCCCAACATAAGCTTGTCAGGAGTAACCATACCTTTGAAGACATCCATTTCGATGCTTGGTATAACTATCAGCAATAACCTTTCTTGGGAAAATCACGTGAGACCAATTGCTAAAAGTGCATCCCAAAAACTTGGTTTTCTGTTTCGGGCCAGGAGCCATTTCACTCCCAGTCAGCTGCTTATGATCTATAAGGCACAGATCCGACCTGTCCTGGACTACTGTTCCCATATTTGGAGTGCAGCACACAATCATACTCTGAAACTCTTGGATTCTGTCCAAAAAAAGGCAATTCGTCTCGTGGGTGATGCCTCGCTCACAAACTCACTCACTTCTCTGGAACACCGTAGACAAGCTAACGATCTGGTTCTATTTTATAGATATTTCCATGGACGATGCTCTTCTGAAATATCAACAATTGTTCCTCCCTTGGCAGTCCCCGCGATATTATCCCGTTGAGTTGAGGCTTCGCACCCCTTCGTGGTCACTTTGGAGACCTGCAGAACATCTGATTCCAAAGACTCGTTCATCCAACGAACAGCGAGGCTCTGGAACACATTGCCAAGGGAGGTGTTCTCCGAGGCATACAACCTCCAGAAATTCAAGGAGAACACCAATTCCTACCCTATTTTCCTTGGTTCTCACGATGTTCTCTGAACATTACAGGATATCCCTTTTCGTGGGAACCAGAACATAAAAAAAGTACCCTAGAGTCAGGGGACTTCCACACTATCAAAGGGGAGGATTATACCATTTTTGAGTCTGGTGAATATTTGACATTATTGGTCTGAAGATTTGAAAATTCGACTATTATTATAATACTTAACTGCTGAACCTGACACTGCGAATGGAATGTCCAATGAGTGACGCAGGGGAGAACTATCCCTATATTGCTCCTCCTGAAACCGCCACCATCCACCACTGAACTCCATATAATGCTGTATGTGCTAACATTGCATACACATTAACTGAGCAACGTATCGATTCAGGTTTGAAGAGTTCAACCTGTAGCGAAATAGAGAGAGAGACAGCATGGGAGCAGTATAGGCGTTGATTGACCTACCTATTTCATTCATAATAGGTCCTTTCGTTTCCATACTGAATGCACCACTTTCCTACACTTCATGTAATCAACACTGTATGTGAGTGTCCGTTTAGAGTCTATTCCACACTGGTATAGTTAATGTCTACCTTTCACCTATATCCCATATTAGGGTGAAAAAGGTGAAAAGCACTCAGAACGATATAGGCATTATTAGGTATGGAATAATGAAAACATGGCACGAAATAAATGATAGTCTTGATTATCATCGAATGGACTTTGATTTTTTCGATGAACTTGATCCTCCAGATCAAAACTTGAAGTTGAACACCATTAATGGGTCTTGTATGGCTATATAGAAACATAGCTTGAAGCGATTTCGAGAACAGATGAAATAGATCTGGAAAGGTCACATTGATGCTAATAGCACTGAAGTTTCAATGTGATATAATGTATTGAAATTTCAACAGAACAAATATACAGGGTGTCCCAGTTTAGGCCAGCCAATATCTGGGTTATCTAACATATAACAATTTTCAAAAAATTGTGGAATTCATGGGAGCGAAAGGTTTCCAAGACAGTGCGAAACTTTTCATTCTCAATGGGCTTGTATCACAAAAAAAATGTATTTCATAATTCGATAGAACTCACCCAAACTAGCTCACCACCGCAAACCGTTTCTTGCTGTGAGCTCCCTACGTTTTATGAAAAATAATTATTGAAATCCCCGATTTTTCGTACCTCTGAAAACGAGGCGATGATGTGACGTTAAAACCCTAATACTTCCAAATTCTGTTATGTTTGATGCAAAGTTGATATATCGTCAAGCATTTAGAAACAAAGTTCATTTAAACTGATCTTTTCAGTACTGAAAAAATAAATTTGAATGAATTTCGTTTCTAAATGCTCGACTCGAACATAACAGAATTTTGATGTTATGTTTGCATCAAACATAACAGAATTTTGAAGCGGAGATTATCATTTTCTGAAGAAAATCATATCTTTGTCGATAATTAGTGATAATTAGAAATTGAAAGTTAGTAGCATGATGAAACTACTGGTATGAAGTAGTTTTATCGAATTTACAATTTTTTTAATATTACAGAAATTTCGAAAATTTTTAAAAAATATCGAAATCTAAAAAATGTAATAGAAAGATAAAATCCGAGTCACATATATGTAAAATTCAAATAGAAACAACTTTTTCAAGTAAACTTTTTCGATATTCGAACAAATAAGCCTACTTTCAGCGAGTAATTTGAAAAAATGTCACTTTTGACATGTAGCGAAAGCTCGAGCGAAAGTCACGTGATCCCGATTGAGTAGGCCATTCTTCATCTTTTTTGAAGCAAAACTCAACGTCCAACTCGAATTTCAAAATAAGTCATTAATAAAAGTTTTTCCCATATGATGCTGACTTTATGAATGACACTGTATACTCAAATTTAGTGAGATATTGCATGTGAACGATGACTCGGAACACCCTGTTATCGCCGTATCATCAGGAAATGTCGAAAACGCTGAACAATTACTGTCCGGGAAATGCGCCGTAAAACTTATTAATATGATTTTCAAATTCACTAGAGTCGGTTTTAGCGAGAGAGTTTTTCCCCGAACCATTATTCCATTACATACTATTGGTCCCTGGACTCCATGAGTTTCAAACTAGCTTTATCATATAAAGCTGTGGAAAGTGCGAAATCATTTTGCTCTAACGTGAGACTAAGGGAATCGCTTTTATATATGAACATGCATTTCACCATAAATCTATTCAATATCGAGGTATGATGGCATTAGGATCACAAGATTTCTTTCGAACGAGACGAGAATATGCGCCAAAGAAGGATTTTGTTATGTGCAAATAGAATAGAATACTTCCTTGAATGATGAGAATGTTAGAAGAAAAGGATAGCGCCATAATTAGAATTCATAGAGGTCCTGTTTCTAATTTATATAGAATAAGTAGATTTCGAAATGTCTACAGCAAAATTACTTCAAAATTGATAATGAAATATATCCCGTTCCAAAAGGTTTGATGAGCCATTTACTTTACTAACATTTTTATAGTTAACCTGGAGCGGGTAATACATGAACATCTATTCATGAAACAATTATTGAATTAGTATTCATAGGTACGTACACAGGAAATTTCGATAAAGAACTCGATATCATGGAATAGATTGCAATCAACGTAATTACTGGAGTAATTTGATACAGAGTAAAATTCCATCTCTAGGGAGTCTATGATATTACACGGATGGATCGCGCCTAACTGACAAACATGACTCTTTTGAAGGAATTTATCTAGAAGGAGAAAGTATTAGATATAAGTATGCCTCAGGAAAATACATTACAGTTGTTCAGGCTCAAGTATTTTCCATTCTGGCCGTAGCAGAGAGATAGGAGGTGAAAGAGTGCAGGAATGCAGTGAAGCTCTTGAGAAACTAGCTGAACTTAAGAAATTGTATCGATGAACATTGTGTTAAATAATTGTCAGGAAACTGCGCCGTAAAACTTATTGATATGATTTTCAAATTAGGTGGAGTCCCCTGACTACGTTAGTTTGTACCTAGCTTCATCATGATTATAAAGCCGTGGAAAGTGTGAATTCACTTCACTGTAACGTGAAGAGGCTAAAGGGAATTGTTTCAATATATGATCATGCATTTCACCATGAATCTATTCAATATCGTGGTATGATATTGTCACAACCAAATAGATGGTTGTTTCCACCATGTCACGATATAATAAATGGTTACTCCATTCATATCGATTTATAAGGGGTTAGCTTGGCTTAATAGTTTGCGAGAGGTTAAATTCAAATAGGCACTAATAGTTTAGGGGTACCTGAAAGTACGAGACTATATTCAAAGATAACAATATGAATTGAAGCATGAAACATTATGGGTAGCGATGACAAATATGAATAAACAACAATGAATATAAAGACCGAATAACAACTTACATGATAATTACCATTACGACGAGCTCTTGTCAAGTCAAGAGTAGCCCCAGACCAGACTAACTTCGGAACCCTCACATCCAATATTTATATACAACATTTTATTAGATATGCAAGTTTCTCATGAGAGTTCCTTGGTCAGTTTTTATAATTCAATGTCAACGGATGATTTGATTTACCTTATGTTTATAAAACCCTCATGATTCGAAATTACTGATATACCGTATATTCTACTCCTGACAATATGCGCAAAGAAATATTTCGTTATGTGCAAATATAATAGAATACCTCCTTGAATAATGAGAATGTTGGAGGAAAAGGAAAATGGCCTTACTGAATAGAGGGCCATAATCAGAATTCCTAGAGGTCCTGAATCTAATTTGTTTAAAATAAATGAATTTCGAAATGTTTACAGCAAAATTACCTCAAATTTTATAACAAAATATATCCTGTTTCAAAATATTTGATGAGCCATTTACTTACCTACTAACATTTTCATAGTTAACCTGGAGCAAGTAATACATGAACATCTATTCATGAAACAATGCTTGAATTAGTATTCATAGGTACGTACACAGGAAATTTCGATAAAGAACTCGATATCATGAAAAAGATTGCAATCAACGTATTGGATACAGAGTAAAATTTCACCTCTAGGGAGTCTATGATATTACACGGATGGATCGCGCCTAACTGACAAACAGGACTCTGGTGTTGGAATTCGTCTAGAAGCAGAAAACATTAGAGAGAAAATATAGTACAGTTCTTCAAGCTCGAGTATTTTCCATTCTGGCCGTAGCAGAGAGACAAGAGGTGAAAGAGGGGCCAGAACAGAACTCAAAGCTCAGCATTGGTGCAGGAATGTGGTGATGCTCTTGAGAAACTAGCTGAACTGAAGAAATTCGAACGCTGAACATTGTTTCAGATAACTGTCAGGAAACTGCGTCGTAAAACTTATTGATATGATTTTCGAATTCAGTGGAGTCGGTTTTAGCGAGAAAATTTTTCCCCGAACCATAATTCCATTACATGCTATTGGTCCCCTGACTACGTTAGTTTGTAACTAGCTTCATCATATAAAGCCGTGAAAAGTGCGAACTCATTTTACTCTAACGTGAGGCTAGAGGTAATTGTTTCAATATGTGATCATGCATTCCACCATAAATCTATTCAATATCGAGGTATGATGGCATTGAGATTACGAGATTTCTTTCGAACGAGACGAGAATATGCGCCAAAGAAAGAGTTTGTTATGCGCAAATACAATAGAATACCTCCCTGAATGCGATGGGGATGTTGGAGGAAAAAGAAGATGGCCCTACTGAAAAGAGCGCCATAATCAAAATTCATAGAGGTCCTGATTCTAATCTATATAGAATAAGTAGATTTAGAAATGTCTACAGCAAAATAACTTCAAAATTGATAACGAAATATAACCTGGAGCGGGTAATACATGAACATCTATTCATGAAACAATTATTGAATTAGTATTCATAGGTACGTACACAGGAAATTTCGATAAAGAACTTGATATCATGAAATAGATTGCAATCAACGTAATGGATACAGGAGTAATTTGATACAGAGTAAAATTCCATCTCTAGGGAGTCTATGATATTACACGGATGGATCGCGCCTAACTGACAAACATGACTCTTTCGAAGGAATTTAACTAGAAGGAGAATATATCAGATATAAGTATGCCTCAGGAAAATACATTACAGCTCAAGGCTCAAGTATTTTCCATTCTGGCGGAAGCAGAGAGATAGGAGGTGAAAGAGTGCAGGAATGCAGTGAAGCTCTTGAGAAACTAGCTGAACTGAAGACATTTTATCGCTGAACATTGTGTCTAATAATTGTCAGAAAACTGCGCCGTAAAACTTATTGATATGATTTTGAAATTCAGTGGAGTCGGTTTCAAGGAGAAAGTTTTCCCCTGAACCATAATTCCAACACATGCTATTGGTCCCCTGGCTACGTTAGTTTGTAACTAGCTTCATCATATAAAGCCGTGGAAAGTGTGAAATCACTTTACTGTAACGTGATGGAGCTAAAGGGAATTGTTTCAATATATGATCATGCATTTCACCATGAATCTTTTCAATATCGTGGTATAATATAAGCCAATGAAAGATTTGTTATGTGCAAAAAGAATAGAATACCTCCTTGAATGATGAGAATGTTGGAGGAAAAGGAAGATGGCCTTACTGAATAGAAGGCCATAATCAGAATTCCTAGAGGTCCTGAATCTAATTTGTAGAAAATAAATAAATTTCGAAATGTTTACAGCAAAATTACCCCAAATTTTATAACAAAATATATCCTGTTTCAAAATATTTGATGAGCCATTTACTTACCTACTAACATTTTCATAGTTAACCTGGAGCAAGTAATTCATGAAACAATTCTTGAATTAGTATTCAAAAGATTGCAATCAACGTAATGGATACAAGAGTAATTGGATATACAGAGTAAAATTTCACCTCTAGGGAGTCTATGATATTACACGGATGGATCGCGCCTAACTGACAAACATGTCTATTTTGTAGGAATTTATCTAGAAGGAAAAAATATTAGAAATGAGTATGCCTCAGGAAAATACAGTACAGTTCTTCAGGCTCAAGTATTTTCCATTCTGGCCGTAGCAGAGAGACAAGAGTTGAAAGAGGAGCCAGAACAGAACTCAAAGCTCAGCATTGGTGCAGGAATGCGGTGAGGCTCTTTAAAATTTAGCTGAATTGAAGGAATTCGAACGCTGAACACTGTGTTAGATAACTGTCAAGAAAACTGCGTCGTAAAACTTATTGATATGATTTTCAAATTCAGTGGAGTCGGTTTCAACGAGAAAGTTTTTCCCAGAACCATAATTCCATTACATGCTATTGGTCCCCTGACTCCGCTAGTTTGTAACTAGCTTCATCGTATAAAGACGTGGAAAGTGCGAAATCACTTCACTCTAACATGAGGCTAAAGGGATTTGTTTCGATATATGATCATGCGTTTCACCATAAATCTATTCAATATCGAGGTATGATGCCATTAGGATTTCTTCCGAACGAGCCGAGAATATGCGCCAAAGTATGATTTTATTCGATGAAATGAAATCCATTGAGCCATTTACTTACTCACATTTCCATGGATAACTTGGAGCGAATGCGAGAGCGAATGATACATGAATATTCACTCATAAAACAATGTTTGTGTTGGTACAGATATACGTAACCAATAATACATTTCCATGGAAACAAAAATGATAAATACGTATTTTCTGAGTCGATAAGTTCCAACTTTCAGCGTAGTATGAACGTCAATTTATTAAAGTCTCACATAAGAAGAAGATAATAAGATGTGGATTTTGATAACTAATACAGCTCTGCTTATAAAACTAGTAGATAAATAAGATCAATATAACGATTGATCCTTTCTTTAAAATTTTCATGAAGTGTAGGTGACATCATTTTCTACTTGAATAAATCATGTGATCGATAGACAGGTAGTGTATCGAATGACTGCTATTGGGAGTTTATTGTTAGAGTAGGTAATTGGGTATCTCACTTGAAGGAACCAATAATTTAGCTAAACATGTGGTATATTGTTAAGAATTTTGTGAAAATCTCAACGTTTGTGGAGTATTTTACTGCAAATAATGAGGTCTATTCGTTATTGCTCAATCTTCTGACCAGAGGTTGTGGGTTCGACGTTTTCACTCGAAATCAGGGTTTCCCATCATCATCACCATTATATAGCGTGTATATACAGTGTGTCCACCTGAAGGACTTACCACCCCTGTAAAATTGTTATTATCAGACAGATTTCAAAAAACTTTTTTTTGTTGGATAGGTATTTGAAATGTCCATCCAACAAGAGAGTGATTTTACTCATGAACTGTAATCGTGGCCAACTGCGACCAACTTTATTGACCCATATTTGAGAAAGTACTATTAGGGATTTTTTTTTTTCACAGAAAACAATGATGGATTCTGAATCACGATCACTTGAAAAACACCTTCACTGATTTTTATCATCATAAATCACAGGGTGTCCGAAAAAAAGAATCATGTTTTTTTTAATAGGTGATCAGAAAATGTAGTATTGTGGTATTTTTGAGAAAAATTGATGACACATTATTATTGAGGATCACTTTGAACATATCTTTACCGATTTTCATCATTCAAAAATACGATGTGTATGAGAAAACAATTGAAGAGAAAAAGTAGGCAATATTTTTTCATCAACTCAAAAAAAATATCAATTTGATTTTTTGAACACCCTGTGTTTAATGAGGATGAAAATTGGTACAGGTTTGTTCCAAGTGATCCTGATTCATCTTTTTATTTTGAGTGAAGAATTTTCAGGATGAAAAATATTGCTTACCTATCATTTTTAATTTTTTTCTCAGACACATTGTATATTCAAATCACGAAAATTGGTATAGGTATATTTGAAATTTTAGCGAAATATAGGCACAATTAACATGTTTCAGAACTTATATGCTCAATTATCTCAAAAACAGTTGGTTTCACGAAAAACATTGGGGGACAAAAATGCCTCTAAATTGGAAGATCCTCACAATTTGATAGGCGTACTACGAGAAAGTTTGGGGGGGATAAAGAAGCCTCTACCCCCAAAACCGTATCACCCTGATTTTGAAAATCTCAAAATAGCTTGAAGTGATGATATTCTAGATAGTATCGAGCACACCAGATTTTAAGATAATATCTTGAAAAGTAAGCGAGATATTTCAATTAATAGAAAAAAATAATTGAACTTTGACCTCCTATAGGTCCGCTACTGGACGAGATCGAACTGATGTATATATGAACTTTTATGATTGAAATGATGGGATCTACCTTCCATTTCAGTTTGTGCTCTAAAACCTGAATCACCCAGTATAAGTAATCGTTTCGGATTTGATCACAGTACAAACAGACCTTTGGTTTTACATATTCAAGTGCAACAGGTCAAAACAAATGCAATCTTGATGACTGTAGTTGTTTATTTTGGGAAGCATACAATTTGGTACTGCACCGAAATACAAAAATAATATGTAATTATTTTCCTCAATGTATGTTCTAGAGAGGCATGTAGATTGTAGGTCGTGAACCATAGGAGTTCTGTTAGGAAACAAAATCAATGTTTGATCAAAATGTGATATGACTGGATTGCCTCATCGATGAGTGACACAAAAAATATTTCTTCAGAAGAAAATAATATGTTTCTCTGTTATATGCGACTCATTGTGAAAAGCCTTGTCCAAATCTCATTCATCCACGAAGTAAAATAAAAAAACAATTTTAATTTCGATTTTTCAAAAACAAATTACTTTTGACATGAGGACAGCACTTGCTTTGACTTGTTGAACTTGAATATGTAATAATATACAGAGTGTTCCATTTGAAAAGACATTTCCGGAAAATTCCTGTATATTTGGAGGAAATCAGGTTATAAAACTGAATGCATGAAAACATTGTACTCAGGAAAACTTCATCATCCAGACATTCATAAAAAAGCAGTGATTGAAGATTGAAATCATCATGCCTGAACACATCAGTACCATCATTATGATATTGTTATATTCAGATACGATTTTAATATTTCTTGTTCCAGTTCAAACGTAATTTTCCATGGTACTGTATTATCACAATCATATATATGTTTTATGGTATCCCCAGTGGCATTAATCTTCACTTGCTACTGCCAATTTCGATCCAATATGGAGGCAATGGAGATTGTGTTCATCATTCATAGGTATATTGTATCATTGGTTCATACACCTCTTGGACATGCACAGTTAGTACCATCAGGAATTAACGGAGTGGAGGAAAAATGTCGAATATATTTCAATTGTTCGCATTTTCTCAGTGTGTACAACATATAATGGGACGAACAAAGAAATGACACTCATATTATTCATAGGAACTAGTTACTGGTAAAAAAATCGCAATTGATCATCTATCACAAGTCACGCTAGTAATATAATACATTTCAATAATTGAATTGGTGAAGTTACATCAGTTTCTCGTTCTTGTACTGATACATTCACAACCATATCTAATCAAATAAATAATGCTCAACTTGATTAATTCGAATACTGTCGTGGATATGATCTGGTCAACTCTTTGTGCAGGGCGGATTCGATGGAGCTATTAACACCACATTGCTCTGGGTCAGAAGCTGACCTGAACTACTGGCACATACCGAAATCTTTCTCTGCTTAAAATTCGCCTGTATTCCTTTCCTGAAATTCTGAAAAAAAATATGGATATATTTCCACACCATGAATTGAAGTTTTCTAAGATAGCGTTTAGGTCAAAAGTGCTCTTTGTCTTCAATATTTTCAGTATCTTCACTCATGAAAACCAATTTTTGATGCCTCCTCATAATGTGTTTTTTACACCGGCGGGAGTAGAAGTCAGTTTCTCTGGTAACAAAAGAGGGGCAGAAGTCTTGTATTATTCCCTAGGGAGATAATGTGCATAGCTCTGCGCTTTCTTTTTGAAACACCCTTCTCCGAAGCGAGTATAAGCTGCATCATACAGATTTCTAGATCTCACTGGTAGCAAGTTGAGAATGACTGCAGAAGCATTTTCAATAGTTTTTTGGGTTTTTTTCTCGATTTCTTGTTCCATAACCCTCGTCTGATTCAACTTTTTTTTTATCGCTTGGAGCGCACGAAAGGAAATTCCTATAATGTTCAAAGAACATCGTGCGTTACTAGGCAGAATAGGGACAGGAGGTAGGTATTGTAATGTTTCTTGAATATCTGGAGATTATATGTTGTTGGGAATACTTCCTCAGGCAATGAATTCCAGACCCTAGCCGTTCTATGGATGAAGGAGTTTTGATAAAGTGGTGTTCGACATCTTTCGAGGTTGACAACGAAAGGATGTGCTGACTGGGCTCGTCTAGTTCGTCTGACTGGTATTTCTAGTGAAGGGATGATAGCAGGAATTTCCGAAGAACATTTCCCGTTGAAGTATCGATAGAAAAGTGAAAAGTCGCCGACCTTTCTACGGTGTTCCAATGATGTCAAAGAGTGAGTGAGTGTGACGTCACCCACCAGGCGAATGGCTCTTCTCTGGATGGAATCTAAGAGCATCAGCGTATGTTCTGGTGCTGGACCCCAAATGTGGAATCAGTATTCTAGAACAGGCCGTATCTGCGCTTTGTAGATCATGAGAAGCTGTTTAGGTGTAAAGTAGCTTTTCGCACGGAACAAGAATCCGAGTTTTTGTGAAGCAACTTTTGCGATGGGTCTGACATGATTATCCCATGAAAGAGTGTTGCTGATGGAAATACCGAGCATAGATATGGTGGGCTTGGTGAGGATGGTGGTGCGAGACATTACAATATCGGGCATACTGAGTTAGGCCTTTCTAAAGAAAATACAGGCTTGAGTTTTGGTGGCGTTGAATTCAACTAGTTTGTTGGTTCCTCAAGCTGTGATTTCAGCAAAGTCTTCATTGACAGCATTGACCTGCCTGCCCCGTGAGTTCTTAGTTTCCTGGGAAGAAATGGGAATTCTGGAAGAGAACGCAGTATGGAGGGTACTATCATCTGCAAAGCTGTGGATGGGGCAAGTTGTTACTCCCAACAGATCATTGATATGAAGAAGGAATAATGTTGGTGCCGAAATTGATCCTTGTGGAACGCCGGAATTGAAGCCAATGGTATCAGACGATACACCGTCCACCACCACGTGAAGCGTTCGGCCTGAAAGAAAACTCGATAAGAGGTGGCATAGCTGAGGTGATAAGCCGTATGATGGTAGTTTGTGGAGGAGTCCTTCGTGCCAAACATGGTCGAATGCTTTCGATATGTCCAACGCGACAGCTAGAGATTCCCCGTGTTTTTCTAATGAAGCTTGCCATAAATGGGTGACGTAGGCAAGTAGATCTCCAGTAGATCTTTGGTGGCTCAAGCCGTATTGTCTATCAGTGATGGTTCCTGAGCTCTCCAGATATTTGGTAAGCTCAATATTGATGGCTTTCTCCATCACTTTTGAGATTACTGATTATTACTTGGTGACCTATATAAGTATGATACTACTTGGAATCATTCCAAACTATACACGTCCAAATGATAATGAACACTTTTGACTCAGAATCTATCTCATAGGTATTCCTTACTTTTAATAAACTTTCAGGCTGACTCAACAGGTAATACAAAGCATACGCTGGGACCCAAACCATAGAGGAAAAACTAATACACAGTCCGATCATATCTGCCCACAGAGGATATTGATAATTTCCATACTCCAATCTCTGATACTGGGCACATTGACTGATGAATATAACCTGGAAATAACCACAAGATGAGAAATCTACAATAACTCCCTCATGAGAATTCCAGCATTTTTTTGTTTTCAGAATTATTTCGTAGGGTTCCTCTCTTTCTCTATTCCTTTTGTCGGTATTTGATTCAAGGTTTGTAACACTGATGATATTTGTAGGACAAACCGCGGTGACAAAAAATCATAATTTGTGACGTTATCCTTATCCAAAATATCAAATCGTCCTCATACTTGCCGCTGTTACTATGGGTCATGACTACTAGATTCTAATTATAATTGAAAAAAAAAATGCTTTCATATTTACAATATGTCCATATCTCAGTTTCACAGATCCAAAATGATTGGAATATATCATATATTAATATGGTAATGATATTTCCCTCAGAAGGGTTCTAGAAACATCATCAGGAAGACAGGAGTACAACGATCATCCTGTAACACGCATCCCAGATTGTTCTCCAACATCCGAACACTCAATATATGTCGCGGTGACAAATAACGTGACAGAAGAATCTGGAACGTTCTGGAAACAATCGATGGAACAATTAATTAGAGAGAGAGTGGTTTTGTTCTAATAAGCTTCTAGAACAAAGAGAAGGGTACGGAATATGATTCGAGAACGTTCGAGAAGCAAAGCCTATCAAAGGATCTCATATATAAGGACGACCGGACAACTGCCGTCAGTCAGTCAAGCAGCGGGTGTCAGAGAGATAGTCATATACCGCGTGTTATGAAACGTTTTACATAAAAAGTAGTTATTAGTTCGATATAAATTAGTGTTTCTTTAGTTGAAATGAATCAGTTCGAAAATAAATAGTGTCGTGTTCGCTTCTGCACCCGAATAACGTAACAATATCATAACCACAGGACCTCATTCACTCTTCGGCTGAAGCCTCGTGATATAATCTTGGTCCCTGGGTTATAATGATATTATTTACTACCTTGGTGTATAATCATCTATTATCATAGCTATTCTATGTCGACTAGCAATTTTTTTCAGCAGAATTAATAATCAATTATCGTTCTAGTCATCATAACTTGATCTTACCACTATGCTGATTGGTGCAAAATATTTCCAGCAGAACGTCCAAAATCTGCCCGGCCTGATTCCCATCATTTGTTCTACGCAGTCACTCAATTTTTCCACACCGAATATCCATGAAATGGCGACGGTTTGGAAGAAGCAGACCCATAAAAGGGAAATACCACTGGCAGAATAGTAGTCCATGAGTTGGAAAATGTACATGCCACCCTGAAAAGACAGTATTGTAGGCATGAAAATATCAATTACATTCAGTCGTAAATGAAATGCTGTAAAACGTTGATATTTTTTTTCAACACATTTTTTTTAACAAAATCAGTTCTCGATCACCAAAGTATCATTTCGAGCACGAGTTGCGAACAACATTTTTCCTATATACAAACGTCAAAATAGTGCTGAACTCTCCTAAGAGGACTTCATTATTGTTAAACATTCAGCAATAACTGATTTCTTGGATGTTTGTTCGATTGAGGACCATAAACTCCAAACACGAAATTCTTAAATAGTTAACATACATGCCCGAAGTATGTATTTCGCGCATTGTTCGCTCATGGTGTCGTGGTAACTAGGACATTGAGAAAAGTGTTACTTAGCAAATTGTCATCAATGCGTGAACCTTGTCATTTTTGACGTTAGTAGAGAATAGTTATTTGTTTTAATATAGCCACTTTTAATGTCATTTGGAGAAGGAGAAGTTTATTCAATTCTCTTTTATCATTTTTTTTAATGTTGTTCAAATCGCTATACAACAAACTCGCAACAAATCTTATTGACCTATGGAAATCTTATGACTTATACTATTAACGACGATAAAGACGATATTCCGATGGCAATTCTGCAAATTTGTTCCAGAACTACTATTTACAACAAACTCCGATATACACTTAGGAATCACCATAAAACTCATGTGAAATGATTGTATATCAGCTCTATAATATACATTCGCTATTGTAATGGTGTTCGGAACAAAATTATTGCATAGAGGATGTGATGCATCTCAACTGATTTTCCCATTCTCAATATCAAAAACTGAAGCTGACAGTCCAATGAAAATCAACTCTATCTTGCTCAACGCAGTTTTCAAAAAATTATTAATAAATTCGTATAGCTCATCAGCTTCCAATCAGACACTTCAATATTTAAGTTTTATGAAGTTGCTGATTATCATATTGTGACTCAAAAATGTAGGTATATAGAAGTGTCATAAGTATAAGTCATATGTAGATATATTATTTATTTTGGAAATTATCATGACTGTACATTATAAAACAAAGGAAGTGATAACACTTTTGTTGATAAACGATGCAATCTTGTTGCAGCAAGAAATCAAACGGTCCTTCAATGTGCATGGATTATATGTACAGGAAAAATGTTAGCACCCACTATGCTTACTTGTAGAATTAAACATGGTGATCCTCAGGTTTTCGTACATAGGTTAGGCGACCCCCGATGGGTCTATTGTAGCTCACCCCAAGAGTTTACAGTTCACTGTACTATCCACTTCTTTCTACATAGTCCATGATTGAATAATGTTAGATTTGTCTGAAATCGATAGGTTCTAAATTGGTGAAGCCAAATATGTCGAATCTTCGTCTCTTCAAGCAAGAGCATGAACATAGTATGCATGTGTTCAGCCGTTTCGATTTACACACAATAAAACCAACAGTCTACTTGTTGGTTCAGACTCATCCTTCGTAGGTGGTGTCTTAGACGACAGTGTCCCGTAAGCAGTCCAGTCAGAATTCGCAGGTTACCGTTGCTCGATCCATTCTAGGATCTCCCTGGTCTTTTCTTTCGTTGGTTTAGGCAGGAACGCCTTCGAATGGGTTAATCCTGGTAATTCAGACCAGTGCGTGAGTTTTTCACCCTCCGCCCAGTCCGAGATAGTTATTTTGTTTTCCAAACTTTTTTTTTTTTGCAATTGCATACCTCGTTGGTCCCAGCACTGGGACCAAACGCCCCATAAGTCGAATCTTGTACGGGGTTAGGTTTACATACAAACACAAACATACATGGCCTAACTAGGATTCGAACCTATGTCTCGGTGGGAGTCCCCATACGAACTCAGCTCCTTCAAGGTGTTTCATTGGGAAAGTTAAATAATTCAACTGTGGATAAGGGTCACTTGGGTGATTTCAAAAAACCCATGGTTGATGGGTCTTCGACTTCTTATAACCGAGATACAGGATGTTTCATCAATTTTGTCCATATCTTCATCGTCTCATAACTTTCCAACCAACTTGTATATATTTTCAAAAATTGGTACACTTGCTCAATCTATCCTGTGGAATTGATTGAGGCAATGACAAAAGATAAAATCCAGGTCCGGCTTCACTTAAAATTCACAAATTCTTTCTGCCAGGAAACAACACCCTATACATTCGAATTTCTAATTTTTTTGCCATATCTGAAAAGAACAACAAAATTTCCATTCAACGATGTGCTTTTTATTCGTGCACAGACGATTTTAACTATTCATATTATGTGCTCAAAATATTATTTTTGCTCATTTTGGGGTACAAAATTGGAATCAGACGAGATTTATTAATTTTATTACTTCCTATTCAGTATACGTGAGTATTACATTTAGAAGGAGTATTTCATATTATCGTTCTTTGTTCCAGAGTTAGTTACAGGTCCGTCATCAAAACTATACAGGGCTTTTCACGATAAGCGTTAATTAGATGTTTCTGGCAAATCAGGCAACGGATGAATCTGAAATTTCGATGGTATATGTATAAATTAACATAATCTACACTACTGAAATATTTGAAACGATCCGGCCTTGCCGCTTCTACTAGAAAGTAGCAGCAACTTCTTTTTTCAAATGGGACACCCTGTATTTCATTACATTCTTGGATTCTTGCTGAACAGCAGAATTCATCAATTCAGAACATTCAAGGTCTAACGGGACTGATAACTGAGATATAGAGGATGTGGAAAATCGAGATGTTTCAATTTTAGAAATGTTTTGTGTTGAAACTATTTATTATTGCATGGTCAAAACGGCTTCAATGTCCCTATCCCAACTTTCCATTCGATATTCAATTTCAAACAGATACAGGGTGATGCAGAAATTTGAGTCATGAACCATCCTGTATTTGTTTCGATTAAATGTCAATAGATACAAAGTTGAGATAGGGACATGAAAGCCGTTTTGATCAATAATAAATATTTTCGCAAAATAATTCTAATGTTGAAACATCTCGATTTTTTTCACTCTAAATATCTCAGGTATTAGTCCCACAAGACCCCGAACTTTGTGAATCGATTAAATCAGCTCTTCAGGAAGCATCCAGGGTGTCCCATTTGAAAAATCAAAGTGACTGCTACTTTCGAGTAGAAGCGGCAACGCCGGATTGTTTCAAATATTTCAGACGTGTAGATCATGTTAATTTATACATACCATCGAAATTTCAGATTCATCCGTTGCCTGGTTTGTCAGAAACATCTAATTAACGCTTATCGTGAAAAGCCCTGTATAGTTTTGATGACGGACCTGCAACTAAGTCTGGAACAAAGAACGATAATATGAAATACTCCTTCTGAATGTAATACTCACGTATACTGAATAGGAAGTAATAAAATTAATAAATCTCGTCTGATTCCAATTTTGTACCCCAAAATGAGCAAAAATAATATTTTGAGCACATAATATGAATAGTTAAAATCGTCTGTGCACGAATAAAAAGCACATCGTTGAATGGAAATTTTGTTGTTCTTTTCAGATATGGCAAAAAAAATTTGAAATTCGAATGTATAGGGTGTTGTTTCCTGGCAGAAAGAATTTGTGAATTTTAAGTGAAGCCGGACCGGGATTTTATCTTTTGTTGTTGCCTCAATCAATTCCACAGGATAGATCGAGCAAGTGTACCAATTTCTGAAAATATATACAAGTTGGTTGGAAAGTTATGAGACAATGAAGATATGGACAAAATTGATGAAACATCCTGTATCTCGGTAATAAGAAGTCGAAGACCCATCAACCATGGGTTTTTTGAAATCACCCCAGTGACCCCTATCCACAGTTGAATTATTTACCTTTCCCAATGAAACACCCTGTATATATGGCAGTAGTTGAAGTATAGTACGTAATGCGTGTTGTAATGGAATTATAATTCTTGACAGTTTTGTCATTCGCTGTTGACGGCGATTACGCGATCATGACATAGCTATACTGGCGGAATAAACGAAAACTGTGCGATGTGCTTTCTGTGCGTAAAGAGCTACTTACTGTGGCTGTATCTCGTGTGCTCTTGCCTACTTTCTATAGTGGCCGTAGGTAAAAATGATTCAGTGCACGCCACTGATTGCGGTTGAAGGAACCGACTGGGATAAGATACTTACGTGAGTAACCATGGGAATCCCAAGAAGAAACATAATCGCACACACGATGGCTGTGAACGTGTTCCTGTAAGGCCGTAATTGCTGTGACCAATTATCCAGAATGCCGGTTATGAAAGATTCAACCAGGCAGAATTCACTGTCTACACCCAATAGCTGGAATTGAAAGAAAACGCCTTATGTAGGTATACATTGTGTTTTTATAAGTAATATCACGGTGTTCTGAATATTCAAGATCATTTTGTTGTCTCATTGTTCACGAAATTGTGTTGCCGAGGAACGAACGTCAACTTCAAGAGCTAATTTTGGAACAGAAATGGACAACTTTTGAGCAGATTGCAGAAAATAGTAGATTTTTTTCTTAGGATCATAACTGACACTTTGTTAGACAAGCGACTACTTCAGGCAAAGCGTCTAGCGAAGCCGAGCGAAAGCAAGATTTGCGAGTCTAACAAAGTCATTTTCGATCCGAATGAAACATGCTATTTTTTCCACCAATGTGATTTACTTGACAGATTATTATAATAATATGAGTAAGTAGATAGAAGCAAGACCTCAGACTACTTTACTTCCTCACGATTCGTGTTGACATGCATCATGTCATTAGGGACTACGGGTACGAATTCAATACTACTCGAAACGTGGATGTCGTGCCACATGTATTCAATGTAACCAATAATCCAAGTGGAGATAATTGTCTACCAGCATTCACAGATCAGGTTTATTCAATTTTCAAGGATGTTCTAATTGTAGTTTCAATATCAATACAACCACAGAGTGACCTATTTGTGTATTCTCTTGAATCGATGAATCGATGAATTCATTTGGACCAGGTGTCAGCCCTAATAGCAAATACCGCGCCAGTGCCAGGTTTAGGAAAAAGAAGTGGAAAATGTTAGGTTAGTGAGCATATCAACAATATTAATGAAAAAATCTGCCAAATTCGGAAACAAATCAGATATGCGTCCTCGTCCAAAAAATATTAAACCGTAACAATGTTTTTCTGCAACCGACACAAAGGTCGTCCATTTTGATACCAAAATTAGCTCTCGAATTGACGTTTCTATAACTGACACAAAAATAGGTGTGTTGCTAGGGAACACATTCATAGTTCCTAGGAGTTAAAGTTGAACTTTAGTTCCTAGGAGCTAAAGTTGAACTTAAGCTCCTAGGAACTAAAAAGAATATACTATAGGTCATCAAGAATAAACAACATTGTTATGGATGGTTATTTGGGTTGGGACGCATACCTGATTTGTTTCCGATTTCGATAAATTTGGCATTTCTATATACTCATGCCTGGAGATATAAATACACCTCAGTATAGTCTTTGAGTATTCACACTAGTATATATAATGAAAATGAAGGGTATAGTTGAGATTTTTTTTAATGCTCAGGAAAGCCTTCAGGATTAACATAATTTCTTGATATGTATTTCATTTGTTTTTCTCAGGATAGATAACTTGTTATTGAATAATCACGGCCAGCAATAGTTTTTGTCTCAAACAACGATATTGTTTACCTACATTTGATTATCAAGCCAAACGCAGTGGATTATGGAGAGGAATGAATAATTGCTATTATTATTATTGATATGCTTACTAACCTAACATTTTCCACGTCTTGTTCCTATACCTGGCACTATAGCGCGGTATTTGCCATTAGAGCATCTGATCCATACACAAATATGTCATTCTGTGTATTTATATTGAAGATACAATTAAAACATCCTTGAAAATCGAATAAACCTGCTGTTAATACAGGTAGAATATTCTCACCACACGGATTTTGCATTGATTTTGATTTGCTACATTACATACATATGGCACGGCATTGGTGGTTACTTCACATATTTATTAGAGATGATTGTTTCGGTTGAAGAAAAAATAGCATGTTTCATTCGGATCAAAAGTGACTTTGTTCGACTCGCGAATTTTGCTTTCGCTGGGCTTCGCTAAACGCTCCGCCTCGCAAATGCAAAATTCACTTGTCAAACAAAGTGTCACTTTTGATCATAATAAAACAATCTACTATTATTCTTGATGACCTAGTACATATCCATTTCAGTTCTCAGAAGCTAAAGTTCAATATTAGCTCCTAGGATCTGAATATGCTTCCGAGCAACATACTTCTCTTTGTGTCTGTAATAGAAACGTCAATTCAAGAGCTAATTTTGGTATTGACATGGACGACTTCTGTGTCGGTTACATAAAAAATATTGTTTTATATTGTACAATTTTCGCGAGGAGTTCGAACGCCACGCCTCAATTCAGGAAAATGAAATGGCGCAAAAGACTTAGAGATAAGAAGTCGGATCGAGGCTAGCGGCATATAAAAAACATATAAAAACGTCTTATAGGCTAGGTGTTTTCTTTCTCTGGAGAATATCCTTACCAAGAGCATTATGAAAAATGTCGCTGCCCAAAATGGCGCTCCAGGCATTTTCATGACTACCTGTGGATACGTTAGAAAAACCAGTCCTGGCCCGCTTCTAACCACATCGCCTACTCCTATATTCTGCTCCAGGGCCAGATGGCCCAAAATCGAAAAAGTCACTATGCCGGCTAGAATCGATGTCATCGTGTTCACCAGGCAGGTTATCACTGCATCCCTAGAAATCAAAAGTTCGAAGTTTTGTTTAGATGCTTGACGAATTAATATTCATCATACATGGCGTGGAAAGAAGATTCTGAATTGAGAAAACTCAATCACGAATCTGTGATTAGAGGTCTGTGAACATAACAAATTTCCATCGTTCAAGATTGAACCCTTCGATTTGGTATTAAGGTATTGGAAAGGAATTTTCTCAGATATAGTGTGACCCACTTCCAATGGAAACATCCATGTATCTTACGTAACCGTTAAGTGAGGATCCTGAAATTTGCTGGAGCGGGAGATATACCGAATATGCACTCTATGACCAAGTGATATACACTGCTCGCCAACAGCAATGGAATCACACCAATTTCCGGAAAATGATATTAGGTAGGAGTCAAAATAGGTTGAAAATCACTTCGGATTCGGAATCAGGACACCCAAATCACTAACTATTCATAGTTTCCCTAAAAAATTATCAGTTCTCATGGAAGCACCCCCGTATCTCACTTAAATATTGAGGTAGCGTTCTGAAATTTGCAGGGGAAGGGAAACCCCAAAGATAAAGTCAATTTCGTAAGATACGGAGGTGTTTCCGTAAAAAGTGCGACAAAATTTAATTCTTGTCCAGACAAAATATGAATATTCAGTGTATTGGGCGTCCTGATTCCGAATCTGAAGTGATTTTCGACCTATTTTGACTCCTAATATCAATTTCCTGAAATTGGGGTGGTTCCATGGCTGTTGGCGAGCAGTGTATATCACTCAAGATGATCCCACTTGGTCATGCATTGAGTGCATTTTTGGTATATCTCTCGCTCTAGCAAATTTCAGGATTCTTTCCTAACGATTACGTAAGATACAGGGGTGTTTCCATTAGTAGTTGGTCACACTGTTTTCCCCAATATAAAATTTTCGTTATTTGCCGACGATACTAGTATTGTCACAAATGATAACGATTTTAATGACATCATTCCATTCCGTCAGACTGTCATGAATAATGTGATAGATTGGTTTGCCTCAAACAAACTCCTAATCAACAGTTCAAAGACATTTAATATAACTTTTTTCCCAGATATACCGGGTGGCTACGGAAGTATTGCCTACGGAATATTTCAGTTATTGTATGAAGTAGGTTTGTGAAATTTGGAGCGTCGATATAATGACATAAGAGCTAGAATTTGAGCATATTGACATGTCGAAGTTAACTTCCGGTCTGATCGGAAGTAACATCAACTTTCTTATTTCAAATGGAAACCCTTTTTTGTTTTCTTTTCGCTTTATTCAGCATTCAATTCCCTTTCTAATGACATATCACAAGTTGGTATCTAACCAGAAACTAGATCAGAAAAAAATTATTATTGAAATTCACCGAGTAGGCCGTGGAAGCAAAATGAAAGCCAAAAATTGAAAAGTTGGCTATGGAAACTATACGTCACTTGATAACAGTTGCTACTACTGTGATATTTTATTTTCATTCGTCGGCGTTATAAAAAGCCGCCAAAAAAATATTGGAAAAATTGGGAAAAAATCAATACTCTGTAGGTCCATAACTTAAATAGGAACATACAACTTTTTCTTGCCTGTACTATTCAGCATAACCATTCCTTTCTGATGATATAATAGAAAGTCATTTTTTGAAATGAAATAGCAAAAAATCCAATTATTATTCTTCAAATAACAAAAAAACGGATTTATCGAAAGAAAAAATAGCGCCGACGAATGAAAATAAAATATCAGAGTAGTAGCAACTGTTATCAAGTGACGTATGGTTTCCATAGCCAACTTTTCAATTTTTGGCTTTCATTTTGCTTCCACGGCCTACTCGATGAATTTCAATGATAAATTTTTTCTGATCTAGTTTCTGGTTAGATACTAATTTGTGATAAGTCATTAGAAAGTGAATTGAATGCTGAATAAAGCGAAAAAAAAATTGGGTTTCCATTTAAAATAAAGAAGTTGATGTTTCTTCCGACCAGACCGGAAGTTAACTTCGACATGTCAATATGCTCAAATTCTAGCTCTTATGTCATTATATCGACGCTCCAAATTTCACAAACCTACTTCATACAATAACTGAGATATTCCGCAGGCAATACTTCCGTAGCCACTCGGTATATCACATATATACAGGCTGATCCACGGTGGATGGCCTATTAGAAGTATCTAGAGAACGAAAAAACAGAACATTCTGAAAATTTGTATGCTCCGATAATTGAACATTCTCTATCCGTCTAAATTATTTTCATCGATACAGTGTTGCCACTTCTATCAGAAACAACTAGCAACTTTGTTATTTCACACTTGATGTCTAGCAGGAATGATTACAGAGATATAGGGTGTTCAAAATCGAGAATTTTCAATTTTAGGAATTTTTTGTGTCGTCACTATTCATTATCGATCAAAACGGCTTACATGTCCCTATCTTAACTTTTGATTCACTATCTACTGGGAATTTATTGGAAATAATACAGGGTGCTTCAAGATTAAGAATTCTGATCACCCTGTATCTGTTCCAATTAAATGTCAGTAGATAGTGAATTGAAAGTTAATATAGGGACATGTGAGCCGTTTTGATCGATAATGAATAGTTTAGACACAAAAAACTCCTGAAATTGAAAAATCTCGATTTTGAACACCCTATAACCTGTGATAATTCCTGCTAGACCCCAAATGTGATACATTGATGGAATCAGCTCTTCAGGAAAAATCTAAAAATGCAATAAAATACAGGGTGCTCCATTTAAAATAACGAAGTTGCTAGTTGTTTCTGATAGGAGTGGCAACACTGTATCAATGAAAATATTTTAGACGGATAGAGAATGTTCAATTATCGAAGCATCCCATCTTTCAGAATGTTCTGTCTTTTCGTTCTTCAGATACTTCTAATAGGCCACCCACCGTGGATCACCCTGTATATACATTGTTGATGGCTTCTGTTGTGCAATAGTTCCGAAAACTGAGTCAATAATACCGTCTCCGAGAAAGAACTGCGAATCCTTTCATCTTCCATTCGACTTCGCGGTTACGTATATTACTGAACAACCACTAAATTCGCAATTTTTTGAAGACAAATCACAGAATTAGACTGACAGAAGTGACATCAGATATTTGATTACTTCAAAAGAATGATAAAGATGCCTACAACGCAGGTGTCCCTACTGTTAAAAACTTAAAATTTCACGTCGATAATTTTCAGATTTCAAAATAATGCAATATCTTCTCAATATTGATCTGTCCTTCCTTCTGTCACAGAAAAAAATAGTGTATTATACACGGGAAAAATATTAGATTTTAGCTCACGGTTTTTTGTCTCCCTCCGCTACGCGTCGGGAGACAACACGACCTGGAGCTAAAATCTACTACTTTTTTCCCTTGTATAATAAATAACTATTTTTCTGTGACGGGAAAAAAGTTTGGCATTTCATCTCTGTTGGCAGGTTATAAAATGTCACTTTTCATAAATTACTTTTTTCCCGGATATACAGGGTGTTTCATAATTGAATGTCAATATTCGAGGAGGCGATTCTTGGGCCCATTCTAAGAAGAAAGTTTCATATGAACATATGACCTAAACATCCCAACTTTTGAGATACAGGGTGGTAAAATTCTCGAAAATTAATATAGCCTACTACAATGAGAAGTGATAATTCCAAAATACCGAATATGAATACGAAGTTCATAAACTATGAATTGTATTTCTGAAATTTGATCTAAGAAATAAAATCTAGTTCTCTGCATTGTGATATTGTCATATTAACGATATTGCTATAATCATGTAGTAAAAAGCTTGTTATATTTTTAAGCGAAAACCGTGCATCAGATTGAAAAAATTGTAGTGATCAAATTTGCTTAGAAATGTTTGGGAATTTCAGGAATGATTTCAATTTGGAGATTAATCAGTGGCGTACCATTAATGTCTGCCAAAATAGGTATGTGAAATTCCATACGAACGCCACTGGTGGCAACAACAAAAAATGTGGTACGCTTACTGATGCATCTTGATACATAGTACATGTATGCCAAATTTCATCAGAATATCTGAAGTGGTATTACAGATATTAATAAAAAACTATTAATTTTTGAGAACTTTACCACCCTGTATCTCAAAAGTTAGGATGTTTAGGTCATACGTTCATATGAAACTTTCTTCTTAGAATGGGCCCAAAAATCGCCTCCCCAAATATTGACATTCAATTATGAAACACCCTGTATATCACATATATATACACTGTTGATGGCTTTTGTTGTGCTATAGTTCCGAAAAATGAGTCAATAATACCGTCTCCGAGAAAGAACTGCAAGTCTTTTTATCTTCCATTCGACTTCGCGGTTACGTATATTACTAAACAACCACTAAATTCGCAATTTTTTGAAATCAAATCACAGAATTAGACTGACAGAAGTGACATCAGATATTTGAAAACTTCAATTGAATGATAAAGATGCCTACAACGCAGGTGTCCCTACTGTTGAAAACTTAAAATTTCACGTCGATAATTTTCAGATTTCAAAATAATGTAATATCTTTTCAATATTGATTCGTTTTTTTTATGTCACAGAAAAAAAAAGTGTATTATACACGGGAAAAATATTAGATTTTAGCTCACGGTTTTTTGTCTCCCTCCGCTACGCGTCGGGAGACAACACAACCTGGAGCTAAAATCTACTACTTTTTTCCCTTGTATAATAAATAACTATTTATACCAGCATCAGCTATTACTTTATTTTAAAATCGAAATATTCCGAAAACGAAACATAGTATCGAGTTTCGCCAAGAGTATCTTTTTGGTGTGAAATTGAATGATGTTCAAGTTCATGTCATATTTGGAGTGAGAAAAAAAAAGTTATGTTCTAAACTACTCGGTACGAACCGTGTAACCCCGCGCCCTCTATGAGAGTCAGATATAAAAACATATTCATGCGATGTGTCAGATTTCGAGATACATCTATACAAAATTTCATTACAATGTTGCCACTAGTTTCGACATAATCGTGAAAAATGTGTAAAAAATAGTTATTTATTATACAAGGGAAAAAAGTAGTAGATTTTAGCTCCAGGATGTGTTGTCTCCCGACGCGTAGCGGAGGGAGACAAAAAACCGTGAGCTAAAATCTAATATTTTTCCCGTGTATAATACACCATTTTTTTCTGTGACAGAAGGAAGGACGAATCAATATTGGGAAGATATTACATTATTTCGAAATCTGAAAATTATCGACGTGAAATTTCAAGTTTTTAACAGTAGGGACACCTGCGTTTTATAGACATCTTCATCATTCTTTTGAAGTAATCAAATATCTGATGTCACTTCTGTCAGTTCAATTTTGTGATTTGATTTTAAAAAATTGCGAATTCAGTAGTTGTTTAGTAATATACGAAACCGCGAAGTCGAATGGAAGATAAAAGGACTTGCAGTTCTTTCTCGGAGACGGTATTATTGACTTATTTTTCGGAACTATAGCACAACAAAAGCCATTAACAGAGTATATATATGTGATATATATCCGGGAAAGAAGTACTCACTTTTTTCCCACGGGAAAAAAGTAATTTTCATAAAGTGACATTTTATAACCTCCCAACAGAGATGAAATGCCAAACTTTTTTCCCGTCACAGAAAAAACATTTTTTTAACACTTTGTATCATGAAAACGGATGCCGTTACGACATTGTTTCACTGAGCAAACCCAACTTATTTTGCAGTATTCTACCTACCTTAGCAACGGGATCAGGTTTTTTTGAAACACCCTGTATAACAACACTGACGGGGAAAGACAATTTCGAGAATCTAGTGAAACCTATAAATATACAGTATTCGTTGATCTGGCCTTGCGGAAAGTATTGAAGGAGTTTCGAAGAAGAGGAACACTGAGGCAGACATAATTCACGAAACGTTTGCCTACGCTTACGCTTTTCAATGACGTCCTTTCCACCATGAGATCTGGATAATCTTTAGTTATGTAAAGTGCGCGCACCCCAGCCTTCCATACATCTCGATTGGAATCGCTCCCGTTAGAATTCGACCAGAATGGGAGAGAATCCGAAGGCTTTGTGAGGGAAAATTGAATATGGACCTCCGACCCGCGAGAATTCAAGAATTTCCATCGATCGATCCTTATATTAAAATCGCGGATTTGAACGAAATTCCGAATGGTCGCATTTCATTCATATCATGTCTGCTATCTAGACCTACATAATGGAATTGGAGCTGTAACACAGAATGTATAGAAACATGGCGTTTTATATTTCCCAATTCTGAATCTGCGGATGAAAATTGGTTTGATGCGTGCCATGCTTTAATTTTCACTGGAAATATTCTTCAGAAATCATTCCATCACTAGCAATACCAGTCAACATATTTGACAGGCCCAGTCGAACTTTTGTCGTCAACCTCAAGAAATGTCGAACAACTGTTTTATCAAAACTTGTTTGTATATGGTATAGCAGCTAGAGCTTATTGGGATCAAGGATGACCCCCTTTGCAGATGGTGCCTGGAAGATGACGAAACGTCATCACATGTCCTCACTGAGTGTCCAGCACTGACGCATCAGAGGAGGGCTGTCCTTGGCAACATAATTTTGAGGCCAGAGGACGTAAAAGAGATCCAGCTGAGGAAGCTGCTGAACTTCTCCAAGGCAGTCGGCATACCCAGCTGAATGTCGTAACATGTGGGCGCACAATGGGCCCGAATAAGGAGGCCCACGTGCAGGGAGTTCACCCGCCCACCAGTGCTTCGAAGAAGAAGAAGAAGATGGTATAGCAAAGCTTTATAATGACGGGGAGAAAAATTCCCGTTTTCTTGGGAATTTTTGGATCCTTGAAGGAAAAAGGCCGATTAGGATAGAGATTTTGATGATATCGCCAGGTTCTGGTGAATTCTGAGAAAAACAACGATAGTTGACGTTCCACAAGTCATTATTTTGTGATCTGAGCACAAAACACATATGACACAGATGGGTTGATAGATTCAACAGAACTAAGAAAAAAAGGAAACATCCATGACGGTTTAACATTAACATCTCTCATTCTAATTGACTTTCAGCTCAGCAACTCACGTTGAGAAATTGTGGGAAAATAACATGTTACAACATTGAACATTTGGACTTGTTATTGTTCAAAGTGAGGTGTGGTGATATTTCATTGGAATATTGTATATTGATTCATGCATTAAGAAGACCAAGAACACGTTGAACATAATTTCGATCATCAGTCAAAAAGAAATTCACATCTAATTCCTAATAAATATCAAATGTGTATCAACACCCTCAAAATTAATGATTGTTTGTAAATTAATAATTCCCAATTGTAAGTTCAACTGGATCTATGAACCCAGCAGAGTTTTTTGCCAAAAAAGGTAAAAGCAAGAATTTGCTCCAGAAAGATGAATCAGAAGTCGTCAATGTAACAATCCTCTACAAATCATTGTTCTCAAAAAGTGTGCACCAGAATTCACACCGATTCTCTGCGAGAGTCTTGTAGTCAGATGGTCGACGTTATGGCTTCAACCATCCTTAAAATCCTTCGAAGGAATCTATCTTACATTTTCCAATATCATAACTTCTGTATAATGAGAAAAATATCTCTAGACCACTGTTAGTCAGACTTCTTTAGGAACATAATGAGAGGGAAAGATTGAATATGGGCCTCCAATCCACGAGAATACCGATCGATCGATCTTTATATCGAAATGGCGGGTTTGAACGGAATTTCGAATAATTGCATTTTATTCATATCAAGTCTGCTATCTAGACTTCCATAATGGAATTGGAGCTGTAACATAGAATGAAAGAGAACAAGGAACAATAGGAACATGCCGTTTCATATTGCTCAATTTTGAGTCTAAAGAATGAGAATTTTTACTAAAGCGTGCCATGTATTAATTTCCAGTGGAAGTTATTCTCCAGAAATCTTGGATATCCTTCCATCTCTCGAATGACAGAGCTCAATACTGGATGCATATAGATTCAACTGAACTAGAATGAAACTAACGACAAAGAACTAAGAACTGAAGAGGTTGATTGAGTTGAAACATCTATGAGGGTTCATACATTTACCTCTGTCACTAAAATTGAGGATAATAAATTACAAAGTTGGTGAACTCTCAGCTAAATAGCTCAGAATCAAGAAATTTTGAAGACACGACATGGAGAACATGGAAATTAGATTTGTTATTGTTCAAAGTCAGATTTGGTGATATCTTATTGGAATATTCAACATGGATTCATGGATTGTGGAGACCAAGAACACTTCTTGAGATGATTATTCGATCATCAATCAACAGATACATCACATATAATTCCCAACTCATATCAGATGTGTAAAACACAAAATAAATAAAATCAAAATCAAATAAATAGATGGTAATCAATAATTCCTAGTTGTTAGTTTAAGTGAATCCATAAAACCAGCATCAACGTTTTTTTGCCAAAGAAGGTATTTCCAAGATTGTTCATCCTCCAAAAGTTTCAGAGATATGACAGTACCTACCGTCTCTCCCTATCTTCCCTGGATAATGAAACGTAAAAGCAAAAATTTGCTCTATGGAGATGAATCAAACGTATTTGATGTGACAAGATCTGCAAGTCATTGTCCTCAAAAAGTTTGCACCAGAATTAACACCGATTCTCTGCGAGTTATTAACCACCTCTCTTCCTGAAAAAAGGCTTCTAACCATTCTCAGAAATTCTGCCTAGCGACTATATGCCTATAGCTCTGTTATCATTTATTCAGCTCAACAAGCATCTCAGAAGCTCAGTAATCATATAAAGGATCAACCTTAAGCCATAGGAGATCAAAAAGGAAACTTCACTCTCAAGCTCCTTCGAGGAATATATCTTACATGTTTGAACATCATATCTTCCTGTATAATTATGAAAATATATTTGAACCAGTGTTATTCAGATTTTTTCAGGAACATGATGAGATGGCAGAATTGAATATTGACCTCCATCTCTCGAGATTACCGATCGATCGATCCTTATATCAAAACCGCAAATTCGAACGAAATTCTGAATGATCGCATATTTCATTCATATCATGTCTGCTATCCAGACCTCCATAATGGAATTGGAGCTGTAACACAGAATGTAAGAGAACAGGAAACAATAGAAACATGGCGTTTTATATTGCTCAATTTAGAATCTGCGAATGGAAATTGGTTTATCATTGAATCGTGCCAAGTATTAATTCTCACTGGAAGTATTCTGCAGAAATCTTGCGGTTATGAATTCACCACCATTATTACCAGTCAACGAATTTGGCAAGCCCAGTCAGCACAACTGTTTGTCGTGAACGTAGGAAGGCGAAGCTTAAAACTTCTTTGTCGAAGGAAATATTCGGTATTCCCAAGATCGTGATCACCAAAAGTTTTTGAAAATACCATTACCAACTTTCCCTTCTTATCCTTCCTACAGAAGAATTGTATTATTATAAACTCAAGAAACACACTTGCATAGAGAGTCAAAGTGAAAAAAATTTAGAAAATGAAACAATAAAAATGTGTTGATGAATACACAACATCGATAATATCAGCAAATTCGTAATCAGTACATTCTTTGTCTTTTCCTATTTCATTTCCCTTTTTTTTTTCTTTTAGTTTGGCTATCTATAAAGACGTGTTTTTTCAGTTTTCCAAGCTACTATTTATATTCTGTTTTTTAGTTCCACTAACTACAAGAACTTTTTTATATTTTCCTTCAAGTTCCCAATTTTGACCAAAAAGAAAGCATCGTAATCTATCTCCCACCCCAAAAACCATCAGATACCAATTTTGAGGAGAGTCGGATCATATAATCACACAAATCGTTTGCCATATTGGATCCGGCATCTTCAATTTACCTATTTTCGCAGAATCATAATCTTTTACCCCAAGAACACCCGAATACCAATTCTGAATAGTATCTGATCATAATTACAAAACTAGTCTGCCATTTTGGAACCGCCATCTTGTTTATAGATATTACAAAAATATCATGATGCATTGCCACCAGAATTATGCACACCTACCAAATTTCAAACCAATCAGCCCGTTTAAAGTAGGTCAAAATCGAGGCCATAGGAGTCGGTTACATAGAAAACATCCATACATACAGATGAATCTGATAAAAGAGTGTTAAAAAAAGGAATAGCAAAAGTTTTCTCCAGAAAGATGGATCAGCAGTTTTTGTTGTAACTAGAACTGCAAGACATTGTTCTCAAAGAGTTTGCATTGGAATAAATAACAACGATTCTCTGCGAGTTATTCACCATCTCTATATCGAATGTTTCTCTTTTTCGCTGGAAAATAGGATCCAACTATTTCTAAAGAATGTGCCTAGCGACTATGTCTTTCAAACAAATCGCTCCATGTGGTTGTGAACGGAGTATATCGTCTGATCGTCAATCAGATTTTGGCAACATTGTTCCTACTTCATATCAAAGATCTGTTTACTGATGCCTCATTCACTGCTTTACAGATGACAGAATCCTCCATACTGCGTTTCCATCCATAATTTCCATTTCATCTCAAGAAACTAGAAAAGCTACTCAACGTCAACATTTCTAGAAAGCACAGATCCGACTCTTTTGAATACAATTCCTGCATATGTTTTCTCAAGGAAAGTTTTGGCAATTATCATTCCCAAGGAAATGTTGGACCAAAAAAATGTTTGGTCCAAATCGGATGAATTTCTGACATAAACTTCCCAAGATATCACGAATGAAGTATAGCCCCTGATGTACTTCAACGCCATGTAGCTCCTAAAGGAATCCTAATGGGATGGGGAAGAACTACGATGAACTTCTAATATAACTAATAGTATAACAGCGTGTCAGAGTTTTCTTGATCATGGAAAGGATAGAGGATTATGAAAATAATATGCTTTCAAATCAACAACGATATTGAGAAATCTAACGATTTAGATACAAGTCTACGCCACAGTCTAAAGACCTCAATTCCTCACTATACAGTATACCAGCAATCCTGACGTTAACACTCACGAACGGTATCAATCAAGGTGGATTCTACCCTGAATAACTCTATTCAGCTTATACTGATCACTGCCTACTGGAACTCTCCAAGTTTGACAACTATCAATCTTTGCACAAATTGCTTCTCCACTATAATGTTCCACCAGCTCCTATAGTGCCTTGAAAATACATGTTCGCTTTCATTCCATGAAACCATTTATCTTTCCTGGGATCTGGTTAGATTTCATCCGAGAGATGGAGATTGGAGAATTTTCAAAACATCGGCTATAATTGATTCCCGTTCTTCATGAGTTGTTCAACTCTCCTGCAAATACCGGACATCGAAACAAAATAAACAACCTCGAACTACATTCAACAATATTGAAAACGAAATATTCAAGAAACTATTGACTGAACAATCGACGATATCTAGGCTTGATACAAACTTACTTTTTTGCAGAAAAAAAAATGATTCGGTTTGTTTTCCTTACTTGTATGAATTGTGATGAAATTTGTTGTATGATCCCAAGGCTGGTAAAGCACCACACCCTATGCTGTAGGCGAAGAAGATTTGTGAAAACCCGTCCATCCACGGTCCTGGTGTCAGGAGAGCCTCCCATTGAGGTGTTACGTAATAGAGTAGACCCGTCGTAGCGCCATCTAGGGTGACAGCTCGCACCAACATGATCAGCAGGATCACATAGGGAAATAGAGCTGTGAACCATATCACCTGGAAAATGAGGAACGGAATAGTTCAAGTCTCGAGAATAACGCAAATTAGTAATATCAGATAATCAATATACGTTCTCTCATGTTGTCATATTTGTTCATCTTTCCAAATTCGAACAATAATATAAGAAACTAGATCCAGTAACTTTTTTGTTCCTGATCTGTCGTTGATCATCTGCTGAAGTCACTAGATCTAGTGACGTAACACTATGATACACATACATATCATAGCTCTCTGGTAGTCGGATGCGCCAAAGCGAATTCAATATAATAATAATGATTGGCGGAGTTTAGCTCATAGCTATTCTTCCATACAAAAAAAAAGCAAAAGAGTAAGGAATTGATGAGTCTATCGCTGTTCACCCAGGAAATGCATGTAATGTAATATTCGTAAACATCTTCGAGTTGAAGTAAATATCCAGTTACCTTGAAAAATCCACACCAGTGATTTTTATACAGTAAAATTGGGTTTTTATAACAAATCACAATAGCAACGTATGTATTCTAGTGGAAATTTTTTTCTCGTGGGTACCCACCAGCGAATGAAATAGAAAATGTTGTGCCACCTGATTTGGGCAGAAATCAACAATTAATATGCTAAGAATCCATTGATGCCCTAACTGCATCTCTTATATAGAATGTCATACCACTACCTGGGCCAGTGTACTGTACTGTAGTATTGATACGCTTCAACAGGAAGATCAAATTACTAAGGTAAACGGCATACTGACCTTCATCAGAAATCCACGGAGGTTCGAAAAGGAGAATTAGGAGAAGGAATAGTAGATATTATGTACACATGACGTGTGCAGCAGGGGCCGGAAAAAAAGCTCACTGGGGCCTACTTGCTAGGCGACCACCTCTACTGTCTCTACTACTGCTAGTACCTATATGACCTTAACCTATAATTGACAAAATTAAAATGTCATCACTTGTAGTATCCCGAAGTTAATATAAAATGCAAATATAATAGGTAGAAATCAGGAATCTATTATTGGTGCCAAAATTGCGACTCAAACTGAGTTTATTCATGAATCTGTAGCAAATCGAATGAACAAATAGATTCCACCGACTACCACACGAGGTCAAATTATTTTTCCGAGTCGAAGACGTGGAATAATTTTCGAAATATTCATGACCTCTAGTGGTATTACAAGTGAAAATATGTTTCACCAACCCAAATTTGCGGACAGAAACAAATTCCAATCTGGTGACGTTCTCAGTAATACCAACCTCGATCTGGTGAAGAAAGATTTCTGTAGATAATCAATGATGGTTTCGAGACAAAAAAGGTCTGTAGATCTTATGGTATCAGTAGATGATGAACAACGGTTCGTGGACATGGAAGTTAGTGGATCTATTGACTTTTTGTACCATAACGTATATTGATCATCTATATGAAATTATATGTCATTTTCAGCTTCTCATACTGCAGGTGTTCAACATATGCAGTACGAAACTATGCTTGATGTGGACCAAGAATGCAGTTAGTTATTCTCTGTTAGGTACAAGACCCATAAATCTTTTGATTTTTTCCATATCTGATCATCGTATCGATATAATATGGAGATCTATTTTGTAGTCGGAAAAAGTTGAACCTGCAAACAATTTGCAGCAATATGAATAAAGAGTTGGGACAAAAAGTTCGGTCGATTTTGTTCTTGAAGGTCGACACATCGAAATTATCTGAAAATACATTCATCTATTGTGTGAAAGCAAGACCAGGGACAATTTTTCACAAAAAAAACTATTGTTACGCGCTGATCTAGGTGTTTGCAGTATCTATGGTATTATAGTGCTGGAAGAAGTCTGCATCTTTTATGTTTTTATTGCAGTAACCTTGCCAGATTCGTTTCGTTGACGTACTTGATGGATCTTCTCTGAACCGACCTGATCAGCCTACATAAAGAAACATCCATAATAGATGGTCAAATTTGAGTTTCTGAGAATGTCAGATAATGTTGTGGAATTTGGTTTCTGGTACCAAAATTTCATCAGATCAACCAAAGTTCTCTAGATTTTCATATAAAACATCTTCAGATCATCAAATACCATACCCTGAATCTATGAAGGGTGTTCCTGAAATCGAGCAAGCTCCCGCGATTTTTTCAGGCAATCAAAAATGTATCAATTATCAAAAACATCATCTCCTATGTATTTACTTCCGGTAATGAATGATGCATCACAAAAAAGTTGTTTTGGTAATTTGTCAAAACATGAGCTCTCCTGTTATACTACATCTATTAATTATTATTGAACTTTCAGTAACATTGCAAAAGTCATTGATACTCCCGATTGTTTTGATCTCGCTAGAAACAAATGCTTGGGTTGAGCTATGAATCACCCATTAATGATTTACAGAAGTTGCCTGCAAACTTCAAAGCTCAATATCAATAATTTTCTGCCGACCAAAATGTAATCTCTTATTTCGGTTTTTTCGTCTCCTATCATCCATTTCAGGATACTGTCGAGCTATAATTCATTTTCTAGTTTGCGCCAGTTGAAATTGAATTGAATTATATTTTTTAAAAGTCGTCAACTTAGCTAGTATGATATTTTCTTGCGAAAACCAATTCATTTCAATTCATTTCGAATATTCTCAACTGTTACCCATTTGAATTTCACAAGATCTTCTTACAAAGTTTGTTATTACAACGTAACGTGATGACTTTTCTTCACAATGATGGATGATAGCCTCGTATATCGAACACGAATATAAGGATAAAGATTAAAGTTCTAACCGTTGAAAATTCAGAAGTTTGTGTAACTTCTTATAAACTCCTCCCCATCCACTCCTTATAAACATGTTAATCATTCCTGAATTATAGAGACAAGAGAACGAATTACAGATGAGACTTTATAAGTCATCTGTAGATATAACAGAGATTTGAAGACTCGAGATCAAATATTTTATATACAGTGTGTCAATAACTCCCGTATCTTTTGAGTCATACTGAATATATTTTCTGTTCCTATATGCTTCAATGGATTTTCAAAACAACTTTCTCCATTCTATTAAATTTCGACAAATATTCAATATAAGTACTTTATGAAGACGTTCACCGCAAAAAAAAATCACATCCTGTTACTCGTTAGTCTATTGCAATTGTGATGAATAGGGGTGGGCGATAATGATTTTGGAATATCGATTATCGATATTCATAATGTATCGATATTATCGATTTATCGATATTATCGATATTATCGATATTATCGATATTATCGATATTATCGATATTATCGATATTATCGATATTATCGATATTATCGATATTATCGATATTATCGATATTGTCGATAATTATCGATATTATCGATAATCATCGATATTATCGATGATATCGAAATAATCGATATAATTATCGATTATCTTGAAAATTATTGATTTTTCTGATTATCATTGATAATCTTTGGAATTATCGATTCAATGGAGATTCTAAAAATATTAGAATAATAGTGTTCCATTTGAAATGTAGGAGTTTGCCACCACAACTAATGAGGGTTGCCACGTTGCCAGATGTCAGATAGCTTCAGGCAAGTTGCTGTGCAGGAGTCCTATGTTGTTTGAACAAGGCTAATGTACAGGGTGGCGTTGTCTTATTATATTTTTATTCTTACCTCAATTCTTACCAACAGGTATCTGTTTTATACAGGGTGTTCCGTATAAAAAACAAAAATACCTATTTTTCTGATGCTCATTCATTTTGATAATCTTGATATTATCGATATTATCGATATTATCGATATTATCGATAAATCGATAATTTTTCTCCAAATTATTATCGATAATTATCGATAATTATCGATAATTATCGATATATCGATAATTTTTCCCACCCCTAGTGATGAATCATGTCAGTTGCATGGTATGTCTCGGCAGCACTTTTTTATTTAGATGACAACCTGTATATTCCTGCAGTCTATCTCATTTGCCCTGAAATTATCTTCCAAAAATCTATCACAAAGTGAGAACGACGCTCTGAAAATCCGTTTTTTCTAACAATTCCAGTGGTTTGATCATGCAATAGATTCTGTAGCAACATGACATGGTGATGACAACCTCTCCTATACGCTTTGATCGCCAGAAAACTTCTCAATCGAGTTCCTGCTTCGAAATTTTCTTGCTCGTCAAAACAATTTTTTTTATTACTTGATGATATAATTGTAGTTTGAGGACCACCCTGTATATAAGAATATCGATAGTCAATGAAACGTGCTTTCAGAAACTGAAAAATAATTGAAAATCGGTTGAGGACATCGAAAGTTATGATAATTCAAATTTGATCGAAAAAATGCGATTTTACATTTCATGTGTTGAGCAGTTTAGTTAGGATGCGTTACGAACCCTCCTTTCCATTTGAAAATATCTTTCATCGAAACGTCCACAATTGTCACTTATAAAGAGATATAACTCCAATTTTCGCCCCAATAAAGTCATCAAACCTCCATTGAAGCTGACAAATATTCCTTAAAATGATGCCTTCCTCCTGTCTCCGTAGAGGAAGTGGAATTGAAATAAATTCTCGAAAATATTGCATCATCACTCCATTCACGGGATTTCGTGGTTTGCACGAAATTATTTCATCATGTATGGTGTTGAAACATAACAAGAATATGTAAATCTATATGTTGATAACACATTTCAGAATGTAAACCGTGTTTCAATTTACGACGAGGCCCTTTCAGGACCCTTTCATCGTCATTTAATTAATTTCAAGTCCATAGATGAATACGTCATCAGATCCTTTGACATAACGTTAAACGAAAAATTATGAAAGCCTTCGTATATACATTGAAATAGCAAATTACAGAAAAGCAAACCACATTTAACATCGTCCTTTCAATTATACCACGCTTTTGAGTCTCTTTGTTCTTCAGAAGGTATATTTTGTCACGCTTTTTTTCGAATGATTAATATTTCATATTTGTTACATGTGTGGTGCGTTTCGTGAAACTTTGAGATAAAAATGCTTGGTGCTGATGTGAATAACCAGTAGTAAGTATTTTATATTTTTGTTAATTATCTATTTCCTTCATTTGTTCCAATGTGGTGACATGTAAATGATGATATAACTTCAGATGGACATCATTTTGACATCCAAAATGCCATCAATTTCTCCACATATTCTAGTAAAGTCAAAAAAAATTTGCCCAAACGGATCGGAGTCCCTGGGACAACATCTTTCGTGACACGGGACGTACTAGGAACGGTCTATGGATATCCCTTGGCTTCCAAGAAGGTCCTACCAGGAACGTCGCTTCAGTACGTCCTAGGGATATACCAGGTTCTACCTACATTATCCCAAAGACATTCCATGGGTATTACATCACAACAATAGCCAATCACCGGGGCATCCCTTGTGAGTTCCAAGGATTTTTATCATTGATATATAGGAAGTTCCTGGGACGAGCATAAATAATTCTCAGTGTACATATAGGCATATATATACGGTATTATAGAAACATAATAACACCCAACTAGGTATAGTGTATGAGTGTTAAATTTTGCTTCTTATCCTTGCTTCATGAATTTTGTCTGGTACAAAAGCAAGAGGAACTTTAATTGTGCAAGAAATTCAAATATGAACTTTGAAAATGTTATTGAGTTAAAGTCAAACTATGTCGTTATTATGGTGACTGGATTTTCCAACAGTGACATTTTGCCGGGGCCCTTAGAAGTTGAATGTTTGTCTGATTGGCTGATACTGGTCACTTACGTAGATATGATAGGTTCAAATTACATGGAAACAATGTTCAATTGAACATTTCATACGTTCCGAAATAATTTCTTCACGGCAGGGATATAATGAAGTGTTTCCGAGTCACCTTCATTACTAGACTTGATTTGAGAATTATTCAAGTACCTTCCTAGAACTATTGCTCGAAACCCGAATACTTCGTAGATCTGAGTAATTCATCAATTCCTGACTTGCGAAACTTTCTCCTGAAAGTGAACTGCGATGAACATCATTACAAACCCTAAGGACTTCAATATTTCTCAACCCTCTGATTATGATGAAATTCAGATGAATTAGCTATCTGATGAAATTATGAATGTTCACCTGATCATAACTTTCATTGTTATCGAATATTTTCCAGTCAAATTCATTTAGTATCATAAGCAAGGGTAGTAGTATTTCTCTTCATGTGCCCATTTGGGGTGGATGGGTAGTTTTTCCGCATTCTTATTGTGAGTTCAAGGACATGTGCTTTTGAGGGTAATCTCGATGGCGTAGTTGAGGATTCTGACCAATTAGAATCCATTATTTAGCTGCACTTCCACCAAGGTTGTTAAGCTGTATAAATACTCAGGATGGGCTGGCCAATCTCTCTCTTGCTGCGTTCTCTTGTTGATGGGTAATTCCAGTATGAAGGATTGAATATTGATTTTTCATGTTCTAGTTCTCACAAAAAGGGATATCCTGTAATGTACGTATTTATCCCAATATCATAAAGAATCATTTCATTTCTGTTGGTTTGTCATTTACTTGTATAGAGAGTCCAGAAATTCTCCTGTACTTTGTTTGTATATTGTCACGAGTAGAACATACGGTATATTAGTAATTTCGAACCATGAGGGTTTTATAAACATAAAGTTAATCAAATCATCCGTTGACATTGAATTATAAAAACTGACCAAGGAACTCTCATGAGAAACGTGCATATCTAATAAAATGTTGAATATAAATATTGGATGTGAGGGTTCCGAAGTTAGTCTGGTCTGGGGCTACTCTTGACTTGACAAGAGCTCGTCGTAACGGTTACTATAATGTAAGTTGTTATTAGGTATTTATATTCATTGTTGTTTATTTATATTTATCATCACATATTCATACTGTTATCATTGAATATAGTCTCGTACTTTCAGTTACCCCTAAATTATTAGTGCCTATTTGAATATTACCTCTCGCAAACTATATCAAGCCAAGCATTACCCCTTATAAATCGATATGGATGGACTTAAACATCTATTATATCGTGATTATATCTATTATATCCTCCTGTACTCTGTTTGTATATTCCAGAAGATACGTGTTCTGTTTACATATCTCCTTTTTGTTTCCATTGTTTTCAATAATCCGTTTAGAAGTTATGTGAAAAAGATAAGAACGGAAGGATAATTCTTATCACCCGTTGTCCTATTACCCGTTTTCCCGTGAGAATAAAGCATTTTTCCGCGGAGAAAAGATGCCTATGTTCATCAAGAATAATGTCGGCTTCTAATGGAGTAATAATTTTACAAATCGGTTCAGTAGTTTCGGAGCCTATTCAATACAAACAAACAAACTACGAAACAAACAAACAAATCTCTCTCCTTTATAATTGTTCTAAAGTTGTTCTTATCCATCATTCGGTTGCCCCCTTACGAGCAACCCTCAGAAGTCTTCAAGAGACTTGTGCGAGCAAGGGATGACGATGGTCTTACCTCAAACGTCTGATCCCAAACACTTTCTTAGGCCATCAGAAAAATGTTTGGGGTCGTGGTGGGAATCGAACCTACCTACCAGCACTCCAACGTGGATAAAATATTGACGCTTCAACCACGCTACGCTGACCGACAATATAATATTAGTATAGATGTGATTGAACAATTAACTCACCTTCCCACTCTGATGCAATCCCTTCCTGATTATGGCGTAAATCCCTATCCATCCAATACAGAGAGCTATGAAAAGGTTCCATTGTAGACCTCCTATTTCGGTGATATCTTGTGTCATACCAAGAACTCGTCGCCTGAAAACCAATAATTTGGTGAAAAAATCGTACTTCCATCTATTGGAGGGCGATGAAGGGAATCCCTATTATGGTCGTGAATTATCGTGCGGACTAATAAGGAGCATAGGGATGGAGTAGGTATTGGAGCTGATATGGAACTTTTGAAGGCCTATGTTCCTGGGATCACTTCCCTAACTATAGAACCTATGACCTCCAAATTCAAACAAAAAATTGAATCTTTTCTCTCTATCCTGCTTAGGTACTCACCATCTTTCACGAACAAAATAGGGATTTTTCTTCGTGTGCTCCAAAAGATTTGTCTATTTTGAAAAACGAGTTCTCATATAGAGAATCTTCCAACATACCTCGAAGTTGACTAGAAATGTACTTACTCGAAAAATTCCTCCACGGGAGAAAGTCTAATAGAACTCGTAGAATTCGATAATACTGTCAAGTTTCTTTGGTAACAATTCCGCGTGTTCCACCAATTATCTATAAAAAATTACCTACATAGTTATTTGTACATCAGAGTTATTGAAAAATTGTCACAATTTTCAATTTCCCAATTTCAAATTTGTTGATTTGCTCTATATGAAAACAATTTCAATCAGAATTTGTTGATTAGAAAGTTCGTTAATTTTACAAGAATCAATAAGATGACGAAACATATTTTCCATCAAGTTGACTAGAAACGGATTATAATGGTACATTATATAACTAGGGAATAAAGTGGTATTCAAGATACCTAGACAAAAAGTTCATAGCCCTCCCGTTGGTCGGGCTATAATTTGTCGAGGGATTTAAAAACACTTTAGTCCCGAGGTATTTTACTATTTTTCAGGATAGGTCAAACGTTAAAGAAAAAATAACGAAAAAAGACTTAGATGCTACTAAAAGGTAGTTACTCTATTTCTAAAACCTCATCGAAGGTACTGATTGTTACCATATCAACGACCTCATTAACATATGGTGATACAATTCATGATTGTCATCGGCAACTGGAAATCTTGGTGTGTTATGACAAGTAAATAAGTTAAACATAAATAAATAAATAAACATTAGTCAAACACGTCACACCGATTGAAAGACGTTGATCGCGATGGAACAAATCGAAAGGCAGCTCAAGAAGCTGAAGGCCAATTATTACGAAGAAAATCTGGAGAACAAATATAAAAAACAGTTAACTGAGTTTATCAAATGGTGCAAAGAACGGAGCTCAGCAAAGAAAAAACAGAATGAAAGGTACTGCTAGCATATTTCTTGAAACATTTTGAAAATACGTTTCTTAATGTTGCTTTTATCAAGAAGAAATTTACTTCAAATCCCTAGGGATTCGCCTCAAGATTCTTTATTCAACTTTGTATCACAATTTGATATTCGTTCATTATTTGCCTGTTGAATTGCATTTTATTGAAAAACATGAAGTTGGCTGTGGCCCGAATACAATGACATTTCGATGCTTGATAGGCTTAGAAATCCAAAGATCATTACGTAGACGATATTATCAGAATATTTTCCATACCCTAATCGGTCTCAGAAGATTGCCAATGATCACATTGAGTTTAAAAAAATCATCAGAAAAAACTGAGATAGGAACTCAGTTTTTTTCATTTGGCTACTTGTGAAAAAACTATTTGTCTTTCATATTTGCCATGTATCCATAATATCATCCATTTGGATACATGAAACTGAAATTGTTGTAATAATAATTGATGTATCGTCCCAATACATCTGTTCATAAGTCTACATTAGTGTATTTTCAGTAGCATTTTGCTTATCAAATTGTGATACATAGTTGAATAGAGAATTTTAAGGCGAATAAGATGGGCTACAGAAATATAAAGGGTACCATTTGAAAAAGAAAAGTTGGGTCTACTTCCGATCAGGTGGTTGGATAAAATTGTCATTGGGTTCAAGGGAAGCGCCATCATCGATAAAATAACCCTTGTGACGTTCAAATTTCTATCTCTTAAAAAAATACAGGCTGTTCATGTCTCCTGTGTCACCCGGTATAGATGAGAGGGACGGATGTAACATCTAATCGATAGTGCATCATCGAACTCAACTCACATTATTCAAATCGACCTATACAGTCTGTCCAAGATAAGGTTGCACAGCATGGGGATCTCGGAAACGGTAGGAGATACGAAGTCGGTTAAATGGGAAAAAAGTTGCGCATTCGGAAGGTCATACCAACAGCTTTCGAAAATTTTCAAATTTTTTTTTAGTATTTCAGTTATATCGAAAAAAGTGAATTTTTGGAATCTCTATTTTATTTTTTTTCTCCGTTATTATTAGAGATACAAAAAAACTGAAAATACTTTTCCATAGCAACTTTCGATAACGTTTAACGTGGTGATATCGATCTTCCTATGCGACGTTTCGTATTCGAAGAACCATCATCAACTTTTGTTTTTTAAATACGGCCCTGATAATTCTTTCACAGATTCTGAAAGTTTTTTTCATTCTGAATTCAACCATGTATTATACAAGGTGGTTTGAATGTGTTTCGAACTATTTTTAGCCATCATCAATGTTTTTTTCGAAATTCCAAAGGAAAAATACCATCAGTTCCACTTATTTTGAAGGAAAATTAGCCAACAAACTAATACCTCATCAACTAGTTCCGATTGATAGACTTGTAGGAATAATTAGTTCGAAAAATTTAATTATGACAAGCTCCTTCGGATTAAAATATGAATACAATTCATAAACAATTCGAAGCGCTGCATTGAATAATTTAGTGGATTTTTTTTTTCAATTTTCTGTATTGAATAACTAGTCCATCAATGTTTGACACTGAATAATCAGAAATAAGTGAAACTGATGGCATTTTTCCTTTGGAATTTCGAAAAAAACATTGATGATGGCTAAAAATAAATCGAAACACATTCAAACCACCTTGTATGATACATGGTTGAATTCAGAATAAAAAAAGCTTTCAGAATCTTTGAAAGAATTATCAGGACCGTATTTGAAAAACAAAAGTTGGTGATGGTTCTACGAATACGAAACGTCGCATAGAAAAATCGGTATCACCACGTTAAACGTTATCAAAAGTTGCTATGGAAATGTATTTCCAGTTTTTCTGTATCTCTAATTATAATGGAAAAAAAAATAAAATAGATATTCCAAAATTTCACTTTTTTCGATATAATTGGAAAATTTAAAACAATTTTGAAAATTCTCGAAGGCTGTTGTTGGTATGAGCCTCCGAATGCGCAACTTTTTCCCCATTTAACCGACTTCGTATCTCCTACCGTTTCCGAGATCCCCATGCTGTGCAACCTTATCTTGGACAGACTGTATATTCTGAAAACAGTATACACAATAGATCAAAATTTATCGAGGGTGAATATCAAATTTCTGATATACAGGGTGATTCGAAAGTACTTTGACAAACTTCAGGATGTGATTCCTCACAATCAACTAATGAGAATTGTTCGAATAAGTATATGTCCGAAAACGCTTCGTTTATTAGTGATTTAAAACTCATAAAGAAACTTGAACAAAAGGTTCAACTGTCTCATTACGAAAGCTACTTATTCATTTCCTAAGCAAAACAAATTCAAATGTATGGATTATCAATAATCGACTTGAAATTTCCAAGTCCAAATATCTAGAAAACGTTTGCTTATACCGACTTTCAATATGTTGCTATTGTCACGAGTAGAACATACGGTATATCAGTTATTTCGAACCATGAGGGTTTTATAAACATAAAGTAAATCAAATCATCCGTTGACATTGAATTATAAAAACTGACCAAGGAACACTCATGAGAAACGTGCATATCCAATAAAATGTTGTATATAAATATTGGATGTGAGGGTTCCGAAGTTAGTCTGGTCTGGGGCTACTCTTGACTTGACAAGAGCTCGTCGTTATGGTCTTTATAATGTAAGTTGTTATTAGGTCTTTATATTCATTGTTGTTTATTCATATTTATAATCACTTCACCCATAATGTTTCATGCTATTATAATGAATATTGTTATGTTTGAATGTAGTCTCATACTTTCAGTTACCCCTAAACTATTAGTGCCTATTTGAATATTACCTCTCGCAAAATATTAAGTCAAGCAAACCCCTATGAATCGATATGGATGGATTATTAACCATCTATTCATATCGTGTAAGACAGTTTTCATTATTTTGTAATCAATATAAAAATGTGTTTTTATATGGGGCATCTGGCCAGGATTTGCGAACGGTCCAGCATGCTAAAACTGGACTGCCTCGGTTTGATCTCCAAATGGGGCGTTCCTGGTAGTGCACACAGATAGGCATGCTAAAACCATCTGTACCCATTCAAAAACTAAGTAAAATATATTGATTCATTTTCAACACCAGCCAACTCTTATGTTGTGACATGGTGGAGGCGCCTAAGCTTCTTTCTTTGAGTCTCATTCCTCATAATGGACTCATTCAAAGGCACTAGTAGAAAGGGTTATTTGAAAGTGATTAAGTATAGCAGCATGAATTATGGGTGATAACAAAGTAAGAAAGTCATTTAAATTATAAATCCTAATTGTCACAACATAAGAGTTGGCTGGTGTTGAAAATGAATCAATATATTTTACTTAGTTTTTGAATGGGTACAGATGGTTTTAGCATGCCTATCTGTGTGCACTACCAGGAACGCCCCATTTGGAGATCAAACCGAGGCAGTCCAGTTTTAGCATGCTGGACCGTTCGCAAATCCTGGCCAGATGCCCCATATAAAAACACATTTTTATATTGATTACAAAATAATGAAAACTGTCTTACACGATATGAATAGATGGTTAATAATCCATCCATATCGATTCATAGGGGTTTGCTTGACTTAATATTTTGCGAGAGGTAATATTCAAATAGGCACTAATAGTTTAGGGGTAACTGAAAGTATGAGACTACATTCAAACATAACAATATTCATTATAATAGCATGAAACATTATGGGTGAAGTGATTATAAATATGAATAAACAACAATGAATATAAAGACCTAATAACAACTTACATTATAAAGACCATAACGACGAGCTCTTGTCAAGTCAAGAGTAGCCCCAGACCAGACTAACTTCGGAACCCTCACATCCAATATTTATATACAACATTTTATTGGATATGCACGTTTCTCATGAGTGTTCCTTGGTCAGTTTTTATAATTCAATGTCAACGGATGATTTGATTTACTTTATGTTCATAAAACCCTCATGGTTCGAAATAACTGATATACCGTATGTTCTACTCGTGACACTATTTCACATAGATATGATGGGAAATTGATTTTTCTACTGGAAAACAAGCTAGAAGTAAGCTCAAAAAAGTTATACATCTTCAAAAAGGATATATGAACAACTCTAACACCTCTCAAGTTCGTTCAGTTAGGGTCATTACCTCGGAAGTTAATCGAGAACAAACCAAAATAAAAATAAAACACCCTGTATCGCGGAAACGAATATACTTATTACTTATTTGGCCAATTCATATCAGAATACTAGGAGAAATCACCTTCTGAAGTTTGTCGAAGTACTTTTGAATCACCCTGTAGATTGTATCACCACAAAAAAACATGGTTAACTTACCACAGTCAGACCAAGGCAGCGAATACGAAAAACTGCTATAAATATAATACAACGTCCATGCCACTATCACACAATAATAAACGTCTAACAAAAACACCAGGGTCATCGTGGCAAATCCTACTCCCTTCAGGATAGGACACAGCTGACCCACGAACGTCATTCCTCCTGATCCCAAGTACTGGCCAATGGCGACTTCTTGGAAAAACAAAGGAATGCCGCAAACGAACATGGCAACGTGATAGGTGATGAGGAAAGTACCTGAAAAATGAGATTATTGAAACAATCAACTTGAAGAGTATATAAAGGAGGAAGGAAAGCTCAAAGTCATCTCCACAACTTTGATATGAAGTGTTTATTCAACGGGACATGTTTCGAACTTATAAAAGTCCATCTTCAGCCGTATTTAAGAAATTACTAAAAGTAAAGAAATTTGAAAATATACATACAAAATGTTATAAAAAAATTTTTTTGACTTACATGGAGGTGAAACATTGTTTGTTTCAACAAAGATGTCGATGTCTCTCATCATAATGTCATTGATGAGAATAAATAGTTTAAAGGAATAAACGGGTTTCCATTCATTTAAACTATTTATTCTCATCAATGACATTATGATGAGAGACATCGACATCTTTGTTAAAACAAATAATGTTTCACCTCTATGTAAGTCAAAAAAATTTTTTTATAACATTTTGTATATTTTCACATGTCTTTACTTTTAGTAATTTCTTAAATACGGCTGAAGATGGACTTTTATAAGTTCGAAACATGTCCCGTTGAATAAACACTTCATATTAAAGTTGTGGAGATGACTTTGAGCTTTCCTTCCTCCTTTAAAAATTCCACTCCACTTTGAGCAAACATGGACTTCTACCAGAGATTGACGAGTATATGTTTCGCGAGTGAGTAGGCCCAATATCACTGGCATATTTCTTAGAGCGTATCATATAGGGAAAATTTTTAATGACGTTTTTCGGAATTCGACTTACGCGTTGAGTTTTGCGTTGAAAAATGTGAAAAATGAAGAGAGTGTACGAAGGAAAGTTGTTTCTATTCCAATTTCACATATGTGTCTCGAATTTCAACGTTCTAGAAAAACTTTTCATTTTCGATATTTTTTCAATTTCAAAATGAGTTGATTTTAGCCAACTTACCTATATCCCAAATCGTTCCGTTGAGTTGGTACAAGGCGTTAAAGTGCTCATCTTAGGTCCTGAATAGTTATCACTGAATTTGTAACGCGAGATTTCTTGTAAAGCCCGTGAGGACCAGCAACATATCAGATTGTTTACAATAAGAGTCCGACTAATTGAATTGATTTTCAAAAATGCGCAGATGCATCATATCAGAAATGATTTATTTGCAAATGAACCTCGAGACTTATCAAAAATTAACACGATACAAAAAATATCTCTGAAGGGAATATCTTTCTGGAAAAAAAGTTTTCAGTCTGACATCTGAAAAGTTATCACCAAATTTGTACGGAAACATGGTTGTTTGAAACACTTGCAGGTCACTGATAATGATCAAATACATCTCAAAACGTGACTTCACAGAACATGACATGCCAAAAATTATGATAATCGATCTCAGCCCACTCTTTTTATGAGCAAAATTTTTTTTTTCCAAAAAAACTTCAACGCCTTGTACCATCGCAACGAGACGATTTTGGATATAGGTATAAGTTGGCCTAAATCAACACAGACAACCTGTATCATATTCATATTCAGAAAGGAAATCACCACACTTTGAGAACATATTTTGATTTTCTCTTCAAAGAATTTGTTTTATCATATTTTGCGGAGTTTTTTTCAAATGAACACTATTCGAATGAATGTTATTCGAATGAATTTTTGGGGGATATTTCATAATCGCTGTGTAAGCGGATTATATATCTTGTTTTTTGGCTTCCTGGGTTGAGCCCCAACATCCTCCATATCTCACAGATATGACAGCAATCTATTGGAAAATATGGTGAAACCTCAGCCGGGGCACTTGATATCTCCATGGTATTCGATCGAGTCTGGCACCACGGACTCCTCGCCAAGCCTCCATCTTATGGCTTGCCTCCCCAGCTATGTTCTCTGCTAGCTAGTTTTCTCTCAAACAGGTCTCTCCATGTAGTGGTCGACGAAGTTTCATCTGACTCTCTTATCATAGATGCTGGTGTTCCGCAAGGATCCATTCTAGCACCAACACTATTTCTACTCGATATCAACGATTTGTTGGAAGCAACTTCATGTCCAGTACACAGCTTCGCGGATGATAGTACCCTTCATACCAATACCAGCCAGGCAAATCAGAAACAAACGAGGAAGAAATGTTGACAACATAAATATGGACTTGGCAGCAATTGTCAAATAGGGATCCAATAACTTGGTAGAATTCCGATTTCACTGTGCCCAGCATGAGCTTTTCTGGAGTAACCATACCTTTGGAGTCATCCATTTCGATGCTTGGTATTACTATCAGCAATAACCTTTCTTGGGAAAATCCCGTGAGATCAATTGCTAGAAGTGCATCCCAAAAACTTGGTTTTCTGTTCCGAGCCAGGACCTATTTCACTTCCAGTCAGCTGCTTATGATTTATAAGGCACAGATCCGACCTGTCCTGGAAGACTGTTTCCATATTTGGATTCTGTCCAAAAAAGGGCAATTCGTCTCGTGGGTGATGCATCGCTCACAAACTCACTCACTTCTCTGGAAAACCGTAGAAAAGATGGCGATCTGGCTCTCTTTTATAGATATTTCCATGGACGATGCTCTTCTGAAATATCGATGATTGTTCCTCCCTTGGCAGTCCCCGCGAGATTACCCCGTCGAGTTGAGGCTCCGCACCCCTTCGTGGTCACTTCGGAGACCTGCAGAACATCTATATCCAAAGACTCGTTCATCCAACGAATGGCAAGGCTCTGGAACACATTGCCAAGGGAGGTGTTTCCCGAGGCATATAACCTCCAGAAATTTAAGAAGAACACCAATTCCTACCTTATTTCCCTTGGTTCTCACGATGTTCTCTGAACATTACAGGATATCCCTCTTCGTGAGAACCAGAACATAAAAAAAAACCTAGGGGGGATGACGTGCCCCCCTTCAGGATCCCCCTTAGATACTCCAATGACTAAGACACTAGGGGAAATGGGTTGAATCTGATGCAATCAGTCAACTTTTGGATATCTAAACATCGAATAAAATTCCAAATTCGATCACATCATTACTTCAACGTTCTCATAACCTGATGGAGTTCCTATCTCTGTACCCACCTAACTCAATATTGATTTATCCTCCAAATCGGAAACACTAATACGAAAATACCCCATATACCGTCGACGAATTCAAATGAGCATTCGGGATACAGGGAGAATACAGATGATGGAAGTAATACCAAATCATAAATAATACCATATCGATGGAATGACTGGGGGATTGAATAAGCATGATTAGATAATATGGGTGATAAAAATGCATTCACAAAATTAATTCATTTCGTTTTCTGGTATTTTCTCTCACATGAATCAACAATAGTTATTTATCAAACAAGGGAAAAAAGTACTGGATTTCAGCTCCAGGTTGTGTTGTCTCAAAGCGTTGCGGAGGAAGACAAAAAATCGTGAGCTAAAATCTAACATTTTTCCCGTGTATAATGCACTATTTTTCTGTGTGACAGAAGAAAAGGCGAATCAATATTGAGAAGAAAGTACATTATATTGAAATTAGAAAATTATGGACGTGAAATTCGAAGTTTCTAACATGAATGACACACATGACACAGGCATCTATATCATTCTTTTGAAGTAATCAAATATCTGTCAGTCTGATTCTGTGATATGATTTTGAACAATCGCGAATTTAGTGGTTTAGTCATTAACGTAACCGCGAAGTCGAATGGATGATGAAAGAACTTGCAGTTCTTATATTTTTTGGAATTACAGCACAACAGAAGCTATCAACAGTGTATATAATACATGTAATATATATCCGGGAACAAAGAATTTTTTTTTCGTGGAAAGAAAGTAATTTATGAGAAGTGACATTTTATGACCTGTCAACAGAGATGAAATTTCAAACTTTTTCCCCGTCACGAAAAAAAATATCTTGTCCAAGTCAAATCAACTTGTTGATGTAACAACTAGAAGTTCAAAGGTCAAACTATCCAATAATATTTGTTGAAGTAATAGTATCTTTTGCTATTTTCACTATTTTGAGTAAACATAAACTGTTTATCTAATGGTCGTGTTGGAGACCACTTATGGTCGAATATTTATCGGTATAATGAATCACAATGTTTACTCCCTTGATACTTGGGGAAATATTTAGTTGGGTGAAACAATGCCGGTGAATAGAAAAAGAGAAGATGATTCGAGTAGTTATTCAAAGAAAAAAAAAGAAAAAAACAAAACACTAAGTCGGTCGACCACAAAGTTTAAGAGTAGTTATTAACTGGAAGGCAGAATAGGAAAACCGGCATCAGATTGCTTGTTATTTCCTCAATTCAATTTTTAATACGATTCCTATCATAGTTGCTTATATTCTCATGATTGGTGTTGGCATCTTATTAGTTGTCATGCGATTCAACTGGTGATTTAGATTCTTATAAACACAACCGTTAATTCTACTCACGCAGTAGTGGTAAGATTACGATATAGTTCAAATACGTGAACACACATAATCCAGTATTAAAGTACCTTGAAAAAGAATTCAATTGATAATCAGTGACACCTTGATTTGTGAAATGTCCGGAGAAAATATTAACCTATAGATAAGTATATAAAGAAATTGCAACTTCTCTCATCATTTTGGACATATCAGTAACGAATTCGCTCTCGTTTTCAACATAGAAGTGAAAAATTATTCTGGCAAATGATTTTTTCGAATTCCTTATGACTTGCATCTCAGTGCTCACAAGTCCTGATTACTCCTGAGACTATTGAGAAGTTGTACTTCGGAAATTGTTCATCTAATACTAATAATTCAGAGTACCACTGAGAAGAAAATTGCACGCCTCTTAATAAAATTGCCACTTGACCCCTCCTTTCCACTTCAGATTCTGAAGATAACATCTTCCTCTTCTTGAGGGTTGAACCGTTATTGCTGAAAATATTCATTTAGCGTTTTCACGATTTCTCGAGTATTATTTACTCAGGGGTGTAACTACTATACCGCGAAACCCCGCGATTGCGGGGGGCCTGTTCCTCAGAGATGGCCCTGGGGCCCTGGTTCCACCAACCAGAGCAAGGAATGAGCCAAATTGGTTGATACATGAATATTTCTAATGATGAATATGCCACAGGAATAATTTTCACATTTCTGCGAATAGTGCAGGCATCTTTTTTTAGTGTAGGTCCAGGGTGATGTGTGAAATCAACGATACAAGCCAATTATTCTAAATGGAGAACTTGATCAAAACTAGTGATACTTCAAGAAGAAAAAGGAAAATTACTAGTATAAGATTACGCCGAATATGATAGTAAATCCCGAGAATATTGATGGGGCAGCTGGTGGTTGCTCAAACCATTATTCTTGAGTAACTTTTCAATGTCATTTCACCTAAAAACATCAAAAAATGTCCAGTGCAATTCCATGCTCCTTCCTCCAAGGAGAAGGAAAAAATGTCCAGAAATTTGTTCAGTTGATATGGTAACGATACAAAATACGTGCTTCCAATTGGTCAAAAATGTTAGGTGTGAAATTTTCAAGATAATATAATTTATAATGATGACGTCACAGAAAATATGAGTAGGCCAACAAATGCGCATCTGAAAAAGATAATCGACGTTTTCGATGAATTTGTTTCAACTTTTACGTGCTCCCTGTGAATGAAAGTGTGTATAAACAGAAACCGTTTGAAATTCGAGAGACACTGCGATGTCCACTTTTCGTCAAAAACGGACGAAAATAATTCAATAGCCATGAATAGAATGGAAAACCTTTTCAGTCAACTTTCCTGCCCTATTTGCATTCTCGAAGGGATGACTATTACGTGAGGTTCAGATGGTGCAGGTTGGTATACGAGTTTAATGTTGGATACGTCTCCCTTGAGACAAAATCGCCCTTTTTCCATAAATTATTTTACACGACATTGTTCAGGGTTGGAACTTTCTCGTTGTACACACGGTATGTGGGAATGAAGAATGAAGGCTGATGTTTTTGAATATTATTGTCACATACATCATATCATTGTAGAAGGAATTCAAAATCATGTAGCCTGACTGAACATTTTATAGATGTTTAATCTATGGTGCATATCAATGAAAATGACAAAACGATAAACAAAAGGACAGATATCAATGATCTTGGTACCATATATATATTCCTTTCAAGGAAACAAAAAGATAATAAATCAAGTCGTCCTCCTTAAATGATCCATATTTTATAATCAATCAACAATAACATATTATTTATATCTCAGATTTAAATGTAAGTATTTATCCCACTCTGTATTCAACATCTCCAAATCAGTCAACCACCATCTATGACATTTTTTGTCAAATCATTTCATTTTACTTATACACATATGTTTACTATTTGCGCTAACTTTATATAGTAGGTATTTCATGTTTGTAGGTAGGTATAAGAATTTTCATTGATGTACATTTTTATACTAAAATTATTGTTTATTCGATGTTTTAGTGAGTCTTGATAAAGAAAATAAACATTTTCGATAGCTCGACAAAGAAACGAAGAAATCTAACTGATATTTGTCACAACTATTGCTTCCCACCAATATTCCTCCCAATATTATATAGCTATCTAAACTGATCTACTCTAGGACTGATTTTCAGAAGCTGTGGAATTGTTCAGGAAACATATACTTACTCATGAAAGAAAAGAGACTGAAAATTCCACACCACTAATTCATTAATTGTATTACGTTTCATTGAAACCTGACAGAATGCAAGCATAACTGATCAAAGTAAAAACACTCAATAGCTTGTCAAGGACAATTTGTATTGAAAAAGGTTTGGAGAAGAGGAATAAAGGTATATGGAAAAAATATCAAATTTTTGAATATCTTTGGACGTTTCGGGAACAGATTCGTTCCCGAAACGTCCAAAGATGAGTCAATATTTGATATTTCTTCAATACCATTATTTCTCTTCTCCAAACCTGTTTCAATACTTATTGTCACTGACAAGCTAGTGATTTTTTCTTTTAGGCTCTCTGATAGGAAAATTCTTTAAACGCAGTGACATTTTAGGGCAAATCATCTGATTTGACCTAACTACACGTATATTGAAATAGTATTCTAATTTCTATTTAATAGAGACGAAGAGAGAAAATCCCAAAAAAAATATGTTATGAAGAATAATTCTGCTGCTAGGAAGGTTATAAGTGAAAATTCAGGATGCCTAGAAACGGTCAAATTATGAGTGGTACGCCGTTTCATGTGTTCTGAGCTGAACTTTCAACTGACTGAGTTGTATATTGTGGATTTATAAACTGCTTCGATTCTCATCAGAAAAATGGAGTTGATCACTTTCCTTCTACCCTTATCTTGACCCACATCCCACATCGACTCACCTCCCCCGTTCTTGTAACACAAGTATGGAAATCGCCACACGTTCCCCAGTCCGACTGACAAGCTGATGCACGACATGAGGAAATCCAATTTGTGCCCCCATCCCCCCCTGTCTTCCGCCTGCCCGGGCCCTTCGGGGCTCCCTGCGGAGTCGCCCTTTGTTTTATCATCGGCCGCCTTCGATGCTATGAAGGGCCGTTTCTCCGGCATGCCGGGATGGGCCGTTGTTTCTTCCCAGAGGTACAGTTTGTTGGACATTTTGTCTGGAAAGAAGATTTGCAGGGTTAATTCAAGGCTTTGTTCGTGTTCCAGTGGCTACTCTATTGGGGCTATTGGGCTGCAATGCGTCCCTGGAGATTGACAGAAAAATAACCGAACTCATTTTTATTAAATTTTTCCTTTCTCACATCGGAAGTTTCATGCTGAACATCGATCTGCCAGAAAATTCGATGTGTCAGTTTTATTTTTCAAATTATTCGACGAGAACGAAAATTTGTAATTTTTGTTTCCATTTTTTCGAGCGAAAACCAAAAGACCTAATCGTTTCCAACTAGGAGATTCTTGAGGCACTTTTATACAAGAAATCTGAATCTGTCATCGAATCCTAACCTAATCCCATTCATTTATTTCATTTATTTCCATTTCAATTAAGAGTATACCAGAAACTATGCTAAATTTAGCTTTTGTTTCTGGACATCAAATTATTTTTTATGAGGATGATGAAGAGGAACGATCTGCTTTGAAAAAAGTTGAACATTTTGCCGAAGAAACAGTGCCTATCATTTTACTGACCTGCAATTCATGCAACATTCTCTTCATAATTCTCGTCTGACACCATAGAGGTGTGTGTTTTGTCTTGCTCAGAATCAAAAAGTTGTTTTTTCTTTCATTATGAGGACGTTATTTTGAAAATACGAATACGAGCACAACGGCCAGTCATACATAAACAGTTGAACATTAACCTCACAAATTCAGATCAATCGCTTTGCTCGGTCAAAATTCTCCGAGCATAAGGATCTTTGTCAGATCGCTCCGATTTAAATTGCCGAACGGATAAGATCTACTTCCCCTACATCTAGATGTCATAAACGAACGATTCAAATGATGTATCACACGATAATCGAATCTTTCCTATTGATCAAAATTGGCCAGTGCGGTCACCTGATCTCTATCTACTGGATTATTATTCATTGGGAACTATGAAAGATTTGATTTTCAAAAGCGTACTGATCGATATTGATGTGCTGAGAAGAACCATAATCACCACTTCCAAGACTAAGATAAGAAGACGGGACATCCCGCAAGCAATTCAAAATCTGAGTAAACGCGTAGAAATATGTTAAGACTTTGTTTTGTTTTGCGAAGAATGAACTTTTAACTCATAACGTCGTTCCTAATTCAAAACCATAGTTTGTAAGTAGGTGAGCTAGACGAAAATGTGAACGTTCCAGATCCAAATTCAAATAAACTGTCGAGTGTTGTAACTCTGGCATCAAGAAGGTCATCCTATATATTTTCCCAACCTGATGGATTCGAATTTAAACCTTAATTTACCGGATTAGCTTCAGAAGGTTGCTATCGAGAATCCATGTATTTTTGTATGAGACAAACAGGTCTACTTTCATTCCAAAATCTAATAATAATTTTGAAAAAATGTATAAATACGAATAAACTCTCAAGAATTGGTTGATTAATATCGTCTAGCAAAGGTATATACATATAGTATAGGTATTTTTAGTTCTGTACAGTCGGGGATCACATGTTTCAGATATCGATCTGGATTGGAATAAAGTTCATGGAGATATTTATATCTTGGTTTCGAGAATGGCAGTCATTGAATTGAACTTTATCATAGGTCAGTGACTGCTCAAGAATGGTTTGTAAAACAAGACACAACATCTTCGATTTCAATATTCTTCTTGTTCAAATGAACATTTTAACAAGAAGAAAAGGAGGATCAAATGAAAAGTGATAATTCTGTTCAATTACTCTCGTTTTTATCTACATATATAATACTGTTATTGTTGAAATATCATGAATATTATTGATAAAGATTTGATAGATGGACATAGGGATTTCCTATGTATATTATATTAATTATTGATATGTTCATCCATGGCGATTGTTATATGTGTTGTTTTGTTTTTCTTCAAAGTAATTTTTCACAAAAAAGTTAATCTCTCCATATTCTTCGAATTTCCACTGGTTCGCAAATGATTATGGGCCCCAGATATTGATAAGGTGTTTGAGTTCCTAACAAAAACTTAATAAAACAGAACATTTGCAAGAAGTAGTTGTGATAGTAGAGGGGCGATTGAAGGAAGGAGAAAAATATGGCACGATTCGTTTTGCCTAATCATATGCATAGGCGATTTCTATAGAAAGTCTATAGACACGGTGCAACAAATATACTGCATGTGCGGGCGACTGGCAACTACTTGTGCTAACTAAATTATTTCTTGAAAAGGAATATTCTCAGAATCGTGATTGGGTTCCCTCAATTCAGAATTTCTTTCTACGACCTGTATGATGAAAGATCAATTCATCATATTCAGTTCTCTCTTCATACTATAATTTTTTATATATTACTACCATCCTAACAAAAGTACTACTTTTCTTAATTGACTCGGCAATGACTTGATAGCAATCCATGACAAATGTGAAGACTTCCCAAACGATAAAATTTCCACAAAATTCTCAAACACACGACATGTTTCGCTAACACAGTATAGCTTCATCAGATGATATACTGGTACATTGAACTTCAACTACTAGCAAACATTTCACTATGAAGGTTCATCTGACCAGAAATAATAGTCACTAATTATCGGTTATGCACAAGTGCATAAAAATTTTCGATAATTTTGCAAGAAAGCGAGTTATTCGAAATTGCAAGTTTATTTCCATATTTTGGCGGAGGAGCCCGAGTCGGCTTCACAAAACATGAAATAACCGAATGTATCTTTCATAAGATAACACGATATCAAAATTATCTGATAATCTTCATGTACGAATAGAATTCATTGGAATTTTTCACGAATGAAGGAATTCTCGATAAATTGTGTTTTTACCAAAACGCGAATTTTTTTCGATTTTTCAAGTCAATCTGACATTTATTTGTATTGTTTACTGACATCTAGCGACTCAGTTTCAAATGTGTTCTCATGGCAACGGAATGTTCTCGCTGTGCAATCTTCTTTCTGCAGTGCAATTACCACTGTAATTTTACGATAATTGCATTGCCCCCATGAGATTTTCATATATAAGGAAAATATTCGCTGAAAGTCACTGAGAGGGCAGATGGCGAAACTAATGTATATTGTCATTATTTAGATTCTGTTCAAATTATATTCATATAGTCATAAACTAATAGATATAATAAATGTCAGATCTTCTGGGAGATTACAGAGATAAAAGGTACTAAAACTGATCAACACACATCGAAAATCATAACACAATTTTACCATATCGTATAGCCATAATTCCTTGATAACATCAATGTCATAAAACATCTGCCACTGATTGCATCGATAATTTCAAACAACTGAAAGTTACTTTCGCATATTGTAATTTTATTTTTATATCTGGCAAAAGCCCTCTGCTGCGTAAATTTAGAAATACGTCACTGAGATTACTAAAAAATAAAAAATCTCTGCCAAGAGTGCCAAGTGGAGTTGTACAGGTTTCATATGTTTCGATTTTCGGTTGTACAGTGCATCCCATTTTGGTTAAGACTGACAAATTTCAAATTTCATTCTAACATCTTGGAACACATAGCTGGGAATAGATCTGCATTATTCTGCAATAATTTCTCGTCGAATAAGACGAGAATGAAATCTAAAGATCGATTCTATCATTGTTTAGAACTGAATGAAGTGCATTTTGAAGATCTGATCGAATAAAATATCATTTCAACACAATACAATTCATTTCTTCGAACATGTTTTGTGCCTCCCTGTGTTGAGCTTGGCTCCTGAAAATTGGATGCGCAGTAGACCAGTCGGCGGAGTGGGGTCAACATCGGTTAGTACAGAACACTACGATTGTACTTCCCAATATAAGGGTGTAGTGGATCTCGTCGCACACTATCCTCTTTGTTGATCGTTTGCGCATCTCAGGAGCCAAGCTAGAATGGTTGAGCTATACCTCGAATGAAAGGTCCCATTTAGTATTTTCTACATGTACACGATTTTTTTCCAGTCAACTCAGGGTGGCACGAAAGATTTTCGGAGATATTAATTGTATTGTGTTGAAATGATATTTTATTCGATCAGATCTTCAAAATGCACTTCATTCTGCTTCAAACAATAGTACAATCGATTTAATAATTCCGTTCTTACATTTTGGAACGCATTTCTTGGAGTAGATCTGCATTATTCTACAATAATTCTTTGTGGAAGACGAGAATGGAATTTGAAAATCTATTGTACTATTGTTGAGAACTGAATGAAGTGCATTTTGAAGATCTGATCGAATGAAATATCATTTCAACACAATACAATTCTTTCCTCGGAAAATGTTTTGTGCCATGGAAGAAAATTCTTGCACAGGTGAAGACTACTGAATGAAATTTGAGGTACAGCTTGACAATTCTAGCTCAACCCCTGAGAATTGGATGCGCAGTAGACCAGTCGGCGGAGTGGGGTCAAGATCGGTTAGTACAGTACAGTACGATGTTATTTCCCAATAAGAGGGTGTAGTGGATCTTTGTAGCACACTTACCCTATCTGTTAATCGTATGCGCATCTCAGGGGCCAAGCTAGAATGGTCAAACTGTACTTCCTACAAAAGGGGTAGTGTCAGTCACATTTTCAAGCAGAGTTGTGTATCGCCTAAGGAAAGACTAGTGCCTTCTCTGAAATATTTTCAATTCTCCCTAACTTTTTAGTCTTTATGACAAATGGTGTTTTTCTAACTTTATTTCTCGAAATATTCGCATTGAAAGTTTTGATATTTACGCACCCTATACAGATAAGTGCACACGAAACGGCGAGTGCTGAATCATTCCAGATCGGAACTCAAAAATTGGTGGGTAGCAAGTATAACAAATTGCTCATTAATTAGCCAAATCATATTTCTTGAATCACTTTCCCGGTTTCACCTGAAACTACTCCAACTTTTGATTTTCAAATAGGACAACCTGTATTTTATTCCATAATCTGTTAGAGATCATTATGAGGAATTCAGCGATACTGTGTTTGCTAGGGTTATTTCAACCGATCACGAAGATATCCACGTTATAACTTTCTATTTGCTCAATGAGTGTGACAGAGACAGAAGTTTCGATACCCATTCAGCATATGGAAACTTGGATGATTTAGAAGTTACAACACTGTCCGTTTTGTTTTGCACTTCTCTGTATGTTGTGTGTGTTATGCCAGAGAACGTTTTCGAGATACCATTGCAATAATTCATGATAAAGTTTTCCTTGCTTTAAACCCGGAATCGATAACAGCGAAAAAATATTGTTTTTCCCTAACACGAAAACAATAATTTTTATTGAATCGAGAGTTGTTATTAACCACTGGAAAAACAAAATCACGATCACATCATTGACTTCATTGCATCCAATCAACTATTCAATTCGATATAATAACAAAAGAATATCGAGCTTAGAGGCCGACATAGGAGTGAGCTGAGCTGGGCCCTAAACAGAAAATTTGAGCTAGGAAATAGATAATATCCTAATTTCTCCACTTGGTGAATAATAGTGAATTTGAGAATAACAGTACTATGTACCGTGTATTTCGTTGGTATCTATACAGGGTGTAACATTAGTACGTTGAAATATTTGAGTGATGTATTCCTGAAACCTAGAGCCAAAAATGCTGGTGATTGAAATGAATGATAAGTCCAGTGCAGAACTCGTAAAAAACCCGCGGCATCGCTTCTGGCTCATGGAATTACGCCATGAAATTGATGATTTATTTGTGGTTGTACATTACAGGATTCTCTCTGATGCCAGAGCGCGAACTGTGAATGGTTATATGTTTACACAGTTTATCGATAGGAATCTCCGGAGCATGCAGACAAAATATCGTTCGTCGATAACTCGACAAGGAATTTGATAAATGAGTAATATGTTTGTGCTCACAACGAATTCCAATACCGGGTGGCCCCCAAGCCACATACTCGCCAGCCTAAAATTGAAAATGCATAGTTGATACGTAATGAATAATATTTTTTTTCTGCAACCGACACGAAAGTCGTCCATTTGGATACCAAAATTAGCTCTTGAATTGACGTTCCCATTACTGAGACAAAAATAGGTATGTTGCTAGGCAACATATTTAGTTCCTAGTATGGGACTGCTTAGAAACCCTAAATGCACTGGGCAGTCAGAACAGATTGACTCTAGCATGGGTACCAGCACATACAGGGTACGAGGGCAATGAAGAGGCAGACTCACTTGCCCGAGCAGGAGCAAACAAAGCTCGTAATGGCCCAGAACCCTTCTGTCGTATTGCGAAAGCTATACAAAAGACTAGTATCAAATCATGGATGCAAACCAAATCTCAAGAATGGTGGAACAACTCGCCAGGAATGAGACAGGCAAAAAAGTTTATTGAAAAACCATCGCCAACATTCACAGAATATCTACTAAGCCAGAAACGAAGTTCAACTAGAATACTAGTGGGACTTCTCACAGGGCATTGTAGGCTCAACAAACACATGAGTACGATAGGTCTGACTGAAGAACTGCTGTGCAGGTTCTGTCAAGAAGAGGAAGAAACAGCAGTACACATACTTTGCCACTGTGACGGCTTGTCAAGACTAAGGTTCCTTACGCTGGGTGAGGAAAAACCAGGAGCCCAGAGATACATAGGAGATCTGAAAGCTAGCCTATGGAGTCTCATAGAGAAGGCGGGGCTAGCCGAAGAACTCTTATCGATTTTGAGGGCAGACACAATAGATCTGAAAAGGTCGCAGTGTGGAGGCAGATAGCCCGAAGGCCCCATTCCAAACCTAATCTAATCTAATCTAGTTCCTAGGAGCTGAAGTTGGACTTTAGTTCCTAGGAGCTAAAGTTGAACTTAGCTCCTAGGAACTAAAGAGGATGTACAAGACGTCAGAATAAGCAACATTGTTATGGTTGGTTATTTGAGTTGGGACGCATACCTGATTTGTTTCCGATTTCGGCAGATTTGGCATTTCATACCCATGCTGGAGATATAAATACACCTTATTATAGTTAAGTATAGGAATTATAAACATCTCAGTTGAGTATTTTTGTCTTGATCATGGAAGCATTCAAGAGTCACATACTTACTTGATCTGTATTTCATTCGTTATTCTCGGGATGGATAACTTGTTTTTGAATAATCACGGCAAGCAATAGTTTCTTATCTCAAACAAAGATATTGTTTACCTCTATTTGATTATCAAGTCAAACACAGTGTAGTATGGAGAGGAATGAATAATCGCTATTATCATTATTGATTTGTTTGTTTTTGTTTTGTTTTTTTGTTCTAAAATTTGTTCTATCCGTCATTCGGTTGCCCCCTTACGAGCAACCCTCAAAAGTCTTCGAAAGTCTTGTGCGAGCAAGGAATGACGGGGGCCTTACCTTTTAACGTGTGATCCCAAACACTTTCTTGGGCCATCAGAAAAATTTCTGCAGTCGACGGGGATCGAACCCACGACCGGCAAGCGAATGCGAATTAGAATATAGACACTCTGTCCGCACGGCTACCTGGCCACCGTGATATGCTCAATAACCCAACATTTTCCACGTCTTGTTCCTATACCTGGCACTGGCGCTGTATTTGCCATTAGAGCACCTGGTCCATACACAAATATGTCACTGTTTGGTTGTATTTATATCGAAACTACAATTCGAACACTCTTGAAAATTGAATGAAACTGCTGTTCATGCAGGTAGAATATTCTCACCACACGGATTTTTCATTGATTTTGATTTGTTGCATTGCATACATATACATATGGCACGGCATTGGTGTATACTTCACATACTTACTTGAGTTAATTGTTTCGGTTCCAGAAAAAATAGCATGTTTCATTCGGATCAAAAGGGACTTTGTTTGACTCGCAAATGTTGCTTTCGCTCAGCTTCGCTGAAGGCTCCGTGTCGCAAATGCAAAATTCGCTTGTCAAACAAAGTGTCACTTTTGATACTTATAAAACAATCTACTATTTCTGCAACCAACACAAAAGTCGTCCATTTTAATACCAAAGTTAGCTCTTGATTTGAAGTTTCTGTTACTGACACAACCATGGGTATTTTTGGGTATGTTGCTAGGCAACATTTTTAGTTGATGCTCCTAGGAACTAAAAAGGATGTACTAGAGGTCATCAAGAATAAACAACATTGTTACGGTTGGGTATTTGGATTGGGAACCATTTTCATGAACGAATGGGAGATTACCGGAGTTTGAATGCGGAATTTCCAGTTTGAAGTGATATAAAACTTCTATAAAAATACAAGTTTATGAGGAATTCAAAATGTTTCTTCTTCCATTTGTATCTATATGTATGGGTGCTCTAGACATTACATTATAATTTCAGGTAAACTTTTTTGGGCTTGATTTTCGACGTACAAGATGTTTTTAATTCACATCTCAAAAACTCCTTAGCTGATTTTCATACTACATTGTTATTTTTCTCAGTTTCATATTTTTGTCATATTCAAAAATAGTGCTTAGTTCTCAAGAATACAAGAATGAAGACCTGATTTGAATCCTAATTCTAAAGTGCCTATCAATAAGTTCATTCAAAACTTCAAATATGATCAATCGATTTGCCACAATAAGCATAATTTGGTGATTTAAATAAGAATTTGTTATGTACCATACACACTGAATGTTTATTTTATGAGAGCTCATAAAGGGTGATAATGGAACATAATCACATATTAATCAAAACGGTTTTAAATTTTAATCTTTTTCTGAAGATGCTATGAAATTTATCGAAGCACGTTTCGTGGCGTTTATAAAATCGGTTCGGTTAGTTATTTGACAGTGTAGTGTGGTCACTCTGTATAAATCTGTTGGTCACTATAATTCACAGATAACCTTTTTCACGAAGCTGGAATTCAAACGAGTGAGTGACACATTATGATACATATAACTTGGCTAGACGGCTAGATATTCTGATGCAATGATCAAAATATCGCAATTTGCCAAGGCCTTCATTCACTCTTGATTCAATGTCAATGTCAGCAGCGTTCCAGCGTATAACCTAGTAGGTAGATATTGTAATTATAGGAATGCTTTCATTGCTCTGATTTTTTTAACAGACACAATCAAGATTTTTGCAATCCTATTGTTAATCGATGGTATTGCATTTTTGCTGATGTAATATTAGAAATCGGCCAAACTATGAATGTATGTAGATATACAGGGTGGCATTTTGGAAACTCTCCACCCTCAATATATTCCTTCTAGTATGAATGATATGAATGATCGAAAAGACACGTCAATTTTATTTTCAGGCAGGTACTAATTACTTCTGAACTTTTGTGAGTTTTGAACGGTATTTTTAGGTAACTGCTGATCAAGAAATGGCGAACTGAGGTATACTGTTGCAAAAATAATTGAACGCCATTCAAAATAATGTGCATCTTGACCACCTTATCATATAAGTTTCTAACTGTAACAGCTCCGCTTTTTATAGGTTGAACCAAGAGAGCTAAGAATATGCATCCAAAGTGTAATTGACCTGTTATTCTAATTTTTCATATAATTTACTAAAATGATGATATTGAGGGGGGAAAGTTCACAAAATCTCTCCCGGTGTATCCCAAACTGGTCAGAAAAAGTTGGGACTGAATATGGGGTGCCTCAAGGCAGTGTATTGGGTCCGCTATTGTTCATTTTGTATATCAACGATTTAGGCAATGCTTTACAAAATTCTTTCGTCAATATGTTTGCTGACGATACCCTGATTTCGATATGTGGAAAAAATCATGAATGCAGAACTCAAAGAATTAAGTGACTGGTTGAAATATAATAGGTTGAAGCTTAATGTAAAGAAAACGAGATGTATGGTTCTGGGCTCAAAAAATAACTGTAAGTCATTCTCAAACGAAAACCACGTTATTCATATAGAACAGGAAGTGATTGACTTTGTGCAGGAGATTAAGTACAGGGTGGGCAAAATTGGGCGTTTTCACCGTCTATCTCAATAACTAGAGGAGTTATCAAAAAACCGATATACATGTTCCGGGTTCGATTTTGGAGAAACCTCGAATGGCACAATAAAAAATTTAGATATCTTCATTCGTTTCAGAGATACAGGGGGAAATTGAAAATTTGCCGATTTCGATTTTATTTTCTGACTACTTTACGGTGAGAGGTATCATAAAATTTCAAACGTATATTTATACAGTATGATGCGTGGAATCCATTGGCATCATCAGAAATGTTATACAGGGTGACGTTGAAAAGATACGGCAGCCAATTATGTTTTTTCTAATGGAACACCCCGTATATTTTGGCACAGTTGAATAGTCCCAGTCGTTCTCATTACAAATATATACATATATCCCTACCTTTTCCTTCCACAATTTCAGATATATTCGCAAAAATATATTCAGTGTGTCACATTTCTTATGGTTACACCCCCGTATCTTCTGTATCTGGAATTTGGACATCTTCTATAAGGCTATATTTTTCAACGCAACCTACTGATTTCCTAATTGAGTAAATTATTGGTCTTATTTCTGTATATCTCAAATGTCTTGATAACAATGATCAAATCGAATAATTTCCCATTTTATTTCTCACCAAATATCGATTTGTCTGGAAATAACATTCCCTATCATATTCATTTTCCACCTTTGGTGAATATATACAGAGTGTCATTTTCAACCTCGATTCTGCCTGTTGATAGCATTATCCCGAAATATAGATGATTCCATAGCTGTTGGCGAGTAGTGTCATTGGAGATGATCCCACTTGGTCCATGACTCCATGAGTGTATCATTTGTATCTTTCTGACAGTTGCGAATTTTTGAATCCTACCTCAAATATTTTTACAGAAGATACGGGGGTGTAACCAAGAAATATGACACACTGAATATATTTTTGCGAATATATCTGAAATTGTGGAAGGAAAAGGTAGGGTTATATATATATATTTGTAATGAGAACGCCTGGGACTATTCAACTGTGCCAAAATATACGGGGTGTTCCATTAGAAAAAACATAATTGGCTGCCGTATCTTTTCAACGTCACCCTGTATGAAATTTCTGATGATGCCAATGGATTCCACGCATCATACTATATAAATATACGTTTGAAATTTTTTGATACCTTTCACCGTAAAGTAGTCAGAAAATAAAATCGAAATCGGCAAATTTTAAATTTCTCCCTGTATCTCTAAAACGAATGAAGATATCGAAATTTTGATTGTGCCATTCGAGGTTTCTCCAAAATCGAACCCGGAACATGTATATCGGTTTTTCGATAACTCCTCTAGTTATTGAGATAGACGGCGAAAACGCCCAATTTTGCCCACCCTGTACTTAGGGGTACAAGTAGATTCATATTTGAACTTTGAGCCTCAAGTGAATAATATTTGTATAAAATTAGGGAAAAATATTGGATATTATGGAAGAATATCTAGAAAACTAACATTTTGGGCTAGAAGAGTAGTATACAGGGTGTCAATTTGAAAACTTCCCACCCTCAATATCTCCCTCCAAGTCGATAATATGGAAAAACGAAAAGACAGGTCGATTTTATTTTCGAGGAGGACATGGTTCTAAAATATTTTCAGCCTCGCGGCGTTGCCGCTTCTAACGAAAAGAAGCAACAACTTTGTTATTTCAAATGAAACACCCTGTATTTTATTGCATTTTTAGATTCTCACTGAAAAGCTGATTTCATCAATGTATCACACTTGGGGTCTAGCAGGAATGATTACAGAGATATAGGGTGTTCAAAATCGAGATTTTTCAATTTCAGGATTTTTTTGAGTCGAAACTATTCATTATTGGTCAAAACGGCTTGTATGTCCCTATCTCAACTTTTGATTTACTATCTACTGACATTTATTCGAAACAAATACAGGGTGGTTCAAGATTCAGACTTTTGATCACCCTGTATTTGTTTCAAATAAATGTCAGTAGATAGTAAATCAAAAGTTGAGATAGGGACATAAAAGCCGTTTTGACCAATAATGAATAGTTTCGACTCACAAAAATCCTAAAGTTGTAAAATCTCGATTTTGAACACCCTATATCTCTGTAATCATTCCTGCTAGACCCCAAGTGAGATACATCGATGAAAGCAGCTTTTCAGGGAGAATCTAAAAATGCAATAAAATACAGGGTGTTCTATTTGAAATAACAAAGTTGTTGCTTCTTTTCGTTAGAAGCGGCAACGCCGCGGGGCTGAAAATATTTCAGAACCATGTCCCCCTAGAAAATGAAATCGACCTGTCTTTTCGTTTTTCCATATTATCGACTTGGAGGGAGATATTGAGGGTGGGAAGTTTTCAAATTGACACCCTGTATATACAATATTGTATGTCTTTACTTACCTCTTTTACAAAAAGTGATATACAGAGAATTAAAAAGCTGCAAAATAAGTGTATGAGAATATTACTCCAATGTGATAGACACACAAAGATTACAGATATGCCTATTGCCTAGGATGCTGAAATTTCTAAATGTTGAACAAATGATCGAAGAATCAAATTAATTACTGATATACAAAATCATGAACAAATAGGCTCCTATGTATCTGCAATCTTTCCTTGTGAAAAGATCGGAAATGCATAGATATAACGTCAGGTCAAGAGAAAATTTTCATGAAGCAAGATGTCATTCGAATGTTCTACAAAAATCTCTTTTCGTCCAGGGATTGCATCATTTCAACAGCCTTCCACTTGTCAAACTTGCACCAAATATTAAAATTTTCAAGAACATGTTACGAAAAGTTTACTTTAAGATTCAGTATAGTTCATACGTATAGTTAATAGTTATTCCAGATATAAATTCCAAGTATTTATACTTTGTGAATATGTTTATAATTGTAAAAAATATGATGTGAAACTAGCGAAAGCTAAATGAAATCTTCAAATCAAATCAAACTAGAATATTGTGACCGTCATCAGATGATGAAATATTCGTTCAATGGAAAAAAATTTGAAATATTCGATGGTATTATTTGCTGAATATTAAAGAAATATATCTGCTGTAGCTTCTGGAGAATTTGAGTACATTTGTAATATACCTACCGTAATACAGAATATTATTGCAAAAGATGAAATGCATATTATTGATTGAACAATAGCAAAATGATTTCTGAACCAAGATCATTTGCTTCACGATTTCTTCATGATTTTTTCAGGTGAAAAGAAATTGCAATCAAAATATTTCATCGATTCAAATAGGTATCTCATTTGAAATAAATACACATTTTTTGATTCTGCAAGCAACTATATTCAACTCAATGAAAATTAAAGTTATTTATGAGCTTCATCAACCTTGCTGATACCAGATACTGACAATGAATACGAATAGGTAGGTAGGTACCTATAGTAATTAATATCAAAATGCCAAGATCATGATATCCAATAATTGTAGATAATCATGTATAGGTATACCAATTATTTGAAGCGTTTCTGCATATAATGAATGCACTATATAGGTACGGGTTGAATAGAGTTGCGCAATTTTATGAACTAACAAAATGTCATTTTTAAATTTGAAAAATTCCGAATATTTCCGAAGATTTTTCTGACTCTATTTGGATAGATGTAGCAAAACAAATAACACATTCTCATGCAACATTTTCTGTTCTGCAGATGTTATCAGATTTTCGAGTCGACGTTTCGTTTTTGAGCTGCCATCAACAACTTTGTATTTTTAAATACGGCCCTGAATTGTTTATCATGTATTTTAAGAATTTTGGATTTTCTCAAATCAATGGCTTTCCAAAACAGGTGTATGTTTTCAATCCTATTAAAAATATTTTCTCGGTCTCTCTCTAACACATGAGTTTTGATGGAAAATGACGAAAATATGAATTTTTCGAACAAGTGCGATTAACCTTTAATCAAGAGCAATTGGAATCTATAATGAAAACTCCAGAGCCGTATTCAAGAAAACAAAGCTGATGGTGGCAGCTGAACAACGAAACTGCGGTTTGAAAATTTGTCATTCCTTACCAAATAGACAGAAAAAAATAAAAATTAAATCGCGAATATTCGGTTCTTCCAAAAATCTTCGGAAGTATTCGTAATTTTTCAAATTTCGAAACAGCAATTTATGAGGTATAAAATTTCGCAACTTTGCTCCCATTTAACCCTATCTGTGCTGTTTCCGAGATTTTTATATTTTTGATTTTTGTAAAACATGCTGGATTCCTATTTATGAATATGCAATTCAATAAAAGGTAAGTATATTTGGGTAAATCATAACTGATGACGAATTCATTAGAAAATTTCATAAATTTATTTCATACCAATTTAGATGTAGCAACAGGTGACTATCGCAATAATTTTGTTCGGTCCTATTAACTTAATGGAATCATGTAGACATGAAATATCAGATGTTATGATTGAAAATGAATTAATGATTTTATTGTTTCTGAAATTTGAGTATTAAACCTTAGTTATTAACGAGTAATTAACGAGTAAAATCACCTCTTTTGTGAGAATATAGTGCGTCATATATAAATAAACTCATCGGAAATATTTTTTAGAGTTCAATTTGAAATTATGTAGAAATGCATTATCATATGTTATGGTTAAACGAATTGATGCTTCACTGAAATTTTACTCAACAGAAATATGTTTTTTCTACTACTGCTATGAAAAGTAGCTTTAGGGTAGTTCACATTAGTGCTTCTGATAAAAATCACATTTTTCATCAAATATTATTCCAACAATTCATAATAAATTATATGATGAATAAACCTGGATGTGACGATTTTGATAAGTACACCGCCAGAGACAGAGATAATGGAAAAAGCTGCGAAAGTTGGATTTGTTTCCGGAAATTTCAAGGAAAAAGTATGAATTGGCATAAACGAAATATTTATGAAATCAAAAAATACAGAAATAAAATCTTTTTCGGAAATTGTACTTTTTTGAAATACTTTGAGGAACTAGAAAGGGCGTCTACTCTTTGGTCATAATATTCAATGTGGCATAGTGCCACATTATAAAATGAATACCAATAAGCTACATTACTCGGATTCTTCGATTCTACATGGAAAAAAGTATATGATGAGACCCACTGACCTTAATGTTTATCACCAAATTCAAATTCAAACTTCAAACTTTTGCCGCTCGCACTCTAGATTCTGTGGCGTCTTCTATCGCTTGGTTTGCACACCAATCGTCGTGATATCAAACTGTACTGCCAACGTTCAATTCACGCCATCTAATGTACGGTACTTTATCTTCCTGTCAATATCGAACATCTAACAGATATACTTTCCTTTCACATTTCATTTCGCTGTCAGAAGCTTGAATGGCGCGAGTTATTTCGCTTCAGTTTGATCGTCTAATTGATCTGACGTCTTTCGTTCGCTGCTAAAAAAGATGATGCAACAGCTTGCGTTTTATCGTAGTGCGCTTTGGAGGTCTAAATTTAAATCTAGTAGCTAGGTCTAGGTAGGCTACGATTCATTCCGCAAACCGCCGTCATATCAATCAACTGATAACCAGCTGATTTACTAACGCACTATATCCACAACATCAACAAGGTTAATTAGTTAGAACCTTGCGCATATGCTTATCAAAATTGTTCACTATAATCACAAGGAGAGATGGGGAAGAAGGTGAATAGGGAGTATGTTAGGTAAGGTTAGCTTGTGACTCACCCTAAAAGGTTACAGTTAACTTCTTTTTTCAAGATCCATGGTTCCTTGAGGTGAGATTTTCCTGGGTAGGTTCTTATATTTCGATCTTGGGTTTCTCTGAGCAAGAGCATGAACAAAATATGTAATCAGCCGTTTTGTATAACACATCAGAAATGAAAGTTCCTTCGTTGGTTAGACTCATCCTTCTTCCTAGGTGGAATCTCAGATGACAGTGTCCCGTGAGCAGTCCTCTCAGAATTCGCTGTGGCTTCTGTTCCATTCTAGTATCTGCTGATTATATTATTAGATAGTTCAGGATGGAACGCCTTCTAATGAGTCAATCCTGGTAATTCAAACCAGTACGTAAATCTGTTGCCTTACCAGTCCGAAATAGTTGTTTTGGCTGCACTTGTGGTAACACCAAAGCAGAGACCAACGTTTGGCGTTTCACAAGAATCAATTTTGGCACCAACATTGTTCCCACTTCATATCAATGACCTTTCGGGAGCAACCACAGCTTCGCAGATGATAGTACGACTCCACACTGCGTTTCATTCAACCTACTTTAATTTGAAGCCACCACAACTCATACAAGCCTGTGTTTCCTCTATAGGAAAGCGGAACACTGTACGCCCGATATAACAACGTCTGGTAACACCATTTCCACCAAGTCCACCTTATTTCCATCAGCAAAACTCTCTCATGGGAAAACTCGGATTTTTGTTCAGTGGAAAAAAGTATATATATCCATTTATTTAGTCATAAAAACTAATACATTGTACATAAAACACAGAAATATGTCAAACAGCATCACTTCATACATACTATACAATAAAAATAAAATAAAATAGAATCAATCATGCATATTAGAGATTACTTCCCTCCAACAAATGTCTTTCAGAGTGATTTTGAAACAATTGAGAGAGTGTGCACTTTTTATTGCAGTTGGCTATTTGTTGAATGCTCTCAAGCCTTTGGAAAATTTCGAGTTTTGCATAAATTTCTGGAATTGGGGAATATGATGATCTCTTCTAGATCTCGTTTCATAGTGGTGATGTTCAAAATTATAGTTCACTTTTTCTCTCAGGTAGTCTGGTAAAGTGCCATTGCTTGTTATGTATATGAAAATTTGTGCCTGGAACAATAAAAAATTTTTTATGACAACCATCATTCTTGTCTGTTCAACATTGTTGTAATAGGAGTACGTTTATTGCACGAAAGGATTATGCGCATTTATCGGTTCTGTAATTTCTGAAATCTATATGTATATTCGATTTTGGTTTAGTAAATACAATCAATCAATCAATCAAAAATATGCTTTATTGTCGAAGACATACATCTTATTGACAAAGCTTGTACTACAAATATTAAAAATATAGATATTTTACAATTGTTTGTTAGATTCTAATAAAAGAAAGAAACATACATTTAAATATTCAACATAGAACATGAAATTAACAATAAGCATGTAGTTAAAAAGAATTAATAAATATTTATAGAAACACACAAACAATCAAACAGAAAAATACTATCTGCGTTACCACAAAGATAACACAGGGTAATTATAAAGTAAAAAATATATATAATTGAATATCACATTGTCAAGATTAAAAATAAAAACATTGATTATTTAAAAATAATTACATTATTTGGTTAAAAATAACTCGTCAATTAATCAAAATATCACATAAAAATGTATGTATGGTTGAATAATATATATTAAAAAATATTAAAATGTTAACTAATTCAACCACTTATGTTTTTATTGAGGAAATCTTGAACTTCGTAAAATACTTCATCCATAAGAATGAGTTTAACCGATTTCCTGAATAAATGGAGGTATTCAATGGTTTTGATGCTGGCAGGAAGATGGTTATATAGTTTTGCAGCATTATAAATAATGGAGTTTTTGATCAAATTGGAAGCTGGAATGGGTAGCCTTAGGTTGTTATTTTGGCGGGTAGAACCAGAAATGGTATCATATGTTGATTTATTTTTATGTGCTAAGCATACCGATTCGAGAATGAAAAGAGATGGAATGGTGAGGAGTTTTTGCTTTCTGAAAAGTTCTTTACATGATACTCGAGGTCCAACCCCGCAGATATAGCGTACTGCACGTTTCTGGAGAGTGAATATTATGTTGAAGCACTGTTTGTTGCAGGTACCCCAAAAGGGGATACCATACCTGACATGAGACTCAAATAAGGCATGGTAAACTACTTTTGCAGTTGTCTCACCCAATTCTCTTGAGATAACACGTAGAGCATAGCACCCTTTGGACAGCTTTTTACTAAGATGACGAACATGATCTTCAAATTTGAGTTTACAGTCTAAGTGAATCCCTAAAAAGGTGTTGAAATTATTAGATGAAATAATATCATTCCCCAGGGAAATATCCGGTATATCGCATTGAAATGATAAGAGATTCGTTTTGTTAGTGTTGAATGAAAGCTGATTCGAGTTACACCACTCTCTCACAGCGTTAATATCCCTAGACATTTTACTAAAAAGTTTGTTAGGGTTTTGATCATGCCACAGGATCGTTGTGTCGTCTGCGAAAATAGTGAATACACCTTCAGTCTTAATATTCGCAAGGTCATTAAAATATAACAAGAACAGGATAGGTCCAAGCACAGAGCCCTGAGGTACACCATGTTTAATAAAACCTATATTGGAAAAACTGTTGGTCTTTACAACTTGTGTTCTTTGGCTTAAGTAAGACTCGAACCAGTAATGGCTTTGGCCTCTGATCCCGTAATGGTGGAGCTTACGAAGCAATATTTCATGATTCACACAGTCAAATGCTTTTGACAAATCACAAAATATTGCGGCGCTTGCTTCTTTCGAATTTAGATTTGAGTATACATTTTTTAGAAAATGAAAAATTGCATCTCCAGTACTTTTGTTAGGTTGGAAACCGAATTGTTGAGGATGTAAAATTTTTTGGTGAGCCAAGAAGTCCATCAATCTAGTTTTAACCAATTTTTCGATAATTTTTCCCAGGGTTGGTATTAAAGAGATAGGTCGAAAATTTGATGGCTCGGAGAGGTCACCACCCTTATACAGGGGGATCACTAAACTGGTTTTTAGGAAGTCGGGGAAAGTTCCTCTGGTAAAAGAATCATTAATAAGGTGGACCAGCAGTTCGAGAACGAAGATTGGCAAATTTTGGAAGATTTTTATTGAAATATTGTCAATGCCACTGGAAGTTTTGTTTTTTATATGATTTATTGTATCCATCAGTTCCTTAAGATTTGTCTCGTGTAATACAAATGTTTCGGGAGTGTATAATTTATTCAGATAAAACAGTGGATCTGCAGCAGCTTCAATATTTTCAGAGAGTCTGTCGGATATAGAGCAATAGTATTCATTGAGTGTATTGGAATCCGGTGTTGTATTTGATTTCATGTTATTTTTTCCTCTAAACTCATTCACAACCCGCCAGGTTTCTTTAATAGTATTATTACTGTTTGATATTCTGTTGTGGAAGTAATTCTTTTTGGCGGTTCTAATAACACCTCTGTAAATTTGTTTATATTTTATGTAATAGTTATGGAACTCAATATCATTAGTGAATTTTTTGATATAATGAAGGCATCTCATATTACTTGCAGATGTTCGGATTCCTTTAGTTAACCAAACTTTTTTGTTTTTATTTTTATTTTTATTTCTTATTTTCTGCAGAGGAAAGGAGGATTCAAAACAATCAGAAAGTAGGGTATAAAAGGAAAGAAACGGATCTTTAGAATACAACACCGCATTCCAATCCCTATTCAGACATTTGGAGTAAAATTTATCATAATTCGTTTTGCTGAATAGTCTACCAAATTTAAATTTACATTCAAAATTTTCACAGGAAATCCTCACATTACACCAGACAGCCTCGTGATCGGATATGTTTGCTGAGATAACCGCGCAAGTTACATTTTCTTCACTCAAATTGGTGCAAATGTAATCGATTTTGCTTTCCGAGAGTTGTGAGATTCGGGTTGGACCATTAGTATGCATTGATAAATTGAATGTTTCAAGTAAGTTTTGAAGTTGTTGGGTCAGGAGTGAATTAGTATCATCATAATTAATGTTAAAGTCTCCCGCCAAAATAACCGTAGCCTTAGGTGGTAAGTTGAAAAGAAGAGTTTCCAGTTTTTTTATAAATATAAAACCATCTGCACTAGGTGACCTGTATATACATAGCACAAAAAGATTTGCTTTACTAGAGTAGGCCAATGAAAATTCAAATTGTTTTTCTTCAGTGACATTGTTATATTTCTGAATATCAGTAAATTGTAGCCAGGTTAATGAATCATTATGAACCATGATTAAAGTACCACCGCACTTAAACTCTGTTCTGCAAAAAATAGAGACTACGGTGTAGTTTGGGATATATATAGGTTGATCCTTATTTAACCAATGTTCAGTAATTAAAATAACATGAGGAAAGTTCTGGCTCTCAAGGAATAAATACAGATCATCTAGTTTATATTGTATGGATTGTACATTGAGTGTCAAAACAGAGACTATGTGGTCGTTTTTTGTGGATGTGAAACGTCTAAAAAATCATTTCCAATACTATTTGAAGGGTTTGAATTGTTCTGTTCATTTTTTGAGAATGTTACATTGCATTCTGAGATGTAAGTATTTGGAGTGTCATTAAGGTTATTAGTGAAATAAGCTAAGTTCTTTGGAGATATAGTTTTGACAACAATATTGTTCCATGATTTGATGGAAAAAAAGTGAATCAAGTTATTGTACACCATAAACTTGGTACTTTCATATTTTAATCCTGGGTGGACAACCAGAGATGTGTTCCTAATATTATTTTTGAAAGATCTAACTCTGTGGGAAATGAGTTTTCTTAGAATATTGTTATCTTGAATTGAGTTGAATTCAGGCAATAACAATAAATTTGTTGATCTGCTCAAACCCAGAATATTTTTCATAGCTAAATTTAACGTCTTGGAGTTGCTTATGTTGTTTGTATTGAAGAGCACAATTACTACGTCATCCTTACCAAAGTGTAATGTTTCATTAAAAATGTTTCTTGTAAGCTCAAAAAGTTCCACCTTAGGTTTAATGACTTCGTGTATCTCAAAATCATTGACATAATTTATGGTCTTCAATACTTTAGTAAATCCCACGCCATATTGGTCTCCATAAATAAGGATTTTTTTCTTTTCAATGTACAAAGGGTCCTGTTCAGTTACTTGTGGCATGATTGTCGGATGTTGACTTCTGTTATCTGCTATACACCTTTGAATTGATCTATTTGAAATGTTCAAGAGCTCACGTTCTAGATTGATGTAATTTCCGGTATCATTTGATGATATGTCAGTTTCATCATTATTTTCAGTGAGATCTAGTTTGGATGAACCTACAGTACTACTGAGGGAAGACTTGCTGAGAACAATATTCTGTTCCAACACATCGACGAGGAAGAAAGGGAAGCACTCCTTATTTTTATCCTTTGACCGACTCTTTTTCTTGTCATATTTAGTATTAGTTTCGTTTTTTTGGGAATACACAGATTCCCCTGTTCGGATATCAGTATTATTATTTGATTTTGTATTATCTTTATTTGATAATGTTTTTTGTCTTTGTCCCCTAGAGTAATCTTTCCCCAAGGAAATATTCCTTGTTGTCGAATTGACAATAACATTCATAGATTCATTTTTATTTGTATTTCCTGATGCGGTTTCATCATACTTTGAGTCACCCTGTATGACCTGTTCCTCTGTTTGGGTAAATACATTCATTTTTATCTGCCCATGATTTTTTTCCATGGTTTGGGTGCTGATATCAATCTTAATCTCATTACCTTTTTTGTCTTCACACTTTTTCAATCGATCCTGGAGGTCTTTTATGTATTCTAAGTGATTGGAAATTATTTTATTTAAGTCATTCTCCATTGCAATAGATTCTTCATAAAAATTTGCATATTCTTGCTTCATTTTATTGATGTAATCCGTTTTTTGAGAGTTTTCATATTTTAGTTCTTCTATTGCACTCTGGAGCAAGTTTATCTCACTTGTAGATTTATCTACTATTAGGTACTCACAGTCACTGCAGATTAGTTTATTTCCACTAATAAATGTTTTGTTTTTAATACGTCCTAAACAGCTCTTATGAAACACACTTAAGCACTTCTCACACACATAGTATACTGTATTAGCCTTTTTTTTACAACATTTAAAGGTGAAATTATCATTTTTAACAGAGCCTTCTGAGGAGTGTACCACTGTGTCAGCCAAAATAATTGAGCAGTAGGTGAAGTGGGGAAGTATGATAGTGTTGTATATGGTCCTTCTGGTCCATTGATTGAGATATCTTGAACATCTACAAAGAAAGTTTACTTTAAAAGGAATTGTTTTTATTAGAAAATCTGCATGTTCTTTCTTTCTTCAGAAGTTAGTCTACTTTGAACACCTCAACATGATCTTTCAAGCCAGTTTCAGAATACTGTTCCCACATTATAGGGTCGTTTGGCACCCAAACATACGCTGATGCTCTTAGATTCACACAATCACTCTAGTTATTCGACCTCATTAGAACACCATAGAAGCACATCCATCCCAGCGAGCACAAACATCCCTGGGATGTTTTGGGATGTTTTGAAAATGTTGGCATGAAGATGTTATTTTGAGAAGTAATATGCACTGACCAAAAAGGTTTCTGTAGGATATTGAAGTATTGTTTTTGTTCTTCTGTGGCATTTCTTTGTTTGCCTACTGAGAGGTATCCCTGGGATGTTTTGGAATGTTTTAGAAATGTAGGCATGAGGATGTTTTTTCGAGACGTAATATTCACTTCTCAAAGACGTCTCAGAAGGATATTGAAAGTATATTGTTTTTGTTCTTTTGTGCCCTTTCTTTGTTTGCCCCACCACAACGTCTCAAGCTTACGTCACAATACGATGAATTCTGATTTGTTTTCGATTTTGTTCTTCTTGTTCGCAATTGGCATTCGCGTTTGCAGCGTGTCACGCTTACATCACGATGCTAACGAACAGAAAGGATATTGGTGAAGTTTATTGTGTTAGAAGACTTATTTAGTTTGTAATAATGACCATCAGATGCAAGATGTGTTGTTCGGCGCCTCAGTGTAATGAATTTATCAATACACAGCTTCTCCGCAGTTGCAAAATTATGCATTGTGAGGAACTTTTCAAAAATTGGAAACCTATTTCCAATTATATGTCTGTGTGTAGTAAGCACTACTCAGAAACCGATTGAGAAGGTAATTTCATATCAAGAAAATATTTTTATGTTCAATCTATTTTTAATGCATTTTTTCATTCGAGGGAAATGGAATCCTGATGCAAAAGTTCATTTTGACAAAAGGCTTCAGAAAAGTACCTCGAAAATGTTTTTTTTTACAGTGATTCAATGTGCGCAAGATGCGTTGAAAATGTGTTGTTGTGTCCATGAAAAGGCTTCAAAAAGAACTAGGGAGAAGGTAGTTTTGTGATATATCAAGGACATCTCGATAATTGCCGCCTGCGGCGGACATTGGCTGTTCTATAATAGTTCTGTTCATGTGTAAACAAAACATCGCAGTGGAGGTTCAATGTCTCGAAATCTCGTACTTTTAACATCTCTGAGATGTTTTGTGCTCGCTGTGATGCTTTGTCAACCTTGAGTTATCTCGAACAACACTCGTCCGTAGAACGGCAACGCATTGAAATTCTCTGCCAATGGAAGAATTCTCAAGAGCTTTTACCTTCCAAACGTTGAAAAAATCCAATACATACCTTCCTTCCCTATCCTCCCCAGGTACGCACGATATTCTTCGAACATATTATATTCTTCTGAAACAGAGCTATTCTGTAGTTCTGATCCTAGGGTGTTGACTTTCCTTGCCCTCTACCCCCTGTCGTAATACACGCAAAGTTCATTTGTTCGCTAGCACAACAGTAGTACTCTATAGGGATTTGATTCAGTTGAAGTTCCATATGAGCTTCGAATTTATTTTGCTAGAGCTCAGTGCTTTGAGAGCAGTATGACTATCCGTTACAATGTTGATGTTCCTCATCATTAGAGCTCTATATTAGTCAAATCTCCTGCACACAATTCATGAGCAGTGACCTCCATAGGGAAGAAAGGTATAGCTTCTTTCCTCTCACTGAATAAAGCTCGCCTTGTTCATTCATTTATATCAAGATGAACAAGAGTCCTTCTCCTGAGGTTTGATAGCCTCTCCCAACTAGCATTTATAGTCGCGATTACGTAATTACGACTATTGGGTCGACTATTAAGTAATATTTACTAGTTGCGGTCACGTTATAATTACGTCGTTACTACGTATTCACGACCAAAATGGGGAACAAATCACGAGTAATTATTACGGTTTGCCGACGTAGCGGGAACTCACACAATTACGTAATGCTTACGACCCGTCGACGTCGAAATTACGTAAAGATGTAGTAAATTTTCCTACCTGACTTTCTATTTCTTTTCCACTTCATAAAAATATTATTTTCTCTCTTTATTATTCTTCCTTTCATCCATGAAGTTCACATTCACGAAAAATGAACAAGTCCAATATGCCTAACCATTCAATAAATAATAGAAGGACAAACACGCGAAATAATTGATACTCGAACTTGAAAAATTCGAACAACATTCAGTTTTTCGATAAATGTGATGATTTTGCCTCGAAATTCAAGATGCGCCCACAAAATACGGCTCATTTCACCAAAAATATGGTTTTATTTCATTCGGCTATTTTTCAAAAATCATCGTAAATCATGTTAATTTCCATTATTATGCAATTTGTGATCGAACGAATGCTATTATTCTTCATAAAATGATGTTTATCAACAAGAAAAACCAAAATTATTTCCTGTTCAAATGGTTATCACATCAATCAATATGGCTTCCAATCGAAAATGAATCAGAAAGTTACTTTTGGAACTCGTCAGTTATGATAACCTATGTATTGGTAACTTCAACTGAATATAATTACCGAAAAGTTGTTTCAACTATGAAGGAATTGTTTGAGAAGGAATCACCAATATGTTACTTGAAATATCACCAAGAATTGACTAAATTATTAGGTGATCGATCAAGTAACGACAACGTCGTAGAAACCTAATTGGTGACCATAGAGTAATTGCAACTGTGAAGCCTTCTTGGGGTGGTAAGCGTTACCGTAATAATATATCCAAAGTTCCGAAACCTTAAGAGTAGTTTTGAGGAGTGACAGTTTCGAAATAGTTACTTCGTAATAAGCCATGAGAATTTCTCACTTTGAAGTTATTATCTAGTGTAAAAACTACGTAATTTTCACTCACTAAATAACTATCACTGACATTTATACTATGAAGTTCTGAAATAAGTGATAAATACGTTATTATCACTAAATATAGGTAATAGTTTCTTGAACCATGGTGCCTGTGACTGAAAATGCTAGTTGGGCTCTCCAAAGATGTGGTGCCTTTGGAGGGACATGGTTGGTATCATACTCGAATTGAAGGTTGTTCTCTACTTCATATCTGTTTGTCATAATCTGCACATTGGTTTCCAGAGGCATTGAATATCGATCAAGGGTTTATACCTACCTATAATATTCATCATTTTCATTTTGTCTGAAATATAGTACAGCTTCCACTAACATCTCGAAGCATCAGGCATTCAATAGCATAAACGATTTCCAGATAAAATTTATCGACATTTTCCTTTATCCTTCTCCTGTCAACTTATTTTTATACCGCGTGAAATTTGGCTGTTTCCAGAATGTTTATTGCCCTCTGGATATATGGTTGAAATATCACCGTATGTTTGGTCTCATGAACTTAGGAATACATATGTAAAATACAAATGTCTGAAATATTTTTATTGAAGTAGATAAACTATATATTTCTGGTTGAATACACAGGGTGGAGCTAGGAACTTGTTTCCAATCCAACAGTCCAACTCCCAGAGATCGAACACGTAATGTACACAGATGGTTCGAAAACCCCTCTTGGAGTTGGAACCGGTGTGTTCAGCAGAAAGCCGAAGACGGAAATCTCTGTCAATCTCGGTAAGTACGCTTCAATCTTCCAGGCAGAAGATTATTTCCTCTCAAACTTCATAATTGTGACGACAGTGATATTTTCGGTATCTGCAGATGACATTTTTTTTTGCAATTGCATTACCTCATTGGTCCCAGCACTGGGGCCAAACGCCCCATAAGTCGAAACTTGTGCGGAGTTAGGTATGCATACAAACACAAACATCCATGGCCTAACTAGGATTCGAACCTATGTCTCGGTGGGAGTCCCCATACGAACTCAGCGCCTTCACGCCCTCGACCACCTATTATTTCGACCAAAACATTCATAACTTCGATATGATCGAGATATAGTCAACAATATTATAGGGGTCGCATTCCATTTGAAAAAAATCATCTCGACCCCCTAGATTTTTTTCGGTGTGCCCTGTACATGCAAAAATAATTTCTATTCATGCACTTAGAACTCGATCAATCGATGAGCTCCAACGCACTAATGCCCATCCTGTATTTGAAAGAGATTCGACCATATAGTACTTACACTTGAATAAATATAGATCTTTGCATACACAGTAGAGTACCTACGTACGTGATCAGTGAAAATATTATTATTTCCAATGGGCTTCTTCAAGTTGAAAAAACGTGAAGAAACTATTTATTTAGCAAAATCGGTTAAAATTTCAGATTCAAGGAATATAGTTAGAAATACGTTGAAAAACAGAATGTTGAACTCTAAAGTGTTATTCTGGATAATTTGGTCGAATATAAATTCAATAAACTCATCAACGAATCGTGAGATAGAAGAGTACGTTGAATGCATGTCCTTAGGAAGAAGTGTTTCATATACCGCGATTGTCATAACCACATTGCCAACGTTAAAAATGAATACGTAACGTATTTTCCACCCATTCGACGTTGAACAAACGTTAAGTTAATGTACATTCGCTCATTGGGTTTTGGTATCTTGAAGTTCTCCAAGATTGTGTGAATTGTTAATGGCTAATGTTAATGTTATTGGCTATTGAACTTCTCGATCACTGTGACTCAGGAAATCTGTATTGTGACTTATAGTTATGTTCTCAAGGGAATTCACAATGAGAGAGAAGATATGGAATGGGAAAAAATGGGATATTCAGAATATAAGTACCTTCTCCTCCATCAGAACAATAAAATAAAGAATATATTAAACAAAAACTCAACTTCATAAAAAACACGTAGCATATTTTACAATGGTCTTAAAGATAGGTATATCACGAATAAGGGTTGCATCTTGTTCAGACTAGGAAAAATTGTGGTCCAATGAAATTCCCACATGTTGGAAAAGCTGTAGGTGTCGACACCACATCTGCTAGTTCTCCCACTTGGAAAGCTATGTCCATTCCTCTAGTCCAAGCTTCCGATTTCTCATCCCTCAACATCCAAAAACCTACGAAAATCAATATATAGTTTGTCTCACTCCTGAGGTAAGCAACCCTGTATATTCCGTTATATATAGGGTAGAATTATGAAATTTGCATTGACTATAGAAAGCTACCGAAAATACATTCAATGACATCCAATCACCTTCTCTCTCAATCTCCAATATGAGATGTGGTGGAGAAATCAATTATATCGGTAATAGTATTGAGGTCGTGATTTTGAATCCATAGATTATCAACGTATCTTGCCTCCTACTACGAGCGGGCAGTAATCACTATAATGATGATTCCATTTGGTTATTGAGAGATAGATGTATAGAAAGTCAAATGGTGTTATCACTTCCTATAATGAAAGGAGTTTCGAAATCTCTCGATATCGCCTACTCTGTAAAAATGGCGAGGCGTGGGAGAATTTTGCTGAATTTCCGAAGTTTCAAACCAAATTTACAGGCATCATGATACATTTGAGTGCACATCTCCATTTTCACAAATTTTTGTGTAAATGGAAATGGTGCGTTATATTTTCAACTTTCAGTGGTGAATTCATGAACGACACGAAGTTCTACCCCAAAAAAAATCTGTGATAATAGCTTATTCAATCAATTTTGGTATGTGAAATAAAACTGAGTTCGGATTTTCAAATAATCCTCACACATTGCAGCATGGTCAGTTCGTGATGAAAGCACAATACAGTCACTCAACTACCTAATATAATATCAATACCTGCTTAATAAACTACTGATGTCTATATGAATTATCATCCATAGGAATTTATGATATTTCTATTTGGAATTTGAACAAAATCCGTAATATGCCGAAAATGTGACACTCGTGACAGATATATCAAATCACGATCAACGGATCAAGATGTTTCCGCACGTATTGTTTGTTGCGCCGTCTCTTCTGCGTCCAATAGATGTTTTTGTGCAGCTATTATTGAATTCATGCATCATCAACAAGACTCGAGAGTATCAAGTATCAACTTGAGCAAATTTCAGAATTCTATCTTCATAATTAAGGAAGATACAGAGTAGTGCTACCATCAAAAGTGAGACACACTGTATGAAAGGACAACAATGCATGGATATAACTAGTTCGAATCGGTTTGAATGGGGCGTAAATACTGCTGATTTGCTGAAAAAAACTGTTTTGCAGATCAATTGAGAGTAATCGAAATGAACCATTCAACATATGGACTTGCGTAAATCGAATTTCTATAATTGATCTTCATTGATAAGTAGGTTTCATTGCATTGGCGTACAGATGCAATTTCCCAGTGGTTACTAGAGGTGATAACAAGAATTAGTTGCTGTTAAATTTATTGCATGATATACAGACTGTCCGAGAAGAGGGAGGCCAAATCGTGAACCAATCAGGTAGCCGTAATATAATGTGACTTACATATACTACACTATTTCTATTGTGAGCCTCTGTGTTCGAATCGCAGGTCATCAAAACCACGACCCCAGAATTTTTTTTTTCAGATTATAACTAAGTGTCAAAATGGGTTTTACCCAGGCAGATCTATCGAAAGTGCTGTTTATGGATTAGTTCAGTTTGTATATAAACATCTCGACAATAAAAAAGATGTTGGTGCACTTTTTTTCGATGTCACAGAAGCCTTCGATTGCTTCGATTTAGATTTTGTGGAAACGAAACTTTATTCATTAGGTTTCACAGGAAATGTGTTGAATTGGTTAATTTTATATTTGAAAAACAGAAAGATTAAGCTTGTAATCGATTAATGTCATTCGAATGAGGCAGAAGGACTTCCTCAGGGATCTGTATTGGGTCCGCTGAATTTTCTGTTGCTCATCAACGATTCACCCTTTTATATGAACACTGAATGTATTGTGTTATATGCGGATAATGTTCCACTTGCCTCCTATGCGAATTCTACCAAAGAACTATATAATAACTTGAATATTCTTCACAATAAATTCAGTGGATGGTGCCTAATGAACCGCTTGATGTTGAACTAAAACTGTTGAACTAAAACTGTAGTAATGAAATCAAACATCTTAAATAATACTGAGAATTCGAAAGTGGTGTCTACAAAAAATTTGAATATGACATTGTCCAAAACATCACGATTAATTGGGACGTTTCTTGATGGTTTTGATCATTTTATGAAAAATCTCCATCCCATGCTGGTATACAACTCTACAACAAACCACCACAATTTGTGGAAGACGTACAAAATATTAATTGTTTCAAGAAAAGTCACAAGAAGTTCTTGTTAGAAAACTGTTCCTATAGTATCCCTGAGTTTTATAGTTTTAATCAAAAATTATCGGCTCACTGTTATTAGTAGGTATATTTCATGTCCCTGTATTGTATTATTTTTACCCATTATTATGTTTGTTCATATATTTTCATGTCACTTTACACCATGTATACATATATATACGTAATGTTTTAAAATTGTATGAACTGACTTTCTCAATACCATGTGAAATTGGTCTTACTGGAATAAAGATTTCATTATTATTATTATTGTTAAAAAAATTTAAATTGAATGATTCGCTATAATATCTCTCATCATCAGGTACTTGGAAACCAGAGGGGTCTAGTAGCCACCAATAACCCTCCCATGCACCTCTCTTTTTCAATAAAAGCGTCAGTGATTTCTCAGATATTCTTCAAAATATTCATATAATCATTCATTTTGGAACATTCTTCATCTCCTATGATTTAATGGTTCACGGATCCATACTTTCGAAATGAAACTTTTGATATTCGAAGACGAACCAGTTTATTGAAATTTCAGAGAATAGCAGAAAACTTACAGGAGGGTTAAAGCGGCTACTCATCTTCGATTTTTGTTTTCTTTTTTGTCAATTTTGTTTCATTTTGCTCAAATGATGTTCGACGCGTCTCAACTGCCATCCTTGAAACACTATATTTTCAACAAATATTTGACTAATTTACAATTGCAACATCTGTAATTTATAGAAGCTCAAAATGGAATATTACATTTCATGATTTTTGTTCAAGGACACCTTGTATATATGAATACCTATATATTATTATATTCTATTCAATTGAATAATTCAACGTCATTCAATTATTTGCACATTTCTGTTGAAATCATGAATTTCAATATTAAGGATGTCACTGAACAATTGAGAACCAATAATTAGTTTGAAATGCTCTTATTGATGGACTGGACATGATACAGGGTTATTCATGATGAATTGTATACAGGGCAATGGAAGAATTCTGGAATCAGGATATGAGCATTTGCGAAATATGACCTTAGTAGTAATCACCTTTCAATTCTATATATTTTTAGATTCTTCCAGTCGATTTTAATGTGCTAGAATCACCAATATAATCACATGATTTCCAAATGACTAGAAATTCACCGCAAATAACAACTGATGTCACTATTTCGTAAGTTGGGGCAGATCACAGCACAGTTGCCATATGTTGGAATACGAATGGAAACTTCAGAATGATTATTTATTCAATAATTCATGACTTCTCGAAAATGTATTAGTTATATTACCTTTAAAAAACATTTCCTCGTAATTGTCCCCCATATATTAAGTTGTGTATTATTGCTCATGATGAAATTGTGGTAATAATAATTATATCAGATCACACTAGAGGACATTTGGTCTGATAATAGTGACAACACTGGACTGCGGGCGTTGTCTTGTCAATTCTCAATATTCAGCACAACATTGCCAAGTCTTTATTGCCATTACTTACATGATGTTTGTTATGGAGTATAAGAAATATTTTGACCAGCCGGTTGCTCGAGAAAGTAACGAAATGAAATTTAATATAATCGCTTCCTCCTATTAGGTCAAATGAAATACATATACGTATTAATAATCAATACGGATAATCTCTATCTGTTTCCATAGCGAAACATGAAGCCGATTTTTGAAGACAAATGACTATCCATAAGGAAAAGTTTTGAAACGATCAGACACATACTGCTTTTATTGAAAGGCTAGTAAACGTCATTGTCCACCGAAACGCATGTCTTTGATGACTACTATAATGCATGCGTATCATGCCACCAAATCCTTATGGATATTCATTTGTTTCATATTTTTGGCTTCATCCTGTCACCCGTTATGATCCGTATTGTTTATTAATACATATATGATGGAATATTGTATTTGAATGTAGTCTTATTCAACGAAAGGGCTCTGACAACTTTTCAATTACTTGATTATAATTGGTGATCTGACAACCTTGCTTTATGAATGAAATAATATCTGACCAATAATGAAACAGCATAAGAACTGACGTCACCATATATAAGACGTATTCCAGAACATGGCTAAATGGCGGCCATGAGGGTATGTTTGAAATGAGCATTTAAATTCAACAATTTCAAACAACGCATGCATAGACACATTATATGCATCAAAAACGGGTAAGAAGTACTGCAAACATTAATTCAGGTCGGTATCGACACAGTGGAGTAATTGAATCCCAATTATTCACTACCAGTAGCCCATTCACAGGGTGGTATATACATACTGAGCGATTTATTTTTTATTGTGTGAAAAATGTATTTAATCGCAAGGATGAACAATTGAAATGTCTTCAATTCCTCGAAATCTATTGAAATAATCAAGCAGCTGAAAATCCTTCTTTATAAATCGATGTTGTCTGCATAAAACTAGCGTATTGCAATATCTGATGCCTTATCAAACATATTATCACGTTATTCGGGTGCAGAAGCGAACACGACACCATTTATTTTCGAACTGGCTTATTTTAACTAGAGGAACTCAAATTTATATCGAACTTATAACTACTATTTATGTGAAACGATTTATATCACGCGGGATATGACTGTCTCTCTGACACTCGCTGCTTGACTGACTGACGGCAGTTGTCCGGCCGTCCTTATATATGAGATCCCTTGGTAGGCTTTGCTTCTCGAAAGTTCTCGAATGATCTTCCGTACCCTTCTTTTTGTTCTAGAAGCTTCTTAGAACAATACCCCTCTCTCTAATTGTTTCATCGATTGTTTCCAGAACATTCCAGCATCTTCTGTCACGTTATTTGTCACCGCGATATATATTGAGAGTTCGGAAATAGGCTGGTACATGTAGGAATCATTGGGATGTTAGAGAACAATCTGGGATGCGTGTTACAGGATGATCGTTGTACTCCTGCCTTCCTGATGTTTCTAGAGCCCCTCTAAGGGGAATATCATTACAATATCATGGAGTTAAATAATCGTAAATATCATCATGGTGACATTTTTATGAGAACTATGAGAACTATGAGAACTATTTGTCATCACCTCACAAACCCCTATTACTAAAATTGTATTAATATTTGTGGACGGATAGTGCAATATTTCAGAATGATCAATTGAATACTTCGACATGTCAACCCTAAAAACTGTTAACAATCAATATTCTGCTAAGGTCAAATTTTGCTCATTGTCATATTTCGGTGTCAGGTTCCTACCACAATGCTCTATATATAAATCGTTATAATTCACCCTGTATAATTTCAACCCACCTGGATTGTTGGCTAGAAATCTTATGACCACTACCCCATTTCGAGGCACTCTTATGGTATCCTTCAGAACCGGATGCATCAAGTTTCTTTTCAACAACTTGTTTTCTTGGTCCAATTTTCTCACGTCTGCTCTTGCCAGTGGTTTGTCAAAAATCCGTGATCCTAGCACGTAGAACTGATGACCGTGCAAATGAAAAATATGTTCTTCTTCATCTCCACCTGAAAGTTAATGGAATGTATTCAAATGCCAATACACAGTGGTCACACATGTTTCGCTAACTATATTCTATGTTATTTTTATATATTCATCTTTTATTCTATTTTATTCATTTATATCTTGCAATCAATGTATCGCATAGTATTTTGACTTTGTCGATAAAATGTGTTTATTTTATCTATCTATCTATCTATGTTAGCATCTTCAGAAGAAGATTGAGATTGAATATGCTCGAAAAGTTTGGTATCGCTGAAGCATAATGAGGTTTCTCGAAATGGTTTTGGATTCAGGAGGATCCATACAGGCTGTTTTGATGTATGGAATTTTCCACATCATATTGCATTCTTATAAGTCCAACCACCATAAACTCAACTCAACATTATTTTAGATCAGCATATTCCTACTAGAGTCACTGGATGGTATTAGTTTCAAACGAATAACATCCAGTGACTCTAATTCCTACGACATCACTATACAATGGTACAATTCCATGGTCGAACATGAAGAATGTAGAAATGAATGAGAATGCTGCTAAAGAAATGAAGGTAATAAATTACACAATATGTTTGATATTTTCATATGTCAATATTTTGTTGCACCTCCTCTAGCAGCTAGGAGAGCTCTTATTCTTCTTGGCTTACCGGTTATGAAACCATTGATTGAATCTTAGGGAATAGCTATCCACTCTCCCAGTCAATGCCTCTAACTTGTCAAGATGCATGATGATGATATATGTTCGAAAATATCCCAGCGAACTATTTTGGTCGGTCTCATGCTGGCCCATAATAAGCTGGCCAAAATTGGCATAATTCCTGTGAATATTGATGGGCCAGTACCAATAGGAGACTCTGGCCGTCATCAGGCAAGGCCTTCTCTATCGCTGAGTTAGTGTATGACCTGCATCAGGGCCAATACATGTCTGCCGATACATTCGAATAAAAAAAAGACGACTACCACGGGATTCGAACCCTGGTCCTCCGCTATCACTTAGTTTCAAAATGCTTCAAAGTCTGTTAATTTTCTCAACATATAGATAGGTACATAACACTTCAATACATTTCACATTAGAGATAATGCAGGTGTGTAAGTCCCATGAGACCTGACCCTTGAAGGTAATTGAAAATTGGTTGATTGAATCCGAAATTATGACGATTCAAGAATGGAACAAACTTTCGCTTGTCTCTTTTCAGATGTGGAACAGTTTTGAATAATTCTTGATTTTCAAGACTATTTGACATAATCTGACCTATCGCAAGCCAAAGTCAACTTGTATCAATCCGAAAATACAAGCTGTCTTCCATTCTTGATTGGTCTATCAGGGATGGTGTTTTTCAAGATGTAACCATTGATAACGAAGACGAGTCTGTCAATTTGACATGAAATGGTTATAACTGTTGATGTCAAAATTGATTGCTTCGGTTATATGGCTCGTTCATTTATAATAAATTCGTCTAATACTTCGTTAAATAGTCTAGCAGAATACCACTTTTTTTTTCAATTGACTCGGCCGTTACTTGATGAAAATCACTGGCAAATGTAAAAACTTCACACACGATAAAATTTCCACAAAATTCTCAAACACACAACATGTTTCGCTAACACAGTAGTTTCGTCAGGTTATAAAAGTTAGTAGGAAGTTTAGCAAGCCAACGTTGGTTTAGTTCATTGTACCAGTATACCACCTGATAAAGCTACTGTGTTAGCGAAACATGTGTGTTTAAGAATTTTGTGGAAATCTTATCGTATGTGAAGTTTTTACAAATACCACTCTGTTCTGAATATCTTCTCGAGGTGTTGCTCAAAGCACAATTTCGTGAACAATGAAGCGACAGAATATTCAGAACATCGTAATATAACTGTCGATATTATTTTTGTGCTACCTGCTACCTAAGTAGGGAAGTACCTATCAAAGTTTAGCATGCTCTAGAGGCGAATATGTTCCACGAATAATTCCCTTCCATAACTAGGTAACGTTACAACCCAATCAAATTTGATACGCTCAATTCGTTGAAATTGGAGTGGTAAACACTAAACACTATCCCGATCTCCAGAGTTTGATGGCTCATCAACAGTTTGCGATATAGTTCAGGAAAGTGAGCAGTTAATTCGGTAAAGACGGTTCGATATTGATGGGGCAAAGTGGATGAGTGGACTGATAATGAATTATCGGCATTCAATTATAGTCTAAGAGCTCGTGAACCTTTTATAAAACGGTTTGTCTGTAAGGCTAGAAATTTGTATAGTGATGGATCAATGGGTGTTAAGTAAGAAAACCATGACCTAGCAGGCCTCATCCTTGCACGTCACCATCTCCTATATATATATAAATCCTTTATTTAGTCCCTTTGGCTAATTCACATTTTAAAATGTGAAAATTTTCAAAATGATAAACTTGGCGCTGTAAACTTGTACTTTTATCATGATGTCATCTAGATATAATATAATTTGCTGACCAAGATTAAAGCTTGCTGACCTGATATTTCGATTGATTTTTGATAATCAAGTTATTTTTATGGATACATTGTTGTTACTGGTAAAATAATTCCATTTCCTCCCTCAGAAGGGTAGTTTATTCTATATAGCGGTTTTTCATAATTCCTTGCTGAGCGAGCATTTCTGGTTAGAAGTTTTGTTACAAATTACATATTTGAACATCTTATATGATTACCTAGTTGCATTCCGATCAACAATCTTGATCCAGTCCTTAAGAGGGGTAGTTTATTCTTGATGTTTTTCAAAAATCTTTGCTGACCGAGCATTTCTGGTTTGAATTTCTGTTTCAAATTACATATTTGGAGATCTTATATAGATATCCAGTTGCCACCAAGGCAATAATTTCAATCCACCCCTCAAGAGGGGTAGTTTATTCTCGATGTTTCTCAAAAATCCTTGCTGACCGAGCATTTCTGGTTCGAGTTTTTGCTTCAAATTACATATTTGGAGATCTTATATGGATATCTAGTTACCACCAAGGCAATAATTTCAATCCACCCCTTAAGAGAGGTAGTTCATTCTTGATGTTTTTCAAAAATCTTAGCTGACCGAGCATTTCTGGTTCAATTTTTTTATTCAAATTGCATATTTGATCATCTTGTAGAGACATTCAGTGCAACCAGTGGAATTTGGAGTGATCTCAATCCACCCTTGAAAGAGATAGTTTATTGTTAGATGTTCAAATATGCAATTGAGCAAAAATTCGGTTTAGAAATATATTCGGACAGCAAGGAATTTTGGGAAATAGCGATAAACTACCCCTCTGATTAACTGGATTAACTAGAGATATTCAAATATGCAATTTGAAGAGAAAATTCGAACCGGAAATGCTCTGTCAGCAAGGATTTTCGAAAAACAGAAGGAATAAACTACCTCTCTTGAGGTGTGGATCAAAATTATTGCCTTGGTGGCAACTATATATCCGTGAAAAATCTTCAATTATGTAATTTGAAGCAAAAATTCGAACCAGAAATGTTCGGTCAGCAAGGATTGAAAAAAAAACAGAAATAAACTACCCCTCTTGAGGGGTGGATCAAGATTGTTCATCGAATGACAACTAGATAATCATATGAGATTTTCAAATATGTAATTTGAAACTAAACTTCAAACCAGAAATGCTCGCTCAGCAAAATTTTTGAAAAACCGCTAAGGGAATCATTTTACAAGTAGCAACTAGTTATTCAGTCAAATACCTGTAGGTATTATCGAATATGAATGGAAATGTCCGGTCAGCAAACTTCAATAAAAAAAAAAGCATGTTTCATTCGGATCACAAGTGATTTTTTTTTACTCGCAAATTTGGCTTCCGCTCGGCTTCGCTGAACGCTCCGCCCCGTAAATGCAAAATTCGCTTGTCAAACAAAGTGTCACTTTTGATCCTAATGAAACAATCTACTATGTCCCATCCAAATCGAGAACCTTCTTCCTCGGATTTCGAGGTTTTGTCCTTTTTTCCCTCCTAACTTTCATGGACTAATAAGTATCATCCACTTACTCTCATCGATGAGGACGATCTCGGTCCGGCTCCCCAATGGGATGTGTTCCAGATGGACACACTCGCAAGTGTCCTTTCCTTTACATCTATCGGGCAAATTGAATTCGTTGCACATCAGATCCAGGGGAACGTCTCCTGGCTGGGTTAGTAGGGGACAAGGGGGAAATGTGAAGGAAATGTTGTTGAGTCTGTGAACTTGCATTCGAACACTGGTAAAACCAGCTGAAAAAAAAAATTGGACGTTTACACACAATAATATAGGTAGGGGTCGCCAAGACAAAAAAAAATCTTGTCTTGATAACAAATTCTTGTCTTGAAGAGAAAAAAACTCAGAGGCATCTACAAAGTTAAATGGCGACGTGTGCAGGCAATTCTGCTTTTACTTCAACTTTTGAGTCATGTTTCGACCATTCAATTGGTCGTCATCAGTCATAGTAGTACAGAATGATGGTTAACTACCAAGAAACAATTGTTTGTTCTTACATAACATCTAGCAAAACGGTCACGTAGCTGAGTGGAAATTGACAATTAAGCTATACAATAATATGTGGTGAAATATCAAAACAAGTGAAACGCAATTATTACTGCTATGGTTAATCGACATATTGAATGATAGTTCAATTATCACAAAATAAGTAACAGAAGATGAGGAACAAACATATTTATCTACAATAAACCTAGAATCTCAAGACTAAGAGATTCTAGGGAAATTTCGTGAATCGATTGTCAGCTGATGCAAGACAGACTGTTTCGACTTGCCATAAGTCTCATCAGTTGCACTGGCCAGCTGACAATCGATTCATGAAGGGTACCTCCATATATCAAACAAGTCGAAGCCCTGAGGGGGCAGAAGGACGATCTAGCCTCCATAGCCATCTAGTGGCTTAAGAGCAAGGTGTATAGGTAGATTCATCAATCTTACCTTGCGACTAAGTCGTGCATAACCCCTACGTCTATATGCTTACAGAAAAGACATCCATGTCAGATTCTGTAGACCATCGCAACATCTGTAATTCTCATTCTAATTTCCTTAGGATCTCCTAGTCTTGAGATTCTAGGTTTATCACCATCTGTTAGCGGAACATTAAACCACTTTGAGAATTACAGGTGTTGCGATAGTCTACAGAATCTGACATGGATGTCTTTTCTGTAAGCATATAGACGTAGGGGTCAATATGCACGACTTAGTCGCAAGGTATGATTGATGAATCTACCCATACACCTTGCACTTAAGCCACTAGATGGCTATGAAGGCTAGATCGTCCTTCTGCCCCCTCAGGGCTTCGACATATTTATCTACTTTTTTTTCAAACAAGATGGCATCACTGTTTGACAGATTCTCACTTCTTTCGATCCAATTGACAAAATAAATGGTGAATGTTTCCCCCATATACGTATTAATAAACAATACGGATCATAACGGGTACCAGGATGAAGCCAAAAATATGAAACAAATGAATATCCATAAGGATTTGGTGGCATGATACGCATGCGCCATGAGCTATTATAGTAGTCATCAAAGACATGCGTTTCGGTGGACAATGACGTTTACTAGCCTTTCAATCAAAGCAGTATGTGTCTGATCGTATCTCACTTTTCCTTATGGATAGTCATTTGTCTTCAAAAATCGGCTTCATGTTTCGGTATGGAAACAGAAAGAGATTATCCGTATTGATTATTAATACGTATATGGTTTCCCCTCGTATATCAGTGATGGCGTGTTTTTAGCTTTCCTTGTTAATATCATTTCAGCAGGTATTGCTTTAGATGAACTGCACCGTATATTTCATCCGCAACATTTTTACTAAAAGATATAATTTATCTCAAATTATCTCGACTAGATTATATGTTTCGTGTAGGCAGGTAATAAAGCACACCAATGAAATTTCATAAAAGGGCAGATTAGTATTTATGGCCCTCAATATCTAAACTCTCGAATATGTTAGTAATCAAAATATATCTATATATGTATAAGGAAGTTCATATATCATCAGTATGATTACGTAGTCTCCTTAAATATTTTACTTTTTGTAGTCTCCACACTTACGTTGATCAAGTGATTTATATACAGTATGATGCAAATGTATGGAATGAATCCATTTCAAAACAAGACGACTTTCGAAAAAAATCCAAAAACTAGAGTTTAGAACTTTTTTGATTGATGTATTTCGTTAACTAGCTAACTAACTTAGTAGCAGACCTCTGCAAGATTCAGTTAATCAAATGATAATCCATTTTAATTTCAATCTTCTTTTGCAAAATTTTGATCCTTGGATAGACGATCAGTAGACCTTCCAAACGAGGTGTCACATGACCCCTGCTTGTATTTGAAAATATCGTTCATTACGTCATTACTCCAACACCGGTACGTAACATCTCTCATATGAATATCATGAGATGAGGCATCATAACTTAAAACTCACGTGTTTTTGAATTTTTTCAAATGTCGCCCATTTCTGTAAAAATGAATTTATTCCATACATTCGCATCATACTGTACTATAATCCCACTAGGTGATGGCACATTCACTTCGCCTAATTTATTATATCTTGCATGCCAAATAAATATTAGAAGAGCGTCAACCAGTTTAAATCCATCCAGTTTAAAAAAAATACTATCTATAGAACAACTTACTCTGATCGAATTCAACATCTTTATGAATATGGTCAAAACCAATATAGAACTTCCTGTCAACGTCTCCTCCCAATTCCTCTGCCATCTTCTCCATCGACCTCACAGCGCCCAAGCAAACATCTCCATCTTTATTCCCACAGAAGGAAGTCCTGAACCTCCTGGGATCTCTCATTCCACCCAGCTTCTTTCCCACGGTAACCCCATCACTCGTACCAAGGTAACTCACTATCGCCCCACCACTGATCTCTTTACCATCACAAGTCGACGAAGCTCTCAAGTAATGAGCACCAGCTGCTTGGTTAGCTTTCAGCACAAAGTCTAATCTTTCTCCCTTTGATAAAGTGATCGAAGACACTTCCTGAGCATTGATCGGGTTCCCATCCACAGCTACAACTTTCAGTAAGTGGTTGTCGATGCTTACAGTTATAGGACAGCCTTTGATCCCACCAGTGTGAGCGACACGGAACCTGTGTCTCTTTCCTTTGGTTACAATGAATGAAGTTAGGGACCCATTAGGTCCTTTTCCATTAATCAGGATGCTACTAGGGCTTTGCAGACTCTTAGAGCTATCAGTCCACTCTGACAACAGCACCACGTGTTGATCATCATCCACGTCATAGAGCTTCCTCAGCGGCTCTGTCTTCTTGGCTCTACGTACAACCAGAGCACCAAACAAGCCGTTGGACCTGTAGTAAAGTTAATTGTATTCACTGTGATTATAATTACAGGGTACATTGGTAGATGACAATAGCTAGACAACTTGTCAAATGAATAAATCATCAATCAACTCAAACATTGTTCTCCATAATCTAATATATAAAATTCTCCTGTCCCGGTCACGGTATTAGTGGTCGAACTCCTCCGAAACGGCTCGACCGATTCGTATGAAATTTTTTGTGCGTATTCGGTAGGTATGAGAATCGGTCGTAATCTATTTTTTAAATCGTAAATTCAAGATGGCTGATCCAATATGGCGGACGAATATTGTTATCCGATTTCATTCAAAATAGGTATGTGGGGGTTTTCGGAGTCGGAGATTATGATTCTTTTGTCAAATTTTGGAAATTCAAGATGGCGGTTCCAATATGGTGAACGAGTTTTGTAATTATGGTCAGAGTCCATTCAAAATTGTTATCTGGGGGTTTTCGAGGTCGGAGATTATGATTTTTTCATAAAAATTAGGAAATTCAAAATGGCGGATTCAATATGGTGAACGAGTTTTGTAATTATGGTCAGATTCTATTCGAAATTGGTATCTGGAGGTCTTAGGGGGCGGAGATATGAATCATTTGTCAAAATGGGAGAATTCAAGATGTCGGATCTAATATGGCGGGCGAGCTTTGTAATTATGGTCAGATTCAATTCAAAATTGGTATCGGATGGTTTTTGGGGTCAGAGATAATGATTCTTTCGTCAAAATTTGAAAATTTAAGATGGTGGATCCAATATGGCGGACGAGTTTTGTAACTTTGATCCGGTTATATTCAAAATTTGTATCTGGGGGATTCTCGGGTCGGAGATTATGATTCCTTCATCAAAATTAGGAAATTGAAGATGTAGGATCCAATATGGCGGACGAGTTCTATAATTATGATCCGATTCTATTCAAAATCTGTATCTGGGGGTTTTCGGGGTCGGAGACTAAGATTTTATTCTTTAAAATTGGGAAATTCGAAATGGCGGATCCAATATGGTGAAAGTGCTCTGTAATAAATAGTAGTTTAAACAACTGTAATGAAACACGCTTTTATAGTTAGTAAAATTCGAGGTCAAACTGAATAGAAGTAGAAAAGCGATAGTATACTTTGAAAAACGAGATAGATTGTCAAACAAAAAAAAAACTAGAAAATGAAAATAGTAGTTTGAAATATTATTGGAAGTTGTTCAATGTAGTGGGGTCGTTATTTGAAGAAAGTAATCTATAAATACCTCAAATCGTAGGTACAAGAATAATTTGGGGTTATATTAGGTTGAGATTCCTCTGAAACTTGACATCTTGGTTGATGTCTACATATACTATGGAATACATTGAATTTCATGCTTATTAGTTTTATTCAGATGGAAAATACCTATGTATAATTATGTAAACAAATAAAAAATTTCCACAACTATTGTAACTAGATCATTTGAACTGTTTTGCCAACCATCAAGGAATAGGATCATGAAAAAGTGATTGCGAGTTTCACAGTTTCTTGGTAATGTCGAAACCTGGACCTGATGCTTGGTAACTATTCGACGTGTAGACGACGTCGCTAAATGACGTTGTAACGACGTCACTAAATGACGTCGTTTCGATGTGACATATTGACGTCACATTTACGTCTCTTTCACGTCGATAATTTGGTGATCTTGACGTAATTGGTGACGTTTATATGACGTGAAATTGACGTGTGAATGCTAGCTGGGAAGAGGAACATTTCATTCCTCTTCAAAATTTTTCTCCGGGTTTCCGTTTTCAACACTTAATAAATTTGACAATTCGAAAACCAGCATCGAGACCAGCATACTCAAGAACCTGACATCTGATTGAACACATTATTAGACAGGTGTATATTTCCAGTGAATTTTCAGACGTTTTCTGGAGATACCATCAGGATTTTGTATGTTCTTATTCATAAAGAGACATTTTTAGCGGAAACTGTTCACTTATTATTATATTATTATTGAGACAGGAGGGTGCTTTTTGTGTGAAAGATATTGGCACTTCAGAATCTACTTTGAAAATTACAATTTCTCCAGTGGCATGAATGTTTGGGGGGTTGAATCTTCACGATGCGTTGAATTCTCCTCCACTGACATGTCCAAGAAAATTGATCAAGAGCCCTAAAAGTAGTCATTATTGATGATGAAGTGTGTACGAATGCTTAACTCCGTAGCTTGAACGGTCTCTAAGATAGTAGCAAAAAACTGATTTTTTTGTATATTTCTGACGCCCTGTATCTTGAAAACGGAAGCCCGGAGAAAAATTTCGACAGGAACAAAAATGTTTCTTTTTTCATGAGGAATCTACAGTTTTCCGTTGTGACACTCATTTGTTAACACCGCTACAGACCTGTCAGCATCCGAGTAGGCATGGTACAGGTGCGTTCCGGGTGAAGAGGCTCTGAACTTGTACTGGAAGGTGGTGTAGCTGGATATGGGGCACTGGGTGACCAGAGGCACTCCATCCATGAAGGGTGCCTCGTGATTAGGCTGACCTCGCCAGTGCAGGGAGAGGGTGTGGCCTTCGATTCTGTTGGCCACGTCGATGATCAGGATGTCGTTGTGGCAGACGTGGATTGGTGGAGCTGGGAGTTGACGGTTGACGGTTATGATGCTTCTGGTTGTGGTTGTGGTTGCTGGTGTGGGACAGGAGGTCTGGACGCAGGAGGACGAGTTGGTGTGGCAGTCTTCGCATATTCTGGAATCGAGATGGATGAAATGATTGGAAACAGTTCAGGAAGATGACCTAGGTATATTGTAATTGGTTCCCGCTGAAGCGTATTAGACCAGGGTCGATGATTTTAGAAAAATACTCATTTTTGTATCTAGAGCGCGAAATGCTACTTTGGTGATCGAGATCTGATTTTTTCAACGAGGCGTAGCCGAGTTAAAAAAATAGTCGAGATTAGAGTTCCTAAATGTATTTGACACTGCTGTTTTGACGTTTTTTGTATATCAGAGTATACGGACACTAGACAAGCAGTGACAATCAAACATAATCACAAACGATTTTGAAGCAAATCATATGTTTTGCCAGACGATGACAAGAATATGTTTTTCGCTTGGATAAAGTATCCTCGCATCTTCCTTCATTCACGAGTCCTGGGAAGAGTACATTCATATATCTTTCTCTGTCTTTGATTTTTGTATGAGAGTGCTTAGCGTCTCCTCGAGTGGTTAAAATACAATACATAGAAATTGTCTTTTATGAATATGCTTCTACTGATGATGGACTATTGATAGTCCCAAACATGTTCAGATTCTGATTATTCAGGTAATAAATTTGTGGAGATTACTTAGTGTGTCTTCCTTATGGATCTATTCACCCCAGTTTGATATACCATAGACTTTTACCATAAAATAGATAATGTCCCTGTTCAAAATCGAAAGTTGGTGTCGCTTGCGGTGAAACCAGAAGTGATAAACTGTTCCGTCAATCATTGAGCGATTCGTTATTTTTTTGTAAAATTCGTATATCGCTAATTCAAAGTTGAGAACCAACTCCCCAGAAGTTGAAACTTGTGCGAGATTAGGAAGAGCGGGACCTACTGCTCATAGTGGTATCCCAACCACTTCTAAGGCATCGAGTTGCTGCCAGGATTACAACCATGAATCACACATTTTGAAGAAAAACGCTCAGCCGATAGCCGGATTCGAACCGACAGTATGTTCGCATCGTGAACGGATATCTAGCGAATTTCAGCTATACTATATACTTGGTTTCCACCAATTTTCAAAGTTCGATCTCAAATGATTCAGAAGCTACAGTATGTATGTAATCATTAGTGAATGGTAAATAAATTGAAATTATATGAAAATTCTCTTTTCATAGCCACAATTTAAATAGTAATGGTAAATACTTACAAATTAGTTTGAAACATTTCTATATTTAGTGTTACTCTACATATCATTGGCCAATCTAGATCATGGCAAGGTCTATCACAGCTCTTGAAGTTTTGATCTGTAAATAAAAAGGTTTTTATTTTCAACTCGATGTATACATATAAGAAAATCATCAGTTCATATTCTGGTCCTAAAGTTTAATTCAGAAATCTGGGAACTAATTGGATTCTGAGAACCTGTCATACCTGCTTTCTAATAGGTTTTTTGCGAGCCCTATTTCTCTGTCCTACAATGTAATTCGCTTATTCAATATGGATATTTCGATATTTAATTGAAAAGTCTCTAATAGTTCCATAGTTATTTGAAATGGGAGTGATTATTTCCTCCATCTATTGAAACAAAGTAACATCAATTTATGTACCAACGGAGAAAGTCAGGAGCACCTACTCAGTTATATAATAAACAAACATTTTAGTTGGTTCAATGAGAATATTTTTATTGCGTCTACCGTGTACTTGTATAGCAAGTACTATTATTATTCATCTAAAGAACTTTCTCTAGTGAGAATGTATTCAATTCGCAATGTAATCATCACGAAAGGCTGACAAGATTACAAGAATACTTTCATTCGAGGAGAAATTCTGAATGTTTTCATGAAATAATTATTATTATGAATATTCATCTGATACCCGTTCATCTTTTTTCTTGTTTATTTAGAGCAGAGATAATTATAGTTATATAGGTGATATAACTGTTAAACGGTTCAAGAGACAATTTTGATTCAAATACCTTCACTTCATTTTTCTCAACTTTTTTTATTATATAATTAAGAGAACAACCTCAAAGTCTCGCTCCAAGTAAATTTTAATAAAATAATACGTGCTACATGTTTCGACTCCTAGGAGTCATTATCAGGCTAAAATACAAAAAACTTATGAATAAAAGAAGTTCCATCACTATTGGAAAATGGGTGACATACCTTGCTAGGTAGGAGGAGAAAAGGAACTATAAAATTGATAACATGGTTCATAAGGGTTTTGGGCTCCAAATAATTTGAAAACATTTTTGAATTTTAGTTTTTTGAACCCCCAGATAAACATTTTTCTCAAGATGCTTCTTTTTTGTATCAAAAAACTATCATACTGTAGATAAAGCAAATGGCGCGAGTATGAAGTTAACAAACCGTCAGACTACTTGATTCGAAAGATAAAAATGGTAGATAAAAATTATTTTTTGACAAACAAGTGACAAATGTCATCTATCAAATACACAAAACATTCATGTTGACTCTTATATTATAAGTCCCACAATTCTACTCAGAGAATCCCATCATGTACATACAGTTGGATTGTTCAAAACAAAATTATCAAAGTTCCAAAAGTGACAAATTTAAGTTTCATCGATACTGTCTGTAAAGATGAATCGAAGAGGTGAAATACTCATTTCACTATGATAGACTATGGGAATTCCTATCCTTGTCTCTATACAGGCTGATTCACGGTGAATGGTGAATTAGACGTTTCTAGTGAACGCAACGTAGGATTATTATGAAAATTTGGTTTCTGGGATAATTAGTTGTTTTGTTGTGTTGTATATTGAAAAGTAGCAACAACTTTGATTTTTTCAATGGGGCACCCTGTATATCATTCCGTTTTCAGATTCTCCCTGGAGAGCTGATTTCATCGATCTATCACATTTGGAGTCTAGCGGGAATGATAACAAAGATATAGGGTGTGAAAAATCGGGAGTTTTCAACTTTAAGAATTGTTTGTGTCGAAACTATTCATAATTGGTCAAAACGGTTTTCATGCCCCTGTCTCAACCTCCCACGTACTATCAATTGATATTTAATTGAAATAGATTCAGGGTGGTCCAAAAACTTAATTCTGAACCACCCTGTATTTATTTCAATTAAATATCAATTGATATAATATAACTCTGTAATTATTACTGCTAGACCCCAAGTGTTATAGGTCGATGAAATCAGCTCTCCAGGAAGAATCTGAAAATGGAATGATATACAGGGTGTCCTATTTTAAAACTAATTATATAAGGCATCATTTTTTCAGAATGATCCTGAGTTACGTTCTCCAGAAACATCTTATGTGCCATCCACCGTGAATCAGCCTGTATAAATGGAGATATTAGTATTATTTCAATATGTTTCTGAGGCTAAGTCAGATAAAATTAATACTTATTTTTTCGAATTGTTTTCAGGTTATTGGAACGGCCACCTTTCCTGAGACAAGTGAGTAGAAGACGATTTTATTTTTCAATATTTCGACTCGCCTTGTATACGGTGTATACTAGAACTCAGGTATCTTAAAAAATTTGGACAAATCCGAAATACATCATTTCTAGGCTAACTTTGCTGAGAGAGTCCAAATTCCAACATTGTTTTCAAAGAAGTTGGTAGCTAATTCGATACAAGCATAGCTGAAATGGGTGGCGGAAATTTTATCGAAAGACAAATGATAGAAAAACATTTGATAGAAGTCTCTTGATCGAAAGTGTTTTTGATAGAAATGCATTTGATCGAATGTTTTATGATAGAAAATACATTTGATAGAAACATGAATGATAGAAAATACAATTGATAGAAAAAATATTTGATAGAAAATATACTTGATAAAAACAGCATTTGATAGAAAATTCAACGGGGATACGCTCAAGTAAGGTCCAGTACGTTTGTGAAGATATGATCCTTCTTCATATATTTGAGAAGAAAGAGCTAGATGGACGAAGCTTATGAACTCATTGATACCACAAACTTCTAGCTCGTTCTTCTCAAATATATATGAGGAAGGATCATAACTGACCTAACTTGAGCGTAGCCCCGTTGAATTTTCTATCAAACGCTGTTTCTATCAAGTGTATTTTCTATCAAATATTTTTTCTATCAATTGTAGTTTCTTTCATTCATGTTTCTATCAAATGTATTTTCTATCATGAAACATTCGATCAAATGTATTTTCGGTGAAAAGTTCTTTCTATTTTTTTATTTTCGATCAAAAGACTTCTATCAAATGTGTTTCTATCATTCGTCTTTCGATCAAATTTCCGCCACCCAGCTGAAATACTTGCAAACAAATTTCGATTGTAATAATCCATTCAGGGTGTTCGTTATTCAATGGCAAATTAAAAGTGCCTTTTTTATTTTCTGTATTCAAATCTATATCACATTTATACAACAGTTGAAGTGAGCGGTCATTCAATGAATACTTTGTTACAAAGTCATGCCATTCGTTTGATTTTTGACATCTCATTTTTCCGTTTTCGTGTCTTTGTAAGAGTTCGTCATGAACAGATAAGAATCGTACCTATTCGCATTATTATGAAATTCGAAGTTCCCTAACAAAGGGGTTCCGCAATAATTGCGGCCCCCATTAAACTTTATTATCATGTATTAGTTTTTTTTCAAACATTTTTCAATAACTTTGTCGAATATGTGAACATAACTTTTTTCCTCCAGAACAGGTGACTGTTATAGACTTATGGTTGTTGAGGGGTTTGTATGACATTCTTCTTTGTTTTTCTTTAACTTTAGTGCTCCTACGTAACAAAATCGTTGATGATGAAGCTTTAAAGCTTCGAAACATGTCCCCGTAAGTTTGCATACAATAAAATATAGTTTTGGTGGAGGAATCGGTATGAATTTCGTCCTGTCCTTAGTGCATGACAAAGTTTTATTATTGTAAGTTCTACAAGAAGATTATAGCCAAGTCAACCAAAATACAGAGTGCTCAATGGAACTATTTAGATATGACTGAGTTTATTTCACGAGAGATTGATAATCCCTATTCCCTCCTGCATTGTTTTATACCCCTAATAGATGGCATTATATTACAAAAACCACGAAAATATAAAAAATACATTACATTAAAAAAATTGAAAATGAACACATCTATTTTTATGTCATTTTCACTGGAAACATAAATGACTATTTTCTATGGTGACACTATTCTTCCTCCAAATCCGAATTTGTAAAGAGGTCAGATGCGAAAATGGTAAATTTCGATTACAAATACAATCCAAGCAGGAATGTGGCAATCGATTAGAACCATCATTTGAGAAAAAAGCAACTACTTAGGTTGTTGAAACTACGCGTATCATGGAGTATGATGAAGTTTGACGATTTGATCAACATGGACCATAGTTTCAGTTTCAAACCTAGAAGAATCACAGTATCCTCACTTTCAGTCGAAATATACAAGTTGTATCTAAATAACACCGAAAAAAATCATGGGGTGATATTTGAGAAAATAAAATTCATATGAACATGTGTCCGAACTTCCTTCGTTTTCGAGATACAGGGTATTAATATTTCCATGAAAAATGTTTTTTTTTATTCATTACTCAATTGCCTGTTCATCAATTTCAATAAAACGTTGTGGGTTCGGTGACTGTAATATGGAGCTTCTTCTGGTGCAATTAGATTAGGAATAATATTTCCAGTGGCGTCCCAGTGGGTAAATTTATCGATATTTATGGTGAATGTCATTGTACGCCACCGGTTTTTCTGAGGTTCATATTTTTATTTGATCGAACTATTGAAATGACAACATTTTTATCCTCTGTGTGATTTTTATATCCATCTCAGTTTTTGAGGAAACAATAAAAATTCAATTTGACTCCAAATTCAATGTAGGTGTTTTCAAGACTTCCATCGAGACTACTAAATAACTCCAATTACAATCATTTTGAAATTATGGGGCTTTCTCAGTCTCCGACCATACTGAATTTTGGCACCATGAAAGCTTATACAGGGGGGTTATGAATAAAAACAATTTATACTTCCAACTTCAACACCCTGTATCTTATTACGGAGCAAGTAAGGACACATGTTTATATGAACTTCATTTGCAAGAATATCACAAGGAGTCACACCTTGAATTTTTTCGGCGTTATTTAGATACACCCTATATACATGTTGGGTATGTTAATAGTTATGGAAATGCATGTATTTATGGAATGAAAATATGAATATTGTTCATGTTTAAGTAGAAACTATACCTATACAAACATCAGCTCATTGATTTAATTAATAGAACCATGATTCAGAGGTTATATATATTCATATTTTTATGTTGTTTTCAATAATTTCAAAATGGAAAACAATTGCCTATTTTTTAATGAAGGAAAATTATATATCTATCAATTTCCATAGATGTTTGTATACTCACTTGGTACGGGGGTGAAATATATAATTGTTGCTACTGCCGCTACCATTCCCAAAACAATCGCTGATCGGGCGATCATCAAATTCGTATCACCCATGTTGCCACTTTTCCCGCTACGCTCTAACATACCATGGAACAACACATTATTCGCATACAATAGCGGCACTTCAATTCGCACACACTAATTCCCAAAATACGAATCTACTGTCTACTGAAAAGCAATTTTTATTTTTTGGAACACCTTACATTTCGCTTTGTTCAAAGATCAGACGGTCGAGAATATGTTCAATAACCACGAGTGACTAGATAGATGGAAAGTTGTAGCTCTGATGCCGGGTTCGAATATGATGGTGTGTATCTCCAAACAGGTGAAAGTTCCGTGAACAAATGAAAGCATGAATCGGTGCATGGTCGGTTGTTTTATTATACAAGACCAGCTATTATAACCCAGTCGACCTGTGAAATCACAGGAAGTAACTACGAAATGTTACCGAATAATTGTTGATTATTATACGGTTGGTACCATACATGTATAGGTAGGTATAGGTATACTGAAGCGGTGAAAATTTCTCCAAGATGCATACACGTAACTAATCAATCAAATGGAAGTTTCATTTTGTGTGGATATTTTATCGCAAAGGGCTTTCGGCTATTAAGTCATCATCAGTGCTATACTCGTCAAGTACTCACAAAAAGGTCCAAATTTTATCCCCGACACGTTATTAAGACAGACATACATTTCAACGAATGAGTGCCCTAATAGTTTTTTCAATTCTTCGAAGAATTGCATAAATATTATAGAATTTGTCAAGGTCCGAAGACGAGTACGAGGGACCCTTCCAAATACTTTAGTATTTTTTTGGTGCTCGACTTTGGATTTATTTTTCAGTATATGTAATTTTTGGAAAACTGTATCGACAACCCATTAGGGTACTTATTTGGTATGTCTCATTCTTATTGTTCTTATTGCCGTTTGTACCACATGGTGTCGTTGCTTAGAATTTAGCCATTTTTGTGAATACTTCACAAACGAAAGCGATTCTTGATTCGATAATAACTGAATTTTTAGTACACCGAATGCAAATTTCCTGATTTGATATTCGGCAAATATAACTCACATATTTTTCACATATAAGAAACGGTTGAGTCAAATGATATCAGCGATTTTTCCGTGAAGTGAACTTTACAATTCGGGTAGAAACTCAGTCATTTCCATGAGTATGGATGAAAATAGACAACAATAAGAGATGACGAAAGTAAAAACAAATACTTTCCTGGCTGATGTTATCCACAACATTGAATTATAGATAGATAGATATACTTTATTGTCCAAGAATGAATTCTCATTGACAAAGTAATATGAACAATACGAATATTGTACAATGTGTCAGAAGCAAATAACAATTTTTAACAAATACATACATATATAGATATAAATAATTAGAACTAATAAATTGAAATCAAGGGTAAGGGCTAACCTTGCATACTATCGATGCAATTGCATCAAAATAAAAATATATACAATATTAGACTGCATGAATATACAGTGTCATACAAAAAATTAAAAAGACTAGAAAGAAAACACGTTAAAATATTCATTAAAGTAAGTGAATGAATATATATACAAACAACAGGTTTAAATGTGTTATTTATTGAGGCACGTCAGCATAATATTCCTGCAGGCTATAGTATGCTTTTTCGAGAAGCAGATGTTTAACTGAATATTTAATGATCTAGAATATTCTTATCAGCGCAAGCTGTCGGTCCCTTTGAGAGTTCAAAGAGTGCGGCAGCGCTGCCCGACATTCGTTTGATGATCTGTTCAACTGACTTAACATAAACTATACGTTCTCCGTAGATGATACGTTTTGGTAATCTTTTGAGGAGGTCCAGATAATGCACTGATGATGTCGACAGGCAGCCGCAAAAAGTCTCTGAGACGTCCACCTGTTGACATTTTCTACATGCTGATGACATCTGAAACAATATCCTCTCACAGTCCACTAGGATCGACCTGTCAGCGTTTCATAAACTTCCTGAGGAAATCAATTTTCACGTCTCAATGGAAGATGTATTACCAACTACAAAATAGCCACAATGCTCAGAGTGGAATGAAATATCGAATAAATACAAAAAGCTACACAATGTTCACAAAATAAACAACATTGGTAGATTTGCGGGAGAAAAACAACTACTTTCCAGGCTAATGCCATGCAGAACATTGAATTGAATCCTGGAATCTATGCATCGACTCGAATGAACGAATACTGATACCAAGTGATTCTTTCCTGAAGTCCTATTGATTTCGATTTAGCTAGGCCACACTAGACACCTACAGACCGGTTTCGAGCTCTTTGACTCTCATCAGTGCAGGGCTGTCTCCAGCCAGCAGTCCTAAGACCGCCGACTGAGCGTAGCCTGGCCAAACAAAAATCAAGTCGGCATTATATTTCCTCAGAGGCGTCCTCCATAGACAATATGAGAGCAACGTCATCTGAGTAGAGAAGAAGGAGTGTTTCTATCCTTATATTACGAAGAGTGGCAAGGTCATTCCATAATCGTATTCGATTGTGCCTCCAAGAGAACGAAAGACATATCAAACATACATTTTAATATTTGTTTATTTTTGAAAAGTTATTTACTAGAACTACCCAGGTAACAAGCTGACGTCATTTGTACGTCATTATCACGTCAGGCCTGACGTCAGGATGACTTTCAAAATGACGTCATTTTCATGTCGTCAAAATGACGTCATCCTAATGGCGCCAAAATGACGACATCCTAATGGCGTCAAAATGACGTAATCTTTACGATTATTTATATCACTGAAATCTTCAGCAAGTTTCAGTTTATTTTGTGCTATTTCGAAATTTTCTGTAGGTAAAAAAAAACACTGTTGTATTAGGGTTGCATCAATATTATCAGAAAAGATAAGATTTTGTTTGTGAAATTATATTGATGTTTCTTTACCACATTAAATACAAAATAATATTATGGGTAGGTACTATAATTACCAGTTTCATAAAATTTTCCTTTTATTGGGAACTTATATAATGTGTTTGTCTATACTTTCATGATGTGTATAAGATTTAGACGAATAGTTCTGTTGAACTTCTGATATGTTGAATCAAGAATTTTTTTATCAAAGCTTCCATCGTTTTTTATTCATTCAAATTACTATCAAAATAGTTGATGCAACAAGTTTTCGGCAAATAACTTTTGATGCGATGAGAATTTCGATGAGGTTGTAAAAAGAGGAAAAGTTTTTTTTATGCACGCATCGAATGACATGAAAATATACAGGGGCTTCTACTCCTGGTATGCGCCCCATGATACAATAATTGAAGTCTGTAAATATCAAAATGCTGACTCAACTGATAACTGAGCTATAGAAGACGGGAGGTGAGATGCAGGACCCTGTATAAATAGTCCAACTATTCAGAAGATAAGATGTGTGTCAAATCGAAATAAATCATGAATTATGCATAATCGCACACCCCTCGTATAACAATCGATTTTTGTTTGTTTACATTCAACGTTCGATCGATACTCGCTAACCCTTTGGCTGTTATTCATGTATTCCTTTCAAATGATCAGACAAACATGTCTTTATTCAAAACGAGAGAATTTTGGACAGTGCAAAGTGAAGACGACGAATCTTTCGATCAAAATTCTTGCATCACCACAATACTCAACAGTGATAGTGACTACATAATTAGTGGCAGTCATAGTGGTGTGTTGAGGGTTTTCCAACCATCTTGTAGTTTGACAGAGAATGGACTTAGCGGCTTCATCCCCACAGACTTGTTGATAGAAAGTATTTTAGAGTCTCCTATTTTACAAGTGGGATGTGGAAGACTAGCCTCGTGAGTACAATGTTGAGCAACAAGAATTACTGACTCTCTTATTATAAATGCTGGTGTTCCGCAAGGATCAATTCTAGCACCAACACTGTTTCTACTCCATATCAACCATTTTTTGGAAGCAACTTCTTGTTCAGTACACAGCTTTGCGGATGATAGTATCCTCCATACCGCCTTCTCTTCCAGGGCTCCAATACCAGCCAGGCATATCAGAAACGAACGGGGGAGAAATGTTGACAACATAAATATAGACTTGGCAACAATTCTCGAATGGGGATCCAATAACTTGGTAGATTTCGATGCAAACAAAACAAGCATGCCTTTTCTCTAGGAAAGCTTATCTCACTGTGCCCAACATAAGCTTGTCAGGAGTAATCATACCTTTGAAGACTTCCATTTCGATGCTTGGTATCACTATCAGCAATAACCTTTCTTGGGAAAATCACGTGAGATCAATTGCTAAAAGTGCATCCCAAAAACTTGGTTTTCTGTTTCGGGCCAGGAGCTATTTCACTTCCAGTCAGCTGCTTATGATCTATAAGGCACAGATCCGACCTGTCCTAGAATACTGTTTCCATATTTGGAGTGCAGCACCCAAACATACCCTGAAACTGTTTGATTCTGTCCAAAAAAGGGCAATTCGTCTCGTGGGTGATGCATCGCTCACAAACTCACTAACTTCTCTGGAACACCGTAGAAAAGTTGGCGATCTGGCTCAATTTCATAAATATTTTCATAGACGATGCTCGTCTGAAATATCAACAATTGTTCCTCCCTTGGCTGTCCCCGCGAAATTAACCCGTCGAGTTGAGGCCTCGCACCCCTTTGTGGTCACTTTGGAGATCTGCAGAACATCTCTTTTCGAAGACTCGTTCATACAACGAACAGCGAGGCTCTGGAATACATTGCCAAAGGAGGTGTTGCCCAAGGCATATAACCTCCAGAAATTCAAGAAGAACACCAATTCCTACTTTATTTCCCTTGGTTCTCACGATGTTCTCTGAACATTACAGGATATCCCTTTTCGTGGGAACCACAACATAAAAAAAACAAATACCTATGTATCTAGCTATGGATAAAAACACCCACTGAAAAAATTTACTAGGAAAAACTGCTCATTTACTTGCTCTTTCGCTGCTTCTGTACTTCCTTTCTGCTTCTTCTACGGTTCTCCTTCGCATATTCTTTGCTTGTGTTTTGTTTCTTCTAAAATTTTTCTTTGCTTCTTCTTTGTTTCTCCTTCGCTTCTTCATAACTTAATCTTCGCGTCTTTTCCCTTGATTCTTTTTTATTTCTCCATTGTTTCACGTCCTTTGCTTTTTATTTACCTCTTATTTTCATCTTTGTTTCTTCTATATTTCTTCAACTCAAATTTAAGAATTCGTAAATTTTATTTCGAAAAAGGTAAACTCGATTACAGAATTGGTAAGTTCAATTTCAAAAATGGTAATTTCACTTTCAGAATCGCTGAATTGAATTGTGGACAGGTTCGGTAACTAATCCTTCAGGTTGGGAAAGTATGGTATATAAGCAAGCCAATAGAGCAATGTCAATGGCGTCATATGACGTAAAATCGTCGGCCATTGAACAGCTGATGGGGGGACAGGCATACACATTTTCCATAAGAGTACATGTAACTTTCTTGCACATTTCCCACTAAAATACAATACCGTGAGAAAAGTGAATGAGTCCAAAAAAGAGTTCAAATTGGTTTATTTGTCAATTTAAAATTACTGGATTCACTTGAGTTCAGCTCTCATATACCAAATATACCTCGTAATATACCTCAATAGATACTCATTTTGGAAGAAAATGAACACATTCTTCTCGCATAATATCTACAAGTTCAACAAAATCACCGATGGGTCAGTAATAATAAAATCAAAATTCACACACAACTTTGTATGTCCCCCGATCAGCTGATGAAAACGACGAGTGCGCCATGTTGTGACGTCAGCTGACATTGCTCTATTTTAGTTTAGGTCATCGTACCAGTATATTATTATATCACCTGACAAAGCTACTGTGTTAGCAAAACATGTCGTGTGTTTGAGAATTTTGTGGAAATCTTATCGTTTGTGAAGTTTTTACATTTGCCATGGATTCCAATCCTTCTCATGGACACAACATAACCTTCTCGAAGCACATTTAATCACTGCGAATAGACCATCCCTGATAGGTATATTATAGGAAAATGAAGAGACTCAAAAAAGAGCTCATTCTTAATCCGATTAACCTCGTTTGACGGTACATGCTTCCCTTACTCCTTTTCATTTTTTGTTTGCTCCTCCTTCTTCTTTTTCTCTGATTTTATCTGCATTTTGTTGAATAATTCATATTATGTGACGTTCCAGAGGTTCGCAAAACTTTCAAATAGCAGTTCTACACCCGAGAGTATTATCAGTATACAGCCTGAAAACAAAGGAAGGCGTTACTGAACATGGTAGGATTTTTAGACACCTAATTATTAAGTTAATTTCCATCATAATATAGGTAAATATGATAAATCAGTCAATATTATTTAGGCACTGACTTTCCAGTAGTTTTAGTGAGCATTGCTTTTTTGACGAAATGGTTTTGATCTCCAGGAAATCAGAACGTTTTGGAACCACTTTATTGCCACGATCTCAGAAGATCAGCAGCCAATTTCACTATCGGTCCATTTGGCTCGACACAAAACAGAGACTTTATGTGTGTCCAATCACTAGATGGCATGTTGTCCTTCTTCGAACAAGAAAACTCTGTGTTCAGCTGCTTCCTACCTGATTTTCTCCTGCCAACTCCTATTGTATACATCAAAAAGACCGATAGCTTCATCACTGGAAATGGAAATTGGAAAATTCTCTCTTATAAGTAATCACAAAATATATTGTCTTCTATTACATATCAATTGATTGAGAACTCAATCAAAATAATACTTCCAGGTATAATGCATTATCTGAAACATCAGCTAAATCACTCTCCACGGATATTTCACCAAAAGTGATACCGGAGTGGGTGTACAACATTGGAGAAGCTTTCATCGATATTTCAGTTGCAGAGGACAAGGTCAATAAACAGTCTTGGGTCATAATTTTGGGCGAGAGAAATTTATTCTGTCTATCTGATAGAGGACGAATCAAATTCATGAAGAGGTTTGAATTTTCACCCATTTGTTTTGAAACATATATGACAGGTTTGAGGCTTCTGATAGATTATTTCAATATTTAATCGGTTATTCGAATTCACAGATGGAAATATCTACTCTTTGATTATTTCGGAAACAAGTACCTTACTGATTTACCAAAACACCACTGTGAAATGGTCTACTATGCTCAATTTCTTACCAATATGTATAAAAAGAGCTTTCTTTCGAACAGTTAAAGGTGCCATGGTTCTACTATCAGAGGAAGGTCGACTCGAATGTTGCTATTTGGGCACTGAACCTAGTCCTTTCGTAGCTCCTCCAATTACTCACAAAGAAATAGATTTTGAGACAGTTGGAGAAGAATTGGAGAGTATGAATGCATTAATCAAAAAATCCTATGGAACCGGTAAGTACAAAATACTTTATAGCTCAACTAGAGGAAATAGAAGTTTCCGGCACTTGAATTCTCATGGAGTTCATATAGATAATATTCTTCAAGCAGTGAAACCAATTTCATAAACTCCCCGATATTTTGTGTCAGAACTTGTTTAAATCAGTTTCCCTCTTGTCATGACGCCTGGAATGAGCCAATCAATTAGATTTTGTTGATCAAACATAACAGTAGTAGTTTAGAATCACAAGTCATAGTCTAGTTAAAAGTTTTCAAATTGTTTGCCTATGTAAATTTTGCCAAGAACTTCCTCTCTCCTCTCCCTATCCTCCCTAGGGGAGCACGATGCTCCTAAGAAAAAAATAAGTCAGAAAGGTGTAAAAATAACAAAAGTTCTGACTAATCTCTATGCAGCGAGCTGAGCCAAGTGGATTAACTGGGGATTGCTTGACTCTATTGGACCATTTGTGTTTCAAATGCCATATCATTACAGTAATCTGTTGAAATTGTCAGAAACGACCTTCGACTTAATGCCACCAACGGTTACTTATAACCTGCTTTATACCGTCCAAATTCCTAATGGATATGAGGTTCCTCCGAAAGGAGGAACTACTAAGAACAGGTAGTTTTAAAACACTCACTGGCTCTCGTGCGAGTGTATACGGCGTCAGACTTGGAACAAAGATATCAACTTTTTTAGGGTCCTATGCAATCGTTTTTCAGACGGAAAAAGCCACTGAATCATGTGTATGGAGATTGAAGGACATAACCTTACACATAAAACAAGTTAGATCGTACCGTTCAACGATCAAGTCTGCTGGCCTGGGATTGCCTTCAAAGCATGCTAACTCTGGCTAACCACAACAAGATAACGCTTCAATGGGTGCCACGGCATAAGGGAATTGAAGACAATGAAGCAGCTGAGGCTCTCGCTAGGCAAGGGTCTACGGAGCTGTTTATGGGACCGGGACCTGTGTTCGGAATCCCCAAAACCTCACGCGGCTGGCAGGCAAGGTGACCGCAAGAAAGACATCAGGCATACTGGAACAACGTTCCACGACGAAGACACAGCAAACTGATGGTTGGAACACTGTCCAGTACAGTGACTGACGACATTCTGAGCCTGTACAGAAGTCAGATCAGACAAGTGAAGGGACTAATGACCGATCACTGCCCCTCGAGGGAGCATATGTATCAAATGGGCATACATACAGACGAAGCCACATGCAGAATATGCATTGAGGAGGAGGAAACGGCCACCCGGGCCACCCATGTAATATCAGAGTGCGAGCACTGAACTCACACGAGGTTTTTTCAACGAAAGATTTGGTGAAGAGGTTGCTAAACCTCATCAAGGCAGCGAACTTGTTCACCTTAGTCAACATTATGATCAGGAATACAATACACCCAAAGGCTGCAGTGTTCTGGGCTTCGAACTCTGACTCTGCTATAAATCGATCAATCAATCAACCGTTCAACGTCTGGATTGATATTCAACTTCTCCCAATAGAAAGACTCAACAAATTTCTATCCACTCCGCTATAGGTGATGAAATATGGCAGATTTCCTTGCAAAGGAGGTTGTCTCTACAAGATTCCTCAAACATGTACTGAACACCTGGACTGCAAGAAGAGTTTCGTACTCCTGGCAGAATTTACCAGGATTGGCTAATTCCAAGACATCCTTCGAAAAATGTCACCAGAGAAATATTAGACTACAGCAGGGAAGATGACCTGAGCTCTTCAACAGGACTACTTACAGGTCACTGTCTATCATTATATCAAGACTTGAACATGATGAAGCAGCAGGGCATATTATTATACTTTCTGCTTTCATCGCCGTGACCCGAATCAGGTTTTTGCTGATCGGCAGGGTTTATTCACTCTCGCCCTCGGATCTTTTAGAACATCATTCACCAAGTGAACCAATCGACTTCATTCAAGAAAAATGGATCTACTTGGTGAAATATGCAGTGCAGGGGTGAATAGACCCACTCACTTTGAACCTAACCTAGATACGAGAGTCATTACTGAACTGTCTCAATTTTTTTTATGATGTGAAGGAAATGGAGAATGAAGTTAGTTCTGTTATTCTCATGGAAATGATGGAAACTTCCTTTTTAAATATTAGTGTTAGAGATCTTGTTATGGGATCTAAACCTGAAGTGTTCAAAAATAGAGTCGGAACTGAAGAAAAACAAAATTATCATTGGTGTAAAATATGTGGAATTTTTATATCGCTATTCAGAAGTTGGTAAACCATCGAGAAAGCCATCCAGGAAGAGCGGGACCTACTTATAATGCTGTTATTTAGGATTATCAAAAGAAGTCGATTCGGAACATCAATAGCTAGTAGAAATGATGTCCAAATAGATTCACCTACACTAACTTTTCAAAATCCAACAATCTGTGGTCAGGTGATCCCATTCTACTTTTGATCACTTCAGGTCTTACACTCACATCTATAAACTGGGCAGTGACGATTTTTTTTTCAGATATGAAAATCACCAATCAAAGTACTGAAAAAGAGATAAAAATGCACGTCACCGTAAACCCCAACTTGGTTCCATGTATATTCGACACAAACTTGAAGGATGCTAGTAATCTCCAAATGTGCGCTATTGTCATCGATCTAACACCTCAAGTGCCATTCGAAGAACTGCAAATCTCTGTGGCACCTCAACTTCCTATCAAAGTTCAACCTCAGATACAGTTTTACACCAATTTAAGCGAAAAGGCTTCTTTCACTTGCTACGCCTACTTGTACGAAGATTACCCGGTGGTCAGTTTGAATGTGGAGGTATCTGTCACTATGATCAGCCATCTTGGGATACCAAGGACTCTCACAACTTGTGTTCTCCTACCTATGAAACTGGTAGCTACGACTTGCCCAGCTCAGAAAGATGGTGAACATAAAGTAACGCTTTCTGTGAATAAGAAGCCTGTGGTTTTTCTCAGTTTATTTCCTGGTAAGAAGATATCCAGTGATTTCCTTATTATATGTATGAATTATTATTAGAGGAAGGAACATTACACAGCACAAAATAGGTTTTCAGCAATATACTGGAAGTCAATTTACTGTCTGTAGTTTGATTGAGGAGGTTGAATATTCACTTCTAAATTCTTTGAAATGAAAATAAAATGTCTCAATTAGAAAACCAGAAACAGAAATTCAATCGTGTGTGACACTAGTCCGTCGGATATTATCTTTAGAGGGGGGCAAAATATTCTCGAAAGTATTGAGGCTCTGCCACTAACTTAGATCAGTTTGAATCGCGGCACGTTTGAATATTCGCAAAGACGACATCATTCCTTTTCATTTCCTTCTTGTTTCAACTTCGTTATCACATGACGAAAGTATGTCCGGTATTATAGAACGCGAAATCGAGTGCAAATTTCCGCACAGGAAAGTGCAATTTTGCAATTATTTTTAAGACGTACAGGGTGATTCTGCATGAGAAAACATGAAATTTATTTTATATATACTTGGGTCCAGAAATGCATAGTTTTCAAGATACAGTGCGTTAAACTACTTGGAGAAAATCGGTTTCTTATGAACATCTCAAATATCCTTCCACCGATTCTCTTAGATTTTGGCAATTATATTCAATGGCATGAGGAATTGATTTAGCCATAATTGAATCGGAATTGTAAAAACCAGTGGCGTCCCGGGGGCACCCTACCAAATATTATTCTCAATGAAATGTGCGCCACTGATTTTTTTTAATTCTTTATCTTCATATCCTAATGGTTAACTGGAAATACAACATTTTGGTCTCTTGTTTTGTTTTGCTTTTTTGCTGCGTTTCTGTGGAAAAGAATAAACCAAAGAAGGGAAGATCTGTATTTCGTGCAAGAATTTATTCAAATTATTCGTAGCAGATCGACTGTTGAGTCATCATCAGTGCGTACTCGTCAGGTTGACAGGGAAATTCGCCCATAAAAATATCTTTTGTCCAGTTTAAAACTAACGACATTTGAGTAAAATACGTTACAAACAAATTAAAATGTGTTTCCCAAAAGGGGGTAATATATGGATTACATCTTGTTAAGCAGCCATTGTCGCTGCGACATGATAAACATATTTTAATTTGTTTGTAACGTATTTTACTTAAATGTCGTTAGTTTTAAACTGGACAAAAGATATTTTTATGGACGAATTTCCATGTTAACCTGACGAGTACGCACTGATGATGACTTAACAGTCGTAAGCGCTCTGCTACGAATAATTTGAATAAATTCTTGCACGAAATACAAATCTTCCCTTCTTTGGTATATATTCACGTGCACACAGCCCAGCAACCCTCACTGAAAAGAATAAATACCAATTCATTGTATAAATTTGTGCAAAACATTGCTTTAAAAACAGGGGTGAAATTAAATGTTTGATTCATGTCCATATAGACGTAGAATAAAAATGAAGATTCATTTTATTCGAATATTTCACAATACATGTTTGACACACTTTGTTTTATCGAAAACTACGCCTTCGTGGACCGAGAATACATAGTTCTCAATATACAGAGTGTTGAGTGTGTCAAACATGGATCAAGGAATATTCGAAAAAAATGAATCTTTATACTCATTCTTTGTCTATGGACATTAATCACGCATTTATTTTCACCCCGGTTTTTGAAGGAATTTGTTTGCACAAATTCATGCAATAAATTGGAATTTATTTTTTCCATGGAAATGAAGCAAATTATCTAAACAACTCAAGAGACCAAAATGTTGTATTTTCAGTTGGTCAATAGGTTATGAAGATACAGAGTTCAAGAAAATCAGTGGCGCACATTTTATTGACAATAATACTCAGTAGGTTGCCCCCCAGAACGCCACTGGATTTTATATTTTCAATTGAATTATGGCTATATTAGATCATCATGACAAAATATAGCATTGTCGAATCTCGAGTGAATCGGTGGAACGACATTCGAGATATTCATAAAAAAAACGATCTTTTTTAAAAGTTTCAACACACTGTATGTGGAAAACTGCGCATTTATTTACCCACGTACATATAAAATGAATTTCCGATTTTATCATGTTGAATCACCCACTTGATTTTTCGCGCATAATTTCTGGACACCCTGTATATCATTTCGTTATCAGATGACGGTAGAAATTTGCAGCCGGCTCTCTTATTATTACGTATAAAACAGAATATAGCATTATGCGACTAAATCACTAACATGATCAAACGTATTTATATCAGTATTACCGGTTAACCATTATTTCAGTCAGGAGGACCAATTTTTGAAGCGCATGCATACATACATATTTTTCCCTCCGAATACCTACGTTCTACGTTCATGAGTTTTGTGTTCCCTCAGAATTCACTGAAGAAGCCTCACTGACCCAGACATCCAGTTCCATCGGTTTCCAACTGATCTCGAACCCCGAGATCACCGGAACAATCCTACAAGCCAAGTCGTCCGAACGCTACAGAGTGCAGGCCAACTCATTAGCGTCCCTTGCACTCCTAATTGAACAGTTGATTTTCCGGTTGTGCAGGCAATATTCCGGGACGGAGGACTTTAAAGTGCGCCTCGATTCCAGTCTGCATGCTAACGAGCTCATTCTCTATGTTGACCGACATTTCGAAAAACGGCAACTGGTTTCAAAGTTGGAGGTGAGTGAGCTAGAGATGAGAGTTCAGGTACGTTCTTGTAGATGAAACTCCTTCTGGCGTAGTGTTGTTGGCTACTTTTTCGTTATTCGTCACATAACTCCGTTGCATCAAAATTCTTAGAGTCTGCATGACTAAGAGATTTATCTAACTTTGCGACTAACATAATTTCACAAAAACACCTGAGGATGTCCAGATTGTGATATATATTTGTTGATCCTAGATACTTGGGATTTGGTTTTGGTTGGTTCATAAAAGTAAATCAACCGTTTCAGCTTTCACTTGCTCTACAGATGAAGTTGACAATTCCACATGAATGTATCGAGTCATTATCGCGAGCGCAGGTTCGTTTTGATGAGTTTCAATACAGAAAAACTGCGCTCACCATTGGCCTCATACACAGGAAGAGTAAGCAATACCCTCATTGCAGTTACTGAATTAGCAGGTACCTACGGTATACTATCAACAACCCGTTTCCGGAACCGAATATTATGTTCCTACACGGCTTCTGTTCGATGTTTTCGAGAGATAGAAAATAAATGAATGGTTTTCGTCGAAATCAGAGCAACATACTGATTACAATCTTGAATTCACTATCAGAAAGAGATGAAAGTCGTCTGAACGGACTCTGCACCAGGCCAACTCATTAGCGTCCCTTGCACTCCTAATTGAACAGTTGATTTTCCGGTTGTGCAGGCAATATTCCGGGACGAAGGACTCCAAAGTGCGCCTCAATTCCAGTCTGCCTGCTAACGAGCTCATTCTTTATGTTGACCGACATTTCGAAAAAACGGCAACAGGTCTCAAAGTTGGAGGTGAGTGAGCTAGAGATGAGAGTTCAGGAACGTTCTTGTAGATGAAACTTCTTCTGGCGTAGTGTTGTTGGCAACTTTTTATGTAGCTTGTAATTCGTCACATAACTCCGTTGTATGAACATCCTTAGAGTCTGCATAACTAAAAGAGATTCATCCAACTTTGCCACTTACATAATTTCACAAAACAACTGAGGATGTCCTAGTTGAGACGTTATATGCGTTGATACTATCAACCACCCGCTATCGGAACCAAATATCAGGTTCCTACACGACTTCTGTTTGATGTTTTCAAGAGATAAAAAATAAATGAATGGTTTCCGTCGAAATCAGAACAACATACTGATAACGGTTCTTGAATTCATTATCAAAGAGAGATGAAAGTCGTCTGAACGGACTCTGCACCAGGCAAACTCATTAGTGCCCCTTGCACTCCCAATTGAACAGTTGATTTTTCGGTGGTGCAGCCGGTGCAGGGCGGTCAGAACTCTTAATCAGGGCCTGGGTGCAGGCAATATTCCGGGTCGGAGGACTTTAAAGTGCGCCTCGATTCCAGTCTGCCTGCTAACGAGCTAATTCCCAATGTTGACCGACATTTCGAAAAAATGCAACTGGTCTGGAAGTTTGAGGTGATCTAGAAATGGGAGTTCAGAACCGTTCTTAAAGAAGTTTGGTTCTGTTTGGGTCATGAAGGTTAATCTATCTAAGGGGGCGAAAGAAAAATGGCGTATATGACAGTCTAGTGTATAATGATAGCAGGTTTAAGGCGTTCCACCCCTAGTGTTTATCGGGAATCAAGTTGAGAATGATGGCGACATCATAGCTTTTACTTCGCAGGGATATTGTGAAGTATATAATTGTGCCTGTACCTGAACATTTTCAGGAGGGTATACGTAAATCACTGATAGTTGCCAAAAATGTACCAGAACATTTCTGAAAGTCGTACAGTGATTTTTGGGTTACCTAGGACGTGCAGTGAAACGCCCTGTCGTCACTATCGATGAAGGAGTTTCACAACTAGTAGATGAAAATAGTTCTTCACTGAACTAAATCTCATAACTCAGAGACAGTACTGTTTCTGCCCACCAGACCCCGTCGGCTACTCTCGGTCTGCTTACAATCGGGACCACTCAACGCTTTTGATATATCACCCATTTCGAAGACACCAGATACTGCATGATGATCTAGTCTTGTCATCTAGTAGCGTTAGATCTTAGGTACCCATATAGCACGAGTACGTCCCCAAAACGTACTAAGAACGTCTGGCCACGACGTTCCGTACGTACTGGAGACGTCCAGATTCCGCGCATTTGTACATCCCCCGTACGTCCATTCAGGACCATGGAGACACGGAACAACGTAGGTCCGCCCTTTTTTACTCATATAGTTGAAAAAATAAATCTGCACAGAGTAGAGAAAATCTTATTTTGAAGTAAAACTGAGAAAAACTCACCTTCGGGGGATAAATCCCGCGACCTTTAGATTACCGGGCAGATGCTCTTCCTATCACTAACTCTACAGAACACTTATTGATATGTCAGTAAACAACAAGAGATTACATGCGAATGTCGACTAACCCTTCACATCGATACTTTCATAGAATTAGATGATCACGGCATTGAACAGATGTTTTGTGATTAGGTACGGCCAGTAAATAATAAATTGTGATAATTGTAATATGTTCATGATTGCAATAGATATCAGAGATTGAGGGTGAAAATTATATGCAATGATTTCAAATAAATCATTATACAATAATGTATTCAATTCCGTCCACAAAAAGTCGATAACGTCCAGAGTTGGACGAGCTCAGTACATCGGAATGGTACGTCTAGAAATAGACGTGGTCAATACGTCTTGAGAAGGTCTTGGACGTTCAGACTTAAATCGGACCTGAAATGGACGCCCCCAAGACGTCTAGAACTATATGGGTAGGGCCTTGCAGCCATGTCATACACAGCATGACGCTGCTATCTAGAAACTCGCTGTTCATTCTAGATCTCTTAGTTATGAGATCTAGTTTAGTGAATAGGACTGTTGGTTTTCCACTCAAGTATTCAGGTGATGCCCTCTGTCATCAATGAATATCGTTATTTTAGTGTTTCCTACGAGTCAACTCCTAGAATATAATTAATTGAAATAAGATAAGAAAGAAAAGCCCTTCGAAGGTATGTCTTTAAAGTCAGTTTTATTTAATTATATTTGTCACCATAGAATTACGGAATCTGGTGCCTAAAGGGTAATTTGATCTTAATAATGGTTTCGTGGTACGGAAGAAATATAGGAGGAACGAAACTCGTAACCTATGCTATTGTAATGTCCTATTTTTTCACGTTTCAACCCATTTTTACTATACCAGAATATGATTCTTCGAACAATTCCAAATGGAAAAAAATATACTTTTAATAGAATGCCGTAAAATGTACCAATTCGGGCGTTTGTTTTCATGATCGAAAAAGTGGTACTCAATGATCAAAACCTTGCGATTCAAGGTAGTTTTTTAATAGTGTTTTATAATAGAGTGAGTTCAAGATGTTGATTCGTTGTAAAAATATTCGCATTCCACAAACTTAATCACTATAGAGGAATGACAGTTTTCTCGTTTCGTTTTATGACATTCTAACAGAAGTCGAAGTACCTTTTTATGTAAAAGTGTTTGAAGATTCAAATTCTGATTTTGAAAATTGGATGCAACGTGAAACAAAAATACTTGAGGCATTTTTATGCATTGGTGTATATTAAATCATGTTTTCCGTACCAAGAAACGATTTGTAAGATCAAGGAATATTCCTTATGTAACAAAATTTCGTGATTCTAAGATCATTGGTAGCAATAAAGATAATCAAAGAAATTGTTTATTTACTTAAGTACTTGTAGCGCCGTAAGGTAGCATTATTTCTGGAGATATGTTGATGGAAACATTTTTTCTTATTCTTATCTGCAGGATTACCTCTCGAAGAATATGAACATTATTCTGGAAATTACTGGAGATAACTAGAAAAAGCTGTTCAGAAGTATTATATTCAAATCTATAAAATCATGTTTTTTTGTAAAAATACATTGAAACATAATGACTTCAAAACAAATACCTAACAAAATGTCCTTATGAAAGTGGCTTTCTAGAATTGTGTAGAGCTCTCGTACCAATCTATTCCTTTTTAGGAAGACTTGGCCCAACTGAGTGCTCAATTTAGGATTGTACAGAAACGGCTGATAGCAAAGTTGAGAGTGAAAAACCCGAGCCCTTTGACCAACTTGCAAATCTTATTAAAGGACACGCATTCCGAAATAGTCGACGTGACTGAAAAATTAGAGGTTGCCAATTCGGAACTTTCCAGAGCTCAATCGAGCCTCTCTTGTGCACTGAATTTGGTGGTGAATTTAGTGAAAGTTATGGACATGGATGAAAATAGCAAAGGGGTTTTAGAGTCCGTATTCTCTCCTAACGTGCAAGATTTGGAATCACAAGTAAGCTTCATTTTTTCTGAAGAAAATTATGCACCAATGAGTCTTCCAATATTTATACTCAGCAAATGCAGCACCTGGGTACGATTCTGAATCAAGTCTGGATTTCAATTATCAATGTACGACTGAACATTTTAGCTCACATTATTCAATTTCGAGCTGCACCAATGGGGACTGACATTATTTTTTGTCCACCAAAAAGCTGATAAATATACTTCTGCTTCTCGATCATGTCATTTGGAATTGGAAAGGATTGAGAGTGAAAACACGTAAAGTGGCGTTCACGACCAAACTTTTAACGTTTTGCTTTTCACGTTTCGTATTCTGATAGGTGAAGCAAAATCTGGAATGGACATGACGCAAAAAGCTGAATATTTTCAGCTTCTGGCGTTGCAAGATGCCACTTCGTGTGAAAATGGAACGATGTAGGAAAATGGTAAGAATAGACAAATACTCAATACTCAACCTTTTTTCACACCACACCTCAGTGTCTCACCCAATATATGCCTTTTTAGGATTGATGTTTCCCTTTGAGGAGCAATTCACGTGACCGGTAGTACTCATGAATATTATTCGTTATTTAATAAATTTTATTGTTGTGATTATTTCACTTCATTTCAGGATGAAGCACAAGTGACAAAACCGAGGCAACTGAGAAAAGCCGTAAAAACTCACATTGATGTTTTATGTTGAGAATGATATTGGCTTCAGTTTAATTGACGTTTAATTTCAGATTCCGCTTCACCAATCGAATACGAGACGTTAAAAGCAAAACGTAAAAAGAATATGGTTGTGAACCCCGCATAAGTCAGCAAGTCTTTCGATATCTTCAGGTTTTCCATTCTCCAAATATTCTACGTCATTTTTTTTCGAATATTTTCAATTACAATCCCCCTAGGGAATGAATTATTGCAGGAAATTTTTCGAGTACATGAATTTTCTTTAAAAATGCATGTACGAGACAAATTTCCCGCAACTAATCAATGCACGGGATTTGGTGAGAATATTTTATGCCGAAATTATAGTCGAAAAAAAACATTGAGTGAATATTTACACTCCCTGTACTTAGAGTCACTGGATGGTATCAGTTAGATAAGAGTTCGAACATAGAAATAACAACTGATAGTGTTTTTGAATGTTCAGATTCATTGAAGTCCCGCTCTTTTTCATTCAAACTTGTTTGATTTTGCCAATAAATTTCATGAACTTCAGTATTGAAATATAATTTCAAGAACTATTGGAGAGTATAAATGGAAATCTTGTGCTGTGTAATGAATATGGGCTTATATCACAAAAAAATTTTTTTTCATAATTCGATAGAACTCACCAAAACTAGCTCACCACCGCAAACCGTTTCTTGCTGTGAGCTTCCTACGTTTTATAAAAAATTATTGAAATCCCCGATTTTTCGGACCTCTGAAAACGAGGCGATGATGTGACGTCAAAACCCTAATAATGAAACAAGACTATTCCAGACAGAGATGAATGATACATGATTTCTGACAGATTGAATTAGCGCGAGATCACAGTTGAAAGAATTAATATATCAGTTGCCTCAGTCTCCGTCGGGCATTTGGTATTTTCTTTTAACTATGGTGACATGAGGTTTTTACGTCATAAGAGGGTCTGTTTTCAGAAGGTACTATCATTTATCTCCAAAAATAAAACATTTCAGTTAATTTTCCGATCGAATTATGTCGTCAATCATTATTTATGTATAAAAGGATCATTATAAACATGGTTTGAGTTAAAAGTTCTACTAAGGTGTACACGCCCATTGTGGGAATTCTAATGAGAATGGACCACGTTTATTAAATTTTCGATGAAACAGGCCATAGCCTTCAGATGATTTGTGTACCGCCAGTCTTTCAAAACTGAGATATAGGACGTTATCTTCATAAGGAAAAAATTCAAAAATGTTATATTTTTCAAATCCTTGTATTTCGACAAAATCGTTGCGGGAACTGAACGACAAGTATTGATAAATCATTCTATTGATATGATATTTTGAAGAGATTACTCTGTGCTGACCATCATTTAATTTCTTCCAGAATTGGGAAGATGTTATGGACTCCTCATTATGTTACCTTCTGAGGACATCATTAGCCAAATCAGAGAAGGACAAATTGAGAATTGCTCAAACAAGTTACGAGGAAGTGAAAGATACTTCCAAGTTGGGCAAACATTTGGTGCAGGTTCTTGAACGAATCTCTAAATTGGAAAACAAAACAGAAATAGTGGTAGAAGGTAAATAAAAACTACGGTATATTTGGTACAGTTACAGTATATATACTCTTAGTGTAAAAAAGCTTCCAGTGCAAACCAATATTTTCATATAGGTAATACCTATACTCGCCTACATAATATGTATAGGCGTGTAGGTAGATATTATCTTCATCACATTATCAGGAGTAGGTAATTCACTAAACCAGTTATACAGGGTGATTCAGGTTTTAAGGCACAAACTGGAATGTGTGATAGATCTCATCATCTTAATCAAAAAAGTTTATGTAAACATAAATCCGATCTCGATCAGAAACGTAGCTACAGGGGGTTAAACTTAAATTTTTTTTTTCTATTAACTATAATATATCTCGCTCACTTCTAAAGATATAAAGTAGAATTTGAGTGTGGTTCCTAGAGGATCATAATTCGAAGCATCTAATAGAGATTCCTGAATATATAGTTCAATTCAGAGGCTATTTTCGCCTCTCCATTTATTTCAATAAACCAACCGTTTTCTAAATAAATAAGCATATCCGTTCTAAAAACATGTTAATTTTTCCTATATTGTTTCGCTCAAATACTTTTCGACGAAATTGGTAGAAAATACAATGAAATGTACTGAAATTGAAAAACTGGATCAGTAGCGGGGTTACAAAGAGTAGAAGGTAAAGGTTATATTTTCTCCAAGCGAATAAAATTCAAGCAGAACGTAGGGACATGGTTTAGAACGGATATGCTTAGTTGAAGAGCAACGCACGAGGAACGCACGATGTTCTTCGAACATTATAGGGATTCCTTTTCATGCGCTCCAAGCGATAAAAAAAAATAAAAGTCTGTACATTGAACAATTCACATAATCCGGTGACTAGATGATGTTAATGAAAAAAAAGGTAAAACGAAAAAGTTTGTGGGGGATAAAGGAGCCTGTACCTCCAAAAATGTTTCGCTCAGTTGATTTTGAAAATCTTCAAAATAGTTTAAATAATGATCTTCTAGACAGCAATAATACTACCTCACTGAATTTAAAATTGATAACTTCAATAGAGAGCAATAAGATAGTCCAATTAATAGTAAAAAAAATTACTCTTCGACCTCTTGTAGCTCCGCTACTGATCGAGATCGGAATCATGTTAACATAAACTTTTTTTGATTAAAATGATGAGATCTATCACACATTCTGGTGTGTGCCTTATCTGAATCACCCTGTATAACCATTATATCCCTAGTTAACATTCAAGTGTATCCAAGATGATGATGTTAATAGAGAATATTGATTTTAGATACGATGGAAACCCTAGAAGAATCAGATAACGATAATGAAGAAAAACCAATAGGAAGTCAATTTGGTGAAGCTAGTAGTCGACTGCTATCAGCAAGAAGAAGTCTCTTGAAGAATAGACAAAAACAATAGCAGTAATTGGAAAATAAATCGTTAGAATCCAATTTGAATCATCAACGGAATACACAATATTTATATTTGGAAGTACCTACACCTTGCTGTATTATATATTTTTCGTAATCGCCCATACTGTTATTTCGATTTAACGGTATTCAGATGATAATTGAAAAGTTAATGTTAACAGCATCCGTCCGTTAAGATTGATTAATTTTCACCCCTTTCCGTTACCATTTCGCTTTCGACATCGCTAATTCACCTCCGAAAGTATAGTAGATAAATCATAGAAAGCATTTCTTGGTAATGCCTCTTCGTATCATCTTTCATTCAAATTTCAGGATCTATATCACATTTCATGGTACCTGTTGGTGTTGGTGAAATGAGTCGCAGCTAGATCATAATAACATTCCAACGACTCATGGGAAAATGTACTCTCCATTATTTATTACATTTTCCAATCATAGTCATAATCATATGATGATCACCTCTGTAAAAAGTTCCTTTTTTATTCGCCCATATTTTTTTATGAATGTGCCTTCCGCTCAGACTGATGGCTTCGACGTGTTAGTTTTAGAACAATCTGATGTAAATCGGCAGTAGAGCAGTTATGTTCGTTTTATACTTACCTACCACAAAAAAATATCTATCACAATATCCTCTTCTTTTTCCCAGTCCAGTAAAGATACATTGTCATTCACTTCGTCAGATCCTGTTTTTGAATCCAATGCTGGTTTCTGTAATGGGCGGCTCAAGGGTAAAGTAATTTTCGATATATCGATTATATCCCATCAGCAAACATTGAACTACCGGGAGAAGTCTGGTCAAGTGCAGGCAAGTCTGGGAAAGTCACGATGCCGGGGTATTGGTAATGGTCCGATGATTTCCCTATGCTAAGTAACCACCAGTTAAAAATACGATAATGGCCTTCTGCATGATGGTACGATGTCTGGTCCCAGTTGAACACTAACGAGTTGTGGCCCATTGCTGGTCAATATTCTGTTCAGTACTCGTTCCTCTGATGGATGTTCAGGGAACGTCTACATCAACAATCAGCTGATCATTTGGATCATTGTTATATATGTGACTCTAGTGATAGCGTATGTTCCGTTTTCCCTGGTTCGTTGTCGAATTATTGTGATCCTCATTTTTCCCCTGGTATATGGCAGGAGTATTCTCAATTGATAATATAGAAGATGGATTCTTCAATTATGATAATATCGAGTGAGTATATATCGATCTATCTATCTACTGTTTCAAATGTCTTCATGTAATGCATCACTATACAGTGATCATAATAATTGGAGTGGCTGGACCTCTCCAGAAGCATATATAACTATCATGTTTAGCTCGTTCATTGCTATCAAAAGTAATCTTAGGTTATGTAAACCTGTCTTCACCATATAAGTAAATTACCAATAAGGTTCCAACTACCAGAAATGCTTGTGACAAAAATAATATAATGAGAATTGAAAAGCTCCATATGTTATATCATGTTATCAGACTATATCGATCAAGTCATAAACTCATGCAACAGTATTTTGTTTCTCATGCTCCTATATATGGAGGAATAATTCTGAAGGCCACTGATAACTGATGAAGAATTCAATATTCCAGGAATACCTATCTCGCAACGAAGAATCCATTTCGAAGGAATGCTATTCAAATAAGATGTAGATACCAGCCGGTAAGCAGTCTCGCTCTGAGAAGTTTTATCATGGAAGAAGAGAAACCTTGAGAAGACATCATTGTGTAATTAAAAAGTGTTTCCTTGAAATCTGGTATGTGTCTATTCGACATAATATAATGAGAGGGTTACATTGAAAAATATAGTTACTAGAACTTTATTCATATCCATTGGACACCTGAAACCCCTCCCCCTACCTCGAAAGTATGTATCCAATGTCGATAATTGGCCAATAGAGTCCCAAATCATTTATGTATATGTGCTGCGCTTGATAAAGGAAACTCAATGTGTCGATTATGTTGTACTGGCCTTTTATTGCCGGGGAACTGAATATATGATTGCTAGGTACCCAGCACTGGGGCCAGCTGCGCCGGCCGCAGTATACTGATATACACACATTTACTGGGCCGCTGATATGGGGAAAATACATTAGGCTATTAATGCCCCATGTCAAAATGTTTGCTGGGATGCGACTCAGACTCATGGCTATAATGAGATCTGTGGTACATGAAGTGTTGATGAGAATACTCACACTTTTCGAAGAAAAATTATCAGCATATAAACGCGGGCTAGGAGTGGCGAGATAAGAAATAAAAGTCAGAGTCAAATATAAATATATCACATATATTCTTGATGTATTTCTATAAACAATAATATAGTTGGCTGAGTGGGTATACCAAATGACTAAAACATATCAAATGCAAATACCACTATCGAGTCTTCAATACACGAGTTTGAGACATAAAAGGAACCAACATTTTGTTTAGTCTACACTTTTATATGATACAGAGTGCTTTACAGAATGTCTTTGGACGGAAAAGCATGGTATGGAATGACGTCCCGGTAGATGTATGAAACTTATGCTTTGAAGTGATGATAGGTCAGTAATTGCGATGATTGTGCACCTCGAATAAATGTAGATATAATATAATAGATATAATGTGCAAAACAGGAAATGGATGTAGTCGTACAAAAAATTTGGTACAGAACTCGAGTTGTACCAACTCTTGTATATCGCTGTCTTTTTACTGTCTGTATTTATATCATTGTATATTTGATGTTGAAAATTTCAAAATACCATGAGGCTTTAGGTAAATATCAAGATCAATATCCTTTACATTATTCAATTCAGCAATTTCAATGTGAAACTAAACGATCGGTACACAAAAATTCTGACAGCCACCCACTCAGATCTCAAAATTAATAGAAAATATAGAATAAACGAACATACAATAAACGAATACTGTTGAAACATGAATAAATATTGAAAAACTCAAATATCAATCAGCCTTATGATTTTATTCTCTTGGCCTTTTGTGATTAACAAAAATTTCGAATTTACAGTAAGTGATAACCACATCAACCAAATCACCATATCAATGTAGGAAGAATCTAGTTGCCTAGTGAGTAGTGAAATGGGTCAGATCACAAGCTTAAATTCAACAGTCAGCTGGTATCGCTTTATTACCAAGATATCAAGTGAGAGGACACCTTATATTGGCATAGATCACCCAACGTCCAGATGCCTCTTACCAGAACCGAATTTGTATGCGCATGTCTGGCGTTGTCATGGTTACAATAGGGAGGTATTACTTCTACTAAGATGGGTTGAACCGTTGTCGTTCTAGATGACAATCAAGTTAGGTAGTTAGTAGGCAAGAGCTATGCCTCCTCGTGTACTAGGTCGCCTACTAGGTTTTCATTTAGATCGACAATGGTTGAACCCTTCTGCAATCACTATACTATACTATCTGTTCAACATTCAATATTCACGATTAAATCACCGCATATGAATTTCAATTCACATAAAAACGGCGTAAGAATCGTAAGATCGATAGGCTGCATTTGTCAATTTATTTAGAAAAACAGGAACTTCAAAACGGTTGATTTTTGGTATAGAATATGAACATAAATTTGAATCAGGATAATGAGATATTAAGAAATGTTGAGCAATGTTCAAAATAAAGACGATTGAATGACGAATGATTTCAAAAAATGTCGAATGATCCCGAGAAAGTTTGATGTCCATTCAATCAAACTCATTAATGCGCAATTTCTTGAAATTTCACCAAATCTATATATCTGCAAAGATATGATAGATATCGAAAAAATTTCAATGATTTCGAAAAATATCCAATGATTTCGAGAAAGTTTGGTGGTCATTCAATTCAACTCATGAATGCGCAAAATCTCAAAATTCAACCAAATCTGTATCCCTTATCGTTTCGGACTCGGTTTCGGATATCACCATACTGTGCATACTATCAGTCACGTTTAGCTCATTATTATGTTGAAATAAGGGTACTATTTTGTCACATATATTCATTTCATTCCTTGTTTCTCCTCAATATAATGAATAATGATAAATCAGTTATCATTTATTATGTTGAATCCAAGTAAAACTATCAGCGATAAAACATTTGAAAGATTACTGGTAGAATTCTACGCGGTGATCGCGTGTGATAATTTTTTGTCGCCGACCAATGACGGCTGAATATCTAGACCTTCTGACGTCATACAGTCTAGATATTTACCCGTCATTGCGCCAACCCTAATGAGGCTATCATTGCTTATATACTCTGAACATCAAAGGGAATTGGGAGACTGACTTAACTGATATGGTATTTATGTCAGTGATAATGACCAATGATTTGAAATAGATGTGGATATTTATAACTTCATTAAATTCTTCGGTGCCAATCCGGTGATCAACATAAGTGAAATGACTTGAAGCGATTTTCAATTCGTCTCTCAATTATTTACACTAACAAGATGAACAATCCCTATTCATATGAAGCAATGACAAATAATCATCAGTTCTACCAACCTTGTTCTATTCAGTAGATGGCGGTATCTATGAAATATAAGCTGAACTACTTTTTGTAGAGTAGTGGAGGATATAGAGATCTGTAATGAGAAGGAATGTTGCATCAGAGCTAGATTGAAACATTTCTATTGAAAAGCTTTCAGAATATCAAAGTTAGTGATTTTCCTGTCTAAGAAAGAATATTTCTAGATATTTCAGCAACTTGTAGATAGATGATAGATGAACTCCAGCAGATTCTGAGAGTATAAACAATTCGTCCATATTTTGCAGTTTTGCTAGCGCCGCCTACGAACCAGAACTAAGGCCCAATTTGGCTTCAACATTTTATATGGAAGTGGACCATCTCATATAAGTGTAAATAATAAAGGATTTGACTCATTCAACATTAAACTTATCAGATAGGTAACTAGATTTTTCCTGCACCTCCCACGAACTATATGGTTCAACACAAGTTGAACATATCAGGAGTTGCATAAAAATAAGTTCTTTGGCTCAGTTAATATAAACAAGTTCAAAAGAAATTGTTCTAATTTCACAAGTCCTGGGAATTGATGCGTTGGATGCTCTTCTTTCTAATGGATGGAACAGGCAGGATATCATCAGTTTTAGCGGACAACTCATAATTCATATTAGCCTTTGATAGGGTCATGCACTCTTCCAAGGTCTTGATAAACGTATCACAAGTGGCACCCAGAAGTCTAGTGACATCGTCCATTTTCTTCAAAAAAATCTACTTCAGTTGAGATTTTTCACTTGTGGAAATTATACTTAAGTATACTGAAGTGTAATGGTGCATATTATGTCATGACAGAAAGTTTTATTTCTCGAAAATATAAGTTTCACGAGAAGTTTCCTTTATAAGATAGTTGTTATCAGTTTACTAATCAAGTTTCAAGTAGTGATGAAAGGTGAGTAAGTTAAATTGTGAAATTAAATGTACTCTCATAATATATACTATGCCTAGAAGGAAATGAGATGTAGTTGTAGATGAAAAATATTACACAGCTTGAGTTGTTATGCAATGTGCTTTACAATTAAAGGAACAAGCAGGATATTAGTTTTAGTCTGATGTCATTCATGATAGAAAACCAAAAAATAATTTCCAAATAGCTTGATAAAGAATAATGAATGTGAATCTCCGCGAATCTCACGAATTTTGACTCATTTACCTGTATAACAATAAAATTCATGATACTAAATCATGCTTCCTAAAAAGTTTTCAGCTTAGCTAAAAGTAGCTATGAATTTAAAATGCAATACAGAGTATTGACTTTCTCTAATTTTTAGAAACAAATGTTGTAATTTTCAGCAGACACGTGAAAAATTCAACTAGGTACCTACTTCCAGAATAATTTTGGGGGTTATGTAGTCAGAAAAAAAATCTAATATACAGGGTGTTTGGTTGATCGACGTATATCTGGAAGGATGTGGTAGGTTATGTGATGTTGAATAAAGTGTCATAGAAAATTATTTTTATAATTCTGAGGAGCAAATAGGAGAGCAAATAATTTTTTTTAATTGCATTTGGATCCCATTACCTGTTCAATATTGATGAAATACATATCCAACTACCCAAGAAAAGCAGATGCAATCAGATAAAATGTTTGACAAATGCATAACAGTTTGTATAATAGTAATATGTGTTTATACAATTATGTTTAAATAATGAGTTGAGAAATTGAGAAATGAGAAATTTTCTTACCTTTCACCCCTTTTCAGATATATGTCAATAAACCAAATACTCTGTATATAAAACTCAAAATAGAATAAGAACACTGAACAAATGAGTTATAATACCATGATCACACATTCAAACATGTGTACCCATTATGGAAAAATATGTTTGAGCACAAGCATGGAATCTTTGAAACCTCAAGGTTATCAGAAGGTTATAAGGTGATATGAGGAAGGAACATATTTTTACTTCATGAATAAGGAAACTACTTTTAACCTAACTTGGCAATTATGAACCTTCTTCCTGTTAAGTAGGTATATTTCTGCTGTGGAAGTCAGATACACAGACCACTGAGCTATTGTTTTACTGGTAGTAGTCCTAGAGTAGTCAAGTTACCCAATATGAAGAGGGAAGAAATATCATTTGTTATTGATATGGGTGACGCCACTTGACCTTGATGTTTCAAAGATTCCTTGTTATAGCTAGATGCCTGACAGCAGTGTTGCCAATTGGTGGAAATTTATAATACTAGACATAAATTTGGTTCACTCATAGATTAATGGACTTAATCTATGGTTCACTAGATATTTACTGGGGGAAATCAATATGAATTATTCCATTCAATACTGATATTTTGATGGCATCAACTATTGTCAATAATATGGAGAATAATATAATGAATTCACCATTTACCTCTATGTCAGGCCCCTTATCAGAATGTGTTGAATTTTTTATTACATGAACTTGTTGCATCAATAAGTCACAGTAAAGTCTAAGTTCAGATTTCTTAGTTTTTAGTACATCAGGGATAGAATCATCTGAAAAAAAATCAAACTTGTAAATCAATAAATGAACAGAAATTGACTTTTGAATGCCAGCCATGACTAAATTATGTATACCTCCTAAAGGAAAATAAATATCTGCAATTGGATAATAATTTCCAAGTTTTATAAAACTAACCATTGTGTTTTCCTTTACTTTGGAAACATGCCTTGGCAGTTCCAAGTGCTACCAGCCACTGTTGTCTTTCTAGGGAAGTGGCAGCTCTTAGATACAAATGTTGTTCCCCTGGAATGACTAAATCCATTCTTGTATTGTCCAAAGAACTCACTAGAATATTCAAAAAACTATGTCAAAAAATGAAAAAAATATTTGACTCCATCATTATAACCAATGAAAAGAAAGAGCAGATCTCTGAAAATACATCAGAAACATAATATAATACCTGTATGGACACCCAGCACATTTTTTTTTTCTTTCATGATTGTAATGAACAAAGGGTAGTAAGAAAAAATATAGTCTCAATGATATATGCTGATTTGGACAGAAGATAGGATATAAAATGAATGAGTATATTGAATTGAAATCAAACAAGTTCCTTAGTCAAAATGTATTGCATGTTTCAAGAATATTCTCAAGATTTGCTATCTGTTCTAAGGAATGATTGAACACATTGATTGTGATTTCTCACCATTTATTTCACATGCTAGTACCCTCAGGGAACCTTTACATCCTTGAATAACCTCATCCTGAGATTTGTAGTAAGACAAAACACCATTCTCTAATACAAACCACCTTGTTTGCCATCCTATAAAGAATATTATGAGTATCATTTCAACTGACAAAGACCAATGTTCACTAGGTAAGTACCTTGGTAGGTACAAATACCCAAGGGTGCATTTCTGTTTCCTACTCAAATGATTCTCCTGGGAGTATGTTTGAGGTAGAATTTCACCCCAACTTTGAGTTTCAGAATTATATATTGAAAGAATTTGCATACCATTCCAGTAGTTGGTCCACTTCCACAAGATACCTTCCATAGGGATCATCTTCAATTCATATTCAACAGAATTGAACTGACAATCAGATGGAGAACTACTATTCATTGAAGCATACTATACGAAAGTAGAAGAAACTTAATCCAATGTGAAAGGCAATCGACTATTCAACGCTATTTTTATTATTTAACAAAACAAGAGTTTTCAAATCAAAAATAGTGTTTATTGAACGTCAAAATACAAAAAATCAACAAATCAGCAGCATATGAGCATATGACAAATGTCAGTAATGTCACTGGTAAACATCTCACTTGTTTTAGACCAATGTCTCTCGCCAGTTATGCAAATAGTAACATTCTGCTGTGCTGGTTGTTGTTGAGTTGTTGTGATAATTATGGAAACAATTATAATAACTTCTCATTATTATATTAATTTTTGAGAACTTCAACACCCTGTATCTCAAAAGTTAAGATAGGCCCAAGAATCGCCTCCTCGAATATTGACATTCAATTATCATCCTGTATATGAAGAAATACATTGAGAATTCGCATTTTCTATCTGATGAAAATATCAATTCTTTCTCGGTTTATTCAACAGAAAGCAACTACTTTCCTGGCTATATGCCACGACGAACATTGAATTATATCTAATGAACGTTAAGAATTTGAGAACAAAATCTTCTGTAAAGAATTTGCATCCTTCATCATATGAAGATATATGCACATAATATCATTCTGAATATTCAACAAAAAACAACTACTTTCCTGGATATTTACCAAAAAAAATCAACAATGAGGCTCCGGGACTCGATGAGAAAGACGTAGTTCTCCTGAAAAATGTGTCTCGTAAGGCTCTGGTTCAAGTACACTACATTGATAACTCATTGTGGTGTCAATACCAAAATCGGCCAAGGACTATCAAAACGTCCGGGAAGCTACCGCCCCAAATCACCGCTCAGAATAGTAGATAGTGGATAAAATCGGATAAAGACGGGACGGAGGTTACCGTTACCACCAAAAGTGTCGGTGGTAACGAGGTTAAGGATGCTCTCGTTATGAAATATGTGAGATTATAGGTTCTGACTCGTTTTTTTTTTGGAGGTGGTCAAAATCCTTCATGGACGCCATCACGAAGGACCATCCTTACATGAGAGTGTGGGAATATGTAGGTGTACTCACTAAATACGTACTCCACCTCCATTCAAGACTCGTCTGGCCGAAATCTCCGATGACACTTAGGCGTGTTCGCCATTGTACTGTTTCACTTCGAATATATGCCGTAATTGTTTTAACCATAATATACGACCCATGGTTCTTACATTAGGGCCACTTCGAATGCCGCCACAGTAACTGTGAGCACTGCTGCTCACAGTACCAGTTGTTCGTTTGAAAGACCCTCTTCATTCAGATTCCTGAAGACTACTCTACCAAGCCCTGGTTTCCTCCGTAAAGAAGGCCAGAAGTTTTCCATCTCCTACGAGTAATAGGGGTTGGTCGAGCTCTGTGCTCCCCCCTGCACAGGGCTAGGGCTGTTTACTCTGAGATGTCGCCCTGTTCTTCAGATGTCTTGTTATCGACATCATATAACCTTAGTGCCATTCATCCCACGTCACGGGTTCCCACAACTTGGATTAGGTTGCCAGAGCCTCGTTAATGTTTTCAAATTGCCCCATCCTTGCAGTCAGATGTCCACAAAACTGTGTCGCATCTGAGTGATGAGAACAAATATGTTACCAAAATGCTCAATCTGCCGAGCATCCGCGGCTTGTCCTCCCAGATGGAGAGGTTGGGCTTCAGGGGAGAAGGAATTAAGAGGAATTGAAAAAAAAGATGTCGATAAAAATGATTGGAAACTGAAGAGTGGAGATTAATGAGTATCGGGATTGCCATTTCTGTACTCACAAGTCGTGAGCCTTTGAGGTATTACATATTATCATATTCGACTTGTTATGAACACAGATGAAGGAAAGGAATGAAATTGACGCGAAATAAGCACTTATTACTGATAGACATCAGCGACGGTCTGACCCAATCACGAGGGAATAATCCGCTCGAACTTAGCGTGGATTTATCATGAAGGGATATTCCACGCGAAATCACCTTGAATGAAAAGGAAGCTTAGTGCTCCACGTCTATATACCTCCATGACGCATTTCGCGTGAAAGGATTCGAAAAATAAAATATACCTTCGCGTGGTTCTAGACACGAGCATTCGAACAATATACTTTTCAGGAAAAAGGTCGATTCAGCATGAGGTCAGTTAGGATAGCATTTTTTTTTTTATGCAGAAACGATATTTTCCTTCCCCCATAACCATCTGATAACATTGAAGTTTTATGCAGCATGCTACTAATTCAATGACTGGCGAGAGACATTTGTGTCAATTGTCAAAGTCAACTGTTTAACGAGAAAAATGTCAACTTCATTCATTCATAAACCCTGTCTCGAAGGCCGTTCACCGTGAACAAAGCTTGCTAATGTTCTCAAAATGAGATTGATGAGCTCAATGCTCAATGGTCACCTTTCAACTTTTCATCGTGTACCGTGTACTTGTACAAAATGATATTTAGAGATTGTGCACTCGCCAATTCGCCTATTTCTTAGAGGCTAAAGTAAACATTCTAACATATTTTTTTATGATTACCTTCAGTTTCTTTCACGACTGACATAACCATAGTCACTACGTACTAATACATACTTTTCATTCACATGTAAATAAACAATATTAATTTACCAAAATAAGGTGTGTCTTTTTCTTCTGGGTTAATCATAATTTAGTCACCAGAACGATGATCAAATACATTGCCTTATCATTTATCGTGATTCTCATAACAGTTAAACTAAGTAAGAAATGACCAAGAAGATCTGAAACATAATTTTACTTTGTACATTTTCCCTTCTAGCTGTATCACTAGAATGTTATGTCTGTGACAATCAAGAGGACAACCATGGGAAATGTGCAACCACAATACAAACCTGTAATTATGGAGAAGACGTATGTTTGTCTGAAATAAGTTGGGGAAGTACACCTTATTGGCAACAGGGTGCCCTGAAACAGTATTACATATCAAAAAGATGTTCAACAAAAGATAAGTGTGCAAAATATAGAAGTAGCAACATGGGCACTTGTACTCATATCTGGTACCAGGACTGGAAGTGTTCTGAATGTTGTAAAGGAGACAGATGTAACTATTACATAATTGTAAGCTACTAGAAATCAATTTGGTTCAGTGGCTTCACATGCATAACTTCATTTTATTTTTTCAGTCTGGAGCAAGTAAGAACAATTTTTTGGACCACAGAATATTATTAGTTTCAGCAGTGATAGTATTTCTGGGTCTCTACTCATAACCCACAAATCTTTGATCAAGAATGAAGGGGATTTTTGTTAAATGAAGGTATTTAACAAGCAGTAGAAGAATTTTCTACTACATTACCACAGTGATTTTTGTCAATTCCGTCCAAAAACACAATATTTTTTTATGAGTAGGTAGGTATGTGAAGTTTTATCATTTTTTTTTTTAATTTATCAATTTTTCCCAGGTAATGGATTTTACCCTGAGGATTTTTATTGAGTCTCATATTTATGATATTAATAATATTAATGTATCTCTGCCTTTGCCTATCACATATCAAACCTGATTTTAGAGGAAATAGTTATTGGTAATTATGTATGTGCATAAAAAAGATGGGAAAGTTGCTAGATCTGAATTTCAAAGTGACAATTTTTTGATTAATTTATGTTGGATAGGTATTACCTAAGTATAGGTGAAATTTGAACTGGATTCCAAACTATACCTATTAAGTGCAATTAACAGAAATATCCATAGATAATAAATCAAATTTAGCAGGATGGGCAATGCTGTATTAGTCATTTTATGATGTCATGAAATTTTTGAATGTCATCTTTTTTATATTAGGTACTCCTCTGTCTCTGCATATGGTCTCAGCATTATTATATAGGTAACCTCAACTTTTTGTTTTTTAAATAAGACACTGATAATGACACTGTATTCAGGTGGCTGTAAGTTTATTACTAATTTTATACAAATTCAGTTATGGAATCTTGAATAATACAAAGGAACATATTAACAAATCTATAGGTATTATCTAAATAAAATCTAATCTGGTTAATTTTGCTGCTATAAAAGAGAAATGACCTTAATAAAAAAAGTAGGAAATATTGAAAATTAAAAGTTGAGGTCACAGGTACATGATGGTAGATGTGGAAATTATGGGAGGCTTGACGTCCACTGAGGTATAATGTATACTTTTGTCTTTTTTCAATATGAAATGATCAATTTTTTCCCCATTTTTATACTGAATTTTTTTGTAAAGTTGTACTATATCATGAATTTAAAATTTTTAAATACATCTTTTATATAGAAAAAAATCTGTTTTTTATTCTTCCTTGAAAAAATAAATGCTCCCATCAAGATCAGGAGCAGACCATGAGTTCATGGGTCCTGGGCTAATAAAACTACTCGGAGCCCTGCCCATAGAGGGGGAGTCATTAATCTATGCCCTGCCTAATTAACTATTTGTCTTTCTTCCAATGTCTTCTAATAATGTACTTTTCAGGAAAGAAAAGAGGTGTTATGACGTTTGACACACAAAAAACTAGATGAGAATTTCTAGATATTATGATTTGTTTCATTTTGTTTTAATGGAGGCCGTGGGCCCTTTGTATCTACAGGGCACTGGGGTCTGTGAGTTCTAAGTTCAGCCCAAGAAGTCCTTATGAAGATCCGCCCCTGCCCAAGATTGATAAACTAGAGAGGTGGCCACGGAACTTCAATGCTCACAATTTCAATAATCTATGCTACAAGGACGTTTCCGATATTTTTCAGTTATGAATTATTTATTTCATTTTCACGATAATTCGTTTTGTCTTGCGATCTCAACAAGTATCACTCTTGACACAATACTACTAATAAAATAGAATTAATTGTTTTCATTGGTCTGGGCGAAAGTCAGGTGGAAATAAATCCTTTTGGCAATCTTGTACCTTCTCGCCGCTGTTGCGCCACTGGTTGATGTAATAACAAATAAACAAATACAAATAACCTCAAAATCAAAATGTCAAATATATTTCAAGTGCGAATGCAAGTATGAGTGCATTATTTTATGATCATTTTTCGTTAATTCTCTTCAACTGTTCAACCTAGTGTGATAGAAAAGATGAACGAAGCAGACTTCAAAAATATATTGGCTACCACAGCTTCCATATGCACAATTCTACAGTTTCTAACTGGAATGTGAGTACCTACCTACTACAGGATTTTTCTTTTTGAAATCTTCAGAGATTCCTTGAGAACAAGCTTTTCTCTTATTCTTATAATACAGTATGGTAATCGATTTTTTTGCAGTTTCACTTGCCAAAAATTTGTACAGAATAAAAGCACGGGTGATATATCATCATTTCCATTTGTTAGTGGTTGCCTTTCCACATCACTTTGGCTCAGATATGGGTTTTTGATCCAAGATCGATCTCTGATACTGGTCAACACTGTGGGAGCCACTCTGTTTTTTGCATATGTGGTGACTTTTTATCTCTATAGTATTAAAAAGGTGATGATTTGAGAACTGGGTGGAACATATAATTGATGTACTTAATATTTATTTTTCTTTTCAGACCATAGTGGTACGACAATTTACAGGATGTTTAATTTTCCAGATAATTGCATTACTGTACATTCATAATACAGAGAGCCCTGAAGGAGCAAGATCTCACTTAGGTTTAGTCTGTAGTGGAGTAACAATACTGTTTTTTGCAGCTCCTTTTACTTCTCTTCTGCATGTTATTAGAGTCAAGAATACAGACAGCCTACCCTACCATTTGATTTTTGCTACTTTCATAGTTTCTATACAGTGGTTGATTTATGGACTGGTATTAAAAGATCCATTCATTCAGGTGAGTATTTTCAGGACCATGAAATCCATTGTTAAAAGTGGGCATTATTTTGGTATAGGTACTAACTTGGTTTTTACTGAGGTTTTTACATATATTTATTCATTTACATCATTATCTTTGATTACTTTATTTTATTCCATCTGTATTGGTGAGAGTCAAATTAATTATGATTTTACCTCAACAAAATAAAATGTTGATGTAGACTGTGATGTAAATATTGATTTCAATTCCACTTCTGATAACATCTAGAGGGTATATGACAGCAATTGTGAATTACTTAATGTTGCAATTTTCTTGAAAACAAACTTTAGTAAATATGTCATTTTCATAGTTTCAACTGGTAGATATCAAGTGGGGTTCTAATTCCACTTTTAATTAAAACAACCTACAATTTTCAAAGTTTAATAATTCAAAAATGGTTAGGAATATAAATGTGGATGTTGAGATAAAATATGTTTCTGTTTGGATTTCACATCCAATGGCCATTAAAAAATTGGATAAAAATCACTTCAAAAAGTTCCAAATTGAAAAATAATTATCAGCTGCCCTGTATAATTTAAGAGCCTGGCATTTCTTTATATCAGGCATGTTTGCATCAAATGATATCATGATTATTCTCTCTTATATTTCATAATTGTGAAGACAGTGATTTTTTTTGGGATGTATAGCAGGAGACATTATTTCAGCGAAAAAAAATAATAAATTTGATATCCCACCCAGTATACTGACACCCACGTATACTCACCCAAAAATTTCTTTGATAATAATAGAATGAAATATTTTTCAGGTTCCAAATTTACTTGGATGCATTTTATCTGGAGTGCAACTAAGTCTGTTTATAATTTACCCTAAAAATGTTAAACCTTTCACTAATGTGTAAAAAAATAATAATTGTAGGAGAGTTGAAAATATATATTTACTCAATAGGACTACTAAAACAACAACTAAACTGAAATTGTAAATGGTTGACCCTGTAATACCTGCAGCTTCTCATATTATTTGTAATGTTATTCTTTATCTTCTCACTTTCTTATAGATATTCAAATATAAGAGTGATCCAGTTATACGAGTAGAGTAATTTTTAAATGTGTCAGTAATGAATGTTATTGATCTTTGAGTAAGTTAATGGAAAATGCCAGTTGTTTAATTGATATCATAGGAGAACCTACAATATAAAATAGGTAATAAGCTTCTTATGTTCTGGACGAAATTGAAGTTTATTTGTTCCTGGGAATAATAGTTAATAATTGTTTATTTCGACTTTTGCGTTTGTACTTGGCAAATAATTTTCTTCTCATTTGTTCATGGTTAGGTGAAGTCTGAGATCAGTCTTGGACCATTCATTACATTGAAGATATGATAAGATAAATGAAATGTTCAATTCAAAAATGACTTGATGGTGTTCAAACTGCACATCAACTTCTATATCGAGATTCAGTCGGGAGAAATGGCAATACAGTGTTGCCGATTCTACTAGAAAGTAGTAGCAACATTGATATTTCAAATGGAACACTCTGTATTTTATCGCATTCATAGATTCTCCCTGAAGAACTGATTTCATCGATATGTCACACTTGGGGTCTATCGAGAAAGATTACAGAGATATAGGGTATTCAAAATCGAGATTTTCCAACTTTCGTTTTGTGTCGAAACTATTCATTATAGGTCAAAACGGCTCACATGTACCAATACCCACTTTTGATCCACTATATTTACTGATATTTGATCAGAATTTTGAATCTTAAACCACCCTGTATCTGTTCCGATTGAATATCAGTAAATAGTAAATCAAGAGTTGAGATAGGGACATGTGAGCCGTTTTGGCCGTTAATAGTGAGTGGCCAGCGTAGCCTCGTGGTCGAAGCGTCAATGTTCTATCCACGTTTTATTGCCGGTAGGTGGGTTCGATTCCCATGAGGTTGGTGATAGAAAACGAAGCAACAAAATGAAAAATATATTTTAGTTGAAAGAATTGTTTGGAAATTCTTCAACTTCATTGTTTACCCGAAAGGACCCCGCACGAAAACAGTGGAAATTGGCTCTCGGTCGAATTGGCTGAAATTTTCGTCGTTGTGGGATGGCTCATTAGAAAAATATGTGAATTTGAAAAGTTTTGTATGTTTAGTTTCTGTGATATAAGCCGACAAAGTTCGTAAAAACGTCGTATCGGGGTAGGATTGACAAAGAAAAAAACTGTTTTTTCAGTATAAATAAGACAAAATAAGCTAGAAAATGTATTGATCGGAACTCAAATATATGTCTAGTTATGATCACATTAATTATAGTAAATCAGGGTGTATACGAGGCACGGTCAAAAAATTCATTTTACGGAAAAAAATTCAAGCACTATTCCAAAACCAATAAGCTATATTATGGTGGGACATTATTGTTTTAGTCTATTGTAGGCTTCAAAAACGTATTTTGATTCTTTATAACTATCTATGTTCGAAATATGAATTTTCATAATTTTGTGTTATACCCCCCTTTGAAAACAATTGACAGCTTGTTTTTGATCACAAAGAAAGGGATTGATTAATACTGTTGATTGAATGAATGCTGAGGTATAACTCACTAGTGAATTCAGTTGTTCAATATTGCGTTTCATTTAGATACATGGTGTGTTAGATTTTGTTGAAGATTATATAACATGTTTCAATTGAATATCTCGAATACTGTTCTGTCAATTTGGATCTCATTTTACTCACACTATTTTGAATATGTTGACTACCATGTGCAAAAAGTTTTTCAATTTTTCATATTTCGTTTCTGAGATATGCATCCTTATAATACCTTGTAATACTGTAAACTCAAAAATTGATATCTCAGAAACGAAACATAAGAAATCGAAAACAGTTTTTTTCTTTGTCAATCCTACCCCGATACGACGTTTTTACGAACTTTGTCGGCTTGTATCTTAGAAACTTGACATACAAAACTTTCTGAACACACATAATTTTCTAATGAGCCATCCCACAACAACATAGTAAAATTTCAGCCAATTCGACCGAGAGTCAATTTGCCGTGTTTTCGTGCGGGGTCCTTTCTGTGGCAGAGGTTAAAAGCAGAAATCAAGTCAGAAGCACCAGAAGCATCAATGACTTATCCAATGTTGCTGGACGTTCAATGCTAGTAAAGGTGTGATATGATGGGAGCGCAATTGAAAAAAAAAACAAAATACCTATTTTTTTGTTATTTAGTGTTTCATCATGTCTCATACAACACTAACTGTATTGGTAGAGTGATTTCGAAATCACGCTGTATATTATTCAATATTCCATGGCTGTTTGAGTTAGATTGAGTAGTTGTATGATATCCTGCTATTTGAAATGAAGTAATTATAGTTCCTGAAAAACGGAGAATGTGACGATAATAATTACGTCAATGGAATTTTCGAATTGAATATAACATGTTATCGCTGTGTCAACTGGAAAAAAGTCATAAACAGTGTTCTAGATATTCGACTGTTCATCACATGAATACTATCTAGATCGCTATGAAAATGCTTCTGCTCAAAATGGAGTTGACATTTTGCAACGATTTTCATTTTCACGTTTTTTTTTTCTCAAAGAAATGAAGTGCATTGTTCTTTGGTGTAGAAATTCGTCATTAGAAAATTTCTTAGGTGCATCTTTTCATGGGTGGGTCGATAAAAAATTACTGCGACTGATCAGTTCGATATCTCACGCTAAACTCTACAAGTGTGCGTGTGTGGCAAAAAGTACCATTTCTATTTATGATTTTTAAGAAAATTCAAGAGAAAGAACGTAATTTTAAAGAATATCTAAAAGAATTCTTGATTGGCGATGAATTAAAACGTTTATTTGCTATTTAATTAGGCAGTTCGACGAAAAGTGAATCGATGAGATCACAGTCTGGCCGTTATGATTTTAGAAAAAATTACCCCCTTGATCCCATTTTAAAATAGCTATTTATATATCAAGGGGGAAAAGGTTTCCATTGCCTCCCGCGTGTGAAGTTTGATTCCCGACGCGTAGCGAAGGGCATTAAACACACATATACAAAACAAAAAGTATTTGAGAAAGTCTATTCTGAGCTTCTAATTCACTGACCAAATTATATCCACAAAGATAACAGCAGATATATTTTTTTCTGCAACCGACACAAAAGTCGTCCATTTCAATTCCAAAATTAGCTTGTTTCATTTGGATCAAAAGTGACTCTGTTTGACTCACAAATTTTGCTCTCGCATGGCTTCGATAAACGCTTCGCCTCGCAAGATTTTGAACATTTCTTTTAGGGACACACCCAGTATGTTCTTGAATGATTTGATCAATTTATCAATGAATTCATTCCAATTTTATGGTGATGTCAAAATCATATAACGTGGTTCAAGTTACCACTACATCACTGTTATATTCATTTTTAGTTGCAATTTCACACCAAGGACTATTTTTTCCTGAGGTCGGGGTTGATTATGTACTTAATGATTATATCTGTTGTAGGTATATTATGTTCTACGAATGTGTTATTGTTGGTATTTTAATTCAATATAGACATTTTCCATAGAAGTTCTTATGATTGCCTCAATCCACAGTATTATTTAGTTGGGTTTGACATATCATGAGACAGGGTGAAAATGATTCAGGATTACTTCCCCATGAAATGAAACTGAGTCCAACTGGAATACATTTATTAAAACTTACAAATACTTGTACATAATCATTATCGCTGTAATATAGTCCATATTTAAATAATATCTAAAAATTTGAATCGAGCAGCATATAAATAATCTAATAGTAATGTAGAGTATAATATTATTGTAACAAATGATAAAACATATTCAGTATAACAATATCATGAGTTTATATTGGTCCATTAAATAAATTGTACTTTAGTAATATACAATAAAGATTCTTTAAATATATTAATTTTCGTCTAGATAACATGAAGATATACCCATATATTTGAACATATTATATTGCAGAACATTTAGTATACACTAGTACACATCAGAAATGCAACTATAAGAATTATATTCGATGGATCACGTGAGATTTTTTATTCCTATAGCAGCATTACAAATAATAGGGGTGTCAAGCATTTCATTTCTATCTAGTCAAAAAAAGTCCTAATGGTATCTATCAATCCTACTGAAAATAGCACACACAGAATATTGTTTGATTATCTTAGTACTTTTGAGCTTAAAAATTTTGATTAGTACGAACATTCTCCCATAGTATTTACACAGATGACTACGAGTATCTTTATATATCCCTACAGATTTACTACCAATTACCATATATTCTACACGAATTATATTTATATCAAGTAAATGTAGTCTAATTCAAATATTTCACCAGCATTACAGGATTTAGAGATGAATGGTTATAACCACATCGACAGACTTTTTTGTGCTGAGAATCGTATCGAAAGTTTCTGGAGATTTTTAAAATTACCGAGTGTCAACGATCTATCAGACATGTCATAACTTCTATACTATTATTCGTAACAAAATGAGATTTGGTAGGGACATGTGATGAATTTTTGTCAAGTGTGTCATGATGCATTCTTTTTTGAAGATATTCTTATTGAGTCTTCTTTGGAAAACAAAACACTTAGGTAATGAGTGACGTAATAAACCTTCATAGTATGACTATCAGATTCGTTATTGACATCCGGTATATCAATCAGTCATTCTCATTGGTGAAAGCAGAATACACTGGAAACAATCTCAAACAGTAAAAATAAGAACTACATGACTGTTGTCACTCAAGTTCAAAGAAAATCTGAAAAATGAATCCAAACGGTATAAAATAAACCTTTCCGATTTTCTTGAGGAATGTTAAAAATATGAAGCTTCAACACGAAGAATAAGCCCGAATCCAGATTGCTTCACATAAATCACTTTTTAATTGTTATTTATGAAGATATTATAGAAACAGACTGAATAGAAGAAATTCTGGATCCCGACCACAGTCTAATGAGTATAACTATTACATTACCTACTAAATACATCTAACATTATTTTGGCATAAATATTTCGGAGCAGTCACAATTTCGTCTGTATCCACTACCCCCAATCATATGCCCATCAGTTGACCATATGGTATTAGTACTACACATGCATTTAATCTACCATAAATATATCATTGAGTTTGGAACGTTCGGAGGTTCCTGCGTTCTAGAACCTCTGTGGTTCTTGCGTTGAGTTGATGTCCGATACTTTGGCGCTTTGAAGCGCCATTTCCTACAACCTCTCTGTTACCAAGAGCTTGGTGTCAGCGCTGAGAGTTGGGCTGCGAACAGCGAACGATACCAAGATACCCAGAGCTATCAGCACCATTGCCAACGCGTTCACTACGATCCCTTGTTCCGGCCATTCCGAGTATGTATTCCTGAAAGTTTGGTTAGTAGTTTACTTTTTTAGTCGGTATTTACAAGCTTTAGCGTTCGGTGACAGTGCCTGTTGTCTGGAGATAGCAAAGCATGCCTCTTGCTGCTCAAGTGCGAGTTATACATGCAATCTAAAATTCAAGCTGACTTTTTTTGGTTAGTGGAATGGGTACCTACTACGACTTTTGGTAAAACTGCACTTAATAATCATGCGATGGTTTTTTTTTTCCAAAATGTGTTTTGGAACTTCACCGTCTTTTGACCGTCAATTGCCCTTGTTTTTTCATCATTGGACAATTTATATAAGTATCACAATGTGCTTCAAAGACACATTTTTATCTATTTTATGAGTAAACTAGAAATATGATTTTTCTACGGCTATAACACAAAATTGCTCTTCTTTTACTGTGTTCGATACCTTCATCAATGAGATACTTTTGTACCTATGTCATCAATTTTATTTCCGTATCTGTGATATCACAATGACTTCATTTTGTTATTATTATAAAAAATCTCATCGCTCATGGAATTTCAAATTGCAAAGAATGACAGCTCTGTCTGATAGATGAGCATTGATCATTCCAGAATTACGTCATTTGACAGGTTGCTGAGGGGCAGGCATTGTATTCTGTCAAGATTTGTCATATGAAACCAGAATTAGTGGGATCGTTTCCCTTGGAATCCGAGTTGGAAACAGAAAGAATTTCATAATTTTGTTTGGTGAAACTGGTATCATATTGTGGATGTGGCAGAGGGATGGCCAGGGCTATGCTCATCAAAGGTAACCTAATAAATAGTTTGTGTGCCCCTCAATAAACCATGTCAAAATCACGTGTTCTAGAATGGTTAATTACTTGACAGGAAATCAGAGATGGCTACAAGCCGAAGAAATCGAAAATGTCGCTGTTATCTGTTACAGCCGTAGAAAAATTATAGTGTATATCTTGCACGGAATGCTAATTTCGTACTCGAATAATTGCAGTTTTCGCCTATGGCTCATGCTGCAAACTTCATTCTCGTAGGAAATCACTATCATTCCGTGCTCGTTAAACAATGTACTATTTCATGCGATTTATCCATATTATTTGTGAGAAGAAGGAAGAATATCATTTAAAATAATGGCGTGTGTAATGTCATTCAGAAGCAATCTATTGACATTCGTCATCTCGTATTTGGATTGACTTTGACTATATTAAATGGCCGTCATCTGGTATGATTGTTCAATCAATATGAAAAACTCTCCTTAAAAATCATATTTCGTGTTGAATTTTCTTTATAAAAATGTGTCATTGAAGTACATCGTATATTACGTGTCCAATGACAAAATAAGAAGACCAAGTAGCTGTAAATGCATCCAACACAGGCGAAAAAGGAGGCGAAATTTTAAACTTTTTCTTGAAATATCTCGATAAATGGTGGTTTGTTCATATTTTCATTATCAAATTCGTGTTTTTCAGACAAAAATACATGAGTACCAAAAAACTTTTTCGAAAAAAACCCATCGCATGATAAGTGCAATTTTACCCGACTTTTTGCTAGGAATGCAACAACGCCCTAAGCTTTTGAAATGATCTAACTATAAACCAGAGCTGAACTCTAATTAGTTGTATATGGACGGTTCTCTTGACAATTTAGAATATTTAGACTTATGAATTCAAAATATAATAAAATCAAATAACTACTGAAATTTTGTCCTGAAAGTCAAGAAGATCTTCATGTGTATTTGCTTGGGTTAAATCACCCGAAACGGTAGACTAATATTTGCCGAAGTGTTGACATATCGGACCGAGTGCAACTGACGGGGTTCAGTTGACGATAGCGTCAACTATGTTCATGCAAGTTTTACCATTAGTTCAAACAAATCATAGGTTTCCTACACTAGAAGCTTCGGTGATGCATCCTTAATTACAAGTATAAATGAGTTTTTTTATTATGAAACATGAATATACAAACAAATAATATATCACTCACACATCATTTACATAAACAAACACATGTGTAATCTTTTTGGAAAATAGGGACATATTTGATGATTTCAGAGATTAAAAACACTATCGGAGTATCACAACAATTCTCAGTTTTCACAGATCCCTGTACTCGACTATATTTACAAATATTCACTTTGCGCAATGAAATAATTCTAGGTATCAATTTGTCATAACTAATTCATCACACTTATATTCGTATTGAGAAATTTAGGTAGTTTCCCTCTGAAATGGAGTACAAGCAAAATTGTTCGTGTTTTTAATCTGTGATATACGGTCTCAAGTCCCTATTTTCCAAACGGATCACTCTTACATAATTCTTAAACATAAAAAAGTTCAAGTCCAACCATCACTAACACATATACAAAAAATGGAAATAAACCATCAGTGAACATAAAAAAAAACAATCGTCGTTCGTATAAAACATGCAAAATAAAAGCGTTTTCCACTCGCCGATTCACAGAGCGCACTAGCACACAGATCAAGTTGTTTCGCTGTTTCGTAACTAAGTTGTTCTGTATCTCAATCATCATTTCTTCATCATCGTTTATTGTATCCGGAGTATCTATGATTTCGGAAATTATTGTAATAATAGTAATAAACTTCAATGAGAAATTCATAATTATTCAAATTCCAAACATTTTCCCACATATTTGAGGTTATGTGTATCGCACCGATGTACAATCAAGTTCTGAAAACTTGAACTCTGATGATCGAGCGGGCATCTAGCAAGTTTGAAAGCCAGTGGAAATCATTTTTCGACAAGAGCTCTTGATTCTCTTGAAATTCTCAATGGACAACGAAAAACGCTCTCAGTGCCAAAAAAGTTCGAGCTAGTGCGACGAGTGGAAAACGCTATAAGTCAATAACGTGCTGTGGGTTCACTAATCATTTATTTCGATCAAAACACAAACTACACTGACTATTCTATGAGTAGCGGTGATGCGATAAGATGATGCAGGCCATTCGAATTCAGAGATCTCCGGATCTAATGAGGATGTGGGCCCTAAACCGGAACTCGTCCTTTTGGAGAATGTATCCTACAACTATGGCAAGAGCGATCAAAGTCACTCCTATAGTGTTCACTACGATAGCTTCTTCGCTAAGCGTTGCATAACGTGCTCTAGAGACGAAGCAAAACAAAAAATTAATATAAAAATGGAATAATTTAAAAAACAGGAGAATCTTCACGAGTTTTACCACTGACCTAACCGTTTTTTTTAAACGCCTTGACACGTGTTTTGCCACCAATGTTAGCATCTTCCAGGAGAAGATATGATTCAATTTTGTTCTGAAGATACTAACACGTGTCGAGGCATTTGAAAAGTCCGCTTGATAGGTGGTAAAACAGTTGAAAGTGATGGTAGGTACAAGTTTCATTCTTATTTTCCTGTAAATGACGAAACTGCAATAATATATAACGAGAGCCCGTGAACGTCAGACCTTCGTTATTTTATAAAAGCTGAAAGTTTTTCAGCGCATGCTCCCAACACAGGTGAGAACGATGGGCAACAATGAAGTTCAACAAGGAAATAGCGAGGGAAATAGCCACACTGCTCAAAGTGGAATGAAATGTTGAATGAACACAAAAAGCTCAGTCATATCCACACAATGTTCATGAAATGAACAACAATGGTAGACACTTATAATTTGACGAAATTAATTTGTTTTTTTTACACCTCTGCTTCCTGTAACCTGCCAAAGACACCATGAAACTTCATATTTGCCCATCGTTCTACCTGTGTTGGGAGCATGCGCTGAGAAACTTCAAGCTTTCATAAAATAACGAAGGTCTGATGGCGTTCATGGGCTTTTGGATTAGAAGGTTATTCAGTGGAAAGTACCATATTGGAGGATTTGTAGAAAAATAAGCTGAATATATCAAGAAAGTTCGCCATACGTGTAGGTTGAATGAGGAGGTGGAGTATACATTTCTCTACATTTTTTCCTGCCTTCCATAATTTTTTTCCGAAAATCGTGCGTCGTATCAAAATTCAAGGAACACTAAAAGTGCATACCTCGCCAATCTTCCAACTGATGAAATCATCAGGAAAAAGTTTCCAACGGAATGGAGCACGGAATCCATCCAAGCAATGTGCAAGAATACCATAATATGGTATATGAACGGGTATAAAATACTCCAGGAAACTGAAGTAGGAGTCTTTGGGTCTCGCATTCCAAACTGATGTGCTATAGTTGGCCAACGTTTTTCAAGCGAAAATCCACACCATAGAAAGGTGCAACGTAGACCGAAAGTACCAGAACAAGAAAATCACCATCTTTTTCGACAGCCCAGCAGTCTTCAAAGCGTTGAATGAACTCTTTCAACATACAGTCAAAGATTGTTTGGGAATGCCTAGACAATTGGAGTTGAGGGAAATGAACAAGCATGCATTCTGGCACGAAAAGAAGCATCAAATCGACTGATCGGATCAGAACCATTCTGCGGTATTGAAAATCTCTATTTCCAAGAAGAATTTGATACAGCTTAGGAAGCAATGAGAAAAACACACTGGTAATAGTGGTAATGAGTTCCAGGACTGCGTCAATTTCATCCGAGCAAGATTGAAGACAATGATTTACCTCAGCAAAATAAGTTTAAAGGCAATAACTGGATTTCTAATGGGGTAATTTTAGACTAGATGAACAGCTGAGGGAAGCCAGGCTTAGAGGACAGCATATATGCATATTCTGTGGGGAATATCCAGAAAACAAACTAACCACATCTTGATGGAGTAAAGATCGACTATACTGGGATCAAACCAACTGACTGTGGGAGAAATACCACGAACAGATTTCCTCAAAATCCTCAAATTCCTCAAAAAAGTGAAGCTTGAAGATAGAAAACCTGAGATAGCAGACAAATGATGGGGCACAATACCATCCCCACCATTCAATACTATATACAGGGTGGGTCACGGTAGATGGCACCTTAGACGTTTACGGAGAACGGGACATAAGATCATTCTGAAAATTTGGTTACTCAAGTAATCGCTCTTGATCTATCGATCTAAAATATTTTCAGTTCTGCGGCGTTGCCGCTTCTATCGAAAAGTAGCAACAACTTTGTTATTTTAAATGGAACACCCTGTATTTTATTGCATCTTCAGATTATCTCTGAAGAGCTGATTTCATCGATATATCACACTTGGGGTCTAGCGGAAATGATTACAGAGATATAGGGTGTGAAAAATCGACATTTTTCAACCTAAGGAATTTTTTTTGTCGAAATTATTCATTATTGGTCAAAACGGCTTACATGTCCCTACCTCAACTTTTGATTAACTATCTACTGATATTTAATTGGGACATATACCGGGTGATCAAGAATCTGAATTCTGCACCACCCTGTATTTGTTTCAATTAAATGTCAGTAGATAGTTGATCAAAAGTTGGGATAGGGACATGTGAGCCGTTTTGACCAATAATGAATAGTTTCGACAAAAAAAATTCCTAAAGTTGAAAAATGTCGATTTTTCACACCCAATATCTCTGTAATCATTTCCGCTAGACCCCAAGTGTGATACATCGATGAAATCAGCTCTTCAGAGATAATCTGAAGATGCAATAAAATACAGGGTGTTCCGTTTAAAATAACAAAGTTGTTGCTACTTTTCGATAGAAGCGGCAACGCCGCAGAGCTGAAAATATTTCAGATCGATAGATCAAGAGCAATTACTTGAGTAACCAAATTTTCAGAATGATCTTATGTCCCGTTCTCCGTAAACGTCTAAGGTGCCATCGACCGTGACCCACCCTGTATACCTTTTTCGTAACAAATTAGTGGTAGGTAATCGGTTCTGCCCCGACGCACCCAAACACCCTTATTACGGTAAATATACATTTACAGGAAAAATGCATATGAACTTTCTTCAAAATTGAACTTCTATTACAAACCTCTCAATGTATATATACATATGGTACTTTCTACTGAATGACCTTGTATAATAAGAATGATGCTACAGAGTGATTCACGCAGACCGTGCATTAGGATGTCCCTAAAAAATTTGGTTTGTTAAACAGTTTTCGAGATGACATTTTTTGTGAATTATAAGATGAAGCAATTTTTTAAAATCTGAGATGAGTTGATATGATTGGTTGTCTGATTTCTATCCGCACTATGTTAGAAAAAATGCAATGTTTCTATTTGAACTAAGAAAGTTGTGACTGACTTTTGGTACTATATCTCCCTTAATATTTCAGAAGAACAAATACTTGATCGATTAAAGCCATCTCAATAAGTACTTGGTTCAATAATTGAAGTTACGAAACTTGCACAATATATGTAAATCATCCTCTTCGTTTCGATTTTTTTCCATAATTGCGGTCGCTGGTGATATGGAATATAACGAATATTTCGGAACACCCTGTACATTGTGCACAAAGTGTCGATAAACTTATAAAAGCATAATATTATGGTTTCATTATAAGGGTATGATTGCGTAAATGAAAAATCTTATATTTATTTAGCCATAAATATGTGCTCATTGAGATGCTGAATATTAACGAGCTTAATCCGAGAACCTTGACTTTTAAGTTTATGTAACTCATTTGTGAATGAAAGTTGTACAAATGTACTTGCGCAATTCTTGCAATGTGCATTTTTACAGGGTGACTCCAAACTGATATGAAAAATAATGAAAATATAGTATCAACGTATAGGTATTATAAATGTCAGGTCATGTTGTATCAACTCATTCATAAAACTCTAGATTCAAAATTAAATTTAAAATAAGTGAAACATTATCGGGTGTTTCATTTTATTGAAATAAGAAAGTGAGCTTAGATTAAACCTGGACGCCCAGAAAACAATTTATTACGTCGAAAATGCATATTCATGTGCTGTACTTATACACTGAATATCATTTGTTTATCGGTACAGAGTCAAAAAAGTTATAGGGATGAGTCATTTTTGGGAAATACCCTGTAAATTAGTGTATATATAATTCTCTAAGTGGATATATTTGGATGAACTTTGCGCATATAGAAATTTGTTGTCAACAATAATTGTTTCCATTTATTTCAATGGAATAATGAGGCACTGTGATGTTTTTAGGATAGTAGTAATGATTCGAACATACGAATAAAAAAGCCATGCAGTTCGTAAACAGACGATGTTTCGTTCATTCCAAAATGCGAATGCAATAAAAAGTCCTTTCTACGAGATTCACAAATAAAAAAATTCTCTTCTAGTACTAGGCATCAATGTTTGGCAAATTGCAACTAAAAAGCCTTATGTAAATACATAATAAAAATCATATTTGGTTTTATGATTCCCACTGATTGAATATTTTGAGTTGAAATTTCTGCAAAATCGAAACATTAATAATTGATTCAAAGATTACTAATAGTTGGAGAGCAAGGAGACAAAAAAGATGACGATTTCATCAAACTTGTTATTGATAGGAATCGATTCATTCGTCATTGGCCATCATCAAACCGATCGTCTGCCGAGTCGATCTTGTGTCAAGTACTTGGGGGTGTATCAAGAAAGTGATGGTTTTATTATTTTAGTGAACGATTTTTTCTAATAAAATGTTGTTATGGGTGTTGAAGACAGCTATTATGGATCACAATTTTCTTTGACGATTTTTTCGGAAATATTTGAGTAGCAGCAGACGACTTGAAAAATGGTAAAAATTACATTTTTGCACGACGTGCGTAAAGTAGCACATTACCACTCGGTCTTGCGATAGGCTGAGTATTCGATATTTAATTAAAAGGAAACCATTGAATATCGAGATACGCCACTTTTTGAGATCATAGAGTACAAAGTCATTTGACGAAGTATCTCAAATTCCGATTTTTATGAAATGCGTCATTACGTGAGATGACCCACGAATTCATAAAGAAAAATTCATCACGGCAAATGATTTCCCCAATCATAACGATACTAGAAACGCATTGGCAAGCGATAAAATCGAAAACATATTCCAAGAAGACACTGTCAAAATGGCTATCATTTTGAAAGATTATAAACGATCAATCAGTGAGTGAATTGGCTAATGAAATCGTCAATACATTGAGCCTGCCTAATAGACGATTTTTGGTGGCTTTGTGTAAGTACATGGTGATTCACCATAAATGTCCCCCCCTCTAGCTCACTTATTCTTGAACCGATTTAAAAATTTGAAAAATCATCTTAAATGATTTTTCAGAAATTTTTTTCCTGTTACATCAGAAAATACAGGGTGCTCGGACCAAACGATCTACAGAGTACTACTTGATTTTTTCAAATGGAATACCCTGTATTTCATTGTATTTTTATATTCTTCCTAAAGAGCTTATTTCATCAATGCATCACACTTGGGGTCTAGCAGGAATGATTACAGAGATATAGAGTGTTCAAAATCGAGATTTTTCAACTTCAAGATTTTTTTTGTCGAAACTATTGCATTATTGGTCAAAACGGCTTCAATGTCCCTATCTCAACTTTTAATTTACTATCTACTGTCATTTAATTGGAACATACACAGTGTGATTCAAGATTCAGAATTCTGGTCACCCTGTATCTGTTTCAATTATTGAATGTCAGTAGATATTGAATCAAAAGTTGAGATACGGACATGAAAGCCGTTTTGACAGATAATGAATAGTTTCGTCACAGAAAAATCCTAAAAATGAAAAATCTCGATTTTGAACACGCTATATCTCTGTAATCATTTTTGCTAGAACCCAAGAGTGATACATTGATGTAATCAGCTCTTCAGGGAGAATCTAAAAATACAATGAAATACAGGGTGTTCCATATGAAAAAATCAAGTAGTACTCTGTAGATCGTTTGGTCCGGTATTTTCTGATGCAACGGGAAAAAAAATTCTGAAAAATCATTTTAGATGATTTTTCAAATTTTTAAATCGGTTCAAAAATAAGTGAGCTAGAGGGGGGGACATTTATGGTGAATCACCCTGTACAGATGTCACTCAAAATCAGAAAAAAATCCATGGTTACTTGGGTAGGTATGTATTTTTCAACTTCAATACTTTTGACATTGAAACTTTACTTTGGACACAATATTACTTTCAATCCTAGGAACTGGAAGCTTCACCAGCAATGTTGATGCTGTATTATTGAATTCGAATACTATTTTTTGTGCACTATTTCTACCAGGAATGATTCGCTGAAATTCTTAGTTTCTTCTTGTGAAAACATAAATTCACCCGCAGGAGGTCAAGTGCGATTTAACGCCCGCAAAACCAAGCCTTAAAGTGCTCACGCCCGTTTTTGCTAAATAGTTATTTATGTATCAAGATCGTATAAAGTAGGATTTTCTGGACCGCAGGCGTGTAAATTACTTCCGAATACATACAAAATTTTATGCACGACCGTTTTATACATTGATTTAATGTCAATATGGCGAATTTGTTGGTGATTTTGAATTCGAATTATGTATGCCACTGGCAAAGAAATATCGAATGGTAGTCTACCAGACATTACGGAAAAAACAGTAAAATCACTTTATCGTCTGTTCACCTAGTTTTCAGCCCGCTGGACTAATTTACTCCCCGCTGTACACAATTTTCGCCCTAGGGCTCTAAATTGTAACTTTGAGGCTTTTATGGACCGAAGCGTGTAAGTAAGAGAGAGTACGACAGTGTTGCTTAGCTATCTGCTGTGTTCACAATGTCTACATAATAATTGATGTCAAAAATGTTCTGACGATTTCTGTGACGCTACATATGTCACGTCTTGTAAGTCATGTCATATGTCAACATCAGGATTTTTCGTTTTTTATTTCAGCACCTTCGGTTCTGTCATTTATCAATACCACTTCATCACGATTACCTCACTCTGAGATACAAACTTCAATATATATCTGTACCGTTATTAGCAAGCATGTTTTACACTACCTAACAGGACCATATATATTTATATGGAGAATTTCTTGTCGAAAGTGCTACTCAACGCCCGCAAATGATGATGATGATGACCAGCGATGAAGTGCTATTTTAGGCCCGGTCGTGCAAAAAGTATATTTATTATTATTAAGCATTCCAGGGTAAATAAGTGATAGGAATACGTACCCCAGAGTGAACATAACCTTCTCCGTGAGACCTGTAACCGCAGCCGCGATGGCCAGCATGAAGGTGGTGAGGCCGAAGGAGGCGTGGATGGGCACCAGAGCGGCCCTAAAGCCGGCGGTTGCGCCCTCACAGCACAGAAGCACCAGGAAGCTGAAGAATCCGACGACGAACTGAAAAAAATGCATGGAAAAGTCATAATCAGCGCCGGAGATAACCCTATAGACCAATTTTGAACATAAAATCGTCCGCCATCTTGGTGCCGCCATTTTTTTTTGCCGGAGAAAGGAACAATAAGGATTCCCCCTTTTGATTTTCTGATTTAGGTACAGCACAAATCAGTCAGAAATGCAAGACAAACAGAAAAATCATGACAGAGAGTACCTATTTGAATGAATTGAGTGTTTGAAAGTATATCGACTGAACACTTCTAAGCATTATTAACCTAACAAAATGATAAGGAACATCGGCGGTGGTGCCTTCGCACCAGGAAGATGAAGAATCCGACGACGAACTTATAAAAAAATGCGTGGAAAAGTCATAATAATCTGCGCCGGAGATAACCCCATAGACCAATTTTGAATATAAACTCGTCCGCCATCTTGGTGCAGCCATTCTGTTCTTTTTACAGAGAAAAAACTAGGGTTCCCCCTTTCGAATTTCTGATTTAGGTACAGCACAAATCACTCAGAAATGCAAGACAAACATAGAAAAATCATGACAGAGATTACCTATTTGAATGAATATGAGTGTTGAAAGTATATCGACTAAACACTTCTAAGCATTATTAACCTAACAATTTGATGAGGGAGGAGAAAAATGCGTGGAGAAGTGATAATCTGTGCTCGAGATAACCCTCTGCAGATAAATTTCGAACACAAACTCGTCCGCCATCTTGGAGCCGACATGTAGTTTTGTTTTACTGAACAAATAAACTACTTATTTGTGTTTCAACTTAGAAGACAGCTTTGGCAACCACAGAGAACCGTTGACCTTCACTTTGATTGGTTGATAATGGAGGCAATATTAGACATGCCCAATATTATGACGTATGACATTACGTAAAAATTCAAGTTTAATATGTTTCAATAAATCCTGAGAATAAGCACGAACTATACAAAAGTGAAGTTCAATCATAGGAATGTTTCTGAATTAGGCGCCAAATATTTATTAATTCAGTGTGAACAATCGTTCGGAGGCAGCATGTCAGAAATGCAAGACAAACAAAGAAAAATCATGACAGAGAGAGTACCTATTTAAATATGTGTTTGCAATTTTAGAGAATTATAGGATTTGCCAGTGTTTGAACATGGGGAAAATTAGTTCGGCTGCGATATTTGAAACATTTTAAAGATAAGAAGTAGTTAAGGATAATATAAAGACTTGAAGAGTTTTTGGGCCCAGTACAACTGCCCAAGCAAAATAAGAAGGAGGTTTTTTTATGGTGTCACCAATTTTTTTTTACTTTTCCTTCATACACATGAACATCTCCCCACATTGATCACGGCTTAACAGCTCCCCCACCCTCTATAAAGGGCCTAGCCCTAGGAGATAGGTATCTGTGACGAACACCACACACATATCCACTCACAAACAAACAATAAATGACTTCAAAAAATGACTCGGGTTCAACCCCTGCGAGGCCTAACATTTTTCAAACTTTTTCTCACAAATAAGTTTTCGAAAAACATACTTCTCAGGAGAAAGGTTTATTTAGACGAGTTAGGTTAGTTTGTTTGAAAATATTAGTCTCCTTTTTCATGCAGAAACGATATTTTCCTTCTTCATGTTCCACTGCGGTCTTCTATATGAAAATAGGTAACCGCCGGCGGTTGTTTATGGAGGTGAATATGGGGTAGTCCCAACAGGACCTCCAGGGCCTCTGTTGGGACCAAGCTGTTTTCAGCTTGGTCCTGGGCCCCATTTTGCTAAGAAAGTCCTGCATACCCAAAAGGCAGCTGTGGCCTTCTTGAATTTGAAGTCCAGATGTTCTTTCCAGGTTAGTTTGGAATCTAGGGTCACCCCTAGTAAAGGTTTACCAAAGAGGGCCCCTCTTCCTAATGAAACGGACCATGACAGTTTTCTCAGGATTCACGCTGAGCCTCTGCACCTGTCACCATTCCATGCATATCTTACTAACCTCAGAGATATTTTGCCTATTCATCACTTTTCAGGCACCCTGTATATCAATTTATGAAACAAACATAGGTAGTATATATAGTAACGCGCTTGTATATTACAAGCAAATTTTCAATAACTAACTACACGTATTCCTGTACTCATAGGTAGGTATGTCGTTTTATATGTTAATGAGACCACTCCTCATTTCACCTGTTTCATTTATGGTCTTTTCATTGCTCGCTCTTTCACAGCTCCTGAGTGATTGAATAATTGATCCTGTTTAACATACTCCGTTGAGCGCAATACCATCATGAAACGTGAAATGAACATTTGAATCACCCGTTTAGAGTCAATTATTTTTATGAATAGATAATTCCACTGCTCAAAATATGTTACACCTACTGGTTCTTCCTGGCCTATGTATATCAGTAACCTAGATTAGGAACAATTCTTAAATTGCTTGATTCACTTAACACATTACAATCATGTGTGTTCACTGTTTGTCATGCATTAGGAACATAGGAACTGACATAGATAATAGTTGTTTGAACTTTTGAACATGTACAGGGTATCCCAATTTGGGCACTTTTGCGGGGTATCTCCCTTATCAGTAAAGATAGAGCATTGCGGTTTTCGCGACAGTGTGCTACTTTTTTATGAAATTAATAATGGCGCAAGCAGAATTGTGGTAGCTCTTCCGGTTGTCTAGATACAGGGTGGAATTGAAAAATATCACCCCCCGTGTCTCAGTTATCTTTGAACTTATCGAAGAAGTTAAAACTCGTTTTTATAGAGTTTTTCTCGTAGAATCCAGTGACGTAGTTATTTTTTTGCTAGCACCTTTTGTTTTTTAGTTATAGAGCAAACATATGTTTTTTTAAATGGAAAATAATTGTATACAATTATATATTTTTGGAAAGCCCACTTCATGCTCAATGTATATATGAAATAATATACAGGGTGTTCCATTTAAAAAAACATATGTTTGCTCCATAACTAAAAAACAAAAGGTGCTAGCAAAAAAATAACTACGCCACTGGATTCTACGAGAAAAACTCTATAAAAACAAGTTTTAACTTCTTCGATAAGTTCAAAGATAACTGAGACACGGAGGGTGCCTGAAAAGTGATATTTTTCAATTCCACCCTGTATCTCGACAACCGGAAGAGCTATCACAATTCTGCTTGCGCCATTATTAATTTCATAAAAAAGTAGCACACTGTCGCGAAAACCGCAATGCTCTATCTTTACTGATAAGGGAGATACCCCGCAAAAGTGCCCAAATTGGGATACCCTGTACTGTGAAGAATTATGTACAGTGATGCCCAATAAATTGGTAACGACTCTTGGGCGAATTGAAATATTTTTGTCTAAGCACATGTACTATTCATTGTCTAGAAACAAGCTGCCTCCCTCATTAGCATTTTATGACCTGCTTCGCGCTGTAAAGGTATTATATAGGGTATACCCAGCAGTATACCCAGAGGTGTTATAATTATTATTCAAACTTGAAAAATAGCAATGACATAGTTCTTTCTTGGCAACTACAATGAGATAAATAGGAATTGATCTGGACTGCTTCACAATGATTCAGTTTTGATGAGAACGATATAATATTATCATAACAAGAATCCAATCTTGAAATAAAGGGATTTAAGAATGTGTAAATTTCAACAATCCACATCCACAATTGATTAATCAAACCTCTTAGCTCTCGAGCTATATAGGGCGTTGGAATTTTCAGGCAAAAATTATTTCATTATAATAATTTGTCATTATCCAGTAATGCCATAGTATACTACATTTTCTGATGAAGTATTCAAAAATAATGAATCGGTTTTTGGGGCACCTTGTGTTTTAAGATAATGAAAATAGGTACCGGTATGTTTTAAATGATCCTGCTGCAAAATCCATCGATAGTTTTAGTGAAAAACTGTCTCATAGTACTTCTTGAAATTTGGGTCAATGAAATTGGTCACCGTTGGCCATGAAAACAGTTCAAGAATGAAATCATTTTCTGGTTAAATGGGCATTTTGATTACCTATCCAACAAATACATTGTTCTCAGATTCTATCATATTATTATAGTAACAGGGGTGGTAAGTTCTTGCAGTGGACACACTGTATATACAAATTTGAATTGAATGAATCTCTATCTGGCAATGAAATTCCAATCAAAATGTTCAAATGTCACGGTTGAAAATAATACATTTTAAAAAAATATCAAAGGTGAACGCTTCAAAATATGAATTGAAAAATGTATCACGGTTTATATCATAGAATAATGAAGATGAGTCGAGATTATGAAAAAATGTGTGATAGTCCATTATGAATATGGAAATATTACTTACTCCAGGTTCAATTGAAAGTGCTACGCTGCGGTCGAATACTGTCAGTATTTAGTATAGGAAGTTGAGGATACACTAGAGTATACAATATCTTTTCTCAATCGATTTGGCATAGATTGAATCACAAACCACAAATCTCTATGAATTAGAGTTAAGCTTTCGAAGGGATTGGTCTACAAGTGTTTGTTAATTTCCAGGAAGTATCAAGCGACAGATCGACGTATTATTTTTTCACGAATTCAAGTATTCATGGCGAATTTCCACCAAACAGACACGTCGAGTCGCTGTTTTGTTTCCAAAAATGGAAACTCCAACAAAACCGACAAAGCAGCAACATATCAGAAACGTTGTTGCAACTGAACGGACTCAAACAGATTTCTAGTTCCATTTAAGTTTTCACTCATTTTCACTGGGCAGATTTCTCCATCACATTTTGGGGTGGAGGGTTCATTATGAATTCCCTGAAAAAGAACATGACCGGCTCCCGATTTTTAAATGTTTTTTATAGTTCCGTCTTTCGCGTTGGTACGGAGACAATATGATCTTTTCGGGTGTAGTTGTGTTGAATGAGGAACCAATTTCTTTGTACTATAGATTAGAGTCGTTATGCTTGTACGCATCCATTTTTGCATTTCGGTTATCATAGCCCATGTTTTTGCTGCGGGGTTCCATAAATTAGCATGGTCGAGGTAAGCTTCAATCAAAATGCCGACCTCTTCTGTTTTGCACTTTTTATTTTTTTAGTCATATTCTGAAAGAGATTGGTAGGTATATATTCAAATGCATAATGAATAAATAAATAGATAGACTAACCAAAAACACACAATGTGCACAAACTGCAAACTGCAAAAAACAAGATACGTGTCGAGACCTATTTTTCCCCAGCCGACTGTGTCCGTAGTCGTACAAAAACCCTTTTTCCCTTTCAAGTTACCGCCTTCGACTGGGACTCCGAAAACAACAAAAACTGTCGCCGGCGACTCCTGTTTTCAAAATGTTTCTAAAATGTCTCTGAAAAGTAGTAAATTTGTTGATATCGACAAGAAATTCTTTCTTGTTGCTGTTTTGTCTGTTTGGTGTAGATCCAATATTATAGACAAATAGATCTCGGAAACTACAAATTGATATCAAATAGAGATGAAGAGTTGTAGTAATTAAACATGCACGGTTCATATAGAACGAATTGAATATAGTTTTATTATAATTTCAATGGTATATACATGCATACGATATTTCATAAATATAATATAGGTTCGTACGTTCCAAGAGATGATAAAATTACGTTTCGTTACGAATTTTTGATTTTAATTCTACGACAGCATCCTACTCACGTTTGATATTTTGATTATCATTTATTGAAATGAATATAATCATAAACACATTCTCCTCGGACAACATTCCTAATGAGATTTGTTGATTTTTGCTAGAATTTACAAACCTAATTATAGTGTGTGCAGTTGGAAACCGCAAAAACATCGTATTTTTCGGAGCGATGACCGCTCAGAAAATAAAATAAGTATGGTAGGTTTATAGTGACAAAAGAAAATGGCTATATTTATGAGGAATAATCGACTATAAGAAAATTCTGCATCACAAACATCTTATAGGTTATTCGAATTTGGTATTTTCATAATACTATATACTATTCCAATTGTTTCCTCACTTGAACTGGTACAAAAATAGTCGAAATATCAATTATTAATTATTATTTATGATCCCAAAACTATCAACTTCTGTGATATAAAAATATATATCATACTTTCTCTACATTCAACGTAAAATCCAAGAATGCAATAATATTTCAGGTGCCCCTATAGAAAAAAAAATTAACTCATTTGTCGCAGCGCTCTTTTGAGACACTCCATATGAATGAATCTTAAACCATTGAATAGATTGAATCAATCCCCACAGCTTATGCATTCAACAGTTTTTGTAATACGTAAAATAAAGAAGTTACAAGGAGGGCGACCCCTACTATATACATATTACTTATATGAGACATTTAATAAATTTGTGTTATCTAGATTGAGTGAATTTGTGATATATTTCCTCGTTTTTTCCATCAAGAATGAATCTAATACGAGCAGTAAAGCCCATATAAGAAATGGCATTATGAAAAATATTGCGAATGACTGAGTGACAATGACAAACTATCAATAAACGCCTTGAATGAAGGTAGCAGACAAATTGTTCATACAGATTGTCCAGAAATTACACTCAATACTATAGTGATTTCAAAAATGGAAAAAATAATCTAGTAATTGATCTAGAACTTTCACTCCAATCAGAAAAGAATATTAATAAGCCGGGTGATTGATTAGTGTGATAAAGTGCAGTATCTCCTATGTCTTGATGTCTTGAATCATTCACAGTATAACAGGGTGACAGGACACTGTTCTGAATCGAAGAAATATTTTTGTGAATATAGGAGATAAGAGAAACTCAACTTCATCAAACTAATCAATCACCCTGTACTCCAAATTTATCTGCACGGTCTATCGAAGCCTAAGTATTATACTTAAAAATTAGAATTTCCGGAAGTAGATAATCGCGTTACAAGATAATAGGGTGTATACTGTTTTCTTATCGCGCATGCTGATGAGAATTAGTTCTTATTCCATCAATAGAAATACCATCGAAGCCAGAGATACTCTAGCGATGTGAATATTTACCCCAAATCTTAGAAAATATTCAGAGATACACCAGACTATCTCGTACCACAAACCACAATGAGAAATTAGTTATGGAAACAGCGGGCGGTTGGAATAGATATTAGTCCGGGCGCATAAACCGAAATTTTTAAAGGATTTTCACACGAGTCGTTACCAATTTAATGAGCTCCACTGTACTTAGGAACTAATAAGTAGGTTAGATACAGCATATATAAAATCACTCTAAGTCCGTATGCCACGGGCTAGTTTTACATCTATTTTCTGAATGAGAATTTGTATTCAGAGTTTACTGCACAGTGTATTACAGAAAGAGAGAGCCTGAATGCAAAATTGGATGAAAAATAGAATATGTCCTATTTTTCATTCATTGCTTGGGCATAACGCCGCTATTTATCCTTCGAATTGTTTGGTTTGTTGTGAAGTGAGGAACAATTTTTTGGGGTTATGGTAATGTCACTTTGTTGGTATTCTGATTTAAATTACAAATAAATAATATATGTCCACTGATTGATTTTACTGTTATCTCAAATTTAGATAACATCAGTTCTATAATGGTTTGGTCTTCGGAGCATATGTTGGTGTTTTAATTATTGAAGAATACCAAGAACATCCTTGTTTGTTTGCAACCTTGTTTGCAATCGAACACCCAGAAACGCTCGAGTAGACTCTTTGCCTTGCTTTGACCATTGTCGATCTAAATGAAAACCTAGTAGGCGACCTAGTACGCGAGGAGGTACAATATTGTCTGTTCTTTGAATCAAAATCTGTCTGCCTGTCAAGTGGCGTTGGCATTCTGAAAATGGAAAAAGCTCATTTGTTTCTGTCAAAATAGACCATATTAGGTTGATATTCTCTTCTTCTATTTTTCTCCAATATGTACTCAACCACAGACGTGCTTTCCATCATTGACGTGATATTTGATAGGAAGACGATGGAGAAGATTCATGTAATCATAAAATTATTTTCTGACAGTTGTCATTAACTTATAACTTCGTCTTTGTGGATGTGTTGAACTTTGATTTCCTTTCTTGGAAATTACAATTATACCTATACCTAATCATTTCTTCTAGTATTGGTTTACTATCAGAGTTTGTTGATTGGTTTGTGAGTGCGATTGTGTTATTTTGTAATGTCATCTGAAAACTGCGCACTCCAGGAGGTGAAGGTGTAATTGAATTATCAAGACATGGTTTCCCCAATCCCCACTGTTGTGAATTTGAGCCTCAAATCCTGAGGCGTCAATGGGTTCACGCCATATTCATTGGATATCAAGGTGAACTTTTTTTCTTGAATCACATAATATTTGGAACTTAATGATATTTATATTTCAGGAATGTGAGTTTTTGAAGTAAGCGAACATGATACTATATGTTTCCAACATTTTAAGGAAACTGTTTCTTGCCAATGAAGAATAGGAAACGGTTTTGGAAAGAGAGTACGGTCCCAAGTTTGTTCAAGGTAGAAATATATGAATAAAATGGTATTTAACAAACTTGTACCTATACTAACTAACTAATTATTAGTTTCGGTATGAAATTCACCAAGAACTTGACTTTGGTTCCTCTAAAAGTTGTTCCATAGTCAAAAGTCATTAAATTCATTTCAGAATGGTACAGGACATTGAAACTAGGGACAATATTTTTATATTTTCAGACTCGGCAATGTTGTTTGGAATATGATGCTGAAGAGGAATTCCTGCCTTAAGGAACAGGACCTGATGACGATGAAGAAGCATCTGAGGAGGAAACGGGCATTTGAACAGATATTATAGAATGATAATAAATAATAATAAAGTTCATTCAAAATGTTGACTTAAATATAAATTAAAAAGATACATATTGGTATTGAATATTCCTGTGGTTTAATTTGTGCCAATAATAGACACATCTTCTCATATTTAGTGAAGTTCGTAGCTTCAATAAGATGATTTAATAAAAAATAATCATTGTTTTACTTCAAAAATACTTCACCTATATACAATATTTGTACAATATATATAGTGTTTTCAAACTTATCTGCCAATACATCTGTACAACAATAAACAGGGTATCAGAAGAGAACAAACTATATAGTAGAATAAAAATTGAAATAATTCTTCATAATTATGTACAGGGTATCCCAATTTGGGCACTTTTGCGGGGTATCTCCCTTATCAGTAAAGATAGAGCATTGCGGTTTTCGCGACAGTGTGCTACTTTTTTATGAAATTAATAATGGCGCAAGCAGAATTGTGGTAGCTCTTCCGGTTGTCTAGATACAGGGTGGAATTGAAAAATATCACCCCCCGTGTCTCAGTTATCTTTGAACTTATCGAAGAAGGTAAAACTTGTTTTTATAGAGTTTTTCTCGTAGAATCCAGTGGCGTAGTTATTTTTTTGCTAGCACCTTTTGTTTTTTAGTTATGGAGCAAACATATGTTTTTTCAAATGGAAAATAATTGTATACAATTATATATTTTTGGAAAGCCCACTTCATGCTCAATGTATATATGAAATGATATACAGGGTGTTCCATTTAAAAAAACATATATTTGCTCCATAACTAAAAAACAAAAGGTGCTAACAAAAAAATAACTACGCCACTGGATTCTACGAGAAAAACTCTATAAAAACAAGTTTTAACTTCTTCGATAAGTTCAAAGGTAACTGAGAGACGGAGGGTGCCTGAAAAGTGATATTTTTCAATTTCACCCTGTATCTCGACAACCGGAAGAGCTATTACAATTCTGCTTGCGCCATTATTAATTTCATAAAAAAGTAGCACACTGTCGCGAAAACCGCAATGCTCTATCTTTACTGATAAGGGAGATACCCCGCAAAAGTGCCCAAATTGGGATACCCTGTACAATTTATTAAAAAAATTAAATTGTATTGCCATTCATACAATACATACAAGTTATATTCCAATAAAAAATTCTAAATATCCCAGCATCTTGACAAAGAACCCTGAACAATAGAATACCATATATCTGAGGATGATTCCTATACAATCTTGAAATCACTTTACTCTAGTGAAATTCTGAGTGGCTCACTACGAAAATGGTCCTGAGTGTGCTGGAGTGGAATATCACATGTTCCTCATCATCTAATTGATTGCTTGAAAAATGGATAAATTGAATATACATTGGGGTGTGTATAATTTGTAGCCTAGAATGAAATGCCTGGCTATTTCCAGCAAACAAATCGTTGTTCTTACTGCTTATCTGGATTCAGCTCATCGAACTACAGGATGAAAAGTTTCTGATTTTATTCACTGCCCCATTTTCTTGTGTGTTTTTTCATAAAATCTTGTGAACTGGATATTTTTGCAGCTCGAATTTCAAGGAGGTACCTATCTATAAAAAATATAATGATATTTTGTGTTTGGAGCAGAATATCCATGAGACATTGATGAAATAACCAGATTGAGTCTAACCTTAGTGCTTCTATATATTTATTTCAGATGGTAAATTTTCCATTCTGTTCTGGAACATCATCATCCTTCTGGTAGGTACATTCCTTCTGAACATTACTCACATAATGATTTCTAATGTGATACTTCCACATCACTCATAGTTTTCCGTTTTTCAACTGAAAAGCTATTAATGTAAGTACTCTTCGCTGTAGGTAGGTACCTGAAATTTTCAAGTATATAGTGATTCCGATGTGTACATGGTTTACATCACTAAAGACATGTTTTCACTGCAAATAATGGAATTTCACGAATTATAGAGTAACTTATCAAAAATATAGAAGGAAAAAAGCAGCCCCTACCTTTCTGCTTGGCTTGCATGTCGAAAAAGTGTAATAGCACTATTGAGTTTCCGAAGTTTCCACAGTTCCAACTTAAATTCAAGTTGCATCATGAATCATACTAATACAGCATTGCCTAAACATCTTCCTGCTTCCATTCAAGTATAGGTAGATGGTTTTCATACTTGATAATATCCTTCGTGATAATGTTTCATTTTCGGGATTCCACATGACAGATTTTTATTTACAAACTTGACAGGACCATGAAAAATGTTACGGTTAGGTCTGAGAAATGAATAACTTAGTTTACTTGGTTCACATTGATGTCTCTGTACTACTGAACGCCTTCATTTATTTTTTCAAAGAACAGACAATATTATGCTCTCGCCTACTAACTACCTAACTAGGTTTCCATTTAGATCGACAATGCTTTGACAAAGATAAAATTCAGTATCAACATCATTTCTGCTGAAATACATTATCGCATATTTGTATATTTTTCAGTTTATTTTGTCCAGAACAAAAGTGAACTGATCATCATTCATTCCTATGGAATTTGTAGATACTTATATGATACAGGGTTTCCAGGAAGGTCTCCATTTTTTACCATATTCAGAACTCCTAGCCCACGGATGTTTCTTCTTTGGAGGCACGAGACAATTTTTTTATATTTTTCATAACACCCACTTTTGCAGAACTGCAGACAGATATTTTTCAAGAGAAACTACTACTTATACCATTCTTCAATTCTGAATATCTTCTTCCAAAAATATATTTTGAGGTTACTATACACGCACAAAACCGGCATGTGCATCTGCATTTCATAACATGCGCATGCAGAATTTTCCCACAGAAAATGATTCAGATTAATCTGAATGTTTTATTGTGTTCAATAATGATCCATTTTATGAATGAAAAACTGGTCCGTGTCGTACGGACTTGAGTATGCCACAGATTCTTGTATGGAGTAAGGAATAAGATCGTATATAATAGAGGTGTTCTAGGAATTATAGCTACAGCTTCAGTGCGCAATTGGCCATTACTTCAGAAGATGAAATGGTTGTTCGTTTTTGATTTCAAGAATTCATAGCATTCACTGTCTGGAATACTTTGAACCTCATAAACCGTTTTTGAGTAAAAATACTAATAGCATTATTTCAGATTAAGCCTCTCGTGCATAATCGAAAAATTTGAAAATGATCTTGAAAATCATTAAACGATTCAAACTTCTTGATTTTGATTAAAAAAAGCCAAAAGACTAAATGTCCACTCTAGTGGACGTTATGCATTTTTCAACAAACTTGGCACAATTTGACCGGTTTGCTGAAAAAATATCGAAGAAAATTCTGATGAATATTTCTTCGATTCCGTCCTGGAACACTACCTACTTCTACATTCGACCAAGAGTATTCAGATAATTTTTTTGCATTGATATAGCAGCAGAGAGTTGGGAAAAGGTATTATCCAATAAAAAAAATCAGGACCGGCCTTGGTTTCTGAAAAGAAATATAAAACGATTATAATTTCGGAATCCTCCAGGATTTCGAATATTGTTTGGAATTTTTTCGAACAACCAACCACTTCATCAAAAAGAACAGTCTGGAAACGAAAAGTAAAATAATCAGATTATGAAATGCATGGCGTCCACTAGGTTGGACATATACAGTTTTTCCGATTTTAAATTAGTGCAAATATGATTCAACATATAGAATGACCCCTGATATCTTTTTCAGAAGGTGCTAACTCTGGAGATATGCCAAAATATGTCTAATATTGCCCACCATGAATAGTTTTTGATGAAACATGGAATATTTCCATTATTTATAACTACTTATTTCTCCTGATGTCCACTGTAGTAGGCATTATGCATGAGAGGGTTAATGAAAGTTGATCTCTGTTTGTGTTTCGTTCATTCAAGACATAGCTAATCTAATAGTACTTGACTATACTCTAGATGGTGGTGCCTTATTCGAAAGTTTTATTTTATTTATTCTTTTTTTTTTCACAGACGATAAGATTTCAACAAAATTTTCAAACACACAACATGTTTCACTAACATATTTCGGATCATCAACTGAAAAATTCGCTTCATTTCTACATAAACAAGACTCAAAAGTAGCATATAGAACAAATGACACGTTGGGAAGGTTCATCAAAAATAAATAATGAAGACAAAACTTCTAAATTCTAAGAAACAGGGGTATACAAACTCAACTGTGGATCTTATCCTAAGGTATATATCGGTCAGACAGGTCGTACGTTTAATCAGCGCATTCATGAACGTAAGATGGATTTTTTGAAACAGAAAACAAATTCAACATATACGCCAACCATATATTGAAAGAAAACCATAGTTTTGATGATAATTCCGAAATTCTACGCGTAGAAAATGAAGGAATGAATCTCAATCATTTTGAATCATTAAAAATCAACAAACTCAAAAATTCTAATATTATACTTAACGATCAATTAGACCTCAATACTTAATCACTGTTAAATTTTGTTGAGTGTTCTTAGTAGGTAATAATATTTGCTATCAACCCTTTCAAGTTAATCCGGTACATCGTATTCTAACGTAGATATTGTACCTAATTCCCGAAAATGAAGGTTTATCGAACCTGTCCACCGGTAATTAATCCTTCAGGTTGGGAAAGTAGAATATTCAAAAGTTAATCCAAGCCAAGGTAAGTTTAGTTCATTGTACCAGTATATCACCTGACGAAGCTACTATGTGTTAGCGAAACATGTCGTGTGTTTGTGAATTTGGTGGAAATTTTATCGTTTGTGAAGTTTTTACATTTGCCATGGATTTCCATCGAGTAACGGCCGAGTCAGTTCGTTGAAGGGGACACTTTCATTAGCATCAGAACGATAGCCGATATTGTATTTCATACACGGTCATCATTGTACGAATTATTCTGAGTGAATTGATGTGTTCGAGGAGTTAGAATCTTACCATATAATGATTAAAGAAACATCTGCTGCACAATTATTCTGATCAATACACAGAGAAAAACGGTCCAGGTACACAAGTACACTTGAGTAAAATTTAATACCCACAATAATATCAATGAACTTTTGTACCATTACGATAGGTGAATTTTTTTTTCTGATATCGACTTCCAGTGGCAGGTTAACTATGCTCCTGGAACAGGCCATTTTTCTTGTGCCTGATTAATTTTTATCGATGTGTTTAATACTCAGTACACAACAATCCACCTAATATTAATTTAATTGTCCCTCAATTATTGTTTTCTATGAGTGGAAGTAATAATTCTGCCATTATTACCAGTTTAATAACAACAGGTAACAGTTCACTTGATTTCTCTGTTTCGTCATCATTCGGCTAGTTTCGAATACCCACGGTTACGCCACGAGATGACTGCGCAACTCTTCTGCACTTCATTCCATTTATGAACTCAGTCTGTATCTGTATACTAAGAAGATGTACGTATGTATCCTAGCCGTGTTTGTGAACACTTATGCGTGCCTTTTTCTATTCTAAAACATTTGTGTTAACTTACATTAAGTGATTGTGACTATTCCGAAAACATTTCTCCCAGTGAAATTATCCCTATGGGGCGACTAGCCCCAGGTCGAAAGTTGAAAAATAGAAGCAGCATAAGCAGTTCCTCGACGACACTTTGAAACAGCAGGGTTCGGCGAAGTTTACGCAAAACTTTCTTGGTGAGTAATATACCATTCCTTTTTTTCCGTGCATGAAGAAATCTTCTTGGGTACACACGTTTTTTAGTGATATGTTTTTCTCCTTCTGAAAATGATTCTAAGCCCTCTAGTTCCTTATGTTGGTTGATCATTTACAATTAATTGTTACATCTGACAGTATATGTCCATTTTATTCGTGGTTCGGGCCATTTATTTTTCATTTGAAGAGGTTATATATTGAAAATTACTCCTATTCTGGTTGTGGCTTCTCAATATTTTTAACGAGTGTGCTCTATGGTGTCAAAATTTCAGTAGGAAGTCAGTTGTTAAGTAGTTCAAATTTTGTTGAAGATTGAAAAAATATATAATCTCAGAAAAATAAATGATCTGACCTCAAGTTATTACCGAAACAGGGGAGTTTTTATGGTTATTTTTCACAAAAGCCAAGAAATAAATTGGGAATTATCAAAATGAAAAGACTCTCTACTGTGAATTTTTGCAAAAAATCTTATTTCTCATAGAAGGTACACGGGAAAAAATTTCAGCTAACGGTTCTTGATTTTTCTCATTCGGTGTCCTTGGATTTGAGTCAAAGTGAAGTTTTATGAAGAATGGCCTTACTTGGATAGGTTCACGGGACGTTCGCTACCTGTTAACAGTTTATTCTTCCAATGAATCTCTTGAAATAGGATTATTTGTTTGAATTGTTGAAAAAATAATAGGAGAAATTCAACATATATTATATAGAGGAATTTTCAAATTTCAGGGTGCTGATGGTAATGATGTACCCGATTAGAACTTGATGTCAGTTGATCTAAATTCAAGTGGACCTAGTATCCCCGCGGCCCGCAGATACTCCATCAACGTCTGGAATATATTTGTATATGAGTCAGTTCGACAACTATTGTACATTGAAAATAATTATTTCAAGTTCATTTTTTCATGTAGTTTGTTATGAAATTACAAATGACTAGAATATATCAAATAATGTACCTATATTTTGTATCAATGTTTTTTCTCTTCTATAGAATCACCATCCTCATTGTGTGATACCTTGAAAATATAAAACATGTCTTGCTCCAATATTCAACAATAAGCACATATCCATCCAAATTGAACTATATGTAACAGCTTTCAAAAAGTTGATTCTGTAATGTTGATAAATGATGAATAGTTAACCAGAAACCTAATGATTTGATTTTTCGCATTCATCATTTTTTGTTTTACAGGAATAAATCTATATGCGGGTGGGTCTGCATCATCTGAAAAAGTAGACCAGAAATGATCATTCCGATTCATGATTTTTTATGTTTTTGACGGGTGCACTTGATACTCGTAGACAATATCTTTATGATGTTTCCTATATCCAGGCCATTAAAAATCAGGAATCAGAATAATGATCGTTTCTGGACTCCTTTTTCAGGTATTCACATTGCACATCGCCAATATTTCAATTAAATTGCACATCTGAGATAATTGAATTATGTTCCAGAGACGAGTTATTTATGATCGAAGGACAACTAAATAATGTTTCTGTAATAATTGTATTCTTCAGTGGTAGTAATTAAACGATGTACCCAACATCAGGTAGATATATCTCAGAGAATATCACCTATTTTTCTGCAACAGCATGCTTTTTTACCTGTGGCAACTATATAGTATTGCAAATTTATTAAACTGTTGAATAACTATCATCGAAGTATGAACCTACAACAGGTGAAGAAGTCTCTAAGATAATATAGCAATGTTTCAAAGGGGATTATTTGATGTTCAATGGTAATTAAACTGTCTAATCAATGTTATCCAACACTTTAATAATCCTGAGTTGATTTTAAATTTATTTATTTATTAACGATCAATGAACTATATAATTGAGTGTCTGTTGCAGGTATACCGATTCAGGAAAAATATTTTATCTACCACTATCATACTGTATATCTGTCCCATATAGTATTCAAGTTTTTAACTGTGACTATTAAATGTTTAATAACCATTATTGAAGTTTTTTCTCTGTGTATGGAGTGTGCTTAGTTTTATCTTCGAAAGGATCTAAGTAAGAGTGTTTTAGTTTCGTTACTACTATTAATTGCAAAATGAGAAGCACTTATGGGATTACAATAATTATTGAACTCAACAAGTTGTCTAAGCTTGAAATGATTTAGTTGAAGAAAAAAACGATGTTCTTGACTTTGAATATTGCGATTGCAGGTGATAATTGGGAACGGATTTCGAACCGAACCCACCTGTTCCGTATCATGGATTATAATGTAATTACCAATGCAATGTAGTAGTAAGAGACATAATTTGAAACTTATTAGCGGGAATTATTAAATTTCAGCCATTACTCTAATTAGTCTTGTTGTGGACAATAAAATGCTTCATGAGAGTAATTCGAGATACTTCATAAAACATTTATAAACTTATATGATTATAACCTCTTATTACAGAAAAATAATATACCGTGATAATTGACATTACTGCTTAAGACGTCGGATCATATCGTATTATAATGAGTGCTATTAGCTCATTTCATTCTGTATTCTTGCATCCATATATGAAATCAGAGTGATGATGGAAGCAAAAAAACTACCTAAAATATACAGTATACCTACTGAATGAATTCGTATTTAGCCAAACTATTATTATTATTATTATCCATTTCTGAGGAATCTCCTGGAATAGGTCGATTCTCAATCTGAATTTTCCACTTTTGGAGCGCACGAAAGGAAATTCTTATGATGTTCGGAGTACATCGTGAATAGGAAGAGGAGGTATATAGGTGTTGGAATTTTTATTGAACTTTCGCAGGTCATAAGTTCTTGGGAATACTACCATTGGCAAAGAATTCCTAAGCTTTGCTGTTCTATATACAGGTTGATCCAAGTATGAGTATAATAATTATGTCCGCGACAATTTTTCCAAATACAAAACCATATTGTATAATATATTAAATTATACAGTTTTCGGAATTCCCGTATCACACATAGATGTTCTATACATGGTCACGCGACCACAACCAATTTAATGCCAAAAAGTAGTAAAAGACGTACCTTTTCATCTAATTTGTACCCGATCTCGCTAGCTGCTTGTACCGTTCAGAAATTATATGAAGGGAAGGGCTTTTCCTCACTGTATGTAACGATTCGATATACAACCTGTATCATATTTTCATGTTCATCTAGTATTCCTGATGATAATATACGCATATTCCTCTGGACCTTGTAGGCAAGCCGGACTATAGTCCATCAACCCATCATTCTACAGGGTTTATCTAAATAACACCGAGAAAATTCAAGTTGTGATTCATTTTGGTTCTTTGGGATTTTCTCTCCTCGTTTCTATAAAATAAAAGTATTCGTATTATTTCAATATATTTGTAAAGGGACAAATCAGATGATTTGCCCCAAAATGTCACTGCGTTTAACAAATTTTTCTATCAGGGAGTCTAAAAGAAAAATCCAGTGACATTTTGGGGCAAATCATCTGATTTGTCCCTCTACAAATATATTGAAATAATACGAATACTTTTATTTTATAGAAACGAGGAGAGAAAATCCCAAAGAACCAAGTAAAATGAATGTACCACCTCCTCGATTAACCTACAGACAGTATTTAAGGTGTGATTCCTTGTGATATTCTAGCAAATAAAGTTCAGATAGACATGTGTCCCAACTTGCTCCATTTTTGAGATACAGGATGTTGAAGTTGGAAGTATTAATTGTTTTTATTTATAACCCCCTGTATTAGCTTTCATGGTGCCATAATTCAGTACGGTTGGAGACTGAGAATGTCCGAAAACTAAATGATTCTAATTGGGGTTATTAAGTAATCTCAATGGAAGTCTTGAAAACACGCCTACATCAAAATTTCGAGTCAAATCGAATGTTTATTGTTTCCTCAAGAATTAAGCTAGATACAAAAAAAAAACACAAAGGATAAAAAAGTTGTTATTTCAATAGTTCAATCTAATAAAAATATGAAACTCAGAAAAACCGGTGGCGTACAATGACATTCACCATGAATATCGATAAATTCACCCAATGTGACGCCACTGGAAATAATATTCCGAATCTAATTGCACCAGAAGAAGCCTCATATCACTACTAACAAAACCACAACGTTTTATTGAAATTGTTGAAAAGACAACTGAGTAATGAATAAAAAAACGATTTTTCATGGACATAATAATACCCTGTATCTCGAAAACGAAGCAAGTTAGGACACATGTTTATATGAACTTTATTTTCTTAAATACCACAAGGAATCACCACTTGAATTTTTTCGGTGTTATTTAGATACACCCTGTATATACCTCACGGAGTCAGTGAGTATTCGAGGTTTCACGTAAGTTTACCTGTATGGCGAACAATCCCATGGTAACCAGCCCTATCCAACTGTGCAGCGAATAGAAGTTCGGTATCGCAGGCTGTTTGAGGTTATGGGAATCCAGGACGGCCAGGAATCCAACGGCGACGCAGGGAATAGCCAGGGCGTGAAACACCGTGTGCAGGAGTTTCACGTATATCCGTCTGCAGCATCTGCATATCCGGTAGAGTAGAATCGCTGGAAAAAATATTCGATGTTGGTTATTATCATCATGATGGAAGGAATATCGATAAGACTGATTTAAGCAATAACTGTTGCTTATCCTTTGCACTTTTTCATGGTTCTGATGGCCCAAAGCCTGAAATACGTGTTCTCCTAGTTATTCTGTTATGCATAATCTGATTTTGTTTTTGTAGCAAATGGAAGCGAGTTCCTGTTGATGTGAAGAAGCTAATAATTTTTCAAGACAGACAGACAGACAGACAGACAGACAGACAGACCGACAGACAGACAGACAGACAGACAGACAGACAGACAGACAGACAGACAGACAGACAGACAGACAGACAGACAGACAGACAGACAGACAGACAGACAGACAGACAGACAGACAGACAGACAGACAGACAGACAGACAGACAGACAGACAGACAGACAGACAGACAGACAGACAGACAGACAGACAGACAGACAGACAGACAGACAGACAGACAGACAGACAGACAGACAGACAGACAGACAGACAGACAGACAGACAGACAGACAGACAGACAGACAGACAGACAGACAGACAGACAGACAGACAGACAGACAGACAGACAGACAGACAGACAGACAGACAGACAGACAGACAGACAGACAGACAGACAGACAGACAGACAGACAGACAGACAGACAGACAGACAGACAGACAGACAGACAGACAGACAGACAGACAGACAGACAGACAGACAGACAGACAGACAGACAGACAGACAGACTAGGCCATATATTTAAGATCTGGGGTAGTAGAAGTGAATTTGAATCAAGCTGCACACATACAGTCAATAACATATCCATATTGAATACAAATAAATGAAAAATCGTGACATTCATTCATATAATCCTACCAGTAACATTCAACTATGTACTAGATGGTGAAAGTTCAACGCGGATCACGGAATCAAAGGATCTAGGGGTTCCGTTTAATCAAAAAAAAGGTGCAGCATCTGCACTTTTTGGTCCTGAGCCTTTTCGTGGGATGAGCAAATGTCACCTAAAGGGATAACTCGGGAAATGGGAAGAAATTGAAAAGTCCTCCTACTGAAGAGCAACTCCAGGTTAACGACAAGCGAAAAGGTTCATCAACCATTCGCAGAACCGAGCCAAAGAGCTACTCAGCCTCAGCAAACCAGAGCTAAAGCTTATCACAGGCTTTCTCACAGGACACGGCCCTCTGAGGTACCACCTCAAAAAGATGGGTCTGGCGGAGACTGACACTTGCCGCTCTTGTAACAATGCGACCGAAACCGCGGAACACATACTTTGCTCATGTGAAGTATTAGTCCGCCAAAGGTTGACCACCTAGAACAGGTCTATCTCACCCCTGCTGAAGTGGAAAAGTCAACCGTCAGGAAAATCGTAGGCTTCATCAGAAGTCTAGGGTTAGAGGACCAAAACTAGATAGGGGTAATCACAATAGATCTTCTAGGTCGCAGTGATCGAGAGGTCTCTCAGCCTATACGACCCATCTACAATCTACAATCTACAATCTAATCAAAAACTCACGTTTTCCAATCACTTTCAGAATGTGATATGAACTTCAATGAAAAATTTGGGTTTTTTGATACGAAACTGGACCCTTGACTCCTTGGAAACCATTTATATCACACTGATCAGGAGCAAATTGGAGTACTGCAGTGTCGTTTGGAATCCGTCTCATATGAAAAATGTATCTAGCTTAGAAATTGTTCAAAAAAAATCTCGAAATGAGCATATTTCAAAAAACATGGTATTTATCCCGAGAGAGGTTAAACCTATGATTCATTGATGGACGAGTTTCATTATGATATCTGTAAAGAAATTCATGGACAAATAGATTGTGCACCCCTATTGTCTCATATGCATTCAATGTACCGCGTACTTCATCTAGATTTTGTAGCACATTTCATATTCATATTTCTAATACAATGCATCATTTTGATTTTTCCATATATCTACTATATCTAGAAGTGTTGATAAGGTTCCTAGTGTAGATATTTTCTGACGTTCAAACAATTCAAAAAAGAGATTCACCGTTTCATTCAGAATTGATACTGTTATATATATGTGTAATTATTCTTAATGCTGATTGTATATACACCTGTAAATGGGCTTTCGGGCCTGCTGGATGTATTGCACAAATAAATAAATAAATAAATAAATAAATATTCGTGAAACTTGATCAAAGCCATATTCTTCAATAAACAATTCGCGAACTGCACTAGAGGTCCTATGATCAAAAAGGACAACACCTGCGTTACTGGCTACCTAGCAGAGTCTTCAGTTGGGAAAGGATATCTAGTTTAACTTTCATCATACCATAACCAGCACTTGGCATAGCATCAAATGAACACTCACAAAGAATGCATTCAGAGCTGGGCAAAAAGGAGACTACTTATGTACTGGTAAAATCTACTAGGAATGAGCCGTTCGGATGTGCTTTCCTATAACGTATATCATATACTCCAAAATCTATATAGAAACAAAACACTATTGGAGCTGAATAAGACGAACCACAAGACCAACAGAACGCCTACACTGGGTTACTACAGACTTGAAAAACCGACCTGCCCTGAAGAAGAAATAATCCACTTCTTACTATCTTTCTACCAGGGATCATATTTCGCTAGAGGACCTGAATATTGTCATACAAATTTATGAAATTCATTGAAAGACTGACTTGCAACAGTCAGCTCAAACTCACATTAAAGCATACACGCTATACAGAGTGGCACGTATTTCAATTCATGTCATATGATACCAGGTGATCAGAAAAAGTATACTGTCTGGCTCTTCCATACAGAGAATGCTAACATTTTCAAGCTCAATATGAGACTTCCTGAATTTTGCAGGATATAATATATCCCAGAAAGCCAAGGCATGCTTTTTAGAAAATGTTCACATAGAAACCGTGGTGTGTCCTATGTGAATGAACACAAATACTCAAAGTATAGGTGGACTAGGGCTTTTCCACTCCAACATGAAACTTAACGCGCAACTTTCTCATCAAGAGAGAAGAAGATATATACAATGGAAAGAGGTCAAATGAAGCGACAGAAGAAGTATAACTAACAGTTCTAGCAACCTTGATCTCACTTTTCAGTAAGGCGATCTGTTGGAAAATAAAAACATAGCCCTCATTTGGGCAATTCTAGACCTCTTAGTTTCAAACGTGAAATCGAAATATTAACGTAAATACATTGTGCCATTGAAACGACAATTTGAATGTCATCAAGTACACACAAATTGCATCTCTACTTCTCATTAAAAATTCTGAATTCATTAAGTTCCTATTTATGGCAAAAGAACAAGATTCAAAAATATAACCTTGACCGACAACAAAGCTTCACTAATGAGAAAGTGCGCTTCTCTGCTTTTCCCTTCCAGCTAATTCTCGTTCTCGTGTTCAGTTGGCGCTTATTACCCGTGTTTTGTCTTGTGGCCGTAAGCAATTGTATTGTGTAGGTACATATAGAAACCCGACAGTAAATGACCCCATTGACACCGCATTCTGAGATTAGAAGAGAGCGAGAAAATGGGGAATTACCTCAGGGAAATCTCCTGCGGAAGATGGCGAATGCGGTGAATGAAAGCCATTCTGATGTACAGGTTTCCGAATACTGAATTGGATGCAGACGAAGAATCTCGTCACCTATTTGACTTGGATTTGAATAATTTGTATATAGGTTCCTAATGAAGACCACAGTGGAGAAAGGGGGAATGGAAATTGACTTGACAGCGCCATCTGATAGCCTAACCACTATATTTTCGGCGTTCGCGTTCATTTCGCGGACGTTGAACGCCTCGTGGGGTATAAATGCTCAGGAGGTCAGAAGAAAACTTGAAATTTCAAACCAAATTATGAGAAATGCAGAAGGCTGAAACTTTTTCAAATTTTCATACAATCACAAAATTGAATGATGACAGAAAACAATAAATAAGTCATGGAAACCATCCATCCTTCTCAAAGTGGTCCAGATTTTTTCAAAGGATAAACAAAACACAAAGTCGGTCGACCACAAAGTAACTCTGTGGTCGACCGATTTAGTGTTTTGTTTTTTCTTTGAAAACAATAAATATTTTTCTTGAGGCATGATTGAATAGTCGAGTTTATATTATGCATACAATTATAAATTATTATGCAATAAATCAGTCATCAGCTCGAGTGAAAAAGAGTTGGAAACCAATTTATCAATTATCCTTTCAAAACCACACTCTTCTAGTGGCTTTATTGTGCTCCATTTCGTATAAGGCTATACGTCTTGAATATTGTTGCTTTCTTTCTACGCTTCATTGCTTCTCGCTTTTTACTGATGGCTGAATTACACTTATTATATGGAGAGAGGATAGAACAATATGAAATCGGTAAAGAGCACAATGGTGTTATTTGTATTTTGTATATTTATCCTTCCTGTAACATCGTACCTTACTGAACTCTTTCCTCCACGTGCCTTAAGGCAATACCAGTGTAATTCATTATATTTCGACCCTCCTTAATCTTAATTCTCATTGTTCGAAGACTCAAGTATTGAGGAGGGATCAATTTATGTCTTAACACTTTTAATAATGTACAATGTTTATAAATCGGCAAGGCAACGGAAATGATTAATACCGGTGTAATTGGCGTTACCCCACGCAAATTGTACAAATTCGTTCCATTAAGAATTCAAGTTTTTTGCCTGTGCTCTAACAAAAATGGACCCATGAATTTATGAGTTCTTATAGGTCCATAGATGGATTCATGTTCTTATTTATCTGTGAATAAGTTATGATTAATTATATGGAGCAATTGGAGTGACATGTAACTGATATAACTTTTTATCAGGACATTTCAGGAACACCGAAAACTAACCCTCTGATGGACTGCTTAGGAACCCTAAATGCACTGGGCAGTCAGAACAGATTGACTCTAGCATGGGTACCAGCACATACAGGGTACGAGGGCAATGAAGAGGCAGACTCACTTGCCCGAGCAGGAGCAAGCAAAGCTCTTAATGGCCCAGAACCCTTCTGTGGTATTGCAAATCATGAATGCAAACCAAATCTCAAGAATGGTGGAACAACTCGCCAGGAATGAGACAGGCTAAAGAGTTTATTAAAAAACCATCGCCAACATTAACAGAATATCTACTAAGCCAGAAACGAAGTTCAACTAGAATACTAGTGGGACTTCTCACAGGGCATTGTAGGCTCAACAAACACATGAGTACGATAGGTCTGACTGAAGAACTGCTGTGCAGGTTCTGTCAAGAAGAGGAAGAAACAGCAGTACACATACTTTGCCACTGTGAGGGCTTGTCAAGACTAAGGTTCCTTACGCTGGGTGAGGAAAAACCAGGAGCCCAGAGATACACAGGAGATCTGAAAGCTAGCCTATGGAGTCTCATAGAGAAGGCGGGGCTAGCCGAAGAACTCTAATCGATTTTGAGGGCAGACACAATAGATCTGAAAAGGTCGCAGTGTGGAGGCAGATAGCCCGAAGGCCCCATTCCAAATCTAATCTAATCTAACCCTCTGATGCCTTTTCAGATGGAGATATACGATTTAAGTATTCAATAACATCATATTTTTTATCTCTCCTAAAATACTGACCAAAGTTCTATCCTTTTTCTAACATCTGTTTTTATTGAAAATCGTTGAAAACGACTTTTAACCAGCTTGTTTCATTTCTTTGATTATTTTTTCGAATCAAATAGTAGAAGGATTAGAAGGCTCGATTTGTATGTTATAGTGTATGGAATCACGCCAAGTACCCTTACGAGCGGAGTGCAACAACTTGGCTTTCGCAATGCCTCTCTACTAAGGATGGTACGTCCTTCAAGAGTAAGGTGATTTTTATCACCTTTTTTTCCAAATTCATCATCTATCGAATATTAATACACTCGTTTTTTTGTAGAGATATGCTCTAGGAAGGATTATTGACCTTTGTTTCATGTGTTTCATGTATGTATAGATAACAAATGGAGCAATTGAATGAACAAAATACAATTAACTATCCTTGATTTCTCAGAATTTCGGAACTAAGTTTTGTAACAACTCCTCCAATTGTAGGACACTTCACTTTGGATTTTAACACCTGTGAAGACCTTCCCAGATCAAGATAACATGAGCATCTTCCTTATAAGTTTTCAGCTACATCCAGATTTTTCTTTCCTTACATACAGATCATAGCCTTTTTCTTTCTTGAACACTTCTCCATATGAAAACAACTCTTGACCACCTTGAATCATTTTTTCTTCTTCAATATTTCATTAAATCAAATAGTCGCAGGAATTAGTGGACTTGTTAATGACATTTGATCATCAAGTGTAATTTGTGAGATGAAAATGACTTCTCGGATAATATTCACTCATGTATACTAGACACTGTATAGGTCACGACATGTTCTCTGAAGAAGCCTGTACATGAATCAATAGACTAGTGTTTGTTCTAACTTAATTGGCATCTGTGATTTGCATAGACGGATTTATACAAGGAACCTGTGAGTTATCATTAAATACAATTTGATCACTAATTAAAGGTTGAAGGTTATCAATTATGACATTGACTTTATAATAAGTAGATATACATGCTCGAATATCAACAACTGATTGATATATCAAATCAACAGTTGACATCACATTTAAATATAGGCAAATACGCATTATATACCAAATATTACCAATATACAATCGCTATTAATGAAGTGAATCATCGAAGGAGATATCAAATATCAAAATATATTTGTACCTACTTCTGATTAATGTAATTCCTTTGAACAACTTTCAGATAAAGTTGGTACATCAACATGAGTTCTTTATATTGGCGAAACATCTTCAAGCAACTTTAGTGCCTGAATAACAGATGGCATTAATAAAAAACTAACGATATCTACGGCCCGCCCAAGTGATATATTTCTGATTATATTTTCATCTAGGCGTTTACTCTTTCATTTCAGGAAAGAACGCTGTCAATTTCAACTGACCTAGCCTTTCGAAGAAGCAATGCCATTAAGGGTAGATTGCATGTTATATTAACGAGAGATCAACCTAACCCTGCTAACTATTCAGCTCAAGTATGGGCTGCCATAGAAATATCAAATATATGATGACCTGTCAAATATTTTATGCATCAAGAAGTTATAGTGCACTGTACAATCCAATCATTTCGCAAAGCCATATGGTTGAGTGGGGTGAGATTTCCGTGAAATTGGTATAGGTCCTGTGAATTTGTTAATATTGAGTGTTGAACATTAGTATCTTTGAGAAGGGGCATGAACATCCTAGGTGGTATCTTAATCGGCAACTTAAGCAGACCTCTCAGAATTTGCAGGATATTTCTACTCCATTCTAGGATCTGTTTGATGGTTCAAGCAAGAACGCCTTCGAATATATCAATTCTGTTAGATCAGATCAGCAGGTGAGAATTCATTCCTGCGCCTTAACTGAAATAATTGTTTTGATAGTGGTCTTGATCCATAATCATATATAGATTCGGATACATTTGGTTCCGGACACTCACAGCAAACCAACGTACCAGTACTTGAACCACTCCCTTTGTAAAGAGGTCCCATTAGGGACTAGTTGCTGACGTGCAAACGTTCCCCACCAGTACCAGTGAACTACTCCCTACTGATTTTTCAGTGCGATTGTACCATATTCTGATATCAAACCATCGCTATGTAGAGCGACTATCCCACCCTCTATGACTAGATTTTTTTGAATTGTATCAATACATATATATGTTTCTACTTAGAACATGAATAAGTTGGTACTCACAGAATCCGCTGAAGGTGATGAAACCTGCGACCATCAGCACTGGATGCAGGTTGAACTCTTTGCTAGGGTCTTCTCTCCACGCGAAGCCCCCTTGGTACTGTATCACCCAGAACAGGGTGAGTCCTAGAGAGCCCAGCAGCAGTATGCTGGCCAGAACCACCACCAGGGTGTACTCCAACCAGCTGCCGCATCCCCATTCGTTTTCGTCTTCGTAATGTCGATGTCTGGAAGATAAAGAAGGCTCTGGATAAGGAACGTACATCATTTTGACGAGCTTGTCTTCGTATGTCAACGCTGTTTAGGAATATCATTGAATTATTATCATTATATAAGCTGTTTCCTGATGGCTAAAACTACTAAAAGGGCGTAACTTTGTAGCCAGCGATCTCCGTAATATCTATATGTGGAAGATGAAAAAGACTCGGGATGAGGAACGTACATCATTATGACGAGCTTGTCTTCTGATGTCAACGCTGTTTAAGAATATCACGAATTATTATAATTAAATAAGCTGTTTCCTGGCTAAAACTACTGAAAGGGTGTAACTTTATAGCCAGCGATCTCCGTAATATCAATATGTGGAAGATGAATAGGGCTCTGGATAAGGAACGTGCATCACTTTGGTCAGCTTCTCTCCGTAAGTCAAGGCTAGTTTAAGAATATCATTGAATCAATATAATTATATATACAGTGAGGACGTAAAAAGTCCTTCCCTCCCCCTTATCTTTTGAACGGAAGAAGCTATCGAGGTCGTGTAAAATTCAGGTAAAAAGGTACTACTTTTACTACTTTTTGGCATAAAAATGATTGTGGTCACGTGGCCTAGTGTCAAGAGGGTACCATCAACTTTTTTTTTTCAAATGTAAAAGGGGGTCACGTGGCACCTGGTTTTGAAGGCCTTCCGATTCTCTATCCACCACACCGCTGTGTTTGTGAAAATCGGCCAAGTCGTTTCAAACTGACAAGTGTTTGAAATTTGCTTCAAAAATTTTACAAATAAATTAAAAACCTAAATAACTTTTAATTGCAACAAAATTTCAATCAACAATTTCAACTATTTTAACGAGTGCTCGAAATGTTCACCGTTCACTTCTTGACAGAAAAAAAGTCGGTTTTGAAATTCATTCCGAACTTGTTTTCGGGGTAATAGTGTAACACACATCTGTTATTCGGTCCATAAGTTCCTGAAGTGACTGTGGCTGCGTGACGTACACCTTAGATTTCATGTACCCCCACAGAAAAAAGTCCATAGGTGTCATATCAGGTGACCTAGCTGGCCATTCAATAGATATTGGATTATTTGGGAAGCGCTCATTGAATATTCTTTCTGCTTCATGGTAATTTCGCCTAACTTCAGCGTGAATCAAAATAGCTTCGGTTTTTTCTTCTTAAGGACGAGGACGAGGCATTTGAAAATTATAAAAACAAGCTTAAACCTATGAGAACTGCCAAACTATCGATATGATTAACGTCAATATTAGACTGGCATTGAAATGAAATGATATTTGGAGTCTCCAGCAAAAAAAATAAGGCAAAAAAACTGGAACAGAAACCAAATTTTAAAATACCAATAATATGCGCACCTGTCTTACCACAAAAAATTGACTCTTCGACCATAATCAGTGACGGAGTTGAAATTCTGCTGCAATTAATAGTTGAAATAATTTCTTTGTGAAATTTTTGAAGCAAATTTCAATAGCTTGTCAGTTTGAAACGGCTTGGTCGATTTTCACAAACACAGCGGTGTTGGATAGATAATCGGAAGGCCTTCAAAACCAGGTGCCACGTGACCCCCTTTTACATTTGAAAAAAAAAAGTTGATGGTACCCTCTTGACACTAGGCCACGTGACCACGATCATTTTTATGCCAAAAAGTAGTAAAAGTAGTACCTAATTACCTGAATTTTACCCGACCTCGATAGCTTCTTCCGTTCAAAAGATAAGGGGGGGGAGGACTTTTTACGTCCTCACCATCACCATCAGGTGGTACTCTAACCAACTGCAGCATCCCCATTCGTTTTCGTCTTCGTAATGTCGATGTCTGATAAAGATAAAGAAGGCTCTGGATAAAGAACGTAGATCATTTTGACGAGCTTGTCAGTATGTCAACGCGGTTTAAGAATATAATTGAATTATTATCATTATATGAGCTGTATGCTGGCAAAAACCCGACAAACACCACTGAGAGGGAGTAACTTTATAGCTAGCTGTCTCCGTAATATCAATATGTGGAAGATGAAAAGGCTCTGGATAAGGAACGTACATTATTTTGAAGAGAGTTCCACCGTAGGTAGACGCTAGTTTGAGAATATCATTGAATTATTATATTTATATAGACAGGGTGTAGTCTAACCAACTTTGGTTAACTTCTCTCCGTAGGTGAACGCTATAGTTTAAGAATATCATTGAATTATTATAATAATATAGGCAAAAGCTGACTAAAACAACCACCAGATCGTATTCTAGCTAGCTGCCGCATCCTTATTCGTGATCGTCTTCGTAATGTCAATGTCTAGAAGATACATAAGGCTCTGGATAAGGAACATACATCATGTTGGTGAGCTTTTCTCCGTAGGTCAACGCTTCTTTAAGAATATCATTAAATCATTATAATTATACAGGGTATATTCTGAACATTAGTAAAACATTCCTGGGGTGATATCTAAGATATCTTTATGAAAAAGTGTCTACAAATATTTGTCGGAAAGTGCTTCCTAATAAGGGATCTACGCCCGTTCGTATAGGAAATCGAAAGCGTTCTTAAAAAAATCATCAAATTTGGTACATCCTTTAAAATTTCAATGTTGCGGCGTAAAGGATAAAACAATTTCATTTTTGATGGTACTTTTTCCTAGAGTCCCTGTATATACCTTAGACAAGAGTCCGGACACAGCTATACTTCTGTCCTTTTCTGTTTTCAAAAAATGCATTGATGATTGAATAAAGGAATAAGACATATATATCGAGCTCTGTCTTTTCAATTCCCCTAGTATCAATGATTGTCAGAAACAATTTTTAGGGTTAGATTATTTGTCAAACCGTTCATAGCCGTAGGTAGAAGTGAGAAATAGGGCTATTTCAACTAGAATTACTATTAGATTTCCAAATAATGAACAACAGGGTTTTCGAATTTCGAATCGATAATTTTCATAATCAATTCCTGAGATGACTATTGCAAATTGTCGTCATCAGATATTTCTTCACTTCATTAGATATATGAAAGATAATTTAAGTGTTCTATGTGGTATCACATATAGCCAAGACAATATAGTTGTTTTTTGTTGGGATATAAAAAAATAGAAGATATATAATTGTTCCAATAATATACTTTTAATTGTGGCAGTTTCCCACCTCTTCCTGCAGTCTACATTCACCTGTAAATTTTGAATTTGATCTAAATTAAAAACACCGTGGACTGTTAACGGCACATTGCAATTTCTCTAAATCTTCTAGTTTTGATTACAAACTTTCAATTTCTTTCCGCATCATCTCATTCTCATTTTCTTTCTCTGCGATCGTATCATTTAGTAATTCCCAATACGATGACGACGGAACTCTTTTTCTGAACGTCTCTATTTTATAAATTGACGGCACAGCAGACTCTTTCAATTTGAAATCCATCAGCTTGAAAGAATCTTTATCAAAATGGGCCTAAAATTCATCTTTTTTGTACTGTTATTTCAAGTAAATTTGAATATTTACCTCACATATTGCGGATTTCCTGAAATTAATTTTCCATTCTGGACGTTTCATTGCATTCTTCCGTGACATCATCTTTAAAGGATCATTCGGAGAATCGAATAACTTGAATCCCTTCCCTAATGAATTATCGCAATAATGTACGCAGCAGGACATTGAAATAACTCAAAATGCTAAATTTTGGCGGTCATAAAATTTCAGTGACAGTGACAGAAATTCGAAATAATTAAAAAAGCGGGCGGGACGACGATGGTGTTTCGTCATATTGTCAGGTGGACAAACCAAATGAAACAAAATATTAAAAACCCCAACGGCTGTCAGTTATGTGTCCGGACTCTTGTCTAAGATATATACAGGGACTCTACTTTTTCCCACATCCTAATTTCAGAATATGATACCCGACAGTTTTTCACGTTGAAAAAGTACTTCCAGTTCAGATCGATAGAGCTAGCTTTCTCACAGGGTGATTCAAAATTGCAGTAACAAAACAAGCTTTGGCAGGCGATTTTTAATTTCCATTTAAGAAGAAAATTTCTCAAGAATATATAATGTCCAGAAAAGCTTCATTTCCGAAATACATGGTGAAAATTAGTTATTTATTATACAAGGGAAAAAAGTAGTAGATTTTAGCACCAGGTTGTGTTGTCTCCCGACGCGTAGCGGAGGGAGACAACAAACCGTGTGCTAAAATCTAATATTTTTCCCGTGTATAATACACTATTTTTTTCTGTGACAGGAAGAAAGACGCTTTAATATTGAAAAGATATTACATAATATAATCAGAAAATTATCAATGTGAAATTTGTACTTCTTACACCTCCATTGTGGGCATCTTTGTTGCTATGTCATTCTATTGTCATATTCTGTCAATGTAATTCTGTGTTTTGATTTTTGATTTGAAAATCATTGCGAACTATATAGTGATTTAGTAGTTATTTTGGATAATATTAAATGTCTGAATTCGAGTTTTCTCTTACTCCACCGGAGTTAGTTGAAGCAGCGAAAGAAGCGTCACAAAAATTATTGCCAGCTGAATCGCGGAAAATTTACGAAACCGCGTATTCAAGATTCATGGAATGGAGAATGAAAAAGTCATGCAGTTCTTTCTCGGAAACGGTGGTATTGGCCTATTTTTCCGAACTGGCTCAGCAACAAAAGCCATCAACAGTGTGGTCAAATTATTCAATGATTGAAAGTATGTTACAATCCAATAATAATGTAGACATATCAAAATATCCCAAACATTCCTGAAACAAAATGGGAAAGGTTACAAACCCAAGAAAGCAGCGATTTTTACGAGTACACAAATTGGCGAATTTTTAAATAATGCTGCTGATGAAGTTTATTTAATGGCCAAAGTTGTTGTTGTATTCGGGATTGCAGGAGCTTGCCGAATTTGTGAAATCAGCCAGGTAACATTAGATGATATTGAAGATTCAGGAACGATATAAGTTGTGAAACTCAAGCAAACAAAGAATGATGTGGACAGAAGATTTGTAGTTACTGAAGAATATATTAAATTCGAGATTAAATTTTACCGAACATACATAGCCCTGGCGTCCAGCAACAACAAAGGATCGCCGCCTGTTTTATGCATATCGAAATGGAAAATGTATCAATCAAGTTGTGGGTAAAAATCAGTTTTACAAGGTACCTGAAACAGTAGCTAGCACATTCAATAATTGTACTTTTGATTTGAAGGAAATGTAACTTTCGTTTAATAAAATATTCTGAATCAAATATCTACCATACTTATGAGTATCCGGGAAAAAAGTACTCACTTTTTTCCCACGGGAAAAAAGTAATTTTTGAAAAGTGACATTTTATAACCTGTCAACAGATATGAAATGTCAAACTTTTTTCCCGTCACAGAAAATACATATTCTTTGGAAACCAGAGAATTGCCTAACGAAGTCAAAACTACAATAATACTACAATATATTATCAAAAGCCATTCGAATTCATGTCAAGAATATAGAACAGTAAATCTTGATAGTGTCCTAATTTCAATAAAACCAAACATGTGGTTCGATTCTTAATTTTGGCGAAGTCGCCTATTCCGATTAGATCGAAATATCTGCTTATGCCCACGGACTACTATATTTATCATTATTAAACAGCACGAACGCGACAGTAGGTAGTTTCCTATACCTAAATCCTATTATTGTCTCTCTTCGTGGTATGGTGTGAAAAAGCAGGTAGGATGGGTAGTGAAAATGTATTCTATAATTTGGTTCAAAATCATTTATTTTAAAATTTGGAAGTAATGGAGCTTGTGACATAAAAGTTCATAGACATGAAGTATCTGAAGAAATTCAATATTGCAAGAGTTTAGGATTCTGGATATTCATTCCTCTGGAAATGACGAAAGTTAAAACATTAATGATCGTTATTGAAACTATTTTGTCAAATTAAACGAAGGTATTGTATAATATGATTCGTAGAGTGCATTCTTGAAGGATTCAATTCACGCCATCGGCTGATTTCAATTCCAACAAAATCTGCACGGTGTTACATAACATTGTAACAAATTTCAAGCATACATTTCTCGCAAGAAAATTGAAAGAAGTTTCGTAATTTTACAGGATACAGTGTATGGCAAGTTTAAAGAATCTTGTTTTTATCAATTCCTAGACCTGATGTCCATCAAATTTGGTAGGTTCGTTTGCAATAACAACATATACTTCTGATGTATTCAGATCAGTGGCTGATATTGATATGAAAAAAAATACCTTGACACTGTTTCTCGAAAAGTAAAATAGTTGTTTTGAATTGTGCGATTCTCAAGAATTTTCCTTGAAACTTGTTTCCTAGGTGAAGATAACGATTGTCTTTCGAAGTGAGTTGAGCAAATTAATCAAGGGCCAAAAGAGTCGAATCTTCCATTGCTCAATCCGAAAGAGACATTCAACTCAGAAAAACAGTGGCGGGACATATTCTTCGATTCTGATACTCATCCGCTGCTTATGACGCCTTTAGATAGATGAAACAAATCCTCATCATTTTGTTATTTCAATAAAGCTTATCAAATATCAAGAAAATCGAAGGTATGTTTTTTAGTGATGAATGATGTAGATGTTATATTTTCTCAAGTCTTCAATATCCAGAATCTCTACTACGGATCAAAATAGCCTTTGCCATTTCATCATAATCAATATCAAAAACGATTGGTATAATATTGAAACCTATACTGCACAAATTCTTGCTAATTGAATGCACCCAAAACACTTGAATCAGGTCATTATGCTAATGAGGTGAGGGTAGATCAACATTGTACCTATACGATGAATAGTACATGGGCCAAAACAAAATACCAATATAACTCAAGAGTCGTTACGATTTATTTGGGTAGCAGTGTACCTACCTACTAGAGTTTCAAATACAATATTATTTTGAACTTCTTTTGCCGTAAGCAAAATTTATATAAACTTATATCCAAGAATGAATGAAACTAAGATATGTTTTTTTATATTGTTGGCAATTGTTTGCTCAAATTTGAATCAAGGATTCAACTCCCAAAGTTTGTCGGTGTTATTCTGAATTGCCCTACACATTGATACTTTCAACTTTCTCGCAATATCTAGAAACTTATCTTCTCAGAAGTCACTAAATGCACAACACAACACAACGTTGTTCACGTTGTAACACAATTTAGCACTTTATTCACGGATGAAAGTTCAACACAAATTGACTAGTGTTGTAATTATAATGATCATGCATCGTGTGTTGTTGTTCTATCGTGGACCGCCCAATATGTCATGTTTATTTTTAATTTTTTAACGAACCTGAAGGTTGGTTAATTATTTAATCAGTATAATTTTCCCTAAAATTCCATTTAATTAACATTCTATAGACTGGTAACGATGTCTGTACCTACATAACATTCGAATGGTGAAGGAGACTACACAAAGAATGATGCTTTGAAAATTGCGTTCGTCGATAAAATCATATACACTGTGTCCAAGATAAGAATGTCTATCATGAGGATCTCGGAAACCATAAGAGATACGAAGATGGTTAAATTAGAGAAATATGCCGATTTCGTTTTAATTTTTTTCTGACGTTATTTCAAGATAGATAGAAAAACTAAAGACACTTTCTAATTGCCACTTTTTGAGCTCTACAAAACAGCGTTGAGAAATTTCTCGTACGACGTTTCGTTTCGGAGAAACCATCATCAGTGAAATGACGGCGCAGTATGGTGTAGTAGGCTATTATTATCCGTGTTTTGAAATATTGAATTGAAATCACGTTATTGAAGATCTAAACACTTCATACATATACGTAGGTAGGTCACGTCATATGTTAATTATTTATACAAATTAGTTAAGAACTATTTACTAGAAATTCAAAAAAATAATTGAAATTATAGAGAATGTTCAAACAAATTACCATTATTCTCCAAACACAGATAACATCTTCTAACTGACGAATTCAAAACACTCCTCAACATATCAGGTGTAATGCTCTCGAACGCCTCAAGAACTAAGTAATCAACGATTCAAAAACCCGGCGGTAAACATAGTTTTTGCAATACCCCCGAGAAAAAAGTCGAGCGGAGTGATTTCCGGCGAACGAGGGGGCCAAGAAACTGTTGAATGTGTATCTATCCATTTTCTCGGAAATCTGTTCGATAAATACTCGCGCACGATTAAGGCACTGTGCGCGGGCGCACCATCCTGCTGAAACCAACAGTTTATTACCATTGCAAGCAGTAACTTGTGCAAAGCTCCTTCCAAATCGCGTTCCAATAAGTTACAGTAATGCTCCGAGGTGATGGAATTGTTGTAGAAAAAGTTCCAAAAATCCCAACCCACATATTAAAACCAAAACGGTGCTGATGTCTAGCCATTCGGTGTACTCGGGGATTATCCCTTGACCAATAATAGGTATTTCTTCGGTTGAAAATTCCATTATTTGTTGCCATACTCCGTGGAAATGTTTCATCTTCCTGACTCTCCCTGGTGTACCATTCACAAAATGTTCTTCGCCTTTCCTCGTCACCAGGTCTGAGGCCTTGAAAGATTCTGAATTTGAACGGGTGGAATTTCTGTTTTCTCAAAATAAAATGGGCAAAAAATTTCGCTATACCAATGGTATTGTCAATTTTTCTAACAGATATTTCGGGGTTTTCATAGTTACAGCTAATATCACATTATTTTCATTTTCTTCATCACAGGACTTATTTCTTGACAATAATGGTTTCATAAATGCACCTTACTACTTAAAATTCGAAAGCAATCGTCCGAACATTTTTGAACTGGCTTGTCTTCTCTCTGGAAAGTTATTTGAATACATACAATCAGCTTCAACGGCGTTGATATGGCGTGAGATATAATATTTCAACATATCAAACTTTTCCATTTTGTAACAAGAAAAATTTCTAGCAAGAACAAAGTTCAAAAACACTAGATGTCAATAATATGTCAATAAAATTATTTTGACATTTCCTCAGCGCCGTCATTTCACCGCCTACTACACCAAAACGTTCGAAATAATAATAAAAACTATATTTTCCTTTTCAAATATTGCAGAATCATTATGTGTCATACATCGTTGTATTCGTAATGACATATGCTATTCAATACAGGGTATACTTTTTTTACGGGCCATATACAAAAATTAAGTTGATGATGGTTTTTCCGAAAAGAAACGTCGTATGGGGAATCTCTCAACGCCTTTTTGTAAAGTTCAAAAAGTGGCAATGTGAAAGTGTCACTCGTTTTCCTATCAATCTTCAAACAACGTCAGGAAAAAATAAAAACGAAATCGGCATATCTCGGTTTTTCAGACATATCTCCGGAAATACTCGGCATTTTGAAATTATTCAAACGTCATATTGTTAGGCTCAAAAATGCGCAACTTTTTTCTGATTTAACCATCTTTGTTTTTCTGATGGTTTCTGAGATCCCCATGATAGACATCCTTATCTTGGACACAGATATCATGGGAGCAAAGGTACATTTCCTCCGCTACGCGTCATGCATCAAACTTCACACGCGGGAGGAAATGGAAACCTTTCCTCCCTTGATATATAAATAGCAATTAACATTATTTCATTTATACAAACAAATGATATGGGAAAATAGTGATGCAATGCCAGGGACCTTGAGCTTAGTGGATAATCACAATGAACAAACATCAATGTTATATATCAATCGCTATCTTGAACGCATGTGATGATATAATAAAATTATAAGTTATTTAATTGTAGATATTTATATAGGTATCGTAATCTTACCTATGTAGTAAAGCGTGTTTATATCCAAAAACACAAGAGTTCTTCTTAACACCGTTCTCGTTAGAGAACATGGTTAGTTTTTGTTGATGATGTTCTATCACATAACCTAACTTTCGAAACACATTTTCGCGTGTCGTGGAAGTTCTGCTGAATTCTGCTATTTGTTATGATCATTCAAACTGCGTTCAATCCTCACTACGTATAGACAAACAGTTTAAAAGTAGCATCATTTCGTATTCAAGGTGATAAGGTAAAGGCGTTTTGATAGGAATTAAAGTAGGTAGATAAAGTGACACTGATGGCGCCCCTCTTTCAGTAAGTATAACTAGCTATTTATGTAATCTTTATAAATAATGGACTCATAACAACTAGAATGATTATGTTGTTGTTGAAAGAACAGACAGATGAAATGTTTCACATCACATATTAGTACCTATAGGAATATACATGTAAATAATATCTTTAAGTGGTGTTGGTCGTTATTCAAAGTTGGAAACTCACTCGGAAGATATGCAGTACCTATAGGAAGATTCAACATGTGTTTTTTGTGCGAAATCAAATTCACTTCGAAATGTACTTTTGTATATTCTAACAAAATTTCGAGAATTGTCAGCGCCACCTATATATTTTTCACCCAGAATAACACTCTATTTGATACCTCATAACACTCTTTTTTTTATGTACTGGTTCCCACGAAAAAGGATATCCTGTTATGTTCAGAGGACATCGTGAGAACCAAGGGAAATAAGGTAGGAATTGGTATTATTCTTAAATTTCTGGAAGTAATATGCCTCGGGGAACACCTCCCTTGGCAATCTGTTCCAGAGTCACGCTGTTTCTGCAGGTCTCCAAAGTGACCACGAAGGGGTGCGAAGCCTCAACTCGACGGGTTGATCTCGCGGGGACTGCCAAGAGAGAAACAATTGTTGATATTTCAGAAGAGCATCGTCCATGAGAATATCTATTAAATAGAGCCAGATCGCCAAGTTTTCTACGGTGTTCCAGAGAAGTGAGTGAGTTTGTGAGCGAGGCATCACCCACGAGACGAATTGCCCTTCTTTGGACAGAATCCAACAGTTTCAGGGTATGTTTGGGTGCTGCATTCCAAATATGGGAATAGTATTCCAGGACAGGTCGGATCTGTGCCTTATAGATCATAAGCAGCTGACTGGAAGTGAAATAGCTCCTGGCCCGAAACAGAAAACCAAGTTTTTATTAATTGATCTCTCAGTGCTGAGATCGGCTTTTCTGCCACTGAAGCCATTTCAACTAAATATGATTACCGATTAATTGGCATACATACAGTGTTTCGGTGATTTTTATCGTATATCTAGAAAACTGATCAGAATTTGAATACTTTCCCAAAGTCGAATAATTATCATATTCATACTTTTATCCGCTTTTATCCATCAGATTTTAGACATCGGCCAAGAACGTATGGTTTGGACAATCTGTACAAGACACACTAATTGGATATATCTTCCACACTCCACAAAAAAGCCATTGACATTATGACCTTATTGCTTTCTGTTTATGATTTCATCATATTTCATCTATGCAGTCAATCGGTATTCCTAAAACGCAAGAGATTTTTTTTATATGCCATAAATGGCACCGTTGAAAGAGGGGCTCAGCTGATACAGGGTAGTCTCTTCAAGATTTTCGCGAGTCGATATCTTCAAAACTAATTTCAAACTCGAACCATTCGAGTATGAAGTCATTCCATTCAAGTAATACCAAATCCAGAAAGTTGAATGCTCAGTCCATGTTAAGCTATTTCGCAGGACGTCCTGAATTTGAGGTATTTTGTCCTGCGTCCTGTCGAGATCACTTGAAGGACGCTAAATGTCCTGAATTTTGTGGCCTATCGAGGTAACTCCATCAACATCGTCTAATGAAGTTTTTTAGCTATGAGTAAATATTTATCTGTAGGTAAGAATAAGACTGACATATATACAGAGTGCAGAAATACCCCATCAGTTTTATTCAACGGAACTTGCTATGCTTTCTCAGAGACGCACCTCACTTCCTGGGCGATGTTTCTTCGAGGAAGCAGAACTCATGATCGAAATTTTATAAGGTCATGTTTAATATTAGCTCAAATTCAAGTGAAGTGATAGAGTCCAGTCAGTTACAATGGTGGACATCAGAGAGGGAAAAGAGGTCTATTAGAAGTGCAGCAGTTATTTGAAAAGCATCATTGATCTACCATCTCTCAATGACATTCTCATAAGCGATGTTGAACCCCCTCTCTACCCACTATTGTATCAATGATAGCACTTCTAGAAATGAATAGATCCGATGAAAGCGCGCCAGCGACGTATCATGAATGTTCATGAAGCGGTTGTTAGGTGAGGTTAACTAAGAAAATGATGAAAGACAGTAATTTCCTACTATCGTACTCATAGCGATAGAGTTTCATGATGCTAACTTTGCTGCCAGCTGCCAGCATTGACTTTTATTTCCTGAGAGATTAGAAGTGCCACTTTAGTTTCTCAAATTAGAAGTTCCCATTTATTCCCCGAAGTACATGAACTATTAACGTATTTCATACCGTTTTTCTCCCGATTTTTAATAGATTGTCTTGCATTTTCAACTACTTGTGGTCCTGAAAATCATAAATTCAAAGGTGGCAACTCTAAGTAAATGGAGCATCGTACGATAACGTCAAAATTCAAAAAAGCATTTCTGGTCGGTTATTGATCCAAATACGAGCTTATAAAGCTATAGGACAGGTCAGCATCACAAGGTACATGTATAAATATAATGTTTCTCAAAAGTTAACAAACAATAGGAATGTAGATTAAAAGAAAAAGAGGAAATATCTGAACAATAATAATTATCGATGATAAATTTCAGGTAAAATATTCTATATATAACATTGGAATAAAATTATTGAAAATCATACATCAGAAACTAAAGCTTGTATGGAGTGATACCCAGTAAAAAACGTTTTTTTTTTCTGAAAATATGAGCTTGTTCAATTACTTTGAGCTCACTGGGAAGTACATTGTATAATCTCAGTCCTATCACGTTTAGTGATTTTTGGCAGATGGTGAGATGTGGATTTGGTAAATGGAAATCGTTTTTTCTCCTCGTGTTGTAATCGTGGTGCTGAAATAAATATTTACTCGCGTGGATGTATGTTAAAACTTCTGAAATATAAAGACCATAAAGTAGGAGAATTTCAAGTTTCTTGAAAATATCTCGACATGAAGTCTGCTGGAAGACGTTTGCAAGAGAACGTATTATTCGCTTTTGTGCTATGAATACATCTTTCGCTGCTGGAGAGTTTCCCCATATTGTGATTGCGTAGCAGATTCTTGATTGAACCTGAGCGTGATAAAACAGCAGTGAACTAGGTGTATCTAGAACACTTTTCAAGATTCTAATTTGGAAACATTTGGAGTGTAGAGCGCTAGTTGGATCTTTGCAATGTGATTTGAAGCTGAGATCATTGTCGATTATGATACCTAAGAATTTGGAGGATGTACTGTGTTCAAGAGGTGTGCCACAGATGTTCAAGTCTAAGAGTGGTAGATTGGTGTTTTGTCTGGTATGGAAAGTAGTAAAACTTGTTTTTGATGTGTTTAGAAATAGTGAGTTGTTGCTCAGCCAACTATGTAGGGCATCAGTTGTGTTGTTTATTTTATTTTGGAGTTCAAGTGGGGATTCATCAGAGAAGAGCAGGGTAGCATCATCAGCATACAAACATGTGAAGGCTCCTGGCAGAACAGTTGGCAGTTCATTTATATAGATAATGAAAAGTATTGGTGCTAGGACGGACCCTTGAGGAACACCAATGTTGTTTTGTTGTGCATGGACTTGAGATATGAGTTATTGTTTCATTATCGCTGGTGTGATTGATTTCAACCCGCTGGATTCTTCTTTCAAGGAAGGAACTGAACCATTCATAAGTCTTTCCTCTTATTCCATTCAAATGAAGTTTATCAAGCAATTAACAGCAGGAAACCACTGCAGGGTTAATGATCATAGTGTTGTTTACCTTTGGTAATATAACAATAAAGAAAGTCAGATACCTAGTAGGTTGAAGATAGTCACTTTCGCTGTGAAATAATTAATTATTATTGAAGTAAATAACCATAACTTCACAGTTTAGCAAGTATCCCATGATACATTGCATAACAATAGACAACACGGTCTTCTGACTAATAAATCCGATTGAATAGATGAGATAATGGAGGAAACTGATGTCATGAGCGTAACTATATATCGGTGTAATTTCGAAATATCTGATAGTTGCAGAAAAACTACATGAAGTAGAAGAAATCGCAAAACTTTTAGGAAGTTTTGGTTGGTAATTTTGATAAAATTCAACAGATCTTCAATTGGTGTCCGGTATTCACATTATCACAAATAGAAAACTTGAATAGCGGTCTACTCAAACACAAAAAGCACCTGCAGTTGTTGCAAGAATCTGGATGACCTATAGGCATATTCTTTTCTAAACTAATTTTTCACCACCGAATCGCTTTCAAGATATCACATTTTCATAATAAAACAGCACAACATTGGTATATTTTTATTAAAATATGTTCATACAGTATGGAAACCTATGATGGAATAAAAACCGCATTTTTCAATTTCGAAATTCAATTTTTCAACATACAATGATTTAATCCCTTTTTAACCTCCTGCTTTACATATTATTCTCTTTGCTCCCATCACCACGGCTTCGAGGATGGAATCTTATTGTTTAGCATGTTCTCTTGTTTCTTTCTTGATGTTGAGGTTCCATGTATTATTTTTCTTTTATGTTCTGATTCCCACGAAAAGGGATATTCTGTAATGTTCAGAGAACATCGTGAGAGCCAAGGGAAATAAGGTAGGAATTGGTGTTCTTCTCGAATTTCTGGAGGTCATATGCATCGACTAACACCTCCCTAGGCAATGTGTTCCACAGCCTCGCTGTTCGTTGGATAAACGAGTCTCTGGAAAGAGATGTTCTGCAGGTCTCTAAAGTGACCAAGAAGGGGTGCGAAGCCTCAACTCGACGGGTTAATCTCGAGGGAATTGCCAATGAAGGAATAATTGTTGATATTTCAGAAGAGCATCTTCCATGGAAATATCTATAAAATAGGGACCAGATCGCCAACTTGTCTACGGTGTTCCAGAGAAGTGAGTGACTTTGTGAGCGAAGCATGACCCACGAGACGAATTGCCCTCTTTTGGAGAGAATCCAACAGTTTCAGGATATGTTTGGGGTGCTGCTCTCCAAATATGGGAACAGTATTCCAGGACAGGTCGGATCTGTGCCTTATAGATCATAGGCCCGAAACATAAAACCAAGTTTTTGGGATGCACTTCTAGCAATTGATCTCACGTGATTCTCCCAAGAAAGGTTATTGCTGATAGTAATACCAAGCATCGAAATGGATGTCTTAAAAGGTATATGGTTGATCCTGACAGGCTTATGTTGGGCACAGTGAGATCGGCTTTCCAAGAGAAAAGGCATGCTTGTGTTTTGTTTGCATTGAAATCTACCAAGTAATTGGATCCCCATTCTAGAATTGTTGCCAAGTCCATATTTATGTTGTCAAAATTTCTCCCTCGTTCGTTTATGATTTGCCTGGCTGGTATTGGAGCCCTGGAAGAGAAGGCGGTATGGAGGGTACTATCATCCGCGAAGCTGTGTACTGGACATGAAGTTGCTTCCAACAAATCGTTGATATGGAGTAGAAATATTGTTGGTGCTACAATTGATCCTTGCGGAACACCAGCATTTATGATATGATAGTCAGATGAAACTTCGTCGACCACTACATACAGAGAACATAGCTGGGGAGGCAAGCCATAAGATGGAAGCTTGGCGAGGAGTTAATTTGTTATTTTCGAACCTATACACTATAACTATAGGTATTATATATTCATTATTCAGGAAGTGATCTTTCACGAGGTTTCGATAGTAATATAGTTACGCCACTGGACATTGTATAATAATGACATTTATCACAGCATTTATCATTCTGTTCGTAATTACGTATGAAACATTTAGAAGAGTAATGTATAGTTGATTCAACGTTTTCCTGGTTTATTTAATATTGACAAACTACAGGGTGTTTCTGAAATTAATCGACAATAAAACCCTTGGGTTAAGAGAACTAGTTTGGAGTTATTGTTTTCATACATTTCATTATGTCACAATCTCTCTAGCATTTTTTCTGTGATAGCCTGAACCGAGATATCTATGGTACGGCCAGGAAAGAGAATACATACAGGTCGTAACTATTTAGAGAATTTTCTTAATGGCTTCAACCATGAAGATCTAATACGAATAATAAACAAGGTGAATATATCCACCAATGAATGCAAATTCAAGTAACTTTTGAGACTCGTTATAGTTACTATAGGTACAGGTGACTGTAGCTCAAGATAGTTGAAGTGGAAATTACCAATATCGTAGGCCAAATATGAACAAAAATCAATAAGTAGGTGATGAATAAAGTTGAAACAACGTCAGAAACCTCAGTATCGTTACTAAAAAACAAATGCTACCGTAAAGTTCTCTTCAGCGTTACCAAATAATGTACTTATTCAAAACACTGAAACTTGAGTAGTTTTGAGAAATATAATGCTTTCGGAATAATCACTTCGTGAAAAACCATGAAGGTTCCTCGTCTTGAAGTTATTAGGTGGTGTAGAGAGTATTGTAGAGCAAAAACTAAGTAGAATTTGCTCACTGAATGTCACTGAGATGTCTACACTATGAAGTTATGAATTGATACATATTCACGAAAACTATTTATATAAGGAAAAGTTTATGTGACTGAAAACTCTATAGTTGACTAGTTATCAACATTTATTTCATGGGAAAAATTAGCAGGAGTTTCAGCGACTAAACAACCGGTCAGACGACACCCTGTATATAAATTAGTGGGTCAAACGGCGCAGCAGGTATTATACAGAAACGGTACCGGCAGTTATGTCGTTAGAGGTACTACGATGGGTGAGGTGCATCCCAATGAAATTAAAATGTACGATCTGGCCTGGCAGTTTTAGCTCATCCTCTTTTCTTGTGGAGACCAAGATTCAAGATTGAACAGTGTTGCCAACAGTTAAAATTTTAAATCACCAGATCTGTGAAGTAAAAATCACCAGATTTGAAAAATTATCACCAGATTTCACAAATCCTGAAATATATTACGGAAAATGTGAAACTATGGAATCAAACATAGTATACTTCTCGGTATACTTATTTGAATGTTCTCATGTTTTTATTGAAAAGATAAAAATTAACATTTTCTCAAGTCGAATCGAAGGCACCTCAGTCAAAGGTATTATAATACTAATTACCAACCGAAATAAAAAGGTACCTACATGAAGCTTCATTTCATTTCATAAGTATTTTTGTGATTTGAATTTTTATTCATCAAATTATCTCAAATTTCATAATTGAATCTTTAAGAGTGTAGTATTGTACTGAGAAAAATCATAGCCGCTATCCTCATCGACCTCATCCATCGATTTCCTGTTAAGATTTGTGTAGGATCCCAGCGAGCACAAACATCCCTGGGATGTTTTGGGATGTTTTGAAAATATTGGCATGAAGATGTTATTTTGAGACGTAATATGCACTGACCAAAGAGGTCTTTGAAGGATATAGAAGTATTGTTTTTGTTCTTTTGTGGCATTTCTTTGTTTGCTTACTGAGAGGTATCCCTGGGATGTTTTGGGATGTTTTAGAAATGTAGGCATGAGGATGTTTTTTTGAGGCGTAATATGCACTTCCCAAAGAGGTCTTAGAAGGATATTGGAAGTATTGTTTTTGCTCTTTTGTTCCCTCTCTTTGTTTGCCCCACCACAACGTTTCATGCTTACGTCACAATACGATGAATTCTGATTTGTTTTCGATTTTGTTCTTTTTGTTCGCAATTGGCATTCGCGTTTGCAGCGTGTCACGATTACATCACGCTGCTAACGAACAGAAAGGAATTTGGTGAAGTTTATTGTGTTAGAAGACTTATTAAGTTTGTAATACATTTCAAAAATTAGGAAACCTATTTCCAATTATATGTCTGTGTGTAGTAAGCACTACTCATCAGAAACCGATTAAGAAGGTAATTTCATATCAAGAAAATATTTTTATGTTCAATCTATTTTTAATGCATTTTTTCATTCAAGGGAAATGGAATCCTAATGCAAAAGTTCATTTTGACAAAAGGCTTCAGAAAAGTACCTCGAAAATGTTTTTTTTACAGCGATTTAATGTGCACAAGACGCGTTGAAAATGTTTTGTTGTGTCCATGAAAAGGCTTTAAAAAGAACTAGGGAGAAGGTAGTTTTGTGACATATCAAGGACATCTCGATAATTGCCGCCTGCGGCGGACATTGGCTGTTCTATATTAGTTCTATTCATGTGTGAACAGAACATCGCAGTGGAGGTTCAATGTCTCGAAATCTCGTACTTTTAACATCTCTGAGATGTTTTTGTGCTCGCTGGGATTTACGTTGATCACGTTTAAAAATCTTGTCTTACAGCGAGTTTCATTGGACGAAACTGTTGTGTACTGATGTTTCTGGAGTCAATGTCAATCTAGGTAGGTACCCTTTTTACCCGTTCCTTCCAATGTCGATGATTGTTAGATGTGAATTGGGTGGTTTCACTCTGAAAAATCACCAGATTTCACAGTTTGATAGAAATAAATCACCAAATTGGCAAATGAATCACCAACGTTGGCAACACTGAGACTGAAGAACCGGACTCCATTGACCATTCATCAATAACTTGTTTTTGTTTCACAGTGTCCGTTATAAATATAGGGGCCTACGTTTTTACCGCCATATTCCTTTTAGATTGAGCATTGAGCTATGCTATGTTGCCAAATATAATATTTATTAATACCTTGTCCAGTTTAGGAGATAGTGGCCGAAGTGCGACTTTGCTCATTTGAAAAAATTAATAGTAGAACACAAATTTTCCAAAGTTGAATTTACCTATTGAATTTGTTTCTATGTAGGCGGTATCTGCATAAATTGAACTGCCATTTAAGCGGGAGAAAACTGAAACAAAGATTTTCCATTTGTCGGCAATATAGTGACTGAGAACTGGATTAATGATTCCTATATACAGGGTGTCCCCGAGAGATCTGTACAAAATGATACCAAAAACTTCTGGAGACCAAAGTAAGATACATTTTTATTTTTTATCTTCATGCAGCACCCTGTCTTCAGAATTCGTGGAGAAATGTGTGCCATGATTTCCAAGTTAATTTTTGATAAATTGTTATTTAAAATGTATATATATATACAACAGTATTGAAGGATACATACAAGTGCTATAAAACTTGTCAGAAACAATTTTGTTCTATAAATTCAGTTATTAGAACGGTTATACAACTACTTATCATATGAAAAATAGATAAAAAAAATGTTTTTCATAAAATAAATCTGTCCTAACTGTACGCAGTTGAGATGGAAATAGTTCTTCAATAGGCATTAACTAATGATCATAGGATTATTCTCTTCCTAATGATTTCTACTTTGCTTGTTGAGTAGTAGGTCGAGATAATCATCAACAGCTTCATACGAGGCTTTCAATCTATTCAGTAACAAGAATTGAAAAGTAACCAATATTGTCTGAATATTTTTATTTTCTAAGAGTCCTCCAGGAACGATTGATGTGGAATTTCTCTCATCGAGATGCATGACTTTTCCTTCCGTCATCATTATTCAATCAATCTAATCGTATGATAAATGATGGTTATTATACAAATGACGACAGATGTTCATTACACTCGGCATAGAACGACTTTAAAAAAGAACTACTACAACAATAACCTGTGATTTCATTCCCACTTGGTACTATCTACTTAATTTCTATGTGAGCAGTATATACAGTATGATGCAAATGTAGGTATGGAATAAATTCATGTTAGCTTTTTGTTTGATAATTGAAGAAAATACTGTACAAATTCGGGAAAAACTCATTTATTGATTCCGATTACTTCAATAAATTGTATCCTATATGAAATATCGATACAGACTGGTCGGCTGGCTTCGGTTCTCTCGAGGAAGAATGTTGTAATATAAACAAATCCCATAATATAAACACAGATCTCTAGTTCCTCGGTGGATGAACGACTACATCACCCAGACGGAGTCAGTGTCGGGTGCGAGGGGGCTAACACGGCCTTCCTGACGTAAGGGGCGTCCACGCACCTTCAACAATTCAGCCAGATTCACATACAGGCGAAAATCTGTAAACATTTGAGAGCACTAATTTGTTCCTGAGAGCACATACATCAATTCATTATGATTTTATTGTTTTACTGGTTTGCAAAATCACATCCGAGTAACATTCTGAATTTCTGCCATAACAACTTCTGAGGAGTTGAGCCTAAACAAAACCCCAAAATTTTCGATTTGAAGCCAAATTCAATTTTTTTTTTTTTTTTTTTTTTTTTTTTTTTTTTTTTTTTTTTTTTTTTTTTTTCATACAGCTCATATTCATGCAGAGGTTTGGGGATCTTGATTCATTGCCTGTCATAGCACGGACTTTTACTCTGCCCCTATGCCCAAACCTGAGTGGAGGATATCTTAAATGCCTTCAAATATAGCCTGTCTGAGCAGGGACCTTTAAACATAGCCTGTCTTAGCAGGGACCTTTAAGCATAGCCTGTCTTAAACAGGGACCTTTAAACATAGCCTGTCTTAGCAGGGACCTTCAAGCATAGCCTGTCTTAAACAGGGACCTTTAAACATAGCCTGTCTTAGCAGGGACCTTCAAGCATAGCCTGTCTTAAACAGGGACCTTTAAACATAGCCTGTCCTAACAGGGACCTTTTAACATAGCCTGGTGAACCAGGGACCTTAAAAAAGCAAAACAAACAGCTCGACAAACAGCCTACAAGCAGGGACCTCTATATAAGCCAGTTATCAATTTCAACCAACATTGCATTCGTGTTGAAGTTGATACCAGGAACCTTGTTTAACAGTTATATTTGTTGTTTGCCTCAACTCCATAGTTGGGGGATCTATTCTACAGGTTTATATTTGCCTTCTCAACTTGAGTGACCATACGATGATTATATTTTTTTTTTTTAATTTACCTTTACTGTGGCCAAGTTCTTAATTGCTCGTGTGCGGCGACAGTCGTCCTACCGCGCCCGCCCACACGTCGTAATGCATACCTTTCGTTAGGTAGGCAATGTATTACCTCGAACGGGCCTTGGAACTTTGGTTTTAGCTTCCCTCCTAAAGATAATTGACTATTCTGAATAGCCACTTTATCACCTTCTTTGTACGGCACTGCGATAACTCTGTTCTTATTGAACGTGTATGCTGCCTTTTCTGTTATCTTTTCCAAGCGTTTGTTTACTTCTTCCTGTACATGATCTGCATCGACGACCTCCGTATAGGCATTGGTACCTGCTAACAGCTGATCCGCGGCCCTTAATCTTTTGGTTTCACCGAACATCAGGGCGTTCGGGGAATACCCAGTTGATTTATTAAGCATCGATGATCACCAATATCTGCGTGCATTTATTCGACTTTACCAGTGGTCCGGCATGATCAATGTGCCACGTATGCATCTTATATGATGGTTTAGCGTTTTGTTGACATAGGCCTTTTTTCTTACCGCTAGGTGACTTTCCTAGTACGCCGGCTACCGGAACATAACAACGATCACGTTTATCGTTCGGATTACAAAAATACACGATATTGTCTCTCATGCTGTATCCAGGTTCAGAACATGTTTTGTTCTTCACACTTTGACATATTGCGTCATCTGTTTGATATTCGCGAATAGATTTTCGTGGTTTGTCTGTTTTGGTGGTATTTGTTACCAGAACTCTGTGAGGTGGCAAATTACGGCTGAGATAATCGACATGCCCCATTTTTGATCCTGGTCTGTACTCAATATCGAAGTTAAAATCTTGCAATTTAATCCACCACCTTGCTACCCGAGGATGTAGTTCCGTGAATATCGTGAATTTTATGCCATACAGATAAACACGAAAATAATGGGTGGCTTCGACAATGGCCAATGTCTCTAAATCATACGAGTGATAACGTGATTCACACTCGGTTGTACGTCGACTGAAGTAAGCTACAGGGTGGGGTAAATTGTCTGAACTTTTTTGCATCAGCATTGCGCCAAGGCCAAGTGCACTTGCATCTGTATGTAACTCTGTTTCGGCCTCTGGGTTGAAAATGTTCAATATAGGGTATTCCGTCAGTTTTTGAATTAAATCTAGACGTACATTTTCGCACTCAGGTGTCCATATGAACGGCTGTCCTTTCCTCAGCAGAGAGGATATCGGTGCTGTTAAGCAGGCGAAATTTCGAATAAATCTTCGAAAATATCCAGCTAGGCCTAACAGTTGCCGTACACCCTTGATATCCGTCGGTGCAACAGTTTGAGCGAGAGCGTTGACCTTTCGGGGGCTAGGTCTCACTGTGCCACTCTCGATCATCACGCCTAAGTATTCAACACATGTTTTGAAAAAGCTACACTTCGAGACATTCAGAACGAACCCGGCCTTCGATAAAGTGTTTATAACTTCTCGCAGACGCTCGATACCTTCTGGGATAGTTTGTGATGGGCAAAGCACGTCGTCAATATAAACAAATGCGATATTGTCTTTCAGTTTCCCGAGTGCTTTGTCTATGGCACGTTGGTAGCACGCCGGTGAGTTGACAAATCCAAACGGTAGTCGATTGTACTCGTATAGACCATCAGGAGTCACAAAAGCGGTGACGTACTTGGAACTTTCTTCGATTTCCACCTGATGGAATCCTGACTTCATATCCAGTGTGCAGAAATATGCGGCTTTTGCCAAAGCATCAACTTGATCCTGTATACGCGGAAGAGGGTAGTTATCACGTAGTACCCGCTTGTTCACATCGCGATAATCCACGCATAATCTTACGTCACCATTTCTTTTTTTCACTATCACGATTGGACTGGCATAGGAAGACTCACTTTCTCGAATGATACCGTCTTCGAGCTGTTCTTGGATAATTTTCTTCACTTGCAAGCGTTCTGTGTATGAAAGATGTCGTGGGCGATATGCGACTGGTTGCATATCACGTAAGACTATCTTCAACTTTCCAGTAGTGACAGCGGATGGCGTTTGCGATTTTGCAGTTTTCAGAATATCTTCCAAAATTGTACTCAGTTGCTCGTCCAATCCTGACAAATTTAGATTTTCTATGTCTAGACTGCGAATATTCAAAGCTCGCTTGAGGCTCAACGAGTCATAGACTATATCTGCACAGTTTTCGCCTATTTTAACTTTGATTCCAGGACGTTTCAGCACGTCCATGCCAACGAGTGCGTCAATGTCACCTCCAGGAATTGACCCGTCTGGTACTACAGTAAAATCGATTTCTAATATCATCATGGGTGTAAACATTATAGCGGTACACTGGCCTATCGAACAGGTGATAGAATTTCCAATTCCAGTCAGATTATGAGTGCCCGGTTTGATTTCTAGGTTCAATTTTTGGGCGACCTTTTTGTGTAATACAGAAACGTCAGCTGCAGTGTCCACCAAATAGGCAATAGAGACGCATGCATCTTTATTTGTCATCGTCGCTTGCGGAAACGATTGCAAAAAACGGGTCTTCTGTGTTAGCAGTACACGTTTAGGAAAACCGTGTTTGAAATAACAAGTGTCTTCTGTGTGTCCGATTTTTTTGCAATGAGTACATTGTTTGACATTCAGAGATTTGTTTTCAGTGTTGTTTTTGTTTGTGATGCCTGATGGCCCAGGTGCATTTTGTTCTGCACCACTCATCCTCTGTTTACAGTCGGATTGTTTATGTCCAAACTTTTCGCACTTTCTACACTTACCGGCAAATACAAATGGCCTATTTCCAGCAGGCGAATGATAACGTTTTCGCGCGCGGGTACTGAAGTCTGTGACACGGTTTGCGAATTGTGTTGGCTTTTCTTCAGTAATACAGCGAGCATCGCAAGTTGCCAGAAGCTTCAACAGTTCTGCTTCGCATGGTGGCATTTGCATACAGATTCTGTTTTTGACCTCAGTATCCTGAACGTCATATTCAACAAGACTACTGATTATTTTCCATGGAAACTCCGAATAGAATCGCTTGATTGCGGCTAGTTTGGCGTTACCATATTCCACAAACGATCCAAAGTCAGAACTCTTGATAGCGAGGCAAGCACGTATTCGAGTTGCGGGAGTACCTTGCTCAGGAAAAGCAACTTCAAAATCCCGACGAAAGGAGGCCCAATCACGAACCATAGGTTTCCAGTGCTTATAAAATCGGGCAGCCCGGCCGCGCAGAGCATCGCCGGCCTTCAGCACAGTTACCGTGTCCGAGAAACCAACTTCTTCCTGTATGCGGGTGACGTCATTCATCCACTCATTCATCGTGAAGGGCGTGTCATCTGGATCAAAACTGGAGAGTCTAATTTGCGCCGATGCTGCGACTCCAGCATCGCGCACAGGCGCAGGCACAACTTCTTGACCTAACGTTGCTGTATGAACCGATTGAGCCGCACCCTGTTGAGCCACCATCGTAGATAGTACTTGCATCATTTGTTGTTGAAATTGTATGTTGCTCTGGTTCTGCATTTCCCATAATTTCAAAATTTTATCGTCCACACTTACGTCAGAGGCACTTTTGTGTCCGTCTAACTCATGTTCATTGTCACTTTGCTCACACACACTAACAGTGGGCGCGTCTTTCTTGCCGCCGTCAGCCATTTCTTTGTTCACCAACCACGAGGAAAAAAAAAATATTTTCTGGTCCTTTCTTCCCTGTTTGAACACAGGAAAAGATATCCCACTTCTGATGTTAGCTTTTTGTTTGATAATTGAAGAAAATACTGTACAAATTCGGGAAAAACTCATTTATTGATTCCGATTACTTCAATAAATTGTATCCTATATGAAATATCGATACAGACTGGTCGGCTGGCTTCGGTTCTCTCGAGGAAGAATGTTGTAATATAAACAAATCCCATAATATAAACACAGATCTCTAGTTCCTCGGTGGATGAACGACTACATCACCCAGACGGAGTCAGTGTCGGGTGCGAGGGGGCTAACATTCATTATTTCAGAAATGGGCGACATTTGAAAAAATTCCAAAAACACGTGAGTTTAAATTTCTGAAGCCTCAACTCATGATATTCATATGAGAGATGTTACGTCACCGGTGTTGGAGTAAAGACGTAATGGACGATTTTTTCAAATACAAATAGGGGTCATGTGACACCTTGATTGAAAGGTCTACCGATCGTCTATTCAACAGTCAAAATGTTGCATAAGAAGATTGAAATTAAAATGAATTATCATGTGATTAATTGAATCTTGCAGAGGTCTGCTACTGAGAATTGAACATCGAAGGGTCGTCTAGTTAAAAAAATACGTCTAAAAAAAGTTCTAAACTCTAGTTTTTGGTTTTTTTTCGAAAGTCGTCTTGTTTTGAAATGAATTTATTCCATACATTTGCATCATACTGTAGATTTCATCAGATTCAATAAACTTTGTAACATTTTGTGGAATTCGTATATCGCTACTTCGAAGTTGGGAACCAACTCCCCAGTAGTCAAAACTTGTGAGGGGTTAGGATGAGCGGGAACTACACAGCTTATAGTGGAATTCGAACCACTTCAATAAAAAAAAAAGAAATGAGACAAGACTATAGACCCGTGGGTAAGGCTCTTGACTGGTAATCAGAAGGTTGCTGGTTGAATTCCCGACAAAGAGAATAATTCACATTATAACAAAGTGAGTCTCGAATTTCAATTTTTTGTCTTCTTGACCGAAGATAGTTCCGTAAGAATCCCAGTGCGTTCTGCTCATAAGATGACGTATGAAGTCAGTAACAATGCCTGCATAGAACTCATATGGGTTGAAGGAGATCTCGTAAGACTCGTCGTAAGATCACAATGGTCATCAGTTGGTGGGTACATATATATTATATACAGGGTGTCGCAAGAAGAATAAACTTTGTCTGAGCGTGAAGGACATTTATTGAGTCCGAATGATCTTCATGATTAGGGCTCTTTATCTTCCGTATGGCATATACAGAGTGAGTCATAACTATTGGTACATACGCTAAGAGCGGATTTTTTTACCGAAATATGTCGATAAAATATGGCGATAGGACCAAATATGCCTCTATAATATATTGCTGTGGAAAAAGATATACGGGGCATGTAGAGCTGTTTTTTTTTTCATTTTTTGCTAATAATTTCACTGTATATTTATCAATTGTTATCAAAATCAGCACAGAGGCATATTATTAAACAGGGAACATTATTTTATGTATTAATCTACAGTTTGTTACACTGAATAATTCCTGGTGATGAAAGCGACTGGTTACTTTTCTCGAAGAAACTTTTTACGTAATATTGGTACTCTTGTTTTAACACGATATTATCATTCGTTTTCGAGAAAAACGCAATTGAACAGTTTCGAAAGGGGATTCCAAATATTATTTCAGTTATGAAGTGTGCTTTATATTGTCAGATAATAAGAATTGTTGCAGGTAAATGACATTTCTTGTCAGTGAATGAATTTTGGCTCGAGTTTATAGTCAATGTACATTTTCGATTGAAACGCCCTGTATCATTTGGTCCAAACAATCCGCCCTTAACTTACCCAATAGTTATGACCCACCTGGTATATGGTGATCTAATGCAATCCCATTATAATGTGCACAATGAATTTGCTGTTACGCTAATCACTACCTGCTTTCCAATATTCAAGTCGGTAAATTTACTTAATCTTCCTTATACTTCGCAAAATTTTGTGTAGATACATTTTTGTGGAATGACTTACTCACCTATTATTATGTAACATCCTGTATACATGAATGATACAGAATGGATTCAACTTTTATTTTCGTTAGACACATCTGTTTGAGTTTAAGGTTGTGATAATCCTTGCTTAGATATATTCATTTTGAACGTAGGTATAGGTACCCATCTACGCAATTACCTACCTATAGGTAATTAAATTCAATATTAAAAAACATGCACGTACTATTCAAGGTTATCTTCAGTTGGTTTATAATATCATTTACGAAATACCTACTTAGTTCAGATATGGTGTACTGGTTAGATAATATATTACACTATTGTTAAAGTCGATACCGTCATTTACTTACATACCTATATAGTTACTTAACTTAATGAACTGATCTATATCACCACCACTGTAGCAACCATTTTTTAATAACTGTCCCTGCTCACCATCAACCGTCTGTTTTGGTAATGAAGAAGAATCACAGGATAAACATAACCAGGCTCCTCTTTCCCACAGGGCACTATGGTCAAGTACCCAGGGCCCAGCGATCGATAGGATCCCCCTTGTTCTTGTCCCTGGACGTTCATTCCCGAAAAACATACCTATGCATTCAAAAAAATAAGACTCAAACGATAATGAGTGACTTTGCTCTACTATCTTCGTCTATTTGACCAAAATAGTGCTCTGTCAAGTTCGTAGGGTCCTATGTATCATTCTAATGTGCCCAGAGCATTCAATAAGAGGTTGAAGACGGCCCTGAAGAAATCTTAAACGTTCGGTAATTAGTTCATAACGGTTTTTAATAAATGAGCAAAACAAATATTCCTTCGTCAGTTACATCTTCTAAAACATTCTGTTGGCTTGGTTTTAGGTATGACAACAAGTGTTTCTGCCTTTGAATTTAACAGGTCAAGTAATGTAGGTGATCATTACATAATGTGGCCAATAATAATAAATAATTGAGGTACCTAACTGTGTAGGCAATTAAGTACTGAATTCGTCGGCATCTCGAGTAGTTATTAAATGGGTACTTAAATCGAGACTTAAATACCTACTTTCTTTGAGTCTTCCGGTAGTAAATTTGGCCAGAGGAGATCGTTCCACTGTTCATTGTGTTTTCCTCATGTTCTTCGACACATTTTCCCCGAGAACGTGAAATATCAGCGACGTTAAATCCGTAATATTATATCCGCATGCCAATATACCGGGTGTAATACGATCATGGTACACCAAACCATTTTGATGAAAATGTAAGTACCTTGATGTCAACAATACGTCCTTTAGATATTCACATCGAATTTTGAAACAACCTGTATATTTGATAGGTAGTTTTTTTCTTATTTTTTCCATCTCCTTATAACTAGTCGCTTGATTCCGAGCGTGATTCCAACAAAAAAAGCAACAGTTTACATTTTTCTATTTCTCAGTAACTGAATTCAATTTCCGTTATTTTGTTGCCTTTTTGTTCCTATTTCAATGTTTGTAATGTGATATAATCTGATTATTTTTCAATTCTTTTTCCTTCATTTTGTTATTGGTACCATATGATGCACATTTCCCCTGCAGGGATGAATCCTAGGATGAATCTTAATTAGGCCACTGGTCATCATTCGATCAAGAATCCATTATTTGAAGAATATCCCATCATCAGTTGGTTGATCTCAGTGTGCTTGACATTTCACTATCAGGAGAGAGGTCTGCGTATTTTTGCCCTGGTGCATTCCTTTTTTCTAAGCTATAAGCTATATTTTTTCACCATGATACCTGCCAAGTTATCGCAAAGAAAAACAAAACTATGGTATAGGTCTGTTTGATTAGGTCAAGTTATTCAGGTTACTAGATCTATCTTTAAATAATTAAATGCAGGGTGAAGCAAATCACTATATGCACTGACAGCCAGGCAGCGATCAAATCAACCTCCGCCTTGGTGTCAGAGTGCATAGATAGCCTACAAAGGCTGTCGGCAACGAACAAAGTATGTCTTCTGTGGGTCCCTGGGCCCTCAGTGGTACCTGGTAACGAAATGACCGATGGTCTGGCCAGAAGAGGGGCGAAGGGTTCAGTGATTGGTCCAGAGCCAGTCCTGGGGGTCATTCGATCCTTGAGCAACTTCAGTATGAAGAAAATCCTGACGGAAAGGTTTCAGGACAGCGAGAAGGAGGCTCCTGGAATGAGGCAGTCCAAACTCCATATAGGAAACACGTCACGAAGACAGACCAATGCCCTCTTGGCTTTGAACAGTAAGGAGCTGAAACTGGTGGTGGCGGGCCTTCTGATAGAACACTGCCACTTGAACAAGCATCTCAGCACGACCAGGATTGTGGAGGATCCTGGATGCAGATGGTGCCTAGAGGATGAAGAGACTTGTGGCAGCAAGGGACATCCCTCGGGACATTCATTTTGGGGGCAGTATTCTGGACCCAGAAGATGTTGAAAAGATCTGGCCGAGGAGAGTTTTTTTTTTCCTTGCAAGATCGGCTCTTTCCAGGGCTGACTTGTTGTTGTCCAAGTTACTTTAATAGTGAGTGATCGATTGTTTTGCGAGTGTTGTTTGTTATCGATAATCTTCGGAAGGAATTATAGTACCTACCTGGCGATTCCATGTTGAGTTCGCATGGAATAGAATTCAATATTTCATTCTTGCAGCATGTCTTTTTTTCATTCCCTGTTTGACATTCGTCTGATGCCAAGCCTTGAATATGATGAAATGTTCCCGGAAACGTTTGATAGTATTGAAGCGAATGGAATTCTAGAGTCGCCAACAAAATTTATCGAGCAATAAACTCATGAACAGGAAAATCTATCGAGAAATATATCTTTTAATTTCATAATTCATGTTGATTTGATGATTCGTCTGATCATTGTTTTTATCTGAAAGGGTTGAAATATTCATCTATGATAATACCTCGGATGCAGAACAACTCTTGCTGGGAAGAACATTGGTATACTATCGAGTATAATACTATACCATAATTTCTTGCTGGTAATGAAGCTATAGCTATTTTTATTCCACTCGTTTAATTGGCGATATTAGTCACATCCTGTTTCATGCTTTATTGTTTCATTATCAATGTTTTCTCGCGATCGCTTGTTAAAGCGAAGATGCATCTGTTTTTTTTTTCATTTCTGTAAACTCGTATACCGAGTAGAATGCTGGTATAGATCATATTAAACCTTTATCAATATGTATCAAATTGTTTTTGAATGATACTACTTATTTCGTCATCACCTTGATCTAATCTATAGTACATGAATTCAACTGAATTGTTACTACTGTTGAAAGGATATAGGCCTATTTCAGTAAAAAGTTTTATTTCATCTTCTGGAAGTACTCCAAGTACTAATACCTCTCCCCACAGTTCTCCGTACATTATTTCAATAGCTACTGAAATCCCCGATGTTTTATAACACGAAATACGCGACTGAAATGCAATGTACCAATATTTTTTTAATTTTTTTTTATGTTTTGGTTCCCACGAAAAGGGATATCCTGTAATGTTCAGAGAACATCGTGAGAACCAATGGAAATAGGGTAAGAATTGGTGTTCTTCTTAAATTTCTGGAGGTTATATGCCTCGCGGAACACTTCCCTTGGCAATGTATTCCAGAGCCTCGCTGTTCGTTGGGTGAACGAGTCTTTGGAAAGAGATGTTCTGCAGGTCTCCAAATTGACCACGAAGGGGTGCGAAGCCCCAACTCGACGGGTTAATCTTGCGGGGACTGCCAAGGGAGGAACAATTGTTGATATTTCAGAAGAGCATCGTCAAATGAAAATATCTATAAAAAAGATCCAGATCGCCAACTTTTCTACGGTGTTCCAGAGAAGTGAGTGCGTTTATGAGCGAGGCATCATCCACGAGACGAATTGTTCTTTTTTGGACAGAATCCAACAGTTTCTGGGTATGTTTGGGTGCTGCACTCCAAATATAGGAACAGTATTCCAGGTCAGGTCGGATCTGTGCCTTATAGATCATAAGTAGCTGACTGCGGAAGTGAAATAGCTCCTGGCCCGAAACAGAAAACCAAGTTTTTGGGATGCCCTTTTAGCAATTGATCTCACGTGATTTTCCCAAGAAAGGTTATTGCTGATAGTAATACCAAGCACCGAAATGGATGTCTTCAAACGTATGGTTACTCCTGTCAAGCTTATGTTGGGCACAGTGAGATCGGCTTTTCTAGAGAAGAGGCATGCTTGTGTTTTGTTTGCATTGAAATCTACCAAGTTATTAGATCCCCATTCGAGAATTGTTGCCAAGACCATATTTATGTTGTCAACATTACTCCCTCGTTCGTTTATGATTTGCCTGGCTGGTATAGGATACGACATACTTCTTAACTTTCGTAATGTATGATTGTGTATAGTACACCCCTATATATACGTTTGAAGCGAATTATTTTTATGTGGTTATAGTGCTTGGTTGGTGCTTGGTGTTACCGTCATCGAGGGTGCTGACTTTGATTAATGATAAAGAGTTTGATTTTTATTGATGTGTATGACCCCATAGATTGTATAGGTGTCATGAAATGGTTGAAGCAAAATCACCCTGTGAATATATTTCGTGGTTTCTTGAAGAATGCGATAATGTTATTCACAGTCTCGGTATTTCCTGAACAGTTTACCTTGCCTCAGGCAACATAATAATGCATATTACGAGGCGTGTTCTAACGGACTTCAGGTACGAAATTCTTATTATATCAATTCGTTTGAACGAATCTATGAACGAATACTGATGTCATCTGTCTTTCTTTCCTCAATGCCGATTTTGTTCAGATTGTAGCCGGTTCATTGCTTGATACCTACATGCCGGTTTCGTGCTTTAGGCGCTCATCAGTGTACGATTATCACCAGCCGCAGCAGTTATAAGACCGCCAACTATGTGAAACCTGAAGAATGGTCTAGACAGGGCGCAACAAATAATCCATGTGGTGAGAATTGTTTCTAGCGTCTCTACGGACATCGGCCAACTGCTTCTGTCGACTTCTATTCATACTATAATTTCCAAGTATAGTTTATCCAAAAACAATAATTGCAGAATCTTCTGCCGCACCTGCAATCACTTCAAAGGAATCTTCAGACACGCCGACGCCGCACAGTGCGGGATATTCTGCAATTGATATTGGATATATTTATATGCGAGTGGCTCAGTTGCATGCGAGGATCGTCTTTTTTCATTCTTTTGTCTCAAGTGATTTTCCGAGGAATATACGTTTCAGAAAGAAGGTTCATTTAGGCCGAGTAGGGGAGGGATATTTTCCTTCTTCCCTGAAAACGTTCTAAACCTTCCAGCAGACTTGCTGCGTCCTGTCTGTAGACGCTAGTGAAACCTGACCTCACAAGAATCCAATTGGCTTATTTGTGCGCAAAGAGACGCATCCCCATGGCAATATGGAAGTGGCGACATCTAAAGCAGAAGGAGAGAATCACATACATAATAGTGTTTTTCTGTAACAGATACAAAAGTCGTCCATTTGCTCTTGAATTGACCTTTATATTTTTATGGACAAATTTCCCTGTTAACCTGACGAGTGACGAGTATGCACTGATGATGACTTAACAGTCGAAGCGCTCTGCTAGGAATATAAATTTGAATAAATTATCTTGCACGAAATACAACACTTCCCTTCTTTGGCTTTTTATTACTGACAAACATTTGTATGTTGCTAGGCAACACCTTAAAAGTTGAACTTTAGCTCCTAGGAACTAGAAAGGATGTACTAGGTCATCAAGAATAAACAACATTGGTATGGTTGGTTATTTGAGTTGGGACGCAGACCTGATTTGTTCCCGATTTCGGCCAATTTGGCATTTCATACCCATGCTGGAGCTATAAATACACCATATTATAGTTAAGTATTCTTGTTTTGATCAGGAAAGTCTTCAAGATTCACAAACTTGCTTGATCTCTATTTCATTCATTCTCGGGATCTGATTGAATGGATAACTGGTCCTTGAATAATCACGGCCAGCAATACTTTTTTGCGAGCTTTTTTGTCTCAGACAACGATATTGTTTACCTTCATTTGATTACCGAGCCAAATACAGTGGAATATGGAGAGGAATATTATATGCTCATTAACCCAACATTTTCCACTTCTCTTTCCCATACACGGTATTTGCTATTAGGGCTGACACCTGGTCCGAAGAATCCATCGATTCATCGATTCAATAGAATACAAAAATGGGTCACTCTGTGGTTGTATTCATATCGAAACTACAATTCGAACATCCTTCAAAAATGAATGAACCTGATCTGTAAAAGCAGGTAGAATATTCTCACCTCACGGATTATTTGTTGCATTGCAAACATATGGCACGGCATCCACGTTTCGGGTATACTATTGAATCCGGATGATGTATGTCAACACGAATTGTAACAAAGTAAAGTCATCGTCCACCAATATTCTGATGTAAAGTAGTCTGATGTCTTGCTTCTATCCACTTAGCTATATTATTATAATAAGGGTATTATAATAGTCTGTCAAGTAAGTCACATTGGTGGTAACTTCACATATTTATTTTTGTTAATTCTTTCGGTTGCAGAAAAAATAGCATGTTTCATTCGGATCAAAAGTGACTTTGTTTGACTCTTCGAAGCGGAGCGTCTAGCTGATCTTAATGAAACAATCTACTAATTCTAGAACCAGCAGTGAAAAAACGAACATATTTCAAGTTGCCATGTCTCTGGACCGACTTCTACTGAAAAACATAATTACACCCACCTTTTTTTTGCGAAGAGAAGAAACTTGGACCTTCACGAAACAATCAAGGTTTCACCTATATTGATTATAAACTTATATAATATTCATCTTATCTATTGACTTATCAAAATCGAAATTGAATTACATAATAATGTAAGTAATGTATAATAAGAGATAATAAATTCACATGTTCATTGAAATAAAGAAAGCAAAAACTGATGGGAACCATGAATCATGAACGATAAATAGGTCAACTGAATCATTGATAATGTAAACAGATACATCTTTTTTCGAGACTTTTTCTTTTCAATAATAAATAAGTTTGATATTGCTGAACCACAATTCGATTTATTTTATAATGAGTTTCGGCAGAAAGACTGAAAACTAGTGATGACTTGATTCTCGACTTTAATAGATACTAAAAATCCGCGAGTTTTTAAATCAGTTCAAAATCAAGTTAATCTTGTTCGTAAAATATACAGAATGTCCCACATAATCACAGCATGCAATAACTTGCTTCTTTGAAGTGATTAAAAATAATTCCCAAACATTTTTTGAAATACCGCATAATAATATCCGAGGCAATATCTATCTATACGCGAAGATTCACGCCTTACTATAATAAAGTTCGATTTTTTATATCATCTTCCTTTGAGAACTACTTCCAACCTTTCGATCGATAATTGATTATAGTAGCTTCTATATTACTACCTACTTCTTTCAAATTGTGTAATGTTTCTTCCACACCGGAAGTATATCTCTCTAATATATTATTATATAGAATTTTTGAATGATTTCGCTGAAATAATAATTTAGAACTATATTTTTATTGTTTCCATATCAATCTATTGAAGCTACTAACTTTGCCATATTATGAATACACAAGAAATGCCGTTTGATACAAAAAAGTGAGGTGGTAATTAATCGGCGTTGAAATAAATGGAGTCGAAGTCTTTCAAACGACGTTATCGAAGGGAATTGGAATGCCTTTGATTTATTTTATTCATCTACATTCATACAGGGTGTATCTGAATAACACAGAGAAACTTCAAGGGGTGATTCCTTGTGCATGATATTCAAACTTTCCTGAATTGCAAAGAGCACCCTGTGTGACTCTCATTACCGGGCTTTGACTGAGTGCTTTTCTCTTTCTGACTCGTATATTCGATTGATGTTCTCGATGAAGATACTGATATTTATTGTCGACTAAATGATCAAATCTTTCATTGATAACTTTGAAACATATTGAGTATTCTGCGAAGAATAAATGAGTTGACTACAGCGGCATCCAAGGAAAAGATTTCATGAATATAATAATATGTTCCTTTATATGTCTTTCCAGTCGTCTGATAATTCTGCTTAGTATATAGATTGATCTGGAAAACTATGTGATTCAATAATTTGTCCGTGATGAACTGACGAGAGAGATTATCCATCTTGAGCCACTCCAGAGGTTTTATTAAAATCTTTTGGTTGAACGATCTCATCCACTCCACACCATTTTTTCTCCATCCCTGGTTTCAACTCCCAGGTCCCAGGTATCCATATATAAGTACTGGTGTCTGGATATTCATATCAGACAGTATAATGTTGTTGAAATTGAATTCAACATCATTTTCCTCATCATTATCCTTGAAAAATGTCTTGGTCATGTTGTATGGTGGGACAAATTTCAAACAGCGTAGATTTTCACATTTTGTGAACGAAAAATAAACATATAAGTTGGAAAAATATAATTAGTAGGTTACCTATGTTGCCTAGATAGTATTTAATGCAACAAACAATTTAATAACATGATAAGCATGAAATTTGCAGCCGCAATTCGAGAGGAGAAACACAACGTACGGAACAAGTTTCGAGTTTATTCTATTCACTAATAATGTATTGTTTTATTCGCTTCAGCTTAAAACATATGATTCAAAAGCGTTAGTAATATGGGGCGGGAGAGAAAATAAACCGTCGTACCACAAATCATAAGCCCATTGCAGAGCGGGATATATTTTGTCCCAGCATACTTCTAACTCGAAGAAATTCGTGCATGGTTCAAATTCTGCACCAAAGTACTTGAAAGAGGATACGTATGTGAACAATAACGTGGGAGCTGGAACTCGAGGACACCCTGCATACAGTGCAAATAAGAAACGCGAAAGGATGAAAAAGTAATATAAAATCCGAAATGAAAATCTTTCTCCGGTATCAGTTCAACGAGGAGATTTCAGATGTGAGCAGAAAACTTCTTTATTTGCTTTCATCAAAAATTCAGCAGGCACATTCCGCTTCAGAGATTATACAGAACGGGGTCGCAATGAATTTGTAAATAGGTGGAAATTGTCTAGCGTTCTTTTCTGCGCCTGTGGGGTAGTTTGTTTGGATAAGCAGGATAAAGCTAAACAATAATGGAATAATCTATTCTAAAGATTGAAATCAACAACAAAAATAAACAAATCATTGAAAAGGAATATTCTAAGATATAATTGGGAATTCGCATTCTCTATTCACGGTTTATTCAACAGAAAACAACTACTTTCCTGGCTATATGCAACGACGAACATTGAATTACATATATTGAACATACACGATAAGAATTTGAAAACAAAATCTTCTAAAGTAGAAAATCGATTTTGAAAACTTTCTGATTTGCGTAAATCACAATAACTTGAATATCAAAAAAAGAAGGGATGTTTTAACACTCGTTTTAACACTTACCCTTCTCCGCATGTGATGCCCCTGAAAAAATTTTTGGAATTTCGAATTGAGTCTTATTTTCCATAAAATGTTTATGCAGTACACAAATTTTCGAAAATTTATTGTGAAGGATTTCAAAGTTATAGAGAAAAAAACGTCTTTGAGGTGTTCAAGGGGCGTAGGTCCATCAGAAAGCATTTTCGGACCCTCCTGTGGAAGGATGTCGCTCACTTTTGAACCACCCTGTATAATTATTGAACTCTTTACTATAAAGTGCGTCGAATAAAGCTCCAAGCACAATTTATAGTGAACAGTTTGATTTTCTTATAGAATTTTTAATAGTAATTATCGCTATAGAACTTTAGCACTATAAATTACTATTTTGGATAGTTAAAAAAATGCATATGGATTGTGCGATAACTTACTTCATATCAGAGTAGAATTCTCGAGAATTCTCCTACAAAGACTGATAAAATCTACTATAATATTATGATAATGGATACTATATTATTTCAGTGAGAAGAGTCCGAGGAAGAGTCACTACCTACGAAGAATTATATCATATATGTATAGTAATAAATCACTAACTGTTATAGTGAATTTTACTTCATTATTATATTAGGAAATTCTATATAATTGTAGTAAGAAAATAATAAAATGTATTCAGGTTATTGTGATTTCGATCAGAAAGTAGTTGTTTTTCTCCCGAAATCTGCCATTGTTGCCATTCATATTACTGAGATTTAGAAAATAATTAACTTTTTATTTGAGTTCAGTGTAGGTGTATTAAATGATAGTGACCACCCTGTAGTCGGTGTGAATTTAGCGGAATTTAGGCACCTATCAACTACGTGCACAGCCTTGCCACAACTATTACTGTTTGTTTACTGATTAGTTCGTTTATTCAAGTTTTTACCGTAAGTGATCGTCGAAACCATAAAATATCTTTTTGCTACATGAAGGAATATTGCTCTGCGGTATGATGTTAATGGAAGTTTGTTTTAGTATAACGGGATCATGTGTGCTAATATTATGTAAATTCAAGAGATTATTCGTTAGTTTAATAAATTGGACATTGTCTGAAATGCTGAACTTCGTACGTATAAAATTTGGCGTAATAGCTCTTTACCAATCAGGACTGGAAAAGAGTTTCGTACTATTTTTCACATATCAATCCGATCGAAAAGCATTTTCGCTATGTGTAGTAATGATTGATGAACGCAATGAGTATTACCTTCGATAGTGTTCAATGAATTTTGATTAATTAAAAGTCTAGCGACTTCGCCATATTTTGCAATTCATAATATAGTGAAGATTGTAATAAAGAACCAGAAACCGATCTATAAATACAAAAAAGCTGATAATATACCGAGTAGGTAACCCATGATAGTACACTCGATATTACATAAGGAAGAAATAATCAGAGGAAAGAAAATAATATTTTGAACCCATTTAGATAATAAAATTTGAAGGGAATCATCTATTAAAAAAATGTGAAATGCAATTTCCTTGCTTCTTCCCAACACTGCTTCGCTGATTATTCGGAAACCTTGAACGTGAGAACTCTGGGATTTTTTGTATTTATTGAATATGTGACTCACGACAAACCGATACGAACCTATATACAGGGTGCTGCGAAATTCGACCGACAACGCTTGACTGGTTCGATAGGGGTGAATCCATATCACGAGATTTTCATATTATTCATTGAGCTCCGCAATCTCAAAAATACACAAAATTCATGATGTTTCACCCTCTAGCGCCGAATCTGGTCATACGATCGAGTTGGGCCAATGGAGTCTTTTACTCAGAATGACTACAGCTACAACTATATCAAAAATCCAGCCATTTTCACCGGAAGACATTTTTCCATATAATGTGTGCGTGGTCCTTTGAATTTGTTATCCTTGTTATCCTCTCTTTTTTGGATTTTTGGCAAGGCATCAATCTGCTTCCACGATGCTATTTCACTTGTGTCCTGCAACTCGTCCGCACTCGTCTCAAAGTGCCTATAGTTTTTTCTGTTGTAGTTGACAAAATTAACCTATGTAACACACGAAGTAACAAATGAGAATCATGGGAATGATATGAGTCCCCTACTTCGTGGTCGCGGGATTCACAGAAAATAACAATGTTGCCAAATTGATCTGAATTCTCAGACAATCAAGAAATTATACCTTCTTGTGTTCCAGAGATCCAGACTCGGTTAACAGAAATTCAATGTTAATATGCATAACTGATTACGAGATTGAATATGTATGAGTATGCTATGTGCTGTTTCATTATCGATCATTGCTGTTTTACTATTTATTCTGGTATAGACGACCCAGTTTCTAGTTTCAGCTCGAGTTTCAGTAGACGACATCAAGATTCCTCCTTTCATGAACCACAAATCGAATACATTGATATCCTCCCGCATCATTTCATTCCACCCCATAACAGTCTAGTTTAATTATGTTGTACAATGTACGATATAATGGCTCTTTCAACTTGGTCCTCGTTGTGTTCTTTGTGCACTTCATTTCTTTCCATTCTTATTGAATTCGATAAGAGAACATGAAGATGATTCAGTTAGGCATCGGGAAGTTCTATATTCTGAGAAAGTTGTTTGTAGAGAAAAACTTTTTTAGTAGTTACAGAAGCGAGTACCGAGTACATGTATATGGAAAAAATATTGAAAGTGGGGTTTTATCGATTTCCATATTATTTATTAGTGTTATTTAGTTATAACCCAGCCAACACATCTGTGAGATTACATCTCTGAGATGCCGCCTTCAGGTAATAGTGCGATATCACATACGTTCCATCGCTGCGATTTTCATAAGCAAAAATATCTGCAACATGACATCTCTGAGATGTCGCGACGAGACAACACTGCGATATTACGAATGTACATAAGCGAAGATATCTGCGACATGACATCTCTAAGATGTCATGATGAGACAACAATGCGATAACACGAATATTGCATCGCTGCGATGTACAAAAGCAAACTCATATGCGAGAATTTTTCGAAAATGTGTTATATGATTTCTTGTTTGGTGAAAAAGAATACATAAATATACGCTATACTCAACAAAATGAAGCTAAATCTGCAAATATTCGTTACATTGATATCAAACTATTCTTGGTTTACTTACATCTCGTCGACACACACTACATAAATTTTGATACAATTACGAGTAGCTGATTACCAATAAGAGTAGCGCCGCTGAAAAGACGATTGAATGGACAGGAGACTTGAAGCAACCAGTCACAACAACACATAATTAATATTAGATGTCATCAGAAATCAGTGGTGTACCTATCATCACACCATGTCTGAGGAACCTTAGTTTCGTTTTACTGCGATGTCCTCTCTCATCACATCGTAGTTTCATCGCAAAAACCAATCGCTTTTCCATCACAAATAACTTCGCGATCACATTGCGAAAAATATATCGCTATTATGTTGCACTGAATAACATCCTCGATAACATCTGACATTGTAGCGACGTCTAAGCGACATAAAATGTAATATCGCTGGTCATAATTGTCACAGCGTTGCGATATCTCTGTGATATTACTGTGTTTTCTGAGGAGTTATATACATCAGTTTTTGGCACCGAGGTACAATCTCATTGGTCTTGAAAATACATTCAGTCCTAGACCTAGGGCTCTCTCGTAAGAAACGGTTTTCTATTCAATGTTCATTGGTTATTTTGGTCTCCCTACGATTCCGTTATGCAGGGTTTATAGATTCAATTGAATTGACAATTAGGAATTGACAATTAACAATCAACATTCAATAATCATGAGGGTGTTACATATATGATATTAATTAAGAATTAAATGTGAAACGTCTTTTGATTAAAGATCAAAATGATGTTGAAAAGTGATTTTGGTTCTCACAATTCATGAATCCATAAAAAATATTCCATTTAAATATCACCAAACTCCAGTTGAACAATAACAAATCCAATCTTCATGTACTGTCTCAAGAATTTTATAATTCTCAGTTGCTGAGTTGAAAGTTGGCCAGCTTTGTAATTCGTAATTCTTGATTCAAATGACAGATATGTATAAACCTTCGTAACTGTTTCCTTGTATTCAACTTTTTGAGTTCATAGTAGTTGTTAGTTTAATTCTTAGTTTAGTTGAATCTATAAACCCAGCATTATCCTCTAAATCACATCAGGATCACAATCGAAATGTTATTACAAGAATCATAATCATCACCAACTTCTTATTGGAATCGAGAATTAGATAGTAATAGTATTGTTCCAGGTAGGTATTGTAAAAATAAAATAGGCAAATATATCGTAGAGAAAATGATTGTTCCTCGGATAAGTTACCGAAAAGCCTCAAAATGTATCTAAATATACTCTATCAAACATCAATATAGAATCAATCGTGGTATGGGGTGATGGTGATAGTACTCGTTGAAACGTCTGAAGAATCACACTGACTCTGTTTTCGGTTCAGTTATACTTAGCGCCATTAGATAGTTCGAAAGAGCATATCTGTTGGTCCATTCAACATCAAAAGAAAAGCCATCGCTGAACAAATATCTAGACAAATATACATACGTCGAATGCATCTTATTCTTCACCATGGCCATTTGGTATCCAACAAAAACAATAACTAACAAGTACACCCGAAAAAACGAACTCTGTTTATGTCTGTTTGTTTACATGTAGCAACACTGGACGGAGCACTGCAACCTGTTGCACCGGAAACAATCAGGCTAGGCAGAAACAAGTGAGCGCGGCACTTGAAAGAAGAAACTGAGACAAGCGGATAAACGCGCCTGAGCAGCTTAGTTAAATCAATAAAATGGCCACGCTGCAGTGTTGCCAGGTCGGACCAGACAATTTCTTTGAAAATTTTACACCTTACATTTTCGACCAATTAAAAGCGTGTATTTTGTATCGTTACCATAGCACCAATACAAATTTCTGGATTCTTTCCTGCCTCCTCCTTCGTCCCAGTGTAGTCCCCTACACTGGAAACTTCTTGATGTTTATTGATAAAATTGCATTTACATTCAATTTCAGATTACGTCGAATCCATTCTATAAGTTGATAAGTCCCTTGTGAGAAAATGAGTTTTCACCAACCTGAGCAAACTAAATTTGTGAAAAACCGAGATATTTTTATTGTATTATTAATATTTTGCGTACGTAAAGTCGGTATTTTCAATTTTATTCAGCGTAGTCTAATCCCAGTGTTTTTTAATATCGGTGTGATTTTTCTTACCGAATACCACTCTAGCTTCAATTAAAAACTGGATATTCCTTCTCAAACTCGAATATTTAGAAAATTCTTCCTCGTCTTCGACTCATTTTCAAAATATTCGTGTTTTAGGAAAAATTCCGGTAAAAATTGAAGCTCTCGTTGTATTATAAGTAAAAATTTGTATGGAATGGTGTGTTATACAATGACTTTCTTGAGAAAGTACGATACAGTTCAATATAGAGTCCCTGTATGTATTTGACACTTTTGCTGTAATAAGAGTACGGACACTATGACAAGCAGTGACAGAAGGCATAACCCTAAAAAATTTGAAATGACATGAACAATTTGGCGGGCACTGATAGTTCATGAACGTGCATGACATTAAATTATTTGAAAATTCAGGTTTTCAAAAATTAAAATGTCTAATTGTGTAGTGGGTAATTGCAAAAATGGAAGCGAGTCCTTTCGTTTATTCCATTTCCCCCATTCTAACCAACAACAGTTACAGAAATGGAAAGAAAATATGAAGCGGCCACTATGGAAATTGAATTCAGGTAGCAAGATTTGCGAAGTAAGTACTCAATATTTGAATTTTTCGATTGAATATGATGCATATTCGAAGGAATAATATCATTTATAATTTCAATTTTAACAATTATTATAGGTGCACTTCAAATGTGAAGATTTCATGGTGGAACATACCATCAAATCGAAAGAAAATGCGGAGCCTTCATTCCATCATCAGAAGGATTATCGAAGACATTCCTTATCGAATTCAGGACAATTTTTACGAGGAAAAATTCAAGTAGAATACCAAGATGAAATTAAATTTATTTTGGATCACAAACAAGAAATTATCGAAGATTTAGAGAGAAGATATGCCGAAATTCAAAATTTAGTAATAGTTCATGATGAAAGATACAGAAAAAAAAATCGAAGAATAGGACGAACATTTGAAAAATAGCTTGAAGCAAAGAGATTCTGAAACAAGACTGCAAGTTACGAATATTTTGAATCGATTCAAGACCCAAATTGATAGTTTCGGATATATTTCAACCAAAATTATAGTCAATTCCAGTATTTTAAAACGCGAATCAATGAAATCGATTACAAATTAAAAGGTATTCTAAGTAAAGTTGCTATTTATGAGCAACATATTTCTCATAATTCTAAATATAATGGTAATAGATGGAATGCAGAGAGTGTCGAAAAAGCTTTAGTCATGAAATGCATGTGTGGATCATCCGGTTATGAAACATTACTCAAATTTCAATATCAATTACCATCGCTACGAACTTTAAATAGGAAAATTTCAAATATTAATTTTGAGCCTGGTATATTGAATGAATTTTTTCATTATCTAATAATAAAAATCCAAAATCTTCCTACATGTGAAAGAGATGGTTGTCTTTATTTACTTGTAATCTTTTGCTGTGTGGCGAAATGGCAACGAGCGACTGGACACAAAAATATATTGTGTAAGCTCTAACGTGCAGCCATCGTCTTTCAGCTAGGCGCGATGGTTATTAGATTGTGAGCATTTAAATTTTATGTTGCCATATTACCCCACTTTACTCTATCATTATTTGAAATGTTGTATTCTTGTCATAGGATATACTATTCTTGAATTATAATCATTATACTTGTATTTGTCGAATGTTCTGATCGTTCATGCCCTATGAAGTGTCTTAGTATGTTATGAGAACAAATATAAGTTTGTTAATTGGTTGAATTGTTCTTCCCATTCATCTACATTCTGCCCATCAGAACTGGCTACTAAATCCTGACTCTATCTATTGAAAATCTAGTGCATCCTAAAATCAAATAAATTGAAGTACATATACCCTTTGTTAAGCATATCGAGAAATACTTTCAACAAATTGATTTACAAACTATGACCCCTTTTCGCCAGTGAGATGAGACGCCACTTCTTTATGAAAATAAAGACAGAGAAAGATATATGGATGTACCCTTCACCGCGGCAGTAGAGGATAGAAGATCCGAAGTGCATGGAAAAGCATATCCATGTCTTTGTTCAAAAGTCATTTTGAGAATTTGGGGTTATGCCTTCCGTCACTGCTTGTCATAGTGTCCGTACTCTTATTACAACAAAACTGACAAATATATACAGGGAATTATACATACAGGGACTCTAGTTCAATAGAGTTACATTCACCTTTGATGACAATAATTTCTATAGCTTTTGAATGAAGAAGCTGATTTTGATGTATTTCGAGTTTGAGTTGAAAATCAACCAGATTTGTTTTATTCAACATTTTTTCTCACTACCTGAATCTTTTTCTTCATTAGACTAAAACCATACCAACTTTTCTTGCAAATGGTGTCGTGAATCTGGTTCTTCCGAATTCTACTCTTCCTTTATCAACTTTCAACAATTATTGGATATTATTGTTCGAATTTCAGTTGAAAAGGTGAGCAACAAAGACGGATTCTCAAAGTTCATACATGCTGTATAAGAAAGATCCTCGTGATAATACCCGATAGGACGTTCCGTTGTCCAGGAAGAATGGAAGAAGGAGACAAGACTTCAAATTTTGATGCAAAAGCTAGGCTATGTACTCCACTCAGTCCATTACTGGATAACCACATCAATATAACATTTTGAGATTTCTTTAGCGTTCCTCATATAGCAGACTGAATTTTGCCATCACGAAAAACTATACATGGTGGACACAAAAGAATCTACACGCATATTTTCATCTCTGAAATACCCTGTATTTCAAAAGATAGGACGTTTACGACATACGTTCATGAGATATGAAGTCCTCTGGAATGGGTCAAAGGATCGTTCCCCCCCTAAATATTAGCATGTCTTGCAAAAAAACACCCTGCATATGAATGAAAAATCGATTGCTATTTTCAACTTTGATTCTGTATATCTTGAAGACTAGCGTTTTCGGACCATAATACAGAGAATGTCACGACGACCTTACACTCTGTATCAAGAATCAGTCGGTAGAAATCCATGAAAATATGCATGCTCATATCTTAGAATACATCAATGCAGTTTGCCGCTCCTATCCTTTGTTATTTCAAATAGAATACCCTGTATTTTATTGCATTTTTTAGTTCTCTCTGAAGAGCTGATTTCATCGATACATCACACTTGGGGTTTATCGAAAATGATTACAGAGATTTAGGGTGTTCAAAATCCTTCAGGATTTGTTGTGTGTCGAAACACTCGAAACTATTCAAGCCAAAACGGCTCACATGTCCCTATCTCAACCTTTGATTCACTATTCACTGATATTTAATCAGAACAGATAAAGGGTGGTTCAATCCAGAATTCTGATCACCCTGTATCTGTTCTGATTAAATAACAGTGAATAGTGAATCAAAAGTTGAGATATGGACATGTGAGCCGTTTTGACCGATAATGAATAGTTTCGGCACAAAAAATCCTAATGTTGAAAAATCTCGATTTTGTACACACTATATCTCTGTAATCGTTTTCGATAGACCCCAATTATGATATAACGATGAAATCAGTTCTTCAGGGAGAATCTAAAAATGCAATAAAATACAGGGTGTTCTATTTGAAATATCAATGTTGCTACTACTTTCTAGTAGGAGAGGCAACACTGCATTGTCGAAAATATTCCAAATGCGTATTCTAAAATATACATATTTTTATATATTTCGCTCGACTGACTCTCGATATAAAGATAGTGTAAGCTCGTCCTGACATACCCTGTATTGTTCATGGCCTAAAATTGTTTACATTTATGTTCGAATCACCCCGATGTATGTTTATGCGCACATGATCTAAAATTGGTTTCGCCCATGTCCTTGCCTTTTGTAGCTCTATGCAGTCGATTGATCTAACTTCTATTATTTGCTGTCATAATATATCAATAGGTGAATCAGTATATTGAATAATGCTGCATTGTACTGGAACATATTCACATCAACAAAATATCGATAAGTGCAAATTGAAATTCGGGATTTGATTTTATGAGTTACACACGGTTATAGAAACGGTTGGAAACGAACTATTTTCATAATTATAAAAAACAAAAAATTGCAGGCTATACAAACAGCGAAATTCGCCCAGTCAGTTCTTCATATGAAATAAAAAACTAAATCATGCCTCATATTTGGTTTCAGGAGATAATGATTTTGCGGTCCATACTTCTTATTCGAGAGCATTGAGTTTTTTGTTGTATTTCTTGAAACTTGGCAACTCCGCGTTGACAACAGCTTGTTCTGGTATGGAGTGGCCAACTGGCCATTGGTGTTCTGGTGTTGTCAATAATGATCAATAATTCGTTTTTTGAAGACGCAATTTAGCTAACTTATGTTCTGCCTACTGAAATTAATACGTAGAAAAACCTATAAAAGGGAAAAGAAAGCTGGGTGATTTCTTGCATGGTTTTGGTTTCTTACCTATTCTCTCTTAAATGACACAAAATGATATAAATGATTTTCCTATTTACCAGAATGTGTTATTTTATTCTCATCCATTTATATTTATAATAATTCAGGCAATTCGAAAACTAAATATTTGTATCACAATAATATATTATGATAGTGAGTAATAAACAGTGAATTAGCAGAGAATTCCCAGTAGAAATAACAGATAGTTTCGATTAGCTTGAGTTCAGATTTGCACAAAATGCATTCGTTAATTGATAATGAATCAAGAATTCCGAGAAATTATAGAATATATTGAAATGAAATAGAAATCATTTTACTTACGTGTACCTATACTCGAATGACTTGTAATTGAGAACACTGATTTGTTACATGAATATGTAAGAATACAGAATATATCTATAGCAATGCAACAAGCGAGGCAAAACATAAAAGTCTGTTAATTTTTGAATTTTGACAACAATATAGAATGTAATGCTAGTTACAGGGTTCGCACCGAGTAGTTTATAACGTAACTTTTTTGAGGTTATAGGTATTTTCCAATCCAAATATGATATGAACTTGAACATCATTCAATTTTACATCAAAAAGGGTCACTTGGTGAAACTCGATACTATGTTCCGTTCTCGGAATATTTCGATTTGAAAATAATGGAGTAATAGCTGATGCTGGTATAAAATGAATTTTATTGAGTTCAGTTACTTATTTATTCAGATTCAAAAACATTAAAAGAATCCTTGTGCTAAAATTATTGATGAAACAAAGAATCATGAGTTTGACTTGAAACATGAAATATTGAATCAGTTAGAGTAAGTGTTCAAAATGTCCTACGTTTCGAAGAAAAAACGATTCTATATTCTATTCTTGAGAATGTAATATGCTTCTTAACAGTTGAGGATCAGCTGTTAGGTCATTCTAGTGATGTTCAATTATGTCTAACAACTCTGGACGTGAATTCACCTTTGTAGCATAGACTTTCTGCTCAAGATACAACAAAACTATGTAATCCATGTTCTCAGTCAAATCTGTTTCGATATTATTCTTGTGATTCATTGTTAAATCAATAAGTTCAGCATCAGAAATGTATTGTTGTTCTCGGTTTTCAATAAATAAGTGATTTTTCATAATGCTCACACTAATACATAGCTTTATACCAGTAACAGTTATCACTTCATCGTTTTCAAATCGAAATATTCCGAAAACGGAACACAGTATCGAGTTTTACCAAGAGTACCTTTTTGGTGTGGAGTTGGATGATGTTCAAGTTCACATCAAATTTGGATTGGAAAATCTAACCTCAAAAAAGTTATGTTCAAAACTACTCGGTACGAACCGTGTAACTAGCGCCCTCTATGAGAGTCAGATATAAAAACAAATGCATGCGATGTGTCAGATTCCAAGAAACATCCATACAAAATTTCACTACAATGTTGCCAGTAGTTTCGACATAATCTTGAAAAGTGTGTAAAAAAATCATTTTTTCAACACCTTGTATCTTGATAACGGATGCAGTTACGAAATTTTTTTACTGAGTAAACCCAACTTATTTTGCAGTGTTCTACCTATCCCAGAAAAGGGGTCAGGTTTTTTTGAAAAGCCTGTATAAAGGCAGCTCACTTGATATCTTATTGATATTTAGCCGTCATTGGTCTGGCGAAGCTTTCTTTATTGCAATTTCATTGCGTTTTGTTTCATATCATGATAGATACATGGAGAATTCAAGCATGGATGCATTCGAGGAAACACGCGCATAAAAGGAAAATAATATCTGGAATACAATTTCTATGCTGAAATTTCATATCTTTTATAGTGCATTCAGCAAAACTGAGTATCACTTGCAAAAAGAATATTGGACCATTTCCAAAGTTTTCTTATTGTGATCATTGACAAATTTTAAACTCTTTTCGAATATCTGGTAGATATAGGCATTTGATAAAATACCTTATACCACTACTATAATATGAAAACATTTGTTTCCAATGAAATAATGAGGGAAGTGTTTTTTTGTAGTTCATCAGTTGAGAAATAAAAAAATCATTGTTAAAATACCCTACAGATAAAAAGTCACTTTCCACAGAACATAATTGAATTATATCTGTCAAATATTGAGAATACCTGATGATTACACTAGGTGTCCTTGAAAGGTCTGTACCAAATTTATCGATAAATTTATAACAATGAATTTATTACATAATTTTATATCATTTCACAGCGACAGTAAGTTTTTTCATGTTTTCACTTTGTCCCTCAATATTTCTAAATTAATCGTTTTCCAGATCATGGAGCATATTTCCCTGTTCGCAATGTTATTAACTATACTATTTGTATGTCTATACTTTTTTCATTTATATGTACTAAGTAATTCTTGCATCTATATCCCAAGTCAATACCGATCATTCCATCAATAAATGTTGTGGAGATGACTTTGGCTTTTCATCTATGGATAAACAACAGTGTTATGCTTGGTTATTTGGGTTGGGACGCATACCTGATTCATTCCCGATATCGGCAGATTTGGCATTTCATACCCATGCTTAAGATATAAATACACTATATTATAAATAAGTATTTTTGTTTTTATCAGGAAAGCCTTCAAGATTCACATACTTGCTTGATATCTGTATTTCATTCATTCTCGGAATCTGATTGATTTGATAACTTGTTTTTGAATAATCACGGCCAGCAATACTTACTCACACAACGATATTGGACAGTGGTATATCTAGAGAAATAAATGATCGCTATTCGCAAAAATCACGAACCAATAGATTATTATTATTTATTATATTATTAAACGTCAAATTAACGTCAAATTTCAAACTGAGTATGAACATTAGTTGCGTTTTATTTGTTCCATTCTGGTAACGGTGGTGGAAACAGAGAATGACGTTTACAAAAAAAAGAGGACCATCATGACCTGACAAGAGATGAAAGATGTTATATTTATGCATTGGGGCTCCGAATGATTTCAATATCATGATACTAGAGTTCGAAACTCAAGAAAATGAATCAACGCATATTTGGATCAGTGATTGTGGTGATTGGAGAAAGTTCTCTGAGATCGAGAGAATTCATTTCATCTGGGAATAAAGATATGAAACCTTTCTTACTTGAAAAAATCATAAACATTGTGAACCTCCCCATAAAAATGTATTTCAAATGTCTTCTTTCAAAAATATTCGTTTTTCGTCAATCGAATTTTATATTTTGACAACTGTCAACAGTCATTCCACGTCATTCCTTGTAGTGAGACGGAATGAAAAGTAGATACTGGAATCGGAGAAGTCGCGAATAAAACGACACTTCAAAGTGATTCCGGTGGTGGAATCGGATAAATAAAACGCAACTATTGCCGCATGCACTCATTGCAAATTGGTTATTCCGAAATCATTTTGCAAAATAGTGAATAATAAGTTGACTTCTTGAAATACGTACAAGGTTTCCAGTATGGAAAAAATTACTTTTTGTGCAGAGAAATTGCCATTTTGATGTAGACAATGGTGGTATTCATCATTGATATCACACTACAATTCCACAGTTTTCAAACATATGGAATGGTCGGAATGGTCCACTCAACACTTGCATGGAATGGAACCATATAAGAAGCAATCAGCTATTACAACAATATGGAATAGGTATGAAGAAATAATTGAATTCATCAAGAAATATCACTGGCTTTTATGAAGGAGATGGAATTCTAGTGAAGGGGTTGGAAAAGAAGATGTGGTTAGAGAGGTTCCTCAGACTGAACAATATCATCGATTTACATAAACAAGGATCTCCAGCAATTGAGGACTTTGCAACCAACATTTATACAATGATTCTAATTGTGCTTCAGAAAATGTATATTATATATTATTATAAGGTAGGTACTGGTTTTTTCATTGCAAACAATAAAAGTTCATGCAATAATTCGAGTTTTTTCATCAGGGAAAAATAAGGGTCTGGAATATGCACTTCAACAAATAAATTATTTTCGAATAAAACACATAATTATGAAACTCAAAACAAGGGTCGCCATATTTGTTGTCATTGTTGTTCATACTCGCAAGACTTGTACAGTTAGCCACCAGAGGCCGCACACTTCGTGATTTTCGCGAATTATCATTGTTGTTATGCTCCCTAACCTAATACTTTCCACTTCTTTTTCCTATACCTGGCACTGGCGCGGTATTTGCTATTAGGGCTGACACCTGGTCCAAATGAATTCATCGATTTATCAATTCAATATAATACACAAATGGATCAATCTGTGGTTGTATTTATATTGAAACTAAAATTCGAACATCCTTGAAAACTGAATAAACCCGATCTGTAAATCACCAATATTCTAATGTAAAGTAGTCCGAGGCCTTGCTTCTATCTACTTACCTATATTATTATAATAAAGGTATTATAATGATCTGTCAAGTAAGTCACATTGGTGGTTACATCACATATTCATTTTAGTTAATTCTTTCGGTTGCAGAAAACATAGCATGAGGGATATTTGGACGATGGGAAACAGTGATCATAGATCTCATCACATGAAAGATTGACAATTTATCGCAGAATATCCCACGATCAGATATTATAATACAAACGATTAACTGTGTATATTTTTATATCGACATCGACACATCGAAATCATCAGTTGAGTTCAACAAACTGAGATTTTTTCACTGTTTAGTTCTATTCAAATTGGTGTCAGTTGTTTAGAAGCTATTAAAACCTCCATCAACTACTGTTGTCTGAGCAGCGAATACAGATATGTATGTGAAATTCCTGTCCCATGTTAGTTACCTACTTTTATTGGCACATCCTCTTCATGACAATAATTTTATGTATTTATCTAATTTATACTAGTTCAAATGGAACGTAATGTCGTAGCAGTTAGATACGGGTGAGGTTTGTGAAGTTTCCTTTATTGACGAACACCCCTGTATCTTACGTAATCGTTGTGTGAGGATCCTGAAATTTGCTGGAGCGAGAGATATACCAAAAATGTACTCAATGACCAAGTGGGGTCATCTTCAACGATACACTGCTCGCCAGCAGCCACTAAACCAGCGACATTTCAGGAGGAAAAATTCATCAAATCGGAAAATTCACTCCTACATCAATAATTACGTGAGATACTGGGGTGATTTCATGAAAATTGAGACAGAATTCATTATTTCAGAACTGAAAATTGTTCTGAAGGAATTTGAGTACTTAGTGAATTAGACGTTCTGATGTTTTCTGTTCTCGAATCAGCGTGATTTCCAACCTATCTTGTCTGCTAACATAATTATGATATTCCGGACATGTAGGTGGTTTCATGGCTGCTTGCGAGCAGTGTATAACACTGATGATGGTAATTTAAATTGGTCATTGACGGTATCTTTGGAATATTTCTTGCTCCTGGTAATTTAAAAATGCTAATTCGATAATTACGTGTTTCCATGAAAGGTGAGACAAAAATAAAATTTTCAGAACTGATTTTCTCAGGAAAAGTATGAAAAGTTAGTGAATTGAGCGTCTTGATTCCGAATCAGAAGTGATTTGAAACCTATTTGGCTTCCTAATATTATTTTCCGAAAATTGGTATAGTTCTATGGTTGTTGGCGAGCAGTGTATATCACTGAAGATCCATACTTGGTGATAGAGTACATTTTTGGTATATCTCTCGCTTCAACAAATTTCAGGATCCTCACCCAACGATTACGTAAGATACGGGGGTGAGACAAAAATTAAATCAGAACTGAAAATGTTCCAGAAAATATGATTAGTTGAAGAATTGGGCGTTCTGATTCCGAATTCGAAGTGATTTTCAACCTATTTTGACTTCTAATATCATTTTTCGGAAATCGGGGTTGCTCCATGGCTGTTGGCGAGCAGTGTATATCACTGAAGATGACCCCACTTTTGATATATTTCTCGCTCCAGAAAATTTCAGGATCCTTATCCAACGAATACGTAAGATACAGGGGTGTTTTCATTATAAGTGAGACACACTGTATATTCTAGCATTGGCCAGGGGATTGCTTCTTTATGATCGCTTGAAACTTAATTGGATTCGGTCCAGTAGGTAATTTATCAGAAATACGCATTTTCTTTGAGAACAATGGAATTTTTGAAAATGGCGAAGGTCGAAGTGGTGGAGTTTTTCAAATGAGAAAAAACTTTTGGCGTAGGTCATAGCTGCATCCACCAAAATCATGTAATGGTGTATACAAGGAGTATGAAAATATTTTTTCAATTGGGTGTAATAATAATAATATATAAAAGGTGTCCCAGAACAACGTTCCATAAATTCTACAGGATGATCTACATACCAAAATAGGCCGATTGAAATCAACTTACTTATATACGAAAATGCACTGTTGAGCTATGAGTTGGCGATGAATTTTATTTACAGATTTTTTTAAATATTCCTGAAATTCGTAGGGCAATTTATAGTGAATGTGAATGGAAAAAAAGGTCGTACCAATTCAATTAATATACAGGGAGTTAAGTATTTCGCATTCTCTTTGATAAAAATCAATGTTACTTTCATGGAGTACGGCACATTTTGATATCTGAAAGAATGACGAAATCAATCACTTTCTTCTAACTGCAGGGTACAGGCCCCTCTTGAAAATAATACCTGTTTTCATATTATAATGATTAACTATGTTTACCATTAAATTTGATAAGATTCAACAACTGCGAAGAACATTTTTACGTCCTCATGTTAGTAATATTGTATTGTAGGACGTTATAATAAGCCATGGCTGATGATGAGCTTATAATAAGCCTGAAACATGTCCCCATTTGCACCTATCGAATGTCGTGGAGATGATTTTGAGATTTATTCTTCCTTCATTATAAATATTATTTCCTTTATCCCGTGGATCGCACGAAATTTGATTCCTATAATGTTCGTGGAACGTTGTGCGTAATTAGGAAGGATATGGAGAGGGGGTAGGTGCTCTAATTCTTTTTTTTACTTTTGGAGGTTATATAAGTTCTTGGGAATATTTCCATTGGCAAAGAATTCCAAAGGATGAATGGGAAAAAATCGACTTACGAGGTTTTGCCCCATAGGCATCTGGATATGCATATTCGATACATAAGTACGCGACCACGTGCTGTCCCAAAGTTATCCTGACCGGACTCTAACAAGGATATAAATGTGTATGATATGCATGTTCTTTTGAAGCTAGTTTTTGAAAGATATATCAAAATTGCCAATGGTATATATTATCATTTTGCTCGGTCTATGAGCATGTAGGCATTCTTCACTAGCATCACAATGATCGAAATGCATCATTAATTCCAATTTAAATCGATTTCAGTTAAACATTCCCTTTCACTTCATGTATCATTAAAGTAGGTAACATTCTATGCGAAAGTTTCCGGAATCAATTAAAAAGCCAATTCGAATGCCTTCAGGATGAACGAGTGGGTTCAAGAGGGAAATAGTTCAATTTGAAAAATGAGGCACTAACCTCAAGCAACAAAGGTATAAATTATCATCATTTAGTGGAAATGGCTGAAAAGGGTAATTGAGATAATAGCTCGAAAACCCTTGTTCTCTTTCATGGAGCTGTTGTTTTAACGATAAATAAGATATTACGTAGTTTTCACAGACGTATTGTAATAATATTTGACCTATTCAAGGATTATTGCTATATAGAGGAGTAAAATCGGGGATAAAATGTGTCGTTTTTTTTTTTCGAGGTATAACCAAATCGGACCTATTAGATAATGTTCCTTATGTGATTTTCCATCATAGTCCAGCTAGACGACATTTTTCTGTGGGGACGAACTTTTTTATTCAAAAAAATACGAAAAAAGTTGGATATTCGAAAATCGTATTTTTCTAAACATATTATTCAATATTTCGAGAACTACTCGAGATATTGATTTGCTTTTTCGTTTGATCAAAAGAATATAATCTAGCGCTTCTCACCATGCTAATAGGATGATGTAATGAAATCGGTTTTTTTTTTTAATAAGTTGAGAATATGAAATAGTGAAAACCGTGAGATGAAATTTTCACTGATCGAAAAACTTTTTTATTATTCGAATTCTTTATATACAATCAGCGAAGGAAATTGAGATAATGAGTCGAAAAAGTTTTTAGACTAAAAAAGTTCGACACATATGAAATAGTTTTGAAGGTATGATTTTTTAAAAACATGCTAATTCCGCGCCTCCGGTAACTATTCGCGCTCAGCGCAATACCAGTGCCTACTCCCATATATTAACGACTCCCAATACCCGCTCCATCAGTGCACAATGTTATGTTGAGAAATTGTTTTTATGATGGTTTCGAGGTCAATGATGCAAGTATAGAGGAAAATAATACTGCATTTCATATTTTTCATAATGGAAACGATTTCATAAGTTACAAAATATAATCTAGTTTAAACCAAACTATCAAACAAAAAATGATATTCATTTTAGTATTCTTCTTCATTTCCTGATTCTGGCCCAACTGGATCTCTGAATGTATTTTGGCAGTCTCTACATTTACATTCACTAGAACATTTCAACCCTCCTTTCATGCATATACACTTATTATTTGTGCAGTTTTTTTCGGCAAAATAAATGACCAGGATCTTTCTTACAGAATTTGGAATAGGTTCCTGCTTAGTAAAAACAGGGTTCCAACAATCGTTTTCGTGTTTCCAACAAAAATGTTCCGGATTTTCAGTAGGGATATATGGTAAAAGGGATGAATACCATATTTTCAATTGATATATACATCTAGAAATAATTGATTGGAAATGTGTTAGGTATCGGAAATTCTGCCATGTGATTTTTATTATTCCTGCAGCTTTATAAAGAATTTGCATTTCGGATTCTACGTTTGAATCGTTGAAAAATTCGGATTCTTCTTTGGAGCTACTGGATCCTAACGACTTGAATTGTTCTGCGAAATTTTCTTCACTATTTTCATGAATGTCTTGGTGATATAATTGATGATGTTTCTTCTGTTTCGACAGATTTATAAATGATTCAATATTCCTTGGGGCAATATATTGACTGTAACAAGACTTGTGATACTTTGCATCATGAGCAAATAACCAGAAATTTTCCCAATCATATTTATATCGTTCCGTTTCTTTGCTGAGTCAACTATTTTATCAAAACTTTTCTTTTCACTTCCTATAATTCGATAGCATTTATAAAAATGGCTATATTTAAATAAAATCATGCTATCGTTAAATAGAATCAACTATAAATCATAATTTTGTATTCATCCCAATTCGTAATTTTGAGTTCGAATATTTCTACACATTATAATTCAAAAATAAAACATGTCCTATTTATATCTATATTTTTAGTCAAATCGTCACGACATGATGTATACTCATTTCCCGAATGATTGACATTCAGATCAGTTCATAATAATTGATATTCTACTCATAGTATGCTTTTTTTGGTATGGCAAATGAATAATAAGATTTCGAAAGTTCGTTCATTTCAAATGAAAATTATTTCGAGATTGTTCAAAAAATATAATATTATTGAATAATGATATATTATTATCCTTATTCTTTAACTCTTCAATGATATTGAGATCTCAATGAAATATTTTCGAATGTCCTTATAATTCGAAAACATTTTCACATAGGTACCTGTTTGAACAGATACTAATTTCTGATGTTTCCTCTTTCCGCCCCTATCACAAATGATACACATTCTTCCAATATCAAAAATGACATTTGCATTCCGAGTTGATGGCCCCGCTTCTGTATTTATCTGGCAACCAGTAAAATTCGGCAATATTTGAATATTTTTCTACATTCATTATGGTAAATGATTGTTTCTTTCCCAGACAGAATCAGCTCTCTTCGCATAAGAATACGGGATCCACAAATATCATTTCTTCTTTCCGCTGCTGATAATAACGAGAGCAGGATTTTTTGTTAAATTTTTATCATTATATGATACACTATTTTCGCAAATGACACACTGCATCTTCAACAGATTGTTGCATACTGCCCTACAACCTATAACTACGCTCTATAGTCGCGCCAACACGCTCTTGTCGCGAAAGGCATATTCATGCCATGCGTACCTACATCTTTGAAAAATCATATTTCGAAAACTATACTACATATACAAATTTCTGTTATTTCAAAAACTTTCATGACTATTTGTTAACATTTTATTCGCTGCATATATACAAAAAAAATCAACAAGAAAAAAGTTTGTCGATTGTTGAAAAAAATATACCATGAAAAGTGATATCTGGCGTTCTCAATCAATTTACAAAAAACTGATGATTATTTATACTGTAATCATACCATCGTGAGAAGCAGAAAAGAATTCGTTTTCTATCAAAAAAAAAATGATCTCCATACCTATTGTAGTTTTAGAGTTACGAGGAGATATATTTCAAAATCTGTGTTTTAGAAAATTCTTTATTTTTTCAGTTTTTTCTAAATAAAAAAGTTCGTCCCCACTCAAAAATGTCGTCCAATGATATTCTGATAGAAAAATATGTACTTCATTTTATTTTGAAGGTCGGAACTAGTTATACCTTGAAAAATTTTTTTTCGAGAACGGAGCGACTTTTTCGGTGGATTTTACTCCACTAATATTTTTGCTGCTGTATATTAATCTGTGATGAAATGTGAAATAATAATGTTTCTTTACAAAGTGAGTCTGTGAGGAAACTCAGAATTGATGTTTTTTCATTTACGATATAACTGCTCTTCATAAGAAATATATTAATAATACCTCACGAAATCACAATGGTGATTCCAACGAGGTCTACAGGTATGTTTCAATGATACTGATATTTTTACTTATTGAGATTTCCAGCTCTCGAGCATTCTTTAGGGGCTATAGAGCTATTTTTTGCACTAACTATCCTGGGCTAAAGATATGAAATTCCAAAAAATGATTAACTTAGAAACAGGTGATTTCAAAATTTTCACAAACTAGTATTTTATGTAATGATCATTAAATACACTTTTTTTTTAATGTGCGTGTTTTCATTGGCGAAAATCTGATGTATCATGAAAATCCATGTTAAAATGAACAATATTGGTTATCTCCGTAGCAGATTTTTAATTCACTTATTGTGATATCTACTGGAGTAGAAAAATAATAATTACTCAGGGAAATATTTTACGAATTGTTGGTTTTCAGTGGATTTCAATGAAAAAATACAGGGTGATACATTCGGGGTGTTCCGATATAACCAAAAATGTTACACCAGTGATGATATTTCAAAGTTTTTCACTTGATGAACTCTCGAGTAAAATCTGTGTACCGGGTTTCCCAGAGCTTTTAGGCCAGGGAATTGTAAACAACTTTTCTTGATAAAATTTTGCTGAATTCTCTGAAATAAGGGTACTTAACTCTTGAGCAATTTTTATATTTTTTGACCTACCCTGTATGCTGTGTGACTTGCAATCATTCTAAGTGCACCTAAAATGATTACCGAACATGCACCAACTATCAGCAGTATCTGTATTTTGCTTGTGCAATTCATTAAAAAGATTCCCATATGTTGCACACTTAAATGACCACACTGTATATTTTCAAATTTTGAACTACAAATTGAGAATGAAATATGCACATATAAAATTGGGGTGATTTTTTTCTTCACTACCCCCAGATTTAGCTGCCACTGAATTAAATCATGAAATGATTTTTATTAGAGCGTAAAAAGTTTAGTATCTGTGAAAGATTTTGTTGATTTGTCTCAAACCGTTTAGAACTTTTCAACAAAAATCAATCAATCAGACTCGTATTTTCACCCACCTATATCTCGAAAACAATGCGTTTAAAAGTATATGTTTATATGAACTTTTTTTATTATTCCAACGAGTACAACACAGTGTTGAACTTTTTGTATTTCAAACTGGAACACCCTGTATAAACCGACAGGTTTGACTGTGTCTGAGCGATTATCAATTTCCGAGTCAATTTCTCTTTCGTTTTATTTTCAAGTGCAGCACAAAGAGAAAAGGCGATTGCATATCTATGCACAACATTGTGTTAAAGATGTTTGTGAAGTATTATTTAACATTTGTTCAAATAATGACTACAGTCATTTCGTGAAATGAAACAAATGTTTGTGTATATCAATTTGTGAAATATGTGTACATATCCATGTAGCGGAAAACTACACAAAAATATACATATCATCCAATGCACAAAATTGTATTGACTAACTACACCTCCTTTGAAATAATGTTACTATTTGTGTAATATTTTGACACAGGTGTGCAATTTTCATCCACTTGGTAACGGCGTCCTATGCCCTTCTCCTTCTACCTACCTATATCTCAATCCTAATATTCTGAATTCGCACTTGACCTGTAGATGTGTTACAAGAAGGTTTTACAAGTGTGTATGGTGCAGAATGTAGAATCTTCCCATTTATTATTGTCTGGCGAGTTGGTGAATGATTGATGATTGTACTTAATGACCATAGGTATAGTCCTTCCGCAAAATTATTTCATGTTTACTAGTGCCACAAAGTGAAAGATGTAATAAGATGTATCAACAAAGTGTCGAAGACATTCTTCTTTGTTGGGAACTGCTTGAACTCTGGTATCTACATTCGCCGGTAAGTTATTATTTCAATAATACCTAATAATAATTAGCTTCGACTTGCTTTCAATTTCAACACCCATTGAAAGCAAGTCAAGCTAATAGCTAATCATTTAGGTTTAATTGAAATAACTTACCGGCGAATGTTGATACTAGTTCAGGTAGTTCCCAATAAAGAATCGACACTTTGTTGATACATATATTACATCTTCCACTTTTTGCCACATGAAATAATTTCGCGGAAGGACTACCTATGATCATTGAGTACAATCATCAATCATTTGCCAACTCGAAAGACATTAATAAATGAGAAGATTCTACAGTCTATCGTTACGAAATTTGTGTACAAGAAATACACAAATTAGTGTTATTTTCAATACATTGAATTGTGAACAATTCCACAATTTTGTAATGCTAAGTTCACACACTTACACAGTTTGCGCACACATATCACACAAATTGGTGATATTTGTCGAACAAAATATTGGATGATTTTATATATTTGGTGTCACGAAAGTACACAAATTTTGTTTGGTTTTTGAACAAAATTGTTTTGAAAATTACAAAACTAAATTGTTTGGTTATACACAAAATCTCTCACACAAAATATTGCGCGAAATATACACAAATTGGTGCTGTCACCATTTTAGAAACAAACTGTGTAAAAAATCTACACAACTGTGTAAAAAGCTTACACTAATTTCTCTCTGTGAGTACACACTGTGAATACACTTACCCGTTTCCCATTGCGCTATGATGAGGAATATAGGTTATAGTTCACCGATGCTCGCAGCTATTTGGAAAACCTTTTCCCGATCATCGTCCCTCTTTTTTTGACGAAAAAAATCGCGCCAAAATCGCCCGAAACGGCCTTTCAAGTTTTCAACACTCTCGACGCGGACGAGCGTAAAAATACTGGAAAACGACAGACTGGCGCGAAAGGATATGACCAATGGGGGGATCTGCAATGAGGAAGTTGAACAGCCAGAGATATTAGAGCGAGATAGAGCTCGTTGTGCTTTCCAACAACTCGAGATAGGTACCATATAGGCCGGTCAATTCACGGATAAAAAGTGTGAAGTTCTTTCCGAGGTTCTTTCAAAGGAAAGAAGGAATTTTGAACTGACTCGGCCGTTACTTGATGGAAATCCATGGCGAATGTAAAAACAAACGATAAGATTTCCACAAAATTCTCAAACACACATGTTTCGCTAACACAATAGCTTCGTCAGGTGATATATCGAGGGGATTGCCACTGGGAAAATTCTGGTACACTTGAGAGGAAATGCGGGGCAATGCGAGGAAATGCGGGAAATATGAGGCAATACGAGGAAATGTCTGGGAATGCGAGGCAATACAAGAAAATACGGGGCAATACTGGGAAATGCGGGGCAATGCAGGGAAATGAGGGGCAATAATTGGAAATATTAGGAAATGGCAATAATTATTCGAACGTTAAAATCAGTTGTGGCAACCTACTCGGATATACTGGTACAATGAACTAAACTAACTTGGCTTCATTTTCGGAAATGAGGCACAATATCTAGGTAAATCAAAATATGGTGTTCTAGATTAACTTGAAAGGGTTGATAGCAAAAACATATTATTACCTACTAAGAAAACAAATTCAACAGTGGTGAACTATTAAGGTTTAATTGATCGTTAAGTAAAAGGTTAGAATTTTTGAGTTTGTTGATTTCAAATGATTCAAAATGATTGAGTTCCATTCCTTTATTTTCTACGAGTAGGATTTCGAAATAATCATCAAAACTATGGTTTTCTTCTAATATATGGTTGACGTTTGATGAATTTGTTGACAAGATCCACAGTTGAGTTTGTATACCCCCCTGATTTATCGAATTTAGAAGTTTTGTCTTTATTATTTTTGATAAACCTTCCCAACGTGTTATTTGTTCTACATATATGCTACTTTTAAGTCCTGTTTATGTAGAAATGAAGCTAATTTTTCAGTTGATGATCCAAAATAGGTCAAAGTTCTATAATTTTGATTATTATTCTTGATGGTGGAAAGAACTTTTTGAATAGCTGTATTTTAGGAAGATTCCTGTCTATCAAATTAACGCTGAAAGTCATCTCCACAACTCTTTTTATGATAATTCGGGGGGAAATGTTTCGGATTTATAAAAATCCATCTTCATCCCAATCAAGACAGTACTACAAAGAGAATCATGACATCATGTAATATTGAAGAAAAGAAAAAATTGGACTTACATGGAGTGGAGTTAAAATTGACTATAGGTGCCAGTACCCATCGTCATAATGACGTGGAAAAGTGTTATTAACGGGTTCTCATATAACATGATCCCGGCACCATTAGGAAATTCAAGATGGCGAATTCAATATATCGGACGAGTTTTGTAATTATGGTCCGATTCAATTCAAAATTGGTATCTGGGGGTTTTCGGGGTCGGAGATTATCATTCTTTCATCAGAATTTGAAAATTAGGGCGGAATTTGGGAATTCAAGATGCAGAACCAATATAGCGGACAAGTTTTGTAATTATAATCCGATTCTTTTCAAAAATGGTACCTATAGGGGTTTTTGTGATCGTGGATTATGGTTCCTTCGCCAAAATTGAGAAATTCTAGATGGTGGATCCAAAATGGCGGATTTTGAAATTAGGATCCGATTTTATTTAAATTTGGTATCTGGTGGTTCTCGGAGTTGAAAATTCAGATTCTTTCGTCAAAATTTGGAAAGGGCGGGATTTGGAAAATCAAGACGGTGTAACCAATATACCGGACGAGTTTTGTAATTATATACCGATTCTAAATTTGTAAGTGGGCGTTTTCGAGATCAAAAATTATGATTCCTTCGTCAAAATTAGGGAATTCAAGATGGTGGACCCACTATTGCAGACGAGTTCTGTAAGTATGTTCCGAATCTATTCAAAATGTTCATCTGGGGTCTTAGGAGTCGGATATTATGATTCTTTAGAAATTTTAGAAATCAATAGATCTGCCCATTCCAATTCAACTGTCTGTCTTAATGAACAAGTTAGATTTGATTGCCTATCCACTTTCAATTCCATTTTGTAATCTTCCTCTACATTCATCGGTTGTATTGGCAATCCTTTTGTTTAATGTTGTTATTCCTAATTCAAAAAACACAATTTCAAATACCCGACTTAGTCAATCTAGACACATTTTCTTGTTTGTTATGAACTTTGATGTATGGTCCATTGAGTCAACTTCAATGTTTTGTGTATTTGATAGATGACATTTGTCACTTGTTTTTATCTACCATTTTTATCATTCGAATCAAGTAGTCTGACGGTTTGTTTACTTCATACTCGCGCCATTTGCTTCACACTATGTTCATTTGATACAAAAAAGAAGCACCTTGAGAAAAATGCTATTTGGGGCCTAAAACCCCTACGAACCATGTTATCAATTTTATAGTTTCCTTTCTCACCCTACCTAGCAAGGTATGTCACCCATTTTCCACTAGTGATGGAACTTCTTTTATTTATAAGTTTTTTGTATTCTAGCCTGATGATGACTCCTAGGAGTCGAAACATGTAGCACATATTATTTTATTGAAATTTACTTGGAGCGAGACTTCGAGTTTGTTCTCTTAATTACTTCAACTACTTTCCACACCGACGATATCATTTTCATATTCTTATTGAGTTTGACCATAACCTTTCCAGAAGTGAGCGAACTTTTGCATGCAATTGAGGAAGGTTGATTCTTATGATTCATCTCCGATGACTGGCCTATTATTAGAACGAGATAGAGCCTCTTGCGTTCTCCCTAGTAGTAGCCTGGATCAAAAAGTGCCATTTGTTTAGTTTAAAGCTGTCAGATGTTGGATGGTAAATGGTGGCTAGGTTCGTGATATGGCATAATGGACGTACGAGGGTTCTTCATTGATTATGCGATTGCAATAGTCCAGGAGCCGGCTGCAAATTTCGTCATCTGATAACGAAATGATATAAAAAAAAATTATGATATGTTGCGATAGTATTTGTAAATTTTCACTATCGTTATATTACAATATGTTATTCATTACTAGTCAGTCATTTTTCTGCTATTGAATTCGTTCCATAATAAAACGGATCTTTTTTTTTAGGAAAGTTGCAGATTATATCATGCAACAGCGCCTAATACTTCGAGTCCGTCCACATCACTCAAAATACTGACAGGCACAACAAGAGGAAGGAGCTTCATTCTGTTCTGACCAATTGCAGTAGATATTTTCGTTTAGGATCGAGCTCTATTCGAGATATTTCAATGCATGAATAACAAAACCATAACCTGCCGGAATGAAGCCAACTACCCTCTGCATTCCTGCTCCGAGTGCATTTGTGGTTATGTATGTTTTTTTTACCAGTTTTACTTCTATTTTATATTTTTCATTCATTTTTCATTCTATAGCTTCTCGATAGCTATTCGCTAGCTATATTCTTCACCATCAGCTATTTTCAGACTAGATTCATAATGTACGTCACAGTTTGCCGCCTACAAAATTAGAAATTGCTTTAATTTGAAAATGAAAACGAGTTGGACTTTATCGGTAGCCATTCTGTACTGTTCCGAACTCATTTTATGAAAATTCAACTGAAGGAAACTTACTCATTCAGCATTCGTTAACGGATTTTTCTGAAATTTGGTACAACTATATATAAGCAACCATTGCGGAATAAATCACATTACAATCCAATATGAAGAACTTCTGGATTTTCCAAAAAATTCCTGAGACTTTGTTTCTCAAATGGAACACCCTGAATATTAAATCGTAGAAATCATCCGTATTTCAAGTGGCCCAATGTATTTTCAATTAAAATAAATACTCAAAGTAAGTCGACCACACTTTATGTAAAAATTAGTCAATTAAACAGTAACCGACTCAAAGACATAATAAATAAAGACACAATAAATCATAAAAAGTTAAACATCATTAGGTTGACCATCATCAAGGTAAGTTAATGCCACCTGACTTCGTTCCTAGTATTCCGGACATACTTCCGTCATGTGATAACGAGTGGAAACAAGAAGCCAATAAAAGGGAATGATGTCTCCTCCGCGAATATCCTAACGTGCCGCTCATCCCGAAAGAAAATAGCTGATGGACCAGTGTAAAACTCAACATGTGGATTTGAATACTTACAGTATTTCTTCGATAGTCCGGGCAGATATCGTTCCGGCACGTGCCCAGACTATAGAGACGTCTGGATTGCTGGAGTGATACATTTATTTTAAAAATGAAAACTATTCATTTCATCAAAAATTGTTCTTTATTATAAAATAGTGGATTTGACTAAGAGTAAGGCGTGGCACAGATAGGTTTTTGAGATCTACCATGCAATTGGTATCGGATTACATAATTATTATTTCGTTATCAAATCACGAGATTGAGTGCAAATTACCGCACAGGAAAGTGCAATTGCTAAGGATAGTGATTGGCTTAGGTGGCGATCGATAAATTACAATGTTTTTCATGCCTTTGATATGACATTAGATTATCAGATGACGGTCGAAATTTGCAACGGGCTCTCTTTTACTACAATGTTAGTTATGGATATTAATTTTGATCATAATCATACTTACTGATGCTCCTCCTGAATTTCTGATTTGCGACAATACCCGTTCATTGAGCTGCACCATATGGGGATTCCAGTTATTATAATTTACATGGGGTCGGTTAAATTAAAATTATCTGAAAGATAATTCAATGTTCAAAATGTGGCAAAAATGCTCATTTTGATGCTCGACAATAATTATCTAGAAAAAAATTCCACGTGTCACTTTCAGTTCTTGATTTATTGTAAAAACTGACTTTGTTTATGAGTTTATTGGTTTAATTACAATTTATTGATGATTTATGAGTTTTTACGTAATTTTTTAGTGTATGAACATTGATAATAAAGAAGAAAGCGCGTTAACTATATTGTCTGTATATAGGTTATTAATGAAGGAGGTGGAATATTCATTTTTCTAGAGTTTGGGATGAGATTTTCTCGACTAGTTCCTATGAAATGATATAAATACGAGTATTATTTATCGATATCCAGAAAATATGGGGATATGAAAAACGTCAGTTCTAGATGGTGTTCTATTTTTTCAAGACGTTATAGAATCCTGGAAATATACTTCCATAGGCATATAGGATTACAAAGATTTGCCGTTCCATGGACGAACGAGTTTTGGGAGAGAATTGTTCGATATGTCCCGTTCAGTCATGGAAATGAAAATGAAATTTCAGGGATTCATTTTACTTGATTATTTGGGATTTTCTCGTCTCGTTTCTAGTATTATTTCAATATACGCGTAGTAGGACAAATCAGATGATTTACCCCAAAATGTCATTGCCTTTAAAAAATGTTCCTATCAGGGAGCCTAACAGAAAAATCCAATAGCGTGTCAGTGACACTTTGCTTGGAAAATTGTTTGAAAAATATCCAATATTCACTTGTCTTTGGACGTTTCGGAAACGAATCTGCTCGTGTTCTCGACATGAAAATGCAAAAATATTTCTCTTTGGGAATTGTGCTCTTATAGTTTGACACTTCTCAGTGACATATACTGATGTTGGCATATGAATGAGTCATGTTAGTATACAAATGAGTTACAGGATGTTTTCATTAATTGATACTGAATCAACCATTTTCATGTTCAGTTTTCAGTAGTGGATACCATGTTCTATCTATATCAACTGAACAGGAAGATATGCTATTGACTCCGTTCAGAAGAATGCAAGCGGATTCCTTGATTTGTCCTACTACACATATATTGAAATAATACTCATTTTCATTTTATAAAAACGAGTAGAAAAAAATCACGAATAATCAAGTAATATGAATATACCAACCTACAGAGAAATTAGCGCCCTCACACAATCACTTCAATTCAATTTAATCGCTTTCCTTATTATATGAACGCTTTTCTGGGTAACCCTATACTGCATTCGCACTTGACATATAATCTTTTATACAGGGTGTTAACAAATAGGTGTCACAACGGAAAACTATAGATTCCTCATAATAAAGGAAACATTTCTTTCCTCTTCAAAATTTTCCTCCGGGCTTCCGTTTTCAAGATACAGGGCGTCAAAAAATCAAAAATGTTCAGTTTAATTAAACACACTTAATAAACTTAACAATTTGAAAACCAGCATCGAGTCCAGCATACTCAACAACCTGACATTTGATTGAACATATTATTAGACAGTTCTGAGGTGTTTATTTCCAGTGGATTTTTAGACGATTTCTTTGAGATACCATCAGGATTAAGTATGTTCTTATTCATAACGAGCCATTTTTCTCGGAAATTGTTCACTTTAGAGCATTGAGACAAGAGGACGTTTTTTGTGTGAAAGATATTGGCGCTTCAGAATCTACTTTGAAAATTACAATTTCTCCAGTGGCATAAATGTTTGGGGGGTTAAAACCCTTACGAGGCGTTGATTTCTCCTCCATTGACATGTCCAAGGATATTTATTGATCAAGAGCCCTAAAAGTAGTCATTATTGATGATGAAGTGTGTACGATCGAAGGCTCAACTCCGTAGCTCAGACGATTCCTGAGATAGTAGCAAAAAACAAATTTATTTGTCTTTTTTTGACACCTTGTATCTCGATAACGAAAGCCCGGAGAAAAATTTCGAAAGGGAAAAAAATGTTTCTTTTTTCATGATCAATCTACAGTTCACCGTTGTGACACTTATTTGTTAACATCCTGTATATGTTATTTGTTCAGTGGATCAGTCCAAGTCCTTATCGAGTTATAATTTGCAAATAATACTTCTATCCACATTTTAGGTCTAAAATTAATCAAGATAATTAGCAAACATAATAATGCTTCACTTTTATTCTCGTTGCGCAATTTTGAAATGAATGAATGAACCACGCGTGAACGTAATTGTGGGTAATTGAAGGAAATAACTTAAAGACGATTATAAATGAGATTATAATCTCATACCTACCTCAAAATATGGCTTCCTACTATTCTGCTACGGTAAAACGGTTATAGATCAAAATTTAATCGTGTGTTTCTACTAGCAATGCTATGATGAATTATACAGCTTAGTCACTTAGTGCTTAGTAATTTTATACGTTTATTCTATGCCCCAGGTTAGACATACAACCAGCAATACATGTTATCTGCATTTATAGTTGCCTGTGTAAATTCGAAACACGAAGTCGTTTGGGAAGCATATATTATATATTGTGCTTTCGTAAAGTTCTGGATGCAGTCATTTTTAGAAAAACTATCAACTGATTTTTTTTATCTGTCAATCCCAAAATTGAATATACAAGGTGATCCACGTTTGCAATTTATTACGTCTGCGACAATTTTTTCAAAATGTTGGCAAATGAGATGAGAATGTTTCAGGATGGATTTATTCAGTACTTTACGAAAGCACTATATTCAAAGTTAGCTTTGCTACCATTATGATTCGAATTTTATATGTGTACGCAAGAATATAGAATGAAATAATAATAATATGATGATTTATCGAAGTGATTCTAAAAGAACGAAGCTGTTCAATTTTTTTTTTTCTTTTGAAGCGCACCGAGGGGAATCTCCATAATGTTCGAAAAACATAGTGCGTGCCTTGGAAGGATAGGGAGAGAAGATAGGTATTGGAATCTTGAAAAAAAATCAGGATTTTAGAATTCGGGAATTCTGGTTGGAAGAAAAAGTGGAATATATATATGTATGGAAATGATAAACTTCTGTTTCTTGTATAAAAAATAATCTTTTATTTCGATAGTACTTTATGCAGCAGAATTAACAAAAACTACTATATTCAGTGCATGAAAGAAAAGAAACGAATGGCAAATGGAATCAATTAATTTGTCATCCTCTTTTCCCGTTACAATAAAAAGACTTCACATAAAAATAATGTTGTTTACGGCTTGTTTTAGTGTGTTCGGTCATTGAGTGTTCGGTACATCAATGAGGTACTTTGTATGTCATCAATTTTATTTCTGTATGTGATATCACAATGACTCCATTGTGTTATTATTTCAAAAAAATCTCATCGCTCATGGAATGTCAAATTTCCAGCAATGACAGCTCTGTCTAATAGATGAGCATTACTTGACAGGAAATCAGATGGCTACAAGACGAAGAAATCGAAAATGCCGCTGTTAAGACGAACGATTCACCGCACTCGCCTGGCGTTTCTAAGAGATGTCGCTACGGTTAACAAACTGTGATAAACATGAATAAAAATCCAACATCGAGAAACCGATGTAGAAATCTCTTGTTTCTTCATGTTGACGATGTTAGTAATAAAGATTTTCAACAGGTGTCGCTTCAAATATTTATAGCGCCCTGATACCTAATTATTTCCACATTAATAAAATTATGCAAATGAGTTTTCAATCTAATATAATCCTAAATTACATTCGATTTGATTGAGTGTCGAATTTTCGGATGCTCCTTCCATTTTGGGTTCAAATCCGAAGCGCATTCTTTCCACGAACCTGTATTTACTTCTTTATGGGCTTTGTTTTTTTATCGCGGAAGACACCGATCGAGCGACCGGTTAGTTAGGAGATATAAATATATTATGTTATGAAGCTGGAAGTAAGTGTGATGACTATTGTATAGGCACTGAGGCACTATTACGGCAAGTAAAGAATACTTTACAGGGTTGGCCTAGGCGTGGCTGATGGTAGCTTCTTGAAATATTTTTTTTATCTTTCGGAACGCTCGAAAGGAAATGTTCAAGGAAGAGCGCACGTGCATGGGGTAGAAAGGGAGAGCAGGAAATTGAAATTGCTTTGAATCTTATTTGGATATGAAAAATAATCGTAGATATGATAGAACATAAGTAGATAGGATCATCAAATACCTTTTTGGTATATAATAGAAAGTTTGATTATTCAATGTATTATTTAAAATTAAATAATAAAATTGAACAAAAAATATTTAATACTATTATAATTCAATATATCATTACTTCGAAATTCTAATATTCAATAAATATTATTCTTGATATCAAGGTCGAGAGAGACATCGGAACTCCTACCTATAAACCATATCTTCTTACCGTATTTCACATGTCGATATGAGTGAAGAAATCACAATATCATTATATAATATAAAATATTCCAAATAGGTATTGATATTTTCCTGGATATCCATATTTTAGATATCTGGGTGAAACGGCGGGTACTCTGAATATTTCCACTGGACATGCCTCGACAGGATATCCTTCGAATATTATTTGGATGCCCAATGTGTGGATATCTGGAAATAAAATTGCGGACCATAGGATTTTGCGTGCGACTGTGGAACAGCTCAAATATGAAATTTTATACGCGATGGATAATCAAGTATTCAACTAGAGACTAGACCACTCTACGGGACTGTGGCTCAGCGTCGTCTAGTTGAATACTTGCAATGATACTTGCTAAACTTGCTTATATTCATCACGTAAAATCTTTCATATTTGATCTGTTCCACTGTGCATGAAAAAACCTATGGTCCGCAATTTTATTTTCAGATCGGTATATGGAATGCTAATGTATAATTGGGGAGAATTCAGAACTCCTAATAATCGTATTTTGCAAAGTAGATAAAATCGAGCTCAAAATGTGATACACAATTGTCCAATTCAGACCAAGGGAGATACAGTGTGTCCCACTTTAAACAGCACCACCTTCGTATTTTCGTATACACTGACCGACTTCAAGAATTTTTTTTTTCAACATGTACTACTCAATGATATTTACATTCCTGGATATTGAACTCTCTCATTCCTTTTGAACACAGCCACCTATGAACAAATAAAAATGCAGAAAATCAGTAAGTAATAGCAGGAAATTTTTTAGCGGAAATCTGACTACAACTCTCTAAAATACATGTGGTCAAATTTTCACAATGATATCATATACAGCGCATTATGTATTATTAATTAACGTTCGATGTTTTACTATGATCAGAAAAAATATAATAATTTCATGATTTTTTTCAAATACCAATTGAACACATATTTTATACTATTTCTGATCATATACAGTGTGTTGGTTATACTAGGAATCAATTATTTCTCGAATTCGCAAATTAGGTCGTTGAAGATGTATAGAACAATGAAAATATTTTGATTCGCAGAAAATTTGCGTTAGGAATTGTCTACCTATAGAAAGGGTTAGGCAGGTTACATTTTTAGTTCAAGCAATATTTCTAGTTTCTTCTCGAAAATGAAATGATAATATAGTCTTTGCAAAGTCTCTTGAGACAACTTGATCAGAAGAGATCCGCCATCACGACCGTCGGTTCCTTTAGGCCAGTCATTGGGGATTTTTACCTGGAAAAAAGTCCGGAAGTTTTGAAACTTTGTTGGATTATAGTTTTGGGTGTCCAGAACTAAAATTCACGAAATGCACATTCCGGGACATGCCGCCGGCGCCGCCATCTTGCCAAGATGGCGCGCTCAAAAACGGTTTTTTGAAAATATCTCCAAAACGGTGCGTTTTTAAAAAAATGTGAAGACATAAAAATTTAAGATGAAGAAATTTTCTACAAGAAATGTCCCCAGTATATTTTTGCTGAAGTGAGCCGTTTAGGCCCAAGAGCTGATTGAATGACATCATATTCTGTTAATTTCAATAAACTGCCCCTAACTATCTCCAAATATGCGTATAAATTTATCTTTTATAATGAAACGGATCTGCTTGGAAGCGCCTTGTACAGATGACTGAGGTAAATAGCCAGCGCCCGCAGAGCTACCAACTTTTTGAAACCCGAGCGCGCCAAATTTGAAAAATGAACCGCCCAAAAAATATCGCCCAATTTGTGTGATGTTATTATTCTTTCAAGGAGTCTAATGAAACTATTTTTTTTTTTGCTATTCATATGAGTTTTTTTTTTAAATAAGTACATATATTCAGCACATCAAAATTACTGGACCTACGGTCTCGCAATTTTTTCATGTCCGTTTTTCTCGTAAAAATTTAGTTGATGAAAAAGTTCTTGTGTTCTTACCGTTTATAAAAATATCTCATCTGAAATATATATTTTGTGTATTTACTCATATTGGGATAGAGTGGTAAAGACAAAAAAGCAAAATTTCAAATTTCTATGAATTTATGGGCGGTTTTAGAGTACGAGAAGGTACCTATATCTACGGATACATCGTATAGGTACGAAATTTACTCATAACCATCCTGCACCCACATACTTCTGGAGCAAAGTCGCCAGATTCGTCGATAAATGCAATTTCACAAATGCAAAATTTTTGTCGCATAATTGATCTGAAAATCGTCCAATATAACGAGGAACACATTGAATAGCAAGAATATATGGAGATAGTTAGGGGCAGTTTATAGAATTTAACAGAATAGGTATGTTGTCATTCAATCAGCTCTTGAGCCTAAACGGCTCTCTTTAGCAGAAATATGCTCGGAACATTTCTTGTAGAAAATTTCTTCATCTAAAATTTTTATGTGCTCATATTTTTTCTGAAAACGCACCGTTTTGGAGATATTTTCAAAAAACCGTTTTTGAGCGCCATCTTGGCAAGATGGCGGCGCCGGCGGCATGTCCCGGAATGTGCATTTTGTGAATTTTAGTTCTGGACACCCAAAACTATAATCCTACAAAGTTTCAAAACTTCCGGACTTTTTTCCAGGTGCGCGGCGATGTTTTTTTGCTGTATATGTCTAGAGTGAATTTGCAAAGACTAAAATAATACTTATATATTTTCACACCAATTCCCCGTTTGTTTTCTATTAAAATGGATTCACCATTATGTTTCTCTACAAATTATTGATTAGAGAAATATTTATTTACTTTGAACAGATGTTCTTCGAATTTTCTTCAATTGATGTCTTGTCTCAGTTATTCCGTCAGAAAATATCATCTTATGGAGGCAAATAATTCTGATATCATGATCTGCTACTCCAAATCAGTAGCACATCATCAGTATTTTTTTTCTGTACAAGCACTGTTCATCATCATATAATATCAAATTGAATATTTTTTCATTCAATATAGGGTTTACGAAATATTTGCTCGGATATGAAGAGTGTCACCTCAGCAAAATTTATCAATAAATCAATAAAAATATAAATTACAGTATCTGATGATTCACCTATTTATTTGATTGATAGATATCTCTTGAAATTGTCATTAGTAAAACGCCGTCGGCCTACAAAAAAATACTCAAAGTATTGGTCCATGTTTTCAAAAACAGTTTAAGAACCCTACAATATATAAATCTCAGTAATTAATCGCCAGTTAATCAATTAATGATCATTGCAGAGCCTCATGTTGAAAAATTGGAGTGATAAGATATATAAAATGAGGTCTTGTGTATATTTTTCCAAAGAACCGTAGTAGAGATTCAGGATATTGAAGACTTGAAAAAATATAAATTCGATATCATTCACCTCTCGAAAAAAAAATCCTTCGATTGTCTTGATATTTGATAAGTTCTATTGAAATAACAAAATTATCAGAATTTGTTTTATCTATCAAAAGGTGTCATAAGCACCGGATGAGTATCAGAATCGAAGAATATGTTCCACCACTATTTTTCTGAGCTGAATGCCTCCTTTTTATTTGCTTGAGAGAAATGTATGCTTGGATTTTGTCATAATGTTATGTGTAACACCGTGCAGATTTTGTTGAAAATAAAATCATAATGATATTTTTTTTTCATTTAATCTGACATAAGCGCTTCAATAACGATAATTAATGTTTTTACTACCGACATTTCCAAAGATGAATATCCAGAATCTAGAACTCTGAAAGTTATGAATTTCTTTCCCACTAAACATGATACATAACAAAAATATTTTTTTATTTTAGGTTCATCAGATATATCTCAGACAGAGTTGTTATGTTATTTGTGCAACGTTTTCGTTTCACCACCTTATAACGTAGCTAACATGTATAGGGGATATAAGGGGATAATATTTTTCCTCCTACGGCAAAGTAACCTTGTCAATTGTCAAAAGTCAATTCAATTCCATTCCAGCCATTTTGTTTGTTGTCTATTATGGTGAACAGGTCAAACAGTGTGATCAGTGATAGAACTAAAGAACATTGAATATACGTTATAAAGTAACATCGATTTTATGTGATTCCTGATATATTTATACAATATTTACTATCAACATTACATTGTAATATTTAAAAGAGGCACAAAAGCCTAGTTCCGCAACGTATCTGTGACATTATGCATCTCTCTGAATAACATTACAAAGTAACAATGTAATATAACATTTATGTTTAAGTTATGTTTTCATGTTTAGTGGGTTAATACTTCATATGTCTATGAACTTTTATGTCACGATCTCCCATACTTCCATATTTCAAAATAAATGATATTGAACCAAATTTTTTTATCTGCTTTTTCACACTATATCATGAAGGAGGATAATAAGATGATTTAGGCATCGTCCACCAATATTAGAATATTGGTGGACGATGATTTAGGTATAGAAAACTACCTACCGTTGCGGGTGTGCTGTGTGATAAAGATATAATCTCCGAACAACGAACCATAGTCGATATACGATTTTTTTGAGAAAACCATCTCAGAACTACCATCATATTTTTTCGATAGTATTTTGTTTTTCAAATAATCGAGAAAAACCAATATGTTGCGTTTTGACCATCCCCTGTATCTCCGTTATTTGAAAACTCACGACCGAGCTCATGACATTCATAATATGGGCACCATATTGTATTTTTATTGCATTAAATAGAAATTTCAATCCTCCTTTCAAAAATGTATCACTATAACATACCATATTCTTCTGAACGAATACATCAGAAATAAACGAATCTGAAAATTCCCATAAGAAAAAACAATGCTACTGTCATTATCTCGAAAACGCAGGAAGATATTTCATTGTTCTATTTTTTATTCAAAAGTTCTTGAAAAAGTGCTCACGAAATGTCTGAGCCAGTTTTCAAATAACAGAAATACAGGGGATTGTCAAAAACGCACCACTTTGGTTTTTCGCAATTATTTCAAAAACAGAAAATGATTGAAAAAATCTGATGGCAATTCTGAAATAGTAATAGAATTCTGAGAAACATTGCTCATTTGAACGACTGTGTAGCTCTTATAATAACCGAGATAGCAATACATACAGCACCAATCTGGGACAAATGTGTATAGCAAAACAACGTTTGCCTGGAATATAAATAGCGTTTCATTTCACCCTAAAATGCCCTATGCTTTCAATTTTATAACCGTACCACCCGTACTGACCCTGACCACCGCGCCCAAGTGGTTCTAAAAATAGATAAGATGAGATAAGTAAAATGAAAATAACCAGCGGGCCAAATCAACACCCGTATACATGCTTGCGGATTCGCCGTGGAAGGGGTTCTGAATTCTCTGCCTACCGCCGTCACCCTCTCGCACCACATTCCTCAGGTGATCGCACTAATTACTTTTTTACCATAATTATAGTGAGTTACCCAGTAACAGGTAGAAGACTGTGATTAATTGATTATTTTTCCGTAATGTGAAATTCTCAACATGTTTCATTGTATTCTTCTTTATTCTGAGCGCCATCTAATAATGATAATTAGAATCAAAATTTTGCAACGCCATCTATAAGACAGAAGCTGAACTAATGTACCCCTGAATAGGCCTGAATTCAGACACGATTTATGTAGGTCGCCACCAATTATCGACGCCATATTGTTAATTTTGGATTTTTTCCCGTTTTCTTTGGAACGGTGTGATTTTGGAAGCCAGAATTTGGGCAGAGTATGGCATTTTAGTGTATCTAGGAGTTAAACCAATTTTCATTAAAATCTGTGACACAAAATTTCCCAATGTTTACATTTTTCAGTCATCGCCTGCTTTCTTCAACAAACGAGTTTGATTTCGAAAATTACTTTAACTCCTAGCTTGAGCTTTCGTCATTACGATCATCCAAACCGTTTTTCATTTGGACGTTTCGTTCGGCAGAAAATGGGGCTGGAAAATAGGTCTGCATAGCGATTGTCGTGAATCGTCGGTCTTAAGTATCTATTATAGCCGTAGAAGAATTATAGTGTATAAATTGTACGGAATGCTAATTCGCTACTCGAATGATCGCAAATTTCATTCTCGTAGGAAATCACAATCATTCCGTGCTCGTTAAACAATATACTATTTTCAGAAAGCATCAGGTAAAAGTATCGAAAAATCAAAGAACATGAATCTCAATTGGGAGTTTACCTATAAAATCGAAAATTCTACGCCAAGAGTTGCGCAGTAGTCACAAAAATTAACATTCACACTAGATAATTGAAATTTGGCCAACTTGAAAGTTCAAGTTTAGTTTTAATTGCTCTGCATAAAATTAACCATGTCTAACAAGAAGTTCATTTTGTAAAGTAAATTTGTGCTCATAAATCCACCTTACTTCTCCCCTAGTTTTTCACTTTCGTGTGTGTGTAAAAATTACCGATAATTTGAACAGGCGACCACATCGAAGTCGTGATAGGTATATTAATAATTAAATAATATGAGTCAGCGACTCAGCGTCATATAAAAGGGGTTCTTTCAATTATAGCTGGAAAATTTCATTTCCTGTTGATCCCCCTCGACAGTATTTGATAAGAACGCATCGTAAAAAATTATTTGTTCTCGGAATCGTGGAACCATACCCTAATTTAGATAGCTAGATAAGCGTTAGGGTAGTAATTTAATGACACTGACATTGGATGCATGCTACATGTTTCATGCAAGTGCGTTTTATGATTATTCTATCTAAAAAGAGTAGGAATGAGTTTTTCAATGAATATGAGACATACAGGGAAAGTCAATACCTGTCTATATTTAGAGTTGTTTCATATACATACGAGAAAAGCTACGCTCTAGGAAAATACACCACAGTTTTCCAAGCTGAGGTGTTCGCCATCCTGGTCTTTGCACAGAGGAGTTGATCATATTAGAGTGGACGGATAAACTGACCTTCATCAGAAGGTCAGGGAGATTCGTAAAGGAAATCTAGGTGAAGGAAGCGTAGATATGTGGAGAGCAGTAAGTATTGAAAGAAGTTTTTAGAAAAGAAATGAAGGTATATAGAAAGAATATCAAATTTCCACTTATCTTTGGACGTTTCGGGACCGAATCTGCTCCCGTTTTCAATACAAATTGTCACTGACAAGCTAGTGAATTTTTCTTTTAGGCTCTCTGATAGGAAAATTCTTTAAACGCAGTGACATTTTGGGGCAAATCATCTGATTTGTCCTTACTACACGTATATTGAAATAATGTTCATATTTTTATTTTATAGAAACGAGGAGAGGAAATCCCAAGAAAAGACCCCGCACGAAAACACGGTAAATTGGCTCTCGGTCGAATTAGCATAAATTCTGTTATTGTGGGATGGCTCATTAGAAAAATATGTGAGTTTAAAAAGTTTTGTATGTTTAGTTTCTGATATATAAGGCGACAAAGTTCATAAAAACGTCGTATCGGGATAGGATTGACAAAGAAAAAAATTGTTGAGACAAAATAAACTAGAAAATATATTGTAGATCAGAATAAACTAGAAAATATATTGTAAATCAGGGTGTATACGAGGCACGGTCAAAAAATTCATTTTTCGGAAAAAAAAATTCGAGCACTATTCCAAAACCAACAAGTTATATTTTGGTGGGATATTATAGTTTTAGTCTATTGTAGGCTTCGAAAACGTAATTTGATTCTTGATAACTATCTCTGTTCGAAATATGAATTTTTAGAATTTTGTGTTATACCCCTTTTTGAAAACAATTGACAGCTTGTTTTTGATCACAAAGAAAGGGATTGATTGATACTGTTGATTGAATGGAAGCTGAGGTAACTCACTAGCGAATTCAGTTGTTCAATATTGCCTTTCATTTAGATACAGGGTGTGTTAGATTTTGTTGAAGATTATTCAACATGTTTCAATTGAATATCTCGAAAACAGTTCCGTTAATTCGGATCTCATTTTACTCACACTATTTTGAATATGTTGACTATCATATGCAAAAAGTTTTTCAATTTTTTATGTTTCGTTTCTGAGATATCAATTTTTGATAGTAATATCCGAGGTAATAACCCTATAATACCTGTAATACTGTAAGCTCAAAAATGCATATCTCAGAAACTAAACATACAAAACTTTTCAAACTCACATATTTTTCTAATGAGCCATCCCACAATAACAGAGTAAAATTTCAGCCAATTCGACCGAGAGCCAACTTACCGTGTATTCGTCCTTTGGAATAATGTATATAACGCTTTGTCAATAAGAATTTATTCTTTTTTTTATCGCTTGGAGCGCACGAAAGGGAATCCCTATAATGTTCAATAAAGTAAATTTTTGATTGATTTATTGATTGATTGAAAGATTTTTTGAACAATGATTTTGTCGATGACAATTTCTTCTGACTATAAAGTATTTTCGATTCGATTTATACTGTTTCGACTATTTCTACGAGAATCATGAATGTTTATATGTATTGAGTAATAATAAAATTCCACTTTCCTCATTACTCAGGCAATATCGAATGCACGGACTAGACAATGTTATTGTTAGCTAATATTTTTAATTCACACGCCCTCCTCATAGTAAATAAATCGAAAGTGATAGCTTATAAATAAATATGCGAAACAGGATATTTTCAGTTTCACCCACGTTTCGCACGCCATGAACAGGACCGGATCTGCATTTTCACACAACGTCTCATTTCTGGTTTGATATTCGGAGTCAATATTCAATAGTGATTAATTATATTTTGCTCAATAGCTAACCCTATGCAGCTGAAGATATCGTACCATGTCCATACAATCTGTACGCTATCTCAAACCACAGCGGTACCACCTACAGCGGACACTACACAGCCTACTGCAGACATCTATATACGAAAATTTGGCACGAATACAATGATTCCCTGGTTTCTTCAATTTCGTCGAACTCTCTCGTAAGTGGGGATGCTTATATTCTTTTTTACCAACAAGAGGCTCACCCCAAATTCGAACAACGTGATGTTGACTCTGTGAAGAGCTACTGCTCCGTAGCTGATCCCGATAGCACCCTTCGTAGAGTCCACTATTCCGCTGATAACCACGACATGTTCAACACAGTCGTGGAGAAGCATGAAACTCCAGTTTACCTAGCTCCAGCTGCACACTCTGACCCAGTAGATATTCTATACTCTGGTCCAGTACTGAATGTATACTCTGCCCCAGTACAGAAGGTATATTCTGCCCCACTTGCACATGCTTGCTCCAGTACGTGCATCCCAGTATGTGCACGCTGCCCCAGTCGTTCTTTCTGCCCCAGCTCACTTGTGGAGTGAATGAAGTGGAAAACCATTATTTATTTATTATGTTATGTTTATATGTTTTTTCAATTTGGAATATATTTATTTATTATCAAAAGTTGAGATAGGGACATATCTTAGAAGTAGATTTTCATTATTATGATCTTAATGTTTTCCTAATAACATCCATTTTGTTTTATTTACGTTCACCTTTAGCAGATTTGCACAGCAATATCTATTCACCCTTTCAAGACCAGCGTTTATAGTATCAACACACTCATGCACATCATCACTACTAAAGTACAGTAGGGTGTCGTCGGCAAATAAGTGAATTTTACATTCTTCTGCTATGGTTACGATATCATTTGAATATATTAGGAATAACAATGGTCCCAATATAGACCCTTGGGGTACACCAATATCATTTTGCATTTTATCTGAATATACTTCATCTAGTTTCAACCTTTGCTTTCTATTGCTCAAATAATTCATGATCCAGTTTAGTGCTATTCCATCAATACCTACGCTTTCAATCTTTCTTATCAGTCAGATATGTTCTGCAGGTCTCCAAAGTGACCAAAAGGGGGTGCGAAGCCTCAACTCGACGGGTTAATCTCGCGGGAGGAACAATTGTTGATATTTCAGGAGAGCATCGTCCATGAAAATATCTATAAAATAGAGCCAGATCGCCAATGGTGTTCCAGAGAAGTGAGTGAGTTTGTATTGCTGAACTTGCTAAAGTTGATATTTATTTCCCATAGTTGTCTCTGTTCATGGCATGATGAATATATAAAAAGTCATAGAAAAAAATCAAGCTCAGAAGGTATAGAGCAAGCACAAACATAGATTCTAAGTCTGTCTGAGCAGTAGATCGCCAGAAATCGCAGCATTGTCCTCTGGCGGTCAAAACATGCCTTATATAGATCTATACCAAAAAAAAATCTATATTCTTCAAAAACTGACAAAAGTTAACGACAATAAACTATGTTTATAAATTTGGAAGAAATAGCTCTACCCCTTAGGACAATTAAATACAGGGTGTTCCATGCTTTCTTGCATTTTTCAGTATACATGATTCTGAACTGAATTTTTGCACATTTGAACGTTGCTGTAAGATCAATATTAACTGAAAATAATTTGATAGTTATAGAGTAACACATAAATAATCACCTTGTGCCTACACCCAGACTTTGTATATTTCAATACACCGGGTGTCAATCAATCTATTGGATAAGTCATAACTTATAGAATATCAGGCGTATCAAAATGATATTTGGAATACCTAGTTAATGGTATGTGGAAGTTATTATTTTAATTTTCTCCTCATTTGAAATGAGAAAGTTTTCAATTATACAGGGTGTTTCCAAAATTGGGGTGATATATGAACTGGGTAATAAAGGAAGAGAGAACAAAACAAAATGAATGAATAGATTTCTGTGAGAAAGGAAGATAGAGAAAGATATTGAACTTCGAAGTTTGTCTAGAATTTTTGTGAATCAGGTTAGGTTAGCTAACCCAAAAGCATTTACTCTCGGCCTCGCTTTCGGCAAGATCAGGAGTACCAGTGACTTTCGTGATCTTAGCGGACGTTTAAAATATAGTTAAATAGTGAGAGCACATATTCTTCGAAAATATTAAAAAACATATTCTGTTTGTGATTTAATTTTTTGCCCCAATTTAGGAAACACCCTGTAAATACCTACTACCTCGATCCTATGGAAAGTGAATTTTTCCTGAAGTCGCCGATAATGCATACCAGTAGCGTATACCATCCTTGCAATTATTCATCGATTATTGATACCAATTTTCATTTCTAATTTTATACTCTAGTTGATGATTCTGCTTGCACTCTTCTATTATAACATCTCATATACCTGTACACAATGATAATTAATTACGTGATAGACTGATGGATTTTTCCATAATTGATTTTGCATAAAGGTGTACATAAACTAAAACGTACGTACATCTACCAGCCTTTCATTGTTTTCATAATCTGTTACTAATTACTGTTTTTATGAAAATACGCTGTTATTGCTTTGTTATATCCGTAGTTTCATCAACAACGGCAATAATATTATTTTTCTACTCACATAACTAAAATGACATTTAGCGTACGGATATGTACCACGCTAAATGATCGATTAATCACGGATTGTCGATCTGTGATTTATTCAAAATATTAAACATGTTACCATGGCAACACGATTTCTTAAACACATTACCATGGCAACACAATTCATTAAACACAGCTTCAGAAATTTCAGACATGTCTGGCCTGTCAATTGTAATAATTGTCAACTGTTATTTTCAAATTTTGTATCCGAATTATTCAAACAATATTCGTTTGTATCAGAATTCTTCATTAAAAATATATGCGAACAGTAGACGAAAGTGAAATCGAAGAGAATGTTCTGGTACTTGCATATCTCCAAGAAGTGTCAAAATGAAGCGTCCATCTTTGAGAACAATTTATTTATTCTGCGCAAAGCATGACAATAATAACGTGAAACAGAGGTTAGTAAGCAATGGACTGGACACATCAACAACCAATATCACTTATACGTGTCTCGCTGGTCGCATGCAGTTGCATGTATTATGTTCTCAATTCCCATTCCTTTCGAATTATTTTGTAGGTTAGCAGGAATAGCAGGTATGTTAATGTAATTTTCGGAGTTTGTAGATTTCTCAAACATATTACCATGGCAACAGAGTTTTTTGAACTCACCTCCAGTCGTTTGAGTCCTGTCCTGTCTAACCTGTCAGTTCTAGGAACTGTCAAGTGCGATCAGAATTATTCAAACAATTTCTGTATGTATCAGAATTCTTCATTAAAAATGAATGCGAAATGTAGACGAAAGTGAAATCGAATAGAATATTTTAGGTAATTGCATTTTTCCAAGAACTCTGTGTGAAAATAGTGCTCTCATCTGTTTGGCAATTCATTCTTCAGTATGCTAAATGACAATAAACATAAAACATAATATTTTTGTGAGATAAATTCTGCAAACAGAATATGGATACAAACCTGAGAAATCGAAAACTTTGATATATACCTCAACAAATCGAAGAGTTTTCATCTTCTACGTCAGATGAAAACTTCTTATTCACAAAGGTTAGTAAGCAAGCCATGCATGTATCCTAACCTAAACTGGCCACATCTACAACCAATATCACTTATACGTGTCTCGTTGGTTGCATGCAGTTGCAGAGTATTTTGTACATGATCTTATCGAAGAGGAGAAGATTAAAACTTCAATCTTCTCCTGAACATAGTTAGCGAAACTCGTGTTGAGGCGTTTAGAAAATCGGTTTGGTTAGTAGTGAAACAGTGTAGTGTATTATTGTGCCAAAGGTTCCAATCTTCGATATATGATTGTTTAATGTTTAATAAGGCTCAAGTCTTGTACTTCCCAGAGAACGTGAATGTATATGTACATTTTTTTCTCTCAGCTGTTTTCACATTCTAATCATGTCTACTTTTCATGTACAAAAAGTGTGTTGACAATAAACAATATTATTATTATAATCCGGGATCTTCAATGGAACACATAGGCATTTCGAAAATGTTTTACACTGTTCTATACTCGGTTGTATAGAAATGAACAATGTCCATTTCAAAAACATTTTGGAAAAAAGATTCGCACAAACGAGTTTCATTAATGAAATTTCAAAGAAGAATATTTGGATATCATAAACACGAAATCACGGTGGGACCAGGGTAGAAAAAACATATGAATCTATGAAGAAAATCTAATTGAAGCCGGTCCTGTACAAATCACTTTTGCTAATAATACACCTGTGGCACGTCGCTTTTGCAAATCTGGAATTGTGTCATCTTTTTCATGTTTGTAATTCCGAATTATCGATTTCTACTATTTCATCGCATTCTTTTTTCTTGATACCTCAGCAAGCAGAAGCCACTCATTTGGTAGGTGGTACCGGAGGTAGGTACTATCAAGAAGGAGGATAATTACCTATTGATGGTTTAATAACATTCTTCGGAATGGATTGGTTTCTAAATAATGTAAATAATTTCTTAATCAACCGAATTGAAAATCAGATCTCTATATCAATGACTATTATAGTAATTGATACTTGTCGAATCCATAATAGTCCAGATAATATTCCAATCATTTGGTAGTTTGGACAGGAAAAAATTGCTAAAGAATTTTTATCAACGGATCCATATGTTTTTTAGAATGCTGAATCTGAAAATTCAGTTATCGACAAGATTCGGATATGTCTTCACCATGAAAATGGCAGAAAATTATGAAAAATCGGGAGTTGTTTTAGTTTTTCGCTCATAACTCCAAAACGACTTGAAATCAGCTCGATAACTCATCTGGTTTAGCCGCTAGAGCGCGCTGAAGATTGGCCATAGTTTTCAAAATATTCGTATTCCAGACTTACAAAGCTTACAGTCTCCACGGAATCTGCGCCCTTCCTTGATTGGGTCTCAAGTCAAAATTGAATCCATATAATCCACGTGCAGATGGGGTCTACTTTTCTTGTTTCGCAGCATAGTTTTTCGGAATTTCATTACCACACACATCGAAATGCAAAAATATGTTTAGCTGATCGTAATTGCGCAGCAGGATCGAGAGCAGGATTGCCCTCTTCAGCCTTTTTTTCAGCAGCAACAATATTCGTTACCTTGGTGTATTGTTTCCTGCATAAAACATGAACTGTGAGAGAGTCTGATCTCTCGAACATCATTTTTACCGTCTTTCCTCCTCACGCAGCGGCTTATCACAAAGTGTACAATAATTATTATCGTTCGGCATTTCAACTCACTCACGAAAAATGGAAAAATAACAAGAATTTTGAAACAAATCACTTAGCAACTAACTGTGTGACAATCGGGGTTGTTCCAAGTAGAGTCCCTGTATATACCTTAGACAACAGTCCAAACACAGCTATACTTCTGTCCTTTTCTGTTTTCAAAAAATGCATTGATGATTGAATAAAGGAATAAGACATACATATCGAGCTCTGTCTTTTCAATTCCCCTAGTATCAATAATTGTCAGAAACAATTTTGAGGGTTAGATTATTTGTCAAACCGTTCATAGCCGTACGTAGAAGTGAGAAAAAGGGCTATTTTAACTAGAACAACTATTAAATTTTAAAATAATAAACAACAGGGTGTTCAAATTTCGAATCGATAATTTTCATAATCAATTCCTGAGATGGCTATTGCAAATTTTCGTCATCAGATATTTCTTTACTTTATTAGATATAAGGAAGATAATTTAAGTGTTCTACGTTCAACACATATAGCCAAGAGAATATAGTTGTTTTCTGTTGGGATATATAAAAATAAAAGATATATCATTGTTTCAATATAATTTTCTCCGATTCTCTCAATTCAATAACACTCATCAGACATAAAAGTGATAAAATCAAAACAACATTATATTTGATAGCGAGTGCTTTATCAATTGTGTCGGTTTCCCACCTCTTCCTGCAGTCTACATTCACCTGTAAATTTTGAATTTGATCTGAATTAAAAACATCGTGGACTGATGACATAGCACATTGCAGTTTCTCTAAATCTTCTAGTTTTGATTTCAAACTTTCAATTTCTTCCCGCATCATCTCATTCTCATTTTCTTTCTCTGCGATCGTATCATTCAGTAATTCCCAATACGATGACGACGGGGCTCTTTTTTTGAACGTCTCTATTTCATAAATTGACGGCACAGCAGACTCTTTCACTTTGAAATCCATCAGCTTGAAAGAATCTCTATCAAAATGGGCCTAAAATTCTTCTCTTTTGGACTGTTTTTACAAGTAAATTTGAATATTTACCTCACATATTGCGGATTTCTTGAAATTCATTTTCCATTCTGGACGTTTCATTGCATTCTTTCATGATCATTCGGAAAATTGAATAGCTTGAATCCCTTTTCTAATGAATTATCGCAATAATGTAGGCAGCAGGACATTGAAATAATATAAAATGCTAAATTTTGGCGGTCATAAAATTTCAAAGTGACAGTGACAGAAATTCGAAACAATTTAAAAAAAGTAGGCGGACGACTATGGTGTTTCGTCACATTATCAGGTGAGCAAACCAAATAAAACAAAATATTAAAAACCCCAACGGCTGTCAGTTTTGTGTCCGGACTCTTGTCTAAGGTATATACAGGGACTCTAGTTCCAAGAGGATAGAAAATAGTACTAGACACATTTTAATTTTCGTGCTAGATTCAGAATGAAGCGTAGTTGATGTATATTTGTGATTTGGAGGGAAATTAAAAATGAAGGCATGAAATAAATGTTGAGGAAGGAGGTTCAGGATACTCCAACGTGACACACTAGGCGGAAACACTATAGCCTGGTGATGTATACTAATTTAAAATCTGATATACGAATATTTTGCACAACTCTTGAACTATGAGTCCCGAATTTTCATGATTTATTGCGATTTTCGTGGTGAAGCCATATTCGAATCTAGTCGATAACTTGATTTTCAGATTCAGCACCACAAAAACCATAGGTATAGATCCGTCTAGAAGAATTCTTTAGCAAATTTTTTTCCTGTATCCAGTGTTTTCCGTCACCAAATGACTGAATTATAACACAATTCATGCATATACGAATTATCCTAATTTCGTATGGAATCTGTGAGAAACCTACTGAATATTCCGAGTTATAGGGTCCAATTTCATTTTGTAAGTCTATTCGTTCGAAATGGATATAGAATTTGAAAATAATGGAACCTTAGTACAAATCATTTAGGGTTCTTGCGCTGAATGATGAAATAACTATGGAATTTTTGACAGATGGATTAACAGTATATTACGTGATGAGAATCGAAAAAAGCATATTACGAACAAATAAAAAATTGGTTTACAACACATTCTACGGACTATACTTCATCTACGGCCATATATAGAGTGTCAAAAAAGCTCGCGAAAAAGTCTGGACATACAGTGTGTTTACAATTTGGTCCAGCCCCCTCTACTACTTTCGTATTCCTAGGGCCACAGAAATTTTCTTCCCGCATTATCTACTTTGTCGAGCTAGAAAAACTCATCAAACGTAATTTGTTGACCTACTGCGATCACAAAAACTTCAATAAAATAAAAAAAAACAAGATTAGGTTGAAATAAAAACGCATTCCTACATTCTTTGTGAAATGTATACACCGAGGGGTAGACAACTCGTTGAGACTGGTGTACAGTGTGTCCAGTTTTCGATGCTTTTGCGTGATATCTCAGTTATCTTTCGAGATAGAACCTTGCGGTTTTCGCGGTCCTGTACCACTTTTCTGTGAAACTCAAGATGGCCTAATCAGATTTTGCATGACTGTTTGCGTTTATGAGATACAGGGCGATTTTGAAGATGTATACTTTTTGGCCCCCCTCTATATCTACGAAGTTTCTCAGCGAAAATGTCAAATTGGAATCTTATCCCATACAGAATTTTGCGCAGAATTCAGTGGCGCACTCAAAATTTTTTTTCTGGGTATGGTTTCGGAGATACGACTCAAACTTATGATTTTTTAAATGGAACACCCTGTATTTTATAAGCTCATTAAATTCCTTATTTTTTCCCCATCAAAATGAAATATGATGAATAGGTATAACATTTTCAAAAATGCTCCAAAATCACTAAAACATCGAATTTTAATAATGGGCTATGGATTTTTCATTTAAAAAAGTTCCAATTGAAGGGATATTTCGAGGGATATTTCATTTGATTCTTCCATGAAAAGGACAAAAACAATCCCAACACTAGTTAATTAGGATAACACAAAAATTAGGTACCTGATAACAACAAATGAATGGTAATAAAAAGTTCATATTCTAGAATAAGCACCTGATTTAATATTCACTAAGACAATTGAATAGTAACTTATTCATTGAATTGTTCAAATTGATGTCCACTTTCCCTCACACGCTTTCTCAATACGTCTCAATGCATTAAAAAACATCAAAGGATGTCTTTGTTATTCCTGGAAAACTGCCTCTGTTGTTGCACGAAGTTCTTCAAGATATTTGTGACTCTTACTGTATCAAGACGTATTGAGAAACTGTGTCAATTGTGTGTTATGGGAAATGGACATCAATTTGAACAATTCAGTGAATAAGTTATTGAATAATTCCGAAATTCAATTGTATTTGTAAATATTTGATCTGGTGCTTATTCTACATTATGAACTTTTTATTACTATTTATTTATTGCTATCAGGTACATAATTTTCGTGTTTTCTTAGTTGATTAGTGTTGGTATTATTTTTGTCCTCTTTATGGAAAAATCAAAATGAATATTCCTTCAATTGGAACTTTTTTATAAGAAAGATCCATAGCCCACTATTAAAATTCAATGATTCAGTGATTTCAGAGCATTTTTGAAAATTTCATATGCATACATTATAAATACTTTTGAAGAGAAAATGATGAGGAATTTTATGAGCTCATAAAATACAGGGTGTTCCATTTAAAAAATCATAAGTTTGACTCGTATCTCCAAAACCATACCCCGAAAAAAAATTTTGAGTGCGCCACTGGATTCTGCGTGAACTTTTATATGGGATGAGATTTTAATTTGACATTTTTGCTGAGAAACTTCGTAGATATAGAGGGGGTCCTAAAAGTATAAATTTTCAAAATCGCCCTGTATCTCATAAACGGAAACAGTTATGCAAATTCTGATTAGGCCATCTTGAGTTTCACAAAAAAGTGGCACACGACCGCGAAACCCGCAAGGTTCTATCTCCAAAGATAACTGAGATATCCCACAAAAGCATCGAAAACTGGACACACTGTACACTGGATAAGTGAGTACCTGTTGATTAAATTTGAGTGATTTTCAGACTTCTTGAGACTCTTGAGAATTTGATTACGTTGAGTATTCTTTGAGATAATTTGAGGCATCTGAGACTTTTTGAGACATTTTGATTACATTTGAGATGTTTTTCATTAAAATTGGGACTATTTGATTACATTATGCTCTTCTGAAATATCAACAAAATAAATGTTCCTCCCTTATTGGCAGGCCCCGCGAGATTAACACGTCGAGTTGAGGCTTCGCACCCCTTCGTGGTCACTTTGGAGACCTGCAGAACATCTCTTTCCAAAGACTCGTTCATCCAACGAACAGCTTGGCTCTGGAACACATGGCCAAGGGAGGTGTTCCCCGACGCATATTACCTTCAGAAATTTAAGAAGGACACCAATTCCTACCTTATTTCCCTTGGTTCTCACGATGTTCTCTGAACATTACAGGATATCCCTTTTCGTGGGAACCAGAACATAAAAAAATTGAGACTATTTGGTTATATTTGAGACGATTTGATTACTTTTGAGACAATTTGATTACTTTTGAAACGGACTGCATTTGATACTTGTTGATTACATTTGAGATGTTATTCATTCAATTTCGAGTATTCGATTACATTCGATTATAGGTTGACTACAGTAGATTAATTGAGTATTGATAATGGTGTACACATTTCGCTGGAGTAGTCTACCCCTTGGTATACCGCAAAATAAGTCACACTCACGCTTCTTTCTCCATCTCGGCCTCCTTCTCCTTTTCCATGCCGTTCTCCAGGTCCTTCTCCTTCTCCTCTGTGATTGTTACAGTGGTTGGGGGAGGCGGCAAATCCTCCACGGGCAGGGTGTCCTCGGGAGGGGTGGGGGGTGTTTTGTCGAATTCTGCGATGGGGGCTAGTTCCGTGGGCAACGGAGACACCGAATTGCTCTCCATGGCGCAGGTGCTGGAACCAGAAAACTATCGCGGGGTATTCGAATAACATCATATAAGTTATACTACACGAAGACAAAAAGTATTTTTGCACCAACAAAATTGTTTTAGTCAATTTTTTTAATGTTAAATCGAACACAATCTTGCGAAATCAACAAAGTATATGTTGAATACTCTCTGTAGGTTAATCGAGGAGGTGGTACATTCATCATTCCAGATTTTTTAGGATTTGAATTCACCGTTTTCTTCGGAACAGAGATACTAGCATTGCTTCTTGTTCAGTTGATATAGACAGAACATGGTATTCACATTCACTACTGAAATCTGAAAATGAAAATGGTGAATTCAAGATTAATTAATGAAAACATCCTGTAACTCAATTCATTGCCAACGTCACCAATTGTCACTGAGAACTGAAATGTTTCAAGACAGATACGAATTTTCTTTTCAAATAACCATCTTTTATGTTGAAAACGGGAGCAGATTCATTCCCGGAACGTCCAAAGCCAAGTGAAAATTCGATATTTTTTTTATATACCTTTATTTCTCTACTCCAAACCTTTTTCAATACAAATTGTCACTGACAAGCTAGTGAATTTTTCTTTCACGCTGTCTGATAGGAAAATTCTTTAAACGCAGTGACATTTTGGAGCAAATCATCTGATTTGTCCTTGCTACACGTATATTGAAATAATATTCATATTTTTATTTTATAGAAACGGGGAGAGAAAACCATAAAAAATTTGGGATAATGAAAGTATATTATGTTTATTTCAAACGAGATTTCAAATGAGCGACTTTTTCAAGCTGACAAATTATTTTGATTGAGATATTTGCTTACTTGAACATAGTTGACATAAAAAAACCTGTTGATCCAACTATCATCTCATTGTTCAATCAATTGTATGCATCTTGTTTATTTTATCAAATTAGATTAATTCAGACAAAAGATTCGAACGAAACAATCATAATTTCAGACCTTGAAAACCCCCAGATACCAATTTTGAATAAAATCTGAAACTCGTCAATATTTCAGATTTACAATAGTGCTATAATTCGTTACTAATTCAGTACTATTTCATCACCATACTCGCGAATCAATTACCCTTCATTGAACAGAAGAAACCAACGGCTCTGCTAGCTTCATATCCAAGCAGAACCATGGCTGAAAATAACTTCTTTGTGAAAATTCTAAATATACCATTACTATCTCATTACAAACTTATAAACTATAATCACGAATTTTTTACCTATCATTCGATGGAAAAAGTACGCCGTGCAGACCTCGCAAATGCAAAATTCGCTTGTCAAACAAAGTGTCATTTTTGATCCTAATAAAACAATCTATTTTTTTCACCACTAGCTTTAAAACTTACCATTATTCACCTCTTTTCAAGGTGTAAAGTATATGTTTACTACCAAGGTAGTTTTCGTCATATTATATGAACTACTAGTCGATAAAGACATAGCCATCTCTGTTGTAATTAACCCGGATGCACTGTTCTAATCAGAGATGCGCAGGAATGGCACTCGAATCTAGTAGGAATTTATCAATAACGAATTTTCATACACTGTCATAGTTATGGCTAATTATTGAAGATAGTGCTTTCATAGTGACAATAGGTCCAAACTCGGGTCCATACTTCGGTTTCACAAAACAAAAATGATTGAATATATTGCTAGTGGTGAAAAAAATGTAATACAAACCTTGGTAGTAAAGAATATTACCTTATAGCCCTTATATATTCTGCCTTTTTTTTTTATGTAAAAAAGTGAATTCCATTTGTAAAACTGGCTTGCACTGGGTGCATATTTTGAATTTCATTGGTAAAACTGGTTTCGGGTTTTGAATTCCATTGGAAAACTGGTTCACATAGTTTAGAGCTCAGGGCAACAATTCTCGCACGAGCTCTAATAGGTTGTGTCCGAGGGGGGAACAACTCCCCAAAATGTGTACACCATATTCAAATATCTGGTGATTGAAAAGTACTCAAAATACTTAGAACTGGTACTTAAGGTACTGTTAACAGCTACTTAAATACTGAAGTACCTGAAACGAGACTTAAAACCTCATTAAATTGTACTTAATGTATTGAAAATGATACTTAAAGTACTTAAAATTCCATGGTGTACACCTATTTGAGGAGTTGTTTCCCCCTCGGCGAAGTCAGTGCACGTTTGAAAACGACGGAAACATTAAATGTGAGTAGTTTGAAAACCAAATTGTTAGTGGCAATTTAATCATCATCATTAAATAGTGATGAAGAGGTGGGGGTTTCAAGAAAATAAATTCCTACTTCCCAGAATGCATAATTTTGTTGACAGTTGTTTGCAAATTCAATGATGAAGAGGTATTCATTGAAAAAAGTGCTCAAAATTATCTCCATGAAACATCTTCTTTGTTTTAAATTGAAGTCAAGAAAGGATTTCAGGATGCTGACAAGTCATAAACAGAGAGAAACCAACTCATCTGATTTAACCTCCAACAGTGATTTTATAATAAGTGATATTTATTATTTCGTATTCCATTGGGAATGCACCAGTTCACATTTTAGAGAGAACTAACGTATTGCGGGTGCAAAACTGATGCAAACCCAGTGCACCACTAGGTTTTAGGTTTACTAATGGAATTTGCACTTAGTCACACGTGTTTCCTCGCGAATAGCGATTCTGGCGAATTTCATTGGTCAGAGGTTGCTTTCCGTTGGATGTTGCCAAGTCGCAAGTTTGCATTCTATTCTGAATACTTTTAGGCATATAAACATTGCTGCCAAAGTCTCATCTCCTACTTGATATCAGGAAACAAAACCGATAAAACGAACGTAAATTAGCTTATTTCGGTGTAATATTTTACAAGTATATCGAACAATTCGATGTATGGAAATTCTTGAGGAGGCTCTTCTGAAGAGCCGCTACTGAATAATAAAAGTCTGAATCCAGGGAATGAAGTCTTAACACGAAGAAGTCTGAATTCAGTGGAAGATGTCTGAATTGAAAGGTGAAATAATATATGTATGTTGTACATCTATACGACAGTAGCATTTTTACGCTTCCGTAGATTGATGCTTCGATTTTTGATTGAACGGATTATTTTGGGAAACTCACCTCTCAACGATCTCCCCTAATCCAATTTCCACTCGCCCTTCTGCTTTCCACCGCTATTTTTCCTGCGATGATCACCCAGATCACCTGTTACGCGTCGCACTCACCTGCACTTTTAATCACCTTCCGACTAATTAAACCGGAGAACAATGGACGAAAGACGAAATTCTCGTCGACCGCCGACTATGATATGATGCCTCGACTACTGAAATAATTGGACGCGCCACAACAGAAGAGGGTCGGGGTTCACAGCCATCTTCTGGAAAAAAGTAAAAGTTTTTTCGTGAATGGTGGTCTCGGTGGTCGGTGTTGGGATTCGGAAGCGGATATCGGAGGCGATTTCATATAAAAATTAGATAATTAAAGAAAAATTGGAATCGGTCAGAATTCCAAATGAATGAATTCAACGCTCGAGCTGGCAGATAATCAGGAATGAAAACTTCGTCTACACAAAATTAATTTGACAAGAGCTCATTTTATATTGGTGGGTTGATACGTGTTTCGACTATCCGAATAATCACCATCAGTCACTAATGAATGTAAATGGTATCTTGTGTCTAAAGAGGAAACTTCTCTTGGAAGTCAATAGTGTTTCATATAGTTATTACAAAAAGCGAAACGTATTATATTAAAGTCAATGATTATTGGATAAGAAGTATCATATACTTTCTAATAAGAGGTGAGTGAGATTTTTTTATTTCCTCTGTCACATTTTCATGTCTCTCATCCAAGATAGACAAGGCAAATGAAAAAATATGCTCAATGAAATGCATATAACTAGGAAGGAGCTGACAAGACTCAGTAGAGTCGAGAAAAACAGTGGAAGCTGATTTAGATTCATCATCCTACAATTCCTACTCATCTAGTTCTTTTGGTAAGGATAATTTTGAGCAATACTTGCACTGAATTGTAACATTAACAAGGATACAGGGCCCTGCTTTCCCTTTGTGAAAGTCACAATAGATATTTGTATTTATATAGCAGAATCTCATATAATTTCAGAAGCAACCCTGGTCAGTGGACTATCAAGAGACAAAATCTTCTGAAGATTTTATGAAAGCTTGGCTGAGGAGCAAAGGAGAGACATATTTCTTTTTTCAAGAAAGTAAATTCACGAGAAGACGATACCAATGCGATGCCCAACAACAGTATTTTATCAGATATTTGTACCTCCACAAAGGATTCTCCTAGTTTTAACATTTCATAGGTGATGACATTTGATTCCATTCAGCAATGAATATCAACTACGGAGAGGTATATACTAGAAAGGAAATCCCATTAATCATTCCAGAATTACGTCATTTGACAGGTTGCTGAGGGGCAAACATTGTATTTTGTCAAGAACCAGAATTAGTGGGATCGTTTTCCTTGGAATCCGAGTTGGAACCAGAAAGAATTTCATTATTTTGTTTGGTGAAACTGTTATTATATTGTGGATGTGGCAGAGGGACGGCCTGGGCAATGCTCATCAAAGGTAACCTAACAGATAGTTTTTGTGCCCCTCAAGAGACCATGTCAAAATCACGTGTTCTAGAATGATCAATATATTACATAGACATCTGATGGATGTCCATTCAGAATATTTTGGATATTCAACAATCCTCCAAATTATATCCGAAGGAACGTCCAGTGGATATCTTCTGGCCAGCAACCTGGACGTCCATAAGATAGCATTCATGGACACCCATAAGATTTTTTTCATTGTCATCTTGTGGATGTCCAGGTTGGTCCAGAAAAATGGAACATACATTAATATGTTGGTATATTGTAGGTGCCCATATTGACATTTATTCATCCTGTTACATATTGATCCGATCCACCCTAACGTAATAAATTTCCTTTCCCGTATATTTTCACCTCTGAAATTGAGTTGCTCCAGGTGTTCTGACATCAAGAGTCTATTCAGTTATTCATTACATTCCTGAAGCCATATAAATTCGATTATATTCTCAATAGAATGTATAGATATATTTTTACCCATATCTAATATCATTGAACACTAAATTCAAACATTTTTTCAGGAAATATGATCAATAGATAAAATTATGAATTTCCAATTTAAGTATTTGTTTTTGCATTTAATAATAATAAATGGGGTCGTATATGATATTCTTTCGATATACCTCGACTTTTGACTATTATTGAACGTCCGGTGATATGGCGAAACTTCGGTGCATTTGATTTCGCCGGAATCAATCGCTCATGTTCGGTTTCAAAAAAATTCATAGTTCGACAAAAATATACATCCATTTCGTCATATTTTTTCATCTTCCCTCACCCATTTCATTCATCACTTCAATTTCGGTTATAGACACAATCATTGTTTATGTATTCTTCTAGAAAGTTGTGACAAAATAACAATTGCAACCCTTCTCACAATGTCCCCATGGCTTCGAGATATACGATGCCTCACAAAAATCCATAAATTATCCCAGCCCTTTAAATACGCCCTGTAGGTGTGCTTGATTCAATATTTATACTATATATGGGAATTGTCGGTGAATCATGCAGCCAAGACAGATGGAATAGAAAACATTTGTATGTCAAGGGTATATTACCTATCTATAATAAGAATATGGGGAGATATATGGTAGTTAATCAATTTGTTCCTATCATTCGTGTGAACTCTCAACTAGAACGAATAACCTTTCAGTACACACCTGTATAGTTTAAGTTAGATGAAATAGTGAGACACTTTTTTCTCTTTCATTGTTCATTGATGAATATCGATCGTTAGTCAGTACATACATAGAATTGATAAACACTCGAGTCGCCATTGATGAAATGAAAAAAGATTAAGATTATCAACGTTTTTTCATGTGAAAACACAATTTCTTGTGAGAAAAATTGTTGAATATGTAGTCTTTACAATGTGTATTCGTCTATACCTTTTTTCCCCTGTATACATATTCTATGTTTTGTTACTGCGTTTGCCTCACTCAAATAACAACAGGTTATAGGAAGATAAATTATATTCCCTACAGAGATCTTTTCATATTCTCAAGCAATCCGGTAGGTAATGGTATGAAAAGTAAGACCAGTACTTGAAATATTTCAGAATGACACCATTGAATGCTGATAAATGTATTTTTATTTCTCGTCAAGCAGATGCAAACATCATCATATGTGTATATGTAGATGATTTAGCTATGGCTATAAGTTCTGACAAATTGTTTAACAAACTGAAAAATGAACTGAATACAGTATTACAAATCAAGGATTTGGGTTTATTACATTACTGCTTGGAGATAGAATTTCAACAAGATAAGATAACCAAGTCCGTTTTCATGTCGCAGCGCAAGTATATTTTTGATATACTGAAGATATTTAATATGCAGGAGTATTGGATCTTTCTTTAATCTGATTCAGACCAGGAAAGAGTCCTCTTATCCTCATGTTCTGCCCCAGATAAGTTTCAGAAATACATTCTGAGAATTGAAAAAGATCGAACGGAACAAATAAATATCAAATACTTGAGGAGAGTAAATTTGGTCATAATGTTGATATTTTCTCTAGTTTATGGACAATCTCGGTCTTTTGAACCTGGGTCATAATCAACGCTGCATTTCGAAGAAGCTGATTCTCATGAACCTCAGCTTTTTCAAAAGCCTTGATGTTTCGTTCTCTGATGATGGACACGATCGAAGAGAGTTTCAGATCCCTGGCGACCTGGTTATTCCGAACATACCAAGGAGATCCTGTCACCATTTTCGCGATTTTGTTTTGGAATGTTTGTAATCTGGTAATATGAGGTTTAGCTGTGTAGCCCCAGACTGCCGAGGCATACAGTAAAATTGGCCTGATAGCCATGATGTAAATATTCAATTTGTGTCTCAATCCCGATTTACTTCGTCTGTTTAGAAATGGATATAGGGCTCCAATGGTTCGTTTAGCTTTTGAAACTTGCTGTTCAATGTGCTGGGCCCAGAAGAGCTTTTTAACAATGCACACACCTAAGTTTTTGTTTAGTAATTGGTTTGAATAGCAATAAGACTCTGAAGTAAATTCCAGTTTTATTTTGAAGCTTCTCCAGAATATCTGACATCTATATATTATCTTGACGACAACATCTGAAGTTCTAGGCTCACTTCATAAAACCCAATTCTATACAGAATGGTATTCAAACACCATTAAATAATGATTCTTTCAATGTGATTGGTTTATAATATTTGGCATAATATAAATTACACATCCTATCTAAATAAAGACTTCTCTATCATTCAATAGAAAATTTAAATTTTTTCTCACCATTATGTGCGTCAATCCAACCGTAAAGCCCCTCTTATTCAAGACCACTTAATTTATTGAAGAACCGAGCGCTATAGGTATCTTTTGTACCGAAGTAAACATTGCAGTTGGAATATTTACACCTGCCTATCGAAAATGTAAGCACAAGAAATAAAAGATTATTATACTAGTCAGAACACCACCGGGGTTATTTGCAAACGAGGTTTTATTAGATTAACCCGGCGTTGGTAATTTGGGGTGTGAGAAACTCCGGCCAAATTTTCTCAAATTTTCCTAACAAGTACGGAAAGTGTTACTTTGCCGTTGACCCGAACGACGCGAAGATGGAGTGCCATTTTTGGGAATGATATTTGACCGACCACTTACTTGGAAACCTCATATTGAAAATCTTTTCATGATTTGCCACAGGAGACTCAACCTACTGAAAATGCTATCGAACACATCTCGGGAAGCAGACTCAATTACCCTAATCCGACTATATAAATCTCTCTTCAGGACTGGAATCGACTACGGCTCAATCATTTATGCATCCAGCAAGAGATCAATCCTCAAATCATTAGAAACCATACATGCACTGGGTGTATACCACACAAAGCCAGTCGAGAGTATATGCTGCAAAGCAAGTGAACCACCACTGGAATACCAGAGGCAATATTTGACATTTGACTCTTTCATACGCCGGTATGTTATCTTCTCTTACCGTCTCCAATGTATTTTCACTTGAAATACCACTAGAGGTCAACTTATTTCCGTAAATTTTTTCGAGCTCGTCTTCGACTCGGAATGATTTTCAAAATATTCATGAGTGAGAACAAATTCCCGGAAAGTAATTTGAACTCGTGTGGTATTCGGTAAGAAAATTTCACACCAGATTGTGTTTGGAAATTAAATGATTTCAGAATATATTTGTTCATTCGATTTGCATACAGGTTCATGAATAAATTCAGTCTGGGTCGCAATTTCGGCACCAATAATAGATTCCTGATTTTTACCTATTATATATGCATGAAAATACTAGTTTGAAATGTAACATATTAAATTCTCCATTTTATATTAACTTTGGGATACTATAAGTGATAAGAAATCATAATTTTGTCAATTCAATTTTCATAGGTATAGGTACAATACAATATACAATACAATATTTTATTCATCCCAAATAGATCACTTTACAATGATATAGGATATGTCATAAAAATTTATATAGGTATCAATACAAAATACAATATATAACACATATGAAACGTTCACTTTTGTAGATAATATGTAAAAAAAAATTGAAGAAAGGAATAAACTGGGAACATTATATAACAAAAGATCACAAACAATAAAAACATTGTAAAATTTATAATTGAGGAATTCATCGGTTGAATAAAAACCCTCAGAGGCTATAGTAATGTCTTGACTCTTCTTTTGAAAAGGTGGAGTGAAGTTATTGTTTTAATTTCGGTAGGCAGACAGTTGAAATACCTTATACCAGAAAATGAAGGTGATTTTTCGAATAAAGTTGTTCTGTGTTTTTTTGTTCTGAGCAAGTCACCACTTCTTGTTGGATATCTATGGAGCTGAGAGTTTGTTTGTAACTTACTTTGCATTTTTTTTATATACACAACACAGTGATATATGTAGATACATGGTGTTGTAAGTATTTCGAACTCCTTGAATTTGGGTCTACATGAATCGGTTCGTTTTAAATTGAATATAAGTCGTATAACACGCTTTTGAGCTATGAACACTCTGTCAATGTGGGTGCTACTTCCCCATAAAATGATGTTGTGAGATATAATAGAATGTTTCAGGGCATAGTACACGTCAATAAGGGCATTTTTGTCAAGTATATTTTCCAATTGAAACATTGCATAGAAGTTTGAGCTCAGTTTTTTACAGACTGAGTTCACATGCGTTTTCCAGCTGATATTATTATCGTCAAATGTTCCTAAAAATTTGGTAGATTCAGAAGAAGTGATACGTGTATCGTTAACAAAAACTTCAAGTGTTGTCCCTATCTTTCTTCCATAAAACTCAATAAGTACTGTCTTTTTGGCATTAATCATCAGCCTGTTATTATGACACCAAGTAACAAACCTATGTTGGCAGTTGAATTTATTTTATTTTCGAGTTCCACGGTACTGTCTGCTGCCTCCGCGATAGATGTGTCATCGGCAAATAGTACTAAACAACCCGCATCAATGAATTTTGAAATATCATTGATGAAAAGTGAAAAGTGAAAATATCAAGGGTCCTAAAACCGACCCTTGTGGGACACCAAGGTCGACATCAAAAATTTGAGATGTAGTTTGTTCTATCTGAACAATTATTTTCCTATATCGGGTATATGATATTATCCAAGACAAAAATACTCCTCTTATGCCCAAAACATGAAGTTTTTCCTGTAGAATATTGAGGTCAATAGCGTCAAACGCTTTAGATAGATCGAAAAATACTACTATACTATATACTAATACTAGTGGTAGTAGAGAAAGGGGAGGCGGTCCTCTAGCAAGTAGGCCCCAGTGAGCCATTTTTGCCGACCCCTGCTGCACACGTCGTGTGCACATAATATCTACTATTCCTTCTCCGAATTTTCCTTTTCGAACCTCTGTGGATTTCTGATGAAGGTCAGTATGTCCGTTCACCTTAGTGATTTGATCTTCCTGTTGAAGCGTATCAGTAGGTAGTGGTATGACATTCTATATAATAGATGCAATTGGGGCATCAATGGATTCTTAGCCTATCAATTGTTGTTTTCTACCCAAATTTTACCATAAAAAAATATCAGCATTAGGAAATTATGTATTCTTATTCACCAATGCACCTACAATGGAAAACTTTACGCCATACTACAAGCACTGATCTATATAAAAAAACGATGATGCCGATAATTCTCTTATAGTATCCGACTCTCTGAGTGCCATACAGGATATAAAAATAATGCTACCCAAAAACCGAAAATCTCAAACAACTCTATCTAAATACTGTCTGTAGGTTAATCGAGGAAGTGGTACATTTATTGTTCCAGATTTTTTGGAATTTTCTCTCCTCGTATCTATGAAATAAAAATATGAATATTTCAATACAGATGATTTACCCCAAAATGTCACTGCGTTAAAAGAATTCTCGTATCAGAGAGCCTAAAAGAAAAATTCACTAGCTTATCAGTGACAATTTGTATTGGAAAAGGTTTGGAGAAGATAAATAAAGGTATATAGAAAAAATATAAAAATTTTCACTTATCTTTGGACGTTTCGGGAATGAATCTGCTCCCGTTTTTAACATAAAAAATGTATTTTGGTATGGCCAATTCGTATTCGTCTTGACTCTTCTCAGTTCTCAGTGACAATTGGCGACGTTGACAATCAAATGAGTTACAGGATGTTTTCATCCATTAATCATGAATTTACCATTTGCATTTTTAGATTCCAGTAGTGAATACCATGTTCTATCTATATCAACTGAACAGGAAGCAATGCTATCGTCTCCGTTCAGAAGAATGCAAGCAGATTCCTTGATTTTTCTCTTCTGGTCTTCACAGACATTCGTAAAATCCTCGGAGACGATTCCTGTGAAGTGTACCTGACTAAATTTTTATCGAACATCAACAGCTGATAAGATCTGAGGAAATATTGCTGTAGGTAATCTAATAACCACAATGGTTGATGCGCATATTTGTAAATATAAAAAATGTGCCTATTTCGAGGAACAATGGAATTCATATAGGTGTGTTTTTTTGTGATCATTCTCTCTTTCCTATTTTCATTGATATAATATTTTTCAATATTGATTATTGAGTATTTTCAGAAAAATTGATATATCTTGAAAACTCTGATATATAAGTTGATATAAATGAGGTTCTCTAAAAGTAGAATTGAAAGGCCAATTAAACCAATTGGGTTTTCAAGATCAGAGAATTGGTGCCGGGGAACTAAAAAAATTTCAGGTAGATATGATCGAATAGCATACTAATTTCAAAGTTTTTAATCCAAATATGCAAGTTGGAAAACTTCTTATGTGTGGCCTATATATACGTAAATCTTCCTGTATAAAAACGAAAATCTGATGATGTTCATCTTCAAGTGCGAATATCTGCGAAATGGAGCTATTTAAAAACAAATTTCATTCAAACTCCCTCTTTCAACTATACCTGTATACTAACCACTTATTTCTGAGTTTTGCGATGTACCTAATTTGTTACATTCCCGAGTTGATGGTGATCGCGTAATAAATGAAGAGCAGAACAAGCGTACTAATAAGAGACACCCTGTAATTTTATCAGCAGCTAGGCACATGACGCTTCAGGAGTTTTTATTCATCGAAGGTTTATTCTGTTACGTTCACCAGCTGGTAGCGAATGGAAGTCATAATGAGAACATTGACATTCTGAAAGGGTTGGGGTTGCTGGTTTATAATTAAGCTTTCTGACAGTAGCAGTGAGTTACTATCGAGAATTGAGATTTTTAGCTCACAAACTTGTCCTCAGGATAATATACCGGGTGATTTATGAAAGGTGTAGGAATAATGTTTTTGCATAAAATGTGCCAAAAGATCACCGTCAAAAATGTCAAGACTACATGAAAATCAATACGAAATCTTAATTTCTTAGCACAAAAATTCTCGGATACCAAATTTTGTACGATACGTCCCAGAGACGTCCTTCATTTTCTACTAGGACGTCCCTGACATGTCATGTGTCGGGACATTGTACAGCTTAGGGACGTACCAGTGACATCTGCTTTCCAGAAAAAGAGGCATCCTAGGGATGTCCTTCTGGTACGTCCCTGGGATCTAACAAACAACCGTACACAAGTTCATATAGCATTTGTTCTCAAAACTGCGTCAAAAATACGTCATCTAAATATTTCAACTTACATATATTGCACCCTTTATACTTATCAAATAAAACATCTCTCCGAAACTTCCGGTTTGACTGGAAGCATTATCGAATGTAATATTCCAAAAATATCTTGAAAATTTGAAAAAAAATTCTACGTGTATATAATCATATAAGTATGGGTTTAAAATATGTATATCCATGAAATAGTCCCTATCAAATATTTCTGTCTATATTGGTTCTGAAAGCTGTCTATATTTTCGAGTTTATCAATCTTTTTGGATCATTTTAACAGCCTCATTGGACGAAACTACAATTGAATCATGATTCTGCATAAAGGGAAAAACTCGATTATTGAATCAACAGAATGCATTGTCCTTTATCCACGACAAATTATCGTTTCATTATGATTAAGTTTCAAGTAACGAAATATTTGTGTCATGGTGACGAAACTCCTGTTACAATCACAATATGTTGTAGTGGATAAAGGAAAAAATGTTTTGTTGATTAATGTCAATTAATATTTTCTCTCTGTGTATAGGCACAAAACTGTAGTCAATTTTATAAGTATTATATTTCAACTCTCTTGATTCTTGACTTTTATATATTTTTTCTTGGTGAACAGTGGTAATGTAACTTCATATAGGACTGATTTAGAGTAAAGTTATACCCCTAACTCGAGATGACAATAATTGTCAATTTCGGAATCAGCATGGTAGAATAATTGGTCCTCAGTTAATGTTAGTTCTCAAATAGTAATGTGATTTACTTCTCATGTGTCTGATTTCAAATTGTCAACCCTGACCTTTACTAAGAGGAGGATTATCCTCTAGAAATACATTAATCTAATTTCCTTCGCCAAGATTTCCCGTGATGTTTGGGATTCATTTCGCTTCCAGTCGTATTCCTCCTCCTGTTTCCTGGTCCCGTAGATGAATATCTATCTTATCCTGGGCGTGACTTGGAATTTGGAAACGGTAGAATTGAAACTTAATATGACATTTTGCAGGGGTAGTATGCAAGAATAAGTATCATTTCGTCGGATGTACACAGGGTGTTCTTGAAAAAGAGCCAATCCTCGAATAATTGTCCTCGTTTAAAATTGGGCATTACCAGATTGACAATGTGAAAGCACATAGATAAACATCATTAACAGTTCATTCCACTTTGAGCATATTTGCTATTTTGTAGTCGCTTTCTTATTATATTCGAGCAACGCGGTGCCTGCCTAGAAAGGATAGAAGAAAAGGTAGATATTGGACTTCAATAGGTTATTCCAGTTCTCAGGAGGACTTCTAATGGCAAAGAATTCTGGACTTGTCAAGTTCGTCTGACTGATATTGTTAGTGATGGAAATGAAAGGTAGGTTTTTGAGATCGACCATTCAATTGGCATCAGATGGCATTATTCTTAACTCGTTCTCAAATCGCGAAATTGAGTGCAAAATTAAGGCACAGGAAAGTGCAATTTTTCATCATTTTGCTCAGGACAACGATTGGCACAGGTGCCGTTGTGCCATTTTTTCTTTACTTTTGGTCTCCAGTTTGTATGCACTGAAAGCTGCAGTCTTCTTGATGAAAATTCGCAAGGATAGTAGATCCAGCATAGCTTTCATTGCTGCAGTAGGGCACGTACGCATAGCCCCTGTGATTTCAAGACACGCAAGTCTGGATTTCTTGCAGCTCAAGTTGTGCCATTTCTTCTTTACTGTTGTTCTTCAGTTTGTATGCGCTGATACCTGCAGTCTTCTTGATGAAAATATGCAAGCGTAGAAGATCAAGCATAGCTTTCATACCTGCAGTATGGCACGTACGCGTAGCCCCTGTGATTCCAAGAGTCTGGATTTTTTGCAGCTTAAAAGTTGTGCCATATCCCCTTTACTTCTGGTCTTCAGTTTGTATGCACTGAGAGCTGAAGTCTTTTTCATAAAAATATGCAAGGGTAGTAGATCAAGCATAGCTTCCATTGCTGCAGTAGGATACGTACGCATAGCCCCTGTGATTTCAAGACACGCGAGTATAAATATTTTGTAGCTCAAGTTGTGTTATGTCTCCATTACTTTTGGCCTTCAGTTTGTATGCACTGAGAGCTGCAGTCTTCTTGATTAAAATATGCAAGGATAGTAGATCAAGCATAGCTTCCATTGCTGCAGTAGGACACGTACGCATAGCCCCTGTGATTTCAAGACACGCGAGTATAAATATTTTGTAGCTTAAGTTGTGTTATGTCTCCATTACTTTTGAGATCATTGAGATCTGGAGTCTTCTTGATTGAAATATGCAAGGGTAGTAGATCAAGCATAGCTTTCATTGCTGCAGTAAGGCACGTACGCAAAGCTCCTGTGATTCCATATATATGATATATATGTTTCGGTGCTGAACCCCATATGTGGGATCAGTATTCCAGAACTGGCCTGATCTGTGCTTTGTAGATCATAAGAATGATGACGGCAGAGCCTGAATATGATGTTTTAGAAAATGGGAACTATTCTGAAGAGTATTCGACGTGCGAATTGAGAGTCAAAAGTCAATATTCGAGAGGAATATCAAATCTCCTATATTTTCGATGAACTTGATGAAAATATTTCAATCTGAGCTTTAGAAAAAAATAGACAACGGTATTCTGTTGAGATACGGAAGGAACTCTAAAAGAGACCATTTTCAATTTCGTCAAGAAGTATCTCGAAGAAGAAGGTGGGATTAAGATAGTTGTACTCAAGTCATCGTTTGTTTCACGACAAAGTATAGAGTGACGGAATAGTGTGAAAAACGGAACTATCCTCTGAGACAACTGAAATATCTCCCGAAAACATTGAATGTTTGACACACTGTACATCTGCTATAAACAAAATATTCCCAAATGTGAAGGATCATTTTTCTAATGGAATAACAAGTAGAAGCAATGAATCTATTTATGTCACAGACGCGTCTGGTATATCACACAATACACAACAATGGTGAGAAATTTGATATCAAGGTTCATGACCTGATGGCATGATCAGTTGGCTGATATATTGTGTGATCGATAATCAGCAAATCAGTATAGGTTTCATTCTTAGTGTCACCTTTCACACTAATCCCATTTGAGGTAGTTATATAGCTATTGAAGATTAATAGTATATATTACGTAACAATAAGGGCTATTGTGAGCATATCCCATGAGTGCGTAGTTGCTCTACAACACGCATTACGTACTATACTTTACCTACGAGCACTATAGAAAATTGGCAAGTACACACAATATCAACAAATGGGGATATTATAATGTCATATGATTGACCACATCTGAATACTTCTCATATATTCGTCAAAGATGTGGAATATTTCTTCATAAAGAGATCTTCAAAGCCTAAAACCCAGAATGTGAATATCAGATATCGAATTTTTCGAGTCGTATACGAGGTATGTCAAAATATATTCGCCCAGAATTACGCACTCGCCGCTATGCTATGTGTGTAATATGGTGAAACCTTATTAGCCTTGGCACTTGAAATCTCCAAGGCATTCGATCGAGTCTGGCACCACGGAATTCTCGCCAAACTTCCATCTTATGGCTTGCCTTCCCAGCTATGTTCTCTGCTAGCTAGTTTTCTCTCTAACAGGTCTCTCCATGTAGTGGTCGACGGAGTTTCATCTGACACTCTTATCATAAATGCTGGTGTCCCGCAAGGATCAATTCTAGCACCAACGCTATTTCTACTTCATATCACCGATTTGTTGGCAGCAACTTCATGTCCAGTAATCAGCTTCGCGGATGATAGTACCCTCCATACCGCCTCCTCTTCCAGGGCTCTAATACCTGCCAGGTAAATCAGAAACGAACGGGGGATAAGTGTTGACAACATAAATATGGACTTGGCAACAATTCTCGAATGGGGATCCAATAACTTGGTAGATTTCAATGCAAACAAAACACAATGTGCGTTCTGCTTATCGTGCGTAATGAGCTACTTACTGAGGCTGTGTATCGTGTGTTTTTGCCTATTTCCTATTTATAGTCCAAGAGCCGACTTCAACGGTCATCTGATAACGGAATAATATATGTCTCAAAGGCATACAAAACCATTGTAGTCTATTGAACGGCACCTGTGCCAATCACAATCCTGATCAGAACGTTTGAAAAATTGCACTTTCCTGTGCGTAAATGTATACTCAATTACGCGATTTGACAACGAGATAAGAGTTATGTCCTCCGATACCAATAATTGAATGGTAGACTTCAAAAACCTACCTGTGCCACCCCTCAGTCTGAGTACAGCGATTTATGTGCTGCTATTATGCCGGCGAAATACTTCCGTCATGTGATAACAAGTTGAAACAAGCAGCAAACTGATCTAAGTTAGTGGCTGGGCGTCAATACTTCCTAGGATGTTTTTCTCCCCGCCCCTTCCTCTAAAGATAATATCCGATGGACCAGTGCAAAACTCAACATGTGAATCAAAATACCTGTAGTGTGAGCACCACATGAATTTCACACAGGTCCATCGGATATTATCTTTCGACGAGGGCGAAATATTCAAGGATATACCGGGTGGATCATTTTAATCTATTATGGATAATAGTTCTTTAGGGAAGCCGCTCAATGAGGGCCAAAGAATAATCCTACTCACAACCCCCTCCCCAGGGCCCCCATACGGCCCTGGGAGATGAAATGTTTTTTTTTTCAATGGAAACCCTATTTTTTCACAACGGATTCTTGTTCTACAGAGGAAAACAATATTAGAAATGTCTCTAGCAAATTCTTTTTTGGGCTCCTTAAAGGGCCCCAAATTTTCAATTTTGGTATATTTGAGTTGCAATAACTTTTAGGCTCAGGACAAACCTATGTTTTAAAAATGATAACATAAGTGCAGTTCCAGCATATTACAGTGTTTTTAAGCAAACCCTTAATCTGGTTAACGAATTACATGCTAATGAAGATTCTTTGTTTTTTTTCAACTCAAATACCAAAATTAAGGGGCCAAAAAAAGAATTTGCATGTGACATTTTATATTTGTTTTTCTCTGTAGAACACGAATCCGTTGTGAAAAAATAGGGTTCCAATTTAAAAAAAAAACATTTCATCTTCCAGGGCCGTATGGGGACCCTGGGGGGGGAAGGTTGTGAGTAGGGTCATTCTTTGGCCCCCATTAAGTCTTTCAACTTTTGTTTGAACCATTTTTTTGTTAGCGGCTTCCGGGAAGAACTGCTATCCATAATAGATTGAAATGGTCCACCCTGTATATCGACGCTCTGACACTAACTTAGATCGGTTCGAATCGCGGCATGTTTGGATATTCGCAAAAGGCGAAAGGGTCATTTTCCCCTTCCATTTGCTTTTTGTTTCAACTCGTTATCACATGACGGAAGTATGTCCGGAATAATAGGAGCAAATAAATCGCTGTGCCATGGATTTGGCTTAGACTGAGGGATGGCACAGGTTAGTTTTTGAGATCTACCCTTCAATTGGAATCGTATGGCATAATTCTTATCTCGTTATCAAATCGAGAAGTCGAGTGCAAATTTCCGCACAGGAGAGTGCAATTTTTTCATCATTTTGCTTACGATAGTAATTGACGCAGGTGCCGTTCGATGAACTAGAATGTTTTTTCTTTCTTTTGGGATATACAGGGTGTCCGCTAAAAGGAGGTCAATCCATTAACCATATATTCCTTGAACAAAAACAATATTAGTTTCTATATACCATTTTTCATTATAGCCCTTCATATTCGATATTCAAAGTTGGAAATTGAAAACTGTTTATTTTTAATTACTCGCGTATTTAATAAAATATATATCTCAAAATTGGTACATTACTTCAGCACAAAGAGTTACATTGTGTGAGGAAAACAAAACAGAAAATAACTGTCAAATATTCAAAATACTGGGGGTCAAGTACACACTTACCCCCATATTTTTTTTGTACGTGCGCTAATGACTTCCTATCTATTTTTCTTCAAGTATTCAATCATTTTTGAGTATTTTTTGTCTCTTGTAAAATTTCGATAAAATTATTTGTTCTTGAGATAATTCGAAAAGTACTGGTTATTGTTTGATGTCTATGCGGCTTACGGTAATCTCATAATGTTCACATGGAATTCATTTCGTCGAAATTGGAAGAGAGCGTTACTGTTTACGTACGAAAAAGTGAATATGGAAATACCGGGTCGAAGCGAATGCAATAAAATAATTTTTACAAAAAAAAATTGATAGAAATATTTGACAGTTATTTTATGTTTTGTTTTTCTCACACGATGTAACTCTTTGTGTTGAAGTAATGTACCAATTTTGAGATTAATATCTCATTAAATACGCGAGTAATTAAAAATAAACAGTTTTTAATTTCCAACTTTTATATCGAATATGAAGGGCTATAATGAAAAATGGTATTTAGAAACTCATATTGTTTTTGTTCAAGGAATATATGGTTAATAATGGATTGACCTCCTTTTAGCGGACACCCTGTATATCATTTCGTTATCAGATGACGGCTCTCCTACTATTAGTGGTCGTAGGTAAAGGGTTATATCATTCATTTTCTGTGTAAGTCTCAGGTCTCTTTCCTCCTCTTATAAATAAACTTGATTTTCCTTTATTTCTTGGCTTGTTTTCGATATAGAGGAGCAATAAATCCTGAGGGGATCTTCAGAACCAATAAAGATCCGGGAATCCGGAAATAAACCACTATAGTAATGGATTTACAGCGGAAGGCTATTTCGGACATTACAGTCCATTAGGGCTATAAAGATGGCCAGGTGGAAAACAACAATTGAATTCTTATTTGTGATCCTATGGCTTCGAATCATGTATGAATGTATATGCACATAAGATATAATGGGCGTGTACACCTGAGTAGAACTTTTAACTCAAACCATGTTTATAATGATCCTTTCATACATAAATAATGATTGACGACATAACTCGATCGAAAAATTAAGTGGAATGTTTTATTTTTGGACATGAATAATAGTACCTTCTGAAAACGGACCCTCTTATGACGTAGAAACCTCATCTCGCTATATTTAAAAGAAAATACCAAACGCCCGACGGAGACTGAGGCAACTGATATATTAATTCTTTCAACTGTGATCTCGCGCTAATTCATTCTGTCAGAACTCATGTATCATTCATCTCTGTATGGAATAGTCTTGTTTCAGTATTAGGGTTTTGACGTCACATCATCACCTCGTTTTCAGAGGTCCGAAAAATCCGGGATTTCAATAATTTTTTATAAAACGTCGAGAGCTCACAGCAAGAAACGGTTTGCGGTGGTGAGCTAGTTTGGGTGAGTTCTATCGAATTATGAAATGAAATTTTTTTGTGATATAAGCCCATTGTTATGTATGAATCATGAGTCCATTTTCTCAAAATTGCTATACTCACCAGGTTTGCATTTTTTGGATTTTGTCTTATACCACGACCAGGTCTCTTGACATTTTGAAAATCTCGTTTTGCTTATAATGCTCATTTGAAATAATATGATTTTTGTTGCAAAGATAAAATAGTTATTAAAAAAATAGTCATTTATCAGTATTAGAAAAAAATCCACTTCCATTATTTCGTTCTATTCAATAGGGAAGATTTGTATTTCGTGCAAAATAATTTATTCAATATTCGTAGCAGAGCGCTTTCGACTGTTAAAAGTCATCATCAGTGCGTACTCGTCAGGTAAACAGGAAAATTCGTCCATAAAAATATCTTAGGTCCAGTTTAAAACTAACGACATTGAGTTAAAATACATTACATTTCTCATAAAATGAACAACATGGTAGATTTCGGGAGAAAAACAACAACTTTCCTGACTTATGCCACGCAGAACATTGATATATTACCCCCTCCAAGGAAAAACATTATCGACACCCCTGTCCTATCTCGAACAGCAGTTCGTCGTTCGTCACAATCAATTCTGGATTTTCTTGTTCACTCTTTACTTTCCTGGAATGCGTTCGATCTACTGACCAACAAAGGGGCAGTTCCAGCTGAATTCCGTTAGCCACCGTCAGTTCGGGGGTTAGGGTCGTCATGAGACCCTCTGTGCAGAGTTGCCGTTTTTAGTACTATTGTACTTCTCTAGTACATTCCATACACATTTAGTACGTCAATACAATTAACAATAATCTAAATTCTAAAACATATATATATACTATCCAGTAGAGTTCCTAAATGTTCTTGACACTGCTATTTTGACGTTTTTTGTATATTAGAGTTTTTCGCTTAGATAAAGGATCCTCGCATCTTCCATCCTCCACAAGTCCTGGGAAGAGTACATCCATATATCTTTCTCTGTCTTTGATTTTTGTATGAGAGGGCATTGCGTCTCCTCGAGTGGGTAAAAGGGTAGGTACGATAAATTGATTAGAAAATTATTTCTTCTCGTAATATTGAATGATAAGGCTGAAGGACCTCAATGGAGGTCGATATCAAGTTAGTAGGTACATAATGTATATCAACGAAATATATATAGTATTCCTATGAAATTAGTCTCCTATATGTAGGTATATATATATTCGTTCAGTTGAAAGTTGTTTATCACAAAAGTTCAGAATGGGATAAAAACTGATAAATTTCAAGAAATATACCTTTAGTTAGTGTGGAACAATTTCACTTGTATGTACAAGAGTGGTAGGTAATAAAGTAATTAATAAATAAACAAATGATATGGCAACAACAACAGCTGATTTCACTTAGGATGAATAATATAGGTTCTCCAAGACATACGGAAGTAGGTATAAATGGACTTCAGCGCTCGACTCACTATAGATCGCCGTTCACATTGCTAAAGGGGTTTCTTGATTGAACCCGGCCATCGGAAGATCATTTTCAAGACCTAACATAAATGGTGCACTTGTTAAGCGTTCTTGTTCTGTGCTCTGATAATATCTTGCTCGTATATTGGTACCCAAGAAGTGATTCAAAATCCACTAGGAGCCATGTAGTCGTCTATAGCACTTCTCAACTACGCATGAACATGCACATTCAGACTTGGGATTCCAACTTTGAAGAGGTGATACACGAACAATATATTCAACTCTTTGATACTGATACATCAATATCTGGTACATCAGAGTTCCACAAAGTGACGACAGGTTGCAGGCAGGCCAAGGAATTCATGGCCGGTCCAAGCAAATCAAGGAAGGAGGGCTGCTTGGCAGAGACCGCCAAGTACTTCGCCTCCTCATGGGAGTACTCACAGGACACAACAGGCTAGGCAGACACCTATCACTAATGGGAATAGAGGACAACCCCACTTGCCGCAGATGCGGGGGAGACGAGGAAACGTCACTCCATTTCCTCGACGAGTGCGAGGTGTACGGAAGGCTGAGATTTGAAATCTTTAGACAAACTTCAACAGGAGGACTTGATTACATTCGAGTGGACGGACATACTGGCCTCCATCAGAAGGTCAGGGAGATTCGTATGGAAAATTTAGGTGAAGGGAGCGTAGATATGTGGAGAGCAGGGGTTAGCAAAAAGGGCCCATCGGGGCCTACTTGCTTGGCTACAGCCTCCCCACCTACTACTACTACTATAACTCCACAAAGTGACTATATGTTTTCATAAAATTATTATAAGATTTCGTATACGAAGATGATCTAAAGAATTCTTGGTTGAACAGGGATGTGAATTCAGTTTGAGTCAGTCAATTCAGGAAGTTGCTGCTATTTCATCATCAGATTATCGATCATGATCTCCATGGTGGCTATTGTGATCTCTGCTCCATCATTCCATCACAAGCAATAACCAGAGTCTAAATTGGAATGAGGTTCTTTCCGATACTCGCTCAGTTTTTAAATTGTGGGTTCGGCTCTTTCTCTCAATACGATCCTATTCTTCAACTTCCTTCCAAGAAATTCAAATCCCTCTCAAATCTTGTGGCCTGAACCTATATTCCATGCCGGCTGCATCATATTTTGTTTTCATTTTTGGAGAATAACGTTATCCGATGGAAATTCGAATAGAGTGAATTGATTTCCCGTGTTCTCACAGTTGGAAACTGCACAAACTTGCATCTTTCTCCTAATTCTCTAAATTTGTCAAACCTTTGAAATTTATGTCATGTAGGTACGTCTGTGTACTGTAAGTTCCCACTTTTTCTATCGATTTATTTGTGGTTATGTCTGATTGTCAGTGTTTGTCATAGTGTCCGTACTCTGATATACAAAAAACGTCAGAATCAACAGTGTCAAGTACATTAAGGAAATCAGCAGTGTCAAGTACATCAAGGAACTCTACTATCCAGTAACTGTATATTGCCCCATTGGATAGCCCAAGCTATAATAATTATCTGGAGAAGATATGTTATACTTGAAATCTTGATGAATCCCTCATTGATAAATAGTCCATAATTTCCAATTCATGAACTGTTATTGAAGAATTGATCTGACTTCGAAGTTCGAGTCATCGATCTATTTTATCTTATGATAGTATTAGAATCGATCTCAATCTGTAATCTGATATGTTCCTTTTAATCTCTTATTTTCAGCTTCTATTAGTTATAATAGTTTCATGACCTATAGGTTTTTCAGATATATGTTTCAATGTGCTGTATATTATTATTTTGAATTTTTATAAATCAATATGGAGTATTTCATCAAATTAGTGAATCGTATCGTAGTACAATATACTTGACGTTAGTACAATTTCGGAATGACTTCTAGTACAAATTGAAATTCTGAAACGGCAACACTGCCTTTGTGTCAGGGCTGACTGGCTGCAGAGTTCATCGCTCGGGAATGTGTTCAGGCAGGCCAACTTTGTTTCCGGGAAGGAATCCGGAAAGGAATTACAGGAAAGTTCATTTGAATTGGTAGGGAGTTTTCTGTGTCAAAAAATTTGAATGGTTTTTGCTTATCCCTGAAGGTAATTGGAAAATCGTTTTCTATGTCCTTACGGGATATCTCACGTATTTTCAAAGATAGAGATTTGTGGATTCCGTGATAAACTCACTATATCGACAGCAAAATTGTCACAGCACGCTTCCTTTTCTAGATAAACAGGCCGAAATTAAAAATGTTACATTTCGAGACTCCCTTGTATCTCAGGTGTTTACTTATCTAAAAAGTGAAAACTGTCTCTCATATTTTTTTTCACATTGAATCCAGTATAGCGTAGTGAGATTCTCAGAATAAGCTGTTATTATTCAGATATAGCCCAAAGTTATGATTTTTCAAATGGAGCACCCTGTATTTTTTAATTCGAATCATTGAAGCTCTGCGTTTTCCAAAAATATATGACACTTATGAGAAATTTCAAGTATGACTATGAATTCATCAATGGGCCTTGGAAATATGTGGCAACATTGTCCATATCACGAATTTTCATATTTACCATGTTGCTGATATAGTGTTCCATCACACAGTAGTTTCAATTTTACCAACAATAGCATTCACTAATATTCATCACTATATGCATTGACTATAAAAGCTGTGGAGCTGATAAGTATAGGTGGCTGTGAAAAAAACAAATGCATTATATTTATCAATCTTTGGCACCCACCTGTCGAATTTTCGTATCTGATTTTTTGTATTTTATATATCCTGGATTAGTATTCGCAATCGTAAGAAAGATCTGTAATTTCGACAGGTAAGTGACAAGGATTAAAAAACATTTTACACTTTCCTTCTTTTATAGCCACCTACTAATGGGTTCCACAGCTTTTATAGTAGTGCTGAATATTTGTAAATTTTGAATGTTGTTAAAATTGAAACTATATATACAGGGTGTTTCATAACTTAATGTCAATATTCGAGGAGGCGATTCTTGGGCCCACTCTTGAATTTGGAAGTATTGCTTGTGTTTTTCATGATTACCCTGTATGAGCTTTCATGATGGCAAAATTTACTCTGGTTGGTTACTGAAAAAGTCTCAAAATTCCAGAATAATATACTCATTGAGGTTATTGGGTAGAAATGAGTGTTTTGAGGGCACCAACGTTAAAATTTTGAATCAAATAAATTTTTCATTATTTCATCAGAAACTAAGTGATACAAAAAAATTCGATAGAAAAACACTATAACTAAAAATCTAATAACACCAAAAGAAGCTTCTTGATACTGTTAACAAAATAACCAAACTTCATTGAAATTGGAAAACAGAATTTCGTGTAATTAATAATACAACGATTTTTTATTGAAACTTTGATACCCTGTCACACATCTTGAAAAGGAAGCAATTCTGGACCTAAGTTTACATAAATTTTTTCGTCTCCGAATCATCCAAATAATCGCCGCTCGAAGTTTGGCCACATATTTAAATATCACCTGTATACAGGGGTACTTCATACTTCAAAGTATCAGAACTTGGACGAAAATATATTTGCACACAGTTACTTAGTATGTCACAGATTTCTAATGGAGGCGATTTTCTAGTGATTGAAGAAAAATAAATTTTCATTTTCTAATGTTGTATAGAAACTTTTATTTTCCAATTAAGATCTGCTATCGATCTGCTACTATATAAAGTGGATCACCTTGTATATACATTTTTACCATTACTAAAACTGGCAGTGGTTATCCTTTTTTATTCCTGTTTCAAATACCTTGATATATCAAATATGCTGGGAATCCAGTTGTAAAACAAACCGTAAACGAACTGGAATAATTGAATGCAGCTTGTCTGCCAGCAAAATTTCCAGGTGATGTAAATACAATCGAAAGATGGTTGAGAATTCAATAAGTGGCAGTGATTTTGATATGAAACTATTGTTACGACCCTGGCAATCGATCCCAGCTACCTGCGGGAATGTAAACAAGCCATATTTCTTGGAATAGTAATTAGGTGATTCGACGGCTATTGAGATGACTCGAGAAGATTATCGACCTGTTCACGATATTTCGAGTGGAATCTAGACGTTTTATTAGGTAGTATAAATAGTTGTTGTTAGGGACAGGAAGGGAAGTCTTTATTTGGAAGCGTTATAATAACGATCGAAGAAGTGTTGTGAATCGGAAGTGTTTAGTACGAGTATTGTTATTATTGTATAGTAGTGTTCAGAATAAATCGTTTTAAGTGTTCTACCGAGTGTTAAATTATTACGGACCCAGAGTAAAAACGTAACAGTGGTGTCAGAAGTGGGATTTTTCGAGGACATTTGAAGACGTATGGTGAATACAAGGAGTACGTCATACGACGCGATGGAAGACATTTTGAAATTTATGCAAAATCAGTTCGCGGAACAAGAGGAACGACGACAGAAAGAAAAACAAGAGGAGGAGAAACGTCGTCAAGAGGAAAAATTAGAAGAAGAGAAACGTCGTCATGAAGAAAAATTAGAAGAAGAGCAACGTCGTCAAGAAGAGTTACAGAAAATTCTAGAGCATCAAGAAAAAGAACGAGAACATCAGAAAATCTTCTTCGAACAAATTCTGCATAAAACTGATGTACAAATAGATGAGTTGAAGACAGATTTCACCAAAATTGACGACAAGCTTAACCAGGAAGTTTCAAGAATAGATTCCATGTTCGATACAATCAAAAGAGATGTAGCGAATCAGATCGCCTCGCTACGAAGTCAAGATCGTCGTGACAGGGTTGCCACATCGGGTTCTTCCGTAAAACCACCAACTTTTGATGGTCAGTCGCCTTGGTCTATGTATCGCCGACAATTTGAGGCTGCAGCAAGTGCAAATGGGTGGAGTGACGAGGAAAAAGCTACTGCACTCATAGTAGCTCTGAGAGGACCAGCTTTGGGGATGTTACAGTCGATCCCAGTTGAACAACAAAACCACTTCGGAGATTTAGTGGCTGCGCTAGAACTCAGGTATGGTGACCAACATCGAGAACAGCTATACCGGGCTCAGATGAAAAATCGTGTGCAGAAGTCTGGAGAGAGCCTACAGGAGTTCGAAGCAGATGTGAGAAGACTGACTCAATTAGCCTACCCAGAGGCACCAGAGGACTTCAAAGAACAACTGGCGGTGCAGGTATTCATCGACGGGCTGAGAGACTCAGAAATACAGAAGACTCTGAGGCTTACACACTTTAAGAGGAGTGGTGAAGCCCTAGTAAGATCTCTGGAGGTAGAAGCGGCCTTCAACACCTCTAGGCCAAAAGTGAGAGCTGTGTCCATCGAGGAGCCTTCCGAAGACGTGGACCCAGTGGCGAAAATGTTGATAAAAGTGCTTGAGGAACTCAAAGAAATTAAGAGTGGGTCTAGTACCCAGCGAAATAGATCCTGCTATCGCTGTGGCAGAACTGGACACCTGATAAGGGACTGTAAGGTGAGAGTACCACCAAGATCTTCTTCACCTGCAAGGACGCCATCACGGTCGTCCTCACCTGCGAGGACTAGGTCATCTAGTGAGTCCTCAGATAGATACCAGGAAAACTAGAACTAGCCAGCGTATCGGGGCGCATGCTGGCTAGTAATAACGAAGCCCCCAGGGTCATTAACATCAACAGGATAAGAAGAACAACTGATAGCCTGACCATCAAAGGAAAAATCAACCAAATGGATGTAACCTGCACCATAGATACCGGTGCATCAGTTTCTCTGGTACGCAGTGACATTCTCCGGCCTGGAAGTATAAAACCAACCACTTCCAACTTTGTTCTTCGTACGGTCACTGGAGAAAATGCACCAATACGAGGGATGGCTGATATTGAGTTGACGCTTGGAAGACTCCATATAATGAACATGGTATACGTCGCAGATATCGAAGATGAGTTTATCCTCGGCATGGATCTGATAAGTGACTACGGGTTTTCATTCGACAGTGATCAGAAGACCATGAAATTTGGAGGAGAAGAGTTTGTACTAACGACACCAGCCGAGAGGGAGACGTCTGTGAGGCTACGACTAGCGAAGACTGTGAGAATTCCTGGATTCACTGAGAAGATCATCCATGCGCGATTAGAAGAGGACCCTGGGTGCTGCGTTGGATTAGTACAGTCATGTGAGGAATCCCCCAGCAAGCTGTTACTTGCCCGAGCTTTAGTGACCACCGAACGAGACATTCCTGTGAGGGTAGCAAATGTTTTACCTACCACCATAACAGTAAGGGAAGGAGATATTATCGGAGCTTGTGAACCAGTCAGTTGGGTAGCAAAATGTGATAAGACTAACCAGCAGATATGGAGGGAACGAGATGACAGTGCATTGAAAGTTCTGGAAACCTCCTTGGACCACTTATCACCAACAGAATATAAAGCTGCCAAGAAATTCATAGCAGACGAAAGTGATATCTTTGAATCAACATCAACAGGGCGGACGAACTTGGTCAAGCACAGAATAGATACTGGTAAAGCTCACCCAATTCGGCAACCACCAAGAAGAATGCCATTTGCTAAGCAACAGGAGGTGGAACAGCTGGTTGACAAAATGATGAAGGATGGGGTAATTGAAGAATCATCCAGCCCTTGGTCTGCACCGGTTGTATTAGTGTCCAAGAAGGATGGATCCACAAGATTCTGTGTGGATTATAGGAAGCTCAATGACGTCACCAAGAAGGATAGCTACCCGTTACCAAGGATTGATGACACTTTGACTACATTGGCTGGCTCCCGATGGTTTTCGACACTGGACTTGAAGAGCGGATACTGGCAAGTGGGCATTCACGAAGAAGATAAGGAGAAGACTGCTTTTACGACTGGTAATGGACTGTACCAGTTTACTGTGATGCCTTTTGGACTATGTAATGCCCCAGCAACCTTCGAAAGGCTGATGGAATTGGTACTGCGTGGGCTCACTTGGAAAACTTGCCTGGTATATCTGGACGATGTTTTGGTCATGGGAAAGAATTTCGAGGAACACCTGAAGAACTTACGGGAAGTGTTCCAGCGATTCAGGAATGCCAACCTCAAACTGAACCTGAAGAAATGTTCACTATTCCAGAAACGAGTAGATTTCTTGGGCCACACGGTAACGTCAGAAGGAATACAAACTGACGAGACAAAGATTCAAGCCATTCGAGACTGGCCAAGACCGAAGGACAAACATGAAGTTAGAAGTTTCTTGGGATTGTGCACTTACTACCGTCGTTTTGTGGAAGGATTTGCTGATATTGCGGCACCACTCCATAGATTGACAGAAGATCGAGTCAACTTCAACTGGTCTGTAGAATGTGAGAAATCCTTCAAGAAATTGAAGGCTGGCCTCTGTTCGAGTCCTATTTTGGGGTTCCCACAAGAGAGAGGCTTGTTTATTTTGGACACAGACGCGAGTAACATCGGAATTGGAGCCGTGCTATCACAAGTACAGGATGGTCAAGAAAAGGTTATAGAATACTACAGCAAAGTGATGGCCAAACCAGAAAGGAATTATTGTGTCACCAGGAAAGAACTGCTGGCAATTGTTAAGGCTGTTGACCATTTCCACAAATACTTATACGGGAGAGAATTTCTCATTAGGACGGATCATGCAGCTTTGAGGTGGCTGATGGAGATGAAGAATCCTGAAGGTCAAATAGCAAGATGGCTGGAAAAGCTGAACCAGTATCACTTCAAGATTAAGCATCGCCCAGGAAAACTACACCAGAATGCAGATGCCATGTCCAGAAGACCTTGTTCGGAAACCTGTAAGCATTGTCTGCGCATTGAACATCGAGAAGGAACCGCTGATGTTAGAAAAACCAGACTTGTGACCGATGATAAGTGGACAGCAGCACACATGAGACGAGATCAGGAGAACGATCCGAATATCGCCGATTTTCTACGTTGGAAAGAAAGAGGAACAGAAAGACCGACATGGAAGGATATCTCGGATAGAGGGCCTGCTTTCAAGGCGATGTGGGCACAATGGGACTCACTAGTTGTGGAGAATGGATTATTGAAGCGAGTTTGGGAATCAGCTGATGGTAGATCAACAATTTCTCAGCTGGTTGTGCCCCACATCAGAGTTAATGAAGTTCTGGAAGAAGTCCATGGCGGAAAATCTGGTGGACATTTTGGAGTTAACAAGACACTGAGTAAAATTCGAGAAAGATTTTACTGGGTTCAATGTCGTGACGACGTGGAAAGTTGGTGTAGAAGATGTCCTGTATGCGAAGCCAGTAAAGGTCCCAGAACGAGATCAAGAGCTGGAATGAAACAATACAATGTGGGTGCTCCGTTTGAAAGGATCGCCATCGATGTAGCCGGACCATTCCCTTTGACCGATGATGGAAATAAATACATCTTGGTTGCTATGGACTACTTCAGTAAGTGGGTAGAAGCATACGGCATGCCAAACCAAGAAGCCTCCACAGTTGCCAGGATATTGGTCGACAACATGTTTTCACGGTTCGGGGTACCAATGGAGTTACATTCTGATCAAGGGAGAAACTTCGAGTCGAACTTATTCAAAAAGGTCTGTGATCTAATGGGAATCAGTAAGACCAGAACAACTCCACTACATCCACAATCCGATGGCATGGTCGAAAGATTCAACCGAACTATGGAAGAACATCTTTCCAAAGTAGTCGAAGAGCATCAGAGAGACTGGGACAGGCATCTTCCCTTATTCCTGATGGCGTATAGAGCAGCTGTTCATGATTCAACGAAGCTAACTCCAGCTAGTATAGTCTTTGGAAGAGAACTCCGTTTACCTTGTGACTTGGTGTTCGGTTCACCAAGTGTTGAAGAAAAGGAAGTACAAGACTACGCAGATGAGCTCCGGAATGGCTTGATGAAAATTCATGAGACTGCTCGGAAAAGATTGAAATTAGCAAGTGACAAAATGAAGGCACGGTACGATCTCAAAACCAATTCAGAGGGATTCTTCGAAGGAGATCGAGTTTGGCTGTATAATCCTCGACGGAAGAAAGGCGTTTCACCCAAATTAACACCAGCTTGGGAAGGACCGTATAAGGTGTTGAAAAGGATCAATGATGTGGTCTATAGAATCCAACGCAGCCCTAGGACAAAGATGAAAGTCGTTCATCTTGAAAGACTGAAGCGCTACCATGGTGAGGAGAGTTCTGTTTTTGATCGGGACGATCAAATTTGAAGAAGGGGGTAAATGTTACGACCCTGGCAATCGATCCCAGCTACCTGCGGGAATGTAAACAAGCCATATTTCTTGGAATAGTAATTAGGTGATTCGACGGCTATTGAGATGACTCGAGAAGATTATCGACCTGTTCACGATATTTCGAGTGGAATCTAGACGTTTTATTAGGTAGTATAAATAGTTGTTGTTAGGGACAGGAAGGGAAGTCTTTATTTGGAAGCGTTATAATAACGATCGAAGAAGTGTTGTGAATCGGAAGTGTTTAGTACGAGTATTGTTATTATTGTATAGTAGTGTTCAGAATAAATCGTTTTAAGTGTTCTACCGAGTGTTAAATTATTACGGACCCAGAGTAAAATCGTAACACTATGTTGTACCTTGTACGCTTAATCGATAATACCAAACATTTCTTCATAAATTCAATAATTGCTTCAACTCTGAATGAATTTTGCGGTATTTACACAATAAATTTTTGGTTTACAATTCGGGACGATACTCTGAGGAATGTTTTCATCATAATTATTATTCTCGGATAATGGTGATTCTCAGGTTAGAAGTGAACGAATTATTTCACAAGACATTTCTGCATCTCTCATTATTAGGTAGTTGATATTTAAAATAATGATAGTAGTAGTAGTATATGTACTTGCGTTGGTGTGTGTGTCTACCTCACGAGAGGTTCTTCAGCCATGTACGTCCGGTGTAGGCTTTGTCACTGACTCCATACGCCACCTTAAAAGCAGCACTGTTAATTGGCGCAATGGCGTATCGTGCGGAATCATTGCCGGCCGGGGCTACGAATATGAGAATTTATAACTCGATTTATAAATAAAAATGCTCTGCTATGCCAGAGATTCTAACCTAGCAACCTTTCGATATTCTGATTACTCGTCGATTCGCCGTCCTTCAAATAATAGTATTGAAAAAATATAATTTGTAAAACTGAATCATAATAATTTTGTTCTGTTCTCATATTTCATATCGTTTTCGGCAATTTAGATGCTTTGTTTCAGATTAATATTTTTCATTATGTTACCTATCTTTATTTTGTTATTTCCATGACGAATTCACAAAGTGAAGTTTTACGAATAATCCCACGAACTCGCATTATACCAGTCATTCAATTATTAATAGTCCGTTTTGATAATTTTTATGCAATATGTCGTAAAAATTAATTGGAGGTACCTGGTTAATGATTTAATATTCTCAGTTGACTGTGAAATAGGATATATATAGTACGTATCTAATGATCTAGTACATGCACTGATTCCTTTTCATTCTATCTACTTGATCTACACAATGCTATTGATTTTATGGAATATATTTCGAAAATTATTTGAATGCTATCAATTCTCCGAAATCTCAAATGTAGTCACATCAGTCTTCGGACGGGAATTTGCCACTAGCATAACTACTGATGTCACAACTCAGTGAGTTACTGACGTCATGACTCACGGAAAAAAGAATTTGTTGCATCAACAAATTATTTATGCTTGAATTATTTTTGTTGGACTAATTTAATCAACAGTATAATATCAATTCCATCAACAAAATATATGGTTTCCTCAAAAAAAAATTATGTCGATCCAAAATAATGTCGATGTTGATTCTACTATAAGCATTCCGTTGATTTGATGAAATAATGATCATTTGAGAATATATCTTTGAAACAACATACAAGTTTTCTTATTCCGATGTAGCAATGACCCTGTTTCGAACGGATTTGCTTGAATAGAGCAACGAAATATGGAATATCAATGAAATATTTTGTTCATTCTACATCAAGTTAAATTTTCGCCTCTAAATTGCGATCATTTCGCCTCGTCTATGCCTGCCTCGAATTCATTATATATACGTGAAGCCTGATTCTTCGTGTTTGAAATATCAGCTGGATGAATCGAACTTAGGATGATTAGCATTAATCCGAAATAATTCTGTATTAGCTGAAGAGGAGTAAAGACTGGAGATTTATACTAGTTTAGTTTATTCTATTGATGTGGAATTTCAGAATTCCCGAATGAATACTGAATTTGGTTCAACAAAACAATTTGTCGAATGAAAATACAGTTTTTCTTAAATCAACCAAATATTTCTTTGAATCAACCAAATATTTCATTGCATCAACTGAATATTTGATTGAATCAATACCTTGTTATTTTGAATCAAACAAAGTGATTGTTTGAGCCAATTCAATATCTCTTCATAAACAATTCATGGATGTGCTCGATTGAATGAGATCCAGAGTTAATTTGAGACATATTTACTTAATTCAAACTTCAAATTCGCTCTGAAACAAGATATAGATTTACTCATTTTCAGATTATAATTTGTCCTGCATATATGACACTTTTATTTGCTTCATTAAACTGAATTTTGCTTGATTCAACAATTCCTTTTTTCTCCGTGCCCATTGAGTGAAACACATATAGTTGCCAGATGTCAAAGGTTATTTGATAACAGAAAAAGTCTTGCTATTAACATTCATTAATCATTTGTCTCCTAATATGTGAGAAAATAACTTTATAGAGTATGAGTGTAAGGGAGATTCAGTGTGAAACGGCTACATCGCTTCAAATCGATTATCCATTTTTACTTCTTCGCCTATTCCAAAAGAATAAGGTAAAGATTTCGATTCGACTGAATGTGTAGAGTCCGACCTGGTCAACTTTGGGACACCACGTGATTCTACGCGTGTATGTTTAATGCATACGTGACCACGTGCTGTTCCAAAGTTAACCTGGTCGGACTGTATGATATTTTCAAAAGACTACTTCTTGCGAAATATACTTGCGCCACTGTATTCATTGTTTATTACGTGGAAGATCAAAGATTTGGCGAAGGATATATCGAAAGGTTATATATGCGCTCCCACCATAGGGACTTTATCTTTTAAAGAAAGAAAAATCTCGAAGTCGTCTTCTCAAATATTTAAGAACATGTTTCGACCATTCAAATGGTCATCATCGGTCATAGTGTGCACAAGCATATCTACAAAGATATATATGAAATTGTACAAGCGCAATTCTTTAAGAACATGTGTTCCTGCTAAACATCAATAGTGTTACATCGAAACTATTGAATAAGTACAATATTATGCAGAGAATGAACATTTGGTATGAAAATTGTGTATTGAAAAAGTGAATAGTAACAAAATAATTGGAAAACACAATTGAAGCTTCATTTTCTTTTTATTTCTTAAATCTGACAAAAATTGCGGACAAATATTATGAGGTAAGAGGGTTGTATACTCACTCATGTGTGTCTGACTGAAGTATCATTAAAACGAAAAAATTATATGTATCTAAAAAAGGTTCGAAGTGATTGTAAAATGATATTAAGATTTGAAAGGTAGGTAAAAAGGCAATCCCTCCTGAGTTTTGATGGATTTCTCTCCATCTGGAACGTCCGGCAACATTGCAAATGTCATTTACACTTCCGGTGCTCGTGATCTTGCCGAAAGCAAACGATTGGGTTGAGCTCAATGATCCACAGAAGTTTCAGGCTAGCTCATTATCTCCCAAAATACTTTCTTTATACTCTTCCATTTCGGAAACACTCTGTATATACGTATTGTAGATTGCATTGTTTGGAATTGAGTGAATCGGTTTATTTTTGCTACTGAGTGTTTGTGAGAGGACGATCCCGAACGTCTATCATAACAAAGTGATATGGGGAAACATACCAAGAAATCGTTTTAAAAAAAATCTGGTGATTTTCTTTGGTCCGCTAGCGAACTAATCTCCTTTTCATCGCAAATTATATCAAGAAACCACAATATGTCTCCGAGAAAATTGGTTCTATCTAATAGGGAAGTTTTTTAAAATTGCCTTGTAAAACCTCAAAGGTATAAGAGAAACAATGTTGTACCTCGTTAATTATTTCACGACACCGAACAATCTGTTCTAGAATCGGAGTATTATTTTTGGAAATATAAATTTGAATTTCAATAAGGTTGAGATATTCTTGTAGACCACTCAGTTAATTTCAAAGCAAGATAAAATAAAATTGATTGAATTTCGACCCGCAATAGAAAGTTCTCTTCGTAAAATAATCATCCTAATTTAACATAATATACCACCCGCACCTCTCGATACATTCTGGCACGCTATGCACTACCCTTTGTCCTTCCAAACAATAGTGAATGATCCTTTCATTTCCCAAGAGATCGATTTGTATTCGGGAGGGGTCCTTACCCCACCTGTTTCCCTGAATACGGCCCTGCAAGATGGAAACGCCTGCCCTGAATGCCTGGTTGAATGTCATTGAAAAACCATCCCACATACCCCCACTGAACCAAAGACTACAGGAGATGCGAGCTATAAGACGAGGCACTCATGAATGTCAAAATTTCTTCAGTCTCGCCATGTCTCGACTTCCACTGGGAAGGTATACTACTTTTTTCTACGGTTTTAACACAAAATTGCTCTTGTTTTACTGTGTTCTATACATCAATGAGGTACTTTTTATGTCATCAATTTTATTTTCGTATCTGATATCACAATGACTCCATTCTTATTATTTCAAAAAAATCTCATCGCTCATGAAATGTCAAATTGCAAGCAATGACAGCTCTATCTAATAGATGAGAAATCGAAATGCCGCTATTATCTGCTACAGCCGTAAAAAAATTATAGTGTATAACTTGCACGGAATGCTAATTCCCTACTTTTTTTTATATGTTCTGGTTCCCACGAGAAGGGATATCCTGTAATGTTCAGAGAACATCGTGAGAATCAAGGGATATAAGGTAGGAATTGGTGTTCTTCTTAAATTTCTGGAGTTTATATGCCTCGGGGAACACCTCCCTTGGCAATGTGTTCCAGAGCCTCGCTGTTCGTTGAATAAAGGAGTCTTTGGAAAGAGATGTTCTGCAGGTCTCCAAAGTGACCACGAAGGGGTGCGAAGCCTCAACTCGACGGGTTTATCTCGCGGGGACTGCCAAGGGAGGTACAATTGTTGATATTTCAGAAGAGCATCGTCCATGGAAATATCTATGAAATAGGGCCAGATGTTCCAACTTGTCTACGATGTTCCAGAGAAGTGAGTGAGTTTGTGAGCGAGGCATCACCCACGAGACGAATTGCCCTCTTTTGTCCAAATCCAACAGTTTCAGGATATGTTTGGGTGCTACACTCCAAATATGGGAACAGTATTCTAGGACAGGTCGAATATGTGCCTTATAGATCATAAGCAGCTGACTGGAAGTGAAATATCCCCTGGCCCGAAACAGAAAACCAAGTTTTTGGAATGCACTTCTAGCAATTGATCTCACGTGATTTTCCCAAGAAAGGTTATTACTGATAGTAATACCAAGCATCGAAATGGATGTCTTCAAAGGTATGGATACTCCTGACATGCTTATGTTGGGCACAGTGAGATCGGCTTTCCTAGAAAAAACGCATGCTTTTGTTTTGTTTGCATTGAAATCTACCAAGTTATTGGATCCCCATTCTAGAATTGTTTCTAAGTCCATATGTATGTTGTCAACATTTCTTCATCGCTCATTTTTGATTTGCCTGGCTGGTATTGGAGCCCTGGAAGAGAAGACGGTATGGAGGGTACTATCATCCGCGAAGCTGTGTACTGGACATGAAGTTGCTTCCAACAAATCGTTGATATGGAGTAGATATAGTGTTGGTGCTATAATTGATCCTTGCGGAACACCAGCATTTATGAGAATCAGATGAAACTCCGTCGACCACTACATGGAGAGACCTGTTTGAGAGAAAACTAGCTAGCAGAGAACATAGCTGGGGCGGCAAGCCATAAGATGAAAGCTCAGCAGGAGTCCGTGGTGCCAGACTCGATCGAATGCCTTGGAGATATCAAGTGTCACGGCTAAGGTTTCACCATATTTTTCGATAGATTGCTGCCATATATGTGAGACGAAAGCGAGCCATATTGTCTATCGTTGATAATACCTGAATGTTCCAGGTATTTCATGAGCTCGATGTTGATAGCTAGTCATGGACCTTTGGAATAATAGATTGCAGTGCGATCGGTCTGTAGTTGCTAGGTAGGATCTTCTTGCCTTTTTTAGGAACTGGTTGTACTCTTGCAATTTTTCAGTTGGACGGGAATATCCCCAATTTGTAAGAGAAGTTGAACAACTATGGATTTTTTTGTCCACCCTGTATGGCTTATCGTGGTGGCAATTTTTTTTCTATTATGTTCGTGGAACATCGCTCGTACCTAGGGAGGACAGAGGGAGGAGGTAAGTGGTAGGTGTTTAGTCTGTTATGTGACCGGCATACACGGTTGACATTTTTTAATTGATTTCAACTCCATTCAAGATATACCAACTTTCTCTACAAAAATTATAATAATAATACAGTTTATTCGGAAAACAATGCAAGTGAGATTTTCGCGGCGGTGTTTTGTGACATATCAAAAGCATTCGACTGTGTTGATCATGGAATACTGCTGGGAAAGCTTCATCAGTTTGGATGCAGAGAAATGACATACAGATGATTCGAATCATATTTATCAGGAAGAAATCAAGTGGTCAAAACGACAGTAAAAGAAATATTGATTATGGTGTTCCACAGGGATCTGTGTTGGGATCTGTACTTTTTTTATTGCATATCAACGACCTCACGAAAATTGTTATAACTGGAAAGTTCACTCTATCCGCAGATGATACTACTATATTATGGAACAGTAGGAATCCTCGAGATCTGCATCAAATGACATCAACTGATTTGAAAAAGGTGAAAGATTGGTGTGACGCCAATACTCTGTCGTTCAATATATCTGAAACTAGTATAATATCATTCAGATGCTCCCTTGATGAACTCACATTTGGTGATAATTTTATTGAAAGTAGAAATGATACTAAATTTCTGGGATTGTTCATCGACAATAATCTGAAATTTGGTAACCACGTCAAGCTACTCACTGGTAGGATTTCTTCTGGATGTTATGCAGTGAGAGTGATTTCTAGGGAATTAGGATTCTTTACTGCCAAGATGGTATATTATTCACTAATAGATTCCCAATTACGATATGGAATAACTTTTTGGGTGCCCAACGTCTTTTAAAACTCTGTTAATTCTACAAGAGCGAGAGATAAGGTATTGATGTAATGTCAAACCTCGAGATTCTTGCAGAATTTTATTTTCCAATCATAAAATATTGACAGTGATTGCACTATTCATTCTGAAATCTGTTTGCCTGATAAATAAACACAAGTTGAAATCCACTACAACTCCCATCCATCATATTACGCGCAACAGAAATTTCAGTTTGAAACTTCCTTTACCCACAAGGGAGTTTATTAAAGATTCCATATATTATAATGGTGGGAAAATGTACAACCACTTGCCAGTTGATATAAGGTCAGCAGTCTGAATGACTGTCAATTCAGGAAGAAAGTCAAAAAGTTCCTCTCTGATAGATCCTATTACAGTTTGCAGGAATATTATAGTGATACGTTTGAGTTGTGATATTTTAGTATTTTAATGTGGTATTTATTTTGACTTTATTGTCTCGTATTTTTTTTTTTTCGTTATATTTTAACCTTCTTTCACAATATTATCTGACTTAGCTTTGTCAACGAGATTCTTCTTCAGACAATAAAGCATATTATTATTATCATTATTATTATTACTGAATATAATAGGGATTCCCTTTCGTGTCCTCTAGACGATGAAGGAAGAACGATAAAAGTATTCCATCAAGTAAACCAACTCATGAAATTCTGTAAACTTTGACTGAACTCAATACCTCCGTTCAGTTGAATAATTGAGTTTGCACTAGCTCGCATAGATCAAGGAATTGCCTGTGAATGGCTCTATTATAACTGGAAAATCAATTAGATCGCTCCCCGAAAATCGTTTGTTCAAGGAAAGATAAAGTGAAATTATGAGTCAAATGTTCAATTCGATTATAATTGCACAAGTGCATAAAAATTACCGATAATTTTGCAAGAAAGCGTCTTATCCGAGGGAGGAGGCAAAATAACCGAAAGCAATTCGTGATAACATGCTTGAATGCAAAATTATCTGGTCATTTTTATGCACGAATATAATTCATTGGAATATTTCAAGAATAAAGAACCTCTCGAAGAAATGTTGTTTTCTTTATGGAGCACTCACCACAACATCAAGGCCACAACGTAAAATTTTGTTTCACTTTCTGAAGTCTATCTGATATTTATTCCGGGACAGAATATTTCCACAGTGCAATCTTCCCTGTGCAGTGCAATTGCCGCTGTAATTTTTCGATAATTGCATTGCTCTTATGAGAAATATTGAACGAAATTCTGTGTTGGATAGGCAGAAGATGCTCCGTTTAAAACCATTGTGTACCGAAAAACAAACTTTTTTTTTCAGGAGATTAATTGAACAAAATTGATGAGGCACACTAAACAAACGAATCGTCTTATACAAAACAATGAAATGAAATTCAGCCTTTCAACCGTATCTTCTAATATGCTTGACATATTACTAACTCCTATTAATCATGGGATATCCTTTTAAAAAGTGTCGTTGAATGTGGTGTTCCAGTGTTCCATCAGGAATTCAATTTTTTCTATCGTTGAGGTGATTGAAATCCTCTATGGTCATCATATGGGTCTGGTCCCCCATTTGATAGTTTGAGAGTCCCCTGATTCCAGGGTAAACACTCCACCCCGTTTGTAGGCTCATCTAACCGATGTCTCCGACGATACTTAGGCCTAGTGGCCCATTGTATCTCACTTACAAGTCGTTATCAATTTCACCAACGAATCATGGTGCTTATTAAGGTCCACTTCGATATGGAAGACCCTTTTCGATCAGATTCCTGAAGATTACTCTTCCGATCCCTGTTCTCGTCTACGGTACTTACACTATTTGAGGATGATCATTCATAATATTACTGTCATTGAACACATAGCAAATCTATTGTAGTAGCCCTGAAGATGGAAATATACATTCCCGGAAGCTCGGACAAACTGTAATGAGTTCAGCTTCACTTTGCTGCAATCCCCAGCGTCGCTGAAGAGACGACTGAATAGACATGGCGCCCGAGGCGTCACACCATGTTTGAGGAAACTTTCTATCTTTCATTACAAATATCGAGAAAAGGATATATAATGAACATGAAAAACTGGAGAAACATTTGAAGAACCGCATTGAGAATTCGCATTTGATGGAAATAGTAACTCTTTCTCGGTATATTCAACTGAAAACAACTACTTTCCTTGCTATATGCCACGACGAACATTGAATTACATCTATTGAACACACAAATCAAGACTGACGTCAGTAATGTTGGGGAATATGGCGTCATTGGGCTGTGACTTATTTACGTCATTTATCATGTCATATGACGTCAACGCCTGACGTCACCTTGGTCATTCAACTGACTTCAAAAGACATCACTGTAACGTCATCTGGTTGACTGGATAATTGCCTTGTGATGATCTATCATCAAGTTCCGCTTGTAACATTTAAAATTTTCACATAAAGTATCACATGTGTGCATACTCTAATTCCAGGGGATGAAGATTATTTTTGGGCGCAAGTTGTTCCGGTTGATGCCAGATTAGGGAGGACTTCAGACTTGTCGCCGCTTATAATAATAGTCTGGGTTTTCTCTGTTAGTAATCAGCGTCCTCATCTGTGCGTTGCGTTATTATACATGTGTGTGCAAAAATACACTGACTCCTTCAGTGGCGTTCCAAGGAAATACAAAATGAAATAGCCCTAATGATAAAATTGAGGTTTAGATGAGGCCTACTGGAGGGGGTGATAATAGCCCCCTCTAATCCTACTGAGTCAATATGTATGCAATAATAGAGTCATTCTTTTTTTATCTCATCCCATTCTCTATGAGAAAAGAAAACCGTTTTTTCTGAATTGGTCCCCTTATAAAAGTTATGTGAGTCCAAGGACTCCTCCACAAATTATCATCATAAAGATTACCACCTCAGCTATGCCATCTATTATCCAGTTTTCTATCAGTCAGATCGCTCCATGTGGTGATGGACGGAATATAGTCTGATACCATTGCCATCAATTCCAGCGTTCCATAAGGACCAATATTGGCACCAACTTTGTTTTTAATTCATATCAATATGAACTGTTGGGACTGTTTTGAGCAACTACTTGCCCTATCCACAACTTTGCTGACGATAGTATCTTCCCAGAAAACTAAGAACTTACGACGGTAGGCAGGTCAACGCTTTCAATGACGATCCTGCTGGCATTACAGCCTGGGGAATCAACAATCTAGTTGAAATCAACGCCAGCAAAACTCAAGCCTGTATTTTCTCTAGAAAGGCGGAACATGGTATGCCAGATATGTCTTTCCACGATTCCCACCAAGATGAATATATCTTTGCTCGATATTTTCATCAGCAATACTCTTTCATGAAAAAATCATGCCCCATCCATCGCGAAAGCTGCTTCACCAAATCTCGGGTTTTTATTTCGTGCGGAAATTTACTTTACAACTCAACAGCTTCTCTTGATCTACAAAGCACAGATACAGATACTTTCAGAATACTGTTCTCACAAATGGGGTTCAGCACCCCAAACATACGTTGCTGCTCCTAGATCCCATCCAGAGGAGAGTCATTCGTCTGGTGGGTGATGCCACGCTCAGTAATCCTTTGACCTCATTAGAACACCGTAAACTCGACCGTAAAAAAGTCGCAGACTTTTCACTTTTCTATGTAGATATTTCCACGGGAAATGCTCCTCAGAAAGCTCGGCTATAATTTCACCACTAGCAATTCCAGTTATACGAACTCAACAGGCTCAGTCAGCACATCGTTTCATTGTCAACCTTGAAATATGTCGAACAAAACATTAACAAAACTCGTTCGTCTATAGAACGGCGAAGCTTTGAAATTCTTTCCCAAGGAGTTATCACCTCCATGAGATCAAAAAAAAATTTCAACACCTAGCTCCTCTCGCTATCTTCCATATTATGTACACGGTGAAAAAAAATAACACCAGTTCACACCAGCTAACACTTTTGGCCGGGTGTCCCCTGAGGTCATGATTATTTTGGTGAGAATTAACACTGATGTTTTTGACAACATCATAGCGTGTCATTCGTTCTTACATAGAGTCAAAAACTACACTAGTGCTAATTTCACTCGTAATTTCATCGGTTCGTGCTATTTGACACCAAAGTGATGTACTATACAATCAATTGGTGATTATTTTGACACTGTATCTGTTGCGTTTTTGCTTTTACTGATAATATGCGAATATTTTTTGGATATTTTTCAGTCGTGAAAACACACGCATTGAGTGTTATCACGCTGAGAAGCGGTACTTTCTTGTCTGCATCTGAGTGTTGAATAACACGACTCTAACATCAGAATTCAGTGTATGGTATGATCCATTGTAGTGAGAGTTAAGGCATTATAAAACATCTCTGAGCTGATGCTATGTGAAGGCTGTCGAGAGACAAGCGTCGAAGGAACGCTAGTGTCGCCATCTTTCAAGATATTTACTAGATATTTTTCTGTACACAAAATTTATACTCTGATATTCAATTTCATGTTTCGATCTGGTTCGATATATGTACTCAATATAGCTTCGCAATCCCAAAATAGTCATATTTTTATATAATTGAATCAAGTTGAAATTTATTTGATGCATTATTTTCACGAAATCATCCGTTCTTATTGTCACCTAGCAATCTGAATACCCAGAACTCGTGGATGATGATATAGTTACCTACACAATTTTTATCCATCCTTGATGAGTATAGGATTTTCAGGGGTAATTCCAACATCAGCAACATTATTTATTCACATGGGAGAATGCAAGACGATGAGTGAATTATATTAGCCCTAAATCTCATGATTCATACACGGTTTTGATTCATTCGTGATTGGCCAGGGTGTAACTAGTTGTAAATTCTATATAAAAAGTGTATTTCTTGCGTTAACTCGAATAATACCACTATCATAAGTAATGTCTTCTCATCCTTTTGGTGTTTCTTTCGAATGGATATATCAGAGTCCCTCTAAATTACCATATCACTGTTATTTTTCTCTATGAAGGTCTGAATTGACACCACTGTACACGTTATTATCAAATTCGTAATGATATTGATATAATATTGCTTATCATGTGTTGATTCAATCGAAGGTATTTCTGAAATCTACTCAATTGAAATTACACGCGAACATTTTTCCTTTCATGCCCTCCAAGAGATGAAAAAGTCAATATGTATATAATTGGTATTACGATAGTTTGTTGTGAAGAAATCAACGTGAAAAATATGTACATTAGTTCTGATCGAGGTTCTGATTTTTTGATTTTCTGAGATCAAATGGTTGCTGCAAGTAAAGATTAGAGAAGTAGGTGATAGACAATAGTTTGATGGCATTGTCCTGTCTAACAGACATAAAGGAAATATATGGATGTATAGGATGGGAAGGAGCTGTTTCTTCGGTTATTCACAAGAACAATGCACAAGGATAAATTAAAAAAAATTATAAATGAACTCAAATTGACAAATATTTCACAGGTGCACTATGGGGTACATATTTCTTATCGTGTGTTCTTATACTTGGATCACATTAAATCTTCCAAAAAATAATATTGAATAAAATCCTTCTTTTCCCATTTGATACCCGCCTCTGTACAACGATGCTCCCCATTTCCGGTCGTATATGAGCGTTGTTACACACTACTCGCTGCAGTTTTGTGATGTAAATGAGATGAGTGTTTGGTTTGATGAAAGAATCAGATACTGCGTCCACAATGGGAATGTTTTATGATTTAAACGGTTTATCGTTTATCATCGAGATGTTTTCATCGGGAGATACTTGTTAATTTGCGCGTTCCATTCCATGATCAATATCATTGCTGTGAAACCATATAGGTTGGTACTTTTCACATGCATTTAGTCAGTTCACTAGTATAAACAGTAGTAATTGGGAGAAATTTTGAATCATTCAATATTTTTTAGATACAGATCATCCAGATCTACTATAAAATGTGGAGTGCCACAGGGATCAGTGCTGGGTCCAGTTCTGTTTTTGTTGTATATTGATGATTTGTCAATTATCAACGTATCTGGGAAGTTCACACTATTCGCTGATGACACCACGGTATCGTGGCGTGTGAAGAACAGTAGTAAAGAGATGATATACAATGATATCAACAGTATTAACGTTTGGTGTGATTCTAATCGACTTGTTCTCAATATTTCAAAAACAAACTTATCAACCTTTCGATGCTCACTTGAGGACATACTCCTTAAGTGGAATGTAATTGAAAGTAAACTCAACACAAAATTCCTAGGATTGTTTATTGATATTCGAGGAACACATTCAGGCCTTGAGGAAAAAAATATCTTTTGGGTGTTCTGTAGTCAAGATTGTCTCAAAGGAGTGGGTGCTGCTGGAATCGTTTAATATTCCCTAATTGAGTCTCATCTCAGATATGGCATCGCATTCTGGGGTGCATGTAATGCCAACTGCATGATCAGAATTCTTGTTCTTCAAAAAAGAGGGATAAGATTTATCTGCAAAGCTAAAATTCGTGACTCCTGTAAGCCTTTATTCCGAGCTTTATTCATTGAACATAAAATACTCACGATAATAGCAATTTTGTATCAGAAACCGTTCATTTGATAAGGAAACATTTGAACACGTTTAACTCGCGTTTAACAAACTTCCTTCACACTATGTCACTCGACAAGCTATGAACGTTAGTCTGCCACCTCCTAAATCATCACTGATTAAAGATTGTGTCATTTACAGCGGGTGCAAGTTGTACAATCATTTACCTAGTTATGTCATCAACACTGCCAATTTGAACATTTTCAGAAAATCAGTGAAAAACTTACTGTTACAAAAATCTTATTATAATTTGCAGGAATTTTACTCTGACATATTTCAACACTTTTGTTATTTCTATTCACCTGTTATCTGTTTTTTATATACAAATTCTGTTTGTTGTTGGTTTGTGTATTTAATATGTATTGCGGTTCGTTCCTATATTTCTTCATTTATTTTACATACTGACGTATGAAATTGACATTTACTATTTCAGTAGGTAAGTACATCACATTTTCATTATTATTTTTATAATAATGATTGATTCTATAATTAAAAGACAAAAGAGAATCCCTATTAGTTCTTGGGAATAGGTACTTCCTTAGACAAGGAATTCTCAAGCTTCGCCGTTCTATGAACAAACGAGTTCTGATAAAGAGTTATTTGACATATCTTGAGAACAATATAGGTTTTGCTGACTGGGCTTGCCGAGTTCGTCTGACTGGTATTGCTAGTGATGGAAAGATAGAACAGATATTTTGATGTTCCTTTTAACAGTATCCTAAAACGATTGAATTTAGGGTGGATCACCCTGTACCTATGTATTTGCACTAGAATACAAATTCGAATGAGTATTCGCTAAATCAATGATATTCAACACCTTAATATTCTATTTTATAATCTAGACAGAAATTCAATCGAGATTTTGCTTATTCAAAATAATAACTGTCTATATCTGCTGAAATAAAACATAATGCAGAATGTGCACAAAATACCGAAAATACTTGGTAAGATTAAAAATAACCCTACCAACCAAGTTGTGAATTGAACTATAGCAGTTGAGCTCTGCCCAAAAGTAAGCAAAAAATCATCTTCTCAAACATCATGAATTGAGGCACAGGAAGACAAGATTTTTTTGGCCATCTGACATCTGGAAACAATACTTGTTTCTTGTTGTTCAACATTAAACATCCGTGAACAATGCAGAAGTCATCGATAGTTCCGGTGAATTTGACCTCGCCGGAGTCAAATGCTCGGGTTCGCATGTTATAACCTTATAACCACATGTAACCACTATAAGCAATGATTTATCATAATTCCTAGACAACCCCTAAGATTTGCTGTGTCGCAAAATGAAAAAAAAAGTTCGATAATTTCATCTTGTTACTTTGTCTTCCATAGGCATTCGCCTAAGGCTCGAATTGTTTTTCGAGTCGTTCTCAAAAAAATTATGTCGAAGAAAACAGAAATATCTCTCTCCACGTATTTTTTCTTCTTATTTATATCACGTCGCACGTTACTTATAAGGATACTTGTTAAGTTCATTGTAGGTTCATGCTACCATAGTACAAAGCATAGATGAAACAATCTGATTTTCTTTACCTATTCAAACTTTTCAACTTTCTCAACATGACAAAGTGGAAGATAGGTTTTAACATAATATACTAGGGGTATTCCGCTGAGGAATTTTGGTGTACACACATGTGCAATTATATACGAAGAATTGGCGAGGAATTGGGAGGAATTGTGAGGCATTGCGAGGCATTGAGACAAGGAATTATGAGGAATTGTGAGTAACTGTGAAGAATTATGAGGAATTGTTTGAAATTGCGAGGAATTTTCGACATTTTAGTAAAAATGCGTGAAGACCTCGATTACGTCATCTCTCGCGTGTTTTCTTAACGAAAAACATAAATCTTCAGTAAAATCAAGCTAGGGAGAGACGATCACACTTATGTGTATTATACATGATATCAATATTCTGGAGAAAAAACTGCAACTGCTCTAGAAGCCAGACATAGCATCAGGGGTAGAAAAAATATTCTCTGAAATTGATTGAACCATTAGAAAGTACAAATCTTTGGGCAAAATCTAATGTTTTAACAATATTTTGACCGGTATGAATAACCATCAAAAAGATCAGTTTTTCAGAGACGATCGTCCTTTTTGATATACCTACTATCGTGCGTTCTCACTGAATTCAAAATGGGTCGATTTTTTCGTGAAATCAAAATAGTATTTTTTTTTAGGAAAACTAACTCCATATTGTTGTTCACCATGGTTTCGAACATCCATATGCAAAATACCACCTCATTCTGAATCAACAGGATTGGCTCCATTATTTTCATTTTCTCGAAAAAATGATGGATTCAAATGAATTGTGGATTTTGGAACGTTCACGACAGGTAGACAATTATGATTTGCAAAAAAAAACAAGGTATACTATTTTGCCGAACTCACCGTTCACGAGTGAATAATTATCTGGATACGTTTGCGACTCGGTTTGCGAAAATACTATTTATATGTGCCTATTTTTTCGAAACCTTTCATAAAGATCATATGAAAATGTATATAATAATATGGGAGTTTGAAACTTGAAACCATGAAGAACAATACAAAATATTTCCTAATATGATTTAATGAAAAAATTACCCCTTCTCATTTAAATTAAAACGCACGGCAGCGACAATATACGAGGAGACCCTATATAAGTAGCTATATGTCCCACATGTAATATTCAATAAGAAATTGAGACAACATTTTTCTTTGCCATAACTTCTTGGTATACTGAAACTTTGACTGGACCGTCAAGTTTGATAAAGAAAAATCCTCCTGAATCCTGATACTCCCTCCCAACATCCTTCCTGGTTCCCGCAAATTGCGCTTCACAACATTTCAATAAACCGCGCAGTTGGCCGTGCTTCCCGCACAAAACAATGAACCATAGAGCTACGCAAAAAGGCAATCGGCTAATCGGCTTACTTGATCCGCTGCAGTGTTAAATTTCACCATTCCCTCTCTGGGCAACTTCCTCGAAAGCCACTCGGAAACAAAAACACCGGGACCGAGACGAACAAACGACGATTATTGCACTTTTGTCAATCCCGCCAACTGGATTCGACGTTCGGTACTGGGCCGGGGTGTGTGAGAGCTCGCGGAAACTCCTGAGCGACGTTGCCGGATCTGAGAGGGGGTTTTCACGGAAGTGAGGGACATTCAATTTTCGAATTCGTCGTATCGATACGGGTCCGGTAATTTGCAAGGAAACGGATATTTACAGGCCCGTGCTGGGCAACGTACACTGAAAAAAAGGATCCGTTCAATCTAAGAAATACGCATTTGCTTCAAGTGAATGTTCACTTCACCTGCAGCCAAACAATAGATGCTTCGAAAGAAACATACAATGCCAAGATAAGATCGACACTCATAGATTGTCCCAATAGCTCCCGTTCGTTTTGGTCCCTTGCTAAAGCGGTCGGAAGAAATTTCACTAATAGTTCATTTCCACCACTGTCTAAATCCGACGGCACATTAGCAACAACATCGCAGGAGGAAGAAAATATTTTTGCAGAGATGTTCGCAGCAAACTCTACTCCAGATCCCCAAGGAAAAGTTCCGCCAGACATTCCACCCGTTGAGAGTCGAATGCCCGAGAGCGTCTTCAGTTCAACCAATCCCCAAGAAAGGGATCAAGAACCTGCCCAACAACTACAGGCCCATGGCCCTGTTATCAGTAATCTAGAAAGTGATGGAGAAAGCCATCAATATTGAGCTTACCAAATATCTGGAGAGCTCAGGAATCATCAATGATAGACAATACGGCTTTCGCCACCGAAGATCTACTGAAGATCTACTTGCCTACGTCACCCATTTATGACAAGCTTCATTAGAAAAACACGGGGAATCTCTAGATGTCGCGTTGGACATATCGGAAGCATTCGACCGTGTTTGGCACGAAGGACTCCTCCACAAACTAACATCATACGACTTACCACCTCAGCTATGCCATCTCTTATCGAGTTTTCTTTCAGGCAGATCGCTTCACGTGGTGGTGGACGGTGTATCGTCTGATAGCATTGGCAAATTGGCATCAATTCCGGCGTTCCACAAGGATCAATCTTGGCACCAACATTATTCCTTCTTTATATCGATGATCTGTTGGGAGTAACAACTTGCCCCATCCACAGCTTTGCAGATGATAGTACCCTCCATACTGCGTTCTCTTCCAGAATTCCCATTTCTTCCCAGGAAACTAAGAACTCACGGCTCAAGCCTGTGTTTTCTCTAGAAAGGCGGAACTCAGTATGCCCGATATTGTAATGTCTGGCACCACCATCCCCTCCAAGCCCACCATATCAATGCTCGGTATTTCCATCAGCAGCACTCTTTCATTGGATAATCAAGTCAGATCCATCGCAAAAGCTGCTTCACAAAAACTCGGATTCTTGTTCCGTGCAAAAAGCTACTTTACACCTCAACAGCTTCTCATGATCTACAAAGCGCAGATACGGCCTGTTCTAGAATACTGTTCCCACATATTGGGTTCAGCACCAGAACATACGCTGATGCTCTTATATTCCATCCAGAGAAGAGCCTTTCGCCTGGTGGCGGGTGACGCCACACTCTTTTACTCTTTGACATCATTGGAACACCGTAGAAAGGTCGGTAACCTTTCACTTTCCTATCGATACTTCCACGGGAAATGTTCTTCAGAAATCTCTGCTATCGTCCCTTCGATAGCAAGACCAGTCAGACGAATTAGACAAGCCCAGTCAGCACATCCTTTGTTGTCCCTATCCTCCCTAGGAACGCACGATGTTCTTTGAACATTATAGGGTTGTTTTTTCGTGCGCTCCAAGCGATAAAAAACGGCAACATTAGTTCGTAGTTGAAATCACGCCAGTCGAGCAACCAGCCACTTCCGTACGGGAATTTCAGTTTTGGAGTGTTTCTTTTCTTCTTTACTTCTTTTCTACTCAGATGGCGTTGCTTTCTTCATATTGTCTATGAAAGACGCCTCTGGGGGAATATAATACCTACTTGAGTTTTGTTTGGCTAGGCTACGCTTAGTCGGCGGTCTTAGGACTGCTGGGAGTAGACTGCTCTGCACTGATGAGAGTCAAAGAGCTCGAAACCGGTCTGTGTAGGTGTCTATCGTGGCCTGGCTAAATCAAAATCAATGGGCATTCAGGAAAGAATCACTTGTATCAGTATTCGTTTATACCGAGTCGATGCATAGATTTCAGGAGGATGTAATTCAATGTTCTGCGTGGCATTAGCCAGGTAAGTAGTTGTTTTTCTCCCGAAATCTACCATTGTTGTTCATTTTATGAACAGTGTGTGGTTTTGACTTCGCGCTTTTTGTATTTATTTAACATTTCATTCCACTTTGAGCTTTGTGGCTAATTTCGTAGTTGAATCAACTGTGTTTATTATCAGATGGATAATAAATGAATGAAAGTGATTGAAAATAGGATCTATGACATGGTATATGGATAGTACAAATGACATGGAACTGAACTGATATTTACTGCATCCAAAGACTAGTTGAGAAATAGACCCTGATTTTTGGGCTGATCTTGCTTCAATTGTATTTTGATGATTTGGCTTATCTCAGGATCGATGGAAAATTCATCATTTTTGCAGACGACACAACTGTCCTGTGGAATGATACTGAAGTGAAAAATATTCAAACGAAAATTGTCAACGATATTTCCGCTGTGAAAAAGTGGTGTGACTCAAATTTGCTGTCGTTCAATATAGGTAAAACTAACCTTCTGTCGATCAAATGTGATCTACCAGACATCCACTTCGGGAAGAAAGTTTTCATTGAACAGAAGAACGAAGTTAAATTCCTTGGATCTGGATGAGAAACTCAACTTTGAAAATCATGTGGAACCTTTGAGTAAAAAATTGGCGTCTGGCTGTTATGCGTTGCGGATAGTGTCTAGAGAACCAGACATGGCCACGTCCAAATTAGTATACCATGCTCTGTTTGAGTCACACATAAGATATGGAATACCTTTCTGGGGCATTTGCAGTGAATAAAATTTCTAATCGATCTTCATCCTCCAGAAACGGGCTAGTCGATACCTCTACAAAGTGGCACCTAGAGTATCATGCAAACCTCTGTTCTCAGAGTACAAAATCCTAACACTTCCGTGCCTCTTCATTCTCGAAACAGTATGTTTAGTTCAACAATTATTCGTCATATGATGCGGTTGTAAGTTCTACTCGCCAAAACAACAATTTAAGACTTCCCATTCCATCGACGAGCTTTACTAAAAAGTCATTGATTTATAATACTGTCAAATTATATAACCATCTTTCAGTCAATTTCAGATATATTGTTTCTCCAATTCATTTTGGGAGATCTGTGAAACGACATCTCATCAAAGAAACATATTATTGTGTTCAAGAATATCTAGCTGAAGATTGAAATAATTCAAGTTGAGTTCTTAAATTACTCATTTTGGTTTATGTTATCAATTTAGTACATACACTTTCAATCCGTGTTGATAATATACTGTCTTTTGTATTTCTTTTATTATTATTTTTTCATTCATATGAGTATGATTGTAGCATTACTTTCTTGCTATAGACACTGTGATATTAGGTATACTTTAGTCATTTTGTATGTTTATAATTTATGTATGACTTTGTCAATGCGAATTTTTTTTTTTTCAGACAATGGAGAGATATCCTGATAATATGTGAAACATTCTTTGCAGATCTATAATACAATCGATATTTTCAATTTTTATTGTCGTTCTTTCTCGAGGTTATTTTCTGTTCCTGGATTATATGTTACGTCTTGCTTCTAGACGCTGGTGTGTCTGACAGTTCGATGTTACCATTACCAGCTTCGGAAAAATAGATTCAGCGTGTCCTAATAGTTAATGGGCTCATTGAAGACGCAAAATAGAAACAATAATGTTTCTGACGCAATTGCCGCCATTTTGAAAAAGAGTTGAAATATGTTTCGATAAAAACAATTTACCGTACACACAGCAATTCAAATTTCCTCTGCCAAATTTGCATTTGCAGTTTTTCTTTTCCTGTTATGAGCCAACAACGGGAAGTTTGAATCACGCTGTTATACATTCGATCTGAAAAACCTCAAGAGCACCGCCGTTTCGTTCGACCTGACAACACTGCCTCCAGGACGCACTCTCCGTGCAGCAGGAGCGAGCAGAATAAATCTCCTGCGATCACCGTGCTCTCGTCTCCGGTTGCCATGGCAATCGACTTCGGGTGCCCTACGACGGCTGTTATGAATCGCTTCACTTCTTGCTCGTTGTCAATGTTGAATTGACTCTACCTCCATCTTGATTGGCAGTGATAACGATAACGCAGAGTGATAACGATAACGCATAATAATAATAATAATAATTTTATTCATCTTTCTTGATCATACATACCGGGTGTCAACGAATCTATTAGACAAGTCATAACTTCTAGACCATAAGGTGAATCATAATGAGATTTGGTATACGTAAATAGTATGTGAAGAGGAGAGTTTTCACATATTTTACACTTTCCGGTCATTTCCGGATTCACCGGAGATGGCTCCGATTCTAAATTTTTAAATGGAATTAACACCCTGTATATTGTGAAATTCTTGGATTTCTGAGACAATTCTAGATCATAATGTGACATTTTCGAAAGTTTTTATGCCTATTCAATTTTTTCGGAGTCACTTTTGAAATAACATCTAGGTGGCCATGATCGGAAGTAAACTAATCTGAGGACCTCAGGTGATATCAGAAAATCACAATCGTGAAGTTTTAGTGACAAGTATGATAGATATTAATAAGACAAGTTGGCAAAATTACATTTTCGCGTCTAACTATTATTTTTCAAATGGCGATCATTTTTTGACAAAATTTCACCTTCTGCTCTTGGAGCTTATGTCACTGTCATAACCTACGTGAATGTTTTGATCGAAATAACTGCAAAATATTATGCATCGTGCCTATCCTCGGCACAACTGGCCTTCCTTGTCTGCGCGGAGAGTGAGTCGACAACTGTCATTTGCTGTTGTCAAATTAATTATTCTGTCTGTCTATTGTCCCGCCTGATTGCAGACTCTACTATAATAGACAGTTTCACGTCCTTGGTAAGTACATACATAACTATTTCAAAAATATACTTTTAAGGAAAAAGGTTCATTTAGGCCAAGTTGGGTTGAAAGTAGTTTTGTTTTTTTCGAGCTAACCAGTGTCTACTTTTTCTAAAATTCAAGGCCTACTAAATCACATTCAGAGGCTGAAAAATGCTGAATCCACATATTAGCGACTTTTAAAGGAAAAATCTGCGTACGCCACTGGAATAAACATCCGATAGATCTGTACAAAGTTTCATGGAAACATATTCAACATTAACAGTTCTATAAAATTACTGAAAGTTCCTTTCACTTGATTCTTTGGGATTTTCTCTCCTCTTTTCTATAAAATAAAAGTATTCGTATTATTTCAATATATTTGTAGAGGGACAAATCAGATGATTTGCCCCAAAATGTCACTGCGTTTAACAAATTTTTCTATCGGGGAGTCTAAAAGGAAAATCCAGTAGCTTATCAGTGACAATTTGTTTGAGAAAATGTTTGAAAGAAAGAAATATAGATATATTGAAAAAATATCGAATTTTTACTTATCTTTGGACGTTTCGGGACCGTATCTGCTCCCGTTCTCAACATGTTCTTTTGTTCTTTGTCCAAATGCAAATTGTTTCTTTGAAAGTTGTGCTGCGTATAGTTTGACACTTTTCAGTGTCATACTGATGTTGGCATATGAATGAGTGATTTTATTCTGACATCTGTGTTACAACCATCAGTTTGCTGTATCTTTGTCCGTGAACGTTGTTCCAGTATGCCTGATGTCTTTCTCACGTCAACCTTGCCAGTCAGCCGCGTATTGAGGTTTTGGGGATTCCGAACACATGTTCCGGTCCAATAAACAACGCCGCAGACCCTTCCCTAGCTATATATAGTGTCAGCTGCTTCATTGCCTTTAATTCGCTTATGCCCTGGCACCCATTGAAGCTCTACCTTGTTGTGGTTAGCCAGGGTTAGCAGGCTTTGAAGGCAATTACAGACTATTGGAAAGATATCTACAATACATAATGTGGATATATATTTCCAAATTATAATCTGAATTTCAATATGTGCCAACGATCAGATATTAGCGGGTGAGGCTGTGTTCACTAGTTTCTCGACATGATTGGATCACCACAGACTACCGGAAAGCCTTTTACTCTTCTAGAGATACTTCCGCGAAACACGTTTTTTAGAAATCTCGACTATAGCATTCCACCACCACCAATACGAGTCCGACGAACTCGATAAGCCCAGTCATTTTGTCTTCAACCTCGAGGTATGTCGATCAACTCTCTACCAAAACTTGTTTCACATTATTTAACGAAAACGCTTAGGAATTATCCAGATATTATTGCTCCCAAGAACTCATAGTAGTAGTAGTATATGCACTCCGTTGGTAAGTATGTACATACCAACTGGCCATCGACCTCCATTGAGGTCCTTCAGCCCAAAGTGTTCTGAAAGGATGTGTTCTGTGTAGGTTTTGTTACTAACTCTTTGCGCCATCATAGAAGCAGCACTGTTAATTGGATCGCAACAGTGAATCGTGCAGGACTATCCCTAGCCGATGCTGCAAAGAATAATTTGTAGACTGTAGACTAGGTAAGGTTAGGTTCAAAAGTGTGTGGGCCCATGTCAGGCCCTCCACTGCGGCCAATGGCCTATTGTGGCTCACCCTATGGTTATATTTCTCCCAGTATATCTCAGCTCTTTACGAAATCAAGGAGTATATTGGGATAACAATTTATTAGCAATTCATCAGGTTTTCTGGCCCTAATGTTGTATTGCCAAATGTTGAAAATCTGTTTCTGGCCGCTGCAGGGCATGTACATGAAATGTGTTTAGCCGTTTCATCCTTCTCCATGCATCCGATTTTATGCATGTGGTGTTTGCAGTGGCCAGTGAGCAAACCTACCATAACTATGAGATGTGCTCTACTGAGTTCTAGTAGTTTGTCGGAGTCCTGTTTGTTTCTTGTACAAGCAATGACTGCTTTGGAATGGGCTAGGGCCCGGTAGACTACGCAAATACTCGTCTTTTGTTGTCGGCCCAGGTTCTGGCCCAGTGAACGATGTTTTGCCCTCTCCCCTTCTGCTAGGTCGTCCGCTATTTTGTTCCCTTCTAGACCCGTGTGACCTGGTATCCAGACTAGATCATCGTTATTGCGTTGTGCCAGTCGGCACAACGCAATAACTCTGCAGTTCCATACTGCTCTGCATCAAAAGCACTTGAATTCAAATGCTTATTGTTTTACGTGGATGGTGTCGATTTTCCAGCTCCCTTGCACAAATTTCAGTGGCGTATACCTCTGTCTGGAATACCGTAGCTAGTTTACCCATACTGAATGAGCGTTTCACTACAGGGTTTATCCCGACTGTGGACTAGATCTGTGGTAAAGTTGGGGCGATTTGCTGATATCTGTCTAGGTGCGCAAGGACTAGTCAATGAGGCTATGGAAACCTAATACAAGCTGTGGCAACCCGTGGCGATAGATGAATGGCACCGAGGTATGGTGTCGCTAACAAGGCCCCTGAGAAACAAGGCGACATTTCATAGTAAACAGCCTTAACCCTGTACAGGGGGCACCACAGGGCTGAGCCCAACCCTTCCCCTGTTACTCGTAGTAGAAGGAAAACTTTTGGCTTTCTTCGTAGACGAGAGCAGGAATCGGAAGAGTAATCTTCTAGGCCTAAGTGTCGTCGAAGACATTGGACAGACGAACCTACAAACGGGGTGGAGTGTTCAGTGGGTGTATCCTGGAATCAGGGGCCTTCCACAATTTCAAATGGGGGATCAGACCCATATGATGTCAATAAAAGATGTCAACCACCTCGACGAAAAAGGAAAAAGAGTACTTACCAGGTCTTTCGATTTTGAAGCATTACTCCATAATTTCTCATCAGCATGCAAGGGTAGAAGGGTAGGTACCATCGGTACCGACTACCGATGGCAATTTATTACCAAAATAACCTATTGATTTGATTATGAATAATAAAATCTTGTTATTTTTATTTTTTATCCATCTGCGTATGATAAGAAGTGAAAATTGAATTTTTTGTATTGCCTTTCTTCAACTATATTCCTCGAGTAACAACAATTCGTCAAATTCTACCAACTATTTCTGAATGTACCTTGGTAGGTTCATTTGGAACTATGAATTCAACTGCTCCGTCTATCTTTGCTTGTAATTCATGATATTGTTAGGATGTAATATAATGCACTCAGATCGAACTTTTGAGAACGGGCAAACCTACCTATAAAGGTAATTATAAAACTTTTGTGAAAAATTGGAGCAGAGTATAATTCAAAAATTGTTCACTCGCAAATAGTGAATTCAGTTAACTTGTGAACGAATTGTTTGAGACATCCGGTCTTTTACTCCCTCTATCACAGAAATGTGGTCTGAATCCTCTGAAGGGCATCGTTAGGTGTAGGAAATTGATGAAGGGATTGACAAAAGAATCACTAGTGTGCTGCTTAGGTACACTTAGTTCCATTCACTAAAATCTAATTCAAAGAGAATCAGTACAACGATGACAATCATTAACATTATTCTTATAATTTGACAAAATATACTTACTAGATTAATATAGCATAGAACATTTGTAATTATACCTCTTATTAAAATACATGTAATATTCCCATTTAATTAGTGGATGGGAGGAGAAGAACTAACTTCCTGTTACTCCAACTCCCCAGATAGATTGATATAAGTACATTGTTTTTTCAGAGTTGCATTATTCAGTCTGGAACATACATTTTGGATACATATTTCAATATATTATATACTCTCTTAAGCGTCACCATTAACACACGACATTGTGGATCCATATTTTTGAGAGGCTGGATATCAAAAATACGGACCAAACGCCTGTTACAACAAATACGTTTACAAAATATAGTTTCAATTCGAACTAAGACTCTCAAATTAATTCGAAATAACGATAAATTTTTGATTCAATGTAACGAAGAAAAATATAAGTATATACACGTCAATCAAAAATAGCTGACTCCTTTTATGAACATCGCTAACATACAATGACCGCCAGAAACTGTTTACTTCACATTCTTTTTGGTGGTAACTGTAGGTATAGAACTATTCTTCAACAGCAATAAATATAATATCTCGTTAATTCGATACAGGAAACCTTCAGGATAGATATGTAGGAACACAAATAAAGGTACACAAATCATCAATAGCCAATTAGGCCAAAAACATTGGGGTGTCTGGCATTGTTTACGTTGATACGGCTCCAGAATATAATGCATCGATAAATACTAAACACCGCACAAAGAGGAATCGGTTGTTGAAGTCGCTGAATGTCTGAAGTTGAACTTATTGAGGAAAGTAATAGCACTTCCCAATGAATATTTGAAATACCATTTCGACTATTTTTTCAGTTAGTTTAAGTCTCATGCTTGTCTCGAAAACTCCTCGGAGATTCAAACCGAAGTATCCTAGCGTGAGAGATCTGGTACGTAACCTCTTTGCTACTGCACTGATTCAGCGTTTTTATAATCCGATCATTCTTTGAAAGGTGCTTCCTATTCACCAATATACTGTCTAGATACTACATCAAGACAATGCTGATCTGGAAGTATATTGGATAATAAACCGCACCAAGCAGAGATGAGATGCTGCATATATCTGCTTTTTCAGTAGTCCAGTAGTGCAGTAACAAAGTGATTGCGTACCGGACTTCCTACGCCGAATATGTTCGGATCCGATTCCAATCAAAGTAAAATTCATAATCTGGTTAAAATGAAAAAAAAAGCTAATTTCACCAACAATGAATCAATATCCGGCTGAAATTAGCCACAAGAAAAGCAAACTGCATTGTCCATTCCGAGAGGATAATCACGGGCCAGAAACGTGTACACCAATCATCCCATGTGGCAAAACTTCCCAAACTTCCTCAAACATCCTCGGACTTCCCCGAACTTCCCCAAAGTTCCCCTAAACCTTCTGATTTTCTGATCACTGACTAGTAAACCTTCAATCTGTGATTTGATATAATATGTTTAAAGGCAATTCCAGGACACAAATGATGTACATGATACTAACTACGAGAAAGAATTTGTGATGATTCCTCTGAGTAACCGATTCGATCAACTCAGAAGGTTACTAAACGATTTCGGAGTGTCCTTCTTCGAAATCTGATGAAAATGTCACTGAGCATAGTTCCTGTCCCTACTTTAGCTCACAAAAAACAAATGCCACGATAAATTCGCAACACAAGCCCTCAAGTCAAATATTCCACCACTGGATTCATTTGTCCTTTTCCTTTGGTCCTTTTAACTACAAGCGAGTAATCCGGTTTCTCTTTGCAGGAAGCATGTTGAATCTTCCAGTAGACCTTGATGGCAACTCTCTAGTCACACTACTACACAAATATTTGAGAGACTCAATGAACCGAATCCTCATAACTAGTTGCTCTTCGTACTGTTAGCGATTAGTCACAGTTCGATTATATTCCAAAATATATTGGAAAGCAATTCCAGGATACTAATGATGTACATGAGACTAACTACGAGAAGGAATTTCTAATGATTCCTCTGAGTAACCGTTGTGATCAATTTAGTGAGGTTCAAGACGATGAGAATTCGGAGTATTCTTCTGTGAAGTCATCCTCTTCACTAAATTCAAGAGCAAGGAAATGACTCTCTGATAAAAATGTCAGAGATTGTAGTTACTGTCCCTACTTCAGCTCCCAACTGAGATCGAGATCAAGACCAACTGGCTCAGTATCAGCAGAATTCTGTCCAGTTAATGTCACAGGGAACGAAAGCCCTAATGAATTCGCAACACAAGCCCTCGAGTAGTCTTCGAGATTCAATTTCTAATAAAATAGACAAAAATAATGTATCACTACCTACTGGTGTTGATGGACCAAATTATTGAAAATGGTGTCAGTGTCTTTGTTATCCGATTCCTCTGTGTCCAGTGCTTAGTATTCCCCAATACATTCCCTAGGCGCCGTTTCAACGCAACCAACGCCGATCAGAGGCGCCGATTCACTTCTCCTTCTCCTGGCCGACAACCGGACTGGCTTGCGGAGGCAGTGCTTTCAGAATAGCGTGGACCTCCTCTGCCACGGCAGTCAGAACGAACTCGAACTGCTGCTTGGTTGCCACCATCTTGGGCCGCTGGTCTCTGAGGTGCTCCAAGGTGGCCGCGATGTCGATCTCTTTTGCACCCTTGGCCATCCTGCTGAGCACCATGTCGATGAGGCAGTACGTGCCTGTGCGACCGGCGCCGTCGCTGCAGTGGACTACGATGGGACACGACCGGCCTCGGTAGGATTTGTTCACTTTTCTCCTGTGGACAGATCCCAAATTTGTTTCGTGATTTTGATTTCCGAAGATGAGTATACAAATATGCAATAAAAGTGTGGCAAGGGAGTTAAATGAAACCACGATTATAATTGGCGCCCAACGTGGGGTAAGCTACGACCAATCCATTATTGATCAGTACGGATTGGGGAAAATTATCATGATACAAATCAAGAGGGCTATTCCTACATCGAGAAGTCATTGAAATCAACTGACTCATGTTAGGAAGAGGCAATTAAGCTTGTCAGGCACCCTTTGTCATTTTTGTTTCCTTACTGTGTTCATGGTGGCCAGCGTAGCCTCGTGGTTAAAGCGTCAATGTTCTATCCACGTTGGATTGCCAGTAGGTGGGTTCGATTCCCACCAAGACCGCAAAAATTTTTTTGATGGCCTAAGAAAGTGTTTGGGATCACACGTTGAAAGGTGAGGCCCCCGTCATTCCTTGCTCGCACAAGTCTCTTGAAGAATTTTGAGGGTTACTCGTAAGAGAGCAACCGAATGATGGATAAGAAATTTTTTTTTATGTTGTGCCACGTGGAAAGAAGAAGATTACAGCAAGGTAAATCTCAGTGATTATTTAGATATGGAGAAGACATACCAAAAATCGAAGAAGGTCATCAATCTGACAAAAATATTATATCTTTGATTCACCCTTCGACTTATTCAAAATTATAAATCCAATATGGGATTTTATTATAAATCAATCTAGAAGTTAACGTGATAAGGAATGGGATAGATTGTGGCGGGATGAATTTCACCATGTCTATATGGATATCAGGAAGACAGATGAAGAATTGAAGAATTTCATCGGAGGATTGATGAATTAAGACACACGATACTCATTGTACTCAAACTACATTTTCAAACAGGGATACATTCAGAGACAAGTTATTCGCCTGGTGACGATGTCTCACTCACAAATTCCTTCACATTCTTTTAACAACTTGAAAAAGTTGTCAACCTCCACTAACAATGCCCGCAGACATATTGGCAATCTTTCAATCACCAGCAATGGCAGACAGAAGCTCAGTGAGCCACTAATAAACTACTATCAGTACTATCTAGACCGCTGATTCCATAAGAAAAAAGATATGCCTCTCACGAGGTCGAACTGGGGAACATAAATCATGCGCATTTCTGCTATTAATTATGACATATTATTGATAAGACAAGACTTAATGTTCGAAAAACAAGGAAACTCCTTTCCCCTCTGGAATGATGTTCACTGAAGCCACACTATACCTTTTGATAGTCAGCAATTTCAGCAGAATGTTGAGTCGGAATATTTGGAATGAATAGTATGTCTGCTCACAAGTATCTGTCACTTTCAGTGATTTTTTTTATTTCGGAATGAAAAATCAGCAGATTCAGTAGTGTCAGTTGGATTCGAGATATAGCCTTACTCTTGATTATGTTTCCGAACACCAAGAAACATGACTCGATGTAATGACCGACAGTTTGGGAGTTCCTGCGAATTTAGCAGAAACGTATTCAGGCGAATAATTCACGCGAGATTTTTGGGTTGCTGGAATATGACATATAGCGGTCTAGATAGTAGTTATATGAATGCAGTCAGCATAATGCTTTGTCGTTAGCCTTGATACCAATCAATTCTTCTCCAGATCTCGTTTATTCAGGAATCGGCTATTTCTTCGATTTTTTTGTCCAGGGAAAAACCTATTATCCCCTTTCGCACGATTCAAGTTAGAAAAAAATCTGTCATCTATAGCAGGAAAAAAATTGACAGAATTTCAATTATTGATGTCTTACCTGAATTCCAAAAGAGCTTTAGTTGAAGATGGCACTCCACTCTCGGGCCAGGACAAGAAGTGAAATTGAGTAACGGTCCTTGTTTCGCCTGTCTTCATATTCTTGAGGTAAAACGATCTGACCAGGTAATCGTCGCACCAAATGTGTTCACTGACCAGATGGACTTCGTAGATGTGATATAGTTCGGAACCTTCTTCTGGCCAGTAACGGTGACACATAGCTGAACCTCCCTCGGTCAGTCTGAAATAGATAGTTTTCAAATAAGAAATGTCTCCAATGAGATTGGTTATTGTGTACTGTTGTTGCAGCTGACTTGTTTTATTCGAAACTATTCAAGCTGAATGGCGTGTGTACGCTCTATTGCCCCGTTATCGCCATCTCCTGTTCTCTAGGATAGCCTCTCCCTAGGTCCCTAACCTTGCAACACAAGCCTCGATGAGGGTACTTCGAGTGGGAAGTGTTCGTGTTTATATTTTCGGCAAGTTCAAATTGTGATAATTAAGATATCGCCATCTTGGACTCCCGTTCTCTAGTCTAACTATCCCAGGTGCCTAGCCTTATGATAATTGCTCTGACTAGGACACCTCGAGTGAGATTGAATTGATAGAGTTTATGTTGATATTTGCAGGTGTGTAGTTCGTTTTGCGATAATTATATTCTAGAACACTACATCTGGCTAGAGGAACATTGCATTCCTTCCATAGGAGCCCGAACGTGTGAAGAATTGGTGATGTAGTTAAGTCAGAACAGTTATAGTACAGTTTTGATGAAATATAAATAGTCATCTCAGTCTAGGCACAACTAAAATAGTCATCAAGAAGGGTCTGTTGAACTTCCCACGAGCCAAAACTAGTTCAAACATCCTTAATACTTGGACATATTTTGTTCTCTCCTTCAAAAATGAGTGCTAAGTGAGGAGTTCCAAGTTTTGAACTGTTCAGAAAGGACAATGAATACTGCCTGTAGGTTAATTGAGGAGGTAGTACATTCATTATTCCAGATTTTTTGGGATTTTCTCTCGTTTCTATAAAATATATAAAAAAATGAAGAACAATCGTCAAAAAGTTGTATTTACAGTATACGTAGTGTTTGTGGAAAGTTTCATACAAGTGAAACCAAGAGACCTCTTTCAGTAAGGACGAAGGAACATGAATACAATATAAAAACATCCTGTAACTCATTTGATTGCCAACGTCACCAATTGTGACTGAGAACTGAAAAGTGTCAGGACATATACGAATTTGCAATACAAAAAATCCATTTTTTATGTTGAAAGCAGGAGCAAATTTGTTCCAGAAACATCCAAAGGTAAGTAAAAATCTGATAGTTTCTTTATATACTTTTATTTCTCTTCTCCAAACCTTTTTCAATACGAATTGTCACTGACAAGCAAATGCATTTTTCTTTTAGGCTCTCTGATAGGAAAATTCATTGAACGCAGTGACATTTTGGAGAGAATCATCTGATTTGTCCTTACTACACGTATATTGCGATATTATTCATATTTTTATTTCATATCAACGAGGAGAGAAAATCCCAAAAAATCTGGAATAATGAAGGACAATCAATACTTTCAAATCTTCCAGACCATCCCTCAAGGAAATTCCAAGGATATGTGTATATCCTTGGACTATTGACACCCCTAAAATATACATTGAAGTTTGTGTAATGGTCATTATGGAGGTATCATTTAGTGGTCGGAAAGAAATCACAGAGACAGTGAGGTCTTCTAAATCGCAGTGTCCTGGAAATGAATTATATTTCATGACCAATCTTAATTCGCTCACGTATTGCCAACTACTGGAGGAATATCCTACCTTGTCAACATCATGATGACAACAGCTCCCTGCTGTCAGATCAGCGAATGCACTTTGTCTAATCAAAATCGACCATTCTTTATCGAATTCCGAGATTTCACCAAATTCTGATCAAATTTTCTTCTGAAGAAATCCTACCTTGTCAACATGACGATGACCACAGCCCCCTGCTCCCAGATCAGCTGCCAAAAATCTGCCACCGTATGGGGCAAAGACCCATGGGTGGCGATGTAAGCAGGATTCCTCGGGTCGTGATCCGTAATACTCGAAGCGTTGACGTAATCGGAACCATTGGCGTTGGTGAGGGAGTTGAGAAGGACTCTGGAGTGGTCGTAGGGTACCACGTCATGGTACCGGTTCTTGTCCTTGTTCTCCTTCCTGTGAGCGATGGTGGTATCGCAGGGTTCGGCTACGTAGGCGCACAGAGCCACCCATTCTTGTTCCAGGCGGTCTTTGTTCTTCAGGTGGTCTTCCATGTAGGTGAGGACCATGTGACCTGTAGAAGAATGTAGTAGGCCAACGATGAAGTTGAACGTTCAGGTGAAAAAAAACATCATTCTTATCCTTATTACTATAAGACAGTCTTCTATCGCTGGTTCAAACTCGTATTAACCCAATTAGTAGTCACACTGACAGAAAAAAATCAATCTTCTCCAGATAATGTTCAATAACTCATAGGTCAATGGTGGACAAATGAAGTGATGTAACGATGAAGGTGAGAAAGAACAATATCCTTATGATGAAAACATTTTGATTTCTGAAGCTTCCTCCATTCACTATTTAACTTCCAACTAAAGATCGAAGATCACAAAGTGTCCTCATAGTTCTGAGAGAATATTCTGTTGTTTGTTCAAACTCGTATAAACCCAAGTAAAAGTTACTACAAGAGAAGAACTCAAAGTCATCTCCATAGAATGTCCAATCATTCAAAAGACAATGATAAAACAATGAAGTGAAGTAACGACAATATCCTTACATAGGGAACATTTTGATTCCTAGAATCAGTGACTTTCGAGACAGTGTTTACAACTTCCTCCATTTACTGATTCTAATTCAAGACACAATGGTAGACAAATGCATGGAATTGCCGATGAAGGTGAGTATAAACACCTTCGTGTGGAAAGAAAATTCCTGCAGGATCAGCAGCAGTAATTTATCAGAGAAAATTGGGAAAGATAAAGTAGAATAGAGATTTGGCATCTGGGAAAATGTTCAAGGTCTCAGACAGATTAAGATACTACTGGGTATATGTATATTACCACAAAAGCCTAGGCAAGAGAAACTTGGTAAACCAACAGGTGTCCTAACAGGGCACTGCTTTTTGGAATGATATCTTAGGGATATCGGCTTAGAAGAGCAAGATGCATTCAGCCTCGATGGGGATACGGACTGAAAGGAGGAAACCTCTATCTACATATTCACGGAATGTTCCCCACAAAACCCATAGGCAAGAATGGAGCTACTCCATCTGGAACCACCTCATATCCTCAAACTTTTTGGGAATATGAGACTAGAACTACGGAGAACAAACTCATAGGGTATAGGGAAAGACGGAGACACAATTATCTTTCTGGTCGCAGTGTATTCACGCTGCATACAAACCATACAATATACTAGAATCGTGCCAGGATGAATGCACCAGTATACTTAATGGAGTTTGATGTATGGTTCTGGAAAACATATTTTCTAAGGGGAAATTGGTGAACCAGTGCAATAAGCACCACATCATATCTCTAGGAACGCAGCCATACGTAGCTGTAGTGGTTGGGCAGTAATGGACATTACAATTGAATCAATAAATCAATGTTACCTGTCGATATATCCATGTTATGCAAAGCAGGCTCCTCGCTCCACGAGGAAGTGCTCGATCTGCTGGAGGGACTCTGTTCGGACTCCTTCGATAAGCTGGCGATCTTGCCGTGATCCCCAGCAGCTGGCTGCGTCTTGGTTGCCATCCGGGCCCTGCACAGATCCTGGTAGTCCTTGCTGGCCTCGGTGTCTGGTCTGGCGATGCCTTGCAGCTTCTCTCGCGACTTGATGTGGCGCACGATAAAGAAGAGCAGGACGGAAGCTACCATGATGGCTGCCAGGACGCCGCAGATCGAGTAGATCGCGATGTAGTACTGGCTGTCGTCTGTCAGGTGCTTGAACAGCACTTGTTGCTCGTTTTCCTAGCAACAATCCAGTTCAATTGTATTTATACCATGAAGTTATGTTATGGGTTAGATTGACATTGTCTCATTCCATACATACACAGAGACCGAACTCTCCGAATTAAATTAGCAGAGTATGTTTTTAGAGTTGAAATACTCTTGACAAACTCACTATGTTTTTTTGAATTGACTCGGCCGTTACTTTATGGAAATCCATGGCAAATGTAAAAACTTCACAAACGATAAGGTTTCCACAAAATTCTCAAACACACGACATGTTTCGCTAACACAGTAGCTTCGTCAGGTGATATACTGGTACAATAAACCAATCCAACCTTGGCTTGCTTATATATCTTACTTTCCCAACCTGAAGGATTAGTTACCTGTGGACAGGTTCGATAAACCTCCATTTCCGGAAATAAGGCACAATATCTACATTAGAATACGGTGTACCGGATTAATTTGAAAGGGTTGATAGCAAATACATATTACTCACTAAGAAAACCAATTCAACAGTAGTGAACTATTGAGATCTAATTGATCGTTAAGTAAAATGTCAGAATTTCTGAATTTGTTGATTCCTAATGATTCAAAATGAGTGAGATTCATTCCATTATTTTCTACGCGTAAAATTTCGAAATTATCATCGAAACTATTGTTGAATTTGTATTCTTTTTCAGACAATTCATCTTATGTTCATGAATGCGCTGATTAAACGTACGACCTGTCTGACCGATATATACCTTAGGACAATATCCACAGTTGAGTTTGTATACCCCTGATTTTTCGAGTTTAGAAGTTTTGTCTTTATTATTCTTGATAAACTCCCAACGTGTTATTTGTTCTATATGATATGCTACTTTTAAGTTCTGTTTATGTAGAAATGAAGCTAATTTTTCAGTTGATGATCCGAAATAGGTTGAGGTTCTATAATTTTGATTATTATTCTTGATGGTAGGATAAACTTCTTGAATAGCTTCATTATGAAGTTTCTCAGAAAGAATACTGTCTATCAAATTAACCTTGTATCCGTTGTTGACTGCAATCTGTTTTATGATATTGGGTTCTTTATTGAAATTTACATCCGAAAGAGGGACATTCACTAGCCTGTGTATTATACTGATAAGGGTGTGTTGAATTATTATGAATAGTGATATCAGTGTGGGAAGGTTTATGGAAAATTGAAAAATCATGTTTATATTTTTTCAACTACGCTAATGAATCTCATGCATTAGAGCTTAGAGATTGGAGGAGTTGATATAAACTATGAATTTATTTTCTCCTTCCATAAAAATAAATTCATGTTGACCTGCATTTGAAAAAACAGACAAAACATAATATTATTTCTTTCATTGAAGCTAATGCGTCAGGGATATTGAGATCTTTGAGACATACGGGTTGCCTAATGCCTATTGTCCGGCTGTCGATTTGCCTAAATTTGTGTCATTGTGTCCCTGCTTCCAGTTACTCGAGGTCGAACGACATGCTCAAGCGCATGCGTCTCCACCATCGGAGTTCGGGGAATCACTGAAAATTACTGTGATTCTACTAAAGTCTAGGGCTAACACCTTCTGAGGAGGCGACCGTACGGCGTAACCAGAACGTAAGAATGAAAGAATGTCCTTGACTAACAGAATTCCTCTAAAACCGCGCCAATTTGTTGTTTGTTTTGAACATAATTATGTGGAGATAGCGATTTTGACTCATTGATGAATATAGTGAGATCCGTATATTAACAATAATTATTAGAGCATACATAATTCAGCATAGTTGAATGTAACATTTCAAAAGATTTTATCTAGGCAGTAGCTTGGTGATGAAAATGCTTTTTGGTCTACAAAAATTATGACGAATGTTTCTTTATACTCCTGCTGATATAGGCGATGTAGATATTTGGATCAAAAAGTTGTTACTAGTTGTTCTTAACAATGTGCGTGGTGTAGGTAGTTTATAATATGCAGTGCTGTTTTTGTAGGACTGGAGATATTCGATGATATCAATGAATATATAGGTATAGGTATATAGGTATGTACTTTGCCACTGATATGGGGGCATCCGCGTTATGAAATTAGAGCAAACAGGGTGGCTCAACGAAAATATGACACATGAAGTTTATGAAGTATATAATAGCTTTACGTTCACAGGGTTTTCAAAAGTAAGTCGGTATACTATTTGCTAATTTAGATATAATTGATGGAGCTACAAATGTCAGCTGGTTTATGAAAGATGAAATCGAAAGAAAAATCGAACATCGCATTCACGAGTTATGCCGAAAGGATAATATATTTTTTAATGGGACACACCCAGTATACAAAATTTTCAATCAATAGGAAATTCGATTCGGATGAACAGGAACTGTCTCATAATGTTCAATCGTAAATTAAAAAATTACTATTTGCTATACGAAGTGTTTATAAAATAGGTATACATATATTCAGCACATAGATGAGATGGGTGCACCCTCACGAATCAGATCAGATTGATGGATGGTGTGATGAATGGGTAAACGATCGGTACCACCGATCGGTGGTAACGGTTACGGTAAAACCCGTAAAACACAAAAAAAAAATAGGTACCCGAAAAATACTAAGTTTTGTTATGAAATTTTCTATATTTATTATAGGCAAATAATAATATGTGTAATGCCAAAAACGAATTTTAGTCTCCGTTAATTACGAGTAACACTGTACAAAAAAGAATATCGATCTTCCTCCCCTCTTCGGGCAAATTCCACATAAATTCGACTCCTCAGAATGGACTGGCCCTAGACTCTCTTCAGTCTTCACTCTTCATTTTGGAAATCTTTATTTCAGTTTCAGTCGTTCCTTATCTTCCACCTGCAGACCTGCACCTAGTCACCTTGTTTTTCTTGGTCATGAGGTGAGATGAGATAGGGTGTGTTTATTGTTACCTATATAATTTTTTCAAGTGATTTGTTGTTACAACTGTTAACAACTAACATTTTTATGAAAACATTTAGGTTTCATTTGTGTTTGTGTATGTGTTTGTGGACATAGAAAACCTGTACATTGAACATTTCATGCGAAAAAATTTTGAAACCGATACAAATGAAGCACTGTGCGATAGTAGGTATGCGATGCAACCAACAAATAATCCGTTTGGTAAGAATTATTCTTCCTGTAATGTACAAATCTGTTACGTACATAATGGCGGACTTATGCTACATTTGCATAGTCCTAGTCTTAGTGCTAAGCATAGTATTAATTTTTGTCTTAACGATTTGAGGTATTTATCTAGAAACATTGAAACTTGATTTAAGCATAAGAGTCATGTGAGAATTTGTGGTTCTTTTTGTATCAGAGATGAGGAAAATTATCTATCAAACTAATCAACATCTGAGCTTTCTCATAATATTATTTTCGGAACATGTAAACAACGAATCATCAGCAATCAGAAATTCTATCTTCTATCAGAGGAGCATGCGCCGAATCCACATAACATAAGCATAAACATAAAAGTTCAAATTAATCAACTTTCAAGGTCGTTTCTTAGGCTTGTGCTTATGCTTAAGACTAAAATTGGTGTGAAAACGGCCTCATGTATGTACCTTTTTTCAACTTCTAGTTATGCTTAAAATTATGACTAAGACTATGATTAGGACTATGCAAATGTTGCATAAATCCAGCATAAGTTCGCAAGAAACATAATTGCCAATCCAATGGATTAACGTACGTGCCTGATAATATTTTGATAGGGTTTTTGATTTTTATTTTCCCTTGATTATATCTAAAATTACCACACACGTCAATGTTTGCATTCAACCTCGCATTCAACCCTAACCCAACTGGGTTCACCTCGGAGATTTCTCGTCATAAGGAGCCAAGCTCCAGGACTCCAGGAGATAACAAGCGTCTAGCTAGACCAGTGAATCTTTCAAACCTAAAGGTTATCAGAAGGTTATTCCTGTTTATAAGACATGAGGCAATTGAGGAAGGAAAATATCTCTTATGCATGATAAAGGAAAGTACTTTCAACCTAACTTGTCCTAAATTTACATTTTTTCTGAAGAGTATATTTTTGAAAAATTAATTGAGTGAAAAAAAAAATGACGCCTCGCAGGGATTGAACCCCAGTCTACATTGGGAGTCAGATACACATACCACTAAGCTATCGCTTTACTCGTAGTAGTCCTAGTTTCTCAATATAAAGAAGAGAGAAATATTATGTGTTGTGGGTGGCGTTACTTGACCTCAATGTTTGAAGATTCGCTGGTCAAGCTAGACGCTTGTCAGGAGATGAGTACATTCAGTATTAAGTGAAATAACCAGAAATAACAATTGAAAAAAGCGCTGCAGGTGACTTTTTTCCAATTTTCAAGGTCAAAGGCTTGTGAATTCGGAATTAGAATTTCTCCTACCTTTGAAACAACTGCTGATATCATATGAGTCAAATAATTGAAAAAAAAAAACAAAATAGATAAGTACCTATACTTATTTGAAGCATATATTTTTTGATTTTTTAGACTAATATAAACAGGTACAAAATCAGGTGAACACATTCATATATGTATACAGTGAATTAAAATTAATTTTTCTTCGTTTACACCGATTCGTCACAAACACAACAGCAGGGCACATGAAGATCAGAAAGCTCAGAAACTTAAATTGAACGAAACATCATATCAGAGAACATCGGATGACATCGATTCACGAGTGTTGAATGAAATTTCTTCATTTGCTGATCTTCCTTCACTTTTTTCCTCGCTTTTTTCATATAACATAATCATCTAATTATCAAATATTCACTATAAACGGGTCCGACTTCAAAAAAGAGGACATTTACCTCCCAAATAAAAAAAAGATAGAATACGAGGACCACAGCCTCCAAGAAGTGTACTTGTAATATGGAAAGAGTAGGGCTAAAACCAGCCAAAACTCCACACTGCGCGGAGACTATTTTTATCAAGTCATAGATGAATCAGAGTGTGTTTCATCTATATGATCAAGTACTATTTTATATGATGTGTTTGTCCCGTTAGAAACTGTTCATAAGCCAAAGGTCCTGGGTTCGAATCCCGTGCCTCACATACTTTTTTTTCTTTTTTCGAAGTGATTAATCGAAAAGAATACTGTGGAGACATTTATTATTGGGGCCGAGAGTGATTCGGCATTTCAATGAAGTTTTTTTCTGTATTGCTTCCGCATGGATTATTTGTTGCGCCCTGTCTGTGTCTTGCGTCCTGTCTCTAGGTGCTTCTATTCGTGTATAGCGGGTAGTATATTGAATTCGTGCCTTTACTACGCCGTGCGAGGCTCAGCATTGATAGTTTATTTCGCTAATTTCGAACATTTGTGCAAAAATCTGCTTATTATATATTATTATAAAAAACCGTAAAAAACTCGTTAACGTTCTTGATATAAAATCAATTGAGTCTATCCAGTGTCAAGTTCAGTGTCTCTATTCCGTGACAACTTGAAGATATGATAACTGGTAGAACTTAAAAAATGATAGTGAACCTAGCAACAGTGCCGGAGTGCGATTGCCTAGCTAGATGACGCTAACGCAGCCGGCCAGAGCATCTCAAACCATGGTGAGTAAAATCACACAATTTTCGAGAATTTTGAACAGATTGAAACCATTTTTTTTTGTCATTTATTGTTTCATTATGACTTTTGACACACCCCATTTTCAGAATCGCTTCAATTTTAGAAACACCCTGTATAATGGAAGGAGGTTGAAACTATCAACGTTTCCATCGAAGAAAACGATGGAGGCTTCACTTGGATCTGAATCCTTTTGTGGTTTCCCAGAGTATGAAGATATCCAAAAATTTTTCCTTCAAACCATAACTATTTATCTGACACCTTACTCTTCCTAGTACCCTTGCTCTTGTTTTACTATACCCCAATGTGTTAATATTTCAAAACAATCTCATCGCTCATGAAATGTCAAATTTCAAGCAATGGCTGCTTTGTCAAATAGATGAGCATTACTTGAGAAGAAATCAGATGGCTACAAGACGAAGAAAACAAAAATGCCGCTGTTACCTGTTACAGCTAGAAAAATTAGTGTATAACGGAATGCTAATTACCAACTCAGGCTTCAAACTTTATTCTCGTGGGAAATCACCGAGGAAATCACTATCATTCCGTGCTCGTTAAACAATATCCTAATTCTCCTATAGCCACTGAGTATTTCTGGCTTATGTTTATCGAATCGTTATATATAGGAGTATTAAGAAAGGATGGCATTATGGCATTTGAAAACATTACAGTCACGGAGAGCAACGCTGAGTATATACATCCTGCCAAGCTTGTAGAAGAATGCATTCAAATATTCCACTTACTCTGTCTCCAACTCCCACTGATGTAATCTTGACTCCTGTTATTTCTTTGATTCTATCTTTGAGCAACTCTATTTTCTTCGCAACCTCGCTGGCATTCAGACCACGGCTGTTTGGCCTCACTTTGAAATAAAGCGAATATGGATTGGTTCTAAAACAAAACATTCATCTGAAAAAAAAATGTATCACAACTCTCAGAAGAAGTTGTGTAGTTTGTGTGCCTAAATTGTGTTATTTACCAATAAATATTATTTCATCATTTGAAAAATAACAATCTTATGTTATCTATGAAAAATAACATTATTTTATTGTCATTGATGTATTATTTCATTATTTGAAAAATATCATTCTTTTATGGTCTTTGGTGTTCTCATTGTCGGAGTTTCATGTTTTGTCCCTTGACATTGACTTTGACTTATGTCAACATCTCGTCCACGTCATTATTTGAAATTATTCTCAGTGTTTTCTAACCCTATTAGTTCAAATTTAAACACGTGCAGCCTGTTGCCCCATCAATTTCATTGATATTTTTCTGTTTAGTAGCGTTTTCAGGGCACGGGTAACCCTTTTGTAAAAACCTGTTAATTTATGGTGCTATGGTATTTATGTTATTACCCTTTATTATATACCATTTCGGTATATAACATTTCTATAATATGAACTGTAGGATCTCTCAGGGCACGGGGCCCTTCATTTATTGAGAACCCGTTTAATTACTGATAAACTCGATTTTTCGACTATGGGCATTGACATCAATTTTCCAGCTAGTAGCATCACACTTTTGCAATTCCAAGTAAGTCAAGAACAAATAATCTAATTCTCTCACATCAATCTTTTTGTATTGTAGAACTTTTAATTAGGCTGAAGATGTTCTTTTATAAGACCAAAACATATTCCGTCTTTCCACTATTAAACTTTGTAGATATGACTTCGAGCATTCCTTCCTCCCTTCCTTTGGATTTTTTTTATAGTTGTAGTACACCTCTGTGGAGGCAAAGATAGCTGAGGATATTGCATCTTCGGAAACTAATTGAGAACAATTATTGGTGAAGTTGTTCATCTCTCAGTTGTAGAAAAAATGTAATTTGCAACACGTGAGTATATTGTTTTTCTTATACTCGTAGAGTTGTCAACATTTCCTACTCGTGAAAAATTACAACTTCACTTACTTGTTACATAAACAACTATTTTTTCCTTCGATAATATTAGTTGAAATCCCAAAAAATCCCCAAAATATTCATAAAGCTGTTAACCTTCCATCTACGAAAGCGCTAGGCTCCAGATGCAACAAACTCGAGATGTTTCCCACGATCCTGTCTCCTTGTTTCCATGCTTCCAGGCCGTTTTCGTAACCCACGTACACGTAGTTCAAGTTATTTTCACCCCTCAATTCGTATTCTGGATAAGGATGGGCACCTGGAGGACCTTTCTTCATCATGGATGGAATAGCGGCGCTTTTCGCAGATCTATGCTTGTAATCTTCCGCTACAATAAACAATGATGGAATGAGAATAATACAGGTTGAGTCATGAGGAACTGTACAAACTCCTACCACGAATAGAGGCCCTTAAGGGGAATACCTAATGACCATCAGAAAGTGTGTTTTTCTCTTCTTTACCAATATATTATAGGTGAATTATGAGATTTGGCAAAAACATCTTTTGGTCATTACTTTTCAACAGCTCCTTCAATTCGTCTGATTTTTTCATGGAATATTTAGATACTACTATCCAATTGATTGACTTGTTGAGAATCGGGAAAATCCAGGACCGTTCTCGAGAAATTTTGATAGTTTAGTTTATAGCAAAAAGTTCATCCTGTATATCGTGAGTGTGATAGGGAATTTTCAAGGGTCACAAACCCTAATCGACAGACCAATTCCGAATCGGGAGATTCCAGGACAGTTTTTGAAAAATTTCGATAGTTCAGTTTTTATCAAAAAGTTCATCCTATATAAATGGTTCTCGTAAACTGTCACAGGAAATTTTTAAAGCACACAAACAAGCATCAAAAATTATATATTCAAAATTCTCCTCACATTTTCACAGAATTTTTCAAAAAACTATAAATTATAAGCAAAAACTAAAGTTTGACAACAAATTTTATTCATTCGAAAATAATTACTTCGCAACATATTCTTTCATCTCGTCATTTCATTTTTTGTGGAGGGTAATAATCACCCTGTGGATCTTTTTCAAATCAGTGGATGGGGTACCTGTTCAGATGTTAATGGTCATCGATTCAAATAATTCAAGATAGTCGAACAGAAAATAAAGGTTACTCATAATTATTTTTCAAGACTTACACTGAAAAAGGAGGATAATAATTCTATACCTTTTCAACTTCAATTTCGGAATTGGTAAGTTATATTTCGGAAAAAGTAATCCCGATTTCAGAATTGGTTAGTTCGATTTCAGAAATGGTAAACTCAATTTCAGAATCGGTGAGATGAATTTCAGAGAAAGTCCATTCAATTTCAGAAATGTTAAGTTGTATTTCAGAATTGGTAGGTTCAATTTCAGAAAATAAATCCTTATATTTGTTTCAAATGTTTCCAATTGCATGTGAGATTAACAAACCATATTTACAATATTCAACTTTTGAAAAACAATTCAATAACATAATTATAATCTCAATATAATCCACAGATGTCTCCCATCCGAATCGCAGAAGGATAGTAGCGTTGCACATGATTATAAGAATGCAAACACATTTGAGGTGTTATCATTCTCATTGAATGATCTGCACATTCTTCAAGACATCGCAGTCTGAATTCTATCTGGTTGAGCAATCTGTTTGGATCCCCAGCTATGACCATTATTTGGCGATGCTCTTGCAAAAAGCTGTTCACTTCTGACTTGAAGGCACTCCATATATATTCAATCGGATTAAACATAGGGCTGTAAGGTGCCAATCTGTGAAATATAACATCTTGAAATTCTTCCTCCATGCATATCTCTTCTATTCTTGAATGTGCAGGTGCATTATCCAGAACTACCACTATGGTATCTGCAGGATGCCCATTTCAAACGCACACTCTCAAACACCGTTCCATCCACTGTAAACAATCCTCTCTTTTGCAATTGAAAACATTTCAAACATATATAGGGATTCATCTTCTGAAATTGAACCTACCAATTCTGAAATACAACTTACCATTTCTGAAATTGAATGGACTTTTTCTGAAATTCATCTCACCGATTCTGAAATTGAGTTAACCATTTCTGAAATCAAACTAACCAATTCTGAAATCGAGATTACTTTTTCCGAAATATAACTCACCGATTCCGAAATTGAAGTTGAAAAGGTGTATGGAAAATACGTGACCAAATCGAATAGATAAAACTGTGAATTGAAATCATAAAATTATTTATAGCTATAAAATTATTCATAGCGATGGCCATCAACATTTTCACCTCATTCACTGATTCCAAAAAGATCTACAGGGTGATTATTATCCTCCACAAAAAATTGAATTACTCAATCCTGGCCTGAAACTAAATTGATATTTTGATTTCCATTGAAATTTATAGTTTTTTTCAAACTGCAGTGAAAGTGTGAGGAAAATTTGAAATATTTTATTTTTGATGTTTATTTGTGACCGTTGAAAATTCCCTGTCACAGTTTAGAAAAACGATATACAAGTTGAAATTTCTCTACATACTGAACTGTCCAAATTTTTCAACAACGGTCCTGGAATTTCTCGACTCTCAATAAAACAGTCGATTAGAGAGTAGGTAGTAACGAAATATTCCATGAAAAAATCAGACGAATAGAAGAAGCTGTTGGAAAGTTATGACCAAAATATGTTTTTGCCAACTCTCATAATTCACCCTATATATTGGAAAAGAAATGTAGAAGACACTTCCTGATAGACATTCGGTATTTCCCTCAGGGGTCTCTTTTTCGTGGTAGGAGTATGTACAGTTCCTCATGACTCACCCTGTATAATCGAAAAAACGACGTATGAATAATCCTGGGCATCTTCTAATGGGAAATACCACTAAGGGATGCAATCCGTTCGAACCTCTTTGTTGAAGTTGGAGGGAATCGAATCTATATATCTTTTTGAAATCAGCATAATCCATTCGATATTCCAAGAAGCCAGATAAAGACAACAGGAAAAAAATGGGGGAATATCACAAAAAGTAAGTTTAGAGAAAAACGCATTTCAAAGTTTGAAACCTCCTTACGTTTTGAACCGTTTTGGACGGATTCGGAAGCCGAAAGAAACTGAAATAAAACCGCTTGGATTCATTTGATTGAGTAGAATGAGCAATTAAGTTGAACAACTAGAAATGAAAATCATATTTGAATGAAAAAATCATCGAATACAAAAAAAATAATCCAAAGATTCAAGGAAAAAATGGGAAATGTCCAAATAGATTATCAAAAAAAAAAGATTTACGCGCAAATATCTGCTCAGGTACATTTCTCCATTCTTGCCTGACTACCAAATGAGCGGTAAGTTGTCAAATAGTACATCTAACATCTCAATAATTTGATCATTTTCTAAAAATTCCACGTGATATGAGTGGGAATCATAACTCGTTTATACATGAAACGGCTAAGCTATGGCATTTTTTGCCAAGCAGAGTATTCCCAGAAGCTGAAAAAATGCCAATACCTACCTCCTCTTCCTGTCCTCCCAAAGTACCCACGATGTTCCCTGAACATTGTAGGGATTCCCTTTCGTACGCTCCAAGAGATGAAAAAAGGTGGCCGTTTCTCTTTTTCTTTTCATCTTTTGTTTGCCTGAGAATTCACTTTGACCTTCTGACAGTGTGAAAAAAACCTATTGAAATCACAATGGAATCTGTATTCAAGCAAGCACTAAGGTTGGACCTTCCCCTTTCTTCACATTTTTGAAGTGGACATTCCGCGTTCTTTTCCATGTGAACGTATTTTCGAACGAGCATATCAGCTGACTATGCTGCGTTATTGCCATGGACTTCTGTTTATACTAAAATATAGTGTAAAGGCTATCAGATGGTGGTGTCAAGTCAATGTCCACTATATTGTGACATTCCCCCTTTTTCCCCTGTGGTCTTCAGATATGAAGGTGAAGCCATGACGTATCAGTAGCTATCTCTTTCTCTGATACCTTGCCATTTCGTAGTGTTGCAGTGTGATTGGTCAGCCCATGGACAATGAGTGTTGGCACTAATACGTCACACCAGTCACACCAATGAATTGACAACATTCCAAATGGCGCAGGAAGTTGGTGTTTCGAACATATTCCAATTCACGTTTTTCATCATCCTCGTGTGAATGAAAAAAGGCAAAATTATCACTGATAGTTTTTGGGAATATAGAGCTCATGATGATTTTTTTTAAGTCAGGGGTCTCCCCAATTGTGTCTATTCGATGAAAAAACAAGCATCAATTCAAATTGTTCACCTTCTCGATCATGATATAGGAATTGACTTCCGAATGTTTGTTTTGCAATCAGGTCTATCTACACATAATAATAATTTTACCTTCCTGCGGGGTTTCAGTAATTTGTGAGTCAAACGGAGGACCTGGTTTCTTCACGTCTAGCCTTTCTGGTCTTTTGAATCCTAGATTGTATTTCTTCAGTAAGGTATCTAAACTATTTCTGAACATCATTTCACTTTCTACCTCTGAAAATAAAAACATATTCATAAAACATACCGGGTGGCTACGGAAGTATTGCCTACGGAATATCTCAGTTATTGTATGAAGTAGGTTTGTGAAATTTGGAGCGTCGATATAATGACATAAGAGCTAGAATTTGAGCATATTGACATAGTAACTTCAACTTGCTTATTTCAAATGGAAACCCTATTTTTTTTTCGCTTTATTCAGTATTCAATTCCCTTTCTAATGACATATCACAAGTTGATATCTAACCAGAAACTAGATCAGAAAAAAATTATTATTGAAATTCACCGAGTTGGCCGTGGAAGCAAAATGAAAGCCAAAAATTGAAAAGTTGGCTATGGAAACCATACGTCACTTGATAACAGTTGCTACTACTGTGATATTTCATTTTCATTCGTCGGCGTTATAAAAAGCCGCCAAAAAAATATTGGAAAAATTGGGAAAAAACAATACTTTGTAGGTCCATAACTTGAATAGGAACATACAACTTTTTCTTGCCGGTACTATTCAGCATAACCATTTCTTTCTAATGATATGATAGAAAGTCATTTTCTGGCTTCCATTTTGCTTCCATGGCCTACTCGGTGAATTTCAATTATATTTTTTTTCTGATCTAGTTTCTGGTTAGATACCAACTTGTGATATGTCATTAGAAAGGGAATTGAATGCTGAATAAAGCGAAAAGATAAAAAAGTAGGGTTTCCATTAAAAATAAGAAAGTTGATGTTACTTCCGGTCAGACCGGAAGTTAACTTCGACATGTCAATATGCTCAAATTCTAGCTCTTATGTCATTATATCGACGCTTCAAATTTCACAAACCTACTTCATACAATAACTGAGATATTCCGTAGGCAATACTTCCGTAGCCAACCGGTATAAGTGGTGACTGATAGCATAGTTTTGTCATGAATGCGAATACGCGGTTTCGTATATTTTATTAGCTATACAGCCTGTGAATATAATTTTTGAATAAGTGTATTCTCCGCATACACTTAACTTTTTGACAGAGTTTTTACATTCAGAGCAATATTTGCAACCTACCTACCTTGTCTATTGTCTTCTATGGGTGCAGTCCATACAACCCCTCCCTCAGAATACACCCCGGGTCTAACTTTCCTATCATCCTCTAGCTCCCTATCGTTAAATTTCCTACCAAGAAGTAGCTGTTTTTCCGATGGGTCTTCCCCCACATCTTCAGTTTTCCTTTCTCTGAAATTCGTATCTGCTACCTCGGGATGTCCACTACCGTGCTCTGAGTTTTCCTCATCGTTTTCCTCGTAATACATTCTCGATTCAGGTAAATAATAAGCGTCTCTCATAGTGTCTTTTGATTCCCATCCTTCTCTGAAACTATCCGGGGTGTTGTAGTTCAAATTGAACGTGTCGTCTACCAGTCGCCTTGTTTCCTTCTCTAGATCCAGCTGGTTCCTCATGTCCTCCTGGTTGTCAGTATAGGTAGACAAATCATTGTCGAACCTTTCCACTAAACCTTCTAATTGTTCGGCGTTTTCAGGCTGGAGTAGATCGTGAAGTTCTTTTGGAGTCAAACGTAGCTCGTTCAAGAATTTGATCAACGGGTACATTTCTGTGATGTCGTCGTACGTGAATTGGTTGGACACTGGTGGATTCCTGTTGGAGTTTCCACTGGGAAAGTCGTTCTGCAGGAATTCAAGATCGTCTCTGGCATCTCGGCGTCTGAAGTCGATCGATGGTGGATCTGGGAAGGTATTTGGTAGGGATCTTCGGCGCATTTGTGGAATCCAGGATCTTTTGAGGACTGCATAGTCGGCGTAAGGGTCTTGTATATCCACTGGAAACAAACGAGATTCAGACTTTCAGGCAGACAGATGAGATTTGATTAGTATATTGTTTTATTGTGAGTCAGTTCAGTGAAACATGAAAAAGCATCAAGGATGTATCAAACACGTGAAAAAGCCGTCACGGGTTTGTTGCAGACATATTACACTGGCGCCGAGGCTCTTGTTAGAACACGTGAAACTTCTTTCACATCTTGACGTATGCGATGCGATTGTTCACGTTTGCGCACCAAATGTAAGTGGCTGATAGGGACTGAGTGACGCAGTAATGGCATAGATGCACTACTAATCAGCAATAATCAATCGTCATGCTGCCATACGCTTGATATACTAGTCCAGCGAAATTTTGAATCAGCAAACGAATATATATATAAGGAAAAAAATATCCTTCCTGCAAAAGGAAAGGAACTACTTTTTTTAACAATAAAACCTAACTCGGCCTGGATGAACCTTCTCCCTAAAATGTATATTTTTCGGATAATTACGAGAGAGAACGAAGGCGACTACCGAGGCAAATACTTTTTATAAACAATCTAAGCTAACACGGCCTAAATGGATCTTCTTTCTATAAACTATATTTCTCGGAAAATTACTTGGGACAAAAAATACGAAATACAATGAAAAAATTCTTCGCTTGCACTGAACCCGAGCACTTATGCATGGCAGTCGGACACTCAGCTCGCTGTGCCAAGCGCTTAATTTTCCTGTTGAAAGAAAAATGCAAGAAAGATTTCAGCAAATCAAGCGTACGGTACTCCGAACGTTGTCGTACTACCGAGCATTCGATACATGCCGCAAAATAAGGGGGCACAGTAGATCATTCAGTGTGTAGACTGTAATGAAGTGTTTCTGATCCAGCTTCATTAGTAGACCGGATTTGATTACCTTTAAAGTACCTGAAACTTATTCTTTTTGAATTTCACCTGTTTCGAAACCCAGAAACCTCATAAATCTGAATAATTTGATAATTTTTTAATTCCGGAACTCATGCCTGACAGTGAACTCAGTAATGTATCATTACAACCCAGAAGACTTCAACATTTCTCATCCCATTGCTCATGATGTAATATTTAGATGAATGTTCACCTGATCATAACATTTTTGTTATTGTATATTTTCCGAGATATTTTCGATTCAAACTCATCAAGTAGCATGAGGTAGTAGATTATTCTCCTGTTTTCCGACAGAAATTTGTTTTGGTTTCTGCAAAGTGTATTTACCTCAGGAATAGACTTGAAGAACGGTTATTAGTTAACAATAAATTAGACAACCAGAAGTTCAGGCTGAATCCAGAGTTTGTAATCAGAGCCTACATTCTCTTGGCCCCTGGTCCATCAGGTCTGATCAATACCATTGAACCCTGGTTTACTGTAGCACAGATTAACAAACCTCATAAGCACCTCCCGGCAACTCCTGTGGCTTTCTTCACTTTCAAGCAACATAATTTGTTCCTCCAAATCGAATGGATTTGTATTTCGATAATCATCAAAACACCCTAAAAGTGGAGGCCTTTATAAGAATACTCACGGTCGATAGCGTTCGAGGGCAGGATCCTCTCCCTGACCTCCTCCTGAGGCCTGTTCCTGAGCGGCGGGAAGTACACCTCATCGGCGTACGAGGCGTGAGGATCGTCCACGCTGGGCGTGTACTTGATGATGGCGACCTCCTGTGGATCGAGGTCCACCTGGCCCTCGATGGCCCTCAGCGCGCCTTCGAGATCGTTGTCGGAGAGATGGAAGCAGGAATCGGGCTCGAATGTGATGCTTGGGGATAAATAAGAGTTATTGACTTTTTCCATGAACAGGCGCTTGTCGTGAATTTTACGTTATCTGTTTTCTTTATTCAAACGGTATTTTTTCCACTTATACTTATTTATGGAACGATTTGCACGAATTTTGTTTCGAACTATATAGGGGGAAAAGGGTATCTTAGCTGAGTGGCGTTCATTTCTTTAAATCAAGGCCTACTAGATGACATTTAAAGGCTGAAAAATCCACTGGAATAGATTTGTACAAAGTTTCATGACAAAATTGCACCATTGGTAGCGGTATGAATAGATAGATAGATCGATAAATAATTTATTTAACCATGTTATGTCATATACATGTACGGCAGGTCATTTTTGCAAATACCAATAACATTAACTCTAATGTAAATAGGTACTATACAGGGTGATCCACGGTGGATGGCCTATTAGAAGTATCTGATGGAGAACGGAGAGACAGAACATTCTGAGTATTGGGATGCTTTGATAATTGAACAATCTCTATCCGTCTAAAATATTTTCATCGATACAGTGTTGCCACTTCTATCAGAAACAACTAGCAATATGTTATTTCAAATGGAACACTCTGTATTTTATTGCATTTTTAGATTCTTCCTGAAGAGCTGATTTCATGAATGTATCACACTTGGGGTCTAGCAGGAATTATCACAGAGATATAGGGTGTTCAAAATCGAGATTTTTCAATTTTAGGATTTTTTTGTGTCGAAACTATTCATTATCGATCAGAACGGCTAACATGTCCCTATCTTGACTTTTGATTCACTATCTACTGACATTTAATGCGGATTTAAAAAAAATGTATTCTGGATTTTCCAGCCTCTGAATCTAGAAGGTCTTGGTTTGTCGAAAATATGGACACTGCTTACTTCCAATATACACCTTTTTCCTCGACATTTTCCCATCTACATTTGAGAAAAGTCGTGAAAATCGCTCCATGAATGAAAAATTAATGAGGGTAATCTGCTTTCAAAGGAGTCACCCTGTATGTTAAAAAAATTGCTGTGTGGGTATGAAAAAGGATATAATTATATTACAGTACTTTCTTCCAGCGTGCGCACTGTGAAGTTTCTCTTGAACAGGCGCTTGTTTTTATCAAGTTTTCTCGAAGGTTATGCTCATGGGATAATCACGGTTTTTGGTTATTTTGAGGAAGCTTGAACCATCTTAGTCTTATTAACGTGACTCGAAATCTAAAATATTTACACTTAAGTCATCAGAATGTAATCCATTAGAATAGTATTGAGTAGGAAACGTATTCGAACATAACAGTTATATTCATCGAAAACGTAATTCGTCGCAGCAGTGAAATTTTGGATTCTTATTTTTTCAAAACAGTGCTCCATAGGAACTCTAATTCTTCGAGAAATTAATTTTTCGGAACCGTATTTCATAGTGACAGTAATTTTTCAGAACCGTATTCCACCGGAAAGGTATTCTATCAGAACCCTATTTCATCAAAACTGCTTTCTATTGGAACTGTAGTCCATCGGAATATTAATTAATAGGAACCGTATTTCATAGCGACAATAATTCATCAGAACCGTTATCTTATCGGTAGTATTTCGTAGCGACAAAATATTGAAATTTTACGGAAAACTTCATTACAATGTCTATTCTATGCTGGTGTTCTGTGATTCTCTGTGTTTACGATAGAGTACCGTAATAATATTCTGCTACAATACGGTTCCCATGAATTGCGATTCCTTCGAAATACACTTCTGATGAATTATGAGTAAGTCTTCTGATTCGTCACTACACATATTATATTGAAATGATACTAATATTTCGTTCTGTAAATACGAGTAAAGAAAATCGCAAAAATCTAGGGAAATATGAGTTGTTATCATTTTTCTAATTGTGAGAATTGAAAAATAACTAACTGATGACTTTCAAATTGTTTATTCGGCTTTCAGACGTTACTTTCATAGGTAACCGAGTAGGCCACACAACTTTCAATGATTTTGTCGAAAAAAACAACAGTTTTCTTGATAAACCGCAGCCCACTCATTACAAAGACTGAAACACATGATTTACCTTAGTCCCTATAATGGCTGGAACATAATATCTGACACAATGAGAGTGAAGTTAGCCACATCCACAAAATACACCGAGGAAAATTTATCGCCGAAAATGTGTTCAACAATTTCACCCGATTTCAGATGGAACTTAAACGCATTTCATAGAACGACTGAAAGGGGGTGAGAGGCTGAGTCAAATTTGATAGGAAGGTGGTGAATCGATAGTTTGTCAAGTCGTCTAAAGGGGAAGAAAAGAGGTTGAAAAAAAAACTCATCATCTCAGTTAATACTCGTTGTACATGAATTTCGAAGACGGTAATCGAATCTACTCATCGGATTTGATTCCAGCCCGCATTCCAGTGCTCCAGGATCTTTGATACTCACTCATTTTTTACAGCATACAGCATCGTCTGAAGACGGCATTGGGTGTAACCGTGGCTCCATCTGTAACCGAGTGCGAACAATCGACGAAGCTCGGCGCTAAGCTCATGCAAACTCTGCCGCTCCAAATCGAACCTGTTGATTGTGAAAATGTCGGGTAAGTGTTCGATTATCACTACACCTTTATCAATTTCAGTTCATAAATGGTGAATTGTATTTCCAAATTGTCATTTTGGATTACAAAAAGCATAATTTGCATTACAAATTAGTCAATTTAATTTTGAAAAGGAAAAATGTGATTCAAAAGTATCAATTCAATTTCAAAATGCGTCAATTGTATTTCAAATTGGTCATTTTATTTAAAAAAATGACATTTCAAGTTCCGAAGTAATCATTTGTATTTCAAAAAATATCTAATGTGTTTCTTATTGCATAATTTGTGTTTCAAAACTGAAAAAGCACAAGCAAAGGTTAGATTGGCGTAAGGTGATATTTTCATTCATGTTTTTCGTTCACTGGGCCAGAACCGGTAATCGGTATAGCAATTATAGCACTGCCAAGAATGTTATAACATCCTCGGCCAACAAAAGGCTCGAGTATTGGCGTACTCTACCGGCCTAGCCCATTCCAACGCTTTCATTGCTTGTACAAGGAATAAACAGGACTCTGACAAACTACTAGAACACATCTCAGAGTTAAAGTAGGTTTGCCGAAGGTTTGCTCACTGGCTACTGCAAACTTAAACACCACATGCACGAAATCGGACTTGCACAAATGTCTCGATTTGCTGCCACGATCAGTACTTGCGTTACGTTACGTTATTGAATCTATAATCAGGGGTTATACGTACCTGTATAAATCATCCTCGTCTACATCGCCCATGGGTCTCAGACACCTTCCGAATGCCATGTCTGCGAAAAATCACAAAGAAATTGTACCTAAAAAGTCGTAGAAATTTTATTTACTCAGTCCTACATCCAAAACGACACAAATCCCTGCTCGAAAGATTTGATAGTGTTTGTTGGTGTCATAAATATTCATCTACAAATCTAAGACTTGACTTTGGTCGGTATGTTCCATCAACGGCAGTAAATATTATATAGGTATACAGTATAGTGAAGTACTGAATTAATTCAGTAAGCCAAACTATAAATTTCAGAGGAATCTCCTGCAGCAGGTCAATTTTTATTTTCAATTTGCGACATTTATAAGGGAACATTGAATATACAGGTTGATCTAGTGAACTAGTGGACGAATTCGTTAACACTTAAACCTTTCAGCCCCCCTTTTTTTTTAATAAACTGAGCTAGGATTGTGGATTTTGAGTTAGTTTTTGGTCATTCATGTCCCACTGGTAGAAAATGTGAAAAGAATTCCAAGTATTGTCGAATATTTATTCAATATTATAATTTCGCAGTTCTATTTATGATATGGCGAAGTGGTGCCCGCGAGAGTCTCGTTTCCGAGAGTCTCGCATGGTATCGTCTCGTTTTCGAGACAAGACTCGAGACGAGACTCGGACAAGACGAGACAAGACTTTTATTGGTCTCGTCTCGAGTCTCGTGCAAGACTTCTCGTGTCTCGTGCGAGAGTCTCGCAGGTAATTATTTCTGCCTGTCGACTCCAGACTTGAGAATTTCATTCGTTATACTATTTAGACTATTTAGCACAGATAGATAGAATATTTCATTCATAAATACTGTGAAAATACAATCCATGATTGTTGTAAAACGCGACGTAATGCGTGAAACGAAAATGGACTATTCTCTCTCTTACGGCGGCGGAATATAAAGGCAATTCTGCAATAATGACAGATCGTAAATTGAATGACTACCTGAAAATCTATGAAAAGTCATTATGTGCTAAATAATATAAGATAAAGAATAACTTTATATCTTAGCGACTGGGTGAAAAACAAAAACATTTGCGATCGTGAAGGCTGATCTCACTGATAAAGGTTTTTTTCTTATTTTTATAACTTTCGTATATATAATGCTATGTTTTTTTTTCTTGTTTAGATGTATGATGTAAATATGTAACTATTAGGTATTCACTTTTCAATAAATAATGATATTTTTGTTGTAATTTTCTCTTCCTACTTCTACATTATACCTAAATATAGGTAAAAGTAAATATCCCGTACTAGACTGGAACAAGATTATGCATGACGAAATTGCGATACATTTGCGAGACTCTCGTACGAGACGCGAGACAAGACGTGACTCGAGGCTGCGAGACGAGACTCGAGACAAGACTTCATATTTCATCGGCGAGACGAGACGAAACTTTATGAACGTCTCGTCTCGTTGGTCTCGTGTGAATCACTAATATGGCGTGAAACAGTGTCTGCAAAGTGGTACCTACTTGAAACATTCTGCACATATGAACTATCAAACTATTATAAATGCATAAGAATAATCACCTACCTACCAACCCAAAAACTCGATGAAAATGAAGAGAAACAGATATAAAATAATCAGTACAATCCGCGAGGAGACGCCGTCTTGAGAATTCTGTTTCATTTTGATGCTTTTCCACTAAAGCAAACACTCAGTGAAATAGGAACATATTCATACCAGTAAATATTTATAAACTTACAGTGGGGCATGAAAAACCCCGATGGGGCTGAAAGGGTTAAAGGAATAATTTTTGGAATTAACGTTCAGAGCCGTGGAATTTCACGTTCATTCAGACACTCTTTCAAATTCGAATAATACGCATATATAGAGAATAATTCTTGTAGGAGAAATCACGCCATCGGTATTTTTTCAATGGCAATTCCATTTCTTGATAGCACTGTATATATTCAATACAAATATTTTAATGACATATTCCTGGGGTCAAAATAAGACTTTTTTTCCTATAAACATGTGTCCTAAAATCCACCCTCTCCAAGCTACAGACATCGCAAGATGCGCAAAAAAAATCTTAAATTTTGAATTGTGGCTACAATTATGCATCAAATATTTTGAAAATTCACAGGTAATAGGGGAAACAAAGTGAAAAGTCATAGCCCTCTAGGTATTTTTGTTTGTTACTTCAATACACCCCTTTCATTCACTAGCGATTATCTCTAAAACGGTTAGCTAATTCAAGAAAATGCAAGGGACTGAGATGTATGATTTTTTAGTGGCCAATTCAACGATGATGTTTGAATTCAAATTTTTTTGGAGGAAATAGAAAATGTTTGCCATCAAATCTGTATGCAACCCTCATTCACCCCTTACCTTATTTTTGAATCAAGAAATGAATAGATCGTCTAAAAATACAAGTGCCTGTGAATTTTCAAAATATTTGATGCATAATTGTAGCCACAATTCAAAATTTAAGATTTTTTCGCGCATCTTGCGATGTCTGTAGCTTGGAGGGGGTGGATTTTAGGACACATGTTTATAGGAAAAAAAAGTCTTATTTTGACCCCAGGAATATGTCATTAAAATATTTGTATTGAATTATGTAACACCCTGTATAGTTTTGCATTTAGCCTTCCATGAAGATTCTAAAAACTCAATATTATGATGTTCCATTTGGAACAACTGTAGCGGACTTCATAACCCAAACGTGGATCACCCTGTATATCTAATTTTCCCTTAGAAATTTGACAAATCGAACATTGAGACCGATCTTGTTCAGGAAATTCCTCTGAAATGGATAGTTTGGCTAAAAATTAATGTATTCATTACTTTACGAAAGCACTCAATTCAACATACGCACTGTATAGAAACCCATTGTTCGATATATTACTGAATTATGGATGGAGATCCAAAAAATTGAACAACATATAGGGTGTTCCATTTGAAAAAATTAACACACACGTCTTTTGAAATTGAAAACAAAAATCGACCTGTTCCAGGAGATCTCTCAGAAACAGATAATTTGGATTGAAATGAATTTATTCAGTATTTTTCTTACATCATTTATTCAACTCACCATCATAGCACCATTCCTGGTCCAAACATAGCTTCTCACCAAACAAACAACCTGAAAAAATATAACTTCAGTGAATCTAAATTCAACCCCCTGTATATCCTCCTCAAAGTAGCGGGATAGAGAGAACAAGAAAGACGGAGAAAGAGTATGTTTATTGAACTTTTCATCTTGAAATCCGAGGTAAAATCTGGGTTATCCCTCGTATCTATAAATCAATTTTGTTGGTTCAAAATAGGACGTGAATCTCAATAATGACTCTTTCAGCACAATAAAAAAGACAGCTTCTATTTCTTTCCAAAAATGATTCTCTTATTGTCTCGAGAGCTGTGTTCGAGGAAGCAGTTTCGAACATTTGTTTGCACTTTGCACTGATAACAACTCACTTCCAGCTCATTTTCAACCATCAAGAATAGTACATTATATACCGCGGGACTGAAGTAGTACATTTAATCCTGAAGGTAAAGTTTATGGCCCGACCGCAGGGAGGGCCATAATTTACCTGAAGGATTAAATGTACTTCAGTCGCAAGGTATATACGATACTTTTCGTACTTCTGGTATGATTTTATTAATTATTTCAATAATTTCAATCAGTTTTTTCTCTCTTCAACTCATTTAATAAACTGTCTTTAAAATAAGTTACCATAGTAACATTGCGTTGTGACAGTTATAATTTAGAAACATTGTCATTACTAGTGTCATTGTAAAGAAACATTGTTATTGATAATTATTGGTATCATGAGTGAAGAAGGTGTATCTGATATTGATAAAAGAGCAGCCGAAGTAGGTGAAGAATTGTTACCACCGAAATCTAGAAAACTATACGAGCAGCAGTACGATGCTTTTAAAAAGTGGTGCCGCTTAAAAAATGTGAGACAACCTACTGAAAATGCGCTGTTAGTCTACTTCGATGATAAATCAAAAGCGGTTTGTGCCTCAACTCTCTGGGCACATTACTCAATGCTGAAATCGGTTATTAACATTAGAGAAGATATTGATATAAGTAAATTTCCAAAATTATTAGCTTTTTTGAAGAGAAGAAATGAGGGATTTAAGCCAAAGAAGTCAAGAATTCTCACGTCTGAGCAGGTAGATCAGTTCTTACGGGAGGCTCCGGATGATAAATATTTAATGCTTAAGGTAAATTTGGAAATTTGTTTATATTCAGAAATTTTAAGAAATCAATTTTTTTGTAGGTTGCACTTATTTTGGGCGTTGCGGGAGCTTGTCGTGGAAAAGAGTTGGTTGATTTAGAAATCGACGATGTGAGAGATTTGGGCGATTCCTTCCTAATTGCGATTAGAAACACCAAAAATAAAATTGACCGAAATTTTGTGATCAAAAATTCAGAAAACAGTGCCATCAGTTTTGTGGCGATATTTCGGAAATATTTGGTATTGCGAAAGACAGGGACAACTCATTCAAAATTTTTTGTTCAATACATCAACAAAGAATGTACTACGCGAGTAGTAGGAAAAAACATGTTTGGTACATTTCCACGGCAAATAGCAGCTTTCTTGAAATTAGAAAATGCGACGTCTTATACGGGACATTGTTTTAGACGCACATCTGCGTCTTTGTTAGCTGATTCGGGAGCAACAATAGACGTGCTGAAGAGACATGGAGGATGGAAATCCTCCAACGTGGCCGAGGGATATATTGAATCGTCTATTAAAAATAAACAAAAAATTTCAGATAAAATATTTGGTCAAGTCGCCGATTCGTCCACTATAGTTATGCCACAGTCCTCATTCTCGCTTCCTGTTTCCGCAGGATCTTCGAAACAAACACCAGTTCAATATGAAAAGGACCTATCTGTTACTCGTCAGTTACCTGCTGCATTAACCCAGGAAAGACTGGTCAATATGACGAACTGTCACAATATTAATTTGAATATTAACGTTAATTACCATTCTAATTAATTATATTTTTCAATAAAATATCCCCTAAATTCGTTTGTTTGTGATTTAATCGTTCCGGGAGTTTCGTCAATATTTAATCCCGGAGGGATTAAATGTGACACTTTAGTACCTGTCACAAGGGAGTGAAGTTGTCACTTTAGGCCCGGAAGTACGAAAAACATGCTTTGGAAGTAACGGCAGGAGTTGCCTTGGAAACAAGTCAACGAGAAATTCATTCAATGATAAATTGAATCAGAGGAACGTTCTTTCATATACAGGGTGTCCCATAAATAATGGATCAAAAGAAGTGGGGTGGTAGGGGGGATCATTTGTAATCAAACTAACAGTATATCATCTGAGTCGATCCATCTTGCAGTGGAGTGAAGATAATGGGGCAGGAAGAAAATCTTACAGTCAACTCCACCAAAACTATACTTTATTAAAATTAGAAATTGGGGCATGTTTCGAGGCTTCAAAGCTTCATCATCAGCAATATTGTTACAGGAAGTACTACAATAAGAAAGACAAAAACCTCGTCAGGCAGAGTATTCAAATAAATAAATTTAAAGAATCTGTTCTGGAGAAAATCCACATGTTGAAAAACAAAAAAATTATGGTTTACATATCATTACAAATTGAAATGTGAAACATTTAACAAAACAGGAACCGCAATTAACTGCCAACCATAATTTTCTTTGCTTTTCAACATGTAAATTTTCCCCAGAACAGGTGTGGATTCTTCTAACTTTATTCATTTGAATACTCTGCCTGACGAGGTTTTTGTCTTTCTTATTGTAGTACTTCCTGTGAAAATATTGCTGATGATGAAGCTTTGAAGCTTCGAAACATGTCTCAATTTCCAATTTAAATAAAGTATAGTTTCGGTGGAGTTGACTGTAAGATTTTCTTCCTGCCCTAACGGTATATGTTGTTATCAAATTGTTGATGATTCGAAAGTTATTAAATTTTTCTGAAAAATGCGACTTGTGAATTTCTAACTCTCCAAATAAAAAAAACTACATGCTGTTACATTTACATGTCTCCTGTGTCACTCGGAATAGGAATCGTTGAGTGAGTTCCAACATGGAGCAATATTTTAGCCCACCTTCAGAAACAGTGCTAAAAACGTAATAATGCTGATCAAGTTATTTCCTCATCAATCTCCTTTTGTATAGACAGCAAATCTTTGAAAATTACTTCTCCTGTGACCTATGACCTTTAAATTGAGTCGTTCTTCCAGGAAACTGATTAAGGTAGCAGTCAATTAAGATCTATTTTGAACGTCTGAAGAAGTGGGTAGATGCATAGCCTGAACACGAGAAAACATATACATACTGTGTGGCCTAGTATAATTAGAGATATGCAAGGAAAATCTCGTACTGTTGGTTGTGAAGGTTATATCTTTTGTTATCTGAAGAATCTCCATATGAATGCAACGGTACCAGTTGTACATCAAACTCGTTACAGTATCTTCATTTTTGATAAGATACCATGCACATATTATATATGTATATTCAGGCTTATTATATGCGATTTTTGGTTGAGGAGGAGTCAATCCAGTGAATCTGATGCATTGCACTACAAAATACGTCTATGCATTTTTTATCACGAATCGATATAGGCATATAGGAGTACTGTCACGAACTATATTTCCGGCAAATCCATGGTTACAGTAGTAGTAGTAGTAGTAGTAGTAGTAGTAGTACTAATATGGGTTTTTTCCTGTAAATTGAAATACACGATCATTTCTATGAATTCAGACCAACCCTGAAGAGCAAGAGACGTGATGATTGAAATCCAATGTTTGGATTCCATCTTCTCTGTGTCGAGGTAAACAGTTTCTGGTATAGAATATACAGGGTTTCAAAGTTTAGACATCCTCATTCATGTCAACTCATCTATCAAAGTTTTCGAGATATGTTCATTTTTCTGAAAATAATTACCGCCATCGAGTTATTCAATAAAAACCAAGAAATCAGTGATACATTTTCTTCGTGTATACGGTTGTGTTATCTAAGCCGCTATCAAAGCTTTCGCATCTGAACAGTATGTGGCATAGATGCCTGAAGGATCAAAAGATATCTTGGCAAACTGAGGCATTTTTAGATATTCATTAAATAATGTTTTGAAGGTTTAGGAAATGCCTGAATTACTCATCCATTTGAGAGATGAAGAAGTGTAATCTCTCAAATTCAGGCATTGTATTTACTGTGCTACAAAAGAGAACTATCACTGTTTTTTTGAAATTGACGCTGAGTAACATGGAATTGAACCAATTTATTACATTATTGAAATCATATTCCGCTATAGTTTTCAACTCTTTCCAAGAGGATTTTTTGTAGAAGATAACCGTATCGTCAGCAAAGCTGACAATTTCACCTTGAATCTCGAGACTAAACAATTAATTAAGGTATATGTTGAAGAGAAGTGGACCTAGTACTGTACCTTGAGGTACTCCATATTCTACTATGTATTCACTACTCAATGAATCTCAAATTCTCACCGACTGTTTCCTGTTCGACAAATAGCTTGATAGTAATTCAAATGCTTTACCTTTAGAACAGAAGATGCCCTTCCTAACATCAATGTTGGTTCATTTGTACATATAGGGTAAGTTAAGTTTTTCTTTGATTGTTATTCATTTCCAAGAATAAATGTGTATATGTGTTGTTTGAATACCGTTTTGAGTATTATTTATTATCACTTTTAAAGCTCATTCTCTAATGGATCTAGAACACAACTTAGGGGTTTTTGAGGGTTTTGTATGGAAATCTCGCCGTTTGTGAAGTTAACTAACCTCGTAACTAACTGACCAACTTACCGACATTTCCTTCAGCCTTGATTCCCGGAGGTATTGTTGCTGCCAAGAATAGCACTGCAATCCTCAGCGATACGCCAGGCCACAGCATGGCCTAGAAATAATAAATACTAATAAATAGGATTTTCTTACGACGGCGTATTAGCGCCACAATAACCTATTAATTTTTTATCAGAATCTCAAAATTTTGAGATTTTTTCTCGAATTTGTTACCTACATGATAACAACATTGTGTATGTTTGCATTCAGTTATAAAGTGGTTGTGCTTTGCGAAAGTTCCTCACCTCACCTAGTAGACCTATTTATGTGTTAAATGGAGAACACTAATATATACCAATGAACTAATAAAGAGATATTTCTTCCTTGGTTTGAATTACCATGAAATATTACAATGTTTGCAGTTAGTACATAACAACGACATCAGCAGAAGAACATTACAAAGACGATTGAAATCCTTGGGATTGTATAGAAGGAAATTTTATACGAATGATCATGAGTTTCTTTCCTCTCTCAATAAAGAAATTGACGTTTCTGGACAATTGCATCCATCACTTTCATCAGCTTTTGCTGTGAATATCTTATGGATATCCATAAGATACACTACACTGTTTTACCACTAACCAAACCGATTTTTTAACGCCTCGACACGTGTTTCGCTAACTATGTTAGCATCTTCAGGAGAAGATTACCAGTTTTAATCTTCTCCTGAAGATGCTAACATAGTTAGCGAAACACGTGTCGAGGCGTTAAAAAATCGGTTTGGTTAGTGGTAAAACAGTGAAGTGTATTATCGTGCCAAAGGTTCCAGTCTTCGATATATCCATAAGATATCTACTGAAGGATATCCATTTCAAATCCTTCAATGGATATCTCATGGATGTCCATTTCAAATCCAGTAGGAAAACGAAGAATCAGTTCTATTTCCAAAAGGTTCAATCCATGTTCGGACATGCACAAAAGAGAGAAATTGACACTATGAAGAACAATCTTGCGGATTGAACTCATTCGTGATTGCTGTGAATATCTCATGGATACCCATAAGATATCCATTTCAAATCCTTCGATGGATATCTCATGGATGTCCATTTCAAATCCAGTAGGAAAACGAAGAATCAGATCTAGGACTGCTCTCGTTTTCTTTGTTGTTTCAATTTATATAGTGCACCTATATCATGCACTTCACACTTCTGATATCTACCTACTTTCAACTCTATAATTGACAATGCAGTATTGTAACTGAATACACGCATTCATAATGTGGATTATTTTGAGAAAAAATCTCAAAATTTTGAGAAAAAATCTCAAAATTTTGAGAAAAAATCTCAAAATTTTGAGAAAAAATCTCAATATTTTGAGAAAAAATCTCAAAATTTTGAGAAAAAACCTCAAAATTTTGAGAAAAAATCTCAAAATTTTGAGATTCTGATAAAAAAATTAATAGCTTATTGTGGCGCTAATACGCCGTCGTATTTTCTTGAAACAAAAATCAACCCACATTATAAGTCATATGATACTGTGATTGAAGTATCTAACATGCCCGTATTGAACGTGTTATGCTCAATGAATGGGGAAGTTTCCTACATTGAGGTTCTCATCTCCCTGTGAAGTTTGTAAAAAATCAGTATACAGGGTGAGTCATAACTATTGGGACATGGGCTAAGGGCGGATTGTTTGGACCAAAATATGGCGATAGGACTAAATATGCCACTATAGAATATTGCTGTGGAAAAAGATACAGGGCGTTGAAGTTGAATTTTTATTTTCGTTTTTTGCCAATAATTTCACTGAATATTCATCAATTCTTATCAAAATTGGCACAGAGGCATAATTTCATACAGGGAATATTATTCTATGAACTATTCTACTTTTTGATACAGGGGACGCCACGTGAATGATTCTTGATTTTGATTGAAAAATATGACCGAAACATCATTTCTACGTAATATTGGTACTCATGTTTGAACACGATCTTTTCATCCGTTTTCGAGAAAAACGCTATTGAACAGTTCAGAGTCTCAGAAGTTAATTACAAATATTATTTTATTCATGAAGAGTGTGCTTTGAACTGTCAGATAATGTTGCTGGTAATGGCATTTCTTGTCAGAGAATGAATTTTGGTGCGAGTTTATAGTCAAAATTTTTCTGATCGAAATGCCTCGTCACAATCATTTTATGAATGGATAAATGCGGGATGCAACCAGAAGGTATGAATTGTAATATATCTAATATCTAGACAGAAAGCAACTAAATCACAAAACTTCTTCAAATATATTCTATATACAGTGAAAAAATTATTAGCATAAAACCGAAAAAATCAACTTTAACGCCCTGTATCTCTTTCCACAGCAATATTTTATTAAGGCATGTTTGGTCCAATCGCCATATTTTGGTCCTAACAATCCGCCCTTAGCCTATGTCCCAATAGTTATGACTCACCCTGTATACGTATTTTTTCTTTTTTCAAGATCAAATTTCACTTCATAAAAAAATGAATAAGAAAGGAACTTGGCTCCTCCACCATTCCTATGACGTACCTTCTGAAAATCCACATTCACACAGAGTTAAAATACGATTCCCTGTGCCAGAACGACGTTGCCGACATCATCTTTATGCCTAGATTTCCGGAAATTGTTCTTTGAATGCATAATAACTATATCATACCAGCAATGGAATATAATATGTTCTTCAATCCTACTTTGTCAAGTATTATGAATAAATCCCATAAATATCTCATTGGATGAATAAAGTTGATTACAAATAAATATAAATCATGATATTTTGCGATAGTATCTATAATTTTTCACTACCGTTATATTAGTTATATTACAATATGTTATTCATAACTTGTCAGTCATTTTGTTGCTAATGGATTCGTCCCTTAATAAAACGGATCTATCTTCTAGGAAAGTTGCAGATTATATCTTGCAACAGTGCCAAATACTTCGAGTCCGTCCACACCACTCAAAATACTGACAGGCACAACAAGAGGAAGGAGCTATGGGTATCGGCTTCATTCTGTTCTGACCGATGACAGTAAATTAGGAAGGATAGTATATCATTGAATGTAGCTGATAGTGACTCATTGATTCAATGATAAATTTGGTTAGGATCGAACTCTATTCGAGATATTTCAATGCATAAATAACAAAACATAACCTGTCAGAATGAAGCCAACTACCCTCTGCATTCCTGCTCCGAGTGCATTTGTGGTTATGTATGTTTTTGTTTACCAGTTTTACTTCTATTTTTTTCATTCGTTAGCTAGCCGTTAGCTATTTTCAGACTAGATTCAGAGTTTGCCGCCCCAAAAATTTGAAATTGCTTTAATTTTTTAAGTGAAAACGACTTTATCGGTCGCCATTCTGTACAGCGTGGACATAAAACTGGAGAGTTCCGAACTTATTTCATGAAAATTCATCTGAAGGAAATTTCCCCATTGGTATAGGTATTGGTAGATATGGATGGTGACAGATGCGCTGCGACCTGATTAGATCGTAGTTGATTAGATCTATTGTACCCCATCTTCTTCTTCCTCTATCTCAAGGTTTTCTTGTCTATAACAGTGTCAATTGTTTTGTCAGAAATTTGAAGATTCTGAGGGGATCTGTTCGTGGTATTTCTGCCACGATCAGCTGATATCCTCACAGTATATTCGATATTTTGTGATGTACCTACAGCATCACACTTCAGCAAGATGTGGTAGGGTATTTCTAAATGTTTCCCGCAAAATCTGCAGGTGCTGTCCTCTAAGCCTAGCTTCCTTAGATGTTCGTGTCTACAATGCCTCGTTAGAAATCCCGTTATTGGCTTTAGTTTAATTTTGCTGAGGTTAATCAGTACCTTCGACCGTTCTCGATTGAAATTTCTGAGATCTTCGACCTGCCGCAGTTCTGAAAGTATTCTCCAGTGTGTTACGCTCATCAGTCTCACTGCTTCTTCAGATTTATGAAGTTTTTAGTGGAAATAAGATTTATTCTCAAGGCCATAGAATGGTTCCGGTCCAATAAGTCGCGTTGATGCTTCTTTCCGTGCCATAAGAGGATTACCTTATTAATGCTGCCTAGATTATTGATAGGCATTCCCAAACCTTACGTTTTGATGGCTTCTTGGCTGTCGGGGAGGAACGATTACCTTTTTCCGGAATCTTCCATCGGGGTTTAACTGAATGCACCTTCCTAAGGCGCGAATTTTCACTTGAAAAACCCTGGAGAACTATATTGGGTCGGAATATTTAGTGCACGGCACAAACACCAAACACCCCTGCTCCAGTTTTCTCGGGTGTTTTAGACCTTTCCGTATATCCTATGGTATTCTTTCCCAGTGCTCGGATGGATTCTGTGTGTACTTCCAGTGTGCAGTGAATCCATCACGTTATGTGTTGGTACCGGCCTTTCTAACCTGAAATGTGCTCCCCAAGCAGTTCTCCTCACCATGATGTGGAGGGGCGTGGAGTCCAGAATGACGTCTTGTTGGAGTCGATCATATTGCTCCTGTTATACAAAGACATGCTAGTCTCTGTACCTTCTATAACATTTTTCTTTTTGCGGCGAATTCGGTTCTAATGGGTCTCACTATCATGATGTAGAGTCAACGCAGTATTAATGGGTTGCAACCCCATGTATTTCCTGCAATATTCCTGCACACCATCAGTGGTGATTTCGCCTTGATGGCAATATTTTTTACGTGTCGATTCCAGGGAAGTTTTGCCTCTAGGATGAGACCCAGATACTTCACCTCTTGCTGCCATTGTTAGTCTACTCTGTCGAGACGAACAGTCCTTAAGTTTTGCCTCTAGGATGAGACCCAGATACTTCACCTCTTGCTGCCATTGTTAGTCTACTCTGTCGAGACGAACAGTCCTTAAGTGCTGTTGTTTTGTTCTTCTGGTAAAAGGTATCACTGTGGTTTTTGATGAGTTAATTCTCAACGCCACTAATAGGCACCACTTTCTCAATGAAACTTCCACAAGATTATCCATCGGAATCCTGTTAGACTAATCAATTCGTATATTCAAACTCATGAAATTGTTGTCCCGATTCTGAAGTCATTCGGATTGACCAAGGTATTCACAACACATTTCGCTAGCGAAAAGAATACCTTTAGAAAATGAATTTAGATTGAAATTAACCTTTAAATATTTTCATTGATTGATTGACTCTCGGATTGACTCATCAAAAGTTCTCATTCTACTGATAAAGTTCCTCCATACTTCCGACTAAGAAATGCTTTATATCGTTATTGCCCTTCAAGTAGAAGCATTTCTCAAGTGCATTGAAAATATTCACATTTCCTCAGCAACTTTATTGATCTGTTCAATACACTATGACGTAAGACTGTTGAAAGACTTTTTCAGGGTCACTATCACTATCACTGTTTCTTACGTAGAGGTGGCATCACCGCCCATATGCGACATGTTCATTGAATCTGCCTGTACTACTATGTCCATGTATGTACCTACAATATTTGGGGAGTCGTGCATCGTGAAACTGTGATCCTAATTCTATTTTTCTTCCATATTTTCATCCATTCCATTCTCTCTCTTTCGCTTGGCTTCACATAGCAGACATTTTTGTAGACGAACAATATAATCTCTTCCATAAAATCCTATTACATAATGAAAATGATATGGATCCTCATTAAAACTAATCGACTGGTATGTCACATAAAAAGATTAAAAAACTTGGAGCCCTTGCATTTAATATCTTCAAGCTTCATTTCTTCCTGTAGCCATTCATTCCATCTTCTGCCTCTTTCCAGTCTACAATATTTTGCATTTACTCTACCCACACCACGGATAATTTATCTATTTTTCGTTCATTTGACTATTTCACTAACCCATTATCTATCTAATATTACCTATCGATCCATGATTAATCCTCAAACCATTGATGTCAGATGTTCTTTCGTCAAAATCACTAATGATCAGTAATGATCCTGGTAGTGCTTTCCTACTCCTTCTTTGGATTGAAATATCTTATCGCACCTCAACCCAATCTATACAAGATTAGTTCAACTTCTTTCACGACATCTATAAGCCTCACTTTCTTCCACTTTTTATCTCATCTTACTTCGTATTTTCTCACTTTAACCTCTGTTCTCCTTGTATTTTATGGCTTGTTCTCCATTGACAGATGATCATAAAATCATAAATCTTCAAGTACGTGCTGCTAAAAGTTTTATACTGCATCATTGCTTCTGATGGTACCTACTCTTAGATTATCTGGATACAGCTTTGTTTCTTTCATACTCCACTAGTGGAAGAAATATCTTATTTCACCTAGATGTACTTGATGATAACCTCTTCCATACCTTGTGCCCGACAGGTACATTTTCTCAAGTTTTTTTACATGTTATTGGGAAGTTCAAAGAACCACATTATGTTCAGACCAGTAGTGCCTGGACAATTTTTATTGTATTCAAAGATAGGTGAAGAATCTTCTGATTCATGAATATTTGGTTAAGGTTTATATGAACTTCAATCTCAAAATCATCTTTCCCTCAATCTGATTTGTTTTTATTCATTGATTCCAAAAAATGTCTATATAGTTTTCAAATACTACTATCGATATAGTTGTGGTTTCAATCACAGATTTAGGGAATGAAGGGATGTTTAAATCACGTACATCTTCCTAATTAAAATAATTCTGAATATCTCAGAGTGGAATAACTTACCAGCTATTGCAATAGCACACTCGGTGTCTTGATTTACCACAAAATACAAACAATCGAACTCGTGTCCACAAGGTCTGAGGATTCTGGAAGGTTTTCCCTGATAAGTTTAGTGTAACCGCGGAAATATTACAGCTCTATTATCGTGTTTACTATAACAGATAGCAGAGACAGGTGTAAACATCAAGCAACAAGCTCATGAGCTGAAAATCAATACCTCCATTCGGCATATCAGAATAGATAGAAGTGGAAGACAGTCCCAAAATACCCATACTGAACAAATACCAGTTGAGTGTCCTAATTTTTCACCCACGTAAGCACAGATTACAGATCAACCCTCTTTGATTAGTTCGGCTGGTTGTCTACATAACTAGGCTTCAATATGGCTGAGTTGGTTCCCATGGTGTTGAGGCAGATGTTTTGATGCAGTGTTGTAATCGTCGTGTTCACATGCATGGATATGAATAAGATAGGTCCCAAAACGTTTGTGCTTGCAGACCGGTCTCAAATAAGATGAAGGTGACTTTTTAACAGGTGGGTGGGTGTACTTCGACTCGATTCTGTTTTCTTTTCGGTAGCTGGGATTATGAAAAATTGACTTACCAGCTATTGGCGGGAAACTTTCACAGCATTTCTCTTCGCATGTAAGCGCTACGGAACAAATGGGAATATTTTTCGATGGAAATCTTGGTGGGACGTGACCGTCCAGGGCCGTCTAAGATTTTCACTAGCTCGTCGCAGCTTTGAGAGGACTGGAAAATGGCGCCGGCGCTTTTGAAGTTTGCGGAGGCGTAACGTAGGCAGAAAAATCGATTAGTTCAAGGGATAGGGCGGTTTTTTCATCGCGGCCCTTGATGTCGCCGGGAGGTCAGGAATTCATAATGGCGTTCTGAATATCTCGATGACCCGTCTGGTCAACTGACATTGACCATTATATTCAATTGTTTCCTGAGCTCCTATTTTCATAGGGTCTTGAATAATTTTTCTAATTTTTTTATCGAAAAAAAAAGAGGAGTTGAATGCCGCAATGATCTTTTTCCACAGCTCCTATCAAAAGTTTCACAGGGTGATCCCTGAATCTGCGATTCTTAAATTTCTGGAGGTTATATGCCTCGGGAAACACCTCCCTTGGCAATGTGTTCCAGAGCCTCGCTGTTCGTTGGATACACGAGTCTTTGGAAAGAGATGTTCTGCAGGTCTCCAAAGTGATCACGAAGGGGTGCGAAGCCTCAACTCGACGGGTTAATATCGCTGAGACTGCCAATGGAGAAACAATTATTGATATTTCAGAAGAGCATCGTCCATGAAAATATCTATAAAATAAAGCCAGATCGCCAACTGTTCCAGAGAAGTGAGTGAGTTTGTCAACGAGGCATCACCCACGAGACAAATTGCCTTTTTTTGGACAGAATCCAACAGTTTCAGGGTATGTTTGGGTGCTGCACTCCAAATATGGAAACAGTATTCCAGGACAGGTCGGATCTGTGCCTTATAGATCATAAGCAGCTGACTGGGAAGTGAAATAGTTCCTGGCCCGAAACAGAAAACCACGTTCTTGGGATGCAATTTTAGCAATTGATCTCACGTGATTTTCCCAAGAAAAGTAACTGCTGATAGCAATACCTAGCATCGAAATGGTTGTCTTCAAAGGTATGGTTACTCCTGACAGGCTTATGTTGGGCACAGTGTGTGTTTCAACAAAAAACAATGTTCAGATTCGTGTTTACATCACAACCATGTAAACATCGGCATCACTACTTGAAAATTTCAGGTACCTACATGGATAGTTTTTTAGTCAAAAAACGAAAAATTATGAGTTATACAAACAAATTGATGTGGAGAAATTACATTAGGAATCATTATGTGAGTAAGGTTCAGAAAAATTGTACCAGAAGGATGATGATGTTCGCGAACAGAATGGAAAAGTGTCACTTCCTCGCACTAAGTCGCCTATTAGGTTTTCATTTAGATCGACAATGGTACGACTCTTCGATATTTCGGGAAAAACTCTCATTCTTCATTCAAGAGAAATTGAAGACCTCGGTGCAAAAACCAGGCAACTCCAATTTTTTAAAATGTTGGGGAATGGAAAAAAACTTAATATTTTTGGGAAACTTGAACAAAATTATGCTAAATGGTATGAATCCTTTAGAGTTACGTTAGATAAGCTGTATTTACCTAGATACTAATTTTCATTTACATTGTAGAAGCTGAAAAAGAAGTTCGAAAAAATGGAGTTTCCTGTTTCTTGACCCAAAAAGACAAAATTCTGCAAACATGGTTGAACTCGTCTAATAATTTTGCTTTTTCATCTAAAATGAAATATATAACGAAAAATATCGTAAACCAATAGTATTTTGAACATAGGAAGAATCGCTGACGTTTCCTGCGTCTTGATCTTCGTTGACATTGCCAGAATTCGGGTCCTCTTCGTCAACAGTTATGTTTTTGGAACATATTCACTCCCCGAATCTTGAAAGGGCTCTCTTTCACTTTCCAACGACATTACATTGTATTGCATGAAACAAATGATCAAACTAATCACGCCACACACGATGGAAGACGCGGGGAGGCTTGCCGCTAATAACCTCACTCCGACATCTCTTACTACACGCGTACATTTCGGTGCTAAAATCGGGTAACTCCTGGAGTTGCCCGACTCTAGCACCGTCATGACTTACATTTCGGTGCTAAAATCGGGTAACTCTTGGAGTTGCCCGACTCTTGCACCTCAATGGCTCACAGGTAAATCCTTTCCCGTGTTAACTTGATAGGAACTTGTTGGATTCGCTTGATTCTTGCACCAAAAGATGCGCAAGAAAAAATTCTATATGTTAAATACAATAACCCAATTTCGGCATAAAATGAAGTTGCCCGGTTCTTGCACCGAGGTCTTCAATTACAGGCTTATATTTTGGTCTGGGTTTTGGTAGATAACATTATGAAAACCACCATGTTGATGGTTATTGAGTAGAAGGGTAGTAGCTACATGTCATCACGTAGATTCACACATACAAGGGTTTCCAAAAATACGGGTACTCAAATGAAGGATACACAGCTAGGTATTGGATTCAAAAAAATTATATATCATGATTTGCTAGAGAGTTGTTGGAGACGAATCTGAAGCTATCGACATTGTTGTGTCAAACTCTCGTTTGGTATGGATTTTCAAATACTCGACCCTGTATATCAAAACGTTCGTTTGCTTGTTATGATAGGAGGTACTTACTTACTAGTTCAGTAAGAGCCTTTCGGCAACAATTTGAAGAATGCCCACGTACATCTCATATTGGCACAAAATCAACGATTCAACGAAACATGAACCTTCATCGAATCAAGAGCATTATTTTCCCGTAGATCCCGAGGCGAAACCTTCTACTGAAAACAGAACTGAAACTTTATGATCGGAAATTTCAGGAACTGCAGCCGGAAGAATAAATAATGTATGAAGAAATGACTGCAAGTTCATGGACAGTAACGGACTGCAAGTAATCAAATTCTTGATAATCGGCCTTTCGATGAGTAAAAGAAAATAGCAATTCACTTCACATGTTCTCTTCAAGTTTCGTAGAAAGAGTTGAAATAAATTTTTTCTTGACTATCACCTCTGCTTCCTTGATTTTTGATCAGGATTGGGCTCATGCGTTACCTATCAGAAAATAGTTGTTATTTGTTTTACTAGGCAGAAAAGCACAATATTTAAAGCCGCCGCTGGGGTTCCATAGCACAGAGGCTATAGGAATCCAGCCAAGGCATTGATTCATCTTTTCTTCCGTGTGAAACATAATTTTTTCTCGAAATTCTTTCCAATTCCACGCAAAGTCCAAATAATCCATCATTTTGTGTTCGCCCATAGTCATTGTCAATTTTGATTACCAAATCGATTCAAATTATTACATGGAATATTGAATATTGATGGTCTACTATAAAACATTTGTCATTCATTTTTTAACAAATTAACGAATACTATTCAGATATAAGATATTTTTTATCAATTTTTATTTAATGTTATATTTCATCATCATTAAAGACACGTGAAAATTTCATATCAATCTGAGTTGGAAGAACAGCTACCCAAAATATGTTCAACATACGGGATGATCTATTTAAAAAAAACACTGATGACCGCGCCATATCTACAACAATATGATAGCTACAAGAAATCAACATTGGCCACTGAGAAGAACAGAAGAAAATATAAAAGTCTGACTGGAGAACGGGATTATTTTTCTGTATAGCTATGATGAATCCAGGAATCACAAAAAGATAAATCTGACGACAAAAAATATTGTGACACTATATAGATACCAGGTGAATCAGGATCATGATCATGCACCGAGAAAAACTGTCCATCAGATGCACTGGTGCACTATTTTTCTCTCCAGTGATGAAGATGAAATAGTGAAATCGGAAATAATTCTCATATTCATAAGAAGTCAGTTTCTCCCACTTCGAGTATCATCGAAAGTGGAATAGAATCCTATATATGTCAACAATTATGTACTTTTCTTGGAGATTCATGTATTTCATTTTCTTCCTTTAAAAGAATAGCAGATCAAGAACTCAACACCCCACAGCACAGAGCGCAGCACACAAACTGAGAATCTTCACGAATATGATAAAGCAGTTGTTCAGAAGGGCACTTGCATGACTTGGAATTTCAATTTTACTAGCGGGAACGCATGAATCGATACTTCACAAATGTTAAAATCATATTGAAACCGTGGACCGTGGGAGTGGTCGTGTTGGACGTGGGCACCCGAATGATATATCGGAGTTGTCCGAACTAGAAAAGATGTATAACGACAGGTGAGCTGTCACCTGCACCAATCGACTTAATAGATATTGTCTTCATCGATGAGTTCGCTCAGGGCAAGTGATTTTGTCTCGGGAAAATAATTTAAGTAAGTATTCATTAACCTAACACTAGTTTAGTGTTCACATTCAATTAGCGACCTCAAAATACGTATCGATTTGGCTAATGTCAACAAGTGCCCTGATCAGGGTCAGGATCAGGATCACTGTTTCAGAAATTTGTTTTGCCTACTTCAAGTACCTTCTTTTCCTACCGTTGGTGGATTTTGTTTGTCACAATCGACCTTTTTTCGAGAAAACAATTTACTTGGCCGAGTTTTCTCAGTGTATGTAAAATTTGCCAATTTTTCAGTATTTTTTTTTAATTCTTTCGATTTCTCTGTTGAACGATTAGAATGTATTTGAAATTGTTGTAACTTCTGTCAAAACCGCATTAGATGGTTCCCTAGTGGGCCCACTTGAATTCATTCCGGTCCTGTGTGTATAGGGAAATTTATGTGGGTATTTTATCTTCTAATTAGCTGATAAAGTTGTGATAGAGGCGTAATGCAGTATTCATGAGCACATAGGCGAATAACATCATGTTAATGAAATTACTGAGAGATTAGTTAACATTAATACAGGGTGGTCTACCTATCAAATCTTTTATAACAAGAGTTATTGTAAGCTTGATGTGCTCCTCTTCAGAATGATTTTCTAGTTTACAGAGTGTATCAGAAATGTATAAATGCGAACTATAGAAATTGATATATTTTAGAGGACCTTTTAATCATTGCCAGCTCTCTCACCGGACTTTGCACTCAACGATTTTTTCGTTGGAATCATTTTGAATGTGTTATTCATTGAACTAACTCCACCATGCCTGAATGATCGAAGAGAAGACTATAGAGTTCCTCTGGGGAGTAGGAGATTATTGAAATATTCCCGTTCATTCAGAAATCGATGTAATTTAGCGATTTTTTGGTAATCCTGGTAAATAATCATATTGGGAGTTAATGAGGATGGAAGGTCCAAAGTGGGAAAATATATAATTCTGTAGGAGATTAAACCCAGAAAACACCAACCATCGGCCTAGCATTTGTAACGCATTTGTCCAGGCGGCCGTCAGCCGGCCGTAATACACATTACCGGCGATTAAATTATTTACTTCAGAAGTGCTGCAGCGGCAACAACTTTCAATGCACCATCAATGGAAGCGCTCAGCCACCAACGTATATGCGCTTGCAAATCCGTATCGAGGAGAATGAGTTTTTCGAGCACTTTCCAAGTATCTGACCGCGAACTACAAACTATAAATGCGCACTGTTAGTAGTTTGCGGTCAGATACTTGGAAAGTGCTAGAAAAACTCATTCTCCTTGATACGGATTTGCACAGGCTGACTGACAAAAAACGCCCCAAGCCATAGCGCCGCTATTTATTATTATCCGATTTTGAAAAACAAAAAAGCAAATGAAATGATATATCAGATACTACAAGGTGGCACTAACAAATTTGTTTTTCAACTCCAACGACGCCGTTAGTCAATTTTTTTTTCAAATGTTAACATATATTTTTCAATTTTTTTTCTGATAGAAATTTTTTTTCAGAATACAGTCATGTATAACAAGTTGATTTTTGCACAAAATGAGTTGACAAAAATCAATTCTCCGCCGGCAAGAAATGGGTCTTTTCATTACATTGTCTATCGAGTCATTGAAGTGGCAGTAGATGTCTGAGAATCAACTATGGCCATGAGCTGTCAGTGTGACATTTGGTCCATATTTTCAAACAGCTCAAGATATTCATTCTTCAAAATAAAACGAAATATGAATAATAATCAACTTACCGACATGATACAAACGTACTTTGAATGCGGTAGAAATAGTGGTCAAGCATTGCGATTATACGTTGACCGATTTCCTGACAGAGAAGTTCCAGATTGTCGTAAATTTGCTAGGCTAGAACGAAATTTGGAAAACTACGGAGCACTCAAGAAACCTAAACGAAAGGAACGCCAGTTTGATGAGGATGTCGAATTTGAATTTCTTCTTAGTGTAGAAGAAAACCCAAGGACTTCTACTCAAAAGAAATTGCTAATAACATTGGCGTTTCGCAACAATCCGTGCAAGCAATACTCAAGAAGCACAAATTCATTCCATACGTGCCCCAAAAAGTACAAGCACTAGTAGAAAATGATCGAGATCGAAGGGAACAATTTTGCAGGCATTTTATGAATGCGATGCAACAAGATCGAACGTTTTATAGAAAAATTATTTGGACCAACGAGTGTAAATTCACTAATAATGGCATTTTCAATAGAAACAACCACCGCTATTGGAGTCAAGAAAATCCAAGAATTATCGTTTCAACGAATTTTCATAATAGATTCAGTGTGAATGTGTGGTGCGGTATTTGGTGCGATAGATTGATTGGTCCATTTTTTATAGATGGCGCACTAAATCAACAGAGATATCACCAATTATTGCATCAAAATATCGAACACTTTTTGGAGGAGTTGCCAGTTGCCGATCTGAACATCTGATATATCATTTCATTTGCTTTTTTGTTTTTCAAAATCGCGGATAATAAATAGCGGCGCTATGGCTTGGGGCGTTTTTTGTCAGTCAGCCAGTATACGTTGGTGGCTGAGCGATCCCATAAATGATGCATGGAAATTTGTAGCCGCTGTAGCACTTCTGAGTCAATAATTTAATCGCCGGCAATGTGTATTACGGCCGGCTGCCGGCCGCCTGGACACCTTGACACCGGGAAGGCATTACATTTTCAATAGTCGGCCGTCAGTTCTCAAGGAGATCGGTGTTTTATCTGGGAAAGAAGCGAAGAAAAGCAATAATACCTGTCATTGAAGAAATACAAGACGTTATCTCAATTTTAGCCAAATCTTCATGTGGTCATAAGTTATGAACCACTGTGTATAGATATAATCTATCTATACTGTATAGATCGGCATATTATTTTATTTGTCTTCAGAATTTGCTACTGACATTTTCTTGCTCGTTTGCTTGTAATACCGAGACCCCTAATATATCAAATAATATCTGCAGGTGTTTCGGTATTCGGAAAGAGAGAAACAATGAAAGAAATTATTTGTGACCTGTGATAATTTTTCATAATGAGCTATTGCATATCGTTGTATAAGGGGTACTAAATTTGCACTAATGATTTGTTTATACGTCATCTTACGACATTATCTAAGTTTGAAAACTTGTACATTTTTTTTGATAACAAGTTCCATAATGATTACTGATTATTACCTACCGAGATTATGAGCTAAGTTTAAGCTTTTCAGTAGATATTATCTAACTTTTCGAAGAACGCCTTCCAAAGACGTCACTGTTTGCTGTGTTTACGTCATCGATCAATATTCACTTAGTGGAGAATCCTTTATCCGTTTATATGGAGAATGTTTCATATACCTGGACAGTCGAAGTGTATCACCATATTACGTATAACTATCAAAATTGCCAAAGGAATTATTTCCAAGACCTTAAAATCTCCAAAAGTTCAACAAAATTCTCAACACCTACCTACCTCCTCTTCCTATCCTTCCTAGGATTATAGGAATTCCTTATCGTACGCACTGAGCAATAAGAAAATGTCATGCTGCCTGTATTGGCAGAATAATGAGGCAGTGAGAGTGTATTTTCAGCAGTGATAATCTTATCTCAGCAACTCTCAATAAGCGGTAATTTTCTTTCCATTTCAGTGTCAATATACATAGGGTCAATACTAAATGACCACGAAAAATATCAAACTATTAGATTTAGAAACCTAGATTATGTACTTACATTTGGAGTTATAGGTAGGTATATCTTTTTAAACAACTAACAAATAATTTTTGTAAAAATATTTAGAGCCATATTTGACTATACCCAACACAAGATAAAAAATCAAATATATTAAGAGTGCCCTACTCTGACATTAAAATATTCTGAATCAGAAAAATAATCACTGTGACTGTCTAAATTTCAAATTCACATGACTTGTACGTTAGAATAATCCTAAAATTGAACATATTATACAGGATGACATTGAAACAAATAAAAATATTTCAAATCCTGAGAAATCTCGCCGTATACCATATATCAAATGGCAGCAATAAAAAGAATTCACCGATCAGAATGGAAGTTGGGGTAGGACCTACCATTTCTTGATTTTTTTGATTATTAGTGAAAATTTCTGGATAGAATTTCCCGTTAATTGGAAGAATTAGACAAAAAACTGATATTTTGGGAATTTACGTAAGACTGTGTTGTATTACATCGGTGTGCTGAATATGTGTACTCATTTCCAAAACACCTCGAATATTATCTACCTGAACTGCTTCTAAGAAACATTTTTTCAAAGGAGTGAGTACATAAATCCTTATATTTTTGTTATATTTTCTGAATATAAGAAAGAATCTGAACAATCAAAAGCTGGAAGTGATCACCAATAGGAAGAAAAAGGATAATCTGAAAACAAGGTAGGAAGGTAAGTACTCCAAATGTTTATTATAGGACTGGGTGTTTTTTGGGCGATCCTTATTCAATTTGTCAGTAGCTAAGGTTTGCACTTCGGCTGACAAAAAATATTATCATTTCGAGTTTTTATGTTGAATTGCATTCTTAAATGCAAAATGTGTCAATATTCTCATTTTGCTAGATGGACGGAAAATTTCAATCTCACAGGATTTTTCCATATGAAGAATGCTATCGATCGATACAGTGCAAAATGGCGTTTTCTTGTCTAAATCATTATTTTTCACTATATGAAAGTATTGACTTCATGAATTACCAACAGATCATCAAGTTGACAGTTACCAGTTTTAGTTTTTCGTTTTTTTTAGAGTTCAATGCAGGATGATAAGTGAATTTAGACGGGCACTGTAATAAATCATAAGACATCTCTAACACATACGAATTCTGTTAAGAGAAAAATACCCTTTAGAAATCATTTTCTCTAATTTATGTATTTACTTTGAATCCGCCTTTTCGACATTAAACACTTTTTCCTATCCCAATTATTTTTCCCTATGAAAATGTCTATAATATGATCGTTTCTGATTATTTCATTCACATATGGCTGCACCTATGAAGCGGCTATTCTGTTCGACAGCATAGGAGTGCTATGATTGTCATAGTTTGACACTAGTAAGCTTGACATTTTATATCAGTCACTTGAAAATTGAAATGTCTCGTTTTGGGTCTACTTCCGCTACAGAAATCAGAAGTAAATATGTAAGCGAATCAATATCAGAAAATACCAAGAAGAGTGAAGAGTCTGCCTGGAACAAGTTTTGGTTTTTTGCCAGCAGAAAAACTATGAATTTTGTGCGACTCGACCCCAACTCTCGTGATCGCCAAAATCCTCGCCTTAGGTGAAGAGTATGGTGAGGAATATGAAGAGTACACAAATAAATTGATATGGAAATCTTGAAATCTATATAGGAAGTATACTTCACTGAATATGAACGTAAGATACATCCATTTAAAGATATCGAATTCTAAGGTGCCAGGGATCCGCATGATGCAAAAAAGCAAAGCTTGGCAATATGTTCCTCAAACAAGAAATGAACGTTCAGATCGAAGCAGAAACTTTAGATGAAATGTATTTATATAATGTTCATGGAATAATCTTCCTGAATATCACTCGACCATGAGAAATAGAGACTATTCCCTCGAGCTGAAGCTCTCGGGAGTTATTCAGATTATTAATCTTCATATGGTCTCATCAAATTGTCAAAATACGAGGTACTCTTGATGGAATCATGATAAAAATAATAGTCGACTATATATATATATATAACGGATTAAACCTACAATCTTTTACTTCATACTCTGGCTCTGTGTTCATACACAATATCTTTCTTCTTCTTATATATATACATATATAGTCAGGGTTTCGGGATATTACCTATGATAATTTCATATATCTTTTGTCAATGGATAAAGAATTGAAGAAATCAATAAATAAAGTGCATAAATTGAAAATATATTTACAATGTTCCACAAATTACAACAACACATACATTTTTGTACTTAAAACTATAAAAACAATAACAGGCAAGAGATACAAACAGCCTAGTATTCAAGAGTTCACCTTTTTTTTACACCGACTCACAAGCAGTAATAAACAATTTTTCTATGTACAGTATTTCGCTAACTTCACAATTTTTTTCTTTAATTAATTACATAACATTTTTGGCACAGTATTCTATTCAACATTTTAATACTGCATAATGAAACATCAACGTGTGTATACATACTTTCGAATTCTTTGCTATTGATCAAATTAAGCAACAATGAGAACTAATAATATATTATTCAATGACCGCACAATGATGGCTATTACTCACGAAAATTTAAATTGCAGGCAACCATCTGAGAGGGTAATAGCTATAAATCCGCGAGAAGAATACTATACTTTATCTACAACTATCCAAATATCAAAGCAACTATGTGAGATTACTGAATTCACGAAAGCAATTACTGTAATTGAATGTTGAAAATCGAGTAAGCAATTGATGATTAAATCGATAGTTGTAGATAAAAGCATATAAACGAATGAAATGAATTGTTTAAATACACACAAATAAATCAAACTGTTATAATTGATGAAGGGGAAGGATACGTTAATTTTGAATCGAAATATCTAATTTATGTACAACTCTAAACTAATATTTTATCACAAATGCAATTGCTACAGATTGGAATTATTTTAATCACAATGAAATCAAAGCAGCAAACTAAATTAACTTCAATAACAAATAAATGCGCCATTTTACATGCAGCTTGCTGTCTACCATAAGAAATTGAATTTCCGTCTTTTTGAAAGAAATATATATTTATTCACATATTCTAGTAGAATATAGGAAATCTTCACTAATCAGAGGACGAAAAATAATATAATCCATCCAAGTACTGCCACAATGAAACTCTCAACACATTTCCAATTGGTCATAAAACCATGAATAATCATTGTCTATATTTTTTTTGCCGTGGTAGATTTCTTGTACCAATAGAAGACCTAGTACAAATTCGTTCGACTCGTAGATACATCCCGAATATCAGAAAATGTTTTCAATTCCATTTCAACACTATCATAAAATTCCACAATTCCAAAAAATTATGCTTTTTCCACTGGTATTTCACCAGCTATTCAAGGAACAATTTCATGCGAAACTTTCAAATCTGTTCTAGTAAATCGGTACTGAAGTAATAGAAGAAAATCAATGGCATGAAATAATTGTCCTCATTTTTTGTTATAACATTTCAACTCATAAAACCGTCATAAAAACAGACCAACTTAAATTATTGAAAATCATAAATGCTGAACTTTTTATCTAGTCATCTAAAATCTGAAAAGAAATTGTTAGAACGTCAAAAAGTTGAAATATAAAAAATGGGATGAACTTATAAAACAGGCGCAGGAAGCTCAATATAACTTTAGCGTCCTTCGTTGTGTGATAAAAGTAAATTTGGTAGGGAACAACGTTCAATTATTATTGAAGTTTATTTCCAATTGAAAGTAATTGAGAGCTCATCACGCAGCAGCTTTAGAATGCACAAGTATTGCACATCGAACAATAATAAATCAGTCTATATTCCCGCGTCTCTGGTGTTATATTCCGGCACATAGGACCAAATTTAGAGTTGCGATTTTAGTCAATTTTGCCTTCTAGGGTACTTTATAATAGGTATTTTTTCATGAAGAAAGAGGATCACAGGTCAAGAAATTTTACTTAGTTAATTGAGGAAAACTATATGAAAGTAATACCTATTACTGTTCATTGTATCAATCAGTAAACGTGAAACAAGCGTTTAGTGATATTGCATGAATCCACCTTTTAGTTTCGAATCATTTCTATTGAACTACGTATTTTCAATAGAAATGATCTCGTTGGGGACAAGCTACTGAAAAATATCTATCGAATTGCTTAAAACGTCGCACGAAATATAGACAAACTCTGATTACTTGAGAAATCGAAAAAAGTTTGCATTCTTTTTAAGAAGTCATATATTATGAGTTTACGTGAAAACTTGGTCATTGCACCTGCAATTGTATCGGAAACTTTTTCAAATTTTGACATGTAATTTGATACTTTTCAAAACTTACGTTAGTCTCACGTGACCAGTTGCGTGATAGATATCTAAGTATAACCAGTTAATAATCGCGTCATTTTGTGTGACGATGGAAGAGTTACACAATAGTATATTATTATACAAGTTTTATAAGACACTATTTTGTCCCACGCGTTGTTTGGAGTGCGACGAACGGAGCGAAGTGTGCTCTAAAAAAAAAAAGTGCGACAATATGTCTTATAAAACGTGTTGAATATACTATTTTTTCTATTTTGCATTCATTTGTACTCTTTTATTCAAAAACTTTAATCGATAAAACATCAAATATTAGAAAGATATGAAGTAAGTATAGTTGGTAAAAATGAAAAAACATTTGCATTTTCATTCTCAAATTTGATAGATGGTAAACATTATTCGAATTAACATCATCATTCCAGCGATATAATTTGAAATTGTTGGTCTATCGAGATTCTGAATTTCTTGTTTTGAGAATGACTGAAGTGGCAAACTCAAGTTGCACCCCTCCTGAACTGAGGGAATTTGCCCAAACGGCGATAAATGATTTGTTGCCCAAGAAACCTCGTCCAGCTTATGAAAAAGAAATCCAAAATTTCCAAGTATGATGTTAAACTGGAGACCAATACCACCACAATATATAAGAATCATTGCCTTATATCTCAAATTTGCAAATCCTGAGATTCTTACAGGACATTGTTTTCGGCTTTCTAGTGTGTCATATTTAGCAAATAGAGCCGGTGAAATCCTCAGCAATAGCTGAAGCTAACATATTTCATAACCATCTGTGAAGTGTGAAGAGAAAAATTGAGTGAGGTAGCTCAAATGTTTTCTTCTCACCCATCAACTTTCAAAACACATTCTGATGCCTCTATCCCATAGTCGCATTTCACAAACAATTACATCCATAATCAGATTATTGAGCATAATTTTGTCTCAACAGCAGCCCAAAAAAACTTACCAGCAAATTGGATAGGTTATAAATGCTCAAGATAAGATATCTGCAATGGTAAAGTTATATTTTGCGTTCTGTCTCTAGACGCTAGGGTATCTGACAGTTCGACGTTGACGTTACCATTACCAACTTTGAAACTAGTAATTCAGCGTGTCCTAATAGAAGATGTTTCGATACGCATTTGGGTGACATAATGACTTCATTAGAGACGCATAGAAAAAATGCGTTTCCTAACTAGTTGAATTTCGTTTGAACAAAATTAATGATCAACTCTACATGAGTTGTGTACCGATTATGTACAAAATCTAGTAGGCAAGTTGACTTCGCCCATCACTTTGAAGTATTCGTCAAACAATGATATGGTCAAAATCAGCGACGAAATTCACGAAATAGACTCGTCTGATATCTTCATTAGTGGAAAATGGCTGATTTAAGTTCAGATTTCCCAAGTGATATCGAGGGAGCAGCACGCACTACTAATTCTCTTCGTCCATCCATACTTTTATTCCGCAACTGGTTCGAAATTAACGTGAAGTAAGACGTTTCGAAGCTTCCGTCAGTTTTGAAAAGTGTCAGCTAACATATCAAAATTAGAAAAATATCTATTACGTCATCCTGTTCTCACCAGTCTAACCAGAAAGAACCGATCACATTACAACTACTGTTATAATCAAAATATTGTTGGACGATATATAATGTTGGAACTTTGAGTTGAGTAAATATATGATAATCGAGACATGAGAATAGTGCTTTGAATAGAAATATATATTTATACATCAGGACATTTAAATTCAATGGTGACTAAAATCAAGAAGTCATTCCTAGCACTAACGATGTCGCTGTTGAGGTGTCTTCATGGAATATCGCTTATTTCAATGTTATTTCATTAGGAAAGAATAACTATATGTGAAAAATATGATTGTTAATTGTATTACTAATTTTGATGTTTCGAGAAGTGGTTTCTCATTATTTTTTCAAGGAATCCGTATTTTCAATAATGTTGATGTATATGTTAATCACACGTCAAATCACGAAAGACGTCGCACAATTTTTCCTTTTAGAAAAAGGGAAGGGCAAGCAATCATTTTCCAGAACTCTTAAAACAAAATTCTGGAAACGCGGATTATTTTCCTATTAGGTGTTCACGTGACCACATCTGTCTCTGGACCTGAAACGATTTTCAACAACAAGTTGCAACTTTACTAAAATCGTACCGTAAACGAACAAATGAACACGTTCCTTCACGAAGAACTCAGGATGCCAATAAATCCTTTCTTCACTAAAAAAATTGATACCTCTCAACAACTAAACTCGCAACCCTAGATATTTCACTATCTGCCGATGTTTATCGCCCCTCGAAGACACAACTCAAACATGAGATTCGAGCGGAACTTTGAAAACCGTCGATTCCGGAAAACTCTGCGGCCTGGCGCCTATCAAATGCTGCCTGAGGGCCACCACCATATTCTCCGGCCCTATCAAATTGATCTCGAAGAAGAACCTCTCTCTCCGTGTCGAACTCAAATCCGGCGAACTCGTTCGCAAATTCTTCTCCTTGGTGTTCTCCGCTTCGTTGGTCTCCTCTCGACTCTTACTGTCCATCAACCACGTGACTTTGTCCGGGTCCTTGGTGCCGCCTACAGTGTGTCTCCGCTTGATGGACCTGTCTGGCATGCCGTTTTTTCTTTTGTGCTTCGTGGATTCTTTGAATCTTCTGTTGCTTACTAGTTCTCGTCTCTTGTTGTTGTTGCTTTCGGTTTTTTCTGTTTTGGTAAGGCTGTCTGATCTCTTCAGCTTGTCACCGGTTTTGTTTAAGCTTTCTGATCGTTTGAGCTTGCTGCTCAAAGGTGAAATGTTCCGTTCTGGTTTGTTTAGGGATTCGGATCGTCGCAGCTTGGAGCTTTCTTGGTTGGATTTCTTGTTTAGTTTGGTTATGTTCTTATCGTTATCAGGTACGTCTTCTTCTTTTTCTTTGTCTTCCAGTTCTTTTTCTATTTTCTTCAGCGCCTTGGAGTTGCCGAACTTGTGTAAACTGGGGTTTCTGTACAAATCACTAGCCTGCGGTACGTTTTCCTTGTCCGGGTAGGACTTTTTTTGGGGTTTTTCCGGGGAGTCATCCACGAAGGGGATGTCTTCTGATACGGTGATAAAAGGTAGGGCGTGGTCTTCTTTTAGCTTCTGGTCCAAGAGCTTGGTCATGGTGCTCAGCAAGGAATCTACAAGAAGTAAAATAATTGTTTAATCACTTGGTTTAATATGATGCGGAATGCTGTGGCATCAGAGGGGAAACGATGATGAAGAGAGTTACATATAGTCATGGATTCACGAAAGAGTGTCCTATAATAGTATATTATGTCACAAGTGTTATAAACGTCCTTTTAGTAACGAGTATTTCAGGCACGAGCGCATCAGAGCGAAGCGTGTGTTTAATAAACGAATGCCTAGAAGTTCATAAACGCGTTATGTACTATACTTTTTCCACGAACTCATAATTCTTCTTTTTGGCAAGATCCCATGATTCAGAATATTAGATTCACCTATCCGCTAACCTACAAATCAATTCGAAGGGAATAGGAATTGAGAACATAATACTATGCAACTGCATGCAACCAACATGGCACGTATAAGTGCTATTGGTCTGTCCAGTCCATAGGATACATGAATTCCATTAACCTTTGTGAATAAGAAGTTTTCAACTGACGTAGAAGATGAAAGTCTTCAATTCGCTGAGGTATCAAAGTTTTCGGTTTTCCAGGTTTTCTGATTGCATAATTTTTTCTTACATAAATGTTCTTACGTATATATATTGTCATGCTTAGCATACATTGAAATGACCACAAAGATGCTAGCTTCATTTTTACACGGAGTTCTTGGAAATATGCAGCTACCTAAAACATGATCTTCGATTTCACTTCCGTCTACATCTCTTATACATTTTCCTATAATTGACAGGCCGGATAGAATTCAAACGACTGAAGGTACGTTTGAATAATTATGTTGCCATGGAAATGTGTTTAAGTAGGTGTGTTGCCATGGTAACGTGTTTAATTTTTCGAAAAAATTACAGATCGTTAATCCGTGATTAATCGATCATTCAGCGTGTTACATATTCATACGCTAAGCCATTTTAGTTGTGAGTAGAAAAACTAAAACAGCGTCTAGATTGGTAAAAGTTAGTTTTCATTAAAGGTGTACTCATGTTTCCAACGAACTCTGGTGTATATTCGAAATATTGTCATTGGAATAATAAAATAGTAATTATTGATGATATGAAACTCGATATGAAATGTATCTGTCTGTCGAGACATTCACATTCTAGAGATTAACAAAAACTTGGTAGGTTGGTTACATGGTTTCTAGGATAGATTGTAACATCGTAGTAGCTTCTAGGACATTCGGAGACTCAAAAAATTATCTCTCTGTATTTCAACAATGGCGTTAAAAATATGGGACAAAAAGGTACTAGGTCACGGAATAAGAAGATCGACGTGAATTCTCCTTTCAAAATTTATTTTTCTGAATAGAAATTCATATTATGTACCTACCGAATTTGAGTGAGAATAGATCCACAGTTCTCGAGTTATTCTTGAAAATACCCTATATGAATATGTTCCTAACTTGCCTTCTTCATCAAACTTTAAGGAAGAATAGTGATAACGACAGACTCTGATTAGTATAATATATCGTAAATAAAGAAACAATTATTAGTATCACATCAACACAACATCGATTTCTGGAAAATTTTGTTTCGTTTTTGTTATTTTTAGTAGCGTTTTCCACTCCTCAATCAATGACGGCTGAATATCTAGACTGTCCGACGGTTCCCCCGAGTCTAGATAATTAGCCGCCATTGCCTCAGTTTCCACTCAGAGCGATGAAAATCAAAATTGATAACTTCAAGAGCTGTTTCAATCTATACCGAAATATCTCTACAGCTAGTTCCATCCCCTTCGATAAACTTTCAGTTAGGTTTGAATATTTGGCAGATCCTCTCTTATCACCGAGGTATTTTAATCGAAAATTTGAACTCTGAGCAAACATCGAGCAAGTTTGCAAGCCAATGCAGTGGAGTGGAAAACGTTAGAAGCAGCTGTGCCACATGAAGAGGAATTAGCAGAAGCCGATTGGAGTATGCAGAAAGCCAAGAAGTCATTGCGCACAGCCTTCTACCTCTCAATTTAAAGCCTGTTGTACGATTGCCTCGATCTAGGAGGCCTCTGGGGTGCAATGCTGGGCGGTCTCACTGACCTCCAACCCCTAACGGCGAAGGGTGCACTACCTCCTATCGTCCAACGAAAATATACATGTATAATGTGCAAACAATTATTTCATATTGGCGTATATCTGATCGGGAAAATATTTCATTTGATGATGTCTAGGAAATAATATTTTATTGGAAAGAACATTTTGGAGAATAAAAAAGTTACCAAAAATGAAGAGCTCTACATGCCTAAAAAAACGCCACCAGCAATTCTATTCGATGTCAGAGATTTGAATTCAGTTACTGATCTGGAAAAACGAGCATTCTAAGTTGATATTATTTCTAAACCTTTCTCAAATAAAACAATGTAAAACACCAGCTATAGTTAGCCGTGAAAAATAGATGAATAGTCTCTGGGTTGCAACTCTAGAGATGATATATTCATTATTGGCGTCTTTCTGCTGATATTGTTCGAAAATATTTCTATAACTAGGTATGTCTAAATACTTGGGAAGAGAATTCACGAACGTTTTCAGATTATGGGTGTAGAATAAACTGATCGAAAATATTTGAGGATATTTTTGCTGCTTCTAACTTGAGGAGCAACTGCCAAGGAGTAGAAACTTGTAAGGGGTTAGGAAGGAAGTGACCTTCAGCTTATAGTGATCGAATCCGCGTTCCAATTCATAGCAAAAACACAATATCCCCAACTTTTTTCGATTTGTTTATCACTAATATTTTTTATTGTGAATGGTATTTCTTGAGGTGAAAGAAACGATGATTATTGATATGAACCTGATCTCTAGTTATTTGGTTCACTGTATTGCTATATATAAAGAATGAAAGAATTTTTGATATTAGAGAAGACTTACCATCATCATTTGTCAGCTTATTCAAAGGTTCTAATGATTCTGTCCTTAGGCAATCATTCTGGAAAAAAGTACAAAATTAGTTGTTGATGACTTTCATAACTACGATAGCCTTCATTATTAAATTGGATGTAAATGAAAAACATCAGTCCAGAGAGCTTCAGGCTACATGAAACGACATTATATTTTTCTTCAACATAGAAAAGAGTGAATTAGTGGGATTGTAAAAAATCGAGTTTTTATCGGTTCACCAATATGATCTTGATATTCCTCATATAATATCTTCGGTTCAAAAAAGATAGATTGGTATGTGCTCCAATCACTTTGAAATATTTCTTTACATCATCTTCAATAAATAAAGTTATTTTTCCCATATGTTTATTTCATGAACCGATTGGATTCAGTATTAATTCAAATCATAACCATTTCTATTGTTCACATATCTCTCGAATAACAATTCCGATTGAACTCCAAAGTTATCTTTTCTCAATAATAAAACCCAAAAAGTTAATTGAACTCATCAGGTTTGCATAACTAACATCTTGAAGGGTTCCTCTCAAATTTATTTTTCATAGACTTATTGGACCTTCTGAATGAACAAGATTATGTGTATAGGCTGTCTCATTTTCGATGTCCTTAAGGGGTATCTCACTTATTTTCAAGAATAAAGATCTGCGGTTTTCGCAAACATTGGCTACATTTTCGTGGAACTCACGATACTTCAATCAGGGTTTACGTAACTCTCTTCGATTTTGAGATACAGGGTTGAATTGAAAATGTTGCATTTTGAGACTCCCCCTGTATCTCGGCAATCTTTTATTCATCTGGAAAAGTAAAAACTGTCTCTAACATTTTTTATGTGCAGTGGCGTAGTGAGATTTTCAGAATAAGCTGTTATTACTCAGATACAACCCCAAGTTATGTTTCTTCGAATGAAAAACCCTGTATATCTTTTCATAATTGAAACATTGATTATTTGCGCTTTCCAAAAATATATAGCTTTTATAAGATATTTTAAGTTTTAGCCATGCATTTAGATATAATTTCGAGTTTTCCAATAGATCTTTCATCGATGGGCCTTCGAAACATCTGGCAACATGGTCCATATGACAAATTTCCATAATTACCTTGTTGCTGATGCAGTGTTTCGTCACACACTAGTTTCAATGTTTCCAACATTCAACATTACAATTATTCAACACTATTTCTTTTCTATAAAAGCTGTGGACCTAATTAGTAGGTACCTAGTTATTGAAAAAATGCGAGTGCAGAATGTTTTATAATCTTTGTCACCTACCTGTTGAATAAATAAATTGTTCTCACGATGGCAAATAATAATACTGGATATCAAAACTATGGAGATTGAGAAACCAACTTATATCCCAACCATATCTTATTAGGATATAAGGAATAAAAAACATTCTTCACTCGCTTTCTTTCATAACACCTACTAATAAGTTCCAAAGCTTTTATAGCTGATAATTGATAAATCTTGAATGTTGGTAAAATTGATACTAGTCCATTGTGTCATAGCCCAGTCACCTTAGAAAAAATAGCGGGAATCGGAGCCAAAGTTTTGAGAATTGGTGTACGTGTTCCTTTTAGCATTACATCTTACCAAAAAAAAGTCACAACTCATACCTGTAGAGCTTGCGCCGCCATCTTGGAAAATAGGTGCAATATTTCAGTTTTTCACGTATATCTCGGTAACTGTCAACTTTATCGCGATTAAGGTGAAGAGGTAAAAATTTATCGTAAAAAAGTATTCATTGATTATTTTCGAAATATGCACGGTTTTGGACTTATGTCCCCACAACGATTTGGCAAAATATAAAATTCTACTGCAAACCGACTGGACAAACTATAATTTAGTTGTATACACTCATGGTGATCAGTAGAAAAGCTGCTAGATCTCATAATCATGAGTTCCAGGATGGACAGAGTTGCCCCAATTGTCAGCAGGAGCAAGACAGTACTGTTTCGACCCACCAGGTCTCATCAGCCGCTCTCGTTCTGCTGACAACTGGGACAACTCTAAGCTTCGGGTATATCACCCATTTCGAAGACGCAGGGTATAACATGGAGAATAAGGCATGTATTCTTCGTTATTTGAAAATACAACCATCGGGTCGGGTTCGTCCGGAACATCGTATTCATTACTTAGAAGAGATGAAACGGAAAAATCGAACTTCACCTCGGATTCCAGCGTTTCGGCGTTGTCCTGACAGTATTGTGCGTTGAGGCACGATGCTCCAAGGCAATATTCGCAACTAATCGAGCATTTTAGACCCGCTTTTCGGCATTCGCAGGCTGCCGTGCATCCTTTCTTGCAATCGCTAGAAATCATCTGGAGCAAAGAATCTGGAGCAGCAGGTAGGGTAGTTGGCACAGGAACCAGACCAACAGCACTCCTTTTCCACCCCCAAAGTTCAGGACATTTTTGATTACCCAACGACTCTTGTACCTGATGATTGACTCTGAAGGAGTGCTGCCTAAAAGCTGCTTCCGTCGGTGGTAGAGAAGCCAGATCTACTTTTTTTTGTAGCAGATTTGGCTAACAGATTGTACCGTAGCTTCTTCAATGATGTTTTCGTTTTATGGGCATCATACAAAGCTAGAAAGAATCTTTCACATGTAGTAGATACTTCTTCACTCTTAGCTTCCGGGTTGTTGAAAGCCTTCGCAACTTCTCGTAATGATGGCCGGTCCTTCATGAGTTTGAAGCATTTCAACTTTCCTTTTTTAATCTTTGGAAGAAGTCCATGGTAACTCAAAGTGGAGTGGTGTAGTTCATAGATGAAAACCCAAAGTCATCTCCACAACTTTTAAAAGTTGTGGAGATGACTTTGGGTTTTCATCTATGTTTCTTTTTTTAAATAAACGTGATGTGGTATCACAACCCCCAAAGGTATGTAAGAGAAGGATAGTTCTCTGTTATTTAATATTGGTTTGTAGTTCGCGGGAACAGTATACCTTTTTGCCTTTATACATTGCCTTTTTTTGGTTTCACAAAATAAATGTTGCGTTCTTCAGCCTTTTAGTTCCATCAGCATCATCAGAGTACCCGTCGAAAACAATCACCGAATTAGAGCCGTAGTGTTTTCCTGACGTAGGCAATGTAACTGGAGCAGATTGACAGGAACGTTTGATTTTACTGCCAAATCATACGATGTAAAAGAAGAAAACCATTAATATGTGGCACTTTATCAAGACTCCTTCATTCATAGAACGGCTAGGCTCTGGAATTCATTGCCTGTGGAAGTATTCCCAACAACATATAATCTCCGAAACTTCAAAAAAATTCCAATACCTACCTACTGTCCCTATACTCCCTAGGAACGAGCGATGTTCTTTGAACATTATAGGGATACCCTTTCGTGCGCTCCAAGCAATAAAAAAAAAACACTAGTATTCTGTAATGGCCGATCGCTGTTTTGTGTCGCGAGGATCCTTGAATATGGCGCCGACTCTCTGACAGTTACTTGTAGTTGGAATATATGTATATCAGAATAATTATGAGTAAGTTTCTCAAATATCGCATATTGTTTTACGATTTACTGATAAACCATGCACTAAACGAGTATTTATGTAGAAAACTTTTTTTTTCTAAATTCAATTTCCTTCATTTTACCTCAGCATCTTGATATCGATAAAGTTATTAGATACTGAGATATAACCGAATAACTGAAAAAGTGCACACATTTTTCAAGATGGCGGAGTTAGCTCTACAGGTACAGGTGGTGACTTTTTTTTGGTTGAAAGTCATGCCAAAGGGAACATGTACACCAATTTTCAAAACTTTGGGTTCGATTCCCGCTATTCGTCAAATTTGATACTAAGGTGATTGGGCTATCAGCAATGAGGTGAATATAAAAATTCTCGATATATAGACGATGATGTTGCCACATATTTACAAGGTCCATTGATGAGAAATCGTCTGAAAGACTAGAAATTATCTAAATTCATGGCTAATAATCAAACATTTTTGAGAAGCGCAAAGCATCGATGTTATATGAAAAAATATACAGAGTGTTCCATATTTACATTATAAAAAACATAACTTTGGGTGATTTCTGAATAATAACAGCTTATTTTGAACGCCACTGGATTCTACTTCGGAAAAATGGCAGGTGAAGAGGCAGGTTTTACTTTTTCGAACAAGGAGGGTCCCAAAATGCAATATTCTCATTTTCGCCTGTATCATCTTTAACAAGATATACATAGAGGGCCAGGTAGCCGTGCGGACAGAGTGTCATTATTCTAATTTGCATTCGCTTGCCGGTCGTGGTTTCAATTCCCCGCGACAGCAGGCATTTTTCTGATGGCCCAAGAAAGTGTTTGGGATCACCCGTTAAAAGGTAAGGCCCCCGTCATTCCTTTCTCGCACAAGACTCTCGACGACTTCTGAGGGTTGCTCGTAAGGGGGCAATTGAATGACGGATAGAACAATTTTACAACAATTTTGCAACAAATTTTTACAACAATAATGGAGATATTACGTGAGGACATCGAAAAGAGGACAGCCGTAGATGAATAAAATATATTATTACCTCAGTCTCGTATTTGACCTTCTTCAAATTCCCATTGGAAACATCCATCTTTCCGGCATCACTCGCCCCCACTACACCACCCCTCCTGTTGCTCACCCTCATCACAATCCTATCACCACCACTACCCTCCACGTTCACATTCCTGTTCGCATCACCGTTCGTCACAAAATCACCGCCGTTCGCACTGTATTGCACTGAAAAATCACTGTTGTCTCGCACTGAAAAATCACTGTTGTCCAGCGAATTCAAGCTGTTCCTGTTGGTTGTGTGCGCGAAGACGTTGGAAGCGCTGTGGGTTTTGGTAAGGTGGTGCAGGTCTTTGGATTGCAGGGAGAGTCGGCCATTTTGGTTGACGTTGGACGCCGAACAGCTCAGGTGGGACATCGTCTGAGTGTCTGGAAAAAAATCGGGGATATTTAGATCAGATTATAGAGATGTTCTGCAATCACATTTATTTGCTTGGTTACCTCCGGTGCCGTTTTTCAATGTCATTTAGAGCAAGACACGATTTATTTGTAGCGTTCTGTAATTTGACAGTCAGAAAGAAGATGAAATCGTTTTGCTCGGATCATCAATTCAGAGTAATCATATATATAATATCAACTTTGACAGCTTTATGTTGAATGACTGAAGACTGAAGGTCAGTTATTGCAGTTGGAGCACTGGTTTCTAGTTAGGTTTGAGTCTGAAATGAATTCATTTGTTCTGTATAAGCAGCACAGTTGTATGAGTCATAGATAGATAAACTACTCATATATTAAAGCCGAATATAATTGGATAAAATATAGTATAGATTACACAGAAAAAGGCGTGCCATAATAGAAAAAGAAAACATATTGATCCAATTTTTATTGCCATTGCAGTAGCAGTATAGTAGACTCCCCAGTTCCCAGGAGTGTTCTTTTATATTATTTATTTGTTTGCTCCAGAGGTCACATGACTGAAAATCTTCTCCCTCTCACTCTGCTCTCGGATGCGGTTACAGAACATCTCATATAAAATATCCATTGTTCAGAAGAATACTGAATTCTACCAACAAAGAGTTTGGGGGGAGGCTAGTACAGATAGTTGAAGTAACTATAACTTGAGTTCCTAAATGTACTTGACATTAAATGTTTTTGAAGTTTTCATGGCACTGACACTCGACAAGCAGTGACAGTGAGACATAACCGAAAACGATTTTGAAGTAAATCATCATCATCAAGGATAAGAATATGTTTTCGCATATGGATAAAGAAAGGCCTCTCGCATCTTCCTTCCTCTACATGTTCGGGGAAGAGTACATCCATCCATGGAGGCCAGGTTAGCCGCGTGGTTGAAGCGTCAATATTTTATTCACGATGGCTTGCCGGTTGGTGAGTTCGATTCTCAGGACTGCACAATTTTTCTGACAGCCTGAGAAACTGTTTGGGATCACACGTCAGAAGGCAAGGCTCCCTTCATTCTATTCTCGCACAAGTCTCTCGAAGACTTCTGAAGGTTGCTCGTAAGGGAACAAGGTTACAATAAATTAATTAGAAAACCGTTTCTTCTTGAAATATGGAATGATAAGGATGAAGGATCTCAACGGAGACTGATGGCAAGTTGGAATGTACATATATACCATCGGAGTACATGTACTATTACTATGAAATGATAATAAACTGAGCGGTAAGTATATATATAAACTTACGTTCAGTTGAATATCAATTATTGTAGCGAAAATGTCCAGAATGGGGTAAAAATCAATCAATTGCACCTAATAAAACATACATTCAGTTCACATCGAACATTTTTCGCTTAAACAAGAGTGGTAAAGGTAATAAGTATAGGAATGCATGATTTAACTGTGATGTTTGTTCTTTTGTATTATATGATCAACTTATAACATCATATTGATAATAACTCGGAGTTGGTACTTTCCACTTAGGCTATTTATTGTTATTCAATATATTATACGCATTAGAGTCACTGGATGTTATTAGTTTGATAAGAGTTCGGACACAGAAATGACAACGGTTAGGGTTTTTCAATGTTTATATTTGTTAAGTTTCACACCTTGCATTGTAACAAGAGCACCATAGTCGTCCCGCGCTTTTTCATTCAAAATTGTTTGAATTTGACAATACATTTTATAAACGTCAGAATTGAAATAAAATTTCATAATTATACATTCGAGATGAAAGCAGCTATGGAAATTACTTGCTGTGTAATAAATTGTGCCAATTCTGAAAAAAATGGATATCATTTATTCAATTTTCCGAAACAAATATCGAGACCATTCGCTTATGGAACAAAGATATGAAATGGCCTGATGGGTGCAAAATCAATTTGAAGACGAGCGAAATTTGTGAGGTACTCATTAAAATTCACTTTTTATAACAGCATCTGATTAGAATGAAACAATATTTTAGGCCCATTTTCAAACAGAAGATTTCAAAATCTGTTTGTGAGAATCTACTGTTCCATCAATTTACAAAGCAGGCGATTTCGAGAACAAAATTCCATTATTATCATCACACAAAATACAAAACAAAATGATCATGGAAAAGAGGAAATGATCGCAAAATTACATAATGAAATTGAGAATTTGAAAACGAAACTAAGAAAAGCAAGTAAACTACAAAGTGATATATTATTGAATGGCGTTTTTGGTGCCGACCAAATTTAAAATTCAACAGTGGAAAGTGAATAGTTATTTATGTATCAAGGGAATTATTATAAGGGCCTCAATTACGCTGGAGGTTAATGTTTTGGAGATATTCCCTATATCGATCCATGTTACTTAGCTCCTAGGGCGCTAAGTGGAGTTGTTGAGAACTTTACAAAACCAAGTATTTGGTGGGTCTCGTCATAATAAACTACTCTTTTTCCTATCAAATGTTGATCGAAAAATGCTTTGTTCTCTGTATTTCAGCATTCTGTATCTCCGAAATGAAGCATTACCGGACACAAAAGCTTATATGGACTTTATTTCTTATAATTGTCTCAGGAATACTTCACTTGGAAGTACTTATGTTACTTCCTGTATATTGAGAATATCTACCTTTAATTTAATATTAATAACTTTATGTTTTATACTCATCACTGGAGTACAATTTCACATACAATAAGGAATTATAGCTATAAGTTCATCCATATGTGTATATTTCCTAATATCAAAATGTTGTTACATGCATTTTTTTCATTTATATAACAGTTGTTCTGCTAGAAGTGTATCACTATAAACTGATGTGGGTGTTTGTACCCAATACCCATTGTCCATCTACGGCTATGATTGATTTGACAGAAAATATAACCTCTAAAATCGTATTTGACAATCAGGCACTACTAGGGAAATTGAAAAGACAAAGAGCAGAATATATGTCTTATTCTTTTATTCACTTAAACCATTGTATTATAGAAGATAGAAAAGGACAAAAGTTCAGCTGTGTCCGAACTCTTATCAAACTAATACCATCCAGTGACTCTAATACGCATGATGTCTGTCCACTACCTGCAATAGTACTGATGCAGCGTTGCCACGTCTAGGAAAATGTACTAAAAAGTGAATACATTACAATGACTATACAGCGTTCAGCGCTCGACTGACTATAGATCGCCGTTCACATTGCTAGAGGGGTTGTTGATACGAATCCGGCCATGGAAAGACCATTTTCGATAACAATAAATGGTGCACGGGTTAAGTGTCGACATCTTTTGGCACCGCAGAAGTTTTTTAAAGTTCAGTTATAGAGTTATAGAGGTCCTTCGATAGTTACCTCACGTTTTACTATCGCCAACTGGTGAGAGTTGAATTCTTAGCCCTCATTAATTCGACATGATTGTGGTTTCTCTTGTTATCTTAGGGTCAAACAACGTGTGCGACAAAATAGTGTCCCGAAGGATTTTTACAATTATATACCATTTCGCAATGTGGAAGTCATTATTTACCTATATTCATAACGGATATCTCTGTTTTCCTCGGAAGCTGGAGCATAGCTTCTGTTTCCTGTTTGAAGTTTTCTATCCTTCTTCGGAAATCGTCTTTGTCTGTTTCGTACTTGAACCAAGGCACCTTCTCGGAAGATTTGTTTTTCTTTTCTATGTCCATGACCGTCGTGGGGATTTCTTCTCGCATTTTGCAATCTGGACTGGAACACTGGCCATGAAAAAAACAAAAAGGATAATCTTGAGAAAACTACGAAAATGAATAATTGTTCGTTTTTTGAAAATATATCAATACGAATCATTACCGTTTTTCAATTCTTTGGTCACTAGAAATTCGAATACTGATGGATTTGAATCTGGCCTATACAGGAAAAGTATAACTACATATTATACTGTGATGCCACTTTTGAATATTGATAACTTATTTCCTATTTCGAGTATAGATATTCTATACCCTAAAATTACATTCACGTTCAACTGTTTTCATAAATTTCAGTTTGATATTGGCTGTCACCATGGGTTGTCAACAAGATGCATGTTGTCAAGAAACGAATTCCACACACTATACTACTACTAATTATGACAAAACACTTTGACCAAATTTTTTATTCTTTCCTAATTTTCGCCCTCGAGCTACAAATCGCACCTTGGAAAAAATCTTGCATTTCTGTCCCTTGATGTATAATACACTATTATATTATGTAACCTGAAATCATTTGGCCTGTTATGTTGATATGTTCAATCCTCTGTTTGTTTCTACTTTGGATATCGTTCAAGATCCGCTTCTCTATACAACAATACCTAGTAATTTCCTAAAACAACTTCGTGATCCACCGATATTGATATCGTTTATGATCCACCATTATAGGTGAATCTTGTAATGAATCTTCAATTCATTCCATTCCAATAGGAATCCAGTTGAAGACAAAGTGTAAGAATTACGAAACACTCAACACTTATTCATCCTCGCGAAAAGAAAAACAAGAAATTCGATTGTATTGTGATTTGTCTGTTTTTCATTCAACATTCTGAGCCAGTATGGATTTTCAACAAAGATTCAATGATGAACAGTTTCAGCGACTATTTCACTCATCTTGAAATTGCCACAGAATCTGACCAATCACAAACCGAAGAAAACTTTCTGATAAATCTATCAGCGTTGGTGTTTTCAACGATGAAATCATGAATGACACAGCATAGTTTGACATTTTCCAAAAAAATAATCGTAACTGTGGACGTCAGAATGAGTCGCTTCATCATTAAATATAATAATTTCAAATCTTGCGCAATCGATTGATCAATAATTACATCAAAAAAATTTTGACGCATCGATATCCCTACAAAAAATATATAAATTATCTTATCAAAGATACCAGATCAGCAAATAATGAACAATTCAATGATAATTGAAAACGAATATTCACCAACCTCTTTCAGATCTGTAGGAATAATGAACACTTCAATGATAATTTAAATCGAATAATATTCACCAACCTCTTTGAGATCTGTAGGTGAAAACGACTGGGCTGGGAAAATTTTGATGTTGGTTGGCGAAACTGGCTCTTCCTTGCAGTCCTGCAGAGCGTTTCCCTTGTTAGGTTTCCTTTTCACTTTCCTTTGTGCCGCCGAAATTATCGAAGAAAACAGAGCACCATTTTTCTCTTTCGAATCCTTTAAAGCTGCGAAAGACGAATTTTATATAGATTCAACTTTGGGAAGTTATACAAGAACGGTGTTCTTACCTTCGTACTTGCTAATATTATGCAGCAACAAGGCTTGATTGTTTCCGTAATCTAAATCTTCGTTGCTATCTGGTAAACCGATGGGCACAGGAAGGTTTTCTTCGTTTCCATTTTCGGGGAAAAACCAGTCAGCCTGAATCAAATAATTTGGATGAAAAATGTCCCATAAATATTATACCTAACAATTTTTTTCGTCTTAGTAATAATAACATTTTTATCCAAACGGCATAGAGAGTGACTTTTTTTCTGACACTTGATATGCAGGATCACAAAAGGAATCAAAAATTCAGCAAAAAATTTGAGATCATTATAAATCATAAAAAAAATTAACAGAAAATGAAACATTCCTGAATTACGCTAAAAAATATAGATTGGTTCACAGAAAGGTCATAAAAGTTTCCAAATCAATGCATTATAAAAAAACGCTTGCAGACGCAAGAAATCAGACTAGAGAAAACTGGGCAATTATAAATAGTTTAAGAGGTAATTCGAATGGTTATACTTCCACCAACTTGCCTTTAGATCCAAATCTGTTGAATTACTTTTATTGTTCAGTAGCTGAAAAACTGACGTCAACTCTAGTACCCAATATTGATCCAATGTCCTACATGTCAGAAATATTCAGTCTGGAGACATTTTGTTTCATACATATTAATCGTTATGACTCACAAGATACTTTCAGGAATATAAAAAAAAATTGTGTGGTGTGGATGAAATATCGCTAAATATATTGAATAACCTCTCTGATAATGCCCTCAACATTCTAGTTGAATCAATAAATATTTGATTTGCTATAGGCGAACTCGCCTCATGTCTGTGGTGATTCCAATATTCAAAAGGGGAGACCCTACCAATCCAGCAAGTTTTCGCCCAACCTCCATTTCTTCAACGCTTTCAAAAATTATTGAGAAACTATTTGAAAAACAAATGTGAAGCTTCGTAGACGAGCATCATCATCATGCCAATTTGGTTTTCAGAACTCCAAAAACACAGATGATGCAATTTTCACAATGCGAGAGAATCTTTATTTGAAACTCAATTCTGGTGAGGCAGCCGCTGCAATTTTCTGTGAATTTTCAAAAGAATTTGCGTGAATCATGAACTGCTTTTGAAAAAATTTAGCAAATATGGTTTCAGGGGTATAGTTTGGGATTGGTTCGATTCATATTTGTCATAACGCAATAAAATTGTGCGCAGCGACGGTAAATACTCTGATAATAATAAAATACTCCACGGTGTTCAGATTCACAAAATGCTGCCATACAGAGTGTTGTTTTTGGTTTTTCCTTAAGACGGATCTGGATTCTGATCTCGATTTTCATTTCGTTCTGATGTGTTATATAAGTGGAATACTTCTACCAAGTATGAATAGATTATACAAAGTGGTTAAAAAACTATTACCAGATGAAGATTTTGCCAAAATCAAGATGATATCCTGTATCTCACTTATAAACGACGGTAGACCCATCAATGGGGGGTGATTTGAAAACATTAAAGTGTCCTCTATCTGCATGTATCGTATGTACATTTAAGTCTGAAACAACCTGTATGTCTGGAAATGTCATGTATATTTCATGTACATTATCTATCTCTGACAATGTCTAGTCTATTGTACAATAGTAAATGAGACAATAAACGATCTATCTATACAGGGTGATCCACGGTGGATGGCCTATTAGAAGTATCTGGAGAACGAAAAGACAGAACATTCTGAAAATTAGGATGCTTCGATAATTGAACATTCCCTATCTTTCTAAAATATTTTCATCGATACAGTGTTGCCATTTATGATAGAAATAAGTTGTAACTTCGTTATTTTAAATGGAGCACCCTGTATTTTATTGCATTTTTAAATCCTTCCTGAAGAGCTGATTTCATCAATGCATCTCACTTGGGGTCTAGCAGGTATGATTACAGAGATATAGGGTGTTCAAAATCGAAATTTTTCAGTTTTAGGATTGTTTGTGTCGAAACTATTTATTATCGATCGAAACGGCTTACATGTCCCTATCTCAACTTACGATTTACTATCTACTGACACAGTTTCCACACAAAAAATCCTTAAATTGGAAAATTTCGATTTTAAACACCCTATATCTCTGTAATCATTCCTGCTAGACCCCTAAGTGTGATACATTGATGAAATCAGCTCTTCAGGAAGAATCTAAAAATGCAATGAAATACAGGCTGTTCCATTTGAAATAACAAAGTTGCTAGCTGTTTCTGATAGAGGTGGCAACACTGTATCGATGAAAATATTTTAGACGGATAGAGAATGTTCAATTATCGTAGCATACCAATTTTCAGAATGTTTTGTCTTTTTATTCTCCATATACTTCTTATAGGCCATCCACCGTGGAAAATTTGCCATGGACTACTCACATGCGTGACCAATGTCTCCACTATCTTGCACTGATTCGTCATATGGCTAACCATACTCTCCATCGTCTCTCCCTCAGGCCTAACTATGGTAGGTCCAAAAACAATAGCTAGATTCTTCGCTTCCATCTTGTTGACCTGGCAGTTGTCAGACACCCTCTTCAAATGCAAGATGATGTGCTTCAGCGTGTGGTAGTTGTGCTTCGGTAACCCCCTTACCAACCTTCGAAGACGAAGTAAATTGGATTTGAGACAAAAATTGAATATTCACATCATGGCCATCAGGCCATTTTTACTGTATGCCTCGGTAGTCTAGGGCCAGATGGCCAAATCTCATAACACCACAGCACACCAGAGTAAAAACATAATTATAATCCCCCTCGGAAATGCATTATTTTCCGCAAATAATTCATGCACGTGGGGGATTCGGTAAGACAATTTTATACCGGAATTATATCTAAAAAGAAAACATTAAGTGACTATTTACTCTACCTGTGTCTAGTAATTTAAAATATATAGTATCAGATACACTATTATATAAAAATAATTGATTCCATATGATTTTCTTACTAGGTTATTTATTATTATTTCAATTTTGTCTGATTATATGATCGCTGTCATGTGGCAGAAAATTTCCAGTGATCGATTGAAAATGCCTGATATGAAATTTTCGGAATAATCAAATCCCATTCAGGTGCAGGGGTATACAATGAAGAAACAGGGAAAGAGATTTCAGTTCCTTTGGGCGAATATGCCTAAGTGTTCCAGGCAGAAGTACTTGCAATACTCACCTGTGTCCAAGAATACCTAATTATGAGAGGTCGTAGACCAATCACTATATGCTCGGACAGCAAAGCTGCAATACTGGCTTTGCAATCCAATAGGATCACATCCAATTTGGTGTCCGAGTGCAGAAAAGCCTTGGAAAACCTGGCAAAATCAAGAAAAGTCAGCCTCATGTGGGTCCCGGGACATTCGGGAATACCCGGAAACGAAGAGGCAGACAGACTGGCAAAGATCGGTTCAGGACGGACCTCGGTCGGACCGGAACCAATCTTGGGAATACCAAATAGCCTGGCAATGTCCTCTATAGAGGAACAGCTGCAAAAGCAATTCCTCAAAATATGGAAGGACACACCAGGAATGAGACAATCGAAGCTCCACATAAAGGAACCTTCGAAGATGCTCGCAAAAGAGGTTTTATTCCTAAACAGGCGAAACCTTAAAATGGTAGTGGGGCTCCTAACAGGGCACAACCACCTCAATAGGCACCTAGAGCTTATTGGGATAAAGGATGACCCCCTTTGCAGATGGTGCCTGGAAGATGACGATACGTCATCACATGTCCTCACTGAGTGTCCAGCACTGCCGCATCAGAGGAGGGCTGTCCGTGGCAACATAATTTTGAGGCCAGAGGACGTAAAAGAGATTCAGCTGAGGAAGCTGCTGAACTTCTCCAAGGTAGTCGGCATACCCAGCTGAATGTCGTAACATGTGGGCGCACAATGGGCCCGAATAAGGAGCCCACGTGCAGGGGGTTCACCCGCCCACCAGTGCTTCGAAGAAGAAGAAGAAGACGAAGAATCAAATCCCAGATCTGAAACTCCCTTCAATCGTGTCCGTCATTTAAGAACGGAACATCAAGACTTTCGAAAAAGCTGGGGTTCATGAGAATCGGCTTCTTCGAAATGTAGTTGAGTATAACCCATCTGGTGATCAATCAAAGTTCAAAAGATCAAGATTAGCCATGAACTATATTATATCAACATTACGACCAAATTTACTCTTCTCAAATTTTTTATATTTATTTGTTTCGCTCGATCTCTTTCAATTATTTTTTTCTATCATTATTACTGATAAGATATCTCAGAATGCATTTCTGAGACTTATTTGGGACAGAAATGCTGTTCGCAACAAACGTCAATACCGTTTTTATTTTTTTGTTTCACGATAGATATTTTGGATAAGAGGGACTCTTCCCAGGTTTGAATCGAATAAAAGAAAAATCCAATCTCAGACTAGCTAGTTAAAATGGGTGATTTATTTTGATTCTTTCTTCTGCGGGAAAGGCGTCACATTCCTAGGACCTCTGTGGAAACGCTGCGAACTCGATAATTCCAAAGGAAGTTTTTGGATAAAACACCTTTTATAACATAATAATACACTTATAACAACATAAATTGTCAGAAATCCACTAATAATAATTATAGTAACTTCATGCACTGTTAAGATTAATTTTTTTTGCATAAAATGCTACAATAGAATTGTTATGATTATGTTATATGTTTTTTTCTGTCCCGATGAATACAATTGTCCATATTTTCTAATTATTTACAATCTACGTTAAATATAAGAGTAGCCCTAGGCTAATCTTTCGTCAATTTTGTAAGAAAATAAAGACGATTTATAATTATTATTATTATTATCATTATTATGCATTGTAAGGTACATGAAAAAATGGAAAGTATGAATTTTTCAAAGATGAACGTGGCAGTACCGCAAAGTTTCGTAGTAGACGAGCCATAATCGTATAGTGAGAAATGTCATTTGTCGTTTTTGTTGTTAATAATGGTTTTTCGAATGTTGTGTGACCAGTTTTCGGTGTTTCAGTAACTAATTTAATACTGTTAATCTAAAACAAATTCAGCACTGTCGAATCTGTAGACAAAGGTTAGTTACAAATAACCTATCCCGATATTTCAGAAGTACGTTGATGAAAAGCATGTTCAGAATATTGAATAATTATATCAAATAACCTCACTCAGACGTTAGAAAACGACGAGAAAATAATGTAACAATGCGTGAGAGTTAATTTATTAATGCATATACACACTTTAATAGAAACTCCGATGTATTAGATCTATAAAATATATCAATGAAGAATATCAATTCTCTCGCCATGATTCCGCAGAGTTATCCCCTCCATTCGAGATTCTATGCATTTATCCGTGTTTGGCGTTTAAGATTGTTAACGTTCATACTTTTCAATGATTTATGAATGAATCGCGGTGTCTATCTATCGCTATTCATTCTGAGGATGCAATAATGACCAACCTTCGCAGCTGCTCCATTCTTTCTTTGGGGTTCTCGATCTTGTCCGCCTTGATGAAACTGGGATAGAGGTGGACGGTGATGAGAGAGTCCGGCATTTTCCGGAAGTAGGACTTCAGAAGACTGCCGACGACGTGCAAGTCGTTCCATCTGGGGTCTTCCAGGGGTACGTCTTCGTAGTTCTTGTTGACCTCTTCGGTTAGGGCGGTTATCGAAGCATTGTTACCGGGAACCCGGTAGATACCGATGGTTTGCAACCCCCTTTCGTCAATAATCTCCGTACAAACCTCCACGAACCTCGGCAAGTAAGGGTTACTCGCCGAGGGCAGGCACTCATCTATTGGAACCCCGAAAGTGGAACCTAGAGCAATTTTTAACGCGCGATATAACCATGCAGATATTATACAGAGTGGTTCGAATGTGTTTCGATCTAAACTACGCAACACTCATTTCCTCGCACCCCAAAATTTCATCCCTGTTAAAATATGAATAACTTTTTTCTGCTTGGAACAATTCGAATTCGGATTACACTGTTCGCTAGCCCAGTCCTTCAGCTATTATCTTGTACTTCGTTAAAATATGAGGTTTTTCATATAAAATCACTACAGGGTGTCACCTGGAACTGAAAAATTTCGGAATTTTCAGAAGGATCCCAAATGAACAGAAACTTTTTTTTTTCAACTTCGACAGCAGAGGCATGAAGATGATCTCATTACCTAGGGATATTTTTCAAATTGTCTTCTTATCTCTTCCATTTACAGAGTGGTCTAAAAAAATTAACTTTTTGGTCTTGCAGTCATAACTTTTTTCCTCGTCAACCGATTTTTGAAATTTCCGAAGCATATTCCAGCTTCGATCGGACAAATACATAATACAGCCTTTTATGAGTTACGGTATCCTTAAAATCTCTGGAGTATCGAACTATACAACCATAGGATTTTCTGTCAGCTGACGATATTTGTTCGATGTGAGTCACAAATGAAAGTTTTCGATCCAATATTACTCCCAGATCCTTGAACGTCTCTGCTCTGTGTGAGTCAGTATTATCAATGATATAGTTGAACGTTTATTCTATCTGAGTTATCTTGTAATAATTGACAATCATTTCTATCTGAAATTTTGTGGAATATTTTCATATCGTCAGCATATAGCAAACCATTAACTTCAATGCCGTCGAGTATGTCGTTAATAAATATGTTAAATAACAGAGGACCAAGGTTCGACCCTTGAGGTACTCCAGTTGTAGCAAGATATTCGACTGACCTATGAACACGCCAATCGACATATTGGCTTCTTGATGATAGATATGACAGAAATAATTCTATCAAATGAGAAGAGAAATCAATTATAGACAGTTCATTCAATTTTTTTTATGTTCTCGTTTCCACAAAAAGGGATATCCTGTAATGTTCAGAGAACATCGTGAGAACCTAACCTGTATGCGTATAGTCACATGTAATAAGTTGGATGTTGTAGAGTGACTTTTCATAAAACCGCGTTGGTCAATAGACTGGAAGTAGATATGTTTTTGTTAGAGAATTTCAAATACCTTGCAGAAATTACAGATAATAGTGATAGGTCTGAAATTGGTAACATCTAAGCGATCACCTCTCTCGTATATTGGGCAAACTTTAGAAATATTTCAAGAAGATGGAACAGTTTTCGTCAGTATTGTTCAATCCCTGAAAAAAAAACAGCAACAAACCTTCTGGTGCTGTGGGCGAACTGGGGCTATTGGCCCCCTGGTTGAACCTCTTCAGCTGCTTCACCATACGACCGCGCCATGTTTTCGATTTGGGACTAGTGGCGGTTGGTTCCGGCATGTGAGAGGGTTTCCTGGTTTTGCTAACCGGCGATTGGCCGGTGGGGGAGCGGTTTCGGGAAGTGGGGGTTTTCGGTTTGTTCAGCTGCGGCGAGAGGTGGCTGCCTTGCACTTGGAAGGTGGTGGAGGCCGGGACCAGTTGGGGGACGGCTTGCTGCTTGTTATGCGAAGGTTCCTGCAAAAAAATCACATGAATAATATTGAAAATAATACAAATAATAATAGCTTGTTATCAAGGAAGGAATGGTATATCTCAGACGCGTAGCGAGAACATTGAATACACTAGGGGGAAAATTAACCTTTGCTCCTATGATTCATATATGATTTTATGCGAGATCATTCGTAAAGTCGCACTTAATCGCCCAGATTTGCGATCGTAAAGTAGAACTTTAGCGCCGTAGGGCGATAAAAGCGTACAGCGGGTGTTAAAGTGCCAGACTAAAGTAGGTGATCGGGTAGTAATAGCTATTTATATATCAAGGGAGCAAAGGTACCTATTTCCTCCCCCGTGTGAAGTTTAAACATTGAACACACATGGGAGGAAATGAACCTTTGCTCCCAAGATATATATATATGATTTTATCCACGAACGCATATATTTGAGAGTGTCGATCTTAAAATTGTGCTGCAAGCGGTCTATCCGAGTCTCGATCCAAATCAATGTGTTACATGATCTAAGGTTACAAAAGTGTAGTATGCGCCCACAGAGTATGCCATGGACCATAATTGACAGTATATTTGATGCTGAACGAAAATCAATTTGACACTTCTGTCATATTGAATTTGTTTATTGTGATATTGCATTTTAATTAAAGTTTCGACTTTCGATTGAGTGAATTTGGAAAATGAGGAAGTGTAGGTTTGAGTGTATTGGAGTTTGGAAAGGAAATTGTTATTTGTTTTTCGGTCGACCTCGTATTAACGACTAAGTTTAATGTATATGAAATCGTTCATTAATGACCCCTATTAATGAACGATTTGTCTATTAATGCACGATTGTTTTATAGGCAACCAAACATACACCGCGTGCATTCATTGTTTATGCTATAACTTACGGAATTTGCATTTAAATATGGATTTCATCGAAGATTTTCCGTTAACGGGTTCGCCTTTCCAAGTTTCTGACACGATTTTAATCCCTGTTTTCTAACACAAGGAATTTATTTTCTATATTGATCATTTCGACAAATGTCAAATGTCACTAATGTCAGTAACAAGGCTACTGGGTGATTCTTAGCAGTTTCCGGATGAATGATGAATTCGTGAACCAAGTTTTCTTCATTGCAGGAGAAATGAGAAATATAGTCGACGGAAAAATTGTGTAACCAACTTCTATATTAAAAGGCGATTAATGATCTTGAACATTAACGCGCTCGCTTCGCTCGCTCGTTAAAATATCTCGATCATTAATCGCCCTCATTAATACACTAGTTGGTTAAATAACTATTAATGATGGTGACACTGAAAAGGTAAAATTCTCTTTGCTCCCGTGGGAGTAAATTGGCAGGTTTGTGTCAGCAAACGCTTACTTTCGATGCAGTGAGTAGATAAATTAATTAATTTGTATTTTGTGTAACTGCATTTCAAAGTTTAGATTGAGCACGTTTGGAATGACGGTATATCGACGTCGAAGGATGCATGCTGAAGCCAAATTATTTTACCTCCCACGGAAGGTAATTTTTTTCCTCAGGTGAGAGTAAATTTGCAACTTTGTTTCCTCAAATAAAGAATCAAACGCCTATACTTTCGATTCAGTGAGTAGATAAATACTTTCATTGTAAGCCAAATAAGTAGAGTAGGTGCACTCAAATAAATAGGTAAACAAAATGAGATAGTACCTACCTAACACTCAATCTAAAAGCCATATAAGTATTCACCTGATAGATAAACAATAATAAAAAATAAATGAGATAATAGTATAATGAGTCGAATGGAATAATTTATTAAATGATACAATATTTGAAGGCATACAGTATCGACGAATATGTCATCAACTGATTTTCGAATAGTATAGAGGTTATACAGGATGAATCAAAATTGGATGTACGAAGACAAGTTCTTTTCTTTCGCAAACACAAACTTTTCGTCCGCAAACAATTTTATTCCGATGCAGGGTTGCCAGTTCTACTGAATCAGTAGATCAAGATTTCCCAAACCGTTTCCGAGATATAGGCAGAAATTGACATTTGGCTGATTTCGAAAAATTGACATAACTTCTTTATTTTTGGATATTTCTCCAAACGGTGAAAACTTTCTGTAGACACTTTATGATGTAGAATAAGATGCATATGTCAAAAAAAATATATCGCTTATCAATTGTCTGATATCATAGCCAACTTCGTTATTTCAAATAGAAACCATAGTTGGCTTTGACTTCATAAAATCGAAAAAAAAGCTTTCCAAAAATATATATGTTAATATATTTCTAATCATCCTTGCTTATTCGTTGCCCATTCCAATCCAAATGTTGAAACCAAATCGTCCTTGCATGTTTCTAGGTTGGAAAACATGCTCATTATGGTCCGACCAATGATGCCGATTATGCCGATTGAATATTCCACTGCTGGTTACTCTTGCTTCATCGGTCCCAATAACATTTCGTAGGAAATTTTCAGTTTCATTGCATCTCCATATAAACCAGTTGCAGAAGTTGATTCTGCGTTCTTGATCACCGGGAAATAATTGATGTGTGAGCCTGACTTTATAAGGTTTAAATTCATGTCTCTTGAGAATCCTTTGGGTTCGGCTTCTGCTCACACCCCTAGTTACTTCTATTTCTCTGGTGAAAACTTCAGGATTCTCTTAAACCGCTCCAATTACTCCTGCCTCTACTTCGTCTCTACCTTCAACGGCATACTGTCTAGATCTGGGCTTGACGAATGATCATGATGCATCAGGCTAGTTTCCAATCTATCAAATATTTGGGCGCTAGGCTGCTGGCGTTCAGGGTATCGTTCGAAATATAAATTTCTTGCAGCTTCATTATTTCGGCCTTATTCAATAAAGCAAACAAACATCTGGCATTTTTCAAAGTTTTCAAACATTTTGATGCAAGCAGGTGACAGCTTTTAGATATTTCATTTATTGTCGAACTGACAGATAAGCAAAACAACTCTTGCTTTCCATGGCTCACTAAGTTGAGATGTCACCAAATTGTGATTTTCAAAGAGAAATACGTTATATCAACAGCAAGGATGACTAGAAATATATTAACATATATATTTTTGGAAAGCTTATATTTTTTTCCGATTTTATGAAGTCAAAGCCAACTATGGTTTCTATTTGAAATAACGAAGTTGGCTATGATATCAGACAATTGATAAGCGATATATTTTTTTTGACATATGCATCTTATTCTACATCATAAAGTGTCTATAGAAAGTTTTCACCGTTTGGAAAAATATCCAAAAATAAAGAAGTTATGTCAATTTTTCGAAATCAGTGAAATGTCAATTTCTGCTTGCATCTCGGAAACGGTTTGAGATTTCGAAATGCGGTTTTCACCAATCGACGTTTCACGAAAATCAAGCTCTAGAACTCTAGGTCAGTTTTTCTCTACCTGTTCTGGAAATAGGGAAAACTGCCAAAATCAAGCAATTTGGGACACCCTGTACATAGGAACTAATGATATGTATAAACCAAAAAAGGACAATCCTTTATCAGATTCAGATCAATTTCAATTTTTTATATACCTCTGGTATAACAATTTGTTACGTATACAGTATTTGCAGAATTCAGATGCGATAGCACCCAAGCCTCACAGCATTTTTCTTTGAGGATGAATCTGTTTGTGGGAATCAACTTCAGAATAGAAAACTGTCTTTCTATTATGATATTCACAACTTGTATATCTCGAGGAAGTGTCCAGTGAGTTTATGAGTTCTTTTTGGAAATCGCTTTTGTCAGTGATCTAGGTATCCGATATAAATGCCGGATCACTCAACTGACTATCGAAAAGGTTATATTATACTCGTCGACAAAGACAGTTGAGAAATCAATTATTGCATAAACGGTCACGAGATCTAACTATTGAATTATCTCAGTGAACCAGAGTAGATTTACCAAAATTTAGTTCATTATATTATTTGAAACGAACAAGTTTTAAATTTGTTCATGTTTATAACATAACAGGAGCACAAATCGTGATTATATACCTGTATATTTTGTTGATAGAAGCAGATTTGAAACCAACAGTCAAAAAGTTATTCGAATTCATCATTTTCATCATTAGTTTGTGTCAACTCACCCAATAATTATGTTCGTAATAGTATGCATAATATAAGTCCATGATTTTTCATTCTGAACTTTTTCAGTAGAGAAAAATATATACTTCTGCTACTTATCCATCATATTAACGAGTATAAACTGCCGCGAAACAGATTACGATTTCATCGATTTTCAAGTCCAGTACACAGTTTAGTTTCAACTTGACAATTATAATCTTATCTGCTTGATTCCACTCTCAGAAATATATGTATAGTGCTATTCTGAATGAAACATCCTAGTCTATATATATATAGGCACTTAAAAGTAGTTGCGCTCTTAGTAAGTACTTTAAATTCGAAATTTTCATGATTTTTAGGTGAAAATCATACCTGTTACTACTGCTCATGTGAAGCAGTATATGAAGAATGCGAATATCCCAATATATTTAATCTGAAAGATTATTATCATCGAATGATAATAGATTGTGTATTCAGTGACGTTTCCAATCTTCTCTTTAGCGGAAAGATTCTTCACTACTTCAAACGATTACCCGAAGTATTTTTCTGAGGGGACACAGATAAAAAAAGTAAACATACGAAAATTGAAGGGAAGTATGAAAATTAGGAGAGGAACTTGAGATGTCTTGGACGCAACATAATTTAAGTGAGTCGAAATATCTTTTGAACCATTCGAATGAATAGCAAAATAGTCACTATACAGGAATCCGGGAAAACTAAATTAGTGACTCCAAGGGGAACTAATTTATCCTTACGGCGATCCAAAATAGAAAAAATAGATTCAAGTTTCATTATTTTTACATTCGAAATAGCATCATAAGGGCCGCTCAAGAAGCGTATGCATCGAGTCATGATTTTTTTCTTGAGGAACTCCAGTTCCCTCGGGTATTGAGTCAGAAAATGGTATACACGTTTGGCAAGAATAGAATTCCTATAGAGAAAACGTGTGCTTGGCCAGCGACGTTGCCATACGCTTCGTATCGCACTACACTTTCTTCGTGCCAGACTCGAGTAGGAGGGGCAACGACGCCCATGAATCCTTCCTCTATCGAAAAATTATTCTTGCCAGACGAGTATAGAAGTCGGTGATTCGGTAAAAATTAAAACAACGTGTAGCATTCCCAACTTTTTTAAGGGGCAAAAAATAACAAAATTTCGGATTTTATTATTCGACACCTTCCGTGATGAAAACCTAGCGACCTAAGGGCGTACCAATTATTTACTGAGCAGGGCAAAACATAAAATAGCGACTTAAATGACGTACACATATCTTTTTTTTTTTTCGGTGGGGTTACAACCAGAAAATTAATCGAATGCGAAATCAAACCAAAATAGCTACTTCACATGCGTGGATGTGGTATTTTTTTTAAAGTTCAAAAATAAAAAGTGTGAGTTTCCGACTTTTGAAGAAACACCAGTTCAATGACTAAGAACTTGAATGATGAAAAATCACAAATTCTAAATTCTTCAGAATAGCGACTTCAGATCAAGAATAAATGAGATGAAATATTTTACATAATGGCGATTCCAGAGGCGTGCTAGTTCGTTATCCAAAGATGTCAAAAAGAAAAAAGTTTCAGTTTCTGAATGTCCTTGAAAGAAAATATATCCAGTGACTTGAGGATTGTACCCACCTTTTTTCTGAAGGGGTCAGAAATATAGAAAATCAGAAATTCCCAATTTCTCGGAATAGTGAATCCAGAGGCGTGATATTTATTTTCTGAAGGGGTCCTGATTAATAATATTAACCAACCAAGTTTTTTGATTTCTTCTAAAGGAATTATATTCTGTGATTTCAGGAGAATTATAAAATTTTCGAGATAGCGACTCCAGAGGCGTACCAAATTTTCTTCCGAAGAACCAAAATCTTAAAAAAAAACTGTTCTCTTCTCACCAACAAGAGTGTGACCAATATTTTTTTATGGTAGTCAAAAAAGAAGAGAATCGCAAATTTCGAATTAGTCGAAATAGCGACTTCATGGGCGTGTCATTCATTTCTGAAGGGGTCAAAAATAAGAAAGGATCAGTTTTCTTCATATCCTCGTGATAAAATATTTTTAATGATGTGAGAGGCGTACCCAATATACTTCAAAGTGGGTCGAAAATGAAAAAATCACGAATATAAAAATTGTTGAAAATGTTTGTCACAAAATCATAAAAATTTCAAATTATTACTGAGAGGCGTACCCATCTTTGTTCATAAAGGGTCAATAATGAAAGAATTACGAATTTCAAAGTAATCAAAATGGTGAATACCAAATTTCTTTACTAAGGGGATCATATATAAAATAATAGGGAATTCTGAAAAGCTCAACATAGCAAAAATAAAGAGACAGAGAAACAAAAAATATATTTAATGATGTGAAGGGCGTACCCAATTCAATTCTAAGGAAGTCAAAAATGCCAAAAAAATCACTACAAAACATCGACTCCTGATGGTCTCAAAATTGCGACTCGAGGCATGTTATTTTTTCTGAAAGGGCCAAAAATTCAATGGACCAAGATGAAAATACAATGATTACTAGAGGCGTACCCTTTCTTTTCTGAGGGGGCAGATTACGAATTCAAATCAAATTCGAATGTCAGAGGCGCACTCAATTTATTTTCATACAGGGTCAAGAATGAAAGAATCACGAATTTCAAAATTATTAAAATGGTGAATACAGAGGCGAACCAATTTCTCTGAGGGGATTAGAAATGAAAGGAATTCGAATTAAAAAAAGTCAAAATACTCCAGAGGCGTACCCAATGTTAATATAAGTGTGAAAAGAATTGAGAAATATTTCGAAATGGTTCAAATAGCGACTTCAGAGGCGATCCCATTTCATTTCAAAGGGGGTGAAGAAATTGAATAATCACAAATTTCAAAATTGTCAAAACAGCGAATCCAGAGGCGTACAAATATTTTTTCTAACGGGGTGAATATGAAAAATATCACAAATTCGTGGAATTTCATAATAGTCACTCCATAGGCGTACCCAATTCTTTTCTACAGGGGTCAAAAATAAAAAAATCACAAATTCCAAAATTGTCAAAACAGCGAATCCAGAGGCGTACACATATATTTCAAAATCGTCAAATCAACGGATCCAGAGGGGTACAAATATTTTTTCTAACGGGATGAATATGAAAAATATCACAAATTTGTGGAATTTCAAAAAAGTCACTCCAGAGGCGTACTCAACTCTTTTCTACAGTAGTCAAAAATAAAAAATCACAAATTCCAAAATTGTCAAAACAAGGAAATCCAGAGGCGTACACATATATTTCAAAATCGTCTAAACGACGGATCCAGAGGCGTACAAATATTTTTTCTAACGGGGTGAAAATAAAAAAAGTCACAATTTCGTGAAAATTCAAAATAGTCACTCCTGGGGCGTACCCAATTCTTTTCTACAGGGGTCAAAAATAAAAGATCACAAATTCCAAAATTGTCAAAACAGCGAATCCAGAGGCGTACACATATTTTTTGTAACAGAGTGAAAATGAAAAAATCACAAATTCGTGGAATTTCAAAATAGTCACTCCAGAGGCGTACGCGATTTTTTCTACAGGGGTCAGAAAAAAATTCAAAATTGTCCGAATATCGACTCCATAGGCGTACCCAATATTTTTTTCGAGGGGATGGAAAATTCAAAAAAAAAATCTCGTTTTCTACTCACCAACTCCGCTTCCGTGCTTGCCGCCACCTGCACCTGCAACGTCTTCACCCAATCGGCGAACTCCTCGGTCGTCTCGGCCTGCAGCAGGAACTCGGACCTGCAAGGCTTCACGGCTGACACGCGCAGCACGTTCTTCCGCTTGGTGTAGTCCTCGGCGACGCGAACGACGCTCGTGCGCATATCGACGCCGCCTGCGAGCGACTGGTCGAGGGCGTCGGAAGTGCCGATCGGACTCTACAAAAAAAATACGATTCAAAAACAAGGAAATGAAGAAATCTGTTATTCCAGATTTTTTGGGATTTTCTCTCCTCGCTTCTATAAAATGATTGTTATTTTTTCTGTGACGGGAAAAAAGTTTGGCATTTCATCTCTTTTGGCAGGTTATAAAATGTGACCTTTCATAAATTACTTTTTTCCCGAGGAAAAAAAGTGAGTACTTTATTCCCGGATATATATCACATATACGTATGATGCAAATGTATGGAATAAATTCATTTCAAAACAAGACGACTTCCGAAAAAAATCCAAAAACTAGAGTTCAGAACTTTTTTTATTGTGTATTTTTTCAACTAGACGACCCTTCGATGTTCAATTCTCAGTAGCAGACCTCTGCAAGGTTCAGTTAACCAAATGATAATCCATTTTAATTGCAATATTCTTATGCAAAATTTTGACTGTTGGATAGACGATCAGTAGACATTTCAAACGAGGTGTCACATGACCCCTGCTTGTATTTGAAAAAATCGTCCATTACTTCATTACTTCTACACCAGTGACGTTACATCTCTCATATGAATGTCATGGGATGAGGCTTCAAAAATTAAAACTCACGTGTTTTTGGAATTTCTTCAAATGTCGCCCATTTCTGAAATAATGAATTTATTCCATACATTTGCATCATACTGTACTATATGCACTGTTGATGGCTTTTGTTGTGCTATAGTTCCCAAAAATGAGTCAATTAATAATACCGTCTCCGAGAAAGAACTGCAAGTCCTTTTATCTTCCATTCGACTTCGCGGTTACTTATATCACTAAACAACCACTGAATTCGCAATTTTTTGAAATCAAATTACAGAATTAGACTTTCAGAAGTAACATCAGATATTTGATTACTTCAAAAGAATGATAAAGATTCCTACAACGCAGGTGTCCCTACTGTTGAAAACTTGAAATTTCACGTCGATAATTTTCAGATTTCCAAATAATGTAATATCTTCTCGAGTATCTTCTCAATCTTAATTCGTCCTTTATTTTGTCACAGACGCTACGCGTCGGGAGACAACAAAACCTGGAGCTAAAATCTACTATTTTTTCCCTTAATAAATAACTATTTTCGAAATCATTAAGCAAGCGCGCTGCCGCAAAATTTACGACAAACACACCTAATACCGAAAAGGAATATTCTCAGATATAATTATGAACATAAAAAATGGATATATTTATGAAGAAATACATTGAGAATTCGCATTCTCCATGTGATGAAAATATCAATTCTTTCTTGGTCTATTCAACAGAAAACAACTACTTTCCTGGCTATATGCCACGACGATCTTTGAATTATATCTATTGAACACACACGATAAGAATTTGAAAACAAATTCTTCTGAAGTAGAGAATTTGCATTCTCCTTCATATAAAGATATTGTTAGATATTTTGAAAATGTATTTTAATTGTTAATTATTTTGTACTGTCTTAAATTTATATCCAACTGTAGATTACTCATTGCTTGAAATTCAACTTGTTTTGTCTGATAAGAAACGTGTATTGTCGAATTACGTATGAGCACAACCGCTACCGGTCGATTCATCGAAAGGCATTCGAGTTTTGGATGAAGTCGCTCGGAATATTTGCCGTTCTGCTTTTGTTCAATATTAACATTATAGTTTTGAGAAATAAATTCGGTATATTGTGTTTGTGTGTGTGATAGCTATCCGTTCCCAAAAATCTAACAATATGTAAATAATAGCATTCTGAAATATTCAACAGAAAACAACACTCCTACTTTCCTGGCTATCTGCCACGTCGAACATTGAATGATATCTGTTGAATATCCAAAAAGAGAGCATGAAAAATGAAAATCATCTTAAATTCAGAATTGAAATTATTTCTCAAATCGGATGAAATAACATGATGTATATTGATGTATATGATGTATAAAAATATGATATAATATATCATGATACATCATGTCATTTCATACGATTTGAGAAATAATGTCAATTCTTTTATATCATAATACATCATGTTATTTCATCCGATTTGAGAAATAATTCCAATTCTGAATTTCAGAGGATTCTCATTTTTCATGCTCTCTTTTTGGATACTCAACAGATACAATTCAATGTTCATCGTGGCATCGATGCCACGGCTCATGATGCTGCAAACTTAATTCTCATGGGAAATGACCAATCATTTCGTGCCTTTCAAACAATATAATATGATTTTCGGTGACAGGAAAAAAAGTTTGGCATTTCATCTCTGATGACAGGTTATAAAATGTCACTTTTCATGAATTACTTTTTTCCATTCCACACATAAGTGAACAACTACTAAGTTCGCAATTTTTCGAAATTAAATCACAGAACTAGACTGACAGATATTTGATTACTTTAAGAAAATTATAAAGATGCCTGCAAAAAGATATGCATGCAACGCAGGTGTAATTCCCGTTCAAAAACTTCAAGATTCGCGTCGATAATAATCTGATTTTAATATAATGCCCGTCCTTTCTCCTGCCACAGAATAAAATAGTGTATTATACACGGGAAATATATAGGATTTTAGCTTTTCTTTGTCTCCCTCTACTGCTTTTTTCCCTTGAATAATAAATAACTAATTTTATTGTTTGTTACATCTAGAAGCAGTTATTGCATACTATGTACAAAGTGTTTAGAATCATTACATCAATAGGAATATATGAAAATTAATATTGAATCTCGATGAAACACAATGCTATACCGGACGAAATCATTAGGCAGTAGTGCATTTTAATTGTGGAACATGTAGGTTTTTCAATAATTGATTTCAAGGCTGTTTCAAGGAAGTCTTCGCAAATATTGCATTATCACAAAGATTGCACATTCTTTGTAACAGCTGAATCTCAAAAGTGCCCACTCGAAAGCGCATCGACTACAGTAAGTAGGTGAATGGTATTCTTCATTGTGAATAAATTTATATTCAATTCTGAATTATATTGAAGTCGTGTCTAATAAAAGTCATGATACTTCTAGTAAATAAAGCGGCAACTTTTATGACCAGGTTAATGCGGATTTATGCACACCGATTTTTCAATAATCTGTAATTTCACAATCATTAACGATTCCACTAAGTCAAGATTTGGTATTCCCGTTCATTCATTTATGCACCTAAATTGAATTTTATCTTTCATTAACTATTGGCTAAAAGATGACCAACTTTCATAAAACTGTGATTTGCGATGGCGCGATTCTGTCTTAAGTCTTTCTTTTTTCCAGAATGTGGTTGAAAATTCAGAAAATTCAAGTCGTATGTTCAAATTAGACTCTGAAAACAATAGGAATGAATGGTTTTTATTGTAATTATGTGATCACTGAATGTTATAACACAAATCGAAAGAAGAAGAGATTAAAATTAAAAAAAAGGGTGCATAAAAGTATCATAGTCCTCAAATGCAAAATGGACTTCAATGACAGGTAATGGAAGCAACAGATGAAAAAGCGGTGAGCATAAATCCACCTTTATATGACGATATATCGGCACTGAACTGTGTGAGGTTTAACGTTTCAGTTTAAAAAGGTCAAGAAATACTAAATTAATGTGACTGAAAAACTGTAAAAATGTTTGAGTTATTTTCAATACGAAGTCCACGAAAATTTTTATCAATTAAGGTCCACACCAATTTATAACCATCCTTTGACTGACACAAAATGTCTCAGAAGTTCGAAGGTGTTCGAGATGTCGTACACATTTTTGAGTACATTTCAACTAAATTTTAGTTCTTAATAATAATAATAATAATAAATTTACCAAAAAAATAATGTGTGTAAATAATTTGTGTCAAATCATCAATTCTCTTCGGGAACAGCTTTCACGCAATATTTCGAAATTATCACATTATTTTATGCATTTGTGTGTCAAATAATTGGGTGAGTATATTGATATAGTAAAATTATCTGTGGATTTAGTTATGTAAAAACATTGGATTCTAGTGAAAAACGTATAAATTCCAGTGATGTGAATATTATCTGTGACAAACATCCCATTTCTAAAAAATGATAACCAAACCGTTTTCAGATTTATGCTCATGAATTCATTCCTATGTTTTTCATATTATGTCAAACCGTATGCCATTATATTCATGTGCTCGCGGAAGTACTGGGCGAAATACGAAATTTATTCATTAGTTTTTTTTCCTGTTTCATCAAATCGAGCAATATCATTCGTGAATTCGCTTAGTAACATTCTATTTCGCCTAATTTCTGAATCCTTTTCATGCAAAAGGTCACCTTTTCGAAAAAACATCTAGCAGGTACAAAGAATGTACCAAGTCTGTAAACCGAAGAGAAGTAGTGTTCAGTGCAAAATATGTCAAATTGTCTTGTGTACACAATAAAACAACGCTTCGAGCTAAATTTGCAGAGCATGTTTTTAGAGTTAAAATACTCTGGCAAACTCACTCTGATACTGCAATCAACTCTATAACTACACTTCTCGCAGATCATCTCTATTGAAGAAAATTCTAGATTGAATTTTCACTAATGCCGTATTGAATTCACTCTATATTCCTAAAATTTCAATAAAATAGCAATTCAGATACTCAATTCACTAACAATTGGAATTATTCATACTAGTGTTAACTCACACTAGTGCACTTGAATCTCCCACTCTATCATTGTTCAATTCAATCTATATACGATGAAATATCAATCTATACAGTTTCAGATATAGTTCAGTCTACTGGATAGTGAAATAAGTAATATACTGATTATATAGTGTCGATGATATATAATGATCATGATATCAGCTTCAAGTAGCTTTTTTACTATACCCACGTAGTGAAAGATTTTTTTCAACATTGAGTTATCAACGTATTTCCGTATACATATCTGTTATTTTCCGTTTTTTCCGTTTCGAATTATTATTTCGAACGATTCATGAAACATATAGGTTAACTAATTAGTCTAGTGGGACGCGAGTCATTTTTCAAATATCAAACGATCAAAATATTATAAAGTCACACTACTTCTCATCCGTCAATTCGCGCCACTGCATGCAGGTGGCGCTGCAGAGACTATTCCGAGATTTCCCCGGTGAACGTTTGTCGTTATAAATACTGTGACATGTGAAAGAAGAATTAATCTAACTTGGATGAAATCTCAACAGTAAGTAGTAACTAGTTTACACAACTTGTGTTTCATATCAATCTAAAATCTCCTTATTAGCACCTAGCACCTAAACATATAATAGTAGTGTCAATTTGTAGAATGCAGGAGCCATTTGACATCCACATCAATTCAATCAATTTCCGGTGGATCCGACACTGTTCATAGTGTGAAATCTACTCTGTACTATTAAATCCCCAACTCTCAACCTTTGTGACAATGTAATATTCGGTTATTGAATTTAACTCTAAAGTGATGATATTGACACTAGCTTGGGTCTTGAGTGGAATGTTCACTGTCGAAATTGTTTCTTTCAACTCTATTATTGTGTTCATTCAATATATTTAGAGAAATAAATAGAGTGAGTTTCAATGTGCTTGCATTGAAAATTCGCACTAATTGAATTGAAATAATCACACAATAATATACTAAACTATAGAGTTGAATCATTTACTCTAGAGCTTAGTGGTCCTCTTGGTGACAGGTATAGTGTTAAATTTCTCTCTATTTTTTCAACTGTGTATTGAATGTTTTGTACCCTATCATACATGAATACTATATTTCCATAATTAATCCTCAATGAACATCTCTAAATGAGAATAATTTTTCATTGTTATTTCAGACTTCCACATACTGGTATGACGTTCATACCAGTAAGTCTCAATGAGTCGTGAAGGTCCGCTGGTAAAACGGTTAACCATTGTTTTTTCTAAATATTTGAACATTGAATAGAATCAAAATGGATCTAAAATCGATATTTTGTATAAAGGTATTGACTTAATAAAAAAAAATCAGCATATATCTTGATACAAAATTTTGGGCGTTAAAGGGTTGATGTTCGTTCGAGTCACGTGTACTCATACAGTATGGTATTGTAAACGCAACTTTTGATTTCCAACTTTCTCCAAATTTCAAATGATTATGTGAGTACTTATCTCGGTACTTATACTCAAGAAACATTGAGAGGAGCAAAACTGTACCGAAGTACTCTCACGCAGAGCAACAAGAGAAAGGATGAAGGGAAAACGCTTAGCAAAATGCCAAATCCCTAGTTGAACGTCAAGTATTACCTATATCAAGAAAGAAGAAACCGATATTGAAAAATATTTTGATCTAAAATGGTAAATTGTTTAATTTGCTGTGATTTTATAGCATGCATTCACAATCCAGAGGAATTGTGCAAAAATTGAAGGGTTCTATTTTATATGTTTGTGCAAATCTAATGATTTTTTCTCCAAGTGATTATTTGGATTATCAAAAATTGACGGATAAGTATGTGAATATTTTTCTGTTATATTTGAAAGTTGAACATTTTCGGTAGACGTGAGGTTTCGTGGTGTCATTAGTGATGATGGCATTGTGGAAGAACTACTTTTTTGTAGATTGATATCGTGTTCTGTTCTCTAAATACAGTGTGACCCACTTCTAATGGAATATCCGGAAAATGATATTAGGTGCAAAATAGGTTAGAAATCACTTCGGATTCGGAATCAGGACGCCCAATTCACTGAGAATTCATATTTTTCCTGGAAATTTTTCAGTTCTGAAAGAACCCCCGTATCAATAATAAGGAAGGGGAAGTCCAAAGATAAAGTCAATTACGTAAGATACGGGGGTGCTTCCGTAAAAAGTTCGACAAAATTTAATTTTTCAGAACTTCAGAACTGAAAATTTTCCAGGAAAAATATGAATAGTTAGTGAATTGGGCGTCCCGGTTCCGAATCCGAAGTTATTTTTGACCTATTTTGACTCCTAATATAATTTTCCGGAAATTGGGAGCAGTGTATATCACTGAAGATGATCCCACTTGGTCATAGAGTGCATTTTTGGTATATCTCTCACTCCAGCAAATTTCAGGATCCTTACCCAACGATTACGTAAGATACAGCGGTGTTTCCATCAGAAGTGAATCACACTGTTAGATATCTCCGAAGAAATATGAATTTCAAAATATTTATAAGAAACGAGGAAATTTCTCAATAAAATGAATGCGTGTATCAATTATTCATTGAAAATAATTTAATTGTCTGATACTACCAAAATCTCAGAGATTGCATGTTGTCTAACCCCCACCATCTATCGCTCTTCACAAAATAGGTATTTTATGCTGAATGGCCGGAGATTCATGTAATATACATGTCTACAGATAAAATCATCGAGGTCAATGAAATACAATACCTTAAATAATCGATACTGGCAACTTCTACAAATGGCTTCTAGACCAAGTCAAATGGCTACTATAACACAGAATAGTTCTGAACCAATTTTCTCGTGACCTTGAGTCTCTTCTGCATCTCGAGAACATCGCTCGTAGTAATTACAGAATTATTCTGTTGCTGGCGGTAATAGGTAATACTTGAACAAGGATTCCAAATACCCATGCTCTTTTTCCCCAAGAATTATTATACAAACATATTCATTGAATTTAGCATGATGAACTTCATTTTCATTGTACAGTACATCCAGTTTTGAGACTGCCATGGTTCACGGTTGTTATTGAAGATAGAGTCTTGTGGTTTTCACCTTCCTCTCCTACTTCATTGTGAAACTTGAGAAGGCCTGATCAGACTTTGCATAACTGTTGCTATTTGTAAGATACAGGACGATCTTGGAAATGAATACTCTCAGGACCCCTTCTGTATTATATATACGAAGTTGTTAGAAATAATGTTGAGCTAAGAACTACGTCTGACAGGGAATTCTGAACAAAATTCAGTGGCGTACTAATTTTTTATTTCGGAGTATGGTTTTGCAGATACTACACAAACTTATATAATTTTAATGGAAACACCCTGTATTTTATTAACTCGTTGAATTCGTTATTCACTTCCATTTGAAATGATGTAAAGGATTTTCAGAAATACTTAAAAACACTAAAATATCAAATATATACAAAAAGCTCAGTCATTTCCACACAATGTTCATAAAATGGACAACATTGTTAGATTTCAGGAGAAATAACAAACTACCTCCCTGGCTAATGCCACGCAGAACAATGAATTACATCCTCCCGAAATCTATGCATCGACTCGTATAAACGAATACTGATACAAGTGATTCTTTCCTGAATGCCTATTGATTTCCATTCAGCCAGGCCACGCAAGACATCTACAGACCGGTTTCGAGCTCATTGTCTCTCATCAGTGCAGGGCAGTCTCCAGTCAGCAGTCCTAAGACCTTCGATTAAGCGTAGCCTAGCCAGACAAAAATCAAATCGGCAATATATTCCCTCAGAGGCGTCCCCCATAGACAATATGGGAGCAACAAGGGTAGAAAATAAGTAAAGAAACACTCCAAATCCCATACGGGAGTGGCTGGTTGCCCGACTGGCGTAATTTCAACTACACGAAATTGCCACAATGCCCAGAGTGGAATGAAATGTTAAATGAATACAGAAAGCTCAAAGTAATTTCCACACAATGTTCATAAAATGAACAACAATGCTATATTTCTGGATGTAATTCAATGTTCTGCGTGGCATTAGCCAGCAAAGTTCTATAATAAATAACTATTTTTTGCATCAATGTAGTGGAGGTGTTACATTTTGATCATGGTAAAATATATGTATCTTCCAAAATGGCGCTCAACCGCTCTATATGGAAAGATTTTAAGGATTATTACCATGGCAGTTTGTCACATATTGAACAAAATAAATAACTTGAGAAAGAACCCATCACCTTTAACACATTGCGTACCATGTCTCTCATATATGAGCGCCATTGAACTTTCCCAGGGTGCTTCGTTTCTCATATGTGAGAGACAGATATTATACTCTATCAGTGCGTGTCTCTCACAAATGCATCACGCTGCCGTACATTTTGAATGGGGAATGTAGAGAGTGACCCCTGTAGAAAACCATGTGAATCTCGGTTTGAGCAAAATTGAAAACATAAAGACTTTGTGATACAAAAAGTCAAAACTATTATATTTCCGTACAAAATCAAACTAACTAAAAATTGAACTAATAAATCTCATTGAGACATGTCAAACAAATTCCTGGATGACACGATGAAGTAGATGCTTTTGCTGTTTTAATCCTTTGTGGTTCATCCGAATTCTTCAAATCAAGTAGGTCAGTGGCTGATATATCTTGAAATGCTCGTATCGAGATTTTTTTTGAGCCTGCTTATAGAGAACCCAGGAAACTAAAGAGAAAATAGTGGAGAAACTGTCATATTTGAATCACGTAGTCTCCAGTGATAAATTGGCCTTTGTTCTGCTACAGGGCCACGGAAGGGGCCATGTCTTTCATATATGAGTGACACAACGAAACCAAAAAAATATAGCCAAAAACTACAATAAAACACGTAAGTATCAAACAAACCTTCATTTTAACATAACATACTCACAAATAATAGAAAACTGTGGTTTGGCCCCCATAGCAAATCCCCAATAACGGCTTGGCGCGCGATGTGTTAATGCCCCGAGTCACAATAATTTCAACTATACCTAATGGGCTTGTATCACAGAAAATTTTTATTTCATAATTCGATAGAACTCACCAAAACTAGCTCACCACCGCAAACCGTTTCTTGCTGTGAGCTCCCTACGTTTTATAAAAAAATTATTGAAATCTCCGATTTCTCGGACCTCTGAAAACGAGGCGATGATGTGACGTCAAAACTCTAATACTGAAACAAGAATATTCCAGACACAGATGAATGATACATGATTTCTGACAGAGTGAATTAGCGCGAGATCACAGTTGAAAGAATAAATATATCAGTTGCCTCAGTCTCCGTCGGGCGTTTGGTATTTTCTTTTAAATATGGCGAGATGAGGTTTCTACGTCATAGGAGGGTCCGTTTTCAGAAGGTACTATTATTTATGTTCAAAAATAAAACATTCCAGTTAATTTTTCGATCGAATTATGTCGTCAATCATTATTTATGTATGAAAGGATCATTATAAACATGATTTGAGTTAAAAGTTCTACTAAGGTGTACACGCCCATTATTCAAATAGCAACACACTACTTGTGAAATAGTACTTACACGAAAATTGAAAATTCAATTCACAATTTGTCCATGAGAACAATCCACTGTAAGTTTGTTCAAATCGTTACCCTCACCCTGTATGAAAGCTATGAAAATGAGGAGAGGTAATTTACTACTTATTTTCAATGGAATTCAGTACCTACTGAAACTTTTACAGCTCAATCTTGGGGCATTATCTGTTATGAGTTTGCGATAAATATCTTGGCGCCGTTCGAGATTGCCTCTTTGCTGCAAAAGTAAATTACGGTCAATTTTATCGGATAAAAAGGATTTTCTCTTGTTTGTTTTCTTGTAAACAATTTTTTCACTTCCATGTTTGGTATGTCTGTCCTTGAAAGAAAGGGCTTAGGGCATTTTTAACGCAGAGTGTAAGGGTGACTTCATAAAAACTTCTAGCATTTAAGATTTAACATTTAAACATTTGAGACTTAAGAGTCTCAAGTGGATTCAGTTATAAAAAAATCAGGATTCTAGGGCGATACATGTCTTCTGTCATCCCTGACATCTAGTTTCTGATTCAGAAACAGATTTTCAAAGTTTTGTAAGTTAGAAACTGGTTCAAAATCAAAATTTCATGTTCTGATATCATTCTATTAATTAATATTTTGAAAAAAATCACTCCTCCTTGCCTAACAGATACTGGCTCACTCCTTGAATCTTTTGCCAAATATGGTGGCAACAGGGTTGCGACATTCTAGTGTATTTTTGAAGAACGGTTCAGTATTCATCAGAAGAAAAACAAATATTCACAAGATATTTCGAATTATTTTTTAATGGCGGGAAATTGAGATGTCACTTTTGGATGCGCACTCCTTATTCCATTTATGATCATTTATCAGCACTTCTTAAGTTGGAAGTTGGTCATCTTCTTGAATCTTAAATGTTAAATCATAAGTCTCAAATGGTTTTATAACATAACCAATGATATTTCCATGTTCCATCTGTCATAAGTGATAAGCCTTAAATCGAGGGGTAAATCACGGCGAAAAAAATTGTACACCAAACTTCCCATGGGTCAAAACTTCCCACACTTTTATCTCAAACCGTTTCGCCGTTTCGAACTTTTCATCAAAAAACAATATTCAGACTCGTATTTTAAACACCCTATATCTCGAAAACGAAGCGTTTGAAAGTATATGTTTATATGATTTTTCGAATAATTTCAACCGAGTACAACACACTGTTGAATAGGTACCTACGTATATGTATTGGTGGGTACTTAAACTTGAAAGTACTTTACTGGAAGGAATTTGAAACTGAATGTCATGAGTATTAATCTTCCGACAGAAATCAACTATCAAACTAATAATTACATATGCAATGCAGGTTTTCTGTACCACGAATTTTTAGGTATGTATAGGTACTATTGACTTATCCGAGGACAGCATCTGTTGAAAGTTCCGAAATAATAATGAACTCTTTGAAATTATGTTTAATATTATTTCTATATAGGGTGTTTCAGAGTTGTGTCGACAAAAGCCTTGACAAAAGCCTCAAGCAATAACGAAAAACCCATAATTCTTTTAACTTGGACACCCTACCCTGTATCTCGGAAACGAAGCATTTTCGGAACCATTTTCATATGAACTTGATTTAATAATTTGTGAAGAGGAATCTCCCCTAGGCTTTTTTCACCACAGCTCCATATATCCTGAGATAATAAGTTTCTTGCATTATCTAGCCAAACATTTTTCCCGACCGTCTCCGCCCAAACGTTCACAGACATCCTACAGCTTGCTTGGTCTTTCGGAAACTTCCCAAACATCCTCGAACCTCCAAAACTACCTGAACATCACGAAATGTTTCAGACTCCGCCGAACTTCCCAAATCACCCAAACTTCCTCGAACTTCCCAAAACTTCCTCTAACTTCCCAAAACTTCCTCGAACTTCCCAAACTTCCTCGAACTTCCCAAAACTTCCTCGAACTTCCCCAAACTTCCTCGAACTTCCCAAAACTTCCTCGAACTTCCCAAACTTCCTCGAACTTCCCCAAACTTCCTCGAACTTCCCCAAACTTCCTTGAACTTCCCAAAACTTCCTTGAACGTCCCAAACTTCCTAGAACTTCCCCAATTTTCCTCGAACTTCCCAAAACTTCCTCTAACTTCCCAAACTTCCTCGAACTTCCCAAACTTCCTCGAACTTCCCAAACTTCCTCGAACTTCCTAAACTTGTCAAAACTATTCAAACTTCACGAACCAGGTAAGCAAATTAGTATTGATTGATTCAACTTTTTTTCCTTTCCCTATGGTAGGTAGGTATAGGTAGGTTCAGTTAGATGCAAAGAAAATATCGCGGTTGGATGGTGTTAGCGCTCTTATTGCAGAAGTGACTAGATAGGTGCCATCACCGCCCTAGTGCGACATGTTCATTGCATCTGACTGTACGTATATGTATAGGCAGGTATAGGTGAGTATACCTTAACTCAAAAGTACTTTACTGGAAGGGATTTGAAACTGAATGTCATGAATATCTTCATTGTAATTCAATACAAAATGAAATTAGACTTACAACTTTGAATAATCCACCAACAGAAATCAACCATCTAACTAATTACCGATCTAATTACCTATGCAATGCAATTTTTCAGTACCACGAATTTTCAGGTAGGTAGGTATTATTGAGTTATCTAACAGCATCTCTATTATTTGCTGAAATCAAAAAATCGAGAAATGAATATCCGACTAATAATTGCTGTCTGTTCTCAAAACTACCTAAACACCACGAAATGTTTCGAACTCTACCGAACTTCCCAAACTACCTCGAATATTCCAAACTTCCTCGAAATTCCCCAAACTTCTCCAAACTTCCCAAACCTCCTCGAACTTCCCCGAACTTCCTCGAACTTCCCAAACTTCCTCGAACTTCCCCAAACTTCCTCGAACTTCCCAAACTTCCCCAAACTTCCTCGAACTTCCCCAAACTTCCTCGAACTTCCCCAAACTTCCTCGAACTACCTTGTGTCTGTACACTAAACTTCCCACGTGATTTACCCCTCGCCTTAAATGTTAGGTGATAAATCTTAAGTCTTCAAGTTTTTTATAAAGTGGCCCTAACTCTTGTTGATCCCCGACGAAACAAATTACAAATTTTCATCTCAAATTATACAAATTGAACTAATTCTATCATTTTCTTATATCGACTCGTATAAACGAATACTGATACAAGTGATTCCATCCTGAATGCCTATTGTTTTCGATTTAGCCAGGCCACGCTTGACCCCTACAGACTGGTTTCGAGCTCTTTGACTCTCATTAGTGCAGGGCAGCCTCCAGCTAACAGTTTTAAGGCCGCCGACTTAGCGTAGCCTAGCCAAACAAAGTCGGCATTATATATTCTCCCAGAATATGAAAGCAACGTTATCTGAGTAGAAAAGAAGGAAAGAAACACTCCAAAACTGAAATTTCCATACGGAAGTGGCTGGTTGCCCGACTGACGTGATTTTAACTACGACATACGAGCATTGTGGTTATTTCGTAGTTGAAAGTACGCCAGTCAGGCAACATGCCACTCCCGTACGGAAATTTTTGGAATGTTTCTTTCCTTCTTTTCTACTCAGATGGCGTTGCTTTCATATTGCCTATGAGAGACGCCTCTGGGGGAATATAATGCCGTTTTGATTTTTGTTTGGCTAGGCTACGCTTAGTCGGCGCTCTTAGGACTGATGGCTGGAGACTGCCCTGCACTGATGAGAGTCAAAGAGCTCGAAATTGGTCTGTAGGTGTCTAGCGTGGCCTGGCTAAATGGAAATCAATAGGCATTCAGGAAAGAATCACTTGTATCCGTATTCTTTTATACGAGTCGAAACATAGATTCCGGGAGCATGTAATTCAATGTACTGCGTGGCATTAGGCAGGAGAGAAGTTGTTTTTCTCCCGAAATCTAGCATTGTTGTTCATTTTATGAACATTGTGTTTTTTATTTAGTTATTTATTTTCTTATATCTACCAAGATACAAAAATATCATTTATATAGATCCAAAAGTCGGAGAATATTGTTTTAAACTTAATTCTGGGAGTTGATATTTCTGTTACAGACACAATGAAATGATCAATTAAAATCCTCTAGGAACTCAAAATGAATCAACTAACATCTGATATGAGATAACGTTGGCGTATTCAAGTGATTCGCATTTTATCAATAGATTTCAATGATTATGGTTGCAGAAAAAATAGCATGTTTCATTTTTTTTATTGCCTCGGCCGTCTCTTGATAAGCGTGATGAAAATCCATAGTGAATTGAAAAAAAACTTCACAAACGATAAGATTCTGTTACTCTTGTTCCATTCTTCGGGTTCGAGATATGAAAATGATTGATTAGTGTAGTATTTCCGAGAATATTTCATTTATGTTAGGACTAAGAAAGTTTTATAGCTTATTGATGCAATTTTTAATTATATTTATGTAACACTCGGACAGGAAATAACTATCATTCTCTAGCATTTCCATTCCTATTTTATTTCGTTTATTATGAAATGTAGCATGTTTTCTCTATCAGGTTGACAAATTTGAGCAGCTGTTGATATTCACGAACATATCTCATTAAATCGGTAACCTGCCACCTTCAATATAATAATTATACCCCATTCGATAACCCTATATAACGGTCAAATTATTGTACCCTATGAGTCAACCCTTTTTACCCTAAATCATAATGAAAATGTCGGTTCTATTTTTACGAATGATACGTCATTATATCGAAGCTATATGTGTAATATCGTAAAACACTTTTTCCATTTCATGAGAATGCTTTTCATCTTGTAGTTATCTCTTTTTACTTCTTAAGTTGAATTCATGCAAGCAAAATTCAAAACATGAATGAATTTTAAACTGAAACCAATGATATAAAACTATGAGATGTAATGTATGTGCTCATGCAAGAAACAAAAATAAATCAAAACTAAAATTCAAACTAAGAAAGATGGCCAACAACAACTAAGAAATTAATTTCTTTCATAAATTGACGACAGCGCATGCGTCAAATAATAACTAGCCGCGCTGGAAAAAGATTAAACAGCTGATGAAAGGTTATTGCATGATCACCCATATATGTTCAATATTAAATTCGTTCAAATGTTGAATTCATTATAATTAAGTTGATGTTGCATGAATCCACCTTTGGTGCCACTAAACTGGGGAAAAAGAAGAAGAGGAAAATGGATTCATTTATAGCTGTCTTGGTGCCTTGACCAAACATTTTTGTAAATACTATACTAGTGTATATCCACGTTCGCATTGGTAGAAACTGGTTGAAATCAAAATCAGGCCACACAACCATTCTATATACAGTGCGTCTACTGAAGGATGTATAAATGCATTTTCAGCAAGATCATGCTGAATAATTCACTGTATTTCAAAATAATGATTCAAAATGGATGGTGAACTACCTTCGTGTAATCACGTTAACACAATTTTTTTTTAAAGGAACACCTCATTTTTCAATATTATTTTTTTCTCATTATTATGTTGGAATATATTAACATATTATATATCTTTCGTATTTTTTCCCAACCTGTACCTAGTGAAAACAAAGTGTGATACATTCTTGGAAAGAAAGATCGGAAATTGAATAAATGAAAGGATGTTCCATTTGAAAAAAACTACTGATGACGTCGTCACACCAAGGTAGTTCACCCTGTATATTCGCTTATTATTTAGAGAAACAATTAATTGAAATCAATAGTATTGTTGATTTAGCTATAATACTGAGGTTATGATGCTTTACTTTATGGACACACTGTATACGTGCAAACACTAGTAAATGCAGAAATTTCAACGTTTTATATACAGGGTGATTCACGGTGAATGGTTCAATAGACGTCTCTGGAGAACGCAACGTAGGATTATTTTGAAAATTTGGTTCCTTGGATAATTAGTTGTGTTCAATCGACCTAAAATATTCTCAGCTTTGCGACGTTGCCACTTATATTGAAAAGTAGCAACGACTTTGATTTTTTAAACGGGACATCCTCTATATTATTCAATTTTCAGATTCTCCCTGAAGAGCTGATTTCATCGATTTATAATACTTGGGGTCTAGCGGGAATGATAACAAAGATATAGGGTGTGAAAAAATCGAGATTTTTCAACATTCAGAATTTTTTGTGTGGAAACTATTCATAATTGGTCATGATTCCCATGTCCCTATCTCAACTTTTCACGTACTATCATTTGATATTTTATAGAAATAGATACAGGGTGGCCAAAAATCTTAATTCTGAACCACCCTGTATTTATTTCAATTAAATATCAATTGATAGTGAATAAAATGTTGGGATAGGAACATAAAAATCGTTTTGGCCAATTATAAATAGTTTCGACACAAATAATTCCTAAAGTTGAAAAATCTCGATTTTTCAAATCCCATAACTCTATGATAATTATTACTGCTAGACCCCAAGTGTTATAGGTCAATTAGATCAGCTCTTCTGGAAGAATCTGAAAATGGAATAATATACAAGGTGTCTGATTTAAAAAATCAAAGTTGTTGCTACTTTTCAATATAAGTGGCAACGTCGCAACGCTGAGAATATTTTAGGTCGATAGAACACAACTAATTATTCAAGGCACCAACTTTTGAATCAGCCTGTATACCGGCGTTGAAAAGCAGATTTTATGACAGAGTGATTAAACTGATTTACTTTGCAACACAATGTGGACACACAACCACACTCAGAGAAATAGTCGGTAGTGATGAATACCAAACGTTTAGAAGTCAGTCACTACATTCATCAAATAATACCACTACGAAGTTGTACTATACTAAACTATGAGTATTATACTATTTTGTAGTGGTAATTTTTGGTATAGTATAGTATTATTTAATGTGGTGCCTATTTTACTAAACGTTTCGTAATAACTACCATCTTCTTTTTTAGTGCATATCGTTATGAAAATTAATTCTGAATACAACCGGTTTTTCACAATTTTCGAATTCACCAGGGGCAGAAAAATAGTTTGACATCTAAACAGAAATGAGCTGTTATTACGATATTATCAAAACGCCTCGGAAAAAGCACTGCATCAAATTACCGAGTAAGGATTTCATAACATCAGCTGCCGGCCTACAAAAACAGTGGATAGACTTTCCCACTTAATTACAATTATTACTTAAATGCACTTGAATCATTAGAGCCCGAGATTTAATTTATTTGCACTTCAACTTGCCATAGGCGTCAACATCATCAGATAGTAGCCAGAGGAATGACATCTCTAACATTAACCCGAGCATTAACCAACATCCTCATTGATTTCATTAAATACGGGTATCTCTGACGCTAACTCAGAATTGTAAGCCCAAAATTGAATTGAATTAAATTTATGTAGCTCAGAAATATTACAATATTATGAAACACGTCAAAGTGAAAAATAGAACAATGGTCGAATTCAAATAGGACAATAGTCCAAGTATAAGAATGTAACAATGAAATGAAAATATAAAATATCATATTGTACAGGGTGATTCACCATAAATGTCCCCCCCTCTAGCTCACTTATTTTTGAACCGATTTAAAAATTCGAAAAATAATCTAAAATGATTTTTCAGAAATTTTTTTCCCGTTGCATCAGAAAATACAGGGTGCTCGGAACAAACGATCTACAGAGTACTACTTGATTTTTTCAAATGGAACACCCTGTATTTCATTGTATTTTTAGAATCTTCCTGAAGAGCTGATTTCATGAATGCATCACACTTGGGGTCTAGCGGGAATGATTACAGAGATATAGGGTGTTCAAAATCTAGATTATCAAACTTTGGGATTTTTTTGTGTCGAAACTATTCATTATTGGTCGAAACGGCTCCTATGTCCCTGTCTCAACTTTTTATTTACTATCTACTGACATTTAATTGAAACATTTACAGGGTGGTTCGAGATTCAGAATCCTGAACACCCTGTATCTGTTCCAATTATTAAATGTCAGTAGAAAGTAAATCGAAAGATGATACACGGACATGAGAGCCGTTTTGACCGATAATGAATAGTTTCGTCACAAAAAAAATCCTACAGTTGAAAAATCTCGATTTTGAACACCCTATATCTCTGTAATCATTCCCGCGAGACCCCAAGTGTGATGTATTGATGAAATCAGCTCTTCAGGGAGAATCTAAAAATACAATGAAAAATAGGGTGTTCCATTTAAAAAAATCAAATAGTACCCTGTAGATCGTTTGTTCCGAGCACCCTGTATTTTCTGATGTAGCGGAAAAAAACTTTATCGAAAATCATTCAAGATAATATTTCAAATTTTGAAATCGGTTCAAAAATAACTGAGCTAGAGGGGGGGACATTTATGGTGAATCACCCTGTACATGGGGGGTTCACCTAGTTGTTGGCAAGATGTCTCTGTTTTTGATTGACTTGAAATATTCGTCAAATGAGTATAGGCAGTTCTCTGCTAGAATGTTTTTCAGTATTTTCGAAAACGAAATTCGGTTGGTAATGCATTGTACCATTCAACACCTCTGTTTGTATGCCTACGTAATCTAGTGTATGGTTGCAATAGCATAGATTTGTTTCTTGTGTCGTGTTCGTGAAAATCGGATTGTGCTTGATAGTTGTTCATGTTTTTTTACGTACAAGAGGTTATGGTACAGAATGGTCGAAAATATGATCATGATCTTTAGTTCCTCAAATATAGGTCTGCAGCTGACTTCCCAATTAACTTTTTAGGAGGATCTAGTCCAAAAGTTGGTAGTCTTTCGAAATACAGTGTTTTATAGTTGTTATTCATTAGAAACTTTTTGAAAATCCCTATTTCATAGCTTTTGGGGGTCGCACTAGTTGAACCTTATTCCACTTGAAATTTTAAGAGCGTAGCGATGTCGAGAAATTGTTCTCACTGGCTTGCAAACTTGGTCAATATTCGCCCAGATTTCGAATTTTCTGAATTTTCTGCTGCTGGATTTCAAATATATCTTATCTCATTGAAGTTGACTCTTGAATTCATAGATTTGGAATACTCTATGATCTCAGAAAGTGGCGTATCTCCATATGTAATAGTTATCAGGTAATGGTATAGATCGAATGACTGACCTTTCTCGAATAATTTGGATACATAATAATAATGATTAAATTTTCATTCGAAATCTCAACAATGACCTAACTCAAGAGGTGGTAGACATCAGCATTCTGAAGTTGTGATCGAAAGACATAGAAATTAGGAAAGCGATGAATATACATATAGCCACGAGTATAGCCACATGATCCAAAGAATATCTCTATCCCTTAACTAGAATTGTGTTTTCATGAAACGTAACTCCGTAACTGGTATCGTTGGGTATATCATCACCTCATTTTTTATTGGGTGATAGATGCAACTAAAAACTCACGACTTTTCAAAAATGTTGCTATTTTGTGAAAATATCTGATCATGACCTTCGTTATTTTATAAAAGATGAAAGTTTCTCAGCACATGCTTCCTCCACGGATAAGAACGATGGGCAATTATGAAGTTTGGGTCATGGTGCCTTTGGAAGGTTATATCGAGGGTTATATACAGGGAGCAAATGGTGCTAAAAATACCAACTTACTCTCGTTATACTATAAAGGGTATACGAACACAGAAAAAAATAATTTGATAGCATTAACAAAACGGGTTCTGTATCGAATTTAACGAAGAATTATTTCAGCGTTACAGAATTTTTTACCATTGTCACGAAAGATACAGAATGTTGCAGATTTTTTGTTAATTTTACAATAAATTTCTGTAAGTAGTTGTCTCCGATCATATATAATTTCTTTACTATTCACTTATCATTCTATAATATTGATAGAATAGCTAGGTATAAGATCACAGAAAATACTGTTGGTATCAAAGTTTGATCTGTACTATTCATTTTGACATTTTCAATAATAATTTTATACCAAGAATATAGAATCTTCTCTAACACTCATGGAATATTTCGTTAGAATTGACACAAAGTCTTTCTTTGAATATTAAAGAAAATATCTCATGCGGATACGAATAGTTCTGTAATATTGAAAGATCATGAGTGAAGTCATTCTTTCGAAAGAATGTTCTTTAAATAAAACAAATAGTTCTGTTCCAGTTCAAGAAACGCAAGAAACATTATGTCATTATTCACCAATCAGATTCGTGCTTACGCTCACCTGATGTCACCGAACATGATGTGATTGATGTGTTGGTCTATTTTCAAATTTGGTTACCATCCCTCATACCGCATAGGGCATTATTCATTTTTTATTCAGTATTGACAGTGAATGCATCGATGTTGAGTGTTGTTTTCAATTTTCTTTTCGATTGATAGGTATCAAGGTAAGTGTACTTAACCCTATATCAGCTTAGCAAGATTTGGATACTGGGTACCTACCGATACCTGATTGTGTGATATACATTTATCAATATACAGGGTGTTACATTAATATGAGTAAAGATATGGTTACTTCAATATATTGTGACAACAATGAAGGCGAGAAAATAGAAAGAAGTTCCTATGAACTTTTACTCGTAGTTTTCAAGATAAGAAGTTGATCTATCATCTTAAAAAGTTCGTTGAAATTAAAGTGGGTGATCTGGTTCAAAGGTCAGAATTTGAAGAATTACTCGAAGTGTGTGGGCAAAACGGAATATCTATTGCAACAATAATGACTCATTAGAAATGATTATGTAGCAAAAATTATTCAGTTTACTATAAACAATGAAGTCTCTGAAACTTTCGTGGACGGAGAGGCAGTTTTCCAGCATATTGAAGCAAAAGGTTGTTTACTTCCGCTTGCATTTCACTTTCGGAACATTTTTGAGAAGGGTGGATCAAGACACGCCATGGACGGTTGAAACACATTCGACAGAACAAGGAAGATCATACTGCTATGGTATTCTCAAGACTATAAGCATTATACCAACCCACTTGGATATAGACTGGTATGTTATTTGTTCTCACTTTCATCTTGTTTCAGAGGTTTTAGCTTCTTCACACTAATGCGTTTATTTTTTCTGTTAATTATTCTTGTACTATTTCAGGTTAACATTGATTATCAAGAACCGATAAAAGGAATATATTGATGGATTCTTGAGAAGATTTTTTCAAGAAATGAAATGAAACTGAGTTTTAATCTTCTCCTGAATTTGCTAACATAGTTAGCGAAACACGTGTCGAGGCGTTAAAAAATCGGTTTGGTTAGTGGTAAAACAGTGTAGTGTATAAATAGTCCTGATAACAATCTCTGAGATTCACGGTACAATTTAGTTAATTGTACAGAAATTTCTGTTCTGGTAATGAACAGTTCTATATCATCAATAGAACCATTCTGTAAACACAAATGATTAATAGAACCATTATTCAACCTGTACAGAAATATCTTTCGCGATTATGAATATTTCTTTACCATTCAACGAACTATTTCGTTCCGGTTATAATACATTTCCTATCAATGGTACAGAATTCAACAGAACCATACTTTAACATATAAATAACTATCGTTTGACACAAGGAACACATTCTGTTATACCAATAGAAATTTCTTTATGACTATCGAACTATTCTTTAATGTTTCAGAATTCTAGCGAATTCGGCTTTCCAGTGTACCGAACTATTTGTTGAGACAACGAACAAATTTTTTCACAATGAAAGAAACTTTCTGTAGAAGTACCAAAATGTCTTTTGATGTTGATGAATCTCATTTGGGGATTTTAAAAGAAATGGATTATGATATTAACAGAAACTTTCATTGGCGCTATAGCAAAAGAAGTTTTTGTAGTATTCAAAGATTTTTTTTTAATATTTACCTCGTCATTTCTTTCTGTGAACCCTCTGTGTGATATATGTCTGAATTGAGCCTCCCATGGAAATCTTGATAATTTGATAATATATAGGGCCCGATATAGGGTGTTCCGTTTGAAATAATTGACGCGGACATGATGAGTGCCACGTGGATAACCCTGTATATTCAGTTTCGTCGTATGAATGTGGAATATTGAAACAAAAAGTCGACCTATTTCAAGAGATTCTTTAAGAATTGATAGTTTGACTGGTAATTAATTTATTCAAAACTTCACGAAAGCACTGTATGTCTGTCTGGCTAGGGGTTAGCCACCTGAACGGTCTGGCTACTGGCTCTCATTGTTACCCAAGAAACATTGTTTGAAATTCAGCTTCTTTACTTCAACAAAAGTTAAGTTTCAAGGGTGTGCCGTGGTAACGGTCTGGCACGGGGTTGGCACCATATTTGGCACCATATGGCAACGTGTCTGGCAATGGATTTACGTGGTTTCTAATATTATTCCAAATGAACTATATAAAAAAATACCCTTCATAGTACGACGAAAGTAAGTTGTTATTTTTGCACCTTAGCTCCCTGTAACCTCCCAAACTCGTTCCCAAAGGAACCATGACTTAAACTTCATATTCGCCCATCGTTCTTACCTTTGTTGGGAGCATGCGCTGAGAATCTTTCAGCAATTATAAAATGACGAAGGTCTGGCGTTCATGGGATCTTGCTCTAAAACTATGATCCTCAAAAACACACGATTCAAATTTGAATCACAGAAAAAAATACCTGGTTTGAGTATTGCAGGAGAGCAAAATAAATTCTTTTTTGGCTGTAAAAATCACCTGAAATGTTGTGTAGAAGCAATAGTAGTAACAGCTCAATCCTCGGCTCAATCACTCTTTATTTTCGAAACTGTTTGATTTTTGCAAAAAACTTCACAATGGTTTTCTAGATATCCCGAACCTCGGAGAATACCTGAAACAACAAATCCTCAAGCTCGTCTTCAAGTATGAGAGTATGATATTTTTGCACAATTATCACTAGTGAGGTACCGAAACACCCCACGATACCAGTTAGGGGTTAAATTCACATAAAAAATCAATGTCTTTTACTTTGGCTCACAGTATGTCGGTTTTATGACGAAACACCCTGTATACGTGTACGTTATATATTCCCTGAAGGTAATTGAAACGGACGGCTATGGAGATACCGATCTATTAATAATGAAAGTTCTAATTGCGATTTTTAACGTAATACCTCGTTTTGTTGTAATCTCTCAGTATGAAATGGTATTGTTTGATTTTTACCTGGGGTCTTGCAAGGAACTTAATTGCCATCTCGAAAATCTCATTAATCCTTAGAAAGTTTATAATGCCATGTTATTTATTAGTTTTTCTTAGGGCGAGGCTCTATATGTTTATGGTCGGTGATTTCATTAAAGGGTAAATTACAATCTCAATCTCCATGACAATATTTCAAGTTTACAATTATCAGCTGGTGAACTATAATTGATTATTAATTGAGATTAATATTGAGTTATGCAGGTATTGAAAACTTCTCACTTGTATTATCTAATAAATCAGCTGATTTCATTTTGATTTGTTTAATGATTTTTAACAATATTGGATATTTTTTGACACTTGACAGGTGCTTTGAAATATTATAGTTGAATTATAGATGTTCTTGAATGAAGACAAGTCAAAAATAAGAACATAACGCGTCAGCGGATACATGACATGATATATTGGACAAACACGTCGGAGCATAGGAACAAGGTTCATAGGACATGTTGCTAGTTCAGGATCGGTTTGGAAAATCAAGTGTTTTGAACACTCTTGTGACTGGTTATTCTCATTTCATCAACTTTAAAAAGATTCAACTTTTAGGGCACTGAACAGTTTAAAAATAATTTTTATTGATCGCAAAAGGTGAAGGGCTGCTCATGAAACAAAATTGAGGTTGTGTCCCCGATTATGGTACTAGCTGTCCGTCTCAGAATGGTTGGTGTACACTCGTCTACAGTGAACATGTCGTGGTTGCCGACACCGTCCATGTGCGACATGTTCTCTGAAGGCGACTGTACCCATTAAAAAATTATACACTTATTTTGTTGCAGTCGTTCTGGGAAATCAATCTGGATGAGGAATTTGACAACACATGATTGTAGCAGCATCAATTTGAACATACCAATACACATAATGTCATACATTATTCAAACATCGCTTATTTTTATAAAACTTCTCCAGGAATTAATTCGATCGTATTACAGTATACGGAAACTCCTGGACTTTTTCGATTATGTATAACAATCATTATTCTCGATCACTTGGTATGTCGTAACTAGACATTTTTGATACGTTTTGAACAATGATTCTAAAACTGGGAGGACGTACGCATCGTCTTTTGAAAATCGCATTCCGAATGAAAGTCGATTGATTTACAAAAAAAATATCGCATCTCGAAAAACGTTAAAAATTTGGGTGGTCAACTTGCTTCTTTCAGCACTTCAATTCAATGATTTCAGTATTATACAGGGTGTCCCAGCTAAAACTTATTAACCCCCCTAATAGCCGATGTCGTTGAAAAAATTTAAAATCGCTCGGACAGGTCGATTTCAATTTGGCGGAGAACACATTTTTCTCCAATTATCATATTCCAAAGTTGAAATCTTGCAGCGTAACGGGCATCAATTGTTGATTTTCAAATGGAGCACCCTGTATATCATTGCATTTTTAGATTCTCCCTGAAGAGCTGTGTATATCAATAATGCATCACACTTGGTGTCTAGCGCTGGAATGATTACAGATAGGGTGTTCAAAATCGAGATTTTTCAGGGTTTTTTTTGTGTCGAATACAGGGCGGTTCATGATTCTGAATTTTGCACTACCTTGTATTCGTCTAAATTATATATCAGTAGATAGTGAATCAAAAGTTAAGATGGGGACATGTGAGTCGTTCTGACCAATAATGAATGGTTTCGACATGAAAACAACCTGAAGTTGAAAAATCTCGATTTTGAACACCCTATATCTCTGTAATCATATCCGCTAGACACCAAGTGTTATACATTGATGCTCTTCAGGGAGAATCGAAAAATGCAATGACATCCAGAGTTGATGCACATTACGCTTCAAGATTTAAACTTTGGAATAAGATGATTGCAGAAAAATGTGACCCCCGCCAAAAAGGTGTCCACCGCCGAGCGATTTTAATTTTTTTAACGATATCGGAGATTTGGGGGTGACAACTTTTCAGCTGGAACACACTGTATTTTTGTTGCGTGCAACTACGACAATTTAAATCTGTTTTATTGAAATAGATTTGGGTAGATTTTTTTTTGTTCTTTTCTTGGTGTAAATTTGATGTTAGAATATTCACAGGATGTTTTTTTTTTGAGTACTTATTCTTCATCAAAATTATAGAATCTTCTGAACGAGAAATATTGAGGGATAACTCATTTTCAGTTGACTGTTCCATATTTCTAGACTTCACAACTAATTTAGAAAACAAACTCTCACTACAAACGAATAGGTCTTCTCATACCCAAGATCCAGTCGAACCCCATCGCCTCAACCTCCTAGGAAAGAACCCATGCGCCGAAAAACTGATATTCAAATGCATGGGAATACACGAAATAGTCCCAGATTTGTTCCGATGCGCCGGAGAGATCAACTGATGCGGCTCCAACATTTTCTCCTTTTCAATGAAGCAAAAAACTTCCACTTTTCACTCATGAATACATCGCGACAATCAGTCTCGAACTAGAAGTAGAACCAACAAATAAACTAACAGTAGGCATCAACAAGTCAAAGTTCGCGCTCGCGGAAAAAATCAACATCGGTAAGCAAAAACCGCGCACAGGTAGGATCATAGTTCGAAAACTGAGTGCAATGCCCAACAGAAGCACGTGATAGAGAGAACTTGACCAGCCTAGTCGGGGTTGTTTCTAAATATAACCTGAGAAGCAACAGGTAAAACGAGATTTCGCTAATGGCTAATCAGTTCTCCATCTACCGTAGGTACCGTAGGTGGTGCGTTGCTCCTAGCCATAGCGAAAGTGGTGCTAGACTAACATAACATCGTCCATCGCGGTGCATGGGACCTTTAGCCTGCGAGGCGATAAGCTATGGTACCAATGGTACCGTACCGCTAGCTGGGCTACCCCCATCGTGGCTATTATTTATTGTCGGCAGCTGGGTATGGTGTCAAGGCACGCGACTACACATTACCGTTTTCGATTCGTTGAACATCTTCATTGTATGGTAGGCGTTGCATCGTTAGAAAAAGGAAGATTATAATAGTCCAAGAACCGGCTGCAAATTTCGAGCGTCATCTATAACGACCCAAACAACGTTCAAATATACTTATTCCAGAATATTCTAATAGCATGATCTCAGATTGATCATTGAATATTCTCATTATGCAAATTATACTCAATGAATATTCTATTTGACATATTCTCAGAATATTCTTTCGGGTCGACGGAGTTTCATCTGACTCTCTCATCATGAATGCTGGTGTTCCGCAAGGACCAATTCTAGCATCAACACTATTTCTACTCTATATCAACGGTTTGTTGGAAGCAACTTCATGTCCAGGACACAGCTTCATCAGAAACGAACGAGGTAGAAATGTTGACAACATAAATATGGACTTGGCAACAATTCTCGAATGGGGATCCAATAACTTGGTAGATTCCAATGCAATATACAAGCATGCCTTTTCTCTAGAAATGCCGATATCACTGTGCCCAACATAAGCTTGTCAGGAGTAACCATACCATTGAAGACATCCATTTCGATGCTTGGTATTACTATCAGCAATAACCTTTCTTGGGAAAATCACGTGAGATCAATTGCTAAAAGTGCATCCCAAAATCTTGGTTTTCTGTTTCGGGCCATGAGCTATTTCACTTCCAGTCAGTCCCATATTTGGAGTGCAGCACCAAAACATAACCTGAAACTGTTGGATTCTGTTCAAAAGAGGGCAATTCGTCTCATGGGTGATGCCTCGCTCACAAACTCACTTCTCTGGAACACCGTAGAAAAGTTGGCGATCTGGCCCTATTTTATAGATATTTCCATGGACGATGCTCTTCTGAAATATCAACAATTGTTCCTTCCTTGGCAGTCCCCGCGAGATTAACCCGTCGAGTTGAGGCTTCGCACACATCTCTTTCCAAAGAGTCGTTCATCCAACGAACAGCGAGGCTCTGGAACACATTGCCAAGAGAGGTGTTCCTCGAGGCATATAACCTCCAGAAATTTAAGAAGAACACCAATTCCTACCTTATTTCCCTTGGTTCTCACGATGTTCTCTGAACATTACAGAATATCCCTTTTCGTGGGAACCAGAACATAAAAAAGCTGTTAAAAGGCTCTTAGACTATTGTTGAGTCTTGAATTTCCCTGAAGATTCGTCTTTTCCACTTCTGCAAGTATTGTTTTATCTGATGCGAGATGGTATTAACCTCCTATAAGTCGATCTTTTTGTGGTTCAACTTCCGTCTGCTGATGGGGTTGATTAACTTACTTTGGACCAACTATTGGAAACCCTACATCAGTGTTTTACAAACTGTGGGGCGCATACATATGATTTAGGGGCGCATTACAAATTGAAAATAAAAATTATAATGATTAAATACTATTGATACTTCAAAAAAATCTATATTGGAGTTTTATCTAAAAATGACTAGGAAAAGGCAACAGAATCCTGATCGCGTTGGTTTTTATAACGGAGTAGTCGTTTCGAAGCTCAATCCAGAATTTTCTTAAAGATTTGTTAACAATGTTTGACTCTGGTAAGGTACTTGATGAAACATCTATCGGTTGGTCTTCTTTTACTTATAGTGGAAGACTATATTCTCAAATAGCTTTAAAACCCAGATCCAGCTTGATAACTTGAGTGAAAAAAGTAGAATATAACTTATTTTGAATAACTATAGGTACCATTATTGATATTTCAAATTGTTAGAACAAGTACTCGTTAGTTTTTGAGAAAGTGAAAATTTCTTTCATAGTTATATACTCCATACTGTGATGCATGGCTAGTCATAATCTCTTTATTTTTCATTCAATCATAATGAAACAAATATTGAGTTTCTGTTTGGGTGAATTCAAATTGGGAATTTCAAAACGGTACCTGATAAATAGTTCTTGAGTCATCACAATAGTTAGCGTCTTGATTGGACCATCAGGGCCACTCACAATTTGACGAATAATGTCAATGATTTTGATTGCATCCAAAAGAAGGATAATGTTTTTCACAGGTCTGTATGTTTGTTGTTGTTTGGACATGTAACCATATACATGGAATGTGCACTCGAGCAGTTATATATAATACTAATGTCACTCTAATTATTTTACGTGAATGAAGGTTTTCTTATTGATAATATTTTATGAATAAAAACTGGTTTCTCTCATTTAAGGTTCAACCTCTACTATATCAGCTATAAATACTAGGTTAGAATGAATAATATTTTTGTATTCGGTATTTTTTGTTAATTAGATATTTTCCAGAAAACAATACGCGTTTATAGGTATTTAATTATATTCTAATTATATCAGTGAATTTATGAATTTATGAATTAAAGTTAGACTCACAGGAGAAATCATAAGCTTGAATTCAAAGTGCGATAATGCGCGATCATATACATAATCAGATGGAAACATTCACCTTCTATGTTATCAAAATTGTCCAAGCGATTGAGTTTCTTCGTTTCTTCAATAGGTATACAAATATAATATAAATTTTTCCGCACTTTTGGAAAAGCATCTATAAAATTTGCTAACCTGTTGAAGTTAAAATTCAATTTGCCAAGTACGAGTTGGTAATTTCGTGGGTTTGCTTCGAAATTATCTCGAAAAACTGAAGTCACTTAGCAATGATTCACTTTTAAATCAATATGGGTCACTTTACTTTGGAGGGAGCAAAATAGTGACAGCGGTATCCTCTATTTTCTCTTTGACAAATATAAGTTTCAATAAGAGAAGTAATTTTTCACAATGTTCACTGAACATATAAAGTCTACAAACTGAAAAGTGAACGTATAAACATATCGGCATCGTATCGGTTGACTCTCATGATGAAACTCGGACAATTCCTGAACTCTCAAGCAATAAAAATTCCTGTGAATTTTAGTGTTTTTTTTTTAATTACCTATACTCGAATTATTGTTCATGTCATATGTCATCTCGTACATTGTAATAAAGATATAATATTCTGTTCCTTACTCTTGAAGCTCATCACTGTACATTAATACTATATAATAATATATAATGTATATTATGCTAGTATTTTCGACAAATAAATTGATTGATTATTGGGTTACCTAAGTTTCAATTGATTTAATATCTATATATCAGATGTTAAAAAAGTCTCAGTTCAATATGAATTGTAGAATTATCACACATTAACGTTTCACAATCCAGAGCCACCTGCCACTAAAAAAATCGTTATTAGGTATGTATTTTTTCGGGTGAATATTTATGGTGATGATGAATGTTCCATTTCTTTCGAACGTAAACAATTTGGTGTGATGTTTATGCATAACGTTCAAATTCATCTCAGTTATTGTGAAAACACAATATTCGAATCAAAATTCCATCAATAATATAGGTATAGTAAACGGTATTAAGCATAAACAAATCAGATTTGAACTGGATCTAGACATGCGGAAATGAAAATCAGACATTAACAAACACTTTTTCGAAATTTCATCGTATATCTTGGCGGTTTTCGAATCAAAACAAATGCAAACTGCGTCGTTGTCGTTGTAAATCGAAAATATAAACAAACGACTAACAAAATTCGATTTCGTAATAGCTAGACATGATGGATCCTAATGAATCATCACTTGGCTTGAATAAGAAGATCATAATACTGTGTGAATTTGAATCAATAAAATCAGGAAATTATATTGAACACGTGTACTTTTTTATTGCCATTTGCCATTCATTCTACAATTCTAACCGTTTTTCTTAGTGATCACGCGTCACTGATTTCGAGACCACGTGGCCTTTTTCCGAGCAGTACCATATGTTACATCATAAGGGAATTCCGGTAAGTTTTATAATGCTGCTTTGTAACTGACAAGGAAAAGGTCCCCTCCTGGTGTGTGATATTTACCTAATTTCTATCATGTGTTCACCGAAAGAACGAACAGATAAACTGAGAAAAATGCTTGTGATGTTTATATTATTTTCAATTGGAATGCCGTGCTTGTTTTCATTGAATTCCTATCAGTAGCAGTGCTGCCGCGAGCAATTATTATTGATTGATGTACAGGGTGTATCTGAATAAAACCGATAAAATTCAGGGGTAGATTTCTTGTGATATTTTAGGAAATAAAGTTCATATAAACATGTGGCCTATAAATATTTCCATAAAAAATCTTTTTTCTATTCATTTCTCAATTGTATTTTCATCAATTTCAATTAAACGTTGTGGTTTTGTCAATAGTAATATGGAGCTTCTTCTACTGCAATCAGATTCGAAACTCGAGTTTCATATTTTTATCAAATTGAACTATTGAAATAACAACTTTTTAATCCTCTGTGTGATTTTTGTTTCTAGCTACTTTTTGAGGAAACAATAAAAAATCGATTCGACTCCAAATTTTAATGTAGGTGTTTTCAGAGACTTCCATTGAGATTAATAATAATAATCAATAACCCCAATTAGAATCATTTTGAACTTTTGGGGCTTTCTCAGTCTCCATCCATACTGAATGTTGTCATCTTGAAAGCTTATACAGGGGGGTTATAAGCAAAAACAATTAATACTTCGAACATCCTGTATCTCAAAAATGGAGCAAGTTAGGACACATGTTTATATAAACTTCAGTTGCTAGAATGTCACAAGGAAACACCACTTGAATTTTCTCGGTGTTACTCAGATACAACCTGTATAGTCACTTGTATTTCAGGAAGTCCCAATTGTATTTTGAATTTCAGAAGGCGTCAATTGTATTTAAGAATAATCAATTATTATTCGGAAAGTATTAATTGTATTTCGAGTGCTAGAGTTTTCACATTCATCCTTCAAGAAATCAATAAATCGTCATTTCTGACCCCTGCCAAACCTTTTTTCAAAACCAAAAATACAATGAGATCATCAAATCTAACTCAAACAAAACCAAAAAATGAAGAACAACCATCAAAAAATTGTATTTACGGTACCTCTCTCAGTAAGAACGAGAGAACATGAGTATATTATGTATGTACCTATACAATATAAAGAAAAGACATATCAACCTCAATTCAATTCAATTTTGAAACTCCTGTATCTTTTCTTCAGATGAAGATATTGACGTGAAACAGAAACCTTTGTGTAGATATAGGAAGGGATTACACTTCAATCCAAAACATAATGAATCTAAGATCAACCATTGTTTTTTGCCACAGGGTATTAAGAACTTGAGTGTGGAAGAGTAACTTCATTTGTTTCCCCCTGTATAGTGATCAAGCTATCAGCTTGTCTTGAGAACTAAAATATAGATTCCGACACATAAATATGATTTGTTATAAATTTCACCAAAATTGGACAATAATCAAGAAATAAATTTGGTTTATGGGTCGATATTTGGGCACGCTCTGTATATAAATTTTCTGGCGTCACTGATTATAAATTTATAAATTCGAATGCGTCTGAGCGCAAGAAAAAGACAAGATTTTTCGAAATTTCTTGACTCTTTCTGAAGACAAGACAAGAAGTTGTAATCAAGACAAGAATTCTTGTCTTGGCGACCCCTAATTTGGTTATAATACATTTTTTACTGGCTGTTTTTTTTGCCGGTGGTTGTATTTATAATAAATTAATTTCGTACAATTCAAGTGTTTTACATCAATTTATGATTCTTTTTGTGCATAATTCAGGGCCGATGAACAAAACGAAATCGAGAACGAGGTGACGATACCCCGATGAAGTTTCGAAACGGATCGTTTTTTACTCCTTTTGCTAATCATAAAAAGAGCGTATACATATGTACAGGGTGTCCCAGAATGACGTTCGTATTCTCCGAGAGGTAATTCTACTGGTGAAAATGAGAGAATAAATGCATCAGTTTTCTCAATTATCTAAGCTGATTTCCTTGATCCTAGAATCGCGAAATCTGGTACCTAAGGGTGATTAGATATTAGATTATTATTGAGATATTTAGTCGTTTTATGCTGCATGATACGGAAAACACGATTTAATATACAGGGTGTATATAAAAATGCCCCAAATTTTTTGGTATCTAGACATGATTCCTGTTGAAATGCCGTAAAACGAACCGTTTCATTATCATCCGTTCATTCATTCATTCATTCGAAAAAATCCACAATGATTTTGAGCGTGTATACATGCACACGCTCAAAATCATTGTGGATTTTGTACGGGGTGATATTTTATATTTTACTCACTCAGTTAATTTAATTCAATATTGGAATTACAATGCGTTCAAATATATACTTTATTGGGAATAATCTTTGTCAGTTTTCGAAAAATATAGATTCTAAGGCATCACCTCTAGAACGCCAGAAATCGCAGCATTGTTTTTATGTCGAACTATACCAAAAAATCTTCATTTTTCAAAAACTGACAGAGGATAACCTCAATAAAGTATATATATCTGGAATCGGAAGGAAGAACTCTACCGTTTGGCAAAATGAAATACAGGACGTTCCATTTGAAAAAGACCAGTTTATATAATGTTTTGAGGATTACGATGCTCTTTTTCATTTTCTAGTACAAGAGATTCTGGATGCCCATAAAAAATACATCACGTTTGCCCATTTGAACGTTTTTGTAATACCAATATCAAGTGAGGCAGCTATTGAGTAAAATATAAACAACCCTGTACATAGAAATATGATGATCTAAATGTTACATTCCCAGTTATAGTTTCATTGTATTGTAGTTAAACGTGATGTGATCTGTTCCGAAAATATCCGCAATTTATGTTGACTGAATTTCACAAACTTATTCGAAAGGTAATTTTTTTCGTACAACATCAAAATGAAAAATTATCTTTTTCTCGAAAACGGCTCTAACAAGAATACCTTCTTCATGTTGAAGTGTTTGAGGAATCATATTTTGGTAGTAGAAATGAGATAAATCTTGAAGCAAAAAAGCATCGCACGAAACGATTTGTAAGATCTATTTACATTTCATGACACATGTGGATAGGAACATTATTTTCTTATTTCAATTTATCCTTCTTTGGACTCGATTTTGACCCTTTTGAAACGGACCGAAATATTTATTAGACAAAAAAAAATGGCGGACGAGTTTTGTAATTATTTGATCCGATTCTATCCAAAATTGGTAACTGGAAGTTTTCGAGGTCGCGGAGATTATGATTCTCTCGTCAAGATTGGTGAATTGAAGATGGCGGATCCAATATGGCGGACGAGTTTTGTTTTCATGATCCGATTCTATCAAAGATTAGTATCTGGGGGTTTTCGGGGTAGCAAATTATGATTCTTTTGTCAAAATTGAGTACTTACAAAAAATATAAGAACAATAAAAAAACGCTTTTGTACTTAGTCGAACTAAAAAATAGAAAATAAACAGTAGTTTGTAAAACTAAAGACACACCCTTTTAAAGATAGACAAACTGAAGAGAAGTAGAAAATAAAATAATAGAAGTGTGTTGATAAATACACGACAGAAAAAATATTAGCACCTCAGTAACCAATACATTCTTGGTTATGTATATATCAACACACTTTTATCATTGTATTTTCTACTTTGTTTGAGTTTGAATATCTATAAAAGGGCGCTTCCTTAGTTTTCTATAATAATAATAATAATAATAATAATAATAATAATAATAATAATAATAATAATAATAATAATAATAATAATAATAATAAAGGTCTTTATTTTAATTATCCTCGGTAGTCTCTGTTTATGTTCGGTGGCAAATTCCATCTTATAGCTGCTCTACTCGACCGAGTATCATGACGCATAAAACAATAATAAAATACATTAATGAAATTCATGAGACATTATAAAAACAATAATGAAATACTTTCATGGAAATTACAAACAAGTCTATGGATTCGATTTGATTTAATAAGAAGACAAAACTTGAAAGGAATAACATATGTGGAATCAACTCGAACGCGATTGGTAAAGTGTACTAGATACCTAGTTAGTGATTCTTGTACGATCTTTTGAAGCTTAGAAATGACTTTTCATTCTTTACTGCTATTGGTATCATATTGAATATCTTGGGAGCATTATAGGAGAATTATAGGAATTAGGAATTAATTCCCGGAGTATACGAACGATATTCTGGGACACCCTGTATACCTATGGACAGGTCGAGCATTCCGTCAGGAAACCGACTTTACCGATATAGCAACTTCCGCCCGTGAATGCGCACGGAAGATTGCGAAAACGCGCACGCTTTGCTTACCAAACAATATACCGAGTCATTAATAAAAATGTTGCGACACACGTGATAATTGAGGGGCGAAATATTAATTTATTATTGACGCACGATGGCTCGATGATGATGGTAATGAGACGCAAGGTGAGGCGAATACCGAATATCCTACCAAAACCGAAACATAAATGGTTTACCAACGTGCATAATAATATGGTGATATAATTGAAATCATTGTGGGAACGTTCTTAGACTACTGAAATAGTTAGCCGTGAAAGCAATCCATGTACAAATTGCTACAGTATTTTCGAAATGAAATGGAAAACAAATATGAGGGATTATTTCATTCACACCCGGCTGGACCTATGAAATGTCATGATTGAAGTCACATGATATGCGATATCAGCGGCTATTTAGGTAAACAAACAATATGAGCGGCTTTTCTGTTCGCCAGCATAAGAGTGCTATGGTTGTCAAACTTTGACATACCTATCAGTTTCTCAAGAATTGAAATGTCTTGTTTTGGGTCAACTTCCACTACGGAAATTGTCAATTATGTAAGCGAATCGATATCAGAAAATAACAAGGAGAGTAAAGAGTCTGTCTGGAACAATTCATGTTTTTTTGCCAGCAGAAAAACTATATATGAATTTTGTGCGACTACCCCATCTCTCGTGATTGCCAAATCCTAAAAGATTGGGTGAGGAGAATGGTGAGGAATATTAGGAATACACTGTTGAAATTGATATGGAAAACTATATACAGGAAGGTTACTTCAATGAACATAAACGTAAGACAAATCTATTTGAATATATCGAATTCAAAGGTGGCAGGTTTGCGCATAATGCAAAAAGGCGAAGCCTACAATATTTTCCTCAAACAAGAAAGATAAGTACAGAAGCTCTAATCAAAGAATATTGACGCTATCGATAGCATTAATATTCTTTCCTTGCTCTAACTTCAGATGAATTGATTACAATTATTGTACGTAGGTATGATGAGAATACCTCAGACGGCCTTCAGAAGAATTTACATTCAAATAGTATCTGCAGAATTGTAACTTGAATACAATTTTGAAACTCATATAAACCAGTATTTTTGCACTGTTCATGATATATAATCTTCCTGAATATCACTCGACCATGACAAATTGAGACTATTATTTTCTTTAATTCATCTCGAGTAACTTATATTTTGGGACAATTCAATTCGACCATATGAACATAAATAATCATAGAATAACTCCCTCGAGCTATTAATGTTCATATGGTCTCATCAAATTGTCAAAATACAAGGTACTCTCGATAGAATTATGAAGAAAATGATAGTCGGCTATTTGTCATGGTCTCGGGATATTACCTACGACTATTTCACTCATCAGCATGGGTTCGTAAATATCAGGATATTTATTGAAAATATCAAAATATCGGATATTAACGATATATCGGATATATATCAAGAAAATGGATATATTTCAATTTTTGAAAAAGGGGTAATAGTGGCATAAAAATATGTTGCTATTTTTAAATTAATTTCTTTTAAATACTGCGGAGATGTTGCTATACTGCGTTGTCTTTAATAATATTCAGCTTGCTAGATGATGGTTGGTATTTTTTATTAAGTGGCAAGTCGACATCGGATGACGTACCTACAAAAATAAATAGTCAAGTTAAACTTGCATGCTCATGGCGAGGCCAGCCTACAATTAGAGACTTGAAATTACCAAAGACTTTGAGTGCCAAAAGAAACGGTTTTTACCCGCAAAAAATAAAAAAAATCTGTTTGTCATGAGCTAAAAAAGATGCCTATCTTGTTTATCAATCGAGATCTGCAGATTTTCCACATGGACTCTTTTTTGTTTCTGGATTGGCTCATTTCGGAATAAATTTGTGGGCCCCTCTTTACCTTGAGAAGAAGTGTGTGAAGCATCGTTTTCTTCAGTGACATCTATTATCTCTGTGGTACACCCTGCACCCTGCATTTCAGCTCCACAGGCACAGATAAACAAAATTTGTTAATCTGTGCCCATTTACCAGAATTTTTTTCTTTTGATTGGTAATAAAAATGCTGTCATATGGGATGTTTGTGTCTAGGCATGTTGATTATGCAAACAATATATCATAAATCTTGAATCGCCGAAGTCAAATGCTTATGGCATACGTCGTTGCCGTTTAGTGATGCAGTGTAGCCAATTTAAGTTTAAAAACCGACACTAGGTACAATATCAAATAACGATTGACCCTAAAATGCAGCAGTCAGCATATTTCAATAATTGTCGATACAGTTTGAATTGGTTTCCTTATCTAACCATATTTGGAATTCTTCAATATAGCACACCATGTGCAGGGGCGCGCTCAGATGAGCTTGGAACTTCCAAAAAAATCATTCGTATCAGAGTTTATACATGTATACTTCTCGTATACATTTCAATTTTCATTTTAATAGTGAACATATTGGTGAGTTATATTTCAATATTATAATACATTATATTATTCGATTCGATTTAAGAGATTTATATATATCTGAGAATATTCTTTTCTTTTTATACATGATGATGGAGTAGGTCTTAAAAAAATTTGACTTTTGTAGTTTTGTTGGAGTTGGATTATGCATTTTCATCATTAGAATGATGTATGATACTTTTTTATGTTATACCGATCGCGTATGCGCCTTTTAGAACAGGGCTGAAGCCTTTGAAAATGGTAAAAAAGAATGAACATTATAGTAGGATGAAACCCATTGGAAAAGGAGAAGAATAATAAAACAAAAATGAAAAGAAAAATAATTCAGGGATGATGTGAGGTCGGGAAATGGAAGGGAGTGTGCTGTTGAAGTTTAAAAACGGATTATCCCGATTTCCGCCAAAAGTACGAGTCCCATGGAAACATTTCAAAAGGCAAAGGAATAAAAAAGATTCAATGTGAAAAATTAAAATGAAAACCAAAACTTGGCTTGGTTATTTAAATTTTCCACATAAATTTTGAGTGTGAAAAAAGTGCGAAGACAAAAATTATTAACCTTTTACCTACAACTTTGTTATTCACCTTTTTTCCATACACTTTTTAGTTTCGCCAGAAATCAAGATAATCAATTTTTTTTTCCTCAAAAACTCCATCCTCTTCCACTTCCATTCTATTCTCTTCCTTTTCCAATGGGTTACAAAAATCATCGACCTTGTCCATATGTGCATACGCATCCATATACATCACGCTGTTATATTCAGTGGTACAGAAAGCTGTACCAAACCGAAATTATTACAAAATGAATGTGAATTATTGAAACCCAGAAATTTATCGCTTTCTTAACAAAACGAGCCAGAAGACAGGGGGTTAGTATCGGTCGTAAAAATCCACAAAAGCAGGGACTGTTTGTCTAGACGTGGCACCAACAATAATAAAGACTTCTGGACCATGAATGGTTCAGATAAAAACGGCCTAGAACCAGGGCCTACTGTATCTCACCGGGCCGTAGTCTATCCCCTCTCTCTCGACGCTGACGTCACACTAGTAGGTTGAGATTTCACATCAGTCCGTAATGATGCGTTGGTAATTGATAGGCTATAGCTCATTTACTATAAATTTTAGAAGCACACTCAATCGAGACGAAATGATCCCCAACAAATTCCTCAACTTTTGGTGAAAAAATGAATCCAATAGGATGAATCAATACCGAGTTATGGCGTTGTAACGAAATTCCATTTTATTGAAAATCAGGACGTTGTACTACAGAATACTATTTTTTGCAAATTTGGAATTGGAATATGATGAAACTAACTAAATATATCAAACTACGATAATGAATCAATTGAATAGTGAAAAAATTGTAGAGTTACCTACAATGAGTCCGAAAGAAATTGAATATATAGAGCGCGTAAAAAATGGGCCGTTATACCTACCTACCCAAATTTCGCTGTATTACGATTTCGCGGTATAATTCCTTGGACTGGTAAGGGGCGATATACTTTTTATTTTATTTCATTTCAAAATGGCGTATGGTTCAGATCAACTAATATTGGTGTCTGAAAAATTCGAAACAATATTTCTACAATGTAAGTCACAACATAAAGTTTTGGAGAATTTAGCAGAAATTAAAATCAATTCCCTTCTCAATTATTCCGAGAATCGATGTTGCAGTTGTGGGTCTTCTGATTTAATCAGCAGAACATTCTCTAAAACTATTTCAAATATTCCGTTGAACAATTATTGCGAAATAAAAAAAATTAAAAAAGAAAAATCACTAAACTTTCAAGATGGGATATAGTTCAGATTTCAATATTTAGTTTGTGATTAAGATGATGTATATATATTTTTTGTTATGAGTGTATTGCATTTTGTGATATATATACATTTTTTTTATTTTGTTATGTTGATCATTTATACAGTTTATTTTGTTTGGTTTTGTGTGTGTATAAGGATTCAACGTTTTTTTTTGCTTATTTATTGATCTATTGTTGTTCTGGGTATTTTGTTATTCAATTCGTTATATTCATTTTTATATCTCATTGTTGAGATACATATTTTTTCAATTATTTTTGTTAGGTTGTGTTCATATGAACTCCACATATTTTGTTCTTTTTAATTTTGATAGTTTCCAAATATATTCAAATCAAATTTTTTTCATGAATTTAACGTTATCATTCAAATATATACTCTTCAGCAGAAAATAATTGATACCGAATAGGCGTTTTTGTGTAATAACACACTCGAGTGACAGGATTTCGAACGTCATCAAAGTGCATCCTGATCATCTTTAGAGATAAACGCTGCTAAAACCCTTCGAGATAAAGTGGATGTGTATTATACCGATTTGTAGGCAATCAAATTTCCTACAAAAAAGTCAGTGACAGCATATATCCACAGTTGATAGGATTAGCATGGGAGGCGTCCGAACTTTTTGAACTATTCTGTAATGAACACCTGAATCATCGTTCTACTTGAATTGAAATATCGGTTTGTTGTTGGCCCTTGGGAATTTCAAAAAAAAACTCAGTCAATCTAGATACTATGCGAAATCTTTTCATGGTTGAATCATTTCTGTAAATTGAATATTGGAATTTTGGTAGCTGTTTGAAAAAGGACAATTCTGAATGGCGTCAATTAATTTTGATATGCCATATATCTGAAATTAATGATCGTAAATCAGTGAAATTTGATTCATCTTCTGGAAAATTCATTTCAGTACATATTTGACCTCTTGATATTTTTCGCTAACTGTGACCGTTTTCCCGAGGTAAATCAATTAAACGGGAGAGACAATTTCCACTGCCTTGATTTTGTCCCTACTAGTGTGACGTCACGAAAGCGATGCTCCGGCCCGGTAAGATAGAGTAGGCCCTGCTAGAACATACCACTAAACTTCGGTTATTCTCTGGTATGTTTTGAGTTATCTGAAATTGTCATCTAAAAAACTGAATGACGAACAGAGCAGTTGGTAAGCTTTAGTTTTTATAAGAAGTGACTCTTACAGTCCGACCACGATAACTTTGGGACAGCACGTGGTCGCGTATGCATTGAATATGCATATGCGTTGCGTCACATGCTGTGTCCCAAAGTTAACGTGGTCGGACTCTATCATATCATATTGAAAATTTCACTCCAAACATTTTCGATCAATTCAGAGCCTGTATTTCGTATCGTTACCATAGGAACTATTCAAATTTCTTGGAAATTTTTTCCTCCTTCTTGGGGGACGCACCATGAAATTGCACTGGAAATTTTTCGACGTTAATAGGTTGAATGACATTTACATTCAGATTATTTCCACTCCATTCTATTAGTCAATAAATAAAAATCATTTATCAACAGGTCACCATATAATATTATAAAGGTAGGTATACTTGCAATATAATATTTCAGTGTGAAATTTTCTTACCGAATACCACTTTAGCTTCAATTAATATCCGGAAATTTTGACATGACGTATGCAGCAGGGGTCGGCAAAAAATCTATACATATGAAAAATGTATTGACAACAATATAATTTCTTATCACTTGTAGTATCCCGAAGTTCATAAAAAATGGAAGAATATAATATGTTACATTTTAAACTAGTATTTCCATGCAAATATAATAGGTAGAAATCAGGAATCTATTATGCAAATCAAATAATGAACATATAAATTCTTAAGATAATTTAATTTCCAAACACAATCTGGTGTGAAATTTTCTTATCGAATACCACACGAGGTCAAATTACTTTCCGGGAATTTTGTCGAAAAATTTTCCAGAAATAATTTGACCTCTAGTGGTATTAAAAGTGAAAATTTGGGTGAGCTTTTCCGTGGAAACTTCTCTTCAAGCGATCTATTAATTATTAAGATGAATTGATAACAATGATGTTGCAATTATTACAGTTATCAATTACGTTTTGTCAATTAATAGTTATTTGGATCAATGAATAGGTCATAAGTTTCCTGAGAGATCACGCCCGTTAAATTTTATCGATTTATTGATTTTGAAATTTACATTTTTATCAGTAGAAGACAGTTGCGAAACTGAATTGATAGAATTTCAGCTAAACTAAAATATTTGTCGCTTGTGCGCTTTTCAACATTTGAAATAATAATATCATGACCAATGCTGCGGAAATAATTATTGTCACAAAAGGTAATTAAAATGAGGGTGTCAAGCTATTTCGATAGAATCTTTATCTTCCTATCCCAAAATTTATTCTATTGTTGTTCTGAAAATAATCTGATATGGGAAATTCGAAACTATTGTGGTTCCAAATTATTTTTATAATGCGGTTATTGATTTCAATGGGTGTCTTGGGTGCATCAACATTTGGATACTAATCAGGTTTTTTCTTTTTTCCTCAAAAATGGCGAATTAACTCACCGGCAAAAAAGACAGCCACCAAAAAATCTTGCCAAATTGTGTAGTAACTTTTTTAATTCTTGTCCGATTTTGGTCAAATTACGTCGAACTCGTATATTCATGTTTCGGAATATATGCCTGACTATTAGGTCCCACGAAGAGCTGATGGCTTGATCATTATACAGGGAAAAACAAAAGTTACTTTTTCATCCTTAGTTTTTTAACGCCCTGTGGCAAAAGTGGGTAGTTGAACTTACCTTCATCATGTTTTGGATTGAAATGTGATCCCTTCTCGACACAATGATTTTTGATTCTCGTCGATAACCACTTTTCCGCACTTTTCAAGAGAAGTGTTTTAAGAAAGTTCGAGTATTTTTTGCAAGATAAATCAACGACAATATACAAATAAACAACAATAATGATTACCTTCATTGAGGATTCCGTGTAACTGGTAGTTTGCGGAATCGATTTTCTATTATTTTCATGGTTTCTTCAGATGAAATTTTCCTAAAACGGACATCTTGCTAATTTACGCGTGAACCATGCTCATCAATCAAACTTGACACAACAGAAATTTGAGTAACATCAGGCTCAAATAGCTACCAAAGGAGCAGGCAGTTTATCAGCGATAAAAAAGGTGCATCCTTTTTTATCGATGTCAAAATGACTCACGTCGTCGTCAAATAGCATTTCCTGTGTTGGAGTTGATTTATCAACAATAATTAAAAACCTATGTATCTCAAGGATGAACTCCAGAGGCTCATTCGAGTTTGGAATTCGATTACGAATCAATTTGGAACAAACCCAATTTCATCAGTGGCGTATGATGAACACTCAATAGAGAAATGAAAAAAAAAACTCACCTGATTATGCCTATCCTTGTACACGAACAACTTAGGCCCTTTCAGGACTGCAAACACTTGCTTCCAAGATCTGTCAGCAGCACGCTGCAAAAAAACAAACAATTCATTAACAAAAACGAAGACTCAAATTGAACTTGATCCACCCACAACATTGTTATCGTGTCCTCGGATAGACCAACAGCAAAACTGACCCATAGGTTCATGCCGAAACTAATCCATTTTTTAATGTTACTTTAGCCACAATGTCATTAGGGCTACAATCTGATATGGTACCAGCAACCATTTGAATCTGTTTGTTACGGTAACAACGATTTTTTACCGTGCACAACATTTTCAACATAGTTGTCGTTGTGTCCTCGGATGGACCAACAGCAAAACTGACCCATAGCCCATAGGCGCAGACTGAAGTACCTATGAATAGGCCAGTCATTGGGGATTTTTACCTGGAAAAAAGTCCGGAAGTTTTGAAACTTTGTAGGATTATAGTTCTGGGTGTCCAGAACTAAAATCCACAAAATGCACATTCCGGGACATGCCGCCGGCGCCGCCATCTTGTCAAGATGGCGCTCAAAAACGGTTTTTTGAAAATATCTCCAAAACGGTGCGTTTTAAGAAAAAATATAAGGAAATAAAAATTTAATATGAAGAAATTTTCTACAAGAAATGTTCCCAGTATATTTTTGCTGAAGTGAGCCGTTTAGGCCCAAGAGCTGATTGAATGACATCATATTCTGTTAATTTCAATAAACTGCCCCTAACTATCTTCAAATATGCGTATAAATTTATCTTTTATAATGTAACGGATCTGCTTGGAAGCGCCTTGTACAGATGACTGAGGTAAATAGCCAACGCCCGCAGAGCTACCAACTTTTTGAAACCCGAGCGCGCCAAATTTGAAAAATTAACCGCCCAAAAAATATCGCCCAATTTGTGTGATGTTATTATTCTTTCAAAGAGTCTAATGAAACTATTTTTTTTTGCTATTCATACGAGTTTTTTTTTGAGATAAGTACATATATTCAGCACATCAAAATTATTCGACCTACGGTCTCGCAAATTTTTCATGTCCGTTTTTCTCGTAAAATTACTGATTGGCAAATTGTGTTCGTTAGGAAAGGTAATTTAGTTGATGAAAAAGTTCTTGTGTTTTTACCGTTTATAAAAATATCTCATCTGAAATATATATTTTGTGTATTTATTCATATTGGGATGGAGTGGTAAAGACAATAAAGCAAAATTTCAAATTTCTATGAATTTATGGGCGGTTTTACAGTACGAGAAGGTACCTACCTATATCTACGGATACATAGTATAGGTACGAAATTTACTCATAACCATCCTGCACCCACATACTTCTGGGGCAAAGTCGCCAGATTCGTCGATAATGCAATTTTTATATCGCCCAAATAATCGCAAGTCACAAATGCAAAATTTTTGTCGCATAATTGATCTAAAAATCATCCAATATAACGAGGAACAAATTGAATAGCCCGTTTTATTATAAAATATGAATTTATACGCATATATGGAGATAGTTAGGGGCAGTTTATAGAATTTAACAGAATATGTTGTCATTCAATCAGCTCTTGAGCCTAAACTGCTCTCTTTAGCAGAAATATGCTCGGAACATTTCTTGTAGAAAATTTCTTTATCTTAAATTTTCATGTTCTTATATTTTTTCTAAAAACGCACCGTTTTGAAGATATTTTCAAGAACCGTTTTTGAGCGCCATCTTGGCATGATGGCGGCGCCGGCGGCATGTCCCGGAATGTGCATTTTGTGAATTTTAGTTCTGGACACCCAAAACTATAATCCTACAAAGTTTCAAAACTTCCGGACTTTTTTCCAGGTAAGCCTTATTTTGGATCCCCAATGACTGAACTATGAAGCACTAATCCCTAAAGTCTCACCTTGCTGTCGATTTCTAGGATTTTACAGTGCAGCGACCCTTCTCTGATTATCGCATCGTCGTCCTTATCCAAAGGGCTCGGACTGCCTGCCTTTTCCCTGTCTAGGGAGGCGCTGCTGCTGCTCGCACTGCCACTGCAAAAGTCGAAATTTCAAGTGTTATATGCGGTTATACAGGGTGTTCATTTCAGGACTTCCCACCCTAATTTTCTCGAAATGTGTGTATGTTTTTGAAAAATCCCGAGACACGTCAACTACATTTTCGAGGGGGACATGGTTCTAAAATATTTTCAGCCCCGCGGCGTTGCCGCTTCTAACGAAAAGAAGCAACAACTTTGTTATTTCAAATGGAACACCCTGTATTTTATTGCATGTTTAGATTCTCCCTTAAAAGCTGATTTCATCAATGTATCACACTTGGGGTCTAGCAGGAATGATTACAGAGATATAGGGTGTTCAAAATCGAGATTTTACAACTTTAGGATTTTTTTGAGTCGAAACTATTCATTATCTGTCAAAACGGCTTTTATGTCCCTATCTCAACTTTTGATTTACTATCTACTGACATTTATTTGAAACAAATACAGGGTGGTTCAAGATTCAGACTTTTGATCACCCTGAATTTGTTTCAAATTAATGTCAGTAGATAGTAAATCAAAAGTTGAGATAGGGACATGAAAGCCGTTTTGACCAATAATGAATAGTTTCGACTCAAAAAAGTCCTAAAGTTGTAAAATCTCGATTTTGAACACCCTATATCTCTGTAATCATTCCTGCTAGACCCCAAGTGTGATACATTGATGAAATTAGCTTTTCAGGGAGAATCTAAAAATGCAATAAAATACAGTGTGTTCCATTTGAAATAACAAAGTTGTTGCTTCTTTTCGTTAGAAGCGGAAACGCCGCGGGGCTGAAAATATTTTAGAACCATGCCCCCCTCGAAAATGTAGTTGACGTGTCTCGGGATTTTTCGAAAACATACACACATTTCGAGAAAATTAGGGTGGGAAGTCCTGAAATGAACACCCTGTATGAAGAAATTCACGATTGATTCAGGGTTGATGCTAGACCAAACTCGGTATAGAAGATCACGAACGCAGATTTTGGAAAAAAGGCAAATACACGTCTATTGTAATTTTTTGGGTAATCTCTCATTCCTCACCTCAAAACAATAATTTTCAGTTTAGTTCCTAACTGAAATAGCAAAAATGTTATCAAAATTGTAATCTCACCTAACCAAATAAACAGGGTGAGTCAGATTTTTGCATAGGACTTCAAGAGGTCAAAGAAGATAGGAACTATTTCAAGATGAGAAGCTCATGTGAAAATATATGCATGTGAGATATACATATATTTTTTTGAGTTTCTCAAGCTTTGTAATTGAGTTTCATTAACTCATTTGATGGTAGCTTTCGATCATTCCAGGTCTTCTTGTCAATTATTGCCAAATGTCTGATAAAGTGTTATCGAAACATGAAGTTTCATCACAAGTGAATTATTTTTTGTATTCATCTGGACATCCATTCACAGTTTAAAAAAAACATATAGGAGAGCAAAAAGTGTCCCAATAGAACAGAGAATCTAAATTAATGTTTTATTGAAAGCAGAACAATTCAAGAGGGTTAAATTGAGTACATTCAAGAAGTGAATCACCCTGTAGTCAATCAAAATCGCCTAATATGTCCAAATCCTGAGTTTCTCAATTGAGAATGTTGTACCAAATTTCAATCAATCATTTTGAAAATTCAGTAGAAAACATGAAAAATATTTAAAAAGTCTCGAAGTTTGACTCCCAGTATATTGGAAACGAAGCTCACATGCTATCGTTGTATTCTACATTCAATGACACGTTATTTTTAATAACAATGCCACAGAACTGTAGAATGTAATAGATTTATTTAAATTTCATTAAAGAGGTACAGTCGTATTCAATAAAAAGCGTACAAGCATATTACAGAAAAAAATTGACGTCATCCTATTGGCGTAAAACGGGCTATCGGGAATAATTGTTTACCAAATGTTGACAGTAAAGTTGTCATAGGCACCCAAAAACCCAAAGCATTGGCTGAGCCAGTTTTACACAACGATGGAACTAGGATGTCGTAAACCTATCTTTTTATTACTTGTACGCTTTTTTATTGAATACCACTGTACTTCAATGCAATTCAATGCAGTTTTTGAATTTTTCAATTATCTTGTCAAACAAACGAGATACTGCCTGTATCCGATAACTTGGGACACCTGGTAGAGTCAAACCACAGTTTGCCAAACCACCCTCTTATCAATTGTTATATAATAAATAACAATGTGATGAGCCTGTGAAACGTCTTTGGATTGGGACAAAATTTGACTGAAAGCTTATGGAGCATTATAAGGATTCCCTTTCGTGCGCTCCAAGCGATAAAATATATATATGTATATATATATATATTGATGAAGGAATATATGGATAACAAACTTGTGAACCACGTTCTTCCTGAATAATCAACTCAACAGGCTCATAAAATTATTATTATCAATTGATTAGAAGGTAGTTTCATCCCTGTAAGGGGTTTGGAATACCGAAAATTCATTTATTCCTCAGAAAAACATGATATTGTCTACTCAATTTCAGACTATTTGAAAATCAAAACTTACCCATTGATTTGTAATTCTTAAATATCCACAGTTCGTTTTCGGTTCTCCAACAAGGAACGAAAAATGTAATCATTCCATTTGAAATTATTAGGTATTGTGAATTAAAATACCTATGAATAATTCTTTACTAGTAGGATGAATTTCACAATGAGTTCAAATCGACATGATTCTGCATTTCTTCCATATTATTGTCCCTGAACTTCTAGCGAGTTTGTTCTAGCCCCCACCCTGTAAATATTGCCGCAGATAGTGGATGGGAAATCACCAATGTTACAGATTCCTTTCAAGAACGAAGATAAGATTGTTAGTATTTGTATAGAATAGAGGTTGGGGATAAGCTCGAGGCATGCAAACATTCTTAATTTGCGTCAGATTAATGATTCCAGGCTGATAGTGACTACTTATATGAAGAAGGGCACAGAAAAGGCCAACGCTGGAAATGTTGTTTACAAAATTAAAATTCGAATTCAGCACCTCCAAAAACATATGAAACCAGAGAGAAACCGACTACTTGAATTTTTTTCAAGTGAAAATACCATTTGATTGGACAAAGTGTCTAGTTGTTGGAATTTGGTGTTCATTATCGGGAAACAGGCGCCAAACGTTGGCATCGAATACAGATAATGATTGATTGTTGTATAAATATGCGAAAAACTCATCATCATCTCGTCGGGAAACATATTCAGACAGAAAAAATACGAGGAGACGATAAACAATGTCTGCCCATATTATTTTCATTCTATGTGAGTGTTTTCACTGTTTGCGATCATTTTTCATTTCTTGGAGCGTACCAAAGGAAATTCCTGTGATGTTCGAAGAACATCGTGCGTACCTATGGAGGATATAGAATTTTTTTTTCACTTTTGGAGGTTATACATTATGTTCATGGGAATACTTCCATTGGCAAAGAATTCCAAAGCTTTGACGTTCCATAGCTTGTTTTATACAGGGTGATTCATTGGGAAATGTGCATACAGTAAGAGTAGATGAAGGACACCGATGAGGTGCTTCTAAATAATCTATCTTTCATGGGTCTACCATTCTTTCTAGCCGAGATACAGGGTGATTTATTGATTTCCTCCGAAGTCTTCGAGTCGAGACGACACCCTGTATATCAATATTCTAGAATCTCATTTACAAATTTGGGAAGAGCAGGAAAAAATGAGTAAGACTGAATGTATTTGATGTTTCCGCATACAACTTTTCTACTTATTGACTTGAGTCAAATCTACACACAGAAAAAAAAATTCTTCGAATGAGAAAACCCATTCTCTTGAAAATTCAATGGTATATCTGCTTCGAATTGAGCATATTCTTTTGAGTCAAAAAATCTGGTATGTTCAAGAAAATAGTGTCATATTATTGAAATATATTCTCAAACCAAAAATGCAATTATTCAGTTAATAAATTAATTACTTCAACTCAATCAAAACGGATTTTTCAATTCGCAGAAGCGTACTATTTTGTTTCAATAAATTTATTGCTTGATCCAAGATTATGTGTATACATTTCTTCAGATTGAAGAATGCTCATTTCTTCGAATGATATATTCAGTTTTCTCCAATTGCAAAAACCGAATATGTTGAGGCAATACGTAATTTTCTTGATACAACAATATAAATAATTATTTCTTCAAATGAAGCATTCTAATTTCATCATATTGATATTACAATTTCATCAAATAGAAGACTTCTGATAGTTCTATTCTATGCCATACTTACTTGATTCAAAAATATGAATATCAATTTTCTCAAATGAAGGGAATGTAATATCTTCAACTTGATGATATTAATATTCTCTCTAATTGAAGAAGCATCATTTTGATTCAATACTTTATTCACTTGAATCAAGTCTATGAGTGGGTATTTCTTTGAATGAAAATAATATGCCTCGAAAATCAAGGGTAAGCAATCCAGTTGCAAAAACTCAGTCCCCAGTCTACAATCATCATTGACAGGTCCACAGCGGCGAAACGGCATATTAAGCTGCGTAGTTTGAAAATTTTGAACGTTTTATATTGAGTGTATAGGTGTGAAATGTCTTAGAACATAAATATCTAACAAATGCCGAACTTGTAGAGAGCTGGTGAAGGGACAACATTGAATTCCCTTGGTAAGTATAGGTATTTGCAAATTTCGGTAGTCATTGTGAGTGCATCAACAAATTTTCAATTAAAATAACAGGAATTCAGTATTATCCTGCTATGGACTCATTCTGTAATACGAAATTCTTTTGTAGCAAAATAACGATCCGTTCGGAACGAGTTTATTGCTACATCGGAATAATAAAACTTGTATGTTGTTTCATAGATATATTCGAATCAAAATGATCATTATTTGACCAAATCAACATAACGTTTATAGTTGACATCGACATTATTTTGGATAGACATAATTTGTTCTTGATAATACCATATATTTTGTTGATGGCATTGATATTATACTGTTGAGTCAATTAGACTACATTATTGATTTGAACAAGCTGCTTCCATGGAATAATCATGAATCTGGTAGATTCAACAAAAAATTGCTCAGTCCAACAAAAATAATTCAAGCATAAATAATTTGTTGATGCAACAAATCTTTTTTTCTATGAATATGCTCTTCAGCTATTTGCATCGAGTCAGGGGACATCCTGTATAGGCTTGTACTTGATTATATTATTGAAGTAATAGTACCTACTCGAGGCAAATCTGGATAAGGAGATTATGGGTTATTCCATCCCCATCTTTGTAATAATTCAGTAAGGAAATCATGTGATTGTAGGTAAGAACCCCAGTAAGAGCCCGCTTTCAATTTTCTCTAATCTGGAAATTCCGTACGACTCACCATGATGGTTAAATCAGTATTACGCTGCTCCTCTATAGTTCGTTCACCAACGCACCAAGATACCTCACGCATCTACGCACTTTTCGGGAAAGTCAATTGTCGAAAAAGAACTGCACTTTTCCGATTTTGATGTTAGTTGTTCGCCTTATATTTCAGATGTTACAACTGTTACATGTGGACCACCAACGAATCAACTATGGATGCTCGTAGAGTAAACAAAACGACTAGTTCAAGTGGTCGAACAGATTCTATTTTTACTTCCACACCGACTTTATCCTATATTTCCGCCCAGATTCGAAAAAATGCCGAGGCAGGAATTTCATCAAGAGCGATAACTGCGTGACTTCTGAAACGTATGTGATAGGTACTAGGAAAGCGTAGAGAAGTCACTATCATATGTATTTCATCTTTATTCGACTTTTTCATTTTTATTCTGTCTCTCTTGGAAATCAGAATTTTCCTCTCTTGATCCAGATTTTTTTCTTCGAATTGAAACTTCTTTCTCTTAATTTAGACCTTTTTCCCAGAATTTATACTTTCTTTTCTGCATTTTTAGACCTTATCCCCTGAATTAGGACTGTTTTCTTCGAATTCAAACTTCTCTCTGAATTTTGACCTTTTAGCTTGAATCATACTTTCTCTTTTGAATTTATAGACCTTCTCTTCTGAAATCATGCTTCTTTCCCTCGATTCAGACTCTCTACTCTCAATTAAGACTTCCTCTTTTGAAATTTAAGACCTCCTCTCCTGAAATCAGACTTTTGTACCGAATTCAAACTTCTCTCTCTGAATGTAGACCCATTTCTATTAATACAGACTGCCTCCTTTGAATTTTTAGACTTTCTTTTCTGACATCGGACTCTTCTCTTGGCATTTCAACTTTTTTAACTAAATTCAGGGTATATAGGTTCAGGTAGTATACCGAATTGCTCATTGATTGACAAAACAATTTTTGATTTATCACTTTCGGTTTCACCGGAAACGACTCCAAGTTTATATATTGCGAAGTCACACCTATGAGCAGGAATTTTATCTAGAGCGATAACTGCGTCACTTCTGAAACGTATGTGATAGGTACTAGGTAAGCATAGAGAGGTCACTATCATGTCTTTCTTCTCTGAATTTAGACTTTTCTCGCTGAATTCATATTTTCCTCTCTAAATTCAGACTTTTTTCTTTGAATTGAAACTTATCTTTTCTCTGAATTTCACACCTTTTTCTCTGAATTTAGACTTTCTTCTCTTATCCCCTGAATTAGTACTATTTTCTTCGAATTCAAACTTTTTTCTCTGAATTTAGACCTTTAAGTTTTATTTATACTTTCTCTTCTGAGTTTTTAGACTTTCTCTTCTGAAATCAAACTTCTTTCCATGGATTCAGACCTTCTTCTCTCAATTAAGACTTTCTCTTTCGAAATTTTAGACCTCCTCTTCTGAAATCATACTCTTTTCATAAATAATTTGGACTGTATCCTATGAAATTTTAGTCCTTTTCTGAAATCGACTTCTTTCTCAGAATTTCGACTTTTTTTATCTAAATTCAGAATTTTTCCTCTCAAGTTACAGTGTGACACACCTAAGTCATTTCAGTCATTTTTGACAGCAGATATTTGACTTCTGGTACAGATGTACAGACCTTTATGAGCCGCAGTTTTCCCAATACTCAGCAGGAGTAACTGCCTACTGCGTTGGAGATACCAAAAAAAAAAAAGGGTAGCAAGTATACCAAATTGTTTCTTTGAGAAAACAATTTTTGTTTTATCACTTTCGGTTTCACCGGAAACGAATCCAAGTTTCGATATTGCGAAGTTACACTCATGAGCAATTGATGGTATATCCTTGCTACCCACCAAGTTACAGCTCTGATGACAGTCTCTGTATACTACCAAATTTAAGCCAGTTCAACAGTATTTTTTATATCAATCTACGCATATTATACTACTTCATAACTGTATTTTTTGACATTTGTAGAAAATATTTTGTTTGCAACTGGTGCGCGAAATACTTTGGTCATCTCGAATCGAAAAGAATCAGTTCTTGATCACAAAATTAGCGTTTCGCGCACTGGATACAAAAATAACTATTGTCTTTGATATAGGACGAAATATTTATTACGACTGGTCTATGTTCATGTTTTCATGGTTATCGGTATCCTGGAGAGAGTCCATGTTATTCTTATATACTCTGGTATAGGTAATTTTTCAGAATACCGTTTCAGAAGTACCTATACCGCCTACCATAGCTTTGCGGTTAAAAAACTTCCTAATTGCCTAGTTTCTATAAATATCCGCAGAACCAGCTGGCGTTTCTCTCGTAACTTCGAATTGGAAATGCAAGTGAAATTCGCGTTCACCACATCGAAATAATTATCTGGATCTGAAAAAAACATTGCAGTTATCGAATTTTGGGAGTTCTTTATCAACAATCCCTATCAAATTATAATATCTTTACGTTGGCAAAAAGAAAAACTTATACGGAAATACGGTATAGATTAGAATTCCTGTCAGGCTTTGAGACATATTTTACTGAATATCAATGCCTGAAATTACCTTTTCCGTCGACCTCGTATTAACGACTAAGTTTAATGTATATGAAATCGTTCATTAATGACCCCTATTAATGAACGATTTGTCTATTATTGTACGATTGTTTTATAGGCAACCAAACATACACCGCGTGCATTCATTGTTCATGCTATAACTTACGGAATTTGCATTTAAATCGAAAATATGGATTTCATTGAAGATTTTCTGCTAACGGGTTCACCTTTCCAAGTTTCTGACACGATTTTAATCCCTGTTTTCTAACACAAGGAATTTATTTTCTATGTTGATCATTTCGACAAATGTCAAATGACACTAATGTCAGTAACAAGGCTACTGGGTGATTCTTAGCAGTTTCCAGATGAATGATGAATTCGCGAACCAAGTTTTCTTCATTGCAGGAGAAATGAGAAATATAGTGGACGGAAAAATTTTGTAACCAACTTGTATATTAAAAGGTGATTAATGATCTCGAACATTAACGCACTCGCTTCGCTTGCACGTTAAAATATCTCGATCATTAATCGCCCTCATTAATACACTAGTTGGTTAAATAACTATATCACAATCCATCATTGATTAAAATAAAATTGTTAAAGGTAGAAATGATTCTCTTTCTATTTGTGGAAATATCCAGCGATATTTTTCTCCTCAATCCTCGAAAGTGATTTTTATCTAAACAAAAAAAAACACGCAAGAAATGATAGGAATCTTGAAAATGAACATCTATTATAAACTCACCGACACGATTAAATAAATAACAAACTGTTTACGTTCGACTACTATAGAAAACCGTACTATAGTTTCATAAGAATTTGACGCTTGCATGGATGCACGTACTTTTTTTCTATTATGATAAAAACGGGGAAATCGGAAACTGGAAGGCGAAAGTGAGACGATAAAAGAACAATGACTTTACGAGAATCTTCAAAGCCTTACACAATTACTTCACATTACAATACACATATGATACAAGGTGTTTCTAAACTTCATATTCATACTCAAGGAGGAAATTTGTTGGATTGTTTCAGGACTAAAAGTTCCTATACAATGTGTCGAATGGGAAGAAATTGAAAAGTCCTCCTACTGGAGAGCAACTCCAGGTCAACGACAAGCGAAAAGGTTCATCAACCATTCGCAGAACCGAGCCAAAGAGCTACTCAGCCTCAGCAAACCAGAGCTAAAGCTCATCACAGGCTTTCTCACAGGACACGGCCCTCTGAGGTACCACCTCAAAAAGATGGGCCTGTCGGAGACTGACACTTGCCGCTTTTGTAACAATGCGACCGAAAACGCGGAACACATACTTTGCTCATGTGAAGTATTAGTCCGCCAAAGGCTGAACCACCTAAAACAGGTCTATCTCACCCCTGCTGAAGTGGAAAATGCAACCGTCAGGAAAATTGTAGGCTTCATCAGAAGTCTAGGGTTAGAGGACCAAAACTAGATAGGGGTAATCACAATAGATCTTCTAGGTCGCAGTGATCGAGAGGTCTCCCAGCCTATACGACCCATCTACAATCTACAATCCTATACAATGTCATTCATGAAGTCGGCATCATATATGGGGAAATCTTTTGATAATTATTTATATCGAAATTCGACTTGGTCTTCTCCAATTGAAAATACATCGTGATGAATATAGCAAAATGACTCTGTTTCTTTTTCGAATATCTTATATTGACACGCGAAAGATGGTGAAATCGACAAGTTCTTTCAAATGAATGGATGAAGCAATTTACTTCCGTACATCTCCAGGAAGTGAAAGTGAGATGTACCTTACCTTTTCTGAACCTACCTGTATCCTTCATGGATCAAAATAGCACCACTCTTTTCTGACCAAGAAACCTGATAATTCGTTTAGACGTTTTGGGCGCTATTTCGTCGAATTCTCAAAAGTACGAGTGTTGTTTAATACTGCGCGATTTTGACCCTTTGTGAAATGTCCAAGCGCCATTTTGTCCCACGCCATTTTGTCGCTCGCTATTTCGTCGAGCGCTGTTTGAAAAAAGAGTCATTTTCTTATTTGTTGATGACCTGATCGCCTAAAGTTGTCCAATGGTCGGGAGAAAATTTTGAATAATAAAAAAATAATTTCCAACATCCCCTTCAAGTCCCCATATACCACAAAAAAATTGAGAAATTAAAAATAAATGACACGAGAATGTGCTATTTTTCTGCTGAAAAGTACTTGCTCAAAAAAGAAGAAACATATAAATTCAACTCTTCGAGGTTGATGATTGGGCACCCGAAAGGCATGCTCAAAACAACTTTTTTTTCAAAACGAAATCCTTATCTGGCCATTTGGAGAATTATTTTTCGACAACCGTCTGAGCAGTGCTCACTTCCCGGACGGTTTTTGTTTGAGAAAGTAGCATTTTTCCGGGCTAGTCCGGAGAGTAAGTACTTTCCGGACTAGGCCGACAAGTATCACATCGTTGTTATCACTGTAACTCATATACAGGGTGTAAATTTGAAAACTTTCAATGCGAATATCTCGCAAAATAAAAAAGTTTGAAAAACGCCGCTTGGCAAAAATGCTAAAGAGTTAAGGGGAAGTAGAACCACCATATTTCAGTGAAGGGATGAGTCACCCTGTCAGCGCAACACACCCCAACATTGAAATGTCAAATGGCACTACCTCTTTTGTGATACCTCAAATGAAATGAACGGTCTCAGTCAGTAGTATTCACCTGTACAAGACTTTTTTTCCACCCACTACAGGGTGAATGGAAAAAATAAAGTCAAATAAAATGCAGAATGCCGATATATTCCAAGAGATGTGTTCCAAAATGTTAGAATGGCATGATACGCATGCACCATGCGCTATTATAGTAGTCATCAAAGACATGCGTTTCGGTGGACAATGACGTTTACTAGCCTTTCAATCAAAGCAGTATGTGTCTGATCGTTTCAAAACTTTTCCTTATGGATAGTCATTTGTCTTCAAAAATCGGCTTCATGTTTCGCTATGGAAACAGATGGAGATTATCCGTATTGATTATTAATACGTATATGCTGTAACTATGAAAATCATGGAAGATTTTTGAAAATTTTGGATGCAAACGATAGTGGGTTTGAAAATGGCCATACGAAATTTCCAATGTAGTAGTTAGTATGTATAGGTATTCTGTTCAAATTCCAGTATTTGATACAAATAAGGATTATTAAAGAAGAAATTGTATTCCACAAAGAAATATAATATGGAAATGTGTCTCATTGAATTGATATTCTACGTATGATTGCCGAAAAAATTGTTTACGCAACACGGCCAAAAACAATTTTTTGGACTCGCAGACTTAAAGGACTCGCCTACGGCCTGGCCTAGAATTTTGTTTACTTGTCCAAAAAAACAGTATAAACCCATCAGGCCAGTGAGAAACAATTTTTTTTTTCAATTTTTGTTGTTGGTGGTGGGGCACCTGAAGGGGATGTTGAATTTTTTTTATTATCGCAAAATCGTCTCCCCACCATTAGACAACTTTTGAAATCTAAGCAGTCATAAAAAATATTTCGATCCAGCTCATCACGTAAATATCTATTGGGAACTGACTCATAGTAGGTATACACTCTGAGGATGATTGAGGAAATTCCCACTAATTGGCATTTATAAACAAGAAAGTTACAGTGGGGAATTGATCGTAGATTAACCTGTACACATTCCAATGGTCCATGGATATGAATTGGACATAGGTAAGTATCAAAAATCATTGACACTTCAGTGACACATTTCAAGTAATTCAGGTTCTTGTAAAATTCCAATGAAAAGATTTTCAACTCTCTGTTAAGCGGCGAATTACTTACACAAATACACACGTCGAATGGTATTAAAATATTCCTCCAGCTGATAATGTATAAATCCACGTTTGCTAAATTGATATGGCCATATAAGGCCATGGCAGACTGAATACAAATTCGCATTTAATTAATGCATATAAGTTAAGTTTCACTTAGTATGCGATCAATCTTGCTTGCCTTATCCGAGTTCGTAAATATAATTCTTGGTAACTTTGAATTTTTGCCTTTTTATGTCTTGAATTTTGGGTTTATACCTACGTATACATTGCTAATAAGATATATGGGAGAGAGATTCGAAGATACCTATGGAGCGTTATAAACTTGAGGAGCAGGATCACCATATATTTATCTATACAGAGAAGTGCACAAAAAACGGCCAGAACTTTTGAATTATTCGAGATAGGGTTTTGAAAATTAGTGGGCAACTAGTATATTGAATTGCTCGTGAAATGACGAAACTATTTTTGTTCAATCACTTCCGGTTTTACTGGAAACGACCCCAACTTTTGATTTTTAAATGGGACACTCTGACCGCCTGTATTGTATATAATCGGTTAGGGATTGTCATAACAAATTCATCGATACCGAATTTAATAGGGTTATTTCCAACGATTACGCAGATATTCGCGTTCTAAGTTCGTTTGAAATAATCCCTATCGAACCCGGTATCGTCGAATTCGTCATGATAATCCCTAACCGATTATGGAATACAATACAGGCTGTCCCATTTGAAAATCGAAAGATGGAGTCGTTTTCGGTGAAACTGGAAGTGCTTCATCAATTAATCAGCAATTTAGTATACTTGCTACCCACCCATTTTCAAAACCCTTTCTAGAATAATTCAAAAGTTACAATCCTGGCATTTTTTTTGTGCTATTCTCTGTACTATATTCATCTATCCATCCGTATTTTTAGTAACATATCATCAACACAATATTATGCTATAATTTGTCGCTGACTGATTATCAAAATATGAAATTGGTCGCTCAGTTCTGGCGTGACATCTTTGAAAAAAAAAATGAATAAGTAAACGGTAAGACGAACTTTTGTTTATCTGATTTTCGAGACTTATTTGTAATAGAGTCACTGGATGGTATTAGTTTGAAAGGAGTTCGGACACAGCAATTACAACAGTTAGGGTTTTTGAATGTTTAGTTTTATTAAGATACACACCTTGCATTGTGACAAGAGCCACATAGTCGTCCCGCGCTTTTTCTTTCAAAATTGTTTGAATTTGACAATCAATTCTATAAAAGTCAGAATTAAAATAATATTTCGTAATTATACTTTCGAGAAGGAAGCAGTTATGGAAATTACTTGCTGTGTAACGAATTGTACCAATTCAGAAAAAAATGGATATCATTCAATCAATTCTCCAAAACAAATATCAAACATTCGCTTATGGAAGGAAGATATGGGTGGAAAATCAATTTGAAGAATTTGTGAGGTAGGTACTCATTAAAATTTCCTTCTTATAACAGTATCTGATTAGAATAAAACTATATTTTATGCCCATTTCCAAACAGAAGATTTCGAAATCTGATATTTGAGAGAATCTGCTGTTCCATCAATTTACAAAGCAGAAGAATATTAAGTAATTCGAAAGCGAGTCGAAGTATGGGATTAGCGAATTTCTCATTATGAATGCAAAACTCTGTGTTCCCAGTTTTCACATCAGTTTCTGAAGATATATTATGTTCTCACATATCTATTATTTTTACTTGGGTATTCATATGAACATGAAACCAATGAGAATAGTTATTTATGTATCAAGGAGATATTTACAATTTTCTATATCGATCCTTGTTACTTAGCTCCTAGGGCGCTAAAGTGAAGTTGCTGAGAACTTTACAAAACCAAGTATGTGGTATGTCTCGACAAAATAAACTACTTTTTTCCAATAAAGAAATATTCATCGAAAAATGATTTGTTCACTGTATTTCAACACTCTGTATCTCCGAAATGAAGCATTTCCGGACACAAGCTTATATAGACTATTTCTTATAATTGTCTCAGGAATACTTCACTTGAACGTACTTATGTTACTTTCTGTAGAATGCCTACCTTTAATTGCATATTGATATCTTCATGTTTTATACTTTTCACTGGAGTACAGTTTCACATATAATTAGGAATTAGCTAGAAGTATATCTATATGTGTATATTTTCTAATATTAAAGTGTTTAAACATGCATTCTTTTCATTTGTATAACGGTTGTTCTGCTAGAGGTGTTTCACAACAAATTGAAGTGGGTGTTTGTACCCTATTTCCATTGTCCATCTACGGCTATGATTGATTTGACAGAAAATATAACTTCTAAAATCGTATCTGACGATCAGGCACTACTATGAAAATTGGAAAGACAAAGAGCAGAATATATGTCTTATTCTTTTATTCCCTCAAACCATTGTATTATAGAAAATAGAAAAAGACAAAAGTTCAGCTGTGTCCGAACTCTTATCAAACTTATACCATCCAGTGACTCTAATTTGTAATAACCTTCTGAAAATCGCACAGGCAATGGATGATTAACCGGATTGTTGTAGTTAATCCAAATTTCAACTGATTACTATCACACTGTTTATCTTCCAGCATTATATGTCAACTTTCAATTCATTACTTACTGGTTGTATTCTCAGTGTTTTAATTTTCATACTCAACAACCTATCGAATTGTTTCACCTCACTGGACAATTTATTTCACAAATAAATCATCATTGTCGTTGGCCTTGTTTGGATGCTTGTTATGTTTATTTTGCTTCTTTTTTTTTTCGTTATGAACCAATAAGTTTTAATTGCTGCACCAATAACTTATCATGACATTGATCAGCAGATATGCCGATCTCCAAATTGGATCATGAGAAATATGTTGAATGGTATATACAGGGTGTCTGGTGAAACATGGATCATAATCTAGCTGGTGATGAAGACGTTCATAACCTATAGGAAAACTACAACTTGACCGCAGTAAAAACCTAACGGTTGTCGAGATTCTGAAACTTCTATTGGTTTTTCATTCGAATTGCAACTCACACTCCGATGAGATAAAATACTTGAATTATTTTTTTTTGATGGAAAGTTCCAACATATCGAAACTTTTGAGGTTTTACCAGATAGTCCAGCCACAATGTGTTACCTTGTGGAATTTTAAATGAAGACCAAGAACATTTTCCATAATCTATCATTATTGAGAATCTTGAATCTCAAGAACTTTAATAAAGTAAGAAATTCTTCAAACGATAATTCAGCCTATCGGTAGACATAATGATCACAAGATATTTTGCTTTATGGGTCTTAGAAATTAAAAGTTGGGCTCATTTGTTAACGATGAAGAATCATTCAATATTTTTTTTTACAAACTCACATCGTTACAAAGAGGAAAGGAGAATGACTGATGAGTAATAAGAAATAGTGTCTGTAGGTTAATAGAGGAGGTGGTACATTCATTTTACTTGATCCTTTGGGATTTTCTCTCATCGTTTCTATAGAATAAAAGTATTCGTATTATTTCAATATATTTGTAGAGGGACAAATCAGATGATTTGCCCCAAAATGTTACTGCATTTAACGAATGAAATTATGTTTCTTTGAAAGTTGTGCTGCGTATAGTTTGACACTTTTCAGTGTCATACTGATGTTGACTAAAGAACACAGGTACAATATCAAGAAAAGACATATCGATAAATCTAAGCGAACTGAACATATCCTTACTGAAGATAGACAACATATAGCAGAGTGGAATAATATCAAAATCATAGGAAAGGAAGATAACAACCAAAAAAGAAAAATCAAGGATTCCGCTTGCATTCTTCTAAACGAAGACAATAGCATTGCTTCCTGTTCAGTTGATATAGATAGAATATGGTATACACTACTGAAAACTGAACATGAAATTGGTTGATTGAAGATCAATTGATGAACACATCCTGTAACTCATTTGTAGACTAAAATCACTCATTCATATGCCAACATCAGTATGACACTGAAAAGTGTCAAACTCGCAGCACAACTTTCAAAGAATAGTATAGATTGTTTTATTAGGATCAAAAGTGACACTTTGTTTGACAAGCGAATTTTGCAATTGCGAGGCGGAGCGTTTAGCGAAGCCGAGCGAAAGCAAAATTTGCGAGTCGAACAAAGTCACTTTTGATCCGAATGAAACATGCTATTTTTTCTGCAACCGAAACAATCAACTCAAATAAACATGTGAAGTAACCACCAATGCCGTGCCATATGTATGCAATGCAACAAATATTGACAAATAATCCATGCGTGGTGAGAATATTCTACCTGCATTAACAGCAGGTTAGGTTTTCTAGGATGTTAAAATTGTAGTTTCAATATAAATACAACCACAGAGTGACATATTTGTGTATGGACCAGGTGCTCTAATGGCAAATACCGCGCCAGTGCCAGCTATAGGAACAAGACGTGGAAAATGTTAGGTTAGTGAGCATATATCAACAATGATAATAGTGATTATTTATTCCTCTCCATACTACACTGTGTTTGACTTGATAATCAAATGAAGCTAAACAATATCGTTGTTTGAGACAAAAAAACTATTGCTCGCCGTGATTATTCAAAAACAAGTTATCCATCCCGAGAATAACGAATGAAATAGAGATCAAGCAAGTATTTGAATCTTGAAGGCTCCCCTGATCAAAACAAAAATACTTAACTGAGATATTTATAATTTCAATACTAGATATAATAAGGTGTATTTATATCTCCAGCATGGGTATGAAATGCCAGATCTACTGAAATCGGAAACATATCAGGTATGCATCTCAACCCAAATAAACAACCATCACAATGTTGTTCATTATTCTTGATGACGTCCAGTAGATTATTTTTAGTTCCTAGGAGCTAAAGTTCAACTTTAGCTCCTAGGAACTAAAATTCAATTTTAACTCCTAGGAACTAAATATGTTGCCTAGCAACATACCTATTTTTGTGTCAGTAATAGAAACGTCAATTTAAGAGCTAATTTTGGTATCAAAATGGACGACTTTTGTGTCGGTTGCAGAAAAACATAATTTGCATTTACATGTTGAGAACAGGAGCAGAATCGGTCCCGAAACGTCCAAAGATAAGTAAAAATTCGATATTTTTCCGATATATCTATATTTCTTTCTTTCAAACATTTTTTCAAACAAATTGTCACTGACAAGCTACTGGATTTTTCTTTTAGACTCCCTGATAGAAAAATTTTTTAAACGCAGTGACATTTTGGGGCAAATCATCTGATTGAAATAATACGAATACTTTTATTTTATAGAAACGAGGAGAGAAAATCCCAAAGAATCAAGTAAAATAATAAGAAATAGTGACTCGCCTGGGATTGAACCCGGACCAGCCTCTTGGTAAGCTGCGCTTCAGACCCCTAGGTTACATGGCTACTTCAATAATATTCTCAACTTACACTTCCATTGAACCAATAGATATAGATACAGTTCCTCTGATCAAAAAGAGTATAAAGTATAATTGAAATTTTCTGTCCTTAGCAGATATTTTTCATCGGGAGCTTCTTGTAGGGCATTGTGAATATCCTCATCATCGGTAAATGTTTTGGTTTTTATTATATCCTACAAACTTCTATCTGGGAAACAATAAATTTAAGCGTATATATTACTAATACGCTTATAATTGTTTTGAGGACTCCAGGGCGAGCTCCAGGGTCTTCGTTTTTCCTCAAAATAAGCTTGTAACACGTTTTTTGAATACTTATTGATCGTCATCAAGTGACACCAATAATGGCAATAATTCATGAGTGACTATTTTTTCCTTGAATTTTCTGGTAGGAGAATTGGGGAGTCACGTTGATTTTCAGTATTTTCCATCATGCAATAATATATTTTTAGTGGCTACAATGCGAGCGTTTCTTCAATATTTCCTCTCACGTCAACTTAAGTTTCAGATTTGAGAAAATTAGCGGTTACGTTAATCGGTTGTGTTATTCGACAACATATAAGGTTATTCACATAGTATCAGCTACTAAGCATTATTATTTTCGAGTAAAGCCCAGTGAATATATTGGTTAGTGTTTCTGAGCAGTTATGTTAGTTTGTTAGTGTTACTACTCAAGCATGGTCAACGTACATGAACTAAATGAGTATGGAGTCTGAACTAAGAAGTGGCCTGAACCTTTTTAGACATTTCACGCTTCGACTATTCGAATATACTGAAAACTGTGAATGTGAATTAAAAAAAAGTGACATTTTCGATCGCTTCTTGAGACAAATTCGATTTTTAAACGAATTTGTCGACCCATGTGAAACATGGTCATTATTTGGAAAATTAGTTTTCATCAAAGATCTGATGATATTAACTACTAGATGATACCTAGAGAGAGACGGGGACATTGAAACCAACATGAGATTGAGACGCAAGAAACCAACATAGCGCAACTAAATCAGCCGAAAATTTTATTTTATCTCTTATTCTGAGATCTCAAAGAAATCTATCTATTCAATACGTTGAAATTCAAATCGAACCTTTATCGCGCCTGGTGAGAACCAACCAAAACGAGCAGCTAAAGGGCTTTCAAGCTGGGTTGATAGTTGCGCAATACTTGGTAACAATGTCGTGCCAAAACTGCACATCGAAAAATACTAGTAACTTTCGAAATGGGCGAACCGCGTTATCGATTCAAGTTGGCAAAACTGTACACCAATGCCAGATTTATTTGATATTTCTAGAAGCGATTTGTTGTGATCAGCTGATCTCTGCGAATTATACATTACTGACAATTTGTACTTTCAAGGAATTGTTTGTGATTTATTTGTGGAATATAGTTGAAATTCGATTTATTCAAAATGCCTAAACCATTGAGTGCATAGTCGCAGATGGTCTATTACTTCCAATGACTGCTGTGCTGTGAGAGATGTAAGTTGAATGATGGTATTAATAATGATATTTTGTGTTGTCCGAATGATCCAAATATGATTTGTGTTAGTTTATTGTAATGACATAATGATTTCATGAGTTTTTGTGGGTTTTCCTCATAAATTATATTGAGAATATTGAAGTGAGAACAACTCTTGTTGGCTATTTCATAATTTCCAATATAAGTAGATGCACCACTATTTATTTTCCCACGAAATAAAATCAATTGATCGAAGTTATTTTTAATGTCAATTTCTGTGACTCAAGTTATTATTCTTTATAAGAATTTCATTATCATTAAATTTCATGTTCAGTATATTGTTTAGGTGCATGGTTCATTAAACACAAATATTGAAGTTCATTTATCAACTTCGAGTGCTGATTTTGAAACATAAATGGACGGCTTTTGAGTTGGTTCCAAAAAACATTATAACGTCCGGCGATCGTAGCACTAGACATATCCATATTCGGGCGGTTGGTCATTTAGTCATTTCCTTTCAACTGGTAACACTGTATATATCAATGAACTGTTTGCACTGTATGTGTTGGCATATTGACGTCACTATCAACCCAGCGTGAAAGCCCTTTACCAGCTGATGGTTGGGCTAAATCTGTACGTGTGTCTTTCTTTGTTCCCCTGGCAGCTATATCGAAGGTTCTTTCTCTCTTTCATGTTACTTTCAATGCTCCGTAAACCGTAAATGACGGTAAAGTGAGGGCAGGCCAGAATTAGTAGATCGATATTATTAGATCTTCGGTTAAGGGTTTTCATGTACGATGACCAGAGCCGGAAAGCATAGCCTGTAGGTAAAGAAACCATCAGCTCACCCCAATGAGGAGGCAGCTTCCTCGAACAGTTTTCGCAGTTGTTGAATGTCGCCGGGAAATATGGGAGGCCGCCACCGTCTATGCGCGCTATCGACAATTCGCAAAAAGGTCATTAGATATCGCCATGAGAACATGTGAAGTAGAGTGAGTAGATTATATAGAGTGGCGACAATAGACCTGAATAGCTAAAAATCTGAAGGGTACAGTAATGAATTTGCGCCTTCGAAGTGCCCACCTGATGTTGGGATAGATATTTTGTTATTTTCATTTTATCATCTAAATAATCTGACACTGACGAGTAGCAAATGACGGATTCTAATAGTTAATATCAATTGTTGTGTCCGAAAAGTGAGTAACAGTGACAAAGTGACATAGAATGTGTAGAACTAGAACCTAACCTGACCAATCAAAGAGTGCATCACTATTGTCCCCACTCTAGTTTATAAAGTCACCCTAATGTGAAACAACGTTGGTAGAACCCCTGATCATATTTACACTAACAAGATGATGTACCCTTATGAGAGCAGTGAAGCCAGATATTCCATCCAGTAGGTGGCGGCATCTATGAGCGATAAGGTGAACTACTTTTTGTTGAGTAGTGAAGGGTAGAGATCGGTAATGCAGAATGTATGTAAGAAGGAATGTCGCATCAGGGCCGTAATAAAATATTTGTGTATAAAAGCCTTCAGAAAATCGAAGTGATTTTCCTGCTTCAGAAAGAAGGATAATCCTAGATAGTTCAGTAACTTGCAGATAGGTGGACTCGAGCAGATTCAGAGTGTATTGACAAATTTGCCATATTTTGCTGAGTTTCACTAGCACCGCTTACGAAACAACGAAGAACTAATGCCAAATTTGACTTCAACATTCAACATGGAGGTGAATCATCTTGTTATCGTAGATAATCAGGGGTACAGCTTATGATCATTTGTAGAGGAAGATTGCCTGGATTAGAAAATGCGGTGAATGGAAGAAGTACTTTGAGGCGTGATAATTTACAAGATTTCATGTAACATTCATAGGAATATATGTATAATTCTAGGTCACGTCTGAATTGGTAAATCTACTCAAGTACAGTTATGGGAATGACATTTTCAATTGAATGATCACTTTCCCTCACCCCTTTTTCTGATCAAGGCGAGGCAAACTCCAATGCAAATAGTCATTAGTTCTACCAACATTGATGCAAACAAAGCAACAAGCGGTGGTAACGAAGATCTGGTAATATATGATCATACAAGGTAATTATTTCAAAACTAGAGACCTGTATATAATATCATTTGATCTGCAGTTCAGCGAATATAGGTCTACCTACAGGACAATTTCCACCGGTTCCACCTCAGAAGCGAAACATTCTTGCCTAATGTAGGAAAATGATCCTGCCTGAGAAGCAAGATCATCTTGCTCAGACAGCAAATTTGCTTTGTATAGTGAGCGCTGGTGGTCAAGTAAGCATCTTTTTTATTTTGCTCGAGAAACCAGATCAACTTGCGTAATAAGCGAGATCTATCATCTTCCTCAACTGACAAGATCATCTTGCCTATTTACCTAGAAGATCCCACTCATTAGGCAAGCTTATCTTGCTTCTTCAGCAAGATAATTTTGTCTTTCCACTTCATGAGCAAAATGATCTTGCTTCTTAAGCCAGATGATCTTGCTCCTAAAGCCGGATGATCTGCAGATCAGCAAATATGGATACCTATAGGGCAATTTCCACCGGTTTCACCTAAGAAACAAAACCTTCTTGCCTAGGGAGATGATGATCTCGCTTATCAATCAAAGATGCATACTCGCGTACTCAGATCATATATCCATGAAGAAAACAAGAGAAATGTGCATTTCACCTGCAAAATTCACTTCCAAAAATATTATCAGATCTTTGGTAGTAGAAAGAACAATATGTGCGAGAAAGTAATAAGAGTTCAGAGATGGACAGTATAGCTAGATGTTTTTGTAGCTGAGTTACACCTGCCAAAAGACGTTGCAGTTGAAATCTCGTAATGTGTTCTTCGTCATTCTAAAGAGGTATATTTCTGCATACATAATTCGACAAGATACAGGGTATAACATGAAGTTCTAGTCATGTTAAAGCCATCTAGTGGCCAAGCTCTGAGGTAGGATCAAGAGATCACGACACACTGTATGGCGCTGCCATCTATAGTCACACGTACAGACCTTTACGTTTATACGCTACAGAGTGGTACTACAAGTAAACCACTCTGCTGACAGATGGAACTACCTGACATACTTCAGTGGATTTTTCCACCGATCTATTGAACTGCTAGATCTCATAACTAAGGGATGGATTTTTCAACCGACCTATTCAACTGCCAGATCTCTTAGTTATGAGATCTAGCAGTTGAATAAGTCGGTGGAGAAATCCACTCAAGTATGTCATCTGTCAGCAGAGTGGTTTACTTGCAGTACCACTCTATAGCGTATAGACATAAGGGGCTGTACGTGTCACTATAGATGGCAGCACCATACATTGTGTGTCGCGATCTTTTGATCCAACTTTAGAGCATTGCCACTAGATGGCTTTAACATGACTAGAACTTCATGTGATTACCCTGCGTCTTCGAGATGGGTGATATACCCGAAGCGTAGATTTGTACCAGTTGTCAGCAGACCGAGAGCGGCTGATGAGACCTGGTGGGTCGAAACAGTATAACTCCTGCTGACAATTGCAACTCTGTTACCATATAGCGTCATAGGCGGTGAAAATAGTTGAAACTACTGTTAGCCCCATACCTACAACTTTTAAGTATTGTTCATTGAAACTTGTCTGTTTCAATTAAAATTCACCTTGCTCAGAATTCTATAATCGCAAAAAAACTGATGAATGTTACCTTCTTAGCCCTTGTGGTGATATATCGCCTCCATCGCTCAAATCACTGTCAATATGCATTCTGCCCCCTTCAGTTGCTTTGAGGTAGGACTCCCTTCGCATTGTCCTTTCATCATCAGCTGAAAAAAGGGGTCGATTCTTAATCATTTTGTTTTACTTTAAACTGAACTTAACAGTAGATTGTTTCATTAGGATCAAAAGTGACACTTTGACAAGCGAATTTTGCATTTGCGAGGCGAAGTCAAGCGAAAGCAAAATTTGCGAGTCAAACAAAGTCACGACTAAAAAATGCTATTTTCTCTGCAACCGACAAAATTAACTGAAGTAAATATGTGAAGTAACCACCAATGTGACTTACTTGACAGATTATTATAATAACCTTTATTATTATAATAATATAGGAACGTAAATAGAAGCAAGACCTCAGACTTTTTCACATTAGAATATTGGTGGATGATGACTTTACTTTGTTACAATTTGTGTTGACATACATCATCAGATACTACAGGCACGAATTCAATACTATATCCGAAACGTGGATGCCGCGCCATAATATGTATGCAATGCAACAAATAATCCGTGTGGTGGGAATATTCTACCTGCATTGACAGATCAGGTTTATTCAATTTTCAAGGATGTTCGAATTGTAGTTTCATATAAATACAACCACAAAGTGACCCATTTGTCTATTTCATTTGGACCAGGTGTCAGACCTTATAGCAAATACCGCGCCAGTGCCAGGTATAGGAAAAAGATGTGGAAAATGCTAGGTTGATGAGCATATCAACAGAAATGATGGCGATTATTCATTTTTCTCCATATTCCACTGTGTTGGGATGGGTTTTCAAACGAAGATAAACAATATCGTTGTGTCAGACAAAAAAGTATTGCTAGCCGTGAGTATTCAAAAACAAGATATCCATCTCGAGAATAACGAATGAAATACAGATCAAGCAAGTATGTGAATCTTGAAGGTTTTCCTGATCAAAACAAAAATACTTGACTATAATACAGTGTATTTGTATCTCCAGCATGGGTATGAAATGCCAAATATGCCGAAATCGGGATCAAATCAGGTATGCGTCCTAAATCAAATAACCAACCATAACAATGCTGTTTTTTCTTGATGACCTAGTACATCCTTTTCAGTTCCTTGGAGCTGAAGTTGAACTTTGGCTCCTAGGAACTAAAAGTGTTGCCTATCAACATACCTATGTTTGTGTCAGTGATAGAAACGTCAATTCAAGAGCTGTCGGTTGCAAAAAAATCCATTTTTCTACGGCTATAACACAAAATATATTCAACATATAGTCAGAGTTTAGAGTCAGTACAGAGATTATTCATGAAATATGTTGCATTCAAAATTGATAGAATATACCCTGAACAGGGTATAGACAACTCTTCACTACTGAGTAGATTTTCGCTGCTCTCTCTGGAAGACCGAAGAAATTATTACTCATGTATATTCATTTATAAGCTTACACATAATCTTGTGGATTGCCCAGATCTACTTTCACAACTGAACTTCCATGTACCTCGCTTGAATAACCGAAATGAAACATGTTTTTATCTAACAACACCAAGAACAAATATTATAGCCAAGTCTCCCGTATATCAAATGTGTAAGAATTTTAATAATATCTGCGATCAAATAGATCTATTTTCAACATCAATAGGTTGTTTCAAAAAATCTGTAAGAAATATTCTCCTCAGAACTGAGATGTAAATTTATATTCAATAGTGAATTATGATTTATCATTCTAGTACGATAAGTTTGCTGTGTTGATTATGTTGCTTGTCCTGTAATTGGGTGTAATACCTGTTTGGACAATAAACGGTTTTTTTTTTTTTTTTTTTTTTTTTTTTTTCAAAAATTGCTATTGCGTGTCTGTCTGTGAGTGTATGTGTGTTTGATACATCAATGAGGTACTCTGTATGTTATCAATTTTATTTCCGTTCCTGATATCACAATGACACCAATGTGTTATTATTAAAAAAAAAACTAGCCCATGGTATGTCAAATTTCAAGCAATGAACAGAGATGTATAGAAATTCAACTGGTGCGCTTGCTTCCTATTGAAGGTCGTTTGCAAGTTTCTCGATGGCGCCTACTCTGATAAACCTTTGATAAACATACTTGACGTGGGTAAATCTCGCTAAGCTCATCCTGGTTACAATCCATATTTACAGGAAACATATTACCGACCGATAAATATTTGGATACGTATATGATTTGGATCAGAGCAGTGAACTGATTCCTGATCAAAGGATCGAAACGTCAATATGTCAAAAATATTCTTGAGCTGGAAAAATGGTTATTTCTGAGATTGGGGTCAAGTGTTCGTTAGGGACGTGTTCCGTAATTTCTAAATTTTGTGTATAATACCGTGATACCTAATCCACCATAGAAAAAAGAAAATCTCTGTTCTACAACAGTATTATTTCAGTGATTTGAAATATTAGCGGGAGCTGGTGTGAATAAATTCTAAGGTAAGTACCAGTTACCATATCTGCCTATTATGATTTTCGATATTGGTCTATTTCAATAGTTGATACATTCTTTGTTCTGGTTCTTCAAAGAGGAAATTCATCAGATTTCATGCTTTAAATAGGTTCATGTCATGAAAGAAGTGAAGCTTATTAAAATCGGCTACAAAAAAGATTTCTTGCTTCTATTTCAATTTGAAATTTCAATGAAAATGTTGAGCACAGTATTTATTCGACCACAGAACAATGATGAAAATAGATTCATCCCTTACAGAACCAAGGTTCTGAACGATTTCCCGATTATGGCGCCTCTATCGCAAATACCTGAACCCCACGTCCAAAACTCGCTTGCAATTGTTCCATATCGAGAGTTAGTCTGACGAAACAATTGAAGAGTGAGCCCACCAGTTGAATTTCTATACATCTCTCAATGTACGCTCAGTCAAATAAATGAGCATTAGTTGACAGGAGAGCTCACGCTTGTTAAACAATATACTATTAACGAAAGAATGAATGAATGACTACGAAAAGTCAGAAATGAAAAAATGCCTCAAAGAAGAGAATAAGACGCCTCAAGTTTTCAAAATATAACATAAGCTCCCCCACTAACTATACATGTACCTATCAAGATGAACTGGCCTTCATTCATTTGAAATATATCATTTCATTTTGAGCTAACATGACCAGTGATCAACTTGGGATTTTTTGTGTTTCAGTTCAGTCGAGATGATGTCGAAAAAAATCATTAAAAATACATAGGTAACTTGGAGTCAATACTGTAATGATGATAATCTGATTATTACGGTAAAAGCGGATTACTCGTGAAATTAAAACGAATGTTAAAGCGACCTGGAAATAATAAAAAGATAATTGGAAATCTGGAGATGGTGCGATGAAGGAGACGTTAATAATTATAAATAATTATGATATGAAGTGAAATGGTTATGATTCTTCCGTCAAGAAATGAAATGAAGTTAACAGTAAATAAATGAAAAGGAAAGTGCAATCTAATCCTATTCATAAATTCAATAGATTAAAACTTTCAAATGTTTTATTACTGCAGACATTTCCGACTGCAACTAAAGGAAATAATATGTAAAAAATCATCAAAGTTAGTAATTAACTGTGGGAAAGATACTTACCGATGTTGGTTGGTTTCGGCCTCCTTTTCACCACAACAGGTCTATCTTCAGCTGGAACAATCAAATGAACGTTTCAGTATTTTGAAAATCAAACCACTCGCTGAATATAGCATATTAATCGCTTGGATGAAAAAATGAGCGATTGGAACAGTATTCAGCAAGTTTCAATTATCGTTGATGATTTCGAACCTGATTAGTTGAGATGAGGAAGCAAAGCATTAAGACGTTCTTGCTGCACAAATGCGTGTGTTAGTCTGCATGATATGTCCGGGAATAAAATATGATTCGGTAGATATAAGGGATTGGGATGTAGGTGGTGTATTAAGGAAATATTGGGAAAAAACACACTGAAACGCCTGGGAAATATTACCCACAAGCCTCTTTCACACTGTTTAGTAGATTTGGTTATTTAAATTTCCTGGAATTGGACAACGGAGGGTCTTTTGATCACGATCAGTGTTTCATTGGAAAATGGACATACGTTAACAGTAGATAGATCGGCTTCAATCTCTCAATCAAAGATCATTACAGTCCAATTAATAGAACTGAGTCAATGTGATTCCAGTATTCAAAAATTTTTAAATCTAAAGCTTCAAGAACTCCAAAAATGCTTAATCGCAACAACTTACTACAAGAAAAGTCAAAATGTATTTCACTACAATACTATGCTTTCACATGGATTATTTAAAATGCACCCTGTCGTATTGAATTCGTGCATTTTGGTTATGTTGGCAATGATATTCGTGGTCGAGTCACTGAATAGCAAAAAATCTGAAGGGTATCTCCCATGCAGTAATGAATTTGCGCCTTCGAAGTGCCTACCTGATGTTAGGTTACATATTTGTCATTTTCATTTTATCATCTGAAAAATCCGAGACTCACGAGATAGGGATAAACAGGGTGAATAAACTTTTGGAAGAGCTAATTGTTTGGACCAAAATTTGGCGATAGGACCAAACATGCTTTGAAATATCGCTGTAGAAAAAGATACAGGGCGTTTCAATCGAAAGAGTATTGACCATAAACTCGCACCAAAATCCACTCATCGACAAGAAGAGTTATTCACCAGCACCAATATATCTGGCCGTCCAAAGCACACTCTTCATGAATGTAATAATGTTTGAAATTTCCTTGTGAGACTTCAACTGCTTAATTGCGTTTACAAGAGTTCCAATATTCCATAAAAATTATGTTTATGTGATATT